>JAUCRC010000020.1:889903-3741924 GCA_032399595.1 Tetragonula carbonaria
TTTAAACTGCAACATAATGTGGTGAAAAAAATTGTAGAATAATTAACTTGATTTTATTTTAAAGAGTGAAGTCTCACAATTGTGTCCTTTAAATTGGATCCCCGATTTTCTTTTCATATTCCACTTGCTCCATGAAATGCGTGTATAAAAATTTACAAATTCTGTTTTATAATAAATCGGCTTCATCAGTGACATCTACTGTTGCGCAATTTATAAACGTCAAAACAAAATCCTAACCTACGAGTCACGAGAAGTTCGCGTCAGTCAACTTTTGAGGTTAGCTGTCAAAGCATAAAGATGTTTATCGTTACGAAAGAAATTGACGGCGAAAATATTGGTAAATTATGTCGTACGTGTTTAAGAGAGGATGGCGATAAAATGGTTTGTTTGTTCGTGGGTCCGGCCGAGTCGTCCCTTGCTGCTAAATTACGATCTCTCTCCTGTCTCGAAGTAATACGAATTTTCAAACTCGTGATTGTTTGATTAGAACGAATATGAAACTTGATTTTTCTACGTCTGAAATCAGGTTTGGCAAGGCGATGGTCTTCCAGAGAAAATGTGTGACCGTTGTGTAACCAGAGCGGAATCAGCTCTATTGTACAGAGAACAATGTCGTGCAGCTGACAGAGCATTAAGACAAGCTGTTTTAAAGGTAATAAGTATACCACGATGTTTGGTACAGATCAACTCTTCTTTTAAGATCTTGCCTGAAGTAAGAATCTTTTTTTATTCCAATCGCATTTTAGATTATGCCTGATTGAATTTGAATGTTTTAATTTAAATTTCGTACAGTGCCTACATTGAGTCCACCCTTCTACATATATAATTTTATAAGAAAATCTGGTCTATGCCTACGCTTATAATCATTAGACTGAGAATTTTTATGGATTTATGAAAAATTTAAAAGTGCAAACATAAGCAGAAATATGTAATGTACAAAGTATATAAAATATTCAAAATATAATATTTCTCATAACACCGTAAGTAAAATAATTTTTTACTTAGGTTCCACTTTTAAATTAAATTTTATCTTTATAAAAGTATAAAATTGCATAAACATTCACAGTCTATTCGTGATCACATGCACGTCTCATTTAGAAAAGAATATGAACTTTTGAAATACAGGTTTCAGGTGTAACATCATACGCTGCGGGTTACAAATTATATCAACAAAACCAAGGTTTCGTGCCTATTCAAAACTCCCATAAGACTTTGAAGTGCATAGAATGTGGAGCAGTATTTACAAATTACCAGGATCTCTGTACCCACAGCAGATCACATTTGCCTTTTGTCCAAGATGATATACCAATGCAACATATGCACATAGTAGAATCGCAGAATCCATATTTCAATTTTAACTTTGGTCACTTGAGCTCTAATTTAACTAACGAGAGCATTCAGCATGCGCAGTTATCTCCATTAATTAGATCTAACGTGATGCAAATGATTCCAACGAACGGAGAAAATCCTAGTCGAGCTGCTTGCGCGCTACATTGTTCACTGTGCAATCGCACGTTCACCAATAGGCACCAATTAATAAGTCACAGTATTACTCACACTTCGGAAAGCATTGAAATGCCTTGCGATAACGAGAATATAGATATCTGTGAGAATTCAAATCAAATTCCACAAAACCTAAGTTACGAGAGATCGATTAATTCCGTTGGGAACTCTATTCAGAATCTGTCATATCACAGGTCAACGACAAACGATAATAACGAGATGCAAACCTTGGGATTTCCAGAAAATATGGATCTAGGAGACGAAGTTCGAGAATGTAGCTCTCGAATAAGAAATACAACGATACCTGATTCGGACTCGTACAACATAGATAATTGTCGTGCTGCGAAATTTGCGAAAAGTTTCGAACGTACGGACAACAGAGAAAGATCTGATATCGATAGATATCAGTCATACCCTTCGAATCTTAATTACAGCAAGCAGCAAATCGATAACGAACAATCTGTAACTGTACAGGTGAAAAAGTACAAATGCGACGTATGCTCCAAGTCATTTTCTCAAAAATCGAAATTGTTGACACATCGATTCTCTCACTCTGGCCAACAACCTTTCAAGTGTCTGAGCTGCGAGAAGGGCTACTCGTCAAAGAGCAAGCTGAATGCTCATATGCGTCTACACACGAAAACTAATGTACATCCATGTAAGATGTGCGATAAAATATTTGCATATCCGTCTTATCTACGGGAACACTTGAAAACACACAAACGAAACAGTAGCAACAACGCGAAGATCGAAGAGAATAAAACATTCGAATGCGTCAACTGCAAGAAAAAATTCCGTTTACTAAAAAATCTGAAAGCACACGAACGACTTCACACTGGAAAAGGTCTGGTACGATGCGAAATATGCGATAAGACGTTTAGCCGAAATTACAATCTGAAGATCCATTTACGAACGCACAAAGCAACAAGGCCACACAAGTGCGAGTATTGCAATAAATGTTTCGCACAAAAAGGCAATCTCGCGGAACATATGAGAATTCACACGAAAGTAAAACCTTTCGAGTGTAAAGTGTGTGGAAAGCGCTTCTCGCAATCGAGCCATTTGAAAAATCACGAAGTATCCCATACCACCGTTAGGCAACATCAATGTCGATTGTGCGGGAAGCGATTTAAACTGGCGAATCATTTGAAGAGACATCTGATTTTGCACAATGGTACGAAATCGTACAAATGCCATCGGTGTAATCAGTTGTTCTCTCAAGCGTTTAGCCTCACGAGGCATTTAAAAAGACACGATTCGCATACTTAATCGATATGTATACAACTTTCGTATGTACATATCATCTTACAAATATACAGTTCTATGTATACATAACTTTTTTCAATATTCTCTTCAATCACTGATTTCCTCCATTTTAAATGGCTAAAGATATTTTATATTGACTAATAACATCTAACTAATATACTAATATCATATATTAATTATCGATATATAATTCATCGAATTCGTTAGTTCGTTGTCTTATCGATGTCAAATCGATGGGAGCAATTTAAAAATAAATTTATTTTTTATAAATCGATTATTTATTTACAAAAATAGACGATACTTAATGATTATTATATTATATACTTTTTGAGACAGGAAGATTAGCAGTTATGATTTTTCATTGCAAGATGATAGATCTGTACAAACCTATAAGAGTACCAGTTACCTTCAAGTTATAATGATAAGAAATTGAAGAAATTCATTTGTAGTTTTTGAGGACAGTGGTGAGTATGTGGAGAGCTTCTTGGAGTTGTTCTTCTGTGATCGTGAGTGGAGGTGATATCCTTATTATTTGACCATGAGCGGGTCTAGACAGCAAGCCTGCTTCTTTCAATTTCAAACAAATATCCCATCCTTCGGCAAAATCTGAGGAATATTAGAAATGATAAAAGCAGCGAATTAAATACAACGCAATGTGTATCATCGCAGAGGTACCTCGAAGAATTATACCTTTATTGATTACTAAACCAGCCAACAAGCCTCGACCTCGAAATTCTACCGCTATGTCTTTCGGAAGTTTTTCTAATTCTTTTCGTAGAATTTGTCCAAGCTTGTTCGCATTCTCTGCAAGATTTTCTTCCTCCAAAATTTTAACCGCTTCTAGAGCAACTCTATTACCAAGCGGGCTTCCACCGAAAGTGCTACCGTGGGACCCGGTTTCTAGGCACATAATTATCTGATGGCAGATTTAGATTGAATTAATGTTACGCTTGCGTTTTATTATTATTACTTTATAACTTGTTTATATACGGATTCCTCGTCTTTTCGCATTCGCATTGTTACATATGTGCAACATTTCGTTTCAATGAAACGATTGGAACGACGATTGGTTCAGACTTTCGATAAAACTGATCTTGAATTTTGTTAAATTCTCAGAAAAATCAGAAAAATGTTATTGGTAAATAATAAAAGAGGAACCCATTTTTCTTGCAGACTAGGAAAAGATTCGATCTTGGAAATTACCGCTTACCTGTTCATCCGCTAAAATACCAGAAACAGGATACAATCCTGCGGACAATGCTTTTCCCAACACGAGGATATCTGGTCGTTGATTTTCGTGATCTACCGCCAATCGTTTGCCTGTTCTACATAAACCAGTTTGGATTTCGTCAGCAATCCATAATACATTGTATTCGTTGCACAAGTCTCGTACACCTTTCAAGTAACCATCCTGCATATGAAAGTTTCAGATTTCGAAAGATCGAGAAATTTTCTTCCAAAGAATTTCATAATAAAAATAGAACTCCATTCATCCGAACTCCAGGATGTCTGTGTATAATCCGAAAGAAGTATTAATTGCATACGTTTAAATTTTACCAACTTTTGTCATTCTGTGTTTTCTATGAGTAAAATCGTTCAAAAAGACGATGTACAACTGTTCTGAAGATGCACAAACATGAGAAAAGTCAGGAGAATAGCAAAGTTAAATGATAATTTTATTCTCATTATTCGAATTGTTTGTTCTCCGATGAAGTAAATGAAATTCTAAGTGCAATTAATTTTACGATGATTCTATGCTAGATATCAAATCTAAACTAGTAGAAATTTTATTGAAAATGAAAATAACTCACATCAGGTATTACGACACCAGCTTCTCCTTGAATCGGTTCCATCATGTACGCGCAAATGGTTGGATCCAGTTTAAATTTTTCTTCCAAAGCTTTAAGATCGTTGTACGGCACTTTGTCGAAGCGGGGGACATAAGGTCCGAAATCGGTATAGCAACTTGGGTCCGTAGATGCAGACAACGCAGCTATCGAACGTCCCCAAAAGTTATTTCTTGCAAAGACAACGGTTGCCTGTTCTGGAGGTATCTTCTTTATTCTATAACCCCAACGCCTAGCCGCCTTAATAGCGGTATCAGCCGCCTCGACTCCTGTAATATAAAATACATTTGTCCATATTTTTAATTATCAACTTTTAGTTTTATTCCGCGCTATGCGCGTTATCACTATCGCGCAAAAGTACTCGACACACTTATTTAATTTACTGCAACTGACTTTATTCTTTATAATCGTCGTAATTACCATTCGAACGACCTTGAAAATGTCGGTAGATTTACTGCGTAAATAATTTAAATTGCCCTAAATTAAGAATTAAATTAAGAATCACACGTGTTGACAATAGATAACAAGGAATTTTTACATGTTGTTGTTTACAAAAGTAAAGTAAAGTAAAGTATACGTAAGAAAAAAGGGACGTGTGTCGTTCAAATAATTATATATAGTACTTTCAATTTATTTTCCATTCTATTTTCTTTTTTTCTTTCTTTCTTTCTTTCTTTCTTTCTTTCTTTCTTTTTTTTTTCTTTCATACCAGTGTTCATCGGCAAGAATTTATCCCAGCCCAAAAGCTTCGTTAAATATTCTGCAAGTGCACCGTGAGGCTCCGAATAAAAAGCTCTGGACGTGTGACCGAGCTTTCCCACTTGTTCCCTCATTGTTTTCACCAAGCGTGGATGACAGTGACCTTGACTGACCGTCGAGAAACCCGCTAAAAAATCGAGATACCGTTTTCCTTCGACGTCCCACAAATAAACGCCTTCGCCCCTCGCCAGGACCACCGGAAGTGGTTTAAAATGTCTACCGCCATATTTCATATCACGATCGATCAGCTCTTGCGTACTCAGAGATCTTTTTAAATTCATTGTTTTCGTTAAATTGAAGACTCGTGACGTTATAATCGGCTGCATTTCAACTTTAACAATTGTAATATTCTAAACCTAACCAATTTGAAGTCGTAGAATCATTCGGAGAAAAATCTGTCCTCCTGTTACTGTGCTTAATTTCAGAGTCTGTCTTACATTTATACGAAGAAAACCGGGAAGAGTAGGGGAGATGTGCATTGCTTATTTACACGGGATGTTTCTCTATATAATTGATATATCGGTGGGATTTTAAAATAATAAATGTTACAGTGTAACTGAAGAATCCATATCTGATAAAATATCGTTTGGTACGGCGCCATCATGCTAAACCAAACGAGAAACCGCAAACAATACATATATCATAATAATCTGATCGCGAAACGATGTATCTGAAACTATCTGTAAGTATTTGGAGTAATCCAGGTTTACAGTTTACAGTTTACAGTTTACAGAAAACTGTGATAAATTTTATTAGAAAGTAAACTTTATACAGTTGCAATAATTTAAAACTGTCCAAATATTTATAGATGTACTTGTTTATTCGCTCGAGCAGGAAATAATATATCTGTTTCTTCTTATTCACTTCGTTACTCTTTCGCCAGAATAAAACGAATTTTAACAAAATTATACAATTACTAATAACAAGGATTACGAAGTTTTCAAATAACAAAAGGATTATTTGATAGAAATATATTATTAATATATCAATGTTCTCTTTTCATTTTCATTTTCATTTTCATTTTCATTTTCATTTTCATTTTCGTTTATCCATTATTCTTTCAGATATATCCGATGGGAAATTGATCGCATGTGACAAATACACAAATTAAGCATGTCTTGAAAGAAGCAATTGTTGACCTGTAATGTTCAAATACGATATAGCATTTAAGTTTAAGCAAAGATCCAACGTCTGACAAACGTCAGAATAAACATTAATCTCGTGACGGTACGGGATAGAACATATAGCTATCACATATAGCTATTAATAACCAGTATATAACACGGTATATAACTGTTTTCTCTCTGCGTAACAACTCAAGATAACAACTTCGACAGCTTTCGGTATAGTCGAACAAGAATGTTTTCTTGCTAAACTTGTTCTTATTGTTGGTTTGACTTCATCGAATTTAACTTCATTAATTGACGATCCATCTGGATTATACGCAGGACTGAGAATCATACTGTTTTAATAAATTCACTATAGCGAGTTTATACCAATATTTATGAACGGTAAGGTATTGAAATCGGAGAAGATGTAAGACATCTGGTCTTTTTATAAAAATTTTCGAATTTATCATTGAAAAAGAAATTAGTACGTCATTCGATCATTCGTTACATATTTTTCTTGAAACTATTGAAACTATAATCTTTCTCGTCTAAATTATTCTGTAATGTCAAAAAAAAGAAAAAGAAATAAAAGTCTGCTGATATTGGTAAAAACGAAAATTTTACTATGTATTAATTTTGTAAGCACTAAGCACGTGTTCTTTCTATTTCGTCGATATAATTATAAAATTTCAAAGAATTTTTTTTAATAGAATTCATTACTCAGCATACCGGGAAATAACTCGAGAAATAATATCGGCGCATTCTTTTATTTGCGATTCAGTGATGACCAACGGTGGAGCTAATCTGATTATATGACCATGCGTTGGTTTCGCGAGTAAACCTTCGTCTTTCAATTTTAAACACACATCCATGGCATCGATATTTTCTTTGATGACAATAGCATTAAGCAGACCCTTCCCACGAATAAGAGTAACAACGTTCTTCGATAGTTTGTTAAGCTCGCTTCTGAGAATATGTCCGAGCTTTTCGGCATTTTCCGCTAATTTTTCTTCCTCTAGCACGCGAAGCGCTTCAAGGGCAACTCTGCATCCTAGAGGGTTACCACCGTAAGTCGAGCCATGTTCACCAGGCTTTATGGTCAACATTACAGAATCATTGGCCAATACGCCAGAAACAGGATAGAAACCACCGGACAGTGCCTTTCCAAGGATCAAAATGTCTGGTTTAACATTCTCGTGATCTACGGCCAATCGTTTTCCTGTCCTTGCTAAACCAGTTTGTACTTCGTCGGCGATCCACAAAACGTTGTACTTCGTGCATAATTCCCTCACACCTTTTAGGTAGCCGTCCTTAAATATATTATGTCAAAATAAGAAACAATCTCTCGTACGAAGAAGAAAAGTCAGAAGAAAAGAAAAAAAGAAAAAGAATACGCCAAGTACAGCCTTATTAATTTTCCGACTTTAACGTCACTTTACGATTCAAAAATAATACTTTTAGTACAGTACAGAATCACGGTACCTTTGGTACGACGACACCAGCTTCTCCCTGGATGGGTTCCACCATGAAAGCACAAACATGAGGATCGGCTAAAGCTTGTTGAAGCGCTACGAGATCGTCGTACGGCACCACCTCGAATCCAGGCATAAATGGACCAAATCCACCATAACTAGTGGGATCCGTGCTCGAGGATATCGCACTCATTGTTCTACCCCAAAAATTACCTTCCGCAAAAACGATTTTCGCTTGATATTGTGGTATACCTTTGCACGTGTAAGCCCATTTGCGCGCCAGTTTACAAGCAGTTTCTCCGCCTTCTACTCCAGTGTTCATCGGAAGCCATTTCTCATATCTAAACATTTGACGTTTCATTCGATTATTGAACATTTCGTTTAATTAATATTTGACGTTTTCCACTATATACCGATTCTACTATATACTAAATTCCATTTACCTGAATTCGAAAAACAAACAGTTTATATACATTAATGCTCAAAAGGGTTCAAACACTTGTTTCATAAGATATAATTTTCAATCAATGAGTTTGCCGAAAGAAACAAAATTAGATGAAGTATATTCTCTTCCTACTGACACAAAGACTGTCGGCATTATTTACGATACGATTTATTAGATACGAATGTGTATATATATATATATATATATATCAATACTTTTTAAACAAAGCATTGACATTTAAAAAGATAATAAATATTGTCATTAATTTGGAAAATAATGTATCTTAAATATCATATTGTATAAATTTAAAATTTCCAATTTTCCTCGCTATCTATTATTTTTCATTCGTATGATATATAGATTTTCACGTTCGCATAAATGGATTTCTGAAAGTGAATTTTTTTGGAAAACATTAAGCATTAATTTCGATCATCAGATCATTTCAGACCATTAATTTGTATATTTTATGTATATTGCGAGAATCGGTGCGTCGGAATTATACACGGAATTACGCCGATTATCTGGTGCCAGGTGCGAAAGCAGACGTTATATAAACACGCGAGAGTATATCTCCGCAAATTGCAAAGACGCAAACAAAAGGAATGAGAAAAAGAATATGCTTACTTACCCAAAAAGTTTCGTGACGTATTCTTCGAATTCTCCCAATGCATCCGAGTAAAAAGCACGAGAAGTTAACGTTAAAATCTTCGCTTGTTCGATCAAAGCCTTGTAAATTCTTGGATGGCAATGACCTTGATTAACGGCAGAATAAGCACTCAGAAAATCATAGTATCGCTTGCCCTCGACATCCCACATAAAAACTCCTTCCGCTTTGCATAACGCAACGGGAAGAGGATGATAGTTGTGAGCGCCATATTTTGATTCACGTTTGAAAACTTCTTGTGACGTTATTGATCGATTTCTCTCAGTCTACGATTATTATTATTATTATTATTATTATTATTATTATTATTATTATTATTATTATTATTATTATTATTTAAAAAGTTGAAACAAAGTTTTCAACAAAGAACGTTTTTTATTACAAGCACCATGTTACTTTGTGTTTTCGCATACTTCAGATTTAACGTCTTCTTATTACCTGACAAACCAGATTCAAAAGATATTCCTTCCTTCTGGATATCACACCGATTTTTCTGGTCAATATCATATTTGTATCTTTCCGCTCACGTATAATGATAAATCTCTATAAAGACAGTTTCGTTTAATCGAAACCTCGCATTTATCTGTAAAATTTAATTCATAAAATCGACATTGCACGCATGAATGTCCAATGCAAAAATACGATATGAGCTCCTATTTTTTTTTGTTTTTACTGATATTTCAAATTTTGTTTAATCATTCTTATTAAAAAAAAAAACTTCAATTTTTCTGCGTCACTTGATGTCACTTGAGAAAGTAGTTTAAAGCTCCTTTGATTTTTCTTAAATGCAAAAGAATTAAAAAGAAAAAAAAAATAGGAGACGTTATCACCGCAGGTATATTAATATTTGCCGGAAAAATTATCACGATTGCACTGCTCCCCACGTGTTATCGGCGTGGCCAAACAGACTATCAACACGGTGTTTGTTTAAATTATAGGTAAGCCTTTACCTTTGCAGATGATTGTTCGTATTAGCGGGATCTACGCGTTGCTACCAGTGATCGATGATGAATGCAATGACCGACTGACTAGTCGGGACTACTTCTCCTTCTGGGCTCTTGAATTTATTCCGAACTATATTCCTCCGAAATATTCTCTCTTTTTCTTTTTCTCTTTCTTTCTCTCTTTCTCTCTTCCTCTTCCCTTTTCTAACAACATTTTGTACTACATTAAATTCTTCCAAGACAGCCAAATTCTAGGAGATACGATAAATCGAATATATATATATATATATATATATATATATATATATCTACATAACTAATCTTATCGCATATCTTAATATGTCTCCATTGTACGTACATTCGTATTCATATCGGAGATAAGGAAAACGATATAATTGTACTCTATTAGCGGTGAAAGCATCACGTCTTATTCAAGTCCAAAAGCCTCAGTTAGAAAATATATACGATAATCTTCTTCAAATGATATCGACTCATCGTCCATTTCAGCATGAAGCAATTTTGTATTTTACGAAAGATTCAGTAACTGCATTGGATAGATATGCATATCACGGTAGATAGTGCAATGAAATTCCTCTCGTCGCCACGTGATAAACATAGAACTGTATTAATAAAATATATAATATAACTTGGTGGATCTTTTTCTTTCTTCTTATTTTAACTGTACTTTCAAAAATTCCATGCTCCGAATTGGCTGAAATTTTAGGAATAGGCTCCTCCTCGATAAAGAATTTTTTGAAATTTAAGAATTAAGACACTTTTTTTTGTAGTAAAACTTTTTTTTTTTTTTTATTTTTTCCATGCCAATAAAGTAGATATACCTCCTCAGTGCTACGTGATAACAGCCACTTGGCGAAAATCGCGGGAAATATTATATTCGTATTTGAAGATACGAAGTAGAAGATTCAATTGGTTATGCTAATATTAATTAGTTTAAACAATTTAGGGCATGAGTATATTAATATTTTTTCGTAGAAATTTAAAAATCAGAACTTTAGCTGCGAATTTCGTCAGAATTTAATAAATATGGAAGAAGCCGCTTAATGAAATAGGAAAGTCTGTTTGTGACTCGCGGACCACGAGTTCCTAACCTAATTGCTAGATTCTAACGTTTATTAAATTTATTAAATGAATACGAAGTCGCATAGATATTTGCCGACACGAAAAAATGAAAAATTGTTGAAAATGTATCTTGACTTTTGAGTCACCAAAAATCCTTCTCACAAAATTCTATTGAAAGGAGACCTATTTTCAAAATTTCAGCCAATTCAAAACTTTCAATTTCGGGAATTTTCGAAACTTTAGTTTTCCTCATTTTTAATTAAATAATCACAAATAAAGAAAAGAATATCTACAATCTCGATAGTTTCTCGAGATCTTCTAGTATGGTACCGAATACAAACATTAATATATTATAAGTCATTGACACTAACTTAATGTTATAATATACATTAAAGATATGATAAAATATTATATATAATGAAATACTATATTAATGTAAGCTAAATGTACCTGTTATTTATATATATATATATATATATATATATATATATATATATATATAACATGTAAATATATGTATGCATGTAGGAAATGTTCGATATCGTTTTCTCGAATCAATTACGTTAACGAAACGTATTCGATTGAAAGACATTAATACATATAGAATGAGCTCTTACGCTCTTACGTTACTATATGTTACAAGGAATCATTTTCAGATGAAATTTGTAAATATAGATTACGTTATACGTGTGTATCTTTATATTTCACAATAATTTAATAATTTAATAATTCTCTAATAAGATCAATATACATATGTATGAAACTTCCAACATGCCTATAGATATATGTCTGTAAATATCAGGTCAATATTACCCGCCAAATTTATGGCCATGATTGTTAGTCCTTAGAATTTGTGATACGATTGAAACATAAAATGTTTATATTTATATGTTCGTATTCGTATGTTCGTATCATCATATGTTCGTC
Source organism: Tetragonula carbonaria (assembly GCA_032399595.1). NCBI lineage: Eukaryota > Metazoa > Arthropoda > Insecta > Hymenoptera > Apidae > Tetragonula > Tetragonula carbonaria. The sequence goes on from JAUCRC010000020.1 coordinate 901,920, forward strand.
TTCTTATTTCTGCATTTCGTCTAAAATTCAATTATCGTTATTGCACATTCCTTGAAGATTAAATGCTTGATGAAAATGGCCGAAAATGATTACGATGATTTACGTAAAAGAAATATAGCCGAAAGAGGTGCTATCGTAAGTACTTTCGATTTAAATTTCTAACCTAGCGACCGGTATATTTGCATTTAACTTTTCAGTTTGCCGAGATTTCCAATGATTTAGAAGAGAAAACGAACGAAATAAAGGAACTTGAGAAAAAATACAATGACGCGAAAGATACAAAAAAATCTAAATCTACAAAAAGACATAGAATTCGATCTATTGAGAAGTTTACAATTGAACGTTCGGAACTTGATTTTTGTAAGAGGTATAATAGGTATAGAAGGAGATCAAAGAGTGTTCCTGAAGATAAAGAAGAAGAAAAGGAGAACAATTTGACTAAATCTGGAAGTAGTAAACGTAAATTGTTCGTTTTATTTCCGTGGGCAAAACAATTCCAACGATCAATCGATTTAATGAAAACGGAAGTTTGCGATGCAGATGAAGAGCAGCACGACGATGATAATTTGTCTAAAACAATTATAAAACGAATTTACAATAAGAATAGAGTTACTTCTAACTTAAATAACATACCGTCTGTCGATGAAATTACAGATGAAATGCTAGATAATGTTGCAACTAAATTTTCTTTGAAACAACATTGTAAAGTTAATGGATCATGCTGTCATCAATGTAGACAGAAAACATTAGATACGAAAACTGTATGTCGTTCAGGAAAATGTAGTGGAATTAGAGGAAAATTTTGTGGACCTTGTTTAAAAGGCAGATACGGCGAAGACATTGTTGCTGCATTAAAAAATCCTGTATGTTTTATATTTTCATACATATATATATATGTATATTTATTTATTTATTTATTTTTTCTTATAAATACCATTTTTACAGGACTGGACTTGCCCACCTTGCCGTGGTTTATGTAATTGTAGTGTTTGTAGAAAGAAAAGTGGTTTACGTCCAACTGGAATGTTAGTACCAATAGTGAAGCGAAAAGGACACTCCTCGGTTATGGATTACCTACAAGTTGCCAAAACAGATGATGCACAATTTTTAGTGTTACAAAATTTACAAGATGATCAAATAATTGAATCTTAATGAATACTTTTTGTTTTACAATCTTTTTTTGATAAGCACAAAGTGTTTTTTTACAAGCATTAAAATTTTATATTTACATTGTTTTTTTTATTTTTAATTCTCTTCTCAATTGTTATTTTATTGCAATAATGGCATAACGTCGTGGAGATAACATAGGATCAAATAAACGTAATATCGCAATTTTAGAACACTGATTACTGTTCTGTAAAAATATTATTCTATCCAACATAATGGCTGCTTCTAATACAAGACCAACGTGTATCCTTAACATTTGAAATTTATAAAACTTCTTCGTTAAATGTGCATAAAGTTGAAATGTATTTGTTAATGTTTCCCGTGATGGTATCTAGGAATGGAAGTAATTCTTTAAAAAAGAAAAATGTGCAACTATACAATATATTTGTAACGACGTTATTGTTATACCTTCTCCAAATCTATTCCAATTTTTGAAAATGCCCATTGAGCGTAACTTGGAAAATCGTGTAAAGGTCCTCCACGACCTACTTTAGCATTATAAATACCTATTAAGAAAGAAAAAAAATAACATACACCGTGTGAAATAGAGTGAAATTAAATTAATGTAAAAAAAACAAATATACCCAAGGAATGAAAAGTCACTTGTAAAATTGCTCTATAGAACAACGACGAAGGTACAAATTTATTTTTCATGCTCCTTTCAATAGATTGTTGTGCTAACATTCTAGCATTCTTAGAAAAACTAATTTTTTTATTAAATGTTTCATTTGACAAATGGTAACAACAAGGCACTATGCATAAAATATTAATGTCTTTTGTAGCTAAAAATGTTCTAATAATTGAATCAGTAAGAGAACCACACGTATGTAAACCAGTTAATATAAGATTTTTATTTATATCCCAACTGCAAAAGTTTTGTTTTATCATTTTTATATAATCGGTTCTATCGTTTATTTCTTCAACTACATAGCGTACCTAAAACAAATAACAGTGCGATTTATCCATATGTTGTACGCTTATAAAAATTACACATTTAACTACTATAACTACCAGCATTGGAGAGAGTATCAGTTTCTTTTGTAATTTCTTTTGTCTACAAATTGCTCCATTGCTACATAATTGTGAAGAATCTATTGCAAGTACAGGAACTTTATGATTTTCTGCTAAGAACGTCGATAGATATGCTTTCCCAGCACCAGCATCTATTACTAAATTATTTGTTTTTGCAGCAATTTCCCCGATGATGTTGCCAAGGGATTCAACTTCGTGTAACTTTTTTGCATTTATAAATTCCACCTTAATACCTTCGCACATACATTTATTTTGATTGTTAATATGCGGCAATGTATTTGAGAAATCTTTTGAATTTATTTCCATAGAACATGATTGCAAAGATAAAGATTTTGCCAACTTCATAAAATTATTTAATATAGGATAATCATCATTTTCTGTCCAATTCATCCAATTCAATTCGTTCTTCTCTAATTCTGATCTTAAGGTTTCTGGTAAACATGTCATCCATAAATTTTCAGTAATAAAATCAACTATATGACAGTTTATCAACTTGTGATACGTGTTAATGAAATATACAACTTTATCGAAATGTTCATCATACATAACTACAATATTTACAAATCTTGGTGCAATATTTATTTACTATAAATTTTTTCAGATAATAAACAATATGATACTTGATACGACTACGAGAAACTAAAAATATTACGAAGCCAAAACATTAGCAATACTATCTTAGTTTTTGTTTAATCAAGTATATTATCATGTAAAGTTAAAAATTCAATTTATCCGTTTCTGGATACGACGAACATATTTTTGCCAATGCGCAAAACTTGGCATATCGAAATTTAATATTATCCATGCTCTTCAACATATCGACTGTCTCGTCGTTAAATTTGGGAAAATTATAAATATCCTGCAAAAGCTTTCGTGCAATGGAAACACCGTTCTCCGAGTTACATTCATTAGTACTCAAATATTGTTCCAAAATACCACTGTAATATCCCAATTGTGCACCTAACGAACTGCCCCTATGGTATCCAAAATGAAATCCATTTATCAACTGCTTTTTGCCAACCTCTAAACCTTCTTCGTAACCTACGTCTTGGGCATTTTCTTCGGCGAATAGTAAATCTTCGAACTTCTTATTTATGTCTGTATCTTCTTGATCAGAAGACATAGTTACCGTTTAGTATACATCGAATAATCTAATTTAATTTAAAAATCTAAATTTTAACCATTCCAGATTATCCAGTGGCTATGAAATAACAAGCGAATATCAAATAATTTCGAATCACTATATTTAAGATTACGTGCGAACATGTTTGCCAATGGTTAAAGCCACTATCTGCTTCGTTCATAGTTAATAGTAAATATTCAGTTAAGGTTGTAAGTCCGTACGAGAAACAAATACATATATTTCTTTTTTTTTATACATAGAAATTGCTCATTCGTAGGCTGTAAAAATCTCGTTGATTTGAAAAAAATTTATAATCGTAGATCGGAATATATTTGTATTGGAATAAACATGGCTAGAACCAACTTCAGAGGTGTGTCATGTTTGCAACAAACGCGCTGTTCTTTCACGTAGCGTATCCAATAATTTTTGAAGTTAACATTTCGTAAAGAATGCTGGCGTTAGGACCTAAAAAAGACGGTGGACCCAATACGAAATTTTTTGAGTCCCAGGAAATCCTCACGCAATTAGATGGAATTAAACAATGGCTCTTGAAAACCTGCAAAAAGGTATGTCCAAACGTTTGGTTTCGAGATTGTATGTGATCAATTGCTCACTAATTTATATACTATATTCTGGCACGAATTAGTTTCTCATATTTTTTTTTAATTGTTTTGTTACTCTGTGATTATACTTATTGTGATTATAACTTTATTATTTTTATTAAGTTAATGTAGATAGTAACAAACATTAATCACGTATGCAAATTAATTATTTGCCTGATAAAATGTTGCTTTTATACATTCAAATAATAATTTCATTATATAGCATGTGAATATTTTATTTTATTTTATAAATTACGTCACATAGAAATGTATTTAATTTTGCTGAACTATTTTGACATTTCAAAATATTTTTCAAAATACTCTTTACTTTTTTTAGTATGTCCAAACGGATCCTCCCACTAACAAAAGTTTAGCTACGTTAATAGTACAGTTATTGCAATTTCAAGAAGATAATTTAGGAAAGAATGTTTCGAAACCTCCAATGACAAGACTTCCTGTATGTATTCTTCGATTATCATAATGTAAAATATTTCTTTGAAAATTACTAAATTACTCATTTACGAAATTTTTAGATGAAATGTTTCTTAGATTTTAAACCTGGTGGTGGCTTATGTCATATTCTTGCTACAGCATATCGTTTTAAACAAGAACAAGGATGGCGTCGATTCGACTTCCCTGTTGGAAAAGTAAGTATGACATAATTTAATCGTTACATACATAAATAAATATTGGCTTTTCAGTCAGGATCTCGTATGGACAGAACAGTGGAAATGTTAATGGCAGCTGAACGAGCCTTGGTGCAGAATCGTTGTATGATTATACCAAGTGTATATGTTAGACCCGATGTAGACAAATCAACAGCTGTAAAAGTAAAAGAAGCAGTTCGGCGACATCAAGGTAGTATTGTTGAAAATGAAGCAGATGCAACACACGTAATTTACCCTCCAGTTGATCCTATGGAAGAAGAGTATGCAAGACCTTGTATGAGACGAGAAAGATCTGTCCTTCTTCATTGGTATTATTTCCCAGATAGTTATGATTCTTGGACTACGTTAGATCTCCCCTGGGACTTTCCAGAAGGTACACTTACAAATGCAAATATGAAATCAGTATACAAAGTATCGGCAACCTGGGCGTTAGACTTAGATCAGTATAACGAATGGATGAACGAAGAAGACTATGAAATAGATGAAAACGGTCAAAAGAAAATACACAAGTATCGACTTTCGGTAGAAGATTTAATGGCTCAGCCGTCTCATCCTCCACCTTCGGCAAAGAAACCAAAAAGAAAACGATCTCCTAGTCCATCACCGAAACCAGGAAAACGTAAAAGCGCGAGAGCACCGTCAGGTGTTCAAAGTACTTCATCTTCGTCATCACTTGCAACTCCAAAAAAATCACGTGGTGGAGGAGAAGAAGAAGATGATCTCACTCAAGGAATGGAAGATCCACCGGCGGAACCTCGGATCGTAGAAGTAGTTGCTACTCCTACGAATCCTCCTGTCACTGGTCAAGGTAACGTTCCAACAAGTGGTTCTACTTTGACCACAACAGGCAGTAAAAAACAAGATAACGAACTTCAACCGCTCAAATCTGGTAATATGGCAGATTTGGATGAACCTATGGAAGGAGATAAGGGAAGTTCTCAAAGCACTCAAGATAGGGAGGAACGAGACACAAGCAAAGAAAGAGGAGAAGGAAATAAAGGAGACGAACCGGAAGATAATGTTACTGAGCAAACGCATCACATTGTTGTTCCTAGTTACTCGGCTTGGTTTGATTATAATTCGATTCATACCATAGAAAAGAGAGCTTTATCCGAATTTTTTAACGGTAAAAATAAATCTAAAACCCCGGAAATTTATCTTGCATACAGAAATTTTATGATCGATACCTACAGATTAAATCCTACGGAATATATCACATCGACTGCTTGTAGACGTAACTTAGCAGGTGATGTCTGTGCAATTATGCGTGTACATGCATTTTTGGAACAATGGGGACTCATCAACTACCAAGTGGACGCAGAATCAAGACCGACACCTATGGGACCACCTCCCACATCACATTTCCACGTGTTGTCAGATACTCCGTCGGGTTTGGCCCCAGTTAATCCAAATCCTCCAAAAACACCACAGCCTTCTGCCGCGAAAACATTACTCGATTTAGAGAAAAAATCATCTAGCCTAGGAACAGAGGAGAAAGCTACGGCCGGGGTGATGGCAAACTTTGGATTAAAAATTGATCAGTATTCGAGAAAACCAGCGGTTTTGAAAAATAAACAAGCTGCTGGTGCTACTCGTGATTGGACAGAACAAGAAACGCTTTTACTATTAGAAGGACTAGAATTACATAAAGATGATTGGAATAAAGTTTGCGAACATGTTGGTTCGAGAACGCAAGATGAATGTATCTTACATTTCCTGCGGCTTCCCATAGAAGATCCATATTTAGAAGAAGGCGGTCCAGAAGGTTTAGGTCCATTAGCTTATCAACCAGTACCGTTTTCTAAAGCTGGCAATCCAGTTATGAGTACTGTAGCATTTTTGGCCTCGGTCGTTGATCCCAGAGTTGCTGCAAGTGCAGCCAAAGCTGCTATGGAAGAATTTGCAGCCATTAAGGACCAAGTACCAGCAGCCTTACTAGACCAACACCTGAGAAATGTTCAAGCTAGTGCCAATTCTGATGGTAATTAATCCTTTTTTTATATTCTCTTTCATTATATCAGAGTATTGAGAATAATTTTAAATAATACCTTGTCGTATTAATTATTTTTCAATTATTTAGGCAAATTTGATCCAGCCGCAGGACTAGCACAATCGGGTATAGCTGGAACAGGACCACCCGAACCTCCAGATGATACAACACCGGCTTCAACTACTGGAAATGTACCAGCAACAGTGGCTACATCTCCACATTCGGCAACAACAGCTTCTATAGAAATGAAAAAAGAGGAACAAGAAAAACCTAAAGAATCTGAGATTGACCAAAGTCAATTAGATATAGCAAAGAAAGAAGATGAGCTAAAAGAAACCGAGGAAGATACAAAATCGACTGTGGATGCTGAGTCTATGGAAGCGAAAGAAAAGAAAGACAAGGTAAATTATTATCTTTATTATATTAGATATTATTTATCTCCGTTGTCATTTATATGGTTTGTTTTTTTTTTTTTTTTTTACTGAATTATAGGTGGTACGAGATGCTCAACTCCAATCTGCAGCTGCAGCAGCATTAGCGGCAGCTGCTGTTAAAGCAAAGCATTTAGCAGCTGTAGAAGAACGTAAAATTAAATCTTTAGTGGCATTGCTTGTTGAAACGCAAATGAAAAAATTGGAAATTAAACTACGTCATTTTGAAGAACTGGAAACTACGATGGAACGAGAACGTGAAGGTCTTGAATATCAGCGACAGCAACTCATTACAGAAAGACAACAGTTTCACTTGGAACAGTTGAAAGCTGCGGAATTCAGAGCTAGACAACAAGCACTTGGACGTTTAGCCCAAGAGCAGCAGCAACAGCAACAAAATCAACATCCTACATGGCAACCTGCTGCACAACAACAACAGCAACAGCAACCGCCAAGTCCACAACCGCCAGGTCAACAACCACCACCGCACACGCCTCCGCAACAGACATAATTTTTTTGTAAGGTATATATCATATTTAGATTCTGTTCCAGTTATTAATCGGTATAATAATGTGTTATTATGTGTTGACAGAAAGTGTGAATGTAAGAGGAAAAATTGCGACTGAAATTTTTAGTACTAAGATAGTGTTGTTTTCAACATAGAATAATGTTCGTTTTATTATTTACTCTTATTTAATGTAACTGGACATTTTCAACAAACTTTTGCATCGTGTAAATGTCAAATCTTATGGAAATTTATATAATTTAATCGCGTATAAACATACACGTAAGTTTAAGCAACAATTTTACAATTACGTTTGATTTATTTTGTCGCCATATAAGAAAGATATTCAAATAGTATTTGAATAAAGATTTTATATAATTCAATCATCTATAAAGCATGATTGTGGACGAGTTCCAAAACTAAATCAGTCATAAGTCGCGCGCATTCAGCTCCTCCTCGCGGTGGTGCTCGTGTATTTTGTTTTTCCTCACTTGTTTCTGACTTTTCGTATAAATCTGGAGCCTCTTCGCTTTCGCACGTACTAATTGGCAAAATATCCAATGCAAGTCCTATACCGAATCGCCCACATCGCCGCATTTCCTCGTTTAATCTGTAAATGACGAATAGAGCAGATAAATTAAAAGATGTACTAAGAATAATCGTTTAAAAAAAATTTAACCATAATCTTTTTCTTTTTTCTCTTACAAACATACGTTATATTATATTATTATACGTTGTTATATTATATATGTTATTACTATATGTATTGCTATGTTACACGTGTTGCTTACAGTTCCCACATTACGGATGGATCTTTTGGTGGCTGTTTTGGATTAAGCGTTTGTAACGAAGACATTAGGTGAAAATGATAATGTTGAAGAAGTTGTGTCATGTGCGTTCGTCTGATTTCTCCATTTGCACAACAATACAACAAATTCGCAAGATCAAGGGCAAGTGAACCAACTCGAGACAGTTGAAAATCAACTAAATAAACAACCTGCAAAGTCATTAATTGTAATTTAAAATTTGATTCAGCTAGATAGTAATATTTCCAATTATCTATTCCCTAAATTAATTTAATCGAAATTAATTTAATCAGCATTGATATTCATATTCAAATTATTTATACTTCGTGAATGAAACAGAAAACCAAAATAACTATTTTTGCACTATACTTGTAACTGTTCTTTCTTTCCTTATTTCAATAAATTGAACAAGCATGGGAATAGAATTTATAAAAATCCTAACGATTTCGATAATGGACAAACACGATTTGTTTATACTTATCAAGAATTCTTGATAATTGGATAAAATTAAGTTGATAATTAAATTCGAATAATTTTTATTTTTATGAAATAACGATTTCATGAACTACGAATTAAGAATTTTTGCTATAATATTGTTGACACATAGAATTGATAATTGATTAGGAAGCAGGGAAAAGATAGTATCTAAAAATCTTATTAACGAGTAATTTAATAGTACTTGTATAAGACTAAAAGACTAAAAATAGTACTTGTATAAGACAATTGGTAACAGACACAAGAAAAGTTAGTATCTAAAAATCTTATATAAATTAATGAAATTAATAAAATTATACCGAGAAACATTATTTCTTGATTCTTCGATTCCTATATAGTTGAATCGTATAACGTAAAACGTACACGTGTTTACACACTCTTTTATATATTTTGATACAATCATACATGTAAAGAAAATATTCTTTACCTGTGTCATTAAATGATAATAAACATTATCTATACGTAAGACTTACTTCTTCGTTTGGTAACGCCAAATCGTCTTTAAATAAAATATTATTGGTCCAACAATCACCATGACAAAAAACAGTAAGGGGACCTTGCATGGCTGTTATTTCGCTCATAGTACGAAAGAATACATCATCGTCAAGAAATAATCGTAATTTTTCCATTATTTCGATTCTTTTAAATTCCATATGAGCAGGAAGACCATCAGATACCATTCTGATAGCATTCTTAGCAGCAACTTGATAATATTGACGGTACCAATCCTCGTTTTCTGTCCGAAAAAGAACTTCTTGTATACCCTGACCACTGGTTGGCTCCGTCAGTCTTACAAATTCTTCCGGCCTTGTACATCCATACGTACACGTTAGTATACATGCTTATATCAATATAATAACATAAATTTAATAAAAAGAAGAGCAGAAGAAAAAATATTATTTGACTTGCCTTGTTTCTCTAAGAGTCAAACTGAGTGCATGGAAACCTGCTAAAGCTTTCAGCGCTCGTTTCAAATGTTCAAGTTGTAATCCTTTCCTTCTATCTGCCATTTTAAAGCCTCTTTCTCGTAAATCTTCCATAGCAATAAGATCAATTCGCGCCGTATATATTTTTGCCACTCCGCTGAAAACCTCTCTACCATTTGTTTGTAATTCGTTTAAAGCAGGCCACACATGCGTATAAAATGCTACTTCGTTTCGAAATAGAAGTTCGCTTTTAAAGGCTTCACGATGTTCTCTTGATCGAGGTAAAACTTTATAAATAATCGCACGCTCATAATTGATCCATTCACGATTTTTTATTTGTTTGCGGCCTTTTGCTCGAACACGATATAGCATGGATGTATAATTGTCACCTCTTCCTGAACCAAGTTCTTCTTCTAAGCTGGTAATCTGCACATTAGGTTCATCTTTTGTTATCAATTCACGCACAGATTCTAACGTGAGACGCACGTCCCCTTCCTCATCCATCACTTCGATACTAAGGACAAAAATTACAACTTTTAAAATTATGAAAAAGAAATTAAAAAGAGAAGAGAATTTCGTGTGTTTGCAAGATTGTTGAATCAATAAATATCGTAACACTTTAGCCTTTTTTAGCCTTTGAACGTGAACGTGAACGAGTGAGTTACGATGTTAAACTACAATGCAGGAAATAAGTATTTGAGTGACGAGAGAATAGTAGCTCCCACTATCACAGAGCTTAATTTATTAAACGTAAGTACCCTAGCTAGGGGGGCAAGGACATTAATACATACCAATCATGCACGTAATTTTTATTCTTTGAATGACAAATTGATTGAAATTTTTGTACATATAACGCAAATTTAATAAAGGAATAATATCAATTTTCTAAGGAGTAATGAAAAGAATGAGATGTCCAATTTCTCTTAGTCTTATTCTATTTAACATAGAATATGCAGAAGATGTAGAAGATATCGAAAAAATAGGAGATATGGCACTGCGATCCAAGAAAATCTGCTATAAAATTGTGAAAGACAATTACAATATAGTTATGATTGCAATAGTGACAGATGCTATAAATCTTGAGATTGAGGAAATTGCTAGAAAATCTAGAATTATACATCAAAAGAAAAGAATCAAACATAATGAAAACCAAAACGATCTAAGAAAAAGAAAAGAAATTGAATGTACAATGTACATTTACCAACATACATTTACTACAAGAAATAGAGACAGAGAGCAGATACAGACACAAGAGAGGAGAAAACATAGAAACATAGAAAGTATTAAACGCGACATGTATACTCACAATTAGCAAAAAGAACAAAAAATAGAAAAATTTGACAGATGGTTTTAGCCTATTAGATATATTAATTAACTCAATTATGCAGAAATATTGGGCTGGCAAAAATGAGAACAAAAAATAAACATGATATACGAAGAAAATTGAACAAAAAATTGGACGGTCTAAATAAAAGCTTATTTTCTCCATTTGCAAACTTATGACAACAGATCCTGCATACAACGGCACAGTATCATCATACCTCAGTATTCGAATGACTTGAGACATCATCATCCTGAACACATGTGACATATATATCTCTCTAATATAGCATTATTGTCACCCATGATCAGCCATTGTTGACTATCGTGAACTATTTCTGGTGTAATACCATTGCATAAACCTTGAATATTATTGTATCCTTCATAAATAATTTTCAGCATATAATGTTGTTATCTTAACTTACATCATTGTACATACCATTCTACAGTTGTTCCTCAACTATGTCGCATATCTGGGTTTGACATACTGTTTTTTCTGTTTTTGCCACTCGTTCATTTCTTTCATCATACTTTTACCAAGAATTGCCAGATTCATTCATATGATTTATGATAACTTATTAATTACAACTTATACTCCCGACTAATGGTTTACCTTGTTCCTAACTTATAAGAAAATAAAATATGAATGTATAAACTTGAGTTTGCCAGGCAAACTCTCCAGAAAGTGAATAATATTTCATTCATTGATGATGGATAATCTTAAGATCAAAATCTACTCGCACCATAAATCATCAAACGAAAAATACATTGTAAAATCCAAAAAGATATAGCCATATTTCTTATAAATGGGATAAGACTAACATAAAACATTAAATCAAAGTAAAAATAGATGTATAGAGATATAAATAAAGCCAAATAGAACAAAAACAACTATTATGTAAATATATGCTTAGAATTAGTCAAGAATACTAATTATAGTGATCTAGTATATAAAGAAATATAGAAGCAATAAAATTAAAATTATTATACTTATAAGTATAGTATGAGTATAAGTTTATAAATTTCATGTATCAATTATAATTTAAGAGTTTTATTAATTGTAAAGACAATAAAAAGAAAAGGGAATATGTAATTACATAATGTTTTGTAAGAAAATGTTTATTTTCTCACAAAATTATAATTTAACTTCATTTTTTTGTATCTAAAGAATTTAATGCTTCCACTCCCACTAAATCAATCAATCTTTGACGATCTACATTTGTAAATTCTGGAAGATTCTGTAATTTTGTAGCCATTTCAACAATATGTGGAAATCCTGAATTTACAGAATATTCGAGAATAAGCTATAAAAAAATAAATGCCTTAAAATTATACTTTTGACTTTAAATTTAAATAAATGTAGGAGATCATAAGTATATACGTACAAAAGCTCCTTCGATACATTCCTTTAAAATGTAATTGTTGAATAATTCATTTACTTGTTTTTCACTCATTGTTGGAAGAAATACATTTGATTCTTTAACAGTATATGTCATAACCTTAACACTTTCTTTTACACGATTACCATGTAACAATATTATTGCTATGCAAGCTGTCACAGCATTTTCAATTGGAGCATATCTTTCCTTTTTGATTTCTTTCTATAAATAACAAATTTTTTATTTTTATTTTTTACTTTATCTTTTTATTTTTCATTTATTATTATAAACAAGCCAACCTGAATGATATTCCAACAATCCCAAGCTATATCCAGGAGAGCTGTTCTTAAAGCTGAATCAGGAGATAAAACATCCATTTGTATTAAACGTAATAAAATAAATTTCGTTGAAGGTTCTATAACACCATAAGTATTTATGTCTGACCATAATCTTGGTATATATTTCATTAAGTGAGGTGATGAGTTATATTTGAAAGCTTCTATAATTTCTATTAAAATCTGTTTTGATGGTACAAATACGTTTGGAACTAAATTCTCATAAAATTTAAAAAACTCCTCAATAGTACTTGTTGACAATACCAATATTAAATATGAGCTATAGTAAGCGTTTTCCTATATAAAAAAAAAGTAAAATTTATACTTAAATAAAAAAAGCAATAAAAAAGCAAGCTTAAATCATACATACTATAACAGCAGATGAAATAAATTTATAATTATCTTTTGCCAGAAGAAATTTATGAATCTTATCACCAGCTACTCTATCATTGAAACTAGAGGCTAAGTACATAGCATATTTAAAAAACTTCAAATCTTTCGGATCTTCAATGGTAAAATTTTCATTTTCTATTGAATGTAGAATTTCCAGAAAATTATCATGTCCATTTTTGTCTGTAATGAGGAACAATTGTAAATGTAAATAAACAGAATTAAAATGAATAAATTATAAAAGAGATATAATTACTATTTCTTGTAAATATATTCATAATATAATAATATGATGCTAATGAAAATTTTATATTTAATCGTTTAAATTCCATAAGAAAACGTTTTGCAATATCTCTCTTATTATCTACGTTTGTCGCTCCAATCACATGAAGAGCATTATTCAATGTTTTAACATTTGGCTTAATTCTTTTTTTATTTATTGTATTAATAATATTAAATAAATTTTCTATTTTCAGTTCATCCTTGTTACCAAAAATATTTGAAATTAGCCATAATATGTAATTATAAGTAGTAATATTTAATGGAATATTTTCCTCTTCGCATTTCTGATATAGAGCCCAAGCTTGAGCTGTCTAGAAATATAAGTTAAAATTAATAAAATTGAAAAAATAAAAAAAGTTGTGCAAGAATTAAAGTTGATATACTCTGAAGTGTTTTGTTAAACCACATATCATAACATTATATGCCGCTGCTGCTATCGAAGAATCTTGTTTAATTAAAAATTCAAACAATTCATTAATTTCTGACGTGTACCTGTAAAATGTAAAAAACTATTGAAGTTAATGTGATATAAGTATAATTCCTTATTTTTATTATTCTTTCAGTACTTACTGCCAAATATGTGTATTTTGGGGCATAGCAAACCATTGTTCTGAAAGTAAATTATCCTGTGCAGCACTTTCATGGTTGTAAAAACACAACAACTCTAAAAGTATTTGTTTTGTTTCATTAGAAACATTGGAGTCTAACAATTTATAAATATGCAAAGCATCAGACACCGTACGCTTGGATATGGCATGTAAAAGTATTTCTTCTGATACTTGACTTTTATCAGTATACACCAGAGGTGGCTTAAATGCCTTTAAATACAAATTACTTATGTCACAAATCTGTGAAACATCATATATTATATTTATATTAAATAAAATTTACTTCAATTTCTGGATCTGAGAGATGTTTTGGAAATAAATCTCTATGTTCTTTATGAATCCATATTGCAGCTTTTTTGCCTGCCTCATATGACAATGCACGATTACGGTAATCAGTTTTCTTTACTGGATATAAATAAGGATCATCATGATACACATAACTGAGATTTATAAAATCTTTTGGTATAGTACTTTCGAGGGCCTTTAAAAGAAATCAAAAATTGTAAAGTTAAATAAATAGCCGAGTAAAAATATTCATTATTTTCTGCAAAAATAAATTTTATATATATATATTTCATATATTTACATATAAAATATCAGTAGAATTACGTTGTATTCTAGCTGGTATCTTGATCTTAGAATTTGATACTGATGATTGTAACCTTCTTAACTCATACCATGGAGTCCTGTAAAGCAAATATTAATATTAAAAGGAGCATGATATAATAAAAGGAATAAATAAAAAGAATTAAAAAAAGAAACATGGTATATATATATATATATATAATAAATAATAACATTTTTGATTTTTCTATTAAGTTCAATAAATTATATCATCATATTAACTAACCTATCTAAAAGGCATCTGAAGCGATTCATTATGAATGTTTCGATTAAATACAAGATTATGAAAATCTTGTTATTTAAATATTATAATTAGCAAAAGTTAAAACGTGAATACACATTTGTTAATATAATTTCTTTCTTTCATCAATCTAAATTATTTCAATTTCAAAACTACAAATACTCGCTCACATAGGTATGGATACACTTGCAACACAAAGCTTTCATTTCTATATCTATGTATTTGGTTGCCTATACGAAGGCTTTTTTTGTATCTTTTTTTGTATAAAGTTAGATATATAATATATAATATTACAAAATATTAATAGAATTAAATTATGCATTACAAAATAAAAGTTTTAACATCTATTAAATATCAGTATTGATAATCTATTTTCTTATAGCAACAATTCGTATATTTGTTATTAATAAATTTTCTTACATTAATCAATTAAATGTTGCATTTATTTCTAAAAGAAAGTCAAATAATCACATTCGTATTCAAATTAAACGTAATAATTGATGCTGAATTGAATTTGAGATTTAAATGCTTTGATTAAAAAAATTTGAGAAACTTCAGTGTAAAAAATAGAATTTACAATTTGCTGATATGTAAAAATATATGTTATGCATAAACATTATAACAATATATTATGTCAAAGGTAGAATTATAATCAAATGAAATTTTTTTACAAAATAGCTAATCGATCCTACGATAAAGTCGTAAAATTGATATCGCAAAAACCATGAAGGGAAAGTTTCCTAAGAAAAATATTCAATGCCTCATCAAATGCATCATTTATATCTGGTATTATAACTGAAAATTTTTTTATCATTGAGCTCATGTATACACATATATGTATATAATAAATGAATATGGCAGCTGCACAGTCATATCTACAAGATAAAGATTCATTTCTTTCAGCGCATTTATTGTTTAGCATATGAATAGTAGGAGCGCGTATTCGTGTGCATATACACGCACGGATGTGAAGTATACCCTTTGGCATATTACAAAGAATTGAATAAAGTTTATAAGGAAGCCAAAACCAGTCCGCAAAGAGAAGCAGTTCTGTGCCGTGAGAATATGCGTGCGCGTAAACGTGTTAACATATGATTGTACGTATATGTGCGTGTACTATATAGTGCTCACGTAGGGAAGAAGCCAGGTGTTTTATTTCAAACCGTGGGACTCTTAAAAGGGGATGCTTACACCACGTCTTCTACTTAAAGAAAGAATATGAATGAAAAACAAAATTCGTATTTCACCGACTAACAAGAGAAACGACGTCAGCTTGACTACTTTCATTGTATTTTCTTATTCAATCGAACGTAACTTAACCCCTAGTTTTCTCGTTTTTCTTTCCTCCTCCTTTCAACCAATTTCCCTTTTTCTTTGTATTACATTGCAGTAGAAAAAAAAATTGAACGGTACTTCAGCACAAACTGTCAAGCAACAATTCATATTACGTTGTATATCGTATCGTTTACATTGCTTCGTAAGACGAAGAAAGAAATAAAATGCTTTCTATTGTTGTCACTTTCCTCCGTTACATCTTCCTTCTTCATAGAATTTTCTGGAAATTTAACGAGTACAATTATGAGAAAGTTCTCTTCTTTTCGTTTACAGTTACTTTCGATAACTTACTGATTATTTATAAATAAATCTTTAAAATTTTAACAGATTTAAAGTTTCGAATCGTTGGAGAATTATCGAATTTTATTTGAATTTATCGAATCTGAATCACTTAACGAAACAAGTATAAGAATTCATCTATCGATTTTCAATTTCGATAATTTTAACGTTTAACACTATAAATTTAACGTTTAAAACTAGAGAAAAAAAATTTTTGTTGAAGAAACATACGGATTGGGATAAATTTAAAATAGAACGAATTTGATTTTTAATTTCTTTCATTAAAATATTCTTTATTATTCGCACATAAATCGTAAAAGATAAAAATTAACACATGTCATTTCAATATTTATATTCTATGTATTTATTTAGACAAACATTTTTTGCTTTTTTTTATTTCGAAAAACAGACATCAATACACAATGAACAAATAACAATATATTCTACAATATATTGACACATGATATACTATACATATACTAATGGTTCTTCGAAGAATAAATAATCAGAAGGATATTTTAGTCCGGTATCAAAAGCGCAACAGATGATAGGTCGAATAGATATAGCAGGCCGGGACGAGTGCAATTTGATCTAACCTTGCAACAAATAATGCCCACATCCCAACCTGCCAGTATCCTCGACGAATTCTCGACTGAAATGATTAGCATCGTCTTCTGGTTTGTTCTTTCTTTTTCCAATATCCATCGATCGTTGTCTTCCGTCTTCTATGATGAAATATAATGCATTTCGATAGGCCGGGACAAGTGCAATATTGAGAATTATATTACTTGAAACATTGACACAAATCTCGGCCTATCTTCTATGCAAAATAAGAGATTTTTCTCGTGCCGCGAAATTATACTTCTAACAAAATAAAGTTCAATTCAACAATGAAATTTTTATATGCAAAGAAAGAAAAGAAAAAATTACACTTACGCTTAAAAAAGGAAGAAGAAAAGAAAAAGAAAGGAGAAGATTTGCCTCTATGAATTTATAAGAACAGGTCTTCGAGTAAACACGTGTTCTTCTCTGGAAAGTTTCCTATCCTGCGATCAGGTATACTTTTGTATCTTCTTCGATTCGGACTTCAAATAAATCATTTCCAAACCGAAGAGAATTCTTTTGACATATTTATATCAAACATTTGAATATGTTATCGTGTTTTTTTTTTTTTTTTTTTTTTTATAGAGTTACGACATGTCGTGTGCTAATGCTATTTTGTACACGAGTCCAAATCCACTGTTGTTTCGAACCCGAATATTATAAATGTAACCAAGTACGATTAGCGTACAAGTTACGCATTGAATAACTTTACATCAAACATTATTCGAATATAATATTTCAATATTAAGAATTACATTTTACAGAAGTCTTTATAATTTTCTTGCTCAATTTTCACGCACATAATAAATATCTACGATGCACATTTGATCAAATTTAGTCAGATAGTTTCTTCAGTCTTGGAATCTATATTTTCAAACACAGTATTAAAGTGATAAGTAAGGAAAGAACGTTTGTTCAACTATTCTACAATCGTCACAAATGTAAAGAGTCAAATGTAAACAGAAATCTACACATTTCGACAAAACCGGTACGAACCCTAACCCCTAAATCAAAGTAAATACATAACGTTTTTCGCCGGTTGCAATATCCCGCGCAACGGTTATTCTCTTTCTTCCTTACCCCTCACTACGTCCAATGTCCCATCCCGTCCCATCTTGTCTCGTGTGTTTCATCTAGTTGGAAAGTGTAAACGCTACAAAAAAATCGACGTAGGAAACTAAACGATCCGAGTTTTTCGTTCACTGCACGACACTATCGACAAGATATTACGTATGTATCACGGTATATTTTACAATGCATTAACGATAACAACGACGAAACGATACAGTTTTACAGTACAACGATAACTTTGGAAACTTCTTTCGTTGAGATTGTGTTTTTCTTGAAGAGATAACCGAAGAAAAGCACGAAAGACGTGACAACATCCCACCCAGAGAGTTCTCGACAAACTGCTGCTCGTGACCAGGTGTCTCCTCTCTTTATTCCTTTTGGGTCCCAAGTACATGAAAGCCCCCAGCTATATAGGTACCCCTTAGGGCCGGTAGTGGGGGCTTATTCTTATTTAACAGCAACGAAGCAGGAACAACAGCAACAACCAGCTTTAAGCTTCCCTCTTTTTCCTTTTCGTGTCTTTTTCCTGATCTCTTTTTATTCTCTGTCTTCCTTTATCAGTTTCTTGATACCTTTAATTCTTCCAACTTCCTCCCCTTTTTCTTCTCCTGCTTACTATCTCTTTCTCTTTCTCCCTTTCTTTTTCCTTCCGTTACCCTTCTTCTACTTTCTCGCTACCTATCTCTTTCTCCTTTATTTATTCGAGTGGCTTTATTCTTTTTTTTTTTTACCTTATCTTTCGTCTTCGTCCTTCTTAGGCCACTTTGTGGTGCAGATCTATCGTTAAAGCCCGCCAAAATTGTATCAGCTGTCTTAAATTTTGCTCCGCCTGTCAAGTACATGACGTATACGGTTCTTCTTGTTCTGTCTTTTTTGTTAGCTAGGTGTCCTATGGGAAAAAAGGGTCAGTCGAATCTTACAATAGTAAGGCTATCACAATTTGCGCAGTGACACTTCTCGAACACATTTTCAAATC
Organism: Tetragonula carbonaria; assembly: GCA_032399595.1. Lineage (NCBI taxonomy): Eukaryota > Metazoa > Arthropoda > Insecta > Hymenoptera > Apidae > Tetragonula > Tetragonula carbonaria. Next base: position 921,108 of record JAUCRC010000020.1, read on the forward strand.
AAATTTATCACGTACGATTCATAATAGAAATTTTAATTTTAAATAAAACGGTCCCGTGTTTATTTTAAAAATCGTAGCTTATAGTTTACAATATGAAACGTTACAAGTGATCAAACGTGCAATCGTTAAATAGCTTTATTTGTTAACAAAACATTATCTTTTTCTATATATATCGTTTTATATATACATTTAATAATTATTTTAATTGTAAAGACGTAAAGAGTTGTCTGCCTTAATGTATGAAACAGCATTTCGTGATATTGCATAAACGTTTCTATCAATTATAAATTAATTCTGAGCTCAATGTACGTACATAATCCAATTACATACACTGATTTGGGATGAAGCATTAAGCATTTAATTTTTGGCAAGTGATGAAATCAACTGACACATATATCTGTTATAAATTAACTGAATTGGATTTAACTTGATTCTGTCATTTTCTATCAAAATATAAAAATCCGTTATACGTATATAAACACAAAGAATCAAAATAGAAGTAAAGATAAATTTGAAAATCAAAATACACGATACACTTAATTTAGGAAGCGTGTACTTTGATGACCGACCGAGTTGCTATAAGTTTTCAAATAAGTCGTTATCTTAATGTTATTGTTTGATTTGACATTGACGTGCATTGGTGCGTAAAAGAAGAAAGAGGATTGAAAACAGAGAGTGATTGAGAACCACTTGTAGGAGGACAGCTGCCGCAGCGAGCGCATCTGCTGTCGGTTGCGCGGGCACGCGCGCTTACATATCCTTATTCCTATGTTGGTACTATATACTCTATATAGATGTACGCGGGTCGAACGCATACGGTACTCCTCTGTTCTCTTTATTTCTACCGTGTTCCTTTATTTCCATCCTTTTTTCGCTAGTTCTTTCTTTTTCCCTTTCTTTCCTTATTTTTGTCCGAACATTCGCTGTCTCCCCCCCCTCCCCCCCGCCCCTCTCCCTCTTTCTTCTCATTCTTTCCTTTTTCCCCTCCTATCTACCTGTGTCCTACGTTCATTTCAGTTGGTTTTTTTTTCTCACCCTTCAAACTGCGACATCGCAGCATTCGAATCCCGTTTTCAATATACCTTCTAGCAAACGCGTCTTCTCGTTGTATTGGGGGTTGATGGACCATCGTCTTCCCTTTAATACCATCCAGAGTGAGGATTTATAATCCATGAAAGAGAGGGTCTACTCGTGTTTATGGCATATACGATGGCTGTCTGATTTCGAAAGGCTCGTACACCTAGTTCATAATACCTATGCCAGCAGTAGGGTTTTCTACGGTGTGTAACAGCACACGATGCAGCTTGCCATACAGCCGGTACCTAGGCCGATGGTACCCGAAAATTTTCTTTGTTCTCATTGTTCACAAAATTTTCACTGCACATTTACGAAAGCTGAAGTTTCCTTGAAAATTGTCAATTTTCCCTACCCAACGATTTTTCCATCTGCTTACCTTGTTCCTTGCACCTATCTCTCTTTTTCTTTCTTTTTCCTTTATCCCTCACAGAAACTCTCACGGGATTTTAAGTTCAGTTCTTTTGTCCCTTTGCATACCTGCTCTCGTTGAAACGAACCAATGCGATAGTTATCGACGCTCCGTTTAAATTTCTTTCCAAATTCGTTGATTTTCTCTGTTATGTTTATTTTCCTAACCGAAAGGGAAATTTGTTAAAAAGTTTGCTATCAATATTTAATATTGCAAAATGTGACGATAATTTTTTTTCTAGTCAACAGCAAATTATTAGAATATATTACAATCTCTCATGATTTCTTACACTTTTAATGCAATATTTATCTTGCTAATAACGTGATGCTACTATATCGTTTGTATAATATATCGTTTATATCAATTTGTGTCATTAATAACGTAATATTAATCTCGTTAATTAGCCTTCTACAATTTTTTAGAAAATTACGATCTCTCTTTCCTATAGTGTTATTTTTATTATCTTATCTGTAAATGAAGAAAGTTTTGAAATACATTGACACATGTCGGAGAATAGCATTGATGTGCAGCATGTGGACTTCACACCGTAGGGCCCAGATGGTAAGCGTCGAATCCCTTTCTTAAATTTTCATCAGGATATAACACTACTGCTTTCTAGACCACCTGTTCTATGCATAATTCGAAATTATTTCTGATATTTCACCATTACATATAAATACGGATGTGGATTAATTGCGTCTGCGATGATCGAAAAAAATGTGTTACTTCCGTTAATTTCTCTGTCTAACTTTTGTCTATCTACGTACACTGTGTAAATTAAGATAATTTAAATAATCTCAACCATGCATCTTGTGTTATTTAAGAATTTCTTATATATCTGTTATTATGTATTATCCTTACATCTGTCTCAATTAACAATATTAATAATTAGAAAAGAAAATGAAACAAATGATGCTATATTCTGCGAATCGTTTGATTTATATTTGCATTTAATGAAATATATCTATATATATCCATAATCTATAGAGTTAACAAACGGTTATTTCGAACGACGTTACACTTTGAGACGAATTTCAAAAGATCTTTGTTCGCATCGAGGAAGTGAATCCGTGATCGAATTCAAACGTGTTCGTGTATACGAATACTTTATGTCGTCTATAACAACCGGAAGTTGAACATACATAATGTTTCTGGGCGCGTCTGTTTGTGCTATTTTTCGCTTCACTGACAAATAAAAACAAAGTATTGATTAATCGTGATTTGACGAATATAATATTGATTATTACAACACGATATATATAAAAAATATTTTACCATTTCCGCCAATTTTCAAGGCGGAAATTTCACTTCTTGCTTATTTACATCATTATTATTTACTGGTATTTTATTAATAATACTAAAATTAAAAATGTTGAAAATTTGTAATTACATTCTCTGTTAATTTTACTTATAATATAACAAATATAAATTATTGCGGTAGTTAATGTGTTAATTATAATAAAATGTATTCTTTGGTATATAAAAATTGTACCTTGATAAGTACAATTATAAGTGTTAACGAATAGTTTTTTATAAATAATGAAATAATTTTGTAAATTATTTTAAATGACGCAGAACAATAAAAATATTCCAGTCCGGTAATAAAATAGATTTCTTTCTTATTGATCGTATGAACGGTCGGTAAGGTATTATCAAAATGGACTACAATGGAAAGTAGGTCAAATCCTTTCACTCGTTGAAATTAATTCTTCAAAGTATTTACGATGGCACAAATAGAAAATATAGTTAAACTAGTTAAGCCACACTTTTTGGAAGAATCAATTGCTATTGAAAAGAGTGTTGTGTGAGATGCTAAAGTGAAATTATTTAGCTATCAATTATGTTAATTAATAAATAAAAAAATATTTAAATATGCGAAATATTGAATTATATTAATAGTCGATTTGATATAAGCAGTGACATGTTTGTATTTTAAATTTTAGTATTATTTACAAATTTTTATACTAAATATTTTCGTTTTTATAATACATCATTATTAATAATGGTTCAAATAAAAGATAATACCGTCCAAGTAGTATTTATTTCTTTATTATTGGACCTTTTGGCATTTACTATGATATTACCATTGTTACCTGCCTTATTAGACTATTATAAAGAAATAGAAGATGATAGAGGCATATATTTTAAAATTTTGTATTACATACAAAATGTAAGAACATTTTTCGATGCTCCTGATAAGGTCAATACAGTACTTTATGGAGGTTAGTCTTTTATTTTATTTTATTTTATTTTATTTTATTTATATTATTAATATATTAACATAGATGCTTTATTTTATAGGTTTTCTTGGTTCTATGTATTCTTTTTTACAATTTTTGAGTTCTCCGATAGTAGGAGCGTTATCAGATGTATATGGAAGAAAGCCACTGATGATATTTTGTTTAACTGGTATTGCATTATCTTACCTATTGTGGGCACTTTCTTGTAACTTTACAATATTTGTATTAGCAAGATTTGTTGGCGGTATTAGCAAAGGAAATATTAATTTATCAATGGCTATTATCAGTGATGTTACATCTCCAAAAACAAGGGGAAAAGCAATGGTAGAGTTTATTAAAATAAACATATAAATAAATACAGTATATATTGAAGACAGATAAATTTAAATAGTGAATAAATAAATAAATTTTTTTTTTATTTTCAGGCACTTGTTGGTATAGCATTTTCTGTAGGCTTTGTAATAGGCCCAATGATAGGAGCATTTTTTTCTTGGGTTTTTAGTGATAATAGAAAAGAGACTTGGCACATAATACCCGCAGTATTTGCTTTTTTTTTAACAACAAGTGACTTGTTCTTTATTATTTGTTACTTAAAAGAATCTTTACCATTAAATCGTAGAACTAATACATTCATATCTAGTGTCATTGGAATTTTTACTTACATTAATCCTATAGATCTATTCCAGTTTAATGGGGTATCTGACTTAAATTTGCAAGGTGAAATAACAAATTTAAAATATGAGAAAATTAGTACATTATTATACATTTCATAACGATTAATAGAAATTATATATAATATTTCAGACAAAAAGAATTTAAGAACACTGGGTTCTGCATATTTCATATATTTATTTGTATATAGTGGTTTGGAGTTTACCTTAACTTTCTTAACTCATTATCTATTTAAATTTACAAGCATGCAACAGGGATGGATGTTTTTAGGAATCGGATTAGTTATGGCAATTTTGCAAGGAAGTTGGGTACGAACGATTCCACCCAATAAAACAAAATCTGTTGCAGAATTGGTATATATATTTTGGAAACTTTATACAATATATTTGATAAAAATTAATTTTACTTTAATTAAATTATATAATTATATAAACATTTCAGGGTTTATGGTTGATCATTCCAGCTTTTATTTGTCTAGGTTTTGCAAATGATATATTGACATTGTCAATTGGATTATTTCTGTTTGCAATTTGTAAGTATATTATGACATTTACAATTTACATGATACTTACACTTTATATATATAAAATGTAACAAATATCCATCAATTATTTTTTATTTGTTATAGCTACTGCAATGGTTGTTACATGTATGATGACTCTTGTGACACGTATTGGGCCTGATCATCAAAAAGGTACAATAACAGGTGTTTTTCGTTCTCTTGGAGCATTGGCACGAGCTTGTGGACCTATTGTAGCTTCTTCGGGTAAATAGAAAATTTAAAATCACTTAACTTACTAATTTAAACTGAGATAAAAATTTTTATTTCAGCTTTTTGGTACATAGGTAGTAAAGCAACATATCTCATTGGTGCTGTATTTCTTCTTTTCCCACCTATTATTCTCCAAACTATAAAATCATTTTAAAATAAAAGTATTTACATAAGTATCGTATACAATTATATCGATCAGTATTTTTATACGTTTTATAATGTTTGTTGTGTAAACAAACTTTAGAGAAAGTATTCTTTATACACTTATTGTGTCATATATAATATAAAAGAGATTATTATAATATATTCCCATATACAAATTTTCTTTCATTACTCTTCTTCTCTTTCTTTTACCCATCATATTTAACAATTATCGATTTATTAAACAATTATCACGTTAGTAATATTAGTAGTATTATATAACGTGTTTTTTCTTCGATAAATTAAAAGAAGTAAAAGTAATACTTGAATAATAATTAATAATTAACGTAATAAATGCAATTAATGGATATAATCATCAGGAAAATTATTGCAATCGAAGATAGAAATATTTTTTTCGATTCAATACATCCCTAGAAAAATCATGATCTCACGTGTGTGTGATTGGTGCTTGGTCACGTGATATACTCTTTCCCCTTTGCGTCGCGCCATTTACGGTAAGAAATTCTCGGAATTCTTCGTTCGCGGCACTCCGTTGTCCGCGCTGATGTGAGTAACACAGAAGGGGGAAAGTTATTGATGCGATTTGCGCGTGCGACCGGTCGCAATCATTACGTTTACAATTATTGCGCGGCAGACTGAGTTTGTTCAGTCCAAAGGTTAATTAAATCAAACTTAAAAAAAGATAGGTAACAGAATTAAACAGCACAAATCCTAGTTGCTTTTGTCTTCGGACTAGCAGCAGGTGAGTGCAACCAATTTCTTAAAGTGAACATTTTTTTCTTTTGCCCCTCCCGTTTTATCTATTTACGCGTTATCGCGATATTTCTGTCACGTTATTTCTGAATTTCAGTATCATACTTTTTTATTTGAATTTAATTAAAACAATCAAATAATTGAAACTCAGTTGATTCAATTTTTTTACACGATATTTTTAAAAATAATATTAAATATACGTAATTTTTTTTTATCTGAGTTTCAGAAGTATACGTATCCATTTTAAAAGTGTATGTGTGATACCTAATAATATTAAACATTTCATTTTATCAGTCGATATTAATTCTATATATTTTACAAGAACAAGTACAATATTTTTAATGAAAAAAATGTTAATGTTGTTAATGAATAATAAAAATAATAATTTAAGTAAAATAATAATTTAATTAGAAATGGAATATATTTAAGGTAAAGAATTTCTAATTCTAATTACGATCAAAATGTCACTGTGGGCAAAAGCGCAACAGTTACCACAAGATGCACTGCAAGAAGTACGTTCAGTTTATGGAGAACATTTTCCGATCGAAGTTCGACACTTTTTATCTTCTTGGATAGAAGAAAAAATGTGGTATGTCAATTATGTTTTTTTAAAAAAATTATCTATATAGAAATCTGTATATGTACATAGATTTCTTTTCTATGATATTTTTATTATAGGACTGACATAGAGCCTGATAACCCACAATATGAACAATATATAGCTACTCTTGTTAGATCTTTAATTCAAGAATTAGAAACTAAGGCAGCGTCATTAAACACAGATGACATGTTTTTAACAAAATTAAAATTAATGGAGGCTGCAAAAAATTTTCGAGTAAGTTTTATATATAATGAAATGTTGATAGTTGATAGTTAATAGTTTGGAACGCATTGTTTTATTAATGCAATGTATGTTTTCTTAATGCAGCAGAGATATACGCATAATCCTACAGCATTATTTAGAATAATTAGACATTGTCTAGGAACAGAAATGAAATTAGTAGCTCAAGTGGAGAATTTGGGAGGTGCATTAATGAGTATGGCAGGAGGAAAAGTAGGATTGATTAGTGATGCTGTTGCTGAGATAGCTCAACATGTTGAGTCCCTGCGACGTAGAACCCAAGAAACTGGAGAAGATTTAAGAAAAATGGAACAAGAACAAGAGGCATTTGCTATTAGTTATCATGAATGTACTAAACTAAATGCACATCTTCAACATCTTGCAACGCAGCCACAAAATCAACAAAATTTAGATATGGAAAAAAAAATTAGAAGGTAATTCAACACATTTTAAAAATCTTAAGAAAATACATTAATAATAATGTATTTACATCTGGGATGACGTATCTGATATTTAATTTAATTTATTCACTCATTTATAACAACATAATAATAATTGACATAAATCAAAACAATAATATCATGTGCTTCACTCTATAGACGTATGTAACATTATAAATAGAAATAACAACAATTATATTATTACAGGCAAAAAGAGCAACAAGAACAATTATTGAATCATAAAGTAGCAGGTTTAATGCAGTTACGATTAACATTAGCTGACAAATTGAAAGACACTATTACTAGATTAAATAGTTTGCAATCTAGAGTTTTAGATGATGAACTTATTAGGTAAAATTTGTTTGATCTCTTCCTCTTTCTTTCTTCCTTCTTTACAATAATATTACAAACTCTAAAGATAATAAAATATTATATAATTATTTAGATGGAAAAGAGATCAGCAATTAGCAGGAAATGGTGCGCCATTTAACAGCAATTTGGACTCTATTCAAGAATGGTGTGAAAGTTTAGCTGAATTAATTTGGCTTAATCGTCAACAAATTAAAGAAGCAGAACGTTTGAAACAAAAATTTGCATTAGAACCACCAGGAATGCAAGATATTCTTCCTGCTTTAAATTCCCAAATTACACAGCTTCTTAGTTCGTTAGTTACAAGTACATTTATTATAGAAAAGCAACCACCGCAAGTAATGAAAACCAATACTCGTTTTACAAGTACGGTACGTTTGCTTGTTGGTGGAAAACTGAATGTTCATATGACTCCTCCTCAAGTAAAAGTGAGCATTATCAGTGAAGCCCAAGCTAATGCTTTATTAAAGAGTGATAAAATGGCAAAAAATGGAGAAGCTAGCGGTGAAATTTTAAATAATACAGGGACGATGGAATATCATCAAGTAAGAGGAAGAAAGTAATAGCTAAAATTATTCACAATATTATTAAAATAAAAAATATAATTATTTTTATTTCTCAGGCGACAAGACAACTTTCTGTAAGCTTTCGTAATATGCAATTGAAAAAGATCAAAAGGGCAGAGAAAAAAGGAACGGAATCTGTAATGGATGAAAAATTTTCGCTTCTCTTTCAATCACAATTTAGCGTTGGAGGTGGTGAATTGGTATTCCAAGTTTGGACGTTAAGTTTACCAGTTGTAGTAATTGTACATGGAAATCAAGAACCACATGCCTGGGCTACAGTTACATGGGATAACGCGTTTGCCGAACCAGGAAGAGTACCATTTGCAGTACCTGATAAAGTTCCATGGAGTCAAGTAGCTGAAGCATTAAATGTTAAATTTAGATCTGCAACAGGTCGTTCATTAACAGAAGATAATCTACGTTTTCTCGCGGAAAAAGCATTTCGCGGTGGTAACGCAAGTGGACAAGATTACTCTAGTTTATTTTTGAGTTGGGCACAATTTTGTAAAGAACCATTACCAGAAAGAAACTTTACGTTTTGGGAATGGTTTTATGCTGTGATGAAATTAACCAGGGAACATTTAAAAAATCCATGGATGGATGGTTACATACTTGGATTTGTGAGAAAAAGGCAAGCAGAAGAAATGTTAGCAAATTGTGCATCAGGAACTTTTCTAATGCGTTTCTCAGATTCTGAACTTGGCGGTGTTACAATTGCTTGGGTTGGAGGTACATTTGTGCATTTTATTATTTTATACTAGATTCGTTATTTTTCTTTTCAATTAATGTTCGTATATTTGGAATTAAACACTTTGCAGATCAGACAGAAGTTTTTATGTTACAACCATTCACGAGCAAGGATTTTACGATACGCAGTTTAGCTGACCGTGTGTCCGATTTGCAACATTTACTTTATTTATATCCAGATATATCGAAAGATCAAGCCTTTTCTAAATATTACACGCCGTTTACAGGTAAATACGCTTTATTTGTATTTTCTTCTTTTTATTTATTTACAGAATATTTTGGATTGAAATTATGTGAAATGTATTTTGTTGTAGAAAATCAGTCTACATCAGCGAATGGATATGTGAAGCCATTTTTGGTAACACATGTGCCTGGTTGGGGTGGACCTGGTATTGGTGGTCAAACGCCGTCACACTCTTCCGTAGTAGGAGTAGGAAGTAATGGTCAAAGTGGTCCTGGTAGTAGTTATCCTGCAACACCATCCACTATATTTCAGGCACATAGTCCAGATCCCTCTGTAACGCGTGATACTCCATCAGTGGCTTCCAGGTCAGTTCCTTGGATTTAAAGTATTAATCAAATAAACATATACATTTTTTTATTAATATAAGCTGCCATTTAAGAAATTTGAATATAAGATATGCAAGGTTCTTTTTTTATTTTTGTGCAATGTATTTAAATATGAAATAAGTATCGAAATACGTTTAAATTTTTTAATTCATAACATTATTTCTGGTAATTACATGACTATCGTACGAACTGTTTGTTAATAACATATCGAGTTGACACGCTGTTTAAGTACTTAATGGTTGATCAATAGCAATAGATCAGTGGAGAGTTTCCAAAAGCACAAAAACAGCACATTCCTACAATTGATAACACTTTGCATGTCTTTATATCCTATTTGTGCAGACGAATGTCAGTATTGTTTTTTATGTTCTTTTTTTTTTTTTTTTGGCGAACGTTTAATAAATACTATAGTTATAGTTTACAGTGATATCGATGTTTCACATTTTGTAGGCTTTTTGAATGAAAATTTGGAAAATTTTTATACCATATTACAGTATCGTAAAATGAAAGTAACGTTAAGCCATAGTAAATAATTTCATTTACAATTAAACAAATTGTATGCTGAAGAATACTGGATGCATAAAGATAATTTTGATAAAAAATATATTTTATCACATACACGATGAAAATTAATTAGTTTTTTGACTAATCATTCAGTTTTTTTCTTTTAAATTAATCTTGATGTTATCCAGTACTCTGTGCTGATATTAAAACTGTTTATCAATATGAATATATTTAGCATTAAGTGGCTAATTAAGTTTAATATAATTCAATAATGGCTTCATTCAATTTTCAAAGTCCTCCATAGAAAAGTTTTATACAATTGAAAGAGAATAAAAATGGAATGATTGATAAATATATATTTACAATTTTATATTCATTCCAAAGATGCGATACTCTCCAGTACAGAGAATAAACAGTTGCATAACGTTTCATTTTGTAAAATTGCTTATAAAGTATATTGTAATGAAATCCGTCCAACGGATAAAGTAGATGTAGTAGAATGGAGGACTTTTGGATTTATGAAATAATTTGAACGTTAATCTCTTTAAGTTTCTCGCTTTTTCTTCCGTTTCTATTATAAGTTATAAAGTTGATTTGTATGTAGTACATATTGAATATAAAAAAAAAAACAGCTTAAGAGCCAATAATATATGTATGTATGCGTTCTCTTCAAACTGCCAAATTTTATAAATTCTTTTTTTTTCTCTCTATCTTTCTTTGGAAAAAAAAAAAAAACGGCTTATCCATGGCATTACACAAAACAAAATAAATAGAAGTGAAAAGTTGCTGCATCGCTAATGGTACTCTATATGTACAAGTACATATGTATGCATACATGAATGTGTGTATATACACACACATACACATGTACATGTATATACGATATGACGTGTGCATATATACATGTTGTGTGTGTGTGTGTGTGTGTGTGTGTATTTATGTATAAATCTATGTAAAAGAGTAATGTATTAGTAATGAATCTACACATGTGTAAAAATAATATACAAAATTCTGAAAAATTGAAGGCATAGGCCTGGAGCAAGCCGGTACAACCACAACAACGGAAAATTAAATGCATAAACGCTACTCCTGATAAAAACACAACTCCAATTACAATTACAATTCTAGTACTGGCAATCGAGTGTATTTAAACATCATTACAAAACTGTTGCGAAAAATAATAGCACTAGAATTTTTATTAAAAATTCATTAAAATAGTGTCATACGCAGTACGTGTATCTATAATAAAATAGATAGATCGGGGATCTCAAGTGACCGATAAATTTCGATTAGATTGGGGATTTCTTGTGGTTGTTCGTATTTCCTTTGCCGTGTTGTACCGGCTATCAGGCTAATCGGTCACACGTTTCGATAAAATAGAATAGAAGCTTTTTCGTTGAGGATCCATCAATGAAAAATCAATATTTTAAAGTAGACAAACAAGAGAGAAGGAAAAAGAAGGAAAAAAAAAAGAACAAAATTTGAATTGAATCGGTTTTGTATCATATACAATATGTTTGAATTTAGTACAAGTCCTTTGCCCATTTGTTATGCCAGTGATTGGAGTTGTGTTTTTAATTTGTGGTAGCTACGCTCCGGGCCTTGGCCAGTCCAGCGTTGGGCGAAATCCGGACATGGACTATGTGGAGCTGATGAGTCACGGTGAATTACCCTCGATCGACGAAAATCTCAACTTGGATCAGTTTAGCTTCTCCGAGTTCATACAATCGTACAACACTAAGCCACAATAGGTATGTCAGGCGCGATATACTTCTTATATCTCAAACTCAATCAATTGTTTTTGTTTTTCATCTCGATGATATTTTTAATCGTCTGCATGACGGATATAGTCTGTTATTATTGTTGTTTTATAGGGGAGGGATGTAAAAATGTTTTCGTTGCTGCAATACATATATATATATATATATATATGTATGTATGTATGTATGTATGTATGTATGTATGTACATCTACAGATTTGCCTCCAAGGAGACGTGGCATATCTTTTTCATTTTCATAGTATAAAAGTGCAATATGTTTAAGAGAACAAGTATCAGTTAGTTATAAACAAATAATTGAAATTGATCTTAGTTGCAATTACGTGTCTGAGTGTATCATGTACTCCTCTGTGTGCTGTTTTACAAAGTTAATACTTAATTTTCAATTCAGTACTTCAGTTACATTGATAGAAACTGGTCTTATATTTTGTCATTTAAGTTTTATTCGAAAACAAATATCGTTTGGCACAAAATGTCGAACATTATGTATTCTACTATGATAAAACGTTGATATATAATATGTAATTTTAAATGCTATATTTTTACAGAATAACGATAGTTTTTTACAGGTATAATATTGAATGAACTTTGTCTTTTTCTTAAGCATCATCCAAAAGATAACTTATAATATATGATCTAGTAAAACTTTTATGTATTAATTGAAGAAAAATACACAAGAGATAATGGTAAAAATGATGATTAGATTTAGATGTCAACTGACAGTAGAATTGCTATGATAATACGTAGCTATGATGCTATGATAATTTAATACAGACAATCATTTCCACGTCCAGTCATGTATATAGTGAATTTACAGAAAATAAGTATTTTAATTTAATTTACTAATGGGATAGTGTGCGGAAATGAGAAATGGGATTTTGTGCAACGCTAACAAAGAGTGTGTATAACATGTAATCAGCGTGACCTAAATATGTGCCTTATGATGATCTTCGAATTAATGCTCGTTATATTTTTTGAGAGCTCTTACAAACAAGTTGCATGTATTTTTAGTAAAAAAAATTTTGTCTTCGTCTCATCGTTTAACTTTGACGAAGAACATATATAACACATACATTTCCTTATATCGTTTAAATGTCTTTTATGTTCAAAAATTATTTTTTCAAAATTTTTTTGGAAAAATTAAAATCGAAAATTTCTATTTATATAACATTGGTGTATAACATTTTTAATTTTTCAATTACCGAAATTAAATTTTTTGATAAACTTTTTAGATCTCTAAGCATAGGAAGTTTCTATTGTCGGTTAAAATAGATAATTCATTTTTTAACTATTGTTCCCTCCCCTGTAGTTTATATCCTCTATTGAAAAATCAATCGTTGTGCATATATAAAACATCGATGTACGCTAAATTTCACTCTAAATAAGGATAGAATTGAAAGTAGAGTTATTCCTATTAAATTTACTATATATATAATATAAATATTATATATGTACGTATAAATTCACATACGTACATATTTATGTATGAGTGTGCATGCATGTACTTGATCATGTATGTGCGTAAACGTACACGCATGTATATGTATGGATGTAGCTAAATTTCTAAAAAGTGTATGTTAATATTGTTTATTATTAAATCTATTGTCTACTATCCTTCATCAAAGATTAGAATTTATTTTATTATCGAGAACAATTTTACTGTTTGTAAAAGATATACGTCGTTATTATTCTAATTCATTTATATATAATAATTATTATTAATATTATTATATAAATGTAAAATAAGATGTGTTCGTGCTGAATTGGCGTGTCGAATAAAATAGCTTCTAATTCGATTTTTTAATTGTTTTCGTTCGAATTTTAACAATTCAATATTTTTTCCTTTAAATATTTATTATAATATACAGTAGAAATTTATTTGGAATAATGATAAAGTGATATAAAAGTTCTGTCATTCAAGAAATTGAATATTTAAAAATCTATTTTTATTTGCACTTCAGTCACAATTTGCAGTCTCTATTCGTGTTAAGGAATTCTCACATTTGGAATCCAAACATTTATCATCTTTAGGCAGGCAAATATCTTCGTAATATCCAGGTGCAGGATAACTAACTTGATAAACAGTATCGGCACACATAGGATTTGTAGGCGGTTGATATTTATCTTTAAATGACCATGGTATATGTTCCTTAGGAATTGGAGTCCAAGGCTGATATGACAGTTTATTTACAGTATCATATTCAATTTTTTCAGATCTAACAATTTAGTAAAAGATATTAATTAATAGTGAAATTGATCAAAGGTAGATTGATGCATAGATTCTGTTTGCCAGAGTAAATTCAATTTAACATTCATCTGTGTGATTGTCTTTTTTATAAAAATCTTTAAGTTAAAAATTAAAGAAAGAACATTTACTACACTTCTTACGATTTTAAAGTTATTTAATTTATGTCATCAAATCTGTTCTATAAGTACTTGAGAAAAAAGAAATCTATTGATATTATTATTATGAAAAAAAATCTTTTTGAATATTTGATTATTAAGGAACTAATAAAAATGTTTTAACTATAACTGTAACTCTATCAACTATAAACTCTGAAATTATTTACATCAACTTATGTATATATATATACACAACTATATATACTGTATATATAACTATACTTAAGTTAGGTCATCAAAATCTTAGGTCACCTCTCATTCTTAATAAAATTTTCAATACATTATTTTGTGTATTAATTACTTTCTTTGTCATAAAAGTATTAAGTATTAAATAATACTCTATTACATTATTTTATGATTACTTAAATTTTTTCTAATTTTGAAATAAATGTAATAACTGCTTTACGATTTTGAGCAACGACTTGCTAATACGTACTTATATATGTATATGTGTGAATAATAAAAATATTCTAATCTACCTCTGATATTGAACGACAGGTTTGTAACTTTGAACCCATTCTATTGCGTCAGGTTTCGTGTAAGATAATTTTGTTGTAGTTCTGTCATCGATTGGTGTATCTGGGTTTCGAAGATTATTACATGGAATAATAAGATCCGGTCGTAATGTCATTTTTTTAACAAAGTCGCAACGATTGGTAGTTTCAGATTGTATCGGGCCATCGCCTATCATGTTTCTGGTGCGAGGTAATATTGGCAAACGTTTCTCGCTACAAACCGGTTTGTAACTTAACTATAAAAGAAACAGAAGAAAGAAAATTAGGAACGTAGAGAGAAACAATAGCAAATGCTATCAATAAATAAAGAAATTGTTACAATAAAAAAACAGTTCCATTTTCAAGTAAAAACTTTTTGAAATGTGCTATAAATTCATAATTATCTAATATTTGTATCAATAATTTTTTTGATATAAACTTTTTCTTTTTTTTTTTTTGTAAAAATATTTAAAATTTAAATACTGGAATTGCCTTTTTATTATAAAAATGCATATACTTTGCTTGTTGTATCTGTTGATATTTTGCCATCAGGTTTCGAGATAGCATTGCAAGGAATAATAGGTTCCACGCGTTCAATAATGGTTGATTGCAAATAACTTTGCTTATAAATAGTATTTCCATGAAATTCGCCACCGCTAGGAAAGACATTAGCGACACATGGCCTTATAGGTTTTTCCATACATGATTCCTCGTTTTTCAAAAAACTTTCGGTATATGTTGTTTTTGCACACATAGCAACATCCGGAGGCCTATGTTATGATAGAAATATCGTGTAACTAGTTAGGTATTATGATTCCTGGCTTATATCTATATAATGAAACATATGTTTGATTAATTTTCTAATTTAGTAATTAAAATGGAGCATGCGCAAATAATTAAAATGTTACATAACATAAGAAGAAAAAATATTTCTAAAAATTATTAATGTTGTGGCTAAACTACAGATATTTATGCGTTTATGGAAAATTAAAAAACGCAAAAAATATACAAACTATACAAAATAAAACACTGTTACGTATTTAGTCTAAGAAAATAATAAAATAAATGTCCAGACACGGTTTGGTAACATAAGGCTATTAACGGCATATAATATTTTAGTAAATATTGTAATATTATATTTTAATAAATAATTCTCCCTTGTAAGACACAAAAAAATATGACTTCTTTTCATATCTTTTCCTTTCCGTAGAAACTTGTGATATATACTTGTAAATTGGTTTCTGCTGCCAGGAGTGTGTATCCCTTTCTCCAATGTGAATGGGCTGATAACTTAACTTTTGCGTAGTGTCATGAAGAATCGGTTCACTGGGTGGACAATAGACCACTATGGGTTTAAAATTAATCGTTGGTTCCGTACAACCTGGATCCACATAAGAAAGTTTTGCCGTAGTATTAGCATCTAGTTTGCCGGAACTCAAGCGAATACTCCCACAAGGTATTATGATTTCTGGCTTGTCCATATATTTACGTGAATAATCTTGACGAACTGTAGTAAGAAATTCCATTGGACCAGATACGATCATCGACCTAACACGTAAGAGAATAAACAAAAATGAAAAAGTAACAGATATTTGTTAATTTCATTTTTTTAAATACGATTAAATTTTCTAAACTTGTTTACCTTCGCTTGGGTATAATTGGTTTTGCTTTAGGAATGCTTCCAATATATTTGTAACTTAATTGATTAGTTGTTTCACCAAGAAATTGAGCATCAGATTTAGTGAGAGCAGGTTTGGGTCGGATGGGTTGGGATCGACTCCGTCGCATTTCTGAATGATCCACATTTAAATATGATAAATGATATGTGGTTTTACCTTCAAAGAATTTCGAAGGAGGTTTGTACGTCCTCATAGGAGCAAATGATTTTGCTCGAGATGGTTGCACATATTTCCTTGCGCACTAGATATGAATAATATTAATGATAACCATCATTATTTTTGTTAGTAGAAAATGATAATATAAAAAATAGATTTGTTACTTTAACGTTACAGGGACACTTTACTGATTTTTGGCATGGTAGTTGAAATTGTTTCTTTGTTTCCACTACTTCCATTTTAATCTAAGTACTTAGTATATATTATTATACCAATTCGAAATTATTTTTATTTTTATCAATAAAATGGGAAGATATTTGTAATTAATAAATTTGAATCTTCAAAAGACTTATAACATATAAAATACAACAATATAAAACAATAAGATTGTAGCTGTAAACGTCAACCTCTACATTACGTTTTATGACTTCAGTGACATGACTAATTTAGCAAACAATACTTCAACGTTATATTACCGTTAGTTGGACAAAAACAAAATAAAGCCAATGATAAAATCGATTGCATTGAGGATCGATCATATATTTAAATAACTGCAAATGAGAGTTATAGACCGTAGTGATTCACTACTAATAACTATAGTAGAAATTTCTGTCTTAGCTACTAATTTATTTCCTCATACGTATCGATCAAAAATATAACGAATGAATACGTAAAATGTTTATTTTAAAGAATAAGAATATGTCTTTTTACTATTTTAGATCACAGTTAATTTTTAAGATTAGACAGATGTTTCTTCTCGATCTAGTATCTAGCGAAAATGCACGTTGAAATCGATGTACTTTTCAAGACAGTAATACATGGAAGACATAGAAAATACAATGCGATTACGTGTAATTGATCACGTTTTGTTTTAAGGGGATGTCATTTGTATGCATAATCGTAAAACATTACCTACATTCGTTTTATCATTTTCCTCACATTTTTATATACGAAGCATATCGAAAAATATTGTGTTAACATTATATATATTTACTGTATACAGTATAATTATACTACGGTTCGAATTAATATAGTCAAATTAAAAGAAAATGGTATAGACGTAAGATAAATTAAATGTAAGATAAATTAACTGTCAATAAATCTCTGCAGATTGTAGATTAGAAACTAGCGTTGGAAAAAGGAGGTAGTAATGCGTAATATTAAAAATTAAGAGAGACGGTATAAATAATAAGATGTGACATCTGTAATGCACTGAACTGTTCTTTTCAGTCAACACACAGAACTAATGCCGTTTTTTAAACACTCAACAAGAACGATCTCTTAACACCAAGAAAAGAAAGGGCTTTTATTCTGGAAGCGCTGTGTAAATGTATCAGAGAATGAAAATAGTCTTGGTGCTCCGTTTCCCTTGGCTCTGTAAAATAGTATTCGTAAGATCAATTTGTATTATGAATCATACGTGTTTTTGTAACTTATAGAAAGTATGTATGTATAATACAGAAATGAGAAATCCCACGGGATGACATAGGAGCGAAGGGAGTAGTCTTCTCACTCACCAAGATATTGGGTTACCTAGTCCCAAGGTAGTTGGGTTTGTATAACATATGAAAACTTTCATTCGATCAATAAATATTCTTCTATTTAAGAACGTCTTCTGGATTGTATAATTGTATAATTGTGGAAAACAACTAAAATCCATTTTCCTTCCGAGGGACTTCTCATCTCTGTATAATATAAAATAAATACTTTTCAACGATCACAGCAGGCATTTGAACCAATTGCACGGGGCTTTTGGCATCCTTTAAAGCTTGTTGTAAATTTAAAATCTGACCGCGCATTACACTCATTTGTTTATCAAAATGGTGTCGATCAAAACCTTTGTCTTGCTAGAAAAATAAATGTTTTTTACTATCAAATTCTGATTATAAAATAGCATTTATGTCTTACAATAATGATTTGTCTATAATTTTATAATTCTTACTTAACACGACTTACTTTGAACAATTGATATAAATCGTCACAAAGATCTTGTACAAAATTTTGATCCGAGAGTTGTGGTAATACAAGCTCTCGTGTTACATCGCTAAATGGTTGTTTTGCTTGACTTAACCATGCCCAGTGATAAGGGTAAGCTCGCCAGGAATCGGGATGTTTAAAAGGAAACGCCAAACCATTATCTATAGCGGCTATTTTTACTTCACCCTGTTCTGATCCGTTTTTTCCTTTACTATTATCATATTTAATTAACCAATTATCGTTACCTTCAAAAAAATCGATATTACCC
Source organism: Tetragonula carbonaria (assembly GCA_032399595.1). Classification (NCBI taxonomy): domain Eukaryota; kingdom Metazoa; phylum Arthropoda; class Insecta; order Hymenoptera; family Apidae; genus Tetragonula; species Tetragonula carbonaria. The sequence continues at coordinate 939,985 of JAUCRC010000020.1, forward strand.
AGTGATTCGTTCGTTTTACGTAATAACAAAAGAATCTTATAAATTATGAAATACCTCTGTCAGTATTTCTAATTATATAGTCCAAGATAACTAAGCGTTCGAATCGAAGTTGAAATTCTCTACTAAGACGTGGTGACAAAGGTTCGTTTTCCCACCGTCTTAACCAGTAATCGGCATCCTTATAACCATCTACAAAAATTTGAAAAGAACCAACTTTTGGCGGCAAGCCAATACGGTTGAAGTGAGAGCCTACTGTAGGAAACTGGTCCATGATAGCTTGCTTCATACGGGCTTTTTGACGGTCTAAGCGTGGGTAGTTAAATGTTTTACTGACAAGTTTGACTACTCTAGTATTTGGAACTATGCCCAGACCTAATTTACGGTCAACTAAACTCGCACCCGCCTCGCTGAGGTATCCTTGATTTGGAATTAAACAACTTCTCCCAAAACAACAAGGACAGCAGAGCTTGTGCATCCATTTTGTCCATTTTGGATTTAACCTTCCATAAGGTTCTTCATCTTTTGGCTTAAAAACGCCTATTATTTTCTGTAAAACAAAACATTTTGTTATTGTTACATTGTGGGTCGTCACGATACGTAGCAATCTATGTTTTTAAATAGACTTTAATTTATCAAATGTACAATGAAATTATACCTTACCCTTGCGGGATTTTTTACAAAGTAACTGCCACTAGAACCTTGGTATATTCTCTCAGGAAAGATTCCATTGTCTATTGCAAATTCAGCTTGCCATACTAATTCAGAAAATTGTGGGTCGTCTATAAAATGTACAACAACGTACAATAGATTTGATTAAAAATAACAAGAGTGATATTTAATTGATGATAATATGATAATAACTATGAGATTAGATAATACAGGAAAACAAACCAGGAAAACGATTAAAAGTGACATCAAGCTCTAATCGACCAAGGAGAGGCTGACTCTCCCGGTCAATCCCAGGGGAATCAATGGCTATAGTTTGTTCGTTACTCAAGTTGGGAACAAATTCAACGTCGGGTATTAGATCTGAACACTCGTTCACTGGTAAACAATTGTTAGATGCGATTGACAGATCTACCAAAGCATCAGTTTCCACTAAGGCAGAGGTATTAGTATTGTTCTGACTATGATATTCTCGATAAGGCACGTGTAATTGCCGCTGTTCGGAGTCGCTCATTACAACCGAATCTGCTAGTTATTTGGCAAATTCCTTTACCACTCGATTGTTTAAAAACTTGCTCGCACAGATAATCCTATCTACTTCCCCATATTCTTCTCCCACCTGTCAATGACGCAAACGATCGAACTCGTGTTTAGCAAGTATTTTCGCCATTACAAACTCTAAAACAATCATTACGTCATTAAAATAACAACACCGAATTATTGTAAATTTATTAACTTGCGAGAATAGCCATGGAGAATAAAAACATATGTTTACGACGCTCAAAGGTACACTGTTCGACTAATTAATAACTACGACTCGTTATTCCAGCAGACGATATCAGCTGATAGGATTAACGCCATACTTAATTTTTTTCTATACTGTTCTATGCTTACACGTAGATACAACTGTAGTTTTCCATTTATACAAAAAATGCATATTCAATTATACAAATATATATATATATATATATATATATATATATATGCGTGTGTATATGTATATGTATATGTATATATATAATTACTTTACCCTTTATAAATAATAACGTACTCATAAATTTGACCACAAAACATATGCAAATAGAGTGATATAATCATATGTTGCAGCCTTCTTTCAAATCAGAGAAATTCAAATCGGTAAATAATTATAAATTTCCCGTGCAATTTAAAGTAAACGTATACTTTTCTAATACATTCGGCCCCTGGTAAAATTAAAAACAATGAAATTAAAAAGTTCGAAACTTGATAGTTTTATCGTGATAAATGTGTAAAAAAAACTTTTATAAACATGTTATTGTAAATATATAATTTCAGTTCTGGAAAATGCACGGCATTATTTGCAAAATGATCTAACTTTATTTTTTACTTTTTAGTTCGTTTAACAAACAATTATGTTAACAATAATATCAAATATAAAATAGAATTTGTCACAAAAATTGTCGAGAAAATCAACCAATCAGAGTAAAGAACGGTCCATTGGAATATAAACAAGGAAGATAACGTTAGTCGTGTATAATCATAGTCGTGTGTCCGTGTAACGTGTAACGTGTGTAATGTTTGTACCCGCGTACTTAAGCCGTTGCTCCGAGAGCTTCGGATTTTCTTAAACCTCACTCGGTTATTAATTTATTTTAATTTATTATTTTCTTGTTAATATTAATATCGTGATGTGCCTTTTGCATTATTATTCAACTATTTCGCATAATTCGATAGTTCGAGCATTCGTTTCACGGAACTTTTTATCATTGTTTTTCAAGTATCAGTTGTCATGATTGATCAATTGAAAATTCGTATAATTTAATTTAGTAATAAATTTAATTAACGTATTTAATTATCAGTTATCAATGTAAATGTTTGTATTCTAAAAAAAAAGCTACATGTATATTCAGTACACGTGTACGCAAGCATACGTGAAGGAGGGAAAGTAAATTGTACATACGAAATTTTAATCTTGATCCTGTCGAAAATAAAAATTTATCTTTGCAAATTAATGCATCCTGTAAAGAGCAACATGTTTCTTGTATGTGTAACCGTGGGCCTTGTACTTTTGGCCTCTAAATACCACAAAAATGTTTTCCAAAGCGTTAAACATCTTTGTCAATGTATGAAAAATAAAAATTGTAAGCAAGGTGATAATAAGAAAAAAGATCTTAAAATCTCATTGGACAAAATTATTTTGGCCGATACTCCAGAAAAATGTGATTACGCTATTCAACGTATTCACTGGTAAGTTGTACTATTATTTTTATTTCATCAATATTACATTGTACGTCCTAAATGTTATCTATATAGAGAAAGTATACACTAGTACTATATTTATATTTTTTTCTTTATATATCTAACTACAGACTTTCAGGATGTTAATTATGTTGATACATATTTTTTCAGTTAATTACTTATCACTTCGATAAACTTTCTCTACGTCAGGACTTTACAGTGTATACGTATATTTTAGTTATATTTAATTATAACATATCTTTTTGCAGTAATGAATCCCATGATTAATGCGATGTTAAATATATGCTCGAGGTTTTTTTACTGTAAAATATAGATATAAAAATATATTTTTATATTATTTATTTTTAAACATCTCCATTATTTATTTTGGAATAAATATATTTTATTTTGTTAAAGCAACTTGTCTAATGATGTGTTGGGTTTTGATTGTGAATGGGTTAATGAAGAACCTGTTTCTTTACTTCAACTTGCTACATTTAATGGAGTATGTGGCTTGTTTCGCATTGGCAAAATTGGATATATTCCTCAAAAATTGAAAGTACGTAATATTTTATAAATTTAAATCAATACGTGATAAATTAAACGTTTATGTATATAATATGACAAACATTCTTTTAGGAATTACTAGCTAATAAACATATTCTTAAAGTAGGAGTTGCTTCGTACGAGGATGGGCAAAAGATATTAGCAGATTACGGATGTAAAGTTAGCAGTACCATTGATTTAAGAACATTAGCAGCACGTGTGGATTTACCAAGTCCGAAAAGTTTAGCTGCAATGAGTTTGCAATATTTAGATTTGGAAATAGATAAAGTAATGGAAATAAGGTGTAGCGATTGGAACGCTGCCACCCTTACTGACGAACAAGTGGCATATGCTGTTTGCGATACAATTGCATCCGTTCTTATTTATGACCAAGTAAAGTATAATTTATCCATCGGGATACTATGGGAGATATACATAGATATACGATAAATTATTTCATATTTTATAGATCGTGCAAAAAATAAAAGAGAAATATTCTTTGTGGGAAATGTTAGTGAATTATATAAAAAATATGTGTAATAGAAACTTAAATATGCACTTTCACTGCCTACCTAGTGATGTAATTGATGTGAGGTAATAAACCTAATATATTATTTTATATATGTATTTGTCTTTGATTATTGCTATATTAATTTACAGAAAATCATTTCTACGTTTCGTATTTCAGGTTTAAGGGCAAACACGAACACTCAACTATTAATCAAAAAAACAATGAAAACAATTATTTTGATAAGATTACTAAAAATTTAAAGATAAATAACAATATACATAAAAGTTATGTACCTACAAGAAAGAAACCATTATATCATAATTGTTACTTACAAGCACCAGATGGAGAGATATTATGTACATGTGATCGTAAAAAAGCAGAATGGTATATTACAAAAGGATTAGGAGAAACAGTTGAAAAGGAACCATTTACCGTGAGGTTAAAATTTGAACCATCTGGACGAGCTTTGGGAGAGGTTGGAAAGTATTATACACAAGTTAAAGTCAATCAATGCGTAGTTTGTGGGAAGTCAGACATGTTTACTAGAAAAAATGTCGTACCTCGAGAATATCGTAAATATTTCCCATGTAAGTTGAAATATAATTTGATGTACATATAACGAAATAAATTATGAATAAATTTATCTAAATATTTCTCAGGGGTGATGAAAGCTCATCAGTCTCACGATATATTATTATTATGTCCATCCTGCCATGAAATAAGTAATTATTATGATCAGCAATTCAGGAGAAAACTAGCAGACATGTGTGATGCACCTTTAGCTGGTCCGTTAACGCATGTACGTAGTAAACATGTAAACGATTCAAGGAAATTACATTCAGCCGTTAAAGCTCTAAAAGAAAGAACTACTTTACCCGAATCACGACGCAAAGATTTAGAACGTTATATTTTAGAATGTACAAAAGAGAAGCAAATCACTCCAACTCTGCTCGATGTATTGAGTAAAGAATTAGAAAAAAAAATTTCAGTACCTAATTATGACCAGTCTAAATGCCAACCTCACGGTTTAAAGGTATTATTAACGAATGATAGAAATGATATATTTGTATTTTGTTTTTTATTCATATTAGTATTACAAATTGTATTTTTCAGGTTGTTCAATATTTTCACGAAAGGGAAGGAGGATTGGTAGAATTAGAACGTATGTGGAGAGAACATTTTCTTCTGACTATGAAGCCAAAATATCTACCAAATTTATGGTCTATTCATCATAATCAAGAGAGATTAACTATTCGTCAATCAGAGAATAGAATTAAACCAGAAGATGCAAAAGTAGCTGGTGTGGCTACATATTGAATTTTATATATTACGTACCTAAGGACTCGTATAAGAGCGAGTACTTGTATTAGAAGACTGTTACATAAATTATGTGCATATATTTATATATACAAGCATATACATATTTATATATTTACACACATGTACATAAGAATCAATATCTGTTATAAGCGAGATTATTTGCAATTTGTACAAACTGCTTTAATTTATTAAAAAAAACAGAGACTCGTGATACTTTGAACAATGTTTTCTTTTATTTCAACACTTTAATCAGTATTGAAGTATAAGTGTACCAATTTTATCATTAACTGATGTTGATTGTTCCATGTTATTTATTGGTGACTAAAATGCCATTATACATTCATATATACAGACTTCAAAGATATATCAATTAAATTTAGACTATAAAAAAATGTGTTACAGTTGTTTCGAAGCATTCTGTTGCCTGGAATTACTGTTTGGAGGAGGAGTCTTCATAGTTTTTAACTCTTCGTCGATACGTTCTTTAGCACGCACAATTTTCGACTGAATATAAAAAGAACCACCTTTTGATCTGTCATTAACTTCCACGAGGTACTTATAATTACGTTCAATAACTTCTACTTGATCCACTCGTTCAACGTTTAAAATCTGTAGTGCTTCCTCTAAAGAAATACCGGTTTTATAATTCGCCGCAACATGTTGCGCACCTCGTGCACCAGTGCCTGCTTTATGTGCAGCAGCTTGACTTGCTGCAATTTCTTGTCGTAATGCCCGTGCGAATGCTTTAACAACGACTTGTGTTCCCATTATAATTATTTGCACTAAGTGTTTTGCCATAACCTCTTTTCTTGATTGAAAATAATTGCCAAAATAATTTTGAACGTACTATTTTCTTCTTTTTTTTTTGTGGTTTAACTTTCAGGAAATATTTATGCTAGAATTCGTTTTTCACAATATTCAAATAGCGATACCACTGTTTTCGAATTTTTACGATGATTTCTTTATATAATTTATTTGTTGCGCGTCTCATACTTGTATTGCACCATTTCAGAATGCGCCATAGATATAGTTCATTGTATACATATGCGTGTGTATTCGTTATTAGTATAGTTTATATGCACATGAAGATTTAATCGAATGAATATTTATATTTATAAAGTATTAGAAAAATTTATAAAATATTGTATTACAACAATATACACATGTTAAAAATTTGTATTACACTTAACTTTTCATTTTTAAAAAACATCATTAGGTTAACGCTATTAGGTTAAAATTTCATTACACACGAGATAAATATTAATTAAACATCGGTTGACATTGTAATTAAGAAAATACAAATACAGTAATTTATAATTATTGTTACTTTTATTATTCAATAACTTTGTATTTACAATTTCTTGGTCAATTTTAATGTGAAGTAAAATAGAATCTGTCTTTGAACTTTTGCTAAGATGAAATGAATGCATTTACGTTCTACCAATGTAGTTCGAATGTTAAATATATGTTCAATCAGGTATCGGTAGTGTATTAAAATGTTTTAACGCATTAACTGCACAAGAATTTTCTAAATTATACAAAGGATGAATTATTTTCACTAAATTTGTATTAGGTGATCCAATGATCAATGGCCATGGCGAATTCTGTGCAATTGACAATCCACTAAGTGCGTAACACGTATGATACACATCTTGACTTCTGAAATGAATATAATTTATAAAATTGCTTTTATAATAAATAACAACAGTGTTTCATACTTTCCAGGCTTGTCCACAAGACTACCATGAGGATGTTGGCAACAGATTAATAGATATTCTTGTAAGGCCTCTTGATTAAACAACCAATATGAAGAGTTAAATATTTTGTTTTCCATAGTCAAAATTGTATGAATCAGAGGAAAAGCTCCACCTTGCCAAAATGAATAACAACCATCTACTAGTTTCTCTGTGCGTCCTTGGAACCCACCTTCCAAGCGCATTTGTTTATTTACTATCCATCTCTGAAAGTAAATAGATATGAATAATGAATTCTTCAATCTGTACATACATATACGTGTATATATCATAAAATTTACTATATCAGCTGAATACCAGAAATGATTTCAAACAACAGAAGTGAGGTTTGCCAAGAAGCATAAGTGCTGCTAACCCACAAAATCCATATCCTCCGTGAGCTTCCATGCCAGGAGAACCACCGAAACCTCCTTCCCACGTTTGACATTTAGCTATCCAACTTTCACTACCTTTGAATATTTCAGGAGTATATACATTGGTCAGTTTTGCCACAGAAAGAGCACAATATATTCCTCTTATATCTGTTTCTCCATCTTTGTGTAAACTGAAAGAACCATCCTCTTCGCGTAAAGACGATAGAAACTGTTTAAGTCCTTTTCTAAAATCACAAAATTATACAATTAATATTTTTAAAGTAAAATCTCTTAAAATGCACTTTTATCGTCATAATATATTTTATACACACACACACACACACACACACACATACCTATTAATTACTTGATAAGCTTGAGGAGTACCAATAGTACATAAAGCATTTATTGCTGCATAGGTAGAGGCTAAATGAGGATGTTGCCCTGGGCCTCCTCCAAAGCCACCCTCTGGCGATTGACACTTGGCCAGAAAACCAATAATTTTAGAATATTCATCATATTCTAAACGTTCTCCTAGGATTTGAAGAGAATGTAGGCTCCAGTAACACAACCATGGCCTGCTAGAATCTAAACACTAAGAAACATGATACGTGAAAAAAAAAATATATATATATATATATATATATATATATATACAACAACTTTAAGTACAATAGAAAAAACACGATTCTTACCTGATAAGCTTCACTAAGGTGAAACAGAGATTTTTTTAAAAATTGAACATGTTTCTGTCTTGTTAAAACTGGTTCGTTATTTAATTTGTATAATTTTAATATATCGGTTTCAACACGATCCTATAATTAAAATATCAAGGAAATATTAACATCAAAGAGAAAGAAAGCATATATTTGATAAGGATAATTTATTGATATTTAAAGCACACTTGTCGTATTGAACTTGTGGTTTGATATCCTTCGTCATCCTGTTTTTGTTTCAATATCTCGGCATAAGTTCTAACGTTTGGTTCATCACGTTCACTAATCACCGACTTCCACATAATCTGTCAAATATGCGGTATTAACAATATATTGTATTAACAATTGGAACAAATAAATCGCCTGTTAAAACATAGAGATAAAGTAAAACGAAAAATATACTACTGTGATTTTAAAAGGAAAACGGCTAGAAGAACGTTTAATTTCAAACGAAATTTTTCTTTCGAATCGAATGATATTATATGGTTCTATCGCTTTGGTTATATCGCTTTCACGTCAAATGCATAATACATAATTACTTCAAAACAAAAAGGTTAAAACTTCTCTGAGAGTAATTAATTAGAACTTGCACTAGCTACTAGTAAATGATTAAAATGTAAGAAGAAAGCTTTAGTTATTAAACTTGTCGTACGATGGTGCGCCTCGTCTATGGAAAAATTAACCTATTTGAACGTTTCTTGTTGTAATTTTTATTCAAGTAGAAGTTTCAAAAGTATTTTATCATAAAATATCTCTTTTAGATACCGTTAATGTATATACATATATCTGTATCTATATATATATATATATATGTATGTATATATATATTAATGTATTATTAAATTACACGATAGAAACAACACGTGATGTATATCAATACAAATACTTACTTTTTACCAAAAAATTTCATCGTTCACACATTTTATGGTGAAAGGACTTGTTTCTGCTGGAATCGAAATCGACTTATAATATTTCCATACGGAAATAGTGACTCTGTCGAAGTTTTGACAGCACCAGCGTCAATAAAAACTGTACAATGTTTTAGCGGTAGAATTTTTTTAATTTGCATTCCACAAGGCGTTTATAAACTTTCGAGAGATCGAGAATTTGCCGTTTTAAGCAAAAGTGCGATTGGAATGGGTACCGTTTTTTACGAGGTGCTCATACCAAGAAACGGGTATCTTTATTTAGATAATAAGCAAAAAATGTCAAACAAACTATTGTTTAAACTTTCTTCGAAAGAAATTAACTCCAGTCAGCTATGTGTTCATCTGTTAAACGTGGAAAGCACTACAGAATATTTTATGAAAGCCTTGACAAATAATTACTCTACTATAGAAAATTTATGTATAATTGCAGATGGACAGAAACTTTTAACATTAATTAATGAGACTGTGCAAATAATACATAGCAGTATTTACTCCATTAGAGATGTAATGCCTGTATGGAAGAATTCTAAGATTGCAGCATTACTTCTTGCTACTACCACAAATGTTATTGTTATAATACACCCAAAAGACAACGCACTTATCTTCGAAACAATTTATTTAAAGACAGAAATACAAACCATTTGTGCTGGTTTTGGCGAATCCTTAGATGATATGTTATGGATTGTTTATTTATATGAATCTGAATTTTATTATGTAAAGAAACAATTACTGGTTGATAACATTCATCAAATAAGAGTCCAAGATAAAAGCTTTGTTTGTTTACAATCGTATGATTCTAAGATGATTTTAGGTTTGACGCAAGATAAACAGTTAGTAGAGATTTCAATAAATACAATGGAAAGAAACCTATCGATGGAGAATGATACTTTCGTTAATCTTCATTCCAATATGTTAGAAGCTGCAACAGTTATAACGGAGAAGATTTATAAAGGAACTCAAGAATTACAAGTTTTAAATGAAACATTAACAACAGAAATAGATAAATTAAAAAGAATAAATTTATATGCACATAAAGATAAAGTACACTTTTGTCCAAAAATAACGACAAATTATGTAGCGAATCGGTTATTTTTATCTGCAACTTTCCACGATGTCTTTCCAAAAAATAGTTGGGTCGTTCTTAATGTAAAATTGGGATGTCAAAATTTATTTTGTATGAAGAAAGTAGTAAACCAAGAGACTATAATCGATATTTACATACCTGAAAATTTAACGACAAATTTTTCGCGAATTGCAATAGATTTAATAACTTTTAAAGAAAAAGGACATCCTTGGTGTGTAATAAGGGATTATGTAATCAGTGATTATATCGAAAAACAAAAGAAAAAGAGATCAAATCATGATTTTATTAATTCTAAAATTGCCAAGCTCGAAGGTCTTATACAAGAAGGAAACATTAATATGAAAAAATTATTTGAAATTAAGAGAAGCGTAAGGAAAGAATTTAATGATATTTAAATTTAAACGATATTTGAAATAAACATTAATAACATTTATGTTATATTATATTTTTATAACGTGAATTTGTATAGAAAATAGTAGGAATTAAATATAGGTGATCGACAGAAAAATCCAATGCATTTGAAAACAAAACTGTATCTTTATTTTATGAATATAATAATATATTGATAAATATTTGACTCTTTTTCTGGATACATATTTTTATCGACGTGCATTAATTCTATAATTATACAATGTTAAAATTATGTGCAATATGTAGTTTCCCTGCATTACACCAATGTGGAACGTATTAATTTAGTATTAATGTATACGCTTTTTTTTAAAGAATATTCTGGATTTATTAAGGAATAATGATTTTGACAAAATTTATGCTATTGATGTAAGTAATATACACTTATTTTTATTTGTAGGCACGCTATTATTTAATCGTTAATCGACTAAAAATCATTATACAAACACAGTTAGAACATAAATAGTTCTTTTACTTTTTTTCATACGCTTCATCAATATTTAGGTCTTTGTCATAAGATATAATTTTTATTGTAAGGTAAACAAACTTGTAACACACTGTTAGTAATATCTGTACTTTCTATAAAAACTGTAAGTACTTTGAATTGCTGCTAATAAAATGCATAATTATTAAATGGACTGTAAAAATGTTACATGTTATAAAATATACTGGGAATAAAGAACTGATTACTAACAGAGAACAATAGAAAAGAAATAGTAAAAGAACAATAAATGCTATTATCTAATAACACTATATTATCTATTTATAATAATTTAAAGGTATGCATTGTTTGATGTTAATTGTAACATAATATATTAATATGAGTATACAGACTTTAAAACAATCAAAGTATTATATATATCATATTCACGAAAAATATCCTACAAAATTGCCTAGAACATTTAAACATATATATTACATAAAATTTCTTGAATAATAAATATATATTTATATAAAAAATAAAATTTGAGTTATTTTTTTAAATGTGAAACTTGTGTTACGCTAAAATGGATATTTTGTAGATGTATCAGCTTTTGTAATTTGAAATTATATTATCTCGTTCAATTTTTGAATAATTATTTACAAGTAATGAGAGTAACTATTTTTAAATGTAATACATATCTTTAAACATTATTTAAAAGAAGTACTGAAATATTCGTAAGTTTAAAAATATGGCAGTAATAGTTTATCTATTAAATTTAAAAAAAAAATAATGAATTGTAATAATTGAAAATCTAAAAAATTACAAGTCTATTCTAGAAATTCTATATTATAGACTTGTTGAATTAAATACAGAAACTGAATTTTTTTTATAAAAAAAAATTAAATTTCTTTTTGTGTATTTAAGTTTTTAATTACAGATGCTTCAAAATTTAGAAAAATTTCTATTCATAAAATATTTATAAAATATTCATAAAATATTTCAAACTACCAACTTATATGGAACTTAAGATATGTGCAAATGTTGAACGTGAAATTTTATATTTGATATACTTCTTTGTATAGTAATAAAAATATAATAATTGGAATAAAAGCACATATTAGGCATATATTATTAAAATATCGAACTTTTTGAAATTCGCTACTTTTCTGCAGGGATTGTTGTACCATTGTGTTATCGCTCAACATTTTTTTTCTTTCTTTCTTTCTAAAAACACACAATTATTCATATTATACACGCTTAATAAATAAATGAAAGTTTATAAAAAGGAGGAATTCTATTTCAAGTTGAAAATTAATTTAATTGAACTTTATCATAGCAAATTTAGATGAACATATAGTTTGAATTTACTATGAAAATTATATCTATTTCCTATTAAAATGCAATTTGTTAAACACGATTAAACACAGTTTATAAATCTTTTAAGGCACTGAATAAAATACATAGTATTTTTACATCAAGGGTCTCATAATTCATTACAAATGGGGACAATTTGTTCCTTCTATTTACACTATTCACACTTGTGTAAGAAATATGATTGAAGAAATACAAGATAACTGAAGAAAAACATGTTGTTTCATATGTGTCTAAAAAATATGTTAAATTATACATTAAGAGTTTTTTAAATCTTCTATTATAACAAGATTTTAATTGAATACATTTTTGAATAGAACTCAGACTAAGTAGAACCAAACACAAGTAGATGAACAAACAAATCATGTATTTATTCATGGCGACTGACGAAGATGATTCAACAGATGAGGCCTTGCCTTCACAGGTATCCTTAAAAAAAAAAAAAAAAACAACTTTCCAAAGGAATTTTTTATACGCGTAAAAAGACAGACCAGCAAAAGAATCGAAAGTGCCCCCACCTGTCCTTACCAAACCAAAGATCCAAAAATTAACAGAGACAAGATCTGAAACTGCTATTTTTAAATCAGTCTATTCCTGTGTGAAAAGAATAAAATCTAAAGTGGAAACTATCATGAAGGAGATTAAAGACCAAACATAATTGGATATCTTGACACTCAAGCCATACAACGAGATAAATTACAATCACTTTTTTCTAGAGAAATTATATTGTAGAAGATGTATCAAGGACACATCTTCTATAATAAGGTTCTTCCTAAAGACAAAAAAGTTATGGTGATTCATGAAAAAAAGGGAAAAAAGAAAATTAGCAACATGACAAATTCAAACTCACTCAAGAAATTCCAGAAATATACTTTGTAGTAACCAAAGAAGAAAACATGGAACAATCTAAATATTGATCACATGTTGGTATTCAGGGAAATGAATAAGCTAATAAAGCATCAAAAAAGTTAGTTGGGAGATATATCAAAAAATATGGGATAGGACACATGGACGCATATGTTCCTAAGCATATTCAATCAAACAGCTCAATCTAATCTAATTAATTAGAGTTAGGATAAGCCACACGGTACTATTCATATTCATATTTACTGAATAATCATCCCTTATCTGCAAACAATGCAAGGTTCTATTTTTCACGAAGCAGATCATAGAATGTAATAGTTATAACTGCGAGAAAAAAAACTACAAAATTGCCTAGTGATATGATTAAATTACTGAATTTTGATTAAAATTTGCAGAATCTCCTCCAATTTCTAATATTCAAAAAGTTATATTTGAAGCTATAAGTTGTTAACTGTATTACATGTATTATAATATTTTTGACTAAAGTTTTTTTAATTTAATAATGTAAGAAATGTAAAAAAAACCTAATTGTAATTATACAATAGCAAATTTTGTTGGTTACTTTGTGTTAAAAATTTTTAAAACTTCTTTTACTTATAGGATATAAGCATAACAACGGTAATTGTTCATGTATAATCATTAAGAAATGTCATGTAAATGTGTATTTTATCAACATAAAATACACATTTCATAGGTATTGTTTTTATGAAAAAATGCATGGTAGAGTGATATTTACAAATGTTTAAGAATCATATGTTGAAAAATATATATGCATTTTGTGATAAATAAAAAATGAGTTTTCTACAATAATGAGAATATACGATCTTCAATAAGTGTTCCGCTCTTTTAAGACACAAAATATATATAAAAGAAAAAATTACGCAACATTTATCAATTGAACGTGGGTTTAAATTTTAATTACGTATTAAATTGTTTACGTAAATTACAAAAAGAATTAAATATATATGAGTATCTAAAATTTTGGCAATCTTCCCTGAGCGTACTAACTTCATAGAACTAGGATATATATCATGGATGCTTTCCACGAACCAACTATTTAAAACTTAAAATACACAAAATCAACTATTAATTTGTTTTGCGATAAATATTTAAGTAATTTGTTAAGTACCTAATGCCGTGATAGCATTGTATGTCATAGAGGTTTTTCCTGCTCTTCGTTGTTTGATACCTGCAGTGTTAATGTCGACTCATTTACATACCGTCGACTATTCTCTGAACGTTAAGAGTCTTCTTGTTTAGGCAGGAGATTCGTTCTTTCTTCGTCTTCAATTAATTTTTTTGCTGATATAGCTCTGTTTGCTTCTTGACGAGCCAGAATCTCTGTATTTAAATCTAATTTAGCTTGTGTTTGACTGGGGCTAATTACAATCGTTGCCTAGAATACATAGTTAGAATAAAGTTACTAATATAATTTTTTTGTATTTTATAATATTGAAATAATAAGATTGTAATAACGAAAAGTCAACCTTTGCCGGCGAATTTCTAAGCTTTCCATTATGATCACTATAAGATGAGATGAATTTTGAATGTGTAACTGGACTAGCACTGACTGGAGCAGGTGAAGTTGGAGCAGTTGCACTATGAACAGGTGATTGCACGTTATCTTTTTCTTTCTCCTTTTCGTTTTTACTTTCTTTTTCTTTATCAATAGGCAATACTGGAGATTCTGGCATGCTACGATCATCTTCATCCAATGAATGTAGCAACTGTAGAATTATAAAATTATTATATAGTAGAAATTCGGTCATATTTTCATGATCATTAATGTTATGCACACTTTATGCAATTAACCTTTTCTACTTCGTCGTCGAATTGTTCCTGACCGGGTAATGAATCTTTCTGACTTCTCTCTAGAAGTGTGGCTCGTTTCGCAGCCAAATATAAAGATCTTTTAATTTTAACATAGAACACTTCCGACACTGCTCGTACCGTATAATCGGGAACAAATGTATAACGTAACATAGAATCTAAATTGATCGATTGTATGCTTCCAACTGTTTGAGGATTTGTATTGGTAGGTGATTCGGCTGAAAAATTCTACGTATAAGTCTATAAAACATACTGAATATTTTAAACATTAAGGATAAAATAAACTTAATATGAGTTTTACCAATTCCAACATTAACAGTAAGTGCTTGAGAACCAAAATACGTAAACGGGCCACTTTCGAACATCATATTCTCTTTTCCCACTGTAACTTCAACTCGACCTTCTAGGATTAAAACGAAGTAGTCGACCGCTTTTCCTTGTTGATATATTACCGCTGCCGGATCATTTCTTGCTTTTTCGCGTGATTTCACTTTGATGTGATAAATAATATCTTGTTTAAGCAAACGACGCAAAATAGTTTCCGATATTGTATCGGGTTTAAAAGCGTCTACAGCTGTGGATCATATATTAGACTCAGATACATTTTAAGAGTACTAAAATAACGTTTTATATAAATTTCATATTTTCTTAAATCAAAACACTTCTTCCTACTTGTAGACAAATACTGAAACATAGCCAATGTTAATTGAGGCGATATATGAATTCGTTGATTTTCTTTCTTCTCTGCAAAAACGGTAAAATCTTGTATTTTATGCCTAGCTTGTCTTCTGCGCTTAGTTCTATTATCCGCTGTAAGAAAAGATGATTAATATTAATTGCATTCATACACATATAAGTATACAATGTATTTTTCATAAAGGTGACTTACTGAAAACATCAGTTTCATCCATGATCTCAGCCTGAATTAATTCTTCTATAACATCTTCTAATGTAACTAATCCTATTACTTCATAAAAAGGATCGCCTTCACCTTCGTTATTAACCCTCTGAACAAAAGCCATGTGGCCTTTATTACCTAAAATGAGTGCATGTTTCTATAAATATAATTCATTTTTAAAAGAATTCAAGAAACCAAACAATTCGGTGAAAGTAGATAATTTTAAAAAATATGAACCTTCTTTAAATTGTTTAAACATAATGTCCAGTGTAACATCTTCAAAAATGAAGTTGCATGGATTTTGATAAAATTGGCATAAAGTTTTTAGTGGCATGTTATCATCTGGATCGACAAATGCAAGATCTTTGATATAAAGCATTGTTACAATATTTGTTCTTACACCTTCATATACTGGTATACGAGAGAAACCTAAAAAGTAATAACAATAAATGAATAAATATTTATAAATAAATATCCTATATTCTGTTAAATTATATTCTATAAATAAAATAAAATTTAAACCTGATTTCATAATTTCTGATACTGTTTCAAAATCTAAAATGGCATTGTAATTCAACATATATACATCTTCAATTTTTGTCATTACATCTGTAACAGTTTTTTTCCGCAATTCTAACGCTCCGGCAATAATATTTACTTCATCCTTTTCTAAATCATTATATCCTGTTGTTACCTGTATACAATTATATATTATATATAATTCGCATATGTAGATATGAAATCTTTAATGATGTTATTAAAGATTATATGAGCGGAACACTTGATAAAAAATTATTGTATTAATTATATAAGATATTTTTCTTTATATTAACGCGCGCGCACGCGTGTGCGTGCGTGTGTGTGTGTGTGTGTGTGTGTGTGAGTGAACGTGAGTGAATAAATGTATTGGAAATACATTTTGAAGATAAATTCAACTTAAATTAGCACAATATAAGAGTGTAAGGTTATCTTATTTAAGTTTCATAATGATAAGAAATCTAACATATACGCTGAAGAGTGTAAAAACTTCAAACAGACGTCAGTAGATCTATATCTTACCTACATATGATTGAATTTAGATGTTAGTATAATTATCTGCCCTATCCATAGTCATTCTGATAAGATCCATAACAGTAAAAACTTTGAAAAGGTGTTTGATAATATATACTTTAAATTGCAAACAGAAAAGAAGACTATATTAGGAATATAGGAAGTTTAAAAAAAGAATTATAACAGTTACTTTGTTTTCCTTACCCTTACAAGTTCCTTTAATCGTTCACGATTATACACATTGCCGATTTCTTCTCCAAGAAGAAAATCTAAAAGTTTACTAATGGGATAACTCAATGGAAATGTAATTATCATAGTTAATTTTGTCATATAGATAGTTTTTGCTCCAATACACAATCCATGTCTACTGCAAATGGCCTAATAAAATATAAAGTAATTTGTTAAATTACTTGTAAATTTAAGAATTACGTTTATATTCGATACTTCTATCGAAGGAAACATGTATTCTTATAAATATATATTTACCTGTGGTGAAATTTCACCAAAAATTACAATGGCTAGAGTAGAGCAAATAACAGCAACTAATCCAGAAGTTAAATCATCTAACAAAATAGTAAAAATCGAATTCACCAAAACATTGGAGAATAAAATTGAACATAACAAATAATTCCCATGATTTCGCACTGGTTGTATTGTTCTTGCATATTGTTTTTCCTTTAGTATATAAATAATTGAATTAAATTGTTTATAAAATTACAAATTGACATAACTTTAATCAAAGTACCTTTTCCGTTCCAGTATTGCAAAGTATCTTCAATTCAGTTCTATCCATTGCCATTAATCCCAAATTCAAACCAGAAAATAAGGCGGAAAAAGTAAGACACATAAGAATAATTAAAATACTAAGCCAAAGTGGTAAGAATTTTTCATATGTATATATCTATAATAATGAATGTTTTTAATAAATTTCTTTAATAGTATTTTGTTTTTATTATATTTTATTACTCACAGTTTTCCATGATTCGGTGCCTTGATGTTTAAAAAGTAAAAGGTTTGAACCTTCTTCTCCGTATACTGCTTGTTTTACACATATGTAAAAAGGTGAACCAAGGGGTAATACCACATCAACGGTTGCAGAATTATTTCTTACATTTTTCATCTGTATCAATTATATTCAATTATATATAATATTGTTCGTATAAATATTTGCTAAAGAATAAGTAGAAGTACTTACTAAAAATGCATTGCTTTTAATCTTATCGCAAATACTACCCCTTTTAGCAGGTTCATCAGTAAAAGTAATCCAAGTATCTTCAGTGAAACCAAAACCAAATAATCTTATAACTGTCTTACTTCCAGCAAGTATCTCTGGAATGCCATCCTCTCTATAACTAGGATCCTTTTCCGACGTCTCTATTCTGAGACCCTCGATAAACACATCCGTATGGATTTCTTGAGTCAACAGATTTTTGGGGTCATCATTGACACTGGGTAACAAATTGGCACGACGCGTACGAAAATATTTTCTGAAATAAAATAACATCAGAAACGAATCAAATATCGATCTTTGTCTTCAAAAAAGAAAAAGAATTCAGAATTTCTAAAATTAACAAAGAGAAATTTTATAAAGTTAGTTTACAAAGTTTATTCGACCAAATGCTATTTGTTTTTTTGTTTTTTTTTAAGTAAAATCAACGTTTTTAATTAAAACAATTACGAGTTATAATATACAAGCACAAAAATAGAGAGAAGTTAAAATGAGATAAACTTATTTAATATTCAATATTAATTAATTGATCATCAAGCAAACAAACTTCTTTGGGTATCTAGATACAAAATTGTGAACAGAATCGAAACATAATGTTACACTGTGTTACAGACAAATTATATCTCATATAATTTGTACAATGTTACAGAGAAGCTCTTTTTGTTGTCGATAACATCGGGATTTCCACCTTCATAAAAAATGGTGTCAAGTCATACGATAAATGTCTATATTATTTATTTAAAAAAAAGAGAATTCTCTTTAATGAATAAATGTTCGGATAAAGACAAGTTATCCGATATTGAACTTACTTTGACTGTATTGGCGATCTGATAGTAAAATTGCTTCCAAGATTGGTCCATATTTCACCGAATATGCTGGCAATTTTTAGACAGAAATAGATCGTGGTAACCTTAAAATTAGGAACTTTGTCGAACTTATATATAGCCCGACTGCCATTTGGCGAGATCCAAATTGCACTTAATTTATTTTTTGAATCGCAATTATCGAATGTACGTGACCAACGTAATGAAACATTATTCTCGAGGCCGGTGCCAAGAACTTCAATCAAGAAACCAGAACTAGAAGACACGTTCTCTCCCGCGACAGGGTCGTCTTTTTTAATTAAGACGTTCACTGATTTGACACTCAAATTATCAGATACTTTCACTTTTGTAAATGTATTAACGCTTACTAAATTGGATGTCACAAAAACAAGTAATAAAAGAGCTGTCGGTGTGCTTGAACAGACAACATGTTGCGCCATCATGCGACAAGTGCACCGTGACAACTTCATACAATCCTCGTCTACTACCGCATTTATAATCTCACATCCTCGTATTACGCTTGCGTAATACCACAGACTATACAACCGTAGCATAGATTTTACATCATAAGGATTTAACGTTATCCCAGAGTCAGACACTGCTTTCTTTCGCTTCGGGAAAAGCTGAAACAGTAGCAAAAACAAAATGATCGAAAGTGAAATAATCGAAATTCTTAAACTGATTTCAGCCGCTGATTTAATTAGTTATTGCACTAAAATTCGTTATCTTAGTCAATGCTGCTGATATAATTGATAATATGTCGCGAATGATATTTAAAGATCAAGAAAAATTTCCAAGTTTCCGAACGCAAAATATTAAAATGTATCAAATAAGATTGAATCTCTATTTTATACTTTATTATTCGTGGTGTGCATAGTCTGTCCGTTATTTCGGCGGGAAATAGTAAGTTTTGCGTGTTTCGTCGTTGTGTATGAGATGTTTGACGTTAGACTCTCAATATTAAAAAAGATTTAATGCCGCTAAATTAAGAATCAAAATTATTTTATCGTTAAATCTCGTTTCATTTTTTTTTGTACACAATGTCGATCGGTTAGTATTCCGTAATAAATTAAAATCATGAAATGTCATTGATAATTCAAAAAGGTTAGTTCGAAGTGTTAGATTAAAATTGTATTGATAATTTCTTCTAAATTTTTCAGCAACGCTTACGTCTATGCAGCAAGAAATTGTTAACGTTATTAAAAGATTTAAATTCGAGGAATTAGAGTTATCGATAATGCCGATTTTTCCAGAGATATCGTGGGATAATGTAAGATCTGAATTAATTAAACATCATAAAAATTTTACATCTGCTAATGTAGGACAAGTTATTAAAATGATTGTTACTGTAAGTTTTATGCACGACTGTATCTTATTTATGTAATCTTATTTATTTTATCTTCTGCGTTATTCTGCTTTCTTATTTCTTTTTTTAGCAAAAAAGACTTAAAGAAAAGAGTTTAAAAGATCGCTTGTTGTCGTTACATTTAATTGGTAAGACGCATAAAATTTATTTGCAGCACTGTGTTCATTTTACAGATTGATAATGAAATTGATATCTTTCAGATACAAGTTGGCACAGTTATAAAAAGATGTGGCATGGCTATACGTTAATAGGTTCTAATAAATCTGCAAATTATCTTATAATCAGAGAGATTCAAAATAACATGAAAGATAATTTTAATTCATTAAACATGAAAATTAACTTAAAAATATATACGCATAATGATATTACATATATCTCTTTAGTAGAAACAAAAAAAAAGAATAAAAAAAACAAAGTTCAACGTACAATGTTCTGTTGTGCTTTATTCGTGGGTCAAAAATATTTCTTTTCTACAAAAAAAAATATCTCGTCTGATATCTTAAATGCAATAGCAAGAAGCTTAGGTTATGAAGATGTCAAAAGATTAAAATTAATGGGTAGAGATCTAAAATCTTTGAGTATATTATGTTGGAAGAGGAAAGAAGGGGCAACAAATTCTCAGAATATTCATAAAACTTTGGTATATGAAGATGGTAATCCCGACAGAAAGTAATATTTTTTTTACAAATTCTTAAATAAAATAAAACTTAAAAATTATAAAAGGAAGTAATCGTACATTTATTCTATAGGAAGACAGGTGTAGATTTTACTCAACAAAAGCAGCGGAAAAAGTACGCAGAATCATGTTTTGGTGATAGTCCTCCGGTTTTAGAAGTTGTTGTCGTAAATGGGCCTACTCTGCCTGTATCGCATGAAGATATATCAAAAAAATTGTCAAATATAAACATACAAGCAACGTGAGTTCTTCTTTTTGAAATGAAATCATGATAGTTCGTTACATATGATGATTTAATATGTAATTTTAACAGAATTTTAATTTTTTATATTAATTAAATTAAATTTGTTTCAGATGGGAATTTCGTAGTCAAAATATTGCCGCATTTTTATCAAAATTAATAGAACGACGTATACTTGTTACACCTGTGCCTCGTTATATATCAAATTTAATGATATTAGGAAAAAATGAATTGACACTTAAAAGTGATCAATAATTAATATTTAACGTAAAAAACTAATGCAGGCGAAGCAATTGCTTGTCATATTAATTATATAAGAGACAAATTGGTAACAAAGTATTACCATGATATGTAAAAATGTAAAATAATTTATCCTGTTATTGTTTTTAATATTAAGTGTTTCAAATTTTTGTATTTTAAAATAATTGAATAAATATAATAAATATAATGAAATGTAATTTTGATATAATTAAAAATAAAGAAACATGGTACATCTTTTTATTCTTATTAATTTTTCAAAAATTAAAAAATGCGTTTATCTGGTTTGTATAAAAAATATGATATATAATGTATAACATCTAAAAAAATCTATCAAAAATTGTAGAAATTAATGTACTAATAATATTTTCATGTATGTATGTATGTATGTATGTATGTATGTATATATATACATGTACATATTACAATGTATATCATGATAGAACAATTTATTTAGTATTTTACTACAATATAATAATTTATAAGTAAAAGATTTTATGTATAATTATAACGTATACTTTAATTACATAAGCGTTATTTAAGTTAAATATTAAATGTCTTACTACTACAGAGGATAATTATATAGAAATATTGTTCGTGAAATATAATTCGTTAAATACGAAATTGTTATTACAACAAATATGATTGTGTTGTCTGTGACAAAATACTTTGATCGTTACAAGGAATCCTATAGAAATGAAATGAAATGAAATGAAATGAAACCAGATAAGTAAAAAAAATTATATTTGTAAAATTCGTATTAATTTTGTACTTAACGTTTGTATCTAATTAGCAATATCGACGAGTCAATGATAAAATTACATTACATACATAAATACATAGGTAAATTGAATAATTATAACATATAGGAATACATTAAAAAATTTATATTTTCAGCTGGACATATCATTATCATCTACTTCATCTTCTGATGTCAAATCTAAATCGTCAGCTTGTGATAAGCACTTATTACAATAACAATGGAACAAGTATAAAGAGCTTAAAGCTTTTTGTCGAGAATGTCTACTTCTTTCTAAACAACATTCATCAAGGTAGCTTATGCATATTTCTTCCTCAGGATGAATATCACGTATAGCTTTTAGAACCAATACATTGTTTGAGTAAGGAAATTCTACGACTGCATTTGGTACGCAACTATGATTTACCGATGACTGAAGAATATAAAGGCCAGAACCTTCGTTATTCAAAAAGAAAGCCACCGCTAAAAAAAGTAAAAGTGATGATAAAGTAAAATTCATACTCTTACAGTTTATGTACAGACATGTACATATTTTAATTCACATTAAAATCAGTTTACCTTCTTCCATATCATCATAAATCCGATCTATTAATTTATCAACTTGAATTCTTTCGTCTCTTGGTAATTCCAAAGCAGATACATTTTTAACCCAACGACTAAATGCGCTAGTTCCAATTCCTTGGCCATTTGTACCTACTAAAGCTAATAGACTTTTAAAACCTTCTGGTGTAAACCACTGAAAATTGAAATTTAAACAATTTATTTTACGATATAGCATGTTTCAAGTATTACATTTACACTACATACGTGTTCTGTAAATTCTGTATTTACAGCTTTTTGCATCATTTGTCTGAGCACGTCAATCTGACCAATAAATTTTTCTCCTAAAAGTTTATGTGCAATTTCATGCGTATCATTAACTGTACGATGACAAAATTGAGAAAAAATTGAAAGGATTTCTTCTTTATCACCGGCTTGATTAACAAGAGCTACCATTTTAACTAATAGCATCACTGTTGCTGATTCTGGTGGATAATGCATTTGCTTCCATGTTTCATTTAATTGCACCAAAGGATGAAACTCATCCTTTTCTCTCGATTGTAAACATATTGTACTATGATATCTAAATTTTTTAACATTTGTATACAGTTATATAATTTTATTAATATTAGCAGCATTAAATTTGTAAAATTATTTGTAATATTACCTTAAATAAGCATTATTCTGGCATTCACTGCTACAATACTTTGTGCCACATTCAGGACATTCTGTAATCAAATCTTTCTTTGTTTCGCAGCATTCTGGATGAGGTAAAATAATTGTAGAATTTCCAGTCAATCTACGTACATTCTCCTCGGCAGTTTCTAAGGGTTTTAAACAATTGTCACAAGCTAAATATCCATATTCTAAATTCCATGAAAATTGACAACAAATTATAGGTTTCTCTTCCAAAATTGTGTCCCCATCTTTAAATGAACGAACTGCGAAAAGACCCTTGCCCTGTAAAATACATATATAATTATTTCACCTTTAATAATAATTAATAATTACAGCTGACAACTGCAAAAAAAAGTTTCACGTGTTTCTCATTTAGTAATACATAAATTTTTATATAAAATAATGATTACTCATACGCATATTGAATTGTACCTTCTCGTTGTTGATTAATCTGATTTGAAAGTCATTGGAACTCATTGTAATTTGATTCTTTAATAAAGAAATTACATTAGTTTTTAACCTTTAAATGCACATCTGTAATTGTCACAATCATACTATTACTACTGCAGTCAAATTGTAATTAGTAAAAGTCACAATCGGTCACAGTTGCTTTTTTAATGATTAAAAATATTAAAAATATCTCGCAATGAAATATTTTCGGCGCGATAATATTTTTATTTAAAATTGAAATTAAAATATCCTTATTATTTATTTCGAAGGAATATTATACAATTCAATCTGGAATTGTTACTGACTCGCATAGTACTATAATACTTCCGTGAAGGTAAGCTTCGGATCTTTTTGCATGTAAGTTACTTGTTCCGAATCGGTTCAGAGTTACTTGGTAAAATAGATCCAAGGGAAGTTCGTTTTAGCGTGTTGGATTACAAAGGATAATGAACGGAGCAATGGCCATGGTGAGCTAATTGTTATCACTATTTCCGCAAAAATATTGAATTTCTCGTAATATCTCGTCATTTTTTGGATCATGATGGCGGTTGTAAAATGCTTCTAACGTACTTCTGATTAATATTCTCAAATTCTATTCAATAAAACATAATAATAGTAATATATTTTACATTATTTAAACACAACATTCAGTCTTTGTAATAAATAAAATTATTAACTCTTCTTCCTTTTCTAAAGTTCTACTTTTATATTATTATATTGTTTCAGACCTTGTTCACTCAAGGTGTTTATATTTTTTCTGAAATCTTTTCGCGTGACTGTAAAATGTGTCCTTTTCCATTATAATGGAGATTATATATATATCTAAAAATCATAATTTTATAGCGCGATACTATCGAAGGAAGTGGAACGAACTACTTAGGAAAATAGTTCAATTGATAAAGATTTTAAAAGTTCTTTTTATTAGTAATCTCTTGTTTTTATTATATATAAATCTTGTTTTTATTGTACAGTAATCTCTTTAATTGTATATAAATAATTGTATATAAGTAAATCTTTGTATGTTTTTAGGCACCAACATCTCAGAATAACGTGGAACCTCCAAGCAAGAAATCTAGAGTTGAAGGTACATTGCTAATATTCCCAAGTAAATGTATATTCCTAATGTACACTAATAAATTACACGATTAAGCGTACAACTGGAAAAGACGGTGAACACAGAAGCAACAGCAAGCATAATATATTTCTAAGCAAAGGAAATGATGAAGAAAAACATATATTATTTACTTAGGACAATCAAGTGCTAGCTTTCTATTAAACTGCTGGCAAGCTATAAGTGTTGAGTGGTCTATTGCAGTTTCAGAATATATTTTGGTAGGCTAGGGTGATAGGTGATCGTTGGCCCTCGATAAAACTAATGTATGGTTGTCCTTCTGTTCTGAGATGTTACAGCGGAGAGACAGTACAGAATCTGTGGCCTACGACTGAGCTGTGATCATGAGCGTGCGCCAAACAAAGAAAGAGAACGCTACATTCGTTGAACAGAACAAATCAGAGTTTTGCAAACTCCCACTGACACAGCATCTATTGTCGAGTACCAAATATGATGCGTATTTTAGATAGGTCAGCATTTTAGGGTAATTTTCTTTCATCCTAATTATAAGCTTCTAATTTTTTTTATTAAAAACAAAATAATTGTTTGGGTATATTTTATCTAAAATATTTATCCAAAGTTTTTCTTTAATTTCGTGTCTTTTTTCTTTCACTTAAAAATTGAACGATGAATTAATGTCTTTAATTTCGGATTTAATTTTTAAAATGCAAAGGAAGAGGCTTATAAATAGGAAATGCAATGGCGATATATCTTTTTCAAGATATTCTCAAAATTCGCCAAATTTATATTATTATGTAAAGATGAGGTAATTCATTCTTTTATTAACGGAGAGACACGTCTATTGTAAAGAAATAAAAAAGTTGTTAGAGTAGGGTGCACAACGCAAACGAAATATATTTTTGTGAAGGTCGATCGCATTAGATCTTTTTATTAATTAGGATCGCCATTGCTATGCAGAAAATGTTAGGGTTAATTACGTGGTAGGTTGGAGAAGGCAAACTGTAAGAAAATGGCGCAGAAAATGCACTGAGAGTATTCTCCTTTGCTTTGTGCTTACAGATTTGTGCGTCGCCTCAATCTCGGATAATTTGCGCACAACCATCATTGCTCAGCCCAGAACACGGTTAGCTGTTAATCAAATGATCGAACAAAACTAATAGTATTAATTCGTGAAACTGCAAAAGTCATAAAAGAGAAAGAGAAACGTTTCAACGTGTTCTGATTTCTGTTTCAGAGACTAGCAGACCAAATTGGTTATGATCATACGAAACCTAATCTAGTTATTGGTAGTCTTTTTTTGGGGCTGATAGTGTAAACAGTAATGAAATTTAGACGTGAAAACACTATTAATTGATTAATTGCAATAATTTCTCTTAAAATTTTGCTATCTTCTCTTTAAATTTTGCTATTGTTTTAGTGCAATTTTGACATTATTCCATAATCTTTTAAAACATAAAAATGTTTTTATTTTAATGACGTGAAAGAAAAAGAAATGTATTTACACGAGTATATACATATAATTATGTACATATATTACTTTATATACAAGAATAACGTTACTGTTCTTGATTGTTTTAATTTCTTTGAACTTACAGTTTGGAGGACGATTCTACCGCAGTGGGAATTGCTGTACGACATCGTTACTTTTTCCGTCTCTTTTTAAGTCATTTCTTTCACTTTCTATCCATATTGAAGATTATAGAGATATTAAGATAAAACTTAACTTGTACTTAATAAAATTTTACAGTATACTTGTGCACCAAATATTAAATATTCTTGAATTGAATATTAGTCGTGTATATAATTCAAATTCTGTTTAATTTTAATGAATAATAAGACTAAAAGTTAAGAAATCAAATCTGTGTGTCTTATGAAACTATAAACTGTTCTGGTATCCCTATCATCACAAAGCAAAAAAGTAAAAGTTGGATAATATTTTTCAAGAAGTTTGTACGAGTATGTGATGGTGGAAGTACTGAATGTAATATGTATTATGTTTCATTATTGTCTAATGCCAACTTTTTTCGTAGGAAATGCATCAGAGTTCTTGCCAGGCCCTATATATGATCTCAATCAGATAAAACAAGTTGTTGCTGGTATGTAATAGTATAATATATAGTTTTTTTATTTCAAATTATTAAAATAATTTAACAGTTATACATGATGCATATAAAATAATTTAATCGTGACAATTAAAATTTGCTGCTCCAATTGAAGTTATATTGAGAGTTGATAATAATTTAGTGGACAAATAGCTGATAAGATCTGACGGAATATTACTTCTTTTTTTAAATGAATCGACGAAGCATATTTTATTTTACATATAATATCTATTTTGTTGCAGGACCTGGAGCTAAATATCTTACATTGCCTGGCATTCTAGGTGCGGGTCTTCCAAAAATTACATCAGAACAACAGGATACAGTGAATAGAGCAAAAAAATATGCAATGGAACAGAGCATCAAAATGGTTCTAATGAAGCAGACTCTCGCGCATCAACAACAGGTAATTTTTTAACATGATATTAACAAACTTTACTCGCCTAATGTACATTTTACATTCCATTGTACATTTATTGATTCTTATATTAGAAATCTGTCTACTGCTACTGTAAATGTGTTTGAATCAGAACAATGAATAATATGTTCAATATGAAAAGAATTAATGAAACAATCAACGTGTATATTATGAAATAATGTTTTGTTTAATTTTTATTATTACTTAATTAAATGTTGATTGTTTGTGTGAATGAACAATGGAATTAATGTATACATTTATGAAATGATACATTAAAATTATGGGGTTCTTTTTTGTCTCAAAAAATATTATTTGTTCAAAGATTTACATATTTCCTCTATTTAGCTCTTTGCCAGTAACATAACAAAAATTGAGAAAAATGTGTCCTTGCAATTTAGCTCGCCCCGCCGAGTAATATTTAATTTAATTCTAAATGTATTAACCTGTGTTCGTTATGACGAGCGAGTAAAGTCAAAGAATATAACAGAAATTTAAGAAAAACGAACACTGGAACCTAACTCTGATTGGTTGATTTTTTCTCCCCGCAGAAGAATAAGTTGGTCCTGCGGCAGCAAGTTTTATTGCTAATGTGCAGGTTAGTGTCAACCAAGTCAAGACAGAAACGATACGAAACCGCCTTATGATCAAACACTCCTAAACGTTTCCCTGAGTTACTACTGTAAGCGAAGGTTAGATATCTTGAGATAATAGTAGTCGGCGGGAGCAGAGCTGTACCAGCGCGAAGGAGGACAAGTTTTTGTGCATGAATCTCTGGATGATTTGAAAATAATAATCAGTATACTTTCGAGCTCAATTACTCTTTTCTTTTTTTGTTGCAGAGGTATTGATCTATATTTCGAATGCGATGTTAAAAGTTTGAATTACCTTTTGATTTTACTTTATTAAAGATATTATATTTAAATATTTAGTATTATTTATAATATATTTATTATGAAAATACAATTGCTTGAAATTTAGTTTTAAATTTTAGATTAAAAAACAAAAATAATATTTTTAACAACGTGTTGCTGGATGAATATTCAACATAAGAATACATAAATCTACTTGTTTTTGATCGATGTTTACACTCTCTATTTCGTACTGTTATTTTATGCTATAATTTTTAATCTATGCATAAATATTATTGATCAACTTCAAGTTCATACATCACTTATTTAAAAAAGATTACACGTAATTCCTTGAGAAGTTATAAAAGAATTTGAATTTATTTGAAATAAATAAATAAGCTTTGTAATATTAAGATAAGAGTAGTTGAGCAACGAAGGTGGAATGGTAAAAGAGCTTGGGGGATTTTTGAAATGAACGAGACATGGTGTATGTAAGGGGGAGGGATATCAATAGAAGGCCTATGGTCCTTTGTGTTACAGCAAATGGCTAGTCAACGGAATCAGGTGCAGAGACAGCAGGCTCTCGCCCTCATGTGCAGGTTTGTTTGTTCTTTGTCTTAGCCCTCCAAATTTCGTCCTCGATATTCGCCGTTTTAAGTAGAAGATACTTTTTCAACCTTGATTCTGTATACGATAAAAACTTTATTCGTCATTTATATTGGAATTATATTATCTTGCTAAATTTTGACTACTTAGAATAATTATATACACTTTCTCTCCTCTGTTAAGAATCGAAATTAAACAACTGTAGTATAATATTATGAATTTTTATCTATATTCCTTTCAATTACTCTCCTAAATTACTGTCAAGTTTTCGAATAAGTTTTTATTTAAAACTAATCATATTATAGTTATCTGTAATTAATGATATATTTTTATACCATTTCGAACATTGTATATATTTAGAGCAAGTGTTTCTAGTTTTATACATTCTTTTTGGAAGAAATTTGTCATGCCTTTTTTTTTTTATTTGATTATGATAGGCTAAAATTGTGAGTACGTTGATGAAATAGGTATAATTAAACAGTAATATAATCTCGGATTAATATAACGAAGGACAACTATCGTCTAAAATAAAATTCCTATATGACAGGGTATATGTGGGCAGCATCAGTTTTGAATTAAAAGAGGATACGATTAGGCAAGCTTTCTTGCCTTTTGGTCCTATAAAATCAATCAACATGTCTTGGGATCCAGTCACGCAGAAGCACAAAGGATTTGCATTCGTCGAATACGAGATACCTGAAGCAGCACAACTTGCTTTGGAACAAATGAATGGTGTCATGATTGGTGGACGTAACATCAAGGTAGCGGGACGTACCTATATAACGAATTTCCTGTCCCCCAGCAATCCTATCATCCCGCCGGAGGTCGGCAAATTTTTATTTAGCCTTATCCAATTTGAAATTCCTTTTGACTGAATTGCATTATATTTGTAAAATGCACTTCGGTCAAAAAAATTTTGTTAAATTCTTTAACAATTTCGTTAATTTTTTTTTTTTTATTGTAGATCTAAAAATTTCTTATAATAGCAATACTATTATATCATAATTTTATAATAGTATCATTTTTATTGATATTTTAGTGAATTCTACTTTTATTATTCTTATTTACTCGGAAGAAATATTTTTTCTAGAAGAAAAAATTTATTCGTATGAGGATTAATATTTTGAGATTAGCAAATATATTATTATTGCACTAAAGTTGCGTTCAAATAAAAAATAGAGTTCCTGAACCTAATCCATTGTTTATCTATATTTTTGTTTGTAATTAAAATATTAATACTTGACAGATTCGTTACAAATATTTTTCTTTTCTCACAAATATTTTTTAATAATTGAAAGTATTAGTCATGAACTTTTATTTTCCTTCAGGTTGTGGGCCGTCCGTCGAACATGCCTCAAGCTCAATCTGTTATAGATGAAATTACCGAAGAGAGTAAACACTATAATCGGATTTACATTGCGTCGATCCATCAAGATTTAACTGAAGATGATATTAAATCCGTATTTGAGGCATTTGGACCGATTACTTATTGTAAATTGGCACAAGGCAGCTCACCCCACCGACATAAAGGTTACGGTTTTATCGAATACGAAACAATGCAAGCTGCGTTAGAAGCTATTGCGTCAATGAATTTATTTGATTTGGGCGGACAATACTTACGAGTGGGTAGAGCTATTACACCACCAAATGCTCTTATGGGTCCGCCAAGTGGAACTAGTATGATGCCCACTGCTGCTGCAGTTGCAGCTGCAGCCGCAACTGCAAAAATCCAAGCAATGGATGCTGTAGCTAGTAATGCAGTTGCTCTTGGTCTGACCAAACTCGGAGCAGCTGCTCCACCAATTTTGAATCAAGGTATGATTTAAAAGTTATCGTTGTAATTTTTGAATTGTAAATTTTCTTCAAGATAATTGTGAATGACTTTGATTTATTATATGACATAGCTTTACCAGGTATAGTAAGACCCACCATTGCCCCTGCAACAATGATGGCACCACCGACTATAGCAACCGTAGCACCTGTTATACCTCCGCCTGGTATCGCTATACCACAAACTTTGACTCGACCTCCTGCGATAATTCAGCCAATACCTGGGCAGCCAGTTGTTATACCTCCTCCAGCTGTTGTAGCGCCTACAATAGTAGGAACTCCAGTCGTAAGTTCATTTTTTTTTTTTTTTTTTTTTTTTTTTATTTATATTCGCACTTTAAATAGTCAAATAGTTCAGTTACTTAAATAATGAAATTATTTGAAATGTTGCTAGATACCTGTCACAACTACGACAAATTCTGATATTATGAGACGAGCCCAGGAACAAGCGGCTCATCAAAAACAGCAGGAAGAATTACAGAAAAAATTATTAGAGGAGACAGAACCGCAAACATTGCAGCAACAAGAAAATATGTCGATCAAAGGACAAAGTGCGCGTCATCTTGTTATGCAAAAACTTATGCGCAAAGTTGAATCTCGAGTTGTTATTTTACGAAATATGGTAGCTCCGGAAGATGTAGATGAAAGTTTACAAGAAGAAATTCAAGATGAATGTTCTAAATTTGGAGTTGTAGAAAGAGTTATTATATATAATGAACGACAATCTGAAGACGACGAAGACGCAGAAGTTATCGTAAAAATTTTTGTTGAGTTTTCTCAAATGAGTGGTAAGTTTATAATGGCGGACGTTTGATGTTAATTTTTGATATTAATATTGATATTAAATTATCATTTCAGAGGCGGAACGTGCAAGGGATTCTTTGAATGGTCGTTATTTCGGTGGACGATTAGTAAAAGGAGAATTATATGATCAAGCTTTATTCGATAACAGTGACTTTTCTGGTTGATTATAAATTACTAATAATCTGTTGAATTCCGTCAGTTACTTTTGAACAAAAGAATTTATACTTATCGTTGAGTGATGTTCCATGTGTCTACACCGGAAATACTATGTTTTATCAAACTTCGACAATTATAGTCTATCTTCTGAGAGATAGTTTAAATTAGTTAATCTATCTTCTGAGAGATAATTAAGAAGTTTAGCTATTTTTAATTTTTGTTTACATCATTTCTCTAGACTTAAAATTAGATCAATCAAAATTAGCTTAGATCAATCAATATCTAGTAGAATTATATTTTAAAAGGTTATTTCAAAATATAAATTGGAAATTATCGGATAGTCTTGCTCAATGAATCACTATTATAATCAACACTTCTGTATAAAACATTTTATTTAAATTCAGTAGCAATATTGTTATTTTTGTTCAGAGAAACTTAATCGACAACTTGCAGAATATAAGTGTGCAGAAAAGATATAGGATGGATATTAATGAATTGTTTTATTCATAGACTATATACAAATAATATACATATAAATATATGTCATAATACAAGTGTATGTTATAATAAAGTTTGTACATATTTACTAGATATGTCATTAATTTTAACATACTTGGAAGCACACATGTAATTAAATAAAATCTAAGACATTTTATTTACATTTATTTACTTTTATTTTGCTTTTGTATCATTTTTTTTATTATATTTTACCTCGTAATCTTGATTCGTATAATCACTATAAGTTGGAAATGGTTTATATTCTCCCTCGCTAATTAATTTTACTTCTTTTGTTTTATTATTTGAATATTTTGCTTCTATTTCCGCAGCGTTTTGTTTTTTAAGCATTTGTAATTTGTAATTTTTCTCTATTTCTTCTTTCGTTGGAGGATCTTTTCTACGATACCTTAACCATGCCTGCCATTCTACAGGTACTTCTTGCGCATGATCCTCTTCATTTACAGGTACAAAATACCTAGGTGGATGTTCTCTTGTGGAATTTGGTCTTTCAATTTCATAATACTTTGTACCAAAATAATCTTCGCCAATTAGCTTCTGTCGGCTTGGTTTAAGTGTTGCAATAAAATTTTTAAAAAATATTTTCAACAAACTTCGTTCTTTTCCAGACATTTCAACTTACGTATAAAAATACAATCATAATAATTAAGAAGCGACTGAATTAAATATTTATATTCTGAATTTTTATCAATATCCTTACCTGAATAATTACAAATAAGGCTTATTTAGCTTTGATTAAAGAGTAGGTAGTTAAAAACCTAAATATTAGTTATTACTTATACCATATAACATTTGATACGCAAAAATTTTTTTTTAGTATGAAGAATTAAATATGAACAGAGGATATTTCCCACACGTGTTCAAATATACATGCAGATAAATACAAATAAGTATTTAATTAAATAATGAAAATAGGTTATGCCGATTACTGCACACAACGCACATACATAGTAAGAACAGTGAAAACTGATATTTTTGCGAGTTACGTTGGTAGTCTTGAATCTGAAAATTTACACATTGCATTTGAGTTATTTATTATATAATCTAATAGCAATTCCGAAAGAAAGATTTCTTTTTAGATAATAATAGTAATTGAAATTATTAAATTTATTCATATCATTTTATATTACGTCTCAGCACAGTATATATATTTAAAATAAATTATTAAAACGGAAAAGTAATGTTTTATTTAAACATTAATGAAATTATACGTTAGCAGATAAGTTTTTACTTATATGAAAAAAATATGTACCGAATGTACTTAATTTTCTTACAGTTTGGCGAAATACTTTCGTAAATACTTGTCTTTGAATATTAAAGATATAATTAATAATTACCACTTACAAAAAGAATTTTATTCCCGAATGTACATCGTACATAAACGATTTTACGTTTTCCGCTGTTGCAAACAGCTATAAAAGTTTGTTTCACAACATTTAATAGGATTATGTATTCAGAAGGCTTCCGCAACTGCAGACGACGCGTCGTAAAATCAATTCCATAATTAAATATAACGAGTGCTTAATTTTCACGCGTGCAAAACGATCTGGTATGCGAGACTATCGATCTGAAAGTTTCATTATCGTAAAAAAGAAAACTAAATGTCTGTACTAGAATTTTAAAATATATACGTAAAGATAAGCTTTCCGTGCTTACAGACAAATCGCAAATTTTATCGTTATTAACTCGATAGGAGTTAGCTGGAGTTGACTTTGGGCAACGCACACAGCACACACACACACGATGCATCGCTATCATTTGAGAATTTTGCAAAGTAGATCGCACAGTTGGACAAAAATGTATTTAAGATGCGTTTGTATGTTAGAGGACCTCTTACAGAATACGGGCACACTTGCCGATTGATTACGTCACTTCCAGGCGTGGTACGGTAGAATGTGTGATGTGTGTGTGTGTGTGTTACTGAAAATGGCCGTGTACGTGCGGGTCTGTCTAGTTTACTGATTTCACGCACGATAGTTTTCACATTCTTTCGAATACTCGGATTTTGAACAGCGGATCTATTTGATGATACGTGCAGTTAGTGAGAACGTGGAATCTAAAGATTTTGGTGGTTGATTATCGTTGATACATGTAAGTCGAGACGAAGTGTGCCTGTTTCGTGAACGGTAGATCACGAAAAGAGAAGGTGAGCAGAGGATATGCCTGCAGATTTTTTTTCAAAAATCGTACTTATTAGAAAGAAAAATTGAACAGATTCTTTGCCTCGCTCTGTCATTTTAACGATGCATTTGCGTCGCTGCTTCGCACGATTAATTATTTCCTTTTTTTACCTTCAATTTTTAAACCTTCAATTAAGAGAAATACGTCGGCTTTGCTAAGTTGCTAAACAGCATAAACGACGAAAAACTTTGTTATTGCATTCGAAATATGTAATTACGTTGCCCTTTGTCCTAATTCTCGCTTCAAATATTCGAGTGACTTTAATTTGACTCTATTTTAACAAATTCTATTTCTGATGTATTTTCAACTACGTACAAGACGGAGAAAGTGTATTTACAAAACGATGGCGGACAGATGTAGCCGTAGATTACTTGTCAAAATTGTGTCAATCTTGTGACCGTCAATTTTGACATTTTCAATACCTTTTTAAGCTCATAGTTTCTTTGCTCCTGCAATTTTGAAGAATTTTTTTATTTCCTTTCATTTGTTGATTAATCGACAAATCTTACACCCTTTATTGAATAAATGAATAAAATTCGCTTTATATATCTTAAACCTTTCATAGATAAGCAAACAGATATATAAAGTATAACTTAAGGTAATTTATCGGTGAAGCAACAAGCTATATCAATCAGATAGTATAAGCTTTCGAAATAAAAATAATTATTGAATTATTGAAGCTGTAATAAATGTTAACATTTAGAAATATTCCTTTTGTTGTACTTGTCTTTTCAATGTCTAATGATTTTATGTCTGCACTCTTTATATTTATCTCATTGATTAATTATATCGAATACTGATATTATATACAAATTACATTTTTGAATTTTATTCACTTAATTACATCTTTTTTTAAAAAGTACATAATATATGTAGTTACACATCTACATCACATTAATATATTTTTGTGTAATGTTTTAATTTCTATAAATTAAGTTTAAAAAGTAACAAATATCATTTTAGTAGCATTACTTTTAAATATTAGGCAATATTTAAAGAACTTAACTTTCGTTACATTTTTTTTCAGCTTGATATATATTAGAAGTGGAAATATAAAACTATCAATGATGGGTTTTGTTTTTTGTATCGCTATTTATTTAAACAATATATTTGCTAACTAATTGATACGTTGTCAAGATGTGGGAGAGATTTGGTATAATCCCTTGGTGTAAAGCAGGGATATAAGTAAAATATATCTTTTAGAATGTTTTCTATTCTAGTAGAAAATATATTAAAATAATGAAAATTATGCAAATGTATATATATAAGAGGAAGATGATTTTGTGCACCTCGTAATAATTTCATGTAACGATGAATTATTTAAGTGCTGTATAAGATTTGTATTTAACTTCCACATAAGGCATATATTTGTTCTTAATGATAAATATTATTGAGTTTTATGACATAATGTAATAGAAGTATAACTTTTATACATGCAAATATATTAAATAAAAATTGCAAAAATGTCATTCTTATCAAATTTAAAAAAAGCATTCCACTTTGGTGGAAATGATGCAAAGAAAAAGAAATTGTACAATAATATTAAAATGGATTGCAATCCAGAAGAATTCTGGGAAATGATAGGTGAATTAGGAGACGGGGCATTTGGAAAAGTTTATAAGGTAACAGGTCTTTTGTATTTGCATAATTTAATAATAAAATTTTTTTAATAATAGCTATTTAGTTTAAACGTGTATTAAATATTTCAGGCACAACATAGGCAAACTCATCAACTTGCCGCTGCAAAAATGTGTGCGTTGGAAGGAGAAGATGATCTTAGTGATTTTATGATCGAAATAGATATTTTATCAGAGTGTAAACATCCAAATGTTGTTGAATTACACGAAGCATATTTTATTGAGAGCAAACTATGGGTATGTCTTATAGTTCAGTTATTTAAATTTATATTTTACAACATTGCTATTAATATTTGTATATTTTCATTCGTAAATTTATAGATGTTAATAGAATATTGTGATGGTGGTGCTGTTGATTCTATAATGGTTGAATTGGCAAAAGCTTTAACAGAACCACAAATAGTTTATATATGTCAACATATGACGAAAGGTCTTGCATTTTTACACAAATCTAAAGTTATTCATAGGGACTTGAAGGCAGGAAATGTTTTATTAACAATGGCAGGAGGAGTAAAGTTAGGTAATTCTCATACTCAAATTCTCAAATCAATAACTATTTTATATGTTGTATATAAAAATTAATAAATTTCTTATTCGCAGCTGACTTTGGAGTATCTGCAAAAAATAAGCATACTTTACAAAAACATGACACATTTATTGGAACACCATATTGGATGGCTCCAGAAGTGGTATTATGTGAGACATTTAGAGATAATCCTTATGATTTTAAAGTAGGTAGCTCATTTTTAAATTATAAGTTCTTTTGTATTTGAGTATTTATATTATGCTCACATTTCATAATTAATACTTTTCATGTCAATATGTATATACGTATATATTTTATATACAGGTAGACATTTGGTCGCTTGGTATTACCTTAATAGAATTTGCGCAAATGGAACCACCAAACCATGAAATGTCTCCAATGCGCGTTCTTCTTAAAATACAAAAAAGCGATCCACCAAAACTTGATCAACCTGGAAAATGGAGCAAAGATTTCAATGATTTTATTGCAAAAGCTCTCATAAAAGATCCAACATCGCGACCTACAGCTGATGAATTGTTGAAACATTCGTTCATAAATCGCAATTTGGATTCAAAACCAATTAGAGATCTGTTATTGGAATATAAAGCCGATGTTGTTGAGGAGGAATTGGTCGATGAAGAAACAGAGGTAGTTTTTTATCTTTTGGTATTAATTAAAGTGAAATTTTTTTATTTAAATAACTTTCTTGTTACGTGTGAAAATAACTTGAAACGCTTTAAAACTTTATGGTTTCTTAAATTGTAACAATGTATAAAGCTTTATAAACAGCATTAACATGTATATACGTTGTTACACGCTTTCATTTTGAAATAGAAGGCCAAAAAGGCGAAAAAACATAGAGAACAATATCAACGGATTGGTAAGCTGCTTTTGAACAAACTGCATAGATTGAATTATATAAATCTAGTTTATAAATGAAAAAATGAACAATATCTGTATTCCGAAAGTTTATTATATTTGTAATGAAATATTTTTGTATTCGGTTATGTAAATTTTTAATAAATTTCATTTCATTTTCATAATATACATAATTATTCTTTGTTACATTTATGCATGATGAACATGCATAAAATCTTAGGAAGATTCATGCATGTAATATGCGTTGTAAAAATATGCTTTTTTCTTAATCAATACGATAATTTTATTTTTATTAAGAATTTATAAATATTTAAATTATCATTATTATAGTTATTATTTGTTGTGTACTAATGTAAGTATTCAAGATTATAATTTCAAAAATCTTGAGCTTTTCATTTTTTTTTTTTTTAACATTTAATCTAATAATATGGTATTGTAATTTGGATAATTTGGCTGTGCATGCGGCTCTCCTGGGCCTCGCCAGCCCCATCATCCCTGCGTTTGTCAGGTCAGTAGCTTATGCAATAAGTGTCTAATTTGATTTCAATATTTTATTTTCTATACATTGTAGTTGTTTGCTATTTTCTTTCTTTTTAACAATTGCAATGCATAAGCTATTTTTATATTAAAGTTATTCATATTAGTTATAAGGTAACAGTTTTAATAAAAATATTTTAGTTATTCATTTTTATTTCACTATTTATTCTCTTTCCATATTTACATCAAATAATAGTTTTTGTTACTTTAGTTTTGTCATTTTGCGAAATTATTCAATTTGTATATTTTATAGATTTAGAAGTTACATCTTGTATCCGTCTGATATATTTTTTGAATGGTGTTGCGTATTATATAATTATATAATTTCATATGTATAAGTAAGACAGAAATATACAACTTTCAGGAGCAGCGCACATCTCAGCTTCCTCTGGAACTGGATCAACTCGGAGATGACTCTGCGTCTATGCGCAGTGACGCTGATGTTCAGAGTAAGTATGATTCATACTACATATATCTAATACTGCGTTAGATACTAATGAAAATTGTTATAAAATAATTTTATATTTTTATCACTATTACTTTTCTTTTTTTTCAGTTTCTGAAAAAGAAAATCTAATTGCATCACCTGTGTCAGCGAAAAAGGAAGAAAGCCATAAACGAGAGATCAATAGAGATGGTGAAAAGGAGGATAGAAACAAGAAATTACGTAAAGCAGAATCAAAAGATAATATACTTGTTTCTGCTGAGAAAAAACAAGTATGTTCTTTTCCTTTTATCAATCAATTGTTGATATTCTTATATAAATAATAATATTATAATTTGATTTTTAGGCACCTAAACCTCCTAGTACAAACGAAACGAATGAACGTAGAGTATCTCGAGAAAAAGGACCTGCGCCCCCTCCACCACTTATGCGTCAAAATAGTAGAATTGAAGATAAAGAAAATAATTTAAAAAAAATTACAGATAAACAAAGTGACGTAGAAGTATTAAACGAATGCAAGATCACTGATAAACAACAAAGAGAGAAAAATGAATCGTCTCAATTAGGCAAGGAGCAAACAAACGTAGACACATTTCCCGAAAAAACAAACGTACTAGCTAGCCTAGAAAAGATTGTATCAGAGAATAACGAAAGGGAAAGGAATAAAATAGATGACGTGAACAAAAGTGATATCAGGCAAAGATCTGTAAATGATAAGACAAAATCATCGAGAACACAATTGTCATTAGAAGAGAAACGGAAATCGGCACCAGTTAAATTAGAATTGGTTGAAGACTGGACGAAACCAGTATTTAATAAACAATCGTCTTTAGAAGAAAAGAACAGGTATTTATTTTCATTTATATTAACTTTTTGCCTAAATATTGACACATATTTCTTTGAATTCTTTTTATATTTAATTTAACATTGCTTATATATAAAGGACGTTTTACACAATTTTAGAATTGAAAAGAAAACACCAATTGATATACAAGTTAAAAGACAATCTTCAGGAGAAGAAAATTACAAGAGCTTGCAAGAAAAACGAAAATCCGTAGAGCAGAAATTAAATGCAGTTTTAGAGAAACGATTTTCAATGGATACTGAAATGCATATGAGCGTTTCTTCTATGAAGACATTATCTCAACGAGAAGCTTTAACTACAAGCGCCGAAAAGAACATTATTAAAGCTTGTTCTACCGAAGATGTTAAAACCGATTATGGAATGTCTAAATCAGAATCTGTTGTTAAAAGTCATAGCGAAGGATCTTCCAGACATGTTTCTTTAGAAAACTTTTCCGACGAATTTGACGGAAAACGGGATAAGAAATGGCGCAGTAAAGGACATAATTACGAAAATACAATAAGTAACAGCGATAGCGTAAACTCTGAGGAAAAAGGTTCTTCCGTAAATGTATCAGTAATCACATCAACTCCCATTAAATATGCTTTGAGAAGAGACAGTGCTGACAATGTAGTCGTCATTACTGGTAATGTTAAAGTTATGTTATTATTTTGCAACTCGTAAATATTGAATTTTTCTTGTTAGAAAAGATTAGAACTGAATTGTTGATACTTGTAGGAATAAAGAAACACGTATTGATAATTCTAGGTAAATCCGACCAAGAAATACGTCCGAACACATCAACCGTCCGAATCACAGCAGATAGTCCAGATTTATCGAATAGTCTAGCGAGCAACGTTAGTCAAGTAACTGTCGTAACGACACATCCTCCGGTTCTTGTCGATGCTGTGTCATTGGCAGCGAATTCTTCTTCTTGTCGTCAACCTCCAACATCGGAAGTTGTTATTGTTGCGAATGAATTAAATAAAACACAAGTGAATGAAAGCTCAACCGATGACGATGGATTTACTAGTTTAGATAGTTTGGAGTACATGCCCCAGGAGCAACCGATAATTCTCACAGACGTCTCTAAAAGAGTTGGCAAGAAGCTAGACGAATCCGAAGTGCTCATTGTAAGTCCGATCGTAGACGAATTACAGGATACTAGTCATGTTTCTGTTGTTACCGTCGGTGATGACAAGGAACAGGTGAAAGATTCCTCGATAATTAACAAGCAAGAAGCCGTACGAACTTCTTCCTCTCACAGTGACGCAAGTTTAATTGAAATGTCGAGTACAAAAAGCGACAGCGGGGATGAAATTAACAAAATGATAGTCGCCGGGACGACTGTAGAATCTATAGATATCGACGATGTGGAGAGAAATTCGAAAAAAATGAATGGTTTATTGAAGAACGATAAATCTGCAATTGTCGGTCGTATCGATGAGAAAATGTTACAAACGCTCAAACAAAAAGAAGTAAACAAAGGATACAAAGAAAAAAGGGTATCACCAGACAGCTTCGAAGGATCTAGATCCCAGAGTGAATCTGGATCGACAAGATCGCACACGCCAAGTAAAAGCATAGATCGTTCCGATGCTGAATCCATTTCTACTACGATAAGCCAGGACAGCAGGGAGTCTAGCAAGGAGAATCATTTAAGTCAGGGGCAATCCACGGAAGCAGACGAGGAAGTAGTATTGCGACGGAAGCCTGATTACAATCGTGACATACCGCGACCAACAAGAACGAAAGAGGACATTCAAATGATGAATTTGAAGAAAAAGACAAGAAAGCGAACTAGAAAGTTTGAGATCGACGGTGTCGTAGTTACCACGACAACGTCAAAGGTGATCTATGGCGACGATGAAAACGGTAAAGTTTACGACGACCAAATCTTCAGGAAGCAAGAGTTAAGGGAATTGAAGATGCTACAGAAAATGGAGCAGAAACAGTTTCAGGATTTGTCGCAGAAGGCACAGTTTAATAAAGACCAACAAGAGAAGCGTTTCGAGCAAGAGAGACAACTTCTGGAAAGAAGTGCTGAAACTGACCTCGAGACACTTGCTCGACAACAGAGACAGCAGATCGAACGAGCGGAAGCGCAGCAGGAGGCTGATCTTAGGCTTGCTTCGAAAAAGATTCGTAGCGAGCAAGAAAGAGAATTGAAACAGTTCCGCGAAGGATTGAAACAGGAACTAAAATTACTTAAACAGGAGGTAGATTTAATGCCGAAAGATAAGAGGAAGAGCGCATTTAAGATACGCAAAGAAAAATTGGAGGCTGAACACGAAGAAAGAGAGAAACACTTTTTAGACAAGCTCAATGAAAGTCACGAACTATTGTTGAGAAGATTGTCCGATAGTCATCGTGAAAAAATTGCGTTAATGGAAAGACAATTTCTGCAGCAGAAACAACAATTGATGAGAGCTCGAGAAGCAGCCATTTGGGAGCAAGAAGAACGGCACATTCACGAAAAGCAACAATTGTTGAAGAAACAGTTGAAGGATATCTTCTTTTTGCAACGACATCAAATGCTGATACGTCATGAAAAGGAATTGGAACAAATGAAGAGAATGAATCAACGAAAGGAGGAGGAATTGATTAAACGACAAACGGTGGAACGTAGAAATTTGCCGAAACGAATTCGCAACGAGATGAAGGCGCGCGAAATGATGTTCAGAGAATCTATGAGGATCTCCATGTCGTCGGTTATCGCGCCAGATCCTGATGCCGAAAGAGAGAAATTGAAGAAGTTTCAAGAGAACGAGAAGAAACGATATAGAGCCGAGCAGCAAAGATTTGAACTGAAGCATTCGCGTCAACTGGAAGAGGTAAGAGCGCAAAGCGACGCCACGATCAAAGAATTGGAACAATTGCAAAACGAAAAGAGGAAAATGTTGATGGAACACGAAACATCGAAGCTAAAAGAATTAGAAGAGGCATACAGTAAAGAGCTTCGCGAATGGAAAGCGCAACTCAAGCCACGAAAGCAGGTAAATCAATATTACCTTTCTCTTGCAAATTTTGCCTTTCGTATTTTGCAAAGCTTTACTTTCTTCCCCCCTTCTTCTCTCGCTCTCTTTCTTTTTCTACCGATCTATTCTTTCATTTTTTTTTTCTTTTTTCTTTTCTCTTTTTTTGTGCGTATACACAATTATACATACAGCGAAGTCGTAGGATTCCTTGTCTCGTGGTTTATACATCGATCGATGACCAGCGATGAGAAGAGATACAAATCAATCGCGTTTTTTAATCAAACCCCCCCCCCCAAAAAAAAAAAAAAAAAAAAAATAAATAGGCATAGTTTTACTGAAATAAGCTTAATGTACTTGTTATAGAAGTTAGAGGCTGAGCTGACGGCTGAAATGGAAGTATTGGAAGTTCATTACCGAGACTATTTGCCCTCGAGTCGTAGTGGTTTCTCTTCTCCCTCTTTACTTGTAGATTACCCTCTCTTTAATTTTGAAAGTTGGAAGAAATCACCGCGTTTGCCTCGCTCAACTCCAACATCTCCTTCCCCATTTACCATTCCACGGGTGTCTCTAAGAATTGGTGGTTCGGACACCGGTTCCATTAATGGCATGCTACCACGAAGTCAATCCAAACCAGACCTGACACCGTCTCCGTCTCGTAGATAGTACCCCGAACATGTTCTGTTGTGTCTCCTTCCAAATGTTTTCGTTGTTCGTTGAGAGAAGTTTCGAAATAAATTAAAAATAAACTTACCGTAATCCGTTCGTTTATTTGATGCCTTTTTTTTTAAACTTAACATTTACTTCAGAAAACAAATTTCTCGTTTAATATTTTTTTCACCTTCACTCTCTTACCGTTTATTTCTTATTTCGAAGTTTCTCTCGCTGAATTATGCTTTGTGCGTTTTAAGGGTAACATGCCCGCTTTACTCACCATTGCTTCCATTATTTCGCAATATTTATCGTTTGTTTAAATATGTATACATTTATTACTGTACATTATGTATGTGTACATACGTATACGTATGAATTTGTCTCTCCCCCCTTCCCCACATATATACATACGTACATTTAATATATTTTCAATATGTTTTCGTGTAATCAATTTTAAAAATAATACATGCATACATACATACATACATACATACATACATACATACATACATACATACATACATACATACATACATACATACATACATACATACATACATACATACATACATACATACATACATACATACATATATATATATATATATATATATATATATATATATATATTATTTGGGCTTATACTTAATAACATTTGAATGATAAAGTAATCAAAGTATAATTAATTTGTAGCGTGAGTTTTGCTCGCGATTCTTGATCGCGAAGAAAGATCAACAAACACGTTTTTGCCAATTGATGAGAGCTTGTTATTATTAGCTGTTAGATAAAGTGTATAATTTTCTAAGCATTGGAATAAAAATTAAGAAACAAGTTACCGGCATTAATTAAGTTATTCTTAAATTATGATTTCGTAGAGAATTGTTGTCCATGTGGAAGGTATTCGTGAAATTTTCATCACAGATAGGGATAAAGATAAAATCACAGGATATCCATTTGACAATCATTAATATTGCTAGAATATTAACAAGCCAATTATTAATATATGTATATTTCTAGCGAAATAGATTGGTACATACTTTATACAGATTCTATGTTTAATTCTAAATACGACATTTGTCGTATGTTGTTTTATAGATAATACGTGTAAGTGCCGTGTTTCGATAGCAGCTTTTCTATGGTTATTAAATAAAATCATAACAGGGTGAATCGGTGATAATTATGGGCTATATGTTGTATACTTACCGGACGTAGTAAAATGTGCGGTAAATGCTTATACACATCAAGGGTTTTCGTATAAGTGTTTCCAATGTATATGTTAGGTCATGTCGTTCCCACTTTTATTACGTACCTCTTTCATTAAGAATCCAACGTACAACATGTCGGGAAAGAGATTCCACGACTGGATATCAGAACGATCTACTAGGTAATAAACAAGGTCAGTCCAAAAAAAAAGTTGATGCGAATATAAAGTAAATAAGACATAAAATATAGTGATAAACGATTAAGAGCAATTAAACATTTAACTCCAAGAGACTAACTCCATGCGTTACTCTTTAATTCTTAGTTTATTTAAAGTTTACGTATAAGGATACGTATATCCATCGTTATTATTTAACATGCTGTGTATTATATTATCCGCTTGTTTCATTATCTGAAATTTTCATTTACAGAAATTGGAAGAGCAGTTTGCGTTACAGCTGGAGGAGCAAGAGGCAATTTACGGACCAAGCGGGATACCATTGTGCTTACCAGCAGATCTTACCGATTTAACACATCATACAGTTGGCTCGACACGTAGTTCACTTTCTTCGGTGAGCGAGGGTTAATCTCTAGTGTCTAGTTAATCTCTATCGTCGAATTCTGATTCTTTTCCTGTAAGATTGACGGATGAATCGAGATAACGGAACTGCAAATGTTGAAATACGCCAACTCTTTGCCGACGTCTATTCGATTTGGCAATTGAACTTTGAAATGAGCATCTCGACGAGCAATTTATTTTGG
This sequence comes from Tetragonula carbonaria, assembly GCA_032399595.1. Taxonomy (NCBI): domain Eukaryota; kingdom Metazoa; phylum Arthropoda; class Insecta; order Hymenoptera; family Apidae; genus Tetragonula; species Tetragonula carbonaria. The sequence continues at coordinate 984,936 of JAUCRC010000020.1, forward strand.
TTACAATGAAATCTATAACATAAAAACACCATGGGCGATGCAAGGCGCACAAAGTGTGTTTAATTCTTTAAAAGTGTGTTAATTGATAACGATGTGAAACATTAAAGTATCATCACAGTATCTGTGATTTTACAGCATCACTTTGCAACGATTATATATATATATATATGTATATATATATAAACCTTATATATATATATATACACATATATACATACACACACGCATACACACGCACACACACACACACACACACACACACACACGCTATGATCGAACTGTGAAACAACTAACAAACTTTTAACATTTTTAAAAGAGAGAAAGAGAGGGAGAGAGAGAGGAGAAGAAATTAGAAAATCGGTTTTCTTAAGATATATATTTTATATATCAAATACGAATTTTTACATATAAACGAGATGAATTTCTTACAGCAATCTTCTCGAAAATATACTACTGGGTATATACAGCTCATACAATCCGCCCGATGATTTCGCTTGAGAACTTGGAGGAACAAACGTTGAGTTTTCGTGATCTGCCGTGTACGTGATCTTACAATAAATAAATTTTTTCTACATCTTATATACGCATGTACATTGAACTAGCATTTGAGGACAATTTTACCATCCTGTTGAGAATACACGTAACAGTAGCAAGTGTGTTCATAGAATACTTGACGATTTTATGCGTACGTAATGCACACGTGGAAAAAGTATATTTTCGATTGTCGAGTGTATATACATGTGCATGTACATTGTCGAGTGTCACGCAGAGAGTTTGCGAGGACTTCGTTGGTGTTGAAGCAACTGTAAATGTAAGGTCGTAATTGCGCGTGTTCAAACGGATGCGCGTATCCTATCGTTCAGATACCACTTACGAAGATATCGAAGCGTTGTTGTATCTGTACCAACTTCGTAATAGTCGTGTCTTCACTATTAGATTGTTCAACGAGTTGTATCGTTTGTAAAAAAGAAAAAAAAAATGGCTAAATCTCCATTGATAGATTGTTTTTTTTTTTTTTTTTTTTAATCGAGGTACGAATATATTTTTAGTAAATAAACGTTCAACATTGCGAATCAAAGGTTCACGCCAAATATGTACAATGTATGATTGCTTACTGCGCGTCTATAGTCTGAGGACATTGTAGGGAATTTCTTTGATGCGTATTCAAAATGAACATGTGTGGCTAACACTCGTCCCTAAATGTAAAGAAACATATTTGTATAAAATATTCCCTCCTTTATATCTTTTTTATTTCCTTTAATTGTACAGTACATTAATTTTTATATTTTTGCCTGTTTACCGTTAATCTATCCGATAACGATTATTATTTAAGGAATCTGTACATAGGAAACCGATGATGAATTCGTTATATTTTGAACATTCTATTAATCATATTGAGAGAATATTTACGACTATGAAAGCAATTCATATACACAGTTTCTTGCAAGAAACATAAGAATGGTGGATCTTTTTTGTTGGGTACATTCCCCTTAAGTGCATATATGTCACATATGGGTAAAATAATTTCGCGACATTACGGCTAACTGGAAATGAAATTTCTTTCTTGATCGGAGACAATGACAAACACATGTACCAATGACATAAACATAAAGTGAAATGCGAGAAGCGCAGTAGTTCGTTTAATAAAAAAGAAAAGAAAAGACGACGTTTGCCAAAGCATATGTACATACATGTATTCTTGAAGCGTTAAGATTTTGGTAATATAATGGAAACTTACGAGGCATGGTACGGCGAAAAACATCTTAATACTGCCCTTTATTGAATTTATGTGCAGCGCTGCAATTGTTAGAAAGTACTCGTTAATCGTGCCTGTTGGATCCTACATATTTTGTCGACGATTTCATGATTTTTTTAATTCATCGAAAGAACGATGCATCTGGTTCTTCTTAAAAGGGATCGATTGCAAAAAAAAAAAAAAAAAAAAAAAAAAAAAGAAAAAAGAAAATATGAAAAGGAAAGTCGATTAAAGTTTCGTTTGACTTGCAAATGAACAGATAGATCGATAGATAGTGCGAGTTCCGGCAATGACTATGGGAATTTTGTATAGGATTAACACGTTCAGTAATTGTGTTTTTAATTATCGAGCACGTGTGCATCGTACGTTGGGAATTATTGCAAAGAACTAACAAACGGACAGAGAAAAAAAGAACGAAGACATTGTCGTGTGCGTTGTATATTTGAGTGAAGATATTTATATTACGGCGATTAAAGCACGATGTAACGTAAAGAGGGAATTTGTTAGCGAATCGGATCGATTACGCCGATTTTGACGAATAGTCATCTCGTTAGCAGTGTTCATTTTCTCCTTATCATTTTGGTTTTTGCTGAATGCGTTTTCAGTCATTGTTAATCATTGTATATGCGTTGTTTGTTTAAGCATACGAAACTGTTTGTTGTAGTTTTTTTTCAATTTGTACCAATTACAAAAATTTCGTTGGAGATCGCAACCTACATACCTGCGTACAGGCGCATACTTTTTATATACATATAAGAAATCAATAGACTGAGAAATAAGTAAAAGAGAAGAAAAATCAGGAAAATGAGATTATTTTGTATTAAGGAACGAAGTTTGGTGAAAAAAAAACATCTTTTATTTTTCGATCTAAATGAAATATTAATCGATAATTCTACAAATATTTGTAACATTAAAATTTTTTATTCCGAACAGATATATATCTTCGGAAGGGATTAGAGAATCAACATCTCAAATATTTACTGTGTAACATAGAGCTTTTTATGTAAGCGGTATACGAAAGAAATTCTCGTTTATGGTTTCATAACAGAGTATTTTTTACTTCTAAACCTTATTGTATGTGTTGAGCGATTTTATGCTTTTGTCTGTGTGTGTGCGCGCGCGTGTGTGTGTTTTCTTAATTTAAGATTTATTCATTTTAGATTGACTTTATTTTACACATATACAACGTACTTCGTCAGCAATTTTGCGGCTGATCTTTAGAAGAAATACAAAGACGATCGTTCTTGCGACTAAAAGATAGTGAATTCATATTTTACTAAAAAGTATACAAACTCGGATGATTTATGTAGAGAAGCAGTCATAAATGAATTTGTTTGTAGTTAAGTTTAAGAAGTTGAGTTCGAAATGATACAATGTTACAATGATACAAAGTGATACAGTGATTGATATAATCATGACCGAAGATGTCATAAATATGATTCACAATTGAGCAAGTGTGTTTGTGCAATAAAAATTGTTACGAATTTCGTATACTGATCACAAGTCGTACGATGCTTATTACGATTGAATGGAAAATCGAACGTATTGAAGTATTCGAAGAATATTAGATGGCAAGAAGAGACAGTAATGGATTGTGACTTGTTCGATTGCATTTATTTACCGAATGTTTTCTTTTTTTTAACTTTGATTTGACGATTTATGAAAAGAAAAGTTCGATGTAAAAGAAATTAAATTAAATTATGTTTATGTTAATGACATGGAAGAAATTAAATTAAAGGGAAATCTTCAAAATCAAGAATTTGCCTTAAATGAATGTAACAAATGAATGGATTACTCATAACAATAACTTTGCTTCTTTACTGGAGTGGATAATGGCCATTTTGATCGGTGAGCATTTACATTTATCTAGTTTTTCTTGGATTTGAAAATAGATATTTTGATTTTCGCGCGCAGCACAAATTACGTAGCATGGCGTCGTTGGTGAACTCGACATTCAATCGTGAATAGCAACGTAGCAACATTTCCTTTTTAGTAATAGAAAAATAAACTACCAAAAGGTTATTTTAAATACGTTCCTTTAAATAGCTACAACAGTTCCTTGAATTCAACATGCAATGGTGAGTGACAATGTTTTTTAATTAAAAATGTGAGTCTAAAAGGGGCTTTCAAATATATTTCAAACGGTATTGTTGAATATATTTTAGATATACTTAATTTTGAATACGAGTAATTAATAGCTTAAGAGACATATTTCTATTTAACGATATTCAACTTAATTTTAAAAAGAATTTAAACATTATACATAACAATTAAGAAAACTATTGGAAGAATTTCTCCAATGAGATTCAAACCAGTGACAGAGATGTCTTACTATATTTACAATGAAAGTTCACAAGTTCGATATCATATTGATAAAATGAAAGTAAAATATTTATTACAAGAGAAACATCAGTAACAGGATTTAGTATAACTCGATATAACTAGTAAATATAATTATTAAAATTAACTAATGATTAACAAGATTAATTCATACATGAAAGTAATTATTTTATAATCCTTTTTTCATCAAATTCATTTTTATTTGTAATTTCAACAAAACGTTGATTTTTGTACGTTGTTCAACATTCTATAAATTTGAATATATGCTCAAAAATAATAGTAAGGGAAGTTCGCCTTCTATGTAAAGCATATGAACATATGTTAGAGAAGCAAAAACTCGCTTCATTTTTGCTAGTCAATTTCAGATCATAATGTATCATTATGGCTACTGTTGGTAGTTTCAAAAAAGTATAGTGATATTTGATTATCTATCTTTATTGTTACTTTGTTAGTGGTTTTGTAACGTAACGTTATACAAGATTTTTGTTTAACTAGAATTAAATGTGAAAGTTTTGTATATTTCAGTTTTTCAAAAATGGATTAATGTAGTTAGTATTTTGAAGTATTATATTTAAACAAAATCTAATGTCAAATTTTGTTAGTTCTTGTGCTTGTGAACACCCATCAGTACTGTCTAACATGTCCATTAACAGTTCGTGTTGGTGTTACTTGATGAAATTTTGATATATTATAGCAAGAATTATAATATTTTATTATAAAGTAAGTACCTCTTGTCATTGTGTTCATAATATCTTAATGACTTTTAGAAGAATGGAATTAATTACATTGTTATTAACTTATGAAATATTTGAATGTTGCTTTTGAATATTGTTTTAAAATTATCTTTTTTAAATATATGTACGAAATAATACTCTTGTTGCTATTGAAATAAGGTTGTGTTTTGCGTATAGAAACGTGCTTAACAAAATATAAATTTTTCTATAATATGAAAGTTTTATTAAAAAGAAATTGGATTACATTAGTGATGAAATATATTTATTTTTTAAATTATATTTGCTATCATGTTTGTAATATATAACGGCAATTATTAACATCTATAAAAAAAAAAGGATTTTTTTCATAAAATATGGCTTCAAACGTTATGATAAAAAAAAAATATTTTATCGTACTTAATTTTTTATTGTAATTTTTATAATACATATGTTCAAAATATTAATGATAAATAAAATGATAAATATAATGCAAGAAACATTTGGAAATTACAAGATTTTCTGTTGATTGCATTAATTGTTAAATTTAATGTATTATTTTGATGCTTTCCTTTTCTTCCTTAATGCTTTCATTAATAGAAAATTTACATAATGAGAGAATTTTGCATTATATAAAAATAAATTATATAAAATAACAATGTTATTAGATTCAGAAATGATTCAGAAATATTGTTAAATATTTTATACAGTAAAATGAAATTCTATATTGTCTCTTTTGAGGATTTTTGATTGTATCATTATGAATATATATATTTTAAAATCAATAAACTAAAAAACTTTAGACAGCTGGTAATGTAATAAATTATTACGGTTAATATGCAACAAATTTGGTTGAAACTTTAATGGAAAAATATATTTCTGTATGTCTGCAAAAATAATATATTTAACATGTAAAAAGCTTATATATGATTGGTAAAATAGTATTTTTATACGATATTTTCAATTATAGGGCATGTAAATAATACATGTTTCTTGCTTAATGGAAATTAACTTAACACGTAAGATAGATCTTGATATTCAAGATCCAACTTCTTTGTTTACATTATATTTATACCAAAGATCACGCTCATCAAAGAAACCATGAATCATTATTGAATCATCATGTTAAAAATCCATTGTTATATGAATCATATATTTAAAAATCCAAATATCACACTGATTTAAGATATGTTCATATTTTATAATCATATAGAAAGTAAATAATATACTATTATATAGAAATTAAATAATATACTATTATAATATATTATAAATAATATATTATTAGGAAATTAGTCTTTAGTTGGTGAATCATCTTCTCATCATCATCTGATGAATCATCGTGTTTTCCAGAGTGGAATATTTTACCTATTAAAGAATAATTTCCTGTTTAACGATAACATGCTAGTTACTTACTCTTATTTAACTAAAAGATCTAAATATATATAAAATATAAATAAAATTAATGTAAGAATTTTAATGGAAATTTAATATCATTTTTCAAGAGAATGATTCACTAACAACCTATAGTTTCTTTGATCAGTCATTGTAATAAATACAATATGATACAAGAAAAAAAATTTAACCTTGTTTTCAAGTTTAACTTTGTAATATCTTTTTTTAGGTTTATTTCCATTAAACTAAGGCTATAGAAATCAGATAATTGTGACATACAATTACATTTTGTGTTACATTTTTTGTTGTCTTATGTTGTATTTTGCATCTTTTAATATTATTAAACTACGTGCCAAGAATTTGCATCTTTTAATATTATTAAACTACGTGCCAACTGACATAAAATTAAGATTACTTTTATATCTTAAAATTTATCAAAATTCTTGATATATATTACACTTAAGGTTTCGATTTCATTTCTTACTTTAAAGAATCATACTTGTTTTTATTTTTAAGATATGTTATTTAATTTATAATACCAATTCTTTATAAAATGATTAAAAATTTAACTTTATATATTATGTAATAATGAATATTGTAGGATATAATAGTGAATATTGTAAGATATAATATTGAAAGTAACTTTGTAGCCATATGCAATTCTTGTCGATCCATGATAATGAAAAATTACTTTCAGTAATGTATGTTATATCCAATATCAGAATATTTTGTTACATGCTGTTTGTTACATTAGCTGTTTGTTCAAATAGCATTTTCTAAAACATAATATTTGTTTTAATAATTTTAATTCAACTAGTTAATATCAACTTTGATATAAAACTATATTATTAAGAGTAGAATACTTACTTATTTTATGTTTTTTAATATATGTGTTTTTCATTTTGCCATTATTATAAGCTTTAAAAATTAAAGTGCTAAGAGAATGTTCATAACACATTTCTATTTACATTTAATGTAGTTTGCATTCATAGATTGACCCATTAGTAAGAATTCTTTTCTTTGTGGAGATACGAGTGCAATTTTAATATAGAATATGATAAGTTATATTTTTGGTCTCAAGAAGTAGTTAGAAAAATTGTTCAGATTGAAAGATGAAGTAGATTTAGAAGATATGGGAATTCATGAAAGTAATGATATATTAATTCATTATTTATCGTAGTCTCTATTATAGAAATTTAATATATATTATAAAAATATATACTAAAAATATAGAGTTGCACTTCAAAAATACTATTTTATTTAAAAATAAAAAAAAAGAATATTTCCCACGATAGAATCTGAATTATTGTATACATAAATATTAAAAAATCATCATTTTTTAATTTCAAAGAATTTGAAACATAAAATTAAAGTATAATAAACATATAATTTGAGTTACTATTTTTTATGCAAAGATAAAATATTGCTTTTTAGAGCATTGAAAATAATTCACTGATATAATTGTATAAGACTTGGCTATTGTGTTACCTCATGTTTATTATTATATACGTCTGTGTTTATTTTTGTAATTGACAGCAATTATAAATATATTAATTAGAAGTATTGTCTTTATTATAACATATGATCAGTTACTTGTAATTTATTGTTGTATATTGTTGGATTTATTGCAACACTGCAATAAACACTATTATAAATAAAGAAATATAAAGTTTCATTAAAGTAAAAAGATAATTGAATTTTAAAATTTCTTCCATTTCTTTACTTATAAAATATATAAGAAAATGTACATGCCCTTAATGTAACTTTATCTCAAGAAATATTTTCTTATACAATTATATATGATTGATAGAAAATATTTATACGAATTTGTGGCATCCACAAAATTTCAATAGTAAATTTTTTTCATTTTAAACTTAATGACAAAAGTAGAAATATTTAATGACAAAAGAAGAAAGAAATATCATTCATTATCTGTATTTATCACTACAAAAGTGGCAACATTTTAATGTCGATGCGAGTCACTTAATGACATCATTTCATGACAGTACCGCGTACAAATATAATAATAATGATACATTTATGGATATCCATTATTTATGTACATCTAACGTTGATATTATAACTAGACTTCATTTATTTCAAAGTACATCACTGTGTATACTATGTTTTTGGTAGTACAATTGGGTTAGTAGCATTGCTTAACAACAATATAAGTTTCACATTCTAAGAAAAGATTATTTTCTAAGATATTTAAAAATTAATATCTTCCTTATGTTTGAAATGTGTTAATTGAATATTTTCATTCATAATACCTACATTCTAGTCGACTATAACAAGGACTCTATAACTATTCAATATACTATAATTGCTACCTAATTGTTGCATTGAGAAAAGAGGGTTTTTCAGTCTGAGACAAGCAAACAGTCTGATACATTAACGTTTTTTCTTTTCTATCAGTAAGACAATATTAATGCAAACTTTTATTTTTCATAAGTCTTCTTAGCTTCTTCGTTAATGAAAATTTCTTTTCACAACTTTCAGATTGAAATAAGAACAGACACTGTCAGATATTGCTGCATTTCATTCGATTCAAGTTTGTAGGTTCTCCCTTTCGTTCGCTCTTCTTTCCTGCATTCGTCCCTGTTCAGTTCAAACAAGAGAAACAAAAGAATCTGAGGAATCGTGTCTATCGTTCGTTCTGTTTGCTACTTATCAAGACTCGACTTCCCAATTCCTATGCTGGGGATTCGCATTAGCCAGCAGTTCACGGTGAATTTGCGAGCTGTTCACAAATATTATAGCAATGTTATATCCATATTGAGGCTCACAAGCAGATGTAAGCAGCTCTTCGATCGAATAAAAAGTCTTCGGAGCAGCGAACAAAGCTCTTTGCTTTGCTACTAGTATCCACACTGCGGGCGAACCGAGCAGTATGAACTCAGCATTACGAAGTCTTTATTGTATCGTGTGTCAAGAGTACAGTATTGTCTTGTTAATGGACGCATTTCTTGCTCCGTTAATAGACGCGGAGTTAACTCTACCCATTTTCTGAAACTGATTTGACAAAGCCGAGCGTCTCTGCGTTATCTCTTATGCGTCATTGGCGATATCTCGACTAACAATAAGCAGTGATAATAAGAGCGAGAGCTTTTTCATAGTTTTTCCAAATGTTAAATTTAAATCGTGGTTGAGGAGGTTCTTCTCTAATAAAAATGAATTTCGAACAGTTGAAATACAAATTACAAAAGGTAATCGGCAACGCCGTTGGCCTTTTATTTCCTACCGATTTTTGATTTGATCAAAAAATAACTCGTGATCTAAATGAGTCAGAGTAGAAGAACAACGGTAGAAAAACAAACCGAACGACTCTTCGCTGAAGATTCTTTCGTATGGGAACACTTCGTATAGAACTTATTTTCCCTTTTCTTTTTTTCGTAATATCATCCTAAAATATTTTACGTGCGTGTAAATGGTAGTAGGGTGGGTGTCTTGGACTCTTCCCAGTCAGTTCTTCATCTGCTAGATATTAGATTTTGCTCAATCGTTGAATTCTTTCAGATTGATATTCATCGTCGACTAAGTTACACTACAGAGTAACTTTTATAACAGTTCGTCGAAGCAACGATTGTTTTTAATCGCTTAACCGAGCGATAATATCTGAATATCAACGATCGACAAGAGTTTATTTCTTTGTCATTACTCACATGAGTGATGATGGTTGAAAAGAGAGTTATTCTCATCGATAATTCCAATTGAGACCTATAGTAATTTTCACACGTGCTAAACGAACTTTAAAGCGTTAGGCGACTATTTTATATTGTTGTAAAAAAAAAATTGTACAACCTTCTGTTATGCTCAATTATATTTCTAAAGTTAAAGCACAACCTTCTGTTATATGTTAAATTATATTTTTAAAATAAATATAATTTACCGATAAGGTAGTTGGGAACTTTTTGTTGGCCGCGTGTATTGAATACATTGCTGGGCACGATAATAAAGTCTTTAAATCAGTTTTATTGCTCCGTACAGTGATAATACTGTTGATGAAAGAAAAAAAAGAAAGAATGCGTAACGCGTGTATAAACGAGAATGAAAATTCGCTTGCAAAATGCAACGAGAAAGTATTGGACGTACAGGTATTAATGATTTCATTTTTAATTAGAGGATTTTATTACGGATCAGACGTTTTGGTAGTAGACACTTTGAATCTGGAAAGGGAAAGTAAAAATTATATTTTAAAATGTATCTTTTTAATAAGAATATTTAGAACTTTTCATCTCGAATCTTCTCTTTTCGAGAACATACGAGATTTCTTTTGCATTTGTTGAAGAGCGTACTTTCGTAGTTGTTACAATTTCAATAAATACAGTATTAAAGCTGGTAAGTAAAATATTTATTAATACAGGTTCCGCTCTTTTTTCTTGGTTACTAATATTATTTAGACTAACACGTTACATATGTATATGTATATGTATATATATGTATATATGTATAAATTAATTGTTCATTTTATCGTTTGTGTTCAAATTTTTCGCTTCGATTAATGCTTAATATAGTTACCTAATTTGTCGTAAATTTTGTTTTTCTAGACCGGAAGAAAGAGAGGTCTATTTGTCTCACTCTACATACTACATGATTCTCTTTGTTTTCACTTCCACCGTGTCTTATTTTTGGATCGTCGGATCAATATTTGTTGAAACTGTATCTTCATTATTCGTCGGGATAATTCAAACTTCAATTTCTTTTGAAAAACAGAAAGCGAGAAAAATTGAATAATCCGATAATATACAGAATTTACAGAAACGAAAGATTAGCGAAAGAAATAACAATGAATGTACGATTTTGAAGTAAATTTTGAAAAGAGATCATCATTTGATCTCATACCCCGTTTGGTACGTTTAGTGTTAATTGCAAGCAATTTTTCAACGACCAGTCCATCGGATTATCGATCCTCGGCAACGTCTTAATGTTAATTGTTATTTGTTTGCCTTACAATTGACACGTGATTATCTGAGACAAGTGCATCGATAGTAAACTTGTCGAGTGTTGTTTTAGCCGAGTGATGATCCCGATAAGAGGATGTAGATGTGAATAAAAGGTGTTTCAACTTTGAAGGGTTTCTATAAATTAACGTGGCAGAGAAATCGTGTCACAATTTGCGTTCACCATGTTCCCAATCCTCGCGCCACTACTTTCATAGATTTTTCCAACTACTTTTCGAGTCACTCTAAAACGAAGCTTCACACGCACGAATTATTGCTTATTTTAACACAGTGAGTTATCTTCTGGGTTGATTATTCTTGGTGGAGATGTGTGACAACTGATTTCGTAATTTCGATCTGGATCAGATCATACGATATTACACGTTTCGTTGGTATCATCTTGCATTTGGTTCTTTTAACTTTTGAATAGAGGAAATATTCGTTCATTTCTTCAAAATATATTATTTTCGCCTAACTCTTCGTTCGATATCAGTAAAAATTATTATATCAAGTGCTGGTTACTGATAAAATCGTTACATGTGCTAGATACTAATGTTACGCTCGTTATCTACTATATAATTAATTGATTAGATCTGAAATCATTTTGATAATAATCGTCGTGATAATTTCGTTTGAGTATGTCATCGCAGTCGTTTATTTGTCGTCTCCCCCTCTCCCCCCACCGCCCCTCCGTCCCTCTAATTAAGCTCGATAGGTCGGTAATTGTACGCGAGACATTTTTCTTTTCCAGGTTTTCTCAAGATGGGTATTACCATGGCTTTATGCCATTTGTTTGGGAAAATGTCGGTCCATGTACAGTTATGTAGCTTCAGCAGGTATTTCCATGCTTTCTCTGGTAATTTTTTTTTTAAACAAAAGATGTACACTTGATATATTTCGTTGTATATCGGATATCTGAATTTCATATATGTTTCATATAGATTTAGTTGTTGAAATTAATTCCGTGTAGCCTGTGTTCACGAATTCAATTGCTTGTAAGTTCGATTTGCCATTTTTGTCGATCTCTCTTACTCTACATCGAGGAGATATCCTAGATATCAAAATTTCGAATCGTTCGAATTCTTTTTTTTTTTTTTTTTTTTTTTTTTTTTTTTTTTTTTTTTTTTTTTTTCTCTCGACGAAAAAGTTTTGGATAGGATCGGCCGGCGATTTTGTTGGAAATTCGACGATAATCACACGATCATTGATCATTTTTCACTGACAACAACGTTCACGCTTCTGTCTGGATTGGTTCTATTCGCTTTGTTTTTCGATAATTTTGCACACATGTTAACAAATCTTGTTGATCTCTCTCTCGTACTCGGCTTGATCGCTTATATGTTACTTTTGCGTGTTATATATATGTGTGTCTAACATCGTCAACGTTGCGATCTCGTGATTTTTTGTTCTCGAATTCGACGATTCTTCCTTGCTTTCGGTACGGCTGTGTATTCTTCGTCTACAATGATTGTTTCTTTAAAATTCATTGGAATTCGTTATTTACCTGTTCATTTTCAGAGATGGCTACTTCTCTTTATGCAAAACTTGATGTAATTACTCCGGTTAACTTTTTTGAGGATATTCCTATCAATCTCGAATTGTTTTGAGTATTACTTCGAAGCGAGTAGTGGTGGATCGTGGCCTGGGACAGTGGTGAATACAACTTTCCTCATTCGACAATTTTTATTCATCTAGCGATATGTATCACCGATACATTTTTTTTTTTTATAGTATGATTTATTACCAGTATTTAACACTTTACCGACCGGTAGCCTATTAATCGTCTATTACTTACCGCTATCGTTCGGTAAAATGTTAAGGATGTTGTGATCCGAAGACTAGGCTCATGAAAACACTGAATATTGATAATCTGTCTACGACCTACTATGAAATTAGCAGGTCGGAAAGTATAGTAACATTCTGAATGCTTTTCCAAGCGTATTCAAGCGTATTTATTCATTGTTTTCGGCGACGTGTCGAATAATATATGGCAGGGGGAAATTTCTGGTCTCGATATGATGTTGCTCCCTTTCGAATTCAGCCAAATGATAAATAAGCTTCGTTGGACTGAGTTGTACTTACTCCGAAAACATGAAGAGAAAAAAAGAAAAAAAATAGAATAATAAAAATTATCGAAAGGGAGTTTTACATATAAATAGATTACAAACAATTGAGGTAGACACGTTGGAGGATCAACCTATTAGATTTTTATCTTTCAAAATTCATACGGCCTTGGTATTAGTACCTCACAGATAACACGAATATCATTTTTTTATTCAGAGTTAAAAATTTTATTGACATATATTGCCATCCTTTTTCTACATCCGCTGTGTCGCATAAAGAGGTTGAACCGTGTGTACAAACCGTTTGGTAACTATTACACAATCGGTATCGAATTCGTAAACGAAGTTATCTAATACTGTACTGATTGATCATGAAATCAATGATAACTGCACAAACGAATTAACCTCTTCCATTATCCATTTCCTTGGAAATCGTGCAAACGTCAGTTTAAAATCGTGCAAATTGAATATCGTGCTCGCTGCTTCGACAAGGCTGGACGAAATAAAATTTGTATCGATCGATCGTTATCGGTTGAAATAAAATTCTGCAAAAATCTTTTGTTTCTTTTTTTTTTTGCGTAGAAAGACAACCTTCGTATATCGTGATTGTCGTCGAGAGATTAAAGAAGGGGCACGATGATGGTTCCATTCGGAGGATAGGAAATCTGAGATGAACTGGTTAATACGATACTTGTTTCTCTTCGTCAGCAGTTTCGAAGCACTAAAATGTTCTTTTACCGTCGAACACGAATTTTTCGTGATTTTTTCTTTTTTATTTTTTATTATTATCTCTTCCTGTCGCATCTTCGTTGCGGACAATTACATAGTTCTAAGCTTTATCGCAGTATAATACAGGCAGATATATAATACGAAAATTAAAACGTGCAATGACGATCTTTCATCGTTACACTTGCAACGTGCAATGCTCGGTTGTTTTCTTTCTTCGTTGTTGCGAAACGACTTTCGTTAGAATTGGAAATTCCAACTGAGCCTGAAATATATCGTAGGATCGAAGTATAGGGATCGTATTGAAGGGAGAGGGCGAAATATTGAGCATCATCCTTCTCTCTGAAACACTTTGATCGAAAAAAAATTGTACAGTTAGGATTATACTCTGCCTGGGTCCGAGGTATGCAAGCACGTGCAAGCCTAACTGCAACTAGGTAATACTAAGTCCTGACAGAGCTCTCAGTCTGTCTTGTTGATTCTTCGCGGTCGTTTCTCATCTCATCTTACCGTGAGAAACTTTATCTTGTATAAATTATATATCTTTCTACTTATCCTAGCTGTAATTTCAAATGAACCCGACGACAGCCAATTTTTACAATCAAAATTCAAGGTGGAGATCATTCTCGATTCTTCTTAATGTTAATATTAATTTCTTTCTTGTTATTTCGTGACACGAGTCACGTTGACTCGCTGACACGAATTCACGCCATTTTACTCTGTTTTTTTTTTTGTGTCGCCAACGCGTGTCGATTTCGCGTTATTTCATCAATATTTAGCTTTTTCATGTTCACCAGAACACTCTATCCATTGCCGAACAAGAGGAGGGAGAAGAAATTGATAATTCGAGTCTTTAGAGTCTTTGTTTTGTTACGAAATGCAAAAATGTATTAATATAATAAGAAAATTCGCCGATTGTTAATCGTCAATGAATTTTGAAAGTTTTAACGATTCGCTGTAAAAATGCAATTTTCATATTGGGCTTGACTGATAACGTAATAAAAGCGCGCGATGTTTAAAAAAAGGAAAGTAAATTAAAGAAGTAGAATACTTTGCTAGAACTCTATATGTTTCCATAGAAATTGTGCTTCTCAGGAAGTTGAATTAACAAACGTAAAACAACTTTGATATTTTTATGTACCTTTATATTTTCTAATTACTTTTGTATAAAATTGGAATTATTATTTCTGTTGTTAGGTATCAACGGTATGGGTCGTTACACAGGAAAAAAATGTCGTTTGTTAACGATGTTATGGCTCACTGGTATATTTTTCTTAGTCGAAATAATTGTGGGCTACCTGACAAACTGTATGGCTTTAATAGCTGACAGTTTTCACATGTTGTCTGACGTAGCAGCTTTGATCGTTGCATTTCTTTCCGTAAAGGTAAATATCAAATTACTTTATTCTGCATTTTAATTTTATTCTGCACTATGATAATTCTCTGACTGACTCTTCATTGATATTACACTTATGAATTTTATTCTGCATTATAATAATTCTCTGACCGACTCTTCATTGATGTTACACTTATGAGCTTTATGCTCTTAATTGATATTACACTTATGAATTTTATTCTGCATTATAATAATTCTCTGATTGACTCTTCATTGATATTACACTTATGAGCTTTATTACGCTCTCTGAAATATATTAAAAGAATTTTAGAGAAAGCAAGGAGAAAAATTTCGTTTTGAGATATGATTAAGTAGCTGTGGGATATTTCCTTTGACATTAATATTTTGGATTTGTATTATACACTTATACGCGTTAAATGTAATTAAAATAATACGATTGTATATCAGAAATTTTGATTAATCTTTTTGAACGTTCTTTTTTTCATTATATCCTTTCTTTTCACAGATGTCACCAAAGAAATGGTCTAAGAATACGTTTGGATGGGCCAGAGCCGAAGTTTTAGGAGCTTTAGTGAACGCCGTTTTTTTAGTCGCATTGTGTTTCAGTATTACTGTGGAAGCGTGTAAAAGATTTATCGAAGTTGAAGAGATACACGAAGCAAAACTGCTTGTAGGAGTCGGAGCACTTGGCTTATTAGTGAATATTATTGGACTGTGCCTCTTCCACGGTAAATATTGCCGATTACGGGAACGATATTACTTGTCGTAAGAGTTTAACGTTTGACAATTCTTTCACAATGTAAATCATCGCATCATAATCGTAAGAGGTACAGCGAAGAGCATGAACTGTGCCAATGACAGTGAAAAATTGGCGACAATTCAAACGGAGAACTTTGTAAGAAATATCGCGATCCACTTTGGAGATACTTCCATTCTTGAAAATTGTAAACATTCAAACGTGTATAGCGACGTACAAAAAAATTTTCCCGTGGCTAAATTCACCACTGTCT
The DNA here is from genome assembly GCA_032399595.1 of Tetragonula carbonaria. Classification (NCBI taxonomy): domain Eukaryota; kingdom Metazoa; phylum Arthropoda; class Insecta; order Hymenoptera; family Apidae; genus Tetragonula; species Tetragonula carbonaria. Next base: position 1,001,236 of record JAUCRC010000020.1, read on the forward strand.
TCAAGATTGAAATATCCTCCTTAAATAACACCGACCTCTTAAAATTACTCGTCGTACGAGTTTTTTTTTTTTATTCAACCTTAGATGACGAAATGTTAGGATTTCTTCAATTTTTGTCATTCAATTCTAATATTCAACGATTAATAAAATGGTAGAAAAAAAAATTGTGCAACAAGTTTTAATAAGTCATTAAAAAGAGGAAATTTCAACCTTCAAAATGATGGCAGATCTAGTTACAAGAAAGTCTAGTTACTTTTTACACACGTTTGAATTTTTCTAATTTTCGGGAAAAAAGTATCCTCATTTTTCCCACTCGCCATATGATGTAATGTTGTCTTAGAAGAAAACAACGAACTCATGACTGTCATAATAGAGATTTCACCGCTTCAAAATGAGATCAAAATGAGTGCATCGTTTTTTTACAGTTTAAATTAACCAAAATTTTTTATTATATTGATACAGTTATGTATGCTCTTCATTTTATCTTATCATTGTATCAATACAATGAGCTCTATAAGTAAATATTGATATAATCAATATTCACAGTATATACAGTATATACATACGAGATGTCGTATTACTTCCATAGTACGATATACAGACAGTGCTCGTATTACTTCCTTAGACGATGTACAGACAGTGCTCGTATTACTTCCTTAGACGATATACAGACAGTGCTCGTATTACTTCCTTAGACGATATACAGACAGTATCGTATTACTTCCATAGACAATATCAACAGTATCGTCCTCCAGTAGACGATATACGAGCAGTATCGTATCTTCATAGACGATATACAGACAGTGCTGGTATTATTTCCTTAGACGATATACGACAGTATCGTATCTTCCTTAGACGATATACAGACAGTATCGTATTACTCACTTAGACGATATACAGACAGTGCTCGTATTACTTCCTTAGACGATATACACGACAGTGCTCGTATTACTTCCTTGAGCGATATACAGACAGTGCTCGTATTACTTCCTTAAACAGTACGACAGTCTAGTATATTTCCTTGGACGATATACGAGCAGTGCTCGTATTACTTCCTTAGACGATATACAGACAGTGCTGCGTTATACTTCCATAGACGATATACAGACAGTGCTCATATTACTTTCCATAGACGATATCGGGCAGTATCGTCTCTTCCATAGACGATACAGACAGTGCTCGTATTACTTCCATAGACGATATCGACAGTCTCGTATTACTTCCATGAGCGATATACAGACAGTATCGTATCTTCATAGACGATGTGGGCAGTGCTCGTATTACTCCCATAAACGATCTTGGGCAGTATCGTATTCTGCCATAGACGATATACAGACAGTGTGGTATACTTCCATAGACGATATACAGACAGTGTCGTATCTCCTTGAGCGATTATGGGCAGTGCTCGTATTACTTCTTAGACGATATAGCAGACAGTGCTCGTGTACCTAGATCGATATACAACAGTATCAGTATTACTTTCTTGATAGATATCAAGCAGTGCTAGTGTCTTTTGGTGATGGTACAGACAGTGCTCGTATTACTTCCATAGACGATATCAGACAGTGCTCGTATTACTTCCATAGACGATATCAACGGTCTCGTTATTCCTTCCATAGACGATATCAGACAGTGCTAGTATTTTCCATAGACGATATACAGACAGTGCTCGTATTACTCCCATAGACGATATACGACAGTGCTCAGTCTCTTTTCATAGACGATATACAGACAGTGTCTTTTCATAGACGATATACAGACAGTGCTCGTATTCTTCATGATAGCTATGGGCAGTATCAGTATCTTCCATAGACAGTATACAGACAGTGCTCGTATTCTTTCCATAGACGATATAGACAGTGCTCGTATTCTTTCATAAGACGATATCGACAGTATCGTATCTGCTTTCCATAGACAATATCGGGCAGTATCGGTATCTTCCTTAGACGGTGTACAAGGTATGTTACGAATGATATTTACCGAGCAGTATCGGTATCTTCCTTAGACGATATACAGACAGTGCTCGTGTCCTTAGACGATATACAGACAGTGCTCGTATTACTTCCTTAGACGATATACAGACAGTGCTCGTATTACTTCCTTAGACGATATTACAGACAGTGCTCGTATCTTTGTTAATAATTATCAGACAGTGTCGTATTACTTCCATAAACAATATCAGACAGTGCTCGTATTTCTTCCATAGACGATATACCAGACAGTGCTCGTATTATTTTCATTAGACGATCCTACAGACAGTGCTCGTATTACTTCATAGACGATATATTGGGCAGTGTCAGTATCTTTTGGTAAATAATATACGACAGTGCTAGTATTTTTGGTAAATCATATCAGACAGTGCTCGTATTACTTCCATAGACAATATACAGACAGTGCTGGTATTTTTCCATAGACAATACAGACAGTGCTCGTATTACTTCCATAGACGATATACAGACAGTGCTCGTTGTACTTCCATAGACGATATACGAGCAGTGCTCGTATTACTTCCATAGACGATATACAGACAGTGCTCGTATTTCTTCCATAGACGATATACAGACGGTGCTCGTATTACTTCCATAGACGATATACAGACAGTGCTCAGTATCTTCCTTAGACAATATACAGACAGTGCTCGTATTACTTCCTTAGACAATATACAACAGTGCTCGTATTATTTTCCTTAAACGATATCAACCGTATCAGTATCTTCCTTAGACGATATACGACCATACTCGTATTACTTCCTTAGACGATATCGGGCAGTGCTCGTATTACTTCCTTCAACGAATTTTCCTGGGCCGTGCTCCATATTACTTCCTTAGACGATATACAGACAGTGCTCGTCTACATGACGATATTACCAGACAGTGCTGGTATTATTTTCCATAGACGATATACAGACAGTGCTCGTATTCTCTTTCCATAGACGATGTACAGACAGTGCTCGTATTACTCCCATAGACGATATGGGCAGTGCTCGTCTCTTCCATAGACGATATACAGACAGTATCGGTGTCTTTTCATAGACGATATACAGACAGTGCTCGTATTACTTCCTTAGACGATATACAGACAGTGCTCGTACTACTCCTTTTAAACAATATACAGACAGTGCTCGTATTACTTCATAGACGATATACAGACAGTGCTCGTATTACTTCCATAGACGATATACAGACAGTGTCGTATACTTCCATGACAATATACAGACAGTGCTACGTATTACTTCCATAGACGATATACGAGCAGTATCGTATTGCCATAGAGGAGTATGGGCAGTCTCGTATTACTTCCTTAGACGATATAGACAGTGCTCGTATTACTTCCTTGAGCGATATCGAGCAGTGCTCGTATTGCTTACCATAGACGATATACAACAGTGCTCGTATTCTTTCCATAGACGATATACAGACAGTGTCGTATCTTCCTTGGCACAGACAGTGCTCGTATTACTTCCAGAAAGGTCAGACAGTGCTCGTACTACTTCCATAGTATGATATACAGACAGTGCTCGTATTACTTCCAGAATACGATATACAGACAGTGCTCGTATTACTTCCACATAGAACCATAGTATACAGACAGTGCTCGTATTACTTCCATAGACGATATACAGACAGTGCTCGTATTACTTCCATAGCATGGATACAGACAGTGCTCGTATTACTTCCATAGACTGATATACAGACAGTGTCGTATTACTTCCATAGACGATATACAGACAGTGCTCGTATTACTTCCATAGACGATATACAGACAGTGTCGTATTACTTCCACAGACGATATACAGACAGTGTCGTATTACTTCCATAGACGATATACAGACAGTGCTCGTATTACTTCCATAGACGATATACAGACAGTGCTCGTATTACTTCCTTAGACGTATATATACAGTGTCGTATTACTTCCTTACAACGATATATAGACAGTGCTCGTATCACTTCCTTAACTAGATAAATAGACAGTGCTCGTATTACTTCCTTAGACGATATACAGATAGTGTCGAATTACTTCCTTAGACGATATACAGACAGTGTCGCATTAGTTCCTTAGACGATATACAGACAGTGCTCGTATTGTTTAGACGATATACAGACAGTGCTCGTATTACTTCCATAGTACGTATATACAGATAGTGTCGTATTACTTCCATAGACGATATACAGACAGTGCTTGTATTACTTCCACATAGACGATATACAGACAGTGTCGTATTACTTCCATAGACGATATACAGACAGTGTCGCATTACTTCCATAGACGATATACAGACAGTGTCGTATTACTTCCATATAATGATATACAGTACAGTGTCGTATTACTTCCTTAGACGATATACAGACAGTGCTCGTATTACTTCCTTAGACGATATACAGACAGTGTCGCATTACTTCCATAGACGATATACAGACAGTGCTCGTATTACTTCCATAGACGATATACAGACAGTGCTCGTATTACTTCCATAGACGATATACAGACAGTGTCGACTACTTCCATAGACGATATACAGACAGTGCTCGTATTACTTCCATAGACGATATACAGACAGTGCTCGTATTACTTCCTTAGACGATATACAGACAGTGTCGTATTACTTCCTTAGACGATATACATATAGTGTCGTATTACTTCCATAGAATGATATAGATATAGTGTCGTATTACTTCATAGACGATATACAGACAGTGTCGTATTGACTTTTATAACGCATATACATATAGTGTCGTATGACTTCCATAGACGATATACAGATAGTGTCGTATTACTTCCTTAGACGATATACAGACAGTGTCGTATTACTTCCAGTAGACGATATACAGACAGTGCTTGTATTACTTCCATAGACGATATACAGACAGTGCTCGTATTACTTCCATAGACGATATACAGACAGTGTCGTATTACTTCCATAGACGATATACAGACAGTGCTCGTATTACTTCCATAGACGATATACAGACAGTGTCGTATTACTTCCATAGACGATATACAGACAGTGCTCGTATTACTTCCACAAGACGAGTATACAGACAGTGTCGCATTACTTCCTTAGACGATATACAGACAGTGTCGTACTACTTCCTTAGACGATATACAGATAGTGTCGTACTACTTCCTTAGACGATATACAGACAGTGCTCGTATTATCTTTAATAATGATACAGACAGTGCTCGTATTACTTCCTTAGACGATATACAGACAGTGTCGTATTACTTCCAGAGACGATATACAGAACAGTCGTATTACTTCCATAGACGATATACAGACAGTGCTCGTATTACTTCCATAGTACGATATACAGACAGTGCTCGTATTACTTCCATAGACGATATACAGACAGATCACTTCCATAGACGATATACAGACAGTGCTCGTATTACTTCCATAGACGATATACAGACAGTGCCCTGAGTTTCACTCTATACAGACAGTATTACTTCCATAGACGATATACAGACAGTGTCGTATTACTTCCAGATAATGATACAAACAGGACTGTTATTCATATACTGATATACATATAAGCCCCGTATTACTTCCATAGACGCATATACAGGACAGTGCTCGTATTACTTCTAGTATACGATATACAGACAGTGCTCGTATTACTTCCTTAGACGATATACAGACAGTGTTGCATCTGTTTTGTACTATATACAGCAGACAGTGCTCGTATTACTTCCTAGACGATATACAGACAGTGTCGTATGCTTTTTAGACTTATATACAGACAGTGTCGTATTACTTCCTTAGAATGATATACAGATAGTGTCGTATTACTTCCATAGACGATATACAGACAGTGCTCGTATTACTTCCACAAAAGTATCGATATACAGACAGTGCTCGTATTACTTCCATAGTACGATATACAGACAGTGTCGCATTACTTCCATAGAATGCATATACAGTAAGTGTCGTATCGTTCATAGACGATATACAGACAGTGCTCGTATTACTTTTAGAGTACGATATACAGACAGTGCTCGTATTACTTCCATAGACGATATACAGACAGTGTCGTATTACTTCCATAGACGATATACAGACAGTGCTCGTATTACTTCCATAGTACGATATACAGACAGTGCTCGTTATACTTCCATAGACGATATACAGACAGTGCTCGTATTACTTCCTTAGACGATATACAGACAGTGTCGTATTACTTCCTTAGACGATATACAGACAGTGTCGTATTACTTCCATAGACGATATACAGACAGTGCTCGTATTACTTCCTTAGACGATATACAGACAGTGCTCGTATTACTTCCATAGACGATATACAGACAGTGCTCGTATTACTTCCACAGACGTATACAGACAGTGTCGTGTCATTGTTTCATATACGAGCATAGATACAGTGTCTGATTACTTCCTTAGACGATATATAGACAGTGTCGCATTAATTCCTTAGACGATATACAGACAGTGCTCGTATTACTTCCTTAGACGATATACAGAACAGTGTCGTATTACTTCCTTAGACGATATACAGACAGTGCTCGGCATCACTTCCTTAGACGATATACAGTGCTCGTATTACTTCCTTACACCGATACACAGACAGTGTCGCATTAGTTCCTGTAGACCATATACAGACAGTGTCGTATTACTTCCTTAGACGATATACAGACAGTGCTCGTATTACTTCCATAGACGATATACAGACAGTGTTGCATTAATTCCTAGATGATATATAGACAGTGCTCGTATTATTTTCCTTAGACGATATACAGACAGTGCTCGTATTACTTCCTAGACGATATACAGACAGTGCTCGTATTACTTCCATAGACGATATACAGACAGTGTCGTATTACTTCCAGAGTAATGATATACAGACAGTGTTGTATTACTTCCATAGACGATATACAGACAGTGTCGTATTAACTTTTAGACGATATACAGACAGTGCTCGTATTACTTCCTTAGACGATATACATAAGCGTCGTATTACTTCCATAGACGATATACAGACAGTGCTCGTATTACTTCCATATATGATATACATATATGGTCGTATTACTTCCATATACGATATACAGACAGTGCCAATTACTTCCATAGTACGATATACAGACAGTGCTCGTATTACTTCCACATAGACGATATACAGACAGTGCTCGTATTACTTCCATAGTAATGATATACAGACAGTGCTCGTATTACTTCCATAGACGATATACATACAGTGCTCGTATTACTTCCATAGACGATATACAGTAAACGTCGTATTACTTCCATAGACGATATACATAGACAGTGTCGTATTACTTCCATAGACGATATACAGACAGTGTCGTATTACTTCCTTAGACGATATACAGACAGTGCTCGTATCACTTCCTTAGACGATATACAGACAGTGCTCGTATTACTTCCTTAGACGATATATATATCGATCAACTCCTTACGATATACAGACAGTGTCGTATTACTTCCATAGACGATATATATACAGGTTGGTATTACTTCCATAGACGATATACAGACAGTGCTTGTATTACTTCCATAGACGATATACAGACAGTGCTCGTATTACTTCCATAGACGGACATACAGTGCTTGTATTACTTCCTTAGACGATATACAGACAAATCGCTTGTTCTGTAGACGATATACAGACAGTGCTCGTATTACTTCCTAGACGATATACAGACAGTGCTCGTATTACTTCCATAGACGTATATACAGACAGTGTCGCACTCGTTCCAGAGACGATATACAGACAGTGCTTGTATTACTTCCATAGACGATATACAGACAGTGCTCGTATCACTTCCATATACGATATACAGATAGCTTGTATTACTCTCCTAGACGCATATACAGACAGTGTCGTATTACTTCCTTAGACGATATAAGACAGTGCTCGTATTACTTCCTTAGACGATATACAGACAGTGCTCGTATTACTTTTAGACGATATACAGACAGTGCTCGTATTACTTCCTTAGACGATATATAGACAGTGCTCGTATTACTTCCTTAGACGATATACAGACAGTGCTCGTATTACTTCCATAGACGATATACAGACAGTGCTCGTATCACTTCCATAGACGATATACAGACAGTGCTCGTATTACTTCCATAGACGATATACAGACAGTGCTCGTATTACTTCCATAGACGATATACAGACAGTGCCCTGTATTACTTCCATAGACGATATACAGACAGTGCCTTGTATTACTTCCATAGACGATATACAGACAGTCGTATTACTTCCATAGACGATATACAGACAGTGTCGTATTGACTTCCATAGAGAATGATATACAGAGTAGTACCGATCACCTCCATATATGATATACAGACAGTGCTCGTATTACTTCCTAGACGATATACAGACAGTGCTCGTATTACTTCCTTAGACGATATACAGACAGTGCTCGACTTACTTCCTTAGACGTATACAGACAGTGCTCGTATTACTTCCTTAGACGATATACAGACAGCGCTCGATTACTTCCATAGACGATATACAGACAGTGCTCGGTACCACTTCCATAGACGATATACAGACAGTGCTCGTATTAACTTCATAGACGATATAGACAGTGCTCGTATTACTTCCATAGACGATATACAGACAGTGCTCGTATTACTTCCATAGACGATACAGACAGTGCTCGTATTACTTCCATAGACGATATACAGACAGTGTCGTATTACTTCCATAGACGATATACAGACAGTGCTCGATTACTTCCATAGACGATATACAGACAGTGCTCGTATTACTTCCTTAGACGATATACAGACAGTGCTCGTATTACTTCCATGGACGATATACAGACAGTGTCGCATTACTTCCATGACGATATACAGACAGTGCTCGTATTACTTCCATGACGATATACAGACAGTGTCGTATTACTTCCATAGACGATATACAGACAGTGCTCGTATTACTTCATAGACGTATATACAGACAGTGCTCGTACTTACTTCCATAGATGATATACAGACAGTGTCGTATTACTTTTGAGATAATGATATACAGATAGTGCTTGTATTACTTCCATAGACGATATACAGATAGTGTCATTACTTCCATAGACGATATACAGACAGTGCTCGTATTACTTCCATAGACGATATACAGACAGTGTCGTATTACTTCCATAGACGATATACAGACAGTGCTCGTATTACTTCCTTAGACGATATACAGCAAATGTCCTTATCATTTTTTAGACGATATACAGACAGTGTCGTACTGTTCCTAGACGATATACAGACAGTGCTCGTATTACTTCCTTAGACGATATACAGACAGTGCTCGTATTACTTCCATAGACGATATACAGACAGTGCTCGTATTACTTCCATAGACGATATACAGACAGTGTCGCACTAACTTCATATAACGGATATACAGACAGTGCTCGTATTACTTCCATAGACGATATACAGACAGTGCTCGTATTACTTCCTTAGACGATATACAGACAGTGCTCGTATTACTTCCTTAGACGATATACAGACAGTGCTCGTATTACTTCCATAGACGATATACAGACAGTGCTCGTATTACTTCCATAGACGATATACAGACAGTGCTCGTATTACTTCCATAGACGATATACAGACAGTGCTCGTATTACTTCCATAGACGATATACAGACAGTGCTCGTATTACTTCCATAGACGATATACAGACAGTGCTCGTATTACTTCCATAGACGATATACAGACAGTGCTCGTATTACTTCCATAGACGATATACGTAATGAACGTATATCGAATGAACGTAAGAAGATATGAAAGATTATAATAATAATATTTGGAAATTAATATTTTTCCTTGTGTATGATCATATAATTCTTGTTGTAGAACACAGAAGTTCTCATGCACATTCGCATGGTATATCTCGAAGTCACAACCGATTAAGTACTCTAGTAGGAACGGACGATAATGAAAATGATGAAACATACAGGCCATCGTCGCCTCAAGTCAAAAGGACACATGGCCATGTACATGATGCAAGTCAAATGAACATGCGTGGAGTGTTCCTTCATGTACTCTCAGACGCACTAGGATCTGTGATTGTGATAGTCTCTGCTTTAATTGTTTGGCTGACTGACTGGGACTACAGGTACATTGAATGACACACATCCCACGGTATAATGGATTAATGCATTTATGGAAAAAGTTGTCATGGCCATACTTGTTAATTTGTATTAATTTGCACTTTCACTTTCGATGATATTTCTTGATGTGTGATCATCGTTTGTTTATCTTCTTTGCAGATTTTACATTGACCCAGCTCTCTCGCTTTTAATAGTTATTCTTATTCTACAATCGGTATGGCCATTACTCCAAGAGTCTGCATTGATTTTATTGCAGACTGTACCAACACATATTCAGGTAATTTGAATAGTAACATTTATGAAACGTAGATTGACAGCACGTGCAATTTTCTTCTATAGTTTAAAATTAATTAAAGTATGTTACAGTTTAGCTACTACTATGTATTGTTCGACTGCAACATATCTAATTAGAATATGTTATTCCAGGTGGATGCCATTCAACAACGTTTACTAGAAAATGTTGATGGCGTTTTGGCTGTCCATGAATTTCATGTATGGCAATTAGCTGGTGATCGTATTATCGCTTCAGCGCATATAAGATGTAGGAATTTGTCAGAATACATGAAAATTGCAGAGCAAGTAAAAGAATTTTTTCATAATGAGGGCATACACTCTACTACAATTCAGCCAGAATTTATTGACGTAAGTAATTAATATCACACATTTTTCGACCATTTACCCGAAGATAAAAATTCTCAAGGCCAATTTTCAATGGATATAAAATTTGAAAATATTCCCAAGAGTAACTATCATAAAAAGGCAAATGTATCATAGTATAAAATGTGTATAAATCTGTATAATATTAAGCATAACATTAAAATTCTAATTCTTAATATTCTAGTACCATTCTAATAGCGAGGTCAAGGAAACACCAACTGAAGATTGTGTACTAGATTGTCCAAAGACTGACAAGCCTTGTAATCATGCAACATGTTGCGGACCTTCTAAGCAAGTATGTATATTACGTTTGAACAAGTATTCGATTAACTTAAAATTTGCCCCTTCGCTTCTGCAGTATAATTGGAAGAGAGATACAAATTCCCCTTCTACTTCCCCTAAATCAAAATGTCTTGGGCGATGCATAGAAGCTATTAAATCAGATTCAAATACAGTTATAGGTAACTGTTATTTGTTGTTTATGCTTGATTGTCCCAGTGTTGTACAATTGATTGATAGAATGCACTAAAGTCCTAATTGTTCATATGTAATAAGCTACTTTGTTGAAATGAAGAAAAATCATTCTTGAAAGTGTAATATAATATCAAGTGCAAGGATATCTATGAGTATTCAAAGAAAATCTTCTGATTCAAGCATTAATAAATCTAATAGGATTATTTTTAATTATTTTTTCTTATTTCTTCGCTTCTACTTAGTCATCCAAGAACTCAGCATCAGCCACTGTAGTAAGAAATAATCTATCTTAAAAAATTTAATCTTTGGATTTTCGAAATAATTTTTCAAAACAATTTCTATTATGGTGAAAGTATAGTTACAAAAATTTAACAAAAAATAGTCTTTTAGCCTTGTTAAAAATATTGAAATATTCAATATTAAATACTTACAATATAATACTTAATGATTAATGATCTGGCGACAGTTGTGTTTAAATTTGTATAATTTCTTCGGACGATCACGTACGATTTAATATTATTTTATTGAAAAATTCCTTCTTTTCATAATCACTTTATTTTAAGTTATTTTGACGTTATATATTATATTAGATTGTTATAATTATAATTAATACAAGTTCAAGTTTGCACTATGAAAGATATTAATTTTTGATGTATTAACAGTACAAGCTCCAATTATACAAGTCAATGAATGAGCTGACGAAGATTTACCTTCGCCATGTCCAATTCAACAATTTGTAATTATCCGTCTAACAACTTATAAACTGCAGACTTTCCACGAACCAGTAATACGTATAACTTAAGACTTATTTGGCCGTATTCGACGAAAGATATTTCATACAGCAGTTTATTTTTAAACAGTGATTTATCTTTAATTGTTTACAAGTTATTTCAATTCATTTAATTTATTTTATCATTAAATGTATAATAAATATATTTCTTTGTTGTGAAAAATTAGTTATTTTGGTAGAATTGACTTTGGTATATTGTTTATTTATTTTTATTAAATATCTATTACACGTTCTTTAATATTTTCATCTGTATGTTTTGATAATTTTTAAATTAAAGATTCACTTTCTTGTAACAATGTAACGTGTTTCTTACAGGGTCGTGAAACTCCATCGCCAGGAGAAACACCGTATTTGTGCAGACAACGTAACAGTCTGGCACGTTCCACTGGTTCAATAGGAGGAACCGAACAGCAAGAAATAAATGAAATGGAACGCGGACATTTGTTATCACTGCCCGCTTTACATCACTCCGTCCAACTTCCACATTCTCATGTTAACACACCGGTTGTATAAGTTGTCATTATATTATAAAATATCTACCTCTGTAACACAATCTGCGGCGCGTTACAATGTTATTATAAAAATTCAATAAAGTAATATACATACTGTATTTTATGACTATTAAAGTCAAAAGTATATTTTCATTGCTTTTTATCGATTATGTAACTATTATCCCAAGTTTTACAAAGTTTGATAAGAAAAAGTTTTTGACGCGTGTGTGATATTTGTACAATTACTAATAAATTAGAAACAGAAATAAATAAATAATGTTGGCCGTGATTCTACGAGCCTGTTCTAGCCACCACGAATAAAATATTCGAAGACTGTTTAATTTATTGTTGATGCATGGAGGACCGCGACCGGAACGAACAGGAAACTCACTATCGCTCAATAATACGTAGTACGCGCGCCCAAAAATCTTCAGCACCGTTGCACGACACTCCCGGAGGAGCCAGAGAGCTAAGCCGGGCAGCTCAAGACTTTGAGCGTACTCGTACTCGATGGGACCAGAAATTGTTGTAAGAACACGCTACTACGTGTTATTGAGCAGTGACGGTGAGTAGAACGCGCGAACATACTTTGTTACGTATTTGGGAATACTTGGGAAATATTTGTCCAAGTTAGGCAAGTGTTACACAATAATGATACAATAATGTACATACAATTGCGAGTCATACATTTATACAGTACATTTGAAGTCACTCTATGTCCATCTATGTCCATCGATATCCCTCGTGGTCTCTTTGACGTCCCTTGTTGTTCCTTGATGTTAAGCTTCGGGTAAAGTCAGTGATGTAATATAAGATAATAATATCAATAAAATAATATAAGACAGTAATGTGAATAGAATAATAAATCAAACGTTACTAACATACCAAATTCACCATCGAGCAACCATCGAGATGTTCTTTCAAAGTGATTTGCGGTCAAATTCTGCCGCAAAAACTAACATGTGATACTGATAAACCTAACTTTTTAACCTTTATTAAGTATAATAGAAACTAGGAAGGGTGTCCTGATAAACCTTTATTAAGTATAATAGAAACTAGGAAGGGTGTCCTGATAAACCTTTATTAAGTATAATAGAAACTAGGAAGGGTGTCCTTGTTTGACAAGTCGGATAACTCCAGAGTTATTTCTCCCAAAAAATTTTCAAAAAATTATTTATTGTCGTATTCATTGTTACATACTGAAAACATTTTTCTTCGTCGGTCTCTTATAAAATATTTTCAAGTTTGCTTGAAGGAAGATTTGGAAAATAAGAATGTTTTTATCCTATTTTTATCAAAGAAATGTAGACAGCACAACTTGTAACAAGTAAATTGAATGGTGATCGAATTGGAAAAGATATGAAAAAGGTATTATTTATTTGTAAAAATTAAAATTTTGATTATAAGAAGAACTGATAAATGAAAATTCTAAAATTAAAGGTTTAGGTTAAGGGTACTTTAAGAAAACCTGGGTATCAGATTCTATCTCGAGAATTAAGGAAAAGCTACGAAACGTTCTTATCATTTATTTTTTACAGAGTTTTCATTCTAATATTATTCTTATTACATATTTACAAATGAGTTCATTGTGCAAACATTTCAAAAGAAGCATAGATATTTGAATTATATACATTCAGACAGAATGTATTCTTATCGATCGAATTTTGAATTTTCGAGTTCCGACACAGAAATATCTTGTTTGTGTACTGTCATAATAAACTCAAATGGTAAAAAAAATAATGTCTGTAATAATAGATAATGCGCACTGAAAAATTGTACCCTCCAAGTCTTGAAGTTTTACACATAAAATTCTACATATATCTAGCAAAATTTCTAACAAATTAATATTAAAAAAAATATTAGTAAAAGCTGCTCTGGATTGTAATAGCTCACAATTAATAATTTACAATTAATATATGTAATTTGCAACATCTCATTTTTCTTTCTTTCATTCTCCATTATATGGGGAATAGCAAGCTAGAGAAATTTTTCCAATGTTTCAAGATTTATTGAATATAGGATAAAATATTATTATTCTAAATAGTAAAAATTGACTAGTAAATGAAAATACAAGAAATACATACATAAAATACTTTGGTCCCTATAAATTCATCAATTCAACAATATATAAAAATTGATATTTATAAACTGTTACTAGACAAGACTGAAACATTTGTTACTTTGAAGATAGAAGTAACTGTTGAGTAATTTAGAACAGGTACTTAGTTTTTGAGCATTAATCTGATAATATACACTGAAAACAATTACATATTTCAACGAAGAATCACAAATTATACATTAATTAATATTATTTGGTAAGTTTTTAAATTTTATATTTGCACATCTACTTTACATACTTTACTTTCAAAAATAACAAATTCAAAGCAGTTCGGCAATTGAAAAACTTGGAAGAACAGTCGAGCTCATGGAATTTTATATGTAAAACTATGAGGTCCTTGAGGTATTTTTCCACGTTATTCAATTAAGTTGATTGATTCGACATATTACTTTGTCGTGGATTTAAATTATCCTCGGGGTGAAGGCCAAAAATATAGGATTAAAAAATTTTCTTTTTCTTCAAAAACCATTCTAATGTACACATATATCAAAAGCAGAGATACACAGAGTAATAGAAAATAGAAAATGTATGCAATAGTTAATAAACTTAAATTAAAATTTGGTACATGTAAACATAGTAGAAGCATTGTTCGTTTATAAATGTGTTTGTAAAAGTATGAGGTATGAGAAAAATTTAAAAATTATACTATATATATTTTAAAATTTAAAAATTATACTATATATATATAATTTTTAAATTTTATATGTATGTATAGTATATATACATATAAATAGATATTAATTATAAATGTGAATAAATCAGTACAAAACAATTCATATATTCTGGCCATACTCCAACTTTTACCATATACTTTTACGCTCTTTTTATAATACACATTTTTTATGAACATGTTAGTGTTGCCACATCAAATTCGAGTTGAAATAAAAATTTGTTAATGTTATTTATATTAAACGGTACACATATGCGTGAATATTAAAAATAATACTTATAACATGTTTAAATATCAAATCATTTTATGATCCCAGTTTTGATTAATTCAGTTCCGCTGAAAATTCATTAAATCCTATTAAAATAAACCAATATTATATATATTAAATCGTTGAACGTTTTTCTGAAATTCTGTCTTAATAATTATACTGGTATAACAAATTAAATAATACGAAGATATATACACGGTAATGTCCAAATCATGAACACTTAGGCTTTTTATTGTTATTGAAGACGTAAAAAAATGATTGGAAGGTTGCATGCATGATTCGAGGTACTTTTGCATAGTATTCATTTTAGGATTTTAGATTGTCTGAATAATAATTCTGATGTTATTAACATTCTTTTGTACAATACTGTGAGTTTCCATCATCACATAATGATGTAAATTAAGATATCTCGGATAAAGATTACTTATGAAACTTCATTTTCAAGTACAAGTTTGATCTACTATACGCCATAGTTATTCGACAAATATGGACCCTGGTGAAAAAAAATGGCAATTGATAATATTCATAATGAGAAAGATGTAACATATATTAATTTCGCTCAAAAGTTGAGAATTGATATAATTTTGTTTTTTTACATTTTGGTTAATTGATTATTATGGTTTCAATGAGCTTGAAATGTCCATCTGGTATGAAAAATTCGTCCTTAAATCATGCAGCCACAAATACTTTTCCATTCTCGGTTCCATTCAAGGAAAACAATTTAGTTGCTTGCGATAATGGGCACTCGGTAGATGAAAGATTACGTAACATTCTTCAAATCAGTCTTATTGACCAAATTTAACTTTAACTTATCAATATCCTTGAACAATTTGTAGATTAACATTAATATCACGCTTTTATCATTAATATATTTAAGAGGACTCGTCGTTCCTTTGTATTCTTTCGCTACCGTATTAATATTTGACAATTAATGATTGATCAGTCCACCTGACATTAATTTCGTTAACTACTTTACACATTTGTCGCATATCAAATAGCATATATGTACGTTTCATTATAGCACAAATGGTTGAAGAACCACATTTAATAGACTAGACGCGCACGTCGAATCAAACGTAATATTCGTTGATGATATTAGATAGCGCGTCAGGATCGCATCCCTATACACAACTCTCCTGGGTTGATATTAACGGTGTACGCACCGTAACAATTTCTCTTGTCGGGTGTTTGCTATTCATCGTCGAAACATTACAGTCCTGGAATGTACTTCTTGTCGACAGGGATGCCAATGTGAACGGCGAAGTAGATGGAGGATCGATCTTCAACGGTCTTGCATTGTGATCTATGCAAGCATAAATCGTAGCTTCTCTCGTGCATGGCTTACCACCTACGATCACCTCACTACTATAACCTTCGAGTGTACTTAAATTGCCAATTCCACTTCCACCAATCAATTTCGTATCATTTACTAACGTTGATAATGTTGATGGACGCGTCAGGCATAGTTCAGCGTACGTTACTTCGTCTGATAACTGAAAAAAGATCAGAATGAAATTACTTAAAAAGCAAAAAAGAGAAAGCACGAAATTACTATATAATTTCGCAAACTAAAAACTAAAGAATTTATCCATATGATGTCTGCTGTTAAAAATTTGTTTGTTTGAACAATTGTTCCTCAAGTCATGGAAATCATTAAGAGGAGAAGAGAAATAAAGAGGGGCAGAGATAGAAGAAATAAACCACTTTCTAAATGATAACTGAGACGCATGGCTCAACTGTACATCATTTGTACTCTTTGAATTGTCAGTTTCATATAAATGTATAAATTTCAAAAGTTGATGTAGTCGATTTTCCCTTGAAACGTCGTTACACTCAAATGTTCATTACGTAAATATTTCATGGACACGTATCCTCAGAAGTAATAAATTGAACACGACGAAGTAAAATCATTGTTAAAGCTGTTTGCACATAAGGTTTATTTACGACGTGGAGCTCAATGCGTACTATTCTCGGGCAAACCTTATCCTTTAATCTACATGAAATTAAAAGCTGAGCGAGGTTTGCAACTCTTCGTTGGCAGAAGCAAATTTCTTTAGTCTACTAGCTTTAGTCGCAAAAGTTCCAAGACCTATCAGTGTTGGGAGAGTTGGAATAAGCGTGCGTGATGCCGAACCGAGGATAATCGTCCGTGAACAATTTAATTTTCAGCCTGTTTCATAAAATATTACGAAACGTAAGATTCGAAGGCACGCGACTCAACGATTTAACAAAACTCACGAGTACAGCGAGCAAATTGGTATTTTCATTCAAACTTGATATTAACTTGATAATCAGAAGTAAAGCAAACACGTTAGGAGGCACGTTATCTTTAACATGGCATCACAGGAAGAAATATATCAGGTCTTGTTGATAAATTCTTGGCCACCTGTTTTCTAGTTCATTTTCATGCTACTGCAATTTTAATGCTACGTGTCATTGGATTTGTTTTACTGCTGTTCAAACTTTGAAAATTTGAAAAACAAAAATACGAAGAAGAATTGAATAATATTCTCTCTCAGATACACGGATTTCAATAAAATTTCAAAGTGGTTCCTGTCTCTCCCTGTGTCTTAAAATCTAATTCTTAATTAATACTTGTCTTCTCTTCGGTTACTGCAAATACAATTGATTACTCTACAAAAATGGAAAGAAATATATATGACAATTTACTTCTTATTAAAAGAGTCAAACCAAACTAAGTGCTAAAGTGCTAAAACTAGTATAACTTACCGACAATGCTGGATAATTATTATATTCGTGCGAATATGGTGACAGTCCTTGTAGGTGAGTCACCTGTTGTATAGAAAGCGAAGTTGATGGAAGTCCATCTGGTGTATTCTGTGTGGCCATAGGAGTGCCGGATATTGATCCCGTCAATTGGTAATCTGAACCTTTAAATTTATCATTCGTCATTATTATTACATTCTACCTGTTGTGTCAGAGAAATGTCAGTCTCTAAGACTGGTTTTTAAAGAAATTTAAGAATTGATTAAGAAACTTTTATTCTACGAATTGAAGATTTTTAACACATGGATATTCAAGTAAATACATTACGATATATTATACACCTTTATTTATTGGTACGACATCCGGATTCCTGTCGTCGGTATCGTACAAATCCTCGGAACTCGGTGCGGTGCTCTTCTTCAATGGTAGATCACTCGGTCTTTGAGCTCTCCGTTCGTTTCTAATTTTCATAGCCACTAGAATGGTAATAGTGACGAAAAGCAATGCGAATACTACTCCGATCAAGCTTCCCAATAATGGAGTAATTTCGAATGGCACTGGTATACCTGCCAACAAAATACGTACGTTAATATGATTATGTTAGAAGCCGTGAATCATTTCTTTTCTTGTTGTTACAAGATCATTCAATAGCACAAGATCTATCAAAGAGGCGAGAGAATAGATCCGAGATAATAATACTAATAAAGGGAAAGAAACAGCAAACATATGACAATCATTTACCAGTTTGCTTCTCAGCAATCTTTAATGTAAATCCTTCTAACAAAGTCGGCTCGCTTCTTCCTTTCGCGTTCACGGCATATAAAATCATGTTGAGAATTCTGCCAGATCCTAAACCATAAACAGTGAAAGCAGCATTCTCCTTGGACGTAATATTCGCTTGCAATATCCCTGTATGGCGATCGAAGACTTCAAGAAGGAAGTGTTGCGGTTGACCACCGTCGAAACCAACGCAACATTCCACGGAGAGTGAATCGGTTGTTTGATTGGACAGCGTGCAATTGTAGAGGGACTCGGGTTTTCCTGTAAAAACATTTTTTTCTTTTTTTTTTCTTTTTTTTTTCTTTTTTTTTTTGGAAAAAAGATTAGACGATTGTAGCAGACTGTAGTGATTAAAGTTCTTTTACAATCCGAGGCTTGATTTCTATCATATTAACAATACGCAATTACTGGTAGTTATTGCACAATAATTTAAACGTGATAACATTAGAAACATTTGTATTATAAAATGTGCATGACAATCGATCTCCGTTGTGATGTTTCCAAAAGCATAATTTAAACTGGAAAACGACGAGCCTCCTAATAAACGATAAATCTTATATAACTTCAAGTATAAAGTATAAAGTTATATAGCTGGAGGTTGAATAATAATATCCACTATCAATTTAAAAAAAATTGTCTCATTTTTATACATCCATGCTATCTTCATAACTACATAACACGCGCTCTCCTATCATGCACAATATGGAACTACATATGCGCGCCAGGTTGAAGTTGTTAAGATATTGATATGACAAAGGAATCCAAAGGCAGGGATGGAAGAACAGGAGAATGAACTGTGCAGCATCAGACCCTGTACAAGTGCAATTCTAACTGTTGAAAAGTAGAAAGTGCTGTGATAAAAAGTGGGCGAAAATGGTAAAAAGGTTGACGCGAGCTGCATATACTCATCGTCAGAAGATTCACGTCTGAAGAATTTGCATTAGCTATTTGCATTAGCCCCTGGCCCTAACGATACAAGTACATATCTGGTGCTTGTACAAATGTACTGCCTAACTAAATGTCATTGTCCCTGTATAACTATGAAAGAAAAAGGTGGCACAGATCAAGCTATCGTAGTAGTGATATATATTCGTAATTTTCTAAATTTAACGGATGGCATATAAATATTACCTTGTAACAGTGTGGGGCCGAGGGGCCTCCATACCCGTGAAAAGGAGCAATAACAACGAGGAATTAGCGAGGGCGCATTGGCAAAGTTTATTAAGGTGCGGCTGGCCAATCACAGGATACAAGTGTTGTCGATTTCATTCCCGTTGCCGGAGCCCTCATTTTTCCTTGGCTCCTACAATAGTACAATATAGTGTCGCAATATCGACCTCGACAGTTTATCTTCTAAATTATCAAAATAATTAAAAGTGAAAATGGGAACGGTGAGATGACGGCACATAGACAAGATACACGAGTATTCATTTCTTTTTTCTTTCTTTCTTTCTTTCTTTCTTTCTTTCTTTTTTTTTTTTTCAACAATACGTACGTCTCGTCTTATAATCTCGTCCAATAATCTCGATCGTTAATTAAACATGTGAAAGATAAACTGAAACGAATTTTGCGCTTATATATATATTACGTATATATATAAAACCTGCGAGAAATATTTATATGCCATTCGTGTTGAATTTGGAAAATGAATACATTGTTCAATAATACGTTACAGCTGTTGGTATATGCAACAGTTTGTTGATCAGATCACAGGATGGATTGATCTTGAACAAAGCGCAATTCTCTTAGCTTTTACGCCCTTCCCTAATGTTGCTTGCAGCTTGTTTTATACATGTGATTGCAGCTTGTAAGCTACAAGCGATTTAATTCTTTACTAAATATCTTTACACGCAGGCGATAAGAAGTCTTGCTGCAATTGTCGGTAAGACTTTAAATGCACCACCATTATGTCACTCGCTTGGCTAAATCCTTTTACTACATTTAGAGAGGAATAACATAATGTCACTCAAGACATATAAACCTAATTTAAATAAACCTTGAAATTTTGATGATATCTCTACCTGCATAAGAATCGCACTAATAAAAGTAAGACATGTAATAATTTAAATACATAATAATTGTTAAGCAAGATTACAACAGATCTGTCTGTATTCGATAGAAATGTTTAAACGAAGAACAAATACAGAAATAATTTTCGTAGGCTCGAAACCAAATGTAAAGAATTATAAGAAATTATATTAGCAAACGCATTCATTGTTAGATTAGCGGTAATCCACAGATAACGTCAAACTAACTGATTTACTTGATTCCTTCGTTACGAAAGGTACACCTGACCTTATTCACATACGGAGCAATTAGAATCTGATATCAGAGTACTCATTCATCATACTGACATTAGCAGTTACACACTAACAATAGTAGCCATATCTATGCAATTCACGAGTAGAAATACAGTCGACTAAACACCTAAATATCTACGCACATTCAAGACACGGATATAGAACACACAGCGTGTTCAGGAACTGATTAAAATTCTATAGTCATCGAATCATAAATTATCCAAAGTACATATATAAAGAAAAGAAAAGAAAAGAAAAGAAAAAAAATCTTCGAAGAGAGAAGCTATTACATATCTACTACTACCTGTGTCATTTCAGAAATTGAAATGAAAATCGTCTATATGTATTGGACTAATTCAGCTTTTAGGCTGAAATTAGGGCTGTATCAAGTGAGCTAGAACATAACTCATATTTACATCTCTTTTGACGAGAAGAGGATTAGAGAGGAAGCGTATAAAATGTATAAAAGGCAGATAAGGCATTTAGATTTACTATTGTTAATGGAGCCAGGTACAACTATTTAATGTTCAAAGTATGTTGTATGTTCTTGTATTTGCCTATTAGTTTCATTCGTTTCCTCTGACGTCTGAAATTCATATTTCCTCGATTATTATCAAAAATACAAAAAAAGAGAGAATGTACCTCCAACACTTCATGTATATTTTACATTTTACTCGTGACATTCTTTTGAATAGCGAATAGTTTGGGAAACCTATTCGACCCGCCTCGAGGGTCTACGATTGGATATCCTATAGTTTCTATCTGTTCTATCGGGTATCCTATAATTTCTTTTGATAGTTATTTCATGATAGTTCACTATAACGTGTAAACATACCTGCTGGAATGATATGAAATATGCAGGCGTTCTTTTGTTGACCAGCGGTATTACTTGCCCAACAGAACACAGTGCCGTAGTCCATTTCAGTAATTGGTCGATAAATAAGAATACTTTGACTGTGACGTGTAGAGTTCTTGTACCGCGCCTGAGGTACATCAACCATTTCTTCTGTATTGTTAAATGTCCAACGGAAACTGTCCGGTGATGGGTATGCCTCGACGCTGCAAACTATTCGAGCATCTTCGTGACGGGCTACACCGTAAATTCGTTTTTGTTCCGGTACACAAATAGGTTTATCTAAAACAAACAAACATGATGCTGAATCACTTCAGGGAAAATGATGATCTGCTTCACTGCATATACGTCGTGAATGCGCAAGACAGGCATTGAACTCTCGAACTTAAGAATAGCTAGCTAGTAGTCATAAATCTGATCAACGTCGATTTTTAATCAATAAATAGCTTTGTAAACACATATAATTAATTACACATTGTACTTTTGTAAATGAACTTACACATAATTTTGAGCTCGACAGTATTGCTGTAACCATCTCCTTCGACGTTGCTGGCAATACAAGTGTAATTGCCTGCTTGAGAACGATTAACCTCCCTCAAAGCCAAGCCATATTGTTGCACAATTACACCATTCTTCGCATTGTTCTGAATAATATTCCCCTGTAACAGCGTATTTGCACATTAATCGATTAAATTTGCGAAACAATTCCTTTTGATATCTATGTTATACAAGTTTTTTTATTTCGTTTCATTTTATTGTATGAAATTGTCAGAAAAGGAGGCTATTTTGTACCAGAGAACAATTACGATAATGAGTTCATTTCGACTGTAAAACTGTAATTGTTGTTCTATTATTTAGCGAAATGTGCTAGCAGTAAAGTAACGTAGCTTCTGAGAAGAAATTTCATGATATTAAGTACGCCTCTTCTTCCATTTTCATGCATCTTCAACGCGTTTTTTCTTCAACGAGGTGAATGGACGTGAAGGCTTTTAGCAACGTCATATTAACTCATAATGTGTAACTCATAATATGAGAGAATAAATGGAAGAATGTAAAAGAATGTAAAATTGACTCCAAATAATATAAACGAGAATAGTAAAATATTCTAAAAATGAATAAAAGAAATAATATAGAGCATATGAGTGAAATAAAAAATAAAAATGCACGGATACTCGAAAAAGCATGTTACATGTTTTTTTCTATATTTTCATTCTTTTCATAACGCACATTACATGCTATTGCTTTTGATCCGTGATACATTGACTTTATAAATCAAATATCACACTTACTGAATAGTTTGAAATAGATCATGTTGTTGTACTTCAATCCTCGTTATACAGGTTTACATAATCATATTTAATCTTGGCTTCAAGCTTTTGTTTTTAATTATAAAATGATTGTACATATATTCAACTAAAACTTACATTATGCTTCCATATAACTTTGTAAGCGCCAGGATTAGCATGAACTTTGCATTCAAAATATACGTCATCACCTTCCTCAATATCGTCTGGATTCATGTTCGATCCTAGCTCCAGATGTAAAATTGGAACAACTGAAAGATAAAACAAGAAAGTGCATTAAAAATATTAATAATAAACATGAATTACTTATACATAATTTAATACAGCATTTCGTAATTTTTATTCCGTAGTTATTCATTCAATCAAGGATTATTTAGAAAGACTTTCACGATCTTTGCCCAACTGCTCCGAAACTTCATGTTCGTCCAGATTATAATTCACCCTTATATGTAATTCATATGTGCAATGTCAAAGAAATATTATATTGTAACATTTGTAAAAAATTGTGCGTATTCCTGATAAATATATAAAAGAATGTTATACTTACAAAACACGTTTAACTTCCACGTGTCTTCGACTATACCTCGTTGAACTTTGAAATTTTCTGCTCGGCAGATGACCACTTTATCATGATCAAGTAATGTTGGTTTCAGTATTAACATGGAACTCGTCATATTACCGTCTTGAGATACCTTTAACATGTGAAGATAAATATAAATTCGTTGAATCATTAAAAAAAAAAAAAAAAAAAAAAAAAAAAAAAAAAAAAAAAAAAAAAAAAAAAAAAAACGCATAAACGTGTAATGCAAATTGTAATTATAAGTCATGTGTCGGAGAAGATTTTTATAAAGTAAATGAGAAAAAGTAAAATACCTTCTCCGTGTAGTTATTCAGTTTTCTTCCATCCATGTACCAAGATAACTTAGCTGGTGGTCTTGATCCAACAGTCATACAATTTATTTCATATTTTCGCCCGGCACTAAGGGGTGCATGCTCGCTACTTAATATTGTTACAGATAATGGTTTCACTGAAAAATATACATAAGTTTAGTGTATATTACATGAAGATTAACAAGGTTTGAAAGGCCAATTTTCATGAAACGTGTTTCATTTGAATAGATCTTTCAACAATTGAATAAGGGGTACTTGAATGGAAAATTATGTACAGAACTTACAATGCATTTCAATTGCAACCGACGCAGACACAGGTTGACTAATGTTGTTGTTAGATGCTTGACAAGTGAACACTGCATGAAGATCAGCTCTTGAAAGTTCTCTCACTATTAAAGTATTTCTACGAAGAGATGGAAATTCTCCTGCTTCGTCTTTTGAATCTAGAAGCATCTCTCCACGCCACCATCTTAGTTTCGGTTCCGGCCGACCTGAAAAGTAACACAAGTGTTATTAGTAACGAGTTGGTAAAATCGTAGTGAAATTATTATTAAATGTATTAGCATCACTTTTTACTCTTAGTACAAAGAGAACTCACCTCCAGAAACAAGACACTGTAATTTCATATCACCACCTTCTTCGTATGGACCTGCTACCGCTGACACAGTTGTTCCATGTTCGTCGATAATATTTGGTTTGTGCGGTGGTACTGTAACATATCATTTATTGACAAATTTTAAGGAAATATTCTGAAATGCCATTAAAGAGAAAGCAATGAGTAGTCATCCCTATAGACGTAAAAAACTCCTTTAATAGCTTTAGGCGAAAATCTATATTTAACGAGTTGAAGCGGAGAAAGGTTTCACAGAATATTCTAAAACTCATTACACACGGATTACGGTCTTTGTAAGACCATAAAGTTTTAGTAAACATTAGAAAGGCAGTAAATGAGTAATGTATCTCCCTGAATCTCCATTTTTAGTATATAATGAGCATAATCGTTTAATAAATCTACGATATATAGAGATAATAATAGGGACAATGCAGACGACATAATAATCATAATAATCATAATTGGATCCGTAGCTCTCGTACGATTCATTCATAGTTTATATCATTATCGTGTGAGGATAAAATTCAATGAATTCAATGCCCAGATACAGAGATCCATATAAACCATATTCATACAAACCTACGACTATCAGATGAATTCTGGAATTTCTAGTAGGACTCTTGGCAAAATCTACTCGACACCTGTATTCGCCTTCGTCTCTTTCTTCGATGTGATTGATGTTCAATGTTGCTGGTTCAGTAACTATCCTGAAGAATGCCCGGTCATTCAAATGGTCCTTGTCATTCCAGTGGGAAGCTTTCTCAGAATGTTTCCCTCTCATATCGTAACTGAAACAATGATTTGTAACTGTATACGATGATAATTTATTTTGAGAACTGTACAACTGTATCGTATAACTTCACAACGCGTCAAAGAGTATTAATTGAAATGTAATTACAAAGTGCATTTTTTTTTACATCAAAGCTTGCTGCTTACCTGTAAATAGGTGTGATATCGCTTTTGTACCAAACAACTAGAATTGCAGAGTCATTTTGTCGTGGTGGACGGATGTCACATGGTAATTCTGCTGTACCTTGAAGAACTGCCTTTGCTGTTACAGTCGGTCCTGCAATATAAAATATTTATTGTCATTATAAGATATTTAGCGTCATCATATGATCTGTTTACGTCGTTTACAAATTTTTTCCAAACTTTCAAACGTTCCAAACTTTGCACCTCGTGCAAACGAATGCCTATGCTTGACCATCAATTATGTATACAGCAAAGTCTTTATGGAGTCGAGCTCGAGGGTCGGGCCCGTTGTAGGGTAGTTAGCGAATAGTAGACGCGATTCTTCAAGTTCTTTGTATTTTCCCGACAGCAACAGACACGGAGTTCACCGAGCGAAAGAAAGAAAAGGATTGAGGGTCGAAACGGCAGTTGAAAGAGATTAAAAACTTACAGATCGGTGTGGCAACACCGATACAATGGGAGAGACTTCTTTGTATTCGCTGTTTGAATTTCATCGACGTATATGAATGAAACTTTTCTGATTAAAACGAGATCAAACACGATATAATTTGATTCATGTTCATTTACCTAATCAATATTAATAACTCTATTTTTTTTTACTATTAATTACTATTAACTAATAGTATTAACTAATACTATTAATACTATTAATTATCACTATTAATTTAAACTATTATATCTGAGATATTCCAGAAAAAAGGAAACAAATAGCATTGAGTATTGTAAAATTATAAAATAACTTAACTTTTTACAGCTTCGACAAAGTTAAAGGATCAAAAGTAAATAGTAAATAAGTGTCTGAATTTAACTAAAATCCAATAAGAATTAAAGTTTAATACTTTTAAAAGCTTTGACAGGTACAATACCCATTCTTGCCACGTGCGGTTAAACCTCCGCACGTTACATGGATTCTCCGAATCACATCTCCGCTTCTCATTCGTCACATATAGAGAATCGTGTCGCTAACTTCGATAACTACTCAAATCTGTGCCTCATTCTGAGTACTAAACGTGTAGAAGACTGTCCCGTCCGAGAATAACCAGTTTAAATCACTTCAGTGTTGGATAACTACTCGAATTCGGCACAGCTGTCGACTAGTTAGCGAACGGCAGATGCGATTCTCCAATGTCCTTATATGTATTCTGCCGGAGGAAATGCGAATCCGCCAGCTAAATGAATCAAATCTTCTAATACATAATTTCCTTCGTTTTATGAATTCAAAATCTCATCAATATGTCGATCGAATTTAAAAAAAATTTTTTAAAAATTCATCTTCAATCTATGTATCTCGATGTAGTTGAACTTTGTGTATTTGGATATTTGTAAAAATATTCGATGAATTCAGGTATATGTTTGAATAATAAATACCTGTAAATATGTACGCTGAAGGCGTATCTTAATTTGCATTATACCGAGATAAGTACTACGTAATATGTTACAATTAGCAGAATACAGTATTACACAGAAAGCAACTACGTTTCCTTTGAAACTGTTGCAGAATACATTGTGGGTGTATCCCACGTATACAGTAGACTATAGAATTTCTAGTATGAATGAAGAGTGCTTGAGACAGTGCGATAGTGTCTTACGCCCGTTTTAGAGTTAAGTGGAGCATTAACGCGAAGCGTTTAGTACACGAGGCAAGGATGCATCGATGTCTCTTTCACAGGTAAGCGGATCGTTCACGATTCAATCTCGAACGTTTGAAGAACACCTCGTTCGTCATTGTCTATTTTGATTACAGATAATACCAGTGTTTGCAAACATATCTTTTGTAATTAAAAAGAGTGTTAAAGCTCTGGTTAGTTATCAGCTACTAAAAAAGAAAGAGAAAATAAATTTAAAGAAACAGATATAAATATATGTCCTTATGTAATAATGAGTATGTCCATTGTCTTCGCGAAAAATTTGTCAAATCAGGTTTGTTGATCGCTGTGAATGATTATGAATATCATCGTGATATCTTTTATAATATTTCGAATATTTTCTACGACGTAAATTTACATTTATAAATGTTTTTATTATTAAGACGTAATTAAAAGAGTCGTCACATTTAAGAATTATTAAAATAAAATTATATTACGAACTTGCCTGGATCATAAAGAGAATTTATATATCCGATATTATAAAAGAACTGTCACCAGGTTTTCTTTCATCTGTTCACTTTTATTTTCCTTGTCATGTAGAGCAAAAAAAAAAAAAACTGTAACAAATGTTTCCAAAGTCACAGTCCTTCTTTGCACGGACAGTAATATATGGGATGCCTTGGAATTTTATTCCTAGACTGCTTCTGTTTGATATTTATGATATTCACCCTTTATATGTTTGTCTGTTAACATTTCCATGCAGATATTTTGCATTTACGTTGAAAGTGGCACAACTGAAAATCGCGATTTTTGTGTTATCATTATGAGAATACTGCGGAATAAATTTTATTCATCTATTTTCATAATTTGGCTGATAAGGAGCAATTGTGTTTCGCTCTTTCTAATTTATGTGGCACCGTGCATTTGATTATAAATTTTGTCCTACGTATCATTGTGAAGATATCTTTTTCTACAACATTTACGCGCACAATATTTGCTACTCTTTTTTGTACTATATAAAAAAAATAAAAATCACGTTTGTTGTAAAACATTGTGCAAACATTTTCTTTTTCATCTTTCTTAAATATTTACCTTACAAAAAAATGCTAAGCTAGTAGTATGCGTAACACCGATTATTTTGAATATCTTTGATATTTTTATAGATTTTGCGTATAAAAGTTTTATAATATGAAGAAAAATGTAACTGCCAGTAATAATTTTTTTATGGACAAAGAACTTCTGGAAATTTTAAATTTATTTTTAAATGGTACGCAGTACCTCTTTGTTTCTAATATAGAACAGCAGATGTTACAGAATTTGCGGATTTTGGTTATTCAAAAATCATTTTGCATTTCTTGAATTCTTTACTTTTGCAAACGTTGTATAAAGTTGCGGAATTTCAATAATTTCCTTTATATGGCTTTATAAAAATTTTTCTATAAAAGTTTTGGACTCGTTTTAAACAAACACAAAGTAAGAATAATACAATCAATATACGAGTACCTGAAAAAATGATCGCAAAAAATAATCGTAAAAAAGTTTCTCTTTAAAAGCAATACAATATTGTTAAATCGAATGTAACGTTCAATAGCGCTGCACAGTCAAAGTCAATTAAATAGTCGAGAATGAAAATATTATCAATTAAAGTTGACTTTTTCAACTTTTTTTTCACGTACACCTGCGTATATTAATTATCTGCCAAAAGGGATTTGAATTAATGGCGGAATCGTATGTATTAAATTTTGAATAGAAATTAATAGAGCTTTACTCGGTAGACTTTATCGATATCCGATTTGGCTTACGGCCTTCTTCTCACATTATTTTCTTATGGGCTCGGATCATGCTCAGTATAGAGAAGCTCGGTATAGGACATTTAAATACTAAAGATTTGGCGAAAATTAATAACATCTATTTTAAAAAATAAGATACGTTCGTTTAGATTAATATCAAATATTCGTCAACAATTGGCAGTTGAGATACGTGTTATATTTGTGCGATTAATTAAACTCTTGATTAATTAAAACAATTGCATGCCGTAAACAGGTGTACAAAAGTTTGTTGCAAGCTTCATACGCTTGCCGAGAGCATGATCAAGGGACTGTAAAATAGTTGAAGACAGTATTAATAACATTCTAATCATAATCGAAACTTTTCAGCAAGCCATCAAACTCTTCTTAAACCATCTGCCCACTATTTTTTTTTTTAAATTATCTTTCTTCCTAATTTCCATGATTTTTCTCTTTCTCTTCATTCCAAAATTGAAAACTCGTCGGTGATTCATCAGAAAAAGCGCATTGCCAGTATCAGTGTCAGTATCGCTTCAATCGTCACGTCTGAAAGAACTCAGCAATACTCACGACAATTCACAACAATATACACTCAGTTTATATATATGTACACTTTAAATAAAATTGTTAAACTTTACCAGTCAATCAATCAACCATCTTCAACGGGAAATCACAAGAATGCAAGCAACCGATCATTTTGTCCCTTCTCAAGAACTATTGATAAATTTCAATTAATAATCAACATCTGTTTCAATTGTTGCGACATGTAGCAATAATATTACTACATGATAAACACAATGAAAATAAGTAATTCAAATAAATTCGATATAATTGAACTAAAAATCGCAATTCCTTTTTGTCAAGTTTATAAAAATCCCTTAACAATATCGTGAGTAATTAGAGTCACATAATTGAAGAAATATGTCAATGGAAATATGTACAAGCTAACCGATATGCATCGTTATTCTTTAAAGGATCAGCTCACGTTTTATGGTGTAATGATACTTTTGCGTGCGTGCGTGCTCTGGCTACTTGAATCCTACATATCTAAGGTGATCTCGCGTGGAGCAGAAAGAAAGATAAATTGCCGTAGTAGCGGGATACTAAAGAAAGAAAGAAAGAAAGAAAGAAAGAAAGAAAGAAAGAAAGAAAGAAAGAAAGAAAGAAAAAAATTGCTATATAGCTACGTACATAAATGAAACGCTCCGAAAAGAACTGCTTTTCGAAAATGCTAGGCACATCTTATTTGATTTAAAGGCAATATATGTCTATTAGATTCAGAGCCGTTTTTAGTATAAATCAGTAGTTTCACATCTCTGTTGACAAAACGTACGTACATTCTTAAATTGCAAATTCTTTGAAGTACATTATCAATATTGTCATTCTAGAAACGAAGAAATGTTATGAAATATTAATTCAAATCTGTTTGTTTGAAATCGATTGATAGTTAGGGTTGCTAACTATCCAAAGGATAGTCTCTGCAGTCTTTGCTTGCTACGTGCATGTATATTCGGAGCGTGCAACGAGTGACATACAGGAGAGATTATAGCACTCTCGGGAATCTAGTTAATATGTCTTACTCGAGATGTTTGGCTGTTTGTCACTGTGTTCCCCCTGTATATCCAATTTCCCCTGTTATTTATTTGACTTTGCATTGCACACGGTTGAATTGTCAACTGGCTTAAAGTGCAGAATCACACATGGAAAACCTGCGTGCGTGTACCGTTGATTTCATAACTGAGAATGCGTGACCGGTGCTGAAGGAATGTGCTCAAGAAGTCGTAGATCGACCCAAATGTCGTGACGAATGCCATATCGGCCAAATGGATTTCGGATGTAAATTGGAGTCAGAATGTATGGCCGCCGGTGTTCGCTCGGGCCATGTGATAAATCGGCTTGAATGATTGCCTCTGCTATTGCCTGTGTAGATCGTCGTTTGCGAATCAGGCGAAATTTGTTAAATATCGAATGACGATATTACAGGATCAGCGAGTAAATTGCTGCCAGTTGATAATCCTGTTTTAGAATTCTTTCCTCGTTCAAATACCTACAATACGTTCCAAAACGCTAGAATTTTATTACTCGATGGTAAAAAGATAACATTGCTACAGGCTGATGGAATGTGTTTGTAATTTAAGTGAATCGTCAAAAGAAATCGTAACGATTTGTTTTGG
Source organism: Tetragonula carbonaria (assembly GCA_032399595.1). Classification (NCBI taxonomy): domain Eukaryota; kingdom Metazoa; phylum Arthropoda; class Insecta; order Hymenoptera; family Apidae; genus Tetragonula; species Tetragonula carbonaria. The sequence goes on from JAUCRC010000020.1 coordinate 1,032,811, forward strand.
CATACAATTTACTACCGAACGTAGTTTTTTTTTTTAATGAAAAAGAGAATTAATCGCTCAGAATTCACGAGTAGATCTATGACTAACGATAGAAAAAAATGATATCAAGAAGAGTGATGTTACAATGAGAATAAATCATATTCGCTGCTGTGTTCTCTTCCGGCTTTCTGTTATAGCTCTCAATACACATCCGTGATTAATGGCTGTAATATGCTGTATGTTCGCTGTTTCTGGTTAATTTATACGTTGTGTTTTATATCAAAAGACATATGTAACTGTGAAATGTCAGTAGAGACTAACAAAGATGTTGCAAATACACACACGCGCGTGCGAAATGTCTGTGCGAAAGCAAGATTAGAAAGGAACAGAGAGAGAGAGAGAGAGAGAGAGAGAGAGAGAGAGAGAGAGAGAGAGAGAGAGAGAGAGAGAGAGGTATCCTGCAAGTGTGTGTTTACATTACGTTGTATGTGTTTATACAGTAGAGAGATGATTCGGGTGCATTCCGACAGCTGCCGTTGTCTCTCGAGAATGCCAAATGGAATCTGAATTCTGTCGGTTAGGCTCGAGCCACGAGAAATACCGGTATCAATGCAAACTGCTGTTCCCTTCTACATCCAACCAGATACGTTCATCCGACACCATCGTTTAACGTGCCTATTATATGATATGCAACATCCTCTCCGATCGTTTCCGACAATATTCTTTCAAAATTATACTTTAAAAATCACCTGGAAGAATTACATTGGATGAAAGATCGATTTGAAAATCTGTGAAAACCTAAGAAGAGACTGTAGTCGATAAATTACAAAAGTATTATTACTAAAAATTTAATATGTAACTTCATGTCGGAATGCTGTTGGTTCGACTATAGAAATGAAACTAATTTTTAGATTGCGGCTAATTGTACGATAAATATAAACTTTTTCGTACAACTTTAAAAGCCACGATGCAAGGGAATATATACTCTATACTCTTACAGAGCGTGCTTCGCGAAATTCACTGATATACAAAAATATTAAATCACTTCGTTTGCTTTGTTATACATACTAACATTCTTTTTATTTCCGTATCGTCTGTAAACGGAGCAATACGAAGCTTGAAGGAGTCACGTACCAGGCTATCCGACGATAACGTACCCCTTATATAAAGTCATAAACACGATCCATACCCTTAACTTTTTCCACTATCTGTTATCCATATTCTTAATGCACTTTTAACGATTCGTTTTTCTCTTTTTTTCCGTATTTTACTCGCGTCATCAATTATCATTAGTTTCTTTTTCCAACGATTTTAGACGTTCCCTATAACCGATAGAAAATCTGCCTTTCCCACCAAATATTATATTATAATAATTTCGAAGCTCAAGGAAATACCCATTTCCAAATCCTCTTTTTTTTATCTTCAGTTACGGGAATTGAAATATCGAAATATTTGCAACAGTTGATGAACCTTCACGATTTCAATACTCTTTTAATAATAAAAATATAATGCTACTCCATCTTGCCGAAAAAAATCGAGATTACGACAAATGAAAGGTTGAAAGGCCACATCTCATAATTTATCGTGTAACAAATTCAAACTATCGAGATTTCAAAGACAATCTAGCCTCTCTATCTAGACGTCGGATATTTCATGAAGAATAAAAATAAACAGTAAGAAAATATATCAATTGTGTAACCAGTAGTGAAAGAAACTTTTAAAAAAACATGGTTTTTTTAAATTTTTTATTCTTTACGATCCATTGTCTAGTGCGATAACTACGAAGAACAATACAAAGCTGAAGCGTACGATTGAAGTAAAACTACAATTCTAGATCATACTTGATCAAAATGTCAATATCGTATTGTCGAAAATGATAGAGAGCATTGCCTAATGTCCAGACTTGAAAATATAGCCTCTTATATACGAAGTGTGTTATAAAATTGTCAATCGAAACTCTCAGACTTTTGTTTTCGGCTGAACGAAACAAAAAAAGTATTACAACATTTCAGACTTGAAATTGCAATTTAATCGCTTCATGCGATAAAGGGGCCCCGTTAATTAAATTTCTCTTCCTACATTGTTTCATCGTCGAACTAAACTTATTAAAAGATTAATTGGTTTGAAATTAGCTCCTACCAATTCAGAGATTTCAACTACGTGTAAACAACGTTTCTGAAGAATTATACAAATGATGTAACGTGGCCCAGTATCAAAATTGTCTAAGAATTTTAAAAACATTTGGTGAAAATAAGCTTGAATTAAGTAGTTGATATCAAAATGCTCAACTACTTTGGAGAACATTAATCTACCAACTGCTATTTAATTATATGCTTATGCAAACATAAACGTTATTATATTAATAAAAATTTCAAAGAGATTAAAAGTGAAAATGTATTTTAAGTCATCTCACGTCGTTTCTAGCATCATTATCGAACAAGTTAAATTCAGTTTCATCAGTCTATATATAAGTCAAGTCAATTTATATTTGAATTAATCATTCAGACGTCTCCTCTCTTTTTGTAAAAAGAAAAAAAAACGAATGGTTTCTTTCAATTTTAATCTCAGATCTTCCTATAGTCGACCATTCACAGTTGGTGAGTTGGTCGGTACTATATTCTTTAAGTTTTACATTTAATAACGCATCGTTAAATTTGGAATAAAGTCTCTACTCACATAGGGAATGAATTTCTTCCCCTTGTAAATGTCAAATATTTTTAAAAATTTTTTCGTACGGATTTATAGATATCGCGAAATGGTAGAACTTTTATTCAAATTATTTTTTGACATCTTTCGTCACCTACGATTTACAAGCACCAAAATAAAAGACGTGATTCGGATAAAAAAAAAGTCAATATTTCTCATTAAGTAAAAAAATGGTACGAACCAAATATCAAACTCCTGAGTTGGTCCAACGAACAACTATCAGAGTTTATAGAAAACGAGTTTTATTTCGGCTATTTATTTTGGCTCATTTCTATATTCTAATGTATGTATTTAACCGCACATTGTCAGTCGTGGTAGTGTGTAAACGTACTATATGTATCTTTCAGCACATGTGCCATGTTGCAAAGCCACATGTATGGTCTTTCACGTGTTCATGCAGGTGCAACTAATAAGCCCAGCTGGACACATTCCACAATCTCCTGTACAATCTCTTATCACGAACATAAATTGTCGTGTGATACTAGTGAATCGATTTTTAATCGATTCCAATAAGAAAATCTTGAGTTCCATTTTTCGTAACGTACAAAATGGTAAATCTCTTCTGAGAAATTTGTGAAGTTGTTTACGTCAAAGCAGAGTACAATTACATTTACTTTAATAACAGAAGAAATCTCAAAGAAGGATTTATTTTGAAATCCTATAGAGATGGATTCTATGCTGTTCTGAAAGTTCAATGATTTGTTTCAGAAATTGTTTCCGTGTAACTTTTGAAGATTAAGAAATTCATTTAAAGTAAAGAATCTAATGTGTTGCATAAATTCTAATATCTATTCTCATTTGAGTTCAATTTTTAAATATGATATAAACCAAATATAACGAAGGGAATTGTTCTTAAATTAAAGCATATGCATTTCACGTATCAAAAATGATCTTGTGAAAAATTTAGTTTCCCATTGTTTCTATGAATGGTTATAGAAAATAGTATATAATTGTAAGTCGTTGTTGTCTCGATGTTGGCTCGACGAAAAACGTAGTGATGCAGTTTGAATGGTAGGCGAAAAAAGAAAGAAAGAAAGAAAGAAAGAAAGAAAGAAAAAAAAAGAGAAAACGATTCTTTGTCACAATAAAATCGCCATTATTCACGGGTGACTGCTAAAGAAAGAACTGCACACAGAAGTACAATGAAGACAGCACAAGAACATTCTTGCTAGACCAATGTACTGAAAGCATAACGATCTGAAGGAGAGTGCAAAGGAAAGAAAGAACACGAAGCTCGATTTACATCGGGCACATTAATGCTGAACTGACTAAACCAGCTTCGAAGCAATGGCGCACAGCGCCATAAAGTCTTGCTATGTCGACACTTTTATTTGCCTACACCTTTGCACGATTCCTCGTTTCACACCTGAATGCATTTTAACTTTTACTACCGACGTGAATACTTCATTTGATAAAATGCAGACGATTCAACGATTGCGGCCGCTGTTTGAGAAAAATCCATATTATAGTTTCAAGCAAACACGTACCCGAGATGTGGCTGCTCTCTGTAGGGCAAAAGCTCTGTTGAACAGTATTCAAGCTCCTAACTGATGACACGATTTGTAGGCTTTTCTTCGTATAAATATATCATAGAAAGATGTTACGTTGTTTTGAAAATATATACACTCCTATATTGCGATCTCACGATGCCAATTCACTCAACTAAAACAAAATGTCTTTTTAGTACAAGCGGAGGAAAGCCTGTGCGGTAGGAAATAATTTAAACGTAAAATGTAAGATAAAATACTTTTTTAAAAACGGTGTAGAGAATATTATAAACTAGAATAAAACGCTTTCCATTGATTGTTCCATCTGAGTAAATTTTTCCATACTTTCAGTGTGCTTGTGTGCATATCAAAAAAAAATATGTAAATAGTGAAATTAGATGGTGTGATTTGTTTGAGGAAGTTACCGATCGATGACATAAACGAGGCTTACCAAATCAGCCGCACGAGGGCTTCACGAAATGGTTCACTTTGATAAAATGATCTTTCTCTTGAACCTGCACAGTACGAATAAATACGTATTTTTAAAGCTTCTCGATGATCGTTTGTTTTCGATAATAACTTTTTACATGTTCATCAATCGACATCGAGTTTTGTTGCTTATCAGTAAGAAACTCTATATATGCGTTAATGAATAATAAAAAAAGTTTCACAGTTCGATAAATTTCGCTTTGTCAATTAGCTGCGACGCATTAGTCGATTAAAAGATACGGATAACATTTAACAATTTAACTTTCACAGGCATGAATAAACTTGAAAATGACAAATTTTATAAAATAATGTTTTACGGAAATTAATGATTTTCATATAAATAAAGATAATAATTTGTAATTATAATATAATTATTATTTACACATAGATGAAAATTAGATGTAAAATCAGGTAAATACATAAAGATGAACGCGAATGTATATTTACATACGTATGTATATCGCACACTTGCGACGAAAACGACACAATTCACAAAGATAAATCTTCTACGTGAAATGAAAAATACATTTCTATACATAATAGACACTTAATGACAAATTCACAATATAATTTTTACCTTACAAGTAGATACATGTTCGCAATGATGGTCAGAATAAAATCCATAATATAATAATAACAGGAACGCGTTCATACGACACGGTTGTGTCACATAAATCAGAAAGAGCGATACAACTGCCCCCTACTGGTCAAATAATGAAGTTAAATCGAGAATCGCAATTTTCGAGAATAATCGAGAATGGGGGGAGAGTGTTCCCGTAATGGTCAACAGTCTATTCAAAAAACGCGGTTTCGCGGTTGTGTTACTTTTCTTGCACGTATGCGATACAAAAGTAATTACGCGAGTGATTAAAAGTGAAATTTATGATACGATGAGGTTGTGTATCATTCCACTTTGTTGGTAATAATTCAATTTTGTTTGAAATTTTCATACCTGTACTAATCGAATCAAACATCGAATTTCAAAAATTTGATGAGTGCAATGAGTGTATCTACTGGTCCAGGTATGAAATCGAGAATAATCGAAGTTTTCGAGAATAAACGAGAACGGGAGGGGAGCGTTTGCGTAATGGTCAACAGTCTATTCAAAAAACGCGGTTTCGCGGTTGTGTTACTTTCGTCGCACGTATGCGATACAAAAGTAATTACGCGAGTGATTAAAAACGAAGTGAATATGATACGATGAGGTCGTGTATCGTTCCATTTTGCTGGTAATAATCCGATTTTGTTTCAAATTTCTTTCATACCTGTACTAATCGAACCAAATGTCTAATTTCAAGTTGAATTTCAGGAATTTGATGAGTGCAATGAGTGTATCCACTGGTCCAGGTTATGAAATCGAGAATAATCGAAATTTTCAAGAATAATCGAGAATAGGAGGGGAGCGTTTCTGTAACGGTTAACGGTCTGATTAAAATATCACGGTTTCGGAGTTGTGTTACTTTCGTTGCGCACGTATGCGATATAAAAGCACTTACGCGAGTAATTGAATGTAGCGAATGTGAGTGAAGTGAATGTGAGTGAAGTGAATGTGAGTGAAGTGAATGTGATATGACGAGGTTGTGTATCATTCCATTTTGCTGGTAACAATCCGATTTTGTTTCAAATTTTCACACTTGTATTAATCGAAACTAAACATCTAATTTCATGTTGAATTTCAGGAATTTCACTATAGGAGCATGTCTACTATATTTTTCAACTGTACTTTTTTGCAAATTCTTCGCCTCGAATCCCGTCGCGACGTTTCAAGGTGAGTCACAAACTTAGGTTACCTTACTGATGAATCCATTAGGAAGCATTCGACGAAGTAGTTACTTCCTTCTTTCTTATTTTTATTTTACGATTTATATTCCATAAACGATAAAAAAATATCACATAATCAATTATAATCACGATTTGTAGCTATTTTGTACTCGATGTCTCAAGTTTTGCATAAGTCGAAATGTATAATTATAAATGTCTATAATATATATGTGTGTGTGTGTGTATATATAGAGAGAGAGAGGAGAGGTAAAATATTTAACTGACGTTTGAAGTTGCAAGTTTTCGGCGATTATGACGAAAACTACTTTTGAAAAAAAATTCTTATTTTGTCAGGATTTATTCATTCTTTTAGCTTTAATGATTAAAATTATCAACAAAATAAATCCAGTAAGGAGCTATTTCTCTCTCACTTAACTAATAAGTTAAATAAAGTAGGCGTGATTATTATCTTTTTTATCACAGAGCATGAAATCTTAAATTAGGAGTAAAATTTACAAGATAAAAGTATATTAAATACACTCATGTCTCAAACTTTATAAAAAAATAAAATGAAAAATTCCCTATGTCGCTCTGAACCTGAATAGTTTTGTCCTGATATAGATTTTTTATCTCCAAGATAAAAGAAACACATTATACGTCTCCGTCCAGATAAGAATTAGTAGTGACGTGCTTCCTTCTTGGAAGGAATACGGTGTAGAAGCAAACGGAAGGATGATAATTATAATAAAAAATGAAGCTCATTGGGTTGACCATTCTTTAGGATTCACAGTTAAGGATTTCTACTTTCAGTAGGAAAGGTAAAATTATTCAAATGTTCGCCGTGGCAACGAACGCAATTTCCACAAAGAAATTGAAATGAAATTGTTAAAGCAATTTAATGGATCTATTTAATATAGCAATTAAATGGTTCTCTGAAAGAATTGAAATGAAATTTACTGTACGTTCATTTTCATTGACTCTGAATCTATTAAAGTAAGATCTTCATTGTCCAAATATTATCCTAAATTTGGAATTTGGAACGTTTGTTTGTCGAAATAGAATACTTGCAACACAAACGTAAATGCATGTATCTTCTCGCGTTGTAAATACATAATGTACGCGTGCGTTTATGTACAATATATATTAAACTAACTCTATTTATTTGAATCGGTCGGCAGATAAACAGTTCAATTTTCAATTGGACGTAATTGGAATTCAATTCCGCCACAAGTATATAGTTAACTTTAACAGGAATTCATTTAATCAGACGATAGTTGATAATTTTCAACAAACAGAGAATCAAGGAGCTTTAGTTATATAGAATGTTCGCTTAATCAGAATTTTTCTTTGTTGTTCTGTTCTATATTTGAGTAAAAGAAGGATAATTAGCAGACCAGTATACTTAGTTTTGCAACTCGGAGTGAACGAAAAATTATTTGTACATCTGTACAGTTATTACATTTCGTTGGCAGATGATTTTTCGATTTAACTAACAATATGAACAATAAGATATTTAAGCGTTGAAAGTAGAACATTTTGAATGGAAATTCATTTTTATAGAAAACTAACGCTGGCTAGCATGTGACACGATGTAATCATGCGAGAACCAAGAGATTTGAAGTTTGAAAAATAACTTTTTTCAGCACCATTAATATTAATGTGTGTGTGTATATATATATATTTAAGGCCTTAGAATGTTGGCAAAAATTAAATGAACAATATGGTCCTGGAATATTCGTACATAGATTATTATTATTATTATTATTATTCATTTGCTTGCACAAGTGCATATAATATTAATACTTTGGCCGGTACTGCGTGCCGATCACTAGCATTAACACAGTAACTTTTTCTTATTGTTACAACTTTACTTACACTGTATTTACATATTTCGTGTAAATTATGTGTATTTTAACTTCTTTTGACAGTTCTTTTACACTCTCAATTTACACTCTAGGGACATGTTTTATGTTTATATAAATATGTTTCATAATTACGTTAATATAATGTTATTATGTTATATGTTATATAATGTTATATATAATATTATATAATGTTATATAATATTAATATATGTTTCGTGTAAAAAAACTTAAGGAATACGTAAATATTTTCGTTAAAATGGTAGAAGCAAACGAAGCAAACTTCAAAAAGTATGTCAACTTTGCTGTCATTCGCAGTTCAATCGGTCAATATTCCTATTTCTTTTTTGATATTTTTTTTATATCTCTCGGTCCACTCTTTTGTGTTGAACCTGTGAGAACTTTTTTTCTCTTTATACCAGAGTATATTGAAATTTCGTTTTTTAAAAAGTTACTTCGATGTCTGTGCATTTTATGCGAGAAGATATAAGTTCTTCAGGAGTTGACTATTCTTTCTTGCACGAAGAAGTGAAACGCTGCAAATTATTTTTTCAAAAATCGTTATAAGTATCGATTTCGTTCTTTTCATCTTTTCTTTTCAATAAATTGGAAGATTAATCTTTTCTATTAAGACACAATTGAAATTGAAATGTGTGAAAACAAAACTTTCCGCATAGAACGAGACAGACATTGTACACATTGATTGCAATTATTTGAAACACATAGTCTCGTATTCGAAGGATCGTTTCAAGGATCAATTGTTTGCAGATGTTCATTAATAGCATATTGACTTACCACGATCACGTCACGTCGTAAGAATCGATAATGAAAATCGAGCCTTCAAAAATTCGATTGATTTCCTTTTGAAATATGTATGTATCGTAATTCGCGAATTCGAATGTTCCCTCGATCTATTGCAGACTGTAAACTAGGATTGACTTCGATATCGGAGAATGGGACGGCCGCTAAGCTAGGATTCACGATTTATATTTGATCGAACTCGATGCCAGATCCCAACGCGGTCAATCCTTGCGAGAGTACATCTACGAAGCCAGGTCTCTGGCAATAATTCGAGAAAGATCTTCCTGACGACGTTGACGGCTCCTTCGGGAATGGATCCCCGAGATAAATGGAAACTCAGAGCATTGGGGACTATTTTCTGTCCCCCTCTTAAATTCGATGAAATGTCATGCTATATAGCTATATAGAGCGGTGTGCGCGTTTAATCATAATCATGAGGAGATTTTCAAAAATTTCTTGTCCAGATTGTCCGTGGTATGAAACAACGTGAAATAAGTGATTTAGGTAGAATTACGCGAGTCTAGGAGAATTACGAGCAAAAATGTTGACGTCGAGAAATCTGATAGAAATGTACGAGCCACACTACGAAAAAGTGTATCACGTCGACGTCGCGAAGGTAACAAGCAAAACAATCGTTTTTTCGATTTACATTTCTGAAATTTCCAACAGTCGCACAGATATCCCTGTATGTAATAATTGAAATTGAAATTTCACCTCGATATTTCATATCATTGTATTTCTTGTGTCTTACGTCTATCATCGAGATAGACGACATGGCATACTTGCATCGTTCTCCTTTCGCAAATACGATTACTATTTGCTTTCTCGATATCGAACTTTTATCACCGTGATTCACGTTTCATTCGTCGTGATTATTTTCTTCATCTCTGCTGAAAGCGAGGCAATTTTAACAAATCTTCTCCTTCAGTTACAACAACCTGATAATATTATTCGATACTCTTCAGGGATTGGCACTGCCAAATGATAATCGTCACGATTTCTTTCTGTTCAACGTTATTAATTAACAATTGACGCAGATGATATATTTAGAAAGAAACGTGGAAACATAGAAAATACCATCGATAAACTCGCCGGAGTATATTTCGTCAAGTTTGTTCTTTGAATTCAATTCTTTTTGTGTTTTATTCCCTTGCAAGGCATTTCCTCCTTTGCATTTACGAGTCTTAAATTCGAAAGACAAAATATTACGTTTTATTCGCGGAGGAGGGGAGGAGGGAAGTGTCTCTTTGAAACTGTCGCGTAATCTCGTTTTGTCTCGTTTTCATCCGAGTCTTCAGCATAGCCTGGCCACGTGAAACCGAAATCCAATAAAACGCAGGCGATTTTTATCATTACACCGACTCGAAAGATAACATTCTGGATGAACGACGAATTACGACGGCCGAGAGAGAACAGAACCGTTTCCGTCGTCAGAGGGTTGGTTAATCCGGTTAGTCCAGAAGTTACTAGTCGAATCAGCGGAAGAGAAAGACATGGACAGTTAAGGAAAATCGACGACAGAACCAAGAGAGTAAGAGAGAGAGAGTTAGTCACCTCTACCGTCCTATTATTGCAGCCAAACTTCCACCTTTGGCCAGTAGAAATCCAATCGATCCTTATTTATCGCGTGTCAGCCTAACCACTCTGTTATCCTTAAGAACAATAAGTTTCATCTGGGGGGCAAAAAAAAAATGTTCCTACATCTGTTTCGAACTTCTTGCACGATTTTCAAAAAAGCTAATATAATCCGACTCGATCGTTGAAGGTTAACCCTCTAAATTTGACTGCCAAGAAAATTTAGAGCGTCTTGCTCTGTCCTTGGAGCCAAAATTTTATTTCAAAACACGAAATTTTCCAAAATATAATAATTACCAAGTTACAGATTCAGTATTGAAATGGCATTTACAGTAATTTTTATTTTAAAAAAAGGAAACACTACGAGATAACTTGTAGTTGGCGCCACTGAATAAGATTCCTGTGCTGCCCGCCGCTTACGAGATATCACGTAGTGTTTTTTCTTTTTTTCAATATAATATATATATAAATAAATGAGCGGCTCTAAAGCCTTTAAAGCCTGTCACATAGAATATGTCTGACTTCATTTCTGTAAGGAAATGCTCATTTTTATATATATATATATATATATACAATGTATACAACTGAGCTTCGACAACTTAAACGTCGAAAAAAACCTTCGAACTGTTCTTATCTCGGAAGGTTCAACGAACGAGATTTAATTTTATTTAAACATCGATCTACAGAGGCTACGACGTTAATTGAGCTTTAAAATTCATTTTAGCGGGAGTAATTCGTTTTATAAAGAGGTTTTCAACGAAGATTATCGAAGTTTATCGTTTGGCGAAGACGGTGAAAACTGTTCTTTTAACTCATTCGTTTCACTGCGAATACGTTGCGAATTCGCGTTAAACTGAGCGTGACTCGATTGGATCGATTGTCTCCGACTTTGCAAAAGTCGAACATGTCCCGTATTCAAATGTTACGCGTATTCCTGAATAACGAACGACGAATAATTCGAGTTAACGAAAGCTGACGTTTCGAGTTGTGAAAATTTTTATAGCGTAGACGAGATTCGTTAAATGAGGAAAATTATTACATGTCTTATTACATAAGGTGTATCTCGAGTTATAGCGGTCCTCCCCCCCCCCCCAGTTATCGAGATTCAATTTACATTTCGAACATTTTTAAAAATGTTCGTATACAATCGGAAACGGACTTTTCTTTACATAATGGGATACCTTCTTGTCACTCGATCTCAGTAATTAAAATATCAATTGGTATTTCGACACTTTAGCACTATGCTGTACTGTGCGTAGTATGACGAAAAAAAAAAAGAAAAAAAGAAAAGTGTTGGAAATGTTTGGTAAAAATTTAGCGGCGGTTTTTTGCGAAATTGGTATTCGAATAGGAATGAAAGTAGGGCATTTGCCTAGTAGCGAAAACAAAGTTTGGAAATTCGTTGGTCGGAATGAAAATGGGAGGGGGAGAGAGATAGATAGATAGAGAGAGAGAGAGAGAGAAAAGAGAGAAGAATATCGCAGTTACCGCTTGGTTGGAAAGTTGGCCGAAGCGGTTGCTGCGAAGAATACCCATTTTTAATCTGCTAGCTTTCATCTAATATTAACTGGAATTTAAAGGGACTGAGGTAAGAGATTGCGGGTCAAGAATAAAAAGGGGGAAAAAGGGACGAAAATGGGAATCACTGACAGAAAGAGAAGGGATGCACGAATGATTTCACGCTCTGTGGAAACTACAGTCGCAGTTTCATTGCTTAAAGCTTCGATAAAAATATTTTTGTACGACTTTCACGATGGAAAGATTGTTTCTTTGAAGAATCAACGACACATACCGATAGAAACTGATTACAAATCAATTCCTTACAAATTGAATTTTAATATCGGACTCGTAAAAAAATATTATTAGCTTTATCGTTGTATCGCTATATCTTACAATATATACGTATATATCTTGTACGTAAGTATTCATTTTTAATATTTATTATTCAATAATTACTAATATTTATTTATATTTATATTTATTAATATTTATTTTTAATATTTTTCAATATTTATTAATATTGATTTTTACAAATATTTCATACATCTCATGTGCCTCGTACACTCGTATTTGTCGTAATTATCGTTGAAAGGATCGGTCGTGTCAGAGATTGATCAATCGATCCAGTTTTATTATTCTTTACTCTTTAACTTTAGTTTAGTTTAGCGCGCACAGTGGAAAACAAGTTTCCGTGGTTTCGACGGATATTTTTCATTTCTGGCAAATCCAACTTCACGATCGTGAAGATATGTCGCGCGTTAACCGAAAGTTCCGTAAATAAGTCTGAGCGAAGATTTAAAATTAAAATTAACGCTGCTGACTGCGCCGCATAAGAATCAAGTAACCACGCATGTTCTTTGTACACCAAAACTGTACACTGAGAAAACACACCTGAGAGAGAGATAGCAGCCGCGCGATTCGTTCAAGCTTTTTCTTGCCTCTCTCGCTTATTTCGTGCGCGTGCATACGTATGTGAATATTATACCGCACGATAGTTGTCCCTCGGTGATACGAGCCGCGTATTTGTTACGCATCCCTTCAATTACGTAGGCAAATTTCACGTTGATGAAAGTTGATTAATCCCCTTTTCTCATTCCAATGGAAATTCCACGGGGTCGAGCTTTGACGAGGATTCTTTCCGGCGGATTTGACTCCGTTGTAAATAGATTTGACATTTAACTTTAACTACCATCTGTTTTGCAAAGTGCGGATGCACCGACGTATCTTTCGTCTGTACGTGGTAAATTGGCTGGATATAATATCATTATATCTGAGAGAATTAACTCAGTGTCCCCTGTCATTTATGTCGCCCTATATGTATTCGTTTGTTCACAGAGTTTCATCTCGGGTCTCAGGAATTATATTTTTCAGCTGATTTTTAAACGTAATCAGTAGCTGATTATATTCTTTGTGTTTGTTTCGTTATCCTTTCACTTTCAAATCGTTTAGTTTAACACGCGACACGATTAATATAAATATCGTTTAGAAATCGTTCGAAATAGAATTTTCTTTTTTCGCACGTGTCTCTTTACCAATTTCACTTCGGTGACACGGCGTGATATGCCTTTGTTTCTCAAACGATACAATGTCGATTCAACGAAGTAGCGTAATAGGAAGAGGAGAAAATAGAAGAGGCGAATGTAGAAGTTCGAAATTGGGAAGCAAGTTGATTCGGTGAAGCTTCGGAGCGACGAAAGTGCTTCGAGAGTTTGTGATAACAAAATCTAGAAATGTCAACGAGTCACCGCTTGGTGTTTCATCGATAGATAAATGTAATTAATATTAAAATAAACGTTCTTAATCATTTTTAAAAAAACGTTCCTAATCATTTTTGTAAAAACTATAATTATTAATATACTCCCTCTGTACGAAAATATGGTATACATTTTAATATTTTTTTTGTCCGAAAATATGGTATACATTTGCGAAAAAAATCAAATAAATAATTCAGCGATAATTCAATCAAATAATTCATTTTATCATCACAATGTAACTAAATACAAATAATTTTAGTGTAATCCAAATTTAAGTTAAAGTGAGATTTAGCCTTGTTGAACGCTTCTTCTGAAACATATATACTTTTCAGCTAATCGCCCCTTATTTAGATGAGGTGTTTTATAGGGAATTTACCCCTCCTGATCAACATAATTGATCCCATACACGTTTGTAATGTTATAAAAACGTTATCAAGGGTATTTCTCTCTAATTTATTAAATGCATCTTGAACACATTCAATCAATTCATTAATAGCACCGTGTCCTAATTTTTCTTTGTTCTTCGTATACTGTAATAGCTGTTGCAAGATACCATGACGTTGTTCATTAGTCAATTGCTTCGATTTGCAATCTCTTCTTTGTAAATTCACGTTATTTGGATTAAAATTTTCCATTTCGAAATTACAGCGGTGACTATTTTATTTCTCTTAAAAAAACTAATTTTTGATCTTCAAATTCCAACTTAACTCAAAAGCAACGTCTGTCAAATATGTTAAGTTATGTTAGCTATCAATGTAAACAATACCAATATAATGAGTATCGCTAGTTGCTTTTTGAAACTCTAGATAATCTAAGATTTTCTTTCAAATGTATACCATATTTTCGCACAGAGGGAGTAATTATTACTAATTTGTTTATTTTATAAATAATTAAATTTCATCTTCCGAACATTCTCAACAACGAAATCAATTATTAAACATCTTGAATCGCCTAACCGATTTGAAATAATTGTTGTTATTCCTGAGTTAAATGAATTCGATTTATTATAATAAATTATAATTAAACAATAGCAGGTTAAACACGATAAATCTCATCCTAATACAATTGTTAACACATTTGGACTTCAAATTAATAAAATTATAGAAGACAAGAATATTATTATTAAATAATGAAAATGTTTTAGTAAGAGATTATTCATGTTTACGTTGGAACAATTTTTGCATTGAATAGCACGAGTTATGGTTGAATACAGTTCGATAGAATGTAAAATACATTGTCATTAAGATTTGAATATGACGTATAAATACTGTCCTTTGTTTCTCAGCTAATATACAAGTTTTTACTTAAAACTTTACTTAAAACTCAACGACCAGTGGCACGATTCATTACTCGTCAGCGGGCACGCAAGACTTTCATTTTAAAGTTCTGATAGTAAAAAAAAAAGAAAATAAAGCGAGATTGGATACATGTTTAGCAGATAAAAAGACACTTCTTTCATAATCTCGTACTTTCCCTTAGTTTGTATCCACTCGTGAAATGACTTACGTGACTATAAAGAAAGTTTTCCGCCTAGATATCTTCTGTTGTGAACGACAACATTTATATTATATATTAAATATTATATGTATTGTATTATATATATATATATTAAATATGTAATATTCTACGTGTATAGTGTATTAATACAATATATTAATATTCTATGTGTATACTGTATTAATACAATATATATTAATATATTATTCCAGGTTAAAGGTATTTAAAAAAACGCGCGAATTTCAAATATTTACAGATAGCTCCTTCGTAATTGAACAACATGTGTGACATGTTGTATATCCGTGGATTTCAAATGAATTTCGGATTATCTTATTATTGATTATTATTACCTCTATATATCGGTGAATGTAATTTTTAAACTTCGTGTAAACTACATACCTGGTGAATGCACATGCGTGAGCTGGCAGTTGACCACAGGGACGGTATTAAAAAATTTAATTTCAAAGGTTACTATTGCGGAGGTTTAATTTAATTTCCGTAAATCGGATTTTTCGCTCCAGAAATGAGTTCACTTGCTCGGCCAGCATCCAATTTAGAAACAGAAAAATACTAAACAGTATTTCTCCACCACTGTGTATTAAGCTTCGTTTCGGTGTTCCTTCTACACCAGAATTGTTATAACACAACACTTTCAGTGCGTAACACTGAAATATTCGCTGAGATTCATTAATTAAAAGACACGTTGTATTCGAAGTTTCTTTTTGGCCAATTGTGAGGATTATAATGTATAGTAATTTTATCCCTCCTCAGGCATGTGATATAATAAACGTCCTTGCGTTATAATAATGAACATAAATTCGAAATTTCGAACCACTGACAAATCTCATTTTTGGACATGCAGAATTTATCATTCCCTGATCTGTTGATTTCCATAACAACCACTCGTTCATTTAAAATGTTACTTAACCGCGTACATTTTACAATATAACGTACAATTAAACATAAGAAGGTCCGACAAAACTTTGAAAATTCATGTGTGACATTTCACAAGTGGATCGAAGGAAACATTTTTCTCATCTACAAAAGTTGTATCGAAGAGTATGAAACCACGGCTGCATTTGCGAGTGATCTTCCAGGCATAATTCAAAGTGCTACGCGTATTTTATTACACGTCGATTTCTCTCTTGTGCGAATGTTTATATGAAGACGAAGAAAAAAGTAGACTCGCTCGACTGGTTGATTTAGTGCTTGGAAAAAAAAAATGGTGAAAGAGTGAAGTTTAGTGCAGGGGTTGGAATTTTGTAACTAGAACTACGAAGAAAATGAAGAATGAATTTGATCGGTGCGGTTAGTTCGAGTTTAAAAAAATAACTACTTTTATATTTAAATCTGTTTTATATAACTTGCTCAGTCGGGGGTTGAAAGTCTTCAAAGGCTCGACGAGGACTGTTATTCTGTAAAATATTTTGCTGGGCACTATTCACTCTCGCTGTCGGCGTATTCAGGACGAAACTAGCTGAAATCAGGAAACGGCTACCAATTCGTGGAAAGTCGTCTCTCTCGTCGGTTAATTGTTCTCGATCTATAGCTATTTAAACGCAGAGTTTTTTCTGTTGAATAGAAACAGTGAACAAAGGCTACTGATAAAGATCAATATAAATTAATTATCAATATAAATCAATTTAAGTTAGTGATTAAAATCAATATAAATCAATATAAGTTAATTGTTCTTGGTCTGTAGCTATTTAAACGCACAGTTTTTTCTGTTGAATAGAAACAGTGAACAAAGGCTAGTGATAAAAGTCAATATAAAGGGTTTCCTCGAATACGTCTAGCGTGATCACTTTCTCGAATGATTATGTACTTTTCCTTTGGATACCGTTTCTATATCATTCGAAATCGAAATCGTCTGCCGAATGAATTCTTCACTATCATCTCATTGTAATCAGAATCTTTTAAAACAACACTAGGATAAGTTTAAAAAATGGTCATTTGAACAAGAAAATCGAAACTTTATTGGGTATATATATATATATATATATATATATATATATATATATATATATATATATTATCATATGTCGTTTAACGAATAATTTTTTTAGTTCATATCTTGCTCTTATTATTTGTATAGTACCAGTATTACTTGGTATTAATGATCAATTAGTTAGAGTTTTAGCACTTTCCTCAAAGAATCTGTCAATTTTAGTTTTTGGAAATTTCAATTGTGTAACAGCATCAACCTCTAAGTGGCATTTTTTACAGACGACTAGGTATAGGAGTTCATGGCAGATTACTCTAAAATTAAGAATATTTATTCACTTTACGCGCGATACGGAGACTATTGACGAACGTTTCGAAATATTAAAAAAAAATTCATCATAGCTTTCAGTTTCGAGAGTGGAAATGAAATTTCTAAAACGTGCGTACATGTACGTTTATCTTCCGTTTTATATTTCAATTTCGGCCCGGTGGTCTCTTGTTCCATAAGTCGTTTGATCTCTTCGTATACTTCGCAAATTGTCCTATATTTCTGTTCCTATCCTATTCTCGCGGCTACAATGCAACGATATGCTTGCACGTTTTGTGTCGCCGGCATACTTCATCGGCAGCCAATAGCTAGAGTAGTATCCCGGGAGAGACCTAGAGTAGGATTACATTGGATGCTGTGAACTCGGCTCGTTTGTAAGAATCAACCGCCATTGCACGGCGTAGGAATGCAAAAGCAGGTTAGCGAGATATATAACCAGCTCGCCAGCTTTCTTGAAAGCTTTCTCGAGGCATCGCGAAAGTTCGACCGCGCTGGGATAAACCCGGCATTATGTCAAGGGAACAAGAGCAGGATGATGCGTCTGACAATTAGACACGGAGAGCCCTGGAATCAGGCAACGAAGCGCGAAACTGTTCCAAGAATACATTTTAACGAACGTTTTCGCCTAACTTACTTAACGCTCGACTGTTATCATCGGGCTGTTTGCGAAAACCACAGCGACGAATTTCGGATGAAAATTCCTTTCCATTCTATAGAATTTTCATTTTTCAACCGTTTAACCCCGTTTCGTTTTGTAATTTTTCTTTTCCTTACCCTCCCTCCCCCTCCCATCCCGATTATTTTACATCAACGAATTTATCTTCTTTTTTTTTCTCTCTCTCTCTTTCTTTTTTTTTTACGTAGCTGTAGTCGCGAAATGGAATTCCAAGAATTCAGAGAGAATAATTTCATAAAATTAAAAGGTAATAACCAGATTGCGGACGTTTGAGCAAATGCATATTTTAATACGCGCGCGCACGTGCGATATGCAAAATAACATCTTTCCCGTTATTTTTTTCTTTCTATAATTGTATGAAATTAAAAGGTAATAAATTTATAATTATCAGTGACAAAATATTGTTGTAATGTTGCTTGGTCCTTAATTTTACTACGAACCTCTGCCGCAAACAATGTGAAATACAAAATAAAAAAATTCGAATATTCGAAATTTGGAAGACGAAGGAATACTAATTGATAATCTCAAGGTTTTTTTTTTCTTTTTTTTTTAGTATGCTCAGATTTCCTGTAATTTCGTTCGACAGCTTGCAATTTTTCTTTATTTTGACCAGGAATTCCAGCGTGCATATTGCATATAAAGTTTTAATAAAGTCAGTTCGAACAATTATTCTGCACTATTAACAAACCATATATAGTTGCATCGCGTGAAAAAAAGCGTACGGCTGATAATTCATGGAAATTTAGAGAAGATTATTTCAAGCTGCCAACGAATGAAAATTTAAATCGTGTGCGTTGTGAAGTTTGAATTCCTATCGACGAAAATTTTATAACAGCGAACTATTTCGATCTGGCTGGGCGTTTGTTTGTCTGATAAATCCACGTCACGTGGAATACAACTTTCAATAGCTTTTTTTTTTACATTAAAGCTCCTTCTCTTTAACTAACCGTGCAATTTTGAAGACTCTTCAATCGTTACAAAATTGACCGAAATTTATTTAGAATGATTAGAGAAACGTTTCACGTGTAATAATTTATGAGCAATATTGCCGAATTTTATTGCAAATGGATCATCGTAGTTTCAGAAATAATTGAAACACTGACAAATCACGTATGGATTTAAATATACCGCGCTTACATAAATAATTCTCCGTGTTTTGTGCGATAGTCTACTCGCTGCTTCGGGGACCGATCGTCTTCGATTCTTCTTTAACATCGATCGTCACTTTGTAGGTCGCGCACCTGACTGGCAAAGTTAAGTTGGTCAAACTGTGCGGTTCCAGAGATACGTCGCCTGTCTCTCCGGTTTCCTGGATACGAAGGCAGAGCCGAGAGAGAGAGAAAGAGAGAGAGAGAGAGATAGAGATAGAGAGAAATCAATAAATAATCAAATTAGACAGTTTGCGATTTCATCTAAAAAAATGTATCGCGACGCGAATAATGAAATTAAAATGATCCTAATAGGATTTTTCACTGGTTAGAAATTGTGCTTCTGGTGATTTTCTTCGTTATTTATTAAATCTCTATAAATCGTCAGAATGTCAAAAACCTGCAAAGACTACGTTTGATAAATAATTTGAGTGAAAAATTATAAATGCACAGATACGCAGGTTTTAACATCAGGCTTGGATCAAATCGAACGTCTGTTAAACAATTTCGACTAGTTTTATATATATTACGAATGAACCTCGTGCATGATCTGTGCATGACCATAAGAATGATAATGGCATTATATTGCTCGTGATTGTAATTGCGGTGAAAGATTGATAGGAAAATTGCACGTATAATCTGAACTTCTTACGTGTAATTTCAGAATATATTGTGATATTGTGGAAAAAAACAGAGGAGAAAAAAAAATATGTCTGTAAATTACGTACATATACATGTATGCATGCACGAATTCAGACACGCGCATCTAACGCTAGTACTTTTCGGAGTCGAACAAGTCGATTAGCATAGAGATTGAGTCGTGGCTGTTTATGCAAATGCAGTACGGTAGTAAAGGTAGTAGCAGTAATTGACGTCTACGTCGTCAACGGCGATGACGTTATTTCGACTTAAGAATTGAGCCGATCTTAGAATGTCTGCCTTTCTCTAAAAGAGAGAGCGAGAGAGAGAGAGAGAGAGCGAGAGAGAGAGAGAAAAGATCGCGTGTAAGAGTAGGAATAAAACTTTTGGACTGAAACGAAAAGTATTGCAAAATGTTGCAGTAACTAAGATTTTCTGGATTTATATGTTATTAAAAAAATCAACTTCGACTCGATTAGAGCTCGAATTTTAACTCGATATAAATTTATGATCGTCTTTGTTCTTTGACAAGTGTTTCATTTTAATGAGTTATCAGGATTCGGGGGGGAAAAAAAGTGAAAGGTTCAAAAAGTTGCCGAGTGAAAATATTGAATCCATTCTAATTAGAATAATTATAACTATAAGAAGGCCTTCCTCAGTGACAAAAAATTAAAAAAATGGAATATTTCTCAAAAAAAAAAAAAAAAAAAATTTCATACTTCTTCTTAATATAATAGTGAAAATATTGAATTCATTCTAATTCCTCAATGACAAAAAATTAAAAAATGGAATATTTCTCTAAAAAAAAATTTCATACTTCTTCTTAATACAATAGTTTCATTGACATAACCGGAGTTGCTTGTAGTATAGAATATACGTATATTTCACTTGAAAAGTTTGAGCATCCAACAGTACTAGTATTATTTCCTTGATATATCACTTGCAAATCACAATCAATACGTACAATCAAGTACGTATCTCTTCTTCTTTCTTAAGAAACTGGCCTCAATTATAGTTATCGATTCTAATTTCCAGCTTCTTCGTAGAACTACTGATACATAACTATTTATCAGAAAGTTTCAGTTTTCATCAGATAGATGTAACTTGATAAAATTATATACATCCCTTCCCCTCTTTGAAAAAAATCGATACCAATTACAAGTTCGATTACTAATTTCTAGCTTCTTTCTGGCTTACAGAACTACTTATCCTGATTGTATAAATTGATAATAATCAATTTGGTGACTGGAGGTATTATGTGTCTGGTGGTGGGTCTATTCGCGAGTACAGATCGGCAGAGGACGACGTCAACGCCATTAACATCGACATTAGCATTAGCATTAGCATTAACGCCAGCACTGGTAGGAACGTCGTCCTCGGCTTGTCCTCTCTGTCCGTCCTCTCTGCCACCTACATACATCCACGCAAAATGGTTCGTTGCTCGTTTAGGCGGGCCTTCCATGATTTACACCGAACATGTCTAATATCATGTTTGAATTCGTACGCTCGAAGCAATTAGTATGATAGTTCGAACGAAAGTTTTCACATTTGAATCAACATACTTTTAATCGCTGCTGGTGACACTCAAGTGTTTATGGATTAGATTACTTGATGCTTGACTGCTTCAACGTTAAGTTTAATATTTAGTATTTGACATAATTGATTTCTTATACTTGTTACTGAGAATGCAAGTTACGAAATAAAATTAAATACCCGAAAATTTCAAATAACTTACAATCTATATATAGACAGTACTGTTGTATTTGATGATTAACACGTAGATTTCCAACGAAACTTCACTTCCTCCTGATTAGGAATAATATTGAACGTGCGATGGCAATTCTTGCACGATTCTTCCTCGATTTTCTCGAAGTATTGGTGACACTTCGCCACGTGTTGCACAAGTAGTTGCATAAACAATTTTACGAAATATTTTTCAATTCTTTGGTTAAACACACACGATCGCAGATGAAACGAAGAAGCGTAGCGTTGATAATTAAACGCAGTCGATTATTACCTAGTTGCTTTCCATTTCTAGCATACATGCTTGCCCTATATCAATTTGGTGAGCAATGTTGGCAAGAGAATCGTGTTTCAAACAGATTAGCTCGGGATTTACAGTCACATGACAGAAGTAATCCACACGATTCAAGTGTCATGTCACAGATTCTTATACGTATAACACGTCGAGTTATCCATTACGGTTTAAGATTTCTTTAAGCACGACTAAAATTAAGCTAAAAAATAATTTAAGCCAAAAGTTACCACCAATCGGAGTTTGTGAGCAAAACGTTAAATCCGTTCCATCTATCATGTTTATATACACGTTTCGAACAAAATTTGGCACAGTTGTCCGCGTGAATTTATTTTCAACAATTCGACGAAAAGCCTTTATTTTTAAACGGCAACTGCGCGCGGCGGAATTAAATCGAATTTCATACCTTATTCGTCCCTTTGAATTTTGCATTTAATTACACGATAGGTGAGATAAAAATCGATGGGGAAAGGTGTAAAATTTTTAACAAAAAAAAGAAAACAAAAAAGAAGAACACTCGCTTTTCATATATCGCGCTCGCGACGAAATTCATTCAATTTTTCAACGAACCAAAAAATAAAAAAAGAAAGAAATAATAATTTCCATGCTTATGCTGCAGTGTTGCACGTTACGCGAGATATCCAGATTAAATCCAATCCATTGTTTGCTGATCTTATTGATGAATAATTTATTTCGGCGTGTATGCGCGTTAAAAACATTTATCATCCGCCTGTATTCTCGTTTTCTTTTCGCTTGCGTTATATTATATCCTGTAAAAAGCATCGATGTGTACGTAACTTTCAACAATATGTTTCTTTCTAAATGACATTAAGAAGGAATTTCGTGCAAAATTATTAACATTAATATTATTTAATGTATTAATGACACGAAACATTTTTCAGTGAGGGCAGCAGCATATATATATATATATATTATACCTTTTAAATTTTTCGTATCCACCTGTTTCTGTTAACACGACAGAATTGACAGTTTCTAAAGAATCAATTAATTGCATCGTACCCGTAGGAAATTCGTTTCGTTCGTTACGAAGCCTTACTCTGCTCAGACATCCGCGCCTTTCTCCTCCTCGGATACCTCAGAAAACACGCTGCAATGCAATTTTCTGGAAAGGTGTTCGAAGAAACACCATTGTTCAGCTCAGCCTCGCGATAAAATTGCCTCAACATTCGATAGAATCATACGAGCACTCGCTGGAAGAACCACACTGGGCACTTATCCAGGTTGTGTGTGATCTCCTATCGCTGATTGTACATTTAAATTCGCTCGTCCTTCACGTTGCTCGAATTCCACATTCTCGGTTTTTTTTTTATCGTGCTGCACTTTTTAATAGCGGCGTGTCCTCGTTCAAGCCTCGTCAACGTTTAAGTTCAGTTTATTATCATCGATGTCGAAAGTACAAATAACTCAAGTCAACTTTAATTTCCCAATTGGCCTGAGAGACTCGCCAGACGTTTGAAATCGTTATACTCATCGATCGTCACTGGTCACACACAGTGGTTTTGGTACAATGAGTAACTGTGAAACGAGTTAAACGCGAATGAATTGAAATCGCAGTATCGATCATGTAAAAGGAAACAGAGAGAAAAAAGAAATTGGTTTATTTTTTATTTATGCCAAACAGGAGCGTCGTTTGTTTCGCTCAATCTCGTATATACGAAAGACCGTGATCTAAAAACTCTGGAGCCAAGAGAGAAAGAAAGAATTATCGATGTGATTGCGTGTGTTGGGACAATTTCGTGTAATTGCCACGCGGTGACGAGGCGTTAAAATCGAAGTGTAAAATCCTGCCCTCTCTACCCCTTACGAAAAGGGGGACAATAAATTTCATACGAATGTCGCACGGCGCGGAACGGCAGAGTTGTAAAATAGTGATTTATTTACAATGCGAACTAATTGATTTACAATCGCGGCGATGACCGTGCAACCAATAGCGCGTTTCACAGCCGCAACTTGTTCCACCCTCGCTTTCTTTTTTTTCTCGCCACCATTTCCCGCTACTTCCGTCTGGCAATTCCACACAGTTTATTATCAAACTTCGATGTGGTTACGAAAGTCGTCGATTATTGTTTTTCAACATTAATTTCGCGACTGTCTTTTTATACCCTTTTTTTTTGAAATCGAAGGCTGTAAGACTCAATGCGAGCAGAGTGTATTCTTTCAATTACACGCAAGTCGACAGAAATTCAGAAAATTTAATAATAATAATCATCGTGCATATTTGGAATAACAAGATGCTTTCCTTTTACACGGGGATATCATCTAAGAAGATATATTTTTACGTGTGTGTGTGCGTGTGTGTGTGTGTACAAAAATAGGAAACAACGTCTGAACAATTCCTTACGTATGTCTAGCTTTTCATGCGCTTTTCTCCACTATTTTCCAGCCTTTATAGCCGATATTCCTCTTTTGCAGTCTCTATCCCACACGCTGAAAGCTTCGTATAAAATCGTAAAAGTGATACGCGTGTACAGCTGTGTTTTCCAGATGGCGTGTTGAATATCGGCCAAATTGTAAAAGCAGCATTCTATCGAGAACACGCGAAATTGAAAAAAGAGAGGCATATCACCGCAAATACGACGTCCCCGCGATAAGGATTCTCGTTTATTATTTTAATCCTTTGGAGCATATACGCAACGCTCGCAGAGTGTTATAGACATAAGTACACGCGCGACGTTTAAAGTTGCAATTAATCAGAACATTATAAATGCAGGTTTGACGAATGTTTTTAGACTGCGAATCTATTTATATCATTCGTCTCCGTAATTTTCTCTACTCGTACAATTGGAATTTCATCTGTTTTACGTTCATCAAATTTTATTACAACGATTTCTATAGTAAAGAGTTTTCCTTCGAATTACGATGAAATTAGTTTATTTTCACGATCTATTTACTGTAGTTTATTAATTTCGTAATTAGCAGGAGCAATTGCATATATATATTGTAGAAATGTATATATTGTAGATAAATTTATATACTGTAGAATATATATATAAAAGAGTTTGAATATTAATAGATTATATTATACGTTTGATTATACGATTTAAATAATTTTATGTACAATAATTGGATGAAAATCCACAGTCTAGTAATCAGAGATGGCTGATATTTTGAAATTTAGTTTTGGCAGTAATAATCTTTATCAGCTCTCATCCTTGCCTGCCTCCTGTCAACGATTTCGAAGTTATGAGATCAACATTTTTTAAGAACTGTCAAGTCCACCGTTCGGGTGGAAAGTTTAAAAAAAAAAATTTCGTTTCGCTATCGAGATACGCGCCTCGATATCCTTCGGCGGTTACTTTCAACGATTAAGTTGGGAGAAAATTTCGTTTCACTCTTATCGGGCCTCTCTCGGCGTGATCTTTTCAGCAATTACTCGGGTGTAACTATGTTGTTAGTGGTAACTTTCTTCCATCCGGCAGTGCCTCTAAAGAGAGAGCACACCGCGTTTGTAGAATTTGTAGAATTTTTGCTGGATGAAACTTGGAACTTGTCTCCACTTAGGAGAATCGAGCGATAAATCTCGTTAAAGCGCGATTGACGTTCTCGCAGGTAGCGTTGTCGAAGTTTTTTAACATTCGGCAACTTTTCATCCCCTAAAGGGGAATTTTCGTAATTTAGTGCCTTTAAATGGAACATCTGTTCCGCGGCACGCTGGGGGCCATTACGTCAACCGGATGTCACATAAACAATTCAAGTTTCCAAAATACTTCTATCATTTTTCCATCCAGCTTGACTGAGAGTTTTTGTTTCACGGGGGGGAAAGTTCGGGCGGAAACTATGGGCGGAATTGCGTCGTGCAACTCGCAATTCAAGACTCTATGAACTCTTGCGCCATTGTCTAAATTTTCGCCCCTCTCTCTCTCTCTCTCTCTCTCGTCTGTGTATTGTCTCAAAAGTGTTTCAACGAACGTGCCCGCTTTCAGCTATTATTTTACAGTGATGTTTGGCGATAAATTTTAGGCGCCAGCCATCATTCTTCGGTCGATTGGGCTCGCATGGCCGATGCGAACTGAACGGTAAACTTTCGAATGGGATCGATAATTTCACCAGTCCGGACAGGTGAGGAATAATCACTACTCTATCGATTGTCGACCCACTCAGCAATTCCCTCCCCCCCCGTCCCCACTCCGTTGAACTTCATATATTAGTACTCGTACATAACGTTTCCTAATTTTACGCGACAAGCGTAAGGCGTTGGGGAGAATCAATTTCCCCTTGATTACTGCTGTTCGAGAAATAATCTCGCACAGTGAAAACTCGCGAACTGTGAAACAAGAGTAATTGTAAGAAGATTTGGCAGTGGAATTTCCCTTATGTATCCGGGTGCTAGCCTACCGGGTGTGTTTATACATTTGATTGTTAAAAATGTGATTTCGCGGATAGTGTGAAAGTTTTTTCACGTATTAAAGCAGTAGCGGCTCTTAAGAAATTTATTTTCAATTTTCTTAAGAGAGGTTTGATTTATTGTTAGAAACATATACAAAAGAGTGAATTTCAACACACCTCGCACAGAGTCGATAGAAATGCAACTAGTATTCTTAGCAGTTAAAATATATATTTAACTAGATTACAACAAATGAAAGAGCGTATTAATAATGTGCGTTTGTATTTCGTTTACATGTGATTTAACTTTTAACGACAGATAACGATGGAAATTATCATTAATGAGAAACGATAAAAATGAGATGTTAATTAATTAATTAATTAAGTAATTAGATATTAAGTAATTAGAAATTTAAAGAATCACGATATTCGTTTGATGAAATTAATAACAGAATCGAAAGAGGAGTATTAAAGAAAGCGTTCGTGTACATACGCAACAAAATGAAACCGAACGCATAATAATTAGATATTCTGAATTATATAATGATAACACGAATGTGACGGCAATAAATTACCCTTAATTACGGAGTATCGACATTTTTGTCATTACCGCGAACGTGTAGTTTTTTCACCTCCCTCCCCCGAAGTAATTGGCAGTTAATGTATATTTAAGGATTTCGAGAAAATAATGCCCCTCGAGCTGTTCAGCCGCTCTAAAATCCAATAATGCGCGACGCGCGACGCGCGATCTGTTCGATATGAGGCTATCGACTCGATAGATTATTCGAACTAATGGAGCATAAGTCCATTCGAAACCTTTCCAGCAGCGACGTTGCACCGACGACGAGGAACGAAATTGCGAATCAATTAACGAAACCGTGGAAATTAAAAAAGAAAAAAAAAAGGAAAAGATATATATATATATATATTTATTGATATTCACGAAACTGCGCGCGATGAGAGATAAATAAACATTCGAACGAGGCAAGTATCATCCCTCTCTCTTCGGAAATGGTTGTTGCAATCACTGTTAAATTTATTTGAAAATTTTAATAGCTTCAACTTGTTCACCAACGAGTTTCATTAACCGCGGACTTTCCAACGATAAACTCGAGAAATTAGATGTAATCCTTCTCCACGTTTTAAACGTTCGATAACGATATAGTTTTTGCAGTTTTATACGTATGAACCACGACGAACGTGAAATGTACTTTGACGAGACATTAAACTCGAGTACGTTTGCAAGCACCATGTTCCAAAATGTACGTATATTATTGTTATGTAGCACTGATTGTGAGCGTGCTTGAACGACATGAGTTGCTTGTGATTATGAGATACGTGATAATCGATCTCTCGAATAACTAGTACTCGAACAATTAACATTTTCTGTTGAACGATGTTCGATACTATGTCAGTCGATATTATGATACCATCATATGTAGTTGCTGTGATAACTCAAAAATGCAGTTGCTATTGATAAAAATAGGATTGTCCTTCCAATTAATCAGACATAGTTACATTAATTTGAAAGAATAATAATATAAATTTCGTCAAATATGAATATATAAATTAATAAAAAATAAAAGGAAGCTCCATTTGTGTGAATTAGTCGAACCAATCATCCTGAATTTACGTCTTTTATAATGTATGAAATTCTTTTGAAAGCAAAATGAATATTTGGACAATAACGTGTAGATAAAAATAAGCCTGAAGTAATTTGAATTATTAAAAAAATTCACAATGTTGATCAAAAATTTCAGAAATAATTAACATTTATAGGTGTAGGTGAAAAAATAAAGTTTGGCCATTTGATTTGCTTCGGAATCTTCTACAACATTGAAACGAACTCTTTGTCGTGCGCGAGGACAACTTTAAAGTAGAATGAGAATAATTTAGTATCATTTTCGACATGAAAACGATGCTTTTGGAAAACTAGGATTATTAAATATTTCTCAACAGCCAAATGCTATTTAATTCTATGTACAAACTTTGTGTACACGTACGCCACGTACATCGGTACGATCAATGTGACCCAGTTTTCTAATTCATTTTTTTTTCTTTCTTTTTTCGTAATTAACCACACAGGTACTACTACAGTGGTACATATTTAAACGCGACAAGATCATAATGTGCAGCTGGAAGACGTGTTTCATGCACATATTGCGCGTATACCGAAAAATGTCTCAGAAACTTCCTTTATATTCTTTCTGAAACGAAAAAAAATCGAATTCAGCTGCAACGCGATGAAATGAACTATATTTGACGACCTGTGATCTTGAAATCTCACCGAGAAACAACATCAAGAGAAATATCATTGAGTAGCGTGATTTTATGATAACAAACGAAGATATTTAAATCCCCTGCAACTCATTCTACAGAATTTGCAGATGAACAAACGTCATTGTAGGACAAGTGCTACATTTGTTTCAAAACTGAAAAGAAAATAACGTCAAATAACACTTTGTACAACAAAGTTACACATACGGAGTGTTCACGATATTTTTGTCCAGCGTTTGCCCTCGGAAATATTAAACAAGATGTGATTTCGGTTCATTGATAAAGTGATAACTTTTGTGCAATTACGCGAATATTCTAAGTCGGCAAGCATTTAGTGTCTAATGCCGCATTATTTGACGAAAGAAAAAGTAGATATGAAGGAAGAATAGAAATCACTATCGAAAGTTATTATTATTATTATCTGTGTACAGGGTGAATTTTATACTTTCAACTTGATGGAAATACATGTAAAGTAAAAAAAAATTGATCTCGACGTTGGATTTCAAAATCAAAGAAAATTTCTTTTTCTTCTCGCATTGTATTCTACTCGTCACGAAGGTAAAACTTTCCCAAGGAAAGTTCTAACAGCGACTTTATGGCTCTGGATCTTTCACGACTCTAAAGAACATCATTTACCGTATGATTGAATTTCGTCTTGACAGCCACCAAAAAAAAAAGAAAGAAAAAAAATAGCATTCTACATAAAAAATTAAAAGTCACCAAAATTTCGTGAAAAATATTGTTATACACTGCCTCTGTGTCGGTCTTAGTAAACTGTACAACATTGTTCTCTGCCATTTTTCTCCTCTTGTTTACCATTCGCGAGAAAAAACCGCCGGACAAAAATCACGCGAAACACTCTGCATGTCAAGAGTTCATCTGCCAAATATTAGAAAATATTAGAAAATGTCTGGAAAAAGGATTTTTGGTTATCTCGAACGTATTATATCGTTAAATAGCAACAGCTGAATCAATGTGCGAACGTTGTATTTACTCGCTGACAAGTAAATAGCAGTGAACAACTATTCTGGTGAACGCAACTGAAAGCACTGTGAGAAGCTAGTGGCGATTTAGAACAAGGATCGCCGTCTTACCGGACAATTGTACCGTGGTTTCGCCTTAATACCCATATATCTCGATTACTTTGCTGGTCTTTGACGTCACAGGCATAAGACAGCTCTGCTCGGCTAAGTATACACTGTTGTTAACTGAATCTGAAACCTGGCTCTGGCGAGAGATGAGTTCTTAGAGCCGAAATGTATTCCATGCTATTTGCACGAGATTCACCTAAGATGTACGTAGACGTTTCGTAGACCGAGCAAGACTTTTCCTAACAATCGTTGCATGTATTGTTATACATATGTGCTTATTTATGTTGTTATCTTATCTGCTGAAGATGTTTAATCGGAGTAATTTTTTCGTATAATGTGAAGATCATCGATTCTCTTCTTCTCTTCAAGAAAATCAAGCTAAAAATCCTCGGACACGCGATAGATGGTGGAAATTTTAAATAGGGGAACACTTGCACTGAAGCTTGTAATATTACGCGATAGATTCTATATAGTTTCGCATGCCTTATTGCAATATAGATTGTGGTGATTATTCAGAGACACGACTGTAATTGATCCTATACGTTATACGTCGAAATGCAGAACACCGAGACAATTTTGTTGAAATTTTACGCCTTTGTATTGAAAAAAAGAGAAAAAAATATTTTGTTTCTTCATTGAAATTCAAATTCAAATCGAAGGCGAAGGCACGACGTTGGAATTGAGGTTCAAAGTTCACGTTGTGTTATTCGTATAACGTCAGAATGTAATCACGATCTTTCAAAATATCTGGAAATATCCGTCATCTTACGAAGCGAAGTTCAATCGACAGGGACCAAACGAGTCAATTTTTCACGAATCTTTCGCGCGAATGAGTATCGCGCCGTTAATAAAATTAACACGAATCTACTAAATCGAATCGAAACGCTTGCTAAATCGAATTACACTGACACACGTCGCGAAATATAAACCGACTTCGATAGAATTCCACATCACAAGTGTGATTAAGTATTTTCCAGTGGCGGAATTGCAATCGAGTAGACGGTGAATCAGAGAAATCAATTCTGGAAGAGCGAAAGCGTTCAACTGCCCGATGTACGATCAGCCATAAAACGTTGCCGAGTGCTGGCCTCGTGGCCAGGACAAAAGAATGAAACGAGAGGGTTGCCCGTTCGGGAAAGGAGTGACATGAGGATGGCGGCAAAGAGCTTCAGCAGAGACATAGGAAAACAGAATGAAACGCTGGAAATAGAGGATAGACGTAGCAGCAAAATGGGAGGGGGGAGGGAGGCAAAAGAAAAAGAAAAAAGAAAAGAATAAGATGGGGTGAAAAGGATGGAGAAGGAAGGAAGGAAGGAAGGGGAAAAAAGAAAAGGAAAAAGAAGAAAGGCCGGAGATCGGAGTGAAAAGGCATACGAAGGAGATCGATTCAGCGTGGCATGCGAAGAAATTTGGTCGTTCGAAAATCAAAGGTTGACTACGAAGTACCGTACAACAGACAAGCCGGAGGGTCGAAGAGGGTGGAAAAGGGGTGAATGGAGGACTTGACCGGTTGGTGGGTTGGCCGGTCGATTGGTCTCTTTTACTCTTTAGCGAAGCACAATGACCGGCTATTTGGCGATTCTTGGACCGTGTCGCCACCACCCTCGGTTTAACCTCCCTCTGACCTCTCACTGTACTCGATGACTCACCCTACCTAGCCGCAACCACTATCTATAACTGGACTAAGCGGAAAGCGGAGTGAGTGGAGAACACGTTTGCAGCCGAGACCTCGAGGTTTAGTATCCAGAACTTTAAAATCACAAACACGTTTGCCCGGTGTACCTTTCTTTCCTTTCACAGAGCATTGGATTGTTTCGTTCTTTTCTACCCTCTATGATCTCTCCCTTATTATTCAGTTTCTCTCTGCTTTCTCTTTCCGATTTGTACACATTGCCAGTAATGAAATGAAAATACCATTGCCAATGACAAATGACAAGT
This sequence comes from Tetragonula carbonaria, assembly GCA_032399595.1. Lineage (NCBI taxonomy): Eukaryota > Metazoa > Arthropoda > Insecta > Hymenoptera > Apidae > Tetragonula > Tetragonula carbonaria. The sequence continues at coordinate 1,064,642 of JAUCRC010000020.1, forward strand.
ACCATAGTCGGTGTGTGTTCGATAGTTTGCACATTTTTCGCGCAGTATTGAATTTCAGTCAATAGTTTTCTTTTTTTGTAGAAATATCCTACGAGTGCCACAGTTTTCTTTGCGATTTGTACGAGTTGTTCACTATTTGTACCAGATCACTATATCTGGTGTTATTCGAATATTGGTGCTATTCTCACGTTCATCGATAAGAAAAGAATCTGTGAATTTCAGGGCTATCTTGGTTGAATCTCAGGCAATATTAACAATTTGTTTTATGAATTATATACCGTAGGGGATGAAAGAAAGTAGAAATGCCACTTTTTCAACGCGGGTCACGTATTTAAAAGATGAAAGAAATTGAACGGAAAATGGGTTAGATGATCGATCAGGAATCTATTTAGGTACAAACTACCCCCTCGACTTATAATTTGTTTACTGCCGGCGTTGAGAGCGAACCGACGCCGATGAAAAAAGATATTTTTCATCAATCTTATTTTATTCACTTCTCAGCGTCTACGAAGTTTTAGAAATATTTTTCGTCACTCGAGATTTTATACTTTAATCTTCACACATATTCCGTCCGTATGATGGAATATGTGTGATGGAATAAAATTCGTCATTTCACAGACGTCAATCACCAGCAGCCAAATGACGAAAATTAGTCATTGCGAAAATGTCATTATCCGATGAATAACCAGAAACGTAATACATACATACAAAATTTGACGCTGTGCCATCGAGGGTGGAAAGATTCATATATCGAATATATTCAATATAAATTTATATACTGAATCTAAATATAATATAATGTTACATTTAAATGACAATTTTAAGGATTCTCAATGTCACTGAAAATCATTAAAATATGAATCTTTCTATCTATCGTTAAAGCGTAAGTCTTCTACTTGGACTGTCTCAAGTTCCTTTTTTTCAAAGTAGTTTTTATATCATACAGAGAGTGAGAAGGTAAGAGAGACTTTTAGAGCCTCTGTAAAAACATAAAAAAATTTTCTTCGTAATTCGATTCATCGCGGTTGTAAAAAAATTGAAATTTCTCCTTTGCTGTACGATTTCGTTTTGTTTCATTCTTTTTTTTTTTTGAATTTTTGTTTAACTCAAACGTACAAAGTTCAACGAAATGACGAAAAAAGAAATTGTACAGCAAGTTTTAAGGGACTCGTTGTAGAGTTTAATTGGAAACGTTTAATTTTTCAAGATCACGACGGATTTAGTATTTTTACACGCAAGTTTTTACAATTTTTTTTAAAATGAAAGAACACTTTTTCTTTTGCGCTATGTGATGTTAAAGTCTCTTAGGGAAGAGGACGAATTCAGGGCAGTTTTACGGATAAATGGAAGGTTTACGCTTTATAATGAGACCAAGTTTCGCAAAGCGAAATAATTCTACGAAAACAGATTTTTTTCATCTGCCAGAATACGATAACACGGTGAAGCAGAATTCTCTCGGTTAAGTCGAAATATTTTACAAAGCACTCAGTTTTACTTTCTTTTCGCATTTTACGTGCAAGCACTCAGTGAAACGTGTCCATTTTGCTCGTCGAAAACTAATTATGCCAGTACGAACTGATTGACCAGACACCGACGATAATATTCGAGGATCATAATATACCTCAGTCGTGACAAATTTCACGCAACGGTCGGTCAATAAAACAAAAGGAAAAAAAAAAAAAGAAAGGAAGGAAAAGAAAGTCCGGCGGAAACATGAATCTCGAGATGGCACATGAATCCCGGAAGTAAGTTTCATGCGGCTGCTCCGTACTAAATGCCTAGTTGATCCGGTTTTGCGTGCTTTATGGAGTGCAGGACCGTGCATCACTGGACGAACGTGAGGCGCCATATTTCCAACGGATGTAGAACGATCGTGACTTCGTATCGCAAATGAAATCACGTACTCCGGCCGTTTAACACGGAAACGGTATTCTACGTAAACGATTCCGTCTGCCTGCGAATACCATCGGCTAGATACCATCCAAAACCCCTTGGCAAAGTGTGTGTCCCTCTACGAACGTATGCATGTAAATTCAATAACGTGTGCATTACGCTTAGCCCCGAACATAGACATAGAGTCATGATCGCCCCGAACGAATTAACACGGCTATATACTTATGCATACGCATTTTCAATTTCGATTTATCGCGTGCACACGCGTGTCGAAAATGAAAGAACCGCGTGAACTGCTAGCTGAACGAGTCGGGCTTCATCGATATTCGCTGCCTTTTATGCCAAACGAACAAAACTACAACTGCCAGCAATTACGATATCTGTGGCCGATTCTGTCTTGGCTCAATTCGCCAACGATAAATACCGAAAGCGGAAGTAGAAGAGGATACTACGAAGAAAGTAATTTGCAAAATCGAAGGTCTGCTAGACAGGAGATGGATAAGTAAGAATTAATTCGCAAAGTTGACACTCGAGTGTTTAACACTCGAACCGTACCGGCATTTTACATATACCTATTTTACCATAAGGCAAGGCATTTGACGCCTCATGAATAAACGTTGATTTTTAGAAAGAAATACTTCATTTATTAAAGGAAATAATTCGCAACGCAACTTCTGATTTCTAATAAAATAATCAAACTTATATTTTTATTTAAATAAAAAAAAAATCAATTAATTGCACTTTTTACGTATGGACTGGAGTTTCTCCTTCGTACATTTGTCCGCAGACAAACTTTTTGCAAATTATGCAAGTTTTTGAGTGGTTTTATTACCCGTGCACAATCTTATTTGACATTTTCTTCGTGATTGGGAAATATTGCTTCGGCTGCTTGATTGGTTCCTTGTTGTAGGTTTTCTTTTCCTTCTTCGAGAAATTCGTGATACTCTGTGACTAGTTCATCTGCGTTCATCTAATTGTAACAGGAAACACTGTTCTTGATATCTTTATTCCAGATGTTCCCCGATAGAGTATCCATGCATTCATTCCAGCTAAATCCAGGATATTGAAGAATACGTGCACAGGCCGTCTATTGCATTTGGATTTTCGCGCCATTTGATGCAATCACATCGACGCCAAATTTAGTCTTATTATAATAAATAATTGTTTCCGTTGTTCGCTTTCCATTATTTTTGGTCTTGATGCATGGTTATGTCTCAAACTTAGTGTCGTGACATTTTTCGTCGGTTTTGATTTGATAAATTCAGTCAGAAAAGTACGTAAATTACGAAAAGTACGTGCATAAGGTATACAAAGAATTTCTCTCGGTAAAAAATAAGCTAAGAGAAAGATAGAAAGCGAGAAAAATTGAATAATCAGACAATATATAAGAATTTAGAGAAACGAAACGAAAGATTAGCGAAAGAAATAACAATGAATGTACGATTTTAAAGGAAATTTCGAAAAGGGGTTATTTGACTCCGCTTGGTACGTTTAGTGTTAACACACAGCGTTTACAGCGAAAAGAAGTTCTCAGGAAGAGAAGAACGAATATTTTATTGAAAGAGAGAAAGAGAGGAACGTCGAAGATCATTGACGTAGATTCAGAATCTCGAGCATTAACGCAATACGAAAATATCATATTCAACGTAATATAAGTTTGAGAAACTTTCAACGGAATCTGCCAAGTAATGTTTCATTTCGTTTCCTCTCGTAGAGTTTCTTGAAAGTGTTCCTTCGATTTGATACGCTGCTCCCCCTTTTTTTCACCCTCCAGTTAGAATATACGTATCCAACAGGGTTCAACTCTGGTGATTGCATAAGTATATAAACGTATCGGGTATATAGAACGTAAATATATGTAGCGGACAGCGTGTTTCACGTTGTCAGTCGTGTTCGAGGTATTAACATAATTCTTAATTAATCGGCTTTTCCTGGTAAGTTTCTCTTTCTGAATGTTTAAACGACAGTGTTTAGCCATTGTTCGATCAGCGGATGATAGCAGTCAGCTCGACCGAGAGTTGCGAATTTCAGATAAATTCAATCGGATTTTTGTTTTGATCTACTATCCGCCCGAGGATCCGGGAGTCTTCCGACGAATTCGGAATTCGACGTGAATATTTGGACGAGATTTATTTTGTAATAATGTATTTTATAATTAATATTATATTAATTGAATGTATTTCAATAACATTTTTGTTTAATATTAATTACAATAACATACAGCGAAGAGCGTGTACCGATGAAAAATTTATCGATAATTCAAAAATAACTGATACAAATTTGTAAAACAAGATCATGCGTTGGTCTCGCTTTAAAGCACCGAAGCTTGTACATTGACAATTGTGAATTTGTTCCCTTTTGAGAAGGATTTTGCATCACATTTGTCTCCAAAATTGCAAAAACATTGAAACGCGCGTGAAAACATTGAAAAAATTTCTCTTGCGAAACTGAATCTAGTTTGGAAGATTGAAAAAATGTTTTCCTTTGCTAACAATCTCTCGAAACTCGCTTTTTCTTCGCCATTTCATCGAACTTAATTAGGAAAATTAATTACGGTTGGATGACAAAATGGATTGGAATCTTTGTCAAACTTTGTTTCACTCAATGGAACAGTAAAAAATTGTAGAACAATGATTTTTAGAGGATCATCGCGAAGGAGAAAAGTTCAATCTTTAAAACGAGTTTGTGAAAAGAAATATTTTTTAATATTCTTACGCCCCTCGATGTGTGATATTTTTTATATTTTTTATTTTATATTTTCTATATTTTCTACAAAAATTGCCGAAATTACGTTTCCGATTCTAGATTTTACGGATCGATCGACGAAGCTAGTTACTTCATTCAAAAATCTGTTCACTGAAGCGGCGTAAGCCCTGTTCTCTGGTACGTGCATTATTTGACTTGTTGCATCCTTTATCCCGGCAACGCAACGCAGGCAACAAATGTGGTTTATGCACGAAGACGTGAAACATTTGAACACTAAGTTTCATGAAAAATGGATTAGGCGCGGCGGCCGTTGCGACAGGGCCGTGCCGTTTACGCGATTTAAATCCGCTAGGACTTTTTATCTATGGGGACATTTAACCCTTAACGATCCGAAAGTATTTCAAGTTCACTTCCCACCAGGTCCAAGCTATTTTTCATACGAAGTATTAAAAAGTATTGAATTGTATCCGAGGTGGAATGTCATCGATTTCTGTAACATTTTTCCACTCGGTATTCTCATCAGCAGTATCGTGTTCATCTTCTTCATCCTCGCTGTATGTACTTATATTTGGAATTTTTCTTCATTTTCTAGGAACTACTTCGCTATCGCTACTATTGTCACTATCGTATAATCTGAAAACGTAATGCTTCGCAGATTTTCATTTTCATCGATAGAAATACCGAATTCAAACTCGTCGTCGCTATTGCTAATTATCATTGAAATTATCGTTATCATCGTGTATTATTCTTTCAGAGTTTCCGGCCATATTTTTTACGGTTTTATTAACAAAATAAAATATAATCAACTAAACTGTGTAAAAGAACTCCGATAACGCGCGCGTTCTTTTGAAAAATCAAACGCAAGACTGACTTGTGGCATGCGAAGAGCACAAAAAAGTGCACGTACAGAAAAACGGTAAAAGATAACAGAACATAGATAACAAAGCGAAAACAAATTCACAGAAACGACATGGCACAACTTACTTAACGCGTTAATAGTAAATATGACAACTCTAACAGTGATGAAAATAATAAATTAGTTTTTGCCGCCCATATACGCGGCATTGGACCCAGTAAGTAAAAATTCTTATATGGCGGCATTGGTCCGTTAAAGGTTATAAAGTATGACGCACATTAAAAGTAAAAGTAACTAAAAATATAACTGCATACAATAATTTCGATACTACAATAGTACGATAACAACTTGGCATTATTTATCAGTAATTTCACCGTTATTTTTAGCGCAAGTCAGAGCAATCCCCGATTTTGCACTACACGAGAACAATTAACAGAGTTGTTATCAAGTATATCAGCTAGTAGACCCGATCTTGAAATAACAAGCTCTAGTTCACTTCAGGGTAGGGCAAGTCAGTTAATAAAGACCGCGTTGGACAAAATAATTGCTACTCGATAATTGCTACCAGATAATCGACTCCGCGAAGTCGTTTGCGCGAAAGCTTTGACAACGTCGACAACATCAACACTTGCATTCGCTCGCCCGTCACAATTATGCAAATCGGATTCAGCTACGTTTAATAATATATGCAAATACATATTAACAACTAATAACATTATTATATAATTGTGTATCAAACCGGAATATACCCCCGTAAATAATAATAACGTTATAATTATCCCGTAAATAATGTAAATAATAATCCGCGGCTGATTTTGCAAATGTCAATTGGTGAAAATCAGTTAGCGTATTATAGTTAGCGGTGTGTCGCTCCGTTGGCCTTGTTAAACGTTTCGAGATCGTGTCTAGCGAGATATCAGAATATCGTTCGCCATCCCTCAACAGTCAAAGAGAATGCAGCAGCGCTTGATCTTTCAGAAATTCATCGGTCGTCTCTCTCGACCAGAGAGACACTCGAGACTGAGTCATTTAGTCACACAGATCGTACGCGTTGCTTCAACAATCGAAGACAAAACCGATCCGATCATTCAATCGTGAACTTTGCACCACGGCAATCGGAGACGAGTACGAACGTACGAATCCTCTCAACAGTCGCAGCGAACTCTCGTTAGTTGTTGATACTCTACTTCGTGAACAAATTATTCCCTCCCCCCAGTATCAGCGCGAACTGTAAGCTGTTCAACTATTAAAAATCGTTCAATTTACAGAGGTACGTGAAATGGCACGCGTGATATTTAAAGCACACGTTGTATATGAAATACATTATATAAATATATAAATATATTATTATATATTTATATAATATTCATTAGTTTTTAATACAATGTATTTAATATATCATTAATTATATATCAAATAATATAATTATATTAAAAACGTCAAAAGAACGATCTCGCGGAAGACGAAGCAGCGGAATATATATCCTATATATCCTATTGTTAATTCAATCTTGCATTCCGCGGCAATTGTTCCGAATTTTAATGGAGAGGCGGGTCGCGGTATCGCGACATCAATGTTTCTCCGGTCGTGTTTTACGTGCCAGATAGGTATCGTACGATATAAATACGGCACGGAGAAATGATACAACAACGTACTCCGAGCAGTTAGATATCGTCAATGGTAAAATCAATTGTAATCAAGAGCAACGTATAAATCAAATCGTTGGCGAAGGATAGGGCGAGACGGAAAGCCAGGAACTGTATAGCAGGTCGCTTCCTCCTGAATGATTTGTTACCAGCACGCTTTAGGAAGCTCCGGGCATAGTGTCTTCCTCGCTTTTGTCCCCCGCCTCCTTCCGCAACTGTCACCGCTCTCCAAAGCCCATTACCTCATGAGAGCCAGATGGAAAGCTGTCGTCTAGATACGACACAGGCAGAGGAGGCGCGGAGGAAAACTTTCTGCTCCATCCCTCCCCGTATCTTTTCAACTTTCGGCCACGGGGTGAAACAATATCCATTGCGTGTACGTGCACCATGATACGAAACGACACCGCACCGCGACGGATATTGGCTGCTAGCGCTTGAAAGCATCGAGAAACTTGCCTTTTTATAGCACCTGTCAATCGTTATTCTCGGATTTTATTTCCATTACTCTGAATGGTTTAAGGGAAACTACGTACCGGCGTCTCCTCCGCGCGTCTCATATTCCTCGACGTACAGTTTCGATTTCGTCGAGCCAATCAGCGAACGAATTATGTATGTATGTGTATATATATATTAGCTTAGTTTTTCCAAAGATAATGTTAAGTAACTCACTCGTAAAAGTGAAGTGTCTGTTTAGTTACTCGCATTTGTATTTCTACTTTCCAGAAAAAGATTTGAAAATGATGAATTTCTTTTGTAAAATATCGCGAGAATCGAGGTACCAGCTCATCTTTAATTTATAGTTCTCGTAAACGAGTGTTCAAGAAAATTATTATTTACTTGGAAGAACAACGTCAAAGAATACAATTTTTTAAATATATTGCGTTGAACAAATGGTTTTAAAATGGTACACAAATTCGTCGTTAAAAAAAAACATTAATTTCATCAGTTTACGCAGAAAACTGTAATCTTTAGTAATTTCCGAGATATTTGCTCCCAATATCTGATGGCAGTTTTCACCCCTCCAACATCGAAATGTAACGTGTCAAATATTTTTTTCGACAGCTACATTCACGCAGCGAATTTCATTCAAGTTGGTGATCGCCAGTAGTCTGAATTTCTTAGAAACTTACCACGGAACGGCTAGAATTTAGTAAAATTACGAAACTTGTCGTTAAATCTATTATCTGCGAAATTTGGATCGTTTGGCACGATTCGATAGAGCTCGGTAATGAAATGAATTTAAATTACAAATTTGATTTTGGATCACGGTGGCTCCTGGTGGCTCAAGGATATCAATTAACAAGGATATCATTAATATTACCCTTCTTAGCTTTTAACCTGCTTACACGACGTCACACGATGTCACACAGACGGTTAATTGCATCGTGCAAGAAACGTGCAAGAAGCGACATCCACATTTCCTTTTTCTTTCCCACGTTCACGGAAATCGCGGAGCGAAACTCACGGTAAGGATACTACGTTTGCCAAAATTCGGCGATGCTCGAGTTTCTATCGAGAAAGTTAGAACGATCGTGTGCAACAGCAAGAAATTTCGTTAAGGTCCGTATATCAGGCAGATCGCGGATATGGTTTCCTAGTGTTTCGTGCGAAACTGAAACTGTTTCACGGGGTGCACAGGTGTTGCGCCTCGTTGAAATTTCATTTCTCGTACGAATGAATAAATCTGGCTCTCTATCTCCTCGTGTCTTTTTTTTCTTTTTTTTTATTCACTAGCTCTCCGTCCCCCTTCTGTTCAGAGCTCTCTTAACGTTTGCGAAGAAGATCCTGTTTTTTTTTCTTTTTCCCTTTTACGTCTATAAATCGTACAAATTGCTTTGATCCACCGAGAGAGAGAGAGAGAGAGAGAGATTCATCGAGATTCTTTTTCACTTCTCTGTTTTCAACAATTTCGAGCCCCTGAATACTAGGACTGTCTTTCAATATTTAACTCTTTTACAATAGAAAACGCTATGGTGCTATGCTTCGTCGTGACTGGAGTGGATCCAGCAGGTTTTAACTACTGGACTTCTTTCAAAGAGAAAATCCGATGGATGATTGATCCTTCTCTCTGCTTTGTACGTGTTAGTATAGTTAAAATTCATGCACTGTTTACGCAAGGAAATAGTCCGATTTGAATTGCATTCTCATTTTTAGTGACGAGAAGAGAAAATATGGCGTAGCAATTCTGTCGCCATTGATCTGTTCTAAAAGAAAGGGACAAAGGGAGAGAAAGAGAAAGAGAGAGAGAGAAAGAGAGAGAAATCTAATATATTTCCCTTAACAGGTTACTTTACGGATTTCTTCTTGAGATCTCGTTCACTTTCCCCTTGAAAACTAAACTATTCTCTGATCCAACGCTCGATTAATTGTTTTCATTTATAATAAAGGAGTACAAAATTAATTTAACAGAAATTCGAAGGATATCTCGGGAGACTTTTATACAGTTATAATTGTTACAAACATTACGGATTCATTGGTCGTATGAAATATACTCGATTAAAATTACTCGATCTCTTCAATTTCGAAGTAAATATAACACCACCGTTGGCAAACAGTTCTTTTTTTCGATCAAACGTATGTATTCGAAATTATTATAAAAAAAAAACATTCGAGATTTTTCGCGCAACGGTACTCAATTGAAATTGTCGATTCTGTTTTTCCACGTGCACGTTTCAAACAAATAGAACGATATTTTATACGTAAAAGATATTTCATTGTTTTCAATGACGATCCAGTTGGTAGGTTTAATTTGTTAGTTTTAATATTTTTACAACTACTTTTGTGTAACGATGATAATTCTGTAGTCAGTTTATTTCTATTTATAATCTTTCGATAGAATACTTTTCCAGAGGTAGTGAGATCATCGAGTCTTTATCAGATATCTGTCCTGATAGAGTAATAACCTTACTTTGAGAGTTAACGATAGGAGGGGGGGGGGGAAGAGCAAGATATTTTCTTCTTCAGGAATTCGAATTTTTTCTTGAAACGATATCTCATTCACTTTACCCCTTGAAAGTTAAATTACTCTCTGGTCGGATACTAGAATAATTGTTTTCATTTCAAATAAAAGGAGTCAGGCGTTTGAAAATTCAACACAAAATTAATTCTCTCATCTCGAAGGCAGAATCTCAGGAGGCTTTTTGTTTTCAACATAACAACCACCTCGAACTTTGGCAAAAAATTCTCCAAACGTAAGTGCATTCGAAAGTACTGAAAAACATCGAGATCGTTCGTGCAAGAGAACTCGATCGATTCTATTTCTCCATATGCACGTTTCAAACAAATGAAACGATACCTTATACGTAAAAGATATTTCACTGTCTTCGATGATGATTCAGTTGATAGGTTTAATTTGTTATTAAATATTTTTACAACTACTTTTGTGTAATGATAATGGCGTCTTTATCAGATATCTGTCCTGGACTACTATACTAGAATAATTGTTTTCATTTCAAATAAAAGCAGTCAGGCGTTTGAAAATTTAACACAAAATTTCACAAATTTGTTCGAGCACTTTGATCGAAACTTGTTTCTATCGGATTCATTATGGTAGCCTACTGTCCTAGGTGGCGCAATAACCTTCGTCTCGAGGGTTAACGACAGGGAAAGAAAGAGAGAGCGTCTAATATATTCACAGCGATACTTTCCCGTTCACGGGGGGTTGCCGTTCGAATTTCTTCTCGAAACGATATCTCGTTTGCTTTCTACTCGCGCAGAAATTTCACGGCTGAGTGGTTGTCCTGGGAGGACTACGATCAGGAACGTGAGGAGTGTCGTCGAGTGCACATCGCCGGACGTCGTCATCGGCGGTACCGACAATGGATGTCGAGAATGTCGCGAATGTTTGCCGCTCCGAGCAACGAGACTTGATACTCGAGGCGTCAGTCGAGCGACAATCTTGTCGTCGTCATCGTTGCTGCCGTTGTCGAGAATCGCTTCGTGAAGCAATTTTTCACTATTTCTTTCAAGGATATATATATATATATATATATATATATATATATATACATACACACACCTAATGAAAATAAATCATAGAAACAGCTACGAGACTTGGCTTCGACGCGTTCGAATCGTGCACCCAGGCTGGTCCGTTCAAGCCATAATCTAAATATCTTTTCGAAAATTTCGCCTAACGCGAAAGGTCAATAACAAAGGTGAGATAATCTTTTTTTTTCGGAGTTTTCAAGGTCATTGATGTTTCTTGTTTGTTTTTTTTCATATAACTATATATGTGTACGTAGCTCTGTGATCTCGACACGCAAAACTTAAATTTTCAAGATCATGTTCTTTGCGTATTGCATCGTAAACTTTTTTACCAGTAATACGATGCAATAAAAAAAAACAAAATACATAGTTGTGTGAAAGAAATAACATCAATGACTTTGAAAACTCTGAGAAAATATTCTTATTGGAGAGAGTTGTTGGTCTTTCCATTCGTGTTAGGCGAAAAATATTTTGCATCGTCACAATTCGAAAAGATACTTAAATGAATTATTATATATATATATATATATATATATATATATATATATATATATATATACGTGTGTACGTAGATGATTTCAATCAGTGAATATTGTTTCATACTAAAACAAGATAGTTGTCTCAGTTGTCATAGCGATCGAAACGAGAGAATAAGAGAAACATTTTGTTTCACTTGAGAGAAAAGCGGCAACAATTGTCTCGTTTTAAAGTAAATAAATATTCTCCTGGTATACACGCTAGCTTGATTTTTTGATTTATTTCTCGCGAAATCGAAACGTCTTAGAAGAAAGAATTTTATTCTACGTTCTTAATTTATTTTTGCACGTAGAGTAACTTTTTGTTAATCATTCGTATACACGATCCGAGATTGTTATATTCAAGAAATATTCAAATACGAAAGGGAAAATATGCGAAAAAATTAAAAAAAAAATATATCCTATAATTTCGATTTATCTTTTTTGCACGTAGGATCAACATATAGAATTTATCCTAGATTGTACTATGAAGATCAACTATGCGCGTCGAGTTTAAAATGCTTCGCTCCAACTAGTTCCTATCTAGAATATTGTGATTCAGAAATTATTGAAGCGAGAAAAATACTTTGACAGACTGCCGCTTCTTTATGCTTTGGTATATCACTGAAAGAACACACCACTATTGGATCCCTCAGGGTACAGAACAGACTCTCTACCTTCTTTCTTTTCTTTCTTTTCGTTTTTAATCGCATGGCCACACACAAGTGTTCTGAATAGTTCCCTTTAACTCTTACGATATTTATCAAAATGTCAAAGAACAACAATGTTCAGCCATCCTCTTGCTAGTTATCTCATTGTATGAAACGTGTATTAGAAATTGAAGAATGTTTGAAGGCAGTTTCTACACGCAACATCAACATTTACAAAAGTATATTTCAACTCTGAGTTGGCACAATTACATTCCAGAAAGAGGGGAACAACAAAGGAGAATAAAATGATAAAGTTGTATACATACATGTGTGTAATATAAAGACTAACATGTGTAACATGATAGAATAATCTAATTAATCACGACTATACAAGAAAGAAAATGTGCATGTAACGTATACTGTATTTGGCAGTAGCATGGTTAAATGATAATTGAAACACTAAAGATAGATACTTAGCAGTAGCATGGTTAAATGATAATTGAAACATTAAAGATTGAAACACTAAAAAAGAAGAGGGCAGTAGATATAGAAAAATACACACAAGGCAAAGAACAAACATGTACAGTGGTTATGTGCTCAGGCATTCAGATTCTATGAAAATAGAAGTATTATAACAGGCTGAGGATGAGAAAGAATTAGACACTTATAGAGGGAAGCTCTACTGACTAATCCTAATTGCAAACCAAAGAAACGAACCAACCTCCTCGGTATGGTCTAGCAGAAAATGTGCGCGGGCCTCCTGTAACAAAAATATATATAAATCATAAGAAATTATACGAGAATTATATGAGAACAGAAAGGAGCAACTATCTGTCTCTGATTGATATTTATAGCTATACCATATGATCTTTTTGTCTCAGTTGTAAGACAATGACAGAATATTTGTCAGAACCGTGTCAAACTCAGGTTCAAGAATTATTGAATAATTATGAAAGCTAATGAAAGATCAGGTCTCTTTGAAATTTAACATTATTCAAGGGATTGTCTGGGAACGGGAAATTCAAAAAGAGGAAGAAATTTGTGTTTCACCTGCCAAATATCATAGTATTTTGGATATTTTTTCCTCACATTTTGAAATTTCTTAAAAATTACATGAAAGTCCAGTCTTTTATTTTTCGAATCGACGAACAAATGCGAAAAATTTGTAATGAATTCTGGTTTTGTGTTCACACATCACCCTGTGTGAAAGTGTAAACGAGATTAGCAGGAAAAAACGCGTGGAAAAAAAAGAAAAAAAAGAAGAGACAGACAATATTTCGAAAACTTGGAACGAAATTCAATGAAAATGAAAAAGTAATCACATTGTCGTTTGACGTCCCCGTAGGTACGCGTGCAATATGTCAGCGATCATGGTTGGGAAAGGGGTCGAAGCTGGTAATGGTTACCGGGCGTAAAATAAAGTTTGCATCGCAAACTCGACGTTCACGGCGATTAACCGACGCCGGGGAAACGCAAAACCGGCGAATTTGAAAAAAAAGAGAGAAGAGAGAGAGAAAGAGAGAGAGAGAGAGAGAGAGAGAGAGAAAAAAAGCGAAACGAAGTCGCACAATTTTCCTGAAAAATGAAAGTGAAACAAGATGGATGTTTGGATAACGCTGTTATCGATGTTCCAAACACTTTCGATGAAGCCACGGTACTCCGAAAGGAAGTTTAGTATTTTTTTCTCCCTTCGTGTTTCTTTCCCTGTGTATCTTTCGACATTTGCAAATAACTTAGAAATAAACTCGAGTATCAACAGTTTCATCGCAAAATAATCAGCGATTCAATTGAAAAACGATTTCCATTATTACAATCCTCTCTCTGTTCTTTTTTTTTTTTAATAATGAAATCTATTTTATCTCGTTTGAAGAATTGCCAAATGAAACTTATTTGCAATACAACTTCTCGTTGAAGAGAAGTCTCCCGTCTGAAGTAAAACAGAACTGAACGATAATAAATCGTTTCCCTGCTGTCGGTAAACGAAAAATCCTCGGTGGCGAAACGGTTAATAAAGGTGAGAAAAGAGTTTCCGCCGAAACGAGGGAAGTGCGAGATTAAACGTCATTTACAATACGTGGCGACGAAATCTCGCGGAGTTCGCACACAGTCGCCTTAATAATAATTGTCTGGATGGGTAGGAAGGGGTTGGTGTTAACGGAAACTACGGGACGCAAGGGAGAGATACTCTGCCTCTGTGTGTGAGTGCGGATGGAACAAAACGCGCGCCTGTGTGTGTATACGTGTGCATTGTGAAAGACGATGATACTGGCCGGAGGTTCCATAACACTTGGGAACAGGTGGCGTTCTCCCGTGTTATTGCCACAACTGATTCAGGCAACAGTCGATTGCCACATACGAGAAGAAGGAACCTCCAAGGTGGCAAAAGCGACAGAATTCACTTACAGAACTACCCGAGTTATTAAATTAGACGGTTAAATGTAACAACTTCTATACATATATAATTCTATACATAGACGCGTGTGTACATTTTCATCGGGAATCTTCCGAATCGACGACTGCCGTCGAAATCTTCTGGAGAATAATTTCACGTAAAAATGAATACACGAACGCGGAGGTTCTTTCTTCTATTTTTCTTCAAGTGTATGTCTCGCAAGTTTCTAGATATGAATATAAACGTTTTATACAAACGTGTCGTTATATAAGAGCAAGTTTTAAATATAAATATAAAGTTTGTAAATATATATTACGTTGCACTCTGATCTGAAATTTTCTGGACTTACAGCGGTGAATTTTTAGATGTTCGAATGATTTCATGCAACGCGCGTGAATAGAAGTTTGTGTTCTTTATCGCGGGATAAACTTCCCTGTTTTTCTCGTACATACTTTGTACTTATATATATATATATATATATAACATATTATGGAGAAACTCCAGTCATATGTAAAAAATGCAATTAATTTATTATTTTTTTTATTTAAATAAAAATATATGTTTGATTATTTTATTAGAAATCAGAAGTTACGTTGCGAATTATTTTCCTTTAATAAATGAAGAATTTCTTTCTAAAAATCAACGTTTATTCATAAGACGTCAAATGCCTTACCTTATGGTAAGATAGGTATACGTAAAATGCCGGTACGTTTAGCGTTAATGGCGTCTCTAAGGAGGATCATTCCAGAAGGTGTCAGACTTCGTCACGCATATTTAAAGAATAATGGAAAGTTCGTTCCTGTGCTCTTACGACTTCATTTGAAGTATTTATTTTCTTCGGAGTTGCACGATCAATCAATGTGTCAATACCATGGCGGGATACTCCACTTTCCTAGAAAGTTCGATAATTTAAACCGTTTACTGCTGCCTATATACTTGCTTTGAGCTTTGATTAATGATACGTCAATGAGCGCGTCGCTTTATACATACGTCACACCTCCATGCCATGACATAATTCCATTCTAATTGACGTTTATCGAGTTTCTTTTTTTAATACGTATGATAATAAACGATTAAATGATAACGTTATGCTACGAACGATAGACTTTCAAGCACGACAGGCTCCATCAATCGTGACAATTCGATTTGTTTTTTTCAAGTCGCGGAGTATCTCCATTTTCATTTCGCTTGTAGAAATATTCTAAACATCACGATCGCGTCAACTATGTATAATTTATATACACGTTATATGCGTATTATTTTTTTAAATAGAAAAAAAAATTATCATTTTTTTTCACAAAAAGAAAGATAAGAAATGAAACGGTTCTGAGAGGATCGATGGTCAGATATTCGATATTCATGGGTTTTCAATTCACCGATTGATGCGCGTCTTATTGATTAAAATTGTCAATCAAGCTACTCGTGTTAAAAAAAAAAGAAAAAAAAAGAATCATTAGTGCAGAAGATAATTTTAACTTTAATTTTGTAAGGTTTCATCGTATGATAATTCATGCAAAATATGGATTATATTTGGACGGATGTATAAATTTATTCATATGGATAAATCCTTCGATGAATTAATTTTATAAAATCAAAGTTAAAGATATCTCCTAACAATCCGACATTAATATTTTTTATAGATTACCTATAGAATATAATTACCTTTTGTGGAGAATTAATGGACTAAAGACTATATATAGTTTCATTTAAAAAAGAAACCATTCAGTTCGCATGGCTGAACTGAAATTTTTTGTATGGCCGATAGTTGTGCTAGTTATAATAGCAGCGCATTCATTCGGGAATTTATATCTTGTAAATTTATTTATTTATTATTATAAGCCTGCTAACGAATCATTTTTAATCTGTTGCAGATGAGGAGCACTGGAGAGATTATCTGCGTGATACTACAATGAGTGAGTGGAAAAGATATTATTTATTTCACGCAATTAGCTAGATTTATATCCTTGTACCTCGAAATGTTGGCAGAAACGTGTTATCAGTTTATTCTAGCATCCGGCGAACAGAATTTCGTGGAACCATTTGCGTAATCATTCCTTTGACGCGATCGTTTAGAATTAACAGTAATTAGTTATTACACGGTAGCAAAGTTCCTCGAATAAATCGCCTCTTTGCTTCGAGCAATACCACGCAAGCTCATCAACGTGCACGATGAGCTTGCTAGATGCAAAAGCACGAACATGCTCTTTCTTATATCAGGATCCTCGATGCTTGGTGCAAGCCGCGTCAATTCCTTTTCCGTGAAACTTGCAATCGTCGTAAGACAGATGTAGCGATCTTCCATTATTTCGATGTTTGTGTTTCGTACAGAAAAGGATAGTTTGTTTGTTGAAATATTAATTCAATGCTATTTCGTATTATTCAATAATATTTCGTACGCTAAAAAAGGATAGTTTGTTCAAAATGTTATTTAAATTCAAAATATTTCGCTAATATTTATTTTAAATTCAATGTTATATTGCGCTAATATTTATTTTAAATTCAAAATTATACGCTAAAAAGGACAAGAAACATTTCGCTAATATTTATTTAAATTCAATGTTATATTGTGCTAATATTTATTTTATATTCAAAATTATACGCTAAAAAGGACACAATTCGTTTGAAAGAAAATTTCTTTCTCGCGTCACGATCCATTTATGCAGAGAACGATACTCGAGTTTCGGATGTTCTTCGCATCTCTGATCAAGTAATTATTTCTTCATGCGCTGATTTCCAAACGCTGAAAATGATAGTTTGTTTCAAATACTTTTACTTTACTATTTACTTTAACCTGAATTATTATTTTCGATATTTCGATATTTTCCGTACGTTGAAAAAGATAATTCCAAGTTTAAGAGAAAATTTTCCTCACCATCGTATTTCTATTTTGATTCACTCGAATTTGAATCTTCTTCGTTCTTTAACGCGAGCAGCAAATTCTATTAATTATCGGAATAAAAGTATTTGCTAAGCAAGCTCTCATTCGCGTTAATGCATGTTAAGTGTATCAGGCTCAAGCTGCGATGGAAAAACAGAGAGAGAGAGAGAGAGAGAGGGAGTAATTTCGAGGAACATCACTGTGTGTGTGTACGTCGTCGCATTTCATTGCAACGCTTATGAAGAGTGCTGGCCTTTTTCTTCCATTTTTCGTGCAAACGTACTCGCGGCCCGTACTATCATTCTGAAGCACCGCAACCAGTTGGCCCTAATCCCAAACTCGTACCATCGGCTATCATTTTATTTCGATTCGGTTCTACTCTTGACTTGAGCGTCGAGTGGCAAAGTTTTTCGATTTAGCGGCGGCCGCAGCAACACACACACACACACACACACACACGGCAGTTTCACACACGCGAGCGCAGAACACACAGCGCGCAGAGGGGAAAGTAAAAGAGGGGAGTATATAAGTAAAAGTAGCACGAACACACTGCAGTATCACGTTGCAGATTTTAGGCGCGTAGCTGAGAGACACGGCACGGACGCTTAAGTAGCAAGAGTTTCGGAGTTCTCTCTGTCCGACGTTACTATACTCCAGTATAAATACCTGGCTTACGAAATTTTGCTGGGGGCTTTCGTTTAATTGTCATGCTTCTATATACTCTTCGCCCCCAAGTGTCTTTTTAACCTCTTGATAGTCATGCGCGCCAATCCCTATACCCTAAGTGAAAGCGATATTGATTTCGATTTCTCAACAGTGACATGTAGAATCATTTTCTATCACTAAAAAAAATCGAATATATATATATATATATATTCTCCCTCGATTTTGGATTTATTCGAAAAAAAGGCAAGAAAACTGTAAAATTCCACTCTGCCCAACTACTTTACTTCAAAGCATACCATACCATACCACACCATAAATAAATATTAGTTTCATTAGTTTAGACTATAAATTTATAACATTTCAAATTTAACAAACGTGCGTATAACCTTTTCAATTTTTTTTCAATATTTAGTATTTGATCCATCGTGTAGCACCCTAGTGAAAATCAAGTGTCTTTTTTTGTGCAAATTATATCCTAATTGATTGGCTCAATTGTGTAATTATATCCTAATTGAGTGGCTCATCAATTGTGCAAGTAAAAAATATTTAAATTCTTTATTTCTTTAGTAAAAGTACAGTTTTTCTTAAAATTACGGCAAACTGATGCGCGGTCTTTAAAATACGCGGCGATCAAGAGGTTAACACTTTACCGACCGATAACGGTAAGTAATAGACGATTAATAGGCTACCGGTCGATAAAATGTTAATATCGTATAATATTTGTATATATTAATATACGATATTACCGGTCGGTAAAGTGTTAAAATATATAAATATATTAATATACGATATCAACACTTTACCGACCGATAGCAGTAAATAATAGCCGATTAATAGGCTACCGATCGGTAAAGTGTTAACGTGGTAACGTACGACGAATTACTATTAGACGAATAGTCAGTAGAAAAAATACACGGTTCAGTTTGAATGTCTCTCAATATGAGTGTCCCTCGAACTCTCTATTATTTCGTTACTGTTCGTTCTATATCGCAGTTGCGAAAGGAATCGCGTCGAAAACAGAATGGTAATCCGCTGTTTGAATCGTCCATATGGATTTTAGCGTTCGCGAAGGCTCGCATTATCGCGCAACAGGTTTCGTTTGCATTTGTTTACCGCGGTAAATTTTCTTTATTAATTTGTCGTCTATTTTCGCACGAGATAGAGAAGTTACCCGCGAACAACCAGCGCCGTGCTATACGTACTTTCTACTACTATCAGACGAAGGCCAACTTTGTCAAGTTTATCTGAATCATTAATTATCACGTAATATCCATCTTTTCGTAGCGGCTGCTTCTTGTTCAACCCCTCGTGTTGTTTCAGATAATTCCTTTACGCTGTTGAGCGCAGAGAATCGCAGTTTGTTTCACTTTCTTCGCTTCCTTTCTTTGCCATTTAACACGTTGACTGCCACGATACTTTTTCAGGATAAGAAGCCAATTTAATTTAATCATATTATTAAAAACTCCGTATTATAGTACATAGTGATCGTCAAAAAGCATATAGAATGTGTTTCTTTGAAAGAAAAAAACGATCTTGCGAATTATGTCGTAGTTGGCTCGTGTAAAGAAAGACTATTAGATGGCCTAAAAAAGGTTGCATTACGTATTATAGGAACATATATACACAAACTTTTTCATAAAGCAACGTCTTCTAAAATAAAACTTATAAAGCTTAGAAAAGCATTCGTCGACGGTTCAACTAAAGTTTCGAAAAAAAAATAGATTGCAAGAGTTTCATTATTTACAGAGTAATCTGTCAAGAGAAGAGATTGTTTTAAAAATTATCACAAATAAAAATATTCTTTTGCTCGTTGATTTTTGAATAAACTTTGTATTATTATATTTTTCTGTTCATTTATTAATCAATTTTCTGCTCGTGTAAGCCAATAATGATCTTTCTTTTTTCCTCTTCCCCGAGGCTATCTATTCATATTTACACTGATACTAACTACGAATTTCATCGTAGCTGCAAAAATATGGCAAGTAAACAAACGACGAGATAACTCGTTAGTTAGCTCGTTAACTTGGCAGTCAACGATGTCAATCCGATGATTAATCCAAAAATGGAATAAATTCGTTTGAATTCGTTCGAGGTCTTATTCCTCGTGCGTGGATAATTGGGAAACGCAGTATGGCGTTCTAGGAATTGAATTGGTTCGAGGGTAATGGATATTCTAATGATACGGTTGCACCTGGTCCTCTCGTCTTCCACGTGGTAGCTTAAAGGAGCAAATTTCTTGCTTAAGCATGCGTGTCAAACGTATGGTATAATACTGAGAGAAACACGCTTTCGTTTCCGAGGGTGTTCTAATGCAAAGTATCTCATATCAAAAGAAACTTGGATTAATGGTAGTATCGAAATTATTGTGTTGTAGTTATGTTTCTAGTTAATTTTAGTTTTAATCGGTGGCCTGTTTGCTGGAGATGTGTAGGTACGATGATCGGTAAATAATAAAATCATCGTACTACAAAGGAATATTTTAATAATTTACTTCAATGTTTACACGACGATACAGAAAATTTCGGATTATCTTTTCTAAATGGAAGTTTCCGCAGTGCCATAGTACTACAGTTTGAGAAAGAAATATCTGAGGAGAAAGGCAGCCATCACGCTAGAACACCCGTTTTAATAACTCGATCATGCAAAATGTTGCCTTACCGCGGATTTGTAACGAACGTTTGCAATTTATTTATAGTTGGAAACGCACGACTTTTAAAGCCGACGTCGTCTGTTAAATAACAAACCGTTTTTGAATAATTATTGTTTTAATAAGTAAATAATAAAATGGGCAAACGCAAGAGGGTTTCATACGCAGTACTCTGCACACACACACACACACACACACACACACACACACACACACACACACACACACACACGCTCGAGTCGTAAACAGTAAAGCCGGATTATTTTAAAGCGTGGCAGCATTTGTTCTCACGACTAGTTCCATTTTAATTATCTTGAATAATAAGTGTACGAGTGCATGGGTGTACTATGAGACGCTCTATGAGGAAATCATTTTCGACGTCGTTGACTTGGTAGCATTAGAAATTATTCGACGGATTATGAATAATCGTTTCGAAATGTCTTCAAACTAAATAAAAAAGTTTGATCATGTAGCATGTTATCGTCAACATGTACGAGTGACGAACGTATTATGGGAATAATTTTTCTGAAAATTGTAACTGCAAACGAGAATGACAAGATCGCCCGATATCTTCTTACTGTCCAAACATTCGAAATGTTTCAAGATGTCCAAGATGTCCAAATAGTTTGAAATATATATATATATATAAAATTCTATAAAATTATTTGTGTTTAAAATGTTTACCAAGACACGACCAAGTAATAATTTCAAGGATCATAAAGAGCCACACAAGACCAATATTTTCTCAACAAAAATAACTTTTCAATTTGTGATTTGTGTAAAGTCTAGTGAAACACAGTGAAACACTTAAAGAACAAAGAATCGGTCTTACCTAAAACTAATACACTTTCTAAGACAGTCTAACCTTTATAATGAATTATAAGATTTACCTCAATGTCGCTAATAATCTACACAAATGCTCGATGCGATTCTAGAAATTCAATGGCTAAAAAAAAAAAAAAAGAAAGAAAAAAGAATGTACTGTTCGTAAATAGTCCAAGTAAGTTGACAGCTTTATCGATCTCCATTTGGATAAATTTAGTTATCGATATCGGGAAAGCGATCGTTCCGTTATATTCGAAAATATCCGCTAACCCAATATCTTCTGCCTCTCTAATTCTTTTTCAAATATTTCATTTACATAATGCCTGAGTGTGTTATTCGCGATCGATTGCGTTAGACCCGGCCTACAGGTTGCTTCAAAAGCACAGCTGATGGCTGAAAATTGTTTGCAAACGAACGTCTTTAACCAACGATTGGTATGGAAATGTTTGCCGAAAGCAACACCGTGAACAGTGAACAAGAGCTCGAGTTAATATAAGTATATATACGTCTAACGTTCATAGTAAATTTGCTCTTAATTGCATTAGCGAGCGTCGCTTTATTTATCCTCGTCGAGGAAAATACATTTGAATGCTCGAAAGATAAGACACTTCGAGGTAAAAAATGAAATTCGAACGAGCTGTAATGATCAATTGGTAGCAATATTTTTATTAGCGTTTTAGCGAGAATGTCCTTGAATTTTGAGTAATTCGTTCTCTTAAACGAGAAGGATTTTTCAAATTCTCTGCAAATGTTATACTAACTATCACTTTAACACCGAAACCGATCGAGTATCCTCCATACAGATTACAATTTATGAAATCAGTAGATTTAATACTAATTGCGTTTCTGTCTCTAAGCAGAAATCAATCATTGATCTTGACAGAAGTATTTCCTGAGCGGTTGCAAAAGAGAAAATGAATCATTGAATCGGTTGACTGTTCACCATCAACTTTTTCAACAACTTCAGAACAAAGTGAAATGAAAATTGTCGCGATAATTAGTGAAAACACATTATTACGAAGAAGAGTGTCACTTTTCAAATTTGGCCAAGCTTCCTCTGATAATATTTCTACGTGTAGCGAATATCTATTTCGCCGCGTGGCTCTTTATCTTTAGCTCGCGTACACATTAAAACTTCTGGCGTAGCTCAGACAGTTCCTTTCGTGGCAGCGCGATATACTCTTATTCCACCTACATACATATATACATACATACATACATACATATATACATACATACATACATCCATCTCGGGATAGCCGGAGGGTGCTAAGATCTTCGTCGTTGTCCTCGACCTCGTTTTCCGGATGTCATGAGTCTCGACGGAGTGCAACGTCGTCGACGTCGTTGGACGCCACGATATCACCCCCTTTGGTAATCTTTTCCCTTTCCTCGCTGTTCATTTATATCTTCCTTTTCACTCCA
Source organism: Tetragonula carbonaria (assembly GCA_032399595.1). NCBI lineage: Eukaryota > Metazoa > Arthropoda > Insecta > Hymenoptera > Apidae > Tetragonula > Tetragonula carbonaria. Next base: position 1,087,728 of record JAUCRC010000020.1, read on the forward strand.
CGCGTCTTCTCTTACCTGCGCACACCGGCTCCTTTCTTTCCCATTTATTCCCCCTCTTCTCTCAAATTTTCGCTTTCCTTCCTCCTTTCCTCCGTACTGTACACACACATACACACACACACACATTTTACGTACAGGTATCTTACATACACACAGGCACTGGTTGTTCTTTTAAGTCGTTCTATCCAACCGCGATTCTTTCTACGATTCTTAGATCTCACCGTGAGCGTTCTAGTTCCTTTCGTTCTTTTATTCCGTAACCTAGTCGCACTTTTGTTGTGCTTTTACCCATACTACCCTATTCTTTATTCTATACATACGTACGTATACGAGTATGTTCTCTCCCTTCCCCTCCTTTCCCCTTCAGTCGTACCAATTTTCCCCCTCTGCTCCATCACTCACAGTCTCTTCAACTCTCTCTCTCTCTCTCTCTCTCTCACTCATTCGCTCTCCTTCCTTCCATCTGTCTCCATCGAATAATTAAGGCCGTTGGCCGCGAGGTCGACGAGCAAACCGCTTCGACGTCATCGCCCACCGCCCACCGCCCATCCCCCTCCCTCTTTTATTCTTCTCTTCCGCAGCTGGGGTGAGATTAATCTTAATTTTCGTCGAGCTATAATCTTTAATTAAATCGCCATTGATCCGCAACTGCCAGACCCCGGGCAATCGAGCAGCCTTAACCGAAACAGGCGAAGAAAGGAAGGGAGAGGGGAGGCGGAGGAGGAAAGGTAAAACAGACGATAAAAAGTAAGGAAGGTGGAGGAAAGGTGTGCACGTGCTGGTGGCGCCCGAATACAAAGGGAAATCAATTTCGTGACTGAAGGAGAAAGGTCTAATTATCAATTTACGATATAAATAACGAACGGCGCCCTTCCTCGGAGAAGGGTGAGCCGGGATCTCGATTCTTCGAAAATCGGTTTGCTCCGGTTACCTGCCGGTTACCTGCAGCACTCGGTTTCTATCGGCTGCCTATTCGTTGGCTCGAATGAAATTGACCTACGAAGAGAATAGCCGCGCGTGTACGGATAAACCCTCGCGTAAAATTCGACTTCGATCGAACCGGTTTTCGCTCGAGAAAGGGCTGGCTATGTATTACATATTTCCAATTAATGAGCGAAGCGTTAATCGTCGTTTTGAAGAATAGCGAGAATGGCCTCTCGTAGCTCGAGAATGTTCGAGGATCGACCCCGTAAAACGCGATTACCACCTTTGGGTGGTAAGAAAGATAAATTTACAATTAATGACGCCTGTGCTTTCAGTTAATGTAGTTAGTAATAAGTGTTAATACGAATAAATAATTTTTGATTTTTCTTTCCTTTTATGGTTAAATTTTTTAGTAGACGTAGAATTATAAAAATATATTTCGTTGTCAGACTACGCGTAATTGGGGTTAATATGTTGGAATTTTATTATTCGACTGCAAAATAAATGGAGCCTAGGATTATGTAATACAGAATTTTATTTCTGCAACTTTTCTCCTTCTTCTTTTTTCATTTCGAACATGGTTAGGTTATACTAAATTTTTGGTAATAATTATGATAATATATCAGATGACACATAATTGGAATTGATGTATTATATTATTCGAATGCAAAACAAATGGAGCCTAAGAAATTTACAGAATTGTATGTAAAATGTTTTATTTGTGCAACTTTTCTTCCCTTTCTTTTCATTTTAGATATGGCTAGGCTATATTCATTTTAAGTTACAGGTTAGGTTTTTCTGGTAACATAGGATTAATATATATCATAATTGGAATTGAGAAAGTTAGGTTAGACCTGGAATCAAGGTCTTCGCCATTGGTGGAGGATGGAACCACTTTAGGACTCTTTCGCTGTAATTTGAACGAAATCGCGGTAAAAATTGACTTGCGTAGTATAAATGGACCTTAATAAAAAGAGGAGAACCGTGGAAAAAACTATTTTTCTCGGCAGAAGCCGAGTGAAATAACTTCGTTCGATCCCTTTTTACGTCTCTAAATTAATTTACCATCGGATAACGATGATCAACCGTGAAAGCCTTTATTCAATTTTGATTTAAGTTTCCTCGCTTGTAAACCGTGATTGGTTCAGCAGTGGTCGGTACGCGTGTGACAAGTGTTGCGAAAACGTAATATCGTATATAAACTTCCAACGCGGGCATCCATTATACAATGAGACGTGTAACTCACAATCGAGGAAGATACGAAACGGGAAACGTATAATTCCGCCGCACCGTGCCAGAAAAGTTAAATCGTCAAAGGCTGACAAGCTTGGTAATTTCGAACATTGTGAAGTTGGCGCGCGCGCACAGTCTCAAAGGACGAGAGAACCGTTTGAGAGAGAGAGAGAGAGAGAGAGAGAGAGAGACCAGGCTGGGTCGGAACGAATACCAGATCTCTCTCTTTCTATATATATATATATATATATATAGTGAAACAATATCCTGATGTAAAGACGAGATCGCGTTTCGTGTTTCTATCAACGGCTTTACATTTTAGGGGAAGAAACGGAAACACGAGGCACAGCAGACCTTAAGCACGGCAGGAAACTAACACCTAATCTAACATTCCAATCCAAAAGCTATACGGTCGTCGTCGTCGTCGTCGTCTTTACCGGCAGATACCACCGGAAGGAATTGTAATTAAGGCTGATTCGAACGTGCCCGCGGCACGATGAAAATCTCGCTGCTTGTATCCTGACTAACTCGATTAAGTAGTTACTCTTACCGAGCAGATAAATCTTGAAAATTCATCGTTCCTCAGCGTAGTCACGCTTCCCTAAGTCCTGCATCCTTGGACGATTTATGCGCCCGCCGGGACGATCTGTTTTATTTAAATAGAAATTCTGTTGTCTGAAACTTCGAATTAGAGGTACCTGTTTCACGTGTGCACGTGCGCGCGCCCAGCGAAATCGGATTTCAGTTCTTTAATTTTTCACAGACGGATACTCGTGTGAGTTTCGGTTTATTTCGCGGGTAATCGCACGTGTACCTGCTTCTGCGTGTAGCAGATGTGTTCGCGTGTATTTCGAGAGTCTCAGACGGGACAAATTTGCTCCGAAACTCGAAATATCCACCTATCGACGCTGTGTTGCCCTCAGTTTTATTCTGTCGCAAGAACGAACACGAGTATACTCGTCAAACACAGTACGTTCTATTTTTTTCTTTTTTCGTAGATTCAATAATTCTATTGCTCATTGTATTGTCAGATTTGTTTGATGTTACTTGTTGAATTTAAACATACATGTTCGTTTGCACGTTAGAAGGGAGACAAGAAGGGAGACAAGAAAAATCAAATTCTCGGAGAAAAATATTAAAATATTAAACTGCTTGACTACGAGTAAACTTCAACTTTTCGAGATGGTTTTAAAATATATCGCACCGTGCGTAAAAAGCTAAGCAAAAGGTGGGATTTTTAACCCCATTTTTTTAACCCAAACCTAACCTCACTTTTCGAGATGGGTTTAAAATATATCGCACCATGCGTAAAAAGGTGGGACTCATTTTTTAAATCCAAACCTAACCTCAGAGTTAACACATTTATACATTTTTAATTCGAATCGAACGTAATCGCTCGTTTTTAAGAATTTAGAAAAATTCCACGATAGCAATCGAGCGTGCGCCTGGAATCTCCTTTGTAACCTTCTTTGTGATTTAACAACGGCGAGTGAAACGAAGCAAGCAGCTACTAGTTTTTCGTAATTACGGGACGCCTTTGTGTAACGGCACGAAATATAAAAAGGAATCACTTATTGCAGTTTTCGTATATACCGCTCTCCAAGCACTCTCTCTCTCTCTCTCTCGAACGCGCTGAGATATGATTTATTAAATTTTAAATTTTCATCTCTTCCGCGCTACTTTTCACTTTTTTGGTTTCTTTTTACGTGTATTAGCGCGCTAGAATGATACGGATGATTCTTTTATCGTTCTGCGAAAGTCGCGATGTAATGTTGTGTTTTGTACAATTGTACAGGGTCATTCATCAATTGCGTCCGCTTTTAAAACAACTTTTGAACTCTGTAACGTGACTGTCGAGATTTAAAAGGATCAAGTTCATAGTATTTTCTAAGAGTCAACAACTTTACGTGTATTTTTTCTAAACACTTCATTGACGATTAAAGCAAAGAAAAATCTCATGCTCAATAAATGTTTACGATACAATTTTAAAGCATTAAAAAAAAAGAAAAATGAAATAGAGAACTTTGTGGTAAGGGAAAGTTTTATTTTATTTCACTAGACACGCGTACTGTGATTTCAACATGATGAAATATGAATTAACTTGCGGTATATCAATTACTATCCTGCGTTATACAACGTTTGCCGCAATAGCTACGATAAATTTTGAATAATATCTAACTTATCACTTTCGACATCATAGTGAAAATTTTGACAAGAGTCGTTTCAATTAACAAGTTTACATATTTTTTTTTTTTAAATTTGTAAATATAATTTTCTCTTTTTCCCTGACGAAACAAATGGAATTAACAGTGAATAAATTTCATACGTTAAGTGAAATCTTGAATGTAAAATATAAAGGCGGGAAAAATAACGGGAAGCTTTTTAAGAATTTCTTTTTATCCCCCATTGAAAATCAATTTTTAAAAGTTAAAAAGATTGTTTCCTGTATACTTCAGCGTACCCTACATTCGCCTACAAGTTCCATTAAAATCAGAATTCTCTTAATTAGGAATTTCCCCCTGAAATATTATTCATTTGAAGATGAAACGATAAAACACTTTTATCGTTTTTATCTAAAATCACAAAGTTACGTGACGATAAAATATTAAAATATCTGAAATGTACGTAATCTGCCGAGTTTCATAATACACGTATATTTACACGAGATATTTATTGTCCGATTAAAATACTTCTCTTGCTCGACGAAACACTATAATAAATTCATCGATCGAGTGAAACGAACATGTCAGATAAAATAAAATTTCTTTCCATCAGAAATAAATTTCTGACGAATTATCACGTAGTGCGCAGTGACGGTGATAATATTTTTTCTTTTTTTTTTTTTTGCATATCCACAAATAATCCGCAGGGCGAATTTTCAAGCTTTTCAGCATTTTTTCGACGACGTTCCTTCACCTTTTTTGTTCAAAAAAAAAAAAAAAAAAAGAGAAAAAATTTCAACTCGAAAAGTATAGCAAAAGTAACAAGACGTGCGTATATCATCCATTTTCAACCATGTTGATGTCGCATTTTTTACGATCGTGTGTGAAGCATGAGTGACGCAAGCTGCGCGTAAAACTTTTTTAATGCTTCTTTATCGTAAAGAAGAGAGGAGAAAGAAGACGAAAATAATTTCAAAGAAACACGGGGCGTGGCATGATCATGATTGTTAGTTACCTGATTGAATTCACCGGGAAATTTCAATCAGAGCTCCTTGCTCTGATCTCTTCAATCCTAACGACGTTTCTCAGACATAAATGCAAAGAGAGAAATATAGCGTGCCAAACCGAGAGCGAGAGCCACTCGACAACAAATTCGACGCACAAAATTTTCCACGCGTTCGATGAAAGCTTTGCTGTTACAAGCTCGAAAGCAATTAACAGATCCGATCCACGAACAAACTACCTGTTCCTTCGCCCCTGTGCCGAGAATGATTTTGTTCGCGGGATCTCGTCTTTAATTACGGTTTCTGAATTTCACGCGGCGATTAATATCGCGATGAAACGCCATTGATCAAAGCGAATCAATTTCTCGTAGACTCTGCACCGTGTGTGTACCGATCGGCAACAAACGAGGCATTATCTCCAGTTCATTGAACGAAATGATGATAAGAGAAAAGGGGGCAGGGGAGGGGAGGCAAGCAGGAAGCCGATGAAAAATGAAAAAAAAGAGAAATTTACAGAGATCGCCGAGATTTAAAAATGGTGCGTGTTGTTTCTGAAGACGTGTAATTTGCATGTGCGTGCGAGCAAACGAAAAAAGAAAAAAAAGAAAAGTAGAGATAATCGGTAAACGATATCTCTACGTTCGTCTGGCATTATAGTAGAAATAGCTTAATCATACGACGATGGAGACGGCCGCCAGTCAGTTCGAGACTCAGTTTATAATTTCTCCGCCGCTTGTGGAGTGGGGGTAGGGGGAAGAGGGAGGGGGGAGGAACCAGTTTGCAACTCACGATTTTATATGGAGTCTGGCCCCCGCGGCTTCGATTTCTACGAATGAATACGCGAGCCGAGGCTGCCGTATTTATTTGCATCCCTTGTTGTTTATGCACGTTGATAATATCAACATCGCCGCATTTCGTGCCCCGTTCTCGATTTCGCCGTTTAACGAATACACCGTAAACAGGTTAATGACCGATCGATAAAGTTGAAAAAAGATTACACACACGCCTTGTGACGTATTTCGTCGCGGGACACGGTGTTTGTTCTTCTATTTCGTACAGCGACTGGATCCTAGTAGAGAAGTTGAGGTTAGAAAAAAAATGAAAAGGTAAAGGCTAAATTCATTCGGTCGAATGTTCTTCGATTGCAAAATATTATCCTCTAAGCTGTAATTATTTTCGAGGTTATTCGCCATTTGAGAAACATCCGAAATGCATTTTTTTTTTGTTTCGAGGGGGCGGTAATTTGGCGTATTTCCGATTAGTTTGTCTCTAGATAGACGCGTGTAAGAGATACAGAGGGTCACTACTTTAATTTTTTTTTGCATCAATCGATGAAAAAAGTATTAATCTGTCTACGTCCAAAATCTATTAGTTTCTTTATGAAATCTGTACATAAAAGACGAGAATAGTATGAATACATGTCCTTCCTCGTTTTTCTAGATTTCTACAGACTTTATAAAATTAAAATATTTCCTAAATAATAAACTAATAGTTTCTCTATGTACGTAGGTTAAGGTTAGGTTTAGAACAACGACGTTTAGGAAAACGAAAATCAGGTTTAGGTTAGTTTTTTTTTTAGAAAATGATGACTGACGTGAAAAAAATTGAATTAATTATATAATTATGAAAATTAAGAAAATAGTAATGACCTTCGTATTTCTTATACCAAGGTTTATACAGAGACAAACCAATCGTAAGTAGTTAGTCCAAATTACTTACCCTCTCAAAATAGAAAAAAAAAAAAAATATACCATCGAGGTAATTTTTAAATGACGAATAATTTCGTTTTCGTCGATAATTGCATTTATAGCATGAAACACTACATCGTACATCAAATTCCACGCACGAGTATTCTCTTTTGCAACGTGTATTGACTTCGAATTAACACGTTAGTTTCTGATCTAATAGTTTATACCTCAAAAACAACGGGTTTATCTTTCTCCTTTCAAGATGGAGTGTTTTTGTTCGAGAAAATATCAGGCAAAAATCTCCGTCTTTATTATACTACGAGATGTTTTGTCCAAGTTTAAAATATCGAAAAACTTCATTAACGACTCGGTGTTATCTTAATTATTGTATCGGATACTTTCTGGTCCCTTACTTTCATTATATCGAGAGGCAAGTTGATAAAAAATTGTGCACATCCTTTCACATGATGCTCAACGCGTGCAATGGCTGCTACTCCTGGCAAAAAAATTTGCAATCAGACGTTGCAATTTTATTTTCTCGTGTGTTTTACATTTCGATGTTTTCAAATAGTTTTCGAATACCTGCCTTTGATTGAACACTTTTGCTAGGCAATTGTCTAGTCATTTGCACCAACCTCGCAGAAATAAATATTAACAATATACGAGGAGCTTAGAAGTCAATTAGTGTTGTTACTTTTCATTGAAGTCAATTTGTGCAAATACCTCGCCTGTTTTCAAAATCTTCAGAAGAATTTAGCCATTGTAGTATAATCGTTACGATATTTTAACCATTTCATTGACTATTAATTTCGACAATGAAAATATGTATGATAGAATACTTAGAATAAAAATATTAATTCAACTTATTAAACTTGAGATATATAATTACCTGTAACATAACATCCTGGGAAAAATTAATATGAGATGAAATTTATGTAATCATATCAGATGTATATATTATATTAATATTATATTACAATATATGTACATGTAATATTATGTAAATATTTGTTTGTTATATCAGACAATTTCGTATTTTCAATAGAAAATGATTTCTACTGATTGACTGATTGAGCTATCCATATATTTCTGAATTAAACATTGAGGTTATCGATTCTAGCTATTTCAAGATTATTATTAACTTTTAAGCTGAATATTCCATATAAAATAAATAAAAAGTCGCAGAGATAAATGTTAACAGTACACGTTTTTACGAATAGATACTGAAACAATTTTGTTCACTTTTACAGTGATTCCCAAGATCACTATAAATTTTTAAATCCATTTAAGTCCATTCCTGATAGATTGAATTAAATATTCCACAAATATTACGTACAGTTCTGAAACAGATATTGAAACACTTTTACATCAATTTTAAAATTGCTGTCAACTTCTAAGTTAGTCCATTTGATCGGAATTTCGCAGACAGAGCTGAAATATTGCATACGTATGTTCTCAGATGAATATTTTTTCGTATTTCGAAGATACGGGAGATATTACTTTTTTGTTCTCTCGTCGACAAAGATTTCGCCTTTATCCATACGAAATGAGGGCTTAAACTTTCCTTTACGTGGCTATATTTTCATATATCGATTAAACCGTTCAGATGAAATATTCATGTAATATGTCGTAACTGCAAAGTTTCGTCGCATACATACATGAAGTGCAATATATCTGTAGACACTTCTGTTTGCCATTTGAAAAAAAAGAAAAAAAAGAAAAGAACAAGGAACAAGTTGGTATCGTGCAGATGAAAAACAGCTATAAATGTACATGCTATAAATGTACTTTTTACACTTTTTCAGAGCTTTTTTCGGCCAAACTTTATCGATAGGTTGCACGAGTGTAAGAAAATGTCAAACTACATAAAAATTATACACGACGTGTTTTTTCCTTTTCTTTTTAATGAAATTTCGGTAAATTTCTAGTTTGGCGTTTCTCACTTCAATTTTGGCTGTTTCTGTCTATTATAATTTCTTTAATGTGAAAAATTCTTCTCTTTTTTTGAATAACAAGAACTATAGACAAATTATAGTAAAATATCTCCTCAATCATTAGGTTTAAGGCCAATGTGGCTTAATACTTTTACACTCGGAATTTAATATGCTTTCGATTTACGATGAAAAAAAAATATATGGTCCAAATTAAAAAAAATGAAGATGAACTTGGTAATTGCGAAAAAACCCCTCAACACACACACACACACACACAAAATTGACACGCCATATTTTGCCTTCTTTAAAACAGTACAATTTTTGTATTGTATTTTTGTTTTGTATTTTTCATTAGACGCATAATTCACTGCTAAGCGAGTGGTGAAATGAGAAATGGAGGGGATAGCACTAGTGATGAGAAGTGGAGGGGATAGCACTAGTGATGAGAAGTAGAGAGGATAGCACTAGGAAAGTGGGGGCATGGGCTCGCGGGCCGCCAGTTAGCCACCTCTGAACTTAAAATATGAGGGTATGGTTGTGTGAATGATCGACAGAATCGTGAGAGCGTATAGATCAAGAGACTAGCGACTCACGAGAGGGTGCAGATCGTAAAGGAATCATAGAGAGAGAGAGAGAGAATCGCGAGAGTATATAGATCTGGAGAGAGTTATAGCGAGTAGTGTCTAGTGAGAGCATAATATCTTTTGTCACCGCCGTATTCAGACTTTCGTTCAGTATTCTTTGATTCCTAAAAGAATTAATAAACTTTATTTATATCTGTTTTAAATCACGCAAGCCGAACTTTTGCGTCGTTTTTACCCACGTATTTTATTAACATAGAAATAAAATAGCGCGATCACTCTGCTTGGCCGTGTTTTTTTGAAATTGTGTTATTTAGCCGGCGCGAGTTTAACATTCGATCGCGAATTAGAATTGAAATTATTACGCGAATGCGTAAACGGACGGTTTCGCGAGCGAAGGCAAGACGCGCTGTTCGAAATCAATTTCACAAAATAAATAACACAGGCTGTGTCAACGGTACAAGCGCGTGTCAAGAACGATTTTCACACGTGTACTACGTGCGTATCGTGATATTTTCAAGGAACGCGGCGGTGTTTCAGAATCTTCCGTTTCCACGGTATTCGGGGGAACGCACGAACTTCACGCTTATCGATTTCCCGAGTTGCGCAAACATCGCGCCCTGCGAAACGAAATTTCGGACGAATAAACTTTCGCGCCAGTAATTTTTAAGGCGCAGGCAAATGGATGCTAGCTTTGTGCTCAAAAAAAAAAAAGAAAAACACACTCGCGCTCCGCAAGAAATTTCAATCTCGGAAGTGATACACCAGTGATTAAACACCCGCGCGAAAATCAATCAATCGACAATGAAACAGACCGGGGGGAAATACGACGAGTCGGTTAACTTTTGGAAAAATTCGACGTGTTAGGTATACACGTAATTTTTCGTTTGCTTTTAGTTTTACTCTTTCTGTTTATCGGTGGGCGAACAAATTGAAAGTTTATCGTTACTGAATTACATTTGCAGCTTTGCTAATTTGACAAACTTTTCCTTTTTCTCTATCGATTGACGTTCACTTCGAGACTGTTTTCTTCAATCGAAGAAACTTTGCTACAATGTCTATGAGCTTGCATAAATTCAAATCTTCAGAATTCTCTGCAGTACGTTGAGAGTTCACCGCTTTTTAAAGTATTTATGTAATATATAACGAACGAACGGAGGCCAACCGGAGGCTATTCTTGACAATTTCCATCCATCCGGGCATATAATTTTAGAGGCAATTTTTCAGCATTTCCAACATATTCAAGGTTTTTATGTATTCCATTGCGGCACTTGCTATTTTTTTTTTTTTTTTTTATTGGACGTATCGGTTAAACTGCGACTTGAATTCGTGCCAAACCACAAATTCGAAGGATTTCTGGTCACCCACTTTTGTATCGAACAATGACGTGTAATTTTTTACCGGAAAATTCTGCATTTTCTCGAACTTTTTTCAAAGAGCTGCATTCGATTGTCTTTTGCATGAAATTACCTTCCAATCTACGCACATAGTTATTCTTCCTTTCGGAATGATTACAGCGAAGAGTGTAAATGAACTAAAAATTGTAAAAATTCAAACATCTCCAAAACTGCAATTGAATGATTTTCATCGTGCTTAAATTTATCATCATTTTAAAGATTGAACGCTCTTCTCTGCAACCATTTCTTAAAATTTGTCGTGCAATTTTTTCTTTTTTTGCTGTTTCTATTGAACTTTGAATACTGCTTGAATTAAACGACAATGCTTTAAGAAATCCTAATATTTCGTCGTCTAATATTCGAAGTTTAATAAAATGGCGAAAAAGAATCGTAGGTAAGAAAATTTTAAAAGTAGCTATTGTAAAGAGAAAATTTCGATCTTCAAGATCACGGTCACAAAAGAAATTGTTTGATGTTTCCAGAAACTTTTTAATCTGAATGAGAAATATTCAGAAAATCCTAACATTTCCCTAATGCTCAAAGTTCAATAAAATGGCAAAAAAAAAATCATGTAGCAAGTTTAAAAGCGTTGTTATAAAGAGAAGATTTCAATTTTTAAACCTATTCTTTTCCTTCTTTAGTGTCATCAGAGATCATTTGAATTTTTACAATTTCCAAGTAAAGTGTATCCTTAGTTTACCTGCTGTACGAAAATCATTTGGAAACGATGAACTTAGGACTGTCAAAGTAGAGGATTCGAAGTGAGACCGAGTGAATTGTTAAGATTTTCTTTTTTCTTTTTTTCTTTTTTTTTTCTCTTACGAAGTTTAAGTTGTCGACAATTTTTCATCGTTATTGGTTCATTGAATTTTCTAAATATAAAATCGTTCAGACGACACATCTTTTTTTTAACAAATAACTCGTCAATATCAATGGAGAACTGTATAAATATTCGATCACTGATCACTCTGTCTTTCAAATAATGGAACGTACAAGATCTAGGATCAGGAGTTTGCTCGCGTATTCATAAATACACATACATTATAAATATGCATAGAGGTAGCTGCGGCTTGATTCAGAAATTTCGCCGGTTTAAATGCAATTCTTACGCACTGGCTCCAACATGCTGCAATCGGATAGCAGGAATTTCTTGAATACTGTTGGCTCGATCGTTCCTCCTCGACCGCAAATTTTCAGCTTCCCGGAGCAAATGGAGCACGCTCGAATTTCGGGTTTTGCCCGGGATTTTCTGACACGGAATTCCAACAAAAATCACTCGATGCGTCGATTTTTATAATTAGATTCTTGCACGTTCGCGGGGGAATAATTTTAAACAGCAAAGTCGCACGGGGCGATGATTTTTGTATTATTCAGTACGTGAAACAATATCTTCGACCAAAATGTTTGCTTTTTCTCAAACGCACGAGTTTGCAGAAAAATTGAAAGTACTGCGCACGCATTCTAACGGCGACTTTATGATTCTGGACACGTGAATGTAATATTTATATATCGAATAATGTTAACAGTTGGTTTTATTACAGTTAAAATTATCTGACAATTCTTACTGTAATATATTCATCTGAGTGGGAAAGAATTTGAAAATGCAACTCCAAGGAAAATTGTAACTATGCATGTACAGGGTGAAAATATTTCATAGATATGTCTATTTCATAGATAGGGTGTAGATATGTTCAGAGCAAAAAGTAGGTTTCCATTAAAAAAAAAAAATAAAAAAAATAAAAAAAAAATAGTATAACTGCAAAATACATACGCAACATCGTACAAAAATATGACAATCAATAGATGGACTACGGTCAAATGGAAAAACTCAATTTGTTTTTCTGACATCTTTTTTTCAATTTCAACCAGACAGAAGATATATGGCTCGTTAGAGTTGCGTGAATCTCTCTTAATTTGTTAAACGATTAAACAGTTTCTTTTTTCTTTCAATTGAGAAATAAATAATTTTCATCGTTATCAAACGAATTAGGCGAGTGCGAGATAAATCGTCTAATAAAATAAACGAGTGCCTTTTCATACTTTATTCCCCAATATATACGTTATATGGCTGGCTTGTGTTCACGTACTTATCTCGATGCGAAAGACTGGTAGTCTAAAAAGAGTCAAGGCTGCACTTTCCAGTCACTCTACTCTCTGTGGCTACCGGCATCATCGTAGACTTCGAGGAAACTTACAGTAAACATCCTGAGGGGAAGTTTTTCCTAAGGATAACCGACTTTTTTCTGCGACGCTTCCTCTCTCGTTTTATGTGCGGGAACTTTCTTTGCGTGGCGAGAAGGCGGGAAGAAAATAGTATCGTATAATTAGGGATTCGATCGATACGTGATCGAACTGTTCACTATGAATTGAAAATAACTTTACGCGTTTACATTATACTAGTTTCATTCAATTGCTGTTCCAGCACTTTGCAATGAACACAAAAATTGGAAAGAAAATTCATTCCTCTCAATGTGTACGATATTAATTATAGATTAGTTTCTTATTTAGTTTCTAATGGCGTTTTCCTAGTTTTCGCTGTTTCGTTTCCTTTTTCGGAGGAATATGGATTCTTCTTATGAAAGAACACAGAACGTCGACCTAACCTAACCTAAGCCAGAGGTATTTATTTTTGTTTTTAATTTTCAATGGCTAAAGAATCATCGTCTCTGAAAATGTAATCGATTTTCGCTTATAGTGAAGTGCCGCCACTATTAGAAAATTGATAAATATTATTTTCTTACTTACGTATGTATTTTGTTTTCTCGAAAATAAAAAACGAGCGACGGTAACTGCGTTAACGCGTTGCTCAAGCAAGTTTCAGGTAAATAAAATTTGGAAAAGTTATAAAATTACGCAGAGAGTAAGCGTTCAAATTTCGTTCGAAGCCACGTAAAATCGATAAATTTTCAAAAATTGAAAAATCCACGAAAAAGAAAAGAAAGAAGAAAGAAGAAGAAGAAGAAGAAGAAGAAGAAAAAAAATGGAGAAGTTATTTACAATTTAGTGAAAGATACGAATAGTTATAAACTGCGTAGTTTTGATTTACGTATCCTATTTTACGCGCTGAACGTCAAATTGTACACAGAGTTGAGATTGAAACTAATCCTGGAAACGCTGATATCGTATATTCTAAATACGGAAGAATATTATACGAGACTGAAACTAAAACGAGAATTTACGTTTTGACAGAGAAACTGTGGAGCGTGCGACTAAACAAACATGAAAACAGAGAGCGACGTGAGGAATAGTTATATCACAGGGAAAAAGTTCAAATTTAGAATAATTGATTAATACTACCATCGTCTATTTTTCTGACGAGTTTCGAATAAGATGAACAGACCGTGGATTTTTTTATGCAAATTGTTACATTGCCAAGTATCAGAGAAAGCATTCTACTTTCGATATATTTTGGCTGTTCTTTTTTTTTTAGATTATATATACGCGATCTTCGAAATTTTCCGGTGATGAGAAAAAAGCTGACTCCATTTATCAGCGTGACACGCAGTTTACATTGACGAAAAATCATCAAAGATTACCTTTGAAACGTAAATATAGATATTTAGATGCTTTCAATGTACTTTGTCCATTTAATATCGCGAATGATTATTTGGCTACTTTGGCTCGAACAGTTTATGAAGAAGATGGAAAATCCGAATTAAAGAGTTGACTTAAGAATGACTGGAAGCAACTTGTCGGACAACTATATAATACTGCGCGAATGGCGAGAGATTTTATAACTTTGTTTCGCAGTGCGTTGAATTTTCAAGATCCACTGTCATCCAATCGACTCCGTTTCACGTATTTGCCAAACATAAAAAAATAAGAAAAATGTATAAAATCCCACGATAAAGTCTCGCTTTGCAGTTGAATGTTATTTTATAATATCTGTTTGTTATTAATATTATTAATGAAAGTATTATAAAATACACATTAACATAAATGTAACATAAAATATTTATAATTTCATGTTATATCGTAAAATATATATTACAGAGTGTAAGCAAAAAAAAAAAAAAGGAAAAGAAAAAGAAAAAGAAAAAGAAATCAACACCTTTCTGCCGAAGAGGTGTGCTCTTGCCGTTCGAAATGGCGAAAGCAACTTTGAAATTTCAGCACCAATCGCGTTCTGAAGTCACGACTTCAGGTACGACAGGTGGCGGTAATTCAAACTCTCGCGTACTCGCGACTCGATGAAAATTGCATTTTAAACTTAATGCCGCTAAAAGCTCAAGTTGAAAGAGTGTTCTACGGTTTTATCGTACGCACGATCTTGGCAGAGGTTGCTGAAGTACGCGTACTTGTTATGTGTATGTAGTTTTATATATATAAAACTATATATATAATATATATATATATATATATATATATATATATATATATATAAGCATTTACGTGCTGACGTTAGTCATGTCGATCGAAAATAAATTGATTTCATTATCGGTTATCATTGGACATTGGTTTCTCTTATCAGCGTTATCAACTGGCTGGCTGATTGAGATTCTAAATGATTCTTAAAGAGTTCGTAAAGGCTCTTAGGATTCACGGGCGTGATCTTCGTTTTAAGTATTCTTCGGGCACAGTTCCCGAAATATGTATGCTAATTGGTTTCCACAGGGGCGCAGGTAATCAACCTAGTTTCCCAGGGTATCACGGACGCTCTCTCATGCGCCTTTAGCATATTTTAGCGTGGAAGGCTGGTATTTCGACGGATGCCGAGTTTCCGAAGATTAGCTGGTTAGATCGCGGAGTTTGTAGATCTCCGAGCACATTTTCAACCTCTGAATCTCTCTCTGTCTTCTGAATTCCTGTAAAATTGCCCACGCATTTTATTGGCCCCTTTTTCTCGACTCTACGTGCATAAATAATTGAACGCTCGGTGAAGATTCCATTAAAAAAAGCTTGATACTCTTGTTACGACTACCAGCGTATTTCGTTTCAATTTTCGTCTGCATTTTCACGTTTCCACACAGTCATTTTCAGACTTGCACTGCGTGAAATGCGTGCGTATTTCGATCGTTCCAAAAATTTGCAACAATGAACGGACCTTCAAGTTGCTCTGCAGAGTCTTTGACTATTATTATAATATTATGTAATTATATTATATCACATATATTATATAATAGTATTATATTATATTATATCACATATGTTATATAATATTATTACAATATCAGTGGTTAATTGTAATTGTTAAGATTAAATTAAAGAAGTTCGTTTGAATTGTATTTTGAAATATTGAAATAATTTAAAATATTTATTTATTTGTGGTATATATATATATATATATATATATATATATGTATGTATGTATAACATTGAAAATTCAATTGAAAATGTTTGAATAACATCGCTTACACAGAATTTTTAATGGAATGAAATATCGAGTTAACAGCGACATAAGATACCTATATTGCAGATAAACTCGTGACATGACATTTTCCAGGAAATTAACGAATTTTTCCAAAGCTGTTCGCGCTACATTACAAAGTGATTCAGAGTGATTCAGGCGACTGTGGCGTGGTTTCTTTTATTGATTGAGTATTTCTTGCGTTTTGTATTTTGTTTGCAGGTGCATCGATGTGCACGCAGTTTGCAAATTTCACTGTTTATTTTATATGGGGAAATTGTTCGTTGTGTTTTGCTTTCGTCGTCGGATCGCGAACTCGTCGTCGTTTGTTGCGATACGAAAAAAAAAAAGGTATCAATATAATTGATCAGTTTGGAAGTTAGTTTAAAAGTTGGACAGCGAGTTCGAAAGATTCATTAGTTCAAAATTAGAACCTTACCAACCTCGTGGAACTACTATTTGGCCAAAGGCGAGCGAAAACGAGTGAAAACGGAGGACGTAGAGAATACGCGATAATTTTACGAAGCTGAATTATAATTGACAAGAGGAACGGAATCCGTAATATAACTGCGCGCTTTAGAATAGTATCCGGCGCAAATAAAAGCGTTCGATCTCGTCTCATTTATTCGCGCGAATTTTAATTTCAAACATTTAAATTCTCCTTTTCGCCACACAATTGCGCCGTGTTTATTACCGTTTCTTTTCACTGGACGGAATCTTTGCAAAATCAACGTTGAAGTATCATCGAATGATCGACGTTTTTCCATAATTTTCGTTGCCTGATGAGATTTTTCATGAAACATTATTAAACGTTATTAAACCGAAACAATTATAAGAACAGTTCAACAATTGTTCATTGTACGCACGTTGTAATTTACTGGCGTGATACTTTTTTTCCTAATTCGTCGTCTAGTGGACAAGAAACGCGATGTTCATTCAGACGTGCGAGATTTAAAAAAGTTTCTGCAAACAATAGCTCGTAGCAAAGAAAGAAAGTATTTCAGTTTCCTTGTCGCATGCGTTCCCCCCTCTTTGCGGATATATTTCACTGAAATAATTTCATTTAATACATACGCTATGTGTAGCACCTGTGGCTCCGTTCGCAACGAGATTGAAAGCTTTTCTTTGCTTTTTCTTCAAAAAAAAAAAAAAAAAAAAAGAAAAAAGAGAAAAAAAAGAAAAGGAAAAGGAAATGTCTGTTGTTCTTCATGTTTTATCCAACCTCTGCCCGCTATCCGTTTAATGGCCAAGTAATGCGTGAAATATAAACGTGTCACATGTTACAGATAATGTTGCACGTCGCGTGGAAGATTTTATTACAATCTGCAGATAAGTATAATCGTTTCCCGTAGGAAGCTACGGTTGATGCTTCTCGGTTAAAGTTAATCCTGAATTTCAAAGTTAATGCCGAATATAAAGAAAAAGTGTGTACGCAGCTGGAAGTCAGCTCTCAGACGGCAACACGATGAATCATTGTAATTTTCGAAAAATTTCATTTTAGAAGAATCCCCTTGGTTTCAATTGGCGAGGTAAACGAAAAATTCTTTTCACATAACCGCGGGCTAGAAATGAAATTTGATTACACGGCAGGTGTAAGAAACAGAAATCAGTCTCGCGTAATTTGACACGCGTGTAATATTATTATAGTATTGTGATGTAGTAAGTTCTAAATAGTATAATATAATATAATGTGATGTAGTGTAATAGTGTAATAAATAACTGACAAATACTAAAATTATAGTATTGTGTATAGAATTATGGTATTATAGCAGTATAAATACTAAGTAGTACAATACAATATAATGTGATGTAGTAATAGCGTAATAAATAATTGATAAATACTAAATCATACTAAATAGTATGACAAATGGTATAAGGTATGATTCCACGAATTCCAAAAGAACGACAGGGTTCGTTTCAAGTATAATGCTAGTGGCAAAGAAGACTTCAAGGGAAGACACGTACGAAAAAGGTTAAACAAAAGGTTAAACAAAATCTCGCAGCGCGAAAGAAAATTAAAACGTACGAAAGGACGACGTCGTCTCGATATCCTTCGTGAAACACCATACTCCCTACTAGTCTTACCGATATCCAATCCTTACTGTTATAATATGTTCTTGAAAAGCTTGCTCAGGCCATGCAACCGGAATGATTACTCCCTTACGTAAGTTCCACTCGTGCTTCGAAGAAAAACGAAACGAAGAAGATGGTGAAGATTTTCTCTCGACAGCTTTCCTAATCGGATGTTTGGAGATTCTTTTAATTATCCGTTGATTATTTGCTCGTGGCTATTATTGCAACGTTTGAATATCGCTGAATATTTGCCCGACATGTGCCAATTTCTACCGTCAAAGGATAATTCAAATATTGACAGACTTGGGATTATTAAATGACTAAACGACGTCTGTCGATAGTTGCTCGTTATAATTATCGATCGATATCCGTTGCATTGTTCCACGTGTGTGTGTGTGTGTGTGTATGTGTGTGTGTGTGTGTCCACTCTAACTTTGCGTATTCTTTCAGCCGAAGTGTTGTACTATTTCATTTCGTCACTCTCGTGGTTATAATGAGTTCCTTTAAATGAGAGGTACAGTCAGTGTTAGGCCAGCCTTGCTGAGAAATTTTACGAGTTTCGATTTGCAATTGGTCGTGTGACTCCTTGGGAAATGACTCGTTAGAAAAAACGAGCAGCACGAAAATCACAAAGTTTTGTTAATTTCTGTTAATTTCCTTTGACTAGGAAAAGTGTATATATACACCCTGATAGATTTATCAATGGTTGGTATATACCCATAATTAATGTCGTTTAATAAACATTGCCATCTATTGGCAATAATTTAATTTATTATAACATAACTTATGTTCTAGTTAAACATATTGACATTTAGTGTACTTATTGTTAAATTGTATTACAGATTGAAATTGTAAATAAAACAAAATTTTGTACAGTATCAAGAAACGAAATTACTTATGGGTAACCAGACCTCTAATAGATATAACCTTTTTTTTGGCCATGCCTCAGCTAAGCATTTCTAAAATCCTGATAACCCGGTGATCCTGATGATCAGAGACGTTAAAAGTGAAAGAAACAGAAAATCTTTATGATACAATGGGGCACGTGTATTTTACGAAGAATCATTCAACAGTTAACAAAAGTATTCAAATGGTCATTTTGACCATTTTGACAGTTCCAGAATGAAAATAAATCATACATCATGCCGGTGAGAGTGTAATTAAAGAGCCAAGTGACAGTGATCTGTCTTCTATCTTAATCGTGGAAATCTTTAATTAACAGATGTCGTCTCGGTTGGTTGAGGGGTCAACCACCTCACGTATTGAATCGAATGTTTCCACAGAAATGGTAAAATCCATGAAGTTGCCGACGATTCGTGAGGAAAGTGATTCGTGAGAAAGAAATGAAAGACATTAGTCAAATACTTCGAGAGTGTGTTGCATCTGTAATTCACAGCCATCGAAGCTAATTAGTCGGAACGTGTTCAAAATTAATTAGTTATTTCCAAACACGTAAACTTTATTCGCCTTTGTCACACCGAAACTATTCGTAATTATTCAACCGATCTAATCACGTAAATAGCTCATGCACTTATAAAATTCTACAGAGATAATTAAATAATGATGGAACGATATTACGCAACAGTAATATTTCATGAGATTCTTTCATTTTCTACGGACTACGTGTGATTCTAATTATCACGTAAGTATGAGAGTAATAGATCTCGTGTGACAATCAGAGAATAATGATCTCCATCTCGAATAATTCGAGTAGGACGGAGGTAATATAAAAGGCACTATTATGACACACAGGTTTAGGTTAGGTTAGGTTTCTATTTATATTCGAGTAGAACGATAGAGATTATGTAAAAGGCACACAGGTTTAGGTTAGGTTTAGGTTAGGTTAGGTTTCTATTTGCATTGAAACAGCAGCGACGATGTAATTCGGGTAAATGTATGATGAGTTAAGCAGACTTGAAAGTACGAAAATGAAAGAATACCAGAGGCAAAGGGTACGGAACGAGAAACTATTCTTTATTTATTCGGGAAGACAAATGTAATTACGCGAAGCGAATTAATCACAAAATGGCGCGGCAACGCTGCGCTGTTTCGTTTTGTTCCCCAACGAAAGACGTTATTTCAACTTTCGCCTGTTTTTCATTCCAACGACAAGAATCGATTCGCACAACTTATACGCACTTCAAATGTTCGAATAAAGGAATTCTTTTTATTATACATATTTAAACAAAATTTTAATACTACAGATTTTTTATAACATAACGAAGAAATCATGTTTGAACTTAAATTTAATTTAAAACCAATGAAATTAGTTTTCCCTTATATTCCGATGTTTCATTGAAAAATGTAGATGCGAAGAAACTTTTAACAGCGAGGAAGCGATACATTCACGACGAATTCATTCAAATTCTTTAACTTTAAAATCCAAAACGAAAATATCGCTTGAAATTGATCTAATATTTTATTTGTTTCTTGTTTTATTATTTACTGCTCAGTAAATTATATTCTTCAATTATATTCTTTAATTAATTATTGTTTCGTTAGGAACAAAAACATACCTAACCACGAATTATCAAAAAAAAAAAAAAAAAAGAAAAAAAAAACAAAGAAAATGATGGAATTCGGTATTACCAATCGTCGTCAATTGCTATTTTATTATTTACATTTACCCACGTTTAACCTATCGTGCTGAATCTGATGTTTCTGTTTGCTTTTGTTATTACTCCGGTAAACTTTGAATATTTATCGAAATAACGACACGTCAAACACGTCGCGATGCCTCGTGAATTCCTGTTGTACAGGAATTAATTCCGTCAATTATTTGAACGGAATGTAAATCGGTAGCTTTATGTTGTCAAACTGAACTGAAAATAAAATTGGCGTGGACGGCCAATGTTCATCACTCAATTACGTGTGTATCGTATTCAAGGGAAGTTTACTAAGCAAAACAGCTAATTAGCCAAGGTTAGAAAGTTCCTCCAGTGAAAATCAGGTAGGTGGGCTGTTAGACTTTGTGGTCGTGACTGTCAAGTAGAGGTTCAGCTAATGACCGAACACACCTTTTGGGTTCTCTGCTTCAAGGGTGTGCCTGTTACACCTGTTCCCTTGCTAACGTGCCAGGTATATACCTTAGTTGTAGAAAATTTATGAAAAAAAATAAAAAAATATTTCTTTATTACTTACTTTACCGACTGGTAGCCTATTAATCGTCTATCACTTACCGCTATCGGTAAAGTGTTAAGATCAGATCTTTTGGATATATCATCTTTTTATAACATTTTTTTTTTATATACGATCTATATTTATTTTTTAACCAAGTACCAATCGAAATTATCGATTATAATACACGTTTACATTTCAACTAGGTACTAATGAAAATTGCTGTTATCAGTTATCACTTTTCCCTTTTTCTGCGAATCGAGGCAACGAGAGTCAAAATTGCAATTATTGAATTAACATTTACGTATCTTTATCATTCGAAATTAATTTTATAATAAAGTAACATTTCCTTTTCATTATTGTAATATAACGCGATTATGATATCATATATATATCTCTGTCTTTTATTTTTCATCTCTCGTGTATAATTTCTTTTCCGCTGCACAATTCAGTTCACATACAAGCGTGATTTATAATTGTGATTTATAATCGAAATTTCGAAATCTCTTGCTATAGTGTAATGTCATTACGTTGCCGTGTATGTGTGCGTGCGTGTATGCGTGTGTATGCACAAATATGTGAACAGCATATTTAATGGTTCAATTCAGTCCTTCCCGGTGTACATATTGGATATATACCGTGTACATGTACAGTATATATAGTATGGATTTTCCCCATATATATTTACAGTGTCTATAGTTTCTATGAATTACATTTACAGTACGTGGCCTTTCCATGGACATTTACCGTGCGTATGAATTTTTCTGTTGGACACTGGCGGTACGCGTTTTCGAGTTTCCCATGAATGCACGTGAAATTTTCAGCGTTTCGTTCACAGCGTGTGTGCAAAATTATTTATGTCGTCGAGCTCAATTTGTGGAAATCATGCACATGTGAAATTTCCTTTGACCGATTGCAACGGAACATCGTAAATATAAATATATTCCAAATGACGGAGTATATTCGTTATATTTAATTTTCGATCATTTCGCTTAATAACGCAGTTTTTTCAACTGTACAAACCTGGAGGAAAAGTGTTACGAAATATCAGTGCCGTTAGGTTTGACAAATCTTGCTGTTTGAATGAAATAAAAAAAGTTCGTTTTCGTGGAAAAAACGAATTTCTCCATTGAAATCGTTTATACATTGAAAACTGAGCATTCTTTGAAGCATTTGATGTGTAAAAGAAGCAATTTGTAAATTATATATTGCGCTCTTTTATACGTATATTCTCAAATAAATTATCATCATAATGCGTGGCCACTGTGTACACTGTCGTTCATAAATAATTGCATCTCTGTCAGGAGGCTGATATTTTTGGTTTTGTTTCCATAATTAGGTCAAACATCTTCGTTCAATACTGTGTTATTTATATTAATTGATATTCCATCAACTATATATAATATAATATAACAAAGTGAATATCCGATTCATTTGTTATAAAAAAAGAAGAAGTCAAGAGGTGAAAAATATAATTTTTACACGCAACTTTCACTTTATATAATTCTCGAGTTCTATCTAGCTATGGAATCTATCTAAATTTTTAATAATACTAAGTCTCAAGTAACGTCGCTCTTAAACTCTCTCGATTAATTGGTGATGACAAGTTTTTATTTTTGCTGTAGAAATCAAGGAACGCTGACACATTCCACGTTTCTAGTCTTTCTATTTCTTTGTATCATCTCGATTTAGTTTTCACAACAGTAAATCAGTATTACTTGAAATTGAATTAAATTACAATTGATTTCGAGTTACGACGAAAAATGAAAAAGATCCATTCGAGTTGGAACTTATAACTGTCCAACAGAACTTATAACTGTCCAAATATTTGTGCACGATAGGGTGCACTTACAATATCGATCAAGTATATACCGATCCTCTAATTTATTCCTTCACTTTAGGTAATTTAATTTAAATTGTTACGACTTCTAATTAGCTCTTTATAATCCGGGGAAATAAATTTGTCGCGACGATTGCATCGTAAAATTTTGCTTGATCATTAGGCGGAAATAACAACGACGAATGCGAAAGCCAAAAACTTTCGCGTTGTTAAGCGAGATTATTCGAGACACGAGGATAACGGAAGTCGTGAAATATTTTTCGTCGACAAGACGCAGATCACCGTCGTTGATTTCGTTGATCAATGATCTGAGAAATGTTGAATTTCGTTGCATCGTAAAACGTGGCACGCAATGTTGCAAAGTAATCAAACAATACAAATGGCTTGTTCGATGTGTAATTAATAACTTATCACTTTGTTGTTTCTAGTTTCAATCTGCCTGTGCTTTTTCACTCTGGGAATTTCCAGCAATTGGTTGTTTACTGTCACCGCGACATTTGTTGCGTTAAAACAGAAAGTTGAATGCAACGCTTGGATTTGTAGCAATTAAAAAATTCAACACGTATTTCGTATTTTTCAACGATCAAAAGGGTGAAAAGAGAGAGAAAAAGAATTGAGAAACAATTCTTCCGAGAAGAATATTTCGTTACGTTTCGAAAATCTTCGATCATTTTTACTCACGTTCTCACAGTCGTGATAATTTTTTTTTTCATTCATAACCAATTGTAATTAATTTACGAGAATATTCTATACTTTTAGAGATACGAAGAACAATGAATGAAAAATTATTGACAAAATGTCAATAAATTACTGTCGCTGTGCAAAGAACGATAAACTGTAGTAATTAATGGACAAACACAATGCTTGAATTTACAATAATTAAAAATTTAATATTTTCTAGGAATTGTTTCTCAATTGCACTTCTTTTTTTTTCAATCGTTTTGAGAAACAAAAAAATATATTTACATTTGCAGAAAACTGCGACAAATTATGTTTACAGTTTTCTTATTTACAGCCAATTGTATATAGTTATAAATAAATAATTGAATTAAATCTTCGCGATGACGAAGTTATCGGGAAAGTTGTTGACAAAATGTCGTCGCGCAAAGTGACCAGTGAAAAATAATTAGATACCGATTACAACGGTGTATAGTTAACAAATCTCGAGCCACGAAGGAACTGTAAACTATAAGGTTAATAGCGTAGCATAATTAGAATTCCAATGGGGAATTTCCTAAACAGATTTCATAGACATTATTAGGTATTATTATTACGCGTAATTTTAAGCGTAAACGAGGTGAAATTAACCGTAGAAAGTACCGGTGAATCGTGTTCGGTACCGGGACTTTGTAAAACCGGCTATTAACATTTCCATTTTCCTTGCGGGTTCGCAAACAACCAGCAATCACGGTTATTAAATATTTGCCGGGATTTTCGTACAACATTTCGTTAAATATCGGCCACAAAGCGAGCGCGGTGAGACTTCAAACGTTGACTCGAGTGTTCGAAGGCGAGCTAGTTGCAATCCCTGCCGCGCGGAATAAGAGACACGACGCTAAGCATCGAACGTTGCTTTCCCAGGGCGATGCATCCTCATTTCACTATGTGAATAATGCACGTGACTATTGACACACACACACACACACACACACACACAGACACACACACACACACACACGACGTCAGAGTCCTTTTCCCAGAGACCTATGACTCGCCTCTAACAAACCGTCCAAACTTCATGAATGAACAAGAAGTGTTCTTCTTTCCTTCGTTGATCAAAATCCGATGAAAAATGATTGTCAAATAATTCAGGTCTCCTGTTTTATTTTTCTCTCTCTTTTTTTTTTTTACCGAGAACATTTGATTTGCATCTACTTTTCTTTTTTCAATCAGTTGTCCATCTATCTGCTTTTCGGAGTAGCTATCCTTCAACGTTTACTTTCCTTTATTTTAGCTGTTAATTTTTATCTTCTAATCTGTTAACCTCTCGTAGATAATTCTTTTTTTACCGAGAACACTTGATTTGCATCTACTTTCCTTTTTTCAATCAGTTGTCCGTCTATCTGCTTTTCTGAGTAGCTATCTTTCAACGTTTATTTTCCTTTATTTTAGCTGTTAATTTTTATCTTTTAATCTGTTAACCTCTTGTAGATAATTTTTCTTTTTTTTTCGTTTTTAACGAATCATTAAACTTTCACTCGGTATTTAGTTGGAGTTTCAAACAAAATGGAACCGAAACTTTCAGGATTGAAACACGATTCAGCGTCACGAATCACTTTATATTTGTGTGTAACGTGTTATTTTGAGGTGCGTCTATCAATTCTGGAAACCAATTTTGAAGGAGCTTTCAATCCGAATCCGTCGAGAAATTTTTTATCGATTTCTATTGAAACTGTAATTCGACGCGATAATAGCTCGATCCATTAGGATTAATTAGGATTAAAAGTGGAACGTGAAAAATTAACCACCGATCGACAACAGTAAGTTATAGAGAAATTCCAAAGCAAGGAATGGGGGAGAAGGTTTATTGTAAAATGACAAATACGAGATTTTATTCAGACGAGAATTTATCGGTTTGGAAAAATTCCAATTTGTTATTTTTTGATTGTCATTGCCATTATTCTGATAATTGCCGTGTGTAATATGAGATCGGCAAGAATTGATGTAAGATTGACAACAAACTGCAAAGTTACGAAAAATTGAAGAATTTCAAGTTGTTATAACTTTGTGAAAAGGAAAGAAAAAAGAAAAATCACATGACGATGCACTTGGTCGAACTTCCCTCTGAAAAATTATTCTCGCGACTAAATTCATCGTCAATCCTTGAAATCTCCTCTTTACGTTGACTTGCTTCTCGATTTTTTTGTTCGTCAGTTTATTGAGTTCAAATTCGAACATGTCTGAAAATTTGTTAATGAAAAATTACTTTCCATCATGATCTTGAAGATCGAAGTGTTCTCTTTACAACGGCGATATCTTCTTCAAACTTGCTGTACGATTTTCTCTTTTTCGATTCACTGTTTTATTGAAAGTTAAACGTTAAGATCTCTTAACTGATCCTGATATTCAAAGTTCGACAAGATCGTACAGCAAATTCCAAGGGAAAGATCACAATCTTCAAGACTTCATGGTTTAGGTTAGGTTTAGGTTAGGTTTACGATCTAATCTATGATGAAAATAAAGTTCTTACCTTCGAAAGAAACAAAACGCACAGAAAGAGAGAAAATGGGCACGCGATTGTCAAAAGTTAGACGAAACGTTGGATCGCATTTTGTCACTTTTCACTTACGGGGTGGGGAGGGGGGGAGGTTTACAACAGTTTAATCGCATCGAACGATTTCTCATCGTTCCGGCCTTTCGCCGGATCGAACTGGATTTATGCGACAAGGGGGAGAGGGAGAGGGAGAGAAGAAAGTTCTTCTCGGTCGGTGTGACGTGACTCGGGGCCCGGATGGCTTGTCAGCACCGTGGATTCGCAACATTTGCGATTCTTCATGTTGAAATATTTCTGCCCTTTCGAAAAGCTGAAGAATCCCGCTGCTTTTGTTGCGCCCCCCTCTCTCCTCGCTCTATCTCTATCTCTATCTCTATGAATCGTCTCGTACATTAGAAAAGAGGCGACGGGGGGAGGGGGAGAAAACGCCGTGGAAAGAGAAGACTTCGGTCTTTGACGACAAACATCGCGCGCTCTGCTCTTCGCGAAAGCTTTCCACCCGTTTTCGTGGCTTTCCGCGCGAATCTCCGCGCACTGAGCTTGCATTCTTGGTATGCATGCTTGGTCTTCCTCTGTGCATTGCGGTTCTCTCCCCCCCCCCCCTCCCCTTCACAATTCCCCATCTATCGAAGTAGGATCATATACACGGCAGACAGGCAGGCAGGAACTTATCCTTGATGCAGGAAGCAAACGGAAAATCGGTAAGCCAGCGTCGGTAACCACGGGGGATCGGCAGTCACTCCGATAAAGGGGAAGACACAACGTTGACATTCGGCGAGGGGGAAAAAAGAAAGAAAGAAAGAAAGAGAGAAAGAGAGAAATAAAGAAAGAAAGGGAAAAAGAGGGAAAAAATAGGAAACGACAGGCCTGGCTAACGTACGCGCCTGGCTACCGCCATTCCGTTGCATTGTTATTCTGTTACATTGCAACACCGGGGATTTTTCGTTTTATTTCAGCACGCGTACGCGTCCCGGATTTCATCGACACGTACGCTTTTATTGAATGAAAGTATAAAGGCGAAAATATACAACGGAGCACGATCCCTCGCGGGGGAATGATCGAGTCGAGCGACGTTGAAGTCGAAACGAGGTCCTTAAAAGTCAAATATCAAACGAGAGTGAAAAGTTGCTAAAGGATTTTCGTGAAAATCGCGAAATTAGTTTCGCGAGTTAGGAGCGATGTTTCGTCTGGCTGTTCTCCGACCGGTTGATCGCGTTTCACGTGATTACGTGATATTTGATTGACTCTTTTTGTTTTTTTGCAAAATACATGTCATACACTCGATACAGAAATTTTGTTTTTTTTGCAAAATACATGTCATACACTCGATACAGAAATTTTCACACAATAATCGAAATGCAATTCATACACTTGCGTTCGTTTACCAAAGAATTTTACACCTGCCTGCCTGTTTTCCAATTTCTTTTTTACAGCTGGTAACGGTCAACAATTTGTTGGTAAAAGTTGTTCGAAATTTTCACAAAGCGAATTGTCAGTACGAAGAGCATATTTCGTGCGAAATTCAACCTTCTTCTCTTTCAGAGAAGAGCATCGGAAATTTCACGTTTACAATTTTCTGACCGTGTCTCCTCTACCTCGCCGCTACCTATTAATAATCTTTCAAAGCTCGCGATATTTCAACGGAAGCGACGGAAAATTGATCTTTCGACGATTTGTAGCGCTTTCCACCCGCCGCGCATTCGATTCACTGTGCATTACAAAGAGGAGCGCCTGCAACGACGGCAATAAACCGGAGGACAAATTGGCGTGGCCATTATTCATCTTTAAAACAGCGAGTAGGTCTCGAGGTAGGAGAAAAAAAGAAGAAAAAAAGAAAAAAGGAAAAAGGAAAAAAAAATATATAATGCGAGCCGCACGAGGGATGATTACAGGCCTAAAAGGGACATTCGACCTCCTTTTCAGGTATTATATACGATCGTGCTGTGACTAAACTCCCACCACCGATAACCAGCTCGCCATTACGAACAGATTTCCTTTTCTTTCGTCCTCTTTTAGTACGCCGGGCACGACTCTCTATCTCTCGTGGATTTCTTGCCACCGCCTCTCTTCTCGTTGAATTTACAGCCGGCGCCGATATGTGTGTCCCGTCTGTGAGGGCGATCGTTTACACCCTGGTTCTTCAACCAACCCGGGTAACTACATATGAGTGCCACTCGTTTAACCATTTTCCAAATGTGGAAAAAAATAAAGGAAAGAAAAGAAAAGAGAAGAAGAAGATGCGATACGACCGAGGGAACGAGGGTATTCCACGAATAGTGAGGGAAATATTCGTGGAAATTATAATTTTCACGTGGGAATATTCGCGTGCGTGCAAGAGAGAGAGAGATGTATCTTGTAAATGAGCCTTTTCCTTCTTTGAGAAATTGTATTATGTCGAGTACAAGAAGAAGGGGGAAAAATATATCACACGACTAAAAATAGTAAGAGAATATCCCTGGAAATTTTAATTGATGTGGAAGACATTCGCGCGAGACAGGTATATCTTGTAAATGAAAAATGAGTCTTTTTTCTTTAAAAAATTGTACTATGTCGAACATGAAAAAAAAATATTATATGCCCGAAGAAAATAGTAAGATATTCTTGCAAATTCTAATTAACGTAGTATATTCGCGCGAGATAAATACGTTTTATAAATGTCTTTTTCCCTTTGAAAAATTGCGTTATACTCGAATTTGGAATGAAAACGAATCTACACGAATTAAAAAAATTTTTCGAGCACGTAAAAAATATTACAGTCCGAAGGAACGAAGAGGAAATAACAAGAGAATATTTCTGTGAATTCTAATTGATATAAAATAATATCGCGTAAAATAAATGCATTTGGTAAATGAGTTTTTTTTTTTTCAAAAATTGTATTACATCGAAAATGAAAAGAAAAATACAATATTATACGATTAAAGAAAATAGTATGAGAATATTCTTGCAAATTCTAATTGACGTCGTTTTGTAAATGAGCCTTTTTCCCTTTGAAGAAATTGTATTACACTCAAGAATTGCAATTGGAAAACGAATAATAATCTATACGAATTGAAAAAGAAATTCTCCAAACATGCGATATTAAACAACCGAAGAAACAACAGAAGAGAGAACAATAAGAAAATGTATTTGACGTGAGATAATCGCGTGAAACAGATGCATGTATTTTCCAGTTTTTGAAGTTTGCAATGGAAACGAGCCATCCGTACGAATTGAAAAATTCTTCGGATATAGAGAGCATATTGTACAATTGAAAAGAAACGAGAGAGAAGTTTTTTTTTTTTTAGAAAAATTGGAACGAAGCGAAATCTATTACAGAAATAATCCCCGAGTGAAATATGCTCTTTTTTAGCGGAAAATAGTGAGAGAATATTTCAACAAGTTCCAGTTAATATATAGAATCTTACTCTCGCAACAGTAGACATGCACAGCGAAATGAATTTCTTTTTTGAAAATTGCACTGCGCTCGATCAATTAGAGACGTTTCAGCAGAGAAATTAAAACAGAAAACGGACAATCTATCGCGCATTAAAAATGCAAAGACTTTCCATATTGCATGACTCGTGAGACGTGGAAGAAGAGCGATAATAAATTATTGCCGAGCAATTCTAATCATTCATGTAAACGTATAAATGAACTTCCCTCTACAGGAATTGCAATTGCATCAAGGATCTATCAACGGGAAATTAGAATGCAGTTTGAATGCAATGCGTGTATAAATTAAAAATATTATCCCGCGTAACAACGGGATATCATTGTCACGTGAAACGAATCACGCTCGTGATTACGCGATTCATGCGAGATTTTTCAAAAAGTGAACTTTTAATTAGATTTCACGTGACAAAGACACAGACGCGGCGAATTTATTATAACGAGCGAAACGAACGAATAGGAAATAATAATAATTACGACTCTTACGTAAGAGTGTCCGCGATGAGAAACACACAAATATACAGACTGTACAGGGGTATACATTATTGTTTATTATTATTCGTGGAAACTTTTAATCGAACAACGTCTTCGAAAATTTCTGGAAGATGAACTTGATCGACAAAAAACATTTTCATCGATACGAACGATTTGGATGAACATTGTCAGATAAAAAAGAAGAAAAGAAGAAAAAAAAAAAAGAATGGAGAAACGCAACAGCTTTGCATTTAACAATTTTGTTAAAGTTAAATTGCACAACGTAGTAGGCGTGTTCCAGTCTATTATAATCAGACTACGGATTTTTATGCATTCATAGAATATTTTAAAGCGCAGAATTGCAGAGGACGCGCACGGTGCGAATATATATATATATATATATATATATATATATATATATATAATATATAATGCACAAAGTACAGTGCTTCCAATAGCATTTCGCGTATGAAACAATTGTCCATCCGAGATTCTGTCATTTTTAGTTGCGTTCTGCAAAAACATGACACCTCGATGAACACGAATCCGCAGTTTAATTAACACTTTACCGACCGATAGCGGTAAGTAATAGACGATTAATAGGCTATCGGTCGGTAAAGTGTTAAAACTCTTCAAACTGATCAACCGCGCTTTGAATTTTACTTTTTTTTTCAATTCCACCGCGTTTGAACTTTTTAAAAAAAAAAACATAATTGGCTGTGACTTCTGAAAGTTCGTTCGTTGCAAACTTCCAGATATAGGCACGCGGATTATACGCATAAAATTTTCATTCATTTGTCGTTCACGGCGTCACGTTTCCTTGTTATTCAATTGATGAAGTTGATCAATGGTTGAATGGACTGAAGTGGCTCGCGTAAAATTTGAATGGCGTTTGAGTGATTTTCGCACAATATTTCTAGATACAGTCGTCTCTCGCGTATAATTAACAACCTAACGATTAACAATTAAGCAGCTTCTAGAAAAGTAAAATCTGTTCAACGCTTGAACTTTTGATCCTCATTCGTCCGCCATTATTTTTCCAACTGAATCTGTTCACTGATATTGGTGACAAATCGATCTAAATTCAACATCCGCATGGAGAACAATAGTCAAACTTAAAAGTAGCAAATTTTTTTCTGTCTCTGGAAAGTAGAACACAATGAAAAAAAAAATAAAATTTTGACTTTGAAATTGCCTGTCAAGGTAGTTGAAAACGAATATTATTTGCAACAACATATCCTGTTATCCCGAGAATGTCGGAAATATCTGTGAAAAAAATATCGAAAATATATCGCGTTGCTTTCGTGACATTATCGTTTAATCGTTATTTCTTTCGATTGCATTCTCTATTAAATTGCATTTGTTTTGTTTTCAAGGATTTTCTCTCTATACATAATGAATATCCTTTGCTCTGCGAATTCAGTCTGCAATTTTTTGAAATTGTAACGTTTCTCGCAGGCTGCACTTTAGAAGTATCCGCGTAACGTGACATTTTAAACGCGTCGAATCGACACAAGGGTAGATAGGGAGGGACGAGGTTTGAAATGTCCGATTTCAAGTCACGCGGGCGATCACATTTTATCATGGCCGGCACATTGAAAATTCCATCCGGCGGCGGAAAACTTTTTTCGCGCAAAGTAGCCACATTTCGAAGCTTGTTTCGCTCGATCGTTCTCGAAAAGTGAGTGGCCGAACGAAAGAACTGTTGCAATTTTCGGAGTTTCGAGGAAGAGACTCGTAGCAGCAGCAGAGAGAGAGTGAAAAGAGCGAGCGGAAGACTAAAAGGAAAAAGCTAAAAGGAAGGGTCGAGGATATGAAATAAGGGAAAAGAGAGATGGTCAAATGGGAGTTTAAGCGAACAGGACAGGGAAAGATTGGAGAAGCAAACGAGCGAATACCGAGAAAAATGGAGAAACGAAGGAGAGCCGCCGCCGCCGCTGCAACGGAAATGGCTGCACAGAAATGAAACGTACGACTTCTGCGTACGACATTCGAATTACTGCGCACCAATAACGATATTTATGAAACGCGCTTTCGTCCCGCCTTTCAAGTGATGAAGTGTCTATCGATCTTCGGTGGATCCTCGAAAACGTCGAAGCGCTTCAAAGCGTTTTCTCTCTGAACGCGAACGTTTCGCGTGCGTTCTCAATCTTTCGATACACTGTGGACTTTCGAAGAAAAAAAAGAAAAAAAAGAAAAAAGAGAAAGAAATAAGAAGAAAAAAACGGTGACTATGTATCGTGACCGTAAAGTTGCGATCAAACGACGCTGATATTTTTCTATTTTTCGGTCTACAAATTGAAAGTTAAACAGTTTAAGGGGGTTATATGTGAATTTTGTTCGCGAAAGTATGTATCCGGAATACATTTTCACATATGCGTGAAACTTTCTGCATGTGAACTACGGATCAGAATTAACAGGTTCTTTTCGTTGAAAAAAAATTCCATTCGAACTTGTATATTTCGTATAATGAAATATCTGCTGTTTTTATAGAAAGAAGTGCTATATAAATTTATTCAAATTTAAATATATATCGTACGATTAAATATTAATTGACGTTTAAATTAGTAAAGTTTCATAATAGCAAATGAATAAAGTTAATATTTTGAAATAACACTATCGTTTATGATTAAAATGTAAATGGAAATGAGTTTTCCTTTTTTTTAATTTAACAAGCGAAAATTATATTTGTACTATTTGTGCAATCTAATTTAGTAATTTAATAGTCTCGAAAGTAGACGTGAAAAAAAATTTAGATTAAAATATATATATATATAAATTAAATGTTTATATATATATAAAAATTAAACCGAATTTATTTATATCTAATTCTTTTTTTTAATTAAATTTAATTTGTACAGATGAAACAGGATCGAGTACGGTAAAAGCCCCATGGAGACAAGTTATTTTAGGACATTTATTTAAAAATCCATTCTTATATTCGTTGAATATAGTAAGTAATTGATAAAAAATATTGAGAACTTTCTTTAATATCGATGAACAAATTGTTCGTTCCTCCGACAGAAAAATTTTTATTTCCATGTATATTCGTAAGTTCCATTCTGTGTGAAACTTTTATTTTTAAAAATATTTATCGGCACACGTAGCGTAAGAGCATTTTTCGAAAAAGATTTACGATCTTCCACGCTTCAAACAGAACCTATTTTACGATCCCTTGTATGAGAAATAATACTCATTAACTCTATACTTTTTGATCGATTCACTTTCGTGAATTTATTCGCGAGCTGACATAAATGACAGTAAATTTGAGGATAAATTTAAAAAGCAATATTTGCAACATCGAATGCGTTGTTCTCTGCTTTTCAGTTTACAAAGTTGACCAGTGTGGCTTCTACGCGATTCATATGTATGTATATGTATATATATATATAATGTATTCACTAATACCACAATGAGAGACGGTTCGTGTAATTGTATTGATAAACTTTAAACATGCCTCCTGCATTTTCCAATACACCGTGAACTTAAAAAAAAAAAAATATATAGGATGAACATAAAATTGAATTTCAATTTCGCTGATATTTTACTTTAACGAGCGAAGGGGAAGGGAAACTTTTTGAAAAGTTTTTTAAGGGAAACTTCGATGCATAAAATTGAAACGAGAATTTTCTCTCTTTTTTTTAAATACATTCTAACCAAACGGAAGATATCTCTTGACAGATTTTTACGCATTTACGGAAAAATTCGAAGGTGAAAAAGCGCAAAAATACATAAAGTATTCAAAGAGGAGTATTAATTATAATAATAACACGTCGAAGAAACAATTCCATTTTCTTAATCAGAGTTCGTGAGAATTTGAAAGAAAAAAAGAAAAAAAATGCACAAAAATTTCCCATTCACCATTGTTAGAAAAATCTGTTTAGACCGAGAAAGATAGCTTTCACGAAGGTGCTTCTTCGCGTCTCTTAGCGTATCGGGAAGGAAATCGCAGAATCGGTAGAACTGGCGTTCATGGTTGTCAGTCGTGCACTCGGGGACTCCATTTCTCTCATTCGGAAACTAATTACCCAATATTAATTCGGCCGGTATCACGGTACAATGTCAAACGTCATCGGACGCTGTACACATACGTATACGCGTCCCATTAATTTTCTAGCATCTGTTGCCGAGTATCCTATACATATATATATATATATATACGGCGTACATGACATATTGTACTTTTTTTTTTACTACAGATATATACGCATAAGTCAACACCTCTGTATTTACTTGAAAAGCGTTACCGCGCACGATACGTTCGCATTTTGGAATTTTATTTTTCAGAAATATCAGATCGTTTGGCAGATCTTTAATTCTCTGTCATTTTTTCATTATAAATATTCCTCTGTTGCAATATTTTGTTTACGTTTAAAAAAAAACGTAGAAATATATTGTAAAATTGTGACGAACATTGGAGATACAAATTTTAATGTCTACTGAGTTGTAATTAATCATCGTCATCTCGTAATATTCATGGTGTCGGGGACCCAAGGAGATTAAATTAGAAATTAAATTCACACGGCAACGTTTTCGAAATCTAAAGGGTAATTTTCAAAAACCTAAATCTAAACTTATATCTGAATATATTGAAAAGGTCCGAGTACTGATTTGCATTTAAAGATTAAATTTTAAAATCTTTTTAAACGTACAAGTGAAATTTATTTGTTTGTAAGCGAATCGTGAGGATTGAACAAATGGGATCTTCAAATTCAGGGTGTGAAACACGAATGCATTTAACAGTCGTAAGTAGAAAGCGAACGATGTTAAAAAGTGGCCAACCGAATTGTTAAATTGCTAGTATAAACTTAACAAGGTTATATTATGTCGATAAATTAATTGGTCCATAGGAAACCCGAAAAACGGGATGAAGTAATTGTGAATAACAAGAGTTGCTTTAAACGCCAGTTTGCACAGCTGGATTCACCATTAAATCTCAAATTATGTCGACATATAAAGTTTATATTGTGCGAGTGGTTTACTCGAATTTCCAGTTTGGCATTTTGCTCGGGCATATAACTTACACATCGCGCGGCCATTTTATCTCCTCGTCCATGTTATATGTTTTACCACTCTCGTCGCGACATAATTTTCAAAATTAGAATATATAAAATTAGAATATATATTTCCTACGAGTCTTTCGATCGATGATGTAATTTTCTTTTTTAAATACTATATATCTGGCTTTATTAAAAAAAAAATCACAGACAGATGTTTTAACAAGTTTCATCAATTATTGCAAAAATGGGTTTTCTCTTCGTTTCTAATGGACTTTAAATAGGATTTAGAATAATTTTTTTTCCTATAAAAAAAGTCGCTTGGTCTTAGTTACGGATATATATATATATATATATATATATATATATATATATTCGCAAAAATATTTTTAACACTATGTATTTCAATGCTCTTGAAATTCTGCACGTAGATGAGAGTTAAATTAAAGTTAGGTTTTGGATCGTATTTCAGTCTCTCTATAAAAGAATAAAATTAAAAGTCAGAATTTATAATAATCAAGCTTGGACATTTGTCTGAATTTATTGGTATGAAGCCCTGATCAATAACTTCAGAATGATTAAAAAAAAAAATCAAACGATTCTTAATTGAAGAAAGTTGTCAACGAGAAGAAAAACACAATCCAAATGTCACTCAAACCTAATTCAAATTCAGCTAAAGAATGTCAAAAATATTTCCGCGAAACCAAGACCGAGTGATAAATTATTTCGTAATAATCACCAAAAGGTTTTTATCAAGTTTGCTAGATATCTCAAATTTTAAATTTTAATTCATATTCTACATTAACTAATATAGAATATAATATCAATTCTATATAAATGTACATATAATTATATTCACATTAAGTCTATTAATTAATTAATCAAACACTTTTAACATCAATTAAGGTTAAATTTAGAAACTTTAGAAAAATCAGAAATTTCTCTATATCTTCACTTTGTTTAAAAATCAGCCGCTCTAACGTGCGCGGTGTCTTCGAGAATACCGGAAATTTTGCTTTGTATTTCGAACATGGTGTTATCTCCGCCATTTCTTGGAACTACCCTCCGTGAGGTAGACACGTATCCAGCATAAACAAACATAAGCGTCACGGTCCACTCTATCTATCTATTCATTTCACGGCGAGGTAGAATCCCCGGGTGTTAGAAGCTTCCTTGTATTCTGGCCACATTCGGTACTCACTCGTGATCGCAGAATGCTCGGCGATACCGTAAATGTACCATCTTGACGATTTGAATTCTCTTGGAAATCACTTGGAAGTCACGCTCTTACAGAGAGCATTGAATTCGAATTGAAATTTCGATTTCACCGGGCCATCGAGAGTTTATTCGCGTTGGGAGTTCACCAACTCGTGTAAAATTTAAACGCCGTTTATATCGTTCTCGAATCACTGACAATTTCGAATTAATTGTAACTAATTGCAAAAGCATACTTCAGAGGGAAAGTTTAGTCATATTTTTCGACGAGAGGACTCGTTCAATATAAATCTTTCTTTTTCTACCTGTCGCAGTGAGAGCGAAATAAAAATTTAAAAATCGTAGCAGAGTTAAACAGCAATTTGAATATGTATATGTATATATATATATATATATATATATATACTTACAAAATTGGTAGTACTCACTCGATGAAAAATTGTCTGTTTTAAATTTTAAATTGTTTTAACTTCGTGCAACAACAAATTCTCTTAGCCTCGCTTTGGAACACAAAGTTTCAGGATAAACAGCGACAAATCGAGTTCGTTCTTTTCGAACGATGTTTCCGCGTCTTTTAACGGAGTGTGCATTCTCGAAGATTGTAGAAATTCTAAACGTCTCTAAAAACATTAAGAAATATCTCCTCTTTGCCCTTAACACAATCCCTTAAAACTGTGCAATTTTCTCCCTCGTTTTGGACTTGATGAAACACGTTAGGATTTCCTGAATTTTTCCCATTCGAAAACATTGGCAAAGTTTCTTCTTCGTGACTAGACTCACCACGAATTTGAAGATTTAAGTCTCTGTTTTACAACGAACTTTTAAAACGCGTGTCGTACAATTTGTTTTTCACTTGGATTTTGCTACTCCTATGATTTATTGGTAACTTAACTATTTGACTTCTACTATAACTTCTTGTAACTTCTTTGACTAATTTATTTAACTGTGACAACTGATTTCACTAACTGACTAACTTATGTACTGCTGTACACAACTGATGATTGAATACTATATGTAAAAGCTATTTGTATCTGTAACTGAACAATTGAAAGTCTTTCTTTTTATCGAGCCCTCTCCGAAGGAGAAATTATAGAGCGAGGGTCAGGAAGTTTCTGAGAATGATTGTCTTCTGAAAACGATCCTTCGAGTACGCACTTGTTATTTATGAGATGGTAGACTTCATTGCACTTGAGGCGCCTTGTTTTCAGTTTTCTGAGCGATCAAATTCCTGATTCATTGGCATTGATGATCATTTTATCGAACATTGGATGGGCCACGAACACAATATTTCGTCATCTAACTCCAGCGTTCAAAGTTCGGTGAAATCGTGCGGCAAATCTCGAGGGTCGTTCTATCTTCAAGAAGACATCACGGTAGTTCCGATCACTCGAAGAAATTTCATCAGTGATTTCGATTACGAATTTTTGAATTTCATTGGATCTTCGAAGTGCAAGACGAAGCGGGCTAATTGCCAAACAGTCAGTTTGAGAAATAACTGTAACGCGCGATCGACTCTCGCGAGCATGTCTTCCAGCAAATTTCTCTCCTCGGGGATGTGATTTTCAGGCGCTTCAAAAGTCGAAATTTTCTTTCAGGCAGGCTTCTTTCAGGCGCGGTATAATTAAAAGGCTGATCCGCGAGAGTATAATTCGACGCTTCTGCACGTTGTGAGAGGAGTGCAATCTTCAGCAAAATAAACTCTCGGAAGGGAGGGAGATATTTCAAAGATAGAAGCTCTTTTGAGTCGCCATGGTAAAATCAGAGCATCGTGGTGCTTCAATACTCGAGCAGACTCGAAGCGTGGAATATCTTGAATCACAGGAACCGCCTGTATTATACTTCGAACTGTTCGAACTTCCTATCTTCGAAACCTTTAAAAGCTCGGGTTAGCTGCTTCGTCGTAGCTTTTGAATCATCTGCCAATCCGTGAATGTCCAACGCCCGAATTCTGACCAATCGAGAAACGAACAACGTGTTACCTAATCGCTGAAACATTTTCGTCCAATGTATGGCTTCAACTTCAGCCTCTTAATTGATGACTTAACGAAGTAGTTCGAGCGAAAAAAAACTTAACAGCATTCGCTTATTGACTGATTAAAATGAATTTCGTTTGACTAGTCAAACTTCAATCAGCATTTTTTGGAAGTTTCGGATCCTCGATCGAGGGAATCGCGTCGTTACACGAGGATTTCGTTGAGAAATTGTTTAGTTAGCAGTGTAATTTATTCAAATCGAGCGTCCTCGATCTTACATTTTTTTCAAGATTCAGTCTCTCGAGCAATTTAATAATTTAATTTCAATTAGGTTCTTTTCTAATTTACGTTCGAATTGTGGATTTTCGTTCATACTTGTGAACATCATAGAAGTGGGATTTGAATAGAAATATACTTTATATATTTACCATAGCAGATACTCTGTTTCTGATAAAATTCAA
This sequence comes from Tetragonula carbonaria, assembly GCA_032399595.1. Taxonomy (NCBI): domain Eukaryota; kingdom Metazoa; phylum Arthropoda; class Insecta; order Hymenoptera; family Apidae; genus Tetragonula; species Tetragonula carbonaria. The sequence continues at coordinate 1,126,791 of JAUCRC010000020.1, forward strand.
ATTTCAATTTTAATTTCTAAATTTCACACAATTCTAAACAATTTTCATTCTCAGTTAGTCATCATTGAGTTCAAGTAGGTGATTCATAATAACTTTGGTCAAGTTATTGAATGTTATTCTTTAATTTTTTTTAGCTCAAAATATTCCAAGGTCTTCTACACATAAATTAGAAAACTACTTTCACTCACGTGAGACGAAACTTTGAATTCATCCGGAAAATTTCCTCGAGATCGACTGTTTAATCGAGTTTATAAGAGAATTGCCAACAGTTTTGATCTAATTTTTTTTTAAAAACTTAGAATATCCTAAGATCATCTAACTTATTAAATTAGAAAACTATTTCGAGAATACTTAGGGTATAAACTCATTTAGAAAATTTCCTCCAAATCTCGATAATTTTTTAACTCTCAATTAATATCGTTGAATTGATGACTCGTACGAACTTTGGTCAAATTATTTTAATTTTGAAATATTTTCCGATTACTTCAATCTAAAATATTCCAAGATCTTCCAAGATCTAAATTAGAAAACTATTTCGAGAATATGTAGGATGAATCTTCGAATTTATCTAGAAAATTTTTTTTTTTCACTTTTTGACGATCAATTTTTAACCTTCGATTAATAATTGTTAAGTTATAACGATCTTCAATCACTTTCTAATTTCTTTTGATCTAAAATATATTCAAAATTACATGCAAATCCAAAATTTGATTATTAAATTATATTGTACGTAATTATTCGTTTCCCGATGTTACCAATTAAAAGGTTAAGTGTAACGAGCCTAAATAACAATTTCACCACGGCGATGACTTGCGGTTGTCTTTTTCAAATTGTACAAATAACGCAGGCTTGACGGTGAATCATGTTAGCATCGAGCTCCAACGCCAGCTCATATTTCGTATTTTCCATTTCGCGGTCGCGAAACAAGCGAATTCTTTATTGTTATGTAAAACGACTCCGCGAAATGTGTGTTTGAAACTACCACCAGTGTACTGCACTAACGTGCATCGAAATGTTATGTTGCTGAAATTTGAATTTGCTTTTCGTATCGCCTTCTTGAATGTCTAGGGTAAATAACTATGATTCTAATGTATCCCATTCGTAGCATTGATTATCCATTCGTACGAACGTATTATTATTGTACATCACCAATTACTTTTTAACTCGTAACTTTTTAACTTTTGACGATATTGCACGAGTTTCAAGTTTATGAATTGCTATAGTTTTCACTATAAAAAAGCAAGATTATCTTTTGTTCTTCTTAATTCAGTTCGTACTTTGACTTAATCTTAAAAATCAGTAAAATTTTTGGTTCGCCGATTAAAAGTTCAGAGAAGATAACATGTATTACAATGTATCGAATAATATATTAAATAGCATCGAAAGATATACTCATGTTTAAAGACTTGTTATGTTGTCCTCGTTTTCAGTATTAAAATTTTTAAATCATTGGTAATTCGAAGTATTCAAACGTTGATCGAAACAGTTTTTCATCGAAATCGATACTGATTTCTGACAGGGACATGACTGGATAAATCTGTTCACTTTGATTTGTGATATTTTATTGTCATTCGTTTTCCATCATTTAAATTATAAATTTAGAAGCATTCTTCAATTTTTTATATATATATATATATATATATATATAAAATATGTCCATTATACAGTATTAAACTTCTGGACTTCTGGTAACTTTAAGCTGTTAACCGACGGACAACGTTTGATTTTTTATTACTTTTGAAACAACGCGAGCAAAGTCCTCAAATTCTGGCGTTCATAATTAATATTCAAAAGCTTTTTAATCTTGAATCATTTTACCTCGTTAGCTCGTGGCGCGACGAAGAAATTCAAATATTCAAATATTTCCGATCGATAAAGTAGATCGTTAAATGATCGTCCGAGGTCGTCGAAAATTATCAGAGCGATGTTCATTTATCAAAAGTTCTTCTCGAAAAGGATTCGAAAAAAAAAAACGGCGAATCGATCCGCCTCGACTCCTCCTGTATTATGCTAATACGAATTCAAGCCATCTGATCCATCCAAATTAAACTTCTCCCACTTGCGGGCCGTCAGATGATCTGAAAAATCGGAAATTTGTGCAGCAGATGTTGAATCTTACGATAATGGTCACGAATTTTTCAAAAATATAATCGAAAACGTAGAATCCGGCCAGACAGTCGAGTGCGATATTTGCGATTAGATACCGGGAAAATCTGAAGATAAAAAAGAAAGTACTCAAAATATTTTTTTAATTTTATTTTCACAGAAAAAATACAAAATTCTATAATTTCCAACTATAATTTATTTTTATGATTTATGATTATAATATATTTCATATAAAATATTTTTTTAATTTTATTTTCACAAAAAAAAAAAATACGAAATTCGTTATATAAAGATCCTCGTCGCATAATAAAAAAAAACTCTATAATTTTCAACTATGATTTATTTTTATGACTTATGATTATAATATCTTTCGTTTTCGCGAATGAAATGCGTTTAAGTTGTATCTTCGGGCGAACTGAGACACAGTTCGCGGAAAAATTTGGGAATATTTCACGAAATTATTCTCTCACACCTCGTGTCATCGTTAGTTGAATACCGTGTCGTTCAAGTTAAGCTGCAGAGCTTGGCGAGCCCCTTCTATTTAGTCGGATGTCACATCTAATGTCACGGCAGGCACAAGCTTCCTGCTTATCATCTTCCTACTTTATACCGTGAAACGTATTAACGCGTAGATTTAGTTTCTCTTTTCCTTCTTTTTCTTTCTGATAATCAATATATTGTCGTCGAGATATATATTGTCACGCATGTACGAGACATTAAAATATCCTGAATGTACTAACACTGTAGAACGACAGCAATAATTAGCTGGAGAAGGGACGAATTTGATTGAAAATAGTTTCTGATTAGCCAATCAACGTTGATCGGGCAAAAATTCTGTACGTTGATTGATCCTGACTGATTCAGACATGATTTCCAACGAACATGCTCCTGGACATCGTTCTAACACCTAACCTGACCTAACCTAAATCTAAACCTAAGCTTCTAACCTAATCTAAACTATCTGTCTACCAATAATTGGCTGGTGAAGGGGGCGAATTTGATTGAAAATAGTTCTGATTAGCTAATCAACATTGATCGGGCAAAAATTCTGCACGTTGATTGATCTTGACTGACATGATTTCTAACGAGTATGCTTCTGGGCATCGTTCTAACTTAACTTAACCTAAACCTAAACCTAAGCTTCTAACCTAACTTAAACTATCTATTTACCAATAATTAGCTGGAGAAGGGGCGAATTTGATTGAAAATAGTTTTTGATTAGCCAATCAACGTTGATCAGGCAAAAATTCTGCACGTTGATTGATCCTGACTGATTCAGACATGATTTCCAACGAGTATGTTCCTGGGCATCGTTCTAACACCTAACCTAACCTAATCTTCTAACCTAACCTAAACTATCTTACGCTCTCTGCGTATTTCTAGCATATCAGAGAGATAATTCTTGAGAATTTTCCGACAGTACAAAAATTTCGTTCATCCTATTTCCTTTCGACAATGTGAATCGACGTACTGTGTTGTTAGTTAAATATATATATCGAGCCGTACGGTTCGTCTTCAACCGTGTCTTCAACGTAACAAAGTTGGAAAAACCTAAAAAGAATAATCTAATAAGAGAGACGCATTCGGTCTCTCCCACGTGTGAATATATTATAAATTCAAGAGCGAGAATCTTCGCGTGTTTTTGCGACACCGATGCATTTATATTACGTGTATAAATAAGTTCTCTCGCAGTTTCTCTCGAGGATATTTGCTTTAACGAAGAGTAAATGTTATGAAACTTTTAATTGCAAGCTCTTGTTTTGTCCGTGCTAAGTTTTCATCTCCGAGAGGGATTGCACATTGGCGTGTACATATATACATATATACATATATACATATATACATATACATATATATATATATATATATATATATATATATATATACACACACACACGTACATACGTGCAACTTGTCACCGTTCATTTTTTTTCTAGTCCGTTTCAAATCGGATGAAACGCGAAAATTGCGAAATATATCGCGTTATATTATGGTATAACAATGAAACGAGAAGCGAGGAAACATCGTGTAGCTCACTGATCTTACTAATCGTGTTTCTAGCTGTCGAAACAGTATATTAACGATACGAACTTATTTATACTTGACAGAATAAATACAGGGTGTCTTGCGATTCGTGGCCAAACCGATTCGATGTAAAATACATGTACATGTGAAATTATGTCGGAATGAAAGTACACAATTTTTTCGTTAAAACCTTCGTTTGAAAATTCATCGAGTATACTTGAATATTTAGTTGAACTCTCGACGTGACAGAAAAGTATAATTGACAGAAGGTCGAAAAACGTAGAATAATATTTTATTATATAACATTTTCGATATATTTTTTCTGTAAGATGTTTCGTTTCCTCGAAAACAAAGCTTTAAACGAAAAAACTTTGTTCGTTTTTACGCGTCGATTATTTCCATTCCGTGTCCGGTATAAAATTAGCCAAATTCAAGTGTAATCGATAAATTTTGAAGCTCGATTTCCTCGAGAACGAGAGAAAGTTTTTATGAAAAAAAATGGTATTCTTTCTTTTCGACACACTTCTTAGTCGATTGACCACGAATAAAAATTCACGAAGCTATTTCTTCATGAATATGCGAGAATGTCCTTTTATGAAATATAACAATTAATTTCGTTAGATATTAGTTATATTATTGAAGCATTCACTGGGACTATAAACAGCTCTACTGTAATTATTTCTCTTTCATGCCGATAAATAATTCATCTCCTATATTGTTATACACAAGTACACACGCTGACATATATAAGCTGCACAAATACGCAAAGGTGAAACAATGGAAATGCAACGCTAATGCACAAAACCGACGGCGTCATTCTGACGAAATTGAAACGTATTTATAGAGTGACCTAAATATATTGTCGCAAACCGTTTCCATAGGAATTAAGATATCGATTTTATGCTTTATTCTAATGCTTTCTAATTACGCGATTCAAGAGACTACGCTGATTTCTCGGAGTTTCTTGCATCAACAAGTTTGACGAGAACTATAATAATAAAGTGTCGTTGAATGATAATAAAATATCGATGTCATCTGTTTAAGAGAGATCTATTAGATCTTTTGAATTCGATTGACAAGTTGAAATAAATATTAATCAATTCGAGCAAAAAACGATAATTTTTGATAAAATACCTTGCGCAACACTTTATGCGTAACCATCTTGTTGCATTTGCACCATCAATCGTTTTTCACACATTGACGCGTAAATAATCTTGTAGAAATCCCGAAGTAAAAAATTGCAGAATATAGAAAGCAATTTTAAATATTATGCTCTTCATCACTTACGTAGTACAGTTCTTCTGAAGAACTCTACTTTTCATCAAACAATTCTCGCGAAGAAGAAGAAAGAAAGAAAGAAAAAAAAAAAGAATAAACGCAATATTACGTCGACGACGTTGATGCGTTAAATGAAAATGAAGTGTATCATCCAGCGGGAGATAATTCGAAATTTTTTTAAAGTGACCGCTGTACACGGCCGATCAATCTTCATCGGAGGAAGAATAAACTAATTAAATGAAACTTTGACAGGAAAGAATATATTAAACCAACGAGATGTCTAGCGAATAAGTTTCATTTTGAAGAGTAAACAGCAGGAAATATATCGTAGGAAATATTTCAGAGGAAATATGATTTGAGAGAACGAGCATTACTTATTTGTCGATAAAGAATAATCTCGCGTTTGTGTTTGTTATGTTGTCGCTGTGACGACAGGTTCGTATTATTTAAATACGTACATATCGATATTTTAATTTTTCATGTCAATAACAGTCGCTTTACCCACACAAGGGAATACCGAAGTTTCACTTAACAATTTCGACGAAACTTGACACAAATGTAGTTTTCAAAGAAATATATAATATATAATAAAATATATATTTTTTTTTATTGGCAATCGTCGATGTCGAAGGGGTGAAAACTACCCTCAGGATTGGCGACATATTTTGTCAAATATCATAGAAATTATTAAAGATACCATTTTTTTTTTGTGTAAATTGATGAAACTAGTGTTTCTTAACGACGAATTTAACGGTGTTCACCATTTTGCAAAGAAATCTTTTGTTCAAACAATACGCATAAAGAAAGGACTGTATTTTTCATAAGTTTCTCCAAATAAATTTTTCATAAATTTTTCTTGGATCATTCGATGCTCGTGAAGACTATATATATTCGAAGAAAGTTCATTATCTTCGAATGTCAGAAAATGAGCACGTTTCAAGTTTTCATAATTTTATCTCGGCAACGAAGAATTTGATATAAATTACACTTACCATCAATCATGCTCCGATAGTCTCTCTTGATATTCTCTTATTTTTTTTCTCTTTTTGTCAGGCTTGCGCAAATTTAATCCGTTTCTCGCGTTTAATTCGAATAAACGTGGAACGAAGAAAGTTGAATACGAAACGGGCTGCTTTTACATGCAGATGACACGCGCGTGATACCATGTAGTAGTTCGCAAAAAAAAAAAAAACAAAGAAAAAGGAAAAGTAGTTTCACTCCTAGAAACGAGGCTATAAAAAGACAAGAGAAAGGTCGCGACACAAACATCTGAATCACTTCCCCTTTGTATTTAAAAGCAAGACAAAAACTAACTAGGACCGTCGAAAGATCTTGAAACGTCTCGCTGATCGCGCGCGCAGTAATTACAGGTTAACACGAGGGGCCTCAGGGCTGTGTTCCCTCGACTCGAGATTATGGTAGAACTCGTATATGTCGGTAATAAATTTCGTTGAAGGTTAGAACAACGTCGTGTAAAAAAAAAAGAAAGAAAAAAAAAGGAAAAAAACAGCAAACAGATTTATGCGTCTTTTTTCCTTTGCTGATATATATATTTTATATACGTCGTGATGTCATATTTATTATGTGAAAACGACACGATCGTGTTTCACGATTTTCATCGAACATTACCACGTTACGTGTTCCTCGATTTTCAACTGAACGAGAAAATGGTATTAACATTATAATTTTAATATTGATATTAATTTAATATTGTATAAAGTGTAATGTATATATTTGATATCAATTTAACATTACGCGCGCTGCGAGGGCTTGATCGACAGAGAAAGAAGAGAGAAATGCTGTGTAAAGTTTGCCAGGAAATTTGTTACAGAGTTATAAACAAATATTATGTACGTATGAAATAGGTAGGCTACATATTTCTCCTTACCGCTTGATCTTTATTTACGAAGCACTTTAAAACAAAACGATTTATTGCCACAGGCGAGAAACTAGCGCAATTAAGAACGTAATTTTATCGAAACTTCATAGCATTAATTCTATTATTCGTCGTATATCAAACTTAATGATTAGCTAAAAATTATTTCTCGTTGTATTACTATAATTAATGACATGAAATTGTTAGCGTATGAAAAAACATGTATGCTTGACGACACTGTTTGTGCACTATCGTTACCTACATGTTTCATGTATATAATATTTATTCAGAACTTTGTAACAAAGCGTTTGGTATAGAAGTTCGAGACACCCTGTATATAAATAATATTATAAAATGATTTTCTTATATTTACTATATTTCTTATATTTCTTATATTTCTTATATTTCTTATATTTTCGTCGTTTACGAAATATTGACGTCTGTTTGATCACGAGATGTTCCTTGTTCAAAAATGATTTACGCTATTATTGTTTCGTAGGAACAAGCGTTAGCCGTATAATTGCTTGTTCTTTTTTTTTTTAAATACAATTAAATACAATTTATACGATCGATGTAATACGATTACTTAACTGGTAATATCAGAAAAGTAGATCCAACAATAATTCCATTTGCCTGAAATCCATTTATTGGAGCACAATTTTAATTAGCCTGATTAAATGAAATCCTACTTATCTGAACGTGAACCCTTATTATACCCGAACAAATTACGATCACGCAGTGTTCACCTTTTGGTCACACAGGATGTTTTCCAAATTGATAATACAGCCCAAAACTGATGGGATGGATTTCCAAACTGATAAATCTACAAGAATGAAATTACAAATGCGTATTTATGTATGCATGAAAAAAATAAATAGAAAAATCTGAAGCGAGAAGAATCTTTTCTTTTTCAAATGCCGAAGATTTGTCATATGGTTTTGCTCTTTTCTGTACGTTGTGTATCCGGAAATTTTCATGATACCCCGATTTATGGCACGATTAAGAACTTACGCTATTTTTGAAAAAAAAATACCACCAAGAGGACTAAAACATTGCTGATTAAAGTGATCAAAAATTTACAATTTTAGGCATTTTATAGTGTGCTTTTCAAAGATTTAAGTAATTCTTCGCAGAAATATATGAATAAAAACTTCCATTATAAAGTTTCTCTGGTTTTTGGTTTTCCAATGTCTCTGATGGAAATTTTCTGCTTTAATCGTCGATAGTTTTAGTGTTAGAACTGAATGATTCGATAGAACACAGCGTGTTATGGGCCATACTCTAAATCAGAGGTGGCGCGAACTGGCGGCCTGTGCCCCCACTTTTTCGCTCGAACCCCCTCCACTGCATCGATCTCTCCGCTTTAGCTTTGACTAAGCTAACTATAAGTTAAAGGAATGTGTTTCTACGTACATGTGAATTTTTGCAATTCTCTCTAAAGAAAAGAATACTTTTTTATTTGCTACATGATATCAAAACGCCGTGATAAAAAAAAAAAAAAAACGAATTCAAAGCAGTCAAAATAGAAGTTTAAAATGAGACCAAACAAATCGTGATTGTATGATTTCCTGCGAAATCATAATAGTTCAAAAGCGTCGATAATTTTTCGTTTAAGTTAACTCGAAAAGACGTAAATTATGGGAGACAGACTTGATAAAAATTTTGTCTGCGAGAGAAGAAAAAAACACCCTACGAAACACTACGTATTTTGCTTTTTCTCGTACTCTATATGCAAATGCTCGATAAAATATTGTTTATGCTAAAATGTCCACGTGTGTATTCAGCATACGTGTATAAAATCATGGCGTTCGTCCGGTTTTATGTATACATACTAATAAAGCAGCGCGATGTACATTATGCGCGAATGTAGCCAATGACATGTTACGTTTTCCGATTTCATGAATCTCAATCCACTTGCCGCGTATATGATAGTAATCGAGCGATATCTCGATAGAAGAGTCATTCCAGAAAATCCGACGATTATTCATGCAATTCAGAACACGAAAAACGTGAAACATGAAACAGAAACATCCTTCAGACTTTCGGACCTTCTGCGCGCGTTTATGAGATTTTCATGTTCACGTGACACCACGTGACACATACAGGAATCTAAATAGAAAATCTGAATCTGAACAATTTCTGCGTTTGGCGCTTCTCGTTTTTGCAATCTCGAGTTTCTCCCACAAAACGCGTAAAAATCCGCAGCAAATGGAGAATACCTTTGGCGGAGAACGCTGCCCGTTTCGTTTTTCACCTCTTGCTGTCTAAAGTGATGAATTCGAATTGCCGCGCGAACAAGGCCACTAGACAGTGTGGTGTTCGATAGACTTAAGTGTGCTTCTCGACGAATCTTTAACACCCGATTTGTTCGGAAACCGGATCTCGTATGGAAAAGCTATGACTCTAGATTCTTCACTTCCTTTTGTTTTTTTTTTTTTTGTCGTATAAGTTCACCTCTTCGGTCAAGCTGTTGGTTCGTCAAAAAAAGAAAAGAAAAATGGAAAAAAAGAGACTATAATTGGAGCGTGTACGAACAATCGAATCGAATTCAACGAAACCGTAATCTCGTGTAACAATGAAAACTGAGTATCTACGGGTAATTAATGCACGAATGGCTTTGATGAAAAAAAAAAGATTCGCTATTTCTATGTATTTTCAAATAATAGCTCTCCAAGTGTAACAATTTTTGTATCACGTTGATTATGAGATTTGCGATGCCGCGTGAAGATATCTACAGTTGTATTCGAATATAACAGAGTAAGAATAATATTTGTTTAAATACGTTTTTGATAAACAATTAAAATTACTTTCTCTTTATTAGAAGAAAAATACGAACAAAAATACGAAAATAAAATACAGAGAATGTAAATAAAGAACATAAATAAAGTACAAAGAAACTAGCGTCGAATCGGTAATTTTCAATTCCTTTTTTGCAACGAGTTTTCCCAACTCAGTTAATAATCATTTTCAGGTTTTCGAACGAAAGTGTGAAAAAGAGTTCTCAATCGGTGTGAAATTTCGACGTCCTAAATTCTTCTCGTTTTTCAAAATCACAGCGAGACTAGATCATCGAATCGGCGAGTCGAAATCATCGTGAAAATTTGAAAAGAGAGCAGCGAACTGCAGCGAGATATCTAGTAGTTCATTTGATCGCAAAGTGAAAGCCTTTAGTCTCGCTTTGTTGAATAACAAAGTTTTGTCAACAACTTTGTTCAACGACTCCAGGGTTCAGCGAACCCGAAGACAAATCGTAGACAAATGCTGGACAGGTTGCCATTCCTCAGGCGTATTGTTGTTTCGAATAGTTCCCGCTACGTGCTACTACCGGTTTCGAAAACATTTTCGCGCAGAAAACGCTTTGTGTCACCGACTGGTTTCGATGAATGGAGTTTTCCCCACTGTAATGCGAATGTATTAAATAACGCGATCGATGGATCTCGCTGGTGCAAACATTATCTGACTGGCCGGGCCGATTTATCGCCGCCGATTTCCTTTTTACGGGAAGCTGTGAAATCTGTCGTTTACAATGAAATCCCTATAGCGCCGAATGATATGAAAGAATAAATACAGAACAGCATGTGTTGCACCATGAATCACGGAAACATAATTGGATATGCCATTCAATTGTTCGTTTATCGCGCGCGAGCAAAATGCATCGGCCCAGACCAAAACGCCGAACATTTAAAAAAAAAGAAAGAAAAGAACTGAACTGATTTATTACGCCTCTTTCATTGTATTATTTATATTGTTCGGATTTTAATTCACTTCCCCCCTTTAAGATCGTAATTTTCAGCCCAACAGTGCACGTTCCATTAATTCTTGAATTCTTTAAAATTCTTGTTGCTGTTTTTTCTTTCTCTCTTTCTCTCTCTCTTTTTTTTTTTGACCAGAGTCTCGAGTTTATCCACTTCTCGCGGCTGGTTGCGAATTTGAAGAACGTTCGATAATTTTCGAAATTGTTCGAGAGACTCTCGAGCAACGAGTTTTTGAAACTCAAGAACAGGAAGGTCTTCTTCTGCTTTTGAATGTTTCTTAATATTCAACGTTTTTTTAAACATCGAAATTCTTGAAATTCTCAGGCTAGTCAGAAGATGAAATTGTTTTTCTCGTTGTTCTTAAAAAAATTTCCAAAGTGTTCGACAATTTCGAAGATATCGGCTTAAAATCAAATTAAAATGTAAATTAGAATATGGAACAATGATCGATAATATCGGAACTATTTAGTTTTTGTCCTGGATACTCTAAAGTAGAGCATTTTTATCTAGAATTCAAAACTTTTGTTCCATTTCTAAATATTCATCCTCTTGTTTTTGTCCATGGTGTTTGGTTGAAAATGGAACTGATCAATTATAACTCTTCTTCAATTTCCATCCTGTAAATTCCTTATATTCAAGCGTACTCTTAATCGGCTCATTCAAATTTAAATTCTACAATATTTTGTCAGAATGTTGGCGCTGTCTTTACGTTCAAACTTTAATATTCGCTGTATTAATTTTCTGTTCGTGACAGCTTCATTATGAATTTACGTTCACTCATTCCATCTTGACAATTTATAGAGAATAGGCTGCAAATGTTAGATCTTGTCACACGAAATGTTGAATTCGTGTTTATTCGACATGCGAGTTCTTTTTTCTTTTTCTTTCGATTGCTATTTTTTGATTGGAGATTGTTCGACATCTTCAGAAAGTTTATTACGTTCTGCATTCGGAAAAGGTGTTTTTTTTTTTTTTTTTTTTTTTAGTGAATTATTTTTCAATGATTTATCCTTGATGATAATGCGAGTACTTCATTAGAGCATTTTTCGTTTTTCATTTTTTTTCGTTAAAGTCATCTGTCCAATGTCGATTGCCTCTCTTCTTCAGGATTTTTCGCAAGTGATTAACACTTTACCGACCGATAGCGGTAAGTAATAGCCGATTAATAGGCTACCGGTCGGTAAAGTGTTAAGCAGTGAAATGGCAGTAAGTTCTACAAATCTTACACACAACGTCGCGGTGTTTCAGTTGTCAGAATATAAAGATTTTCCGCGAAAGTGTTTCGTTAGCCGTAATCACTGCATCTCGAGTGCGACACTCTCGAACGCAACAGCGAGATCGATCGCGGTGGAGGGGATAGCAATGAGGAAAGTGGGGGGCAAGGGCCGCCAGTTGGACACCTTTGCTTTAATGTAACTTTTGAAAACGCTCGCGTTAGCGTTTATTAGCAACCTGTACTTTGTCCGATTGAAGTTTCGAGATTCACAAAATTGTAAACCGAATTCAACGTTCATCCACGATCGTTCGTTTCGATCTGATTTCGAATGACTTGTTTAACTTTTCATAATAAAACGATCGACAAACCACCAGAATTCGACGAGCTTGAAGCTTCGAGTCGACGTCTGGTAAATATCGTCTGATCGATGATTAATCATTCCGATCAACATTCAGCAATTCCAGGGTGGAAAATTTCGACGATATGAAATTAAAGTTAGTTAAAGACAGAAAACTCTGGCTGATGAAAGCCTAGATACTGCACGAATGTCAAGAATGCAATCGTCTTAATCAGATAATAGTATGCGCATTTTTATTTGCACGCAACGTAAATGCAAGACGTTCTACTAGAAGTATTCGAGTTGCTCGAATTCTTTGCTGCCAACTGCAGCCAACATTCTTTGCATCGATTTTCTTGCTCCGATGCAATGTTGTATCATCTCATCATTGCCACGATGAATTTTCAAAATGATCTTAAATGTGTTGGAATGAATCGTTGTTGCTCGAACTTGCAGACTATTTATCAATACATCTGAAAAAACGAAAACTATAATTTCAATTATGGCGTGACAATACGAACGTCAAAAAGAAGCTAATTTCAATGAAATAAGATAATGAATATAAATGTTTATTAATTGCATAATTTCAATCATGATATATTAAATATAAGTATTTAATAATATAATCAAAAGGACAATTTTTATTATAGTATGATAAATACAAATATTTATTAATACGCCAGAAAGAATTACAATTTTAGTCATGATAAAACAAATATGAATATTTAACAGTATATCAGAAAGAGGCTAGAATTTTCAAGTTACGATATAACAAAACGATAGTTGTCGTATCGCAATCGATAAATTTGCACGCAAACGATCGAAGCCAGTAACACTTGAAGAGATACTGCATACATTATCGGTGTAACGACGAACATTTAACTCGAGGAAAATTAGAAGTGGAAAAAGAGAAAAGAGAAGAAAAGACTCGGCTCGATCTTCGACACGTATGTATTCTTCGTCAACATAGGGAGAATTGTGTCAGCACAAGACAGAGAGGAACACGGAGAAAGAGAAAGAGAGAAAGAGAGAAAGAGAGAGAGAGAGAGAGGAGAAACGGCGAAGCTAGTTACCGTGCAAACGAATGACTCGCGCGGCCGCTGTTCCGAACAAGTTCCCGCTGAGTGTGCATGCAGCCACCGCTCGCTGGCACACGTTTTACCTAAGTACGACACACACGACATACGTACATACGGGAATTTAATTAGTTGCATACTTGAGGCCGCCGCGCCGCGTATACCTGTACATGATAGATTCTGCTCGACGCGAACTGCCGCGAAACTTCAGGCCTGCCTGCGCTTGCTCCCGTTTTCACCCCGTTCCATAAAGACCACTTGACCGCTTATATCATCGTTCTTTAATTAGCAAGAAAAGCCTTCGATTTTTGTTCGACTTTGGCGGAGAACAGAATGGAACGAAGCGAAACGGGCGAGCGGCGGCAACCAACGAACCAGAGACTCGAAGGAACTCGACTTGTTCTTCAACGACGGCGAAGAAAATAAGCTCGGCTTGCTTGATCGTTTATAGATCGTTTCCTTTTTTTCTCCGGGCTTTCTCTGTTTTACGCCAAGCGGCCAGGGAACCGATTAAAACGCCTTTGTCTCCATTCGTTTCTCACCTATTTTTGCCACCGTCGCCAAGGTTTTTGCTTGCCGTGTAATTAAACTTATATTAGAATACTTGCTCGGGCAATTGCTCCTAATTGGCAGCAACGATTTGCTGAAGATTGAAAGGCGAGATGGATTATGGAACATCGATTTGATAGACGTGTGCATCGTTTGTTCGCTTTGGTCACGTCACAGATGGATTTACAAATGTCCCTTGGTTAGTCTTGGTAGATCGTCTTTCGACATTCGCAACAGACACATTTGCAAAAAAATGCAGAATTACATGCAACGTGGAGGAACGTGACGTTTTCTGTAACAATTTCATGTTTCTTTTTTTCATCCTTTTTGAAATTATACTCGCTCGGAAATACGAATTCGCGACAGAAATCCAGTTTGGCGGGTTTGTTAACGAATAAATTGACAAAATAACAAATTATACGCGCGTTTCTCGTGCATGTGCTATACATCTTTGATGTAATTGTTAATTAAAACAAGTAAAATGATAACGTGATGATAAACGTTATATATTATTATTAATGTATATAATAATACTATCATAATGACTATTATAATAATAGTATAATTATAATAATATTATAATATGACAGAATAACAATATTTGATTAAAAAGACAAGTATATTATTCTGTTTCTTCATTAAATCTCGTCTATTTTCCAAACAACTTTGAACAACCCACGATAATCGCCGAGGCAACCAAAAGCTTCAATTTGGCAAGTTCTATCCCTCCCCCGCTCGTCAATGTATGGCAATAAAATTCTCGTCTTATAACGTCCTGTATAATAAAGCATCGCATAGCACCCTAAGTACAGCGCGATGACTATCCAAAATTCAGGATCTCGTCGCTGCTTCGAGCACTCTTCTCGAGAACGCAATTCGTTCCCATCTTCTCCATTGTTCTAAGCGCAGTTGTCTGACGTCGTAGGTCATGTTGTAATATATGTTTGCAACATTGTTTCGTGAGAATTCAGTCGGATCGATTGATCTGGATGTATTTGAACAACGCGAATTACAGCGGGCAAAAGCTCGCAATTCTTTGTGACTTTACGAACGTACGATTTCGTATCTTTCTGATTCTTTGATGCCTGTCGCAGGTCTCTCTCGTTCTAAAGTCTTCTGCAACATTTCGTAGCTTGAATTTATAACGCTTCTTTTGGGGGCGAAAAGTGTTGCTGCGTTGCCACAAGAATGGAAAAATATGTATGTTTGAAGAAAGTTAACTCGAGATTTTTCGAAACGATTCCGCACGAATTGATTTCCTTTGCTGTATTATCGACTTCTCCGAGAGTCGAAAGTTTGGACTAACTGCAAAATCGTCGTGACTTTCGTGAACTTAATTCATCAGAAATCTGTTCTAATCTTCTATCATACAAATCGTTATTCGCGGAGACGAGAAAGTCATACTTTCACAAATTTGTCTCGTGTCGCGAGTTTCAAGAAAAAATTTGTAATCATCGAGAAAAAAAAAATACTATTTCTTAGCGTTAATAAATTGAAAACACTGTTACGTTTCCAACGTCTCTTATACCTATTCAACATACCTCATGCTCGTCATTCTAATAAATTTCACACGCAACTAGGCAGCTACGTAATATTAATTGCGATATAATACATCCACGAGTGCCGCTCGCTACTTAACGTTACCAAAGTTCCTGATATTCGAACTAAATTGCGACCTACTTGCGAAATAAGCGTATATTTAATATTATATTATTAATATATAATAATTATTTAATATTATATTATACTATTAAACAAAATAGCTTCTTCACGCGGGGAATTGAGCTGACACGACGCGCACAGTTAACGTAATTCATTCGCGAAATGTCGCGTCAACTTGACAATAATACGAACAGAGAGAAAACAAATAGATTACTATTTTGTTAATCGAATCGTAAACGAGAAGTTATGAGAATTTCTTCGAAAATCGCATCTATTATTAACTATAGCAATTTATTTACTAATTGCAACAAATTTTTAATCAAATCATAACGAGAATTTTCACTTTCGAAAATTGCATATATTACTGATTACAGTATTTATTTGCCAACTATAGCCAATTATTAGTCAAATCGTTATGAGAATTTTCACTTTCGAAAATTGCATCTATTATTAACTATACCATGTATTTACTAATTGCAGCAAATTTTTAATCAAATCGTAAGAAGAAGTTTCACGAGAATTTCCACTTTCGAAAATTGCATATATATTATTAATTGTAGAATTTATTTGCGAACTATAGCCAATTGTTAATCAAATCGTTGTGAGAATTTTCACTTTCGACAGTTGCATATATTATTAACTGCAGCATTTATTTCTTGAATATATAGTATATATACGGGGTGTGTCAATAACACGTACACTCAGACATGAGTGATTCCTCACGAAAAAATAAGGAAAAAAATCAAAGGAGAAAACTTTTCCGGCACATTATATCGTATGCAGTGTTTCTTACATTCCCGACAAAATTGTACGAGCATAATCTACAAACGGGAATAACATTTGCCCAGATATTTCTTGATTTCTTTCAGCTGTGGTGCCATTTTTAAAGTCTGTGTATCTAGTTCAACTCGTCAAGCAACACTAATTCATTTCGAAAGATCAATAACTTTGTTGTTTAACTTGATTAATGTTAATTGATAATAATTAGTATTAATAGCTAGAAAAATATTGAGAATATCAATCGAGCTTAGTGAAAAATTTAGAGATATTCCAAAATGTCTAAAATTTACAAACATGTCTTTCACTTGCCACGAAGAATTTAATCGAAGCAACAAATTGCGAATTACTGACGATTATACAAACAATTGCCATTTAGTTAAGAGGTTAACGCGCGAGGAGAATCGTCGAAGATCATTCGATCACACGTTTCGAAAATGGCCCGTTCTTCGCGTTGCTGCGAGCTTCGAATTTCTTGAGAATTTTGCTCCACCGCAGCGGTTCAATTATTAACTCGTCCGAGTTGATTCTTCGCGTGTACTTTCGCCTCTATACTGTGTACCTTTTGTTTTAAAGTCCCCCCTCCCTCCCTCCCACCATAAGTAGAAACCAAGGAAAACGTGAGGTGATGAAACTTTGAATCGATCCAGGCGTACGTTCAATATTTGCTAGCAACTGTGCAACAAAACGAAACTTCGTTCGCGACACTTCCCGCCTCCTTTATTTTCGCTCGTAGATAGATTATGCTTCTGTGTAACAATTACGTCGGAAATGTACATCGGTTTTCCGCGTTCACGCGTCCATTTTTATTAATTGTTTCCACATTGCTCCGCGATTACTTTGTTATCGTTTATTATTTCCACTTTGCTCGCGATGCATTTTCTGATAACGAGACAGTTATTTTTGCATTCTCTCTCTCTCTCTCTCTCTCTCTCTCTTTCTTTTTTAATATCAATGTCGAGTTAATAAATATATAGACGAGAAGCTTAACAACGTTAACAGAGGGGATTTGAAACATTTGGAGAAGCCAGAGGCGTTTCTAGATTTACAAGACACAATCACGCACGATATATGGAAATATCAATACATGTATGATACAAATTCCGCTAAATATATTCCAATTACCATTTAATGAAAAGTACAGAAACGTATACGGCGGCACGGTTGTGTAACAGCGATGAAACATACAGGAGGATGGCCTGCATTCGCAGCTTATGGCTGCCATGCTACGTGAATGCCATGGCCAGGTTAATTGCAATGAATTTCACAGACTGTAACCGTCTGTGGGTGGCCCGATCCAATCGCTCATCCATTCTTTTACATCGTCGTAATGCCATAAATATAGATGTGCGTGAAGTTTTATCGGTGAAAGGTATCGCGGCCACGGCGCTTGAAACCCGTGATAACCCGTGTAGCTTTCAAACGGAAATTTTAATAAAATTTAACATGTTATTACACTCGCCTCGTTAGGATATCAAGCTCTTTTACGTACACCGTGTATCCAATTAACCTATCAAGGGCCAACGATGCGTGAACGCGACAGTTTATTCCCGATTAATTTCCATTGACGAACCCTCTTCATTAAAATCACCGTACCGTCATGTGAAAGTTAATTTTCAAGCGTTGAGTTTCTACTGTTTTTTTCTTTTTTTTTCTCTGTGTACCCTACGAATTTTATGATATTTCGATATCACAGTTGATTCCGATGCAATGATTTCTTTTTCTTTTTTTTTTTCGTGGATCCTACAATTTTATCCGGGAGGAAAATAGTTTATAATAGTTCTTCATTAAAATCATCTTACCGTCGTGTGAAAGTTAATTCCAAGCGTTGAGTTTCTATATTATTTTCTGTGCATTCTACGAATTTTATGATATCTCGATATCACAGTTGATTCCAAGCGATGATTTCATATCTTTTTTTTTTTTTTGGTGGATCCTACAATTTTATGATCAGTTTCGAAATCTGGAGAAATCATAGCGCGGTCGAGTACGAATTTAGACGAAGTTATCCGCGAGGAAAATAGTTTGTAATAGTTTAAATTCGTGTAACAGGAGTTTGTCGATTGTTCCTTCTACCAGTGACTTTTCGTTCGTGTAATAGGAATTCAGATTCAAATAAGTGGATTCGACCAGCTAAGGGGTCATTTAAACCGGGTATATTCGACTAAAATTTGGTTCAAGTAATTGGAGTTCTACTGTATTTGCACCCGTAAGCTATTGCTTGGTCCTTAATGGGTTCATAAATTAAATTTAACAGGACTTTGGAAACTACTGTATTTAGCAAATAATTAGTTCTTTTATATTATTGAGTAAAGTTTATTATTTATGTCGCTCGATTCCTCTGCATTGAGACACTTGGCGATCAACAATACGAGCCGTTTATTTCAATAATGGTACAAGTTACTCTAAATCCAGTTACTTGCATTCACTGTCTCGGATATTTATATTTTTTTTCAGTATAAGTGACAATTTCAAAATAAACTCCTGATGCCTGAGATCCACTTGTTGCCATTTTAATAAGAAATTTCTATAATCCTGCATTTTTCAAAAATCTCGAATATTCCCTGATATGTCGAATCACAGATTGCTTTCATTTCTTATTTTCTTATCGAGGAATTTTTACGTTCTAGCATTTGCATTCTCAACAATTTTCAATCTACCAATACTTTAAATTACAGATTGCTCTCTCGTTTCCTTGATCAGAAATTTTTACAATTTAACATTTCGATTCTCGAAAATTTCGAATCCTCCGATACTTAAGAATAAAGTTGCAGGTTATTCTCGTTTTCTTAGCGAGAAATTTTTATAATCTTGAAATTTGGATTTCTCGACAATTTCGAATTCTCCCGATTACAGATAATTCGCAATTTTTCGGTTCCATTAATTGTTATAAATTTCAATCGTCGAATTATTTCTGCGTAATAATGAAAATTAATCTGTAATCGGGAGAATTCGAAATTGCAAGATTATAAAAACTTCTCAAGTTAAGAAAACGAGAAACGAAAATAACCTACAACTTTTTAAGTATCGGAGGATTCGAAATTTTCGAGAATGTTCATCATATTTTTCATCATGAGAATCCTGGAGATAAGGGAAATAGTAAATTACTGAATTAAACAAATTGAATACTGCTTTTACCAGCGTGAAATGTATGTTCGGTATAGCAATCCTGCACACCGGTGGAAATAAAAATGTAGCAATCTCCACGCGTCTTCATCTAACCATTCTACTTTTCAGTGGAAACAATGTCTGATCTAACGTCATTATTCGCCGCGTATATATATACCAGGGTTTGCTACGAAGCCTTACTGATAAAGTCCTCTAGTAAAGTCTGATATATAATACAACTTTTATCTCGTTTCTTGTCTTTCCTCCTCACTTCCTTCTTCTTTACAATTTTCGCAATATCCACCGGGGAAAGAAAGTGTAACGAAATCTTTTACAGCCTTCCTGTAAAGAAAATTAATATCGAAGTATATCGAATATTCATAGTTGCGAAATTACTGTAGAACCGCGTCTCTCTCTTTTTTTTTTATTACGCATGGACTTTAGCGAGGAAGAGATCTTAAATTCTGAAATTAAAAGACAAATCGAATCGAAATCGAAATATACTGCCGCCCGCGAAATTTCAATTTATCATCCATCTGCGTCGAATTTGTATTTTTCGCAATTGTTGAGAAACCAAATGCAAGGTTATCAAAGTTTCCTCGTTAACATTTTACCGACCGGTAGCATATTAATCGGCTAACTATTCACCGCTAATACACGGTCGGTAAAAGTATTAAGAAAATGAGAGTAAACCTATCTAATTTGTGATATCACGAAAGATTCAAGAATCGTTGAGAATTACAAAATTATAAAAATTTCTCATTAAGAAAGTAAGGAACGAGGGAGAATTCGAAATTTCTAATCAAAATTGTAAAAAAATTTCCAATTAAGGAAGAAGAAGAAGAAGAAAAAAAAATGATAAAAAGACAATCTATGATTTAAAGTATCGAGAGATCAAAGAAAGCATCAAAATTGCTGATTATAGAAATTTTCTTATTAAAAAGAAGAAAAACGATACAACGGTGATCTATAATTTGAGATAATTGCAGAGTTATAGAGCATCTTCTTGCAATAACTTCTTGTTTGTATTTTTATAGCTCGCAATGATACATTTTACTATCGCGTGAACGTCGATCTTCATTCCCAATTCCGATTAAAATCAAGTCCCAAGTCGTGCAAGTTAATTGAATCGGGCATGGGGCCGAAAGTTCATCGATTAAAATTGTTTGCATCACCAGAAAACCATAGTAGTCGTCGCGAACGTTGCCAGAGAAATGGCTGATTAATAGTGAAACTCTGCCCACGCGCACTACAACACCCAATACTATCGGTTTTTGTTCGCGCGTCGATCATTCCTCTGCTCCGGAAGCTCGCGCAACTGCTTGATCTTCTTAATTAAAAGTTATCTAATAAGTCCTATATATATATATATATATATATATATATCTGCGGGTAATTTCGCGTCCCCGCAAATTTCGAATTTTTATGCTCCTCTTTCTCGTTTTATCGCGTTTTCAATCTTCAAGTAAATTTCCCAGAGTTCAAATCTCGTTAGCAAGCAGCGTGATATTAATAAACTGCCTCAAACTTTTTATATAATTTCGATCTTCTACGTTCAGCCAGTTCCGTAAATAAGGATTTATTAACAGAGACGTTAATCGACAAGAATACGAGAATATTTCAAATAAAGTTCAAGAAATTTGTCACGCGCGACATTGTTTAATTTGAGATATATATATTTTTTTTAATTTTAAAGAAATACAAAATCGAAAACGACGAGATTATTCTCGCTTCGTTTTTCAATGTAATTTAATGTAATAATCATTTTTCTAATGCAATCGACGAAACGCACGTATATATGGGATAAATTGTATGATTTCTAACATTAGCTTTAGCTTAATTATAGCAGTGGAATTCTACATCGTCCCATCATTACCTCATTATCTCATAACTTCTCCGTTACAGTAATATTTTACGCTTTTGTTTCAACGTTCGTGTTTTTACAATTATTGTTAACACTTTACCGACCGAGGTAAGTAATAGCGGTAAGTAATAGACGATTAATAGGCTACCGGTCGGTAAAGTGTTAATACTCAATGCTAGTGATACTAATAAATTAATTAATTGAAATTAAGTTGATCATTGTAAAAAATTAATAAACGTACTCTTAACCTTGACGTTGTTAATATTAAGAGACAATTTTATCATTAATATATTTTCACACGTGCTGTAAATTGCTCGAAAATTGGCCGAATTCATCGTTTTTACGGTGAAAACATACTTTTATTTTTGCACGTGATATGTATTTGCATCTTATACAATATTTTTTCCCCCATTGAATTGAAATTTCGTATACGATGAAATTTGTTACGAAAAAATGTTTAAAAAATTAGAAAAAATTAGTATCAGCGTCAGAAAAATCAGAAATCGAGCCTCTCCAAGCTGATCGATCGAATTTTTTTCATTGATTTCTTAATTTCTTAATTTCACACAAGTATATGAATAATGTTCAATCTTCAAGAAAGAGAGACGGTTCGTAATAAAGTGCATAACTGATGAAAGAGCTTACAGATATTTTAAGTTACTATACTTCCTTGAAAGCGCAAAGTTTCTACTTGAAAACCTAAGCTCTTTTTTCTTTCATAGATTATTTATAAATAAGAATACTTCCACTCTCAGAAATTATACAAATTTAAACGTCATTAAAAGCATTGAAACAACTTTCTTCACCATCGGATTGATCGAGCCATTCTCTTTATAATAGTCACGATTTTTTTCTTGTCTTTTTTTTTTATTAAATATCGAACACTAGAGTCGAACGACAAGAATTTAAGAAATCCTCGTGTTTCGCTGTTTTGTCTTAATGTTCAAAGTTTAAGTTTTTGAGGGATTTGTTGTAAAGAGGAGATTTCAATCTTCGAGACAATGGTGAATCTAGAAAAGATTCTAGAAAGAATCTAGAAAGTTTTTCTCACGAAAAACATTTTCCAACGTTTCTAGAGACGTTTTGAATTTGAGTGAGAAGAATTCAAGGGACCTAATATCACGATAATATTCAAAGTTCGATAAAAGGACGAAAAAGAATAAATGCAATAAATTTCAACGGGTCGTTGTAAACAGAAAAACTTTCGATCTTCAACACTGCAGTGAATCTGGTCGCGAAAAAAATGGTTTTTCAATGTTTCCCGAGACGTTCAAACTTGAACGAGGAAAATTCGTTTGACCCGTAATGTTCAAAGTTCGATAAAAAATAGCCAAAAAAAAAAGAAAATTTCACAGAAAGTTTTGAGGGATCGTTGCGCAAAAGAGATATCAAGAATCTTCAGGAATCTTTTCAAATATTAAAAATATTTCAAAAATGAATTTTTAGATAAAAATGTTTCAAGAGACGCTTGAATTTTCATAATTCTCAAAAAACAATGATATTCTCGCTCTTTCTGTCCGCTATTCACGATGTAAAAATATTTTTGAGAAAAAGAAGAAAAAAAAATGGACCGCGAAAGTAGAGGCTCGGAAGCTTGAAAACGGGACGTGCAAGTGAATTATTGCGATTACGATTTTGGTCTCATCGTTATCGATTCAGTTCATTCATCGAACATAAATAACACGCGCGATTTCAAGAACAAATTTAGGTAATTTAGCCTTTATAATACGATTTTTCCGCGATTAATCCGGAAATTAGCCAATATTAAAATTAAAGCCTGAAGATTTGATATTTTCACACGGCGGTACGGATGTTAACACATTGCGAGGTGTTGCAAGTAATCTATTAATCGCCGGTAACAAGAAACGGACCAACGTCGGCGCCCGCTGTTCGTAATCGATAATGAGCCGTTGAATAATTATCATAAAGCGAGCACTAACGAGATCGTTAAAATTTCCCCCGGCGGTGGAAAATATTTTACATAATTACATATCGGCCGACATCGATGTATTTTGCGCGCCGGGGCGAACCACCCGTTTTATCTGACAAAGCGACCAATGGATGGTCTCTCCCGACGAGAGAGAGAGAGAGAGAGAGAGAGGGAGAACCGAGACAGACGATAAACGTGCGAGATGAAAATCGAACAAGAAATATCGGGACGCGCGAGTGTCTTCCTTTGTTTCGTTACTTTCGTCGACGGCGGTTTTTAAATATTCAACGAGACGCCGCCGCACAGTACAGTTTGATCGCGAAATTAGTAAACGGAGAACAGTCGAAGAAACGACGTCGCTAGAGAATAAGCTCTCGCTATCCGACACACACACACACACACACACACACAGTAGTATTGCTCATGATCGAAACCTTTAATTTCTTTAACGAACGCAGCCACAAAGGAGTCCAGCAGCGTCACACGGTATCTTTGCCAGAGAGAGAAAGAGAGCAAAAAAAAAAAAAGAAAAAACGAACGAACGAGCGAAACTTCCGTGTCGATGAAAGCCGGGCGCGATTGTGCGCCCGGAGAAGAAAGGAATAAATTGAAACACGATAGCTCGATGCCGAAGTAACCGCGTGTAGGATAGGGTGAGGGGGTGGGTGGTGGTGGTAGGAGATCCAGTAAGTAGCCTCCGACAGAACTCGTGCCAAACAATTTGCAATGCTGAAGCGAAAAGTTGTCGAGCTTTACTGCAAGGAGGGTTTCTCACGAGGCCAACGGATAGAATGAGTTTGTCTTCGCCGCGACGAAAGACGAAAAGGAAGAAGACTGCCATCAAGCTCGGGGGACCAGCCGACGAAGCGGAAATCGAGGCAACGAAGGAAAGAAGGAAATGATTAACGAAACGAGCGACTATCGAGTAATTGAACTGTACGTTACGTAAAATCGAGAAAGACGGAATACGTATATATATATATATATATATATATATATATATATATATATTGTAACCTAACCTTTTTTTTATAAGTGGAGGAAATCTTCAAAAAACACCTGACTCCTAAACCTAACCTAAATCTAACCTAAACCTATTATATATATATATATATATATACATACACACACAGAGTGTGCCGCGATTTGTGGTCGATCGACTGAGAAAAGTGGTTCCACACGTAGAAATGTGTCGAAAAGAAAGAATAATATTTTTTCACCTCGTTGCTCGAGAGAGAATCGAGCTTGAAAATTCATCGAATTTAGCGGATTTTAGAAAAGAAACCGGGAAAGAATAATTGACAGAATTTCTGCGCGTGAAAATATGTACGAAACTGATGTAAGCTAAGAGACGAGAATTTTTCTACGTGATGCTCCGTTCCCGACTTGAATCGAAACTTGAAGATTTATCAACTGTGCTTGAAAAGAACAATTCACGAAAGGTTATTCTACGCGCGAATATAAGTAAGAAACGTAGAGTAAAATTTTTCTGTACGAAACACCGTTTCTCGAGAGAGAATCAGACTTGAAAATTCATCAGGCACACGTGCACTTGTTTTAAATATATTTTAACGTATTCAAAGTTCCATTTCCCTGAAAACGACGCTTTAAACGACAAGGTGATTCACCCGGTATATATATATTCGTTCTCTTGTTTCTCGTTCAATTCGCTCCTTTTTTCTTTCACGATTTAATCCTTTCCGTCGTATTCACCTGTGTTTTGAAAAATTCAAAGCAACTCGCTTCGCGCATTACGAGTTTTAAATAAATTATTTCCCAGGTTTTCCGAATCTGAATCGGAAGCGAGAGCGAAGTTGAAACTTTCTCTTAGCTAATCGAACGTCCCGTTTTGTATTTTAATCAGTGTCTGACGATGTTTACGTAAATTTGCATTTTAATTCGCGATCGAATCGATTGAATTTATATTATAATCGAACTGCGTGCTGAACATAGTTGACAAATGTTCTGATCTTCAACACGCACACGTCGGATACTCAATGACGTTTATAACAATCGCAACAAACGTAACTGTGAATTCCAAATACATATATATTCTAAATTTTTATTTCATCACGATTATTTATATCATAATAATTAAACATCGACGTGTTACGTAAATTTAACAATTTGATGACATATCTTGTCTTTCGTGCGATTAATCATTCAGTTCGAATACTCTTCGTGTAGTCGTTCGTTTCAAATACTCGTAGAAGATCCACGAGGATTCGATTCATTTCGTATTCATTTCGATGCATTTCGTATTCTTCAGCAGTGTTGTCAAAATAAGCTTCGAGTCTCTGTCGCTTGGGAAACTCGAGCCGCTTTTACAGCTTGAACCACCAAAGGTTCGAGCTGTAGAAACTGAAGTCCTCCGAACGCTCGAGACTCGATCTGTCGAGATTGTATGACGAACAGTGACGACCGGTCGATCGGTCATGTGACAATTCAATTAAACTGAAAGATAGTGATGATATCGTCGGTTACTGACGATAGGCTAGTTTCAAACACTCGTTGAGAAGACGAGAAATTGTGGTAATTATTTGGAACAGGGACGACCTCACCGATTTCAATGATCTTGAAATATGCTTGACACCCTATACATGTTATCACTCAGCTCAGCTTTAATTTCCAAGTATATCTAAGGTATTTATATTATATAAAAATACCTTGTTATATAAAAAAATCTAAGATATTTATATAAAATTATATATAAATATAATTATTAATTTATTATATTATTAATTTATTTATTTATATAAATTTTTATATAAAATTATTCCAGTATTCTAGATATTTTATCTTTATTTTAGATATTTCTAGATATTTATATTATATGAAAATCATACTTCTTAGTTTCTTGCGCTGGCAACTGGTTCGCGGACCATAACGAGCGACCTAACCTAAACCTGTGTACAATAATTCATCGTTTTGATATCACTGGATAGAAATTACTACTAAGAAGTGATAAATTTATTATTTGTTTTGCCTGGGTATTTAACATTTAAATATATGCTTGAAAACTGAGAAATTTTATAGCAATTTTTGGACGTCAGTCCAGCGGAAGAGATTGAAGAGTATTTAAACCGATTTCGACGATTTTTGAATCTGCGAATGCCATATTCGAGAGTGTAGAGTGTTGTCATCAACATCGATAGGTTTCATTGAAAATTATTTATTTTTCGCATCAACAAGGTGAAAATGTGGGCTGTCGTAGAGAAAAAAATTTCAATCACCATGATGGAAAAAAATTTTTTCAATGGTTTTTAGACATGCTCGAATCTCTACAATTTACGAGAACGGAAGTGGTCTTACTTTTCCCACTTGCTGCACAATGTAAAAAATATTTTTACACGCTATGTTTCACGCTTCAAAATAGATAAAGACCAAGTGGACTGCTATTTTAATTTTCTTTTACGTTGTTGCAACGTTGTAGAAAAAAATCGATAATCTCTCTTCGCTGTATGTCATTAAACATATGTATATTATTTTCATACAGCGTGTGCGTACAGGGAAAAAAGCTTAGAATCGGGTCATTGATATTGAAATCGGCGAGTTTATCCCCGTTTCGAATGATTGCCCAGAAACGCTCGTTAAGACGATCGTAGCTAATCCCCCGATTTATTTCGTCGTCCAGTTAAAAACAAAAAAGGAATTTCACAGACGGTCTGCCGTTTTTTCGTTCGCAGCGTGTGGTCGCTTGCAAATCGGTTTCCTCGATGCTGCGATACGCAGCGCATTTTCACGGTGAAGGTACCAAGAAAAAAAAAAAAAAACACGCGAAAACGGTCTGTAACAGCGCGAAGTCACTCGTAAAGTGTAAGGGACACACGGGGTGATGTAGTTGCGTGGGAAAAATAGTTTAGCGGCTGGAATTGCCACGCTTGTGTAATAAAACGGTTGCCACGGCTCTGGCCGTGTAATTTTTCCTGCTCGCAATGAGCGTTGGGAAATTCGTTGCGAGTTAGCGTTCTCGCGCCGCGACGCTGTTTGCAACGTTGAAGTTATTGCCAGCCAACGGCAAGTGTCCGACGGATCACGGGGGAAAATAAAACCGTCGGGAAAATTTCGCTTCGAATGCAAAAGGAAACGCTGATTAGCGCCGGTCGAATAATATTTGCGTTCGTTTACGGCGGCAACAAAGGTACAACAAGCCAAGTTACAAGATGGTCGCCGAGGTGGAGGGGAGAGCCAGGTGGAGAGAGATAAGTAACAGTTTACAGATATAAACTTCAATTCCAAGACCGTCATTATTTCCACCGCAACAATGTTTAAAAGGAGAAAGAGAGAGAGAGAGCGCTGCGTTTAATTAAACGTATAATTCTCGGACGAAGTTTCGCTGGCTACGTCTCGATTATCCGGAGTAATTAACTGGCGACCACTCGATGGCGATGTTTTTCATTGTACGCGCGTTATTGATAAAAAGAGAAAGAAGAAAAGAGAAAAAGGAAAAGAGAAAAACCTTGAAACGTTTGCAACGTCGCGCGATTATTAAACGTACGTAATCCTTTCGATTACGAGGGATATTGCCCTATTCTCATTTTCGATGATGCTTTTTGGCGAACGTGCCGAAACGAATACTATATATATCCTCGAACTTACGTTCTCTCGCGTAATTAAACAGACCTGCGGACTTTTACGCGGGATCATATTTTTTTTTCTTTTTGGAGAGAGGGGGGAAGGGGAGGAACGTAATCAAGACAGCGGAATCCAGGTAGAAAATTGCAGATACTGTAGAGGGCGTATTCTTTTTTTTTTCACATTATGTGCACATTCAGTGGAATTTCGCGTCTTCGAGCTTCCCGTAACTGAATGAATAACCCGCAGTAATGAATCCGGCAATGAATCATACATTTATATCGATTGAATTTGGTCAAAGGGAGGCCATTAAATTGTCGGGTTCGAATCATAAATTGAAAAACGTTTTTAAAGCAAGAAACAGACACATATTTTTCATTAGAGATAGACGCGATGTTTCAGGAAATGATATTCAGAAAATTTATTAACATTAACGCACGTTAGTCGATCAATCTCAATTTATAAGTACGTTTTGAAACGGTGTGAAATTTTCTTTTTGATTACTTTTTTGTTGGTTTCTTTCTTTTTTTTTTTTGCCAAACAGTTTAGAGTAAGTATAGAGAATTCGGTCAAAATAAAATATCAATGCACAGCGTTGTCGAGACCGTAATACGTTTCGCTGTGCGATTTTTCTTTTTCTTTCAATCCATCTTGTCTCGCGTTAAAAATTCTGCCGCGGCATCGCGTTTAAACCGCAATGCACTATTTCATACCAGTCATCAAGTCCTTATTTATTTCGTATGAATAAAGCATTTGGAAAGTGTGGAGAAATAAATGCGCACTGCCGCTTACGGATACTCGGATGTACATTGTAAAAACAATTTACCGGTACGTTTTAATTCCTCCTAGAAGTGTGCGAAAATGATTCTGCCGCGAAACGTTCACGTTTGCATTGTTAGAAATCAGTTTTACGTTTCAACGCAATTTTTGACAAATGACGAAGAAAAAAAAAAGAAAAGAAAAAGAAAAGACGGAATTGTGATATTTGAAAAATATTATTTTTTTTTTAACCCATCGAGGACCGGGAAATAATTTATTGCAACAATATGAATACGTCAGTTTCTCGAAATTTCGAAAATTCTCCTTTCTGTTCAACGTACCGATGTGCAACACACTTGAGATTCTCTTTTTTAATGCTTGACGCTTAAATGGCCGGCTGTAATTACCAAAAATAAAAATGAAACGTATGCTTGAAAGGTCGAAATCGAAACTGAAAGCTAGTAGATAAGAGATAGTTTATGATACAATCATTTTATAAAGGTAACGTAGTAAGAGTATAGTATATCACAAAAATGCAATGTTATTTAAGTGTTAATATTAAAATTTAGTAATATAAATTGATTGAAAAGAATTGTCAATTAAATGTTTGTCATTAATGGGATAAATCTATCCTTAGGAGAATAAATAGGTCCGTTAGAAAATTTAAAAATAGGAATTTATCATTAGACACAATGATCAAACATACAGGATCAAACATACAGGATCAAACATACAGGATCAAACATACAGGATCAAACATACAGGATCAAACATAAAAACATTTCCTTTATATAAAAATTATTTTGCAATGTAGAAATAAATATTGGTCCTTAATGGGATAAATCTACACTAATTAGAACTTGAAACTACATCCATTAAGAAATTTAAGAATTCACTTGGGAATTCAGTGTATTGTACACAATGATCAAATATAAAAACGCGATATTTCCTTTATATAAAAATTACTCTACATTGTAGAAATAAATATTTCCTTTATATAAAAATTATTCTACATTGTAGAAATAAATATTGATCCTTAATGGGATAAATCTAATTAGGACTTAAAACTACATCCATTAAAGAATTTAAGAATTCACTTAGAAATTCATTGTATTGCACACAATGATCAAACATCAAAACCTGATATTTCCTTTATATAAAAATTATTCTGCAATGTAGAAATAAATATTGATCCTTAACGGGACAAGTCTACACTTGAACCGCGTCCACTAAGAAATTTCAGAATAAGAGTTCTTTGTATTGCACAAAATGATGAAATATACAAGGCACGTTGTATTTCCTTTGTATAAAAATTATTCTGTAATATAAAACACATTGCTCTCAATCCCCTCGATTGCCTCTCAATCGGTTATACACATTCCAAAAAAAAAAAAAAAACAGTAAAGAATCTTACTGGCAAATAAATAATAAATTCTGTTCAACCGAGATTCCAGTGGCACGCTGTTAGTTTGTTTAACACGGCCACATGAAAAAGTTTTCCCCGAAAAATGCATGCGCCACGTAATTCAACTTGTTATAATTGAGTCTGGCCCCGAGGTTCCGATGAACTCACACACGTGACTCAAAGTTTCGTGGAGTAACGTTCTTTAAAATAAACACGTAGAGAATTCTGGACCGGTCTCGAAGTTCCACTTGATATCTTGCGTACCGTGCCGGACAAATAGTTTTCGTGACAAGTGTGCAAAACGATATTAATCTAACTTACCGCCGTTGGCGTTATCACCGCGCGTACGTGTACAATTTTTTAAAATTTCGAAATGAGAATTTTCCATATGCCTATGGAAACGAAAGGGACACTTCGAGGTGATTGACAAAAATCGTTCGATCTTTTAAACCGATCGAAGCAGCAATTTTCACGATACTACAAGTGCACTTCAATCCGTTGAAATTTCATGAAATTATAGAAATCATAGAAATTCGTAGAATAAACACGGATAAATATTATAAAAACGTAACAACGGAGAAATATTAAGCATATTACATATGAACATATGCAACGCACACAATACTCGAACAAACATAAATATTTCCTTTGCATAGCTCAAATATTAACAAAACTTGGCAAGTATAAATTGATTGAAAATAACAATAATTATTTAAACGTTGCATTAATACATCATGAATTAAACCTCAAATTGAAGTTCTCTTCGAGTCTTCATTTTACTCAACCGAGTAAAGGAACGATACCGTAGTCGAGCTTTCTGATTCAGCTCGCTTAGTTTGCCAAGGATTAATGAAAAATCGAAAACTACAAGACTAAAAGGGTTAACGTACGTGCTCGAGAATCTTAGTGATTAAGTAACTTTTCCTGCTAGTACTAGAATGGCACCAGGGATTGAAAAAAACCCACGTACCGTTCGTTACAGGAAACCAGCAAAATGTTAGCTGCCCGCTGATTGTTCATCGAAACATATTCCACGTTCTAACTGTTAATAATTATACTTTCTTTCTACCTCGGTCGTTACACAAACGAACTTCTTTCCCCTTTTTGTACGAACGTTATTTTGTTCGCGCAGTTCCGTGACATCGAGATCATGTTGCGACAAATTACGTTAAAAAGGAAATAGCTTTCTCGCGATAATGAAGTACTCGTACAAGGTTAAATCGATGAGGGATAATTCCACGTTGAAACACGAATGGTCATTTGTTCGAGGAGGAGGAACGTTGGATGAAGAAATTAGCGTTAATACTGTTGATTAAACTTGATGATTACCGGCGTTTACTTTCATTTTTTTATAAATATTTTGGAACGATTGAAATAAAATGAATTTTAAGTGGCGATGTAGTGAAAAAAATTGCAGTTTCATTGTAATACTTTATAAAATATAGCTAGTCTTTCTTTATACAATGGGAACTTTTGCTTTAATTTATCACTACAGCAAATAGTCTCGTTCGTTTCAACATTCGAAATATTCGAAAAAATAATAACTCAGATAAAGGTGATTCTGCTGTATTTAGTTCTGCAGGAGCAATATATAAAACTGAACGTGCCAGTCAACGTGTCAATTATGGGAATTCCTAAAACTAAGAATGCCACTGCGCATTCAAAGTGACAAAATTTTGAATAAAGAGTGACAAATATCGTCCAACGATATGACACAATTTTTTAATGGCACAATTTCACAATTATCGGAGATGCCTGTTTTCACCTCCATTCCAAAGTGAAAGCGAAATATTTCTTTTCATTTTATTTCTTTCTCGATTAGATAAATAAATTTCGCGTTTCATTCAATGACTTCGTTCTTAATCACGAAGACTTTAAACGTCAGAGCTTTTCCCTGTAGTTGCAGATATTATTTCGCAGTGAATTTTCTTTAGAACAGAAAATGTGCGAGATTATATCGATTTGAAATAAAAATTTCTCGTTGAAAGTCAAGTGTGCAAAGTAAAGTCGATATTGGTCAGAAATGACTGAACGATCTTGAACGAAGATTGAAAATTAGTCGGAAAATATAATATATTTTAAATATATTTTTTTTTATCCTTCGGACGACAAGTCGACAAGTCAGATTTCTACATGCAACATTAAAAAATTGCATATAGAGAAACAAGAACATGCTTCCTCAGAATTATGGCATTCGAGGATACTGTACCAAACATTAACCTCATCTTTCATTTTTCCAATTTTCCACTTAAAAAATTGAATTATAATAAGGTATAATTATCTAAATTTGTAGATAATTTTATCAACAATAAATGAACTAAATTTATATTCAATTTCGTAATAGGTGGTATTATATAGTGATATTGCACATTTTTTTTTTATCTAACATTTTATAAGACGAGAGTATTTTATAAAAAGAGTATGCGTATAATGTATAAAAAAGCCATGTAATACCAAAGATATATAACATACTTAATAAAGACGTGTGTACACGTATATTAAGAACACGTTGAAAACCGCGATCTCTACTATGTGTGCTACGTGTACACATGAAACTTGCCATAATTTTCCATCCGTTTGGAAGATCGCCTGACCTGATTTTTTTATTTTATTTTTCAACGTAATACGCGATGTAAGAAGCAGTTAATGCAATATTAATCTTTTTTTCAACAGCAAGTAAGAGGTCGCAATCTTTATCTGTTAATCTTCCGTGAAGCTTTTGCCAGCTTAACTCGTATTTTTCATCTGCTTCAAGTTCAGCTTGTACAGCGTTTCTCATTTTCTAAAATTATCATATATGAATTCATTCTCATCTCATTTTCCACTTGATTTGCACTTTATACTCTTTCGAGACTTCTTTCTTTTTTTTTCCAATCTATTCCGTATTATCGTGCTTTGATCTAGTTATACTGTTCTCGTAATCAATGCTTTCCATGCCTTTTGCGCCTGACCACCTTTCCAACATGTACGTATTCCACCAAAAAAAGATCATTCATATTTTCGCACGTTTTTTTAACACTTTACTGACCGGTAGCCTATTAATCGGCTAACTATTCACCGCTAATACACGGTCGGTAATCTTTCTCTTTTTTTTTTTTTTAAATAAGTAAAACACGAAATAGCCAAGTAAGGCACGCTTGAGAATCCTAGGATATTTTCTTCTTTTTCGATATTTCTAAAATTCAATATTTAGTATCATTTACTATTCTTGCACGATAATGAAATTGTTAATGCGATAACTAGGATGCAACAATGCATAAGTATACCTATGTAAAATATATCCAAAGTGTAGCAGATAAAATAGATTCCTTTTAGATTCTATTTTCCTTTTTTTTTTTTTTAGCGCTATTCGTAAAAAATTTTGAAATCCATGAAATCCACATTCTGAGTTTACCGAATTTCTGTTCTCGAGATTTCTCGCTCGATGATCACAGTGTTATAGATCTGAACTCGTCTTGACATCAAAATGATACCAAATCAAAAATAATCATAATCGATAGAAGGACACTTTTGACAATTTGGCAATTTATCTATTAAAACTTTGTTTTTTTTTTCATTGCGCTCGTCGCTCTAACAAACCAAACGCGAACGTTTTTACACGCAAAATGAGCGAATACGATTCGCCCACGTTTTGGTCATTCGCAACAGTTCAATCATTCGCCGCCACGAAGGGCAGATTATTATGAAAATCTTAACCGTGATATGCCGAGCATAACAGAGAGAAATTAGCACATGCCGCGCCATATTATTTGCAGCTGTTTTGCCGCGTGCTGCGCGAAAACAAAATATGTATATGTATCGATGTCGTGTGAACTGAGTTCACGTTGAGAGACGTAATTGCGTTTCACTAATGACTTTGTGCCATCGATTGATTAGTTCAACAAAATCATGTCGATGAATGGTTTGTCTCGTGCGTTTCACGGATCGACGAATCGAGATTTCGTGTAGGGGAAAGGGGAGGGGGGAAATTTTCAACCTGCGTAATTCACGCGCGCAATTATCGGAGAATCTTCGTGCCGTTCGAGAATGCCACACTGTACTTCAAGTAGTACAGATCAATGTATAGACCAGTGAAACGAGTATTCGAATCACACGACTTTTTCATTCGTCCATTGTTATTACGAATAACATTTCGTCGATAGTTATTACGGACGTAGACGACTGTTAACATCGTTCAATGAAGGAATAATTTTTTTTTTTTTTAACAAGACATCACCAAGTGTAAATTTTAAGGTTTAGGTTAGGTTTGAATGAATTTGCAGAGTAAGGAAAATCGAAAGAATTTTTTTTTTTTTGGAGATAAAATTACATTTCACCGATGAGATAGCATGAGATAGTTCGTTTTATTGCGTGTATTGTCCAATTAGTGATTGCTAAAAATTTGAACTAAATATGCGAAGGATATGGCAGTGATTTAGTGATGGACTAATTTCTCATCCGAAGCGAATTTCGTTAATTTTACGTGGAAATTGCACGAGAGAAGTTGTGGCACTGTGTGTCACGAAGTCGATTTTCGAAATATCAGTTTTTGAAAAAAGAAAAAAAAATAAAACGACAAGCTATCTGAACTTGAACGTGTAACCTTCTTCGCGAATGTTCGACTTCTTTATAATAATTTTTGATAAGCCTAGATAACAGTCTTGAAAATATTACTAAATATTTTTATTTAAACTGATTTTCAGATATTTCTGGTATTTCCGATATTTTGAAAATTTCATTCCAGAGAAAGACGCACTTTGAAGCTTGAGCTATCACTCTATTATTATCATTAGATGCCGACGAAAGTTCTAACGTAAGTCAATTATTTTCTTGGAGTACTCCAAAAGGATCGCAATGACAAGAAAATAGAATTTTTGGAAAATCGATTTCTTCGGGGGATTTTATTTTTTTTTTTTCGTCAAAGGTGCGCAACCCGCTAATGAAATTTACGTGCGATGCAATCCTCGAAAAAGATATTTGACACGTATTTTTTCCACGCGTCAACGTTCACGTTGAAGGGGGCGAAAATAACGTCCAAAGAGAGATTGGAGGTTGAAAACGTATTTCATAGAATAAATGGAATGTCATTAAGCTCAGAATTGTGGTTTTCAAACGCTCGTATTTAAACAAAGAATATTTAGCTACATGCAGCAAACAGCATTCTCGACGGTTTGCATGTTCAAAAAATTATTAGGGAAATTAGCACTAGGTTTTGCTAATCCTCGTAAACTTCGTGATCCGTTCTCTCGTGAAAATTCAAGTACAATGCACTGATAGTACAAAATTGAAATTTTATATATTTAATATATTCAATATATTTCAATCCACATATATTTTAATTTAATATATTTTAATGCACATATAATATATTTTAATTTAATATATTTCAATGCATGCATATAATATATTTTAATTTAATGTATTTCAATACACATATAATATATTTTAATTTAATATATTTCAATGCACATATAATATATTTTAATTTAATGTATTTTAATGCACATATAATATATTTTAATTTAATATATTTTAATACACGTGTACCCAAACTCGTAGCTACTTCTTCAATCTGGATGGAAGTTTGAAAGTCAGTGTATAATAATTTTGTTTTTTATCAACTATCGAATGGTGCATTAGGTATAATTAATATCTCAAAGTTATGTCTTATCGTAAGAAAATAGAAGACGCAAGAAAATAAAGGAGAAAAAGAGTTGAATTATCTTTACATCCTACAATCACTTTCATTGCAGTTCTAAAATGCTATACTTGTAAAAAAAAAAAAAAAGAAAACCATTTCTTCGATGTCTTTCGATCGTTTTTTAAAGCACGAAAATTATTGCCTCAGTTTCATCCCGAATTCTCGGTTATAATACTCGGGAAAATTAAGAATCGATAAAAGGAGCATTAATAATTATAATTAATTTATAATTAATACATCGAGAACATAATTACAGTAATAAATTAGCAATTGATAGAAAAAAGTATCGATAATTAATAAAAAGAAAAATTCTTTTGTAGCTTGCTTGCACACATACTTAGAAAATATATCGTGACAAAATATCATTCAATTTACTAGAAGAAAAAAAAAAAAGGAAAAAAGAATTGACTTTTGGCCAGCTTTTCGTTCAAATTTTCAAATGTTTCCGCTTGTGCGCGATACGTGCTCCAACAAACTTTGCGTCACTATGACATTCTGTTTGTCGCTCGAGAAACTGGCGCCTGAAATTTTAGAGAACTACTTCTTTTCGCTTGACACACAGAACACACACAAACACGTGTCGTGAGTCACGAGTTTCTGAAGGTTACCGGCGGCCATTGCACTCGAAGGCTAATTGACTCACGGGTCGGGAGTCAATTGTCAAGACCCAGAGGAAATTACTTGGAGCGACCGCAAGAATCACCTCGAACATTCTCGGAATCACCTCGCCTCTGTTTCGGGGTCGGATAGTTGCGGACGTCGCCGAGCTTCGCGATCAGTTTCGGTTTTAAGAAGATCGATCGATCGAAAAACCTCGGTCGGTCCACGTTCGAGTCTCAAGAAACTAACCGAGTGTCACCGATCTGTGGAGTTCTGTCGAAAAAAGATTTTCTTGCAGGTGATAGAGAGAGAGAGAAAAAAAGAAAGAATACTGATCAAGCACTGAACAGTGATTAGAAACGTTATTTCTGACATTATAGCGAAGCGATTGATTCCAATCTTATCCGCGATTTGTTATGAAAATTTAGAGTATTAGCTGAGTAATACTGGATATCGAAGTACTGAGAGACTCGACAAGAGAGACTTTTCATATCTCAACTGAACTTTACTCTTTATTGATTCTTTGCAGAGTGTTCTTCCAGAAAAGGCAGATAATTTTGGCCAGGCACTTTGATACAGGCAACCACGAAATCTCAATTAGCAGGAGAAATATATAAAGATATAGGCGTGATTGTTGTTAGGTATTTTTACAATCTGCAATGATCTGTCTTCGTCAACAAATTTTTATAGAAAAGGCAGGTCATCTTCGAGCCCCGTAAGAAATCTAGACTAAAAATGATCAGAAAAATAAAATGATCAGGATAGTGGAAAGTTTAAAATTTATATTATTTACAAATTAAAATTGAAATTTGTGTTTATTTTATTAGGAGAATGTTGAAATATTTCTCATGGAAAATGTAGACTAAAAATGATCAGGAAAATAAAATGCTCAGGATGGTGGACAGTTTAAAATTTATATTATTTACAAATTCATATTTAAATTAGAATTGAAATTTGTGTCTAGTTTATTAGGAGAATACTGAAATATTTCTCATGGAGAATGTAGACTAAAAATTATCAGGATACTGGAAAGTTTAAAATTTATATTATTTACAAATTCATATTGAAATTAAAATTGAAATTTGTATCTATTTTATTAGGAGAATGCTGAAATATTTCTCATAGAAAATCTGGACTAAAAATTATCAGAAAAATAAAATGCTCAGGATAGTGGAAAGTTTGAAATTTATATTATTTAAATTTATGAATTTACAAATTTATATTTAATTTAGAATTGAAATTCGTGTCTATTTTATTAGGAGAATGTTGAAATATTCCTCGTGGAATTTAGCGTTTCATTTTCTCTTGCGTTTAACATCTAACCGAGGACGTGTTGGATGTTAATTGTCTCCGTGGGGGCAATTTAGATATAACCACAAACTGCCAAAGTCTCTTTGAAGGCATGTACGTAGCAATTCGAACATCGCCGAAAGAATACGTCACGTCACACGAGAACTATCGTTGCTCCATCGTTCCCAGATAGTGTCAGGTTGGAAAATTAAGATTTCGACAATCGACCGACCAATCGTGGCAATCCTGACAAATCCGAAAAGTCGGATAGGACAGACGTTCATCGACATTCAAAGACAGACAACATTCAAATTTAAACGAGACACGCGTCACTAATCGAACAGACGTAGGACAACAGGCGATAGACGCTCATTCGATTCAGTATAAACATCGGACCAAGTATTATTAAGATTTAAGTTTTGCTCTTCGTTAATAATGTACGCAAGTCGCACGCTAGTTCGGTGAACACTCGATGCTCAAGTTGAAAAATTAATGGCAACAGG
The DNA here is from genome assembly GCA_032399595.1 of Tetragonula carbonaria. Taxonomy (NCBI): domain Eukaryota; kingdom Metazoa; phylum Arthropoda; class Insecta; order Hymenoptera; family Apidae; genus Tetragonula; species Tetragonula carbonaria. Next base: position 1,165,162 of record JAUCRC010000020.1, read on the forward strand.
TCGAGTTTCTGCTTAGAGAATATACAGGGTGTCCCAGTGAGTATGAAGCTACCACGCAATTTTCTCTTAAATTGTATAGAAAATATTTTCATTTATTATATATTTTCTAATTAATAGATATATTATAGATATATTATATTCTCTAATTGCAAATAAAATAATTTTATTTGCAATATATATATCTCTTAAACTGAAAGATGTTTCAAATAAAAATTTACGTTGTTTCTAGTAGATAGATACCATTGAAATTTTCAGGCGAAGAAACAACAAGAAAGCAACAAATTATCAATTTTAACCGAAATGGTCAAAATGTGACTACTTCGTAATTTTTGCTAGAAATTTTAAAAACAGCGTGTTTTTAGCGATTTAAATTTAATTTCTCGCAAAATGTATGAATAAAAGCTTGTGTACTCCGTTTTATTACAAAGTTATTCCATTTCTTTTACTTTAATGTCTCCAATGGAAATTTATTATTCTAGTGTCAAAAAAAAAAAAAAAAAGAACACATCAGAGACTATATTAGTAACATTCGTCTGCAACGACACAACTGTTAAAAAAAAAAATTATAAATTTAATAAAATTAAATAAATTTAAACACTGAAATTTCTTTGAAAAGAATCACTTCGCTCAGCGCTCACTTTGAAAACTTTTGCATGATAAATGAAACGAGAACGTACCGTTTGCAAACATTATACCATTTGGTTGATAATTTCGCGCTGTTGAATATATATATATAACGGAATCGTGAATCTCCAAGCGGTGGCGCTTGAAAATTGCAGCAGGATTTAAAGATTTATAAAAGAGCCAGCGCTCTTATTTTATCACATCAGCTATTAATATCGTCCGAGTTGGCATTACTTTTGTCTTCGTGTACAGTAATACTTAATCCACGTTGCACCCTAGATTTATGTTATCGAATCACACGGTAGCGTGAGACGTTTATTAGCACGAAGATATTAGTCCTAGATTATCGCTTGAAGCTACGACCCGTTTCTCTTTTTCCTTTTCTCCTCTTTTATCCTCGCGATGTTTATTCTTCTGTAGTCGTCGCGTGAACCGTGTTATTACAGAGACGTGTTAATTTAACGCACGTCCACGCTTGCAAATTAGATCGAATACATATATTATTATAAATATATCTATAAATCATATATATATATTATATTATTATTAGATATATTATATATTATGTATACGTTATAGATATTATATTATATATATATATACTATATATATATATATATATATATATATATACTATATAACATATACTCTAATTTTTATAACATATTACACTATTATATTTTTTACAACATTTTCTATCACACTAATTTATAACATTTTCACGAAGAATCTTCCCCATCATCTGCGCGATGTAAAAGTAGAATCTTAGAATAAAATGAAACGAGTCTAATTTGAAAGTAGACACTTCAAAATGATCGTACGATTTTTTTCTTCTCTTTTTTTTTTCTTACGAAAAATCATAACAATTTCAATATGCCGTCTGTCCACGCAGTCAGGCGTCCGATCGTTAACGAAGATCGCTGTAATTTCTGTCGGAAGAATTCGTTTCAATCTCGGCGGAAATATTTCAGATCGGTCGGCGTAGTATATAACACGTACGAACGACATCGACACATGCGGTGACAGCACCGAGTCGTATGCAATATTCTGTTTCTCGAATAGACTGAATCAAAAAGTTGGGATACACACTCTACTCTCTCGCCGAGCTTTCCCAGTCCTTATTTCCCTCAGATTTCTGTCAATTCGCTCGTCAAGGTGTTCAAACACGTAAACTCTAACGCCTGACCGATTTCGTCAGAGCCTTCGCTCTGTATTTCTTTCTCACCGGTGATCTCGACATCACACACACATACACACACGCACGTACTCTACCAGCTGCGGTTCATTCGCGATTTTTCTTCGCCGTCGTTTCTTCGTTTGAACGCTCGATGCTCTTCCATCCACCCCATGGTGGCGCCCATTTTACATTGTTATCGTTATTCACGTTGAGAGTAGTATTACATTCTTTTCGCAACTATTAACATTACAGTGATATTACTTTCTTCTCTGCGTTAGTGATATTATTATAATGTAACGCACGCTCGTGTGTCTCTGTGTTATTAATATCGCAGTAATGTTACACTCTTCTCTGTCAAAGTTGAACTCTTTTTTCCTTTCTTTCCTGCGCTGCGACGACGAGTCGCTTTTCGTTGACAGCGTTTTCTTTTTCTTTTTCATTAATTAACACGGAAGGCTCAGAGACTGTTTATAATAATTGAAATATAATCGCAAGAAAATATATAAGTCGGTCGAAGAATTTCGAAGAAAAAAAGAAAAATTAGCGCTCCGCGATAATTTAATAACGCAGAAGAATATCATCGAGCAGCACGAAAGACGGAATTATCAAGCGTGAAATTTACAAAACGCTACGAATTAAATAAAATTGATTGAAATCGTCGCGGCACGAATGTACGATGATATATAATAATGCGCGCAGCGCGATACATCGCGAGTTCTCGATGTATTAACATGGTAATCTAAAAATCATCGGCTGACAATCAAAAATTTAAACAATTCGCAAACATTATTAATCGAAGATTAAAATAATACATTAATACGAGATGTATAACCAAACGCGAGATATACGAACAATTATGAACGTACGTGATTCGTATGAATGATTTTTATGAAAAAACTCAGCTTGACTCAGACACCCCCCAACCCCCCGTCAGAATAATTGAGAAAAGTTTTAGTATTTCTCGGACAAACGAGAGAAATTTATTTCTTCGGCGAATCAAAATTTTCAACACGTGTTCGATTGTCTATTTTCAACATGTATATCTACGTCCATATAAAATGGACGTGAAATGCAGAATACATTTATTCTTCTAGATTTCTGTTATTTCATTTGTTCTTTTCATTTCAATTATTTAATCGTTTATTTTCACGTACATCAAGATGGACGTACGAATTTTCATTTGCAACATATACGAACTGATACCGGTGACAAGGAGCGTGCGGAGAAATCGTTGAACCCCAAAATTTATTGAAAACTGACAATTCCACCTTTTTCCTTTTTTCTTTCGCGAATTCTTCAGTTACGTTTCTCGCTGTCGCGAGAGAAATATCAATTTCTAAACTGGATATCTTTTTCAGAAGGAGGGGGGGGAGGGAATTGGGAATCAAGTTAGTTACGTCCTAGTCGAAACGCGAATTAACATCAGTGATAAGGAGTGTGCGGAGAAATCGTTGAATCCCAAAATTCATTGAAAACTGATAATTCCACATTTTTCCTGTTTTCTTTCGTGAATTCTTCAGTTACGTTTCTCGCTGTCGCGAGAGAAATATTAATTTCTAAACTTATCTAGATATCTAGATATTTTCCAGGGGGAGAATTGGGAATCGAGTTAGTTACGTTCTCTCTACTTACAATTAAAACGGACCGCTAGTCGAAACACGCACGTGGCACCATTGTGGTTGTTGGAGTTAATTCTGCCGATTCGACGCACACACACACACACACACATGTGTATATATATATATATATATATATGTACGTAGCTCCGATGCACCATGAATTTCGATTGCCATACGTTACTTGGTGTTATCTCGATTACTAGGGATTCAAATCGATTACTAACAATTTGTAGCCGGCAATAGATACACATACATATTCGTACATAATCTCGCATAAACGAGCATTCGTACACGTGCGTCATACTTTAAGTTTAATTCACATTTATAGGTATAGCGCTGCTGTAGTGTTTACAAACGAAATCACCGGCCACGCGTGTATATTACTTGCTCGTTTCTTGTGAAATAAATTCATTCGGTGTTGCTCGATCACCGGGGTGGGTGATCATAACCAATTCGCTTCGGGGAAGTTTCAAAAACCAATAACGTAAGTGGAATTTGATAATTGAGTTTCTCATGGAATTTCGAACAATCATTGGGCGACTGTTCGAGAGTTTGATAATCGATTTCCTCGCGAAAAGTTCGGAAAAATCAGCGACACACAACTGGAACATAATTAAGCAGAAGCTTCTAAACACGAAGGAAAAGAAAAAGTAAAAAAAATTTCTGATAGAAATCTTCTTCTCTTTTAGAAACTTTCATCACGCTTATTCAGAACTGTAAAAGTTTTTCATCGAGAATCTCCAGAAGTTCTGAACAATCGACACGTAATTTGGAATTTGACGCGAGTTTTCCAAAATCAATGCACAACCGAAATGTAATAATCGATTATCTTACAAAGATCTTCGAAAATCAGCGACAGGAATTTAATAATCGAATATTCTTTCTTTTATTAAACATCGTGTGTTTCACATAAGCATTAAGAAAGCATTGAAAATTAAAACGCGTAGTTGGCGTTTGACGACAAACATTTCTTACGAAAGTTTCAAAGATCGGCATGTAGATCGACAAATCGATTTCAATACGCAAGTTGCAAAAATCAGCTGGAATTTGATAATAGGTTCTCTCATGGGCATTTCAGGAATTTGACAATCGAGTCTCTCTCAAGGACGAGTTTTTAAAAGTCAGTACGCAACAGAAGTTCGATAATCAATTATGAAAGTTTGAAATCAGTATGTAACTAAAACTTGGTAATCGAGTTTGTTACGAAAAAACTTAGAAAAAAATCAGCGCGAAAGTAGAATTTGATAATTGATTTCTTTCACGAAAGTTTGAAGTGTCGGCGCAGTACTGGAGTTTAATAATAGATTTCCTCACGGGAACTCTGAATTGTTAAGTTCTACTAAATTATTGAAAACGAGTACGAAATTAGAATTTGACAATCTTGATAATCAATTTTTTTTAAATTGAAACGTCAAGGATCCTCAATCATTGTGGATCAGATTATCGTGAAATGTCTTTTTAACTTATTAGCTTTTTGACCAATGTGGGTTAATACTTTTTCACTTGGAATTTAATATTCTTTCGGTTTATGACGAGAAAAATATATCAAGTTTAATTTAAAAAAAACAAGAGTCCTCGAAAATTTCGAAATCTTCTCAAAAAACTGATACGCCTCTCTTAAAGCCAATACAATGTTTGCATTGAACAATTTTTGATTAAAAAATTATTTCAGGCGAGTTGCGTGAATCATTCTTAATTTAATATTTAATAATTAATAATAATAATATATATATATGTTATAACCAAATATATAATCAGATATATAATTAAATACATAATGACAGCGTTAAACGGCAGCGTTTTATTTTCAAATCTTTGTTGTTTATTCTATAGTATAATATATCTTATATTATTATAATATATATTATGTATTATGTATTATGTATTATATGTATTATGTATTATGTATTACACTACTATATCTTATAGTAGTATAATATGTATTATTATATTATACTATATCATATTTTATATAATATAGTATAATGCATCTTAATTGTTACCGCAACGAATGCGTTTTGCAGTTTCTTTTTTTTTTCCTTCTTTTGTCTACGAGGCGCACCTGCAACATAGACCACGAATACCGGTATTGAGACTCGGAGCGAAGTTTTCGAACGTTTATTAAGATCGATGTGCGCGATCAATCCGCCCGGGAGAAACAATCGTATTTCTCGGCATGTTGGAGGGAAAGATGACTGTCTCGCTGTAATGCCAGATAGTATTAGAACGCCGATCTACGGAACAAGTGGAGTCGGAACTTGGTTTCCTTGTTGGTAACAGCTTGAATACCTAGATTAATGCAATAGAGGGTGGCTTCGGATTAGAGGCAATCGGACGGCTGCTTTACGTAGTTACCTTCTGGCGACGAGGCCTGCTAATTCCAATGATAACTCTTGCAGCAGCTGACTAGCTTTGGCAAACTTAAAAATTAAAAACTTTCAAATTTCCATTTTTCTGTCGATTTCCTTTTTCGATTTAGCATTCATCGCTTCCGAACGTCGTTTCATTCGCATTGGAAAAGGAAGAACTTGAAGAAAGGTTGCGCAGCCTGAACTGTAAATTACTAGATAAATTGCAAAACTATTAAACTGTCGCGCGTTGTGAATGATTGTAATATTGTGTGTTATAAATTCATTGCACGAAACAGCCGCAACGAATAAGAATCGTGCTTCAATTTTTCCAACATGTTGGAAATACACGATATTTTTGTATTAAAATTTCCACGACAAATAAATTGCAAAGTTAAATCGACATTTCAGGGCACACACACACACAGAAGCAATGTATCTCTGTTTATGTTTAAAATGTAGGCAACTTTGAAGAAAGAATTGAGAAAAGTCTACGAGTGGATCGTTTTTATGCAAATTCATAATATTTTCGAGAGCATATAAATTGGAATCTCGACAGAAAATTACGTCTCATAAATGTTAAATATTCTCGTACATTTGATCAAATTAATAAATTGTTGTATTAAGTGTTACGCATTAAGTAATCTCGATAGAAAGTCGACGTTACCTAACAAAGCACTGAATTATGAATATTTCATACGTTTTTTTCATATTATGTGCAGTCTGTGTAAAAATACGTAGTCTATATCATCGAATTGAAAATATTTTACTTTATTCAATCGTTATAATTCGCAGTTTTACTTTAATTCGCTTTTGTCATTAGTAGACCGCGGATTTTTAATAAAGAAAAAGCTGTGAAGCATTCAAAATACAGTGTTCTCTATCGACATTTTCTATTTTCTTCTTTTTTCCATCATACATCGAAAAATACAAATTTCCGCGTTAAAACCCGCAGTCTCGTTATTAGTATTCACGATTTGTCGAGCTTGGAAGAATTTATTTATTTTTCTTTTATCGATAAATTTCCTCGAACCACGAAACCTAACCTAAATCTAACTTAAACCGTTGTAAATTGACTTTTGAGAAATTTATTGAAAATTTAGACACAATATTCCAAAAAGGAACGATTTTTTTTTATTCGTTCTAGTCGGAACAGAAAAAAAAAAGAAAAATGCTCGAGAAAACGTAATTTCAAATTGCTCGAGAGGGCGAACGTGCAACGAAAGCCTCCACGTTGCGATACGCGCGCTGAAAATGAATCCGCCAATGGGGTGACTCTTGCGGGGGCGAAGAAGAAGTTTTTTTTGTACCTCTACGTACAAAATGATGAGTGAGCTCTAGTCATAATTAGTCAGAATCTTTTCCGCCTCGTTAGTGTGCCTTTTCTTTTCCCTCGCAGGAAAAGATTGGTCGATCCCTTCGCGAAAAAGAGAATTCCCTCCCCTCCCCCTCCCTCTGCCGCCAGGGAGAAAGAAAACCGCTGTTTCAAGCGTTTAATGCAAGAAAAACCACCAGCCACCGAATCTTTTTCTATAATTCGACATCCTCTCATCCTCGAAAGAAAAGAAAAGAAAAAAAAAGGAAACGAAGAAAAGAGATTGAGATTACTTAGATAATTTTTTTTTCTTTTTTATCGATAAGTATCTAACAAAGAGTTATCGCGCCATTTACACACAAGCGATACGAGACCTGTCGCTACGTTCGCACGGTACGAACAAAGAAAGCCATAGAAACGAGAAAGTGCCGTGAAACACAATAGCAGATTTAACATTTTTTTCTTTTTCTTTTTTCTCCTTTTAAAGGGGTCTTGCAAACGAGAAACGCGAGACGCTTCTTGAAACGTTACTAAAGGATAAAAATTATTCAAATGTATGAGGCTCAGCGCCTCGAGTCGAGTGACGTTTTACTTATCCGTATTAATTACGCGTTTGCAACAACAAGTTGAGTAACAAATTGTTGAATTATACATCGGAGTTAATTGTGTATATATATATATATATATATATATAAATACACGGTGATGAGGAAAACCGAACGCATGCGTGAAGTTTTAACGTAAATAATATTTTACCGAGTATTTGCACGTAGAACAGAGAGAAAAAAGCAAAATAGCGTTTTAGTTTATCCGGCAAAAAAATTTTGCTACCATTGTTGTTCTGGCAAATATAAATTGTTCCCGAGAAGTCAGTTTTATTCAGCAATTAATTCAAACGGGAAATTATCGATAATTCAAATTGTTACAACCTTGTAGAAATAAAGTCACACGGCAATCTACTTGGTTTCATTATAAATTCTAAACATTTTTTGAATTTGTTTTATTTTTTTCCAAAGATACTTCAACATCGTGCAGTAAATGGAAGTCTTCTTTTTTCTTAAAAAAAAAAAGAATTGTAAAAATTCGCACGCGTATAGAAATACTGAAAAATTTCACTCACGACTAAATCCATGGTGATTTTGAAAATTAAAAAGTTCCGACAACGATCTTTTGAATCTTGAAACTCTGAACACACAGAGATTCCAGAAATTCCAATCACTTGCCATTTTAATCACTGTTAATGAAAAACTGAGTAAAACAGAGAAGAGAAAAATCGTACAGCTAAATTTAAGGATTCATTGCAAAGGGAAAATTCCAGTCTTCAAGATAATGGACACATCAAGTTGACGAAGAAAATTTTCGAACGCCTTCAGAGAGATGTATAAATTTCTATAATTTTCTAGAGTAAAAATACCTTTACTCTTAAGTAAAGAAAAAAGAAAAAAAAACAAACTCAGGACAGTCAAAGTAGAAGCTTCGCTTTATTTTAAAATAAATCACTGTATGATTATTCTTTCACGAAATTTCAACAGTATCTAGATCATCCACAATTTTGTCATCGTTGTCTTTTGTAACTGATAATACCTCACTATTATATTAAAATTAGATCAAATGCCTAATATATCAAGAATTAATTCCATACGTACAATTATTCACATACTCTCTTAATTTTGTATCACGATTGACGCCGAAAGATCAATAACGATGAAATTATCAGGACGAGCATCGTCAAAACCGATTCATTAAAACGACCGGATGTTATCTGGCTATCAGGTGGGGGAGAAACACCGCGAATTCAATGTCAGCTGACAGTAAGAACATATGGCGATCGATTAAGATCGCTACGTGTCACCGAAATTAATTAAATGCATTATATTGATCGGCAGATACGTACGCGAGATCGTGACGCGAGTACAGTCATCGAACTGAATTGTATTATCGCGGAGGGGGCATTATGCTCTCGGGGAAAATTTATGAATTACCATCCGGCCGATGACGATGCAAACAACATCGAACGTTTCGATAGCAACAACGACAACAACAACAACAACACAATGCAAACAATAACAACAACGACGACGACGAAGACGAGATTCTCAGTTACCTGGCAGATATTTTGGCGAAATTCACGTTTAAATGGTGGAAAGTCACGCGATAGTGGTACCAACGATATCGTGCTAAATGTCAATTTTAGTAAACGCTGCTTTTCGTACATTCGCGAACGCGCGTGAATGCATTCCACTTCGGGACGCGCGATGCACGAACGCGATGCTTCGCGCAACTTGTTCTCAAAGTAAAATGACACAAGCGTTAAAAGCATCGAAACAAAAATGTTCTAGCGTTGCTAGCACTCCACTCACGCCTTCGTCTGTGTACGTTTCACGGTGCGTGTGCGTGTGCGTGTGCAAGCCTACTTTTTTCACGAAGTAGTACGATCTAGCCGCATATAGTCGATGGTATATATAGGATAAACAATAGGAAGAACGGAAAAATTTTGTTTTTTCTGAAAATGAATTGAATGATTTTTTTATCTGTCAGATGTAGTCAGACTACGATTAATAATCGACGATCGATGTTCTAATTTCGCAAAACGAACTATCTTGCAGACAATAATAACAAGCTTCGATTCGTTTTACAACTTTTAAACCTTCAAGGGGAATCGTTCCATTTTATTCCAACGTGTTTTTATCACTGTCTTTTATTTTTATTTTAATTCACCATTTTCTTTTTTTTGCTTTTTATTTCATTTTATTCTACTATTTTGTTCTCGAAAGTGTGCAGAAGAAAAATCTGCAATGGATTCGAAGAATTCAGGGCTTCCTCCTTGCAACAATCTGTCGAAGTTTCCGTTTCTTTTCTTTGCCGCCAGTTTATCGAATTACTTTCAGAATACGGATTCAGAATACGAATGTTACTATTTTCTTGAATTGTTTTCATCGCCCAAGTCTAACAAGATAAATACAAAATTCGATAACGAGAAATGAAAGTAAACCTAAACCTGCATCAAGGTATGTTCGTGAAAAACACTTTTTCAATACTTTCACGCGCTATGACAATTTACAGAGATTTAGACATTTTTTTCTTTATTAATTTAAATGAAAAATCGATGCTTCAGATTGTTATAAAAAAAAGGAAATCATACAGCAATCTATTTGATCTCATTATAAAGCGTATAAAACTTCTATTTTGATTACACGTTGAATTTGCCCCCCCCCCCGAGAAACTTAAATTCTTTTATCTCTTGTTTCTTTTTCAAGAACTGCGAAAAATTCACATGCACGTAGAAATACTGTGAAATTTTTTATTTACGACTAAATCCATCGTGTTATCACTTCACTTGGCCGACCTTGCTGCGCGATATAAAAACAGTTTCAGAACAAAATGAACGACGCACTTTGAGAGCAAAGGCTTCAAAGCTTTCGAACAAGCTGAAGCTTGTTATTGTGCGATTTCTTTTTACAAAATTATTAATATCTGAACCATTGGGAACTCGAATTGCTTTCAGCGTTGCTTGCGCGTCCACGTTGTCTTCATTTTAAAGATAAATTAGGTAAATTCACGTGCAACATGAAAATTCAATGTTATTATTATCATATAATTTATTTTTCATAATTTTCCAAAAGCGCGATAACAATTAAAGCAATTTCGAATTTTGTATTGTCATCGCCAGCGTGATATGCACGAGTTACAAAAGGTTAACAGGAGCTACGTTTATTATTTATCATTCTATTTTTTTTTAACGATTGATTCAATACTTTTTAATAGAGTAATTAAATTAAACGTTCAATTGTATATCTCTCAATTGATATTTCTGGACCATTGGGAATTGTAATGGTTTCGAATTAAATTGCTCAATTTCGGAATTTTTTTAAATCTATAATTGAAACTTTTATTACGGAGAATGTGAAATACAGAGTAAAATTACTCCAAAGTTACTTCAAATTTAGTCGTTTAACTATATTTTAAATTTCTATCTATTTGAGAGCTGAAGATCGGTACTATCTTATTTCGTTTCGAATTAACGTTATTGAAATTATTTCGTTCCTTCGATATGAATAAAAATTACTCAGTGTGCTTGACGTCTGACAGTTTCGGTGGACTTTCACATTTTTTATTTTCCCTTGTACCTCATTATTTCGGCAATAAGAAACGTCCAAATATCACCGAGAGTTCGAAATATCACAGATAGCTTTTGTCTACTTTCGTCAATTGCACGTCACATCCAACGAAAGAATTTAGAATTTAGAATTCAGAATTCAGAAAGTCACGAAAGGGTTTGAATGTTGAATGTTAACACTTTACCGACCGGTAGCCTATTAATCGGCTAATATATTTTAGTGCTTTACCGACAAGCAGTCTATTAATCGGCTAACATAGTTTAACACTTTACCGACCGGTAGCCTATTAATCGGCTAACATATTTTAACACTTTACCGACCGTAAATCGGCTATTAATCGGCTAACATATTTTAGTGCTTTACCGACCGGTAGCCTATTAATCGGCTAACATGTTTTAACACTTTACCGACTGGTAGCCTATTAATCGGCTAACTATTCACCGCTAATACACGGTCGATAAAGTGTTAACAAGAACTTACGTACGCAGATACTCTTGAAAATTCTTCCACAGCGTAATATTCAGCAACTGCAATATTAAAAAAAAAAAAACCATCGAAACAAGACGATCCCCTTTTACCAAAAACCAAAAACCACGTGTTTAATTTTCATTTACTTAGAAAGAACGCGCGTCGGTGTTTCTGGCAGAGAGACACGGGAACAGAAAGAGAGAGAGAGAGAGAGAGAGAGAGAAAAACAGAAACCACGAATATTGTTCGCAGTATTGTTCGAAGGCTTGTCATCAGGCTGAAGAAGCATCGGAAAGCTCTCTCGACAGAGACTCTATGAAAAAGCTGTTTCCTCGCTGCGCAACGAAGCTACGAGAGCGAAGTTATCCGCGTACGCGGCCATATGGCAACCGTAAACTGAACGATCCCATTGGGGTGCACGAAAGAAACAGAGGGTGCACGCGAAGAGAGAGAGAGAGAGAGAGAGACTAGGGACACGTAGTAATTCGCCAACCACGCCTCGATGCTTCCAACCGGAGTGTGCGTGCTTGCGTGCAAATTCGCGCGTTGTACACGCATACACGTGCGTCTCGTCGGCGCAAACACGCGTGAGACCCCGATTCGATTGCAATCCCCCCCGTAAGGGTCTCGACGGCGTGCAACAGCCCCGGGGGGTTGACATCGTCTCCACTCATGGCGTTTGGAAAACAAGCCGAAGAAGAATAGGCATGACAGAATCCTTGACTCGGCGACGCAATCTACGAATACGTACGTATGTACATAATATACGACGCGGTGCAAAGTGGATGGGTGCGTGCCTGTGTCCGCGGGACACGTGTAAATACAATGCCCTTGAAGACAACAAACGAAAGAAAGAAGCGACGAAGAACTTCAGACGATCCGCGCAGAGAGGCTGCATGTACATACATAGTGGGTTGCTGCTTCTTTTTCTCGGGCTTTTCTCACCGAGAAAGAAAGTACGATAGTATTGAAATATTGTATTGAAATGAACGTTAGTTACATTTCCCGTGTCAGATGTAACTGCATAAATTAGTTATTATTTAATTATCATTCAATAACACTAGTCTTTTGATATTATATATTGAAATAATGAACGTTTAGTTTATTATCTCTCGTGTCGGATGTAGCTACACGAATTGGTTATTATTTAATTATCATTTAATAACACTACTTTTTCATAGTATATATTGAAATAATGAACGTTTAGTTTACCATCTCTCGTGTCGGATTACTAAGATTATATTATATATTGATATTGTACATATTGTTTCAATATATAATATACTGGACGTTGCTCGTGTTATTCCCACATTTAATATACTGGACGTTGCTCGTACTATTACTACTAGTTTCACATGTGGATTTTTGTTTAGTATTTCAATTATATTAGTAATAATTATACAATTGATAACATTTTCGTTGGTCATCGATTCGAGGAGTACGAATTTCGTCTTATTTTTAGCGATGAAATTCTTTCTCTGACGTATTCTCTTACATTCTGCAATATTGCTACCTCGATCTTCGTGACACTAGTATAATCCACGAATATCATGGGAATGATGGAACGTTTTGACTTGTACACTCACTTTTTCGTTCGTCATGTGAGTATCACGCACGTAGAAATAATAATACAAGCAGTCGAGTCACCGTTATTTATTGCATCAAGAAATTCATTCATTGTCTTGTTGTAAATCCAATTCCGGCTTATTCGTAATAAACATCATTAATATTTATTTATGGAAATATAACGCTCCGTAACATTTTCGTTGCCACGCTACGGGGCAAAAGAGTAGAGTTAAAACGCGCACGTGAGCGGTGTTGGGGTGGAGAGGGGTGGAAACGCGCGAATTACTTTTCGGAATGAATAGCATTGTTTTGATTTTCATGCATTCTCGCGAATGCACGCGCCCCGCCTCTATTGTATGCAACAGTTTGCAAACTATATAAACGCATAAGCGAAAGTAAATGGCGAAACAACGGAACAACGTCCCACCGCTTTCTTCTCTTTTCTTTTCCTTTTTTTTTCTTTTTTCTTTTCTTCTTTACTTTTATTTTTCGCATTGACGGAGTGGAAAGCATTTTAAAGAAATATTTATTTTTTGTTCAACCTATGAATATATATATATATATATATATATGTACGTATAGCAAAATATTTATCGCAATTTACTCGCGACTTGAAAGTGTTTAAACATCGTTGTTCTCCTTTTTGTTGACAAATGGATTAGCGAATCTTAAGTCTACACCTTTTGATAATATTTAAAATATCGTTGAATTTTAGTTTGCGAAATTAGTATCCAATATTAATTTTTCAACACAGTTTCGATCATTTATATATCTTTCTATATTGCGTGCACTCTCAGAATTTCCTGTAGAATAAATATAAAAATTCAGACTATCGCTTGAAATAATTTTACAATAATCACTTTGCTTATTATTAGAAGCTCGATAAGAGAAATGCATTCTTAACACTAGAATTACCGATGAGATCAACCCTTTCACGACCATAACGTTGCTTAGTTGTGAAAGGGTTAAAGCATAAAATTTCCATCGGAGACGTTAAACTCAAAAAAGAAAAAAAGGAAAAAAGAATGGAAAAACTTTGTCGAGTACAATGGAGTGTACAAGCTTTCATCTCACTGTTACCTCGTCAGCAAGATATCTGACAAAAATTATAATATTGATCGTTTCGACCATTTTGGTAGTTCTAGCGTTAATTTGTCATATGCTCGTTTAGTGCTAAAATTTTCGATTTTTGGTAACTTTAAAGCACTCGTATAGGGGATCGAAGATAGTTTTTCACGACATTGAATAAATCACTGTTATTAATATTTTAATAGAAAGAATGTCTAATATAATTCTCATACTGTACGCCATTGTACGTGCATAAATTGATAGACTTGTATATTAGTTTATACAAATGATCTTTGGACAGTTAAATTCAAATCTAATTAACTACACACACACACACACACACACACGAATCACGTTTCTGAAATTATTCACAACGAACATCGACGTTTACTTGACAAATGTAACTTTGTATAAATTCGACAAATTTAACAACTCGACGAACGTGTCCATTTCTTTCTTTTCTTTCTTTTTTTTTTTTCTTCCTCCTCAACGAGAATACGTATTTATAAAAGAGGAGCTAATGAGTTGGACACAATAGACGCGGGCGTACATATATTTATTACCTATTGTATCATCGAAATACGAGGCTCTCGTTTTTTCCTCCCCCTCCTCCTCCCCCCGCATTTAAGAAAATCGCAATACGAGCTAATTTCAGTCGACAATAAAGATTCGCTGCATGCTCAGTTAGAATGAATGGAGCATTTCATGAGAGAGAGAGAAAAAAAAATAGAAAAAAAGAGGAAGGGAAACAAAAGAAAACAAAGAAGCTTCACGTCATTTCTACGCAGAGATATTGGGAAAGCATTCTGTTCAGAGGAGAAGTGAGCCTGATATGCATATTTGAATGAGAACGTATTTAAGCTTCTATCATTGAAAGATTATTCGTGTCGTTAATTATTTCTGTCCCTTCGTTTTAACTGGAGCACTAAATTCTCGCCGGGGCGAGAGGGAGACGAGAGAGAGAGAGAGACCGAAGAGAGAATTTCTTGCATTATTGCTCTTCGTGTTGAGTGGTACAGAAACTTCGTTACTTGTTTTGTCAAAAAAAGAAAAGAGAGAGAGAGAAAAGAAAAGAAGAAGAGACAAGCTCGAGAGAGAACGTGACTTCGGAAAAAAATAATACTGTCGTTTGCTTTTTAAGGAATGATAAACGATCGGCAAGATAAACAAAAAAATAAGAACGGAATTATTTTTATTCTTTTGGATCTTCGTACTGTCAGCTCTCTGTTTGACACGTTTCTTTTTTTCTAATAAAATCTGCAAAATCGTCGAATCTATACT
Organism: Tetragonula carbonaria; assembly: GCA_032399595.1. NCBI lineage: Eukaryota > Metazoa > Arthropoda > Insecta > Hymenoptera > Apidae > Tetragonula > Tetragonula carbonaria. The sequence continues at coordinate 1,180,746 of JAUCRC010000020.1, forward strand.
TGGCAGGCTTTGCGCGCGATTAAATAGAAATTTAGTCTATTTATAGTTAGTGAAGAGAATTTGCAGCTATTCATTCTTCTCTTTGGACGTTAATCTTTTTTTTATCATTACGTCAATTTGATACCAAGAATGCAAATTAAATTGGAAAAAACGAGGGACAGGTGAGAGTTGAAAATATAGGGCGTTTCCGGAAATCGTGGTACGATCGGTCAAGAAGTGATTCCTCGTGATAAAGTAAGTCGAAAAAAAAAATAATAAATTCTTTTGATTTAAGGCTTCGTTCTCGACAGAATCGAGTTTGAAAATTTACTAATTCTGAGACGTGACGGAAAAGAATAATTAATGAAGTAATGAAAATTTATGGTATGGTTAGTGTTTATGCATCTGTTACATATACATATATATGTAATTATATCACAACAACTGACATATACATATTTGTTTAATTGTATTACACACACTCGCTCGCTGAGAAATCTTAGCGGCAAGTACCATTTTCTGTACAACGAAAAATGGTAAATTGGAATAATAAATGTGAATTAAAAATTACATACGATAAACACAATATTCACAACACATGTTACAATATAAAATATAATAAATAGGCAGACTAAATGTAAAACACACTCTATACAAATAACAACAATACAATAAAAACTCTGTTAATATATTATTATATTGCAACACCTACGTACGATAAAATACAAAATGTATTTATTCACATTTAATTTTAAACTGAAATTAAATTCAACACGTACAATAAATATAGAACATACTTTGTAGAATGAAAATTTCATCAATATATTAATATATTTTATTAAATCGTGTTATAAAATATACATGCAAGATAATCCATGATATCCAAGTATTGACTATGAAAAGTAAAAGTGTCCTAAGACTTTTAAGCGCTAGCGTGTGTGTATGTTGATAATTTATATATATATATATATATATATATATATATATATATCGATATATGTTGATAATTTTCTTTTATTCGCATGTTCAGAAAGTAACGCGACGTTTTGAAATTTCTGCAAATTCGAGTCCATCGGACGAAATGCAGGCTCTGAAGTGACTTGCTCAAAGGCTTTTCGAAGCATTCGTGTCGATCGAACTTGGAAATTCTTTGCTGGTTTTCTAACCTTTCAATGCTTTTACCTTTACCTTTCCGTCACGAGTAGGCATGCGATACACACATGCAGAAAAGTGCCTTCATCGAATTCGCTCTTGACACGGATCGCGAATGTATATGCGCGAAAGAACGATGACACGTTCGAAATCGTGATCTAGTATTATATATTCTAGATCGAAGTTCCAAGCTGAATTCTTGCAATTGGATCGTACACATCGATGACGTTTCTTTCGTTAAATCGCATTGGTCAAAGATAGGGCGAATTTATAGTAAAATAATCTCGTTAATCGCTAGAGCCAATGTGGCTTAATTACTTGGAGTTTCTTCGTTCTTGCGATTCACGAATGAAAGAACGATATCCAGGTCCAATTGAAAAAAATCCCATGATCTTGGAAATTTCGAAACCCACGAAAAATCGATACACGATATTTTCCCTTCCCTTGAAACTATATAACTTTCGTATATTAACACATTGTTGATTGGCAATTTTACGCAAGAGCTGTCTCACGTCATCGGCTATTATCTCGTAATTCAGTATGAAAGTGAAACAATTTATATAATATAATTCAATGTACTTTACTTATATATAGAATGAGTATATATATTATATATAATATTATATATAATATTTTATACATGTAATATATTTTAGTAATTTTTTTTTGTATAAACTGTATAGCAATTACTTACGTAATTATTATATATAATGGTACGCAACAGGTTTTGCAAATATATCTGGTTTCGCTGTGATTCCCTTTTAAAGATGATACTGCACACGTTCTAGTTGGATTTTCCCCTATACTAGTGACTATTTTTTTTCTAAAAAAACGTTCTTTCAGTTGTCTTTCAGAAAGGTGACTCAGTGGCACGAAAAATTGAAAATCTTTTGTAACACTGAAATTGCTAAACCTAAATAGATCGATAGAAGTAATCTTTATGTTTTCTTTATAATAAAGCGAACAAACATCGAGGGAAGACCACGCGATATTCCTGACAGTTCTGACCAATGAGTGTGTCAAAAATTAAAATGGCCGATGCAAACACGAGTTATCCCGCGAGTTATCGGTGTCCAACAATGTGTCGAACAATTTTTCGCTAGACACACAAGCGTAATTTAAAGGTTATTTCAACTGCGCACACCCTGTCTGCTAATGACGCAAATGGGTTAACGAAAGTAGAAGTGTCAGAACGAAAAATTCTTGGAGAGGGGTGGGGGAATATGAATGAAAGTCGGACACTAACCTTGAGCGTGGACGACACAGAAGAAAGCGGCGAGGACGTTGGCGAGGACGTGACACCACATTTTTCTCCCCCCTCCCCCACCGCTTCACTCACTTTCTTTCGCTTCCTCGCGCCCTTATATATCCAACAACTTCGTTTCACTCTCGGCGTCGGCCGTAGTGTCGGCTGCTTCGCGGAAACGACGAGAAGGACGCGCCGCGTTTGCAATCGCGTTTCCGACGTATCGCGTGCCGGTTAATCGACGGTGTTCGTACCGACCGGGCTCGTAACTCGATCATTTAACGTCACGAAGGATCCTGCGTTCACTCATATCACTCCCCAGACGTTCCACTGTTTCCGTTTGAGGGTTTCCTGCTTCACTGACTTCCCCTGACTTTCGTTTTCGCGTTTTTTCTTTTTTTTTTTTTTACTCTAACTTTCCGCACTCTGCTCTATCGGGGAAATTTTTTTTCCCCTAGCCCGTCCCCCCTCCCCCCCGCACTGAAGAAAAATTACAATTCGGCACTTTCGAAATCGGCGAAGTCACTCGTCTCGATTCTCACAATCTTCGGTGGACGATCCTTCTTCGGTAGATTCCTCTTGACATGATCTCTCTCTCTTTCCCTCTATCTCTTTTTGTCTGTTTGTTGTCTCTTTCTCTCTCTCTCTCGCTCTGGAACACACAAGTAACGAGTGACAGGTCAGACAAAAAAATCGTAATTGGATTTTTTAACATCGGATACGATAAGCAACGCTTCAGCATGAACGCTGATGCATGAATACCTGTGTACGCGAACTATGAATTCTATTGTTTCGCGAACGTTCTATTACACGAACCCGTGTGTTTTCTACTACAGTGCTGCAACACGTGCACGCCTGTTAAATGTGTTTACATGCTACTCGCGGGATGAAATCAATTCGAAATGATTCGGGCCTGAAATTGACGTAGCGCAAAGTTACGCGATAACACGTAATCAACAATTGGATGGGGGAAAGGAGCGACATAATGGAAGAACTTGAACGTGGGGAATATGTGATAAATTTGGCAGAGAAATATAGCGTTGTAGAGTCATCTTTCACCGATATATATATATATATATATATATATATATATATATATATAAAGAAGAAAAAAGGGAACCGTTTTGCTATTAAAAACCATTTAGAGCAGATTCAATGTGAATTCTAAGCTTAACACTATTCCTACCACGACCGGTCAAATGACCGTTTTTAAAATTTCGATTAGAATTTCCTATATACAAGGTAATTAAATCGACTTTAAACTTCACGACATTTCCTCGAATATACGTATAATACATTTTTCAATATTCACTTCCTTTTTTATTGTTTATTTGTAGAGAGAAATTTGTAGATTTTCTTTACTGAAAAATATTCGCTCTCGGAAAAGCTTTCTGCTAATTAAAATTCATAATAAATTCAAGTGACTGCTGCTAAGCATAACTAAACGTGAGAAATTCGACGATATTCGCACTGTTGTAATTTCAATAACGAAAGATCGTGCAAATAGAAGCGTGCAAATGAAAGCTTCTATCGTTTTCTTTTTTTTTTCTTCCCCCCCCCCCCCCACATCAATCCTGGATTCGTTTTTCACGGACGATGTGTTTTTTATATCGCGCGCGGTAAGTGGGAAAAGTAAGTAAAGACGCTGTTTCGAGCTGGAAAGTTGGAAAAGTTTGAACGTTTTCTCTCGAAAAACGTTGAGAAACGTTTTCTTTCTTCTTTTTTCTTTTTTTCTCTCTACGACTGAGATCCACCGTGGATTTGAAGGACGAGAAGCTTTCTCTTTGCAACGATCCCCCTTCCTGCAACTTGCTGCAAGAAATTTTCCTTCTCGAGCTTCGAAACGACGGAAAATTCGAATTTCTCGAATCCTAGAAAAGAAATCGTCGAATTTCGTTGAGTGTCGAAGTCGTTCGATTCCGACGAACTTTCAATGACTTCGACAACAGACATTCCGATCACCGATCATTTCTACACTTTTTTTTTTCTTTAGATAGGAACGGTTTTTCTCTCGCATTTAAATCGCTAATTTACGCCGCTGTTCTTTCTTTTCTTTTCTTTTCTTTTTTTTTAATTTAATTCGATTGGACGTCGACGTTTTCTGAAAATCAATTTTCAGATGAAAAAATTCCTTCATTGCGAGGATTCAGATTCCTTGGCACGAGCAGATTAATGCAGATCAATGCAGGAAGCATTTAATGCTCGTCTAACAGATGCCGACAGATTTATCACGGTTGTGTATCGAGAAATTTTTTTCAATCGTTCGCGATGGAGAATTGTGCCGGGGCAAAAAAATACGGACAAGAACGGAAGAAGAAGCGTTGTAAAGGAAAGTTGAGCGAACTGAGCGAACAAACTCGGCGGGCGCAATCAAAAAACTTGAATACGTCGTTGTGTAGAATTGCGACAGTGTTCGTTGGACAGTATCTTGTACCATTTGTGTCAAGTTGGAACTTTTAATTCAAAGTACGTATATATATATATATATATATATATATATATATATATATATATATACACACGTACTTTGAATTAAAAAAAAAAATATATACTTTATTAGTAATATTTTTATCTTTCTATTCTTTTTTTTTCGCAAATTCGTAGTTGTTAATTTCTTTGTGTCGCTCTCGTTGAAAAGTTCTAAGCTTCCAGGAGAACTAACGATTCTCTTCCGCTAAACGAATTTATTTTATTAATACCATTTTTTTTCTTTCACAGCGTTGAAACTTTCATTCACAGTTCTAATTGCAATGTTCTTGTTTCTCGGGATGGGGGGGAGGGAGGGAAACGCGTGAAAAAGTTTGTTTCGTTGGAAAAGCGAAGGATGCTTGAAAGTTTCAGGAGCGTTCATAATAGAAATCACATTTTACGAATTCTTCGTACAACTTTCCAGACACTGGCGGAAGCTGGTTTTGAAAAATGACCGATTGTTATAGTGTTTGACAACAGACACAATTCGGGTACGTATTTTTTTTAGAGAAATAGCGAAAGAATTCGATATTATTTTGTTACTAAATCAAGGAAATCGTTCAAAATAACGCACAGTTCATCGTTCTTGTCACCAAGCACTTTCTCGCAATGATAGTTCTCACCACTTAGGTTGGAATTTAATACACTTTTCGCCCGAAATGACTATCAAGTGCGAGAGAGTATTGTACCAGTGGTTAAGATAAAATTCATGATAAAACGAGTTTGTAAAATATGTATAGCATATGAATCAGAAAGGACAACACACTTCTCCACGAATAACACATAATTCCTTGTCTCATATTTATATATATATAAATATTAATAATTTTAATTTTTAATTTAATTTTAATTTAATTTTAAATTATATATATATATATATATATATATATATATATATAAAAGGCTCAGAAGTCAATTAGCGTAGGTGATGTCTCATTAAAAACAAGCTTGTATCATGCAAATATCTTTTTGTTATTAAAAACTAACGATCGATGTGACAGCTTAATTATTATTTCTAGTAATATAAATAATATTCTTAATAATTTTGGTTAATCGTAACTATGTTGCAGTATCCATGTAATAATTCCATTAACTGAAGATATCGTCAAAAAAAAAAAAAAGAAGAAGTGACTCGCACATATTAGGTTTAAATTAGGTTGTTAGCTCTGCATATAACATCACATATAATAATCCGTCTCGTATTTTGGTATTTCATTTGCAGTTGGTTTCAACAGATGCTAGTAAATATTTTCAATCGAGATTTCGCAAGTTGCAATACACTAGGTTATGTTACGACCCTCTTTACATAATGTCACGCAATATCAATCTGTCAATCGTATCCGATTATTTCATTTTTCGTAAATTAGTTTCGACAAGGGAATAGCGAACATTTTGCAATTTCGTGCCGTGTTGCGAGTTGGACGAATCGACGAGCGAGATTACCGTTCGATTAGCGACGACTGGATAAATCTCTTTCTCGTTTCTTTCTCCTTTTTCAATTCCGTCGCACACGTCGCCGGAGAACGAGATGGTTTCGCGACACGAGGTTTCAAAGCGTATTCCTCGGCAAACGACGTCCACGAAATGCACCACGCGACCCTATTCCCAGTTATTACATTACAACAACGAATTTTTAATCACACGATGTAAAAAAAAAAAAGAAAAAGGATTCCTCTCTCCTCTGTGCTCCTCTTTCTGCGTTTCGACGACCAGCTCTTTTTTTCCAGCTTTCCTCGCTGTTTTCGTTATCGGTTTCCCTTCTCGATACCCGCGGAATATGCTAACGGCATATTGAAAAGGCAACTCGACTTTTCGATGGATTTTATCGTCGATGATTGATGAACATGGGACAGGTATCTCTCTCTCTCTCTCTGCGTATCCCCTCACCTGGGTGTGCAACCTTACAGAGGTAACTCTAACACGGTGTGTTATGCCTTCGCTTACAAATCAAATACCACTAGCAAGGCTTCCGTTGCCTCTTCCTTTTCTACCCTAACTTTCCTTTCAACCGTGCTTGCATTGTCGCTAGCCACCCCTCCCCTCCGCCCCTCTAAATCCTCCGTAGTGCCTAGGCGCGTTCCACTGGCACTCCGGGCCGCAGGCAGCGAGAGAGACGTAATTGAATAAAACTGCTAAGTGATTAATTGCATGAACGTTCGCGGTGCTCTTCCTTGCCAACTAACTTCGTATTCGACTTTAAAGGACATTTACTGCATCATTTCACTTTTTCCCGCCACACACACACACACACACACACACACACACACACATGTATAAATACGAGTGTTCGTGTCGTTTAGACGAGTGGGTGGGAGGGTTTTCCACCCTTATTTATCTCTATTTGCAACGTGTACGTGCCACGAGTCTGATTGTACACGTTTTGCATCGCGCCACTAATACGAATGTTATTAAATTTACGATACGATGCGTGTCTCCGTCGCTTATCGGGAAATTTCAATTGTAGATGTGTGTGTGTGTGTGTGTGTGTGTGTGTGTGTGTACGCGGAGTGGTATGGGTGAAATTACATGCGGATGTATGTCATGCAGGTGTAGTTCCATGTGTAAAAATGTGTTGGGAGGGGAGGGGGGAAGAATAATATCACTTTCATTGAACCGTTTTCGTTTCTGAGAAAATTGAGCTTGAAAATTCATCGTGTTTAGGTTAGGTTTTAGGTTAGACGCGACAGAGGTGAATAATCGAAAGAATTTCTACGCGCGTAAATAAGTAAGAAACGAACCAGAGTAATATCTTTCTACAAAGAGCTCTTCGTTTTCGAGAAAGTTTGAAAATTTGAAAATTTATCGAGTGTATTTGAATTTAGCTGATTCCAGAGAAGAATAATCAAAAGAATTTCTACGCGCGAGTACAAGTGAAAATTGGTAGAGTAATATTTTTCTACAAAGAGCTCTCCGTTTTCGAGAAAGTTGGAAATTTGAAAGTTTGAAAATTTGAAAGTTTGAAAGTTTGAAAGTTTGAAAATTTGAAAGTTTGAAAATTTAAAACTTTGAAAATTTGAAAGTTTGAAAATTTGAAAGTTTGAAAGTTTGAAAGTTTGAAAATTTGAAAGTTTGAAAATTTAAAACTTTGAAAATTTGAAAGTTTGAAAATTTGAAAGTTTGAAAGTTTGAAAATTTGAAAGTTTGAAAATTTAAAACTTTGAAAATTTGAAAGTTTGAAAATTTGAAAGTTTGAAAGTTTGAAAGTTTGAAAGTTTGAAAATTTAAAATTTGAAAATTTGAAAGTTTGTTGTATTTGTCGAGTTATTTGAATTTCGCTGATTCCAGAAGCGACCGAGAAGAATAATCGAAAGAATTTCTACGCGCGAGTACAAGTAAAAATTGGTAGACTAATATTTTTCTAAAAGAGCTCTCCGTTTTCGAGAAGTTGGAAATTTGAAAATTTGAAATTTGAAAGTTTGAAAGTTTGAAAGTTTGAAAATTGAAAGTTTGAAAATTTAAAATTTGAAATTAAAGTTTGAAAATTTGAAAGTTTGAAAGTTTGAAAATTTGAAAGTTTGAAAATTTAAAACTTTGAAAATTTGAAAGTTTGAAAATTTGAAAGTTTGAAAGTTTGAAAATTTGAAAGTTTGAAAATTTAAAACTTTGAAAATTTGAAAGTTTGAAAATTTGAAAGTTTGAAAATTTGTCGAGTGTATTTGAATTTCGCTGATTCCAGAAGCGACCGAGAAGAATAATCGAAAGAATTTCTACGCGCGAGTACAAGTAAAAATTGGTAGACTAATATTTTTCTACAAAGAGCTCTCCGTTTTCGAGAAAGTTGGAAATTTGAAAGTTTGAAAATTTGAAAGTTTGAAAGTTTGAAAATTTGAAAGTTTGAAAATTTGAAAATTTGAAAGTTTGAAAATTTAAAACTTTGAAAATTTGAAAGTTTGAAAATTTGAAAGTTTGAAAGTTTGAAAATTTGAAAGTTTGAAAATTTAAAACTTTGAAAATTTGAAAGTTTGAAAATTTGAAAGTTTGAAAGTTTGAAAATTTGAAAGTTTGAAAATTTAAAACTTTGAAAATTTGAAAGTTTGAAAATTTGAAAGTTTGAAAATTTAAAACTTTGAAAATTTGAAAGTTTGAAAATTTGAAAGTTTGAAAGTTTGAAAGTTTGAAAGTTTGAAAATTTGAAAGTTTGAAAATTTAAAACTTTGAAAATTTGAAAGTTTGAAAATTTGAAGTTTAAATTTAAACTTTGAAAATTTGAAAGTTTGAAAATTTGAAAGTTTGAAAGTTTGAAGTTTGAAAGTTTAAAATTTGAAAGTTGAAAATTTAAAACTTTGAAAATTTGAAAGTTTGAAAATTTGAAAGTTTGAAAATTTATCGAGTGTATTTGACTTTAGCTGATTCCAGAAGCAACCGAGAAGAATAATTGAAGGAATTTCTACGGGCGTAAATAAGTAAAAAATGAACTAGAGTAATAATTTTCTATAAAAATCTCCGTTTTCGAGAAAGGTTGAAAATTTGAAAATTCATCGAGTATACTTGATTTTAGCTGATTCCAGAAGCGATCGAGAAGATTAATTTACGGGAGGTTATTCTACGCGCGTAAATAAATGATGAACGTAGAATAAAATTTAATAGTAAGAAACTCCGTTTTTCGAGTCTGAATTGAAAACTTAATCGAATGTATTTGAACTGAATTGATTCTAGACGCGACAGAGAAGAACAATTGACAGGAGATTAATTTATGCGCGAAGATAAGAATGTAGGCTAAAATTTGTTTTAAAAAGATATGCCTCATGCTCCGTTTTCGAGAAAATCGAGAAATTCAGAATTTATGTCACGTGACACTTGATGCCTGCACTATCAAAGTGTATAAGGTTTCTCATTCTATATTAAAATTTCAAGAGAAAAAGAATTTCAATCAAAAATTGAATGGAAAGAAACGCAGCCACTTTTGGCCAAGTCAATATAATTCAATATGATCTAACTCAAGAACATTGTTAATAATAGATCAGCATTGTTAAATTATATTAAGTAGTTAAGTATATTAAGCATACTAAGTACGTCAAATATGTTAAGTATATTAAGTAAATCGATATTGTTGAATTATAATTGAGTTAATTATAAAATTAAATCATCCGAATTAACAAGATCAGTATCGTTAAATTATATTATTTAACGCATTGAACGCTGCTCGTTAAAAAAATTACTGATTATACCGGCGAGTTACAACGTTGACACAACAAAACTACACTTTACAGGGACGTAATTTGCTGTAATTCGCATTATTAGAAAAAAAAAGAAAAGAAAAAGAAGAAACACGAGAGTGTGTTTACCGATCCAAAACGTTACACACCACCGATACAAAACGTGTTGATTATTTCGATGAATTCCAATGTTCCAGCGTAAATTACGTAACAAAACGTAATTTAAGAATCGGAGTCGTATGTTTATTCTCGCCGATCGATGCAGAATTTCAACGTTCAGTGAAAAATTATGTAATTAAACGAACGTGAAATGAATTGACACTCTTCGGGGGATGAAATTCGACACAGTGTAATTTAAAAACACAAGGGTATGCTTGCCCAATTACAAAAATTGCTTTCATCATTCATGTGAATCCCATTACTTTTGTTACGAATTTATCTTTCAATTAATTACGATCGAATCACGTTAATGCAAAGATCTCCCCAATGCGAATAATGACACCTACAGTTGTATAGAACACTGTTGTGTCGAAGAAGATCGCACTCGAAATGTACAAGCTCCATTTTGCATTTTAGAATGGTTGGAATATTTTTTTACTTTCTTACATTTCTTTCATAATTATTTCTCTTCCTTCGCGAACGTGCCCATTTTGTGTAAAATATTCGCAAAACGCGTCACGCTCTCGATCAGGAACTTGGAAGGGGGTGTCACGTGATTAAGATGCTGTAAAGAAGTGAGGTTAAGGTTATCGAGACACAGATGATGGGCAAGCGGTATTGTGAGAAAAATAAAAAAGTAGTAAATTATATAAAATTATAGTTATCACCAACCGATTCTGTCTATAAAAAATTAACAGGAATAAAAATAAAGCAAACATACATGAAATGTATGGTGTCAAGTTTTATTTCCTTAGAGAAACGAAGTCAGACATATTTTATGTGACAGGCTTTAAGGGCGTTAAATTTTTTTTTCAGCAGGTGTAAAAAAAATTATAGAAATATCATAAAGGTATAAAAATTATAGTGGTCAATCATGGGGGGGTTTCGATACAATTATCGACAGTCCTGTTGATCATTTTTTTTCGTACGACTGTATACCTGGCATGATCTTCTAATCGCGTAGAGCAATTTTTCGCGAAGCAAAACTGTTTCCCGCAGGTCGAGACGATTAATTCGGGCGTTTCCTCTCGCGACGGAAAACCACGCTTATTTTTAGAGATCGTGTATCGAGTTTACAATGGATCGATGAAAATATTCGCGGCAGGCTAATTTAGCTTTCGTCTAGATAGCAATGACACACGCGAGAAACAGTTTAAACAAAACCGGGGGAATAAAATATTTAACGTGCAGCACAATAAACGTGCAACATAACAAAAAAAAAAGAAAAGAAAAAAAATCACACACGCAAGTCTCGTAAATAAAATGCAATTTCCCTCTCTGGTGGGGGGAGGGGAGCGAGAGGGGAGGAAGTACAGGTATATAATAGCAATATCGTAATATTGAAACCGAAGCTGATCTCCAATTTCTACTTCACAGTATTCTGTTCGTCACTCGTTCGCCTCTTCTCAGAGAATAATTTTCATCGACAAAAAGCCCGGTATGATTTGCTGCCCTGGATCATGCTATCAAATCGAATTTTCTCGCTCGCCTTCTCGCGTTTAGACCACCCTCTCTTCCCCTGCTCACCCACCCCCCTGGGTAGAGTTCCCCCCCTGGTTTAAAACTTGAAAGAATGGAAGAGGTTTTGATTCGCTGGAAAAGAGAAATCAATGAATTTCACCGGATCTCGCGGAAAGTTTCGCGTTGCTCCGAAACGAAGAAAGAAAAAAAAAAGAAGCTCGAACGGCTTCGTTCGTGAAACACGAGTTCTTTTCGGGGTCGGTTGGCCCCCCTCCCCCTTCGTCCCGTGGAGAGATTTGTTGTCAGCGAGGAATTCACGTCCCCCCCCCCCCGCTGTGCTTTTACATTTGAATCGCGGGATCGCAGTTGATCCTTATCAACGCTACTTTCCGATCACTTGCGATAATTTCTAATTTTGATATCTCGTAAGAAACGAATGTCTCTCATTTTCCTCGGGTTAATACGTCTATCGTGCTCGACGATGAAACGTCTCAGTAAAACGAGCGACGAGCTTTTCGAAACTTCGAAATTTTAACGTAATATAAACGTAAAATATATATAATTAATAAAATTGAAATAATATGTGTACAATATATAAAATAATATAATACAAATATATACATGTAAAATATTATTATATATTATTATATATTATATATTTCATTTTTTTCTTTCAGGGTAAGTTGAACAATATTCCATCATGCATGTCGGGCTACTGAAAAGGTGAGACACTTTTTTAACCGATTATGGCTCAATGAAACAATGTTCACCCTAAAACTTCTGAGCCTCGAGCTGTTGCGTAAATTCTTAAATCACATTGCACACTACGTTTATTTTCTCTTCTACACACTGCAAACACACGCGATAATAAGATCTTCTAAGTATCGAACTTATCGTTAGACGTATACACAAATTTTTTAACAATTCTTTCTTCAGAAGAGAAGTAAATAGTCCACACATAGTTTACAAATTTCACATTGTCAGATCGTGTTAGGTTAGGAGTTTTAGGGGTAAACTAACTATATAGTGCTAAAAATTTTTGTGCATGCGATATGTTATCATATGAAATGACAAATATTAAACGCGTCGAGTTCTGAGCAAATTATGTACATATTCGTAAAATAAAAAAAAACAAAAAATCGAAAACAAAAATAAAATAAAATAAAATAAAAATGAAATAAAAAGTAAAATGAAAACGCACGACGAAAACACATTTTCGTTGTGCAACGTTGTTCACGCAAAATGAGTTCCAGAGTTGCAATCGTAACTGTTTGAGTTTTATGATATGCAGATCGGTAAAATGAAAATAAATTTTTTTGTTGATATCGATCTATAAAATGGTCTGTAAATATGGTATTTTGTAGAGATTTCAGCTAAATTGTACACGTGATACGTCATCATGTGTGAAATTAAAACCTCGTCAACCACTGAACGAACGATACGCAGATTAATTGTAACAAAGAAACGTACAACGAAAACACTTTCTTTTTTTTTTCGCGCGACATCAATCTATAAAATTCGCACCACGGTGAAAATATTAAAATATTGAAAGTATCAAACAAATTCTATATAACAGGTGATCGTATGAAATTACGCTTCAAGTATATACAGACTCGTAAAATAAAAACGAGAACACGTTGCGCGGCATTGATATACAAAATAATCTATAAAATGAGTTCCACGATTAATTAGAAATTTCATCTTAAATTGTAGCGTCGAGTTTCAGGGTTCCAGTGAAATAAAAATACTTTCTTTGTACGTGACATCGTCGATTTATAAAATGACTTTCAAAACGACTAAACCTAACCTAAAATCTAAACCTAAACCTAAACCTAACCTAAATCTAGGATATTTTTGTACAAATTTCAGCTACAAAACTAGTTGAAAAATTAAAAACACGTTGTACTTCATCGTATGAAATTACAATTATTCAACGGAATTATTCATACAAAATGATCTATAAAATGAGTTCCGGGATATTTCGTAAGTTTCGAGGACAAAGTTTTTAGCTAAATTAAATACACGAGATTACAGAAACAAATGACGCACGAACGAATAAAATAAGAGAAGAGAACACTTTCTGACGTCGATCTGTGAAACGCGTTGCAAAACATCGAATGTATCGGTCAAATTGCACGGTTTAATACGTTTTTTCAGACGAAAATTGCTAGTTCTCGCGCAGAAAATAAAGTAACAATAAGAAAACACTTTGTTTTTCCTTTTTTCCTTTTTTCTTTTTTCGTCTTTTATATCGTGCGCGACGTCGATCCATAAAATGTCATTCGGTGGTACAGCGAGCCGCAGGTCACTTTTCCTGGAGTGCGAAAAACTTTATTAAACGTCGACGTCATCGTGCTTCGTTCGCATTATCCCTCCCCCTCCCCGTTTCATCCCCCATCGAGCGTTACACCGGTGGAAGTTACCGCACCGAATCGAATTTGCTAATACGGCCAGCAGCCCAGGGGGACTTTGCTCGTCGCGCGGTAACGGAAACGGTTGTCCAGGTTATTTAACAGGCAGAGAAACATCGCTTCTAACAACTTGTCAACTGAAAAGAAAAAAAAAAAAAAAAAGAAACGTTTACAAAACGTACGCGTGCGTTGTACAGTCCACGATTTCGAATTCGAGAACGAGCGACGCTGAGTGGGTGGATAGTCGCCCATTTTCTTCCCACTTTCACCCTCTGTGGGTCGAATTTTTCTTTTTTTTTTTTTTTGTCATAAAGGTAACGCGAAGTCGACAAATATCAACCTGTAATTGCAGACGGTTTCAACGATTCTATGAAGCAATAGAATATTACATTGTGAACTTTGAAGCACGTTCGCGCGTGTAAAAGTCGAAATGTTGAATTGTCTGAGAAAGAATTGTCTTTTATTCTCTCGGAACACCCTCGTCTGACGATGATTCACCGCTAGATTCATCGTCGCTGTCGGTAATATTTATACGTCGTCGGATGACCATCGTTCGAGAGTGAGAATCTAATAAAGAATCTTCGGATTCTTCTACAGAGAAGCTGATGCTTCCTATTCTTATTGCACTTTGATCTCCGTGTGATTTTTATATTCGTGTTTTACGCGCTCTGACATGAAAAATTAAACAAGCAAAGAAAAGCCCTATCATTATAACTCGTTGTGACCTGAAAGTCACGAAGCTACATCGTATGAAAATATAGTAAGGAAACGATATATAAGCAGTCTTTTTTTCTGTTCAACAAACACCGGTAGAAGAAAAAAATAACGACAAAGATGCTCAAGATGGTTCCTTTAGCTTCTATCTGCACGCAGCTTGCAAAAGCATTTATTTAATAAGAATTTAATAAAAATCACACGGGCTAGTAGAGTGTGATTTTTAAATATAAATCGATATTACTTGTTAAATTGAAATCCCCAAGATTGACGATTATTATTCTAAATATTTCGTCCGTACAAAACAGACACATTCGCAAAAGAAAATGAAGGAAAGAAAAAGAAAAGAAAATTGATATTATTAATTTCCACTTGCACTCGCCGGATTGTTATTATTTAAAAATAGTTACTCCGCGAATATTATCCAAAAGTGATCAAGGATTTTTACTTGCAGCATGGTCTTATATCGTAAACTACTATAACCACATAAAAAGTTACTATCTACGACTGTTATAAAAATGATATAGTTGTACAATGATGTTTTTTTCGCGTCTTTTTCGTACGACGTCGCGATGTAAAATCGAGATTCGACGTCGCAATGCGAGTCCATGAAGCACTTCCTCCGCTTGATTAAGCTTCCAAATTAAGGATTTTTATAACGCGAGCGTACGTTATACGAGCGCGTGCACGGTTATTCGATGTCGCGCGAATAATTAAGGGGACGTGAATGATAATAATGTCGTGCTGGTGGTAAGGAGCAGCGAATTTTTCTCTTTACTTTTTTGTAGAAATTCAAGTGCAAATTAAATACTTTTGTTTTTTTTTTCGTACGTGATTAACTTTTTTAAATTAACGATTTTTATAGCACGGATGTGCTTTCGTGTAGTTACTCCGTGTCGTACAGGTAGTAATTAAGAGAACGTAAGCGATGATTATACTGCTTTTGTTAGCTCGTGGAATTTGCGTAAGAATTAGCAAATGTTCGCTTATCTCTTTGTAGAAATTCCAGCGAAATTCTTAATTAATTTCCCGAGAATTTATGATTTTTGAATGACAAAAATCATTTATTACAAATATAATCATAATCATTTAGATTTATTATCATTATTTTTTCGTATATTCTCGTACAACGTTTCAGTTCAAATTTAACTCAAGACTTGCGTTTTTAACCAGATTTTTATAACTACCGATTCTCGAATTAATTATTTTTACAACTGCTATTTTCCTGATGCTGTGTACTTGTTATTATTCTGGCCGCGAATAATAATTGTGCTTTATTTTTGTTAACTTAACAGTTTGTTAAAATAATTGTGCTTTACTTTTGTTAATTTAACAGTTTGTTAAAATAATTTTACCTTTGTTCTTGAACTTTGTTAACGAATAACAAACGTTCACTACGTCAATTTTTCTTTTCTCGCTCTCAAGTTCTACCTCTACAAAAATCCAACAATCGGATCGAGTACTCGATGAACTTTTTCAATCGATGAACTTTTACAACCACATAAATCGTAACTTCGTTAACGAACAATGAATTTTCATGTATCTTTCTCGCACAAAATTCCAGTCAAGTTGAAAGCTAAGTATCTCCTCTGCTTGTGATTCACCAAGTGTAAACTATAATGATTTCTATGACACAACAATTGTACAACAAATGACACAATTCTATGACACAACAATTGTATTGTACAATTGTTCTATGCCATGCGAATAACTAAAGGTACGTAGATGATAATCATTGTGTCTCGTTAATTTCTAAAGTTTGACGACGATCAATACGGTATTTTTTATTCTGCTTTTTTTCTCATTTTTTGCGTGAATTCCGATGCAAGTGAAAAATCGAGTGCCAATCATTTTTATACGCGCAATTTTTCTACACGCTTCGCGCGTTTCTTTTTTTCATATCGTGCAAATAATTAAAAAATAATTAAACGCGATAATTATATCGCGCCTTTCGTTTAGTTTTCACACGTTTCGAACGAAAAGATCATTGTCACTCGTAATCCAAAATCTCGTCTACTTTGTGCACTTGGTTAACACTTGAAACAAAATGAAACACTTTTCAACTGTTCGGTGATGAATTTTCTAATTTTCGCGATTCACCGTGTTCAAACAACTCCAGCTGATGATTCATTTGTTTGTTGCGAACGAACGCAGACGAATTAAAGAGCAAAAGAAAGAAAGAAAGAGAGAGAGAGAGAGAGAGAGAGAGAGAGAAAAGAAAGATTTTTAAATTGGAAACTGCTGCTTGGAAAGTTGTTTGAAATACCGCGCGCGAGTTCATCGATTGTCAAATTTCTCTTTTGTCCACGTTCGTTTCGCTTGATAAGGTTCAGAAAATCTATAAACGATATGAAGAAGGAAGGGGGGAAATTAAAAAATACCGATGCGCAACGTCAACGAAACGCACTATGAAAATTTATTCTTCTCGTGAAAGCTAAAAGAAAAAAGAGATCATCCTTCACCGAGACACGTTACGCTTAATCATCCGTCAACGCGAGCAGCATTCACATCGTCAAGGTCTGCCGCGTGTGAAATCAAATCGCGGTTCCACGAAAGGCAATATTAACTTCAGCAATAAGTGGCTACTGCTCGACAAACTTGTCGAAATATTGAAGCTGCGCGAAATTTTCCGTGATGCGCAGAAAAGAAATCCCGAACAATTTTCCAACCATCTGAGATTATCCTCCTATAGTCTACTAGCACATTTCAACTCCGAAATTGACGACTCGTAGGCGCGAGATCGATCGAATTTATGAAATTTAAACGCGCTCGAAACAATGAAGATTCGCCGGTTTCTTCGAAAAAGAATATCGAGATCTCGGCCGGTTTTGGTTAATTCGAAGCCAGTTTCAAATTCACACGATTCGCGCATAATTGCACCTGAGTATAGGAAAGTTTCCAAGATCGGCGAGAGATCGCGGTTTGGAAACACTTGCCTCGCCTTACCGCTCGACAAAGGGCGTGTGTCTTTTCTTTTTCTTTCTTTTTCTTTTCGCTCGCCAAATCGAAATACGAATTAATTCGTCGATAAAAAATTATCGCATCGGTGGGAAATTCCGCCGGATCCACCAATTACCGAACGGTCGACCGAGAAAAACTCGTTGAACTCGTTAAGCCGCTGCAGGCGGTCGCTGTTACCAATTCCGAACGCAACGATTCGAGTCAAGATTCGTGGACGAGAATGAAATCACGGCGAAGGAGGAAACGTTATCCCTAGGTCACGTATCTCTAGGCCCACGGGCATCTTCGATTTCGATAAATGAAATGAAAATCGAAATTCCATGGGGAGGGGGGGGGGGTTGGACAGCGAATTGTAAACAGAAAGTTCGCGAATGAAAATCTCGAAACGTCTCGAGAGATTTCCTCTATCACCTTTCGCGATTCTATCGGCGACGAGCGTGTGCCATAATTAAACGAGGATGGGCGCACTTTCACTCGAATTTTTCTTTGTTTTTTAACACTTGCCACTTGCTTCGTCGCGGTTTAATTAAAAAAAAAAAAAAAAAAAAATGCTCACAAACATATCTCTGTGTTTTTCAATTTTTGTCATCGACAGATTGTTAGATCGCGATTGTTAGATCGGGAGCGTTCGAGCCGATAAAGAGGCAAAGAGGTATCGAACGAGACCTCGAGAATCGACCAAGCTCGATGAAAAGGCCGGAAATGGTAAATTCCTCTTCTATGGGATTTCGCTCGCTTCGTCGGGAACACACGTCGAGAAAAGTGACCTGCGAGCTGATTGATAAGAAACGCGGGGAGCCTTCTCCTGGGCACATTAGACACAACAGAAAAATTGTCGCTGTTACGTCCTCCCCCCGATGGAAGTAAAAAAGGACGTGGAGAGAAGGAGGAAAAAGGAAGAGAACAGGCGAAGAGGAAACGGAACTCGGCGAAGCGACCGAAGTTCGAACTTCGGCAAACATTTTACATAAATTTGTCCACCAGTCACAAGTTGAAACTTTCTTCAATTTCTATCTCTCTCTTTTCTCACCGAGTATCTCTCTCTCTTGTGTGTGCGCGCGTGTGCGTGTTCGTCGTCGAAAATGAATCTTGAGGAAAAGGATGTACACTTTTAAACGGTCGAACGGTGCCGAGCGGGCTCTTACAAACCCGTGTTTGCGCGTATACATGTATATGTATATATATATATATATATACATATATTACATATACATATACATATATATATACATGCACGCGCATATATATATATATATATATATATATATACATACACGCAGAGAACAAACCGAAATAAGCGCGGTGCGACTAAAAGCTGAAAGTACGCGTACGCTCGCGACGGTCGCGGGCTGAATACTGGCGCGTCGTGCCGCCCGGACTTTTAGTTCGCGGCGCTACCGAGAAGCGTCGCGACGCTTCTCTCGTGCCCCACTCTCGTGCATTCAGCCCTTGGTTCACGTCAGCCGGCCGGCCCTCTCAAATCGTCCGGCACGTTTCACGGTATCCCTCGGTTCGCCTCTCCGCGTTTCGCGTCGCCTCACCGCGCCACTCTTCTCCTCACCACTCTCCTCTCCTCTCCTCTCCTCTCCTCCCTCTCCACTCCTCTCTTCTCTTCGCCTCGCGGTGCTTCACCCTCACCAGACCGTGCACCGCACCCCGCTGCAGCTCGCACCGCTTTGCCTCACCTCGCCCAGACTAGCCCAAGCCCTGAGCCCAACCCTCTCTCTCTCTCTCTCTCACACACACACTCGTGTCTCACCCCGTCAAGAGACTCGATGGATCTCGTATTTCCATTCTCGATCGCCCCGTGACGCCTCGTATCGTCACCTGTATGTACAGTCTTTTGATGCGCTGCTACCTGGTAAATGACAACTCTCTCTCTCTCTCTCTCTCTCTCTCTCTCTACTGGGACACTCGACTCCGAATACGTTTGCCGAATACGTTGTCTTCCAGTCAACGATCCGTCAATCCGCGGCGGTGACGACGAAGGTGTAAACAGGCGAGAGTGAGCGAATATTATTACACTTTACTTACTGCACGCGACAGTGTTAATCCCTGACTCGCATCACTGGTTTTATTCACCAGCGTATTTCATTGAACTTTCTCGTGTGTGGCGTGTGTGTCTGCCACCGAGTCGATCGTCGCACCGATTATCAAATAAATCTCGCGATGTATGAACTTTGCATGACGAGTGACGTCGCTGATGCCACTTTCGTTATTTCGTTAACTCGAAATTATCGTTTTTGTTACGCCGTTGCGAATTGTTTGCGAATTGTTGCACGAGTATGTACACACTGTTGCTCGGAAATCTTGAGACGAATAGACAGGCTGAAAGTATCGATTGTTAATTACAACAATGTTAACAAGGGTTGAAAAATAAAATACATTATAAAAGAAAATCGCCCGTGACAGATATCGAATATGAATAAGTAGACAATTCTGAGCGAATGTGTAAAATTATTTAGATTTTGTAATTAAGGATTGAAATGTATAATTCCAGGTATAGCGTGTTACTTGAAATCAAGCTTTTCGATTCTAGTTTATTTTTCATTTTCGATCGTGATCCATCTTTGATCATCTTGTTTCATTTTTCTACCTGAAAGGAGGATATTTTTCTCTTCTCGTTTACTTCAAAGTCAATTCGTTTAAATGGATGCTGAACTGCCCCCATTTCTGTGTGCTTTTCGATACTTTAATCGATACTTTAATTTATCATATGCATATAAAATGGAAGAATCTAAAATAATTTGTTTCGATTTAGCAAAACATTTTGGAAATTATTCATTATATATATATAACTTGCTTCGATCTAGCAAAACATTTTGCTAAATTGAAGCAAGTTACTTTAGATTCTTCCATTTTTAACAATTCTACTTTTTTTTGTCAGAAATTAAAGTTAAAATTAAAAATTGGTGCCACATTTATGTCATTTATATCATATTTTTATTAATCCTTGAAGTATACAGTGTTGCAAAATATAATCAATAATAATGTTCACAGATAATAACCTTATAATCAATAATAAAATTATAGTTTTACTTATTAAAGTAAAGGATTACATATTACAATACACTTGTATCATAAGCTACATATGTGTGTGTGTGTGTGTGTGTGTGTGTGTTCAAAGATAAATGCATTCTTAATTCATCGTATACTATTACACCCTCGTTTATTATTAAACTTTTACACTATTGATAATTCCAAGGGCCCAGAATTTCAATTTTCTAACAATTTATTTCTCTGATTCCATCATCTTTGAAGGAAGTATGTGAAATTTACATTTCCTGAGTGTTCAATCCGAGTATTGCACAGAATAATCTTATAATCTTATCTAGTAAAAACAGAATAGAATTATTACAAAATAAGTATATCAAAAGCCACGTGTGCGTGTTCAAAGATAAATGCATTCTTAATCTCTTACACGCTGTTCCCCTCGTTCGCTGCTGAACTTTCAGACTTTTGGTAATTTTAAACAGCCAGCAGAAGGTTAATAGCATAAAGGCCTGTATGATGTTGCTTGTAACGTTATACGAGTCTCGACGACGCCAAACTACAACAGCGTCGTGTGATTTCCTAGCGGTTCTAATTTTTTTAAAAGATCGCATCAGCCCCATACGACGAGGAAATTGTTTTCAAAAGTGGCAGCAGCTCGTTACAACGTTAAAGCACGAGATACATAATCATTCATTAATCATTTCAGCTTCAGTTTCTGTTCAGTATTTTTTTTTTACATCAGCACCACGTCGCGTCGGTGTGAACTCTCGGCGTCACGTGTTGCATACTCTGCTCGTCCACCGCGCGACGTTTTTACACGAGTCGAGAAGTTTCCTTTTTCCTTTTCTTCTTTTTTTTTTTTCTTCTCCCCCGATATTCTTCGCGTAGACGGAAAACGTTCTTTCTTAACACTAAACGTACCGGCATTTTACATATACCTGTATCTTACCATAAGGGGTCATTTCGACCCCTTATGAAGAAACGTTTTGATTTTTAGAAAGAAATTCCGAATTTATTAAAGGAAATAATTCGCAACATAACTTCTGATTTCTAATGAAATAATCAGATTTATATTTTTATTTAAATAAAAAAAATAATCGATTAATTGCACTTTTTACATATGACTGGAGTTTCTCCTTCGTACATTTGCCCGTAGACAAATTTTATGCAAATTATGCAAGTTTTTTGAGTGGTTTTATTACCCGTAGCACAATCTTATTTGACATTTTTCTTCGTGATTGGGAAATATTGCTTCGGCTGCTTGATTGGTTCCTTGGTTGTAGGTTTTCCTTTCCTCCTTCGAGAAATTCGTGATACTCTGTGACTAGTTTATCTGCTAATTGTAACAGGAAACGCTGTTTTTGATATCTTTATTCCAGTTGTTCCCCGATAGAGTATCCATGCGTTGATTCCAGCTAAATCCAGGATATTGAAAAACACGTGCACAGGCGCGTCTATTGCATTTGGATTTGACGCTGTGTCATCGCGCCATTTATTGCAAACACATCGGCGCCAAATTTAGTCTTATTATAACAACTAATTGCTACGGTTGTTCGCTTTCGATTGTTTTTTGGTTTTGACGCATGGTTATGTCTCGAATTTAGTGTCGTAACATTTTTCGTCGGTATTGATTTGATAAATTCAGTCAGAAAAATACGTAAATTTCGTAAGGGGTACATAAGGTACGCAAAGAATTTTCCTCGGTAAAAGAAATAAGCTACGAGAAAAACAAAAAGCGAGAAATCGAATGAATAATATATACAGAATTTACAGAAACGAAAGATCAGCGAAAGAAATAACAATGAATGTACGATTTTAAAGTAAATTTTGAAAAGGGGCCATTTGACCCCGCTTGGTACGTTTTAGTGTTATAAAACCTCTTTCTCACAGACTCTCACTGCAGCAGGTAACTTAACTTTCCGAGTTCGCTCGCGTTGTACGATGAAAACAACACATTCGGCGCTTTAGATATTTACGTAGGAATTTTATTCGAACTAAATTTTATTGAGCGGGATACTTCTCAAGGGGGATATTAAAACTTTTTTTTTTTTGCATTTAATATAACAGTTTTCGCCGTCCCGTGAAGATCGATTGTAATATAATTATCGGAAAGGCTCGGACGTGGCTTATCGCCAGACCCGGTTTTCTCCCCTTTTATATTATACGTTTAAAAGAATCAGTCACGATATCGTTTTAAATATTCACCGGCCAGCGCAAATTAATTGCATACACACACACACATACGCTGTGGCCCGTGTGCGTTTTGCGAATATACATTTAGAAAATTATTCTGTACGTGTGTGTTGGCCGGCGCGCGACGCATAAAGCGCGGTGTATTAAAGCTGTTCAAGCTAATTGAGACCAAACTTACTGGGTCACGACCGGGACGAGTGCTTTTTAGACGAAAGCAAGTTTGAAATGTAGGATATACAGCGAGAGAATAATCGTAGAATCTCCGACGCAAACTGTATCAGCTTTCTTTACAGAATGCTGATCTCGAACAATTAAAAGTTCGAAATTATTCCGCGACCTCTCTTGTAATCCAATGAAAACTGTGCTCAACTGCATTGTTTTATCTCGCGGAGATTTTTGAAACGAGATCTTCCCGCGAAATACCCGCCAATCGTTGCCTAGGGAGGTTTCCTCGCCGAAGATTTCCTCTACGGGAAGACGTTGCTCAAACAACGATAAACAGTATAATTGAAAGTGTTAACGCGAAGATTATCAGTTGTAATTAAGAATAATGGCCGTTTGAAAACTTTCGAAGCTAAATCGTGCTGTTCTACAAACGATCGAATACCCGGATCTATATTTATTCATTGGCACAAAACTGTGACGAACTTAACACGATTCGACACTTCTCGCGGGTGAAGATAAATGGGATCGAGAGAAAGAGGTTATCTTAGATAAATCAAAGTATGTCTCCCAAGTGTCGTGGGAAATAATTATTTTCTACGTGTCAGATTCTTCTTTACGAAATTTTACAAAAAAAAACATGCTTCGAACCTTTATTCACAGCCTTAAATCGTTAGGTTTAAACGCAAAACGCGGGCTCGATACTTTTTCATATTCTTTCGATTCACGATGAATCGAACAATATATGGTCCAATTAAAAAAAAAAAAAAATAAAGACGAGCTTGGAAATTTCGAAAACCCTCTCGAAACACAATGTCGTGTTTTCCATTTTAATTCAAATTCAAAGAATTTTTCATTGGATGCATAATTTAAAAGTTATTTCGGACGTAAGTGTATTTTTTACACAGAGGGGCAATTAGTTTCAGTTTCGACAAGTGAGCAATGTTTCAATTGCAAAAGATCAAGCTATTAAAACCGTGTTGTAAAACCGCGTCTTAATTTTCTCTACAATGGGACGTTTCACACGCGAGTTACACCCGACTTGCTTGAAATCTCGTGCCTTTTTATTCCTTCAGCATTCACCCAGCGGGCATTCGCGTGTCTGCACATTACCGCTCATTTCCTTTTCGCCATTTTTCTGGCGGATTGATTTAGAATTAAACCGTCCAATTATTTCTCCAGCCTCTACCTTCCATTGTTTCACGAAATCTGTTCTTGCCCGGATTGCTCCGGAAACGTAGGAAAATAGAAGCGGTTGCCAATTCGGGAGCATTGAACAGCTCTTCTTTTCTTTTTTTTTTTTTTGAGAGAGAGAATCAAGCAGCCAGTTTTAACACCAGAACTACCAAAATAGCCAAAAATGACCAATTTGATAATGTTGGATATTTCTTCAAATGAACTTGTGTACTTGGAAAATTTTTGATTCTTTTTTTCACTTGCCAACATCTTCGATGGAAATTTTAACAGCTTCAGTCGCCGGTTTTTAAATTTCTTTAAAAACGTTCTTCATAATTTTGAACCTCTTGACGAACAGGTGACTCGCAGACTTGTTCCTTTTTTTTTCGGTTTTTTCCTTTTCGTTTCGTTTCGAAACGACGACGTATGACGGTGGGATCGATCGTTGCTGACGCTCTTATCTGATAAGTGGACGCGTTTATGCTTGGCTTGAAATCCCATTTATTGAAATTGGGCCCGATTAAATGAACACGAAGTTATTATTTGGACGAGAAATCACAGGTAACAGGCGGAATTGGGCGAAATCCTATTGTATAAACTCCGGTTATATGAACTGTTTGTCCCTCTCCCCCCAATGGGTTCAGATAAATGGTACTCCATTGTACCGATAATAATGCGAATACGTCGATATAGATCTGCCGCTGTTCTTATGACCCGCTTAAATTTAAACACCAACTTGAAGAATTACGTGAAATTACTTGTGTTGATTGTCATCGATATCGTTAACGCCAGAAACACCTAGGAATAACTGGGAAATGGTCAAAATGGTCAGTTCGTATTTTTTTTTCCATGGAAATTTTGTGGAGAAATTTCCAGAAATTTAGACGACTTCTCTCGTGAAATATAAATGCATTGAAACTTACGTTCTTCCCTCTATTATAAACTTCACTTTACTCCTTGTACTTCATTTTCTCTGACCCGACAACTTTTACACTTTATTACCGGCTGCTGTTAAAGAAGAGAGAAGAAGAAGAAGAAGAAGAAGAATCTAAATATAGATTTATTTCATCGTTCGAGTGGTACAATATTCAGATATTTTGTACATTGTCGCTACTGATTTTTAACTTGTGCCACGAATTTTCAATCTTGATCGATCTTATTTTCGATCTTAAACTTACACTGTGTATAATTCCTGTATTATATTATTCTTTACTTATTTCGATTATATCACTTTTCGTTTATTTTGACGTCGAGCTTGCGCTACGAATTCTATGAATTTAAAAACTCAGGCTACTGGTATTAGTTTAATGATAATGGCAACAATAATAATAATAATTTTGCAACGAAAAATTAAAATGATACATACGTGTATTGGAATTTGCTAGTAGCGTGCAACGATAGAAGAGATTTCACAATCTCGTAATATCGGATTCATTGCTGTGAATTTTTACGTTTCTCCTTGAACGCGAATTCTTTCAGTCGTAAACAAATAAATTTGCAATTAAGCAGCTCGAAGCAGATTTCATTTGTTGCCCGAGTTTAATAAATTATCGACGTTGTACACATATTTATCACGTTTGGGCTTTCAAAACAGATATTCGCGCGTCGCATGTGATACAAATATCGAATTTGTTAATATCAGTGGAAATGCAGAAACTATTCGTATCGTGCTTTATGCTTATTGTATTGTGCTTCTTGCCAGATAGCCAGATGTAACATTTATTTTTACATGGTATAATTATTCGTTCCGAATGTTTATCGTTCTCATCGCCTAATAATTCTTTAACTTGTCTCTTTTAGCTCGTTCGCAGTTTGCGATGAAGTTTCTATTGAAAAGTGAACCGTAAACGAATGGCACAGTAATCGAAAATCAGACGACTCGAAATTTGCCCCGAAAGTTTCCCCCGTTGTTGATATTAACTTACAAACTTCATTGTTTCACATCGAGTTTACGTTTATTACGCAGGGCGGTTCATTTATGCGAGGCTGAACATCATCTCGAACTGTGACGACGCGAAAAATATTTTTCGCCCTGAACGCGAATGGTGTGGAAAGACCAATGTAACTGGTACGAATATTTTTTTTCTCCCCAAGATCATTTTTTTCCAAAACCAGTTTTCGCGGTCATTGATGTTTTTTCTTTTCGTACAACTATGTATTTTTTTTTTTTCAAAAAAGTACGTTCAGGTGTGAGAAAAACACGACCTTGAAATGACATCGATGCCTGAAAATTTAAGTTTCTCTTTGAATTTCTCTCACGCTCAAATTGTCCTAGCCTCACACGTGGACTTTTCGTTTTGCACGTATAGTATTTCAATTATACTAATAATAATTATACAATTGATAACATTTTCGTTGGTCATCGATTCGAGGAGTTCAAAGTTGAAAATTCAAATTTACGTTCCATCAGGATTACATTATTTCTCTTTCTGTTTCAAATCGAAGACCATAATCACTACCATGAGCGTGACTCGACGTTACATGTTCAAAGGGTTGAGAGAATTTTTATATGCAGCGACCAGCATATCGTTGTAATTTTGTGGAAAAGGAAAAATCGTACAGTAATAAAACTTGGACTAATTTTAAAAGCTTGAAGCCCAGCTTGTAAAGCACATCGTTCGTTTCATTTCAAGGTGTTTCTGAACACGATAACAAAAGTGAAGACACTGTTCTTCTTGGAAAACGCTGTAAATTGTCATGGTACGTAAAGACACTGAAACAGTCCTTCATCGTGGTTGAATTTACAACAAATATGGAAATTAAAGTCTCTTCTTCACGAACGATCTCTTGAAATTTGCTGCACGATTTGTTTTTAATTATTTGAACTCTGAATGCAAAGCTCACATACGTACGACTCACATGGAATTTTTCACCCTGGATAAATCACCCTGTATAAATGTATCTCTTCTTCCTCGAAAACTACTATAAATTGTCCTGGTACGTAAAGACAACATGAAACGTTCTCATCAAATGCAAGGGTACGTAAAACAGAATATAGTAAAATATGAATTACGCACAGATTTACGAACCTAATTCGATACGAAACGAAAATACAGTCTATCGATCAACTTTCAAAAGTAAATAATGAATCGAAGAATGGGATAATCGCGAGACGTTCACGTGGAACATGGAGAAGCTGTCTGCCAGTCATTTGTACGATGTACTGTACTCCCTCTCTCCCTCTGGTCGTATAGTGGTAGTTTAATTAGGAAACACGGTAGAAAGCAACTGCCGGACGTTTACACGGTTTTGAGATCGACAAAGCCGAAAACAATCGTTGCCAATGTCCTTGGAGCCCGCAGGCTTTGCCGGAGAAATTAATCGGACGCCGTGGCGGAGTAAACAGCAAGCTTCGCATTTACTCGCGCCTGCCTGGCCAGCCGGGGTGGTCCAGTTGCCTGTTTCCTCTATTGCTCCGTCGACGACCACGACAACAATGCACCCACAACAGCTAGCCTCTATCAGCACTCTAATTTGCTTCCGAGATACCAATTATCGATTCGTTCAATCAATGAAAACGACTCGACACTGAATTATCCAGCAGCCTAGCTTGCTGGCTAACAATTTTTGCAACTCCGATGAATCGCAAACTGGGGGAGTAGATGCGATACGGGGGTTTGCGCGGTGTTGGTGTTCTCGCCAAATAGAAATAGAAATAGAAATTATTATACGCGATAATTTGCACGCACAGTGGCCTTGTCTCGATACTGCGACCACTTTTCTTCCAGATCGTCGCTCAATTTCTTTTCGACAGTGTAACTATCTCGCCGATATTATATTTATCTTTTTGGAAGATCGAATTTTCACCATTTTTGGAAGATCGAGTTCGTACTCTCTTGCGAGGGAAATTTTCTACCGCGCCGATTTGATTGCATTTAATCGTAAGCGATTGCAACAAAAATAATGATGTAAAGTTTGTCGTTTGCCGGGAAGAAAAATTTCATTGGACGTGTAATACTTGAACAAAAAATGACATAAAGTCCATATTTAACGCTATGGTATTATAATATTTAATACTAAAGTATTTATATATATTTTGGGAACAGATTGCAACGATTGTAGTTTGTTTTTTTTTCCAATTTTAGCTATTTCGCTGTAACAGCACGATGCAAATTTCGAAATTCTTTTCAACTGTGACGAGCTCAATTAATTTGCATTTCTCATTGGCGCGAATGCATAAACTTCTAGAGGAACTTTCAGGAAGATTCATTTTAGTGCTAAAATAAAAAATCAAAGAGCTCGAGAAGATTATAGCGTGTTTTTTTTTCTTTTTTTTTTTTTTTTTATTTTATTTTATAAACGATAGACGTTACGGAAAAATGAAAGAGGAAAAACTTGTGCTGTTTTTTTTTTTATATTCAATGTGACGGTGTACAGAAATTTTTTTCTAATCTAGTATTGTTTTCTAAGAAACCTGTAGGTGATCCTTAATTTTTTGAAACGAAATGCCATATCTTCCTTTATTTTATAATTCTTGTTACTTTTCTTTTGTTATTCTCTTTATTGTATAGTTCTTTTGTTCTTCTAATTGCATAATTCTTGTTTAAAAAGAAAGAGCTTGAGAAAAAACATATTGGAAGAATTACAATAGGCAGAAATAGCCGAAAAATTGGAAAATGTTTGCAATTTTGCAAAGATACGAATCGACTGTAAAGAATTAACTGTAAAAGAATGCCACAGATAATTTTGTGTCTCGCTCCGTAATTCTTGTTACTTTTCTTTTGTTCTTCTAATTGTATAATTCTCGTTTGAAAAAACGAGCTTGAGAAAAAAAACGTTCTATTGAAAGAATTACAATAGGCAAAAATTGGGGAATGTTTGCAAATTTGCAAAGATACGAATCGATTGTAAAGAATCGACTGATGAAAAGAATGCCACAGATACTTTTGCGTCTCGCTCCATCGCCCGGTAAATTTCGAAATTTCATCAACACCGCAGCGAGACGCACGTTTCGCCTAATGATTTTATTTATCTAGATATTTATCGCCCGTATCAACATCAGTCGCGGAATTTAACTTCAACATTCGCATTTTGAATTTTACATTTTGTTTACAATTTCACGATACATCCGGGCAGATTTTTAATCGATTCACTCGACTTTAATATTGCACGTTCCCGTTTGCGTAAGAAGAGAGAAAGAGAGAGACAGAGAGAGAAAAAGGAAAAATAGTTGAAAAATATGAATAACAGCGGACTAATTTCACGTGAAATTTCGTGAAAAACATTGATATTTCATTCCAATGGTGGATGTATATATATATATATATATATATATATATATATGGTGTGATTAATTTCGAAATGAACGCCAACGCTACGATGCTAAAATAAGCTTGATTCGTTCATTTTGGAGATCCCGAGTAAATACAGGAATTTCTACAACATCACTCGATCATTGTATCGTGTGCGCCTCGTTTCGTTATTTTCATCGGAAATTTTCAATATGCCCGCCCGTTCGACGGTTTCTTGTTTCATTCTTATCCGCTTTTCAATTAATCTGCTCGCGTCGCAATTGCTGATTCGATTTCGTACACACCAGCGAGGAAGAAAACGAAAAAAAAATAAATAAATAAATGACTGAATAAATAAATAAATCTAGAGAAAGTGGTGAGTCGCAGATAAACGTGTAATATATTTGCACAGGTAATTTCGAATTTTCACGCGAGCGGAAACTGTAGTATCCGCGAAAGCGCGAATTTGTTGTTAACGTTTGTTTAATTATGTAAAAAAGTATGCCGGCTACGTGTTATTCGTTTTATGAACGATGTGTTTCACGCTTAATCCCGTAAATTCCCAGTGTTGAAATAGTTCCAATAGAGAGAGAGACAGAGAGAGAGAAGTAAACGTTTAGTTTATCACCATGTAGATACATGGATAATGGAAATGAATATATTTTTCTCTCGTGGATTTGCGTTGCGACGCGTGCAACCTTTGCCAGAGTTAACATTGCCCTTGTATTTTTCATTTCCTGCTCCTTTGCGTGTATTCCCCTCCTTTTTGTCCTTTTTTTTTTTTAATTCGAGTAAAATATTGTTCCATTGCAGGATAAATATTTCATGTTTCACGAAAACGTGTACATCTCACGTGTCGTTAAAATTATTTCAATGTAATTTCCCGCTCTCTGTTTTATATATATATATATATATATATATATATATATGTATGTATAATTTTTGTGTCCCACGCATACGTACAGGGTGTTCGAGAAGTTCGCAACCAAAGCGTGTTTTTCTATGGAAAAATGTGACTCGAAAGTGTTTCAGAATGCGTTAAAAGCACGTTAAGTGCAACTGCGTGATTCTGTCGAACGATAGAAGTTTATAGTATAGTAGATAAATTCTATTCTAATTAATAATCTTAAATGGTAATAAATTTTTTTTTGTTATTATTAAAAAAAATAAATAATACAAAAATAGTAATAATAATTAAGTCTTTGATTATATAATTATACATTGATATACATAATTATAACGCGAAGTGAAATGAAAGCGGATTTTACATCGAATATGGAAACGATCAAAATATCAATCTAATTAATTTCATTGAAATTTCGCAAGCGTGTTTTTTTTCACTGCTGTCCTCCGCGCCGCACCTTTAAATACTTACTCAATTCGTGTACCAAACGCCAAAACTCTGCCGAACAATGCACTCCCAATAACCGAATGTATCGGTATTCCAATTGGGTTTGGAGATACCAATTCGTTTAACTATTCACTTCGGTAAATTGTTGCCCGTCAACCTAGGAATTAAAAAAAAAAAAAAAAAGAAAAAGGAGAAAAAAAAGCGCGCACGTGAAACAATACTTTCGGAGAAGATTCGCAGCACATTGATTATTTATTCACTATTGTGCGGGAAATTGAGTTTACCATTGCTATAACGTTACAGTTTTTTCACGAGTGAAAAAATAAAAGAGAAAAAGAAAAGGAAAGAAAAGAAAAGAGGAAAAAGTATGAAAGAAAGAAGAATTAATCGCGCTCGTGAAATCAATCGTTCTTGCCTTTCGAATTATTTGCCTGGACCATCGGCGGTATAATAACTCGATTCGGTATTAATTGTCATTGATTTCGCCAGTGTTCGAACGTTTGTTGTGCATTATTTTACTCACTCATTGCATCTGTCCAATATTTGTTTCTCTAACATTTATCGCATTTTGCACAAATAGTGTGACTTCACTTCGTCTGAAGTCTAATGTTTCGTTTAAATTCTGTTTCAATAATTAATTCGATTTTATTAGCATTTATTATAACGCGCGATTGGTACAAGAAATTTCAGCCAAGATTGTTAGTTCTTTCTATACGTAGAACTTTACGTAAAAATTTACAAGTCTACTTGCGACAATTTTTTAAATAACAACTTTTCGAATTTAGTAACTTAATTTTATTAGTACAATTGATGGAAAGAAATTTCTATTGAAGCTCTAGACTCTCGAATATGATACAAAATTATATGTTGCGATATAAAAATGCGTGGAAATTTGCAATCTACTTGCGACTGAATTTTGTTTTATTTGTAAGAAAAAAAGTATAAAAAAATTCGTATGGAAAGTCACGAGAGTCACAATTGAAATATACAAAATATTCCGAAAAGCACTCAGAAAAATGATAAATTGCGTTTTAATGGTTCAATTTGATCACGTAATACACAACACGATAGTATGTTATTTACATAGTTCTGTTAAAACATTAACACATAATATAAAACTCATGGTATCTCTCACGCTAAAAATGCAAAAAAAAAAATACAAAATGTTGTTGCAAGATTCCCGAATTATGGTGCATATTGACGGAGAAACAAAAGTTACAATGAAAAATCCACAGAATGCAGTGTCTGTGGAAATATATAATTTCATTAAAAAAAATTGTATCGACACTTTTATCAGAAACGTCTGCACAATGCAAAGACTGCAACGTCTAAAGTTCATTAAAAAATGCAAATGGCGTCTCGAAAGTTTTCCACAACAAGCGTCGAATTTCATCGAGAATGTCTGCCTGTCTGCATGTTTCACTTCGAAAAATTTCGGAAGTCTTTCGCAAGAAATTTCGAATGCACGCGCGAACATAAAATCTGGTGGAATTTGAATTTTGAAAAAAGTGTTTTTGGTCAGAGTGTTTGTCGATGACCAACGGGGCGGTAAGTTCTGTTCGGGTTAACCCGAAGGGTTGCACATAGAGGTGAGAACGCGAGAACGCTATGAGAGTGGTTTCCTGAATTTTGCATACACTCCGCAGAAGCAGCTGTGTTAGGGTATGCAGGCCATGCAATGCGGGAATGTTGCATACGACCTTAATTTGGGAAACCGGTCCGCAATCTCACAGTTCCTGTTTCAAATCTACTGTTGTCGAAGGTTTACGGTACATCAATCATTATTTAGGGAACCGAAGGAATATTCGCGTTAACCGAAAACCGAAGTCACAACCGCTCGGGGCTGAAATTTCTTACGAATTCATTGCATCTTTGGTATTTGAATAGCGTCTCTTCCTTAGACATTCGCTTATAGTCTCGTTTCTTTGTAATACAATATATTATCTTAATCGTCGATTCGAAGGGAAACAATAATGACAAGCATGCGAGAAAAGCAAAGTGATCAATCTGATGTGAAAACTACTTTGCGAAATATATATTTCATACAGTAGGACATTTAATAATCGAATTAACTGGGTGTTCGATTAATTTTCGAATAACCTAACAATCAATTTTTCTTTTTTTTGTATTGAATTGCGTGCATTTAAATAGAGATTTCAAAAATCGTCTACTTATTTCAATATTCAAGAATGCAGCATCTTTATATTGTCGAAGGTTTAGGTTAAGTTTAGGTTAGGTAATTTAATTATTATTTAGGGAAATATTATTATTAGGGAAAGCATCTCAAAAATATCACGTCAGTCGAGCTCATCGCTTTTCGTTATATTTAAACATTCTTCTTCTACATTTGTTCATAACAAGTCGAAGTCACATTTTTCGTAATATTATTTTTGAGAACCGAAGGAGTGCAAATTTCGTCTTATCCATGTATATATGTAAATATATATCAAGCCTCAGCGAGTGAAGTAAATTCTCAAATCAGAATGTAGATTTTGGTTAAAAATAGGCAGAAGTTTGAGAAATTTTTAATATTAAAAATTAATTTTTTTTTTTGACGAACATTTTTTTTTTTAATGTTGAAACAATGGTAATTTCTACATGTCGAAACGAAATCATACGTATACATTTGTTTTACTTCATATATATATATATATATATATATATATATAAAAATATATATATATAATTTAAATAAATAAATATAAAAATACACTGCTGTGAGAGATAACATATTGAAAAGTTACAATATTTGCGGACGAAACTCATTTTTCTCCATCTTTTGTAAAATGAAAATACAAAGATGAAACGAAACGCGAATAATTTTCATCGATTCATCTTTTTGCTGAAAAGTCTAGGGAAACGGAACTTTGTTTGGTTAACTCATTTCGATGGAATTTTATTTCATTACACCGGGCTTAAAATCGTTTTAAATATAAATGTAAAGAATAAAGACTGTTCTTAACGTTGTTACCGCAATATTTCATCAATTTAGAAAATATGTAGACCATATATAGCGTATTCGGTATAACGAAGGACGAACACGAAGGACAATGATTATTAATAAATTGTCCATGAATTTTCGATTCGTCTTTTTCAATAATGAAATTTTAGAAAATCTTTTAATAATGAAATTTAAAGAATATACTGTAAAACTAAAGTCTCGAATCCATTTTTTGACGAGCGAATGTTTCTATATTATTCTTGCATCTCGATTTCCCAATAACAGAAATAAAACGCCGATTAAATTCGATTCATTCTTCTCACAAATGAATTTTCCTTATATCTCGACTTTTCAACAATATCGAAGATAAAATATGGAGATGAAATATATTTGCAGAATATAAAAAAAGAACAAAAAAAAAACGAGTCATTGTTTCTTTATGTTCTTCAAACACTCTGTAAAAATATTCTCTACGTTCGAGGAACACGCGTCAATGTATAAAAAAAAAAAGAGAAAGAAAGAAAGAAAGTGAGAATCATTCGAACAATTTCAAGGCAACAATTCCCATTCGGCGTCAGCTTGTTTTTCATTATCGGTTTGGCATCGAGGAGGGCACAAATCGTCACGCGCACACTTTGATTTATCATTTTGTCGGCATTCGAGCGAAGGAAAGAACGGAGGAGACAAAGAGTGAAGAATGAATTGGTCGAAGAGAGTTAATTAGCTTTCGCCATAATCTCGATGGCTTTAGACCACATGGCGCATGGCTTAACGCACGTTTATTGCATGCATGCAGCTGGAGAGCTTGCGTGCATTCTCGCGTTCCATCCTTTTTCACTTCCGGCGAATCTGCGCGGGCAAACCCTTTCGTCCTTGTCCCTCCCCCACTTTCCTGTCCCGTACAAGCCAACTGCAGAATGTCCAGTTCTCTGCTCTGCTTTTGTTCTCCTTCAATTTGACGATCAACGATTAATTATTCGATTAATTATTTGTCTTGCA
Source organism: Tetragonula carbonaria (assembly GCA_032399595.1). Taxonomy (NCBI): domain Eukaryota; kingdom Metazoa; phylum Arthropoda; class Insecta; order Hymenoptera; family Apidae; genus Tetragonula; species Tetragonula carbonaria. The sequence continues at coordinate 1,215,501 of JAUCRC010000020.1, forward strand.
TAATGCAACGACGATTTACTCTTTTTTTTTCTTCAACCCTCTTTTCACACACAATGACGAGACTGCATAGGAGACGTGCATTTCTCAATCGACCAATAATTAACTTGTTTCTCTTATTATTCTTTATTAATTTTAATCCTATTTGCAAGTATTCGTGTCTCTAGCATTTTGTTAGTTAAAAAATGTTGAAAGTGTTCATTTTGGTCATATAGAGTTTCATTTAATTCGCAAGTCAAGGTTTAGGTTAGGTTAAAATTATATTATTCCTATTGCGAGTCGAAACGAATATTCGAGTTATCGTCGATGTCACAGGGCATTGCAATAACAACGAAGACGAAAATTTCCATCGTTGATTCAATTAAGAAAAAAAAAAAGAGAAAGAAAACACCGTAAATGACAATTAATTTTCCTTAACGTAATTTCGAATTGATTTGCAATATTTACATTTATTATTTACAATATGTTCTTATTATTTTATTTTACAATATATTCTTATTATTATATTATTACATTGTTATTATATTATTATATTATTATTATATTATTACAATATATTCTTATTATTATTTTATTATTATATTATTATTATATTATTACATTATTATTATATTATTACAATATATTCTTATTATTATTTTATTATTATAATAAGAAGAACTTCATTACATTATTGTACGTATTGTACATATAATTGAGCAATTAACTTTCACTTTTAGCGCGGATTTTGGATCGCCAGCTACTTTTAAATTGTTGCTAAACTTAGCTGCGAAACTTGACGGTGCTATACGCGCGCGGAAAACGTACGAAGAGTATCCACAATTTCATTAGAAATCTACGACGGATCAATAGCCAGCAGTTTCCACCGGAGTTTGAATTTGACGGAACAATACAGTTCGTTAAAGTTTGTTCCATTGTTTAATTGTTATCAACTTCAAAGGGGAGAAGAAAGTTGCGATACACGTGTTACATCGAACCTCCTCGTTTGATTCCAATATCAGAACTAAATTTCTTTTCCTCGAGTCGTCGTTTTACACAATTTTCACGCGTGTTCGAGGCGGTGAATTTTTTTTTGCAAAACAGGCTTGAGCAAAGTTTTCGTTTGAAAAAGAAAAACGAGACGCGCGATCGCCATGTTAAACACACTTTTGAAAATAACGAATTTTTTCTTCTACTGCAGAAATCAAGATTCTATTTTGTAGTTTTCACAAACGAATATTCAAAGAAAATTTATCAACATTTACAGAACGTGCAATGCCAAACGTTGAATTCTACCCCTCCAAAAACTATGCACAATACTCGTTCTCCTTTAACAAGATGGCCCTTTGATCACACACACACACACACACACACACACACACACACACACACACACACACACACACACACACACACACACAGTGTATGTACAAAGTTAACCTAGTCCAAGCAGACACAAGTCAACCACAGGCGCTAACAACTTGATATGTTTATCCAGCGTAACTTTTAAGGGACTGGTAGGCGAAACTTGTCTACGTAGATCAGAATACTTTTAAACTATCCCGTCATACTTTCGCCTTGTAACGTCAGACTCGGATCAGCTTGTGCTGGCACGATAATGTAATGTACATACAATAATGTAACGCACATCTGATCAAAGAGGGAGCTGACCAATTTCGATCTCACTGTGTAATTATTTTTTCTTTTTTTTCATTATTTTCATTTAATATGTTCCTTTTTGTTTTCAAATTTTTAATGAAAAGAAAGTATAACTAAAAACAGCGTGTATAACACTAGAGAAAGTATGTCAGAACGAAATTTATCTATGTCGATACCACCTGTACTTTATATCCACGAAATTTACTTGAACTTCAATTCTCTGAAAATTCGATCGATTACAATCTATAGTATATTACAAAGGAATAAACGCGTTAAACAAACAGGGGAAATGATTCAAGATCAAGTAATCAGAATCTCGTGTAATCAGGAATAAATAGAATCCAGGAAAATGAACGGATACAATAGCAGAAAACAAACGGAATCCGAAACTAACCTCAAACTGTAATACCGTGCCACGTAATTATAGGATTCACGCGAAAGCAAATAGGATCGAAATAAACGGACAATAATAATAATAGAAATACAATAACAGAAACCTGAAACTGAGCTGAAACTCAGATACGTGACATTTCAAAAATGCGCCTGTGTTCTTCGTCTCTTATTACGTATTAATTTAACAAAATTTTATATATATATATATATAGTATAACGATATATTATATTTAATTTTTAATTAAAAAATTTAAATAAGATTTAATTTTTAAATAGATAAAATTTCGACATTTTTTTTACTGATAATATTTTTATTAATAGTTTTATTTCAATTTTTAATTCGAACAAATTACATTACAATAAACAAATCAACTAAATTTATAAAGAGATTATTCTTAAGCGTAGATTCGATCCAATTTCTAATTGTACAACTGCCTGTACAACCGCGTATCTTATACAAGATACTTCCTCGGCTCTCCTGCGCCAAAATCAGATTTCTTTAGCCCGTTTGGAGGTTATATTTCGTTAGCCTCTCGTTCACCTCCAGTTTCAGGAAGTGTTGTGCGCCCAAAACGGCAGACGTGAAAAATAGTTGACTGTGGGGCGGATTTCCCCTTCGCCTTCAACGCGAAACGATGCTCACCGCGACCTTTTCCCACGACGTTTGGCATCCGCGTGTTTTATAACACGCTGTTTACCATTGTGGCCGCAAAGTCAGATGGATGGGGTGAGCCTTTGGACGCCGCGATTTTCCCGCTACCATTCGGCCTTCAGGATCTTCATTATTCTTCTTAGATGCCCTGCTACCCGAAGATGGCGATATTTGTTGCGGCCTTGTCGTACAACTACGGCGGCCATTTATCCTCGAACGAGCAACGATATGTGGTAACGTTGGTTTTCGTATAGAAAAGAAAATGAAGTTTTAGGGAGGGGGGGGCAGGAGGCACGATCGAAATCGATCGCGCGTAATAGACGTTCCGCTTGGGCTCGAGGTTATTGAATTGAACGCGTCGAGGCCAGAAATCTTCTTTTTTCTTAGACGAATTCCGTGATAAATCTTTGTCGCGTCATTATGACGTTGTAATTCATGTATCGTCATATTCTGTTTTCAATAATTAATTGTATAACGTAAATAATATAATACAAATTATTATTTTTGCTACTGTTACATCGTACTAAAGTACGAGCAGCGGTTGGTTGCCTCGTGTAAAACGTGTTTATAATTTTTGATATTGAAATCTTCTTTCGATAAAACTACTTTTCTCTTTCTGTACACTTTTGTTTTACATATTGTTTCAACAGCGAAACCACCGACGAAAATATGAAACTCGAAACAAGATGGAAGACACAAGTAGCGATTGGTTTTACGAGTACCGCAGTAGAAAAGAACGCTCATAGTCAGACGCGAGAGTCTATGTGATCAAATGCACTACATATAATCACATAGAAGATTATAAACAGTCTGAAATTCTTTTTTCCATAAATACTTGCATTCCTTTCTTTCTTCTTCTTCTTCTTCTTCTTCTTCTTCTCTGTTCTTTGTTCTCTGTTCTCTGTTCTCTGTTCTCTGTTCTCTTGTTCTCTGTTCTCTCTTCTGTATTTATTATTATTATTATTATTATTATTATTATTATTATTATTATTACTATTACTATTATTATTATTATTATTATTATTAATATATTATTAATAATATCTAACATATTAATATGTTATTAACAATATCTAATATGTTAATATATCATTAATATATTAGATATTGTTAATGCGATGTAATTATTATTGCATGTCACTAATTAATAAAATTATTAATACTCATTACGTCGTATAATTTCTAAAGTTTCCAAATTTCAGTAAACGTATCCTCGGGTGCCTTCGTTCGTACATTTCGTTGTTCATCAATTTTTACGTCCGGCGTGGCTGTTGGACAGTGAGCACGAAGCACAAAGAAATGTTATCTGACAAGATTTATTCCACTTTGTACGTTTGATACGATCACGGTATGTCGAATAAAAATCCGCTGAGTATACGCTAGTCTGCGGTCTCGTATAACGTTACGCGTCTCCCGAAACGAAACAATACGGAATATCTCGAGGACCGTGGAACCGTGAGGATTCGGGAGCATTACGGGGCACCGTCAATTAGCCGCGCGTACCCTCTTTAAACCCATTAAACGCGATCCCGAGCTTAAATTTTTTCCCAACCCCATTGTCCATATTTTTCATTCGTTTTTAAACTCTTCCCCTCCTTCGCTGAAATTCCTATCATCTCCGTTTTACTATCAGCGGCCAACTTGTGTTTTTCCCCGCGGATTTCTCGATATATATCCTTTTTGGAAATGAAAACCATTAGGAAATAAAAATATACTCGTCTCTTATCGTTGCCACGTTGTGTCGTAGCTTTTTATTTCGTGCTGTTTGCTGGTTTCTCATTCTCGTCAGGCGGTAATTATTGTTTGTTAATCTCGATGTGAAAATTCAATTTTCTTTGACTGCCGGAAGGTAGGAAGTTAAAAATATTTTCTTCCCTTTCGGATGAGATTCGGTAATATTCGTGCATTTCTGTTTCTTGAATTTATTTTCCTCAATTCGATGGAGAAGGGGCACGTCTCGGCACAGTGTTAGAATATCGAAAGAATTGTTTCGAATAATTGACGATATTTTTTGGATTTTGTATTTTTGACTGCACTCTGTGTTAAAAGAAAATTAAAGCTTCGCATGAGAAACGAAACGAGCCAGATTGGAAATTTAATGGAGAAGGAGTGTTTAATTTTCTTTGTTTTTTTTTTTTTTCATTAATGGAGACTGTGATGTTAGTACATCCTTTGGAATTTTTGTTTCTAGCTCTAGATATTCCTACTTCGCTTTAAATTTTCTATTTTCCTTTTTCGCAGAAATTATGACGTACTTTTTAAAACGAGGATTATTTATTTATTAGCTTTATGTTCTCATAAAGATAAAAGTTCTCATCACTTTTTGTTTACAGCGATATTAATATACCTTTTTTAAACGAAGCTCGATATTTATTTATCAGCTTCATACTCTCTCCTTTCACTTTAAATTTCTTATTTATAGAGTTGACGATATTAATATACCTTTCTAAACCTAACCTTGATATTTTTATTCGATTAAATTTGTTTCTGTAGCATAATATTATATAATATATAATAATATATAATATTATATATATATATATTATGTGCTTATATACTTAATATATATTATATATATTATATATATTAGATACTGAAATATATATATATATATATATATATATATATTTCAGTATCTTTATTCCACGAACTTGTTAGTTACTTTACGACGCATTGTGTCATGCAAAGACTATGTATTTAGATATTCTCATTCCACGAAATTTATTTACCCACGATATGTTCAGCAATTTAATATTTCCATACTGTTTTTCAGTAGCTTTATCATGAATTTATCAGATATTCCAGGATGCGTTCAACGAGGTACACGAAGTGTACGTTTAGATAATAATTTATCTGATATCTTTATGAAAAGAGGTGTATCAAAGGCCTGAACTGACGGAGCGAGCGATGTATACGTTATCTCCCTAGTTAACATTCTCTGCACACAGTATCGAAACTTGTTGCTGCTTTCATACTTCTCTATAGAGTTACAAAAACCTTGGTTCAGCCGCTTTTATTTACAGCCGGTGCTTGTCTAGCGATTTTTTTTATTTACGACTCAAAGTACACTCATTTACAAGCGATCGATCGACGTTTGATTACTCAAATCGGGAAATCGAATCAGAGATAAAGTAAAATTGTGACGATCATGACGATACTTTCAGATAAGCATAAACTCAATTCCAGAACGCATTGAAACGTAAAATTTCCAGTCGAAAAATTTTCGTCGATTTCGTATCAATCTCATAGTCAATAATAACGATCCTTCCAATAACGATCGTTTTAATTTTCTTTAATACTAAACTAAAAAAGAAAAAGAGAGAAAGGAAAATTTTTATTTTATTTGAATTATTTTTTTAAAAATTATTGTCACACTGTTGGCAGTGTTTGTTAAATTTGAGAAAAGAAAACGACATTACTTACGGGTACCCCTAATATTTTTGAGTATGTTGAGAAAGTACTGAGTTTTGCCATTTAGAAAATACATTTAAATAGATATTTCTTTTTATCGCTTATCTCGAGCAACATGAAACAATTCCGAGTCCCATCATCAATATTCAGGATCGGTATTTCGAGGGTCTCACTTCAGATCTCGTAAATCACCGCTGGAATTTTTCCAGCGATTCAAGTTTACGACAGAACGACAAAATGGCGCGACGTACACGACAACTAATATGAATTGAGATACATTGTCCCGAAACTCTAGTTTTAGTTGCACGGTTACAATTCTCGACGAGCGAACAACGGTCGAAAATATTTTATAATTGATTAGGTCATTTTGGTGGTTGGTGATCCTTGCTCCTGTAGAAGGAGAATGCGCGCGAGAATGACTAATCGATCTCTCTCTTTCTCTCTTTCTCTTTCTCTCTTGTCACAAATTCTTGGCTTCCGTGCCAAAAAAAATTTACACGCTGCGAACAGAAATAATTTCCATTAGACTAATGAAACAAGTGGAGTAAAAATATCTTTAACTAACGATGAAAAATGGTAATTAGCGAATTGTCGTTTGTTCGTAACTCGCATAATGATCATAAGTGTTAGGTTTAGGTTAGGTTTAGGTTTAGGTTATGTTAGTGTTCTACGTTTAGAGATTTCAAACGGTTCGTAATAACTTTCCATTTATACGAGAAAGCTCGTGCACATTACCGACCCGCATCATTTTTAATCAGAATGTTCTCGAAATATTCCCGAGTTTCTCGATACCGGCGCGATGGGCTTGTTATTGGAGGCAACTCTTTTCGATAATAACTGAAACATCGATAACGATGAACACGTTGCAACACCGTGGTCCCGCCGTTCATGGGAAAACGATCCCTCGATGGCAGCTGATCGAAGTTAGTCGTTAGTCGAACAGTCAAACAAAATAATCCAAGACTAGCCAAGTTTGTAGTACATTGTTTCTGGGTTAAATATGTACGTTACATCTACATTAAAGCAACTGCTGAATATTAATTTCGACGGACAATCGATCGCCGTAAAGATTTCGCCGTGGTTCGCCGAAGTTTTACAATTACGCGGGCAAATATTTGCGTATCCAAGCCACTCGATTTAACAGTAATAACATAGCAATAACGTTACACGCATATTATTACACTTTCGAATTGTAATTCACGCGCGTAAGATTCAACGCGAGTTTCGCGCTGTTTTAAAAATTTTACGGGTCAACGTTTCAACGTATTTTGTTCTATCCTGTTAATTAGTTATTAATTAGCTTATCGTTAGACAGCACGTTGCTTTACAATTCCAAGAACAATACGCGACTCGTGATTAATACTCGGGCGATTTATTAAAAAAAAAAATAATAAAATAAAAGATCAATTCTGTTGAACTTTGCACGTATACGAAAACATTTCTTTTTTGTGCGTGCACGTTCCATCAACTTTCGAGAGAAATATTAAAAATTTTTGCGAATTATTTCTAGTTCGACTTTCGAAAAGTAATTTTCCTTGCTACTTTTATCCTTTTTCTTTTCAATTCTTGTAATGTTCTTCGAATGATTCTCTGATCGTAGCTTGAATTACTCGTGATAAAAAAAATTCGAAGGGGTAACAGTGTTTTCCTCTGCTTGGATTGGATCAAACGTTCTCATAGAAGTTAAATTTCGAAGAGATTCGATTTATTAAGAATTGTGCGGAAGGTGAAAGATCGTCTCTTTCGTGTGCTTACACTTGGACTGATATAAAAGTTAAATTCGAAAAAAATCGATTTATTTATTACTAACAGAAAGTCGAAGTTTATTCTCCTTGATGATATTTCTCCACTTGTGCTTGGACTAATATTTCGATAAAAATTAAATTTATTTACAAATCGACAGAAAATCGAAGGATTATTCACTTTATACCTGAACCAAAATCTCGATAGAAATTAAATTTGCAATTTAAGCAGGATTTATTTAAAATTGACAAAAGATCGGAGGTTGCTTCTCTTGTACTTGGACCAAATATTTCGGCGAAAATTAATTTTGGAAAGATCGGATTATATCTCGAACTGGCAGAAGATTATCCGTCTTCTGATTTTTTTTCAACTGACTATTTAATTCGATGGGGAAATCAATTTATTTGAAAGCAGGAGGATCAGCGTTCACCTCGCTGTCCTTCTGTCACTTCTGTGAAATTCTGATTAACTCGATGATATATAATTGCTAGTCGCGCGCTAGCTAAGGACGAATTAATATCCGTCAAAGTTTGACGCGCCAAGTGTTATTATAACGCGTGAACGTTGCGTCGATCGATGACGAGGGATATAGCAAGCGATAATCCGTCTCCTCTCCCTCCCCCCTCTTCTGATAAGAAAATCTCACCTTAATCAATGTGCACACATACACACACACACACACACACACACACACATATATTTCTGAAAGTTTCAGTGGGTCATTAAGCCACCGTGTTCGGAACGAAATACACGCATACTCGCTCGATAGAGTATAACTGTTGACGGATGTTATGAGCAACGATAGGTTGCGTCACAGGGGTTATCCACCTGTATGGGAATGCTGTCAGCATGGTTGTCATCGAGAATCCAATCAAGTAGGCGAGCATAGCGCGCCTCGATGATCTCAATAATAACCGACCGTTTAATTTCGATCAATGATAGATTGCTCGAATCACTGATCTTGAATCGCTTGTCTTCGCGTGATTCGATTTTCGAATCTGTTGTCGGTACATATTGTACATACTGTCCCTCCCCCTCCTCCTCCATTTAGAGAGACACGATTTTCTCACGTGTTTATGTCCAAGAACGGACATATTTGTCATCAATGCGTTCATTCTTTTTCGTTTTCCTTTCCTGTTTTTTTTTCTTTTTTTTTTCTTTCTCTTTCGGAAATTCAGCGTTCGAAAAATCGTGTCGACAACTCAACATTCGAAAATTACACGCGTCGTCCGTTTGATTGTCTGATTATTTTTAATTCCAATATTATGTTGCGTTGTATAGTGTCACGTCACGTTATTATTATTTTTTCATTTGTATCCGTACGATAATTTGTATATTTTTTGAACTTAAAGAGTAAATCGAGTAGAATTATTAAAATTTCCTTTCAAGTTCGTGCAACAAATTGGACAATTCGTTGTGCCAGTGTTCTGAAACGAGTGGAAACAACAACGTTCTAAATTTCGAAAAAAAATTATTCGTCGCTTCCGCTAACTATCATATTTTAAGAATTTTACTCTATATTTTACATTTATGTTTCGCTTGAGCGAACAATCGATCGTCCGTGCTGTTACGCGAATAGTTTCTTTTTTTCCATGTCACGTTAAATGATGTATTTAGCTGCCTTAAATATTCGGAATAACAAACGTGGGCTCGTTTTAAAACTCGAAACTATGCGCTATATTTCTATTACTATCTGTGCTAATTGCTTTCACAATACAATGAATAATTGAATACGGGCACGCGGTGAAATGTAAGAATAAATATGAAATAAGTGACGATAAATTCGTCTGGGAATATTTTCTGTCGACTTCAATATTCCGCCATCACCGGATTGAAAGTGTTTCGCGAAATGAATCGTTCTTAAATTAATAATCGATTGAACGAAATAAATTTATTTGACATGTATACTGAATATATATACTGAATTTCGCTCTGTCAGATAAATTTATATCGTGTATATATATATATATATATATATATATATATATATATATATATATATATATATTATTAGTCAATAACTAAACAAACGAGGTAAAATCGAGAATTAGAATTTCGTAAAATGGGGATGCAAAAGAATCGCGGGGGAGGAGGGGGGGGAAGAAAAAAGAGAGAGAAGAAATAATATCGGTAAACGGGAGATATTCAGCCAGTCAATCACCAGTGACAGGCCAGTTTTCAATGTATCATAGGGATACACAGTGATCCTGAAATCTCGTATACGAGAAGCTTGTACTGGGATCACGATTTATCACTCGTTTAGCGCGCGTTCAAATCGGCCGCCTCAGGGATGTGATATCTTTGCTGACGGAACAATCTTCGGCTGCAACGATGCAACAGCACAGCGCCATTCGGATTTGAATTACACTTATCAGGAAACGTTTCACCAATGCGCGAGAAAAAGAGAGAGAGAGAGAGAGAGAAAAGAGCGATTTATACCAAATTTTCCAACGAAAGAATATTCTCTGAACTGTTCAACACGTCGTAACGTATGTTAATATAATTCAAGTTTTAATGAATTAATTCATTAATTCGTTAATTCAGTGTTAATATCGTCAAATTTCAAATACGAACAATACTAAAATGGTCAAATGACCAATTTATAATCTCACATAAGACAGTGATATTTTTAGTGATTCGAATGATCTTTCATTGAGACGTACGAATAGAAGTTTGTTATGTTTGTATGATTTTCTATTTTTTTTTTCTTTTTTTTTTTTTTTACTTCATTGTCTCTGGAAATGGAAATCTGACGCTCTAGTCGCAAAGGTAGTTTCAGTGTTAATTGTTTTAAAAATATTTCCATTCCTTGGTTAACTTCCCACTTTTCACGTGGGAATTTTCATAGCCTTGATTACTACGTTTTGTATATTTTTTATTAACTTCAGATTTCATTCTACAATCAGTGAGAAGTAGAAATTTTCACTTAATTTTTCGAAAGTTGCTTTTTAAAATTTCGTCTATCATATATCGTGCAATCATACACTACTACCACTACTCGCTTTTTCTCTGAATGAACGTTGCTAGTAGTAGTAGTATGTAATTGGGCGGACAAAACTAGTGAAACGAAGGAAATATAAACGTAGAACACAAAGGTAGGAAATATTTCAATAGTAAGATTAATACCTACTTCCGAAACTCGACAATTATGTAAAAACGTGAATTTTTATTTTGTTACTGTTATTATCGTTGCTTTGACTGCAGTCTCGGATTTTTTGTTTCGCAAAATGTTGTTATTAAGAAAATGTCATTGTTACTCTGTAGAAATTTAATTGAAATAATTTAATTACGTTATATAGTTAAATATATATAGTTAAACATATATACAGGTAATATAGTTAATAACAATATATATAGTTAAACATATATAGTTAAACACGTTATATAGTTAAATGAGTTACGTTATATAGTTAAATGAGTATGTACGGTAAAGATCGAAATTCATGGGAGAAAGAAAACGAAAGAAAATGACAACACTGGATGGATAAAATTTTACTTTCCTTTTCGATGGTAGTTTTCACGCCGAATTCAAATCTGTTCATCCAATCTTCTGAGAGGACCAATTTAAAAAGAAATTCAAATTTTCAACTTCGAACATTTTGACTGTAAAAATTATTTGAATTCTGATTTTGTTTCTTTTTTTTTTTTTTGCAAGAAACGATTCTATTCTCGCAAATATATACTATGCATATTTTTATGACGTTATAAACATTTTTCAATTTATTACAATGGGGGGGGGGAGAAAGAAAATATAACGATCATTTTCTTGCGGAAATCGTAACAAAATTTCGTTTCTGATTGAGAAATGAAAGTAATTCCTCGCGGCACGGGATACTGTCACTAATTCCCAACGCTAACGATCGCTTAATCCTCTCAACGTGACAAAGCTGTTGCACATTGTTTGACCGTGCTTAAACGCTTACGATATTGCAAAAATATGTATCGCTAAACCCGAAAAAAGAATTTTTCGTCGGCCAAAAAGCGCAAAAACGCATTTGAATAAACTTTCACAAAGTTAATATATATATATAAACGTCTAAAGTTGAAAATTTGAACTTTACCTTATATATATATATATAAACGTCCAAAGTTAATTTTCTCACAAACCGAAAGTGATAAAGAAACCAAAAAAAAAAAAAAAAAAGAAAAAAAAGAAAATACGAACAGCTTGCATATTCGAGAAATCATATAAGGGATCGACGTTGAATGTTCTTTGTGATCGCAAAGTCACAAGCAAATGTGCAAATTTGACTAGTGTAGTCGGAGCAAGCGTCACAGTTGTGAATAAGACAGGCGTAAACACAGAAGGTATAAGAGAGAGAGAGAGAGAGAGAGAGAGAGAGATCTGGGTATGTAGCGCGTTGAATACGGAACGTGACTGAGTAAGTACAGTGGCTTTGGAACGCTCGATTATGGTCAATGAGGAATGACAAGGGTAATAAGTCGTACGCTGGCCACTGCAAGCTATTTACACGTCATGTCAGCTCATGCTGCAACACTATCCGACTTTTGACTTTCTTCCTTCGTTTTTTTTTTCACATATTCACACACGTTGACCACGTCGACATTTTCGAATCCAAGAAACAAATAGTTCGTTATTTCTAACAACCTCAAGTGACGTTTCGATCGGACCTTTTGATTTTAGTGGATTCTTTGCTTTCAGTTGGATTTACAGTTTATGTTTAATCTCTTTACAGCCGTTATAGACGAGTTATGTCTCACGAATTCTCCATTCGTGAGAATGACTGTGTACGCGTCTTTAAGTTTTTCTCACGAGTTTCAATCAAAGAAACGGAATCCAAATGGAAATTCGTTTCATCAACTACAAGTATTGCGACGAATACTCTGTCTTGCGTATTTTGTGGGTATTTTTTTTTTTTTTAAATTCTTCCCATAAATGAATAAAAATCCGCAGTCCAGAATTACGAGATAAAGGACTTTTTCTACGAAACTGTTAATTCAATATGGGAAAACAATGGGCACGAAATAGCTTTTAGTTAATAAGGAGAAAATTAAGTATTTTCATTTTCTATTTTTTTTCTTTTCTTTTTTTTCTAACGAGAGGATTTCAAATCGAATACTTCGACGTTTAGTGTTGGGGATTAACGTGTACACTTGCTTAGGTAAATTTCAACCCCCTCCAAAAAAAAGATCGAAGAGAATTTATTTCTCATCCTAAAGGGGAAATTTACGTCACGTGAAAGTGAAAGGATTATCAAGCTGAATTAATTTAACCGCAAATCGATCGGTAAAATAGTGGTTCCAATCCGAATCAAGGTTTCTCATATACTTCTTCAAAAGTATCGAGCTCGTTCGACAGAGTTTAGCAACTGCCATTACAACTTTTAATGTAATTTTGTCCCGCTGTATAGATGAAGTTGCTCCTGTAACTTTTGGAATTGCTTGTTTCATTCGTGTAACGTCTCGAATTAATGTAAGATACGTCGCGCGCGCGCGCGTGTGTGTGTGTTGCTATTTTTTTTTTCTATAGCTCCCGCTACAAATTCGTAAGGTGAAACTGCCAGATGCACACATTGTTATCTGATTTTTCATAATTTTGCACTCTATAATTTTTCGTTTCGACGATCGTACATTTTATTCAATACTTTCTAGAATTTAGTTCATTCGGATGTACTGAAAAGAAGTAAAATATCCTGCGTTTGTCCCAGTAGATAAATCAACCTTTTAATTTTCTGTGAGACACTTTCCTTGAAGTGAATGAAAGTTTTGTGAATTGACGAAGTGAAAAATAATATGTTTCGTCCCTCACCGCCCTTTGTTTTACGCGAGAAAATTATTCCAAGGTGTAAGGCGATGTATAATTAAACAATTTTTGATTGAAATTAGCTATTTCAGCTAGTTGTGTTTCGGCTGTGAACCGCAGATGCCAAAAGTAATGATTATTAATCGAGTAGTATTAACTTCGAGTGCAATGAAAAATCAGGAACAGAATTACGTAAATGTTACATGAAAAAGAAATCAGTGGAAAATGCTCTGAAATCACATCTAAATCAGATTTATAGCGTGATCAGGTGTAGCAAATTTAGGCCAAAACATACACATAAGAAGATGAATGAAAGTTCGCATATATTGTGACATATACGATGTCAGGAGCGTTACAAAGGTCAAAGGGTCAGCATATTCGTGCTGGTGGACGTGTTTTTGAAATACTTACACATCGAGCAGCCGCGTGCAGCAAATCGTTGCGAAATCTAGAAAAAAAAAAAAGAAGAACCCGGCCATCTGAAATTCCCATCAGGTCGTTACTTTCAGAATATTGACTTTTTCATTAGTTTTTCTTTCTTTTTTTTTACAATATTCTATAACACTACTGAGTGGAAAATTGTTGACAAAAATGAAATGAAAATTGAACAATATAAAATTCTAATTACTTTACGCGAATTTTTTATAACGTTATAATAGTCTAATCATTAGAATTATTGAAAACTCATTTTAACATAAAGTTATTTACAAATGATATACAGAATAAAATAATATATATAGAAGTGTAATATTAAATTTCATTGTTTTATTAATTAAATAATAAATAATGTTAATAAATAAATAAATATATTACTTAATTATATTATATTATTATTATAAATTATTATAATATAATATTAATATTTATCAATAATTATAATATTAATTATATTATAAATTTATTAATAAGTAATAAATAATATTATATGTATTGTATATACATATACTTGTACATTAAATTATTTTTATTAATTTTATAAAAACTATAATTTTGTTCTATTTTGTTCGCAAGCAGAAAGTCAAACCAGAAATTGAATCCATTTCTATATTTCTCGTCGAATGATTCGCTCAAAGAATAATTCAACTAGGAAATAATTGGGCGTATATATTTTATATATTTTATATATTTTGAGAACATAGTTAAATTATGTAAATTAAACAATAATAATGTAACACGTTGAATTGAAAGAATTTTCATAATTACAGTTATCAAAAGTTCAAGATATTTTTTTACGTTCTTTCTGATAAAATATTCGTAAATAAATAGAGCAAAGTAGCAATTGGAAAAGAAGAGAAGCTGCAAAGTAGGGTGTGTGCCAGCGAGTAAAGGGGATGAACTATAGTAAGGTGTCGCTGAGGTTGACCCAGGGCTTTGCACGCCTCTCTTTTTTCCCTTTTTTCGTTGAAAACGGAGAGAAAGTTAATTTCATTACATAGTCTGTTACCCTTTGCATAGTTTTCATGCGCGTACGATTGTGTGTCGGGTGGAAAGCAGACCTGGAGGATTTTATTAGAAATTAATTGGGCCGGAGTTAAGTTAATTAACGAGACGGTCAACAAGTTCGTTTGTAATTTTCTTTTTCTTTTTTTTTTTGTATGAAAATTGTATGAAATTACAGTAAACACGCGCGATGATAGAGAAATTTTTCACACGGCGAGCCACAGCGAGCGGCTCGAAAATAGTAATACTGCCAATCAATAACTCGCATGCAAATCAAATCAATTATCTTTATCCAAGTGCGCGGTTGTTCGAGTATTTCGGGCAACCGAACTGTCGATTCGGATTTCTTTTTTTTTTTTTTTTTAAATTTCCAACAAGCTCGAGCGGGCATATTCGAGGCACGGGGAAAACATTCGCGCGTCGAGTAGCTCGATTATGTCGAGTAGCTCGATCGAGTCGGCTGACTCGATACATTCACGTCAAATCGACGAGAAAAAAACCTTGGTTGGTCTCGCGACTCGCATTGGGAAAGTCTGTTTGAAAGAAAGAAAGAAAAAAAAAATTCGAAACCTGTTTGAAAGTTTTACATCACGAACTCTGTTCAATTTACTTGACATCATTATATCGCGTAAATGAAAATCTCAACAATCTGACGCGTGACTGGGATATCTAGAAAAGTTTGCCACCCGATAATTTGCATGGTAATTCGCGAGTTATCTTCGAATTTTTTTATATCCTAATCTCGCGCTCTCGTGTCTTGAGGGAGAAGTAGAAATTTGAAACGTTTCAGATGAACTTTGACGAAGAGTTTAGGGACACTAGGGGTCGCGTTGCTGCGTGAAAATTTTTTTTCAGCAAGAAGACAAATTTTTAACAAAAAGTTCATACTTCTGTTCAAGCTCCAGAAATTCTTTCACAACAGAAGATCACTCGACACAAAGATCTAATTAAGCATAATATTGTAGATATAGTTTTCCATATTTTTTACCAGCAGAAGAAATTTTCTTTCACAACGGAAGAATCGCTTTGCAATTCAACTTGAACAGAAAGAAAAAATGTATATGTATATTTATATTCCACTTGGATAGAGAAATCAGTATTTTGACTCTGCATGCTATCCTTTTTGCTCAAGTTTAATTACAAAGCTTCTGTCTTCTGCTGCGGAAAAATTTCTTCTGCTTCTTGGTAAAAAACATGGATAAATATATAAATATGGATATATATATATATATATATATATATATATATAATACGTATTGTCCTTTTCTTACCATATGCATTTGGATTCTTTACGAGATCGTACATTACACCGTGGCTGCACGGTGCGATAATTCTGAAATTTTTATGGTAGTATAATTTTCCAACAGTAAGAGCAAGATCCGATAAATTTCGCTCCTAATCTAAATATCTAAATATCTTCTGCAACCCATTGTTAATATTTTCACAAATGTAGCAGAATATATACACTTTTGTGTCTTTATTCAGTGTTGAATAACGACTGTCAGAAAGCATAAGAATTGAAAATACATCAAACATCCTATCCATATTTTGTCCTACCGAAATCACGTTTATATTCTTTCGTGTATCTTCCTTGTTATGCGCAAATGCAAATCAGCTAATTTTAAGCGGTAATTTTCACCAAAATTGAAATAATAAAAAAACAAATACAAAATTCTGTTGGATTTAATCTATAGTCATGTAGGCAATAAAATATAGTTTAGACACGTGGTCGCCGCCCTCCACAGGGGAGTAAAAGCAAAATTTTCTAAAGGGGAAACTCGAGAATGAGTTGAGTTAACAGTGAATCTTTTGCACTTCTTTAAATAAAAATTTAACATTCTAATTTCTTTTCTTTCATGGATGTCAAATTCACTTTTTGAATAATAACAATTACGTGTCTTACAATTGGCGATGGAGCGTCAGGATTTTACAGATGCTTAGGTGAGTCAACATAGTCAAAAAAATGTTGAGAATCACTGGTCTGGATTATAGTCATCGGTAGCACTGAATGTAGCGACAGTCGTGAATATAGTCACTGATATAGTCGCGAATATAGTCACTCTATAAATCTAGCCACACAATGAGCATGTCAGACATTGAGTGACTACAGTCATTGTTAGTACCCTCTAGACTAAACGTCCCTCTAGACTAAACTAGAGTGACTACAGTCATCTTTAGTACCCAAACGTTTCTCTAGACTAGATTAGAGTGACTATAGTTATCGTTAGTACCAAAACGTCTCTCTAGACTAGAGCGACTACAGTCATCGTTAGTACCCAAACGTCTCTCTAGACTAGAGTAATTATAGTCATCGTTAGTAGGGAAAAGTTTAAAGATTTGGCATGCTATTTCTCAAGGAGACACTCGACATAAACCTAACCTATAAAAATGAACATTTGTTTATACTGATTACGCGGTACACGCAAATATGCATACCGTCCACGTCATTTTGTCCGGTGCTCATATATCTGAAAAAGCCCCTGAACGTCCCCGTCAGTATATGTTGTATCGTATACGTATTATTAATGCTTGAGCGCGGCGCAACAGTGGCCAAAAACTGCTTTGTGCTCTCGGATACTTACTTACCTCGCGTATTATTATAAGTCGTCGAAAGAGGTGGAGCGGAGCGGAGGGGAGGAGAGGGCAAATAAATTATAGCTTTCGGCGAAATACACGCGTTGAACGCGGCGAAAATGAAAAATCAGAGGCGCGAAGGGGATTCCATTGTGGCCGGTTGGCCAACTTTCGCAGGGGCCGGGGCGAGCCACCAAAGGAGGAGAAAAAAGACCGCCATTAAGTTGAGAGAGAAAGAGCGGGAGAAAGAGAGGGAGAGGAGAAGGTGAATACCCGCGGAGGAAAATACCGGCACGACCCTTCTTAGGCATTTTCAATTACGTAAAATTACCCTGGGTTATTAATAATGCTGGCTTGATATTTACGCTACCTGGCATCTCGCGCTATTCTCTCTCTCTCTTTCTCTCTCTCTCTCTTAAATATAGTGGCACGCTGATGGAAGCAAATAAAGCTTATTAGACGGTCGCGTGCGCTGTGAATATGCGTGCACTATCGCGCCAATTTAAATGGACACGCGTGTATGATCCTCACGCGAGTCAAAGAAGAATAGCAGAGTTTTCAACCTTCGATTTCTCGCTCTCTTGCTCTATAACGATAACTTTCAGTTTCTCTTTCTCCATTTTTCCTCTCGTTTTTCATTCTGCAGGCTCGTCACACGTTTCCATCGTTTGGATGAACATTTTTGCAACTACCGGAACATGATCAGCTCGTGATGTTTCCTAATTATAGAAATATTTATTGATGTACAAATAGAAATTTATGGCCATTATTATGTCATTTGTCAATTGACGTTGACGCAAGTTTCGCCGTTTAATCGTCGTCGAATAGTGTTGACGAATTTCTGGCGATGAACACACTCGTCACGAGAATCTCTCGTCGAGCGAAGGAAAGAAACTAATTACCATAATTTTTTTTTTCACTCTCTTTTTTCTACTCCAATTTTTCTTGGCGAAGGTGAAGGCGCGATGGTGAAGCAGATCGAAATGGTCAATTCGTAGTTTCTCATTCTGTCGGCTCGCGGTTTGGATCAATATTTGCAACTGCAGATGAAGGCGGGCGAAAAATGATCAATTTCGATGTAATCTCGCAGAACTGAGACGCGCAAATAAAAATATGTGTCCATTGTTACGTAACAAGTTGACACATGTTTCGTGTTTTAATCGTCCAGATGGTGCCCGGTGAAGAG
Source organism: Tetragonula carbonaria (assembly GCA_032399595.1). NCBI lineage: Eukaryota > Metazoa > Arthropoda > Insecta > Hymenoptera > Apidae > Tetragonula > Tetragonula carbonaria. The sequence goes on from JAUCRC010000020.1 coordinate 1,234,299, forward strand.
ATAAGGATCTTTCGTGTTTCATCGCGCGAGAAAAGAAGAAAAACAAGAAGCTAATTACCAATTGAATAATTGACATTTTTCACTGGAAACCTAAACCTCCGAGTGACAATCGGAACATACTCGTCGAAGTGACATTTCTGACGTTTGAAAGTACGCGAAAAGATGAAGAGAGTAAAAAAAAATAAATAAAGTGGAAACAAATGTGTAAGTTCTCTCTATGAACACGACATGAAATCCGGTTGATTTTTCGATCGGGAAATATCAATTGCCGTTTCGTTATAATTTAATTCAGTGCTCACAGCACAGCGGCTCTGCGTTTGACGAGTACGCTTCATTTCAGATACACACTTTTCAAATAGGGATGGCACAGTCGGCAGGTCAAAACAATTTTAATTTCCCCCTGTCTCTGTTTGCGCGTGTGTTTTTTATTCTTTTTGTTTCGTTTTTATACGCGCGTATTTACCCGATGCGCCAACGAACGAAGACGTCCATTTTGATATTCGCAATTAACTCTGTAATTAACGCGCCACACAACATAAATCATGTCTAATTATCGCGCGTGTTCCTCAAAGTCGCCGCGCGAGTTGAAGCGTCACACGTCGAAGTAACACGCGGAAACTTCGTTGCACGTACGCGTTGCACAGGTCGTTCGTGTTGAAATTTCAATCTCATTGCTGAATTATGACGCGATATTTATTGAGAAAAAAAAAAAAAAGAACGAGCGTAACGCAGCATGTAGAGAAAATTTATGCCGAGCACGCGTATTTCTTCCTCGCGTCAAACTTGCAGACTCGATGTCTGCGAAATAATAACACTTGAAAACACTTATCATCGTCGCCGCCTTATTCGAGAATTATGAAATACTCTTTGCGTAATAATCTGTCCAAGACTTTTTCTTTCTCTCTCGTGTGTTCCAACGATAAATAACAAAAGCATTATTCTTCACTTGCAATGCTCCATCGATGCACAGTATCGAACGTACATTTACATTTTTATTCCCCCCCGGTATATCGCAGCGTATTAATACATATGTGTGTGTGTGTGTGTGTGTGTGTAATTTATGCTACCCTAGATCTTTTAATATTAATAAACTGTTCTCTCGTTCGTATCTTCGAATTCTGCTCTACCCACACGAGAGAATTTCTCATTTAATTGATATATTCATTTAACCGAACATTATAATAACGAGTAAATTTTTTTAACGTTATGCGAGTAAATTGTCATTCGATCACGAGCGATACGCGACATGAAGTCTTCCTTCATCGTAAATCGATCAGCATTGTGTGCACGTGTTTCTTGTAATGTAAATTATTTATAGCTTGATAAATATTAATAAGCGTTTCGAAGTCGTAAAATATTTAAAGAACCGGTTCGAGTAAAAAGGAACGCGGTGAATTTTTGTTGCTTTCAGCAAATCGAGTTCGATTTACTTCTTCACGCGTTTAGCGGAAGCATTGGAAAACAGCTGAAAATAACAATTTATCGCGAAATGATGATAATTTCAATTCGTTTCGTAAGATATTAAAACATTTTCATGTACTACTCGATATGTTTCTTTTTTCATTGATTAAAGTGTTGAATTAACTTTCTTTTTTTCCATTGCCAAATGCCTCGTCTTCAGTTCAACTCGGAGAGACGCGTTATAGTTTATTTATTCTCCCTCCCATTACCATGTAAATAACCAAAGGGCAAACAATTCTTTTCCTGCATCTTTATGTATTTTCACACAATACAGCTTTGAATATGTATGCGGTCGTACATTCATTTACGTTTAATGCCACGCGAGAGGAATATAACGAAAGTTCAACGTTAAAATGGATATATATATATATATATATATATATATATATATATAATTATAATATATATGTTTGTGAAGAACAATTTATACTCGATAATCGATAAAATTTTTGATACTTAATTTTTAGATTCTTCTTAACCCAATGAGATCGTATTTAAATACCCTACTTATTGCTGTGAGATCAGATTTAAATACCCTACCAGTGGGGATGAGAGCATGATTTTTTTTAAAAAAATCATATAGAATCAACGAGTACGGATAAATGTCCAAAATTTTGGACATGCATAATACTAAAAGATTGGACTGAGCAATATACATAGCAACTAGTGATGATTGTCAAATGCCATAGCAACTTCATGCTACGACTGCAGCTCATCATTTGATGCGATGGGGTATTTAAATATAGACGAAACGACGAAATTTAATGAAAAATTCCAGAATTAATCGATTCAACTTGAGTAAGTGAATTCTTATAGTGATTGCAAGTTAATTTCAATGTTCATTCGAATTAGCGTCGAGATAAAGCACGTAGTTTATCTGACAATATATAACAGCCAAGGAAATGTTCTTTTCAATTTATTCTCTATGAATGATAGATCGTTAATGCTATAACAGAAGTTCAAGTAACATTTATCTGTGACTCAATACTAACTTTTTGCTGATATATATATATTACGTACCGAATAGTATTGCTACTAAGACGCAAGATCTGTGTTCTTATCATCACAGTTCTACGTTGCGTTTTGTTAATGCCGGCAGGAATTCGGTTCAACGTGATTTAATTAACAGAAATTCCAGTTTCGCTGTGACAACGTTATTAGAATTTATCTAGGCATACAAATGAGCGAGTTTACACTAACCAAAAAAAAAAAAAAAAAAATGACAGCGCATCCATAATTTTCCTATCTTTGAATATTCGCAAAAATATTCTCTCGTCATTTACTAGAATGTGTTAGAAAAATCCTGTCATTTGATTACACGCGAAGAAATGAGAACGTGAATAGCGCGTCGAATTCCGAAATATAAATAATATAAATAATATAAATATATAAAAAAATAATAAATAATATAAAAAAAAAATAAATAATATAAATAAGTATATGCGGACGATTTGACGTTTGTAACACATCGTCAATATTAATATGCATTGTCTGCTATTTTTAATATTCTTCTCTTTTCTCTCGGTTTTCGCACGACTTCTTGCATTGAACTTGCTGCGAGAGTTCAACGTTCTCCGGAAAATTTTCCCAAAGTCATCTCTCTTTCTCTTTGATGGCAGCGAACTTTTTACACACTTCGTTGAACGCACGCTTCGTTCGCGTTATTTTATCCGGATTAAAAATTGCTAGCCGCGATTATCATAAGTTTGTTCATTCGCGTGTCAATTAAATCAATACATATTTTATATATATATATATATATATATATATATATTAAAATGAATTTTATAAAAGGGGATTATACAATTCCCGCCTATGGATTTCCCCTTTTATAAATTTTATTTCCACTTTACTGCGATATCCAATTTCAGCCAAATCATGACACTTTCCTCCACCTGTGCGTTTATCGGCTTAATACCTGCTCTTTCTTTCGCAAATCGCGAAAATAATAATACGTATAAGCCAATCGGGATCTATCTAGATTGAATCTTTTTTTTTCTTTTTTCATCCGTAAAATGAAATTTTTGCCATCGAGCCCGGCTCGATGAATATTTACTTTATTATGAAGAATATACGCGAATTGAAGCTCGTGACGATATCCTATTATCGTCGCGATTTAAACAGCAGAACCATTGATTAATAACTATAACACAGAGAATCGGACAAAATAACGGGAACACTGTTTATAAGCGGACGTTTTGCGTAAATTAAAGAAATGTGAGTTAAACGAAGGCAGCTTTTCACTATAATATTATAACGTTGTATTTCATATTGTAACGAATATTATATTTTGGTTATTTTATTTATATATATATATATGTATTTTTATATCTCCAAACTTTTTACAATTTAAATACAATTCTATTTATGATTGTCGTGTAAAGTAGTTGAAATTAGTAGCAACGAGTTTGTATAATTTGCACATTATGTATTACGTATATTATGCATATATTATGCACATTGTATTTTTGCACCTTAAAATTCTCAGCAAATGCATAAAAACCGGCGGTCTTTATTACAATTTTACTTTATGTAATCTCGTGATTGGCAGCAATGAACTTGTATGGATACCGCGATCTACACGGCATGAAATCGAAGTTTTGAATAACTGCCCTGAGTTGGCATAGTTGGCCAAGACCTTAACATTATAACAAACCTTGATATTACAGAGAAATCTATTTTGGAGAAATAATTAGCTATTGTGGCTCGTCTGCGAGTACTTGAAAATTTCTCTGCAGGAAAATAATAGTATATAATGGCCGATTCGCACTATAACGACCGACGACGCTGCAGTAATGTCACGTGACTTTCAACGTTGGTAACCATGGTGACATGGCGTCGTCGTGCGATTTTCGATAGCCTAATAACCATAGAAGGTATGGATTTACATCTTTGGTCCTACTTCTCTTTCTTTTTCTACGAATTTACATTTACGCGACAAGAATCCAATCTTCTGAATTCTCTAACTAGAGTTCGTTGAAATTCTTTGATAAAAAGATTATCGAAAAAATCGAAAGCAGGTAAAAATTTCTATATTCTCGCTCGAGTGTTTCAGCTGTTATTGATGATAGAAAAAGAATGCGCTAGATTTGCTTTGCTGGTGTCGCATAATCTGATGTTAATGGCTTTTCGAGATATTCGAACATGCTCAGGTGGCTTGCTTGCTATATATAGCATGTTTCAATAATTTAAAATTTTAAAGTTAAAGTGTCTCTTAAATTAATAATTTCTCGACTTCGTTTACGCACCTTTTTGTTTCTACAAAGCGACCTTGAAATTCCTCCACCAACGGGGAAAAAAAATAGATCACGATTACGGGCCTCTCTCTCTCTCTTTGTACTGAACAATTTTCGTTAATAAAATTTTTCCATATCTCTGAAAGCGACGGTGATGCTCGAAGTAATTGGAACACCCTGTATATCTTAATGTCCTTTTCACTGGTGCACCGTGCAACGCAATATCATTACCAAACGAAATCCGCATTTTTTTTCAAATCAGAATATCAGTATCGTTCGAGCAAATTATTTGCCATTTCGGCTCCTTATCGTGGCCACTGCCAGCAAGATATTTAATGCAAGTTTTATCGAAGCTTTTTATCTGCGCCGCGGGATGGCCAGCGATATTGGTAGTTTAATTACCTTTCTCGCCTCTTTATTTACACCTGCGATCGATCGAGATTTCGATGATTATACGAACACCGACGGTACCGAGATACTTTTTTTTTCATTGGCGGCCGGCGTACCTGGCCGCTTGATCGTTCTGTTGAATTTATCGCCATTTATCACATATTTTTGTTTTCTCATTTGCGGAGTGGCCCCCGCGTTGCTAGCAGAGACCGAGACAAGCGTCGCGCCTTGAAGATGAATGGTTTTGTACATCGATGACGTTGACGATTCACAGTGGTGTCACTTGCTTTCATCGTGAGACCGAACTACTTACTGCGAGGCCATTAATCAATAATGAGATATTTATTAATGGGAAGATATCAGCTTTAATTATTATATTCATAATATTATTGATAATACACGTATTTCGTCAAATTCGGCGTCAAAATTTATGTGTGATTCGATTTTTGAATTCTATGTGTACTATGTTACGCTATATCGCGCTACATTACATTATATCGCGCTACATTACGCTATATCGCGCTACCATACGCTATATCGCGTTATATTGCGCTATATTACGCTATATTACGGTATGTCGCGCTATATTGCGCTATATTACACTATACTACGCTGTATCGCGCTATATTGCGCTATATTACGTTATATTGCGCTACATTACGCTATGTTGCGCTATATTGCATTATATCGCGCTGTATTACGCTATATCGCGTTATATTGCGCTATATTACGCTATATTACGCTATATTGCGCTATATTACGCTATATTACGCTATATTACGCTATATTACGCTATATTATGCTATATTATATTATATATATCGAATATTATATTATATATCATATATATCGAATATTATATTATATATTATGTATATCGAATATTATATTATATATTATATGTATCGAATATTATATTTCATATATATTTTAGATATATTAAATTGCAACGTATACACATACACACACACATTATATTTGATACATCTTCTACATCATGCACTTGGAAATACAAGTTTAGATCCCAATGTAAATTTTGGGAAAACGTCATGAGATTTTCTACGTTGAAAAATTCATTTAGCAATAATTAACGTTATTATATGAACGACCGAGTTTTTAACCAACTTGCACACGAAAAATTTAATAAATTTGGTCAGTCATATATCGTGGATTTCAAGATCCCAAGTTCCTTTCGTACCACATTCTTCTCTAAAAATCTTGAACATTTCTCAGTTACTTTATAGCGTGATATAACTACAACACGTATACTATAATTACAACAGTATACTACAGTATGATTATAACAAGTTCGGCAAGGTTACAACGATTTTGTCGAAATGTTGTTTCAAATCACTCCTCGACTCGCGTTGAGATTTCTATTAATCCGAATCTGATGAAGAATTAAAGCTTGCCAAACGTTCGAGAGCTCTCGCACGCCCTAAGTTTCGACTATTGTACGAGAAAATAGTGGCAGCCACTCTAAAATAGCGGCAACACTTCATTTTCGGCAATGAACTAAGAAAGCAATGACATAATTGTCACACACTCTCTCTCTCATACGCTGTATTCGCGTATTTATCTCTCACAATCATAGAGGAGCATCTCTCGCATTCACGCGAAAAGATGGAGGGCGAGATATCGAAAAATTGGCAACAAAAGTCGCACTATCTGTCGATAGACGTCCTGGATATTTGTTAGCTTGGAATGAACAGCCGTATGGCTAACACCGGGCCTGGTCTACCTTATCACCGGATGCCACGAGATGTTGAAGCATGGACGTGGCTAACGCTGGAAGCCGCTAAGCGGAGGTTGGCTGTCACGGGCGAGCTAGTGTATGGCCAACGAGCGAGCAAGGGTTGCGTGGACGAACCAAGCAATGCCTCTCTTATCGCTGAACGTCAAGGACCTCGTTAATAAGGACCTTGTGAATCTACTCTCTCTCTCTCTTTCTTCGTGCGACTTTCAACCACCGATAGACACAGCTCTCTCTCTCTCTCTCTCTAGATTTTTCACACTTTCGTATTATTCTGCCTTTATGTTGCCTAGAGCAGTAAGAGTGACGCAAGCAACGAGCCCGAATTGCACGTATTTGGATCTAACGACTGGCTTGTGTCGAGAGGCGTTGCTTGAAATCATCTACAAGGTTTCTCAACGAAGGCAAAACGTCCCCCCAAGACGTAAAATTCGCATTTATTGTCCAAAGTTTTATTTAATACCAAGTGTTCAAGTAAAAAGCGTGCACCTGCAACTGTCGATCGAGTCGAGTCGTTGTTAACCAGGTAGCACAAAAGTATAATAGTTTATACTGTGAGTGTAAGTAGGGTAAGTCGAGGAGTGGATGGATCCACCTGAAGGAACTTTTTTTTAGAGGAGTTGTTTTTTAGGAATTGGGAATTACTTTTTATAGATTCTGTTTTAAAGGAATTATTAAATATAACAATTAATATAACTTAACATAACAATTACTTAATGTATAAGATTTCAAATAAAAATTTGAAATTTTTTTTTTTTATCATAGCCTTTATATTCACAGTATTCAATTTATCAATTGATTTAAATCGTATTCAGAGTTAGAATCAGAATTAGTTTCAGGATTTAATTCGGAACATTATTTTAATTTTCTCATCCGAATATATAAATTTGTAAGGATAATTTTAGTAGTTATTTTTTATAGATCGTTGATAGATTGAAATTTTTTATTCAATTTAATTATCACTAGTAATATACATATTTATTTGTGAAAGTAAATACACATAAATTTGTAACGTGTTACAAGCAGAGAATTAAAATTAAAGTTGTATCGTTTCTTTCTGAATCATTTGTCAAACTTCTGTTTCAAATTATCGTAACACGGCGGTATAGACATCGTAATGAAAATTTTAAAGCTATTCAAGTACGAATGAAATTACGCTCGAGCGATTCTAAGAAAAGGAAATAAAATGATTTTTTCCACAGTATGTAATGTCGTGTACGTGATAATGAATGAAAAGACAAGGGAAAAGTAAATAGGTACTCCCTTGACAACAGTTAGTTGTCAGTTATTGTTACATAATTGGAATACTCATTGTTCTCCTTTGCAATATGGCTGCAAGTTTCGTTTCAACTGCAATTCTTTCTCCATCTCTCGCGTTATATTACTCCTTGTTGCCAGTTTAGGTATGACGTTTAATATTTACGGTGCTGATATAACTCACATAGCGTTGCAATATATACGTGCCTTTATTTTTATTTTTATTTTTTTATTTGTGTGAAAAATTGGCGCAATCATTTTTTTCTTTTATTTACTCATTTTATGATGAAAATTATTTTGAGCAACATCTAGAAGGGTTACGATAACGAGTGCTATTTTCAGGAATCGATACATCGAATACATGTCTTCGCAATTTTTCTCGTAAAATTTCGATTATTCGTTTTATTTCTCTGAATTTTAACAATAGCAAATATTTTTATTGAAAAGCATCGTATGTACAATTATCGTGCATAAACGATTGGACAGCTAGGGTATTTCCATCGGAAGATTAATATTTTTGTTCCGTTTCCATCGTTACGATCAATGTTAATTTTACTACACCGCTCTGCTAAATTTAATCTAAAATGAGGATTATATGTTCGTGTCACTCAATTTCGTCATTTATGTCTAAAATTTCGACGAAACTTTGATAAAATAATCGCTGAAAACATATATTTTAATCCTTCTAATATCCATAAAAATAAAAGCCAAGATCGAGCTTATAATAATTAATTTTATTTACATTGATGTTGTATATCATAATTGATATTTATATTATATATATGGCATACAGTAAGGACATAACTGAATGATGATGTAATGATAGAAAAATTGTCGATACATCAAACTATCACTACTTTGCGAAGGAAAATCAAATAAGAATCTACGTGGCCTCACATTTAAGAGCTTCTACTTTGATCTTAAGTTCGTTTTTCTTTTCAAAGATATTTTTTATATTATATTATATTTTATTATATGATATTTTTGTATTATATTATATTTTATTATATTATATTTTTATATTATATTATATTTTTATATTTTTATATTATATTATATTTTATTATATGTATTTTTTATTATATTATATTTTATTATATTATATTTTTATATTATATTATATTATATTATATTTTTATATTCTATTTTATTCTATTCTATTCTATTTTTATATTCTATTCTATTCTATTCTATTTTTATATTATATTATATTCTATTATATTATATTTTTATATTATATTATATTATAAGTACTTTCTCAAAAGTATTCTGGAAAAATTGTAGAAATTCAAACGCATCTCCAAAAGCATTTTGAAAATTGAAATTTTCTCTCTAAAACTTGTTGCACGATTCTCTTATTCAATTTTATCGAACTTCGAACATTAAAGGTTAGATGACGAGGGAAGGTTAAAATTTTTGGAATTTCTGTTGTTTAACTGTAATGTTCGAATTTTCAATGGGATTTTTGACACGATCTGCAGAAAAACTGCCACTCGAAGAGCAACCTAACAATTGAACCTAAACACTGACAAAAGAGCGTAAGAAGCGTACGTTGCTTGGCTTTCCAAAGGAAAACAGACGTACAACCTTCGATTTCGTCGTCGAGAAAATCTCCATAGATACTTCACATCCTTTCCGGGAGGACAGCGGATTCTTACCGGATAAAACCTTCACCATTGGTCTAACTCGACGTGTTTGGGGGAGGTCCAGCAACTCAAGTGAACACATCATGGATGCTCCCCTTGCGCCACACTTAGAGCCCGTCCTCGAAGGGGGTCAACAAGATCCCCTTGTCATACCACGGCGCAGCCCGTCCTCGTCCATCCCGAGGACACTTCACGGGAATCGAATTCGCGGTCAGAAAACTGGGACTGGGACGTTCATCGTCGCGATACCGCGTAATATGTGATTTGATCTTAATTCTTTCGGTTGGAAATTACTGGACAATAATCCTTCGTGAAACTAAACTACTTACTGCGGGGCCATTAATCGATAATGAGATATATTTATTAATGGGAGGATTTATCAGCTTTAATTATTATATTCATAATATTACTGACGATACATTCGGCGAATTGTATTTCGTCGAATTCGGCGAAAATCTATGTGTGATTTGATTTTTGAATTCTAAGTGTACACTATATTACGCTATATTGCGCTATATTGCGCTATATTGCGCTATATCGCGCTATATTATACTATATTATATTATATATATTGAATGTTACTAACAATAATCCTCGCCAACGATTCGACTGTATTCCCTAGCAGAGCCAGTTAGACTGTATTCCCTAGTAAAGAGAATGATTCATAACTTTTGTATGGACGGATTTGAACAAGTTTAGATAATGTTAGAATTACTAGACTGGTGGAAAATCACTGGTAAATTGATAATTCTTTCGTTTGATAGGTTTATTTATTGCTGCTTTTTGAAATTTTATTATTGGAGTAAAACTTTCCAATTTTTGACAGAAATTTGACGGATTTTAGATTAGGTTTGAATTAATGTTAGAATCACTAGAATAAAGTGAAGTTAACAGAAAATTTTTCATAGAAGTTCGACAAGTTTATTTATTATGGCGTTTTCGATATTAATTTCCAGTTAGTAATAGTTCTTGACAGAAGCTTGGCAGATTTAGGTTAGGTTCGAATTAATGTTTGGCAGACTTAGGTTAGGTTGGAATTAATGTTACTAGAATGAAATGAAAATGACTGGAAATTTTTCATAGAAGTTCGACAAGTTTATTTATTATTGTGTATTTCTAGAAATTTGGATCAATAAATTTAGATTGATCTAGAAATTCGTGTTAATAGAGAAGTAAAAATATCCAACTAGTAAATTTTGACAGAAATTTGCCAGATTTATGTTTAGGTTAGGTTTAATTACTTAGAATCGATAGATTGGTGAAAATGATTACTAATTTTCTATAGAAGTTTGATGAGTTTATTTATAGCGGTGTCTTTTTGGGATTACGGACAAACTTTTGGAATTATTAAGAGTAGTAAATATATCCAGTTAGTTTATAGATAGAAGCTTGACAGATTTAGGTTTGAATTAATGTCAAAATTACTAGTGTGATGAAAAAAACGATCAATTGATAATTTTCATAGAAATTCGATGAATTTACTTATGACGGCGTATTCTTGGGAATTTGGATCAATATCTGCTACAGTAAAATTAGTTTAGTTGCTAATAATAACTGAACTAGTAGGTTACTAATTTTTCATAGAAATTTAACACATTTAGATTTGGACTAATATTGCTACAATAGTGAAAATGACCAATTAGTCACTTTTTTTTTTTTTAATAGAATTTGATAAATTTACGACGGTGTATTTTTGGTAATGTTTGTTAGAACTAGAACTATCAGAATAATCAAAATGGCCGACTCGTAATTTACGGAGGTGCATCTTCGATTATTTATCTTTATAAAATGGTCAAAATGACCAATTGCTAATTTTTCGTAGATATTTAACTTACAATCGAGAAACAGATTTCTCTGGAATCAACGAAATGTAATTTCACTCGCTTTTCAATAGCTCGAAATACGCGAAATAGGCGAAATATGTTGTAAAATTCAACTATGAGCAGATATAACAAAGCCAAGGCAGCGGTTCAGGTTTTCTGATGGAAATTTTTCGCTCACCAGTTCAAATATCGTCACGTCCCTTGCAAGGAGGGGTCGGAAAAGAAATGATTGCGGTCGACAGCGCGATCGACGACAGGTCGACGATCCCAAAAATAATTCATCAATTCCGCACGTCAACTTTTATCATCGGGCAAATGCAAATCCAATTATTTTTTAATCAAATCGAAATATTCGAACGTGGTAAGATGTCCCAGTGAATACACTTTCCTATATATATATGTATATATATATAGCATCGAGATACAAAGAGATTATTTTTGCAGATTGAAATTACTTTAATTGACGTACGCAGTTGCTCGCGAAAGTAACTCTTCGAATTTTCTTAATGAAAATATTATACGCGTTACGTACGAATTATCTCGACATTTTATTAACACTGTAGAGAGATTTGGTTGTCGTAATTATATATTGATCATATTCGAAACAAATTCAAGTATAATATGTACAACGAAATGTTCACGAAAATATTTTCGAACAATCCATCATAATTTGTTACCAAATATACATGTTCTTACGTTAAACATTTCGCGATTTTCATTTGCATAGATTTTCAAATTCATTTAGCAAATACAACTGTCGCAGCCTCTCGTTACAATGTTAATGAAATTTTAAGATGTTTTGTATGATACACGTACACAAAACTTCCTCTCTTATAATTATTCGAATGCTTCCACGAATCACTATACGCACATTTTCATTTTATATTAAAATTATGTTAACAATAACTCCCAATGTTTACTACATATTTACGAGAAATAAGATTCTAATAAAATTGTAATGCAACATCTAATGATTTTCTAATCGTGTAACATATACACACACACACACACACACACACACACACACACACACGTGCGTCTGTAAACTTCAGTAGAACGCGAACGCGAATTGCCAGTTTCCTCTAATACTTGTCTTGGCTACAAGAACCAAAGACTTTGAACTGCTTATACATCAAGAAGAAGCAAAAACTGCGACGGAGATACGATGTATCTCCGTAAGAGAATTCCCACAGAATTCCCACGGATTAAACAAGAAATTGCAACTGAATAGCATCTAGAATCACGTTTCCCGTTGCATATATTTTTTTTTTACAAAAATTCTGTATTTCTGCCTGATTCGCTAAACATTTGATGTCTAACTGATTTCACTTTATAAATCTATTGATTGTGAACACGCTCGAATGTAAAATCGTCACGTCGTATTTATTTCGATAGATACTACTGAATATGAGTGTTGTAATGGATATATTAGTATATCCATATCATTATTATTATATATAGGTATTATCATGTGTATAGGTTTTCAATTTATATTTTTAATTTTTTAATTATTAATTTAAGTTAGACTTAGGTTAGGTTTAGGTTAGGTTTAATTTTTTTTAATTATTAATTTAAGTTAGATTTAGATAGGTTTAGGTTGGGTTTAGTATACAACCTAACTTGAAGGTTAAATTATGTATTAGACTTAGGTTATATATAAAGTTATATTATATAATATATATATTATATTTATATATTATACATTATATTTGTATGTTATATTTGTATATTAGGTTAATTTTTATTATATATATATATATATGTATATATATATATATATATAAACTATACCTATATATATGTAGGTTTTTAATTTATGTACAGGTATAATTTACAGTAACATAAAGAGCGGAATTTATTTTCGAGAGAATTTATCATGATGAGACACGATATGATCGATAATCATATTTATGAGAAAGGTTCGGAACTGAATAGGTATACACAGACACACACACACACGCTGTACGTACCTTGATATACGTAGATATACATGGGCTGACATGATGTTTGAAAGAGTTTGGCAGTGAAGCCATGTTGGCTAGCCACGTTCCCCCGATATTTCTACAGCGTAAAACGGAGAATGCAGATTACGCTGCTGGAATGGAATAACATGGTAGAAAATGCCGAGGATGATGCATGCGCCAACTGGTGCTGCTATACAGATGAAAAACAGTGTCTTACGAGGAACTTATGGCGTTCTTTTCGTCCTCATACATTTACGGCACCTCTGCCGATGCATTTGCCTTTCTTCTTCATTCTCTCTCTCTCTCTCTCTCTGGCAACTTAGTGGCGCTTATCATCGCGTGTGTATTTGTGGTTGTTCTGCTAAACGAGTTATATTCATAAACTTGGCGCGGGTTTTACAGAGAGGACTCGATGTTATTAGTTTGTTATTTCCGTTATTTCAACAAAAATCGTGTATTGTAACACAGTGAAACTTGGAAGTTGGTATTCGAATATTCTCACTAGTATCTTCGAACATTTGTACTTGAATTGTTGTAATTTTGTAGAAGAAAGTCGTAGGGAAATGAATGAATCTGGATTTCAGACAGCAAAATCGTCTCAGAATTGCAAATAATATTCATTTTCAAGTCTCTCGACAATATATTGTTTTCACTGCTATTATTACATTGCTATTAATTTCTTCTTATTGTCTTTTACCGCACCTTCTTATTATTCTAGACTTATATAGCTATTGTCACATTATATCACAATTTTACTTCTTTCTTTTGGCACTATTGACGATTAGTGTCGTACCCACTTAACATTGAACGACAAATTGAGGGGAAAATATACGGGGTGGATGTGGATTAATATCCAAAAAAAAATCTTATCCTTATTGATGTTAGTCAAAGATATCAGTGCGGCGCGTGTAATGAACAAAAAAAAAAAAAGAGGAAGAAATAAGAAAAAAGAAAGACAGAGAGAGAGAGAGAGAGAAAGAGCACGTGTGTGTCATCCGGTTCTTGCCAGTGGACTCTTCAATAAGACAACCCAGTAGGCCGCTACCTTAAACACTGGGATAATGGAGGCCGAGGCGGAAGTTGTATATGTAGAAACGGACAATAGGGACGAGTGCTTGCAAGAATTATTCTCGGTGAAAATCCTTCTGGCCGAGGGTCTACCACTAGCGTCGTCATGTTTTCTTCTCGTTAATTATCTTCCCTTTCTTCGCTTTAATCAGTCGATTCAGGAGACCGTGACAGATGGTAATTCATTCGCCGAAACGTACCTTAAATTTGTACCTTATGATCGTGAACGTAAGCACACGGACGAGTTTTATAATGCATTTCTAATAAAATGGTTACCTCAGAAGGTAAACTGTCATTATGAATGAATCTTACGAGGGCCTTTAACGACACTTTCGCAACAGTATCACGGGAACTTCAATTAATCGAGAAATTTCTCGTCTAACGGATTCAATTATCTTGATATCGTACGAATTAAGATCATTGCGAGAATGGCAGTTTAATATTTCTTTCTTCTTTTTTTTTTCCCTCTTTTCTAGCTTCGAAGTTCGCGAAATTTCTCGTTTTCTGCTTGAAAATTGTTTTCTCTGGAGATTGATTTTCAATGAGAGAAAGTTTTATTTCAACTGCATGATAAAAAAAAAATAGTAGGACAAAAAATTCCTAAAGTAGAGAAATTGTTGCTGGAAATTTCTTGCTTATTTTTTTTTTCATGAAGTATGAACAATAAATGCATCGATAGAGATCTTTGCGGGTAAAACGAAAAGATCATGATGCTGAAGATTCGATTTTCTATTTGAATACATGTTGTCAAGATTATTGTTTCGATCATTTTGTCATTCAAATGATATACTTCTCGTCAAAAGAATGTTTACAAATTTTCTTTCGTGAAACGAAATCTTTCAAGAATTTTCATAATGCTGCAACCAGTTTTTGGCTAAACTAATAAATCGACTTCAGTGTTAATAAAAATTACATTAATCAAGCACTATTTGTACGACGATGTTATATCAGACAGAGACGAAGAAAACTATGAATCCAATAATGATAAAGATATTCCACTTCGTTCGTTCACTTCAAAACTAAACATTGTTCAAATATGATATTCTGTTTGAAGGAAAACAACCTTGATATTGAACGTTTTGAAACTCCCCCGCGTATAAAACAATTCGATACATTGTCCTGCATGAAAACTGCGTGTGAAATAATTTTTTAAAAGTTATTGCAAGCTGGGTGAATCACCCTGTATATTTTTGCTTAATAGTACATCAATGGGACATTACACTTTATCGCTATACCTTTCCATCTTCGTAAAATATATTACAAGTATCACTTTCTCCACATAAGTACCCACTTGTGTATCATATGTACTTACGTTATACAGACTGACACGCTTTCATTTATTTCAGGAAATGCTCTTATCCTCAACTGGTTTTATTTTATTCTTCATCTTTCTTACATTTAAACACTCGCACGTACGAACAAATTTCTCGATGTGTCTAATTGACTTGCAGTTGACTAATAAAAAAGAAAATATTAGAGAAAATGGCTAGAAAGTGTTGCTTCGTAAAGAAACAATTTGCAAATTATAGTAAAGACATAATTTCTTTACAATAATATACAACAATAATAATAATAATTATATGAACAATAGTAATAATGTAAGAAAAACGTAATACATGTATCATCAAGTAAACAAGAGAAACGAAGTTAGAGCAACGTTAATAAAATTAATTAAAATCTATGCTAAACCTAAACCTAACCTAACCTTGTACAGAATTTAAAAAGAAACGAAGTTAGAGCAACGTTAATATAAAACCTAACCTAAATCTTAATATAAAACCTAACTTAAACCTTATACATTGATATAAAACCTAACCTAACTAAATCTTATATAGAATGTGTTTAAAAATCGTGGTTCAAAACCAGAAAAGAGGGTGGTTTTTTTCATTCGAGGTTTTTGCTTTCGAGCTCGACAATATATCAAGCATACTTGAATTTAATTAGTAAACTTGAGAGAAAATAATAATTAACAGAACATTATTCTGCGCGTAGAAATAACTAGTGTTCAAGCCAGTTCTCTTGAAAATGAAGCTTAAAAATGAAAAAAAAAATGTTATTTCGCTGTATTTCCCACTTATTTTTGTACGTGCAGAAAAATTGCCTGTTAATTGTTCATTCAGCTAAATCACAAGTACACTTGATAAACTTTCAAACTCGATTCTCTTGAAAACGAAGCTTTAGATGAAAAAAGATTTTTTTTCCTTGCAGGCTTATTCTTTTACGTAGAATCACCCTTTTCTTTTCGAATGTTTCGCCGTGACCTCGGAAACATCCTGAAACAATAACACAATCATTTACCATTGTAACCCAAGGGATTTACTATTATTTCACGATTTTATACGCTCAATCTCTGAGAAAGAGACATTGCGAGTTTTTCCATGAAGGATCGTCATCCCTTTCTCTGAATGTTTATCAGGACTTTCGAATAATCCTACAATTATGATTACAAGGAATTTACTTCTTATTTCAATTCTTTTAAGAAAGTAAAGTCGTGAATTTTCCCATCACGTACACTCATCTGCTTTTCCAAATGTTTCACCAGGATTTCGGAAGAACAATCTGCACAATCCCTTACGTTGTGGCTCGAGTAATTTATTTGTTACTATTTCACACGCGCAATCTCCAAGGAAGTGAACTCGTGAATTTTTTCATTACGCGAGATCATCCTTCATGGTTTTTCTCCATAACTTTGGAAACGGCCTGTACAGTCTTTACAGATTATTAATCATTTATATTGTGACCGAGGGAGTTTGCTTGTTACGATTTTGCACGAGCAGCCTCGCGAGAAAGTGAACTCGCGAATTTTTTTCATAATCCTCGCGAAAATAATTAATTGGCATCGTTAATGTAGGTTAACGCGGCAAGCGGCGCAGAAGAATAGGATGGCAATAGTTAACTCGGGCTCTCTCGCTGTTACGCGAGGAATATTAGTGCCGCCGCGTCGGGGGAGTTTCGTGTAAGAAGCACTCGAGAATAGACCCGCGGTTATGGGATTCCATAACGACGAGGCAAGCTATATACATAGATATAAGTAACAGCCGTAGCGTTTCGTTCTACGTTTCATCACCTTTTTCGCCCTGTTCTTTCTTTCTGTTTTTCTTTTTTTTTCTTTCCTCTTCTTCTTCTTCTTCTTCTTTTCTCTCTCTCTCTCTCTCTCTCCTTTTTCTCCCAGGGCGTTTACTCCTCCGGCAAAAATGAAAGTAATAATTACCGAGCGCTCTGCTTGACGCGCAATTTTCACCCCCTGTCTCGTTTCTCGGTACACGCCTGCACGTTTTCCACGAGGCAGAGGAAAATCTAAAATATCCGTGAAAATTACAGTTACCGAGCTGTTTAAGCGATTTTTCGTTGATTTCTTTCAATCGAAAGACGACTCGTAACACGACAACGAACAACAAGATCCTTGTAAATGAACCTTGTCGTTCGTTTTTATCGTCGTCTATCAGCATTATTTATCTTGCGTTTGATCTTCATCGCTGGATCGAGGATTTTCATCCACGTAAATTCATGCTCGCGCGGGATATGAAAATAGAAAACGGTTGAAAATTGCTTTACGCTATCAAATATTATCAAATATTGAAAGCACTGTGTGCTTCGGTATATTTTATACATTTTTCCTTCTTTTTTTTTCTTCTTCCTCTTTGTATCACGCGCATCCGGTGCAATTTTGCATTTTAAATTCGCTGCAAAAATTCGCAGTCTATTTAATCACGTCACGGCTTATTTAATACACCGTCCGATGTGCATTATAAATAACCGAATTGTTAAGTGTATTAGCATTTAACGTTCATTGCACCCGCTAAGCTTTTACCTGCTACGTACAATTTTAACGATATGATTGAGCAATTTGCTCGAATTGTTTCCTAGAAAACGCTTTCAACCGGGAGGTCAACAAGTTCCTTTTTGTCCTCTTTCTGCGAAACATTTGAAAAAAAAAAAGGAAACGCCTCGTACGAACGTTCATTTGACAAATATAAAAGGACAAACGAAACGCGATGATAATGTTAGAGCGCTGCAATAACAAAATTTCAAAATATCTTGTACAACAAACGTAATGCATCTCTATGTAAACATTTTTGTACGTATTAATTTAAGATACGGACGTGTTTCAGAATTAGTCTGTCAGATTAGAGATTTTTATACATTACTCATGTTCAGATAGTTTGGATAATTTATAAACAGTCTTCTATAAATTTCGACGAGATTTTTTTCTATACAATAGCAATTGCCATTTTATAAATCGAGTGTATATTAGAAGACGACTAGATGGCTTTTTGAAGATAATGGGCTCGTTTCCTATACTTATCACCCCACGCGAGTATATTCTCATGGGAAATTCTAAAAATCCTCAGACTTTTATTAACATCCCTCGATCTATGATTTAACCTCTATATATTGAGAAGAAGAAAGCTCTGAAATGTAGAGTCAGTGTTAGCTTGAATTGTCAGTCAGTTGTTAGTGGTCAGTTATTCTTCAATTAGAGTAGTCATATAATCTTCAATCAGAGTTATCATTTTTGTTTTTATTCAAAGTTCTCAAGAGTTTTCAGTAATTTCTTAGTCAGTTATCAGTTTTTAGTTAGAAGTTTTCAGTCAGAGTTGTCAGTTGGTTTTCATTCAGAATTGTCAAGGATTTTCAATCACTTGTCAATTCAATTTATAGTCATTTCTTAGTCAGTTGTTGGTTAGAACTCTTCAATCAAGATTGTCAGTTAGCCTTCATTCAGAATTGTCGAGGATTTTCAATTTCTTCTCACTCAGTTCAGTTTCATAATCACTTTATAGTTAGTTGTTAGAAATCTTCAATCAGAGTTAATCCTAAATAGTCATTCATTTCTTAGTCAGTTGTTGGTTAATAGTCTCCAATCAGAGTTATCATTTAATCTTTAACCAGAGTTATCAGTTATTTCTCTTATTAGTCAACTATCAGTTGTTAGAAGCTCTCCAATCAGAGTTGTCAACAGTTACTTCACAGTCAGTTGTTAATCTAGTCTTAATCTTTAACTTAATTCGTTTCAGAGTTAATGCCTGTCAATCAAAGCTCATTAAGCACAAGAAATAAATCCAATATGATTACTAGAATTCATAATTGAATTATTCAGTCCCACTGAAACGAAAAGCTGAACAAACCAAATATTTTCGTTAGTCGCTGTGCAACTGTATAACTATATACAGTGACTCTAGGCCAACTTAGGGGTAACTTAAGGGTAACTCCTCGCCGTTGCTAAATTTACAACCAGATGCAAATATGCTCGCCTCGCGTCGACACGACATGGCCATCGCATTCATCTTTGTTAATTGTAGGTCAAGGCGCGTTAGAAGTGTATTAGAAAGGCGTCGGCGACATTCGTTAAACACGGTGATTGGCAATTGGGAATTTTGTAATTCACCTTTGACAGCGCAACCTTTGTCCCTCAGTGTTTGAACAAGCGAGACTAATTTAATCTCTTTAATCGCGTACGACGAAATATTTCAAGAAAACCTATTCTATTGCTTTTGGATCAATGAGTCAAGGTTCGACTTTCCATTTTCTCGCGGCGAATCTTTGATTTGCTACACGACATTTTTCAAAGTCCATCCTCACTCGAGATAAACGTTTAAACGGAGAAAACGGTTTGATGTGAAAACGCAAACGTGGAACGTATCCTTTTCGCGGGAGAAGACGACTGCGGGCAGAGATGTAGAAAAAGGCTCTTTCTTCTCCTCTCCTGTTTCTTCCTTCTTATTTTCACCTCTACGAT
Organism: Tetragonula carbonaria; assembly: GCA_032399595.1. Classification (NCBI taxonomy): domain Eukaryota; kingdom Metazoa; phylum Arthropoda; class Insecta; order Hymenoptera; family Apidae; genus Tetragonula; species Tetragonula carbonaria. The sequence continues at coordinate 1,254,637 of JAUCRC010000020.1, forward strand.
ATGTAAATATCGTAAGGCGCGCGCTTTTAATTAAAACAAATTAGCGTTCGCTCGGCGAATATTCGCCACGGCGATGATAATAATTAGCAGCAATCTCGCAGAACGCAGAACGCAGAACGCAGAACGTGACTACATTATTCAACAAATAAATTTCCACGTCGTTGGGCGAAAAGTTTCTGACAAGTATACAAATTACAACGCACCCGGCTAACGACGGAGAATTTCTGAGGAATTATCGCCGGAATGTTTCGCATCGCAACATGATCGAGCATTCTTCTCTTACCACGACTAATTACGGTTTATCACCTTGTATTTTCGCAACGGATACAAGAGACACGACGATATCGGGACAACAACAACGGAGTGGTGAGAGGAGGAAGGGGGCGGAGAGGAGAGATCGGGAGAGGCGAGTACTCCGAGTGTGCAGCCCTTCGCAGCATCGAATGCTTTTGGAATTTGCTGCGGAATGTACCGGGTATCGATTCGCCTGCAGTCGAACTTTAATAGCTCTGAAATACGTGTGCTAGACAAGCATAAAGGTAAATCGTTTTCCTACGTCGTGCTCCACCGACGAGACTTTTTCCATCGTGCGATACGCGTGCGTTGCGTTTACGCGCAAATAACTAGTTCAACAGTTGCCGCTAACTTCCATTCGAAACGATCGAGCCTTTCTGTTACGAATGAATAAATAACTGAAAAAGAAAGAGGACACTCGTTTCGACAACGTTTATTAGAACACATTGTGAATCGCCGCCAACTTCGGCGCCACCATTTTTTTTCTACTTATTCGCAGGACGTGCGTAAATGATTTCAGGCCTCGAACTCATACTTTAAAAATTGTTAATCAGATTGTATACGATGGTACAATAGTTCAAATTAACACTTTACCGACCGTGTATTAGCGGTGAATAATTAGCCGATTAATAGGTTATCGGTCGGTAAAGTGTTAAAATATGTTAGCCGATTAATAGGCTACCGATCGGTAAAGTGTTAAATAGTACGAAATTTTGTATTTTTTTTTTTCGTATCGCGACGACAATTTCACTCGGGCGGCCGACATTTGATAGAGTAAATTTTTAAAAACGTAAATGTTTGAAGTTTAGGTCTAATTTAAAATTAATCAGCCTTCTCTTATATTTTGTTAAAGAAGAATAGTGGGAAGACACTCGATATTAATTGAGATTTATGGGAGACCTAGTTGTAAATTCTCTAAATTGTGCTAATAAAAATTAGCTTGTGCGATTGATAATCGCCTTACGAGGCTGTTGCGATAAATATCGCAATAGTGATAAACTTGCACGACAAGGCGAGAAGAAAAAAAGAGTATTGAACTTTGTGAGCACGAGTTCGATTTCATCAGTTCGAACGGCCACTAACGAAAAGATTTTTGGAATTTTCCCTCGACGCGAAACTTTCCAGCAAGTTCGAGAGAAACGGATAAATCGATATCAGGTTGGAAAATATCGAACGATCCGTCTTTGTCTTTCACTCGAGCTGCTCGTTCGAAAGGATAAAACATGTAGAAGTTTAAACTCGGCAACTCTCCTGAAAGGTTTATACAGCGGTTCGCGAAAGAATTCGAGCGATTTGTGTATGCGAATAGTTTTTATCTTTTATCCGAAAAATGGGACGTAGCATCGGTTTAAAACTCAGTTGCCGAGGATTATGGCACAGAGTCGTTCGTGAAGGAATTCGAACGATTTACATATGCGAGTCGTTTTTATCTTAAACGTGATTCAGAAAATGAAACGCCAGTTTTACCGGTTGAAAACTTGACTTCGAAAGATTATTATAGATGTTGAAAATATTCGAGTACTCGCTGCAATTTTTTTTTTACGAATATATTATATATATGTGTGTGTGTGTGTGTGTGTTGTATAAAATATTTCGAAATTTTTAATGCTATATTTTAATACTATAGCGATCACAAGAATAATTACAAGATAGTGCAATTTTTATCAAGATCGTACAATTGAGCTCATGAAAGAATTTCAATACTTATTATTGGAATCTTTTTTATGGATTTTTCTTTTTTTTTTATTACCTGTGTCACATAAAACGTCTTGATATTTCATTAACATTTTCAACTCCGATTATGAGATTCGTCAAACAAATTAACAGTCATAAAATTCTGCAGTTCGTACTATGATATTATATTAGGTTGCACAACAGAATATTCAAATATTTTTACATATCTGAAATCTCTTTGTTTATTTATCCTAACAATTCATTAAAAAAAATAACAAAGCGCGTAATACTTCGAACTCAGCTTCTAAAGATTACACAGTTGTTCGCTTGCTGCCATTTTTTTTTTTTTTTTTAATAAACATGAGCAAAAAAATATGTTGCACGTTCTGAAGTTTCATTAGCGCTGCAGCGATTATAAGATTACGTCGATGAAATTTCATTAACGTTGATTATAATATGATAGAATTCATACGAATTGCACAGTTAACTATGAAAGAATTTCAATCTTTGTGGAATATTTTCTTTTTTTAAATATACATTACGTGAGATACTTTGAAATTTTATTAATCGCTGTACAGATTATAAGACAATCGTTGTTACTTACGAGAGAATTTCAACAATTGCAGAAAACCTTTTATAAATATGCATTATGCATGACATATAAAGTATTTTGAAATTTCATAGCCTGCAACACTTGTACAGACGTTTGATCGATTGTATAAACCACGGTGCTGAACATTTTTATCTCTTCTGATTCGAAACTACTAAAATTTCTCACTTTGAAAGTAAATTTCACGCTTAGCGCAATGAAACATATTTCTAACGCTGAAGAAATGCTGATTTCTGTTTAACAAGAAATCAGAGCTGCTACTGTACAAGATGCTGCGTCAATAAGCAATCTGCAAGCTTAAGGTGTTATTCGCGAAGATGAATGTTCTTTGGCCTCGAAGATATATAAGGGACCAAGTGATTAATTCTCACCTGTAACAGGTGAGATTCCATATTAATAGAAACAACTGTGCTTCATCCGATCTATTATTATTACGTGTACGTGCGTAATTTAACTGCGTAACACCCTGGACCATTCGTCAGTTCAGCCATAAGACAAACTTTGTGGCATTGAATGTAAAGCGTAATTTTATCAATCGCTATTAACTATTAATGAATCAATCAATCGAATCACAATTGAAATGATCGATGTAAAAAAATAGTGTTCGATTTAATTTTGATATCTCTTCAATAGAATTAAGTAAAGTATTTAAAATATTAATTAAAAATGTAATGATGATACTTGTAAACACATGCTTATATTCAATTAAAAAAATAATTGCGATCCCGTGAAATTTCAATTCGAATCGTAAATTCGCAAATTGTATATAACTGTTTCAACATTGAAATTTAAAGAGAAAGATTCGAAAGATTTCAATGTAGCCTGACAAGTAACACCTCGAAGATCGCCAGGACGATTTTCAATATCAATTTGGCCATTGTGCTCGTTGCCTGTCGCAAATGAAGAAATTAATCAACGAGTGCAAATAATCTTCACGATCAGCGATTAAATAACAAAAATTCGAAGGAAATGACAAATTACATACATTGAATAAACGTGTCAAAAATCGGTGACGTCACACCACATTATCGGTACGAGATTTTCAGAAAAAATTCTGATAAACTCGAACGCTCGAAATGGTGGAAGATGCAAGAGTCGGAATAATTTTCAATAAACGATATATGCGTTCACCGTGGGGCGGTTATTAAAGAAACGAGAGAAAAGAGAAGACAGAGGAATAGGAAAGGAAAAGGGAGCGTGTTTCGTACCGAGGGTCTGTAAGTGGACTCATCGGTAAGGCTTTTCCTGACAGGCTCGTATCTTAAACGCCAGCATGGTACCGACTAGGTCAGAGGATGTATTCACGTGAAGGGATGGCGATGAGGGGGCGGGGGGATTGAATTGTGTTTAGCGTGCAGTATTCTGGTGGCGATTGAACGAGATCCGCCAGACAGGCATCTTAATCTGAATAAGGGAGACTCGACGTTATTCTTTCTATTCGATGAATTTCCTATGAAATTCGCGATATTCACGAAAATTGACAAAAAAGAATCGAGGAAGTTGAACAATCGCGAAATCTGCCGGTTATTTCGCGAAAACCTAGTTAGTTGAAGGAAGAAAGTTTTTAGGTTAGGTTCAGATTGGGTTTAGGTTAGATTTAGTTCTTGAAAAATATTAGTTAAAGGAAGGAAGTTTAGGTTAGATTTAGTTCTTGAAAAATATTAGTTAAAGGAAGAAAGTTTAGGTTAGGTTTAGTTCTCGAAAAATATCTTTTCCTTCCCAAGTATAAATAACAATTAAAAGTCATCTCTCGATTAGTGTGATTTGTGTGTGTGGTTTATTTTCGATTCGAGAACAAGGCTGTGTCCTTTTTCTGCGTTTTCTTTTTTCAAAGAAACAAGTTCTTTCTCTACCGAACAATCCTTCCTTCTGAATGTCCGCCATTTCTGCTTACGATTCGTTCCCTCGAAACATCGAAATTCTTTCGAATGACTGACTCACTGGGACCGAGATCTATTTAGTTAACAGTAGAACGAAATAATCAATCTATGATCTTCGTTGGGTATTAACCGATTTGAATATTTATTATAGATTTTGACAGTGTATTTTTAGAAATTTAAATGATTTTACAAGTAAAAGCTTGTGCACTCCATTGTATTATAAAGTCCTCATCTGATATTAATAACATAAATAATTAATAATATAAAAATCTAGTATTAATAATATAAATAATTAATAATATAAAAAGCTAGTATTAATAATATAAATAATAATAATTAACAATAGTACCAGACTTATTAGAACAATAATTCTAATAACAGACTTATTAGAATAATATCATTATTATTAATGACAATAATAATACCAGACTAACTGAATAACATTGGCTAAGCGCTGCGAGGCAGATTGATATTTTCATGAACTAAAAACCGTTTCGCGGATAATGCGTCGCGGCCGAGTTCGTTATCCCGGTTCAAAAATTCGTTTCGGCTCAAATTCTGTCCTATGTTTAAAGATACTTGTCCATCGAGCGAGACAGATACTAGTCCACCGAGCAAAGCGATCGAACTGTGATGCTAGTTAATCAGGTTGAAATATTATTTGCATCTGTCTATCAGTCGACTTTCAATCTTGAAGCTACGAACCGTTGTCCACGTCCTCTTCTTTCTTTTTTTTTGTTTTTTTTTTTGTTCCTTTCACGAACGAAAGTCGAAACAATCAGAATTGATTTGCAAATTTATCGCTTCGTCGTCAGACGAATACACGCGTATCGTAGGAGAAGCGATATTGTCTGTCTGGGCTAAACAAAGGATAATCGATTGAAGAAGAATTCACGTTGATTCTATGTCTAATGAAAGGTGAGGTTAGGATGGGAGGGGGGCTGGGAGAGAGTGATAGGAATATGACTTCCCATTATTCTCGTATCAACTTCGTCGTCCGCGCACTTTCGAAATTACCTTTCTTTGTGTGTCCTTCAATAAACAACAAATGCTAATACACAGAAATAATAATAAAATAAAACACCGCTGTGCAAATGTGTGTTGCAGAAATAAAAGGATATAAGTCACGTAAAATCTGCGTGTATCTTTGGCATTTTAAACATCAAAAAAAAAAATAACATGAATTTGAAACATATTTCATAAGCACTGATTTATTTAACCAATTTCGAAATGTTCGAAATTCGAGTGACGCGATTCGCAAGAATTTTTAAACAAAAGTTCGCGCAACGAGAAGCAGATATCGTGATCTCGACGTTGGCAAAAATTGAAGCCAATCCGATGAAATAGTAAAATATAAAGGTTACAAGATGTTTATTGCAAACATATATAAAAAATACAGTGTAGCGTACAGCAGTCTGAAATATACCATAAGTATTGAAGATAGTCTTGCTGAATATTAAAAAGTGTCGAACAATATTGATATATCATATTATGACTCAAATACTCTTGTAAATATACTGTGTTTGTATTAAATTTTTTCTCTCTATCTATACTATACTATACTATACTATGCCACATTATGTCACATTAGACTGTATTATATTATAGTATTATATATTATACTATACTATATTATAGTAATATTAAATATAAATATTATAATTATATAATTGAATATAGATGTGTAATAAATATCTTGTATTAAATATCTTGCAACATTTATAAGTAAATATCTTATACTATAAATTAATGCAAATTAAATATAAATATTAAACGTAATACAGTATTAAACGTAAATGTACCATCGAATATGGACATTATTACAATTAAATATAAATATAACTATGCTTATATTACATATCTCGCAATATATATTATTCACTTGTAATTAAAATAAATAAAGTGCAAATATAAATACTACTATAATTAAATGTAAATACATACTTATGCGTCTCCGCAAGTACCATATTCACAGATTCGTTTCAAACTCGACAACGATACAATTCGCTCGTGCTCGTGCTCGTGTCTCTCTCGTCGTTGAAACTTGAAAATTTATTTACGCGCAGACGAAACATATATATCGATATAAAAATTTGCCCGCGTAACTGTTCGAAACACTTTCGCGGGCAACTTTAGGTGGATCGCTCGTCACCGTGTACTGTATTTAATGATCGCTGGTAACTCGACATGTTCCGTGCTACGAGGTTAAATTTATTATAAAGGTAATTACCCCGTGGTAATTGCAACTTTAATACGGATGGCTTTGTAACGCGGATACCTTTAGTTATTATAGAGTTCGCGAGTTTTAGCCGCTCATTTCTCAAGGCAACGTGCAACGATCGAGAGGAAATCGACCTCCTCCTTGTCTTTTGAGTCTCTCGTAGCGCTTGGTGCATGAACTCTCTCTCTCTCTCTCTCTGGCTGCGTAGAGTTACGCGACTACTACTCAGGAGTATAATGAGGTAAGAGTATACTTCTCGACTCAATACACGTAGCCGAGAAAGGAAGCGCTAAGACAGTTAAGCGACGACGTAGAAAGGGTTACACCTCAACGACATTGTTTGGCCAAAACTCATTACACTTTTAAGGTTTTGGATTATCTCCCTCTCTCTCTTTCTCTCCTTCTTTCTTCCTCTCTTTTTGTGCCTCTCTGCAGCTTTAAGATATAAATGAAACTCGTTTGTAGCGAGAGATTCGCCCACGGTCGTATTATTCTCGGATATTAATGAAACTTTGCTTTCACGTACATTTCCAGCTGTTAACGAAGAGCGTGCGAAGAGAAAACCTCGGCTTTAAACGAAACTGAAAGTGTATTCGACTTGGGGGAATAGAATTTTTATCTTCAAAGTTAATTTTCTTTCGGTTCTCATCTCCTCTGAATTTTTTTCTCTTTTGTTTTTCAAGTTCACTCCTTTATTTCTGAAGTTCTCTCCCTAACCTAACCTAAACCTAACCTCTTCCTCCATGCCCTTTCTGACTCGAAGAGCAGTTTCAAGCGAAAATTATCGAGAGCTTTGTCTCTAAAAATAATTTCCTGAGTCTGAGTTCTTTTTTTTTTTAATTTTCGATTTGGAGCAGAGAATCTTTCCCCGATTCGACACGTCGTTAGAATCGATCCGTCTCTGAGAGATTGATCCTCTTGTGTTTTCTGTTTTTTTTTTCTTAATTTCTCGAATTAGTTACTTTGAATTTTATTTCCCATACTTCTCTTCGAATTTCGACATTTCTGGTTTTGTTTTTCAAGTTCACTCCTTTATCTCTGAAGTCTTCTTCTTAACCTAACCTAAACCTAACCTCTTCCTCCATGCCCTTTCTGATTCGAGGAGCAGTTTCACGAGAAAATTGTCGAGATCTTTATCTCTAAAAATAATTTTAGTGTCTGAGTTTTCTTCTTCTTTTTTTTTTTTTTCTTAATTTCTCGGATTGGTTACTTCGAATTTTATTTCCTATACTTCCCTTCGAATTTCGACATTCCTGGTTTTCATTCGGTACACAAGGTACTCACGGATAATTGAGGGAGACATTATTACATTCCTCGAGCGATACACCAATTCGCGCGCGAATCGCACGGAAATCAACACGCCGGAAGCCATTAAATGTCGTCTTGCAGACTTTGCGGTGAATCGAATGGAAGTCCGTCTGGATCGATCGTGCTTAAGCTACTTATTATCCCTCGCACGCTGCACGCATATGCATTTGTTTAATTATGTGTTTCTCGACGAGATATATATCCTCCCCTTGAATTCGCTTCGCGTGAATTTGTAATTGAAACGATTGACAATTGAAAAAGAAGTTTGAAGGTGAAACTAAAGCGCGTGTATGTGTATAACTACACCACCGAGTTGCGTGATTTTTTCTTTTTTTTTTTTTTGTCAAAGAGTGTAAAAATAAAGAAAAGGAATGAAATCGCTTCGAGAAAAGTCGAGAATTCGATGATTTATTAATTAAGATACAATTTAATTTAACTAATTCTGCGACAGAACGATTCACGAGAGATTATTCTACGAACATGTAAAAATACGCAATAAATGTCGAATAAAATTTGCTCGCTTGCAGATTTCATTTTTAAGAAAGTAGGCTGAATATGTTTAGCTAAATGTTGCCTTCTTACTTGTTAAATTTTTATACTCGATGTTCTCGGAAACAAGAAGCATCTTTGTCGAAAATTTTCATTCTACATTCTTCTTTCTTATTTTTGTACATTATGCATTTTATTATATTTTCTTTACATTGTAAATCTTATATTTATATTTATAACAACCTCCTGTTTCTGTTCTCTTAGTCCCTGCCATTTGTTCTTTTAGTCTCATATATAGCTCGTATTACGTTAAATTAACTAACTAATTAACTGACGTTCGATTGGAGAGATCTGACTATCAATTAGTATCGGTCCCATTGTTTGCTTTGATTAATTTACAATTATAGTGTACGCGTGTACAAGAGCGTGGAACATTTTTCTTTTTTTACTTCTGCATGGTATTTCGTGGAATTTTATACGATTAACATTATTAATTAAAGATTCTTCTTTTTCTTCTTTCTTTCCTTGATATAAAATTTTTCAATTTAGAATATTAACTGTAGACAATTACAGTGAAGAGCTTGACTGAACCAATAACGATGAAAAAATTGTTGTAATTTTATCAAAAAAAAAAAAACTTGCATAAAGATCCATTTGATGTGTAAAGTTTCTACTGTTTGACAGTGACGAGTTCGTTCCTTGCAATAAATAATACATTTGACGGGAGTCAAAAATGTAAGGATTTTATTCCTCGAAAATTGTCACAAATTCAAACATCTCTGAAAAACACTGAAAAATTTCTTTTTTCGCGGCTAGATGCATCGTGAGTTTGAGATTGAAATTGAGCAAGATTGAAATCTCTGCGATACAACCGCTTAGAACTTGTTACATGATATTTTTCCATTATTTTAATGAATTAATTTCGAATAATTAAACGATAAAAAACTCGAGAAATCCTAGCGTTTCATTTCGTCTGACCTTCCGTTAAAAATTTAATAAAACGACGACAGAAAATCATGTAGCAAGTTTTAAGGAGACGTTGCAAAGAGGAAACTTCAATCTTCGAGGTCGTAGCGGATTGTTGTCAAGAAAAAATTTTTTCCATGTTTTTAGAGACGATTTTTAAAATTGAGAAAAATCCAAAAAAATTTCTTCGTCTAACTTTAACGCTCGAAGTTTAATAAAATGACGAGAAAAAACATCGAAAATTCGAGGAATCCTTGTAAAGAGAAAGCTTCAACCTTCAAGATCATATTCAGAATCTGATCGCGAGAAAAATTTTCCAACGCTTTTACGGGACGTTTTGAGAAAAATTCGAGAAATCGTAACATTTTTCGTCGAGCTCTAATGTTCGAAATTCAATGAAAACGATAGAAAAGAAGCAAGTTTTGCACGGTCGTTGTGAAGAAAAAGCATCGATCTTCGAAACTGCGACGATGGATCTAGTTGTGAAAAGATCTCTTCCACGTCATTAATTTTTGAAAAATTTCGAGACAAAAGTATCGACAATTTTCCCTTTGACATTGGTTTACTGTAACTTATTACTAATTTAGAATATTTCGAATATTTCGAGTTTGGAATTCTTATTAAAATCAACGTCGCTTTGAGCTATCTTTCTTCAAAAATATCTTCTTTTCTTCTTTTTTTCTTTCACTTTTCTAAGGAATAGATCGAAAAACCATCCAATCACGCTCGTAGAAAAGATAAACAGAAAATCAATCGTACAAAATTAATTTTGGTGCGCGATGGACTGCGAAAGGGGGGGCCGGGGGAAACGATCTATTTTCCATAGAAGAATACTCGATACTTCCACAGGGGTATGGGGTCGCGTAACAGAAACGCTGTTTCTCTTGCTGTTTTTAAAACGTTATTTTCCATAGTCCTTTTCAAACCTTCCACTTGCTTTATTTCCTGCTGAAAATCACCCATCCTCTGTTTCACAAACGTCCGAAGCTGTTCCAACATTATTTGGATAGCCTTTCCTCCGAATGTTAAATTCAAGTTATCAGCAATTTTTTTTTTTTTATCGAGAGTGCTTGTAACGATTGTAAATTCCTATGAGAAACAAGAGAAGTATCCCTGCGGCTATACGTAATCGAAATACGCTTCATGAACGAATTTTATACATCTTTGATTTGAAACAATTGGTATAAAATACGAATAAAAATTCATTTCGTCGGCTGCATATTAGTAAGAAATATTCTACTATCGATTATATCCTCGATTATATTCAGAATCATTATATCGCAGAATATAATTGTAATATTAATTGTAGTCACCATTTTTATCGAGTGTTAAGTTTCTATAAAAAAAAAAAAAAAAAAAAGAACAAGAGAAATACTTTGTGATTATTCATAAACAGGCTGCGAATGTGTTCGTGCATATTTTTACAAAGCTTGATTAAACAATTGTGATGCAAATGTATCACTCGTTTCATCGATTATAAAAAGGATTCTACTTCGGATATATTCTCGATTATGCTGTTACATCGTACGTAACATTAATTTTAATTAATTTACACTCTGTAAATATTCGTTCGTTTCGAATATTTTGAGAATCCTCGCGAAGAAAATAATATATACGTGGTTCACGTATGCTTTGATGAAAAATTTTTTTTAAAAATCAGAAGGAACCTGTCGAGAAATAAATAGGTTCACTGTACTTCGAGGCACAGGTGAACGATAATTTTATGCCTCCTGCAGGCATCCAAAAAGGCAAAGACTTTTCTCAAGCATCAGTGACTCGCGTAAGTATTGCACGTAGAAGATGTAAATGAAAATGAAAATTGTAATGTGCGAACAAAGTCAACTAGGTTGGTACTCATCATAGAATATCCGCTAACAACGACGTTCTAATATTTTTCTTACGAATGTATTCGACGCGCGTGCACGTGTTCGTCCGTGAGAATTAAACGGTGGAGAAACATTTCGTATTGAAACAATGTCGGAGTTTAGTGAGTTCAACGGAGCGGGGAGGGGGGGGCGATTAGCGTAACGTATTTGAACGATATAAACTAAACTATAGGTTGCGTAGTTCTTAGCTTGATATCCTTTTAGAAACTTTAACGTTTCTAAAACGATATCAATTACCAGATCTCACCACGAGGAGGTGACTACGCACGAGACCCGCCCCGGGGCTTACAATATATCATACAACACACAATTATACAATACATACGATCATACAATCATACAATACATACAATACATACAATACATACAATCATACAATCATACAACACATACAATAATTCGCAGCCCTAACATCGCATTCTGTACAAAGATACGTTTATTGAACTTGGGACGAAATTAGGAATCCCTCATCTCCTGCCTTATTTCGCTCGTTGTTGCTATTGTTACTTTGTTCGTTGCACTGGAGACGAGTTTCCAAGTTTCGCAGTCAGTGCGTCGAATCGAGGTTCGAGCATTTAGAGGCAAGTAGTCCAACGCTATCCCTAACGACACAGTGGGGTTCCGTGGAACCGCTGAGTCGAATTACGAAGGACGCTGGACTACAAGACTCTCACCTCGCCCTTTCGGACGAGGCTGCAGTTCCCCGATTAGGCTCACTGGCTACAAAACTTGGAGACTCGACCCTAGTGCAAAAAACAAAGTAGGAATAGTAACAACGAAGGAAGGAAGAGAGGAAATGAGGGATTCCTAATTTCGTTCCAAGTTTAATAAACGCGTCTTTGTACAGAATTGCGCTCACAACGATATTACAAAAACTAACTAAAACTAAACGCACGCAACTTAAAGCTAAGACGCACGCATCCCACGATGTCCCTGCGACATCCCTCGCCGTCCTCGGTGCCCCGCTGGGAGGTATAATAGTTTACTTATCAACTAATTGATCCTACAGTTCAGTTTAGATCGCGATACAAAGAAATTTTCACGATCTAAACTGAACTATAGGTTGCGTAGTTCTCAGTTTGATATCCTTTTAGAAACTTTAACGTTTTTAAAACGATATCAATTACCAGATCTCACCACGAGGAGGTGACTACGAACGAGACCCACCCCCGGACTTACAATACATCATACAATACATCCTACCCATACATACAATCATACAAATCATAAAATCGCCCAAGGGTAATATATGTACCGATCGTCTGTGATCTGGAAGGTGGGGGGCTAATGATTTTTCTTCAGTCTTCCAACGTTTTGTCGATGCGCTCGCGTCGGAATCTTCAGTGGGAATGAGTCTTCGTATCGCCCAAGTGTAATATATGTACCGGTATATATATATAGGTTAATACAGGTTATATACAGGTGTATATATATATATATATATATATATATTCTATTAACTAACTACAATATACAACTAATATATATATATATATAGGTTAATACCTTTTTTTTATGGAGAATTTCGAGCTGCATCGATTCATAAATCAAAAAGTATATCACTCCATTTACCAAAAGTGAAGATGACCTAGAAATCTCCGACAGGCTTCCATCTATGAAGAAAACTAATTATATGCACCAGAGAATCTGCTCCTTCAAATCATGCAACACTTTTAAAAGTGTCCTTTTCACATAACGCACATCTTACAACAGAGAAGTAATGTAACAATATGAATTATAAATTCGTGCAAAGTAAGAAGTTTCACGTGTCGAATTTATAATTGTATTTAGAATCATTAATCACTGGAAATCACGTGACACTACTGCAACGTTGTCGATCGATATACATATTGGGTTGTGTAATAAATTCGTTCGCCATGTGTTGGATGGTTTATTATTAATATTATCTAACATTTTACGATGGTTTATTATTAATACTAATAGATTGCATCGTATTAATATTAGTACTTTATTGGTCGCTATTAGAGTTTTTTTTATTTTGATTCAATTTCATCATAAATCTCGAAATCAAATTAAACATCTAAAATTTTGGTAAATTAACGTAAACAACTGCAACTCGTCTGCGAGTATAACGAAATAGGGGAAATATCAGAATATAAATTGCTAAAACTATCGATTCGTCATTCTTTCGAAGAGATATTGCTCACGATGCATGGCTCAGAGATTTGAATTTTAAAATATATAAATAGAAGTTTGTGTTCATCGTTGTATCATAAACTTCTGATTTCTCTGAATGCGCGTTTCAATTTTATGAGATTGTGTGCATATTTTTCAAAATATTTAAAAAACGTTATAGAAACTGTAATCGTCATGAAATTCTATGTCACCAGCAGTATAAAATAGAAAGTTTAAAGTACGACGTGGAATTGAAAGTATAATTAATAACATCAAAGTATTAAAAGAATTATTTGTTATTGTAAAAGATATACTTACAATATTGTTCAACAATTTAAGCTTACCGTGTTATTCAAGTTCACAATAGAATATTAATCATTAATTAATAATTAATTTCATATTAATCAGTTTCTTTGCAGTTAATCATACAATGACACGAAAATTATATACATACGATTTTTCGATAAAAAGGCGAAATTATTTAATTTATTTACAAGGAATAATCAACCATTAATATCATCATCATTGAGATGATGTGAACGAACACGTGACGCTACCAATAGCGTCATTGGTTACCAGCATTGAAAATGACATGATGCTGCAACAACGTTATATCGATCGTTATATAGTGTCAGTGGAATTGTTCCTTGAGCCAGGAAATTCTCTCCAACATGAAAAGAGGATTAATTAACTTTGTTTTAGGCTTGAAGTGAATATTTTTCGACGTTATAATAATATCATCAATTACCAGTATTGAAAAATGACGCTACTGTGATCAAGGTGATTGATCGTCACGTGACATTAATGAAATTGCCTTTTTAATCTAAAATTTTTCAATGTCTATACACGAAGGGTACTGATTAACTTTCACACGTGGAATGAATTTCTTGCAATTCCGAGCTTCCAATTACTGAAAACCATATGATAACGTCATCTAATGACGTTATCGATCGTTTCGAAATTTTTTTTCAACACGAAGCGTTTTATTTGATTTCTTCTACAATTTGGAAGTTTGCAGGACCATTATAATTATAATGGAAGATTATAATGGACCTTTTTCGACCGAGTGATCACCGATTGGTTACTATACGAATTACACGATGTTACAATAATCTCTTCGATGAGAGTATTAGTATCTAATTAGGATTTTTTTCTCGGCTTTTTAATGAAAAGTATTAATTAATTTTATTTACACTTGGAACGAACCCATTAAAAATGGCCACTGACCATTAAAAATCACATGAATCGTATAACGCTGTTGAAAGACATTAGTATGTCAAATAGTGTTATTTAACGAGAAATTTGTTTTCCATATTAATATTAATGTTAATTAATTTCTGTCGCAATTGAAGTGAACCTCTCTCAACAGTCGTCAATCTGTGAAAAATCGGTTACTTGATCATCGTGTAAATCGTATGACGTTACTATGACGTCACAGGTACAGTTGTTACAACGTTAGCACGTTAATTGTACACGGATGATCTCTTTTCAAACCTCCGATAGTTTGACGTGTCTTCTCTATTACTGACACATGAACAGATCCATAAAAAGAAATCCGATTGCATTCCGAGTTTCAAATTGCTTGTCCGGCCAAACCAGTATTTAGTATCCCGCCTGACGTATGAATTTAGATAATGCTACCTCGGCAACATGTTCAATAAACCAGATACTCGTAGCGAGATTCGTTCGAATAAATGGAGTTACGCTGTAATTCATAATTAAAGACCAAGCGTGTATGGTCCGCGTTGGCCAACCAATACCGAACCATCCGCGTGTTCGAGCGCGTGACCATTGCACAAGCAGAGAATCTCTTTTCTTGTGATTTCACACGTGATTCGTCAGACTGCGGAATTTCGCGAAAATTCAGATTTTCGCAAAGATAGATTGAGAAACTAGGACTTGACACAGTTTGACTCGTCTATCAGGCATCGGTAACTCAGGGATCGCTGTAGTTTGTGATATTTCAGATTTTGTCACAAAAGGTATTTGGCTGAAATTTGAACACTTGGAACACCACCAAAATGGTCAGACTGACCAATTTGTAATCTCTTTAGAGATCAACGCCGCTGATTTTGTTTAGAGACTGTAAAATGTATGAAATTCCTTTGACACGATTTCTATACTTCAGTTCCACTGTTAAATATTATTTGACGAACGAGATCAATTTCCAATCTCGCGAGGCGTTAACCTAAAAAGATGCTTCAACGAGACGACAATCGACAATGTGAGTAACGAAACATAGAAATTTGCATTACGTGGAATACTTGCGCAAATTAAAAGGAAGAAGAATGATTCTTCTTTCTCGCGTTGGAGGGGAAAGTGAACTGTCGCAAGGGAAAGCGAAACCAGTTGAATCGCGAATATAATACTTTCAGAACTGTGTCGAAGTTTCTTGGCACCGTGCACTTGACGAATAACTATAAAAACGGTATTCGTCCGAAATTGGAATTTCTAACTTAAGAATTTAATCTAGCATTGAAGAATGATAGAATGTTTACAACGAAGAATTTAAAATAACATATTTATTCGTCTGTTATTTAAAAAAAAATGAAATAAATCATAACTAGAAAATAGAATACATGTAAAAATGATATATTCGTTTAGCTAAAAAACACAAATATTAAAACACAAACGTACGTGCCAAATGATTCATCCAAAACTAGAACAACCAGCTTTTAATGATTAAAATTACGTACAAATCATGATAATTTAAATACGTAGATTTATTTTACGATTACGAAATCAATATTAATTTTCACAAAATATTCACGCGTATTTTTCAAATAATTGTAAGAAAAAAAAAAGTCTATCATATTGATAGGTTTGGTCCAGTGCAGTGTCAATGAAAGATAATATCTATCTCTGGAAGTTTCACAAAATTAGATAGAATAGATAGAAATAATAGAAATAAGAATACTTGTTTCATTTATCGATTCGAACTCGCGTATATTTTGTTTCACACTAATAAAAAAATAAGAGTCGACTTTTGTATCGTGAGTGAACAATGACACTTGTTAGGTTTAGTTTAGGTTAGGTTTTAGGTTAGTCACACTTCATAAGTATTTCCTTTCCATGAGTTTACCATTAAAAAAAAAATTCTATACTATTTCTTCCCTTACGATGAAGCTAGGTCCTCTAATCGCGATGAAACAACATTCTGTTAATTTATACCTCCATATCTCCTGAATTTACTAAGAAAAGAATTTTCTCTCCCGATGAGATTTTCTCAACTCTGTTTCCATCTTCTGTCTGTCTTCATCTTCAGTCTGTCAACGCGCACGAACGTCGAATTTTTCGCAAACGGAAAAATTTTCGACTTGAGGCGAACCGAGGGACCAATCACGAATGGAATCAACGGGCAAAGAAAAGGGAAACGCGCGAACCACTTCCTGGTGTCGAAGTTCCTCAACATGTAACAATGACACGAACCCACCCCTTCTCCAATTTATAGGCACTCGAGCTTTTCGTAGTAATCTCGGACCCTCCGCAGAGCCGAAGAGCACACATTTACTTAACCCTTAGCATCTTAGTCGTCTTGGATCATTCTCTGGCCTGGAGTCTCGCGAGTCTGGTTGAAACTCTCGACCGCATTCACAAGGCTGGCTGTCGCTTCTACGAGGAGCAGTTGTTATGGTCGAAATCACTTTTCCCCCTTGGCCCTTCTCTCCTTTCTCTCTCTCTCTCTCACTCACACACACACACACACACACACACACACTCTCTTGGCCATCTCCTCTATCCCGCAAGCTCTCTATTTCACTATCTTCAGCAAGCTAGTGCCTCGATTACACGTAGAGCTCGAGTGTACCAGCGTCGAACAAGGTTCCTACGGGGGCTAGCCCCGAGGGCTTACGTGCTTCCAGCGATATCCGAAATGCTCCAGCAATAATCCTTCCTTCCGATTTCACCTCTTTCACACGTCCTCGCATACACCTGTTTACTCTATGTATAATCGTATATACTTCTTGCGAGCCCGTGCGGTTCTCGCCGCGGCGGTGGGAGGGCAACGGGGGGCAGCAGTAGCATTTCAAGATTACAAGATTTCAAGCGTGCACGCTTGCGTCGGGCATCTATCGAAAGTATATACACTCGCGCCATTTTTGACGAGGAATTGCCGGCACACTTCGGATGCTCGGGACCAGACTTCCGGGTATTTATCCACGTTTATTTATACCAGGGGGAAGGGGGGGGCGGAAGGATACACCAGTGCGCAAAATTGGAACGAAGGTAACACGAATGTGGAAATTGTAACACGATTTTCTATTTTTTAACTTTTTATCCTGGAAATCTTTCTTCGTACCGTTCGTATTTGAATAATTGAACTTGATATCGCAATAATGATATCGGTTTAAATAAAATGATGCAACGTCCGAGCGATATCTGGCGTGAAATTTTGTCGATTATATTTGGATAATGTTGGAATTTTATTTTTTTTTTTTAACCTCTTTCTCTCTACCATTCACCGACAATTTACTTAAATAGCGAAATAATGTCATATCTTTCAATAAAATGATGCAGTATCGTACATGACCATCCTGTCCAAATATGGTATTTAGCGTGAAATTTTGATTATATTTGAATAATGTTGGAATTAGTAGTGTTTCTTTCCATCTGTAAAATTTTATTTTTTTTTCTTTTTTAACCCCTTTCTCTCTACCATCCACCGACAATTTACTTAAATAGCGAAATAATAATGTCATATCTTTCAATAAAATGATGCAGCATCGAAGATGATCATCCTGTCCAAATATGGTATTTAGCGTGAAATTTTGTCGATTATATTTCTCCAACACCGTTTGAGTTTTAAAGCGGCTTTTCTAGAACAAGTACGATACGTAGGATTTAACGATAAAATACTTTCAATTCTCTGGGAAAATAATTTCCCTCGCCATTTCGTAAACTTTCGTAAGAATGTAACAAGAAGTCTAGTTTTACGTGAATTATTGCAGCGTGTGTCAATTCAGCCTTTCAGGAATTTCACCTGCTGAAATTCTTTTGTTCTTCTTGCGTCGTTGTTATAGCTTTCATACGTTTCATTGTAATTATCAGTAATTATAAAAAATGGAAGTTCGAGTACGATGTCCCTATGAAAGAGTGCAATCATCGCGAAAATAGAAATTCGCACGGCAGTCTGCAGTCTAACTTTCACATTTCGTTGAAAGAAAAAAAAAATAAAAAGAAATAACTATGCAATAAAGTGGAGATGATTCGAATCGCGATGGATTTAGTTATGAAAAACTGAAACCTTTTTTTTTAGCGTTCACAAGGAAGGAGAGAGAAAGAAAGTATCTTCACTTATCTCTTTTTAAAATGACGTGGAAACCTGTTTGAAAAAAAAAGAGATTATCGCGAGAGTAGAAGTTTCGCGCTTGGAAATGAGTCTGGAATTATTTTACGATTTCCTCTCGGAAAGTTATAGCAGTTCAAAACGTCGACAATTTCCCCGTTTGGAACAATAGCTTCTGCTCTCGTCGGAAAAAGTTGCAACTGCCTAGAAATTTCGGTTTCCAACGAGCCAGAAAGTTTACAACAGAGTAATGATAATCCGCCAAATATTATATTCCAAAATTGTAATTATCGAATATGATTCTGATTTTTGGAAACGTGCTATATATTCTTACTACTTATCTCTTAAGTTCTTCTCCAAGCTATCGAGAATTTATTATATATTATAATTTATTATAATTTATTATAAAAATGGAATAAGCTTATGCCAACCAGTTTTGCGACATTCGAACTTGAAATTAATTTTTTTTCTTTTTGTAATATTAATTTTTGAATTTTTTTTTGTAATTAATAAAAAAGATTGTATTTCTTTCAACTTTCAACTTTTAATCTTTTTGTCAATTAAGTGTATTTACAAAAATACTTCTCGTTGCCTTCCGTTTGATTTTCTCGAATTTATCAATGATTTAGCAAGTTTCGTTCTAGGTCGTGTAGTAATATTTTATATTATTATTTTTAATATTTTTAGTCTACATTCTATTTCTAAGAACGGCAGACGATTTTTATTTACGCAACGAAATAACAGTTTTACATTTTTTTCACTGGTATAATTTTTCGAGAATAGCTAAAAATAGCTTTCGTGACTGTTGAATCCAGGTTTTGTTATTCGTTTTAAACAGGATAATTCAGTAATAATTTCTTATCTTCTGTGTCTTTAACTAACTTTCATTTTCACTAAACTTTCATTTTCTTCATTTTTATCTGCGTTCTTTCTTCTAATTTTTAAGTTATGCATCTTTTAAAAGACTTTTATCCCGCGATACAAATCGAAATTGCAATCGCAACGTAATAAGATAAATTCGACGCGGCAAATTTAAATTAAAATTATAATCATAACGTTAATAACTCCATTGATTTAAATTGAATTAAAATTATAATTAGGTACACGGTGGGCGGGTGTCGCAATAACAATTTAGATTTACGTTGTTTCACACCGTGGAGTCTTTAATTTGGCTTAATTTTGTTAAAATTAAGTAATAATTGAGTACACAAAATTATGGCGATCTAGTATGAATTACAATTACGTTTTCTCTATTATTTTAATTATATTTCTCGTATGCGTGTCATCTGAATGTGCATTATAAATGTTAGGATTAAAATTTCTGACTTTTGTACTTCTCTCTCTCTCTCTCTCTCTCAATATCAGTAATTAAATTTCAACAATTGAGTCAAACAGAAAGTAATCCAAGATAATGTGATACAAAGCCTAAATTTAGTCATGGTAACAACCAACCAGTTCTTTCGCGGGTTAATGAAATTCCAAAATAAAAGAATACACACTATACTCTCGCGTTTGTATCGTAGCTCGTCGTTCCGCTACACTATCATGCCATCCGGCGTATGTACCGAGGGAACAGGCAGTAAAAATTTGGTTTTCTCTTTTTCTCTCTTTTTCTTTCTTTTTTTTTCTTTTTTTTTATCGAAGGAAGCACTCAGTTCACAGCTCCATTTTCACGAGAAAACAAAGAGGAAATGGGACGAAGGACTAGGGACGATAGTCTTACAACGTGCTCGTAAAAGTCGTACTGAGGCCGGAAGCACTCTCCTACCCTTGACAGATATATCGCCTACATGCTCAAGTTTAATGGCGGTTACTTATTCACATGGCCGAAAGAGCGTTACTTTCACGAGGTAATAAATAATTAGTTGATGCAATGAACCTACCTTGTTGACACAATGAGACTACGAATATGGTTGCGAGGGAGGATGTCGTGTCGTGTGTGTCAAAATGTTTCCCTCCTGTGTCACGTGTGTTCTCACTCGCAAGCACTGCAATAGAAATCAGCGACGAACACATTCGCACGTGGCACAGTGTGAGAAAGTGATGTGAAACACTCGAAGTATAAGTATTCGAAAGATCTTACGTCGTGAAATATAGTTTGCCTATAACTTTTAATATTACCTGTTCAAGTTGTGATATAACGTTACCTGCTTAACTTTTGTGACATATGTCGATTTATTTTTAAAATTGAAGCGTGAAATTCAATGTGAAGAGTTGATATCGCAGCAATATCGGTTTCTTTAGCTTTTCTTCATTTCTGCATGATGAATTCGGTACTGTAACACGTTTAAAATTACCGAAAAATTTTCAATATAATATAGTATAATATAATATAGTATAATATACAAATTTTAATAATAACGATAATTTTTCTTTTAACCGTTGATATTATAGATTTTTATCAATTTCGAGCTTCGAAGAAAAAATAACGAAAAATTCTATCATGATCTTTTTGGATACTGTATTATATATTAATTTTTTTTGTAATATATTGTACTGTATTGTGCTATGTACATTATATGATACTATAATATGTAATGTTATAATATAATACAATAATATTGACACTAGAACTACCAAAGTGAACAAAATGATTAATTCATAATTTTTGTTAGATACATTATTGATGTAAAGCAGTGTATTTCTACAGATTTAAATGATTTTTTATAAAACATATAAGTAAAAGCTTGTGCGTTTGTATTTCATTTTATAGCTTTTTTATTTTTATTCGCTTTAATATCTCTGATGAAAATCTATGCTTTAGTCGTTGGTAGTTCTAGTATTATAATATATAATATATAAAACATCTTGTTGTTTCTGTTATTTAAAGTTAATCGACGATAGTCTAACTTCAATCGCGATTTTGCCTAAGCGTCGAGGCAATTTTCAATTTTTTTTTTTTCACTTGGGAAAAGGAAAACTTGCATTACAACGGAGTAGCCAAAAATTCTTCGCCAGGAGGTAGCGAAGGGACAAGAAAATTGATCAACGACAGCTTTTTATTTGACACGGGGAGATCCTTTATGTTGGCGGAAGAACGTTTTTGCAGTGGCGAAACGTTTCCAGAATGTAGATGCAGCGGCGTGTTCTTCGATAGTTTGCGGCAGTATTGAAGGAGGAAGAGGAATCGATGTGGTTACGTGGCAAAGAAACATTTATTATATCAATATCACGTACATACATTATCAGAGTTACTTGTATATTTAACGCGAAACAATTGCTTGAGAGATCTATGTGCGTAACTATATTTTATACAAATTGTTAAAAAATCTTCTGGCGCTGTTACAAAAATCACTCAATTCATCAAAATTGAAATATTCAGTATTTTTGTACAAAGGCAATATATGTATATATATGCTCTTTCAAATAATGGTAAATGTGAAATTCTGATACGATACTGGTGTTTAACCGAAATGAATCAATAGAAACAAATTTTGCAATCGCGAAACTGGTACAGATCGGTATTAAACTCTGCGATGTTTGGAAATTTATTACCAACTTGTTTTTTTTTTCTATCGCGGATCGTTAATCACAGTACCGATCATCGCAAACAGATAAAAATGTTTATCTCCTGAAATACAAAAAATGAACAAATAAAACTATTTCGGGTCACTTCCTATTTCAAATAAAAAAAAAGAAAAAAGAAAAATATGCTTTCTAAGGATGTAAAATTTATACTTCGTCCGTGTTGGTTTCGCAAGTAGTACGCAAAAACAACAAGCTAGTCCGTGATTTTATACTGAAGAAAACTGAAGAAAACTTTCTGTTTATGTGTAATTACGTTGTAATTACGCAAACTGCGAGCAAATATTATCGCGAAGTGAAAGATTCGCGTCGATCATCTTCTCAACGTAGACGCACTAAATTGATAATTGTACTCTTTCGTCTTTCGTCTCGAATGCAAATTGAAGTAATTGAAGGTAAAGCACATACCCAGGAAATGTGGCTTCGTAAACTTCAGACGGTTCCATTTTTCGTTTCGAATATAAAACGCGCGTGCTTGCAATACAATCTCGAAGAACGTCGCGCGAACCTTATGCGAATAAGTTGTTACGCAGTCGCGTCGCACGCCCTCGATAAATTAAACCGACAATAATTTTATTCTACGCGTTTTATTTACGAAGCGGCTTTGCACGAACTCGAAGCAGATTTGTTAAGAGTTCTCTTCGCGTTTCAACGTGCGACGATGAAAACCGAAAGCGAGTTTCCTTTGATTATTATGTATTGGTGATTAGTTTCGATTGGTCTTTTATATTTACTGCGTGGACGATGTGAACAAAGCCTATATTTCATACAACGAGTATTAAGAATAATCGATTACATTGCGTACAACTACACGATGTTCATTCTTCGATTTTTTCTTTTTTTTTTTTTTTTTTTTTTTGTTCATATTATAACAAGAAACGCGCGCCAACGAGATCCGCCATTTTGTGTTTCTTCCTTCGGAGAAAATGTCGACCTTAGTCGCGACAGCAGCGCCTCCAACATTCGTGGATATAAGAATCTTTGATTTATGGCTGATCCATCACGTTTTTCGGGAAATTTGAAAGCATGCTGTGTGTGTTTTGGGATAATTTAAGAGAATAAAAGTTCAGAGAAATGTACATAACATACACACACAGGAACATATGAAATAGAGCATTTATTATAATGTAGTAGAACTTGCTATAGTAGTTGTGAGCTGTACATTTTCTACTACAATACGTGCATAATAAAAAATGATAAAAAAGTTGTCGATAATTTAAACTTTGTAAAAACAAAATTGTCATGCAATAATTTTGTATTATTTCAAAGCTTAGGACCTCTGCTCTCACAGTTTTGAGTTCTTTCCAAGGATGATTTTACATCATGTAGCAGCTGGGAAAATAAAGATACTTTCTTTCTCGAAAAATTCAGACGATAAAACATTCTTTTCTTGGCTAGATTCCACGTGATTTTGAAGATTGAAGTTCTCTCTTTGAAACGACCCTATTCTCGTCATTTTTATTGAATTTCGAACATTAGAATTTAACGATAAAAGATGTTGGGACTTCTTGAACTTTTTCTATTGAATTTCAGACGCCTCTGGAAAAGGTTGAGAAAATTTTTTCGTGACCAGATACACAGCGATATCGGAAAAGTTTTTTTCCTTGAAAGTTGCGATTTCCTTTCGTCATTTTTTTTTTAACATTAAGATTAAGCAATGTTAAGATTTCTCTCAATTCCAAACGCCTGTAAAACCATCTGTTACGATGATCTCGAAGATTAAAGTATCCTTTTCACAACAATCTTTTGAAACCTGCTGTACGATTTTTTCCCCCCCACCACTTTGTTAAAACTTTGGATTTCTTCAATCTTTCAAGTTCAATAACTCTCTCGATTGTGAATGAATCGGAACGAATGAATTTCAAGTATTTTTTTCCCCCATTGACAATGTTTTGCAATTAATACAGCTTGAATTGATTTACTAGAATCTTTCAATGAAAGTGGGCACGTAGCATTCGTTATTGATAGCTTTTTTCGATTTTTCCAACGGAATTTCAGATTTGACGAGTCTGTTTCGAGTTGCAGGAAATCCCGGTTGTCGGTTATTCCATTCGATTACAAAAAAAAAAAAAAAAAATCTAGGAGCTAGTACTCGACAAAGGATTCCATTCGGTTTATGGTCGGTGAGTGATCATTGATCAACCTTCATAACGCTCAGCAACGCAGAATAATTCTCACTCTCAATTTCAGTCGACGCGCTGAATCTCTCGTTTCAACAGAAAACGCGCAACTTCGTGACCTTTTTTTTTAATGGAATTGCAATTTCTCTTGAAAATCGATTCTATCCGCGTAAAAATTGTACACGTGTCGTTCTTCTGACAATGGGTCCTCCGATTAGCGTAGCATCGACGATTCTTCTCAATATTTGCAAATTCTCAACACTCGAATAACACCAGTAATTTGTAACATTTTTGTAACCAGTAACACTGCAGACTGTAAATTTAATTTTACTCTTTTAATTTAATCGTTCGAGATCACGCCAGTTGCTGAACAGTTTTAGAAAAGTTTGAAAGTTGAATGAATCCTCCTTAATCTTCGACGAAAGTCATTTTCAAACGTAGTTTGTAGTAGCAGCGTCTACAGGGTGGGCCAAAAGTTTCTTCTCGCCTGCTTTCGTCAACAAATACAAGGCTTCGAAATACAAGGGGTAGCTAATTTTATTAATCGCAAATTAAATTTACGTTCAAACATGATCTTATCTATTTATCATTACAAATATATCGTTTTGTTATTTTTTATCATCTCTTTCGGTAGAAAATGGATTATTGGCCCGTCCTGTGCCATACAATTGTAAGATTGTAAATTATTCAGAGATCACCGGCCGGTTTCTCAACAACCGGTGACAAAAAAGTCGATCGAAAGTTCAGGGAAGTCAAGTGGCACATTGAGCATCGGCGCCTTAATTGACAGGTTTGATCGATCGAAGTCCGTGAACTTTTCCTACATCCAATGCGAATCTTGCACGAGCGAAATATGCACACCTTGGGGAGGGGAGGGAGGGGCGTGGATGGAAGTTATAATTGATGGAATTTTGAAAGAAAAGTCGAAGACAGAGGCCGATTAATACAGTCCGGTTCTAATTGAACAAACGAGAAAGAACGTGAGAGAGAGAGAGAGAGAGAGAGAGAACGTGCCGTGTGCACACACGGTATGCGCATACGCTGATATAATCAAGGACGGAACGGAGTGATATTGTGAAACGTACGGAAGAGGGAAATGCGTAAGCTATCATAGTAGCTCGAGGACATTAATGTAGAGAGAAGGACAAAATCGTAGCGGAGACCGCATTCGTGGACAACGTTAGGTAAATGTAGCGCGCGGCGGAACTCCGCTTCTAATAACACGTCGGCAGCTGAATTTGCCAAGATAACAAGATGTTCCGGATAATAGGAATTCCCTAATTTTCGCTTCCGTCGCTGTTTATTTATTTAGAACACCGTAACACGCTCGATACTCGCACCGTCCACTCTTCAATTTGCCCGATTCGTTTGTACACGAAAGTCTACTCCAACACTTATCGTTGCATGATTGTTATATATTATTGTAACATTGTATTATATTATACTATACTGTACTATGTTGTACTATATTGTACCATATTACACGATATTATACTATATTATATAATTATATTATCATACATTCGAAATCTTTGAGATACGAAATATTGCTGCGTTTGGTTCGCATACACGGGAGAATGAAATTAGTTATTTGAATTCAAACATGAAAGATTTCAAATGCGATTTTTAATGCAATGTTCTGTAATCGAGAGCAAGGCTAGTATTTTTTTACGTGAAACAGAAGTGCGTGTTTCGCGACTTCATTGGCAATATTCTTATTATTTATTTTTATACATTTATACATTTATACGTTATTATTGTGTATTATTTACATGCACATATATATATATATACTACGTGCATTACAGAAAATATTTTCGTGATTTCATTGACAATCTTCCTATTATTTATTACTTATATTATCATATGTTATTTATATTACACGTTATTATTAAGTAGTATTTATATATTATTATTTCAGAAATTTATTTCATCAGTTTCTGTTGCCGCGAGAAGTTTGAGCTCTCGTAAATTTCGGAGGAAACATTACTCTTTTTTTAACGAATACTAAAAAAGAAATAATAATTCGCTATTTAACGCTCCCATATTAATTTCTGTTCAATCGTTCATTGGAAATCAATTGTAGTTACACATTTAGTGGTGCCTGCTATCTGTGAAGAGGGATTAAAATTCATTAAATAGTTTCGGGATATTGTATTGTCCTCCGCTTATACATATACATGCACCAGACCAAACAGAGTATCCATTATTCATAATAACTATATCCGGTCGCATATTAATTCGACCGATATTATTTTTAAAAGTGTATATCTCTCCTTTTACACCGTGTTTGCTCTCGACACCGTTTTTTGCTCTCCAACGCCGAATTTTCTACAAAAAACGATTCAGTCTCGAATTCACAGCCTGAAAGTCTTCAATCTTATGAAAACCGAATTCAGTTTTTTTCTTTTTTTTTTTTAATGCTAACATTCAGCGAAATATCGAGCCTGAACTGTTTTTTCTCGTATATTCACATCGAAATGAAAGATTAAATATTTGAGATTTACAACATCAATGTTGAGATTGATTTTATATCGCATTCGAGATGAAATTTGAATTGTTGTTCTGTAACAGCGAAAATGAAATGTATTTGGCGTTTGCTTTTTGCAAATGAAACGTTTCTCTCTCACGAGAAACGAAAACTTTATTACTACCTGAATTGCCATCTTTCAGGCAAATTCGTGATTCCCTGTTAGAAAAAGTTCTTATTTTTTTTCGAAAAAAATGTCCAAGGACGATTTGATATGTCCTCGTCAAGTATCATAACGGTTCGAAAGCTTCTTCACCGTTAGATAAGTTTTTCAACAGCATTTACTTCCCTTTCGAAGATGTTGCTTTCTGATTTTTTATTTCGAAGTCGACGCCAAACGTACAATTATAAAAGAGATCGTGCATTTTCTTCTTCTAGAACAACCTTGAACGATCAAACAAGATTTAAAACGAAGTTAGTTACGTTTCAAGATATACATACATACATACATATATATATATATAAGAAAAAAAACGTAATTATTTTTTGGCCGATCCATCAAACACAGATCGGAAGAATATCACTAAAGATAGGGAGATTTGAGCATTGAAATTTCAAACGTCCTGGGACGTCGACTTCGGGCAATGACAAGGCGTGATCCAACAGGATGGATTGGAAAGTGGAAATCTTTCTGTTTGTCACGTAACCGTATATTACATCCGACATTATATTATAACCGCGACAACGGAAAAAGGGAAACGAAAGAAAAACGTCGCCAAAGGGGAAATTTGACAAACGACGAGCTTCGAAACACTATAAAACGGATTGACCAAATGTGCTCTTTTTTTTATTTCCTCTTCGGCTGTGCAGTCACAGTCTAATCTAATAAGAGAACGGTTTAAAGGTTCTAATATTTCTCTTCGCATCTCTCTCTCTCTCTCTCTCTCTTTCTCTCTGCCTCTCTGTGTGTCTGTTCGTTATGGACGCTTCTTGTATATTGGACGGTCGGGTAGTTGTGTCAGTGGCTAAGCCAAAGGGTAAAAGGATAACGAAAAAGGAAGATATAAGAAAAGAGCGAGGAGAGCGAGACGAGGAGAGGAAGAATAGAAGGAGGAGCAAAAGGAAAAGGAAGAAGGGTCTTAGCACGCGGAAACTTTAGATCTTATAAGAAAAGTTAGTAGTTCGGCCTCGCACAGTTCTTCTATTTCCCGTATACCGAGCTCTTCCTCCTCCTTTTGCCACCTCCTGCCGTTTCGGTCGCCTCTTGCCATCGCTTCCTTTTACTTCCTTCTAGCATGCCTCGACCTCCCCGAGCGAGGCCGAAGCCTTCTTTTTCCCTTGCGCTACCAACACCACCATCATCACCACTACTATTACAAACGCCTGTACCTTTCGTCAGTGGTATAGCTAGCAGCCAGATCGCCATCGCCATCTCCTCCTCCTCCCCCTCCCCCTCGCACCTCCACGTGGTCCTCCTTCTCCGGATATAATACACCTTTAATTTCCGGATTATAAAGTCCCGCTTGACGCGCCACGGTTAATTTACCATTCTCACGCGCGTTCTTCATCTGCCAGTGTATGTATGCACACACGCACGCACACACACGCGTTTGTGTGAATTGAACGTTAGAAAATTGGCGAGTAGGGCCGAGCGGCGGCGAGTGTAAATAGCATATCGCGTGAAAATTTCAGCGCCGATCCGCCGCGCTTGGATTCTCCTGCTTTATGCTAACCGTATTTCCCGCTGTTTTTCCGCTTTATTACTCTCAGGCCGGTTATAGCTGCCACCAGGTCTGTCCGTGGCTATCCGTAATGGCCGCGCGAGTGAATCATATTTTTAATCTCTTGTCTCCGTACCTTTTGTGTGTAATGCCCGCCGTTTTCCATGTACATTTCTATTTATAACTGTGTGGCTGCGCGCCCGAGTTTTATATTTCACACACACACATTCGACGTACGATTTCGATACGATTTCTACGTCATTCTCCACAGGCACGTGAAACGTGTATTTACGTTTTCGATTAATTTCGCGTGTCAGTTTTTTTTCCACGCGGTATCTTGAAACACACACAGTCGCCGATGAATGGCATACGTTTAATGTATATTTATTTCAAATAACATCGAAACGTTAAATGGCACTTCATGCCGGCAAAGAGATCCCAAAAAAATGCAAATGTGTTGGCCACAGTCCACGTTGGAAAATACACGCGTCTGAATGTTTCAATGTTTTCGTTTAAATTTAATATATTTAACATTGTGATAATTATTATAATATACCGCCGTTCAGAAATCTCAGGACTAGTACTATGTATGTATGATAAAAATAGTACAATATGAGTTACACGATATAAAAGTGTAAATTATAGCGATATAGCGTATAATATAGTAATATAGCGATATAGTGCATGATATAGTAATATAGCGTTAAAATGTATAATATAGGAATATAGCGATCTAACGTATAATATGGAAATATATCAATATAATATATAATATATAAAATGTAATATAATATATATGATATAGCAATATAATATAATACATAATATGATATAGTAATATAGTAATATAATATAATACATAATATAGTAATGTAACATATAATACAATATATAATTTAAATATTCTACGATCTCGGACAGACATCGAATACTTAAGTGTTCCATGGCTTTCAACTGGGTGTTTAACATTTGTTCGCGATTATTTTTCATCGCGTTGTCGATGATTCCGAGCTTCTTTTATTATTTATTACGCTTAATTACTGCAGACGAGCTGTGTAGACAAGGCAAGCTATAAAAATGTTTGACAGGCTAAAAAAGAGAGGGCAGCGAGCAACTTTCTAAACTTCCTCGAAAACTTCTAATAAGTTCAGGTATTTGTCAATACATTCTCTTTTCGTTCAGGAATTCCCGGCTATCAAGCCTCTCTTCTTTTATTCTGTCGAAATTTCTGCGATGCCTGCCAATCGAAATTGTTAAAAAAAGAGTGATTTCGATCGTTTTCCAGCGCCAGTTTAATCCTTTAAACACTTTTTTGTGGTTTTTATAAATTTCCAGCGAACGCATGTCCGTAGTCACAGACATGTGTGAAATTTCTCGAAAATTCCAACGAGCTGGCCTTCGAGCATTCGTAGAGATGCTATCTTCTAGAGGATTGGTTTTAATTTCTAGTTTCTAGGGCGATAAATGTGTTGCCTTGGCTCTAGCAATATTTATCGCCGCGTTTCTCTCCGCTATCGTTTGCTCGCCGTGAAAATTAATCATAAACACAAACACGGAAAAAGTGCCCTGATAATTGAAAATCAATCTTCCAGGATCGATGTGTTCAGTGGAGGAAACGTTGCCCGTTGCAGAGAATTCATCACAGAATTACGTGTTCATGTTTTCAAAAATTGCAGCGAAACCGATGATCTCTTCACGTTGCGAGCCGCGATCGAAACTTCTTCTTCTTCTTCTTCTTCTTCTTCTTTCCTCGAAATGCGTTTAAAACTCTCCCACTAATTTTTAAATTCTCCTTCGGCAGCATAATGGAGGCAGGTAGAAGTTTGTCTTGAGGAATAATGACTGCCATAACTTAATAAGATAAAACGATCAAAAGTTGGTACGTTCTCTGTCGTTAATAGTGGACTTAGCCCAATTTTTCGGCACGATGAATCCACGAAGATTCCTGTTTCACGTTTCGAAAACAGAAACAGATAGTGAAATGAGAAAGAAACGAGAAAACGGATTGCAGCTTGGTCTCGTTGTTGTTTCGTCGGTAAAAACGAAAATTATTATTAACGATCGATCTTTAACACTTTCAGTCACTGAACGGAAGCACGCGCCAGAAATGTGCACGTGTATACGTTTTTCTAAGTCTTAAATATCAACTGTGCTTAACAAAACAATCGTTGCTCTAATATAACACGTATAGTTCACATTTTTAATATGAAAAGACTTATGCAAAATTATGTTAGTTATTCCAAAAACATTAGACCAATTGCTGTTGACATATTTTTTAGGTATTTACATATTTATAAGAATTTACGATTAAACGTTTAACGTAATTAATAACGTAACGCAAATTAGTTAATATATTAAGCCGATCTATTCCTATCCTTGTAAAAAAAAACATATATGAACTATCGCTTCACTGTGTGAATGGATATTCGATAGATTTTTTTGGAATGAAACAATAAATCGTTTTGATGTCGTAACAACAAAAAGTAGTTTTAATATGTGATTAATCCAATATATCAATAAAATCAACAAAAAATGTCCTGCCGATAACGTAGAATTTATCATTGACTAAAGATGGTACTTGTATACACATCATATGGATGCCGGATATCCTACGTATAAATCAAAAATCGAAAATTAACAAATTCTATCAAAAAATTAACAATTCTGCTCGAACTTAGATACTTCGTATATCAAATAATATCGTGGAATATATATTTCAATATTCGACATGAAATTCGATGTATTGGTGAAATATGTATGGAATAACATTTTCGTGGAATTTTTATGGAAAGAAGTATATTACTCTTGAATAGTGTTTCTCGCGGAGCAGACACTTTAGAATCTGTGTAGTATAACTAAAAGCTCTTTTATCAAGTTATTTAATTGAAACATTTAATTGAAAATCCATGTTTATATTCTGGTAGTGTTTGTTGCATTGTATTCAGTATACCGCTGCAAATATTGTGAATTTCTTTCAACACTGATGAACAAATTATCTGTTTATGCTTTGCAAATTCCGTTCTGTCTGAAACTTTTATTTGCAATGTGAGAACATTTTTCGACAAAATTTCAGATAGTGATCCTGACAGAAATCACTCGTGATTGAAATGACTATATAACTTGCATAATTATGTCTCTGTCTAGAGAGAAAACGATATTAACTGAAATGGATCAAAAATATAGTGAAATGAAAGTTTTGTTATTTTAAACTAAGAGACCCAAGACGATTTTATTATTCAATGAAATAACATCAAGTACGGCACAAAATGAAACGTTCGTTCAATTTTCTTCAACTTAAAGTTTCTCTTGCAGAGATTGTAAGACTGTACGTAATTGTACAAAATTTTTACGTAATATTTCTCCAAATATAATTCCTCCCAATTTCAAGTGAAATACTCGTCAAAAAGCTACGACCAAAAACTCGGACCAGACTCGTTTAATTAAATTCTGAATCTCAACGCTCGTTGTTGTCCTCTGAGGATCTTCATCGTGAACAGTTCATCGTCGTACGAAGGTTATGCGCAATTATTCGACGAAAGCTTTCTCTCGCGATGTCTGCTCAAAGACGAAAGAAAACCTAGAGAAAAAATAGAGGGACGATCCAAGAACCGTGTGAAGATTAAAGCGCTACGTGATTACGTTGTCTGCGAATCGCAAAAGGAAAGGAGAAACAGAAAAGAAGAAGAATAAACCAAAGAAGCTAGAACTTGCGAGAAAGATCCCATTCGAAAATAGAGGAGCGTGTAAAGTAGGAGGACTCGACAAGCGGGGCTGGAAAATAAATCACTGTTGCTCTCTCGCTGAACGTAAGAGTGAATTATTAATATTCCGGGCGGCCACTTTCAACACGCGAGACGCGATTTCATTGTTATCGGGTGGTCCTGTGGGGTGGCCTGGCTATCGCAAAAACGAGCGAAGGGGGAAGCGTAACCGCCTGGTCAAGAAGCTGAAACTTTCGACGGTGGCTTGGCTTCTTCGGTATAAACTACCCGGGGGAGGGAAAGAGAAACACTTTTATCGAGCAGCAACACTCGCCGAACTTGCTCGGCGAGATAGAAGAACTCTCGGCAACTCGACACTTGAACTTCAACCATTTAATGTACCTGCTGCGTGCATGTGTCTAAGCACATGCCGCTACCCGCAGGGGACGTATTATAACCGGCGTGGGCAAGTATGGCAAAGTGAGGAGTAATGGCATTAGATTTCCGGATAAACATTAGTGCTTGCAATTAGTGCTTTCTGGTCGAGGTGAAACTGTCGATACACGTGTGGTAAATCGCGTTCGATTGACTTGTTACTTGGCGAACAGAATTTTATGATAGATAGATAGATTTATGATATGATATGTGTTATACAAGTTATATATTACACTATTGTCATCGTGCGATTTCTTGCATATCGTGTTAATGTATGAAGAAATAATGAAGAACGAGATTCATTTGGAAAAAATGTGACGAGATTGCAAAGTGTGGTTGTAGAATATTGAACACATTTTCAAGTGTATTTTTCTATTTATTTTTCTGTGTTCTAATTATTTCTTTACCTGATATTATTAATTTGGAAAAAATGTGACGAGATTGCAAAGTGTGGTTGTAGAATATTGAACACATTTTCAAGTGTATTTTTCTATTTATTTTTCTGCGTTCTAATTATTTCTTTACCTGTTATTATTAATTTGGAAAAAATGTGACCACATTTTGAACACATTTTCAAGTGTATTTTTGAGATTAGTATCAGAGTTTATTTGTCTTCTGTCATTTTCTATTTACATTATTCTTTATCTATTATTATTGCCATAATATTTCTGCAGTGTATTATATTAAAATACTTACAAAATGAAGAGTGAAGTTAATTTGGAAATAAAGTGATGAGACTACAAAACATGGTTATAAAATATTGTACATATATTCAGGTTAGTTTTAGATTTTGCCTTCTACCATTTTCTATTTATTTTTCAGTATTCTAATAAATTTTTTTTAAACCGTTTGAGAGTTTAAAAGTATCAGAGAAGTTTAATATTGAATGGGAAATTAAGAATGTTCAATTTGTCCTTGAACAAGTACATTGTATAATGCGTTATCTTTCTTGAACCTCTAACAAGTAAATCAATTATTTTATTTTATCGATTATAAGATTTGTCAGTGCTATATTTTTAGTATGAACTAAATATAATGAACTTGAAAGATTGACGAAGCTGTTCAAGTTTTCGTATATTATATTTCTGAAAGACAGAAAGTGAAAGTAGGTAAATAAATAATTTATCCTTTGACGGCAAAAGAAATCGCATAAATCGATCTTCGTTGACTTGTTGATTAAAATTAATTTAAATACCATTCATTACAGAAAGAGAAGTAAAACTGTTTCTCAGTGAATTGAATTATACACAATATTCTCCGACATATCTTCCACAGGATTTCTCTATTAATTAGTATAAAAGTTGAAACAACATGCAAACTGTAACAAAATTATTTCCTCGTATTTCAACAGAAACGCATTTTTTAACTTCAACAAAACGAAAACGAGAAAAAAATATTTTGAATTACTTTGAAAGACTTCACGGTGTCAGAGTTATAGTTAGCAAGAGCCGACTGTACGAAAAATATTTTCTCGCGCTTTCAGATAAGTTTACAAACGAAAGAAATTTGCACTTGCAAAACGTTTGTGATAACAAACGACAACCGCAAGGAAATGATCCCGTCACGTTTTCGATAACAAATTTAAAGGTAGAGGGTTTCAGTTTCGCAAAGAGTAACTGAATTCCGAAACGCGGGAAAATTCGTAATTTCCACCGACGAAACGGGGATAAATTCCCCGTGTACAATTGAAACTATCATATCCGATGATACACACTTGACCGAGTATGGCAACCGCTAGAAGATAGGAAGATGTAGAAGCAACCAAGGTCGAAACGGAGAGGTACGGTCGTTAATTAATTAGTCGACCTAAATCGACCAATCATCGGTCTCCTGCACGATCAATGAACCAAATCGAATCGAATGATGATTGCTGATTACAGAGTTGACCCCCCCTCTTCCCTTCCTCCGTCGAGATATCGCGTGTAATCGCCAATACCAGAAGCTAATAGATTTCTCATCAGTTTAATCAGTTTAAGAGTGATAACATCGTTTAAGTTCAAGTGAGGGCCGCCGCACAGCCGAAATCACCATCAATTCGTGGCGGTAAATTAAAATGCTAATTAGGCAACGAGAGAACGAGAACTAGAGCCAATTCCAATTTCCTCCGTGCTTTCGTGCAATGACGAATGATGCTCTTCCACGTTACGATTGTTAGAAGTGGTACAATCGTTCTGTCATTTCACAAGTGGGAGCTTTAGGTTAGGTTTTTAGGTTAGGTTCGATTCTATTTTTCTTTCTCTTCGATTTCAAAATCCTCTTCGTTGTTTCGGAAAAGTGTTGCACACTGTATAAACTCGATGAAAGAAGATGTTGAGACAGATCGAGTCATGACCGTTGTATTTCTTTGCCTGTTTTAATAGTAAAATTCCGGTCGCTTCGTTGTTTCAAGAACGTGTTATATATTGCTGTTATATTGCATCACTGTGATTATTCTTCTCTGTGAGAATTAGAGAATTTTAATAACAAAATTCAGTCGTTTCATTGTTCTACGAACGTGTTATATATCATAATTATTCTTGTGTGATAAAAGTGAAGTAAAGTAAAATATTGATTGACATTACAAGTGTAAGAGAATCGTGTTCGTTGTATTTTTTTTTTTTGCCCGTTTTGACAAAATTTAGTCGAATTATTTAATTACTAGGAAAATGTTGTACATTGTTTCATATCATTATAACTATTTTTCTTATTAAAAGAAGATATTATATGTCTAGGAGATTGAGCCATATTCGTTCTTTTTTTGTGTATTTTAATAATAAAATTCAATCGTTCCATTGTTTTACGAATGTGTTATATATAATATATTACATCGTTATATTATAATCATTATAATTATTCTGCTTCGAATAAAATAAAAGTAAACTATTTGAAGCGTAAGAAATTGAATCATGTTGTATTTTCTTGTCTCTTTTACAAACAAAATTCGATCACTTCAATGTTCGAAGGACGTATCGTTTAAAAAAATACTCATTGAACCCTTCGCGAATAATCTGTATGAAATTTGTGTCAAATTTCGCTCTTGAATTTCTTCGAAATGAAATTTTCTTTATTCATGTTTTCTTTCTTTTTTTTTCTTTCTTTTTTTTTAGTTTTAAAGTAGTGACTTTGATAAGTATACTTTCAGATCTTTTAAAAGTAAAAAAAAAAAAAAATGGTAAGATGCTTTTATTACTTGAAACTTGAAACTTTAATTATAAATTATTATAAATTTAATTATAACAAAACTTTAAGCTTTGAAACTTTAATTACTCTCTCACAAGATAGTAAAACATAAAAGCACGAGCGTTCTTTTTATTTGTTATTATCACCTCCAATCATTTTGCATTCTTGTATTAATAAATAAATTATAATCTTCTCTAAGTGATATTTCTGTTCAAATATTCGATAATCATCTAAAATCTTCATTTTTTTCTTTGTACAAATAACTTCGTTACACAAGACAAAATGGCGGAAATATTTGGACGATTCCACTTAACCTATACTACACATAAAAAATCCCATAAAAAAAACCATTGAACGAATGACAAGTTGAAGAGCAACTGGATTTTAAAAAATATTTCCATCGTTACATTTTGTTTCTCAAAATGGTGCAACTTCGTTCTCAGAAGTGTCTTTGCACAAGAAAAAATGGCGGAGATATTCGAACGATGGGATTTAAGCTGGCCCAGCCTGTACTATACTATACAGTGTTATAAAAGATCGTGTCGAGCGTATAGCGAATAGGTTCTTCGAAACACGTCGAAGAGCAAACTGGATTTTATTATTCCAAACATCTCTTGAAAGGCGAATGAACAGAAAAAGGAGAAACTGGCCGTTGGAATGTGACAGCAGTAAGGTGAAGTGGAACGTTGGGAAAAAGATCAGGCCGCTCTAACGGGTGACACTGCTACGCTTATTTGACACTTCGAACGACAAACGGCCACCTTATTACCTTCCCCATCGTCCTCCTTGTTCTCGGTCGCATCGTCCTCTTGATAGCCTCGAAGGAATCGATTTCTGAAGGACCACTCTGACATCTCCTCCCGGGGTCCAGGAATTCATTTTGAAAAGAATTTTGATAAGGGTTTCACCGGGAGCAACTTGTATCCTTCCGCCATGCAATATTCAGACGGAAAACTTTGTATTCCCGTCGACTAACTTCTCTATTTTTCTTTTCTCTTCTTCTCTTTCTTTACACACACACACACACACACACGCGCGCGCACATGTACATTGTAAAATCAAAGGAAAGCTAGAGAGAAGCTTATTAAAGTACGCACCGATACTGCGAACATTAACACGAACAGATTTGATTAAAAATTATGAATTAGATTTCACTGAGTCAGTGCATGAGGTCTTGACGTAACATAGTTTTACAAATGGAAAAGAAATATATGGTGAAAAACGTGAAATGCAAATTTGTTTCTGATTTTGAAAAAAAAAAAAAAAAAACGATGGAGGAATCTTCAGTTACCAAATGAGAAATTGTTTATCGTTTCTTTAATTTTCGGACGATTAGTAGATTGCTGTTGTGTTCGAATGTTGCATAAACGTCATTAGAATTTTAATTTCATCGCGTGGGAAAGATCGAAAGATAATTGGATAATTCGACTAAATCGCTGCATAATCCCAAGTTGAGAAATATGCAATTTTCTGCGAATAGACGCGTAGCAAATTCACGGTGCAAAATGTTTGCGAAATACAATCGTGTCGCGAACGAAAAAAAACATTTGCGCACAATTGCGTAGAATAGAAAATGTAAATTTTGCTTACAATTTTGGAAAAATAATTACGTTAGTGAGAATTTGGGATTGGAATCTTTTGTTCATCGAAATTATATAGAAAATTCTATTTAAATTTATATTTATACTTGAATTTTGAATTCAATATTTAATTAACATTCAATAATAAATTAGATTTATATTTATATTTATATTTGAACATTTGAATTTACATCTGTATAAATTTATATTTATATTCGAATTATATTATGTTTGAAAATGTTATAAAGAAATTACTCTTGAGAGATATTTAAATTTCTCTCGTAGAAAATCTATCTGGATAATGTAAAATATTTTTAGCACTTACATTAGAATTCTTTCGTCACTGGACAGGAAATTCTTCGATCTTTTTCTGCTGACTTTTGCGAGTAATCCATTTTTGGACGTCACGGGGGAAATCGAAATGGATTACTCTGGTTTTAGAACCAGTTGCGTTCAATTTTTGGAAATCCTATGTTTGTCATAGCAACTTGCCTATGGGGCTATCCAGGTGAAACGAATATTCATTTTCAAAGTGAAAAACTTCTTTCAACCGAAGTTCTTTCAAGCCTCAATTACTCTCTCGGACGAAATTAATCGTGGCACTTAACTGACAACGTACTGCCACGGATAATTTCTTTTTTTGCAAACACAAAAGTTGATCCTCGACACGTCAATCATCGCCGTAAATCATTGCTTTGTTGCAAAAGAATCGATGAAAAAGTTTTTCGACAGGCATTAAATATTGGCAATTCGCTGTTTCCCGGCCATTAATTACTTACCTCGCGGTGATTGTAATTGAAACTATGATCGAAACGTTCGCTCGGTTTTTCAGATTTTTTTTTTCTAATTTCGCTAATAAGTTTAAAAATTGCAAACAGGTGTCGTTATAGAAATTTAGCAGATTTCTTTCCATGATGATGACAAATTCTAGCAAATAAAATAACGAGAGTCTAATTCGTTTAAATTTTCGTTTAAAACGAAAGGGGGAGAAAAGAAGCATAATTTCTCTTCGATTAACTCGCGGAACGCCATCAGGAATCATCGTCAATTCCTTATTTCTTCAGGCCTGGGGGTCCCTGATACGCCGTAAACGAAGGTTAAACTACGCGCATTACTCGCTAATACCTAATCACATCCCTAATAGGTATTGCATTAATCGCGTATGCAAGAGCAGCATACCCACGTACACACACACACACACACACACACACACACATGGCTACAATCTCGGCTCTCGCCGTGATCAAGAAAGGCCTATCATCGACTGGCTCGTCGTAATTGCCGATACAGTTTATCCGCGAGTATGCAATTATTTAATACGTAATAACCGTGTCTTTCTCTTTTTCCACTGTTTCCGTGATCGCACGTCTAGATCGCCATTTCGAACCTTATTGCATTATCTTTCTATTTGCCACGTGCTTCCTATAGGTTCTCAAAATTCGAACATTGCAATTACGGAGAATCTTTCTTCGCGAGCAGATCTGATTTTTTTATGAGTTTCGAGGAATGAAATTTTCCCTGCCACGATCGCTGATTAAAAGCACGACAGCCAGTGAAAAATTGTGAAAATTCGAAACTTTCGAAATATTAAAAATTTTCTTTCTTGTTTTCTTTATTTTGCCAGTATTAAAAATTTTCTTTCTTTTGCCAATAGCAGAGTAGATCCTTTTCGAACCTTATTGCACTATCTATTCGCCACATTTGCTTTCTACAGGTTTCGACGAACGTTCTCAAAATTCGAACATTGCAATTACGGGAGATCTTTCTTCGCGAGCAGATCTGATTTTTTTTATAGTTTCGAGAAATGAAATTTTCCCTGCCACGACCATTAATTAAAAGCACGACAGCCAGTGGAAAATTGTGAAAATTCGAAACTTTCGAAATATTGAAAATTTCCATTTTCTTTTTTTTTTCTTCTTCTTCTTTTGCCAATGGCAGAGTAGATCCGAAAGCCAAAATGACCTTGGAGAAATTTCCTGATTTGAAATTTTTGAAATTTTGAAATTTCCTCTTTGCAACAAAATCTCCCAACTAACATAAAAATCACGTATAGACTGACGCGTGAGATAATTCAAATGGCTCCAAAAATTTTGAAAATTTTTTTTATAAATAGACCTATCGTGATCTGGCATTTAAGATTTCTTTCTATAACGATTTAACTCTTTAAAATTTTGAGATGAAACAGGAGATGAAACAATAGAATTTCGTGAATTTTTCTTATTTGAATACTTCACAATGAAAATTCTGCGATTTTGACGATTAAAATTTCTCTGTCAAACGAATTTTGAGATTCGCTGCAATTTCGAACGTTTGGATTAGACGATAAAAATGGCAGGATTTTTTAAAAAATTTTTAATTCTTATACTTGAAGTTCAATGAAATGACAGAGGGAAAAATCATAAAGCATATTTCAAAGGGTTGTGTTTCAATCATTAAATATCATCGTAAATTCAGCCATGAAAATTTAATCTTTCAATATTTCCATGATGTTTGAATTTGAATAAAAAGAAGAAAATTCAACAAATCCCAACGTTTCATCGTTTAACTCTAAAAATTCAACAAAATGATGAAAAAGAATCGTACAGTAAATTTTAAGGTGTCGTTGCGAAGAGAAAAACTTCACTTTTCAACATCAAAGTGCATCTCTAATCAAGAAAAATATTTCTCAATATTTCTGAGAAACGTTCGAATTCGAATAAGGAAAAGTCCGAGTAACCTTAACGTTTCATCTTCTAATCCTAATGTCAAAAGTTTCATAAAATGGCCGAGAGAAATTGCACGAGAGAGTGTTGCTCAACTGATCGTTTGAACTTGTACAACTTTCGAAAATAAAAATATTTCGCGCGACGTAAATTTAAATTTCTTAAATATTTTAATTTAAATTTTTTAAATATTTTAATTTAAATTTTTCAAACATTTTAAATAGTTTTTTAAATATTGTGTAATTGAACGAACTCCTGTCAATTAAGCCCACACTTGTTCAAACATAAGTTCTTAGTACAAGAACGAAAATTCACAGAGTGGTGGACTGTAGTTTATATAAATTAATTGTCAATTAAAGAATTCATATAAACTACTATGATAGAAGATTCGTATGAATCACTGTAATAGTACAGACATTTCGTTCGAAGTCATTCGCTGATCCATCAATACAAATGTCGCCATTATTTTCGCCTGTTGGAAATCTTACAACTGCTCGTATAGACAACCTAACAAAGCCAGCGATAAAATAAATTCCCTTCATCGGGACACTAACGCGCGCACGCAAAATATAGAATGTACTTGGTGGGAAACAAGAGCGAATATTCCTCGGTATGGGAATCGTAAAGAACATTATGCTGGCTAGGTAGCTGAGTTTCAGATTCAACTCCAGATAAGACTCTGATACTCGAACAATTGTGATGTCATTCGCTTGATAGTTAAAATATATTTAACTATATTAGATTCAATAATTATGAAATATTTTTCACTTAGTGGCAGAGTAATTAATTTCGAAATATTTGGATACGAGATGAGTATGAAAAGAAAAAAACATTAAGTTCACTCTGGCGAGGAAATAATTAGCTACGTGAAAGAAGAAATTAGTTAGATTAGGTTAGAGAAATTTGGTCTGTCTCTAAAAGTATTTTTGATTTATCCTAAATTTCGAGATACGAATGTTCAAATTGTTGTGGATTTCTATCCTTCCTTTCTAGAAATTTGGTATTTCTCTAAAAGTATTTTTGATTTATCCTAAATTTCGAGGTACGAATGTTCAAATTGTTGTGGATTTCTATTTTTTACTTTTTCTTCGAACGCAGTTCGATTCGAAAGGAAAGTAAAAAGTAAATAAATAAATAAAATGCAATAAAAAATTTCGTCGTTTAAAAATTCGTTGCCTTCAAACAAAGAAGACAATCGCTCCACGAATATTGTTCTAAAAAATTAAATTCAGAATTTATATCCCAACTGATTGGTGTTCTTTTCAAAGTAGTTTACAATTTTCTTCCTCAACCGATGGTTTCCCAGTGAAACGGAATGAGACAAATTTATAATTGAATCGCGGGAACCGCAACTAAAACTAAGAGAGAAAAATTAAAAAAAGAAACAATTATTACACCGAAGGAAAAATCGATCAACGAGCATTCGCCCTAAAAGTATTTTTTATTTATTCCAACTGATAGCGTGTGAACTTTCAAATTGTCGTGGGTTTCTCTTTTTTCGCGCGGCGCGAATCGGCGAATCGGTGGCGCGTGGTGAGGGGAAGGGAGGGGGGGATAGACAAGATGCAATAAATAATCGATGAATAATGTTCGGTTTCGGGGAACGGGGGAACAGGGAGGGGAGAAAAAGGCCTTAACCGACGTGAACCGATCAGTTACCGGAAAAATCGTTGATAGCACTTTCGTTGTCGGTGACAACGCTTTGCGGCCAGAGGCGTTGGATTCGCGGTAAAAGCACAGAAAGCAGCGGTTGAAACCAAATAAAAAGGACGTATTGAAAAATGGGGAGGGGAAAAAAAGCGCGCGCGCTACGAAATACATGGATGCCGCTGCATTGGCTTTCGAAGCGATTGCCACTGGCGATAAGGACTTCATTGTCTCGGCACCGAATCGAAAAACGAGCGGAACCACGCCGCGCCGCGCCCTGTG
The DNA here is from genome assembly GCA_032399595.1 of Tetragonula carbonaria. Taxonomy (NCBI): domain Eukaryota; kingdom Metazoa; phylum Arthropoda; class Insecta; order Hymenoptera; family Apidae; genus Tetragonula; species Tetragonula carbonaria. Next base: position 1,296,730 of record JAUCRC010000020.1, read on the forward strand.
CTAGATAGATGAAAAAGGTAAAAAGGAAGAGTCGGTGTTTGTGCGTAGAGATGGGATCGAGCGTCTCACAAGCAGGTTCGATTGCTTCGCACGTTGCATTCGAATTCTTTATAGCTAGTAACTTAAAATCATCCTTTATTTTCGACGTACTACTACTTGGAACGTTATTTGTTATTTCGTTGAATATTCTTTTGGTTTTGCAACTTCTCTTTGGACTCGGTCTGATCCTACTGAAATATCAAACAAGTTTCCTTTGTATTTGTACAAATATCACAAGTTTTAGTTCTTTGTATTTGTTACCTGATTAGTGGAATATCACAAGGTTTAGTTCTTTGTATTTGTTACTTGATTAATGAAATATCACAAGTTTTAGTTCTTTGTATTTGTTACCTGATTAGTGGAATATCACAAGGTTTAATTCTTTGTATTTGTTACTTGATTAATGAAATATCACAAGTTTTAGTTCTTTGTACTTGTTACTTGATTAATAAAATATCACAAGTATCTTTGTATTTGTTATTTTATTACTGGAACATCACATAGGTTTTAGTTCCTTGTATTTGTTACTTGATTTTTATTAAAATGACTGCAATCTCTGATTCGATCCCACACAGATCGCGTTAAATCGATTAATTCACGCTTCTAGCTTATACCCGTCGCAATAATCGCTAAATTAGAGACGAGAACTTGGAATATGTATCTATTAGAAAGACACGAAGGATCCATATTCCTGACCTGACAATTAAGGAGAAAATACTGAGAAACAATTTTTCAGTTTGGAGAATCCCGGAGCGTTACAGGTGAACGATTTTTAGCGTTCCCTTTGTTCCTGTTTTCTTTTTTTACACGCGATTTTCAAACGTTGCGTTCGCGAGAATTGAAAAGGGACAAATTTTGTATCGAACGGATCATACGTATGTATGTGATAGAAACTAGTGTTACTCTCGTGTCTCCGATCGGTAGTTTTTCCTTTGAATCACCCGACGAAAGGGGACAAATTCTAATTTCCAAAGTTTGATTCGAACGTTTCGAATTTTAAACACGTCGGATTACGATACACTTGCGAGCACATTTTTCGAACTTGTAAGTTTGTTCTAAGGTTCAAAACCGGGAGAAATTTTGGAGAAAATGTATATAATGAACACATTGAACTGATACATTGAGCTGCAATGAAATGTATATATTATGTATACAATAAACTTGCATATTGAACTATCATAAACACAACACCAAACTACTTTGTATGCATATATAAATTTGTATTGTGAACCAGATGAATACATGTATATATTACATATTGTTAATTATATCAATATCATTATATTAGTAAATATATATTATAACATTATATTAATTATATATTACACATGTATACAACCAATGAATACATTTTACATCCGTCGATGAAATGTATATATTGTATTTATTGATCTTGTACATTGAACTAAATAGAATGAAGACGTTGTACATATTGTATATACATACTGTGTACATAAAACTTGGTAAATGTTCACCATGTCATTTTCATATATTGACTCGTATAAAATAGATGCATTGCAAGTTGATATTCATTTTACAGTAGTATTGAAAACTTGAGGCATCGAGTACGATGATTCGCAAGTACATGTTGGATTTGATCCCATCCGTAGTCGTTGGAGCGGCGACTAAACGATCGCCATTTTTCCCCGTTTCTCTCTCTCTCTCTCTCTCTCTCTCTCTCTCTTTGTTCGCTTGAACACCAACACGATATGCATGTGTCCACTCCGCCCCGAAAATGCATTTCCCACAAAATGAGCCAGATGCTGGCAGTGTTAACGCAATTTCCCACTGAACTACTACTACTGTACGATCGTATTCACTTAATTTCCCTAGCAGTGTGAAAACACCGCGAAGCATTTTCAATCGTTTCTAGCGTTTCTCTCTTCTCCAGTGAATTCTCCGCTTTCTGTAAATTTCTGTAAATTTCGCTCAAAGTTCGATTTCTGGCTCAACTTTAAATCACTCTCCTAGATTTTTATTCGTTAACGCTGCTGTCTTCTTTCGAATCTCGTCGTCTTTTGCGATTTTAATTGATTAATTTTTCTTCTGATTACAGGTAACCTACGAGTCTTCTTCGGCAATGGTACATCTATACGTGAGTACCTATACTGAGTGCAACAAATATGCTTATAATAAATACTCGAAACATTTTTAATTGTCACAGTGCCCTCTGAAAATATAAAAAATATATATTTATTATATATAATAAAAATATAATAAATATATACAATTAAAATATAATAAATATATACAATAAAAATATAATAAATAATAAATATAAAAAAATTGTGAATTAATACATATAAATATGCTGATCGATAATATTGTTCGTCGAAATAAGACGAGATATAATACTTCATAATTTATCGAATTATTGTCGAGTATGTTAATACAGTTTGAAGATAAGACCTAAATTAAAACTCTTAGATTGTCTTCGTGTCCTTCCAGAGTTAATTTCACAGTTTTCAAAGGCAAATTCGTCGGTGAAACTGTCAATGAGATATAAAAAGATACTTAAAGTCACTAGGATCTACCGACGATTGAAATGCAAAAATCTCTCCGTCAGAGACGTGAAAGTTGCTGGAGTATATTTTATCATTCAAATCTCTAATCATTTTTACCATTAATCTGTTTAATCATTTGAACCTCTGGAGACACGGTGTTTTACGGTCTAACATCAATCAGCCTAGAAAATATCCAACAAGTGATTATAAATTAATGAGTTTGGTAGTTGCACTTTGTTAAGACTTATAACAGTTATAGACTGCTTATTATACCTCGTGGGATTCTCGATGCTTGCGACGGTCGATTATTTCGAGGAGAAATTGTCCGAGAACTTTTTGAAACAGAACTCTGCTGATTCTTCTGAAAACTTAAAGACTTTTCTGTTTATCCGACGTTTTCGAATGCAAATTCCAAGTGGTTCTCGCATGTATCTTTCCGTCATTATGCCGGGGGCAACATAGGATAATGGAAATGTAAGAGCCGAGGGAACGTTTGCTTATACAACGACTGTTCCTAGATAAATTTTACGCTTTTCTTACTCCGGCTATTGACTTTTCGCGTTACTTCCTCTCATCCGCGTCGTTCTGCCTCGCCGTGTCTGTAGTTTGTCAACCGGAATCGTAGCAAAAGCGTAGCAAAAGCGATACCATTTTTTACCGATAAATTTTCGAACTGAAAGTTTCCAGACAATATTTCGCGGTTTTCAATTACGTGTCTCTCCTCGTATTGACAAAGTGACACACTGCTTCTCCGAATGACGATAAACTTCGGTGTTATCATTTCGAGATATTTTTATCGTTCGATTTCCTAAGGACTTCGAATTTTTTCTTTTCAATCATTTTGTCATTAGATTTCGTTTCTTTATACCTATCGAGACTGTGGAAATATTCCAAGGAAGTTTCAAGGATTTTTATGTTCTCATCGTCGTTACGATTTCTATCTAGGTTTCGTGATTTTGTGAGATTCCAAGGAATATAACTATTGTTCGACAATAATTTGTCCAGATCGAAGCAAATAAAATCATGGAACTACATAGTTCTTTATATCACGTTACTTTCGCGAGAAATTTGAAAGAGATGATTTGTCGAATATATCTCGAAATACCTGTGTACAATGAATAAAATAACAGATAAAGTTTAATATTCAGTACATAAAATAAAAATGTTCAGCCGAGATTCCATTTTCTCTAGTTGCCTAAAACTATAGAGTTGCAGATCTGAAAACCACGTTAAAACAATCGTAGATAATATAAAAGTATCAATTCCCTGGGTAAGCGTCAATTAAATTTTGATCGTATTATAAACTATACGGATACCGCGAGAATGAAAATTACGGGCGAAGAACCGAAACGAGATACAATTTCACAGAATTGCAGCTGAATTTTCCACTCTGGCTTCCCCTTAAGCAATCAAATTGACGTATTGTTTAAAATTAAGCGAAAGACGAATTATACTGGCCAACTGAATACACACACGTATACACACGAACAGTACAAAGTAATTTATTCAACGTTTCGCGCGCTGGATAAATTGTTGTATGAATCAAACGTTGTAATACCGAGCTGCGGGAGACTTCTATCCGAATAGTGATGAAAGGTAATTTGATTTAGCAACCGGCTAGGTTCGCAAGTACGACGCGTCGTCTAGTCTGTCAGGTGAAGTAGTACGAGCTGAAGTTTGCCAGTAACTCGAAGAAAATGTTTCATGAATTTCATTTATCCGATTGAAAAGTGGACAAAAGTGTTCGCATGCTCGATGAAAAATTATCGATACGCTTCAACTGTTTGAACTTTGCGAAGCAAAAATCAAGTTGGATTTATGATAAATTTTTAGGTTAGGTGAAGAAGTATTACGAGCTGAAGTTTGCCAGTAACTCGAAGAAAATGTTTCATGAATTTCATACATTTATTTGATTATCTAACAAAACCATTTATAATACAAATTAAATAATTTCGTGAACATCATTTTTTGGACATTATTAAGAGGAATGTTAAATTCTAAAAATTCTCCATAATTTCAATTATTCGTTTACATTAGTTATCCGAACAATTGCACAATTATTAGTTGTTTCATGAATCTCATACATTTATTTGAAATAATATTTTTCATATATTATTTTATTGAAATATCCGTAGTAAAATTGAACGATGATTGTAAATACGGTTTTTTTTTAAGGAATATCAAATGTGAAAGTTCCTATCAATTACAATTACTATCATTTGTTATCATCATAATTACAATTGCAACTGCAGGAAAATGTAATCGTAATTATTAAGGGAAGGTAACATAAAGTAATTATAATTGAAATTACAACGATAACAAATGATAATAACTATATTGATAAGGAACTCTTGAAATTTGTTATCCTATTCAATTATTCTTTGAAATATAAATTGAAACCAAGCAAAATGCTGTAATCATTACTTCAAAAAATATTTAAAAAATATTTTGAACATGTTTGAAACGTTTACATGTACATGTAATGTCCAGATAATCGTTAACTATTTTTTTTATACTATATTTCAAACTGTAGACCGTGTTCAACATTTACCTGGCTGTGACGTTTTGACGTAAATATACAGACATAAATAACAGGATGAAATAAAATTCGAAATTGCGATTGGGCAATCAAACTTTTCAGATGAAACGTAACGTTTTACTTTAATAAAGTAATGGGTAGAATTTTAAACATAACCTTCGTGACTTCGCAAATATAACGTGTATGTTCGTTTCTACACATTATTCGCATTACGTCGAAAAAATTAGTAAAAAGAAAGAGAGGAAAAAAATAGCGAAAAGGCGCAGAATACATATAAAATATTAAGAACACAGATTCAAGTACGACGTACTCCCCATAGAAGAGAATGCAAATCGAGTGCAAATCGGTCTGGAAATCTTCGACTGGTTTTACTTTTTATTTAGAACAATTAACACGAACATTCGCGGTCCAATCCTTTTATTTACCTCTCTAACGACACGGAACTTGGATAATTATCCGCGGCCAGATATTAATCGTACGAATCGGCTTCGTAATCTGAAAATTCGAACAGCCTCGCACCCTGTGTCTCGGTCTCTTACAGCGCGCAATTCGTCCACACAGAATGATGTGTCGTTCTGAAGCAGTTTCCTCTATGTAAATTGTATGCATACCTGATAATAGCGGGAATATCGGAGAATTCCATTAGCCGCGCGTCCTATTTCCTTGTAACTCTGCTATACTCCGTTCTCAAACTGGTTTCCTCGGTCGCGCTCACAGTCTGCGCGTCCATTTTCCACCACCAACCACCACCACCCGGTATAAGAAACGATGCGCGCGAACGATGGAAAGAGAGGGAATGGAAGGAACAGTGGAAGATGAAACGAGTCTTAGTAGCTTGAAAGCCATATTAATAGTCAGCACTTAAGAGTTTCATTAAGTCGCAACCGCTCGATCACTGCCTACCCACTACCCTTCCGACAACTTTCACCCCTTTTAACTACCAGCCAACCACCCCCTAAGTTAGCCCGTAGGATTCTACGCTACAGTCAGTCGGCGCAGTGTCATAAGATATTTATGCTCGAACTGCTGTCATCCACACTCGGAATAACGCCGATCGACCGCTAATTATATTATATCCTATATCGTATATCGTATATTATATTTCATTATTTATTAATTATACATTATATAATCGGTCTCCATTCGACCACGACTCGTTTCAATATCGATTCCACTTGTACAGACTCGCGGAATACGGATCGACTTTCGCTTCGCGTTATTCTCGTCACGGAGACTCGAGACTTTTATTTTCTTCTTGTTTGCTCCGCCGGAAAATTTATTACTTGTTTCGAGTCTCTCTCTCTCTCTCTCTCTCTCTCTCTCTCTTTCTCATTTTCGGTATAATTGATGCTTTGTACCACGTTTTCACGCGACATCGATATCCTTGTTGGAATTATTCCGTCAATTTGCACAACAGAGTGGAGAGATTTCGTTTTTATCTCATCTCCGCGTCTGTCTCTGTTTACTTTCGAATAATCGAATTTTTCATTTTTCGGTTTTAATTATTGTTTTTCCGTGTATAATGCTTGTTTCGGGCCGAGCCTTTCTCCGTTCTCTCCGTTTAATTGTTATTTTACGTGCTGTAGAGTTTGTAACTCGGAATTATTCCGAGCTACAATCTAGATAAGAGGGATTTTATTTTTATCTCGTCTCTCGTTACCGTTAGTATTTACTTATTTTGGATCGAGGTTTTTCAACGTTCGTTTTTAATTATTATTTCACGTGCTCCACAGGCTTAGATAAGTATCTCATTTGTATAATTACTTTAAAGTTCCTATTCGCTTATTTCGACTTTTTTCCTTTTTACGTTTTATATGCTATCGTATTAACCTTTACAATTGAATTAGATAAAATTGTAATTTAAACTCTCTTAAACTTTCTCGTCTCGAAACCATTGCACAAGCCATTCAAAAATAGTCACTTGAAGTTAAACGTCTGATTAGAAAAAACAGGCGGGTCTATGTGAGAAAGCAAATGGGAAATACGTGCTAAGCCTTACTTTCTCCACGTTGAATATTCATCGAGCACGTCTGTGTACTCGACTAGTTTTCCCTGTATTTGTATTTATGAACATGACCACCACGTTGCGGTACGCTATCGTTTCCGATTCAGATTCGCGATCTCTGTCTGCACGCGCGATGATCGAGAGGTCGCGGATATGATCCTCGCGCGTGTCGATAACACGGTCTACGAACGCTGACCAATGAGAAAAATCCCTTGATATCCCGATAAACTTGATAATCTGGCGAGAGGAAAAATACACGTGTATATACGTGTATGTTACAAAGGAATGTAAAACACTTTCGTTCCATTTTTCATTCCTTCGGTTAGTAGACAGCAGAGTTTCACAGTTTTGAGGGTGTGATTGAAATTTTTGCGAAAGATTGTTTCTCGCGAGCAGAATTTTCGTGACAGATTGTTTCACGAGCACGCAAGAAGTGCTCCGAACGTTTTTACACTTTTATAACTTTCTGTTCTACCTCTCTTAAATGGAATTAAGATGTATTTCTCTTCAATGGAATTACGTCGACGAAGCTCGACATTCTCCAAAAAAAAAAAAAAAAACAATTATTAAGCCTTTGCAGCCCAAGATGTAAAAGTCCAATTTTTTTTCAAATTTTTGTTTAACATTGTAACAAACTCTAACAACAATCGTACTTGTAATAACAACATTATAATATCTAATTCTATTCGAAAAGATTTATTTGTAGCGATTTATTGTTACGTATGTCGCTTGATTTCTTGATTAAAACCATCATCGATAACAGAAGTAGGTTATCGTTGACAAATATCATTTTTTTCATTACGTGTCCACGACAAAATTCAACGTCGCTGTTATCATTATCATCATGTATCATCACACATTGATATGTCGGAATTTTTCAATTCGAAACATTCAAACGTTTGCTATCGTCGCATACTTTATTTATTTAGAGGAGAATGTGTCAACACTTTGAGTGTACCAAATTTCATTCACTATTTCTGAAGTTTCTTCGCTATTTCTTGTATATTTTCAACGTACAAAATAAAATTGTTCCTTCGTTACACGAAGTGAAATTATTTTTCGATCTCGTCGTAACAAATAAATTTCAACCTCTCGAGCAGCTCGAAGAAAGTATATGTAATTTTAAACATTTTCCAAATATACACTTCTAGATATATATGAAGCGTACGAGTGTGAAAAGCAATTTACCCCGAAATACTTTCAGAACAAATATATTTATATACAGCAATATTTCGTATATTTCTCAAACACATTTCTACACCGTGTGACATTTTCACCTTTCGGGAACTGTCTCGCCACTCAACGTGTTGACTCACACGAGTGCCGAAGAACAGAACGGATTGAAATCACTTTCGCCGAGATTCATCGTGATCGAATCCCTTTCATCGACGGGGGTAGGAATTTGACGAGTATCGAGAATGGCTGATGAGTTTAACGAGATAAAACCCACTGCATTAAAGGAAGAGCTTGTCCCATCGTTCCTCTGTGTTGGCACGCGCCATGGAAATAAATAATCCGACCGGTGCTGGTCTGCCGCATAAACAGAATTATCAACTGATACATTTACGTTGATTTATTGAATACACATATTTACTCGCATTCGTTAATAATAAGCGATGCTAAACGATATACCGGACTAGACCGGGCATAATGCCGCATCGCGGCCAGCAGATTTTGATCAAATATTATGTTAATTTAATGACGTTGCCGACGCACAGTCGTTTAATTTCCATGGATTCTATTGAGACACTGCGAAATGGCATAGAAACGTAAAAGGAGACACGTCGACCTAAATAAGCGATATATATATATTGTTCGCGCGAACTATAATCTCCGCGAGTGTTACATACGCGATTTATTCTACATGATATGTAGCTCTGCGGTATCTGTGACGAGTGAATGAAAGCTTGAAAGGCAAACAATGATATAATTCGTCATTTTATAAAATGGAATTATGTTTAATCCTCTGTCTGTTGCCGATTGGACAATATTCACGTTCATGTTTAGATACGTTTATATCCATGTTTAGAAACTCAGATTACATATCACAGAAATAGATGCATCGTGCATGTGAATTGTAATTTCAGTCGAATACTTTTTTATACGTTTAATAATAGAACAATTATAATATATAACAATTGCATCATATTACATGTTATATATATATATATATATATATATATATATATACACACGTATATTATAACACTACAATATATAGGTATTTTATAACACTATACAATACATAATATATTATAATGTAGCAATTAATATGTATACGTATATTACAGACTTCATTTCGAACTTTCTTTCGCATTAAACCGGTAGGTAAACGTTTTAAAAATTGCACGGTTTTATTTCACGTTCAGGTTGTTCGTTACTCGATTATTAACGCAACAACGATAAACTCTTTGATTTATTTATAATACGACTGGCATGAAAACTTTTGATTTACCTCGTCCGCTTTTGTTTATGTGTATGTTACATGATGTAATGTATCGCGGTAATTAATATACGTAACGGTGCGGGATTGCATATTCCTATCACAGTTATTTGAAGTTAAACGATATAAAGGTAGATGTCCCATTCATATTATTATTAGCGATATTAAATGACTTATTCGACAATATTGGCAATAACTATCGATCGTTAAATTTTAAATTAGAGTAAATAGACAATATATCCCTTCTGTGCGAGAAGCATTACGAAATTTCAGTTGCAAAAGCTTTAACATGTTTTCCAACTTGAGCTTCAGTGTTCTAATGCATGGTAACATTAGTATTACACGAACTGAGGTTAATTTGCGCACGATTGATATATTTTTCTTAGTTTCACCTTGAAGTGAAAATTTGGCAAAATTCTCCATTTTCTTTCAATTCAAAGACCATTTGTAGATTAATTTGCGATAAAAAAAAATGCATGCTAAACATACAATTAATTTTCTCTCTCTCTCTCTCCTATATTACGATAATTGCGTAACATTGACGTTATACATTTTTATATATTTTTATATATTAGAAATTGTTTGCCTAACATTCCGACGAACGAAACGCATATAAACCGATAGAAATTTACAGGTAGGCAAAAGTAACAAAGTCAATGCACTCGACGACGAAAATGGACATTATTTGGTAACAAACTGACAACGAGGTGTGCGATGAAAGGATAAACAATTCTTTTATCAATATCCAATCTCTCGCAAGTAGTAGACGTATCTTGCTTATTTTACACACGTGCTTACTTTGTAAACGAAAATTGTGTCAGATTGACAGAAGGGTCTGCGAAAAAAAGCAGAGGGTTAAAGGGTTTGGCTCACACGAAACTAAAATCGAGGGGAGGGAAAAGGGTGCAACTTTTCCCCCCCGAATAAAAGGCGTGAGAATGCCTTGTAACCGTAAGCTTTGAAACAGAGTATAGGCCGGGATATTTTGGATCTTTGATGTTATTCCGTCCTCTGTAAACACCGAACAAATGGCGGCTGGTATTCATCGCTCTTCTCGTCGGGCCGCGAAATTTCTACAGGAGTTTCTTTCTCCCTCGGAGTCGGCGTCCCGGGGCCCGACGTCCGCAACACAACGACGACAGAGGAGACGAGCGTGTGCGTCATTAACATCAACTATTGTTCACCGCGGAATTCTTTTTTTTTCTTCCTTTTTTTTTTCGGCGAGAGGAGGGCTCGCTTTCATTCGCCGCGCGGCGTAATACGCCTAACAGAGAGAACGATGACAGAAGATCCGATGGGACATAGGTCGGCCACGGCAAAAGCTGGCAACGGGAATGAAATCTCCGCGAGAGGACATTTCATTGGTGTACCGACCCGTTGGGAAAACAAGCGCATATACGCGCCAGTCGGTACATATCTAACCGGAATTATACGCGGTGTATGTACGAGTGGGGGTACCAACGTGAAACACGGTTGTCGGGATGACACAGTATGGAATTCACGAGTCGCCGTGCGATCTATTAAACGCGTCGGGGCTAGACGATGGCCGACTCGGATAGATAGAAAATGGCATACACCGACGCGCAGCAGCTCGGCGTTTTTTAAGCGTCTAACTCTTCTCTTCTCCTCGTCTCTCGCGTCTCATTTCGTATCACTCGTTTAGCAGGCTGCGGCTAGATGGAAGATCGAAGTTTTCCATTCTTCTTCCTTAATTTGTCGGATTTCTTTTTAGGTTAGGTCCGCTTTGAGTACCTTCGCGTGCAAACTGATTGTGAGACGAAATAGTATGACCGATGCGATGTAATGGAACTATGCGACGGAATGGAAATATGTCGAAGAACGATCTTAGGTTAGATTAGATTAGGTTTTAGATTTTAGGTTAGGTTAGGTTAGGTCAAGTTAGGTTTTAGATTTTGGGTTTTGGGTTTTGGGTTTTGGGTGTTAAGTTTTAGACAGATAAATAAATGTTCTTGGGAGATAAAGGTTTGAAACGAAATGGAATTTGTAATGTGAAAAGGAAAACGGATAACAGTAACTTAAGTTAATTATTAATTATTAATTTCGAATGAAACGCGATTCAACAGCTATTAATTTAAATCAATAACTGAGATGACAAATAACAATTTTACTCCAAAATATTTTTCACCCGATTGATTTTCACCATACTGTAATTTACAAAAAAAAAAAAGAAAAAACTACTATATTACAATTTCACGCTATTTAGTCGCGAAATATTGGTAGAACAAACGTACCACGAGTTCGCAAGCTCGAATAATCAAAACGAAATAACGAACAAACAATAAATAATAAATAACGAATAAAGAACGAATAATAATGAATAAACATGTACTGATATCCGATACTCTGCCTGCTAATTCACGAAACGTGTAACACGAGAGAATACGTACAGGAAGTAGCGTTTTCTCGTTATAATATTTATATTCCATCGGGGATCTCTATTTGAATTTTATTTCTTTAATGAAAAGCTCGCCGCGGCCCGCCGTTTGACATTATAAAACATTTTCATAAAAACGTTCGCGGCAGGGAAATATTATTAATATGCAGCGATGTCTCGCGTCTTCTGCGCATAAGCGATCGATTTTTATTTTTATTTTTCGGGCCACCGGCGGGAGGATTTAAGACGTGCCAGCAGAAATCGGGGAAAGCTTGGAAAAATCGGAGTTTTATTATATATATATATATATATATCCACTGTCAGAGCAGTGGCAGATCTTTTCTTTGGAAATCTGGAAAAATCCATAATCCGGCACATTGAAAAAATTTTGCATTAGCTGTCGCCTACAGTTTCTCTTCAATTTTTCGACTCCGATGGCTATTCGCTCGTCGAATCTCCATCGCTGATTCTTCACTCCCCCCCGCTCACCTCCCATTGGAAAATTACCAGCGTAATTAATCTGTAAACAACGGATTAACCTTATACTTGTTGCTGACTGGTCGCCACGATCGATAATACAGCCACACTCTAAGCGTTTGCCCGATTGCAAACGATTCAGTTATCATATATCATTTTTATCATCGTTCGTAAATTGGTATGCAATTGATATTCGTCGATATTGATTCGTTAATATTGTAATGCTAATTAATATTCATTGACTGATCAATATTCGCTGGCATGTAATTAACGTCATTCATAACCTAGCGCGTATAGTGATCGATGTATTTTCGTTATTATTCATAGGTACGCCGCACTTGTAATTCTGTTCGGATTTAGTTTTTTCTGTTTTTTTTTTTTTTTTTCGACGATGACGAAACGACTGGCCGAATTTTGATGACGACCGTTCTTGACTGCTTTTAGCTAAAAAAAAAAAAAAAAAGTTATGAAACAGTTTAAATCAGGTATTGTATTCTCGCCAAAGATCGTTGTAGGCAATGGTAATATAACATAATTGGAGGATTTTCGACAAACACGCCTTGCCATTATCTGACGGACAAATAATGAAGAGATTCTTTTTGAGAAATCACCATATTTGGGAGTGTGGTCTCTCGCATGGAAAAATGTAGATTTCCTCATTTCTCATATTTTTCTTCTAACTCCTCTATAGATTAAGCATAATAGTAATAATAAATTAAGTATAATAGATTAAGTATAATAGTAATAGTATACTACCATAGATAGTAATAATGTAGTATAATAGTATAATAGTATAATAGTATAATAGTATAATAGTATAATAAATAGTATAATAGTATAATAGTATAATAGTATAATAAATAGTATAATAGTAATAATATATTAAGTATAATAATAATAATAAATTAAATATAATAGTAATAATATATTACTATAGATAGTAATAATATAGTACAATAGTACAATAGTAATAATATATTACCATAGATTAAGTATAATAATAACAATATATTAATAATAAATAATATATTAATATATTAAGTATAATAATAATAAATAATATAATAATAAATTAAGTATAATAATAAATAATATACAATATATTAAGTATAATAATAAAAATATATTAATAATAAATTAATAGATAATAATAATAAGCTAGGTATAATAATGCTACAGAGGAAGCAACATCGAACGAACGATTTTTGTTCTTCAAGGTAACAATATAAACGGCGCGAAATGTTTCTCAGAAAATGAAATAAACGAAAACGAGAGCAACTAAGTTTCCAAAAATGGAAGGAATGATTCAACATTTACGTTATTATTGCATTAATCCTGATATATAATTTCGATGCTTGACGAGATTTAGAGTACCGAAGAGAGAAATTTAGAGCGGCTGCTTTAAAGTGCAAATAAATTTAATTAAACTGAGCCTCGATTTCAATTTTTACTTCGAAGAAATTTTAGATTTCAATTCAGTTCCTTTGAAATCGAATGAAACAACTGAAAATTTCATTATATTCTTCCAAACTGTGAAATATATTCTCCGTTTAATCGTGTCGTTCGATATTTTCACCTCTTTGTATTTTCGCCTCTTATTTTTAAATTCGGTAATTCTTTCCCAGTTCTTTCGCAGTTTCACGCGATAAACCGCATTTTCAAGATCCGTCGATTGTTGTCGATCGTGGGCTACGCGATCAGTTTTTAATATCTTAAACGAACGAGAATTCATTGGGAATGGTACTCGAGCCGCTTGGAGTACTATTTCCCTGTCATTAACGTAGCGGCATGCGCTATACATTAGCAACCAACGCGCATTGTCTGGCCGCGTGTAACAATTTGTTGATAAATTGCAGAATAGCGAATACAACGGATACAACGTGATTAACCCGTGGCGATTCAAGGAAACAATGCGTTAAAATTAAACTGGATAAATATATTTATTACGTTAATACATTAACATTGTTATAATATACGTATACATATTAATTGTTACGTTGTAATACATTATGTACTGTATAGTGTTATAATATACGTATACATATTAACACTTTACAGACCGTGTATTAGCGGTGAATAGTTAGCTGATTAATAGGTTACCGGTAAAGTATTAAAATATGTTAGTTAGCCGATTAATAGGCTACCGGTCGGTAAAGTGTTAAAATATGTTAGCCGATTAATAGGCTACTTATCGGTAAAATGTTAAAATATGTTAGCTGATTAATAGGCTACTTGTCGGTAAAGTGTTAAAATATGTTAGCCGATTAATAGGTTACCGGTCGGTAAAGTGTTAATTGTTACATTATAATATATTACGTATTGTATAGTGTTATAATATACGTATATACTGTATAGTGTTATAATATACGTATGCATATTAATTGTTACATTATAATATATTATGTATTGTACAGTGTTATAACATACGTATATACTGCATAGTGTATTTATTCTACAAAAAGAATTATTATTATATTTTATTAACATCGTGCTATTTCGTATTCATTTTGAATTATATTTTATTTATTATTGAAAGTATTAACATTGAATAACATTGAATTTAATTTACTGTTGCAAAGACTGACAAAGGAAGTTAATAAATTTCTTCATAATAATAATGACAACAATGCTATTATCTTTGGAGAAAAATTTACATTTAATTCAAGACGTTTCATTATAAATTGTAATTTTTAACAACGAGTCTTCGAAACTCGTGCACTTTTTTCACATCATTTTATCGAACTCTGAAGACTAGGATTAGACGACGAAATACTACATATAGAGTTTCTTGAATTTTTGTCCAATAAAATAGTGGCGAAAATCGTGCGCGAATTTTAGAGCCTCTTCGTTCTGAAAAATTTTATTCCTCAAAATCGCGATGCATTTAGTCAGAAAAAAAAACACTTTTTCACGCAATTTTCAAGAAAAAGATCACTCGTCGCACGACGAAAAATCATTAATAATAAAAAAAAAAAGAAAGAAGAGAAAATCAATGTCAGAACTGGAGGTTTTACGCTTTTAAAAGTGGATCTTTTTCTACGAATCAGTAGTTTAATAAATTAATTTAAATTATCATTTGTGCCAGCTGTTTCGTTGTCACCGATACGTTTCACGCCTCTTCTCAAAAAGTGTATCAAAAAAATGGGAAAAACCTAACGAAGAGAGAATCGTAATTGCGTGATAATGTAAACGTCCCAGGTACGAGTATTTACGCGTGAGACAGCTGGTTGCTGGTCTCTATCTGCACTTTTCTCTCTATTACTACGGTGAGAAAAATTTATGACCGGCCGGTGCGTCGGTGATTGAGATGGCCGTACCTAATGGCTGGCTGTCTGTGCCGGGGATCTATATATCGTTAGATCCCTCTCCCTCTCTCTCTCTCTCTCTCTCTCTGCCTCTTTTTGCGAATACCTTCTCGTTTAGAACGTCGGAGAAAAAGTCGAGAAAAACAATGGTGAAGAAAGCATACGGGTTCAGCGGCAACGTGATTTAACGTTGTTAGCTAACAAATTGGAGAATATTGTCACGAACAATCGAGTCGAATTTCTGAGACGTTCGATTTCAACTATTTTAATACTCAGTCCCCTGTGTGTCCTTTGTGTGACATATTTTTTTTCTGGGAAACGTTACGTTATTTTGTTACGCCGATATATAGGTTAGGTTAGGTTTAGGTTAGATTTAGATTTAGGTTAGGTTTTAAGGATTTCAACTATTTTAATTCAGTCCCCTGCGTGTCTTTTGCGTGACATATTTTTTTTTTTCTGGGAAACGTTACGTTATTATCATTTTTCGTCATTCAGTCCATGGTCTACGTAAATGAAACTGGCACCTTGAATAAATAATCGATCTACAAATAAAGATGAAAGGAATTACGAATAATTTATCTATTGGTTTCTCTGTATAATAAAAAGAACAGTTTTCGATCAACGAAACCAATTAATCCGAGTGACAGTGGATTTTCTGACTTTCACCGGGATATTATTGACAGTTTCAACACCTCGAAATAATAAATTCGGCAGATTTTTCGAGCGCGAATCCTCAGTTCGAGGGGAGTTTCGCTCGCGACGACGGGAAAACAGCATTTTCGTCCCTTCGCGAAAGAATTTCCATTTCACCGGATTTAGACCAGTGACGTTCGCTTGCCGAAAAGTTTCCCGAAGCAAGCGACACCGATTTCACGCGATTTCGTCGCAGCTTATTAACCCCTTAACCATACGAATTAAATGAAATTCGATATAACGAAAAAAATGATATATATTTTTCATTTCTTAACATTTGTGTAAACTTAACAACTTGATAACTTTTATACTCTTACACTTGAGTACTAAGAAATGCCATGAGCGCGATACTTGTTGTAGAAAATTAATAAAAAATGACGAAAGATCGAATTGATAATTCATAGTCCTTAGGAAACGTAAGACATCATTACATGTTAAGGAGTTAATCGGTCTCGCGAAACTCAAAGGAAGTCGCCGCCATCGCAAAGGAATTAAAAACGCGCAACAATTTAATCCGCGGTTGTGTTTTAACCGGGCAATATCTATAACGACGAAATCCGGGTCGCTTCGAGAAAACGATTAAACAATGATAATCGTCAGGGAATGTGAAAGTTCGAGATCGAAAGGTCGGCCGAGGGTAAAGAACTCTCGGATTATAAATCCGATTAAGTATTTACTGGAGGAGGGAGCCGGAACGGGCAGCTCCGCCGAGATGAAATTATTCAACGTGAATGAGAAAATAATAATAATAATGATGGAGTAAAAAAATACGTTTGACATTGTTTGACAAGATTTCAACCGCGGCTCTCTCGCATCGCTGCCCGCAACAACGTTCATTAACAATGTAGAATCGGCAAATGACCGGTAAATGACATATTAATGACGAGTTGCACGGCGTTAACTGCGATATTGATAATCGCGATATATTAATAATATCGATGATAATCCGCTATGTAATAAATATCGTGTTCGATGCTCTCCGCTGTAAGATAGAGCGAAACGCCCGATGAATGAGTAATTTTACGAATTAACAAATGCAATTAACATTACACGCACGCGAATGTCGCGTTTGACAACGCGGGGTGTGTGTGTGTGTGTGTGTGTGTGCAACGAAAAGAATCTATCGGCACGGAAAACACTCTTGCACAGTCGAGCTGAGATTGCATCGCGATCGATTTATCTTGTTACATCATTGGGAGGATTGCACAAAAGTAAATTGAAGATAACAAGAAATCGCAGGCTGCGTTCTCTCGTTCTCGGGGACTCGTTAGTTCGTAACATCTCTCAAGCTCTCTCTTGCTCGGTAAAAGTGAACATTTGGATTAATCATGCTGCATGTAATATTTACGGTAGGGTGGATCGATAGAGAATCATCCCCGGGAATGAAATTCTGTTTCGTTAACGATCTCGTGAAAAAGTGATTGTCGAGTACGAATAGAAAATTACCGTCTGTAACGTGAATTTGAAAAATTCTTTTTTTCGAAAGATTAAAATAGTTAAAAAAAAGAAAAAAAAATGAAACACGTATTCACGCGACACAATTTTGAAAGTATTTTATACGCAATTAATTAACGCGTACGATATTCGTATGTATAATATTCGTTTTAAAGATCATAGCTCGTTAAGTTAATCTTATTCCTTTCGATTCGTTCACAGCTTCGTGTTTAACACTAGAATTACTAGAATTAGTAATTAGAACATTCTCTGTATATCCGCGGATTTTTAGGGATTTGAATAATTATTCGTAAAGTAGAAGCTTGTGAAGCTTCAATTTCAGTAATTGAATTTTCCCGTTTACAAGTTTATATTTTTCGTGTTAGAACAGTATATGAAATCACTTGCAGAAAGAAGGAGATAATTCCAATACCGAAATTACGAAGGACAAATTTTACAGGAGAGAGAATGCGTTTCCGTGTCTGACCACGAGGCGCCTTTATCTACTGGCACGTTGCTTGTGAAAGCAACTACTACTTTTATTTTCACACCTGTGTTAGAATTTTTCTACTTTAGTCGCCGATTTGCATAGAATGAATTTGCAAAAAGAAAGAAACGTATTTATCGAGAGAGAGAGGAAATTTTGAGAGAGAAAACGCGACGATCTTGTTGAAAATAAATCTATTTATTTATCAGCGAGTAAATAAGAAATTCGTAAGAGAATCGTATCGCGTATCTTGTATTTTTTCTAGCAGCGGCTAGTAACTAGAATATACTTGTTATCGATAATATACACGCAGCTTAGCATTCGAGAGATTTGCTTCCTTCGGTAATAAGTACGAAAATTGTTGGCAGGTTATAAACTTTGAAGATGTATCGTGAAGCAAGTTACTTCCTGGAAAGTAACTTGCAAAATTAAATGCAATTTTCCTACAGTCGATAGGTCTGAGCCGAGAGGAAATTCCGCGCTGTTGCCAAACTTCCGTCCACTTTCAACTTGCATTTAGGTATACAGCTACGCCAGTAGTCGATATAGAAAGTGTGCCACAGCTCTACAGTGAATTACAATAATTTATCAGTTTGGTGAACTTCGTCAGGTTTTGATAATATTTAATATTGATTAATGTCTAATTGGAATAACGTTCGTCGACATGTTTGGAACGACGTGATTCGCGTGAACGTTTCGAGAGAAACGCGTGATTTAGGTTAGGTTTAAATTAGGTTAGGTTTAGGTTAACAATTAACAAAGTGAACGAATCGATGTTCAACGTTGACAAACCGATGATACTTTTAATGATTAATCGCAGCTACAACAATGTTATGTTATATTACGTCAGATATACGCCAAATGTATGTTAATGACGTAACGAACGTTCATCATTCGCATTATCGCGCAATTTTGCGATCAACTATCGTTAACTATAGAACGACTAGATGGGATTCTATAAATACCGGATAGAAGATGCGAGAAATTTCGAGAAGTCCTACAAAATTATTTATCTTCTGCCTTGATGTACACAAAATTATACCTTTAAAATATATACAGGATGTTTCATTTATTTTGACCACGTCAAATATTTCTGTTGTTCCCGGAGATGTGAGAAAATTTTGTCGACGAAAGTCATGACATGGTGGTAACAATAATTTTTTTATAGTTGGTAAATTTTTTAAATGGGACGACGTGTCTTCTTTTCGAAAAATATTACGTTGACAAATTACCAATTCAGAAAATATTTTAACTTCTTCACAAAATCTACGCACGAAAGCCACAAGAATATTGCTCCTGTCTCGAGTCAACGAAACAATTATTTTATAGAAAGTAATTAGCATGGAGAAGTGATCTTTCAAATAGTAATAATTCGTGAACCTCTAAATCGTGAAGAATAATCTAAATAATTGGAATAAAGATATCTTATATCTACATCTGATATCTTATATCTTATATCTTATCACATTTTACAAAAATGAAGAAAAGCGATAGCGTGCGTAATTTTTGAAAGGCATTAATTTTAATTCCCCACCCCCTTCTTATCCAAAATATTTTTCTTTCTTTCGCGCGGCAGACAATTTACGAGTGATTCGCAGCTACGTATTAAAACTGGACATCCGGTATAAATTTGTCGAATAAACAATTGGTTGAAATACACGTTTCGGCACACTTGATGAATGTTTCATAAGTTCTCTCTCTCTCTCTCTGTACGATTGTAAAACGTACGGGCGCGGGCTCGTTCGTCGAAGGTTCGTGTAACTCGTAATGCAAACATCGATTGATCGTATGGAACTTGACATGGTGGGCTACCATGGCGGATACAATGGTTATTGTAGGCGTTGGTAATCGAGAGAACGTGAAACAATTCGCAGAATTCAGACAACTCCGACGAAATGCGTGTAATCGGGCGAAATTAAAACGATGCGATTTCGGCGGCCCGCAAACGGGGTATAATTAGACGAGCATTATCCCCCGACGTGACGTTGCACGCGTTCACCACTCAATTATTCCCCGTGGTGAACAACAATGCTCGACGACGTTTGGAATGATAATTGGATATCGATCTTATATCTCGCAATGAAATATAACCCGTCTGGATTTCAACTTCTGGGAATTTTGTATAATTTATGCACGCGACTTGCGCGCCCCCGGCTCGAAATCGCGGCCGAACGATGAACGAACTGCTGATTGAAACGAATCGGAATTCCGATCGTTTCGGTTCGACGCTGTGATCTTCGAGAGTGTACATAGAAATAAACAATTCTTCGTTACAGGCTAGAACAATCGACGATCGAAACATAAAATTCCCATCGGTGACATTAAAGAAGTAAAAAGAAAATTAGAGTACATATCTTTGACGAACAATTATTTAAATATAAATTAAAAATACGCGTATTTTAAAAGAGATTTTAAAACAAAAATCGTAGATTGGTCATTTTTCACTAATTTGGTAGTTCTAACGTTAACATCTAACATATTAAAGTATAATTTCTCTAGTTGGCCAAAATTGGTCGCCGCTTTTTAGGTTATGTTATTTAGAATTCCTTGTCATTGATGTTCGACCCATTATCTAAATTATAGATATTATTCATTCGAGTATTGTAATTTCTACAAATACTTCATGGAATGAATGAATGAACTTCATTCATTGAAATTGAATGAAATTGGAATGAATAATATAACATTTATTATTCATTTACAATTCAGATAATGGAATGAATGCCATTCATACAAGGAATTTTATAACATGAATAACCAGATTGTATTATAAAACGGAAAATATGCTTGCTCTTTTATTGCAATGTAATATCTTATCTTAGGAATTAAATATTTGATTCGATGAACAAAACCAACGCAAGTTTCTGGTGTTAAGTTAGGTTAATAGTAGAATTATAAAACCATTATAAACATCGTACAATGAAGTAATTCGTGTACATACGTAATATCGTGAAGTATTTATAGAAATTACAATACTGGAATGAATAATTATTTATAATCTAGATAATGAACATCACTGACAAGGAGTAAACATAACCTAAAAAGCCGTGATCAATTTTATGATCTAAATAACATAATCTAGAAAGCCAATTTCATTTTAGCCAACTGAGAAATTATACTTTAACATAACTGTTAGATCATGTTCGTGTCCATAATTCTGTAACATCCTTTGAAAAAAAGAAAATGGTAAATTTATTTTCTGACACGTGTATCTGGAGAATGGTTTATTAGTATATATTGTCAAGATCACGTTCAATTTGTTATTAATATCATTATATTGTCGAGCTTACTGATTATCGTTTTTCTCTCTTTCTTCCTCTGAGAACGGTCACTGCTATTCAAAATCGATCATCGCCCTCCAGAATGTTCCACCGCGCGCGGGCAAACAAATCAAAGGAGAACGAAATCACTTTTCACTTGTCTTCGCGAAGAAATTATCAATTACGAGACGGCCGGTTGACTTCGTTCACTTTTCGACGCTGCTTTAGCAAACTATTCGTCTCATTCGGACACTTTCCGTGACAAAAGAGGAGGAAACAGATTGAACTTATCAACGAAATAAACAGCTATCTATTAAACGGCATGTACATTTAAATTCAGCGAATCCGGCAGATCCAAGCCAAACCAAGTGACAGATCCAAACGTTCCCGCGTGACATTACGCTCGATTTGTTACTCGTATTTCCTTCATTATTCTTTCGCTTCTGTTCCGTAAGTTGTTAAATCGCGTACGTCACGCGTTTAAACGTGATCGCGGAACGTCTGCCGATTAATTTCCAAGCCCGTTTTTTTTTCTTTTTTTTTTTCTCGCCCAAACCGATATCGCGTCGCGAATATATAATGATGAAACTAATGAACTATTTTTCGAGGGGCAGCGATCGAGAAAATAAGAAAAAAAAAGAAATAAAATAAAATAAAAGGAGAGCAGTGATGAGAAGGTGGGCGGCCGGGGAGAGACGTATATAAAGTTTTTACTTCTGAATCTTTAAGAAGTTTACAAGATTTTAGTTTCAGCTTCCTGAAGGTATGCTTTGCTGTCTGAGCCAATAAAGGCCAGAATATAAGTTTATAATGAAGAAACTTTCCTGCCAGAGGTTAAAAGTATTAAATTCGAAATAAGAACAAGGTAGCGCCGGCTCCTTCTTTCTCTACGAGAGACTGAGTGAAATTAACGAATGATTACACATAAATCTTCTTTTCTCTCTCCTTTTCCTTTCTTCTCGCAGTCTTCTCTGGCTGTCATTTGTTTTTTAATCTCCGCGATTTTACTTTACTCACCCGGCGAGATCAATCTCCGCCGTAAAAATTGTTATTGCAACTTCCATTGTTCCAGTGTAACAACGTACCGGATAGAGATTCTTGTTTTTGTATTAATAATTCTTTAGCGTTAACAAACTGGAGGTTCAATATTAATGAAGTACGCACCTTTTTGTTAAAATGCGACTACGTAACTTATTTCAATCGTGCAATCATGCGCAGACTAAGGATATACTAATTCGAGCAAATAATTGAAATATGAATATCAAAATTATTAGTCGCGATATTGATTAAAATTGAACATTTAACAAAGAAGCGAATGAACTTCAATTCTTATGTTATATTAAATTCGTGTTAATAATTTTTTAGGTAATTAATATCAATAAAGTAGATATTTTTCATTGGATGTAATCATAGCATGTTTTAATCAATGCGCGGTTACGAATGTGTAGACATTTCATTTATTCATGTGGATATCTGAAATGAAATGAAGCATCTAGAAATCATCTCTTGAAATTTTTAACAGAAACATTAAAAACAACGTGTTATTCAACTGCGCTATCGAAATCGAACAACGTCATAACTATAGTAATATATCAATACAATATAGCAATATATCGTATCAATGCAGCAATGCAATACAGTAATATATCAATACAGTATAGCAATATATCGTATCAATGCAGCAATGCAATACAGTAATATATCAATACAATATATATAGTAATGCAATAAAAATAATGCATAAAAATATTTATATGACATATGATATAAGATCATAATATAATAATGTAAATGGTACATGATATTGATATTAAGATATGATAAAGTAATATAAACTATAATCATATGATACATGATATATATAATATAATCATATGACCATAATATATCAATCTAAATGATACATGATATGATATATAATATTATGATACGTAACAGTATTAAAATTGTGACACATTGATGTAAATAATATATGACGTGACATAGTAATATACAATATTGTGATTTATAATATGATACATGATAATAACAGAATCATAATGTATCAATATAAAAAATACGTGATATGATATGGTAATATATAATATATAATATAACGGTATATAGTATAATATGATTCATGATAGTTGTAATAAAATCATGACATATGAATGCAAATAATACATGACACAATATATGATAATAATAGAATCATAATATATCAATGCAAACAATATAACGTAATATAATATAATAATATATAACATGATATGATATAATAATATACATTATAATGTGATGTGATATACACATGATACATGACAATCATAGAATCACGATAAACAATCAGCGTTACAATACGTAAGACTAGCCAAAACCTTGAGATTTCCAGAAAGCATTGTAATTAGCAGCGATAATAAATCAATCAGCCTCGGTCTATTTCCTGCGCCGTTTTCGGCTTTCCTACACTTTCCTACATTCACCTTTCCCATACCTCACCCTTTCCCCCCGCGCCATATTTTCTCCTTCTCCAAACTTTGCCCCAATTAATACCGATATTGCATAGTTCACTTCACAGCTTCGGGGCAACTCACAGGGATCCGGTGAAACACTCGATCATTATCCACGCGGAAAATCGGGATAATCCGTGAACGCAAAATACGCAACGCACCGATAAAATATCGACGGTGAATTAAGCCAATTTACACACGACGTACACACACACATATATATACTAACCTGCGAAAATACAGAGATCTCGACCGCACAACGTCGATTCACCACGACCGCAGCATCACCGCGGCGAAATTAGTTTGCCGCGGCAGAAGTTCGGAAATATGTGACATCCTTGTACAATAGGAAAGACGCTTATTATCGTGCCGCAAGCTGCGTTTATTAACTCGTTCGGGGGACCAATGATATGTACAGTCACTTACATTAACACATATTATTCCGTCCGCATGACGAAAATTCACAGACAATCGCCAGCAGCTAAATAAACGAGAAAAATTCGTCATTTGTATATCGCAGTAAATAATTGATTGTTGTTTTATTAAATCCGAATGAATTGAAACGTAATTTTTAACCAAACAGAGATAATTCTACGAAAAAAAAAAAACTGATTTCAGCTTCAGTTGCGTCGTATAAGGGTGCAAACGCAAACAAAATATCGCAAAGTTTGTAAATTGTTTGTAATTGTTCGCAACAGAAAAAATAGAACTAGCTACGTATGTGATTTTTGCAACATTCCCCTTCATACTGGACACAGTATGGTTTCGAACAGTACCATTCGTTGAAGAACTATTAATTATTGATAAAATTAAAGTTTCGAAAGTAATTTACTTAGTCTAGTAAAATAACGAGTATGTTTTCAGTAATTCATTTCAACTTTTTTTGTGGATTTAATTTTTATTTAACTTCAGAAAGAAAGAAATCAAAAATAAAGGTGTGTATATATAAAAATACAAATTTATTTTATTTCATTTCCCAAAATTTCACTGAAAAATATGACTTTTTAAATGTTAGGTTGTTTTTACATAGAGCATACATCGCTTCTACAAATAGTGTGGAAAAATGGCGGCATTTGGTCAATGGCGGTGCAAATAATGCCGGACGTATATTACGTTTGATCGAGAAATAATTGCGCTTCACTTTAACCCTCGTAATTTTCTCCTGATTCCCGCTTCTTTGCATAGTCGTGCTAATTTTGAGGAGTATATATATCCGATCTGTATGACTTGGAGTCAGTCATTCCTGTTTCAAGGACAATTTAGCTCTATCTTTGGCGATTGAACTCGGCATCGGGTGAAAAGCAAATTACAGCAATTTTTCTTTACGAATTCGATAAATTTTCCAAAATCCAAGTTGCACGTGAAAAGAAAAAATATTATGGTAAATTATGTTCGGTAGTCTTAATTTACGACACTTTTTTTTTGAAACTAGGTAGAAAGCAGCACGCAGATCTTTCTTCAAGGATAAACTCTTCGTCTGCGCCAAGCTTCATGCAGAAAACGCCCCTAAACTATCAATTTATGAGACACCCTGTATATTGTAATAAACAATACACTTTGAACAATTTATATAATTTTACGATCTGCGCGAATGACGCATGGAAATGTCACAGTCTGGTTATAATGTTGAAAGATAAAAATAGAATTCGCTTCGAATGGCAAAGAAATTAGAAATGAAAATTAACTGAAAGAAATCGCGAGTGAAATGTTACATTGATGCGATATTGTTTACTTAATTAAAAGTAAATTCTCCCTTCGTTTCATTCTTAGTTTCTAATAGGAATGCAGATCTCTATGGAAATTCAAATGAACATTTAGACAAAACGTAAATTTCGACAGAAATTTGACTAAAATAGCCTCGTCTTTCGTTTTGTAGAAATTTAGACGGAAGATTTAACAATCGCTGATTGTAATTCATAGAAGACACGGTATTCAGATAGAATAATATTTATTAAATTTCGAAATTTAGATCGAAACTGGCTGAACATGGTTCTCTATGGGTTTCCTTTTCAGTTTCGATGGGAATTTAGATTTCGATGGGAACTCACATCGTACTCGCAAGTCGCAAATTAGATGACTTGATAATTAGATAAAACGTACATTTCCTCCTCTTCAGATTCAGATAGAAATTGAAATTAAATTCAACTCTGCATCGAGACGTTTCTACTTTGAAGCGACACTTTGAAACTGAAGTATAATATGAACAGTTAGTGAATGGAAAACAAATAAAATACAAGAAGATGCATAAGTGAAGCAAAATGAATGTAGTAAATAAAAAACATACAATGAAGGTGGGCAAATGAAACAAATGTATATAATAGAATAAAACACAATGGATTTTAAATTAAAATTACTGAAATAAAATTACAATGAACAATTGATGAGTATAACAAATAAAATGCAAGCAGATGCATAAATGAAACAACGTACAAGTAACGAGAATAAAATACAACGTATGGACAAATATCAAATAGATTTAAACTGTCGAAAACCGAAGGAAAATGCACGAATAACAACAGCAGTTAGATGAGTGAAGTGGACTTAGTGAAGCACCGTTTATTCCGCAAACTTTCGACGAAGTTCTCCGCCGTTTGAAAAATCACGATTTTTCGTACAATCACAATGTACCACCATGTTATTACTGAAATATCGATTTTCGGGGGCAAAAAGGAGCGAATAGAAGAAGATTCGCAAACCCGCCGTTTTAGAAATTTTCATCGAGTTGTCGCTCGATTTTCTAATTCACTTGCCATTTACACAAACTGGGGCAGATTTATATACATATATATATATATATATATATATATATATATAAACCTAATCTAAACCTAAACCTAACCTAAACTCAATTTCGAATGACAGAGAAAAAAAAAGGGGGGGGGAACTTATAATGTTTTATAGATTTCAATTCGCGCAGACAGCAAACTATCTTTTTTAATTAAATCAACGAATTTATTCCAAGTGATATTGTTTCAGTGTTTTCCCAAAGTTTTCAGGCTAAGCTGCACTTCCGGTGTTGCGTTACGCCTCCTTGTGTTCTCCTTTTTTCCCGCTGTGCACGCCCGATCAGATTCATGTCGACGATTATGGGAGAATGGCTAAGATATGGAAAGCACGATATTATGTAGAGTGTTCCGTAAGTATTCGCATAAACTTTGCCAACGGGGGTTCGTCCTGTGGAAGAAAACAGGATAAGAATAAACTACATAAATATTAGCCCATCGATTTCCGCTTCGAAGTGATAAAAATATATGATAGAAAAGAGAACAACGCATGATAATTACGTTATTTATTTATATATTTCATTTATGTTATATTTATATCAGATGTGCCTAAAAATACTTGTTTAATGATAAATTAACATTGTCTTCTTCGAGATAGCATCCTTGAGAAGCTGCGACATGTTAAAGGATAATATAGCAATTATGTCAAGCATGTGTTTCAATATTTTCAAGATGTGGACTGGAAATTTTGACTCACTTATGAATCGATATATGAATGATATATTATACACAAAAATACAATATGTTATATGTATTTTATTATATTACACGTATTTTTATGTACAGTGTAATTTGTTACAATATTTATAATTTATATTCATAATTATAATATTTAACATTGATGTTATAATAGCTACGACATGATTTTATATATAATATACGCGATACGTGTAAGATAATTAATATATATTTACATTTTTATATATAATACACGTGATATAATATATGACATATAAAAAGTTTAACTTGAATATATTTCACTCTCGCATTTTATGTATTTTTGTACATTGCGTGCATCCTTGCATTTTTGCATTTTTACATTTCCCATCGACGCATGCAAAATCCTAACCCTAATCCTAAACCTAACCTAAAATCCTGAAAGTCTGGTAATACGCAAATACGTTAGAGAATTATTTCTCCCTGAAATCATTTTTTTTTCTCGTCTCTCCCCCCCCCTCTCGAATTTTCAAATCTAACAAATGCCATAAATTCTCAATTGGCTTCATATCTGGTGATCGTCGTGGTGTAGAAAATGTGGATGTGTTGTAAGGCACATCTATATAGTTCATTGAGTGTTCATTGTTCCACAGATAAATGCACAATTTCCTACTCTATTGTACGACAGACCTCCTCAAATCAGAATGTGTTCACCACCACCACAGAATGTGTGTTTCATCCTTTCATCGAAGATTCTTAGAGTCCAATTCGCCATTAGGTCTCCCCCATCACAAATCAGAGCCAAAAATATTGAATATTACACGTTTAGTTTTTTCTTTCTTTTCTTCTTTTTTTTTTTTGATCTCTAGAACTCTTCCCAGAGTTTTTATTTTACAGTCGTCATGGAATATTACAGTTTTTCCAAAATTCTGGAACTCCATGATTGTTTCCAGAATTCTGTGCTCACTCGCAAGATTCCGAAATTTCGAAATTTGTTGTGATTTATCTGGTATCTAATAATACTACGTTAAAGCTAATTAGAACAATCTCGTCAGATTTCAAGTTTCCTTTTTTTACGATTGTTTAACACCCTCGTCTTTTCAATCTTTTTAGACAAACAGTATTAGTTATTGTACTTTGTTAATTTTCTTTTAATTTTAATCTTTGAGCTCGATTATTTCTTGAAAACGAAACTTGAAAATTTTATCTGTAACGTAGACCTTTTTACATACATGATATATTGCATAATTTTATATAATGAACTTGTCGCATAATTTTATTCTTTTTCCTTTTTTTCAATGTAGAAAATCATCTCTTTTCTACTAGTACAATTGATGAAACTTCAAATTTCGCAGGAACTCGATATTCCAAGGCAACTGCTTGCAAGACAATTTTTTTTGTCAAATTTCTACTCCGACAGAAACATAGTTGCACAAATCGTCGTCGTATATTGAAGTTGCAACGATTTCAAAAAAAAAAGATAAATCGTTTCAGCTTTGAATCATTCTCGTCCACCGAATTGTTCATCCCTTGACAAAGAAAAGAAGAAGAAAAATATGACTCTCCGGAGTTGGAAATTGACGGTGAGAAATTTTCGAGAATTTCATCGAGAGATGAAAATCCTTGACTCTTGATATGTATCTCGGGCGGGATCGATTGTCAGCGTAGCGAACGAGAAATCGTCGCGGTGAATGCTGCGGTCTAGCCCCGGTATGTGCAGGACACCGTACTACCGGACCTGATGTGAACAAGGTACGAACCAATAACTTACGCAACGCTTTGAACAGTCCCTTGGTTTGTGGTGCCGCGACTAAATAGTAATATCGGGGAATAGCGCAGCGGTGATACCATTACTACTGTTCTAACGTCGCGTATGTAACAGAGGACGATACATGCGAGCTTATCACGGTCGTTGCTACTTCGTCTTGGAACATAACCTAAACCTAAGCCTAACCTAAAACCGAGCTGACGTTGCCGAGATGGCGGCGACTTCTAGAAATCTCTGGTTAGAACCTAGTTGGAAATATACTCCCTCTGTCCGAAAATATGGTATACATTTGCGAAAAAAATTAAATATAAAGAAAATATTAAATTCATTTTATTCATCACAATGTAACTAAATACGAATAATTTTAGTGTAATCCAAATTTAGTTCAAGTGAGATTTAGCCTTGTTGAACGCTTCTTCTGAACATATATACTTTTCAGCTAATCGACCCTCACGACGAAGTTTCATCTTATTTATATGAGGTGTTTTATAAGAATTTCCCCTTCCTGTCAACATAATTGATCCCATATACGTTTGTAATGTTATAAAAACGTTACCAAGAGTATTTCTCTCTAATTTATTAAATGCATCTTGAACACATTCAATCAATTCATTGATAGCACCGTGTTCTAATTTTTCTTGGCGTTGTTAATTAGTCAATTGCTTCGATTTGCAATCTCTTTTTTATAAATTCACGTTATTTCAGAATTTTCCATTTTGAAATTACAGCTATTGACTATTTTATTTTTCTTAAAAAAATTTAATTTTTTTGGTCTTCGAATTCCAATTGAACTCAAAAGCAACGTCTGTCAAATATGTTAGGTTATGTTATCTATCAATGTAAACACCAATGTAAATACCAATATAATGAGTATCGCCAGTTGCTTTCGAAACTCGAAGATAATCTAAGATTTTCTTTCAAATGTATACCATATATTTTCGAACAGAGGGATTATATATTTTCTATCTGTCACAATTGCATTTTTTTCTTTTTTTTCTAATACATACAGTATATATCTTAAATTAACTTTATTTTGCAATTGACTTTATTTTGAACAAGCATTGGATTTCTATGTACAAACTGTACAGGATGTTTTCGATATTTTGTAGCAAGTTAATGGGAAATGTAAAATGTGTATGTGTGTGTGTGTGTGTGTGTGTATAGTGAGGCGCGAGAGAAAACGACGAGATAAAAATATGAAAATATCAATAACAAGATGTGATGTTTATAAAGAAAAAATAGATGTAGTATATCTCAGAGTAAATGTTACTAATATTGATAATATTCTTTATTAGTGACAATTGGACCGCAATTTTAAATTTTTACCATCCAATATTATAGTCTATATACTGCTTTCGTTATATATCATATATATATATTTCTGCATACTGAGTGCATTTTCTGCATTTCTCTACATCCTGAAGTTCGTCGTAAATGCATAAGAATATCGCATTCTATTTTGAATTGCTATGACCTCGTAGGGAATTCGAGGCATCCAAAAGAAAGTTCAACTACGTGGTGGCAAAAATCTGAAAATATTATGTTCCTTACATTGACGATAATATAATTTATTGTATTGTCCTTTATATTTTGTATAATTATATAATTTACATTATTTATATATTTTTCAGTCTATATACGTATTTTGAATCTTCGTTCAAGGAAATTCGAGAATAGAAAGAATCGCGTACGTACATATATAAAATATACACATGGATGGCAAAGAAAAAAACATAAAAATTTAAAATTTAAAATATAAAATATAAAGTATAAAGTATAAAGTATAAAATATAAAATATTCCTTGCGTTAGTGATAACATCAGAAAATTCATCATGCCTCGTGGAAAATTCGAGATTAAACAATATACAGCGATATAGAAAGAGAAAGTTCAACGATAGAGATACGAAAAATATTTTTCACGTTAATTGGCAATATTTTTGGATCTTCGTGCACTCAAATTCAAGAATGAAAATAAGATACAGAATGCGATGTATAATACGCGAAGAAAAACAGAAAAATATAAAAACATTATTAGTAATAATAATTTTGTGTCTGATCGTGCATTCGAAGAGATTCAAAAATTTTTAAAATAGATAGAATGCGTATAATACATGCAGTGAAGTTGCACAGCGAAAATATATACAGTGAGAAAGTTTAACAATAGAACCACTGATGACAGAAGCATAAAAATTCTTATTCTTTGTGATTTAGGTGATAGTATTTTGGATTTTCATTACATTCGCGGAAAATTTAAGATTGAAAGAAAAATCTGGCGATCAACAGAAAATTTGCCGATAGAATTACCAAAACGACTAAAATGCAAAACTCGCATCGGGAAAATTAAAATTGAAGAGCAAGAAATCAGAAAAATTTACAATTTAACCAAAAAAAAAAAAGTTTCTATCATATTCACGAAAAATTATTGAGAAATGGCTGAAACTGCATCGTTGAAAATCTGTCAGATTTACTACGAATCGGTAATTTCAACTGCTCTGATGATTTAGTTTCAATTTTTAAAATACTGTTAAAGCTTTCTTTGCCATTTAGAGTGCTGCACAACTTTGGAATAGCTTTCAGAATTAGAAACAGCAGAAAAGACCGTGTCGATACTTTTTCGACTCACTGTATATGGTACGTCGAAGTGATGTTCCCACTCCCTGAAAACAGTTCTGGAATTCTTCTACTGGAACTCGTTTCGGTTGATCGGCCTCAACCGTTTGGATATTGTCCACCGGTTCCAAAATGTCGACCCTTGAGATGGGTTTTCATTATTGGAAAAAAGGAAAATGTCACCGGGAGACTCGGTGATCAGAAAAGCAAGGTTACACGATACGTTTATTGGCTGACAAAAACTCGTTTATCGATGGAGCCGCGTGACAAAAATCGCACGCGCGAAATTTTAAATCAAAATCGTCGGCGAACGGTGATCATCTTGCGCGAAATATAATTTTAGAGCAAGGCTACCAGAGCTTTAGGAAACTATCAGTTTCTAGAAAACTATAATACTTGACGAACTCCTGAGAATACAGTGTGAATTTTAACTTACACCGAATTTTGGGATTCTTCGTTTCATTGAATTTGATTGCCAGCTTCAAGCACAAAACAAAATCAGACACTGCGTTATTGATTATTATGCGAATGGTTACTATGTTAACAAAATAGTAAGTGAATAGAATAATGAATAAATTTAATGAAATAATAAACAAATTTAATTTACTAATCAATACGATACTACCTGAGGGTTGAAAAGCATACCTGTCATATATTTCATAAAAGTATATCATATATAAAAGTATATCATATATTTCATAAAAGTATATCTGTGCAACTGGAAGGAAATAGTTTACAGTAATTTCTCTTCGCGATTCTTATCGTGCAATTGAAGTGTACCTTTTTAGAGAGATTAAAGAAGATGATTTGTGACACTTTGCAAATTCACTCCAATATTCCAAGTCCATCTACGATTTATAACAGATGACATGATTTGAACATAAACGATTGAAACAAAGTTTCTATTTTCTCCGTTTTTATAATCGGAACTCTTAACTTCAGGAATATTTAAATAAACAAATATTATTTAAGCAGATTGGTAAATCAACACGTTTGAAACTTCTTTCTCGTCAAGTCAGAAAACTTGCTGACAACATCGTGTTGAAATACAAGGAAATATAAATTTCTTTACGAAAACCAGCGTTGTAACAACATGACTCTGCCATTTTCCTTCTTTCACTTACATGTTCTTCCGGTGTGATACATTACAGAATCAGAAACAGAAGGTACATCGATCATGGTAAATAACTAGTTTGCTTATATATCCGATATGTTTGGTAGACTGCTGTGCTTCGCTATTCCCTTGTATTCGAACGTAATTTACCGTAGTAAAAAAAAAACAACCATAATGATTTCTCCTCTTCTAAAATTTAGAGAAGAGCGTAGCTTCTTTCTTGTCGTAGTATTCCTTTTTTCTTATTTTATTTTGTCACTTCGTTGTATCCTCCATGTGGAAATTCCACAGTTCATCAAGAAATCGAAGTATTCGCGACACTGCGATCGAATCTATTTATATGGGATAGGTCTGATCTATTTAAAAAGAAAGAAAAGAAAAAAGGAACAGAGTTAAGTGGGTAATTTACTAACCGAAGAGGAAGAGCACAGTTTCTCAGGAAAACAAAGGGGCCCAGCCGTTTGTGAGAAAGCAAGAACTATCAATGGATACCGATAATCTAAATTCCACTGTTATAAATTGGTCTATGGCTGGCGGGACGTGATGTACGAAGAGTTTAAGGGCATCGGACGTTATTGGAATTTACTGGGCCGAAAATTGGGACGCGTTAAGCCCTCTAGAATTACGTGTTCCTTCCCCGGATGCTTCCTTCATTTCTTCCTTTCAACCCCTTCTCCACGAACAAACCATACTGTTTTCACCGCTATCGCAATCTTCAACTTTACACCACTCATCTTACACCGAACGCCCGCTATCCGAAGCTATCCATCTTCCCTTCTTGCTTAGCTTCCCTTCTATATACGTGTGTGTATATATATATATTCATTTATACGAGCACGATCGCATTTTTATCTTCATCGTCTCGAACAACTCCTTTAACTTTTCCTCTCCGGTAGAAACATTCTTTTTTTCTTTTTTTTTGTTCTTTACATCGATGTTATTTCGTGGACAATCGAATGTTACAATTATACAGAAAGTCATTTGCAAAATTTCGTATTCGATCGTTAACATTCATTGTTCGACCGTGTGATTATACGTGAGAGATTATTGCACATTTCGTTGAATTGACAAGGTTTTTCAAGCAATTTAAACATACGACGTGTTTTAATTCACAGGTGTGAATTGTCACACGTAGCACGGTTTGCGAACGAACATTTTCATACTTTTCTTTTTTTTTTTTTTGTACGTTAAAGTCACTCCGTAACAATGGGAAAAAATGGCAAGAAATTATTTACTTTTTTTTTCTTTTTTTTTTTGAATACAATTATTCCACCTATTATTATGGCCATTTGTTAAATTGCAAACCTTTCCAATGCAATTTTATCATCCAATGTATTTCGTATGTGTAAATTGTCGCGCTCAGCGCAGAGTTTATGAAAATTTATATATTCGTGGATATATACTCTCTTTATAATACTTACACACGTTTCGTACGAAACGCGACAGGTTTATATTATCCAAAAAAAAAAAATTTACTGAAATTTGCGCGATTTAAAGTTATTCGTACGATATAATTCGCGACACATTTCCAGAGATCTACTCAAAATGCGAGTAGATACATCACTTACAGAATAGAATACAATGTGAATGACAAAATGGTGACAGAAAAATACAACGAACCAAGGATATTTATATCGATTGCAAATGTATGAAAAATACTATAGAATATTTATATCGTCGATCGTTTTATACATTATATATATATATTTATTATTTTATTAGGAACTGATGAATTTATTAATATCATTGTTATGAAATCCTCAGAGGTTTTAATAATTTCTTAATGATTTTTTGAATGCACATAACTGCTCAACACATGTACAAGGCGTCAAAATCATGATACAAGCGATTGGTAATTCTACATGCCAAAAGCAAGTTCAAAAAGAAAGAAGAACATTTCTTTATTTAAGGTTTCGTTTTCGAAAGTTTTCGAAAAAAATTAGTTCGAAAGTACATCCATCAGATACACGTGTATTAATTAACACTATTACTTTCTTTTACATTATTATTCAATTTAGCATGGTTTAGGTTAGGTTTAGATTAGATTTAGGTTAGGTTTAAAATAAGGACAAATTTATTACTCTTGCAGTGAGAGATTCGTTATTAACGTAACAAATACGATCTAATATATTGATCGTGTTGCTACATACACGTTTAATTAATTATTTAATTAATCATTGCGTGCGTTACGTGTATATCTGACGGATTCTCAAACTCATTCTTTCGGAAACGAAGTCTCAGACTGCAAAAAAAAAAAAAAAGAAGAAATGTTATTCTTCTTTCGACTTCTCGTTTTCACACCCGACCGCTTGTATCATAATCTCCGAGATACTTTGTATATTGTATATACGATATAATTCACCGATACTTTCATCACAGAGACAGTTAATTCTTACGAAACTAATAACACCACGTATAAAGAGAAGAAGATTTATTTGAAACGACCGAGATAAAAGTATCATCTCGTGTATGTATATATATATGTATATATATATATATATATAGACACGTGCCGAGCATTAAGATCGGAAAGCAATCCAAGGTGTTCTAGACCGCCGCTTTTTCCTCGAATTTCGCATCGAGATACCATCGTTATGAAATCTGACGATTCAGCAGCAGGCAGAAGAAAAACGAAAATAAAACAAAAAAAGAAGAAAAAGGAAAATGCACAGAATGGAAAGAAAGTTAACATTGGTCAGTTCTATACCTTCGATTTGATGGAAATGCGTGTAAAGAACCTGTGGAGAAATTGATCTCGACCTTGAGTTTCAACGTCAGAATTTTTTCTTTTTTTCTCTCGCATTGTATTCTACTCATCGCGAAGGTAAAACTTTCCCAAGGAACCATAGGTCGCGACTTAATTGTTCTCTAGAAAAAATGGAAAAAAGAAATTTTCTTAATCATTCGACATTGCGGACGCGTGCGTGCTAACAGCGACTTTATGGTTTGAGTTAGGTTTCTGAATATCACCGACGTTTGATTTATCATAGTACATAGCATCAGTGTGAGTCTATAATAATGAAATGATCAAACTAACTGTTAATATTGTCCGAAATATAAACGTTGAGCATCGACGCGTGCAGAATCATAAAGTCGCTGTTAGAACGCACGTGTTAAATGATAGAGAAACATTTTCGCCATTTTTCAAGAGAACCATCAGGCTGCGACCTGTAGTTCCTTGGGGAAGTTTTACCTTCGTGACGAGTGGAATATAACGCAAGAAAAAAAAAAGAATGTTTTTTGACATTAAAGATCAAGAGCATCTATTTTCATCAAATCGAAGACGCAGAACATTCATTTACGACAGCCACGGAGAAACTTTTCTTTCCGATGGCACACTTTTCAACGCTTGTGCCTTGTCGCGAGACAACTGAACTCTGTGCAAGGGAGAACAACAAGGTGATCGATTTAAAAAAGAATCGAATGACTGGACTGATTTGGAACGAGCAACGTTTGTCTAGCGTCGACCGAACCAATATTGTAATTTCGGCCGCGGTAATATCTCCCCTCGATATATATCTACATATCTATATATCTATATATATATATATATATCCTATGCGGCTCGATATATAACACAGTAATGTACTGCATGTGTTATTGCTATACCGTATTATTACGCAGACTGCTTTATTAAATCTTGTTACGCGGCAAAGCCGCAAACTGCTACAGCGTTATAATTCAATTTCATGTAGAAAGCAAGTCCATTAGTCCGCTACTGACACATCTGCTATCGAAATGAAAATGTTCTCCTGGCCCGTCGACGTTATTATTTCGGGTTTTGTTAAATAATCCCATTAACTTACACCCTCGAATTACAATACAATTCGGGAACGTTGGCCGCCGAAATTGTTAGCGGCGAAACATTCACAGCATTTCACTAGTGAAAGCCATCGTTGCTAGTTTTTCGCATGTCGCGTTTGATCGAATGAAGCGCTTATCGTTGTCGTTTAACGTAAAACTCCGTTTATGTGAATTTGTTTTTATACATGCAATAGTTTTTAAAACGGTTCAATCTACGTTTTCCTCTCCTCTCTGACAGTGATCTGCGCGATCGTTCGTACAATCGGGGTTCAGTTTCAAATAAGTGAATTCAATTCAGAGGGAGTTCCGGTCGATTGAAAATTTGGCTTCGAATGAATGAACGCGCGATACTCGCATAAACACTTGACTCGTGTTCTACTTTTGTGACGTGATTTGGAAATTATTCGATACTGAGTTTTTAGTCAAAAATTAATAAACATAAAGATGTGTTGATTTTTTTCGTGCAATTCAGTTTCGGGTGTTAGAAATTTTGTATCATTTCAAGGTTCATTCAACAGATATTGCAATCGAGTGATAATACATTGATTATTCAGGCAAACACGGTGGCCAGCTTTGCAAAGTTGAAACTGTTGCTACCTTTTGGAATGCCGCTGTTTGACGTTTGTTATCATTTGGTTTAATGATACAGTAGAGCTCTGTTTTTATTAATTTGTTCATACAATACAGGGCAAACAGTTTGCGCTATAGAAATTCGCCAGCTTTTCGTCGTATGTAATAGGAATTCAGCTTCGAACAAGTGAATTGAATCAGCGAGAGTTCACTTAATTGAGCGTCGAGTAAAATCAGCCCCAAACAGATGAAAATCCATATAAACGAAGTTCTATAAACTTCAGTGTAATCCGGAAGAAAGTTTGGAAATTATTTGACACTGGGGTTTTGTACGCACTTTGGTCAGAAATTAACTTCATCGAATTTATATCGAATATTAGAAATCTTCTAAAAATGTTATAAAGCCCCACACGTTTCATTCAGCGATTGAATTTTATATTTCAAGTTGTACTTTAACTTTAACTTTGACATTTCGAATTGAATTTTAATTTTACATTTCGACTGGATTATCAACAATTTAAATATATACACGCGAAGCAGGCGTAGCGTCGTCAATTTAATGTAATTTAATTTCACTCGAAAACAACTACTAAGCATCGCCATTTTCTCTGTTATCTGTAATTTATATGCAATATTTCGAATTAAACGAAACTTCACTCAGAATTAATTGTAACTTTTTCTATTATGTAATTTCGTTGGATCAAACTAACGGATCGCAATTCTTTTATCAACTATATTTCGCGTGCAATAGAATTGGCATTAATTGAACAAGAGAATCAAGGTGGAGATTAACGTCCATATAATCGCCCAACAGCAAGTAATGAGATCGGTGCTGTGTTAAATATATATATATATATATATATATATATATATATATACACAATGCCGTTATACATACAATATCATTCAACGGGACTACAGCCGCGTTCGGAGTGTCAGATTCATGCAAAATTGTGTGCATGCATAATACAGATATTCGCGAGAAATCGAGAAGATACCGTACGATATTTGTAGAAAAATATATTATAAATAAATATATATATATATAAAATATAAAATATATAATGTATAATATATAATACATAATACATAATACATAATAT
This sequence comes from Tetragonula carbonaria, assembly GCA_032399595.1. Classification (NCBI taxonomy): domain Eukaryota; kingdom Metazoa; phylum Arthropoda; class Insecta; order Hymenoptera; family Apidae; genus Tetragonula; species Tetragonula carbonaria. The sequence continues at coordinate 1,335,210 of JAUCRC010000020.1, forward strand.
ATAAATAATATATAATATAATATAATATATAAAAAAAATAATTAAAAACGTGTCAAAAAACGTGTCACTTCAGAAACTGTTCCTTTCGATCTTTAATTATTATTGCAAGTATGATTGTCATCTGAAATAGATGAATTGAAGATAATCGGAATGACTTTGAAAGTGAAATTGAATTGAAAGTAATTGGAACGTAAATTTTCGAAAGTTTAGTGATTAATTTCATACATTTTATTTCATTTGTGATTTTTATTCAATGATTTCACGCATAAAATCGGTAGATCAGAGCGATTGTTACGAAACGTTGAAAGTTTGGCACGCAGATTTTCGAAGTTTCAGCGATTAATTACTCCATTCGTTTTATTTGCCCTCGATGATTAATAAATACGCATAAAATAGGAAGAGAAATTGGAAAATTTGTTTCTACTTCGTCGTAGAAATTTTGGAAATTATCTTGATTAACAATTCCATTCGAATTCGACGCCACGTTGTTAATTACAATCGTTCATGCACGTATTTACGTGAAAAATATTACAGGTCGTTCGATGAATAATTATTATTTCATGATTGTTTCAGAATAATTAAGAAAATAATTATGTACTTATCTTTTAATCCATAATTATTCTGCATATAATACAGTATATTAACACCGTGACGACCAATGACGTTATAGTAATTCTCATGTGATTTTCAATGCTGACGATGTTGTCGTGTGATTTCCAGCGATTGCTGGCCGTTGAAAAATGAATCATTATAAGCTTTAAGTATACGGTGAAGAGAAGCATAATCAATAACGATGAAAATTTTGCCGATAATTTAAGCCGTTGTAACTTCATAAAGAAAAATCGGATAAGAATAAAATGGATGAATCCTTTCTTTTTAATAGTTTAGAATCTCTTAGTACTCGTTGTACGATTTTTTTTTACTTTTCTTCATCATTTTATCGAACGTTGGAATAGGGAATTGCTGAACTTTTCTTTCGTTTAATTCTAATCTTTAAAGTTCGATGAAACAGAGAAAGAGAAAAATCTTCCAGAGAAAGTAAAAAAAAACTATTTTTCATTATCTTTGTTTTTCCAGCTGCTGTGTGATTGAAAATCATCACTTTGGTAAGATCAAACTCAAAAATTAGAGGCCTTGAACTATCTACAATGAGAGCAGCTGGATTATTATATAATTTTTCTTCACGAAGTTATAATTTTTCGTTACTGTTATACTCTTCTCTGTATGCTTGTTTATGTTCGTTTATTTACTCATATTCTACCATGTATAATTAAATATTTATCGTTAGTGTGCAGTTCCATTGAAAGTTTATTATTATTTTTATTAAATCTCGACAAAATGCAATCGACGAACATTCACATTCACTTTTTCCGATAAAATCTGTATAAATCTTCTCGATGTGGTTTGAAATACATACTTCAATCAAAAAAAAACAGACATACTTACAGTCGCTAGCAATTCTTCAAGTTTCACTTCATATTTCACTTTTTATATGAAATCCGCACATTTTCAACGTGGTTGGGGGAAACGCATATTTCAATCATTCTGAAGTCTCAACAACGAACAGACATATTAATTTTCTGCATTTTCAAGTTTCGCCGAGTAATTTCGCATGAACCGTTTCAAAATTGTTTTCCAACATTTCTTCAAACGAACAACAATGCACATTTAAAATATATTCATCTATTCTGTTTTATTTTAATTAAAATCAATACACACGTTCATTTATACCTCTTCGTCGTACGTCGATAGTAGCTGTCGATAGTAGTTTCGATTAAGTTAAGATTGAATTAATTCTAAGCTAACTGTAAATGTAGCGTCATCTATTCAATTCTTATAAAAAGTTACCGTGTAGATGCCAACAAATTATTAGTTATTAATTTACAAACAAATTGCCGAGAATATATATATATATAATATACAAATAAGAAATTAATAAACAGTCAGTCAGTCGTAATTAATCCATTTAATTCTGTCAATCATGTAAACATTAAAATAAATTATTAAAATAAATCGAACAGACGTAGCAGAAGAAATAGCTTCGGAACCTTTCCATCGTCTTTTTACGGAAATCGCTTTCCTTCCAGAAAGAAAGAGAGCGAAAGAAATTTCTCCGCAAAGCAGCCAATTAATAAATAAACAACGTACACACCCACTGTACGTGTATATCGATTAATAAATTTCGAACAAGCGAGCAACGAGGCGAGGGGAATAAGGGGGCGAAAGATATAGGAAAAACCTATTCAAATGAAGTTTCCAAGCCCGTCGCATTAGAATAATTACATGTAGCCAACCTCCACCCCACCACCCTCCTCGCGTTTCCACGTTTCGCGTCGATGGAATCTGTGTTTTCCAGTGAAACGCAGAAAGGAAGGAAGGAAGGAAGGAAGGAAGGAAGAAGAGAAAGAAAGAGAGAGAGAGAGAGAAGAACTCTCCGTGGCGGACAGAGGGATGAAGAATGAGGAGGGATGGCAGAGAAACGCAGATGGGGCAAAGTGTGGACGAACAAGTGCCGCGGCGCAAATTCTCGCGATCACGCGAGTTCACATCCCTCCTGGGTTTTGCCCCTCCGTTCGTCTTACGATCGAACATTTCAAATGGGGGTTCGGTATTAGGGGAGGGGAGGGACGAGGCAAGCTAACAATCAAGCTGATTATGATTGAGAGAAAACGGCTGGCTACAACCGATTCACTGTGAATTAACCACACTCGAGTTAAGCTTGCGTGCCTCGCGGAGATACGAGCGCCTAATCGTTCAATTTATTATAAATCGGGGGGCGAAGGTTTTACGTTTTCGCACGATATTTCGAAATTTCAGTGGCACCTTGTTCCAAAACGTGACGACGCGCGCGAAATGAAATTTCAATCCGCGAATGGTTTAGATTAGGTTTAGGTTTAGGTGAGATTTAGGCCCGTGACACTTTGTTTTAAAACGAAACGATGCGGGCGAAATGAAATTTCAATCGGCGGATGGTTTAGGTTAGCTTCAAGTTGGATCTTTGTCTCTCTCTCTCTCTCTCTCTCTCTCTCTCTGTCTCTAGGTTCAAGTTTGGGTTAGGTTTAGATTTAGGCCCGTGACACTTTGTTTTAAAACGAAACGATGCGGGCGAAATGAAATTTCAATCGGCGGATGGTTTAGATTAGGTTTAGGTTTAGGTGAGATTTAGGCCCGTGACACTTTGTTTTAAAACGAAACGATGCGGGCGAAATGAAATTTCAATCGGCGGATGGTTTAGGTTAGCTTCAAGTTGGATCTTTGTCTCTCTCTCTCTCTCTCTCTCTCTCTCTCTCTCTCTCTCTGTCTAGGTTCAAGTTTGGGTTAGGTTTAGATTTAGGCCCGACACTTTGTTTTAAAACGAAACGATGCGCGCGAAATGAAATTTCTGGCTGTCGCTGTATTTCTTTCTTTTTTTTCTCTCTTTTTCTCTTTTTTCTTTCTCCCGAACGAAATACGGCCGGCAATGGCGATTATGAGATAATCGCACCGATAATTTCGCTGCTCGAGCCGCTTTCCTCGTTGACGGTGTAGCGAGCGGTTAATCTCGAGTGTGATTTACACCGAGGGACTGGCGAGCTCTGTCGAGGATCGATGTGATTTTTGCTACGTATGTATACAACGATCGTAAATGTGGTAAATGTGGATCCGTAGAGGTTATTGCATACGTATGAGCGAGTTCGAGCGAGGAATGACGCCATGTTTTCAACGTTGGTGGGAAATTAGTTCAAGAATATTTCGCCTCATTCGCCAATTTAACTCGCGTATATTTTGATCAAAAATTGGAATCATTTTTTATGTTAAGTAAATAATAGCGCTTGATTGTTAGCGCTTGATTGTTCGTTGTCTTGCTATTAATTTATTTATTATCGGAAGATTTCTATATTATATATATTATAACAATTGGAGATTATTTAGAATAAATTACAATATTAACGTTATTCTTTCCTGGGGAATCATACTTCACGCATCTTTCGCGAACAGTCCCCGGGTCGTTTTCTACCATATTCGATCATTTGAAAAATCTGAAAAAATTCCGAGGCGCTTATCAAAGTCTCTGCCTCGATATGCAATCGGTCTTTGAATTAAATACTTGCAAGAATAATTGTCAAAAATGTAAAAATTCACTTGGAATGAACCTGATACCAGACGTAATCGATCCAGATGGTTTAAATTGAAGTGGGACCATGAAAAGTTAAAAATTAAAAATATGAAGTTGGGAAAAATTAAAATTGAAATAGTGGCCGGATAAAGAGATCCAAAAAAAAATTTTTTTAAAATCTATACCATTTCCAGCTGTGCTCGAAACACTTGGTGCTTGTAATTCGCTTTTCTCGATATTCGAAAAAATATCGCGGTGAGGATTTATTCCCGGATGTTACGTCTGCGTCATTAGATGATGGAAACACAATGGAACAGCGATGCCATCATCTTCGTTCCATCGTTCGCGTAAACACGAATTTTTCGATAATACCACATTTCACGCTTTCAAGAAATATTACAATTCAGCTGGTGATGTATGGATAGTCAATAATCCAGGGAAAAAACAATGACGATACACGATATATACTCATGCGTATTTCGTTTCCCCATGACACCTGTTAATTCAAATGTACAGGTGTCCACATGCTCACACAGGAGCTATTTCTTTTAATAAAAATATATTCCCGTGCGCGTTCTCTTTTCGATATGCATCCATGGGAAATTTCTCCTCTTGATAAAAATATACATCTACTTTTTACTTCTAACCGCACTATATGTATACATATGTAAGTGATTGATCCTAATTTCAAAAAATTAAAATCGAATAATATTGAGATTAATATAAATGTTGGACTAACTGTGTACAGACCGAGTGTGCTGAAATTACTATAAATTCGTGCGTGATTTTCCTTCCGGATGTCAGCCGCAGCATAAAGGCACAATTTTAGCTACTTTATAGCTTCGGCTTGTGTTTCTGATCAGTTTTCAGAAAAATATAGAGGAGAAGGTTAATAGGTTTCGCGTAATAAAGATGCCATCCGATACGAAACCACGCGAGTAACTTACATTGAGCTACTCGTCGCGATGGAAACGCGAAAACGAAGAGCGCGCAAGCAGCTTTCTCGAGAGCGTTTAACGAAAGAAGACAAGCGAAACGCGCTACGATTGAATAATAATTTTTGTACAGTTGAGCAAAACGTCGTTGATAACAATCGAATTGGAAATCAACGTGCTACCTGCATATGCATATTATACATGTCGATTGAAAACGTACGCGCGAATTTTTAAAACTTGATTCTCCGCGTAAACGAAGTCCGCGAACAAAAACTCGTTATATCCGTACTTTCGATTTATTTTTTTCCATTAAAAATCCACTCGTGTTTCGATTGCATTGCCTGCTCTGCAAATTCTGTCGTACATAATACACCATCCTATCGTATTGAATATTTCAATTATTTGCGTCCTCTATCGTGTTTTAAACGATGATCGAACGACTATTAAACGCACGCAGATGATTCGTATAAAATGTCAGAAATATTAGAATACCTGTTGCAATGATCAACAGAAGAAAGATATTTTCTTTGGATAATTTCCTAGTTTGTGCTTGCGTGAAGATCCGCAGTCTATTGCAAACGAATGATTTCGTCGAGATTTTAGCAATAATCGACTTCAACATTTTTACTCTCTGAACAGTGAGAAATTTTAAGACAAGCATTTTGTTCGATGAAAATAGTACGATGAATATAAATTACAAATTATAATACGATATTTATATGATATAAGTATAAAAGTGTAAATTACACACATACACTGTGTGCAATACACACAATTCAATTGGATACAATAAATACAATAAGAACATATTTTATACGATAAAGGTTCTGTTAATATATTAATATGTTCATTAATATCATTATATATAGTATATTGTATTACTGTATCATTACAATATACGTATATTGTATTATTTTATCATTATAACATATTGTATCAATGTATATTAATTATATTAATTAATTATTATATTGTAATATATTGTAATATATATTAATATATAATTTATTGTATCATTATGATATATAATAAACATTACATTGTATATTATATATGATACATTATATTATATGATGCAATGTAACATGATACATAATATACAATACTGTATATTTTATCATTATAATATATTGTATCAACGTATATTAATTATATTAATTAATTATTATATTATGATATATTATATTGTATATTAATATACAATGTATTGTATCATTATGATATATAATATACAACACACATTATATTGTACATTATATAATATATATCATATTACACGGTGCAATGTAATATAATATATAATATACAATACTGTATATTTTATCATTGTAATATATCATATTACATTGTATAATGCAGACGATAATAAAAATTAAAGACAAAAAGATAGGATAAAAATGAAGATTAAAGACAAAGGAATATTAAAATATATTCAGTTGAGATAAAAGTGCCGTCAGAGGCATTTCCAAGATGGAGCGTGCACACACGTACAACAGTAAGCACATCGGCTATAGACTATAGACTATTGTCGTAAATGAAACGAACGTGGAGACACACACGAGACATGCATAAGGGAATCCGCTAATCGCCATAGAAGTACTTACCCCTGATCCGTGTTACACCGGTCGCCATTGTGTTTCGTTGTCTGACAGGCACAAGACGATAAATTGACTTGCTCAAATTAGTAGGTTTATCCCTGACGATACATTAGCCAGAAGTACTTTGGAGATCCACGAGAAGGAATCTCATTGAATTAATCTCCCTCATTTCCTTCGTTCTCTCTCTCTCTCTCTCTCTCTCTCTATTGCTCTCTTCTTTTCTCCCCTACCCTCAATTCTCTGCAGTCTTCTTTGTTGTTTTCGATACTCCATGCATCCTTTTATCTGGTTGCATTATCGTCGCATTATGTTTATCCCGACTTTTCTTCTCTTTTTTTTTTCGTTCTCGTGTTTCTTCGAAGATGCCGGCATAAGTATAATTTTCGATGGCTTCGACTTTATAATATTCGCGTGTCATGCACGGATACTTTAGATGTGTGACTGATAACCAAACCGACAATGGGCTTGCACGTGTTCTCCAATGTACTTTGATACTTATCCCGATCTTTGCGCCTTTTATACAATTGCATTTATGCTATTTACGTGTTTGTGTTCTAGCGTTGAAACTTCCCCGCGCCCTTTTTATCCGGCTGCGTGTACAGGGTGTCCCACTTGCAACATCCGCAATTATCTTCTGAACTGTTCGATTACAGGAAGAAAATGAAAAAGCTTCGAGTGAAAGCTTAAATACTTTGTATCGGGGGCAGACATTTCAATGCGATCTTTGTTTCTTTTTTTTCTTTAAAACGAAACCGTGTATAGCCTGTCGCATGATGAATTCATCGATCTGTCTCTTGGTATTTCAAGGTTTAGGTTAGGTTTCAAAAGTTAAACGTACCAAGAAACGATCGTCTTATCTTTCATAATTTCATTCAAATTACTTGATCTCGATCTGAGATCTGACTTGATCTACAGTGATGCATGAGATTCTAACACGACAGATCGGTATAGTCGCGACGAAGGAAAAATACACGGTATCGTTTAGAGAAGAGTTATCCGTCTTGAAATCTCGGGAGCACGTGGCCTAGATCAAGATCTGCGATTTGTATTATCGAACGTCTGATCGTTAAACACCAAAGTGGTTTGCCAAACACCATCTTTCGATCCAGACGCGTTCATTCGAACAAACATGGCGGCCAGTCTCGTCGTCGAGCCCAGATAATATTTCCACACGCCTAGAAGTGGACGACACTCACTCAGATCGTGAAAGCTGAAAAGCGACAGGCATCTCGATGAAACGTCAGCGTATTGCCGCGAATGATAAAACGCGAGGGGTCTCTCTCGGAAAACGGCGGTGAATATAGTATATAGTATAACTAAGAGAAACATGAAAGTGCCCGCGGGCCTGTTTAACGAGTAAAGTCAGTATGACCTCCGTAGGTTTCGCTATCGGCCATGAAGCGTTGGATCCAACAACTTCAAGACGAACTAACCAACCATCTAACTCGCAACAGTCTCTCTTTTAATAAAGCTTCATCCGTGAAGAAAGGCATTCTGCCCTCTCTCTCTCTCTCTGTCTGTCTCTCTCTCTCTCTCTCTTCGCAGCATTCACTAAATCATTTTCGTTACTACCAACTAACTTTGCAAATTTCTATTCTACAAGTGACTTGGCTTATAGAATAATCGATACATGCTCGTCCATTCTTGCGAATATCATAATTCATTGTCACGTTTGTCACAGTTATTCACGGGGCATGAATATAATGAACTATTAAAATAAATATGGTATTCGTTGTTTGTTCGTACGAGTGTAAGGATGAGGTTTGTTTCATTCGATTCCTTTGCACAGTGATGCAAAATTTATAGAACCTAAACCTAACCTAACCTTTATTATGTATGTAATATAGCAGGAAGAAAGATTGCAAAAGTGTTACGATATATGTTAGGAATTTATTCGTTGTTTGTTTGTATGTTGGTTTCATTCGATTCCTTTGCACTGTAATGCAAAATTTGTAGAACCTAAACCTAACCTAACCTTCATTGTGTATGTAATATAGCAGGAAGAAAGATTGCAAAAGTGTTACGATGTATATTAGGAATTTGAGATCAATTGTGTCTCGAAAATTGATACCAATTATGGTTTTTGATCGTTGTGATTTGATTACGAATTACTATTAACTTTACACATCTTTGTTTCATTATTTTATTATTTATTTCAGTTTTTGTTTGCAATAATTCAGACTTCCAACTTCCGTGAGTAGTTTTTTATGAAAGAAACCCGTTGAACGAATAAAATAAATTATGGAATAAATTTACTCGCATTAAATTAACATGCATCTACAAGTGAATATATCCGTTTAGAATTTTCTTTGTAACGATAAATAAATTTATACTCTTTCAAGGCTGAAGGTAAATGAAACATAATAACATCAATTAGGAGTCAACAATACTAAAATAGAATAGAATCCAGACTAGAACCGTAGATAGATAATTAGATAATAGATAGAATAAACTAGAACCAGAATAAATTGATATTCAAATTTCGCGCGATTTCAATTCCTTACAAAAGCTACGCGAATAATACAAATTTTCAGCTCGAGTTCCAAAGGAAATTTCCCTTTGACGGAAGAGAGAAACGGCGCACGATTAGGAGGCTGACCTGCAATGAGATTGAATAGCTTGTGTTTCATGAAAGAGAGAGAGAGAGAGAGAAAAACAGACAATCTCCCGGATAGTCTTACAAGGAGATTTTCCAAGACAAGACGAGTCCTTGGGAATCATGTGACGGAGAATATATCTAGAACGGCATAACTGGAACGTTATGACAACAATTTCACATTAACGTGAAACAATTAAGAACTCGGGGAATATTATTAGACTTGGTCCTTCACATTTCGAGCCTCGATTTCGTTTTTTTAAACTTCCAGCCCCGAGCTTGTATTAGCGATTGTGATAAGCTGGCTCGTATTGCCACGTAAATGATCCCGCGAACTGTGTGTTTGAAGCTAATTCATAATACATGCCGGTTTCGCATGCCTTCGGTGCATTTGACTGTGACCTCTTTATTTCAGTAATTTTCACACTGCATATAAGGAGCAGTGGGAAAACAGTTGCATGCCTCGGCGTGCATTTCGCTTCGTTATTGGTAAATCGTTATTTTCGTTTACGTCTTACTTCATTTCGTTCGTCATTAAGTGTTCTCCATACCCTCCTCAATTTTTTATTAAGTTCGTATGTGAAATTTGGAGATAGTTTTAATACGATATCATTATGAAATCATTTCTTCTCACTCGTGTTATTAAAGGAATTTTACTTTGTACGAGAGTTAGACTGTTAGTCGTATTAGAGTTAGTCTGTTAGTCACATGAGAGCTAGTCTGCTAGTTATATGAGAGTTAGTCTGTGAGTCATATGAGAGTTAGTTAGTCTGTTAGTCACATGAGAGTTAGTTAATCTGTTAGTCACATGAGAGTTAGTTAGTCTGTTAGTCAGATGAGAATTAGTTAGTCTGTTAGTCACATGAGAGTTAGTCATATGAGAATTAGACATATGAGAGTTAGTCATATGAGAGTTAATCATATGAGTGTTATACTCTGTTAGTCATTTAGTTTAATATTTCTGGTTTTGCCATTATATCGTACGTATTAGACGACACATCAATGTTCAATTTACACTTCATTTTCGATTCAGTTTTAACACAACTCAACTGAACTATACTCAAGTGAATTTCGACTATATTTTACATTCGAGAGAATGCCACTCAGGCAAAAATAATAGTGCATTGGATTAAGAAACAATTACTTCGTACGATGATTACTTGTTTTCCAACATAGATGACAGGAATAATTCATTTTACCCAGAGTTCCGCCCCAAAATTTTTAACTTCGTACCCTGCTACGTACATAAATGCAAATCAACCCCTACCACGCGTTCAACCCCCGGGGCAAATATTTATGTGTGGTCGGATAGTCGATCCTACATCGTGTTACATTCTATTTCTGGATCTTATCGCTGTATTGTAAATAATAGGCTTATGTTTTAGCGTTATTTAACGTTAATCTGTCCATTTATCGAAGCAATCTTTGTAATTGTGTATGTTGTGTAAAATAGTAAAATACTTGAGAATTAATACATAAAAATTAATATCTCTGTGTGGATGTTCTTTATTTGCTTCAGTTTATGTGTAATATAATGCAATAAGATAATTTTAAGAGATTAACAGTCCATAGGACCTCCATAGGATGATAGTTGTGAATGTTTTAGTGTCTATAGGATATATTCAATGATTAATATATAAGATAAGACTACTAATGCTCTTTACAATTCAGTAAGATGTAATTTTGACAGATATAAAATTACTTATTCCACTGTGCATAAATATTTTTCATTTGCTTTATTATAATGCAATAAGATATAATTTTAAAAGAGATTAGCAGTCTGTAAGACGTCCTATAATAGTTGTGAAAGTTTCAGTGCTTATAGGAAGTATTTAAGGATTAATAGATAAGATAACTACTACTGGGTAAATATTCTTTATGCTGCAATTCAATAAGATAACTCTGTAAATGTTCTTTACAGTACAGTTGAATAAGATATAATTTTGCCAGACGTAAAATTATTCACTCTGCCGTGTGTATTGTGTAAACATTTTTTAATTAATTTTCATTTATTTAGTGATGTAGTTTTAGCAGAGATTAGGAATCTGGAAGTAATTATGAAAGTTTCAATATTTATAATAATTCAGATATTATAACATTTAATATACAAAATAAAAATTCTTTAAATATGTCTTACTTTATACTTACTTTATATTACTTTATAGCATAGTTCAATAAGAAATAATTTTGCCAAACACAAAATTATTTTCAATCGTCTGTAATATTCAATAATTAATGCAAAAGATGAGAAACTATTCACGCTACTGTATAAATACCCTTTATTTGCCTCTGAAATAATCAGCTAGCTTGACGCGAACTTTTTCATTAGCGTGTTGCTGAGCCACTATATCGCAGTTATCACTCGAGTGCATCGATGCCTCGATGTTTCTATGCTTTGATGCTTCGAACTGCTTTTTACTGCAGGCTAGGTTGCACTAATGTAGACGCATCATTCCGCGAAATTAATGCATCAATTTGGGCCACACACACTTCACCGAATGGCGAAGTTCGTTTTCAAAGTTCGCCATCTTTCGAATTGCATCGTAATCGATAAATTGGTCCGTCGATTTAAAAGATGTCCATTTTTTTCTTCTTCTTTCTTTCTCTTTTTCTCTTCTTTTTCTTTCTCGTTGCAAAATAAATGGTTATTGAATCAACAACTGTGTCAAACATCACTGGAACGTGAAAACTATTAATAGTTGCTAGAAAAAAGCTGATAAAAGAGTAAGCCGATATTGCACGATAAATGTAGTCCGTGGGAAACTATCTGTGCCGAGAGTCTGTTATATATAATACATTTCATTAAATAAGAGAAGTGCTAAACTTGTCCATTTTTTTTTTCTATATTTTTCTATATTTATTTCACATCTGAAATTTCACTTAGACACGTTAGAGAAAATAGAAGGAGTTCGATTCTATTATCAAAGATTCAAAATACACTTTTCAATGTAAATTCAATTTAGATTTAGTTTGACAGTCATGATTTACTCTCTCGATGTTAAATTTCATTTAACATATTAATGATAATTGATAACCGACGTTAATCACAGAAGTTTAATTTTTTGTAACAAATTTGTATTTGTAAGTGTTATTTGTTAATTTTGCTATTTAACACGAAACTTTTTGTTGATTATATTCTTATATATATATATATATATATATATATATATATATATATATATATATTATAATTTATATATATATATTATATATTTTTCTAATATATATATAGTATAATTTAAAGTAATTATTGCGAATGTTTGCTAGAACAAAAGTATAATGATACATAGTTTCAATTCTCTGGAAAAATAATCTTCCACTATTTTTCGACCTTTTGTAAGAAGCAAATTGCTAATTATGTGAATTATTGAGTGTCCATTCAAATATTATACTGTTATAATATATTATATCATATATTATATATCATATATAATATACGATATACCATATATAGTATATCGTATATCGTATATCATACAATCGTATACATTTATTATAATTATCAACAAATTATAAAAAGAGGAAGTCCGAGCTAGATTTAAGAAGGGACAGTCGAGTGCAAGGTGCTAAGCAAATCTGACAAATGAGCAACATCGCGAGTATTCAGGAGTGATTTTTAACTAACGAGTTAATTAATTGAGAAAAAAAATCCGTCTGATTTTCCGAATAAATCTGAATACTTTTATCGATACGGGAGAGAAGAGGGGTTTTGACTCTGCATCGAATAGACGGTTTACACGACCGTTTTTGTTTTTTTTTTCCTGCGTGGGCGCACACATATCGGTTCGAAGATAGAACAATCACGTCACAGTGGGAATAACGATTTATCTTGCAGGAAATGTCAAGTTCTGTACACCGTCAGGTTCTTTCATCGCGTTGGAATCCACGCGACCTATTGATTGCCATGCACGTAGACACAGTACAAAGGGCCATTAAAACGTTTCTTACGGCGGGAGCGTATAAAATGTGGAAAGTAATTCGGTTTTCATCCATCAACGTCCAACCGGCTCGATGGGAAATAAAATGATCGTAATTTTTCGGCAGCGGATGGGAATATTGTTTGGACGAGAAATTACGCTTTCTAACGTTGTTCAGTGCGATGCGAGTGAATTTCGGACGAGATAGAGAAAGTTTCTCTTCAACGCAAAATAAATGGATCGAAAGGCTCTAAAGAAGAGAGAGAGAGAGAGAGAGAAAGAACGAAAGATTTAGGTTAGTTTAAAAAAGAGGAAAATTTAAATAAATTTCGAATAAAGGAGATTTCTCAGTCAAATAACCAGTGATGTTTTGGACTCTGGAAAAATAGTATATAGAAGTGATTGAAAAGAAAAAAAAGGACGAAGAAGTTTTCGGGAAGATTTCCTCCAGATTGAAACTTTCGATAGACGAGTCTAGTTATATGTCGCTTCTATATTACTTGGATCGGAAATATTGGGTTCGCAGCACGTCTTCGAGCGTGAAACAAACTGAAACTTAATATGAAATTAATAACTATTGATTGCCGGATAATGCTCTATTTTTGCTCGCGCTCGAAGAGTGCTGCCTATAATAAAGTGGAGTTTCATTGGCCAAAAGTGGATTTAAAAGAACCAGGTTACAGTGAGAAGAAAAAAAAAAAAGAAACTGAGTTACCACGTTGTATATATATTCAGAACAGACAATGCAGACTCTGTTATTCTTAATTATTTGGATAAATCGTTGAAAAAAAAATGAACGACCAATAATTATTTCGATTTCGCTTCGATCCAGCTGGCACACTGCAATTTTCCAATTCTAGTAGACAAATGTATAATATTAACTGTGAAAACAATTCTATTCACCAGACGTTAAATACAAGTGAATTGTTTCCTCTTCTTCTTCTTCTTTTATTTTTTTCTTTTCTTTTCTCTCTCAATTCTGTAAGAGGTGATACATCATCTCGTGTCCGGCCTTATTCTTTCACGCGACTTTTTCCACGCAGCATTCCTTCCATTGTTTCAACACCAGCCTGAATGTAATGAATTCTTTATGAAAGGGGTACAGTACGCGCAACAAGGAAGAAGAGCGTTTACGTCTCGAGACGAAAGAAACATAAACGACGAAGAGAAATAACAAATTGGAAATAACGATCCAGGGATCGGCGACGTCGATTGCTATCAGATTTTCGTGTATGAATCGAATATTGCAAAGCGCGCGTAGAATGTCTCGTTTCGATGAAACATATCGAATTTAATTATCAACTCGAATGTAAAACATTATTTATTTTCGACGGTGTGTATATATATATATATTTCCCGAAAAATTAAATCACTACTCGTATTTATTAAATGATACTGTTAATTGAGATTGAAAGCTTTGCGACGAATGCGATGGAGCTTTGCAAGAAATCACGGGATCGAAATTTTTGAAATTATTTATATTTAACATCACTGTGTGCCAGTCTGTGACACTGCTGTTGTAATTTCTTTTTTTTTTAACATATATATTTTTGAGCTTTCATTTCGAAGAATGATAATGGAGTGTTGTTAATGCAGTGCCATTGAAATATCAAGATTTTTCGTCTAATATATACAGTAATGTTCATGAAAGTGTTAAAGAAAGAAAACAGTCATGGGGACTGTCGACATACAGTGAAAACTTAAAACTATGAAATAACAGTGGTTTTTCTTTTTTTTGAATTTTCAAATTGATCGTAGTATCAAAAATTAAAATTTCATAATTTGTAAATTAAAATTGTTAACATTAGCTTGGTTTTCACATCTGTCGGCACTCCGAGCAACAATTATATACATTTTTATATGGTTTATTTATTAGTCAAAACATATGATGGGCTGCGCAAGCCCAGTACAAAATATAAATACAACTTAATTGAAATAATAATTAATATACACTTATTACTTATACATAGTATTTGTACTGACATAAATTTCAATGAACTTAATTTTCAACGTTTGCACCGTTATCGTCATTATTTTCAACAATACTCATTTCGTTATATTCTAAAAAGGATACAATAGGCTTATGGTAATACTGAAGTAAGAAACAAAAATGTTTGATTGGAGTTTATGTAAATATCGTGTGAAAACCGCATCGATCGTCGTTTTATATTTTGTAGTACTGAGTTTTCGATCATTGGACGCGCCTAAAGAAGTTTCCACTTCAAAAAGCAAAATCATCGTGTCACTCTGAAGCTGAACAACGACGAACACAGATTCGATTTGATCAATGAAATTGTTTGAAGAAGAGAAGAGCGGCGATGTCGAGAAGAGAAACAGCTTAGCCTGGTGCTGCACCCGCATAGAGGGATGAAAAACTGTAAGAAAATTGTCCACAATAATGGGTAATATCGTTGCGGCATGATTTCTCATAATAACGGCTTGGAGACAAGCGGGCCGTGTGCCTGCTGTTTTCATCACGATAGCACGTACGAGTCCAGAGGGTGGTTCGTGGTTCGAAGTGGGGTGGAGGAGGAGGAACAGCAGCAGCATACGCCGCTCGCTACCACGAGAGGGATGAATTATCGCACCCGGTAACCGAGTCGAAAGTTCTCAATTCCCATTAAGCGAGGCAGCCGGCCAGAAACCGATAGGTTAGTTGGTGAACCTGCTGAGAATCCCCGGTGCTTCAGACCGCCGACCAACTCGGTGACTACATATCGGACCGATGTGGGACAAGCAGGTGCCAAGAGGGCACCTACCTGCCCTCGCTTACGTTAGCCTTGTTGTGTTAGCGACTAAACAACGCTAATAACAATAGTGATCCTATGCGCTCGATGCGTCTCGACGAACAAAGAGACGTACGAAAACTGAATCTCGAGAAATCGTCGGCTCGCGAGATACAGTTCGGAAGATTTCATTTCAAAAAAAAAGAAAAAGAGAAAGAGAAACAGACCTAAGATTCCCGTAGCGGTGACTGTCAAGAAGAAGAGAAAAAGAAAAAAAAAGGAAAGAAGCAGAGAGCCGATCGAGCAAGCTGATTTGATCTACAGTGACAAAAATACATGCCGTGTAACTGCATGTAATTAGCGGCCAGGCAAAGTTGAAAATCGCAAAATAAAATTCTAGTAAGCAAGCGTAGGCCAGCTACTGTAGGCAACGCCCGCAGCAACTATTAATTAAATGGGCGTAGACGATGTGATGGACCGTCGGTGGGTGGATACTGTAGCCTTAATTGTTAACGAAATTGTGCACCGTTCTCACTTACATTCCACGGACCCTTCTCAACCTGTCTCTCCTCGCCTTTTCCTCTCTTCTCCAAGTGTATTCTCGGTTTACAATTTACACACAGTCTATTACTCCATAGTTGTGCAAAACAATCAAACGCTTTTTCGGGGGGGGGGGGGGCGAAAAGGCAACGCGTGCCCCCGCACGTCACAAAATTACGCTAGACCAGCTACGCGTGTGGAAACCTGTAAAGGTTTCATTACCCCGATTATAGGGCTAAGAAGAGAATTACTTGCAATTTTTTCATTTTGAAACTAAACACTCGCGTTTGGTTTCACATGTTTGTTACTCGCTATGATTTTGTATATATTCTTCTAGCTCTACGATCAGAATCAGCGGACACTGTATTTTCGAAGACGAGATTTGGTATTGAATATTACATTGAATATTATATTATATATTAAATATTATATGTATTAAATGTATTATATGTATATTGTGTATTAATACAATATATTAATATTCTATGTGTATACTGTATTAATACAATATATTAAAAAAATATTATAAAAATTTATAAATACAGTTTAATAATCAGAATTTTATTGATTTGCAATGGAAAATTTCAACGCTGAAATTAGCAGAACAAATTTCGTAATCTTTCATCCAACTTTTCATTATTTTTTAGAAATTCGAATGGTTTTTCGTAAAATATATATAAATAAGCTTGTACCCCTTACTGTATTATTCTTTTTGGAAAAATTTAGAAACTAACAAATAGTACAAATGATTAATTAAAATAATGAATAAAATTTCTAGTGAAATATAATAAGCAATGCGATAAGTATACGTGAAAATAAAATGAAATATATAGACAATGAATATTCATGTTGCGCAATTTTAAGAGACCTAAGAATTAATTACTCGCAGTACCAATCCCATGATTTTGTGAAAAACTCACTAACTCTGTAAAACAACTGTTTTGTGTTATACACTTGTTAAAAACTACCAAGCTATGATACCATTCTAGGTTTCTTTATTCACTACGTTACTATTATAGTGTATACTATACTCTGTACTACTCTACCATAACCATAAAAGCTCCGCCATTAGAGCCACACCACAAAAACTCAGCCATTAGAAGAACACTATAACAAGAAATAGAATATACTCAATAAAGAGATAAAAACTTCTCCCTTTTCTAAATCTAGAATTTCCTTTCCGATCTGTCTTCAGAGTAAGTATCACTTACCCTAATCGTAACATTATTTCAGATACCAAGTGTTGAAACATTATTCACTTACAGCTTCACTTATCATTCGAATAACAACAACGTTACTTACGTTAGAAATTAAATATTAAAATTCGAGTCGGATCGCTTTTACTTTCTTTTTCACGACGCGAGCATTTCAAAATTCAACATCACAGCACAAAAGATTGAAGTATTAAAATATTCTATAATAGCTAGTTCAGTCAATTTCAAGTCATTGAAAGGTAGGCCTTTCATTTGCATCGGCCATGGACTGTTGTTTCTCAACGGCTGATGGACTCCGCTTTTCTCTTTTCCTTTTTCTCTTTTTTGCAAAACGATGCACTCTGAAAAACTGTCGAGCACCTCTTTAAAGAAAGAAAAAAGAAAAAATTTTTTTTTCTCGCGCTCCCTCTTACTTTATTACCAATCATTCGGCGTAGACTATAAACGATTTCGTGCCACGTTTCTAATGGAAAATGAACGAGCCGCGGCGCTCCCATTCACGCAGCATACATACGATATATGCATATATGTATATATAATATATAATATATACACACACACACACACACACACACATACGTGTACATAGAAACGGTATAGAAAGCGACGTACGTGTATAGATGCTGTTGCGTACAAGCAAGACGTGCACAATTCCATGCTCGTTGCTCGGTTTTAAGGTCTGTCCGTTTCGTTCCATGTCGCTTCGCTCCGCTTGCGGGAGCCGCGCGTTTCACGGGGGTCAGATGCGGCGCAACTTTTGTTTTCCGCTCGTTGATTTCAATATTCGTATACACTCTACACGACGAATAAATGCTGTTCAAGTATATATACCGAAATGGCGGCATGCGGATGATAGCTACGCGCGTTTTTCAGCGTGCTTGCACGCGCTCGTGTTTATTACGATACGCGAAAATCGGTGGCTTTTGAAGATCATAGCGAGCGCGTCAGATTATTCCTGGTAAAAAAAGAAATGTGGAATAAAATTTTTTGATCCATTTTTTTTTTCTTTTCGAGGCTTCGAGAGTGAAGTAGAAATCTGAAATCAATGGAAGACGATGAATCTTTTTTTTAATATGAAATGTGAGAAGATTCTGTGTCTTTCTGAGAAGAAAAAAGCCTGAATCGTTAGAAAGCAATAACGATTCAGTAGAAAATTGGGATTCTTCTGACTGATATGATTCGTGAAGATAATAATCGCGTAGAACGAACGAACGAACCGCCATTAATAAAGTTTTTCCCATTTTCAAAATTTTCCCAATCATCATTCGAAAACTCACGCAGAGGCGAAGGTAAAGGGAAATTGACATTCGCTTCATCAATTTATCGTTTCCTTAATGCTGCTCAGGCAAGGAATAAAGAGAGTGAAACGAGATGAAGCGAAGCTTGCTCGTGATCGACGGCCGACAGTTAATTATCGATAGAGATGAATGATGCCATAACCAAAGTGAAGATTTTTTTCACTGGCAAATATAACTAGCAAATAAGTGAAGCCTTTTTTTTCTCCGATAAAGATGGAAACTTTCCGGCTTGTGTTCCATTCGAAATTTATTTTAATTATATTTCGAGAAACTGAGAAAACTTGAAAGATTTGGCGCCATAAGATATATTTTGATCTGACGATAATTTCATCGGGAACCCAATATAAACATCGGTCGTCAATACGATTTCGTGAAATTTAGCTTTCGTGAAATTTACAAAATGAACTTAGATCCATTTTGGAACGATAAAATATTGAGAAACACAATAATCAAATTATCAATTGACTCGGTAATTTTCGCGAATTTTAGAATAAACGATCGAAACTTCGTATAATATAGTTATCGTGTCTCATACTTTATTATAAATTCGTCTTATTAATGAGACTGATAAATTTGGAATCAATGAAATATTTTGTAACACGATAATATCATCAGCAAGCAAATCATCAACTATTCAAATTTGATTGAAAACTCATGAATTTCGCAATGAACGAAACTTCGTTAAATGATCCGTTTCGCATAATTCATTTTACATCCTTATCTGCTCACGTTTCATCAAAAACCGATCTTTCCAATTACGAAGCTGAGAGTTCGAAAGATTTGGAAACGAAGTATTTCGAAAAATACGACAATCTCGCGAAATTTTCAATTCAGATTGGGAAATTCTTTTTCTGATATTCCACGACTCGTAACGTGTTTCATTAAAAATTTTCTCAGTTATGAAAACTGAAAGTTTTGCAAATTTATTTTTCAAATCACCAATTGAGCTCGATTTCTAGTCTAGCAGCTTTTTGGCTATTTCGCCACCATTTCTTTGGCAACAGGTACATCATTATCATTGGAAGAACAAGAAATCAATCGGAGATCGAAGAAGTTGCGCGAGAGACACAGTTTTCAAAAAAAAAAAAAAAGAAAATATATATAATCACAAAATTATAAAAATAAATATAATGTATAAGAATATAAGAAATATCGGTGTAAAAATTACGAATATAATTTATAAAAATTACAAGCCAGGGAAACAAGAGTAAATCGAGAAAAGCCGATAAACTAGAAATCTGTCGATCGTGCAATCTGATTCGAGATTGCAAGGTTTCTCTTCTCGCATCTCGACGAAATCACGCATCGTGCTTACAAATATTGCTATCAACGCCGTTCACTGAAGTCGCATAATGCGTCAACCATAATCGGCCGAACAATAGCCGCGATATATGTTTACACCTGATTTGTCGCGCATTCTATGCAACTCAGTTGCCACTGTCGCTGTCAGCTAGTAGTCACGCTAGTTTAGCCGGCATAAACTTCAAGCGTAGTTCGTACACGCGCCCATGAATACACCCGGTGTCGTCGTGCCTTGCTGCACGAATACTTAATACTGTAATCTTATGGGATAAACGGCGAATGTGCGTAGATGCACAGTCATTCATGTGCACGCGTGTGTGTGTGTGTGTATGTGCGAGACGCGTGGATTACGAAGTTGCCTGCAAAATGGATTACAATAGTATCGCGATCAAACGAGCAGAGATATAAAAATAGAAGCTGCTTTTTCCTCGCATTTCGATACATTTCAATTCATGAGTATCGGTATTTGGAAACTTTTAGATCTCTAACAGAGTTTCTCTGAATCTTTTTTTCTTTTTTTTTTTCTTCAAATTAGATCAATTTGGTATTTGTTTCGCCCGAATAATATAGCTTTGCCTGGTCGAAGCTGGAAAATACGTCTACAAGTATCTCAAAAATGTTGGAATGGTTTTGTTGAGAAGATTTAAGTAAATGTTTGCGCGCTTTAAATGAATAAATTATTAAGGTTTCAGATAACGAAGTGGAAAAACTCGAAAGTAAATGTGCAGAGTGTCGTAATAATTTTCTAAGTTGTAATTTAAGAAAAGAAGACTTTGATTTTAGAAAATATTTCAATTTCATTGTTCGCGGAACGATGCTAAAAGTTCTTGAAACACTTGAGTATTCACATTTTCTAAAACGTCAAGAAGTATCTTTTTTTATAGATTAAGAAAAGATACTAAGTGAAGAATACTAATGCATGCTTGCATACTTCTCATGTCAAATTCCATTTGGAGACTTTAAGATATCACAACATTTGGATGGATAATTCCAACTACGATTAACATTCACAACTCTTTAAACTCATTAGCCTTGGTATTTAATCTTTATTAGCGTGATTAAACTCTAAGAGTTTGAGACTTCTCTCTCACACAGTGCTATTCTATTAAAACTATCCTGCAGGTTAAATAAGACCTAATTGGTGTCCAATGATCCGTGACATCAACGCGGTTAATCCATGAATATATATATATATATATATATATATATATATATATATATATATACATATATGTAATATATATATATATATATATATACATATATATGTAATACTAGACACACGATAGTTTCAATGCCAATCTTTTGACTCTCTTGAATGTGTTAATATAAATTCGATGCCCGACACTATAGTTAATTTTTAACATGAAAAATTTTGTCCTCGCACGCGCAGGTGTTCACACTGAATTTTCCCGTTCAAGTATTAAAATCAGTAAATATATTTAAATTTTTTTAAGTATATTCGAAGATATATTTATATATAAATTTTTTACAATACATTTTTTCACGGTCACTAACCGGTCGAAGCCTTCGTTATTTAAAAAGTACTAAACTCTTTATAATATCAAAATTTTGATACCTGTTTGCAAAAATACTTCTTACGACGATCACTATTCACATAATGCTACAGTCGTTACAGTATTTATGAGATTATTTGGTTTTTCGAATATAAGAGAGTCTTGATTAACCTTCTTATACGCTTGAAACGAACATTTTTCGACAGCCACTTTTGTCGAAAGTTATAATATAACAACCAACGTCGGTTAGACAGAAAACTGTTGTATTTTCAATTATTATACAGACTATTTAGCATATTCGTACGCATTCGATACATTTTCTGCATCTTCTCTTACAAATGTGCGAAAATCCGCAGTGTTCTAGTTACGTTGATCAATTGTCGAAAGAATAGTGTAAAATACAGACGGCGTAAATTAACAATCGAACCAACAATTCATCCATATTTTTAACAGCAGTAACTTTTCATTTATTCGATCCTCTAATCCAACAAAATGTCTGTCTTCCAAAAATACGCTGTATTTTCTCTTAAACATTTTTCCTTGTCCATCATACCTTCACCCACACACACACACACACACACACACATCTTTAGATACACGTCGTGCATTGTAAATCAAATGTTTGTTTTTCCACACGTTACGATCACATTAAATCTTTGTCGACAGGGCCATTTACTCTGTAGATGCGTATATGAAATACAGAAATACGTTGTTCAATACGTTCGTTGTAAATTGAAACTATGTTATAATGATTTCGATGGTTGGGGGCGGGGGAAGCGATGGAAATGTTCCGATCATTAAATTCCGGCGTATTCGGTTATTTATTTCGTTGCAACGACAGACAACGTCTTTTGTCGTTACACTATTTGTATATGAACGAGGGAGGAGAGGAGAGGAGAGAGGGGAGAGAGAGAGAACAGTCAAACGCAAGCAAGCTCGATTAATGGCTCGAGTAATAAATCTATCGTCGATTTCCGTAGCTGAACGACGTTATTTTGCCAAACACTGTCTGCGCGCCTTTATTATCTCTGCCATTTGAACAGGCGCGTCGCTGATATTTTATATATTTTCGCCGAATGAATATCTCCAATATTTTCAGCGGCAATCTTGCACCGTTTAGCTTGCATTTATATATATCGTGGCAAGCAGAAGAATTATCCTGCCCTGTCGAACCAGGATCACATTTCACCGAAAATCAGTCAGGGCCATTAACAATTTTTCGCAACGTCCGGTTGCGTGTCGTCTGATCTCGAATTTCAAGGATGCAATCGCGAATGCAATGATATATTGATAATAATATCGACGAATAATTGAGATGCAATCGGATCGAAATTGTCGGAGGGAACGTGGATCGCAGAATATATTTCGTTCGAAAAATGTCCTTACAGTTATCCAGTGAGGATAGACAAATAAAAGTTTCAGATAGAACAGAACCGGAGGAATGTAAAAATAAAATTTGAAGGTGAAATTAATTTCTCTGTCTGAAAGGATAATTTGTTGATCACTGTTAAGAAAAATGTTCTCGATATTTATATATATATATATATATATATATATATATATATATATTGAAGGCAATTATTCTGAATGAATTAAATAATTAAAAATCTTGTGAAGCATTAAACACACACACACACACACACACACACATATATATATATATATATATAGAGAGAGAGAGAGAGAGAGCAAACCAAATATTGCTCAATGAGCACGAACATAAAAATGGATTTTAAAATAATTTGTTTCTGTGGTACTGAAATCCATCGTTTCGATGGATTTTATGGTTAGTTAACGAAATTAACCGAAGAATTGTAAAATGACCGTTCTCGTGTAATTATTTACCTATTTTCCTCTCGTTGATTTAATTATTTATTTTATTACATACATAAGTTAAACGATGAATTTCGTATTAATTTGAATAAATACAATTCGATTAAATTTTAATATTTCAACGCAATGATATATTTAATCGTAATGCACGTATTGTTCGAACGTGTGTGTGTGTGTGTGTGTGTGTGTGTGTGTGTGTGTGTGTGTGTGTGTGTATAATGCTTTGCAAGATTTTTAATTATTTAATTCATTCAGAATAATTGCTCTTTGAATCTAGCTAGTTTCTCCGTGAGCAGTTATCAGGTAGCTGCTGAGTAATTAAATTAATCATTTTTAGAAGCTAAAACGAACGAACGTGTAATCTTACTTGACAAGAGAAAAGAAGAGAAAAGAAAAGGAAAGGAAAAATAGAAAGAAATCGTCAATGTCGAAAACTCGAGGAGAAACGATCTCGAAACACAGAAATTCATGAGCCTGTGCGGCGATGTTACATTTCGCAAAAAAAAAAAAAAAAAAAGAAAGAAGTATAGAACGCAACGTGGATGCGGAACGAGGGAGCATTTAGAAAGCTTATTTAAATACAAACACGGGTAACAGTTCCATTGCAACTTAAAATCCGGTATTCGTATTCTTAAAAGGTGACCGGAGGAAAAAAAAAGGGTCTCCAACTTGGTAAGCAATTTGCAATTCTTTTGAATCGTGCTCGGCACGCAGTCTGATTTTAACCAATTCTTACGACGTAGCATGCATACTAGTGTTTATTCGAATAAGCTTCACCCTTCTATTCAAAACTGTTTCCCATCTCTCTCTCTCTCTCTCTCTCTCTCTCTCTCTCTCTCTCTCACGACTGTTCGACTCGGTTTAAGAAAAAAGCTTGAAGAGCCACGGCGATGATAAAAAATATCATCTCCGATAGTCTTACTTGGTGACGCTGCTTTTCCTTTTTGCTTATTTAATATACACAGGATATACACACAGCCGAACTTTTGAAACTACGTGCTCTACTTTCGCTAAGGGTGAGAAAAAAGGATTATGTTATGCAAAGAGAGCGATGAAAGTGACGCAATTGGCTTTTCTCTGGAGAAGCGAAGAACTGGAAAAGTCTCTTCAAAAACTTGAATATTATTTTGCTGATTAAAATAGATATTTTTTCGCTTGGAAACAAAATAGATATATTATTTCGAGGTTATCAGATATTTTGTTAATATGATAATTTGTTGGTAGGATCGTATAATAAGAATTATTTGTAGAATACACGAACCGGAAAGAACAAAACATGATGATTCGTTTCTAGCGCGAAAGGAAATTATGAAGATCAACGTGGTAAATTTGTAATTTTCAAAACAAATTTTTTCACTAAGCTATAGTATAAAATATAGTATAAAAAGTGAAAATAATTATAAGATCTTGGCCCCTGAATTAGAGCCAAGGGTGAAATTAGATAACACACTTCTGCCATGATGGGACAGTTTAATTGTAAGAATTTTAAGATAAAGAACGATGGAGCAACGATGATAGGGAAAAAAGGCGAGAATTTTGCACATAGATTATTCGCGAGTCTCAGAATGCTTCTGAGAATTTCTCGGTTGAGAACTACCCTAAAGGAAGCTCAGTACCTTTCGTCTAATTACTTCGAAGCCCAGGTATCCTTCTGCCCTATCTACTCCAAGATATACGAGGGATGTACGAGAAGATGTACAAATTAACTTGAAGAAGCATGAAGATTGAAATTTTCTTACGTTCGATGAGGAAACTGATTGACAGATTATAAATCGTTTGGTTATACATATACAGAAGATTTTGTAGACAGAAAAATGCGTGCAAAATATAAATATAAAAAATATTTACGATTTATTAATCATCTGATTGATTAATTACCTGACTGATTGATTATCTGATTGATTAATTACCTGACTGATTGATTATCTGATTGATTAATTACCTGATAGATTGATCAATTATCTGACTGATTGTGTATCTGATTGATTAATCACCTGATATGTTGATTATTTCCCTGATAGATTGATTAATTATCTGGCAGATTATCTGGTTGATTAATTACCTGGTTTATTAATTAACAGATCGATTGATTAATTATCTGATCGATTTATTGATTGACTAGCTGATCAATTGATTAATTATCTAGTGGATTGATTGTCCAATTGATTGATTAATCATTCGATTGATTGATCATCTGATTAATTAATAAATTATCTGATTGGTTAATTACCTGACTGAATAATTCGCTGATCGACTAATTAATTATTGGGCCGATCAATTAATCATCTGATTGATCAATTACCTGATGGATTGATTAATTATCTGACTGATTGGTTTTCTGATTAATTAATTATCTGGTTTATTAATTATCAGATCGGTTGATTAATTATTGGGCCGATTGATTAATTATCTGATCGATAGATCGGATGATTAGCTGATCAATTGATTAATTATCTTATAGACTGATTATCCAATTGATTGATTGATCATTTGATTGATTGGACGTCTGATTAATTAATAAATTATCTGATTGATTTATTGTCTGATCGATTGATTGATTATCTGATTGATTAATTATCTTATCGTTTGATTAATTATTGATTGATTCATTAATTATCTGATTAATTCATCACTCGATGTCCATCTTCACTTGTTCTTCACCATAAATAACCAATCGTGCGATGATTGCATGTACCAATGTGGTGAACCCGAGCCTTACAGCCGATCCAATAACCCTTGACCAGGAAATGTCGCTGTCACTGACGTGTAGCCTCTCAGATCGACTTGACGATTGTTTTTCCTTTTTTTATCAAATCACCGTAATGTAAAAATTAATCAAACGTGATTCTCACGGATTTACGACACTATCAGTTATTGAGAACAGAAAATATAGAATATTGTCGAACGTGAAAAATATAGATATAAAAGAAAAGAGCTAGAATTAACTTTTATGTTAATATGGTATAATAGTTGATATTATCATACTATAATAATCGTAGCATAGGTAAATGAATATGGTACATTCTTTGTTTGGCTGTAAATTAGTGGTGAAATTAACCTTTAGCATAACGGTACGATATTAATACTTCACGAATTGAAATCGTCGTCTACTTTTTTCACAAATGTGATTTTTGTTCAGTTTTTCGCCAAACATGAAAAATTCGTAAAATTTTGTCGTTTCATTTCAATTCGAAAATGTTCTACCTGGGGAAAAATTTTTAATGAAAAAATAAAAAAGAAGAAGTTTCATTTCAATTGCAATTAATTTCTTCTCTCTCTCTCTCTCTCTCTTCTACGTTTATAATAATTTATTATAATAATTTATTTCTGAGTTTAACAATGCACGATCGACGTCACATTTATATTTTTTTATTTATATAAAAAATTGTTACACTATATTACACTTTCTCTGCTAATTTCTCTGACGAAGCACGAGCAAAATTGCATCGACGGAAATTTTTGTGGGTAAAATAAAGAAAATCATAATCATAAAGTAGTCTGAAGAATTTCAAATTGCTTAATTCCCTTCTGTCGATCCTTCGAGTCTCGTCTCCACCTCTTAAAAAAAAGAAACGTTCTCGATCGTCCCTCGAGGTACACGTGAAACACCGTCAGGCAATTTATTTCGAAATGAATCGACGAGTTTCATTGAACTCTCTCGCGAGTACGAAAGACTCTCCAATATTCTCGAATAATTTCGAATACTTACTTCTCTCGCAAACTGAATGACGGATGGACTCGTCGGCCTTTCGTCAAATCTTCTGTCTCGAAAATCGTAATGAACAAATTCCGATTGACGAAAACCGGCTGGCGGAATTAATCCGCCTGTTACGTATTTATGCTCGCATATTTTCGAGCTCGCAAGAATTCGATTACATCGAGAGCACATGTACAATGGAGTCGCGTTGCGCGAATTCCTTGAAACACGCATACATGGAAATGGGAGGAACGCGAAAAGAAAGCAAGAAAAAGGAACCAAAAAAGAAAAAAGAAAAAATGAGCGGCTTTAAAGATCTGAAAGACTGTTACATAGAACATGTCTGACTTCATTTCTGTAAGGAAATAAAACTTGACACCATACATTTCATGTATGTTTGCTTTATTTTTATTCCTGTTAATTTTTTATGGACAGAATCGGTTGGTGATATACAAATATATTATCATACGATATTAACACTTTACCGACCGGTAGCCTATTAATCGTCTATTACTTACCGCTACTATTTATCGCTATCGGTCGGTAAAGTATTGATATCGTATAATAATATATTTATATATTTTAATACTTTACCGATCGGTAATATTAATATATACAAATATATTATTATACGATATTAACACTTTACCGACCGGTGGCCTATTAATCGTCTATTACTTACCTCTACTATTTATCGCTATCGGTCGGTAAAGTGTTAACACTTCACTCCTTTACGGCATTAACAACCGATGACACATCGCTCGTAAACTTATCTCTCTCCTTAATCACGTGACACCCTTCCTCCAAGTTTCTGATGGAGAGCGTGACGCGTTTTCGTTGCACATTTCGCTGCATTTTTTGCTTGAACACCCCCGGTAAAACATATTCTATGTTAAAAAAAAAAAAAAAAAGAAAAAAGAAAAGAAAAAACAGGAGAGCAGAAGAATTCTCTATCTCGTTTCGTCAATTTTCACCGCAATATTCAGTAATAGAATCGAGACGCATGCTACTATGCGGTATCCGCCGCGGTAGTAATAACGGCAACCATGCTTCAGGCACTTTAATTTTGATGGGAACCAGCGTTTGACATTTCAAACCGAAGCATATTAATACCATTGGATTGAAACGTTTCAGGAAACGCACGCGGAAATGCACAATGGGTGGGGGGAGGGAGAGAGAGAGAGCAGAAAATCGCGCACAATGAACGATACTTATTACGCAATTAAAGCTCCAGTGTGTTCTCGTAGGAGAAGGAGAAGAACGACTGATAATTACTGCCGCGATAGTAATTATGTACCACCGGTGGGGGAAAAAAAAGAAAAATAAAAAAACGAGGTGTATTCAAAAAAATGGAAGATCCCGATGCCAAGTAGCAAGTATTATCTGCTTCACTGAATATTATGTTCGGTTTTAAAACCTCGCGTTGCATCTGTTTTATTTCCGTGTGGCTTTCTGTGTGAAAGACACACGTTGCATTTGCAAAATGTATCTTCGTGTATTTGGCGAAGGTATTCGGTACGATAAAAAAAATGAAATAGCGAACAGTAGTACAAAAGGTATTCAGTATGATAAAAAAAAAATAAAACAGTGAACAATAGTACAAAATAAAAAAAATAAAATAGCGAACAATAGTACAAAAGGTATTCGGTATGATAAAAAAAAATAAAACAATATAGTACAATTTTCCTTCAATTAATCCACCACTTGGAGGCACAAAAGTATAACATAATATAATACAATATGATGTAATATGATATATGATATAATGTGATGTAATATGATATAATATAATAAATGTTAAATGAAATATAACGCGGAGCGCAGAGCAAAAGAAACAGCACGTGTGATAAAATGTTCAAAATTTGAACGAGCATGAAAAGGATTCCCGTGCGAATGATAGCGCGTGATGTTAATGGGTTTTCGAATATATTACAACGATGCTGCCTCGAAGGCAATTACGCATGTAATGCAAATAATTACATATAATTAAACAATTAAACTAGAATTACCACACAAAGTGATGAAACTGGTCAATTTCGTAACGTTTCGTAGAAATTTCATGGAAGATAAAATATTTTTTCGCTCAGCGAGCGAGAAGTTTCCCATCGAAGCGTAAAGTATTCGAAAATGCTTGGAAAAGATTAAACATTCCTCGCGTCGGCGAATTGAATGGAAATTGCTAATTTTTACTTTTCTCTGTTAGAAATGTTACTACGGTACTTTCAATATCTCTTAACACTTTCCAATAATTGTGTTTAATCGAAGATAAAGCGTAAAAATTGTTTTAAAGAATTATTCCAACGACTATTCTACGAGATAATATTACAAACTGATGATCTGGTAATTCTAATTCAACTTGTTAATTCAATTACAGTGAAGAGCAAAATTGTTGATAATTCACAACTGTAATTTAAATTATTGAAACAATGTTTCACTAGTTTCGTTATGCTTTTTCACTGTATTATTAATCGCGTGCATTCACCACTTGGAGGCACAGAAACATTTGCTCGAGATATATATTCAAAAACATATAAATATGCATCGCACAGAAAATTCAAAAATTATGAATGAAAAACGAAATAATACTTCCATACTACTCATCACACTCGTTCGAGTTAATTTGCTGAGCGTAGTGATTCTTTTGCCTTGGTAAACCTATCGAGGTCTAGAAATTACTTTATGATCGCGGAATTGCACATCTGTGGCTCGAACGAGTTGCCAGGCTCTCGTCTTTGCACCATCAATAGCGACGATGTGTCGTAAACCTCGAGCCTAGTTTCATTGACAAGTCGGTGAACTCATTGACTCACACCCCTGGTGAATTTCCACCAACTTGGTAGGATAAATATTCGAAGATCAGAGGAGGCTGTGCAAGGTACAACTTTCTTTAAAATATAAATTCACTTCGAAACTTTCTCTTTCTTATCCTTCAATATACAAATTGCAGACAACAAAATACTTTTACATCACAATTGTCAATATGCACTGTATTGTACAAACTTATTTTTTATTCAATTTTCTTATTATTATTATTATTTTTTTTTTTTTTTTTTAATATGAATGACAGTATATACTTGTTCCAAAATTATTGAAAAAGAATCTTGAATTTGGAGCTGTGTATATCTGTATTTGGAAGTGGATGTTTGTATAATTAACGATCACTATTGTGATTAATTTGGTGACAGATAAATAGTCACAGAAAATAATTGAAAATAATTAGCAATTACGGTCCGTAGATGTTTAATGTCAAGCATTTCTCATTCGTAATATGTTAGCAGCCTTAAAATTAATGAAGCTGACGGAGTCGATATTAACCAGTCCTTGGTAATCACGATTAACGGGCCATTACTGTAAGTAGTTGGAAAGTTTCTCGCGAATTTCTTTTGTCGCGCGCAAAGCAATCTCTGTGAAATCGTAGCGCGATTGAAAAAAAAAACTGGGAAAATAATAATAATAAAGTATATAGTTATTCATTATATTTGTAGTACTGTGACATTATCATTTATCGATCATCGTACCTACAAAATGGTTTAGGTTGGGTAATAATATTACAAATATTACAAATATTACGCGTCCGAAACACGTTGAAATTTTATATTATAGCGTACCTGTTAATTATTTTTTCTCTTTTCTTTTTTAAACTTCTGTCGAATTTTCTACAAATCAGTCAAAAATCGATATTCTCTGGATGAATAAAAAAATTTGGAGAAAAATATGTATAATTAGCCTGTCAGTTAATTCTAATGCACTTATTGCCACTTGTTAGTATATTAATTTTATTTTACATACATGCATATTTAATTTCATTACGATAAACCTCTACTCCAATTTTTATAATTCCATCTGAGTCGAAATTCTATTCGAAATCAGGAATCTGCATTCTTTATTACAAATCGAAAGATATCAACTGTCTTGCCAGTTAATTGTAATACAATTTTTATTTTTATTACGATACTATTATATCAATTTCTTGTAATATTATTATATTAATTATTTACCTAACCTAAACCTAACCTAAACCATTATTTTATAGATACGATGATCGATAAATGATAAAGTCACCGTACTACAAATATAATGAATAACTATATACTTTATTATTATTATTTTTTCTACAACTATTATTTAACAATATTTAACTGAACAATAAAAATTAATCGATTAACTATTTATAATTGATAATAACTTTAGACTCTAGACTTTAGACTTTAGACTGTAGAATGTAGAATGTCCATTAACTCTTTTACAACTACTATTTATATCCTCGCTAATTTGTTACGTATCCTTGATAATTATTTACAAATATCTCCTCAGTAATTTTGTTAAAATTTTTATTTTTTTACATAATTTCTTAATTTCGAGTTTCGCAAAGCTGGCGCTGTAAATTGATCCGAAATGAACTCTTCGACGAGACGGTTGAGAAATAGATGTCGCTGGAATAGACGTCGCTACATTACCTAACCTAAACCTAATTTAAACTAAACCTAAATCTTCTCCGAGTCCAATTCTAGAATTCTTCTTTATAAATCAAACACGTC
The DNA here is from genome assembly GCA_032399595.1 of Tetragonula carbonaria. Taxonomy (NCBI): domain Eukaryota; kingdom Metazoa; phylum Arthropoda; class Insecta; order Hymenoptera; family Apidae; genus Tetragonula; species Tetragonula carbonaria. The sequence goes on from JAUCRC010000020.1 coordinate 1,367,017, forward strand.
TTTATATTCATTGTACGAATCGAATATCTTGGAAAGAAATACGATTTCTAATCTAATCTAAACCTAACCTAAACTTTTCTCTAGGTCCAATTCTAGAATTCTTCTTTATAAATCAAACACATCTTTATATTCATTGTATGAATCGAGAATCTTGGAAAGAAAAACGATCGATCAAGTTGTTTGCAACGCGATCGCGAAATTAGCAAGTAATAAAAGTAGCAAACGTTACATAAATTATCCACAAGGTATGCTACCTTAATCAAGCTACCATACGGATAGTAAAACAGATACGAAAATGACTGCCATAAAGCATGATACCGCGCAACGTTATCGCTCGGGAAGCAAACTATATTCCATTGGCTGTGTTATAACGTCGATAATATTGAACAACCATTTCGATTAAGAATTTAAATTCATAGTATTAACGCCTGATTTTAATTCATCACGAGCCGCTTAATAATGAAATCATGCATGATTTTGTTCCTCTGAATTATATCTCGGGCTTGCGTTCTCATATTTATCGATAGTTTATTCATAATCGCCTCTACAACGATCGAACGTTGAATTTTTCATGTTATAAGACCGAATTAGGTTACAATTTCATCATTTTAATGATCCAAGAATTTATATCATGTTTAACAGCATAATGAATATTAAATACTAATTATTATCGTTCGATGATGTTCGAAACAAACTGGCAAGACATCGTCGATTGATACTTTTTACAGCAACATTAGTATCGAACTGAAATATTTCGAGATATTTTAAAAACACCATTCTGTTTCGATCATTATAAAAGTATTATAGGGCCAAAAGATACCACCCTCTCCCCCCCCTCCTCCCTCTTCACCTCCCTTAGCTAGAATACTTTCGAAAGAGTCACGCGAAAGAAATTAGGTTGCCTCGTCGTCGTCGGCCGGCTTAATTGCAATCTTAATGGCTTGATCGATAGCCGATAGATCATAATTGATATGATTACTCGGCGCCGACCCCGAGGTCGCTTGTTAATACGTTCCGTATTTACGAGGGTGGACGATGCGCAGACTGTAATCAACCGCCGATTGTTTATCGGCAATCAGTCGCCGGTCTACGATTGCCAATCATCTCGTAATTCGGCAATTGTAATTGAAACGCATCGGCCAGACGATTCCTACTATATATATATGTAATTTATATATATTTTATATATTATATTTTATAATTTATATATATTTTATATATTATATTTTATCATTTATATATATCAATTTATATTTATAACATATATATATATATATATATATATAAATTATATAGTAGTAGTATACACGTGTATATATATATATACGTATATACTACTATATGTATACGTATATATAAGTATATATATACATATATATAAGTAGAATTGCACGTTTTTAAAATACGTACATACACACACATATACGTATGATATATTGGATAAAATTCTCGCGAAACTTTGCAAATTCGAGTCGTGAGAAATTCGTTTCGTAATTCGAGATTAAATCCGCCTCGATCTGAAAGATCGAACTCGCCTCTTTACGAGAATCTCTTGAAATTTGCACGATTTTCTTTTCTCATAAAATTGTAACTATCTGAAATATCGACGATTTTTTTTCATTGAACGTTTGCTACATCCACGATATGAAACGATATGCAAAACGAGCTCTGTCGTTATAATTTCCACGAACCTGGAACAAATTCGTAAGCACATAGTTTTATTCAATAAAATCCATAAATTTAAGAGTGAGATACGAAATTGCATGAAAATTCTAATGATCAACGGTTGCAGCCTCTCGCCGTTGTGAAATTTTCTTTCGGTCGGCCACCGGCTTCTTACACGCCTGAGTGTGTATAAAGTGAAGAGCACAAGCGAAACTCGCGAGAATAAGTGGCTGATCCACCATTCCGGCAAAGCCCCAAAGATCCGTAGGCGAGCACAGCTGAACAAATGAAATTCAAGTAACCGTATTGTCAACATCTTATTGGCGGCGGTGGTAGCTTTAGATTTGGGAATGTGCTCGGTCTACCTGACCGCGAGAACTAACACAGTGCCAGCGGACCACAGTTTATTGCCCTCTAACGAAGTTGGAAATGTCATCCGGTATCTATCGTGCTCTCTCTCTCTCTCTCTATCTATCTATCTATCTCCCTCTCTCGCAGCAATTCCGAGGAAAATTCGTGGAAAAACCTGCCAACAGAGAATGTTATAAAACCGAGTGTTATAAAATGTATAGCATTGAACAAATTTCAATTTGTCCTTTCTAATTTATTGAAATATGATGGTTAAATCGTCTCACTCGCAAGTAGTATCGTTGATAGTGGTAGTGATTTATATCCAGATTTAGGGTATTTGACCTAGTATATTCTGCCCGACTTTCTTTTTTCTGCAATTTTTACGAAGGCAATTCAGAAAATGTAGGCAAGAAATTATTTTAACAAGGTTTAACATATTTTTATATGATAGAAAATTTAATATACACATTGCCATCTAGTGAGAATAATTTAAATGGAATAAAATCTTGTATAGTATCGAGGAATGACACGATACGTGCGTTGCGCGTATGGTTTGCACTTCCAAATTTTGCACGAAGATCTAGAGACTGCGAAATCTGCTAGATCTAGAGATTGGTAATAAAATTAAACGAAAGAAAAAATTCTACGTAAAAATTACTCCATTTATTGACGCCAAAGATCGAGGGTTAAGGTTCGTAGATTTTCCTTCTATAAACGGTACAGTCAATCAAAAATTCTTCGTCGTTTTTGATTTCAGTCGAACGATGCCTGTCGTCTCGATCGTGCCTTGCGTAAGTAACTACATAAATATATAGTTGCAAGCGTCGGATGACTTGGTTGCTCAGTCAGCAAAAGTTGCATCGTGAATTCCTGATCTGACTCTCGATATAATACGATTGGCCTCTTTCCTTTTTTTTTTTTTTTTTCTTATAGGACATCAGACAAGGTAATAGTGTTGCCACTTTCATCAAATAACCGTAAATAGACGAATCGTGTTCTACTTTAATAATAATTGCTATAACTAGACACTGGGGGGAGCCATGATAATTCAGGTTTCAATTTTGTGGTTTAGGTTAGGTTTAGTTTTGTGGATATGCTTTTGGTAAAACAATTAGTATAATAATTGCTATAACTAGACACAGGGGGAGGCATAATAATTCAGGTTTCAGTTTTGTGGTTTAGGTTAGGTTTAGTTTTGTGGTTAGGTTAGGTTACAATTCTCACGTCTCACATTTGACTTTCACAAAGCAGCGAAATAAAAATTAAAACGACTAGGAATTTTTTTTCTTTTTCTTTTCTAACGTGACGCAAAAACGTCAGCTACAGTCGATTCGTAATATTATTCCAGTGTTAACGTTCTCTGTTTATTAATATTCCTTCGGCGTGTTCGTTTCTTACGCGCGGAATTTAGTTAACCCTGAACAGGAGGGGCCGTTGAAGTATAAATTGCTTATCAAGGTAACGCTTCCGTGAGAAAATATGATGATGAACAGTGAATGCCACCTGGGAAATTGTGTTGAGTATTAACTATATCTTATCGTAGTTACAAATTCAAGGAGCATCGGCCGTGAGTAGTCTCGATGTGAAGTAAAGCAATGCAATGTTTACACAGTGTGTATGCATATATACATACACGTTGTGTGTTATCTTCACTTTCGGCGAAGTATAAAATTATTCGGTACTGTTGGAATGTACACACCGTGAGCAATAGTTCCTCTATATAAATATTCATACATGCCTACACGTACTTACGCAATCGTGCGTAATTTAAATTTATTTCCATTACAAATGTAAATCCCAGCATCGGCAGTCTCTCCTTTGGTCTTTGATTCTTTATCGATGAATAACAATTTCATACTCTCATTTCTTTTCTTCGTAATTTGCTGGAAACCGTGAAATGACACAGCAAATCAATAATGGATGTACGTTTGTTAATATTATTTATATTATGTTAATGTATTCATTGATATAACAAATGATCAAACGGATAAGATAATTAAAAGATACTGTACCAACATATACGTCGCCACGTCGTTGATCGTCAGCATAATTTGTTAAATGTAAATTTGTTAATATTATTTATATTATGTTACTGCATTCATTAATATAACGACTGATGAATGTTATACGTTTGTTAATATTATTTATATTACGTTACTGTATTTATTAATATAACGACTGGTAAATGTTATACGTTTGTTAATATTATTTATATTATGTTACTGTATTTATTAATATAATTGATCAAACGGATAAGTTAATTAAAAGATACTATATATCAACATATACATCGCCATCGTCGTTGATCGTCAGCATATTTTGTTAAATATAAATATTTGCTGTTAACTCATCGATTTATGCGGGCAATTCCGAAGAATATTACAAACCTCCTTAAACAATATATATGTAAAAAAAAAATAACCACATTAAGTAATTGAACGAATTTGCAAATCAACACGTAATAGTACTTGATCTGCGAATTTTTTGTGCTGCATCGTAATAATTTTTTCGATTTGCCTACGGTGTTGCAGATGTAGGTTTGCGAAAACATATCTCGACGTATGTTTATTATTATTATCGTTGAGGATTTTTTTCGAATTATTTTCCATTTTTTAATTATGCACGCTTGGACGTACGTCTAAATACAAGTACATACTTTTTTACAAAATACAAAATACTTGATCAAAGTGTATAATCTCTAATTTATTAGAGAAAATTCAGCAATTATTCGAAACAGAAATAGTAAAACAAATCAAACGATAATGCACGACACGTTTAATTAAATGTTTAACACTAGAACTACCGACAGTTAAGACGAAGTTATTTCTACCAAAATTATTTTGATGTCTAATAAATAAAAATAAAATAAAATTCATTATATTATTTCTTTAGTTATCACATGTAAAAGTCATTGCATCGTTGCGGGGAAAAAATTGTAACATAAAATAGAAATTTTAAAATAAAATTGTATAAACCAGTCATTTTGACTGGTGTGGTAGTTCTAGTGTTAAACATTTGACGACAATATCCAAGATTCGCTTCAAATGATAAAATGATCGCCGAAAAGAACGTGTCGAAAGACACGTTCACATTTCATCCCCGCCAATTGGAAATTATTAATACACACGTTCGAGTTACGCGAGTTACAAATTTCCAATCCTTTCTTAATATACCGTGTCACGTTTGCCAATCGTCATCGAGCTATTTCCACAGGCGAGCTACTTTCCCGAAGGGAAGTTGTGACAAGTTTTCACCCCGGATAGATATAAATTCTGTCTTGAACAGAAATACGATATAATCGAAAACTCTGACAAACGACTGTTGCAAAAATAGAAAGTTTTATACTTTTGTCGTCGCGCAGCTGTGTACTCGCGACAACTTGGGATATCATTGAAATTAGTTTGCTGCGATATCGAAAGAAAATCACCGTAAACGTCCTCTCGTTTCTTTCATTTTCCATCGAATTTTTCTAGCTAATTTGTTCGAGAACGAAAGGTGTAAAGAAAAATTTGCTGAAGAAACATCAATGTACTTTCGCTGCGGTGTTATATCAACCAATATTAACACGTTGCATGCCGCGTTTATGCCTTAATATCCTTCAGACCGGATATTCCCTCTACTAAATCTAGCATAAAATATACCTTGTTGACTTAAATATCTACAAAAATCCGTGTCGCACTTTGATTTTATTTTTTATTTCATTATCATCTCGATAATGTTTTCTAGAAATTTGCGTGTAAACTTTTTTTGCGTAAAAATCGCTTCGGACTTGGAAGGTTCGGGATTTTTAATTGAATTAATTATTCGCGCGAGAGGAAGGTTAAGCTTGTATCTTGTTTCGTATAAGTTCCAAAGTAAATACGCGAACTGTATATGGTATTTTAATATTCGAATACTTTATTATGTAAAAAGATCGTCTGCATCGCTAAACACTTGAACTACTATCGTTCTAGAACAAGAAGTCGTACGATAAACTTCCATTAAACTTCGGCTCATTTTAAAGCTTCAAAATACGTTGTTTATTTTTCTTTTTTTTTCCTAAAATATTTTCTAAAATATCTAAAATATCTGGATAACATGTAATCATATGTAATATTGTTACATAATATAAATCAACATCATATTACATCAACATTAAATGATATTACAATATTAACAAACGTATAACACTCATTATTAACATGATGTAATATCTGAAATATGCAGGTGATTGAAAATGCTTCTCTTTTTTTGAAAATGCACGTAAAGCATTGGAAAATTTCGTTTCTGAACTGAATTTACGAATAGATACGATTGATGTCTTCCTTTCGTAACAAATACGGAAAACTTCGTGTTCGAATAATAAAATCTTGTGGAAAGCCACAGTTCGAATAATAAAATTTTGTGGAAAATCACAGTTCAAATAATAAAATTTTGTGAAAAACCAGAGTTCAAATAATAAAATTTTCTGGAAAATCACAGTTTGAATAATAAAATCGTGTGGAAAGCCACAGTTCGAATAATAAAAATTTTCGGCCTGATATTGAAAAATTCGATAAATTGGCGAAAAAAGAAATCATACAGCATACTTTGGAGAACTTTCAACTACAAAGAAAATTTTTCAACGATTAACGGAAGTCATATTAACATTTCATTGTATAACATAACAATTGTACATTAAGATGCATTTATTTGTATTGTATAATACATATAGTATTATATATATATATATGTATTATATGTATAATATAATATATTATTAATATATATTATATTATATGTATTATATGTACTATATATATATATATGTATTAATATTGTATAATATGTATTATTATATTATTATATGTATAATATAATATATATTATTGTATAATATATATTACATATTAAATATATATTACGTATATTATAATGTTGTTTATTTGCAAAATAAAAGTTCGATCAAAAGAGGCTGAATCGAAATTTATAGATGAACGAAGATGATCATGAACGAATCAACTGGTCACAGAACTTTTCGTAGATCTCGAATCATCCAACGACGAATTAACACTTTCTTGCGCCGCCAATTGAAGAGTTAAACATTATCAATAATATTCTTTTCGCTTGATAAATCAAATTGATCGATCGTTCGAATTCGGTGTCGCTGTGTCAGGCTGCTGTGTCGATCGTCGCGTGAGAGAGGACGAAAAATATAACAGAAAGATATTCACTCTATATTAGAGAACGCAAATATGAGCGCGAGATAACATTTGTTAAAGTTCTGACGTGTGTAATCCCAGTGCGGCGCTACATTTACTTTTCGTGGTGTAAGTTTCGAAGGATATCAGAAGTAAACGCGGGTAATAAAAATGAACGATAACGACGATGATAAACGAACATACGTGTCGTGAAAATGGATATAACGGCGGAGATACGAAATGTTGTGTGTCGCGGAATCGTAACAGGTCATTCACACACACACACACACACATACACACACGCGACGTAACGAGCACTTAAATTAACGTGTTAAATAACTAATATTGTCGATTGATACACGAACGTTTAGGGTCTTGTAATAACGTTGACAGCGACTGAAATACAATACAGGGTGTCCCGTATGACCGAGTACATGAGCTGATTCTACTTGGAAAAAAAAACAAAAAAAAAAAAAAGAAAACGAGAAGAAAGAATCAAATTTTGCCTTATTAGAGCCTTTGTCTCCGAGAGAGAAATCGAGTTTGGAAAATTTATCAAGTGCGAATAATCGACACGGTGGATACTCTGCGCGCGAAAATGGGTGAAAAAATGTATAGAATAAAATTTAAAGCGCGTTTAAAGCGATTATTTTCCCGGAAAATTTGGTTTCAAATATATTAAAATCGCCTGCGTTTTGATGAATTTTTGATAAATTTTCAAGCTCGATTTCGTCGAAAACGAAGCGTCTTGCGAAAGAAATTTTGTTCTATATTTTTTACTCATTTTCGTACGTAGTCACGTCTCCTGTAAATTATTTCCTTTTTTTCTTTCGTAGAATCAGCAAAATTCAAATTTGATAAATTTTCAAGCTCGATCTTCTCAAAGACGAAGGCTCCAATGAAAACATTTTATTCGATTCTTTTCGATTCGCAAAAATCACTCGGTCTTATATTGCTTAGTTGTGTTAGTTAGTAGAAACACTCTGTATATTTCAGATAATTCACTTGAGTGAATTATCGATCAACATTCATGACGATGAACAGTGGCAAAGATATTCTAATATTGAAAATAAAATACGTCTGACTGTACTGCCAAATGAATCACTGTCATATTGCAATTGAGTTGCAGTTCTTTTCGGAAATGGAATATAACACAACGACAATATTCTCTCGGTTATCCTGGAAAATTTATCTAACTGGATAGGAGTTAGTTAAATAATTTCAATAATAAACTATTACTAGGATTCACGTCTAATTTGACCTATCCGCGTTAATCTAATTACGTCTAATATTAATTATTAGAACTGCTAGAATTATTTGCTCCAGTATGCGTGTGTTAACACACACACACACACACTCTCTTAATTAAATTAATTTCAGGGTAACTGAGAAATATTATTGTACCTCGTTGTTTCCATTTCAGGCAGCGATTAAACGTTCTGCAGTTCCGCTAAACGGTTTAATCAACGGTTTATTAACATTATAACATAACTTTCAAGTAATTTTATACATTTTTACATTCGTCGCAAACAATTGTAATTATTGAGAATTATTCTCGCGATAATTTTCTTTATCTATTGGATCATGTCGGATTCACTCGACTTCGGGCATGCGATTTGCTCGGTTACTGCTCTTCGATTGGTATCTCTGGAAAGCTTGTTATATTTAAAGAAAAAAAAAAAAAAAAAGCAACATGTTTCTCGACGAACTTTGAATTTGATTTTCTTCCAAATCCTTTCCAAATCCATGGATCCATCCTCCTCTTCGTGATAACGCGAGTACCTCGGTACCTCGCGAATCGCTGTACAGAAACTTTCAGAGGTTAGGTTACGAAATTCACCCAATTCCCCAGACACATCTCCAACCCGACAGATTCTCCACCTTTTCAGAAGTTTCGGAATCATTCTCGTCGCCTCAATCGGCGAAATGTTCAGAGACAGAGAACCTCTGTAATTCAGGAACCCTCGAAGAGTTTATCGCTTCTTTGAGAGCGAGGGCTTTCTCAAAGTCGGGATTTATTCTTCCCCATTAGAATTAGAATCTCTCCCCTCCTCCCCCCGTTGGAAGAATGTCTGTGCATATTTTGACCGACTTTATCAATCGAAAATAATCATAATCGACGTAAACTCGAAAAAAAAAGAAATCGACAAAATCGACCTCTGCAACTTCGCAGAGGTGTTATTTCACAGAGAGAGAGAGAGAGAGGAACAAAGCACAGAGTGACAATGACAGAGCAAGAAGCGCGATGGAACGCGGAAGAGGAGGAAATAAGGAAACAAACGGAAAAGCGACGGGTAACAGCCGTGGAAAATCAGAGGTAGCTTGGGGGTGGAAAAAGAGGAGAAAGAAGAGAAACGCATCGTTGGGAAGACGAACTGAAAAGAGGGGCAAGGGGGAGTGAAGTGTGGCAGCCACCAGCCTCGTGGACTACAGGCGACGATTACTCGGAGAAAATTACCGTGCGGTTTCGCCATTCAGTTCAAACTTCTGACCCTGAGTTTCCTGGAGAGGGGGGGAGGGCTGTGTACGCTCGTTAGACCGATCGTGGCTTAAACCCCTCGCGAATTTATATCACGTTTGGACCTCTTATCGCCACGAGGAAGCCTCGAGCTACGAGTTCGCCGTAGCATCCCTCCCCCCACACACCCCCACAAAATTTAACTCGTTTCTCTTTCTCTCTCCACCCCTTATAAGCACTCTCTCTCTCTCTCTCTTCTCTCTTTATCCTTGTTCCTATCTCTCCACTTGTATTTCATTCGTCCGTTTGTCTTTCTTCTTTTCTGTTGTTATTTAGTTTCAAAAGCCTCTGGACGAGGGGGAGAAGGGGGGAGGATGATATGTCGTTGGGAAATTTCAGGCGCACGAAAATATTTGAACGTTTGTCACGGAGGAACATCCTTTTTTCGCCCTCTTGGAGAATCTTAAGCCCAATTATTGTGTTTGCTTCGAAAAGAAGTGGCAAGAGAAAACTGACAATCGATAATGGTTATTTAGTTTTCAAACATTTGTGCATAGTTTATTATTGTAAAAGAATTTATATATATATATATATATATATATATATATATATATATTCCCCGCTTAAGTTTTGAACGTACTATTCTGTACTATTCTGTTTGTTTCAGAGATGGAAAGATCAAGTAGTTTATATTATACTAACAGTAGCTACTGTTTAGTTGTGGCACGAGAAAATATTTAGAAGGATATTCTTCTTAAATCCATGTTAATTTCGAAGTTGAAAAACATTTACACAATAAAGGTAGTTGTTACTCAGTTTTGAAACATTTAGGTACGTTGCTGGAAAATTTCAGGATTCGTGTTACAACGGCACACGGAAAATTTTTAAGAATCTTTATATTTAATGCCAGAAAATTATCGTATTTTATTTCATTATTATTATTATTACCCAATGTTATTACCTAAATTATTGAAATCTAAATTGAAATGAAATTTTTACAAGGAAAGTTTTACATATAACACACAATGTTATATATTTACTCATTAAGAAATTCCAGTAAAACGAATTTTCGAGCTCGCTGTTGCGAGCAATTGCAATCTTTGTGTATCGGAAACCACCAATTTCTGGGATTAAATCGAAGAAAATTGAAATTCGCGAAGAGTCGAAATTCGTCGAAGAAACGAGAAACACTTGCAACCAGTAGCAAGCCTCTCTCGCGTTTGATAATTAACAACGTTTAATTGGATTGTTTTTTTTTAAATAATTAACGCATTCCACGCGAATGTTTATAACTTGTTACTTATTGTCGCTTTCGTTCTCGTCCTCTTCGGTGGCGACGATCACAGGATTATGGTTTCGGTTTTTTCTTTTTTCTCCATTCTACATGCGTAGTACATTTTCAACAATTACAGCACTCATTCCGAGCATAAAAGGGGATGCAAATATAAAAATGGTAATAAAGCTGAGCGATTTATATTGTTTTGAGCATATAAAAAAAACTGTTCAACAAAACTGTTTAATTCCAACAAGTAATCTACAAAATGTTACGAATAGTAGCGCAGCCCAATTCCCTTTTAGATTTGTTTATTTTCCGTTCCGGATATATATATGCTCAAAATACAATATTCTCAAACTGTTTATCGAGATCGTGTGTATGGTATTGTTTTTTTGTGGATGGAACTATTGATTTTCATCCCCTCTCCTCTTTTTCACGTTTCTGTTTCGCAGGATCGTGTAAAACACGCGTGAAAAGTATTGTACAAGCCAGAATCAAAAAATTTTCGAATAATCAATTCGCATATCACGTTCTCGTAGAAACGCGGCCGAACTATTTGCCAATTTGCACAGAGGACGCATGTACGTTGACCTACGGAAAAATAATTAATCATTTGATCGTCGATAACGATGCGCGAATATTTTCTGAAACGAGAGTATGTAATCCGTGCGCGTAACACATCTTATCAGATATTTTCTTGGAGAATTTTATGGAAACAGCTGGTAGAATGTTTGATTGCTTATCGACAGGCGCCAAAAAATTTTCTACCTTTTAAACTGCGCGTCAAAGTCAGAGGAGAGGGGGGGGGGGAACAAATTCTCTTCTCAACGTTCTCATTATTTCCTGTTTGATCGCGTTTTAATATAATTTTCACGTTTTTTACCTTTATGACAAAAATCAAGATGAAAAGTGGAATTCCGAACTTCACGTCGGAAAAGAATTTTCATTTCGTCGTTTTCACGTTTGATGTTACAGTACAGTTATCAATTTTATATGTATATATAAATACATATATATATATATATATATATATATTATTTTTATTAGAAATATAACATAATATATTATATATTATTTTTATTGGAAAATACATGAAAATTATTATTGCATCATGATACATATTTTTGTATAAATGACATCATATGTATACAAATTTTCACTAGAAAGTATATATAAAATGTATATAAAAATATTTATTGAAATATATAATAATATGTACGTATTTAATATATATGTTGAATTATATAAAATATATATATATAAAAAAACGTAATATATATTAAATACGTAAATATATATATATATATTGAATGATAAGAGAAAAATGGGATCAAATTGGAAGAAATTTATATATAAAGTTACAAGGATTAGTATTTCAAGCTGACTCTTAAGGACATTAATAAGACACAGTGAAAATAATAAACGAAATTGAACAAAAAAATATGTGAATAAAAAATATTTTTAAATATTTTAAGTTACAAACTTCACAGAGGGTAGTGATATTTAACATCTTGTTTGATATTTTCCTCTCATCAATTCTTCTGTTACGTTCTTACTTGATTTCGCGTTATGGCTTTACAATCTTCAATTATAAATAATGGTCATTATTTTTTAAATGCCCAGTAAGTAACTATTAACAGAATGTCCGAGCAATTTCTAGTAAAAATCTGCACACATACCTAACATGTCCAACGACCAAATGAAATTGCACGATATTAGATGAACTTACAAAATGATTTAATCTGATAAATCAGAACATCAGTGATAATACGAAAACACACGAATTTTCAGCTTTTTCGTATTACACAAATACACACACACACACACACGCAGGTATATCCACGAAGAGCAATAACATTTAATTTCATCGTGTTATGGATGTTAGTTACGCCCGGTACGTGGAATTGTTAGGTGGAAAAAGTGGCAGGTGACGAATTTCTATCATTTTCTGAATCTGTGTGCCGCGAGAGATCGATATCTAGCGTGCGGCTCCTCCCTTAGAAAGTGCAGCTGCAACTAAACTGAGCAGACTCTCTCTCCTGCGGTCGTTTCTGCCGGTTGGTTTAATCGGAACAAATTACTTCATGTACGTGAGTTGCGATCGAACGAGCTCGTCAGTTCGCAAATGACCGAATATCTCTGGATTAACCTGCCAAGTTACCAACTTGAGACATTTTTTTCTCTCTTTCTCTCTCTCTCTCTCTCTCTCTCTCTCTCTCACTGCACGGAGTCACGTGTTGATCGTGTATAATTCCCTACATTGTTTTCTTTCTTTCTTTCTCTTTGCTGTGTCCGCGGTACAAAGTAACTTCTTTTCCGCGAATTCGTCGATTTTCTCGCGAGGCACGATTAATTTCATTGCCGAGTCAGAATTTACACTGTCCAATTATAAACGAACGATGGTCTCTGTAAACTGTTGTAATGTTGGAGTATTTCCATTTGTTAATCAATAGCTTCCTCTTAACACTTTACCGACCGGTAGCCTATTAATCGGCTAACATATTTTAACACTTTACCGACCGGTAGCCTATTAATCGGCTAACTATTCACCGCTAATACACAGTCGGTAAAGTGTTAACAAGAAACTAAATTTTCGTAAATTCTTCGATTTCTACAATTGTCCTCTGTATGCGATTATCATTTGTTTTCAGCAGAGTTATTTTCATTGAAGCATCGCGATTTTGTTGAAGCACCGCCTCTGCAATTGCACGATGTAGAAAATCTCAGTACTCTGGTAGTACTAGTATAGTAGTCTAGTAGTCTAGTAGTCTAGTACAGTACTCCAGTGCTATAGTAAATTCTAGCCTAGTTCAACAATGAGAAGTTGTATAGTTTATAGAGTCTATATATATTTTACAGAGGCAACAGGTTCTCCATATTTTTCTCCCGAATTTGAATGCGGTTTCGTACACGCATTATTTGGATGATTTACATGATTTACGCATTGTTTTCCTTTTTTTTTTTAACTTTAATCACGTTACATCCGGGCCAATGAACGAATTATTTGTTAAATAAATATTACGTCGTATATTCATGTATATTCGCGCTGGTGAAATAACTGTGTTGTTGAATGAATAGGTTCTCCGAGAGTCTGGAGATACTATTTATTCCATTCCATTGATTCAATTTCATTTCTTGAAGAATACCTTCAACTTTTCTGAAGGGTTACTTTACAAAGGAAACCGCCAAATGAAACCTTTTCTTCCCTAAGAGATAGCAGGGAATAAAATAACACAGTTACATTTATATAACGTGAATTTCGCGTTATCTCTTTCCAAGTTAAAAAAAAAAAAGAAAGAGAAAAAAACGTAATAACATGTGTATTTGTTAAAACATTCGTACTAGTGTAGATCGCGCGTTAAATTAATCATTTTTTTCGTAGATCTCGCTGCCTCGAATATAAAAATTTTCTGCATGTTGATTTATGCAAACGCGCTGTGTACACAGTTCGGAACACAGGGGGGAAACCGTGATTGCATTTCTCCTGGTTTCTCATTGTTACATGGTAAAAGAGCTATGCGTGTCCATAGGAAACTAGATCTTTGCTAGATCATTCAATTCACGCTTAATAATAAAATTCTTTGTTGTAGTTTCCAATGAAACTGTCGCAGAGAATCGATCTCTGTTTCTTGTTGCGCACAGATACAAAGAAAAAAAATAGAAATTTGCAAGAACATGTGTCTGTTAGGCGTGCACGACCGTGTGTCTGATTGATTTCTTTTAATTAAACGAAAAACAACTTCTGCTCAGACAGTAAAATAGCTAATTTTTCTAACATTTTTAAGATATAAAATTCTCACACAGAGAATAAAAGCAAAGAAAATTACTTCTGTCGAATGTGTTCAGTTATTAAACAATCTTCTTTTACATTTATTGTCATTTATCGTTGTGTATCATTATTTTTATAGAAAATAAAAGGGTGAAAATCATTAGAAAAAAAATTACTTTAAGAAAAAGAAATTACTTCATTCGTATTTCTTGAAACACCAATTGTTACAATTTCTTTTTTTTTCCTCCACAAAATTACAGATAATAGATACATACTTGCATTGCTTTCGTTTAAAAGCTGCACACCTTGCACGTGTGTAGATCGTGTTAGACTGAACGTGTGATTTTAATAATAACCGTGAGAATTTAATAACAACAATATGACTGTATGTATCGATTATCACGTAACTGCACGATCGACAAGATGACGTGAAACGGAAATTATGTTGTGTGTTCTAGGAAGGGTTTCTTGCGCACGAGAGTAACAATGGTGTCTCCTGATTTTCATTAACAAATCCTAATCAGTTTTAACCCTCGAATGCTGGCGTGTGCTTCGTCGATTTATTCTCTGTCGATTCTAGAGTGTCACTTTAAATTACAATGTCTTTAAATTACTATCGTGCCGTTGATTTTTGTGTCACACAGCTGGAATTTAAGCTGTTGCATTTTCGTAAAAAAAAAGAAAAAAGAGTCACGTCGGTCTTATTTTAAAGCTTAAGATCCTCAAAGTCTAAGACAATCAACAGTTTGTTTATTTTTTTTTTCAAGGATGATTTTACGTCACGTGGAAAAGCGAGGACTTTTCCTTTTGTTCGAAAATTGTAATAAATTTTTGATATGAAAATATATCGAATATATACTACATGTAGAAACGTTTGTACAAGAATTTTCTATGAAAAGGCGTCAAATACAAAGGATGAAATTTATATTAATTAATATATTACAATGATTTTATATATTAATATAATTTTTATATATTATTTTATTTTATATGATTTTTATATATTATTTTATATATTATTTTATATTATGATTTTGATACGATATTATATTATTGTATTATGATTTTTATATATGATTTTATTTTAATATGATTTTTATATATTATTTCATATATTATATTATGATTTTCATATGATATTATATTATTATATTATGATTTTTATACGTGATTTTATTTTAATATGATTTTTATATATTATTTTATATATTATATTACATTAATATATTAATATGATTTTATATATTAATTAATATATTACAATGATAATAATATATTATTAATTATCATCATCGTTATACAATAACGTTTATATAATATTATCGTACATACGATATAGTAATATAAATAGTAGATACAGTAATATAAAAAGTTATGTAACAACGATAATGCTAGTGTACATATTATTATAATTATTGCCTTGACGGAGTTTTTGACCATTTAGTTTCATCTACCATTTAGTTTCATGACATTATTATTAAACGCGGTGAAAGTTAACGATTCGACCGAATCGTTTATATTAATGTTTCACAAGTATATCGCGTATGATTTACATCCTCGGTAATCATGTTGACTGCTTGGAATTAAGTTGTGGCGTTCGGCTCACCGCTATACTCTGTTTCAGGATTAGCGTTTCAGAAAGCCTGGTACGCGCGCGCCAACAGGAAGTTAGTGATATCGAGCGTGGTAAGCTCTTCCCGTCAGCTTTCGTTATTTCGAAGGAATAAATGATTGTTTCTCAACGACAAGTAGCTCGCTGTTGTCTCCGTTCGATTATAAACATTTCGATTATAAACATTTTACTAGCTTTAATTTCAAAAAAATTAAACTCAACTACGTATTACCCTGATTGCTTATGTAAAATATTCGCAAAGTGCTGAAACGAACAAGCGTGTGTGTTTGAATATTATTGCTTGCAGGAAGTATCTTGTAATCTTTTGCACATCTCGTACAAACTCGACACACGCACACACACACACACACACACATATACTGAGAAACGTGTCAAATAATATTTTCGCGAGTAACTCAACAGCAATTGAAAGCAGCATTGTGCGCAATGCCGTGGATAAGAAAATGAAAAGGCAGGACACGGAGCTTAGGTTGTTTAATGGGAAGCCGGCCGGTCTTATAAATCGATACCAGCTCTTAATATCTAGCGACTCTCCCGGAGTCGGACTCAATCGTCCGCCGTTGGCAGCACTGACTGAGGAAGATCGATCATTTTTTATGAGAAATGAGGGATAGGATATATATATATATATATATATATATATATATATATATCTGGCACGCCGCGACAAATCCACCGAACTCTCTCTCTCTCTTTCCTCTTCCTTGCTTTCCTTCCGCTTTCTCCTTCCTTTCTTCGTTCATGCGAGCCTCTGATCCGCAAAAGACCCCCATAACTCGCAGTCCGCCGTTGATCTTTTCGACGTGACCATCGATATTATCCCGGATATATTTGGAGAAAGGTGATATTACACCTCTCTCGTGCTCGTATGCTTTATTTTCATTGAATCGTGCAATCGAGATAAAGTCATGCCTCTTTTTTCGTGGCCGCGGATATACAGCGATATTCGCCGAGCAACGACGATCAAACTATAGTGTGTAGAATAATGAAGAGATTAAATGGGGGAAAAAAGGCACAGTGTGAGAAATAATTGAGGGAGATTACAGGAAAGAAATTACATTGAATAGTTAACACTGGAAACTCGTATTATCAGTCTTTGTACAGTACAAAGTACAAGTACGAATGGGATTAACAGAAATCTAAATATTTAATATATTTAGTATATTTAAATATATTTATAACATATTTAAATGTATTTATAATACGTATTTATAATATATTTAATATATTTAATATCAACCCGAGTAAACTAATATCTTATCTAATATTTAAATATATTATAAATTATTATATATGATATATTTAATAATTATAGTATATTTATATTTAATATATAATATATAATATATTTAATATATTCAATGTATTCAATATATTCAATGTCTTTAATATATTCAATATATTCAATGTATTTAATACATTTAATATATTTAATATATTTAATATATTTAATATCGAATCGAGTAAACTAAGAATATATTCATCTTTAAATACAATATTTTGATACGTTCAATATACTGTAATATGTCATCTTTCTCGAATATTTTATAAGTAAACCAATTGTGTTGATCGTAACATGATTCGTGGTTCTACAGCATTCTAATATGGGCTAAACACTTAAAAAGACTGATACGTATGAAAATATTCTACATATAAATCGTCTAACCGGGATGATAACAATTAAAATAAATAGATTTATACAGTATCACGCTTTCCTCTAAATAAAAATCGATATTAACTTTGACAACTGGTAATCTTTCGAGTGAATGACAAGAACGAAAGAAGAAAATCTTGGCAGGTTTGGTTGTTTTATTCGGCAAATATAATGCAGCAAAGTAGAAAAATAAAATTATTGCCAGTAATAATAAAACAATGTCGATCGAACAGTAGTTGTTGAGATATTAAAAATTTATACATTAGATAATTAGTATAAGATTTGACTCTCAAATCCGCAAAGCTTGCCCGAATTGACAGATTTCAAATTTTTACAGTCAAGTTGCTTGTTTCATGGCCGAACAATCAATTTTACATTAATTGCGAAGTTTTCTTAAAAAAAAAGCAGAGATAAAAGTGTTGATCGATTTTAACCTTCTATGATCTCTTTTCTTTCCCTTTCGGCGCAAAATTGCGTGACAATTACTTTTCGATTTGAAAGCAATAGCAATCGAAGTGTGATGCTTTTGCTTCTTCTTCGCTTGACTTTTGTCATCACCGTGGCGGAAAAATTAACAATCGGAAACCCGGCGACCCACTTGTGAACTTATGCGTAAAATTGATACCAAACCGTCTCGGGTAATTTCATATCCCGATTTTGAACGGATGGTTCTTTCATAAAAGCCTTTCGTATTGATTAATCGTGAAAGCTGATTTTCCTAATTGCTTATCACTTCCCGTTACGAAGCGACTGCACTGGAATAATAGATTAGGCAGATCAACGGTGACGAGACACTATAAAATTAATATCTTGATCCACAAGTATGAAACGCGGTAATTACGAACGATATTTATAATTGTTCAATTACTTTCGATCGATCATTTTCACAGATATCATATTTTTAGATCTATTCTAAGTAAGATCTATTCCAGATGTTACTTTCACGTGGCACGATAATTATAAAAACTTGTTACTCGAGCTATATATATGATTAAAAAGAATTAAATAAATCCTGTCGAGTCGAAAATATGGAATTTTATACATTTTAAAATATTTTATTCTTTTTTTCTATCTTGTCGAATATTATAATTAAACGTGAAGAGATATCCTTCGTTTTTGACTAAAAACTTTTTTCTTCGTTGCTTGACTTCGCTTGACTTTCATCGAGCGATTAACTATTATCATGCAACGAAAAAAGATATTGTAATTTGTGGCGTACAGTAGATCCCGCACGGACAATTGAAACTTGTGAATTTCAACGTACGACCATGACATCGATATGAGCCTTGAACCACTGTACACCAGCAAGTAGCATCGTACACGTACATGAAATTCAATTTCCAAAGAGAATCCTCGCGGAATTGAAACGGTTCATCCATGCGAATTCGTGAAACGTCGCGTCTCAACGAAGTTGAACACGCATATAATGAACACGCGGTTCTCGTCGATAACACCGTTCTACCAAGAGTTTTAATTTATCATGATGAACTTTTACAGCGACTATAACACAAAATCACTCTACTCCTATATACGGTGTATAACGAGTCGCTTGCTTGTACAGTGTTTTTAAATGTGTGTTTAAAGTTATAATTATTAATGTGTGTTTAAAGTTTATAAATAATTAATAATAATAAATATAATAATAAAAATAATTAATAATAATAAATATAATAATAATAAAAATAATTAATAATAATTAAAAATAATTATTTTTCGAGTAACTGCAATTTAAAATTATAATAGTAAATACTGCATAGTAATTTAACGTAGTAGTTATGTGTGTGTTAAAGTTATAACTATGTTTCGAGTAACTAGAATTTAAAATTATAATAGAATTAATGTAGAATAAATTATAATAGAACTATAGAATTAAATAGTAATTTAACTCTAAAGTAAGAACATTGGCAATTAGTAATAATATAATTTTAAATTTGAGTTACTGTTGTTACTATAGAATTTCTAGTATTGGTTATCAGTTACTGATTTTCTTATTCCAGAAATGTGTTACTATATAATCTATTACTACACTTTTGAAAAAAGAATGGTACTTCTATAGTAAGAAAATTAGTATTTACTAATATTAATATTATTTATTATTATTATTACTAGTAAATAATATTAATATTAATGTCTATATATCTATAAAATCTTCTATAGTAAGAAAATTAGTATTTACTAATATTAATATTACTTATTATTACTAGTAAATAATATTAATATTAATGTCTATATATCTATATAATCTTCTATAGTAAGAAAATTAGTATTTACTAATATTAATATTATTTATTATTATTATTATTAGTATATAATATTAATAATATTATTTATTATTATTATTATTACTAGTAAATAATATTAATAATATTATTTATTATTATCATCACTAGTAAATAATATTAGTATTATTATTACTAGTAAATAATATTAATACTAATATTAATATTATTTACTAGTATTAACTAGGGTAATATAATTTCAAATATTAATTACTGTTATTGCTATATATAATCTACACTTCTGATTACTTAATTACTGATTCTCTCTTGCTCCGGAAATGCATTACTATACAATCTATTATTATACAATTTTAGGAAGAATAGCAATGTACTTCTATAGAGTACGAAAATTAGTATTTAATAATTAACATTGATAATTTGAAATTTTTGTTATTATTATTATTACTGGATAATTCTATTATTAATTGTTAATTATTAATTTTCTTGGTCCTCAAATGTATCACTGTATACAGTTTTTACTACTGTAGTTCAGAAAATTCAGAAAATTCAAAAGATTCGTTAGTGATCAGTAATTGTGAAACTGTTAATTATAACCACAGTTATGTATAGTATGATCATGACTATAATTATAGTTACTATATAATTACCAATCACTAATCATTACCACAGCTACATTTATTACAGAAACATTTTACATTTTCGCCGTCGTAATTTCATTATATAGTATATTATCGCGATTTCGATTTCAGCGCGCTCGTGTAAACTTTACGTTCGACTGTTCTGACTGTTCGCGGCAACGGAAGGCTGAACGAGCAACGAGCCTGAAAATGAAAAAAAATCAAAGTCGAATGAAATGAATTTTTACGAAATAAAATAAAAGAGAGAGGAAGAAAGAAAAAAGAAAGGAAGAAGGAAGAAAAAAAGAAGAAACAGCAGTGAAATTCCCGTTTTACGAACGCGAGGCGAAGCTAAAATGTTTAATGGGGCTGCTGCTGATTGGTTCGCTCGATTCATGAGTTAGCTGCTTTCCACAAATACCATCTGACGTTCTGCATCGGTAGCGTAACGATCGTTGAACACGCCGGGCCAAAACAAACGGCTGGCAAATTATTGCGGCTAGATTGCCAACCGGTTTACATGCCACCGCGGTGATAATACGATGCGCGAAAAAATTTCGAGAACGAACACACTGACGGAAACGAGGCACCGAAGTAAATCGGGCATTATCGGTCCCGTGTTTTCATTAGCGAAACAAGATGGAACGACGGCGAACGTGCAACGCCGGTTCTATGCGTTTTCACGGTAATTTTCGGCCTGAAAAAGAATCTCTTTCAGTCGGTGAATCACGGAGGATCGAACGATGATGATGACAGCAACGTGACAGATATCGTTACAGGTGTTGTAACTCGTAAACCAGCTCTCGGGTCGTATCGTTCGAATGAAAAATGTTTTGAAAACATGATCATCGAAGCGATGCATCCATCTTATTATTTGACTCGTTGCGTCATTTCGAGACGATGCTCCTAAAAAACGATTTTATTTTTATTTTGCATTTCGAGTTTCCAACTTTTTACACAGCTCTCAGATAGAATCCGTTTACTTTTGTTAGCGTTTCGCTTTAGAATCAAAAGAATCACTTGCGAGTGATGTATTTAATCTTCAAGGTATAGTTGAATCCTGATCTTTCTGAAATACGAAGTAATACATCGATGATTCGCTCGCCAATATTATAGTAAATTATATTATATTATAGTAAATTATATTATATTATATTTAATTATAATTATATTAAATTATATTAAATTAATTATATAATAATTATATTAAATTACATTATATCATATTATAGTAAAGTATATTATATTATATTTCGTTCGCCAATATTATAGTAAATTATATTATATTATATTATAATATATATGTATTATATATTATAATATAATATTGTATATTGTATATTGTACATTGTACATTGTATATATTATAATATAATGATATAAATATATTATATGTTGTATATGTTACATTATAATGATATAAATATATTATACGTTGTATAATATTATAATGATATAAATATATTATATATTTTATATACATTATATCATAGTAAAAATTATTGTTACCACTTGAGGATTGAAACTGAGAGCAAAAATGTTTCTGAAATAAAGGTTAAATACTTATACTTAGACTTATACTTAGATCTCGCCATCTATGCTAATGATTAATAATTATTAATTCTCTTATTCTTGCTACGATCTTCGAAATAATCACGTCGTCTGATTTTCAATCGCTCGAGTAATCGATAATGCAATGTTCGATGGTTCTGAATTCTTGAACTGAAGTCACTCGAAGTCATCCCAGTTGTAATATAGCCGATCGAATTAAAATGGCGGCACGAGTTAACCAATTACTTTGTTTTAGAATCCTCCTGATCGATCGTGTTTTACGAGTCTACGCTGTAATTGTACGTAATTCCGCTGCGTTCAGAAAATTGGTGAAAATTGCAGGAAAACGTGGAAACGATAAAAAAAAAAGTCTAAATAAGCAATTTCGAATAACTGAACAATGCTAGAAAAGTTATTTCTCCTAACTCGAGATTTCGCTGCTCGTTATTTCTAAAAATAACGGGAAGAGGGGGGAGGGTGTGTTTAAAATGAGTATAAAACATCTCTAGGATAATAGTGATTTCTCCATTTTGTTTTTCCCTTTTTCTTTTTTTTTATTCACTCGGTTTGTTTTTATTCAACAGCGATGAACGATTGCTGATCAGTCGCATGATCAGTCGAATGACGAATGAAAACCGTAATTCCGGATACATTTGCCAATAGAAATTGGAATTTTTTTGCATTTTTCAATACAGCTATATTATCGTCGGGAGCGTATTTCTAAAAAAAGAGCTGGTTTGCTCTGTTTCCTTTTTTTTTTCTTTTTTTTCTTAATCATTACGCGAGCTACGGCCTCGGCGATTTCATTCGAAAATTCACATTTTATTGAATTACTTTTCTCGACGCGCGGATTGATTTTTATAAATCAACTGTATCAACTCAGATCATTCTACATTCATCGTTTTATTTCGACGGACAGTAGGTCTATGAATTATCGCCACAATACAATAAATAATCATAAGCAAACTTTTTACAAGCGATATTCAAACATTTTACATTTTCCACCGAAATTAACATTCTACTACTAGTTTCACGCTTGTCAGATAATTGTATCGTGTATAATTTTTAACCATCTATTACGGTTCAAAGTTTCGCTTGCAGTTGCAACGATTTACGGATGTTAAATTGCAAATTGTCATGAGTAATTTTGGTAGGGACCCTTTCAGCCAATTTTTTTTTTTTGCTTCTTTTCTTTCGTATTCGTTGTCGAAGAGCGTAAGACAAAGCTTTGGAGAAAGAGAGCACCTGAGTTAGAAAACATCAATTACGCGGAGCGAATTTACGAGCTGCGTGGTAACGCTTGATGCACACAACAAGCGTCAAATGTCAAGCATCACATCCGCATCCTAATAATAATAGCCGTGTTCATTTTTCCGGACGTGAACGAGACAACATGTTATCATTATAAATTGTGTCCCACGTAAATCTTGTTCGTAGTAAGTCTACGTAGCATGGAATAAATAGAAATGGAAAGACGGCCGCTCGAGCAACGGATTTTTCATACAGTCGAGCACTTATTTTTTCTTGGTAAATTTAGTAGTTCTTTTTTTTAGTAGTTTTTCCCCTGTTTTCGGCTATTCCGCTACCGTTTTTTTTTTTTTCGATGAGAGGTTCACTTTATCGAAGGAAACTGAAATTAAAATCAGGGAAGGTCGAAAGAGTTATGTAGTTTTTGTTTACTTAAAAAAGAAACTATTTTATATTTAAAAAAAAATATAATATAGTTTATTTTGTATTTAAAAAATTAAATATAGTTTCTGTTACTTGAAAAAGAAACTATTTTATATTTAAAAAATTATAATATAGTTTATTTTATATTTAAAAAATGAAACATGGTTTCTGTTACTTAAAAAAGAAACTACTTTATATTTAAAAAAATTATAACGTAGTTTATTTTATATTTAAAAAATTAAATATAGTTTCTGTTACTTAAAAAAGAAACTATTTTATATTAAAGAAAATTATAATAGGCAGAAATAGTCAAAATTGGGAAAAATCGGTAAAACCAGAAATTTGCCTTTTTCTTTTGTTAGATGTAATACTCCTTTATATGGAAAATTAGTATAATTATTCAAAATTTTCTTCCTTCCTTTAAAAATCATTTGTTCAATGGGCAAATGGGGATAATTTTTTTTTTTTTCTAAAAAAATTCAAACATTGAAAATTTTTTTTCGCAACTAGGTTTACCATGATTTCGAAGAATAAAATCTCTCTTTTACAATAAACCCTTGGAACTATGTGCTATGTGATTTTTTTTTCCCCCAGCATTTTATATCGAACTTTCGATATCAAGATTAAACGATAAAAATTCGAAAAAAAATCCTAACATTTCGGTTCTTAATCCTAACGTTCAAAATTCAGTAAAGTGGCGAAAGAGAATCAGGTTTTTGTAAAAAAAAAGAAAAAAGGTAACAGAAAAGAGAAAGCTTCAATCTTCAAGATAATGGCAAACATAGTCATGAAAAAAACTTTTTATCTTTTCCAGAGAATGTTTTTTATAATTTTCAAGAGAAATTTATCTCTGTCTTCACACTCGTTCGAGACGATTTGAAGAAGAGGAGAAGACTCAAGATCATGGAAATTTAAAACGGGAGACAAGTAGATTCTTGATGTGAATTTCTTTTTTTTTTCACTTGTCGACAAT
Organism: Tetragonula carbonaria; assembly: GCA_032399595.1. Taxonomy (NCBI): domain Eukaryota; kingdom Metazoa; phylum Arthropoda; class Insecta; order Hymenoptera; family Apidae; genus Tetragonula; species Tetragonula carbonaria. The sequence continues at coordinate 1,392,034 of JAUCRC010000020.1, forward strand.
TTAAATTATCAATTTTACAACAGTTTGAATTATCAATAATTTTTCATCGCTATCTCGAAATAAAATGAAATATTCAGTTATTCATCACCATTGTGACAAAGCATATAGTATATACTCTCGTATACATGTTAGGCCATGAAAACGTTACGAAAAATCACGCGAGTGATTCAACGTATAAAAAAAGCAAGTTCACCAAATTCAACATAACTTTTCATATAATGTTCGTGCTGAGAGGCCATTGAAAATTATTAACCGAAAATCATCAACACGGAATATACGTGTTAAAAACTGATGTATATTTTTCCGCGGAGAAAGTACGTTTTACGTTGTGTTATTCGTGTTAATGCAAAAGAATTAAATTTCGCTCTGAAAATGTGTGGCAAACTAATGTTATTGTTACGAGCGTTAAAGGTTTGGCGCGATAATTCTCTGTTGATGTAGAAAGATGTTGATGAATAAATAAATTTAAACATCGTTCTGTTCAAAGTTCAGAGGTGACTTTAATCAGGATGTGACAATATTATGCACGTAAATCTCGCTAGATCCTTTGATCAGATTTGATCCTTTTCTCATCTTTCTCTCTCTCTCTCTCTTCTTCTGTAGTATCAATAATATGCCACAGCGTTTCTCGTTTTTATTCTAATTTCAAATAATTAATTTCTAATCCAATTCTAATTCTACGACTATTTTATTATTTGAAAGGATGTTTAAAATACGTTTCATTTCGAGGAAGATCATCAGATTTGTCGAGCTATTTTCCCATGTATTAATCGATAATCAGCTCGATATTTTCTGTAAGTAAAAATAAAAGTCGATTCAGGAGATATTTTATTCTCTAATTTTTGCGAAACTTAAATTTACTCTTAACTTTATTGTAATAACGCTGAAGTTGAAGTGTCTCCTAAAAATTGATAATACTTTTTTCCCTTTTATATACAGAATGTCGAGTTACGTCGACTGATGCATAAAAAATATATCACGAAGTTGAACTTTAAAATCTCAGAAACGTCTCTTCCCAGAGAAATTTGATTTCTCATCACAAAATGCCCCCCCTCCCCCCTCGAAACAGAACAAATATTATTTCAAACATACTTTCGAATGTAATCTTGTGACTGAATTAAAACGAGAATACACTCTGTATCGATACTTTTCTTTTTTTTTTTCTTCAAATGTGTATTTAATTCGTTGTACACGTCATCGAGACGAAACTGCACATAATTCATTAACTCCAATTATTGAACGCATATTCATAGAACAATGTGCCATTTTACAGCCACGCCAATATGCCACCTAGTTATTATAATGGCACGGTAGAACCTTCATTATCTGAATCTACTATCCAAATACGTTAAGTACTACTCAGATGTCTCACTACTGAAATGCTTCATCATCGTTCGAATAAGATGAAATTTCACACTACATTATATGCAATGCATCAGCATAACTCTGTGTAATTGTATCGAAACACGAAATAAGAAATAAATCGCAATAAATGGCAACAGCGTCAAAAACATTTGGGAACATTCTTATCCTGAAGCATACGTCCATTTATTTAGTATTGAAAAAAATGGACGCTGGGTATAATGAAATTTAATCATCGAGGATGAAGCACAATTTAAGATGCAACTTGAAAATTTTATTCTGTAACGAATGTTAAAAATGAAAAGTGCTCTGTATAATTTTTTGCAAGATTGTAAGATTGTTTTTAGTTTCACTTAAATTTTGATTTAAATAAAACACCCGAGAAGATTTCGATGCGCGACTATTGTTGAAAAACTTGTGAACGTGTAATGTAAAATGTCACTGAAGTGAATTTCTCGTTGCAAATTTTCATTCTTCCTGAGAAACCTTTTAAAGATTTCACTTAGAAACTGATCGTACTGTCTGGGGAAAAGAAAAATTTTCTACGGACATTATTATTCAATTGATTTGTAATTCTAAATCATTTCAACGAAATCGAATGATATACCATCGAAAAAAAAATTACGAATGAGTCGAAAAGTAGCACACCTAATTTTTTTAATTAATTTAATCACGTGAAATAGATATCCACGTGTCGAGAATCATAAAATCGCTGTTAGCACTCGTCAGTGTTGAATGATCTTTATGGAAACAAGTGATACATTAGTAAAATCTGTTTCCATAAATAGTTCACTACGTACAAAAGATACATCGTGTAATATATATAAGGCGTGAAATTTTCCAATGAGTTTTTGCACTGATGTAAGAAACATAAAAATTCAAGAATTCGAGAATCTTAAATTTCAAGGGAAAAAATTTTTTTTTTTTTTGCATTGTATTCTATTCGTCACAAAATGGTAAAACTTTTCCAATGAATCATCCGCAATCTAATAGTTCTTTTGAAAAATGTTTCTTAATCATTTAATACTGCGGACGCGTGCGTCCTAACAGCGACTGGTTCTGGATTAGGTTTCACTAACATTTGATTTATCATAGTTGCAGCATCTAGTGTAGGAGTCTAAATAATCAAATGATGAAACTAATTGTTCGAAATATAAACGTTACATTCACGCGTATAGTCCAGCAACCATAAAGTTAGTCGCTGTTAGAACGCACGCGTCCGCAGTGTTTTCTTTCCACCTTGTACATGCATAGTTACAATATTTCTTGGAGTTCCATTTTCAAATTCTTTCTCACTCAGATGAATGTATTACAGTAAGAATTGTCAGATAATTCTAACTGTAATAAAACTAACTGTTAACATTGTTCGATATATAAACATTACATTCACGCGTCCAAAACCATAAAGTTGCTGTTAAAAAGCTCAGTGTGAGTCTAAATAATCAAATGATAGAACTAATTGTTCGAAATATAAACGTTACATTCATGAGTCCAGAATCATAAAGTCGCTGTTAGAACGCAGTGGTCAAATGATTGGAAAATTTTTCATTTTACATTTTCCTTTATATCATTTGTGTTATTGGGAATTGCTATTACTTCCGTAGCGTATAATAGTAAACTATTTATGAAAACGAGATTCTGCCAACGTGTGTTGTCGTTCGTTTTCACAAAACTATTGAGAACTAGGTGTGCGCCAATAAATTTTTCCATCTCTCTCTCTCTCTTTCTCTCTCTCTCCGCTGCATAGTCTCGGCCTATTTCAGAATATTCTAGAGGAAGCCAGGTATCAAGGATTAATTAATGCAAATTTGAACGTAGCAAATAGGCGGGTCGAGAGATATGCAGATGCGATGACGTGCTAGATGTAGGAAACTTCTAGCACGCGGGAAAATACCCAAGTGTTTCTGTTCCTCGTAAACACGCGTAATGTATGTGATGCCCTATTATAGACAAAGTGCTAATGAAATGTTATCGCCAGAAATTTCGGCGGCAGTGTCTTCTACGGAGTAATTCGCCGGATTATAACCCTTAATTGCTTTCCGCTGCTATCATCCGCTTTGTAAAGATGGACATACTACTAGGCCACCACTTGCTTTGAAGTTTCAATTAAAAGGCGAGAGATTATTTTCATCGTTTTGTCGCGGATGCAACGAGCGTGTTGAATCATAGCAACTGCCATTAGAAAAATATAGATTAAAATAGATTAAAAAATATATATATATAGAAAAATATAGATTAAAAAAAATAGTATTCTTTCAATTAAGATTATGTCATTGTATATTTTTTTTCTATATTCCACTCGGAAGTATCTTTATCTTCCCTCTTTATTTATTATCATTTATATATTGTTGCTTTACTTCATTTGTACGCTTCAATTATTATTTATACGACAATTTCAATTTTCTAGACTACGTCTTAAGAATCCTTGGAAGTTTCCATCTTGTCGTCCTAATCGATAATCTCGATCGATGAAAAGCTACATGGATGGATGAATATGGTAAAAATATCTTTATTTAGTTCGAGCTTTCTGCGATTCCGAAATTTGTAAATTTCAAGAAAAAAAAAGAAGCGGCGTGCTCGCGTTCTAAGATCTCTTGTTTCAAAATTGTTGGACTTGGATTGTGTAAAATGTGTGGATCAATTAGACTGATTAATTATTATAAACGTCTCGCCGAAACAGAAACATTCGATTACATTTATTTTTATATACTGTTGATGTAGAATTCGCGAGCAGCGCGAGCACATTATTTACTGAAAATCAATTCAACACAGTTTACGTGGTAATGATCCCTAAAAGTAACGAGTGCTTGGCCATTCGCGTTGGCCAAAGCTCGTTCCTAATGAGATTTCAGCAAATACAATTACCGCGGCCTGTAAATTATTAGAACTTCTATGGGCCATAGTATTTATTTTATTAATTAAGGAATTGTTAAAGCTGCCTCGCTGTTTCGCCGCGCAGAACCCGCCTTTGTTTGATTATGAATGGGGGAGTATATGAAATTTCGCGTTAATTCAATGTAATATTCGGCATCATTAATACAGCACATCTGAGAAAATTGCAAAATCGATATTTTAATTCTCAACATTCGAAACAATGCCATCGGCTTACGAATGATTCTAATAATTTCAATTAAATCCAAACCATAATTTGATTTTACTTTCGCATCTCCACGTCGCCTGTTGTAAAACAGGCGAACAAATAAAATTAAAATGGCACTGAATATTACAAAATCGAGCAGATTTAAATTTAAATTGTTGCCGGCGCTGAGTCATTGAATTACCGATGATACTGATAATTTATGCTAGCTCGATTTTATTTTGTATTTTACATCTACGCGTGTAATGAGAACCGTAAAAAAAAATGAAAATAAATGAGCAGTGAAAAAAAATGAAAATGAATTTAAAAATTCCAAAATTAAGCGATTTAAATTTAAATTATCGCAATGACCTCCAAATTGTTCAATGAAACACCAATTATTAACAATTTACCGACCGATAGCGGTAAGTAATAGACGATTATTAATAGGCTACCGGTCGGTAAAGTGTTAATATCGTATAATAATATATTTATATATTACCGGTCGGTAAAGTGTTGAAACATATAAATATATTATTACACAATATCCACACTTTACCGACCGATAGCGGTAAGTAATAGACGATTAATAGGCTACCGGTCGGTAAAGTGTTAAATTAATGCAAGCACGCAACAGATCTGAAAGCTAATTAAATAGTAAGTATCGAAACAAATGATAAATCATTTCACACACACTTCGGATTTATCTTTTCGACCTTGTGTGTATATATAATAAAAACCACTGATATTCACGGTTCAGGTCTTTGTCCCCCACGCTATATCTATACATCCTAGACCACTTATAGCACCCCTCAATGGATCAGGGGTTGTTGCTTACACGTTCTTTTCTTCCGCGCATTTTCTCATTTCGTATTCAACCGACTGCTCCTCGACTCGACTCGACTCGCTTGAAACATTTTACATTCACAGTGGAAATAATTGATCCCTTTTATTCGATCGTTTTTTGAACATCGCCACCGGTCGAGGGTTTCACTCGCAAACGAAACTCGCGCCACTGTTGTGTTTCTTCATCTGTTCGTGAACCCCTTCACGAGATTCTCACGCGAGACGAATAAAAAAAATTCAGAAATGAAACAAAGAATTTAATTGACACTTTCATTTGATATCACGCTGGTATACGGGCGAAATGATTGAAAAAAAATTGTTAAAACTTAACACTGTTAAAATCGACGTTTCATCAAGGAAACTGAAATATATGGCACTAATCTATGCTGCTTATACTGTAATTTTCAAATAAAATAGAATTTTCTTTTATATTCCACTGGAAGTATTTTCATCTTCCCTCTTTATTTATATATTGTTACTTTGCTTTGTTGTGCGCAATTATTACTTATACAACAATTTCAATTTTTTAACTACATCATGGAATCCTTAGAGACTGCCATCTTGTCCTAATCGATAATCTCGATCAATGGAACGGTATGGATGGTTACAGTAAAATGTAGATAATCGAGTAGAAAATTAATGTTAATCATTATTAATTAACGTTCCCAATGCAATGAAAATTAGGGATAGAATTATAAAGTTATAAAGTGAGAAAGAGATCAATTGGAAAGTCATTCGTTAACAAATGTTTAAAAATGTCATAAAATCATGATGTGATCGAGTGTACGTAAATTGGCCTAATACATATGTGTACAGAGTGTCTCTCGGCATTTTGTCAGATTAGAATTAGCTTAAACTCTAAGTCGTACATTTTCAAATTCGATTCTCTCAGAAAAAACGAAACCTTCAAACTTCATTCTTTCTTTTTGATTTATTTTTTTTTTTTTCTCACGTAGAAACACCTATTTTTCTGTTTGTATACTGAGACATTCTATGTATAAGAAACTTATAGATCGTTGAATTAGTTTCTTCAAGGTTAATCGCCAGAAAAAAAAAGAAAAGAAAAGAAAATACCGAAAAATATCTTCAGATCTCGCAAATAAATGATCCTTGGGGGAAAAAAATTATCCCCAGCATTATACTTGGTCTTCAAAAGTCATTTTTTTTTGGTACAACAGAAAATGGCAGCAAACATTTAGCTGACCCACTACGCGAAAAGGAATTAAATAACATTTATCTAGGCGAGATAATATCTATTCGATTTACCTTTATTTTTGAAATATATATTATTCTTTGGAGATTCGTGACAATGAATAATGGTAATCAGAGAAAAATTAAGAAACATTGTGTTAATATGTCGACTGTTCAGAGGATAATTGAAAGGTAAAATAATATATATAAAAGAATCGTATAAAATCGGCGAGTAAAGATTTCTTTTCGGGAATTCTGCATGCATAATGCATCTTCGTGTGATTTATACGGCATAATAAGTTCGCGAGAGTGGTCGTCATGTGACGCGAATGGAGAAAGAACGATATTGAAGAAGAAGAAGAGGCGATATTAGATTCGTTAATCTTATATTATTACAGAACAGCGTACTGCATATATATATATATATATATATATTGCAATTGCTGTATGAGTTGCACGTTGATCGGAAAGACTTGAAATTTATACAACATGTAGGCATTTTCTGTAATAATATTCATGAAAGTAATAAAAATTGGAATTTACAAAAAATGGCGTTGACCAATATATTGCTATTATACTAATATAATAATCACTATTATACAAATATAATAATTACTATTATACTAATATTATACTACTATTATACTAATATTATACTAATATAATACATTATACTATAATACATTATAATATAATATATTATACTAATATACTACTATTATACTAATATAATAATTACTATTATTATTAATTACTATTATTATACTAATTTACTACTATTAATAACTATTATTATACTAATATAATAATTACTATTATACTAATATTACACTTCTATTAATATATATTATATATACTATACTATAGTATATAATATATACTATTATAACTACTAATTAATATATACTATGCTAATATATACTATTATATAGTAATATATAGTAATATATTATTATAGTAATATATAGTAATATAGGACACGATAAATTCTGGCAATGAATAATAATACTATTCTGAGTTTCCAATTAAACGCAAGCATGAAAATTGAACTTTTTCGTGCGAGAGAATTCAATTGACATTTCGCTCTAATTTCACTCTTCCATGTATTTCAATCGAACGCAAGAATATTTTATATCTAAAAGATATTATTAATTTTTTTTTTTTAAATACACTGTTTGGTGTTTGATCGAAGCAATTTTTGCCAGGAGTATGATTTCTACATCTATACTTGGATTTGTACAAACATGATCAACATAATCATGAGAATTCACTCTTACTACAGTATTAATGAAATTTCAGAATTATTTAGAATACATAACATACGCCATATATGCAGTTACGTTAGAAATTTGTGTAAAATATCTTGCTACATCCACGTGTATTTGCAGATCTGTTCGAATTTGATCAATATAACAACGACTATTCATTTTCACTGCAGTATTGATGAAATTTCAGAATAATTTATATAACACGCGTATAATGTATTCACAGAACTGTCTGAATATTTCAACAAATGAGCAGCTATACTCGTGCAAAATGTCTTGTCGTTTCTATATACGTAGATTTCTTTTCACTGACTTAATTAATACGATCATGACAATTCGCTATAGCTCACATTTTAGAATAATACACGTATAACATATTGGGAAAAAATTTATACTTTATATATATATATATATATATATATATATATATATATATATATATACATTGTCATTAAAAATTTCCCGCAAGTGCTCCGAATCACTTTCGTGAGCAACTCTGTTTGTGCAAAATATCTTGTAATTCCTAGATTTATTCAAACCTGATCGATACAATCGTGACACCCGTGTCTCGTTACAGTGTTAAATGAAAAATTTCAAAATACATTTAATACTTAATATTTAATACTTAATATTTATAAGAAAAGTTTCCCACAACTATTTCAACATTTCAATATTTCAACTTTAAGAAAAATATAGAATTAGCAGAGAATCAAATAACAATAGTTCAACTTCACCTTTCGACGAAAAAAGAAGCGGTTTATTTAAATGTCTCTCTCGCAGAGAGAGAGAGAGAGAGAGAGAGAGAGAAAGAGAGACGAGGCGTGAATTCTCCATCGAACGCATTAATTCGAGAATGGTTTGTCGATTCCGAAATTCATATCGATCTCGAATTCAACGATAATTGTTATTGGAATACCTAATTATTGTTTGTACCTCGATGGTAGTATGGAGGAAGCAACACGCGTCTCGCTGTTTAACGCTATTTCCAATGCCTATTCTCTATGTAAGCGTACTAGACATATGTGCAAACACATTAGAAGCCTACAGGTGTATGCAGGCCAATTAAATTGGAGTGAATCATTGAATTGTCTGGCGTAGAAATGCACTATATGCCAAATGAATTACGCTCTCGCAAATTGTTTTTTCGTATCTCGCTGCAACGACAAGAGTTCCTCTTACAGATAACAAATAGATTTATTATATTTACTTACGCTTGCAATTAGACTGTAGATACGGAATAGCTTTCGAAGTGACATAACACGGCCTACGAGGTAAGCGCACATTACGACAATTTCATGGACGAGTGAAATTTCTACTTTTTTTCAAGATAATATTCAATAATTATTCTCTTCATTTTCCAAAGCCTTGATACGATACCTAGGATGATAATATTAGTCCAGGAATGTCGTTGTCAGGAGCGTGATTTGAGTAATATATTAATATTAATACACACGTTGATGTTGATTTCGTTGACGGATCTCAAATATTTCTGCCGAATTTTCCATTTCTCAGAATTCTGATAGTCTCATTGTCATCCTTCTTATTTTCAATCGAAGATGAAATACAAAAAACAAACACACTTCTTTTTTACTCCAATATACGATATATGATATATTATAAATACGATGAATAGACAAAATCATATCAATGTCATAAGTACGACGAATAGACAAAAATTTCACCACATCCACCAATCATGCATGCTACCTCATCATCAAATCAGACTAGAAACTCAATGATAAATATTCATTCGTTCTACGAATGAGTTTGTTTGTAAAGTGCTTCGTATCGACCGGCACACAAACCGTGTTATTTTCTGGGACATTTACGCTTACGATTATTAACGATTCGATTAAGTTTGTATCAATATTTGAATAATATTGGCGTTGTCGATCGTCCGGCGAACGTTATGTAAATATGTCCTAATTGCCCGATAAAAATCCGATTTAGAAAGTAGATGTGAGGCGCCACGAGCGGTTGCTGGCTCTTCTCGGGGCCCGCTCCGGCTCTTTCTCGACCCCCTGGCGCCTTCTGGGACCTCTGCTGAGAGCGCAGGCCGTCCCCCCCTCTTTTCTCTTTTCGCTTCCTGCGACGGGGAAGAGAGTCCTTCTTCAGAGTCAGTGCTTTCCGCACTGACTGACTATCAGTGTGTATTGTTGTCTTGTCTCTTGACGAGCACTGATCCTTCCTGTACCCAGCTGCACTGATAGTGTGGGGGGGCAGAGGCCTGACTGACGGCCACCTGCTCGCATTCACGGTTGACCGATAACGGATGGAGAAAGAGGGCCCCCGGCCACACTTCTTCTTCACCGGGGCCTAGAGGTTCCGACGCTTTGATGAAACACACAGAAAACTCTGCGCCGTGCTGTTGTCGTCGTCGTCCTAAAGGACAATGCATGTTTTTTCCGCAGGACAGGGAATCGAACCCAGGACCCTCAGTTTAAGAGTCCCATGTTCTACTGCTGAGCTATTCCCACCTCGCAAAAACTTAACTTAAACGTAACCTAAACCTAACCGGAACCGGATAAAATCCAATACAAGATGCATTGTACTTATTAGCCAATTAAATCGCGCCGATTACATTGTTGCCCAACATTCGTTCCCACCGTATGAATTGGTAATTATGTAATCGAGTAGTATGAAGTGCCGATGTATGAATGAAGCAACAATACCCAATGATCGGTTGCAATTACATAATTACTTCATTTTTCAATTTACAAAAGCCAATTGTGTGTTTTGAAGTACGGGGAATTCATTCGTTTCAACGAGAGAAATCCAATTCGTTCAAATATTCGCGCGCACCCACAATTTGCGTAGTTTCAGCGAGCTTTCCATATCAATTGAAAACAGTATCGAATTCGGAGAAAGTACCGCTGGAAATTGTAATTAATAATTTAATACGCGAAATTGTAATTAATAATTTGATACACGAAACACGTATCAACGAGGAACGAGGCGATCTTTCTCGCCTTGTTTTTCATCCTGTTTGGAAAACTTTGGATTTCCACTGGCAAATGAGACGTTGATCGCGACGAAATTTCAACGATCATTTTCTTTTTTCTTTTTTCTTTTTCAACGGTCATTTTTTTACGAAATTGTCACAGTTTCAACTATTCACTGTTCGACTATTAAGAGCTGCACCACTGTACGTGCATATGTGAAATTAGAAATGCGATTGCGATAGAACGGATCGCCGATTAGTTGACCTAGTGTAGTTGAAACAACACTCTGTTAATACAACACTTATACAAACTGAAAAAAAAAAGAAAACTGAATGGCCAGTTAATTCTGTATAACAACTGCTTTCGTCGATATTCACTTCGCCGAGATCGACGTTTCGTTGAACGAATATTGCTGTATTTGCCAACAAATCGAAATCATCGATGCCGAATTTCGTGAAAGCTTTCGTGTATTTACCAACGCGTTGAAATAATCGGCAATATTTTTCACTGATACTCATTCCATCGACACAGCTACTTTTTCCACGAACATAATGTCGAATTGACAAAAAAACGATAATGATTCGTATCTCGTACATTTCAGACTCGAGGTTTTTTTTTAAACGTGCACAATCTGATCTTATCGAACTGCCAAAGTGATATAAAAATTTTGATATAGATGTTGGTAATGATTTTTAATGATTATGTTACGTTATATTGTGAAATACAAGTTGGAACATTTAAAAGAGGCACTCTGATCCTTGATGATAATTTAGACTTTGGTTCGCAACTTCATTGTTAACACTTTACCGACCGGTAGCCTATTAATCGGTTACTATTTACCGCTATCGGTCGGTAAAGTTTGGATATCGTATAATAATATATTTATATATTTTAACACTTTACCGACCTGTAGCCTATTAATCGTCTCTTACTTACCGCTATCGGTCGGTAAAGTGTTAATTCACTTTAATACATATTTCACATGATACGCATCTACTACTAAAATTGTCAGATAAATATAAAGTTCAGACGTAGATATTGATAATATTAGTATTTAGAATTGGAAATATAATATAATATTAATATATGTATATTATATATATTACATTATATTACGTATTCATACTATATTATATATATCATGTATCACATTATATTCTACATTATAATAGGTGACATTAAAATTTATTATTAATCCAAGAAATTTCAATAATATATTATATTGTGATTTATTAATGTAATATAATATTTTAATTAATTTAAGAAATTTCATATCACATTGATAATATAATATAATATAAATATATAACTACATACATTAATATATATATATATTATATTACATTATATTATGTACTTATAGTTACATTCTTATAATATGTGACGTTGAAGTTTATTATTAATTTAAGAAATTTCAATATTCGATTATTCAACTATATGTATTTCATCAACTCTGTACATCAACGAATCTAATCAACATCTAAATGATGAAAAAAAATTTTCCATTTTATTTAACAAAATTGAGACCCTGATCGTTCATTACGACACACAACATAGTATAATCTACTAGAATGTAAAAAAAATATGACGATTGGAAAGATGGAATTTTTTAAATTAGTTAAACGTGAAACTTGGAACATGAATTAAAATTGAACGTCGCGGCTCAAAAATCGTCGCAATACTAAACGTATTGACCCTGGCGTATTGCTGTTGATTAAAATACTTGCTTGGTGTAAAGGTTACCACTAATTGTTTCGACAAAATACAATAAGTCCCCTCCTATTGTTCGCCGCGTGAAAGAGATTTCGAACGAACGCTCTCTCTCTCTCTCTCTCTCACTCTCTCTCTCTCACTCTCTCGTGTGAAAGCTATTTAAGACCGTTCCGAGTCCTTTCTTTCGACACGGCTCCATGAAATTATATCGGCCACGTGAATTAAGTGTGTACAATGTACACGGCACAAGAGTTCTCGCGTTCAAAAAGAGTTCTCGCACTCTGTTAGCGTTAGAAAGGACACTTACACGCTCGCACGCACCCTTCGCTCGCGCGTTGTGCAATCTATAAAATACTCGAGCTTGTAATAAGACAACGATGCGATCAGGTTTCTTTCTAACCCTTTGTAACTGCGTAATAATATATCGATGTAAATCGAAAGATTACACGTTCTATATTCTCTTTGCCTATTGCGCTTCGTCTTTCGTCGAAATAAATGAATATAACATTAACGCTAAACGTGCCAAGTCGGGGTAAAAAATGACCACTTTTCAAAATTTACTTTTAAATTATTATTAATCGTACATTCATTTGTTATTCCTTTCGCTAATCTTTCATTCCTGTAAATTCCGCATATTATCCGATTATTCGATTTCTCGCTTTCTGTTTTTCTCTTAGCTTGTTTTTTACCGAGAAAAATTCTTCGAATACCTTACGTACCTTACGAAATTTACGTATTTTTCTGACTGAATTTATCAAATCTGAGGGACAAGAATTTTTATTTCAATTGGCAGAAAAACTTGCCATCGAATATGAAAAAAAGTGCCACAGCTAGGCAAAGAGGATCAACCAACACCCGTCACGTGAACGGAAAACATGCCAGATAAGATATTGCAAAGACAAAAAAGACTAACAAAATCTGTCTAAACTGTAAAAAGCACGTATGTGGAAAATGTACAATCGAGAAGTCTATTTGTGAAAAGAATCCGGCGAAGACGAATAAAATGTACATTATATACCTCTGAAAGAAAGAAACTATATTTTTATACTGTCAAATTGGCTTTTATCCTCGTTCTATATTAAAAAATATAAGTTGCGCTAAAGACCGGTCGCGGTAGAAATAGGTATACGCAATAGTGTTAAAATACCAGTCTCGTTGATCGTTAAGCGGGGAATATCGAGATTCATCCTACGCTGTTAAGTGAAATCATCGTATTTGCCTGTTCAATCGACGCCAAAGTTGAACAAAGACTAAACCCAGAGTAGGCGAATAATCGCGACAGGTTATGCTCGTTACACGATTAAATATAAAACAACTGTCACTCCTGGCCGAGGGAAATCAATCAATCGGCTTGCCGTGCTTGAGAAAAATTATACGCAGAAGATCGCTGTCAGTGGTCGCCGAAATATCGTTTCGTAGCCGACAAGAAGTGGAGGACGAGGAGGATGAGGAGAAAAGTAGGGGAAAGGTGGTAGACATGAGAACTGCTAGTTCGAAGGGATGAGGCGAGTCAAACAGAGGGTTGAAAAATTACCAAACGGAGACGGTGAGCGTATTTCCCTCGGCCGACTTGCCCCGGCCGAGTGAGAAACGAGTGTAGCAGAGAAAGGTCGAGAGGGGGTGGGGGGGTGGAGAGGGGGGAGAGAGAAAAGTCTGTGAAAAGGACTGGAATGACGTTGAGCCCGAAGTCTGCGGTCTCTTGCCACATTTTTCCCGTTTAAAGTAATTTTTCTGCCCCTTTTGGCCCATCTAAACCTTCTCTCCCCCCCCGTCCCCCCGTTCCTTTGTTTCTTCGCCGCCAGTATTTCTCTGTTACCGGATTTCGCCATAATTGTTGTAAAATTCCACCCTCCCACCCCCCCCCGTCTCTGTCGCCGCTCCTCGATAGAACGACGTTTGTTACCTCGATCAGACCGATTAATTAACCACCACTGTGTTAATCGCCACTCTAACAAAATCTCGTCTCGCGACCCGACGAACAATAATGATAATAACAATAATAATAATAATTGTTCCGTTTCGGAGATTCATCTCTTTCGTAGTTTCGTTTCGACGAATCGGTCAACTCGGTAATTGTTGCTTGCATGAAAAGCAAATGATGTTGGAAATGTTTTGCTGATTCATCTGGATTCCCAGATTGCGGATCTCTGTCTGAGAAACAGAAATTTCCACAGATTTTCGCAGTGTGTGTGTGTTTTTTTTTAGAGATGATGAAACGATCCTTAGTGAATAAAAATACGATTTATTCACGTTAAATAACAACAGCTCTCGTGTTTAATTTTTGTTGAAGTTTTTCTTGAAATTCAATTCGATTTCGTTCGATTTAGACGACGTTTTCACGTTAGAAATTTTTGCTAATAACAACAAACAAGCAGTCGCGAATTTTGTAGCCTCGCAGTTGTAATTTTCACGGCTGACTATGACTATGGGACGTTTGTATTTATGAAATATACGAATAGGTCGCGTTTTTTCTTTTTTTTTTTATCGCGAGTGAAATTAATATTTCTGTGCGCCTCCGACAAATTTAAGACGAGAGAGAGAGAGAAATACGAAACAACGCATGGCATTTCTAACTAGCCTATTGGTTCTGTTCTGAGTATTTTCCTTGTCACGTTTCCTCATCATCCAGTTCAATGGATGACCATTTTTCTTTCGACTCTTTACTATTCGCTGGACGCTTTACAAGGAATACAAATGATCGCGATATTCAAGCCGTACAAATACGGCTTGCACAATTTTCTGTATAAGTTGCTACAAGAAAATCTTGGATCACGCGACGATTTTTATAATTCTTGCCTTATTTATACTGAAATATTTTGTAACAAATTCTCAGTAGCTAACGAGACACGTAAGTGTCTTAACGAGGACTTTTTCAGATATTCTTTTCACATCAATGAGAGGACAGAAATTTGATTTGTTGCAAAAAAAAATTTACAAATAAAATATTTTCTTTTACTATAAGTAATAAATCCAAAGTGGTGCCCTATTTTATAACAAATTCGCAAATATATTTTAATATATTTTAAATAAGATAAGATATCCTCGCATCGCGTAAGACAGAAATCTGACTTTTTATGCGTTGTTATGTGACTTCATGACGGAAGAACTCTGTCATGTGAAAGTTTATTCTCGCTTTTATACGCGGAATTATTTTTAAAACTGCCTCTCTATACGTCGTAATTTTGCATGTTTCGCGCAATGCGCAGCGTCGAGTCAAAAGCAATCCTCTTTGGCGTTCTAAACAAAAAAAAAGAAAGAAATCTCGGTATTCCTTAATTAACAATACAGTCCTTTTAATTAACAATATTACTTTTCATGCCCTGTATCGCGCCAATCTCGTGTCGATACTTGATCAATTTTTTTTTTTTGTAATTCGGCCTCGGACGCCTTTCATTTTTAGAAGTGAAGGTCCATCCATACTGTGACAAATATTTGCAGAAAGATTTTCATACACATCATCAACGAAAGGATCTTTCTATCGTAGAAGAATAATATTATCAACTTTATTTCGAAGCTTTGATGAAATTCCAGTTATATGAATAGAAAAAAGAATGGTGAAAAATCTACAGATGGAGAAGAATGATGTATATAATATCATAATGATAAAGGAGGATATACAGTTCATCCAGTTCCTGAATTAGGAAAAGATAAATTATTTAATAGTAATAATAATAAAGAGACAAATTATTTAATAGTAATAAAATGATAGTATAAAATTATTTAACAGTACTAATAATAAAGAGACAAATTATTTAATAGTAATAAAATAATAGTATAAAATTATTTAATAGTAATAATAATAATAACGGAGGTAACAATCAAACTCTAATATTATTTATTCGTGGAAATGCTATATCAGTTGACCTAACCTAAACCTGTCTAATCTAACTTAAACCTAACCTAACATTAATGGAACTAAAAAAAAATTCCCAAATCCCCCAATTGTAAAAGGTGTAACTATTTTTTTAAAAAAAATTATTAAAAGTTAATGAAAATTATTTCGCACGTAATTAACTCGCCGTTGAATTTTTCAACGAATGGAGAAGAACGGCCCATTATATCTCATCAATAATTATTACTAACGAACCCTTTGTGTACACAATCGATTCCGATAATACCAACAGCAGGATTAAATCGAAGAGAAAGCAGCTCTAGTGTAATCGAAGAAATAGCGTGATTCTCCGATTACGCTAATATCGACCAGTGGAGGAAGTCAGTTTGGAAGAAAAAGAAAAAAAAAGAAAACATATCAATTGCAGATGACGCGACGACGAAATTAATGAGCGGTAGATTTCGCCCAAGAACGAGTGAGAAAAAAAAAATATATATATATATATAAAACGAAAGATAGGTGAAGAACGCGGGGATATATTAAGGGTGGGAGACGGGTTTGAAGGCAATGCTGGTAGGTCGTTAGCGTTAATGAATAAGTAAGGTTAATTTGCGAATGGGTTTCACACTACGCGCTGGCTTCGCCCGTTTGCACCCGAGGGCATCCATTTCATTATCGAGTCTAGAGCACCCCTTGATCCACCCCCCCATCCCCACCCTCTTTCTCATTGCCACCCAGCGATCTCGAGATCTCGCGTCCCGACCCCTTCGCGTTTACAACCTTTTAGATTTTCCACCTTTAAGATTTTCCCCGAGAGCGCGAGTGTCTGCCTTCTTCTTCCTCTTCTTCTTCCTCTTCTTCTTCTTTTTTTTTCTTTTCTTCAAAAAAAGAAAAAGAAGAAGAAGAAGAAACCGGGGTAATCCCCTCGGTTGACGCGCGCACTTGTCATTTGCTGGCGAGCGGTCTGTCTTTCCACGAAGATGGAATCAACTGTTATGAATGCTGCTCGTTTGTGGATGTTTAGAAAGAGCTTCCACCGCGCACCGGTGTATCAGAGGGAAGAATACCCCCGGTAATGGTTGCATTATTCAGTCGGATTCGACGAGGAAAGTACACTGTAACAGCCGGAGCGGGGGAGGAGAGGGGGTGGCCGAAGTGAAATGGAAACGTCTGAAAAGGAACTTTAAAAGAATTTTTAAAGCGCGCTACAGTGGATACGATCTACGAGTTGATAGTCCCGTTTTTTCGTTCTATCTTCGCCACCGGTGCTCTATCTTCGCCCCTGTTTTCCGTTCGAAATAATTAAAGAGTAAAAAAGGGAGAAAGGGGGGCGGGGGAGAGGAGAGAAATTGTACAAAGATCGAAACGATTCGTCGGGAGTGTTTTGATTTAACACTTTACCGACCGTGTATTAGCGGTGAATAGTTAGCCGATTAATAGGCCACAGATCGGTAAAGTGTTAAAATATGTTAGCCGATTAATAGGCTTAATTAGCCGATTAACGTTTACATTAAGAGGGGGGGGGGGAAGAAGTTCGGCTCGAACGTGTGCAACTGTTTAGTTCAGCGATGGCGAATAAAAATTTAGATAGAAATTTCTTTCGATTTTTCTTCCCGTGCCCGGTAATCCAATATTTATCATATACAAATAAACATACCGCATGATGTAAGTTTGTGTAATTATACTTATTGAAATACAAAGAAACAGTACAAAATTAAAAATATGAAAGTTAATGTTGTAGCAAATTTGAATTTTTATATGCACGCGTATGAAATATCAACGAATGCGTGGCAAAATTTCGAAAGACTCCCGAAGTAAAATCCGTGTTACATAAAGCTAAATCTTTGTTACATAAAATTAAAGTTTATTGCATAATTTTTTTTTTATATATATAACTTTCTGGGCGACGTAGAAAATCTCTCGCGTATTCGCTATACGCTGGTTTAGTTCGTTCGAGTGTTAAATCTCGTCGATGACGTGTGACTTTAGTTGAATTATGAATATCGTATGAATATCGTAGTTCATACGATATCTAACGAAATAATCGAGTTGAAACGCCAGTTCATAAAATAAATTTGCAAACTGCAACCGAGGGTGGGGGGACACGTTTCGGATTCATTTCTTTTCCTATCTGGATTCTCGACTCGAACGTCACAAGCGTGATATATATTTCTAATTTTCAAAAACTTATTTTGAGATTTTTCGCAAGATTCTGTAATATTCTGTGCATATTTCGCGTGCAAGATCGAAATTTTCTATCAAATTTCTCTAAACAGGTTGCACGTTCTCGAAAAATTTGACGAACTCGAAAGTCCGGCAGAATATCCAATATTAAAGAATAACAAACGATACTGAGATAATGTGCGCAACAACGCAAATTCCTCGCGCGAGAACAATAATTTATAACGACGAAAAATCGTCGACCGTAACAATATTCTCCGACGATATTTTTATATCGTAGAAATTAATAACGCATAAACCGCAGGTGTTTCTGTTCCCCAGGTGAATCGACTGGATTGTTAAAACGATGCTTTTCCAATTGATGAAGTTTTCCACTGAACTGAAGTTTCAGTCTTTCCGCCGCGCGAAACGCAACGGAAATACGAAGTGAAAATATTTGAAAATGTATCTGGAACACGATGGTAAATGTAAAATGCTTGGATGCCAAGCGTCACTTGCTGCCGACTGAAATTTCATGATGCGGATAATTTCGAGACCGGTTGTACTTCCATTTCAAACGGTGCTTAAGTAAAGAGCGCAGAAAATTAGTGGTGGAGGATCGACCCTTTTTTTAAAAGTTACATAATTAGATGTATATATATATATATATATATTTTTTTAATTTCTTTTTTCAAATCTACTCTCGTCGCATTTTCGGTCTGTAACGGGGACGTTTGATCAATACGGGGAAACTATGATGTGTAAAATTGTATCGGAATGTTACAGTTTGCAGTTCGAAGGATTAAAAGACGAGAAAAAAAGAAAAAGAAGAAAATGTGCTCGTTTCTTTAACCTCGATAAATTTCTTCTTGAAGTCAATTATTTATTCAGTTACAGATAACACTGTTCAGCAAAACAACTCGACGTACGTGTGAATATGGATGTAAAACGAGCGGAGAATAAGATATACGTGGCAAGCTCAAGTGTATGTGACGATATCGAGTTGAAAAATTAGTATATTGAAAGAATACTTAATATGATGACAATTTACCTTTGTTGTTCGAACGATGAAATGGAAAATTCGTGGTGATTTTCAAACGTACATCGGAAACAATTTAAATATGTAAAACAAGAAAATTAACGAAGGTGTTTGGTTATATCGATATTTAAAAATCAACCAATATAATCTTTAAAGTCTCTGGAATATTCTCTGGAATAAACGAAGATCATGCAAAAGGATATTTGAAAATATTATGAAAAAGTATATTTGAATAGTAGGAAAATTTCACGTGATTTCTAGATACAATAAACGAATGAAAATATTAATAAATAAAAAATGAATAAAAATGAAATAGAAAAGAATAAAGTTATTATAGATAATATATTTCAAACTCGACTGATAATGTATCTTTCAAGCTTAACGAAAACTCTCTGCGTGAACGAAAAGTTATTCGACTCAGAGAATGTTGCGAAAAGAAAAAAATTCAAAGCGATTTCTAAATATCACGAAATAACACAGGAAGACGAATAAATGTGTTAATTATTGAAATTTGCAAATCAACTAATATATCTTTATGGTTTATGATAAAACGAACGTTTATAGCCATTAGAAAAACGAAGATCATACAAGTGAATATTAGAAATAGAAAAATTTAAGCAAACTTCTAAATACCAGAATAACACCAATACGTTTAAAGATATATATATATATAAATATATATATATATATTTATATATATATATATATATATTAAGATCTAACAACATTTTACGTGAACAAATATTATAGGAAGTATTATAGTACTTATGAAGAACAGAGTTCTGTGACGTATGTCTGGCGGCTTACATCCGAAAACTGTTGTAAGCAAGAAATGTTGAAATACCGAGAAGATGGCGAGAGTATGGTTATTCAGAAAGTAGACACATCAAGTGGCTTTCAAAAATCCTTTGCAAAGCTAGGTGGCTAGAACAGTTTCGAAAAGATAGAATCATTTCCATAGCAAACGTTGAACGAGCTTATTCAACGTGCCATTTCTTTCAATTCGTTTTCAATTTCTTTCCAATTGCATATTTATACGGGCATTATTTGGATAAACTATGTGGGAAAAAATGATGATCGTTCAAACTCTCAAACGACGAAGAAATTAAAAAAAATATATATATATATTAAACTATCATCATTTACAGAGAGACATAATCGTCGAACTGTAGGTACAACAGTCAGGTCGACATGCGTGAAACTTTCAAAAAGAATCACTTTCAACCGGTTTTCTCTTTTTTTTTTTTTTCCTATGGGGAACGAAAGAAAGAACTGTTGTTATATAAACGTTCGATTAACAGCGCATGTTTGCCAGTAACAATAATAATTTCGTTGACCGTGGCTTTGTGAAGGCATTTATGACTGAAAATCGTTCGCGAGTATCGCCATAAAATGAACCGGATGATATTAAAAAAAAAAAAAAGGGGGGGGGAGAATTTCTCGATAAACTAGGAAAATGAAATTCAACATTTTTCGATAAAAATGCTCGACAACGATAGTAGATAATACTCGATATGATTCAAAGGGAACGGAAACAATACCGAATTGTAGTTGGAAAGATGCCCATGTCGAATGGCTATAGTCCAACCGCGCGCCTTTGTTTCGTTTTTTTCTTTTTTTTTTTTCTTCGCGGCCGAATAATATGGTCGAAGTCGAGATTTCGTATATTATAAAATAACATAACAAGGGTATACAATATTTATGCAGCGGGCGGAATAACAGTGGAAAGTCAAAATCAGAAGTAAAAAAAAATTGAGAAGCTGCGAGTGAACGGTGAATATGCGTGATTTCGATTTTTTTTCATTTACGCGAGCGATTTATTATTGAAACAAATATTAATTAAATTAATATTCAGTTAATTAAAAACTATAACAGGTATAAGAATTTGAGAAAGTGTGCGTCGTAAATAATATCGGAAAACTATATTGGCAGCTGGGGGGAGGGGAGGGAATGTCACTGAAAAATAATGAGAGTATTATAAATTAAACAAATCAGGAATGGAAGAAATTGGGGAACGAAAATTTGTATTGTGATTGCAATCATGTTAATTTTAATATTTAACAGCAATATTTAACAGCTTCTTCGTTAGTTTTGTCTGTCGTTTCTCCGGTTTGTTTTTCTATCTTGAAAAATTTATTGAAAGAAGTAACTTCTTCTTTTGACAGTTTCACGCATCTTCTTGATTGAAGATACATAAATTGAATATATAAGTCGATTGTAAGTTTTTTTGTCAACTAAGCGCGTTATTGGCGACTGACGTTAATGAATTCTTTACGATAAACTTTATCGATTGAGAAATACATATTGAAATAATAACTGAAATTGAAGAGAACTGCAACGATCGTGCAATTCCGATGAAATAGATTTTATATGTTTCGTTAACTACCCACGACGAATAATATCGATACGCTCTTTAGAATGATTCAAACGAGATGAATTTCATTCGAAAAATATTCAATGCGAATACTAGACAAAATAAGTCGGGTAAAGTCTAACACGCCTAACGAAATAATAATAATATCTGATAAAAATCGCATGGTGCTCCGAAGAAAATATATAAAACTTAAACTGTTGATTAAACCTGTTAAATCTTTCATCAACATTTCAGATAATAACAATGATAACC
Organism: Tetragonula carbonaria; assembly: GCA_032399595.1. Lineage (NCBI taxonomy): Eukaryota > Metazoa > Arthropoda > Insecta > Hymenoptera > Apidae > Tetragonula > Tetragonula carbonaria. The sequence continues at coordinate 1,414,086 of JAUCRC010000020.1, forward strand.
ACATAATACATACTCTGCTACGTATTTCAGAACAGGATATAAAATATTTCTAATGGTTTGAAGACGAATATTCTTACCGATACATTTTTGACCCTCAAATTTTTGTGTTTCTCGTACTTTGACACGTGATAAACTATTTATGAGAAACCAAGATGATATCGTTTATCTCCACGAATAATAAGAGATTGCACAAAAAAAAAACTCTTCTTCGAAAAGAAAGATTTCCCAAAAAAAATCGAGAAGGGACAATGAAAACCGATGGGGACGAGATTCTGACAACCAGAGGAAAATCACAGAAAGCGCGTTGAGACTTCGCCGCAAATGGAATTCCCATGAACGTAAGCGAGAGAAAGAGAGTTCCAAAGTCCCCTGAGTAGTATTGGCACAGGCATTAGTATTAGTAGCCGCGGAAGCCGACTACTTCCGTGCAAATGTACGCACGTCACCGCCCACCGTTCAACGTCGATATGTACGAGTTCGATCATACCGACATCACCGAGGCCGAGGTCTCGACATCGGCAGCAGCAGATCTTTGCTAGGCAATATGCGCCTGCCATAAATCATTTCTCGCAATATCTGTTCGACCCTTTCGGCTCTGCTATTCCTTAAAGAGTCTGACTTTTCATATCTCCTAGTTAGAAAACACGACTATTCTCGCGAGAGAAAAAGAAAAAATGGTGGAAAAAGATTCCCCTCTTTAATCGGTAACCAGCTCCCTCGCCGTAACATCCGACGGGGGAGATATTACGAACCGAGTAGTTATGAACTTAGAATTATTGCGGCAGGCACTTTCATTCGACGTGGACATTTTAATTTTTAATCGTAAGCAGCTAATTTTTCGTCGTGTTAACCCTCTTGGGACCGACACGTTTCTGCTGGCACACAAGACACGTGCACGTGAAGCTCGTAAGAAATTTATTATTCGCATGATTGTAAAAATCTGCAATTATCAATGTGCAATCGCTTAATACACAATAACAGTAGATTCTATAATATCTCGTAGGTAAAAAAGAGACATCGTTCTTTTTCTTTTTTTTTTTTTTTTCTTACATTGTGATACATGTCCTCAGAAATAAAAATAAATTTTTCACTCACGAATATTTAATATTTTTATTTATTTCCACAGGGTTGAACTATCACAGATGAATGCATCTACACCATCGATTTGATCGAAATACATGTAAAGAAATTTGCACGCAGAATTGACTTGAACCTTGAATTTCAAGCTCAGAATTGTTTCCTTTTTTTTTTTTTTTGCACTTTGTATTCTACTCGTCACGAAGGTGAAACTTCTCCAAGGAACCATAGGTCGCGACTTAATAGTTCTTTTCAAAAATGGCCAGAAAGTTTCTCAATCATTTAACACTGCGGACGTGCGCCTACTAACAGCGACTTTATGGTTTTGAACTAGATTTCACACTAACATTTCATTTGTCACAGTTGTGGCATCAGTGTGAGTCTGAATAATCAAATGCTAAAACTAACTGTTGATATTATTCGACATTTAAACATTACGTAACGTAGACATCCGCGTCCAGAATCATAAAGTCGCTGTTAGCACGCGTGCGAAGTGTTTTCTTTCCACCTTGTATATGCATAGTTATAATATTCCTTGGAGTTCCATTTCCATTTACAGTAAGAATTGTCAGATAATTCTAACTGTAATAAAACTAACTGTTAACATTATTCGATATATAAATATTACATTCACGCGTCCAAAACCATAAAGTCGCTGTTAAAAATCAGTGTGAACTTAAATAATCAAATGATAAAACTAATTGTTCGAAATATAAACGTTACATTCACGCGTCCAGCAACCATAAAGTCACGCTGTTAGAACGCACGCGTCCGCAGTGTTTTCTTTCCACCTTGTACACGCATAGTTACAATATTCCTTGGAGTTCCATTTTCAAATACTTTCTCACTCAGGTGAATATATATACAGTAAGAATTATCAGATAATTGCATCGTTAATTGTCGAAAGAAATGTCTGCCTCAAAAGCATTGAAGCGAACGATAATTTACAACCGAAGCACTCGGAATATCTCGCGCTGCAAATCACTAATTATTAGAAACAATTTTACACCGTGCAAATATTCTTTTAACATTTGTTAAAATTATCGACTACACAATTCTACAGATGTCCGAGCTACTTTTAAATTTTTCTACGAACGTGTAAAACGTGTAGAAATGTCGAATATGGTCGGTAGTGTTCGTACGTCGTCGCGTCGCTAATTGATTGGCCGCGACAGGAATGATGACTGCACGAAAACTATGTGTAAAATTTAATCATCTCTAACAGTAAACCGCGTAACAGCACGCTGAAAGCCGGGTATTTAGCTCGGCGTGTTGAAAACTGCAAGGTGATTGACAATGAACACTAGGCTGCAATAAAGCCAAAAATCTTCGCCACAATGCAGCATGAAAGCTACGCTCAGCTATGAATACCAAAACGGAAAATATAGATACAAATTCGATTTGATGGGAACACACTGTAAAGAACCTGCTCCAATATCGAATTTTAAGGTCAGAAAAAAAACTTTTCTTTTTGCATTACGAAGGTAAAATTTTTCCTAAGGAATTTACCTAATTGGTTCTCTTGGGAAAATGGCAAAAAAGTTTCTTAATCGTTTACAACTACGGACACGTGCTAACAGCTTTATTGTTTTGAATTAGATTTCACTAACGTTTCATTTATCAAGGTTGTAGCATCAGAGTGTGAGTCTGAATAATCAAATGACAAAACTAACATTATTCGAAATATAAACATTACGTAATAAAGTCGCTGTTAGCACGCATGAGTCCGCAGTGTTAAATAATTAACAAACATTTCTGCCATTTTTGCCATTTTCGATCGTCGCGACGAACAGAACGTGCAAAAAAGAAAAAAAATTTTGTTCACCTTGAAATTCATTTATAATAGCCACAAACTTTTCTTTCCACCCCGTAACATGTAAAAATAGGAAAATTCGAACGATTCGAAATGACATCGACGTCATATCCGCATGTTCATCAAAAGCAAATCTCAAAGGGTGTACGCAGTAAGTGAACGTAATGCCATAAAGCACGAGCCTGTTATTACTTCCAAGTTACTTCTAAATTTTCGTTATAACTTTTTAATAAACCATCGCGCACTTGTGTGTCCGTGCAGAATTCTCGTTCTATTTTTAACCTCGTGGAACACGCTGGCGAAGTTCGCGCGGAAATCTGGGGAACATTCTGTATATTTTAAAAGTACGCAGCTGCTTGCAAACTCCGTTTTTTTTCTTTTTCTTTCATAAAAAGTAACCCTGGCATTTCCATTCACGTACGCACGTTGGAGATAACTCAATAATTCGCGTTTGTACGAACGAGAGAGTTCCCATTTTGGTTAATCGAAGAGTTTCTCAGACGCTGATCAGCCTAAGTGAATATATAACTCGAAGCTAATAATTAGACCGCTGATTGTTGACCGCGTATGTGAAAAGTGCGCAAGATACTCAAAAATGTGTGAAATGTATATTCGAGAGGAAGAATGTCGATGACTAATTCTATAATAGAAGAAGAAACAATTTTTCCATCTAGAAAATTGACCCATTTCCACGAATTTACATAAACTGTGTTTCAATGTCTTGTGTCTAAATAAATAATAATACTAAGTGTTGCAGTAAGTGATTCTTACTCCGAAGAAAATTAAAATATTGCTTGATAATAACACTAAAGTATTGTAAAGATCTCAATGAAAAGAAAATTCTTGAAATGGAAATTAGTAACACTAAAATATTGTTCGATAATAACACTAAAGTATTGTAAAGATCTCAATGAAAGAAAATTAATAACACTAAAATATTGTTTGATAATAACACTAAAGTATTGTACAGTAAATCTCATGAAGAGAAAATTCTTGAAATGGAAATTAGTAACTAAAATATTGTTTGATAATAACACTAAAGTATTGAAGATCTCAATGAAAGGAAAATTAGTAACACTAAAACATTGCTTGATAATAACACTAAAGTATTGTAAAGATCTCAATGATAAGAAAATTCTTGAAATGGAAATTAGTAACTAAATATTGTTTGATAATAACACTAAAGTATTGTAAAGATCTCAATGAAAAGAAAATTAGTAACACTAAAATATTGCTTGATAATAACACTAAAGTATTGTAAAGATCTCAATGAAAAGAAAATTCTTGAAATGGAAATTAGTAACACTAATTAGTAACATTACGTCGAGTGAAAGTCGATTGCCTTACTCGTCGTGTGGTAAAAAAAAATTTGCATTTGCTATGAAAATAAAATTTACATGAAACCTATTCCTAATTTTAAAACATTATTATTATTATTATTATTATTATTATTATTATTATTATTAATATTTAAAAATACTTTGGAACAAAAAAAAATTGTTATCAATTGTAACAACTGTATAATTTTTTTTTGAAACAATGAAATAATACAATTTTAATACAAAATATATGATTAAAAGAAAAACAAGGTTTTCAGAAGATCTTGCCTTCTTTATTGTTAATTTTTACAGCAAATGCACTTACTCTACCTCGTTACAGTTTAACAATAATTAAGAGCACATTTCTCAGAATGGAACAAAACGCTTAAAAAAATATATTTCACTTACTATAAATGTGTTTGCTCTTTCCGAAGATCTTCAGAAAATGATCCAAAAATCGAGAGACACGAAGAATATATCTAATCAGCTACTAGCAACTTTCTGTGACATTTACACAACGCTTTCCCGCGATTATGACATTTCTCGAAGAAACGAAATACATATTTATTTGCCAGTATGTGCTCGATCGTTTCGAACGGAAACTCCACTCCACAGATTTTTCGTTTTCTGATCGAAGTTCTGCCAGAAGTGTGTGTGTGTGTGTGTGTGTGTGTGTGTGTCGATTTTTGTTCGGTCTCGCGCGCCCGCACACACATCTCGTCGTTTCGAATTTCACGAGGTCGTAAATTCCAGTTACACTCATTCGCGGCGATGTATCAAGACACGCCGATTTATGCGAAATTAATCACGCGAACCATCCGAGCGAAAGTAAGCGCGAGTGGATAACGATGAGTGTGTGATTATCATCAGCGATCGTCAAACGATATTATTAATTCGGCGACGTGAAAAGCAACACAGACACGAAAACTGAAGATGTTTAAAATATTTGTCCACGACGTTCTCGCTGGATTATGAATTTTTTTTTTTTTCAGTATTAGAACAACTAAATTCACGAACAATGAGGGATATCAGATATTCCTTTTACCTATTTCTTTCACAGGTGTGTTTATTGTTCAAATTAGATTGATCTCTGTTTTTGGAAATCAATTCACTGCAATATCGATCACTTAACTGTATAAATTTATTTATTTATTCATTTATTCATTTATTCATTTATTCATTTATTCATTTATTCATTTATTCGATTTATTCATTTATTCGATTTATTCATTTATTCGATTTATTCATTTATTTATTTATTTATTATTTCTATTATAATGATTTATATGGAGAGCTTGAAACTTCTAGAAACATAATATTATAACGATAATATTATATTACACTGATTATTAGACTGCGAATTTTCATGAAATTTCATATTTTTGAGAGTGATCTGAAGAATGAAATCCTGGTAGAAAATTGTTTTACATACCACAAGCATTATATCTGGGACATTTTATATATATATATATATATATATATATATATATTCTTTTATAGTTTTAAAATTTTTTTACAAACACACAAAAATCTGCAGTCCAGTGATTATACTATAATAACTGAAGACTTCGATAATAAAAGTGTATTTACATAACGCGTATTGTTTCTATATTTAACAAAAAGTGCTTCTCAGCCCTCCAATACGTGTTGCAGTATATTTTCATACGCATTAAATATCGACTGTTCTAGCATTGAAATTTGAATAGCGAACACAAAATAATACGTAAAAATATCCGAAATATCCGAAATATCCGAAATACCCAAAATAGAGACATTCGATAGACCTATTTAAGTTTGCTATTTCTCTGTTTTTTAAGTTCCATTTCGATCGTTCTATTGATCGTTCTAGTCGATTGTAAAAATATAACGGATGAGAAAGTCCACGGATTTAATAATAACCGATCGTGTTCGTTCTTATTACCATTTTCAGGGCAAGGTGCACTCGAGGCTTGGGCGGTGTTTGCAATATCCTACAAGTAGTATGCTGATTAGAAATTTCCTGCGCCCGATGGGAACCAATCACTATGCATACCTATAGTTTTGCATAGTCTGATCGTAGAGAAACCAGTTCTCAATTTTCCAAACCGGTTTTCAATTCTTAAAAACTTTTCGAGAATCATTCGCGAATCTTGCAACAGTTGTCGATCGCGTACAAATTATTTAACTTCACATTAACGATATATATATATATATATATATATATATATAAAACATTAATGACTTATAAATAAAATAAACTTCGTAGAGATTCATTACGTAGAACATTTCGAAATTTCATTAAAGGAGGACGATTATTATGATTGTATCAGTGATTACACTAAATGATCATAGATGATTGTGATAAAATTTGGAACCGAAAACTGCACACAATGCATTTCGTAAAATTGTTAGAAAGCAGCTTTTTATGATCGAAAAACAATTTTTTCTCTCTGTCGTCATCGTCCATTTTATGTAATACATATTGACAGTGAATTAAGGCCAGAACGAAAAATACGGATCCAACTGTGTTATATACGAGATAGTCCTTTTTTTTAATTTATATACATATATATATATATATATAATATGTCAAATAATTAAACCGAATGAAACTCGGGACGCATTAAAGCTTTTACCAGACACTTTCGTGAAATTTCGAAATTTCCCAACTTCGCTTCACAGAATCAGTGCCATCACGAGTGAAACCACCATTTGGTTAAACCGATGTCATAGATATATATCGCAATCGTGTCGGTTTCTTTTTTTTTTTTTTCTTTTTTCACGGCGCGAATTATCGCGAGATTGCGCGCGAATAAACGGAGAATTACGTGAATTGCTCGACAATCAAAAAGATCGCGCTGGCGACGACTTTTTTTTCGCTGACAGTGTCTTCGACGTTCAAGGAGTGTATTAGAATTCGTGGATATTGGTCGAAAATCAATCCACGATCTAGTAGATCGAAGGAAACCTATTTGCCCCACCTATCTGATCGTGACGTGTGCTTGAACACGCTTGTCGCATGCAATTGCTTGTCTTATGAGATGAAGAGGGAACGCGTATATCCTCTATGTATCTCGACTCTGCGTTTCAGATAGAAAGACGGAGTAAAATTGTTGACAAAAGGATAGCTAATGCAGTCGCGTAGCAAGGATCGTTCCACAATAATCCTGAACTGAACGGTTGATATATAGCGAAGAACGTACCAGAACCAATAAAACGGTGAAAAATTCTTGGAAGGAAGCTCTAAGGAGGAGAGCTCGGTTTTAGTTCGAGTTGTCAGTCGATTGCCAAGAATTGTCAGTTGTCAGTCAATTAGTTCCCATCCAGAGTTATCAAGAGTCTTTAGTCAATTCTCAATCAGTTGTCAGTTGGAAGTCTTTAATCAGAGTTAATCTTCATTAAAGAGAATTAGTTTCCATTCAGAGTTATCAAGAGTCTTCAGTCAATTCTTAGTCAGTTGCCAGTTGTAAGTCTTTAATCAGAGTTATAAGTTAATCTTCATTCAAGAGAATTAGTTTCAATTCAAAGTTATCAAAAGTCCTCAGTCAATTCTTAGTCAGTTGTCAGTTGGAAGTCTTCAATCAGAGTTGCAAGTTAATCTTCATTCAAGAGTTATTAGTTAGAAGTTTTTAATCAGAGTTGCCAATCAATTTTCATTCAGAGTTGCCAAGAGCTTTCAGTCATTTCTTAGTCAGTTGTTAAAAGTCTTCAACCAGAGTTATCAATTAATCTTCATTCAGAGTTGCCAAGAGTTTTCAGTCACTTTTTAGTCAGTAATCAATTGTGTTAGTTAGAACTTTTCAATCAGAATTGTCAGTTGGTCATTTATTCAGAACTGTCAATAATTTTCAATCAAAGTCAATTGCCAAGACTTCAGTCAATGTCAGTTTATTAGTCGTCAGTCAGAGTCAATTCTCACTTCTTCTCAGTCAGTTCACAGTCCAATATCTCTAATCGAAGTCTAGATTGTTCTAGCGTTAACTTCTTCCTTTATTTTGTCAAATAATTCGAGAAAACCAAGCCAAAATCGATGTCGAATCAATTCAAAAATATGTCAATTTATTCTACTACGAAATAAATTGGGCGATTTTTTTGACTTTTAATTTTTTAACCGAAGACGACGAGTTAATTCATAATGCGATATCATCGTATAGTTAATTCATCACAAAACATCCAGGTTTTTGCAAATCTCCAATAGCGAGTTAATTTGTCACTCCTTTGATAAAAAAAAGAAAATTTATCTCGCTTAAAACATGCAATCTATTCTTTATTGCATTTAGATTCTCTAGAGTGATTCGTCATAAATTGGATAAATATAAAATGTGTTTTATTTTCAATCTCGATTTGTATCGCTAGCTTCCTCGATTTTTTTCCCTTTGGCATTCCAGTGACATATATCCGCGTATACCCATAATCTTCTTTTTCTTGCCATTTATCACCGTAGACACATGTACCTTTTTCTCGTGCATTAACGCACGACAGAGAGAAAATGTGGAGAAGGAATTTCACAATGTGCGAGCAGAAAGTAAAGCGTATAAATAATTAAGAAAATGAAATGATCCTATCAGCAAATGGCGTAATACGAAGTCCAGCTAATTCAGAAATCGTAAAGTTCCACAGTTCGATTCGCAAAACTTCGAAAATCAACACGAATGTTTAATTTTCACCCCACGGAAAATTAAATCAGTTTAAGTAACTTTCGTTAATGTACACGTTCGCGCGAATATGTTTCGTTACACACGCTGATTCAGAAATTCAAGAAGAGCAATGAAATGAATGTAGAGTATATTTTAGAATGTGTTGCCGCTAATACGAAGAAAGAATATAATATTTATTAACAATGTTTTGTAACAAATCACGTTACTGAGATTACATGATTTGTAATATATTTTTAATTTGTTATACTAAGATTATAATTTATACTAGATTTGCTACGTCACTAGGTTACTATTTATCAGACTTCGTTTGACGAATTTTTTAACTTCGCAAAACAGAAAATTAATAAAACAGTATTCTTTGTTGAAATTCCTTTCGAAATTTACACTCAAACGTTGTACAGTGTAATTTTTATCTAACAATATTGCATAAAATACTATGGTTCTTTAAAATGACAGCATTGGTTTAGGTTAAGTTTAGGTTAGGTTTCTGAAATAAATTATTTATTCATTTCATGGCCAAAAAAGATGAAAAAGAAAGTAAGAAAATTTCTTTTATAACATAGAAGGTTCAATCAAACGCTCTGACACTACAATTTAAAAAAATAAAAAAAAAAAGAATTGGTCGGTGAATTAATTTGGTGTGAAACTTTCTTCTGTCCGCCATTTTTTTGCTTTACATCACTTAAAACTGTTGAACCCAGTTATCAAGGAAATTTATTTCACACATAGAAAATTGATTATCGATCAAACGCTTTGACATCGAAATTTAGAAAAATTCAAAAACTGTCGAGATAAATCAATTCGTTCGTGTAATATTTAACTGATTATTGACTCTCTTTTTTACTGACTCGCTCGCCACTATCAGTACATGTCGAATAGAATTTCAAACGCACCACGTGTCATTTATTTTTTCACCGCTTCGACAGAGCGCAAATTTTCGCAATTACGTAACAGTTTCGAGCTAAAAAGTTCCCAAGCCAAGTTCATGTTAAATACATGGCCGGTGTAACAAAAATATTGGCATAGGTATCAAAGGGAGAATATTCTGAAATATACGTCTGACATATATATGACGTATAGCATCATGAATAATGTGGAACTTAAAATGGAATGGTCAGTTTAAACAGGCGGTCGACATACAAGAAGGGTAAGACGGCACACGAGTACGAGTTTTAGTGGAAGTACGAAACGTTCGAGGTAAAATCTTGAAAGTCTGGCTGGCATGCGACATATTCAGCAAGTTATTGAAATACCGCGTTTCACATATGAATCGAACTGAACAAGAACAGCATTCATATTATTCTCGATACATATATCCGCGGTTGCGGATAAAAGTTATGCGTACATTTTCCACTGCGTTTTACTCACTGTTTCGTTAATTTCTCCATAATTCTTTTTCTACCTTTCGTCTATACTACGTTCATTCTCTATATTCAACATTGAAGTATCACCTAAATTGAAACAACATGGTTTAACGTATCAACTGACAGTTGTAGCAAATACGTACACTTCTTGTATGCAAATATCGAAACATTTCAAGCGTTGAGATTGAAATATTTTCTAAACTGATGAATAATACTCTGATGCATTGAACTGGAATAAAATACTCGTCGTGATAAATAATAAAATATTCTAGGTAAAGAGGTCACTGTTAGTAATCGAAACATTGATGCTAAAGGATCTGACTAAATAAAATTCTTCTCTCGTAGAAAACTTTTCAAAATTTGAAATTCGACTGTTCAAGTACATCGTTATAAATCATAATATCATTAGTACAAAGTATCAATATACATGTCCACGAAATCATGATAATGATATATATATATATATTTATTATTCAATAAGATATATATATTTATTTGTTATTCTATATATATATATTGAAAATATAAAGCTATTTTGCAACAACAACAATAAACATTAAACGATCTTTCACGGCAGAGGAATTTTTCATATCCATCGTCTAGAAATGCTTCATCTTGGAATTATATTCTGGATATTGCGCATCGCGACGAAATAAAGTTATTTCATGGAAAGATACAAATTGAAAGTACAGTATAAAATATTCCCCTCCCCCCCAGGAGCTGTCGTTTTCAAGAAAATCGAATATAAAGTTCCGTATATGAGACCGAATGATGAAAAAAAAAGAAACACTGCTCTTTGTGTCTTGCGAGAGGTAAGTGAAACAATTTTTTTTTCCAAAGCTCTCTGAAACATCATGCGACGAGGATTTTCATTCAGGAAATCTCCTGACACGTTGATGTGTACGAAAGTGTATTTATTTTCGCATGGAGTTTTGAACATTGGTCAGTTACGCAAATGGTCGAGCGAATGATTTTGTTGTTAGTCAGCTTTCGTGTTATTTCGTTATCGATCGTGTGTGTCTGTTCCGAGCTAGCATAACGTTTAGAAACGTTAACAACAACGAGGTTCGAGAGTAATTGAATGAACTTTCAGATTGTTTGTTTGTTTGTTTGTTTGTTTGTTTGTTTTTTTACTTTTTATTTCGTTGGAGCTATATTGTAAACGTGTAATTTTCTTTGAAATCCATTAAAAGTGAAAATGTAGTTAAATTCGTATCAGAGTATGCTGAACTAGCTATCATTTTCGTATCAGATTGTTAACATCAAAATTAAACATTAGTTCAATTAAATACAACAGATATTTATAGTAAGAACATATTGAGATAATACATAAATGTGAGATTTTTTACACGAATTATGAATAACTCATGCCAATGGTGTTTACTTCTTTACAGATTTATTTTCTTTCTAATCTCTTTCTTTAATGATATTGAGAGAATACTATACCGTGCCTCATTGTAATCATGATGATGATTATTATAAATATTTGATGAATCTGTTAATTATTTTCATCGTACTCGTAAATGATAATAAATAATAATAAATAGTATTGTTATTAAAAATGAAAATTCTGATGAACTTGTCGATTATTTTTGTTCGTACTAATGGCTTACATTGTCCGTAAATAATAATAATTATTATCATTGAAATTAATATAAATTATTTTTCCGTACATAAATTACATAGATTTTATTTAATTTATACTTTATACAATCCAATTTATATTTTATTATTTAATTTACATTTTATTTAGTTTATATTTATTATTATTTAATTTATATTTTATTATTATTTATATTTTATTATTTAATTTATACTTTACACTTTGCACAAATCATAACATCAGACGAATTATTTTTTTTAAATATACTCGACTTGACTGATGTCTGGTAATTTGGATATCTAAGAAGTAAGTAACAAATTATGAATGAAATTAGTAACAACTATTTCGCGTAAATAATTTTTCTCAATAACTAAATTGATATTTTAATTTCATCGCTGACAGTCCGATATAAATTACAGGATTGAATCACTCGATATTATCTCAATTGCTCGTCGTGCTAACAAACACATTTAATCGAAATTATCGGTTTTCATCGAATTTCAACATGTCGATGCATTCTATATACAAATTTACCATAGTTCAGTATCTTTCTGTCGGATTAAAAAAAAGGAAAAAAAAAAAAGAATTACAAATCTGTTCTTTTTCTGTGACTTGTGCATATGTATAACGATATTTACAAAAACATACACACGTGTTATCTACTGTATTACTTGTCGAGCGTATGAACGTATAGAATATCATAAAAATATCGTTTCTTCTTTCTCTATTTTTCTTTTTTTTTTTTGTTCTTCTCCGTTGTCACCGAGTTCTCGCGAAAGTAGCTACGCCGACTAGAGTAGTGCAAGCATGCGATGAAGCATCGGGGCTGTTTGCTGCTGGTCCTAAATTACGTCGTACGAGTTAAATCGTACGAGTGTGTACACAGTCCTCAGAGTTTTTCATCCCTTCCAGGCAAAAGCGCAACTTCGTGACGACGCCACGCGTGGAAAAGTTTCTACCTTTCGCATCGGTCTTTTCTTCATCTACGTACGATATATTATGAAAATTATGAAGCAGGAACATCGTGCAAATTACACCGAATTTTCCGAATAAAGTTTCCCTTCTTTGAGGCTTCTCACTAGCGATTTGCTTTCGCGAATGTTACTAAATTGTACGAAAATTTCACGTAACACGGCGACTTCCAACAAAATATTTCAATTTTTAGAATTTTATGAAAGAAAAAAAAAATAATAAATAAATAATTTGTAAATATATATATATATATATATATATATATATATATTTACAAGTAGGACCGTAGAAATCAATAGTCATTGAAATCCACTGGTGGATTTATGGATTTATTCTTCGGTGAGATAAAAATCTCATTCAAGATGAGATTTAAAGAACTCATTTGAAGAAAATTAGGAAGACGAATCGGAACTCGTTAAAAGAGCAAAAAAAACACCAAATTACTACTGAATTAGAACTATCGCGAATAAACGCGATATATAACAATGAAGAAACACGAAGAAATCAATCAGAAACGAATTTCTCCCTCGTGTACGTGTTCGCGGTACGTACGATTGTAAAAATCGATAATCAATCTGAGATCACCGTAGATTTATCGTCGGACGATGAATCGGAACTCAGTTAGAAGCCAACAAAAAAAAAAAAGAACAAAAAATTACCAGCAAGATAGAAAGGAAAAAGCACGATACGAAGAGATGGACAGGAATAAGTTACTTTTTTGAATTTCACTCTTACGTATTCGCAGATAGTCGCGCCGAAATGAATAGTGAATTTATATATACATATATATATAAAAAGATAAATTGCAACATATAGCACGCACACGTTTTAATTAAATCAATCTGCCTCTTAAAATGAAGGAAGCTCATTCTCGCCGTGGCCTGTTCTATCTTCGGTCTCATCAGTGGTATAGGCGCTTTCTACACCTTCATTGATTTCACCTAGCTCTATCGGTAGACCATTCTCTAACATCGCAAGATTACACGTATTTCGATGTTCACCGCAAGACTTGCCGAACTGCCGATAGTTAAACGAACCCTTCCCCGATGCTTCGTAACGAACGACGATAGCCAAAGATTAGACTGTGTTACCCGAAACACTGAAATGTGTAATCTTGCTACTGCATGAGAAACTTCGTGCGAAAGGCAAGCATCAAATTCTATGTCAAATATATATATATTACCGAATGTATATAGTATATAATATATTATTATTAAATATATAATATACCGAATATATTAGATGTTATTATTAAATATATAATATATATTATATATATATCCTCTATATATTACTATATTAAATATATATAGTATATAATATTATTATTATATATATAATATACCGAATATATTAGGTGTTATTATTAAATATATAATATATAATATATAATATATTACCGAAAGGATAAAGAAGACAATGTATAAATGTATTCGATAATTTGCTGTGTTCTTTCGTTAAATGTTAACTTGGAATTAAAAAAGTGAAAAAAAAGAACTCCAAATCAAATACACAAAATCCATGAGAAATTCTTTAAAAAGGATGAAAATATTCATACATACGTTAGACAGAAAAATTTATATACCTTAAACTGTCGTCAGTTTCGTGAAAAAATATTTCGGACAATTGACTTGATTTTATTTTAACACTTTACCGACCGTGTATTAGCGGTGAATAGTTAGCCGATTAATAGGCTACCGGTCGGTAAAGTGTTAAAGAATGAAGCTTCCGCTTTGTTTCGTTCAAAGATCGATTACTTTTTGATCGTGGGATCAAAAAAAAAAATATTTTGCATGCTAGATCTATTCGTATGCCTCGTCTGTGATTCTAGATCTAGACGTTGCACGATTGTTCATCAATTTTTTTTAAATATACATTTTCATATTCCGCTGCTGCTGTTTCCGAAAGAATTAATTAAAATTGCTACTTTTTTAAAAACACCTAACTTTAAATCGTGGAAACTCGTGTCAGAGAGAAATTACAGTACAAGGGATAGAAAGAGGCAATAATAGAAATAAATGTACAATGTACAATGTCGTGTTCGAACTTTAACGCCGGATAATTTATTTAACGATTCAGAAAACCTTTTTTACCGTGTGTTTATTCGGATCGACGCTCGCACGAAATGTCAATTGCGATTCTACGTAATGGCGGGACAAACAAGAAATAATGAAAGCAGATGGTACGTGTGTTGATCGTCTGTACACGATGCCCGATCAGATAAAACTATGAAATATATATATAGATGAAACTATAGATACGTGAAATATCTACGCGCGAATCTGATAAAAAAAAAAAAAAAGAAAAGAAAGCGTCAGTCGCTTTCCACGAAATTCTTTCAAGCGTGACAGTTGAAACGAGGCGTAAGCTAATTAAAGACGGCGCGAAATGTAAAACAGAATAAAAAGAAAAAAAGGATATTGTATGCCGATGAAAGGCGTTGCTGCCAAAATAAAAAAAAAAAAAAAAACAAGAAACGTCGCAGTCTTGCAACGTCGAGAATTTATATTTATATTACGTATTTCAGTTCAGAAATATAATATCACAGAACTTCGACGTACAACGAGTGAAAGTAAAAATTTTATAGAGAGTCTTACTTTATTTTTTTTTAATTCAATTACTATTTTTAATAATGTGAACGATAGATACGCAAATCGGATAGAAGTGTCCAGTGTCTACATTATGTCTGGTGTTTGTGTGATGTTA
Organism: Tetragonula carbonaria; assembly: GCA_032399595.1. Taxonomy (NCBI): domain Eukaryota; kingdom Metazoa; phylum Arthropoda; class Insecta; order Hymenoptera; family Apidae; genus Tetragonula; species Tetragonula carbonaria. The sequence goes on from JAUCRC010000020.1 coordinate 1,429,577, forward strand.
CAGAAACAGTATGAAAAATATAAACAAGTCAAATAATAGAGTTAACAAAATAGACTACGAGATCTTTGATATGATATATTAAAACACAACTAGCAAAAATTATAAATATTAAATTATACAAATAGCATGTATAACATACAAACACTAAATCTTACAATTAAACTTCGAACTCATATTTCAACTTCAACGCTGAACCGTGCGAAAAATGATGAATTTGTAATTTTTAATAGAACCTACAAAGAACGATGCAGCTTTCAAGATTAAATGAAAGCTTCTGCATTTTTTATTATACGTGCATATTATATTTATACTATGTCGTGAGCTTCTCGTGTGAAATTCTTATTCCTGACACTTAAGTGATCTTTTTTTCTTTTTCGTAAAATTAACACTGGCTTCCATTAATATTCGTACGATAAAATTACATACAATAGCAACGTGTATGTTCGTGTATATATCATTTCGCACGTACGAAATTGCACAAGCATTTTCCAGTCTAGTAATAAGGAATTTTCTTCCCCCCCCCCCTTTGTATTTCATGTATCGTGTACTTCGAAAAAAGAAATAGAAAAAAATATCCAGCAAATCGGATATGTAAATCAGAATTTAAATATCGTAACGAAACCTCGTTTTTACACGTGTCACTCATACTCTCACGCAGGAAGATATCGCTGACATTTAAAAAAAATTCGAAATTCCATCGGAAGATACGTGTTTTGTTTCACCGTGTGTGTTTTCTCATTTAAAATCGTTCGAGTCATGTTTTTCAACGTCCCTCTGTTATTATACGGGACGAAGGAAATATTCGAATGTTTCATTAAGGCATCGAATATTGTGGCACGATAAACTGCGAATTTTTATGCATTTTGCAGGAAATTTCTAGATGCACAATTTTGTACAGAATGCACGTGCAGAACGATATACACATGTATGAAACATTTAAAGTGCATCATTTTCTATAATTTCGCTGTGATTTTCTATTCGACATTTTACTCGTTTAATTATTGGACTTTTATAGAAATTCATATTTTTAAAGAACTAATTTATATTTATGTTTTTGTATTTGTATTTATCATTACTATTTATTATTTTTATTTATTTTTCAATATATTTATATTAAATAGCCTAGCAACTTAAAAATTGAAATTAAATATTTAATCAAGTAATTGAATAAATCGGAAAGAAATATCGGAACTTGAAAAATTATTTCGCGTACTGTAATTTGAGTATTTTATGTATATCTGTTAATATAGTCTGTTAATTCATAAAAGCTACTAGAAGAAATAGAAAAATCACGATAACGGATTAATCTCGGAATTTTTAATTTGATTTAATATCAATATCGAATGTGAATTTCTGCATTTTCACAATTCACGAATAAAGAGACAGAAACTTGAATAGAAATTTGTGGATTTTACTTGGACTTTGTTAAAAAAAAAAAAAATTTTTAAATACATAAAAATCCTCAGTATACTAATTTCCGTCAGAGACAATGTAAAATGGTATAATATGTTTAATGCGCTTAATATACTAAAAATAGTGTAACAAGTATCTTCAATTAAATTTCTGTAATGTGATGCAAATTCTTTTGTGATCTCACTGTGATCTCGAGCAATAAATAACTAAAACTCGTTTTTTTTTTGCAGCAGCGTCTAATGACGTTTATTTCTTGTTTCGAAATAAGCGTTGTTAATTGCCATTGTGGCAATATCTCTCGCTAAGTCGATGTTGATTCATCGAAACGTTGAAAGTTAAAGCGTGACTAACGTGAATGTTCCCCTTTAAAATTTCGCGACATCTGATGTGACCTGTGGTATAATACCTATCGACCTATAGTGAACGCCTATAGCTCTCTGCATATGTATGTATTTTCGCATTTCCGAGTGTCGTTAATTATAATACTGATACATTAATTCATTAAATTTTACTCAGCAATAAAATGTTAATTGAATGACTGTAGTTTACGATACAAAACGTAAACATCGTTCCATCCATGACTATTATACGAAGGATGAGGAGGGGAGGGGAGGAGGAAGAAGGTATCAATTATATGAAACGAAAGTGTTGATACTATTCTCTGTGTCTATATTGTTGACTGTTGATGAAATAAAATTTCATTTAGAAAAATATATTTATTTATTTATATATTTATTTAGTTACTTAGTCATTTAGTTACTTATTTACTTAGTTACTTATTTACTTATTTACTTATTTACTTATTTATTATCTAACTAAATTTAAAAGAGAAAATGATTCGATATTAGATGAACATGTTATAAATAAAGGCATAAACCTGTATGATCTATTGCTTTATTAAATATTATAAAGATTGATCCATTATTCTGAATACGAATTGGATTAATCGAATAAAGTGAGTAAACTAATCCGCGATAATATTTATCGATTAACGTTACGACATATTAACATATATGAATTTATTTCTCCTTTCGCACGTAGTAATAATATATATATTTTTATAAATATAATATTCTATATAAATTCTTATATATATTATATTATAAATTAAATTCTAAATATAATAAATTCATATAATAAATATAATAAAATTCTAATTCTAATTCTAAATAAATTATAAATATAATATTCTTATAAATATAATATTTTATAATAAATTCTTTTCATATAAATGAAATTTTAGAATTTCATCGAGGAAGATTGGAAGATCGAATTTATGATTCGAAATTGAAACGAAGCTTAGGTTTAAAAATTAAGAATGAATATTTTAATCAATTTAGCAAGGAACAACATTCTTTAAATTTAATCGTAATGTTTATGTCTCGATTAAACATTAAAATAGTCTCAGTCAAAGCCTGATTAGGTTCTAGCCAGGATATCTCGTGTTTTCATTCTAGATAGATTACGTCTTATGTGTTATGTTCAGAGCAAGACAGTCATTGTTTCCTTTGTGTTTCACATACAACTTCTAATAATCTATTATAACTTTATGATCCTCACGTTACATTTTCTCGTATTTTTTTTTTCTTGCACTATATATATTACACGCTAACAACACGTATTTATGGAAACCCGAGGAATATGTACGGAGCAAACCATAGTTGAATGTTGGAGAAATTCGAAATGTGCAATTCAAAGCCAGATGATATCAAATTTGTTACTCTTCTGTTATTACGTTGTATTTTGACCGAGAGAGAGTACATACATAAATAATTTTTGCGTGTTGTAGCACAAACGTTGCCCATTAAGCGATTGCAGAGAGCAGAAAACAAACGCGATGAAAATGAAAGTAGAATATCAACGCCAAAGCGTTTCCATGTACTCGAATTTTTCAAGAGAACGAACGAAATGCAATTGCCAAATATCAAATTTTTCAGAAAAAAAAAAGAGAAAGTTACCATTTTAGATTCAAAGATGCTAATCCTCTTTGTTCCTTGGATTATTTATACACGAAAATGCAAGAACGTATCATTTTAATAACTAAAACGATACTAAAATTTTATTCAACATGTTATTTTCAATTTTCTGGTAGAACGTGTATATTAAATCTGATTGATAATTAATAAGAGTAAACGATGACTGAGCATTTGGTATTTGATGTTTCTTTTACAAAAATCTTTTGAATCGTGCAAAAATCATCGTTTAAACAGCTAATGTTCAAGCGAGTGATTTTTCAATCAGTCTGTCAATTCAGAATTGCTAAATTCTGTTGTTTAACTATGTTCGACTATGAAAGAGAATTTCAATAATTGATTCTCATCGTTGTGATCATCGAAAAATATATATTATATTAATTATTTCAATATCTAATGTTTCTTCACACTCGTACGTTTATATATTTAACACGTTCAGCTTTTCTTTTCATTTCATTCGTATTTTATTGATCGTATTTCTTCATACCGTAGAAAAAAAAATCACATTCTTGATAAACTTTTAACGATCAGCTCGAAAATTACTAGTAATAAAGTAATAATGATATTTCATTAATTTTTTAATACTCAACATTAATAGCGTTTCTACGTGTTTCGCTTCAATTCTAATTTTCTGATGAAATTTCAACAAACTGAAGTATATATATATATATATATATATATATAACATTATTATTATCACGATTATTTTCTTATAACGATCAAATTTCAATAAATTTGTTAAAAATCACATTCTTGATAAACTTTTAACGATCAGCTCGAAAATTACTAGCAAAAGTAATAATGATATTTCATTAATTTTTTAATACTCAACATTAATAGCGTTTCTACGTCGAAATTTCAACAAACTAAAGTATATATATAACATTAGTATTCTCACGATTATTTTCTTATAACAATCAAATTTCAATAAGTTTGTTAAAAATCGCAAAACATGTAAATAGGATACTTGTAAATGTCGTTTGACATCACTCGAACGTAAATTGGTTGATATATATATATATATACATTCTATGATATGCAAACATTTCGTTTATTATAATAAAACGTTGTCGTCGGAACGTCATAAATGATAAATTGATTTCGAATGAAATAGGATGGAACGCGGATATCCCAATGGCCCTTCAACGTATTAGACTGCTTTCAAACTCTATGCATCCTTAAGGCCTTCAGGAATTATTCCGTACTTGACGACTTCTCCTCAATCCTTGGCGTCCAATCTCGAGAGGAAAATTCGATGAATCGATTTTCTTATATAAAAGAGTACTACGTGCACTATTCTAGAAAAGTACCGAACCCGACGAATGTGTCCGCGTCTGTACAAAATTTTGGAAAAATGCAAACGAAACGCTAGTCGATTATTATCGTTGATTTATCACACACGTTATTAAGGAAGAATGTTTTGCAATTTCTCTGAGAAATTGAAAAATTGAAATTAAAATTAAAATTAAAATTAACGACAGGTTGAAAAATTCTATTAACAAGTAATAACATCGCACAATGTGTAACTAATAATATTTTATTTTACAATATTTAATTTTGCAGGTACGATGATCGGTAAATAATAAAATCACCGTACTACAAATAACTATATCTATATATATATATATATATATATATATATATATATACACTTTATTATTAATATTATTATTAAACTGTACCACTATGTTCGAATAATATTTATCCATTTCAACGTTCGAGATATTATATTAAAATAAATTATCCCTCGTAATTGTAATATCAACGCTGTAATATCAATTAATATCGTTTCGAAAAATATTTTTTGACATTATACTACGAGCAGCTTGCTAATTGAATCGATTTCGATTAATTTCGTTTCAATTTCAATATCTTCGACGTCTTTTTATTGTGCAATCTCATTTAAAAGGAAACGTAAAGTGAAATTTCATTTCGCGTTAAAGTATTTCGAAATTGGACGCTTTAGATTCTACATTTTTTTGCTCTCTTTTCTTTTGTAACAAGGATGCGTTTCGCCATATTATTTATTTAATTTACTTTGTTGCTCTGTTGTCCAAGCTTGCTTTTATGTTTGCTTTGCTCTGTTGTAATAAAGTGTAAAATAAGAGTAATTGGAAAAAATCCAGAACTCGACAGAAGGGTTGAGTTTTACCTTTACAGAAAGTATTACTTAATTATATAATTTAATTGTGTAACAATATAAACAAATCTACCTGGAATAAGTGAATTATTTTGTCTAATCTTTGTTCGTGTATGTATACATTTATAGCAAGTAATTTATCAATACTCTAATCTCTCACTGAATATATTTTTACTTATATAGAAATCACAAGTAATAAAGATTCTTTTGAAAAAATATTTACATTAAACAAATATGTATATGTGTTATTTTACGATATAATAATATAATAATATAATATAATAGCACTATTATATTATAATATCACTAATATTAACTATAATATTACAACGTAATATAGAAAACTTTTGTTAAATTTATTAAATTTATATATTTATATTTAACAAATGTAATACTATAATATCACTGTTACAATACTGCAATAAATATCACTTTGTATTATGTTTGATAATATTATCATTATTATATACAATTATATACTGTGATAATGTGACAATACATACAGTCATAACATTAACTTAATCAACAATTTATTACGCAGAAAATTTTATCAATTTTTCAATTTTATCAATTCATCAATTTTATCATTCAAGTTGTATCAATTTTATCAATTTCATAAATTTCATCAAATTTTTCTTACAAAAGATGTTAGGTGTTACGTATTGTTTACAACAGCGAGTAGGCGAGAGAGAGAGAGATTGTATTAGTATTGATAGTGCGTGTTTGTGTATTGAATAAGTACACATATACCTAGATGCTGCATCACTCACAGTTCCTGTAGTATAGTAACGAAGATAAAGTGTGGAAAGCTTCGTAAGCTTCGTTGCAACCTGTGGACAACAATGATTTACTGAGTGAGCTTTAATCGTCGCTCTAATCATGGAATAATGAACAACAATTGATATTAAATGTGAGCATAAACAATGAGCAGTGTAACACTGCTGCTACGTATAATAATTTATACAAATTGGAGGAAGTTCGAGGAAACGTGACGACGTCGCCGATATTTAATCGTTTCACCAGTGAAAACGATTTTTATAAATAACGTATTTTCACACTTCGTGTTTCCTTGCGATGAAGTGATTTATGTATGTAAATGATTTATAGACTGCGGATGTGCATGCAATTTCGTGCTCTTAGAAGCCGAATGTAGCCTGAACAGAGATTTGTTCCATGCGCTAGATATCATGGGGGGATTTAGAGCTACAAAGAAAAAATGCATGTAGAATGTACGTAATACACGAAACTACAGCTCACTCGAAACTCTCACTAGTTTTCTGATTTTTTCATTTCAACAATGTGAATCTTTATCTCGTTGATATGTAAATTCGCGAAAAATATGCATAATGCACGAAATACTGTAGAAAACATCCAAGATATTTCCACAGATGAGATAAATATCTATCCATTCTTTTCATTTATATTTCCATAATAAATGAAATGTGAATTTCCATGAAAATATACATAATACACAAAGCTATGGAGAACATCCAACATGCAGTATTTAACGGACAAACTTTAAAACTATTTAATTTCTCTCTGTTTCTTTTCTTTACTTTTTTTTTTTTTGTTTATTTCCATATTCTTCACATGGAGATAAATAAAAACATATAAATTCGCAGAGAACCCGCAATCTAATTGCAACAAGAACTTTCTTCTATCCGATTCTTCTTTTTTTTTATTATACGTATTTACGAAGAAATACGTATAATAAACGTATAAGCAACGAACTTGGGAATTTCAATCTCCGGCGAGTTTTCCATTCTTTTTCATCAGTTTCATCTAATGAATCTCTAAGTTGTATCAACGACGATCCGAGACGATTGAATCGTCTCTCATCCCTAACAGCGCCGAGTAATCTTCAGCTTTGCAAATGGTGACTATGCGATGTTCGAAGGTTCACCAGTGGACAGGGTTGAATTAGATCTTCAAGAAACTATTTCCGATAGATTGCTGAGGTTCACCCAATGAGAATGGGTCCAAATAGATCGTTTAGAATCACGTTTAGTGATATATAAACCTTGCTCCTCGACTATGTTGACAATCGAAACGATTTAATGATTTTATAAGAATATTAATCCTCGATAGACAGATAGCCGGGGCTATCATCGAGATTTACTACCGACCGAGGCAATAACTTTAGCAGTAACAATTTTATAAAAATATTAATTTTCGGTGGACAATCAGCTAGTCAGAACAATCACGATCAGTATGTTATATAATGCAGTGTTAATTTTATAAAAATATTAATTTTTAATGAATAATCAGATTGTCAGAGCTATCATTGGGATTTTCTACTGATCGGAACAACAATTATCAGTACGGATAGCTTGGCAGTGATAATTTTATAGAAATATTAATTTTTAGTGGACCATTAGATAGTCAGAACTATCATGATCAGTATGATACGTTCTAATACAGTGTTAATATTATAAAAATATTAATTTTCAGATGAATAATCAGCCGATCAGAATTATCATCGAGATTTACTACTAATCAGGTGAACAGTTTAAACGACATATTAAAAAAGAATTAACGAAGCTAGTGTCGAAACTTTAACTAGGATAGAGCATGATCACTTATGATAGTATTTAATTTCTTCGTAATTGTAACAATTCAATTAAAGTAAATAACAATATATATTCTGATTACGTTGTATATTTATAGAAATATTAATTTTCAATGTATAGATAGTTAGATGGTAAGAATTATCATTATTATTATTATTATTAATTATATACTGCTGAAGTTTGAACGTTGTTTTCTTAATTACTTTGACTTATTAAAAAAAAAAAGGAATCGACGTGGTCGAGATCAAGAAAACTTTAAACAACATGATTATTTGTAATAATTTAATGTAATTTCTTCATAATTATAGTAATACGATCAAGAGTACAATAATGCTATACGTATATTCACCATTACATATACATATATACATATATACATATATATACATACATACATATATACATATAATTAATCACTCTGACTACACACACACATATATAATTAATATGTCAAATCACTCTGACTACATATATATATATATATATATATATATGCACACACACACACGTTGATGAAAATTCCATGTTTTTACGACGGTTCACATTTTTCGGAAATTATAACAAATCGCTGTTGCCGCGCTTCAGACTTCTGGTTATAAATCGCGTGCAATAGGAATTTTATCCCAACGTTTCGCTAGCATGGCAGCGAGCTTCCTCTGGGATCAAAAGATTTGTGATTGGCGATCAGTGATCCGTGATGTGAACACGGTCAATACATATAGTCGCGAACTACCAGAAATACGACATTATCAGTGTGTCGCCTGACCTCTGAGAAAGCCAAGCTAGCAATGCTTACGAAATGTCGGAATAAAATTCCTAGCGGGCATGGGAACTGCAGACTCAGTTACCGAGACTCGCATACACCCGTGGCCATGTAAACCAGCGAAATTCTACATACCGAGGCACAGGCTTTATTTATTATGTTAGCTACAGCGAGGAGCCACTGTGTACCAATAACAACGAGAAAGATTGTCAGTAATTTCAACTGATGTGAAGAAAGAGAAAAAAATTCATGCAACAGTCCAGTTTTACGGTCCAGTCTTGTTTTATAACATCTATCATATGACGGAATTGAAACGTACGTAGAAACATTGGAAAAACTGTCCTCGTAAATGGATCGATCATCGTTCCGAAGATTGAAGTTTCATTTTTTGTAACGACACTTGAAGACTTGTTGTACAATCTTTTTTCACTGTATTTTATTTAGTAACTCTAGTGTTTATTGATACATTGTTTAGTGACTTTGGTGTTTATTGATACATTGGTGTATTGACATTCAGTGACTTTAGTGTTTATTGATATATTGGTGTATTGGTATTCAGTGATTTTAGTGTTTATTGATATATTGATGTATTGGTATTTAGTGACTCTAGTGTTTATTGATACATTGAGATTTAGTGACTTTGGTGTTTATTGATACATTGATGTTTAGTGACTTTGCTGTTTATTGATATATTGATGTATTGGTATTTAGTGACTCTAGTATTTATTGATACATTGAGGTTTAGTGACTTTGGTGTTTATTGATACATCGGTGTATTGATATTCAGTGACTTTAGTGTTGATTGATTCTATTAATAAAATTGCGTGTTAATTTCAAGGTGAAACTATTAATCTATCATTGAATAAATATCATCATCAATAGACTGCGAATGTTACGTGCAAATTAACATTTTTGTCGAAATGAAATTCGATCAGAAATCATCGTGTACTCTTTTATTTACCATCGATACAAATGCACAATAATTAATTTATTCAAAGAACATTATAATGTTAATCATATTTCGCGTGCATTTCACAAATTTTTGCATCATCGAAATCTCTCCGAAAAATTCATAAAAATCCATGGTCTGCTCGAGTTACGAAGAAGCAAGTAAACACCGGCGATTAAGATATAAAATTCTCTGAAAATTAACTACGGAACATTTGAAAAATCTACCATAAATAAAAACGTCCGGCGAGTCTAGAAAAATCTGAATGACGCGGGCAAATATAATATAATGCTCTGTTCATAGATTAAACATTGAATTCCCGCTTGCTCACAGGAATACCATAAAATACCAAAACCTATCCTGTGAAATTGCCGAGCCGAGAGGATTTTAGCGTGTCCCGTTCGTGTTTGAACGAGATTATCGACACGGGGTATCTCGTACGCCAATTTAATTTCGCGCGTCTGCTTTATTATTGTGAGAAAGGGTTTTCTCATAATTTCGTGGAATTCGTTAAGATGTGTTCAGAAAACGTGTTGCGTTAAGAAATCGAATGGTTCTTCAACCGAGTAAAAAATAATTCCGTACAATATTTTATGTATAATACTTTATATTTTATATATAATATATAATACTTTATATTATATAATATATAATACTTAATATTTTATATATATATATATATATATATATATGTAGAAATGATTTTGTCACCAAAACGATCGTTTACTGTCTTATTTACAGAAACGAGAATACGATTGATCTAACATATATTACATATAATACAATCTACATATATAATATATTGCATACAATATATATATAATATATTACATATAATACAATCTATATATATAATATATTACACATAATACAATCTAAATATATAATATATTACATACAATACAATCTATATATATAATATATTACATATAATACATAACATATATATTACATATATATTACACACACACACATATATATATATATTTAATTATGCCTTCGTATAAATAAATAATATATTACATGTATACATACAATATATTATATATAATACAATCCATCGATTAGAACGTTTGATTCAGTTTGCCACGATTAATTTAACACGAATGTGAAATTGTGCACGAATGAAAAATCAATGAAATTTTACGACTACGCGGAAAATAATTTCGAGTAATTATGGATTAAATGGATTAAATTCACGAAAAATTTCGCAAAAGCGGCAAGCTCGATGCTGCCACTTTCGATTCAGCACAAAGTTTATTCTCCACTGAATTATATTACATTAAAGTTCATAATCAGCGACTCCTATTTATTTCCGTACAACTTACTTAATGCACTTCACAACTTCCTGCGATATATAATAATTTGCCGTGGAAACTCTGCCTTGATTTCGTTTATACTATTTCGAGTCATAAATTAAATTGCCGTCTCGTTTTGATGTTTACGGACAGCATGCATCGAATATTGTTGCCGCAATTAAACTTCAACGAAGTTTCGAACTACCTGTTGTTAATTATGTTCGACGCGAGCTGATAAACGAACGAAATTATTATCAATGATTGTAGAAATATTACATACTGGAAGAAAGTTTCTAAATTATCTCGTGATTATTTTTCTTTGCGCATTACGTGATAATATTGGTGTCATTGATTACATTTGCATCAATATATTTGTATTAAAAACATTTAATATTATCACGTATACAATTATATATTTTTTGTGTTATTTTATATATTGTATAATATAATATTATATGATATTATTGTAAGAACAATATTGAAAATATATAATTAATATTAAATTATAGAAAATTTCTCATTCAGTCGTGGGAATTTACATTGCTGTATAACTCTTTCTGGAAATACTTGAAACATCTAAATGATCTTATATCTTCTTTCAAAAAAAAAAAAAAAAATGAATGAAATCATCGTGCCATCGTGATAGTTTGACGTACCATTATATCCATAAAAGACAATAAATTCCGCTCGAAATTCACTTATCTTTACTTGATTTTGTTTTTAGTGACAAATCTTTTAATTTCCTCGCTGTTAAATTTTCCATTATACATTAAATATCGAGAAGTCACATCTGGTTTATTATTCGAAACAACAACAACTATCATATATATGTGTTTTCTTTCTGTTTGATTTCGCGTGGTACGTGTTTTCAAGTATCTCGGTCTTAAAAGCGCTCTTCATTTGCACTTTGCGACTCGTGTAATAATTAAACGCGTACGTCTTTAAATCGTCCCCTTGCTTTTGATCACAGCGATTCACAGCGCGCCAAACGAGATTACAGAGACCCGGGTGATTTAAAATTCCAAGGCAACCTCCTTCTTAACGCGTGATTAACGTTTCAGTGTTGTTCGACGTATCAAACGACGAGAGAGAGATGTCACTGAGATAAAAATAAGAATTAAAAAAACGAGAAGGTCATCGCGTAAATAATTTCGCTAAAAATAGAATTTGTAATTCACTCGATATTTTTTAAAACTGCGACACACAAAACAACAGATTGCAAATCGGCGTGTGAAAAATTAAAGAAAAAAGAATGAAATCAAATTGAAGTTTCTTCGCTGTAACTGAAATTAGAAATTCGTGTATTTTTAATGACAGAAGGAAAAGAAAAAAGAAGAGTGAGTTTTACATTTTCGAGAGAAAGTCGAATGGATCGAGGAGTGAAATAATATCAGAGTGATTGAAAAATAGGGGGTAGAAAATTTAACTCGCGATTGGCTTTGAATTCAAAGGTTATCTCGGGCTTTGCTCCGAGTTTCCAAGGAATTGGCGCCGGTGTTCACTGAAAGCCGTGACTTTCCTGCGGGCGAACCGCAGCGAAGCAGTTCGTCGCAGATGTTACGCGAATGAAAAATTTTTACAATCAGATTAGCCAAAAGGCGACGTGATACGAGAGATAACATCCCTCTGACAGTCGTCTCGTTGTTCGATATTTCGGGAGAACGTGAAGGCGATAAATATAGATACAAACGACTCCCTGTACGTCGTAGTGTTTGTGAACTTTCCTTTTAAAAATGAAATCGTTCTGAATATTCGAAGATTCCGCTTTCAGTTTACTCTAAGGCGTAACAGAAAATATCGAAAATATAGATCAATGTAACAGCGTGTAAAATAATAGAAACGTAGAAAAATATTCCTCTCGTGGCTACGTGAAACTACAATTCGTCGGTAGTTCGTAGATCGGGGCCAAATTTTTGAAATACATCGTTCATCTTATTTTATTTAGATATATTATATTAATTTTATATTATATTTTAGATTATAGATATCGGGGCAGATAGGCCAAAGTTCTCGCAGAGAGGATTCTTCTTCCAAAATGTTACAAATTATTGCAGCGTGCAAAGATATTAGAAGATTTTCCAGAACAGAAGAATTCGAACAATTAAATCCTTCACTTTTACAATGATCCCTCAGAATTCTCCCGAGTGATTCTTCTCTCGCCAATTTATGTGAACTTCGAACATCAGACGAGAGTGAGCGTCCGATCCAATTTCTGAAATTTCGCGGCTCGAATTTTCTAGAATTTTCTCGGAAGAAATAAATTTCTTTTCGAGAAAACCACTCGTTTCGACGGTGGAAACACTCCGAAATTCGTTGTCGAGCGATTCTTTTCTTTTTGCAGGATTTCAACAATTTCGAATATTGACGGAGAGTGCTTTTAAATTGCCTTGGAAAAATCCCGCTTGAAATTAATTTCTCTTCCCGAAAATTAATTAAACAAAATTGAATTCGATGAATTGCATGTCTTTAAACGCTTTGATTCTGCTGATTACCTGCATCTTCTTATAAATTAAATTAGACGGCTCGTCTAATTGGAATAACGAATTATCGCGTATGAAATTAACTGAAGCATCGTGTAATAATATCTGTCAGTGCGTCAGATATATATATATATATATATATATATATATATAATTATATATGGGCGCAGTCGGTGAATATCATTCTTTCGATAATTTTCGTTAAACGCCATCGATTTACATCGGATGAGATTTATTTTAATCGAAAAACCGATTCGAAAGTAATTGAATGTTGATTAATTTTTGAAAACCAATCGATGTCTACAAAGACGACGTTATTTATATATATATATATATATATATATATATATATATATAACGGGATTAAAATATTAATCGAAACTCCAGCGACATATTACGGGCGTATATATATTGTTCCCATAGTGTGTGTAAAAATATTCTCTACGAATTATACATACGTGGAAAAAGTGACGTATCCCTTCTCAACGTCAAAAGTCTACTTGACAAGTATTGACAATAATTGACATAACTACTGTCATTCATATTCGAATTATTTCGTAAAATATCCATTGACCTTATCATTTTTATGTCAATGTTGCGTGTATTAAACATTGACACATTTATGTGTGTGCGTATATATACGATACATATGTACATCTTTATATTACACGCATTATGTGTTGCAAATATTATATATTTCTATATTGTGCAACTTAATACGTATATAGATATCGGTAATTCGCTTCGACATTGTTCTGCCCGATGTTTAACTTTGTTATACCACGATACATATCAACTTGGTTCAACTATCATCCCTCGAGATTCCTAAAAGGAAGTTGTACGTATAATAGTTTAATAAGTCATAGTTCGCGGGGATAAGTTACTGTACCAATGATACGAGGTACGTCATGCAAGTACGATTTTACGAACAATGTTGAGAATTGGAAAATTTCATTGGAATTTAGATGATATGATTGATATTACATATTATGTTAATATGTAGAAAAAAGTTTTCAACAGTCATAGTACTTTCCAATGAGTCGAATGTTAATTAAATCTGATTATTTCTTTGTTTTTGTATTATACATTAATTTAATTTAATTTAATATAATTAATATAATATGTATTTAATTTAATATATATATATAAAATAATGTATATATTTTACTAATTTAAATAATTAGTATAATAAAATTATATTTAATTTCCAATAAAAAAATTTAAAACATAATATAAATAATTTTACTATATTTATTATTTTTTATCATCATATTAATAAATTTGAGATAATTAATATGAATAATAAAAATAATAAATATATTTATATATGTTTTAAGTTTTTTTATTGGAAATTAATATAATTTTATTATACTAATTATTTAAATTAGTATAATATGTATATTATTTATATATATATATATATATATATTAAATTAAATATATTATTAAATTAAATATATATTATATTAATTATATTAAATTAAATTAAATTAATGTATAATAAAAAAACAAAGAAATAACCAAATTACATCAATAAAATGTCAAATTGATAATTCATAATTGATATGCTGAATTGATGAAAAATGTAATTTATATGTTCGAATTAATGAGATAATTAACATAAATGTTACAATTGAAACGTGAATTCCATGAAATCCTGTAGAGAAAAGAAAAAAATTGAAATCTGTGAAATTCTTCACTTTCCGTATATATCATCCTTTCTCAAAATTGCCCAAATAAGCAAAAAAAGTTTCAGGAAAGATCTCTCGTCCTTCAATGTGTTTAATAGTTACTATTAATTCGTCCGATTGATCGCTATATATAATTTACATGGTTTCGATGCCTTTTGTATAAATTCAGCGAACGTAGAAAAAAAAAAGAACGTCAAACTGTCGTAAACATTCTCGCAATGAGATCGACATTAATTTCTCATTTTCTCATTGCGAAATTTCCCCAAATAAACGAACAAAGAGAAAGATTCCTCCGCTCCTTCTCGTCGCTGCAAAAAGAAAAAGAAAAAAGAAAGAAATCTCTCCTCTCGAACGGAGGATTAACAGTTACCATTAATTTGTCGACTAATTGCACTATGATTTAACACACAGTCGATGTAATACTCTCGCACTCGTTCAACGACACGTGACAGCAGGCATACTCTGCTGCTGACGAACGAAACATAAAACGAAAGAGACCGAAGGATTGCGATTATTTTTGCACGATCGCACGTTTTATATTCGTATGTGTGCACGTAGCCGAGGTGGTACATTGAACAGTATCTTTCTTGAACGTGAAGT
Source organism: Tetragonula carbonaria (assembly GCA_032399595.1). Classification (NCBI taxonomy): domain Eukaryota; kingdom Metazoa; phylum Arthropoda; class Insecta; order Hymenoptera; family Apidae; genus Tetragonula; species Tetragonula carbonaria. Next base: position 1,445,454 of record JAUCRC010000020.1, read on the forward strand.
AAGGGGTGGCACGTGGCGTACCTGACATTCGGTCTGTCTGTCTGTCTGTCTGTCTGTCTGTCTGGAGTTGAGGGCCCAGACCAACGAGCAATATAGATGGGATAATTGCAGATAATTTGCGGCGTCGATTGCTACGCGTTCTCCACTTCAGCCACCCTTCTCTCGTCAGCCACGTCCGTCCCCTCGTTCTCCAATTATCGTTCACCCCTCCTCCCCCCTTCCCACACCAAGCTTCCTACCACGTCTTTTCGCCACTCGAGTTTGCCTCATTTTGCTCGTCGAGAAGTAGAGAGCAGCAGCTTTTTGCTCGCAACCGGCGAAACCCGCGCGATCGCGCGAATCATTTACATGCGGCTATAACTTATAATGTACGACCGACTTGGAGCGCCATTGTTTTTTACGCGGTGCACATTCACAAACTCTCTCTCTCTCTCTCTCTCTCTCTCTCTCTTTCTGTCTCTCGTTGCACTATATATATATATATATATATATATATATATATATATATATATATATACTTCGTTGCAGCTTTTTCGTCGACCAGCGACTTTTGCGCTTGAGTAATTTACCAGCCATTTCTTTTTTTTCTTTTCTGCTTCTTCGTCGGCCAATTTGAATAAACACAACGTTGTCGCGCGCTGAGAACCTAAAGTTATAGCAAGGCGCCTCTATAGTTCGAAATTGGCGTTTCACACGCGTTTAGGTACACACCATTCGCGACATAGACGTTCCGATATAGTTTTAGAAATTATCGCGATGAGAAAGTAATGTAGAATCTTTCAAGCGAATCATCTTAATCTCGATACACACGTTTCGACGGAAGTTGTAATAATCGATGGGGGGTTGTCGATGATTGTCTGCGCGTGATTTTTAACGAAGTGTGTACAGATCTTTCGAAGAATCAACCATTTTGTTAGAAATGAACGTGAGGAATTAAAAATGCCGAAAATTAAGTAATCGACAATACTTGTCAATAGTAATTGTCGAGAATCAACAAAAATATCGACTTTTTAATATGACAGCACCAAGTACTTAATATAAAAATACTTAAATAAAATTACTTAATATAAATTACTTAATATAAAAATAATAGGTATACAAAGATGTATAAGTATACAAGATCAAAATTACTTTTTTAAAAAAAAAAGTAGATATCTTAAAGGCGGGGCGAAAATTAGCACATTTTTGTATTAACAATATGAAGAGTACTTCGTGCATGTGCGAATGAACACAATTATCATATATAAATTCAAATAACGAAGTAGGTGCACTGTAAATAAATATTATATTAAAAAAAGACGCATTGTACCGCGATGAGTTCGAAATTATTAAATGTTTCGAAATTTCAGGTAATTGATTAATTTCAGGTGTATGAAACACTGAATCATGATTGTCTTATTCTTCTCTACTTTCAAATTCAACGATATCTATTCTCCGTCAGAATTTCATTAAAAAAAAAAAAGAAGTCCCACTCTTTTTATGACAGCCCGTTATTATTCTGCAACCTTAATTCACGTCTCTACTTGTAATTATACGATTCCTCGTTACCAGTGAATAAAATCATTATCACTTAAAATCATTATCACTCCATGAGAACAGACGCGAAACTTCATGAAACGTCGAAGCGTGACGAGTGGCACTGCAAAAATTTCGAAGAATGTCGGTTTCTGATATCTTAATGAATATGGCTTTCAATGGTTGTCAGTTGATAATGCGGATTTCTATGAGTCCGTTATGTTTCTATCAAATTTATTGTAATTTAGAAAATAGCATCTGAATTTTTCTGCGAACAGCATTAGATATTGGATCGTTTTTAAATTTCCTATAAGTTCATAAAAATCCTCTATTGTGTATATGCTGAATTGAAAATTCTTGTATAATTTCTATAGGAAATATTGTGTGTGTGTGTGTGTGTGTGTGTACAATATTTCCTATAGAAATTATACATTATACAAGAATATATATATTACCCTTGAGCGATACGAAGACTCATTCCCACTGAAGATTCCGACCCGAGCGCATCGAACAAACTCTGGAAGCCTGAAGAAGAATCATCAGCCCCCCACCATCCGGATCACAGACGACCGGTACATATATTACCCTTGGGCGATTTTATGATTTGTATGATTGTATGTATGGGTAGGATGTATTGTATGATGTATTATAAGCCCGGGGGTGGGTCTCGTGCGTAGTCATCTCCTCGTGGTGAGATCTGGTAATTGATATCGTTTTAGAAACGTTAAAGTTTGTAAAAGGATATCAAGCTAAGAACTACGCAACCTATAGTTCAGTTTAAAAATATATACATATATATATATATATATATATATATATATATATACAATATTTCCTATAAAAATTATACAAGAATCCTCAATTTTTGAAGAGATTTCTTCTTAATACTATAAAGATGACGTTACTGTTATGGCGTTATGTGATCTGAAGCGCTTAGTGATCGATGATACTACTGTAACGTCATATGATTTTCAATGCTTAGCGATCAATGACTATGGTATCATATGTATAAAGAGTCGTACTACTGACTGCATAAACACAGTATCGTGTATAGATAGATATTCGAACAGTTCCGAAATTACTTCAAGTATATTAAATACAATTCAAATGAATTTTTTCTTTTTAATTTCACTCTAACGTGTGTACATTTGATGGGACATCAATTAGATAAATACAAATGAGAAAGCAACAATTGAAAGTGGCTGATGATTGATTTTGGCATGATGAATTTTTAATTCTCTCTATGCGTTTTTTTTTTATTATTATTATTTATGCTTTCTGAAAGAAAGAATTTCGTACACAAACGAAGAAACGAAAAATGTAACGTTAATGTTACGCGGATTGTTACATTAAATAAATGATTACATGACGATTACATAAGAAAGAGAAAGGGAAAAATTAATTGCAGTCGAAATGAAATACGAAAAATCAGAGAGGGGGGGACATTTTTTTGTAATTGAAATTAAAGCTAAACAACTTCGCTCGATGGAAAGTGGAAGGAAATAATCAAGTTTAGAAATTAAATAAATTAAGAAATTAAAGAAATTAACTTCAGTACTTGTACTTACTCTGATCCAGAGATATATATGTTACTATATCCATTGGATGGCAAATAGAGACGTAAAAATAACGCAGTTAAAAATATCGAAAAATATTACAAAAGGCAAACAAAATAAAGGTGCACCTAGAGAAATTAGATACGAACGATATATCAGCGCGTTAGTGGATTCGATAATTATTATTAGAATGATCCGGGGCCCGAAAATGTCGGAGGGAACGTGTCAGATTGTTGTAAGTGCGGCCAGGCAACGGGAGACTTTCCGAAAATGGCGGACTTAAAGTCAATAAGGCAGGGTAGCAGAAGTGATGAGCCGAGGAAAAGACCTCTCGCAAAAGTTTCGGCGAAGAGTTTCGATAAGTCGCACTCTTGCTCGTCCACCGCTGGCGAGAGACTCCGGGCGTGCTTATGGGCAATTTCATCCGACCATTCCCCAAGATCAAATCCAAGTAGTAAAGTTTTGCTTCTTAAGGGAACCGCGACAGATTGTACCGCTCGCCGATTTCTCGTTTTTTTTTTTTTTTTTACAACTTTGATACATTCGCTATTGCTGCTTTCATTTAGTGGTATTTTTCGTCGCGAGCGAACCCGCTTCAGATTCAGTTGGCGACGAAAAAATTGGACAAATTTTGTTCTCCCTCTCTCTCTTTTTCTGTGTGTGTGTGTGACACACATGCGATTCCACTAGATACGTTTTCGTTTCGCTTCTATAATTGCAATCGGCCGAACATTCTTCCGCTGTTCTAATTTTCTATGTACTGCTATAACTATGGGAATCAAGCGTTGTTAAATTGAATTTCAAAACGAGACGAGCCCCACTCGAGTTTTCACATGGTCGTTTCTAATAAATAACCGACGCTCTCTTCAATGACGAGAAATATATGTTTCAATTGTTCTGATGATTTCAACGCTGAAATATATATATATATATATGTATATATTTCGTAATTCTTAAAATTTTAATTTAGAAGCGTTTTTAATCCGGAGATTAATTTTCGACGAAGAAAAGCTTTATTTCAACTGCAATTAATGTTTCTCTCTCTCTCTCTCTTTCCCTTACGTTGTGAATGTAATAATTCATTTAATGTAACAATCCATGTTGTACAATACCGATGTGTTACACGTGTACTTTTTCATTTATACAAAAAATTATTAAATTAGAAACTTTGTGCTATTTTTATGAACAAAAATGCATAAATAGAGATTTTTATAGATAAAATAGAAAACTCATTACATTAGGGGTTAAATAAGAAACTCTATTAATATTATATATATATATATATATAAGAGAATTCTAAATTTTTCTTTTTTAAACTCTTTCAAGCTAAATGAGAAATTCTATTAATTATTAATAATTTAAAATCCTAAATTGTCAATGTGCCCAGTGTTCGACAAAGCTATTAATTTCATCGTGTTACTGTGTAGAGAAATTATTAGAATTTTCTAAATTTTTCTTTTTTAAACTCTTTCAAGGTAATTATCGAACGATCGTCACCAAAATGTTCTCTCTAGAGCAGAATCGTTAAGAGAATCTTCTCGTAAGACCAAAGTGTTAGTACTTTGGCATGCTTCTGCTGCACTACGGAATAACTTAAATTCATATAAGATAGCATTCTAGATTCCTTCAGAGAGATACTCTGTACTCCTCGCTGAAACAAAATAATTGAATTGACAAGAGACAACTTGTGTAACACGCGTGTAATACAACCAATAACGATTCGAGTCATAGAATTACAAAAAAAGAATCATTAATTATAGCTCATTATAAATTATTTCGTCATGGAGAAAATGATTTTGTACAGCAACAACACACGATGAATCACGTAATTGAGGAGACTGCTGTACTTTCTGATCATTTTAATGAACATTACTATCTACAAATTTATGATTGTCTGTTGCAAATTCACGATACTTGTTAGTTGGACTAACCTAACCTAAACCTAATCTAACACTTTTCCACTCCGAATACATTTCAGTGAACTAGGCTAAAAGAAAAAAAGAAGTGTAACAATGTGTAAACAGTGAACCCAATCTTTCAATTGAGGCACTTAGACTAACCTAAACCTAACCTAAACCTAACATAATCTAAACCTAACCTAACACTTTTCCACGCCGAATACATTTCAATGAACTAAGATAAAAGAAAAAGAGAAGCGTAACAACGTGTAAAAAGTGAACCCGATCTTTCAATGAGGCACTTAGCTACCTAAACCTAACCTAACACTTTTCCACGCCGAATACATTTCAATGAACTAAGATAAAAGAAAAAGAGAAGCGTAACAACGTGTAAAAAGTGAACCCGACAGCAAATGAAAGCTGTTTTATTTTAAGCAGCTGGCTGGGTTTAAAACACGTATCACGTATATGTACACGATATATATATATATATATATATATATATATATTCGTTGAAAGCAATTTAACTTTATCTCTAACGCGAAAACTCTTGACGTAGCCCGATTTCAAAGTCGTGAACCCACCACTTCCACTATGTGGAAGTTCAAAGAATGGGTTCAATGGTAGCCAAGTCATCTATGCAGGAAAGTTAGAAACGATTTTAAGTCGCGATGTGAAGCCAACTACGGGTGATCTAGCCGCCGCGTGAATTTTGGAAACGACAACGATATGCATTTTCTCTGATACTCTGATTTTTTTTTTATCGCCTCGATATACGTTGAAACTGTTCGCCCTGTTCTCTCCAATCCCTAAGTACATCGTCTAGGGTTTCTTAGAAATTAAATTGAATCGATATAATTCACGGGAACGCGATCGGGCACATCTCGCGGAAGAAACGTCGCGGTAACTCAATGTCGCTTTCTCGATCCCGTTAAATCTAGCACGCTTCTTGTAAAAAAGCGATGAATTTTTCTTTTCTCCCTTTTCAGATCCGTGACTCGAACTTCGAGGTATACAGCGCGGATCAAAGTGAATAGAATACGTACGAATACGTTGAAATATGAACTTACGATTTCTGGATTCGCTTTCGAGCGAAGGATCATCGAGGAAATTTGTGATAAAAAAAATATTCATAGCTCAGACATCACTGAATGTTTGATTTTTGCGGAAGTAAAAGAAAGAGTCGTTCGAAATACTTCTCCAGTATTGTCGAAGTTTTCATTTTAATTTAATTTCGTTCTTTCGTAGAAATGCGAGAATTCTGCACGCTCGACTCCAATCTCACTTCGTTACAAGACGAACACGAAAATGCGTTTCCAATCGTGTTTCTCTATTCGAATTGTTCTTCGTCATTTGTCTCTATGAGCAAGAATACCGAGGCTACGTTGCATGTTTCGGCAAAAGTTATCTGAAATGTCTACGTACACGTGCGTATATTATGTAACGTTGACTACGTCTATCTGTGTTACAGGGAGAGGATACGCGTACAGGTAAATGTATCAGTCTCCCTCGTAGTGAATTAAATAGACCATGGCTGGTCCAATCCCTGGCTTATTGGATCCCACCCCCAACCCCCTCGAAAGTGACCAGAGTTTCACTTACTGCCCTCCTAGTCTCTCTCGAGGGCATTGCGTTGATAGCCCACGTCACTATCCCTCGTCATACTCGCGGTAACATCCCTATTACTTAGGCATGATCACTTCTTAATTAACGTTCCGTCAATTCACGCGGTGAAACAAAAATTTACCAATATCCGGCGAATACCCTATCGACGATAGATTCACGCCAGTTAACAGTTCCTGTTGCAATGTTATTGTTGATTTATTTATTTATTTATTTATTTATTTACTTATTCGTTCATTAATTAATAAATATATATATATATAAAACGTTTTCGAGAGAACAGTTTTGTAATCGTTTACGTTCTAATTGTTATTCAATTTGCCTACCAATCGACGTGTTAATCATTCCTGCAGTTATTGCAAATTTATTGTTTATTATATATATATGAAATGTTTTTGAGAGAATAATTTTGTAATCGTTTGCGTTTTAATTGCTATTCAATTTGCCTACCAATCGACGTATCCAGTCGACGTGTTAATAATTCCTGCAATTATTGCAAATTTATTATTTGTTTATTATATACATGTGAAATGCTTTTGAGAGAATAATTTTGTGATCATTTGCGTTCTAATTGCTATTCAATTTGCCTACCAATCGACGTATCCAGTATAGGTATTAATAATTCCTACAATTATTGCAAATTGTGTCATCATTATTTGTGTTAATAATTATTTATGGGTGTTAATAATTCCTGCAATTGTTGCAGATTTATTATTTGCCTATTTTATATATATATATATATATATATATATATATATGAATAATTTTGTAATAATTAGATTCTAGTCCAATTCATTTGGATAATTCGATTCTGATTCAATTCATCTGGATAATTGGATTCTAATTCAATTCGTTTGGATAATTGGATTCTAATTCAATTCGTTTTGATAATTTTGTAATAATTGGATTCCTAATTTCAATCTTTTTGGATAATTGGATTCTAGTCCAATTCATCTGGATAATTTGATTCTAATTCAATTCATCTGAATAATTGGATTCTGATTCAATTCGTTTGGATAATTTTGTAATAATTGGATTCCAATTCAAATTGTTTGCAACAACAACGAAAGTTTAACAATACCTATCCAATGTTTCACGTGTGAAAATTCTTCCGTTGCTTTTTTTCAATTGAAAATTTGCTTACGTCAATGAATAGTTAAAAATGTTTCACTGCACTTGTACTTTTAAACAGTCATTTCTCTGCCACGAGCGTAGAAAAGCTGGTGAAACAAACGAACCAACTCAACGATTTCCTTGGAAGCCTGTTTGCTCATTCAGTATGTTCTTTATAAGATCATTTTCAGGCTGAAAAGGTGTATTAAGCCGTGGAGCGTTGTATCAAAGTCTTATTTATTTATCGCCCTAGTTGTGCAGGAGGAAGCTGAAAAAGAAATGGAAAGATACGTGTGAAAAAGGAACCGTGTAGAAAAAGGTAGAAACGATGCTAGATCAACGCTGATTCTCACGCCTTGAACAGGGATCTGTTTGTAGTTTAGGTCGCTACTTCGACTATATCTGACGAGAAATTCTCTACCAGTTAATTATTTCACCATGATTTCCATTGTTTCTCAACAACAGTCTTGCTCCTCTTCGTTTACTTCTAACTTTAAGAAAGTATATTAAATTCAATTCAATTTGCGAGAAGACTTTCTCAACGTTGTACGTTGAGAACTTCCTCCTTTATCTAAACTAACTTTTTTTATCTTTTCTTTTTCATGTATCTCGTTTCCACGGTTAATACCAAATAATTTGCGTTCGATGCGTGATTGCAAGCAAAGAATTAGGTTAGGTTTAGGCGTGTAATATACCAATTTCGTATTATTTAACGTAGCGAAGAAACCGAGTACTGCTCGAGTAATGCAACGTTTGGATAATGAATGTTCCACTGGGACCGGAAGTTATATTAACCTCGTGAAAGTTCGACAATTTTCTTTTGATTTAAAATTACCAAGTAGAATGATAACCACTGTCGGGCGCATTCAAAGCTTCTACATGCAGCAACTTGTTTTTTTCAACTAATTTCGATAGTATATCGAAACTGAAAGAATAACTAATAGAAATAATTAGAAATTACAATGACGGAAATAGAAAATTCATATACATGATGGCAACAACGTGTATTTGTATACTTGTAATTATATTTGTAATATACTAATATTAATTATTACACTTGTAATAGCATTCGCATATTGATTAATTAGGTGTAGTAGATTTCGCGTTTTCGTTTTATAGTGTTATTATTTGGCAATAAAATTTGACGCTACAAAAGTGGAATGTATAGGGTGGAAAGAAAAGTTTGTCCGTGGCTCATCATAGATGAATTCGACATATTTCGATTTATTTCAAGATCAAAGAAAAAAAATTTTTTTTCTTTTTTGTTCGTTGTATAAAACTTTCCCAAGAAACCATAAGTCGCAACATAATAGTTCTCTTGAAAAATTCTCTCAATCGTTTAACATTGCGGACGCGTGCGTTCTAACAGCGACTTTATGCTTCTGGATTAGATTTCACTAACATTCGATTTATCATAGTTGCAGCATTTAGCGTGAGTCTAAATAATCAAATGATGAAACTAACTATTCGAAATATAAACGTTACGAAGTATTCACGCGTCCAGAACCATAAAGTCGCTGTTAGAACTCAGTGTTAAATGATCGAGAAACCATTTTTCAAGAGAACTATTAGGTTCCTTGGAAAAGTTTTTCACCTTCGTGACGAGTAGAATACGACGTAAGGGAGGGAAACTTGTTGACCTTGAACCTTCAGCTGTGCAAATACTTCCCTTTGCGGCCATTGCGAAAGTTCATTATACTTTAAATATAAAAAAAAAAAAATGAAAAAGAGGACAATCTGCAAGTTGCAAAATAAATATATTCGAATTGATACGTTTTGAGAGACTACTGCTCAACTTCGAGTCTCTTCAATATGAAAATTACGAGGTAAATTCAATCTGGCAAATTCGTGGACAAGTAACGACAAAGAAAAAAGGGGTGAGGGGAGGGGAGAAAACAATGAGAGGGTAACATACCAGAGCGAAGGTAGAAACACTGACTAGAGATAGAGGGTGGAGGAGAGGGAAAAAAAACAGAAGGAAGAAAAGCCAGTTCGATTCTTAGAGAGACTGATAATTTACGGAACTTGCTGGATCAGAATCATCTTCTCGTTCGTTCGCAGGGCGCCGCCACTTCTCATTCTCCCTTTTCCCGCCCATCCGCGATTTAGTAGCCAATTTCCAAAGTGCGAGGCGTTGCTAGTACTTAGACTTAGACTCGCTTTTAGGAGATCGAATGGCATGACGGAATACGGAGGCGTCTTCAGCAGAAGAACGAACGAACGGAACTACGATGTTACAGTCTCGGGAGTTAGAAAATGGAAGGTTCAATTTCAATTTAAATAGTTCTTGCCTCGCCGAAGTGAGGCTCTCCCGAGAATCTTTCCCTTTAGTCAATACGTCCGTTTTCTTCGTCTAGTTTTCTAACAGGCACGCGCTTACGCTTATACGTGCCGCGTATATAGGCGTGTATGTGTGTGTATATACATACATATATATATATATATATATATATATATATATAAGTATATAGCAGGGCGTGGAGAGAAAGCGACGAAAAAGGAAATAAAAAGGGATATCCTTGCGAGAGAGGGTAGTTTTCTTGCCACAGCTGAAATCCAATATTCGGACAACGGCGGCGAATCTCGGCGAGTTCCATCTACCACTTACTCCCTCTGAAATTTATATCGCGCTTCAATCTATCTCGCGTTACATCCGAATCTTTTTTTTTTTCTTTTCTACAAATACAATAACGAACGGGCCGGCGGATAGTCGCGAAACATTTTCCTTTTTATTAGTTCTCCATCCCTTAGAAAAAGGTGTAACGTTGTTAGAACGACAAGTTTTAGCTGTGTTTTCAGTTTAACATGAGATTTTTGACGAACGTGGTTTGGTGGACAAATGAAAAGTAATTAATAGTTGTATATAATAGTAAGCGTCCAGTGATTTTTTTTTTTTTGAGTTATAATATCATGATGGCAGCTCAGGTTCAAGTAAGATGGATTCAACAAGGTTTAGGTTAGGTTTAGATTTGATGGACAAATGAAAAGTAATTAATAGTTATATAGTAAATAATAGTTGTAATAGTAAGTAATAGTTATACATAAAAAAGTAAAGTAAGTAATAGTTATATATAATAGTAAGTGTCCAATGATTTTTTTCTTTTTTTTTTTTCTTTTGAGTTATAATATAATAACAGCTCAAATTCAAGTAAGATGGATTCAACAAGGTTTAGGTTAGGTTAGGTTTAGGTTCGAGAGCGACTTCGTCTCTCTCTCTCTCTCTCTCTCTCTCTCTCTCTCTCTCAGGTTTAGGTTAGGTTGAATCTTGACTATAATCTAGTTCAGATAAATAGAGTTCGTGCAAACGGAATTCTTCTGTACCGAAGTGTTCTACGCATGAATCATTGTGATTGAAATGATAATGATTAAAATAAATAAATTGCTATATTTCAATATTGTATTAAAAGATTAGAGTACGTTGTTATCTTTTGCTTATGTTTCTTTCTAAACGAGAATCGTTATTGTATTATATTATATATTTTTATTATATTCTATTGCATTATTCTGCTATATCGAAATATTCTACATATGAATCACTGTGATTGAAATGACAATGATTAAAATAAATAAATTACTATATTTCAATATTACATCGTATGTTTCTATAATATATTATGACATGTTATTACATTATTGATCATGGTTTTGTCTAAATCGAAAATAGTGCCCCAAAATATTCTTTTTTTTTTTTAAGCAATCGTGGAAAAATATAGTGGAAATCTGAAATCCATCATTCTAGCGTACAATAATGTTCAGTATTTACTTTATTAAATTATCAGTTCGAATCACACGCGCGTGAAAATCACAGATACAATCCGTAATTCGTAAATTCTCCGATATTTTTCGCGTATCAATGGAAAATCATTAAACTCGTCTATTAAAAAAAAAAAGAAAAAAACAAAGGCACGAGAATTTAATATTGACGAAAAAATTTTTTATCCGAAATTTCTTCACAGAAATTCCGATCTTTTTTCTCGTATTTATTCGAACGACAAAACAGCTCTCTCTCTCATTAAGATATTAATTCTCTTTATTCAAATAGCTTTTATTCAATCAAACAAGCAATCTTTTCCTCTTTTTTTCTTTTCTTCTTTATTTCACACAAACGAAACGTTACTATTAACACTTTACCGACCGGTAGCCTATTAATCGGCTAACATATTTTAATACTTTACCGACAAGTAGCCTATTAATCGGCTAACATATTTTAACACTTTACCGACCGGTAGCCTATTAATCGGCTAACTATTCACCGCTAATACACGGTCGGTAAAGTGTTAATAGTTGCAAGAAATTCAATAAAATACTCGATGAGAGATGATTGTTCAAGAAATTATTACACCGATATATACTGCGATATTAAGTTCTACAGCGGGAGGGGGAAAAAAAAAAAGAAACCGGGTGACTAACCGAGTTAGAGAGGATAGGTGGGTGTGGTTTTCCTGTTCGCACCAATTAAATCTAATTACTCCAATTCTCGTAAGGGTAACGTCCATCTAATTATCGTTTGACCGAAGCACGTATTAATAGCAAGTCTTGCTCACCAGCTTATATATATATATACGCAGCCGTGTGTCACTTCAATACCAACCCACACACCCAATGCCAATTTCTCTTATCCGCCGCCTCGTGCGATTGCATTGCACGCGGGTTCACGTGTACGCGCACGTACGATAGCAAAACGTGCATGCCACGTGCGTACATTTAGGTGAGGATTCGCGACCTAACGAAGAATCCTCCGAACGAAGAAAGGAAAGGAAAGAAAGAAAGAAGAAGGGAAGTCAGGAGGTCAACGGGGGTTAAATCGTTTCTCTCGGCCAGAGTTAGCCACTTACAACAGACCTAATTCCCTAATAATTGTAAACTGTAAACGTTGTCGTTGTCCCCTCGCCCCCTCGCCCCCCCCCCCTCCGTGTGCCCTGCGTGAACTTTACTTATGAACGATGAATCGCGAGCGAATTCCATACCTCGTTGCCGTGGATAATAATTATTGCCCCGTGCCGGTAGAAAAAGAAGGGAGAACCGTCTCGATGAGGTTAACGAAGCTTAAACCTCTTTGCCGCTTGTAAGACTGTCGGCAAGACTGACACAATTAGTATAACAAGTGACCAGTCACGGGTTACATGTATTTAGGGTGTTTGATATTATTTTAAATTACTCCTTATCGTCGTTCCATGGATGTGAATATTTATTTGTGATCGTGTGTGGAAATGTTTAATCCTAAGAGGGAGATTAAACTTGCATGTTTTTGCTGTTTTTATTATATACTTTGTAATCATGTAATCATTGCGATCCTACATTTGCGTAGTATTTTTCTTTTTTCAGACACAGAATATATGAATATAATTGTATGTATATATATATATATAAATATATATATATATATATATATAATTATATATAACTTTCATTTTTGAATATAACAAATTGTAGTTTAATATATATTTAAATATATATTATTAATAACTTTAATTAGTCCTGTCAGGATATAAAATTTTATTAATTATATATTATATTAATTTTCATTTTTGAATATAACAGATTGTAGTTTAATATATATACGAACTGATAATATATATTTAAATATATATTATTGATTATATGTATTTTATTAATTATTTTAATTAGTATTATATTAATTATTTTAATTAGTGAGGCTGTAATATTATATTAATTATTTTAACTCTCATTCACAAGATGTAGGCTACATTTCATATTCTTCTCTTTGTATTCTCATTTATTAATTTATTCGTATTTTATCGATTATTTTGATCAGTCCTGTCCAGGATATAATATTATATTATATTATATTAATATATTAATTACTTATATATTAATATATTAGTATATTAATATATTAATATATTAATTATTAATATATTAATTACTTATTATATTAATAATATTATATTAATTACTTTATTCCTCATTTTACAAGATGTAGGCTAAATTTTACATTCTTCTTAACGCAAAAATTTTTACATTCCCCTTACTTATTATATTAATAATATTATATTAATTACTTTATTCCTCATTTTGCAAGATGTAGGCTAAATTTTACATTCTTTTTCAACGCAAAAATTTTTACATTCCCCCTTTCGTCGCGAGAAGAACGTAGAATCCCCCCAGTGGAGCGTGATCAATGACCATTTTCATTGTTTATGAAAAATAACTGCAGTTAGGGAAGTTACCTCGTACGAAACCGCTGTGGATCTAATTGCGGTGGCAACCACTAAACTGGTGGCTGTTCACACAGCATTCATTCGCGCAACTTTCGCGACACTGCTGCACTTGCAAACGGCAGCTTTGCATACGTATATGGGGACGAAGTTTGAGGAACTGGAAGATTGAAAAACTAAGTCTTCTTACATAACTCGACTCTCTCAACTTCTACTGGCGTAATAACATTTCGCTAGTAGGGGATTTTCAGGTGATAACGAAAATGAGATCAGGAAGCGACTGTCAGCATTCCTGTTAAATTTCCATTAAGTCATCGAAGCGGAGGATCGTGAAATATAACCGGAGAGGAAAGCCAGCAATATGAAATCCAACGTTACACTGGGCCTGGATGAATTAACACATTCCTTAACACATTCGAGATAATTTCTTTTAATTTTTCGAAGATAGTTACCGATGATAGTCGATGACAATTAAATATTCGAGCCGCGTTTCGTGTGAAAGTGATACAAGTCAAAGATATATGAGACACAATGATAATATTAAAATTGCATCTTATATTTATCGTTTTCACACTGTGACGTACTGTTAGATTTAACTGTAGTGTATTTTCAATAATACAACGTGATCTACACCACTTTTGTTATAACATTTATATACAGATACGAGACAATGGCAAACTCTGCGTTTAAAAATACGAAAGATAATCAGTCATTCAGATAAATAGATGTTTGTTAATACGTCAATACTCTTTAATACTAGAAGCAATAAGATGCGTTAGAAAATACGAGAAACTAATCTCAAAAAGAAAAAAATAATTTCGAAAAAAAGAATACTGGAAAACTGGAACGAAACAACGAGCTGCATTTTTAGAAAAGTACGAGAAACAATTATTAGAAACAACTATTGTGATAAGTAGATGTTGGTGTTAATAGTATGACACGAATTAAAAGTGAAAATCGGCCAACTATTTCTCCCCCCCCCTCTCCTTTGTCATCGTGAAACCGGGTCGTTTATTGAAGACAGCAAAGAATCTAATAAATTTCTAGACTTCTTAATATCCGCCTATTGATTTCGGCTCCACATCGGCGAGTATTTCACTCTCTCTCTCTCGAGAAGAAGAAGAAGAAGAAGAAGAAGAGGAGAAAAGCATCGTGAATCGCGTTTGATAAAGAATGGCCTAATGGCGCCATTTCAATTTGCACATTAATGAATTTTTCAGTGAGCATAGCTCTCTCTCTCTCTCTCTCGATTCGTCGAATAAACAGGCATGCTTCAGTTTCGTAGTAATAACAAGCCATCGTTCGCCATCTGCTAACCTAAAATGACATAATAAAACGCGAACTTCTGCTCGAAACAGAAATTGCTCGACCACACCCACGCCTTCGAACGTTTTAAGTTCGCTGTCTCGAAACTTTCGAAAATTTTTCTTTCGTCGGATGCTCGCTCTTTTATTAACCGGCATGCACTCGTAGATGTGCATACTACTGCTGTAATACTGCTGTAATATCAAGTATTAGTATAACCAGTAACACGAACACAGAACACTGCAGCTTCTGTTTCTGTAACATCGATGTACAGGGTGTTTCCAAAAGGAGGTGATCCTGCACGAAAAAAATATGTCGAAGAGAAAGAACGAAATTCGTTCATTCGAGTCTTGGTGAAAAGTTTCTTCAAAAGTTTCCGAATGTTCGGAAATATTAGAATTTTTTAAAAAGAAATCTTAATAAATTTTGGAGCTTGTTTTGAAGCTCGAAGTATCGTCGTTTATTTTTAATCTAAAATAATTTTATAGACCACGTGCAGAAAAGGTGAATGCAATAAATTGTTAAAGTATTTTAGTTAAGGAAACATTGACAGATCTTCTTGATAAATTGTTAAACTTGTATTCTTTTTAGAATTCAAATGGAAGAATTGAAATGAAGATTCAAATGGAAGTATTTTATTCTTCCTTTGCGACTTGTTTTTTCTTTTAATATAGAAATTTTCTTTCTGACAATTCGATTGCCATCTCGATATATTTGATAAATTGTTAAACTTGTATTTTTCATACAATTAAAATGGAAGAATTGAAATGAAGATTCAAATGGAAAAATTTTATTCTTCCTTTCCAACTTGTTTCTTTTTTTTAATATAGAAATTTTCTTTCTGACAATTCGACCATCTCGATATTATAGACAGTTACAATACTTACTAAGTTTCAATGAAACAATTAGTTTCTCGAATAGAAAAAAAAAATGAAGCAAAGTAAAAGCATTGAATGTAAAAATTGTTTTGTATCATAGTTTTCAAATATCGCATTGCTTAGGAAGATCGTCACCGGGGTAAATTCAATTTGGATAAAGAGTACAGAAAATAATTTCACGAAACCTCGACTTTTATGAAATATACCGCCATTAATTAACCACGCGCTATCAATTTCGAATCTCGTTACGATCAACGCGAAACTTTCGCGTTAGAAATGACATGATAATCGTTAATCTTGGTAACTCGTCTTATTAGTGACTTGTTAGGACTATCTTCGTGTTTCACATTGACAAAAGAGGTTGTGAAACTTAACGCATTCTAAGAAACTGCTGCTATCAAACTCATCCGAAGAGCAACAATGTGTTTTAGACTAAACTTTCGCGGATGTATATGTGTTGAAGGATAGAACCTCGTTTAGACGAGCATGACTGAATAATTTGGTATCGTTATCACGGCTTGCATTCGCCAGCTCTAGTAAAATGACATCATTTTTATTTTCCAACTAATGGTATCACGTTTTACTCGCGACAAATTGCAAATAACACACGCGCGTGCATTATTTTTGAAATAATGCTTCCCGCTCGATGTTGGGAAATATCGTAAAAATATTACGAGAAACGCTTGGAAAAATAACACTAGATGAAATATCGTTGTATCGTTTTGACAACGATATCCATGTAGTAAAAAGTAAAAAAAAAAAAATAACAAGAATCACTGTCGAAAAATACGTTAAATTTTCGCGGAGATAGTCGTTCGAAATCTTCATATAAATTTGCTTGTCTATCATCGTATTCGTTGTATTATTGATTTTTACTTAAATCGATGGATACACTTGATTCACGTAAACTTGATTCGCTTGACTTACAAAATTTCACAGCGAAATGTAGCTTTTCATGATCTTTATTTCATGGCCACTTGATGGCTGTACATGATCGGAAAAGATCGGCTGCACAGATCGATTAGTATGGTAATTCGGCTGCCTTTGTGAAAGTTAAACGTTTCGTATTAAAGCGGAGTCACTGGTGTAGTTTTAAACTACATTGTTCTAGATAACCATTACCACAGAGTTATATCATTTCGTAGATTCCGATTAAATATTCGTAGACTCTCTCACTAATTCGTAGACAATTTTTCCGATCAGCAACGTCAGAATAAAGGGGGAAAAAAAAAAGAACGAATATAAAAATCATGTTTCTTCCATTCGAATGTGCATTTTAATTTATATTTGATATAAATTAAACATTGATGTAAATTTAATATAAATTAAATATTAATTTATATTCAATGTGTTTGAAAATAGTCTAAGAAAAATTTGGTAACTTTCAGTGCTAAAAAATTAAGTATTAACACGTCTATGATCGGAATCAACGTATATTAATTTTATGACATATAAAGTACAGTCAGTATCAAGTACGAGTGACGAATATTTTAGCATACGATATTCATAAAACAAGTATATATGAAAATTCTGAAATTTTTATAAAAATTATCTGTTCTCCTGTCGACGTGTATTTAAAAAATATTACCTAGATAACATATATCTAGAACAATATTTTTCGATCGAAATTGAGTTTCTAGTTCTCTTGTGTGTTATTAGCAATCCAAATATATCCATTGTCGACACGAATGCACATATAACATGTACTCGTATCATTAACGTAACTTGTCACGTATACTTTTCATTGCTACATAGAACAGCATACATATAAACAAAATATATAACACCTGGCCCTTGTCATAGCTTGTACAAAGAAATTTATAGCACACGGTGTGACGATAAATTCAGTTCAGATAAAAGTTTAAAACCCCTGTTGAATCTGGCTTCGTTATCATTGAAATTAAATATCACATGTAAATATTATTCGTAATTATGGCTAATTGGTAAGTTTATATATATATATATATATATATATATATATATATACATATGTTTATCGATAGTTCATGAAGCGTGCTGAATAATTCTAAAAAATGAATAAAGTAGAACAATTTAATATGCTAGAACATTGTAACATTATTGCACGGTGTACGCAATATTGCATTTTCTTTATTTTATTTTGCATTCTATGTGAATTATTATATCTGCGCGTATTTGATATCAATGGCTTATTATTCACAGAGATCACGACTCGCGCATCATAATTATTTATGCGATAATTATTTATATTTATTCAGACGAAGTGGTGATACATCGTGCATGTGCTTCTGCAATTTTCTTTTTCTTTTTTTTTCTTTCCTTGTTTGTTTCTCTTTTATCGAAATTCATATATTTTTCAGAATGAAAACAGTTTGCGTTTAAGATTAAATCGTGCATTACCATATCAAAGGCACTTACACCTCAGCTTTCCAATCGATATAATTCCTTCCCCTCGGAATATGTCACAGATATATACTCACACAAATGGTAATGTACACAAACGTATTATCGCGTGACGTACACTGAATAGTGGCCATCGACAATATGTAAAGTATGAATGAATCATCGTTTGAAAAAAAACTCGTCTTACTTGGAAGAGTAGATGACTGACTCTCGTTAATATTCAGACACTTGACTATTGAGAACTGTTGCAATTTTTTTCAAAAGAAATCGTCGAAAGCGTGTGGAAACATTGAGGAAAATTTACAATGAATTTGATGACGATCGAAGCCTCAGCTTTGTAACGAGGCCCTAGAAAGTTTGACGTACGATTTTTTTTTTATCATAATATTTTTTATCTTAATTTTCTTCGTTATAATAAATTATCGTGCTCGTTTTACAGCTCGAAGCCACTACGCTCGTAATGCATTGCATTCATTTTACTTTCACATATTTTTTTCACGTTCGTGTGACGACGTGAAGATACTTCTCTTCTCGAAAATGCTATTATAAATCGTCTTTACAATAATGACCTCAGAACTTTCTGATCTTTCGTGATTTCTCGGCAATTTATTTGAACTTTGAACACTTGAATACACAATACGATTTCTTGAGTTCTCATCGTCTGAGCGTAATATTCAGAGTTACGATGAAAAAAGAGAAATCGTACATCAAGTTTTTTTTTCTAGGATCTCGTTACAAAGCTGAGGCTTCAATCTTCAACCATTAATCCATTTATAAATTTTCCCCCACGCTAATGTTTCCACGCGCTATGACGATTTATAACATTCTCGAAAGTTGAATTCTATCTTCGCTTTAACCTTGGCGATGTGAAAACATTTTTGGAAGAAAATGAGCCACGAATTTCGAATGTAAACGAACGATTTCTTTTTCACGGAAATTGCAACACCGATATTCAAGCGTGTCCAAATATATATTAGGGGTTTAATAATTGTAAGCATGCTAGATAGCAAGTTGGCCGTTTTTCATTTCTTTCATTTTTTTTTTCGCTTATCACGCGCTATTCTAATTATCTCCCCGCGAAACTGAATCATCTCGAAACATGGATACATTTTCTTGTTGCTCTCCTCTCGTTTATTTCTTTTCTTCTGGCCAGTCTCGTCCCTTTTACCACCATAAATCACTTCGTCCACGGTCATTACGGACAAAAAAACCGCCGTTATCCCCTTTTCTTCATCCGCCATGTTCGGAAATATTTTCAACCCTGGATCAGAAACTATATACAAATGCGAATAATTCACATAAATGGCCAAAAAATCTTGTGGCACGATACGACGATCTTTCTAATATTCTCATTTTTTTCTCTCTTTATTCGCGGTGCCTTTAATTTAATACTCGCCGTGCCCGAAAATGCGAGAAAAGAAAAAGAAAAATGCGTTCAAATCGTTGGATTCGACGAGTTTAATTGCCAAACGATGTGAGAGTATCAAGCACGCAAGCATTGTCGAATAATTATTGTTAAAAAAAAGAAAAGAAAGAAAGAAATCAGCGCGATTGCAGTCAGTTTCCTACAGTTGCGATTTTTTCCCACCATAAATGGCGAACCGATTTCTTCAGAGAGTGAATCTCTTCTCATCGATTATTTTCCCATAATTCACCGCTTTCGCGAAACGGTTTTTCTCGCGGATCGGAAATTTTTCACGGAAATTGCACCACTGTCTTTTTTCCTCTTTCGCTCATTTATTCTTCTACACTCTGTTGTGGTCGTCCGTCCTTTCTTCTTTTTTTCTCTCTCTCTCTCTCTCTCCTCTCCATCTTTCTTTTTCTTCTTTTCAGTAAAAGTATTCACCACCGTATCTCCGTTTTTTTTTTGTTCTTTCTCCTCCACTCCCCTCCCCCAGTTTTTCGTACGCTTTCCTAGTATTCTCTTTCTTCTGGTGAATATAACAGTATAATAAGTATCAGGGGTGGAATGGACTAAGCCTCCCACATATCAATATATAGCCTGAAACCTCTTGCAAGCGGGAAACCGGAGCCGAGGCTTAGCCGAGTCATTTCTACATAGGCATGTTATAGCTCCGCGAAACATTCTACGTACATACACACACGCTTATATACTGCCGACTCTACATTTCCCCGCGGTGTATTGTGAAAGCGGAAATTTAATCTTATCGGATATTTCGGGAAATTATTACGTTATACTTATCACACAGTCGTAATATTCACAATAACAACTATTTCTTACGTTACTATTTTGAAACATATCTTGGGGGACCTGGAGCAGATTTCGTCTATCAGAGAAGAGAAACGAATCGTTGGATAACAGTTACTTTCTCCATTAAAGCGTTTTCCATTGCAAACAACAATTATCAGCAGCCAAAACGTAGGTTAGGTTTAGGTTCAGGTTTAGGTTAGATTTAGGTTAGATTTAGGATTAAGTATCGTCTATGGAAATAATAGGAGCACTGCCTGTATATCGTCTATGGAAGTAATACGAGCTCTGCCTGTATATCGTCTATGGAAGTAATACGAGCTCTGCCTGTATATCGTCTATGGAAGTAATACGAGCACTGCCTGTATATCGTCTATGGAAGTAATACGAGCACTGCCTGTATATCGTCTATGGAAGTAATACGAGCACTGCCTGTATATCGTCTATGGAAGTAATACGAGCACTGCCTGTATATCGTCTATGGAAGTAATACGAGCACTGCCTGTATATCGTCTATGGAAGTAATACGAGCACTGCCTGTATATCGTCTATGGAAGTAATACGAGCACTGCCTGTATATCGTCTATGGAAGTAATACGAGCACTGCCTGTATATCGTCTATGGAAGTAATACGAGCACTGCCTGTATATCGTCTATGGAAGTAATACGAGCACTGCCTGTATATCGTCTATGGAAGTAATACGAGCACTGCCTGTATATCGTCTATGGAAGTAATACGAGCACTGCCTGTATATCGTCTATGGAAGTAATACGAGCACTGCCTGTATATCGTCTATGGAAGTAATACGAGCACTGCCTGTATATCGTCTATGGAAGTAATACGAGCACTGCCTGTATATCGTCTATGGAAGTAATACGAGCACTGCCTGTATATCGTCTATGGAAGTAATACGAGCACTGCCTGTATATAGTCTATGGAAGACGAGTATGGCCTGTATACTCGCTCATGGGGAAGTAGCAACGTACTGCCTGTATATCGTCTATGGAAGTAATATGAGTACTGCCTGTATATCGTCTAGGAGACGACACTGCCTGTATATCGTCATGGAAGTAATACGAGTCTGCCGTATATCGTCTATGGAAGATACTACACTGCCTGTATATCGTCTATGGAAGATACGATACTGCCGTATATCGTCTATGGAAAGTAATACGAGCATGGCCTGATATTGTCTATGGAAGTAATACGAGCTCTGCCTGTATATCGTCATATGGAAGTAATACGAGCACTGCCTGTATACCGTCTACTAAAGAATACGAGCACTGCTACATCGTCTATGGAAGTAATACGAGCACTGCCTGTATATCGTCTATGGAAGTAATACGAGCTCTGCCTGTATATCGTCTATGGAAGTAATACGAGCTCTGCCTGTATATCGTCTATGGAAGTAATACGAGCACTGCCTGTATATCGTCTATGGAAGTAATACGAGCACTGCCTGTATATCGTCTATGGAAGTAATACGAGCACTGCCTGTATATCGTCTATGGAAGTAATACGAGCACTGCCTGTATATCGTCTATGGAAGTAATACGAGCACTGCCTGTATATCGTCTATGGAAGTAATACGAGCACTGCCTGTATATCGTCTATGGAAGTAATACGAGCACTGCCTGTATATCGTCTATGGAAGTAATACGAGCACTGCCTGTATATCGTCTATGGAAGTAATACGAGCACTGCCTGTATATCGTCTATGGAAGTAATACGAGCACTGCCTGTATATCGTCTATGGAAGTAATACGAGCACTGCCTGTATATCGTCTATGGAAGTAATACGAGCACTGCCTGTATATCGTCTATGGAAGTAATACGAGCACTGCCTGTATATCGTCTATGGAAGTAATACGAGCACTGCCTGTATATCGTCTATGGAAGTAATACGAGCACTGCCTGTATATCGTCTATGGAAGTAATACGAGCACTGCCTGTATATCGTCTATGGAAGTAATACGAGCTCTGCCTGTATATCGTCTATGGAAGTAATACGAGCTCTGCCTGTATATCGTCTATGGAAGTAATACGAGCACTGCCTGTATATCGTCTATGGAAGTAATACGAGCACTGCCTGTATATCGTCTATGGAAGTAATACGAGCACTGCCTGTATATCGTCTATGGAAGTAATACGAGCACTGCCTGTATATCGTCTATGGAAGTAATACGAGCACTGCCTGTATATCGTCTATGGAAGTAATACGAGCACTGCCTGTATATCGTCTATGGAAGTAATACGAGCACTGCCTGTATATCGTCTATGGAAGTAATACGAGCACTGCCTGTATATCGTCTATGGAAGTAATACGAGCTCTGCCTGTATATCGTCTATGGAAGTAATACGAGCTCTGCCTGTATATCGTCTATGGAAGTAATACGAGCACTGCCTGTATATCGTCTATGGAAGTAATACGAGCACTGCCTGTATATCGTCTATGGAAGTAATACGAGCACTGCCTGTATATCGTCTATGGAAGTAATACGAGCACTGCCTGTAAATATTAATCACCTAAACAATACGAGCACTGTTATATCGTCTATGGAAGTAATACGAGCACTGCCTGTATATCGTCTATGGGAAGTAATACGAGCACTGCCTGTATATCGTCTATGGAAGTAATACGAGCACTGCCTGTATATCGTCTATGGAAGTAATACGAGCTCTGCCTGTAATACCGACCACCAAGATACCAGCACTGCCTGTACACCGTCTATGAAAAGAATACGAGCACTGCCTGATATCGCTCATGGAAGTAATACGAGCACTGCCGACATCGTCTATGAAGAGACTGATACTGCCGTATATTGTCTATGGAAGTAATACGAGCACTGCCTGTATATCGTCTATGGAAGTAATACGAGCACTGCCTGTATATCGTCTATGGAAGTAATACGAGCACTGCCTGTATATCGTCTATGGAAGTAATACGAGCACTGCCTGTATATCGTCTATGGAAGTAATACGAGCTCTGCCTGTATATCGTCTATGGAAGTAATACGAGCACTGCCTGTATATCGTCTATGGAAGTAATACGAGCACTGCCTGTATATCGTCTATGGAAGTAATAGGAGCACTGCCTGTATATCGTCTATGGAAGTAATAGGAGCACTGCCTGTATATCGTCTATGGAAGTAATACGAGCACTGCCTGTATATCGTCTATGGAAGTAATACGAGCACTGCCTGTATATCGTCTATGGAAGTAATACGAGCACTGCCTGTATATCGTCTATGGAAGTAATACGAGCACTGCCTGTATATCGTCTATGGAAGTAATACGAGCACTGCCTGTATATCGTCTATGGAAGTAATACGAGCACTGCCTGTATATCGTCTATGGAAGTAATACGAGCACTGCCTGTATATCGTCTATGGAAGTAATACGAGCACTGCCTGTATATCGTCTATGGAAGTAATACGAGCACTGCCTGTATATCGTCTATGGAAGTAATACGAGCACTGCCTGTATATCGTCTATGGAAGTAATACGAGCACTGCCTGTATATCATCTATGGAAGTAATACGAGTCTTGCCTGTACATCGTCTATGGAAGTAATACGAGCTCTGCCTGATATCGTCTATGAAAGTAATACGAGCACTGCCTATATCGTCTATGGAAGTATATGAGCCCCTGTGATATCGCTCATGGAAGTAATACGAGCACTGCCTGTATATCATCTATGGAAGTAATACACACTTGCGTGTCGTTCAAAAAGAAACGAGAGTAACAATCGAAGAAAACACATTTAATTGCGAAAGTATAAACACGCGGAATTTGAAAAGAAGTCGTGGGGAAATAAGGGAAATAAATATTTTACGTACCGAATAGTGAATATACATATTCATTCGAGATTTCAACTGTTTCGAAGGAATGCTCAATAATTTTCCCCCCGATTAAACGAGGAATCACGCATATTACACAAGTAACCGGAAACGGTTACATCCTTGGCCGAGTCTCGCATCCTTTCTCGAAAACGTTCTTAGGGATGTTCGAGTTCGCCGCGCGAAACTTCCGCCAGAAACCACGCCAGAAACTATTTTAATCTATCCGAGTTACAATAATTAATGACGCATCGACTCTTTACGTAGTTTCACTTAATTTGCGAGCAGCTACTCGATAACTAGCGAGTGAACAGTGATGGCGAAGAGAGAGCGAGAGAAAGAGAGTGAAGAGAAAGAAAGTAAGATAGAAAGAAGAGGAGGGCTGGTTTGCGCGCTGTTCCAGCCGGAAGTTGAATGCCGGCGCGAAGTACATACCTCCCGTGGGATAATCGAGAGAGGCAATGATGGACGATGCATTCTTTCTCTCTCTCTCTCTCTCTCTCTCTCTCTCCCCCAGTGGAGATAAAACGAAACGACGGGACAGATGAGCTGAGTTGCCGCTCTAAAAGTTTTTCACTGCGTAATACGCGGCCGGGGAGGAAAAAAAAGCGAGACATAGGGCGAGAGAGAGAGAGGAGAAGGGCCGCTGGAAAAACGGAAAGGCGGCCGCATTGTGGCGCATATAGGGTGAGCCACGGAAACTAGGACAAGTTGTATTTGTGTCACTGTTAGGTGTCCGCAGGGAAACACACTATGCCGACATCCCCGCAATCCCCTCACGTTGAAAGGATGGAAACGTTTCTCGTATCGAATGCCTAGGCAGACGACATCTTTTTCTCCGGCGGTATCTTTTTTCTTTTTCGCGTCACTTCGTCGTATAACAGTCGTGCAATTTGTTTTCCCACGTTTATCCGATCGGGCGACGTTAATCGTGATTTAACCACTCAATTTTTGTCCCAACGAAATTTCAGAGATAGTTGTTCATCGCTTTCGCAGACACATTATCGATTACTCGCGGCGTAATGTATGTGTTATACACGTGTTCATTATGAAAATCGTTGAAACTTTCACGAAACATAAGCGTTTTATATATATATATATATATATATATATATATATATATTTATACGTGTAAGTTATATTCGTACGATAATCTTTTATAAAAAAAAAAAAAGAAAAGTTGGTGTAATACGTATAATAATGGATAATTTTTGCATGGTTTTGTCGGCTGCAATAGTAAAACGATACGAACGAAAAAATGAAATCGATTGTTTCGCAGTATGTGTAAATAAACGTATGAATTTTTCATACCCGTGTATTTTTAATTGGCAATCGAGAGGGGAGACGCGAGAAACTTTATATTGTTATAATACAATTATACTCGTGCTCTCCCGCTCGAAAGTCTTGGGACATTTTTCTTTTTATTTTAACGTGATCGATGTTTATCAATGTGTTACAATGCACAACGTACAATGTACAATATTTTGCATAATTCTTTCTTACGCGAAGCATCAGTTTTGAAACGAATGTAGTTCCTAAGAGTTTCGTGTCAGAACAAAATAAACGCTATTAAAACACTGTCACTTATTATTAAAAAAAGAAAAAAAGAATTAAATAGTGTAGGAAATACTTTTTTGTATACTTATTTAATACTTCCACTATTTAAATCGTCCATTGAATCTTCCACTTTACGTAGTTCGTTAAATCTTTGATGATATTAAATTTCAAACAAGTGAAAAGAATTTTCAAAGTATTTTACGTATATATTTAATTTCTAGCGCTTCAATCTCCTTGAATTCCACCGAGTACGGGATTTATTAAATTTTTATAATAATATTAAATTTCAAGTAAAATCGCTCTTTAAACTTTCTTCGTTAATTAATGAATCTGGTGGCAACACGTTTAGGTTAGGTTTTTTCTTGTGATCGATAATTTTAGGTTAGGTCTAAGTTATGTGTTTTATTCTTGTGATCGACAATTTTTGAAGTCAAGCAATACTAGCGTTTAACTGTTCCTAGCCTGTATATTGAATTCTAGTGAGTACTATACTATCAGTACACGTTTATCTTAGTATACGTTCGAAACGTATGATCTCCAATAATGGAGCGTAAGAATTTTCTAAATTTTCCTTCTAATATCACAAACAAACAAAAGGAACAAAATTTAGACACGCGGAGCGGATCTTTTCATGTACAATTTTGTTAATTATTAAGTATCGAGCATATTTCACTATAAGAATTATTCTGTTCTCTTCGAAAGTGTTGAAACAAGTATGAAAGTGTCGAATAAAGTATAAATTCCGAGTACGACAAAGTTTTCACAAATGATTTATCGTTACATCGGCGGACCATATCAATTCTATTTCACTTTTCATACAGATTGATCCTCTGCTATATAGTAGAGGTAAAAAGCGAATTATCCTTGTCGTTGTTATTAAAAGAACACGAAATATAAAATGACGAAAGACAGAAACAACACGGTATTATTGGTATTCATCTTTTGGAAATTTTTCATCGAGAAACGCTAAAATTCTATTCCAGATAGAGAACAGATTTACAGTTCATGCAAATATATATATACATATATAAAATATATATAAAAAAAAACTCTGGTTATCTCAAGAAAATAGATTCAACTATCTCGTCCGCGAGATCTGATTAAAATCTATTCCGTTATAATGATCGAAATTCTCCAAAGTTACAGAGTAAACTAGTAAAAAATCTTTGTCTTTGTAAGAGAATATCTTTGTCAAGCAACAATTTCCACGCAGTTATCGCTATCGACAATCTTCGTGAGAAAGCGTAAGCGATAACATCGTAACAATTCGGCATAATTGTCGATCGCAACGTTTGCGCACCTAAGTCCGCAAGTAACCCTGTTTCATTCTCACGATCCACCCTGTATGTATAAGATTGTACTATATTTCCCTTGTTGCGAGATGTCGGTACTCTGGCAGTAATACTGGTGTTGAGTCTTCTTATGACAGTGTTGGTGGCGGCGTTTACGTACACCTATAGTGATGCGGCGGTGGTGACTGGAGAACGGCCCCGGCATCGCAACATAAAATCGCCATTACCGCAGCCGTATGGCGAGTTACGGCGGTACGAACATCTTCCTACCTCTCCACGGCCCTGTAAATAAATACGTCGTTCCATCTTACGTAGTTTCCAACCTCTTGTTCCACGTATATAGATTTCAAGACAACGGAAGGTGACAGACCAGACCTGGCAGCATTCCAATAAAAATCCAGCCACTGTCGTGCCACCCTGAAACGTGAAAACGGATTGTGACGCGTGTACGTTCCGATTACCGGAACGTCCTACCTTGCGTCAAGCTAGCTCGTCCATCAACCTAATCCTAAGGGGACGTTTTATATATATATATATATATATATATTTGCTTTCGTCTGCGAATCCAACTGAGATCTATATAATTAAATACGAAATTGTCTGCATGCAGCTCATTCAATCAGCTGCAACAATGGCGTTGAAATCACGAATTTCTAAGTTGAAGTTTCAGAATATATTCTTCATGTTGTCTTACAGTGTGGCCATCGAGATATTTGACGATATTTCGAACGGAGCTCTAAACGTGTAACGAGCTCATAACGTCTTTTCTTTTCTGTACTTACGACACGAAAATCTATAACCTGCAAAAACAATTTTAGGTTACGTATTGAAGTCGAACTGCATCGAAATTTCAGTACGTTTTATCATCGAGTTACGTGTAAATGTAACTTGAAGTTTGATCCTTGAAGTTTTAATCAGCGGCGAAAGTTTTATCTTACGAAGGAAAGAAATGCAATGGGACTATTACAAAATTGCAAATGCATAAACAGATAGAATTATGTCATCTCAACGAGTATCCTCCCCTTTTTTTGTTCCAACCAGGGTTTTTTACCATTTTGAAGAATATTAACAGCATTGATATTGTGACACATCATTCATTATCACCGTGACGTTCTTACATTCAGAAAATGAACGATAACATATTTTTTTAATGCTCTGCGTCGCGCGTCAAGAGTGAAACGGGGATCGACGAGCATTTTAGTTAAGCCCAGGGGACTAATAAAATTTTTGTGCAAAACTGTCACGCAACGTAATACCGGTGACTCTAAGGTTAGATATAATTACAATGAATCATTCATTGTTGTTCCCAATGGACAGAGGGGCGAGCGAATGCTTTCTTACCACATACGGATATGTACATTATGTACTTTTGCTACTGTATGCTGCGGTATCTACATACTGGCCGCATAATTTTATCTCACAAAACAATATCTACGATACTTTCTTATGAAACTTATACAAATACGAGCAATTATTTGAATCTAAATTGAAAATTTAGCGTATTTTAAATAGACTTTCAACAAAAATCGTAGATTGGCCATTTTCATCAATTTGGTAGTTCTAGCGTTAGCATCCAACAGTCGTATAATTTTATCTCGCAAAACAATATCTACAATACTTTGCCATAAAATTTGGAATATACAAATACGCGCAATTATTTGAATTTAAATGGAAAATACGCGTATTTTAAATAGACTTTCAACAAATATCGTAGATTGGTCATTTTCATCAACGTTAACATCTAACAATTATATTAAAGCATAATTTCTCAGTTGGCTAAAATTGGCCACCGTTTTTGAAGTTATGTTATTTAGAATTCCTTGTCAATGATGTTCGTACCATTATCTTATTCAACTTAACAAATATTATTCATTTCAGTATTATAATTTCTGTAAATACTTCGGGACATTGGGATGAATACAAAATATACGTATAAAATTACGCGTGCATAATTTATATGTATATATTTATATGTATATATTATTATTGCATTTATAATTAATTATAAAGTTACGTATATAATTTTTACTAGCAAAGTTTCTTCATATCTCCAGAAACAATTAGATATTCAAGGTGATCGATCGATACACTTTATTGAACGAGTTTTATATATATAAAATAATGTATCAAATATATTAACAGATAATATCTTAATGGTTCAGTGAGATTTCTGGAGGAACAGTTATAAATTCTAATGCAGTTAGGAGTGTCATTACGCATTCCGTCAATGAATACTTTTCATTCAGGCGATCGAAGTTATCCGATCTCGCCTGGTTATAATTAAAGTTTCACGAATGCGGGGCGATGAATCCCGAGGACGACGAGGAAGTGAAACTTTCTTTCGCGATGAAGCGAGACAATCTGCAGCATTACTGCTAAGAGATTGCTTTAATTAGAATTGCTGACGTATGAATTAATAAAATTTTCGAGTTGTTAGCTGTTTGTCCCTGATTCCTTATTCATGTTTAATTCGTCGAAGTGGTCGTAATTTCAATTACGCTACGGCAACAAGACGCTGGAACAAGAGAAGAAATACCACGAACGTACAAAAATTGTCCAATTATCGGACCGTTTGTTATCAATAATTAATCAATGATTTAGTATCACGCGTGCACAACGGGCATAGAGGATACTACCTGTTGCACTCTGCACGGCGAACACACACACACACACACACACACACGCTTCGATAATTTTTAGAATTTTCCAATGCCTGATGAAATTCCCTATTTTCATTAAAGTATTAATAGCGAGTGCATTAATCGCATTTTATGCGTGCTCAAAGTACAAGCGGCATTTGAAAAGCAATTATGTATTTTAATTACAATTGTACACGATAAATCGACGCGTAGAATAATACACGGATATTGAAAAACGAATTTCTTCGTAAAATTTCGCACATCGTACATATAGTCAAATCGGTCTTTGAAAAAAAAAAAAAAAAGAGAGAAAAGTATAGAGTGCAGAGCAATTTTTGGAATTACAACTGGAATTACTTTCGTTATTCTTCGCGAAATGAATCAAACACGTTTTATATTTATTTATCACACTCGTGTCGGGCTTAATGCTCGTTCAAAATATCTTCGATCGAAGTTTTCATCAACTTTTTAGGATTTTTATCTCTTAAGAATCATGTAGAATTAACTCCTTACTTTATCAGTCTTTTTTTCTTTTTATTCTACTAAATTGTTTTGCGAAGAATTTCTCAAACTCGTCGACAAGAAAGGGGAAGTAATTTAAATCGCTTGAAAGAAGCATAATCGCATTAACGCGAACGCACACTCTCTCTCTCTTTCAAACGAAGATTGAACAAATCGAAGATGATCGTGTAAATCACATTGAAAATTGAAATCTACGCAACAAAATGAAACACCAGGAAGAGAAGTGTGCTTTACACTTACTTTTGTTAACCTAAAAAAAAAAAGAAGAAAAAAGTGACACTGATAACAGTGCCTCGAAGAAGGCGTTAGTAAAACCGGGAAAAAAAAAATCGTTCTTAAAATGTTGAGAATTAAATCCTCCTGCGAGTGCTACGTACGCATCACAAAAGTGTCAAGCGGAAGTGACTGTAAAAAAAAAAAAAAAAGAGAAGAAAGGGGAAAGAGCGAAACGCGGGGAGGCTTACAGCTGTTTAGTCGTCTCATAAAAACGTCTGCCGGGCCTGAGCGCTTACTGCATCGGCTTTTTCCTTCCATCGTGTCGTGTCCAACGTTTCTTCCTGTATATAACTTCCGTTTCCAAGCAACACGTAGCGTCCATTTGTCGACGATAGCGACTTGGTCCGTCGGTTTTTCACCTGAGAAATACGATATTTTTGTTAGCCCGTCTCTGATTTAAATTGACTTCCAACCGGGATGAAATTGTTTTTCTTCTTTTTGAAGTGAAAACTTCTTTAGCCGCGTTGAGCGATTTTTGGTAGGGGAAAATCTTCTTATATATATATATATTGAATTTTTGAATGAAACATTAGGTTTGACTATGTCCAATGATCGAAAACTCAGTACTACAAAATATAAAACGACGATCGATGCGGTTTTCACACGATATTTACATAAATTCAAACATTTTTGTTTCTTACTTCCAGTATTACCATAAGCCTATTGTATCCTTTTTAGAATATAATGAAATGAGTATTGTTTGAAATTAATAACGATAACGATGCAAACAATGAAAATAATATTGAAAATTAAGTTCATTGAAATTTATGTAAATACAAATACTATGTATAAATAATATAAGTGTGTATTAATTATTACTTCAATCAAGTTCCATTTATATTTTGTACTGGGCTTGCGCAGCCCATCATAAGTTTTGACTAATAAATAAACCATATAAAAGTGTATATAATTGTTGCTCGAAGTGCCGACAGATGTTAAAACCAAGCTAATGTTAATAATGTTAATAATTTTAATTTACAAATTATGAGATTTTAATTTTTGATACTACGATCAATTTGAAAATTCAAAAAAAAGAAAAACCACTGTTATGTCATAGTTTTAAGTTTTCACTTCTGTCGATAGTCCCCATGACTGTTTTTTTTTTTTTTTAAATTCGTAACGCGTGTCTCGATTACTTGCTCCATCTTCTTGCGTTGTCTCTTGCCCACATTTCTGCCGCAACGAGCCGATTTCAACGATCGATGCAACGAAAGAATGGAATCGTATCTTTCACTGGCGCAAAAATTCGGTTCACGATTCTATGCTAGAATTTCCACGTTCTATTTTTCAAACCCTTTACGCTATTTATTTTCTAGTATTCTCCGTTTTCTAAAATTATTTTCCCAATTAAACGTAAGTATTCGAAGGTATTGAGATCAAAAGAAAATGTCTCTCGATGTGTTTTTAAACGCGTGTCTGATCGAAAGACTATTATTATCGTGCAACGTGTAACACGCTTGAAATATAACAATGATAGTTTATCTGTCCTGCAAATCCACATCTCGTCGACGTTGATGCTCACAATTTCGCAAGATACGTGTTAAAATCATTCAGCAAACTCGCCCTACAGAGAGATGAAGGAGAGAACTATGATGGTTAACAGTGTCGGTGAATACGTGTTGTATACGTTACGAGGATTCATAGAGACACGTTTTCTAAAGACACGTCCTTTACACGTAGCCGAATGTAAAGAAAAGGAAACACAAAGAGCAACCTGTAGAATTCTCGACGGTGCCATTGAAGAGGTTTCAATACATCCGGTCCTTGAGACGCTATCCTATACTATACATCTGGCCACAAGCTGGCTTGTGCCAGGTAAGTGTCTCGAATTACAGAGACCTGGTCTTCGCAATGCGAAACCGCAACCCCTTCCTGATTATTATAGCGACAAGTTCCATCTGCATTTCCATATTTATCAGGCTTCAATTGATGTTCAGTGATTCCTTGATCCTGATATTATATATATCGAATCCTTCTGCATGCTCGTCTAAATAAATAAATGAACTGTAGCCTTGAACTGCGAATTTACCCTTTAACATCCGTTAGGTTTGCGCGACAAAAATTTTACACCTAAACCTAACCTATACACGCACAATATATAATTACGTATTTTATCTTTGTATGTACGAGGAATTATATATATTATGTGATTTATTATATCGTTACATATTATTTTTTTTATATAAAATATAATATATAATATAATTTACCTAAACCTAACCTATACATGCACATAAATATATAATTACGTATTTTATCTTTGCATGTACGAGGAATTATATATATTATGTGATTTATTATATCATTACATGTTATTATTTTTTACATGTATAAAATATAATTTATTATACAATATGATATAACTTCTCATACGTACAAAGATAAACAGTCTTCTTATTAGCAAATTTATGAACACTTTATTCGATGAATTAGAAATAGAATTTTCATCGAACGAAGAAAGCTGCAAGTATAATAAGAAAATACATGAAATTAAGAAAGCTGTTTCCTTTCTTAATTTTAAATGAACCTCAAGGCATAATATGAATAAACAAATTCTGCGTATAGTATATGCATAATGCATGTTGATTTCAATCATGTGCAAATATGTCTGTTGTTACGAAAAATTGTTATTTCACTACAGAGATCTTCTCAGCTGAGATTAAACGAAACATCTAGACTCTAGGCTCCGAGGTTTTCGTGGCTCCAAGGTTTAGGTTATGCAAGTATTACTGTTCGAGGCTCCCAAATATAAACCACTACTGCAACTTGTTTCTTCAAGGGGTTGAGTAAACTGTATTCTGTATATTGAAACTGTATTCTGTATATTCCAGTGTAAAGATGTGTTACACACACACACACACACACACACACACATATATATATATATATATACATATGAATTATTGAGAAATCGTATTGATTAACTCCAGAGGAAGATAACAATTTCTTTTTTGAATTTCAAATTATCTTCACTCAATAATAATGAATACCTTTTCGTTTCTCCTGATATTGAATATTAATTATCGTTCGTGTAATAAAGTCGAGAACTTTATGAACATCTAACAAATAAATAAAGAATGAAATATCATGAAAGGAAAATTTTTCTTCCACGGATAAATTCATTCTGTGATTGTGTGTTTGAAAAATTTTCTGTTATCAGCGGAAAGAAAGGACTCGATATCTATTCACGTTACGTTTCTTTTCTTCTTCTTCTTCTTCTTCTTCTTTTAAATTAGTATCGTTAGTAATTTGTCCTCCTCCGCCATATCACCACGATAAGAATCAAAGAGTAATCTTCAGAAAAAGATCAACAAAAAGATCAGGCGAGATAGAGGAGACTCTTTAAGCTTCGGAGCTTAATGGAGTTGTATTTGTCTTCTTGGTTCGATGGTTATCGAACTCGATAATTGAAAAGTTTTTTCCCTTCGAGCGAATGGATTTTTAACGATGCAGCATGTGAATCGCAAAGAATGTTTCACAATTATCGTAGTATTCCTTAGTTAAGTATCAATTATTATTTTTCAAATCGTACGACGAACATTGAAAACATTCAATGTCTGGGATTAACTGTCTTCGGATAGTTTAAGATAGGGGTTAAATTGAAGATATAACCCCTAATTGGTTATCATTGGACACTAAAAACCGCGAAACTTCAGATTTCACGTTTATGCTAGTTTATGAGAATTTTCAATTTAATTAAATTAAAATTATTTCATTTACTGGCCTCTTTTATATTTCGAGGAAATATATAAAACGCCAAATGAGAAATTGAAATTTTTATAACTGTGAATTACTATAGTTATTCACGGCCTCACGAATAATACCACTGTTCCATATTCTTCCAACGTAACGCTACTCGAAAATATTTTCGTGATACATGGTGTCACGTGGGATAAACATAAAAATGTTTACGAACAACTGTTCGCGAATAATGTTTGTCAACTGTTTGCCTGTGAGTTTTCACGCTCGAAGAATTCACTGCTTGTTGCTCGCTGTTCCCTTATTGTCAAAAAAGTCAAGAATTTCCATTCGTTTTTCATTAATTCTTTAAATATTCATTTTCTGTTTTTCTTTTTTTTTTTTTTTTATCTTTCGAGAATCATTTATACTTTGGAATGATCAAAACTTCAGCAAAGGATGTTCGCGATACGATGTTTAAATGTAATTTCTCGACGACTTTATTTTAATTAAGGTATCTCGAAGTTCCATTATTCCCCGATGAAGGTATACATTATTAATTTGCTTTCTATAACTTCGTGAAAATCCGCAGCTTGAAGTGAATGTAATTTCCTTCAAGGAAGTCCATTCTTGGAATATGCTTCCGAATCGAATAACATCCAGAAATACGTAGATGTTCATTCGTTAAAGACGAACTGTTCTTTTTTCTTTTTTTTTTTTTCTCAAACAGTGATTTTCATCGATCCTTTCGTTTTCATTCGATTTTCAGCGATTCGAAGAACGAGACATCTCATTAAAAAAAAAAAAAAAAAAGGAAAAGAAACGCGAAACATCGCATCGAAAGCGAGCGAAATTAGCTATCGGCGAGACGCTATTTCGTCTATGGAAATACGCGTTGAATTGCAATCGAACTAGCTGAATTTTTCACCTCCTCGCGTTTATATAAATTCCACTACGCGGTCGTTGACAACATGGACACTGCACTGAATAGCGAACTCGTTAGGGAACAGCAAACATTATTCGCTCAGGATTCTACGAAAATTGGAGCTCGAAGCGCATTGTGACACGCTTTTTCGAGAGTTTCGACGAGTATGAGAGGCGCTGCAGTTGCCAAAAATTATGACATTTGTTTGGAAAAACTTAATATAGGTAACTATGTAATATGGGCACGTAAAGTTCGAATTTTATCGTGATCATTGAACTGCGGATAATTCAACAGTAAGTTTAGGTTAGGTTTAGGTTTAGGTTAGGTCATTAAACTGCGTTTCAAATGATAATTAAATTACGTGAACGTGTGAAAAATTCCAATTCCAGTCAGCAAAAAATTTCGCTATTTTACACGTTTTTTTTTTTAAAATATCAAGTAAATATTATAATATTTAAATATAATTTCATTTCATTTCTTCAATTATGCCGAATGAAAGCATAAAATTACGTATAAAACGTCCGAAATTTACTCGAAAAAAACCTTCCAATAACTCCTGTGTAATCTGTATGTTTTCTATATATCTCTCATATTGCCTATACTAATTCCTTCTCCATTTACACAGCGTCCCTCTGCACTTCAGTTTACACTACTGCACCTTCTACTCTTTCTTATCGATTTTAGATACTCTTTCTTGCTGAGGACTTGTCTTTTCTAAGGGCAATTTGTCTTACTCCGATCCGCCAAGCTAAATGGTCTTAATTCGAGCGCCGCAGACGGATCTCCTTTCGAACGTCGATTGTCAAGTTACAGAAATCGGCTGTTAATCAATCTGTAATTATCTCTTCATATTTTTATCATATTATTTTCATTCGGGCATTGCTTGATAAATTCGCTTCGAGCGAATTATTTCAGGAATAATCGAATAATTCTAAATTTCCTATCTTGTGCCCTAAAATTTCGTAAAATATAACACAAAGCTAAACACGGTAACGTACACTACTCAATTGGCCGTATATTAACAGAGAAACAGCGAGAGCATTTTATTTCCATGGAAAAGCTTTGAACTGTGACCCGGAGGGGCTTACAGAGTGATACACATACGTTTATATGCGCTTGGGGAAAAAAAAAAAAAAAAAGAAGAAAGAAATAACAATTGTACGGAACACGTGCATGCAGAATCACTGTTAATCTGTCAGCAAGCACTTTAATCGTATAATGGTCAACACGCAGATACAGAATAAATTTTACACACTTTTTTTCGATGTTTTCTTTTTTCTTCTTTTTTTTTTTTTTTAACAAATCATTCGTCGAGGCTTCGATAATTTGCATGCTATTCGTAGTTGCTATTACATCGTCGTATTCTTATTTTCGATTGTATGTGTGTATCACCGTGGCTCCAATTAATAGCCAAACACTTAAATATCGAAACTATTATAATTTTGTAACATAACTTTCAGATTACGTTGTTAATTTTTTCTTTCTTTTTAATATTTTTCACGATGTGGAATTACATTGCCATGCATCGAGTAGGTAAACGAAGATATTCTTCTTCTTGATGACGTGACAAATTGTTGCAGTCTGTAAAAACATTTAAAAAAAAGAGTAATTATTGTACTTGCTTCGAAAACTAGAAAAATCGTAATGATTCTTCAGGGTTTGAAATAATTTTATAACATATAAGTATTGAGAACTTTTACTGTTCACGATTAATGCTGAATATTAACACTTTACCGACCGGTAGCCTATTAATCGGCTAACATATTTTAACACTTTACCGACCGGTAACCTATTAATCGGCTAACTATTCACCGCTAATACACGGTCGGTAAAGTGTTAAAAACAGTATGGTATCTGAGTAGATTTTTTCATCTCTCTTGATGACTCTGAGCCTACTTCTCTAATTGTAAGTAACATCATTTTCAGCATGACAGCGATTCACCTTGATTCTCTCTTTGCTTAGGAATTCTTCAGTTTCTCGTCTTTTGTTTCATTACTCTCGAAGTTCTTCCATTCGCTCCGGCGCTCCAGTCTTCGAAAGTGCATATTTAACGTCGAGGCTCGTGCAAGTAACGAGCAGATTTCGCCATCTCCCAATTTTCCTGCCCTATTTTCTCTCTCTCTCTTTCTCTCTCCCTCTCTCTCTCTCTCTTTACGTCTGTCTCTATCGTCGTTTTTCCCTCTCTTATCCTCATTCAATGTCAGCAACTTTTCCATCGCCGGTCGATCTTTATATCTTATCTCCGATACAAAGATCTCTCGATCTTCGTGCTACGATATATATATATCAATCATCGTTGTTGACTGCAGTAAAATCATAAAAATAAAATCACGCAAATTCTCAATAGAAATAATATAATTTTCAAAAGAAATGTGTCTTTCGTGGCGTGCAAATATATTTTAGTAGATATATATATATTTTTTTTTACATCAATGACAACATAGTGTCGAGGTTGATCTCGACTTTTTAACGAAAAAGAGGAAAATTTCTCTCCGTGCTGCAACTTATATTACATTCCTGTATATTTTTCATATCGATAAAACAACATTTTCAGATGAAAAAAAGTGAAAAATTTCCCTTCGTATTGCAGCGCACGTTTCGATCGAGCAGATTAACTTTCGTTCGTTGTTCAGATCGTCTAAACAAATCGTCCGGATACTTTCACCGTCATAAATAATTCAAGCTGTATGCAAAATCGAATCGAAAGACATTCGTTCGATATTTCTGAAAGCGCTGTTCTAAGAATTGGCCATTGATTTTCATTAAGCTGCCGGCGCGGAGAAGCTTTGGAAAAAGATGGCGACGCTGATAGGAAACTGAGGCAAAGCACAGCCACAGGGATTTCCCCCTTGCCTTCGCTCTTCTACGTCCCGCCGGACGTTTGTAATTTTAATTATTTCATTAGTGGAAATCCTTCGAATATACAAAGACGAGATACAGAGTTGAAGGTGAAAGCTGCTGTTGTTCCTCTAGCACCGGAGAATTCGTCGACGTCGTCGGCCATTGTAAATCGGCTCTATTTTTCTTACAGAGGCCGGTACCTCTCCCCCCCTTCCCCCTCCTTTTATCGCCGACTTCTTACCGACTTCTTCCTTTATCTTCGCAGATTTGTCGGCGTCCGGGCAACTTTGCTTTTCCAACAGTTAACTGCCGCCCGATTTCATCCGCCATTCATCGATGATCGATACAAATCACGACATTCGAACATCGGTGTACGAGGGGGGAAAAAGGATACTACTTGCAGAAATCGGGATCTTCGAGGCATAATCTCGATTCAATTTATTGACATGCACGTGGGTGGAATGTCTGATTGAAGACGTACAAGGAACAAGGAGTACAAGGACACACTTTTTCTTTTATTCCCGAGAGCAAAAGATTAAACTTGCAACGAGTATAAATAATTCTCTGCGGATTTCTCTCTACACCGCACAATGATAGAAATAAATAATTGGAAATAAATTTCAAACGAAGTATCTTAATAAAAATACAAAGTTGAATTAAATTCAATC
Organism: Tetragonula carbonaria; assembly: GCA_032399595.1. Lineage (NCBI taxonomy): Eukaryota > Metazoa > Arthropoda > Insecta > Hymenoptera > Apidae > Tetragonula > Tetragonula carbonaria. The sequence continues at coordinate 1,484,351 of JAUCRC010000020.1, forward strand.
AAGAATCTGATACAAAGTTAAGCGAGAGCACGAATGGAAACTCACTTTTGAAATTCTGTTCGTAAAAATAAACGAATTCGCATGAAAATTCGCGATTTTTTTTCTTTTCGAAAAAGGAAAAAAAAAAGAGAGAAAAACCTTTCCGAAAAGAGTGGACCTTGGAATTTCGTGGACCTTCGACGAAATACTACGTACTTCACGTATTTCATTTTCACAAAATATGACGCATATACATTGTCACGCGTTCAGAGCAATAAACTAGGCGAATTGTCCCAGTCTTCGGAGATATTGTTCACTTTGTCGAGCGATCGATGATTATTACGCCGGCATCGCACGACAGATGACTGACAATCATCAGCAAGACGCGATTTAGATTCTCTAAATCCACCGATGAAGCGGAACTATGCGCGCTACGATGATGATGCTTATCGTAGTGATAGTGGCAGATGCGCGGCTGTCGCGATATTAGCCCGTAATAAACCACGACGTAGATAATCAAATACACGACACGTAACAAGGGCCAAGCACACCTAACTCCGCGTACAACGGGTCGCGTGGTGCACTGGTAATTTAGGTACCATTGGTTTGGTCAATAGCCAATTCCTATTTGGCTTAGATCCAAGAGGTCAAACAAACCGGCCATGCCACTGCGAAGGCTAAAGATTAAAGCTTAGAAAATCTCTCTCTTCGTGCTGAAACGTTCTTCAGGTCCTCGACCCGAATCCTTTTTTTATTCTTACGTGCCATTTCCCGATACGTAAACACGTCTCCCTTGTATTCTCCGTTTATTTCTCTATTCTTCTTTAATTATTCAATAAATAACAAGATTCGAACTATCTTGACGTTGTCTTGTTTATTAACACTTTACCGACCGATAGCGGTAAGTAATAGATGATTGATAGGCCACCGGTCGGTAAAGTGTTAAAATATATAAATATATTATTATACGATATCTACACTTTACCGACCGATAGTGGTAAATAGTAGATATTGATTAATAGCCGATTAATAGGCTACCGGTCGGTAAAGTGTTAAGAAGAAGTCTTGTCGTCGTTCTTATTTACTAAGAATTAATTATTCCTTACCTATAGGTAGGGGTTAGGTTTAGGTTAGGTTCTTATTTATTAAGAATTAATTATTCCTTGCCGGTAGATAGAGGTTAGGTTTAGGTTAGAAATTTCTTTTTCTTCTTTCTTTCTTTAATTTTTTCTATTACATCGTTCACAGAGTTTATACACGAGTTCGTTGTTTGACAAAATTACAGGGGGTATTCATTATTCTACTTGGACGAGGCCATTTTATAACGGCTACATTTTTTAATCATATTTCTTTTTTTACACGGTATCAATCGGTAAAACTTGATCTCCTCTTGATAATGACGACTACGTATGCAGAAAATTATTAATTTGACAGATATTTCAACTTCAGTTTTTAAGTAAAATCTGTCTTGCATAAAAGAAGACAGTGAAGACACAGAAATATGATTTTTCATATGTTACGATAGATTTTAAAAGAAGTCGAAGTTTCCCAAACTAATAATTTTTTAATAAATAAGATCCAGACTAATCATTTTAAGAACATCGATTAATATATAAAATAATGCATGATTTAAAGAAACAGAGACGATCTTGAGATCTCGGTAACGATTCTACCTAAACAAATTCAATGATCATTCTAAGATGTTCCCATCGAAACACAAGATGTTTCACTTGAAACATTTTTTTACGATAACAAACACTTTCGAAGACAATTTGAAAGAAATATAGTGAACTATCTGTCATGTTGCAAATTAAATGTATCAAATACGTAAAATAAATAAATTATATCATTAATAAATAAATCACTGTTACATTGTATGTACATTGTTTGAAACGTTGAAATTTAGTACACACGTATCTCATACGTGCAAGTAGGTTAATTAGAGGCAAGTCTCTCGCGAAACAATTCTATAGACGAAAACAAAAAAAAACGAAATTGTGTTTCAAGCTTCTCCTTTTCTAGTTATGAACATCTAAAAAAGTAGACCAAAATATCCCTGAAGCCTGGCAAACCTCTGTGCATTAGACGTTGTAGGCTAGGTCAGAAAACGACGGTATAGTCGTCGTCAAAAAGCAATGGCCGAATGGAAGTATATTTCCGTACAGCTTTTCGAAAAGTAAATTTTTAACAATATTAAACGATATCAACGGTTGAACAAGAATTGAAGAAGTTCTTCAAGACTTCGCGAATTTTCATCGTTTTCCGGGTATATTCAAAGTTTTCAATTTGACGGAAGAAGAAGATCGTGAAGTAAATGCAAATTCATACTAAATTCAGACATGAGAAAATTTTAACAAACGTTTGAATTGAAACAATGTCTCTCTGCTCTGCATCGCGTAAAGGACATTTTTGTGAAAAAATGAACGCAGAAGCTTTAAAATTCGATTCATCGCTGTATGACATCGAATTTTAACGAAATTACAACAGGATTTAAATATATCGTAAATTTTCTCGAAACTTCAGTTGGGAATTTAATTGAGCAAGTAAGCTTGTAAATTAAAAAATTTAGCATACACGAAATTTCACCGTGCGTGAGATTTTCAAGTAGAAGAGATCAGTGTTTAAACGTGTAATATATTTAACCGTAGATTATACACGATTTACAAATATGTGATTATCTTACATATTTACGAAACAAATGCATATTACAAATTCCGCATGAAACGTGAGTCACATTGGCCTAACATCGTCATAACGTTAAAAGTATGGGGACATAAAAAGTTAGACACGTTCTCTCGTGAAACCCAATATTAAAAAACTGACCATCCATTATTTAATATATAAGTATTTCATCACAAAAATATCTGATACGTATGCATTAATATTAACACTTTACCGACCGGTAGCCTATTAATCGGCTAACATATCTTAATACTTTACCGACCGGTAGCCTATTAATCGGCTAACTAATATATTTTAACACTTTATCGACCGGTAGCCTATTAATCGGCTAACTATTCACCGCTAATACACGGTCGGTAAAGTGTTAATAGTTACAATACTCTACGAAATGTTATATTCCACGTCGAAAATTTCCTCGTTATAAAATATATTCGACTGTAAAATAAATAAAAATAAAAATAAATTCAATGTAAATAAATAGATTCAATATAAATGTAAACACAAATACAAAATATAATATTGATTTTTCTCGATGCAATATAATATTGATAAGCTGTACGATATTTTGCAAACAATTTCGCGAAATCTGCACGAACACATTTACCGTACGTTGTTGATATATCTATCAGTGTCGCAATCCGTGAGCAATTTTTCACGTGTGTTTTACAGCCACATACACACACGTACAGATTATTTTTACGTTGAAAGTGACATTAATGTCTGTATGATTTCTTCGAACAGGTGTGGCGCTTGATCTCCCGATTTTCCTGATAACATCGTGCCGATTTCTCGACGCCAGAACGTGCGAAAATTCTTGCGAAACACGTTTCAGCCACACGTTGCTTTTTAGCAATGACTATACCCATCGTACATATCCTGACCTGCCCTACAGCAGCGAGGCCAATGCACAGAGGGTTTGCCGAGCCTCTGAGATATTTTGGCCGGTTTTTGAAATGTTCATAAGTATCCCGGGATACGCGAGCGTAAAACGTGATTTCGTCTTGATGATTCTTGATTCTCGCGCGTTGTTTTCGACGTATCTCTGTCGCGACGTAGAATTATAATAATTCCTTTTCACTGAAAGTAACGCAAGAGTCGAGAAAATAAGTCATGGAAAATTTCCATACGTATTGGATCGAACGTATATCGTTGTTAAATCATTGAGCTCAAATTAACATGCGAATAAAATTAAATGGTAAATTGACGCGTAGCTTTTTTCATTTCATTGGCTGTCGAATGAGAAAGAGATTAATACGAAATAAAGTATAAAAAATCACTGAATAAATTTTCATATTATTTCGGTGATCTCGAAATAGATCGTAATGGAAACTGTAGGAATGAGTTGATTTAAAATTCTCCTAATATTATCTACATACGTTAACTACTGCTAAAATTAATTAGCCAGGCAAAAGAACTTCGCTAATATGGATTACCAATATATTCGCCCGTATCAGTTTTATCGTTCATTCGCAAAAAGGAATTTCTCAATTTTCGTCGAGCATTAAGCACACACGCATCACTGTGTCCTCGATTAAAATGATTAACAAATTGTCTAACAATATACAATGCACTTGAACGAAAGACAAAAAAAAAATCACTGTAGGGAAGCCATGAAAACCGAACGATCGATTTTTTCGATCGCCGGTGTTTATGATTCAGGTTTTGAATCATAAAACACCGGGCGCACGTGCCACTGTTGCAATAGCAATATCTATAGGACACACAACAGTGTTCGATCATTTTTATCACTTTCGGAATCGTCATCCTCGCGCCATAACGATTTCGTATTATTCGCCGCTTTCGGTCATAGAATTTTTTAAAGGTTTATTCAACGTTGAGCCGTCGAGAACGAAACTGGATCAACTGCGATCGAATTGAATAATTCGCTATCTAAAAACCAAGAGAATAGCGAACGCCAATTGAGAATTCAATGAAAGAACAGATTTGCGTTGTTTATGTTCGATTCGTTCGTTTGTTCGGTGCGGAGCGGACCCACATTTTCCCCAATGACGATCTCATCGATCATGGAGGAAGCTTTTTAACACTATTCCTACCGATTCTGTCCATAAAAAAATTAACAGGAATAAAAATAAAGCAAACATACGCGAAAGGGTGTCAAGTTTTATTTCCTTACAGAAATGAAGTCAGACATATTTTATGTGGCAGGCTTTAAGGGCTTATTTTTGCGGAGGAACCCATACATACACGTGAGGAAGGAACACGTCGTCGTCAAGCGCCAATTGATACATCGATTGAACGAGCAGCGATGAACAACGTTCAACGGTGAAGCTAGCATGATCGGTCAGTGACAGATCAAAGGAATAATTGGCGACCGCCTGACCAACTCAGCCAAATGGAACTTTAAATTTTTAACGATTGCGACCTTATCCAGGCTATCGATATACATTGCACACTAACGTTTCCTTATATAGAGAAATAAGCTTATTTATTATCAGAATTTATTTTCAGTTAGATTGTTAATTGTTAATTGTTATTAAAAACGCGAGAGTTAACGGGAATTTAACAGTTTTGTGACTAACTGTGACTTTGGTTGAAAATTGAAACTGAATCATGTAATTACTAAGTTTCTTCGATTGCCAAGTAAATTATAAATTCAGCGTGTAATGATATTGTAAATTACAACCGAATCAATCTGACTTTTATTCTAATTATGTAACTCGTCGCTGAATTTCAAGTAACTTTGTCAAAAAAGAAAGCAGCCTTTTCTATCCTTTTTTTATTTTACTGTTCTGCTTTCTTGTCATGCTGCAGCTGTTTTCTTAACTTTATTATTCTGTAAATATTTGCGAATTTGTACTATTGATACTATTTATCTATTATACTATTGATACTAATTGATACTATTTGATCGTAATTACTATTATACTGTTGATACTAATTGATACTATTATATCATATACTATTGATTATAATTGATCTTATATATACTATTGATTATAATCAATATATATATATATATATATATATATCATATACTGTATCATATAATGTAATTAGTACCAATAGTATCAACTATAATCAATAGTATATATATCATATTATATCATAGTATATATATATATCATACTATATTGATAAAGATATCATTATATTATATATATATATATATATATATATATCATACTGATTGATAAATAGTGTCAACTATAATCAATGCTATATGATATATATAATTGATACTATTATAATCAATTGTATCAAACGTATCAATTATAATCAATACTATATGACACATATGATTGATACTATTATAATCAATTGTGTCAAATGTATCAATTATAATCAATACTATATGATACATATGATTGATACTATTATAATCAACTGTGTCAAATGTATCAATTATAATCAATAGTATATGATATAATTAATACTATTGATACTAATTGATACTATTTATCAATTCAATCCTATTTTTGTACACATGTAATAAGAAGTTAATATTGACAATTACATGATACATTTAACTAAAGAGAAAAAAAATGAAGGATCAATCGCTCAAAATTCCATTCTATCGAGTTCTATCTACTAAAAATTCTATCATTCAATGATCATTACAACATAGATCGTTAGTATCGAAGGACTATTTTGTAGTAAAACTATTTCAAACATTTCACAATTGAAAACTTTTCAGCGTATTATGTTCCTTTCGGCTCCTAAGACCTAAGACGCATAATTTCATTCTTGTTATTAATTATGAAACTCGCCGGCGAAGCGGGGGAGAGGGAAGGGGGAGGGACGTGAAAATCGAACGACCTATTAATAAAATAGTAAAACGAGAAGTTAAGAGCAAAGGAGAGAGCTCTTCCGTGCTATTAGTAGATTAACCGCGAAAGATCTTTCACAGTTCATAATCATATTTCGTGCACTTCCTTCTTGCGATACTCTCTCTCTCTCTCTCTCTCTCTCTCTCCTTCTCTTCTTCTTCTTCTTTTTTTTTCTTCTCAATTTTATTTTCATTCCCATTAATCATGCCGGATCTTTCAGTTTCTGGCATGACGTGAGTCCTTATGAGTGGCCCAGTTTTCAAACTGCCGGAGAATATATATATATATATATATATATATATATATATATATATTTGCAAGTGTTGTACTACTATCGACCGTTCTGCTACTTGTTCTCATTTTCTCTCTCTTTGTTCTCTTCGTTTCCTGTCTTGTCTCTAGATTTTGAATCACCGGCGAAGAGCGTCGTACAACGTGCCACGTCGCATAATGCTCGATGGCATGTTCGGAGATCTGGCAAATGGGAAAGGCAAACCTGGAATTTGAACATCCTATCGGCGCATCAAGCGTTTTTCATCTCATGCGAACGGACGCGATATGATGATACTTCGTATATCATAGTTTAACGTGGCTGAAACGATGCGCCTGTTGTTTCGTTGGAATCAGCGGAGGATCATTGTCACGCGAAGTATAACACACGATGAAGACACGTGTTGAAGTTGTTATAAAAATAATTAAACGTGCATTTCTCTTGCATTCTGGACGTGTCTTCGTAATTGAAAAATAATGTGAAATCGTATCAAATAATGTGAAATTCGTGAAATTAAAAGATCGTGAAACTTTTATTGACACTTTACCGACCGGTAGCCTATTAATCGGCTAACATATTTTCACTTTACCGACAAGTAGCCTATTAATCGGCTAACATATTTTAACACTTTACCGACCGGTAGCCTATTAATCAGCTAACTATTCACCGCTAATACACGGTCGGTAAAGTGTTAATATATAGGACGAATTTGTACAGATTGAAGGTGAATATATTTTAAATATTTATGCTGAGGCGTCTCGTAAAAATTTATTAGATGTGAATTAATGTGAATTAATAATATTCAGTGAAATGCTTGATAGTCCTGTAATCCCAATATATATTCATTGTTAGTCTCAACTTATGGCATTCCTTTCCTTTACTGTATTTTCATGTTGATGTATAATAAAATCGTTACAAAGATCACGTGTGATCTGTGTGGAAGAAAAATGACGAAAATATTAGCAATATCCATCACAATATTCATTTAGTTTCAATTTATCTTCCATGATGTATGATTCTTGTGCGTCACACAAAATTGTCATGAAGATTAATTGAATTAACATTATAATAATATCTTTACTATAAAAAAATCACCAATAGCATTATAGCACGTAATTCCAGTAATTCTCAGAATGAATGTCGCAACGTGTTGTTTCTGTTGGAACAAACAACTGTTAAACGCTAGAACAACCATTAAAGCGCAAAATCATCATTTTCAATAGATATCTTTTCAAGCCTTTCAAAGGTTCGTCGTTTGAATCTCCAAATATATACGATATCATAAAATTTCGAACGAAATCACGAGAAAATCGGTCATCTGTTTCCCTCTCTGACGTGATAAATAATTCACGGTCGTGTCTATCGAAATTTCGCGGGACATTTGCTTTATCTTTAAATATTTAAAATTCACCTTCGATCCAGACGAATAATTCGTCTTATATATATATATACACACAGCGAGCAAAGGATAATTCTTTTGGCAAGGGAACGAAAATAAAGAGAAAGAAGAAACCTGTACTCGGGCTCCTGGGTTTATAGCGAGTCGCGTTTAATTATGTCTATGGATCTGTAAGAGGGTTGGTAGTGGCATGATCGGCGGCCCTAGTATACCCCAGGGTCCCGTAGCTTTACAATGCACGACATAATGTCTCACGATAGTGACTCAGCCGACCAGCTGTCTGTGCCGTTAGCTTATTAAACCACACACACATGCTATCACTTGTCATAAATACTAAATGCCGAGCGAGAAAAAGAAAATTCTGAATTACTCGAGAACGAGCAAGAGCACTTTTGGAATAATCGTTCGAATAATTAATAATTAGCATCGATCATCCGTGTGAAATCGATTCATTGGATTTATTGAGGATTATGTCGACCCATAGATTATTGAACTTTATCGGGGATTATCGGAGTCTGCGAATGTGATCATCGGTAAATCATCATCGCAAATGGCGATTATTTAGTTTAACAATTTTAATTGCAAATAAATTATTAATCGTCCGCAGCCGCATTTCATCGTTACACACGTTTTGGAGAACAGATTTCACTGACCGAACCATTAGTCGTGTAGATAAAAAACGATAAAATAATAAAGTATAACGTTGGAAAATTGAAGAATGGAGTTGACATATACATCTCATCTTTTTCCTTTGAAATGATTGTTCGTATGATGACCGATATGATCTATTTTTTGCTAGATTAACTTTTGTTTCTTTCTTTTTCGCAAGAAACTTCACTTTCAGCTCGCTTGTTTGTCGCTTCAGTCCTTCGATCACTTCTTAGAAAATTCTATCCTTTATGGTGGAAAAAAAATACTGTTGTAATAAATATATTGAACGAGGCACTTTAGCTCAATTAACAAGTTAGTGGCCGAAAGTCAAAGAGGGTCAAGGCCCAAGAGAGAATTCTCTCACCCACTGATCGCTGATATACTAATGTACATGCTGTCGGTGGTTTATGACACGTGCAGAAGTGAAGATCTAGGTACTCATCTGGCCCACAGACCCCACAGTAGAATTCTCGGTGGCCATAAGTTATTTCTAGGCCAGCCGCACGATACGTAATCAAGTTTTTAAATTCCTGAACAATTTTCACACGTCCCTGTGTTGGAACGTAATATAATGTTAATAACGTAAATATAATGTTCTTAGAAGAGGAAGAATGAGGAATATTTTTAGAGAGAATGTTTTTTCCCTTTTTTCTTACTCTGCTGATATCACACTAATATTGTGTGTGTGTGTATTATATATATATTAACTACTATTTATATATATTAATATATATTAATTACTAATATTATATTATATATATACTTATATTATGTATAATATATATTAGTATATATATGTACTAATACTATATAATATTAGTATTGGTATATATAATATTATTAGTAATATTATAATATTAGTATATATAATATTATTAGTAATATAATATTATAATATTAGTATATATAATATTATTAGTAATATTATAATATTATAATATTAGTATTAGTATATATAATATTACTATATATTTCCGCTAAAGCTAATTTTTGATTACCATCATGCACGTAGAAATTAAAAAAGCGGGAAATATTCATTTATCTACGGTAGAGAAACGAGAAGCTGCAATTAATAAATTTCAACGCCACCGTGTTTAGCAGAGTGGGCGTAGAATATGAAATTGAATATATATCTATTTCGATGAATATATGTATAAGTTTTCAACACGTTGGGGGCAGCGGCGCGCTATTTCGTGAAATCCGTCTTTCGTAATACAGTATAAATTTATGTTTGCATTGCAGAAAAATGTAAATTCACCTATTCGCTTCTACTATCCAGCTAGCTAAGGTATGATTGAAATTCATTGGAAATCCCCATGGCGAACGCGATTTTCTTCCAAGATAGTTCTCATCTTCTGAGGGAACCGGCGCTTTGTTGCTCAGCATACAAAGCGTTTTGTCATGTGCGACGCACACACACACAGAACAATGCAAAGAACAATTGCCGATATTAAAATGAAACAGCTGGGAAATAAAAGTGATATTACTTTTTTCTTTTTCTTTTTCTTTTCCTTTTTTTTTCATTTATTAGTACACTAGATACGTCGTCACTCCCCGGAAGTAAGAATCCCTTTCGAATTCGATTCGAAACAAAATCGGATTACGCGCATTACGTTGCTGAATCGATCGGCGCTGATATCGTTTATAATTCAACAGTTTCTACGTTTTTCGAGTTGTTCTCGCGTTGTTCATTCCCTCGGTTGCAATTTGCTTTTTTTTTTTTAATTTTCGCAGAAAATACGTTTGACGCGTGTTAATGTCAGCCCAATTCCAAAACATGTCAATTAAACAATTGAGATGCAATTTTTGTTGAAAGGAATTTTCGAACTTTTTGCGCAGAGTAATTTCATATTTTTGTATGTACAATTCGCGGGAGGGAAAAAAGAAATGAATCGAATTTTATTTGTTTTATTTTCATTCACGTTTCCCGTTTTCTGCATTATTTCGTTTTCCATCGTACGAAAAAAATCAATTAGGAATCTCTCATTTATTTTCATACAGTTTGTGTTTTAACCCTTGTGAATTGCAAATTCTGCAAGGTCTGCGTGACTCAAAATAAGATTATTCTTATTAATTCTTATTTCTATTAATTCTTATTTCCTCGTTATTTTTCATATCCTCAATTAACGTATAGTAAATATTGTGCAAGCATAAGATTAAAATAATTAAATTAAATGAACTGAATTTTTATTTCCTTTCGTGTACTCATTTTCTACAAATATACGACATTGAGCAAAGCTTAACCCAAGAGTTAAATATTCTAAATATATATATATATATATATATATATATATATATAAAGGATTAAATATTGTAGTGTAATAGGTTTAGATACCTTGATTCCAACCTGGTATATATGTATAATAATATAGATACATTTATTCATGTTATTCTTCGCTATACTTACCGTAATTCATATTTAATTACAAATTACTTCAAAATAAAAAAAAAATCACTATTATTTTCATCACGACACATATTCTTGAACCACGGCTTGATTTCTACAAGAATATCAAACTGCGTCCTACCTTCCTGCCTTCCTTTAGATCGATACATCATGTACATGTAGATATATAATATATTACCTATACGTTCGCATACGTTGTGATTCTTCTACTGAAGTATATCTCGTACGAAGAATTCCCGGATAATTTCTTAACAATAAAATGTTCTTCTGATGAATATCTGAGATATCATAATTTTTCGTTAATATAAAATTGTTGCAACATTGAAGTGCGATAATATTCTCATCGTGAAATAAAAGTTTAAATGGTCAGTGAAAAATTAAAAAAAATTCTCTTATAAAAATACATAAAAAAAATTTCCCTACAAATAAATTGCATTAAAATATATTCATTGATTTCATCGATCTTTAATATTTAAATATGAAAATGTAAAAAAATATTTAAATATGAAAAATATGTAAAAAAAATTTCCCTTCCGAGGGACATCGTAACTAGATTTTCAAATTTCTACGGAAACGAAAAGCTAAAGAAATGAAGTTTAAATAGAAATTTCTTTCTATCGCTAAATACTATAACAACTTTTATAGCAACACTACTATAACAATTTCTACAACAATACTATAACAACTTTCTGATATTTTATATATATTTATATATTGTATGTGTTCTCTGGTAGTTTTAAAATTCTATTAAAAACTACCAACGATTGAACTCTAAAATTTGCATCAGTGAGACTCAAAAAGCAAGAAATAAGTGGAAACTTCTATTATGATGAGAACACAAACTTTAATACATTTTACGAGAAATTATGAATCCACAAAATTTTCATAAAAAAAATTATGAATTGGTCATTTTGACCATATTGGTAATTCTACTGTCAAATTTAATAATAGTTTGGTAATTTATTAGCAGCTCTAGTCTAAATTTAAATTAAACTTTTGCGAATACATTTTACGAAAAATTACTCCAATCTCTGAAAATATTTATGAATCCACAAATTTTCATTTAAATTGGTCATTTTGTCCATATTGGTAATTCTACTGTCAAATTTAATAGCAATTTAGTAATTTATTAGCAACTGTAGTCTAACTTTAAATTAAGCTCTTGCGAATACATTTTACGAGGAATTATTCAAATCTCTAAGATCTGTAAGCCGGTGAAGTTTCTACGAAAAATTATGAACTGGCCATATATTTTGACCATAATTGATGAAATGTTAGTCTGGCGTTAATAAATTTCCCATAAAATCCGTAAAAAATTCCTCGTGACTTACGATAAGAATTCCAACTTCACCTTCTAACTCGTCGTCGACGATCGTTTCTCATTTTACATTATAGTAATTCAACGAAACAACCAACCAGCCAGTCTCGTCGTTTGCGTCTGAATTTTACGCAAACGTCGGAGCGTTTTTGTTCGTTGTTCATTGTCGTGTAGAGAATAACAAGACTCTGCACTCTAAGAAAGTACGTCGAACGTCCAGGGGCCTCGTCGATTAAGTACTTAAAGATTTCAAAATGAATGCAAATATCGGACAGCGAAACCGTGACGGGTTAGGATCGGTGGGGAAGCACGTTCTCTATTTTCCTGGGGAAAATCGCTCTGATCGTGTGCCTGAACTGGGCTAGGAAGCAATCTCGCGAGACGACAGGGATCGCACGAGTCGTTAACGAATTTCGTTAACGACATTCGTGCGTTCGAGCGAAATGAGGTTGGGTAGTTTAATCGAACGATCTCTTCCTCGGATGTTTTCCTTTTCCGTTCATCCTTTCCTTTTTCATCCGCCAAGATGGGAAATCGAATGAATTTCTGGCCATGGTTTCCGCGTTTCGTTTTTGGTAATTACTATTTCGTTGTCTCGTTGTTTCAGCCCAGTTAGAGGGCTTCTCGAAGTACAAATCAATCCTCAGCGATGACTAACAAAATGTGAAATCTCTTCGCGTATTGCACAGATTTGTTATTTATATCCTTTCTTACGTCGTTCAATATCTTCATTGTTCGTATCGACGATTTTGCTCGCGATCGTTATATAACATACGGCGCGATATGTTGCAACGATCGAAACCATTGCGAAACTCGATCGTCATCGTGTGGAATTCGATGTTACGACGTGTTAATTAGTACAAGAGAAGAATAACGTAAAACACATTGTACCCAAGAAATTGGAAATTAAAACGCGAAGTGTGATAATGATAATTGCAACGAATTACGTCTCGTTGATTAAACGGTAAGATAATAAGTGATTATATTAAAATCAATACGTAGAAATTTTAGAGTTTGAAGGAAAAAAACTTTCCAAGAGTGTTTCAACGCGTATTTTAATAGGTTGTGACTTCTTTTTTTGTAAAATATATTCGCATTCCACGCATTTGTACGGATTCGCAATTTCCATCATTTTTATCATCGAACATTTACTTGTTAAAAATTTGAATTGCCTACCTGCATTACATTTATGTATCTCACTTAGAATTAATGATTCATTAAATTTACCAACTATCGATCGAGTCAAGTTGATACGTTTTAATAATCACACTTTCAACAGAATCAGTAGCCACGTCTAACACTCTTGAAATTACGTAAAGAAACGTAGAACTTGTTGCACGACGAAATTTACGAACAGCTTTTCACGAAGTTTACTCGCATAAATTTCCCCAGCGAACGAAACGAAAAAAAAACGTGCACTCGCTGACAGATACTACGCAAGGAATATCTGCGGAATATCGATCAGCACTTCAAATTCGCTAATCTCTCTCAACTGTAACCGCGTGATGCCATTCCACGATCATTAATAAAATGAAAATTCTCCAAGTGTCCTTCAAACTGCACCGACTTGTCGCGGTGGTGGTTCCCTTCGTTCCGCCGAGTAATCTTCCGCCGAGATTTTTCGCGCCGATTCACTCGAGAGATATCGGCTTTAAAGGGATCTAGATTCGTAAGCTGACGATAGCTCGTTTCCGTCTTTCCGTGAATATTTCACCACTCAATCTCATTGTTCGACTTTATTTCTTTCAGAGACTCGTGCTAATCAATACACGACAGACGTTCTACGCATATACTACTATTTCATATCCGGATTTTCGCACGTACTTTCCGTAAGAAAGCCGAGGTCAAACGAGAGGGAAGAGAATGAACCAACCCGGTGTATTCGTGCAACTTTGAGAAATTAAGAAAATTGCTCGAGATACGGGAAAAATTGCTTCGTAATATACGATAAATTTCATACAAGATGTTAGGTAGTACATATCTTTGTACGTTGTAAGTATTTTGTATAATCTTCTTTTGCTGACTCGAAAGTTACGAAAATAATACGCTGTTGCGTTTAACAGTATATACTATGCATATTACACATGTAATGTTATATATTAATATGTAAATTTAATACTTTAACAGTTTGTATATATCTGAAATTTTTAATTCGTCACTTTTGCAATTCCAAATTACGAAAATAATACGCTGTTGCATTTAATAGTATATATATTATGCATATTACACATATAAATATAAATATATTATATTATATAATATTATTATAAATATATTATATTATATATATAGTATTATAAATATATTATATTATATATATAGTATTATATATTAATATAAATTTAATACCATAGTTTGTATATCTCTGAAATTTTTAATTCGTCACTTTTGCAATTCCAAATTACGGAAATAATACGCTGTTGCGTATTATTTAATAATATATATTTAATAATATATATTATGCATATCACACATATAATATTATGTATTAATATATAAATTTAATACTTTAATAGTTTGTATATCTCTGAAATTTTTAATTCGTCTCTCTTGCAATTCAAAATTACGAAACTAACATATCATACAAATACTACAGTTATAAATTGTATTTCTGAAATTCTGAATTTCATTATAGTATAATATCGTTATAATTGATATTGATATCGAGCAGTCAGCATCAAGTGAATACTTGGAATCTCTACTTGAATCCCGTCCCTTTAATTATGAATATGATAAAACTGTAATATCAATATATTTCGTACAACAACACTACGACGAATATAATTAAAATGAATATAATAAAACTACGAAATGCAAGAAATCTCGAGAACGAGTAAACATTTTCTCGATCGGTAGCGTGATGCATTAAGGTGCCACACCAAGAACCGCCTATATTATTTGCTATGACCTAGGAACACGGTATCAAATCATAAACAAATATTCCGGTAACGAGAAGCAAACAGTGCGTTCATGGGACAGCTGAGATGGGGTACCTACGTAGTAATGGTAGGTAACCAAAAGAGATAAAAAACAAAAAAGAACCGAGAACGGTGTACAAGTATGGTGAAACAGTAAATGAATATAAGCGATAAAAAAGAAGAAGGAAAACACACACACAAAAATGACAAAATACACTTTGAATACGTGGAGATACTCAACAATGGAGGAAAATCAAGAGCAAAAGATCGAAAAACATCTGGCATATTCTATGCGACAAAGAAATCATCATTTTTCATATTGTTAAGCCTTATTGTTAGTATCGTGATTTCTTTTTTTTTTTATTATTATTATTTCAGCCACGAAAAAATTTTTGCTCGTCGAAAGAATCATTGCCTGATGCAATGATATTACGAATAGGTATATCAATGCCTCGATTATGCTCAATGTTGCACAGACACTGTTACACTTATAAATAAACTATCACATTTCACAGTGCAAATGAGAAAGAAGAGAATTAATTAAGGTGGAGTCGTGACAAAACTTTCTTTTACACTGGAAATTAATCTTCGGATAGGGCACGTTTTCAGATTGAAATGAAATTGAGAAATTCCACGAAACTCCGCGCTCGGTGAAAATAGAAAAAAAATATCGTTTGCGATTAAAATGTGAGGAAATATCAGTTGCGTGAGGAATAATTTCAGACACGCGATGGCTTCAGCTTCGCGTTGAGCACAATGATGTTGAGGATTAAAGTAAAGTACAAACGCATGATTAAAAAATAATACTCCTCCGCGGAAAGCAAAACTGTTGACTTTTTACTATTATGCAGTGGAACACAACTACGTAATTACTACGTAAAACATAACTCTTCGTTGTATGTTTTTCATTTATTTTTCTTTTTTCTCTTCTTTTTTTGTACTCTGCGTTTTTCGCTTGAATCCTTTTCCTCTACACGCGCGCTATATAATATATGTATAAGTTAATACACGCAAGTATATGCATACCTGGAAAAAGAGTGCGTTTCCCTTGGAACTCCGGAGCTTCAAAACAAATTTCAAAAACTCTGGAAAAACGCTGTTGAACGATGAATATAATATAATAATACTCGTTCATGGAATAATCGTTCCGGAGGAAATTAACTTCTTTCTGTACACATGTTGCACGCCATGTTGTTTATTATTTGATATAACGAGAGGACGATGATTACAATGATTACGAGTCAGACACGGAATTGGAGAAAAGTTAAGGAAAAGCTAGCGGAGGAGAAATTTTAGTTTAGATAAAAGAAAAATAAAAAAAGAAGTGATAGAAAGTAAAAAAAAAACAGAGAAAGAATAGGAAGAAAGTACCGGGAAATTTGAGAGAAAAAGAGAAACCGTTTTCACGTTCGATTCACACGTTACAGTCTATCTATATATTATGTGTCGTATGTATATTTATTTCTGAGAAGACTCTCGCGAAAGCGAGAGAGAAAAATTCTCGAACGTACAAGAATAGGAAATTGAAAATATGAGTGAATTTTTATACGTAAATTAACACTTTACCGACCGTGTATTAGCGGTGAATAGTTAGCCGATTAATAGGCTACCGGTCGGTAAAGTGTTAATTATTAAATCGAAGGACACTTCAAGCTCTTTATGTTCTGATGGGAAATTCTTTCGAAACAAAAAGAAAAGAGAAAAGAAAAAATCGGTGCAAAAGTGAGAAATCAAACAGAAGGAAAATGAGCAATTTTGTGAGAGATGTACCTACAGATATATAACCAAAGTACGGTGCAAACTGGCAGGTCCCATACCCTCGCTTATTGTATATACCTACATATGCATATATACATATACATATATATATATATATATATATATATATATATATACGTACATACATACATATCTGCCGCATATTTTCGGCAGTGCAGCTTGATATCGACATGCTACATGCCACACGTGCAGCACACAAGCATACATGGTAAATACCATGTACCATACCATGAAATCGCATATCAGGTACGCATCATAGAAAGGTATGTACATACCAACCTTCACATAGATATATACCTTACATATAAATATATGTATATATATATATATATATATATATATCGAACTTCTATATCACATATTCCCTGGCAATGCTCGTATCATTTGTAATCCACGCACACATACTCCATACGATCATGATCTGGATTCATGCGAGCGGACGTTATATTCTTCGGTCGTATTTTTCATGCAGTTTCAAAAAGAAAAAAAAAAAACATTATCTTCTATTTAATCCAGAATTGAATTCTTCGAGTTTGTTCTTTTATTTTTATATACACGCGCGTGACACGCAACACGATTGCTTTTTCTCTATAATAATTTCATTGAACGATCACTGGTAAGCGAAGACTACAAATATTGCCTTTACGAAGTAAGTGAACGATCGGCAACGAATTCTTCTGGAGTCGAAGTAAATGAAAGAATTTTCTTCGAAAGAATGATTCAGAAATACCTATATATCGTATAGATATCGTTTCAAATGATTTTCAATCGAAAGCAAAGGACTTTCTTAATTGACATGAAGAATAAAAACCATGGTGTGTGATCTTAATCGTGGAAGAAAAGAAAAAAGATAGTCGTCTCGGCCCTTTAACCAGATTTCAATATGATAAGCGAACCTTCCCAAATGTTCCCTGATTTTCTAAATCGACGTAAATGAGAATGGAATGTCTTCTATTTTCGATTCAACGGACAGCTACTCTTTTGAACACTAGGGAGAACCTTCGTTGATCTCGATCCTGTTACTGAATCAGGAAACCGCTTTGAAAGGATCGGCTGGACAGCTGAGAAGTCCAGCCAATTAATTCTAAAAGAGGAATTATCATTCAAAGTTTAAAGAGAAAAATGGCAAAATGGTGAAACGAGGGAAGCGACGAAGACAAACTTTCGAATTAAGGTTTAAATTTTGCTGCTAATGAAATAATTGGAGCTCGGCGGCAATGCTCCAACTCTTAATTTAACTAAAAAGTTAATCATTCGATATCTGAAAAAAGCGTGCCTAATTTTTTAATGAAAATCTGTAAAAAATTTATAAAAAGTTATATTCGATGTCTGAAAAAAGCGTGCCTAATCTTTTTGTGAAAATCTGTAAGAAATTTGTAAAAAGTGACGAAATCAACGAAAATCTGTTTCCATGAAATCTGCGCACAAGTGCGCAAGTTATACAATAATGATACAGGTGATATAAAAATTCGGAAATCGGGGGGTATTTTTTTTCCAGTACAAAATGCAAAAAAGGATATTTTGCAATTTTTCTAACAATCATTTCTACGATCAAGCTTGCAGATTAAGCATTGGAATGACGAGCGTGTCGATACTTATATTTTTTGGATTCTTGAATTTTTACGTTTCCTTGAAACATTATTGGTACTGCGCGCGTTGCTTTTGCATATAATGAACTATTTCATAGAAACAGATTTTGCTAATATATCGTTTGCTTTTCTAAAGAATGTCGTCAAGAAATCTCGATGCGCCAATAATTCTTCGACACGGTGTAAATTGAATTTAGCTCAGCTTATCAAAATCGTGTGATTTTTACCATTGTTCATCGTAGCGATGTGTATTTTGAGCGACGATATGAAAATTGAAATTCACCGGTCATTATCATTGTTCGCCATTATTGTTTCAAACAGTGGAAACATCTCTTCATAAATGGACGTAATAAGTTTTGTAGGACTTGAAGAAAAGAAATGAACGTGCAAAGTAAAGCTTTCCTAACTTTCTTCTCTCCAACGGCTACCTTGTTATCTTTTTCTGTTTGTTCTTTTTCTGCACTTCTTCCGATTCGATTCAGACACGATGATATTTCCCCCCCCCCCCCAATAATAGCGTATCTACGTAACTTATTTGCTCACGAAATGTTTCGCGAAAATGTTCCGCGAATTCGTTTGTCGCAAGTTGTTAAAATTAAAAATGCAAAATGCAAAACTGTCGATAACTGTTTCGACTCTTTGAGCGTTTGTCAGACTGTTTGTCAAAAGTTTGGTATTCATTATATTTAAAGATGTAATTTCTGATCGTGTATTCATCCACTATGCAATATGTGAATCTCTGATAGGTAAACCAATTATTTTATCGTTGATTGCAATGTTCCAGTAATGACGATACACTTGAACGGTTAGACAAAACGAAAATAATATACATGTACTGATTGACAAAAATTCACAGGAAATTTTCAAGCAATCAGTGAAATTTAATGAGACATTTATTTTGGTTCAATAAAGAATAAAGTAAAATTTATATTATTATGAAAAAAGATGTTACAACATACTTTACTGTTCAGTTCTTTATATGGCATAAAAGCGAGATTTTCGAGTATTTCATTTGAATGAAAACGACTTGATTCTTTTTTTTTTTTCGGTGACGAACGTGTTTTTTTCTTCTAAAAAATGGGAAAGACAGAGTACAGCGACAGAAAGGGTGTTCCAACGCTTCGTTCGTTTACGCGACTCCGGTCTGTCGACATGTTTGCAAATAAAATGTTAGAAAATCGACTAATGACTATACGTGCTATAATATATGCGAATAACTATCTATAGCAGCAGCAGAAGCTGCCGGACGTCAGAAACAACCCCGTGCCAGCGAAAATAATGGGGGCGGGAAACGAGCGAGTGCTCGAGAACACTGGCGCAAGTACGAGAGATGTGGCCGAGCGATTAGGGCGTAGACCGTTTCTCTGACGCCGCGTTCCAGCTGCTGCAACGAACGGCACAGAATATACACTTGAACTGTTTAAAAAAAAGAAAGAAAAAAAAAAAAGAATGACCCTTTTAATAGTCACTGTCCATTCAACCGTAAAAAGAAAAAAAAAGAAAAGGTTCGATATCGAGATTTCGATTATATCTTAAATATCAAAGAGTGATTCTTTTTTTTAAAAGTTTCGAAACAATTTTGATAAAAATGCGTACGCATTAGTGCGCGAAGTAATGAAACGAAGTAATGAAACGAGAGACTGAAATTACTGAAATATTGGAGAAAGAAAACAATTGAATAATTTCAACGGTGTCGGTCAGTTTTGTTTCAAATCGACGCGAAGAAAAGTATCGTCAAACTATTTATACCACAATTTGATCGTTTCAATTTAAACTATATTTTTCAAATGTAATGTATAATTCTTGTTCGATTGTCGTCAGCTAAGAGAGAGTTAAACTAACAACAAGTCAGAATCTCGATTTTCTACCGATGTCACGTAACTGTGTCTAGTATATTGTGTGTTACACTCCTACGAACGCTCGCCAAAGTGTTTTGCATTTTCAAATATTCGGACGTGTAGCACAGAACGCTGACCACGAACAACCTGATGCAACTTTGTCGTTTTATTGCATCTGGCTTTTTAACTAAATACCGTTTGAAGAAAACATGTCGGCTAAACCTAACCTGAACTTAAACCTAACTTAAACCTAACCTAAACCCTGCACGTAGCTTAGAGCGTTGAAACAAACACCGAGGTAAAAATCAAATTTTTCCAATACTTCAGCGTTCAAATATTCAGAGGAGATATTCAAAGGAAAATTAAAAAGAAAAAAAATCATATTTTCTACAAACGCTGTTTCTTATCTAATTTCTTCTTGTCCATCATTATTAGGACAAGGTTATCTGCGAAATTTTCTTAACTGCTCTAAAGGCAAACAGACAGAAAATTGACGACAAAACAAGGATCAAACAAAGGAACATCAGGTATAGTGAATGAGAGAGAAAAGCTGGTGAGCCGCTAACCAGTGACGTCGTTATCTCTCTGTGTTCAATCTTCAATAGCCTTTGAACTTCCTAAACGAATACTACTATAACGTATAATACTATAACGTATGGAAACAGATTCAAGTACAAAAAAAAGGCTATAACCGGAGCGATAAACATTTCAAGCTAGATGCACGATACAGTCTAGCCAACTGCAACTGTATAACTGCATGCATACGTGCTAGCAAACTAAACAAATACAGGCGCAGCTTTCAACTTTGATCACCCGTTGCACCGAGGTTATATGGGCTTTCAAAATGTTGCGATTGTTTCGCGAAAGTCTCGGCAACTAGCCATCTGGTACTCTCATTTATTGCAATTCCCGTCACATTATACACACACACACACACACACACACACACACACACACACACACACACACACACATATATATATACACATATACACATATATCGTGCATTCAAACTGTGCTTTAAAATTCAGTAGTTAATCGACGGTGGTAATTCTAAATTGACAAGCTAATATCAAATCGACGACACACGCAGTTTTGGAATTTTTATACACGCGACACGAATTCGTTGGTTTAAAAAAAAAAACAATGTAATTAACGAGGATGAAAACCCGGCAGAAAATTGTTTTTGCGTTTCTCTCTCAGATACTGCGAAATGCGCTATGCTTTTTACACGCATTCTCAGATTTTCTTGCAAATCTGCATGAAAATTCACGGACTAGTTGTGTAACTGTTTTTTTTTTTTTTTTGCGATCTTACTTGATATTGATAGTCGTGTGATAACTCGGGAAATAAAACACGGGAGAAAAAAAATTATATTCTACGGACGATGGACTTGATATCATACAAGATTAAATAATGTTATAATTGTTTAATTTTATTCCGTCACTGAACCTGGTTTTTTTCGTTTTTTATAGACGCTGCTTCATGCACGTTTCAATAAGATCACCTAGGTTGAAACCTAAATTGTTCTAGCACCACACATGTAAATTTGAACAAACGCCATACATATTAATTACAGGATAGTTTTTACACGACACACAATGTTGCAATAAAATATTATGTATAATATAAATTATATTATTATATTATACTTAATATAATATAATATAATTATGTATAATATAAGGTATAATATTATGTATAATGTATAGGTAGGTATGTACAATGTATAATAATAATATATGTATATGTAATGTACGTAATGTATGTAATAATGTATATGTATATGATAATATATATCTAGTATAGTGTATACAATACCATCAACAGTTTTGTAACTAAGAACATAAGCATATTGACATTGGTGAACATTAATTATTGTGCATTAATGACGACTGTCATACTGATAAAATAATTAATGAGGTATTACTAAATGTTGGAATTTTTAAACAATCAATGTAGATAGAAATTAGATAATTATAAAATTATATACATCATCATAAATTTAAGTATCTTGTGCTTGATTGAAAATTTTCAAACTCGATTTCCTCCAAAAGAAGAACCTTGCGAAGTGAAAAAATTTTATTCTTTCTTTTTACGGCTTATTTTCTAATCCGTTTCCTTTCGGGCTGTGCCATAATACTGAGAACACCCTGTACATGTTTTAACAAACTGGCGCATGATTGGTAATATTCATGTATAATTTTCTTATTCTTCAGTATCTTAATATTCTTTCTTCACGCGTGAATATATCGTCAGTATTGAGTGAATTATTGTATAATCTGTTGAAAAAAAAAGAAAAAAGAAAAATCTATCTTCGAAAGGGTTAACCTGAAAAATTCAACATCATCGTGGCGTTCTCTGAAACGTTCTTATCTGTCTTATCTGTGGCGCATGTACACGTCCACATCTAAAGCACAGACTTTACTAATGAGTCCACTAGCAGGCCCTCCACGAAATACACTTTCATTCCCTTTTCTCTCGTCCTTCCTTCTTTCCTCCAGTTTTCATATACGTTTTGAAA
Organism: Tetragonula carbonaria; assembly: GCA_032399595.1. NCBI lineage: Eukaryota > Metazoa > Arthropoda > Insecta > Hymenoptera > Apidae > Tetragonula > Tetragonula carbonaria. The sequence goes on from JAUCRC010000020.1 coordinate 1,507,494, forward strand.
CCGTTCGCCGACGAAAAATTCACTATTCATGGAATTTCTATGAGGTTTTAGGAGCGAAAGATTTAATTCCTATATATTTAAAATGTCTCGCAGTTGGTAGCGATTTATCAACTTACTGTAATCGGTAACATCCTCTCGGCCATTATTCACGTTAAAAGTTATATCACACAGCATGTTTACACTGAAGTCAGTTTCTTTCTTCTCGAACTTCCATTTTTTTGCTGTATACTCCGAATACAAAATTTTCTCCCCATAAGATCCCGTAGGATTTTATATTAATTTATCTTTGCATTGATGAAATACAAAATTGATATTTAATTTGCAGGATTGTTCGATTTAATTTGTTCGACTTCAATCGTTCAGAAAAATCGTCGATCTTCAATTTAAAATTAATAAAATTAATTACCTCGGTTTTTCATAGGTCTTGCAGAGAAGAATGTTTTCCGCCATAAGATCCCATAGAATTTTATATTAATTTATCTTTGCACTTACACGTGAAATACGAATTAAGATTTAATTTGTTCGACTTCAATCGTTCAGAAAAATCGTCGATCTTCAATTTAAAATTAATAAAATTAATTACCTCGGTTTTTCATAGGTCTTGCAGAGAAGAATGTTTTCCGCCATAAGATCCCATAGAATTTTATATTAATTTATCTTTGCACTTACACGTGAAATACGAATTAAGATTTAATTTGTTCGACTTCAATCGTTCAGAAAAATCGTCGATCTTCAATTTAAAATTAATAAAATTAATTACCTCGGTTTTCCATAGATCTTGCAGAGAAGAATGTTGTGCCAACCAGGTGTGAATTATACAAATAAACTTTAAACGTAGATGTTCAATAATTAAGTCTGCTCGACGCTTAAAATCTTGACACGATTTGAAATCGTCGTTGCAAATCAGATTGCTTTCCTCTATCTGGAAATGTATAACAAGGAAAAGAAACAACGAGAAAAGAAAACTTCACACACACACTCTTTGAGCAGGAATGAAAGTTAACCTAATTAACTTCTCTAACTAGCATTCGTTCCCGCTACATTTCCTTTGACGCGAGAAACATCTCGGAGGTTGGAAAGAAAGAGGTCACGGTCACCGATCAATTGCGTTTCGTGGATTAAACGAAACCAAAGCTAACTAAATCGAATAGTCACCCCAGTTGTAATCGCCAAAACCGCCTGAAATCGATCGGGTCAATCGATAAACCGGTCAATCGCAGTTGTGCAAGTAGTTTAGTAGTAACACGGACGACGGTTCCATAACCGGTCGACCAAAGAGTCGATTGGTTTACCCAGAGAGAGTGAGAGAGAGAGAGAGATTTACGTACGTTTCATTCGATAACCATGCAGCTCTGTTTCCGACTGGAAAAAGGCAGCGATAGCAGCAGTAGCAGCAGTAGCTGCGGCTCGTTAAATCTGGATGCTTTTATTTTCCTCTGCAACGCCGCCCGGCGTTGCAAGGGTAACGTCCGTGGGCGACGACGACGACGACGACGACGACGACGACGAGGTGGAGGAGATCTCCCCCGAAGGTGGAAAAGAGGAAGGATCGGAAAGAGGCGTAACCTTCTGTCTCTTCTTACCTGAAGCGGTAGCCGACCTAGTTAATGCCGGTCGCGTCTACGATGGAGAGATTCACTAAGAAAGAAGCTCCAACGAGCGTGACTAATGCGGGGTTATACGTATACGTTTCCTCCGGATAGATACAGAAAAGCGGAGGTAAAAGGGAGCAGCGGCAGTTCGCAGCCCCGCTAGGTTCGCTTGACAAGATTCCTGGCTGGCAGCGAGCGCGGGGGGCGAGGCTACAGAAAACGGAAAACGTATTCAGAAGGCAAGCACAAGCGACGAGGAGGAGAGACCCGTTGTATCCACCGACAAATACGTCGCATCCCTCTTCGCCGCTTGTGCCGAAGGAAGAGGAGAGAGAGAGAGAGAGAGAGAGAGAGAGAGAGAGAGAAAAGAAAAGAAACTCCGATGTGACATGCCTCTGATGGTGTAGGAGGATCCACTGCCGGTGGCTAAGGTGAAAAAACCCCCTGACAAAAACAATAACTAGAGATCGCGTGTGGTTTCCAGCGTGTGCTGAAATACACGTGTGCACGTGTGCATACAACGAGCGTGTATCAAGGAATTAAGGATTCGCGTAGATACACAACGTTTTCAGAGTTACGTGTTTTCTTCTTCTTCTTTTTTCCTTTCGTTTTCTTTTTGGATGCATTTTTATTGGAAGTTGGAAAATACAAAAACCTCGGGGAAAATTGTCTGACAAACAGATACTCGTTTCTCAACGGAGCGTACGTTCATCGAGTTCACGTTGCTGTGAACATTTTTTCGCGTCATAAAGGGTGGCCTTCTTTAACCGAGACGTGAAAAAAATTATCTGACTCTTGGAGTGTACGTTCAAATTGCTATGAACATTTTTTCACATCGTAAAGGATGGCCTTCGTTCCTCGTCGAATGTATAAAATATTCACCGTAGAGTAACCTTCGCAATGTACAAAATGCGAGAACAGTATGTAGGTTTAGGTTAGGTTAGTTTAATTCTCTATGAACTTGAGATAAAGATTCCAGGGAATCCACGAACGTTGCACGATTTTCGGTGTGCATCAGAGATTCTTGAGATGATCGACGAAGCATGATCTTGTTTATCTATATGTCGAAGGAAAATGCTTCTCCATTGTACGACGTAAAATGCATGCATTTGATGCATAATTTCGATCGGCAGAGCTCACTCGGTTCGCATTTCGACAACGAGTGAACTAACATTTCCGGTGAGCACGTTAGCATAAGTTATTAAATTTATTGGATCTTCTATAAGATCTGTCGATTATCTTCGACCAGCGTGAACTTTATTTTTCGTTGCCGCACTTTCTTGGTTTTCTTCAATGAAGATTTCATTTTCAATCGAAGGACGTGGGCTTCGAAATTTCTTGTCCATTCTGAAGAAATGCCACGAAATAATTTCCGCATTTTGCGAGAACACCATTCTTGCAAGAAAGAACGTTATATTAAAAAATGTTCCAGAACAACTGAAAATTAAATGAAACGTAATGTGTAATCGTTGTTACAAATTAGAAAATAATTTCACTTCATCTCTTACGTATTTCTTCATTTTCTTTTTTCATGTTGTTTTTGATATGTATTATACGTGTCTTCTGATATAGTTTTCAACGCTAGAACTACGACTAAAATATGTTTTATAATGCAATAAAAAAACTCAAGCTGGTATTTACATGTTTTATTAAAAATCTTAGAAGCCTCTAAATATATACACTCGTTACATATATATATAAAATTTCTATGGACAATTATAAATTGGTCATTTTACAATTGTAAATTGGTCATCGACTAAAATGTGTGTTTTATAATGCAATAAATAAAAATCTTACAAGCCTCTAAATATATACACTCGTTACATATATATAAAATTTCTGTGGACAATTATAAATTGGTCATCGACTAAAATATGTGTTTTATAATGCAATAAAAGCTGGTATTTGCATATTTTATTAAAAATCTTTCAAGCCTCTAAATATATACACTCGTTGCAAATATATAAAAATTCTCTAATCGAAAATTATAAATTGGTCACTTTGTGTTTCTTTAATTCAGAGAATGCCAAACCATAAAATTAAGCGTTAGACGATTTTTCAATATGAAACGAGCATATTCCTATTATTTCCTATACACGATGTTCGAAGTGCAATTTTTTTCGAAAATGTTTGAATTCTTCGAGCGAATTAACATTTACGGAGCGCTCGACGAACAAACACGAGATTTCGTCCCTGAGAAAATTACACCCATGTATATACTAGTGCAACTAAATATAATTATGCGATTATTACGTTAGTCTACTGCTGATTGTTTCTGTCAATATTTGTAAATCCTGATAATGGCGTGCTCTAAATCAGAGTACTAATTGTGAGGTATTAACGTAGAGGTGAACGAAGCTGCACGAGGGTCGTTATTCGTACGAGTAGCATTGGTATGCACATATGTACAGTATATAATTATTATACGTACAGTATATAATTGACATTCGTTTCAGTTCGAACAGTTCGTCAGTCAGTTTTCATTCTTCTACTTGAGAAATTGTACTTTACAAAAAAATTACATAAGTTCGCAGTTTATGTACGCAGGATGGAATTTCGTAATTTTCATATAACGTGCAAGATTTCAAAGATCAATTTCCCCCAAGTTTTCTCGAGCGGAATGATGCGAATTTTGCGTGCGAAAATTATTATTAAATCTTCTTCGTCTTTTGGAGATATAGTTTCTGTATAATTGGAAATCTTCGATGATCCTAATGCCCGATGATAATGCTCAACAAAATGGTGGAAGATCCAAAATGTCTTTGCAAAGGGGAGGGAGAATACGTCACGAAAAAGAAATTTCCTAATATTCGTAAAAACGTTTGAATTGTTTTACAATCTTCGCTGCATCGTGCAGAAATATCTTTGAAAGGCACAATCAGAGCTACTTTGATCGTCAGAGTCGCGATTTAAAATGAAATTGTTACACGATTTTATTCTCACCAAGTTTTAACAATTTAAAGTATCGGCAATTTTTCATTTTTAATAGCGTTCGTCGCTGTAAATCATCTGCTACTGGCGGAATTAAAGAGAAACCTTCGAATTTCATTACGGAAAATCTTTTACAATGAAATATCGAAATATGGGAAATTTGCGATTGTTTAAAGTACTATCGAAGAATTTGATATTTCAGATACTTCAAATACGAAAACCCCATGAACCCATGTTCTGTGTTCGATGTACACCAAGTATTGATCTGAGACACGTTCCGTTTTGTAGAGCCAGCTCTTAAACTTTGTTCCTTAATTTTTAAAATGATCCATAGCTGTTCGACACAGTTTCACGCCGAGATGGACATTTTTGGTAAAGTGAAACTGGAATAGTGAAATAAATAATTTTTCATTTTAAAGTATTTTATACATATTATAAATATATTATACATATATTTTATAAAATACATATTATACATATGTATGTACTTACAATAATCATATTAAATAAAGGCGAATTTAGTAGACGTCGCAGACGAGTACAGAGTTTCGATACGGACATGGTGGCGCCATCTGTCGGTAACTTCTTGCAACGTAGGTGCAGGGAGTTTCGATATGGACACGGTGGCGCCATCTGTCGGTAACTTCTTGCAACGTAAGTACAGGGAGTTGCGATATGAACATGGTGGCGCCATCTGTCGGTAACTTCTTGCAACGTAAGTGCAGGGAGTTTCGATATGGACATTGTGGCGCCATCTGTCGGTAATACTGAGAACGAAGTAATTACGAGCTGCGAAATAATTTCGTTTTTTTTCGCTTTTTTGAAACGGGAACGTGAAATTCAATCTCTTTAATTAAACGTTTCGTTCCGAAAACAATTTCTCTGGATTAAATGATTGGAAGGAAATTCAGGTGATTAAACTGTAATTTTTATGCTGTAATTATTTTGTAAGAGTATCAACAAAAATATTAGAGTTCAGTCACTTTGTTGAAATGTTCGTTGAAATGACTTTGAAAGAAATTCTTTCCACTTTCAACGAATGTGCGCCTTAAAATAGTGCAACTTTATCTTGAAAATTTTCATATCAAGAGCAAAAATACAGCAGATACATTTAAAAGCCACGTCCTGTATAAAATTTCAAGAAGCATTTCAAGAAATATTAATTTCTTGTTAACATTATGCTCTATTTTCTTTTTTTTTTTTTTTTTTTAATTCAGAATACTATGTAGAGAAAATTGATTCAATCGTAGAAGAAAAAGGGATCTGTTAAAAAAAATAGTGTACTTTTGTGAAAAATCATACTACAGAACGATAGAACTTTTTAAACAATGTCTGCTAAATTTGCATTTATTTATTGTGATTATTGTAAATATATACATATGTATGTTTGCTCGTGACAAAGTGTTCAGATTCAATTCAATAAATAATTTTCGTCGAGGAAACGGCTGTCGATATTTTTTTATTTTAATTTCTATTATCGATAGCGCTGTAGTGCAATACTTGCGTAAGTCGATATGACAGGATGTGACACGAAAATGGTAAGGGGGTCACAAGGTCCCCCAAAACGTGAGACACGAAAAAACATTGGATGTCCAGTCTATGCTAGTTAGTCAATGCTCGTATCTTATTTTCGATTAACAACTAACTTCTCTCTGCTAGTAAGATAGTAAGACTTGACAATTGACGATTATATTGGGCAGTGAATATAGAATTTCATATAAAAGTGTATAGTATTTGGGGGGCGTTAAGTTCATGTACTTTTCATTTCCCGAGTTCTGTTACAATTGTAATTTTTTCCTTACAAATACAGTCCATCAGAAGTTATCGGGAATTTCTAATTCATTGACATTTGTTTAGAGTTGCTAACATGTGTGTATTTCCTATTAAGAAAATATCGTGCCTCTACAGATATAGCAATAAGTAATTTTTAATGACTACTATAGAAAATTGCCGTAATATCGAAGACAGAAAGAATGGAGAACGTTATGGACGGTGTCAATGGACAATTACAAATGAAATATCAAAAAATTGCTACAGAATACTCAAAAGTAAGAAATACATTCAATACATCATTTGTACAGTCCAATTTCTGAAAATTTTTAGTTTTAAGTGGTGATCTTGCCTTTTGTATCATGCACTGTGAAATTTGTTCGTGAAATGAGTTACCGCTTTCTATAGTTCAATATTTTCAAAATATTCACATGAAAATCATTATCAACGTGTTTCTTTCTCAGATTCGTGCTCAAGCAAACGTTTTAAAGAGAGCTGTGATCGATGAACAAGCACGTAATGCTGATATTCGAGAACAACTGAAAGAGAAGGAAGTAGAACTTCGCAGAGCAGAACAAGAGTTAGACAGCTTATCATTTCGAAATCAACAATTAACTAAACGTATAACTGTATTGCAAGAAGAGCTTGATAAAACGCAAAATAAACCTAAGAGGGGAAAGAGCAAATTATTAGAAAATAACAGCCAAGTATTGGCATCTCCAAACCATATCTTGGATGAAGAATTTCAAAAAAAAATAGTCGAGAATGCCCAATTATTGTCGCAAATCAGTGACAAAGATAGCGAAATTGAAACTTTAAGCGAAAGGATACAACAGCTAGAATCTAAATTAGACTATTGTGAAAAATCTAAAATCGAATTAGAGTGTCAATATCAGAATACCATAGACAAACTAGAAAGAGAAAGAAATGATATGCAGAAGAAATTAAATGATAACCAAAAGCAAGAGGAAAGTACATCGTGGTCTAGTAATGAAGGTAAAAGGGATGGATATGAGTCTGACAATAGAATAGGACACTCTAATTTTCCAGAAGTAGAACCGTCGCCGTTTTCATCGCCATCTGCGTCGCGTAGATCATTAAAGTCTATTAGCGAAGGTCAGTCCAAGGTACAAGAAGAAAATAACGATTTTTACTTTTCAAAATCATGTGACTTGGAGAAAGAAATTAACCATTGGAAGGCGCAATATCATATATTTAAAATAAAATATGATGAAATGCAGCATAGAGAGTCCATGAATAATAGGCAGATTGAACATGAATCTCTGCAACCTGTAGAAATAAATAATATGGTAGTATCTGTTTTAAATTATTTGTAAGAATTTTCATTTAAGATAGTCTAATTAATGAATATTTATGACAGATTGGAAAATTAACAGTACCTTTTACAATAACAGAAGAAATTGAAGCTAGGGAAGCGAAAATCAGAGATTATTTCCTGCAAGAGATTGACAAGTTGATATCAGAAAAACATATTTGCCATGTGAAAAATTTAGCTATGGCTGCTAACGTAATTACATGATACATGCTCATACATAAACTTTATATTTTCTACTATATGTTTAATTGAAAAATTATTTTCCAGAACGAAGTTCTACAAGCTCACTTAGATACAAGCGAATCAAAGAGAGAAAAATGTGAGTCAGCTCTTACAGAAACACTCTCAAATTGCAATATTTTACAAAAAGATAAAGAAATACAAGAAGGAAATTATAAAGCACAACTCAGTACTATGAGTGAACATCTTGCTAATATGAATGAAAAACTTATATCGCAAACAGAGGAAATACAACAATTAAAATTTCAACTTGTAAATAAGGTAACAATTTCTTATAAATTTAAATAGAATTATTTTAAATACTCAGTATATGGTTTAATAATTTTCAGAACAATAAAAAGGGAAAACAAAAGTGATATAAATCAGATTATAAATTAACAATTATTAACATTCCAATAACAACAAGAATTATTAGTAATTTTAATTTTGTGTACATATGTAACTTACCTGACAAACAGTAATTATTTTTCACTACATTTTAACTGTGTCATTAAATTTTCTAAGTAAATATTATTATCAATAATATTGATAGTAATAACATTGAAATCAATATTATTTTTGAAAAAAATAAAAATTATTATTGACGTTAAATTGCAAATTATGTAGAATACATGATATTGTACATATCATTTATGTGTCAAGAATTAGCTTGAACCAATTTTTGTTTCGTAAGTTCAATTAAAACTTCAGCTTTGTATTTCATTTAACATGAAATAAATTAAAACTAAGCTGATATTCTTGAGTATTAAATATATAATATATAAATAAAATAATTAAACAGACTGAAAAATTTACTTTTTTTGGTGAAAATCTTGAAACATTCCCGTTTTACCAAAATAATAGTAAATATATTTATCCTTTTGCTTTACATCAATATTGGCACTTTTTTGCATGCCTAGGCATAAAACAATTGATGGATATGGAAATTTCATCCCTACGAGCAACGATCCTGTCATGAGACATACTGTGATTACATACATGTAATATTATTATATGAATAAATGATAAACAGAAAAAATGAATATAATGTAAAAAATATCTAAACGATTACAGTTCATTTTTTTCAATTTTCATAAATAAAATTTAAACTAAACAAATCACCAAAGAAAGATAAATATATATAATTATCATCAATAAAAATAATATTCTTATAAAGAAATTGCAAGAAATTTTTTCAAATTGAACGAAGAATATCACGTTCTAAAGATAAAAATTTATTAATATGTATTTTATACGTACATTAAAATTGAATTGAAAAGTAATATTTAATCAAGAAAACAGTTAACATTTATGTTTATTTTATAAAAAAAGTTATTGAGATCATGAGAAGGTTATATCTATTTCACAAAACTGCAACATAAAATTAATTTATATTATTGTTGTTACTTCATTTAATCGATTACACAATGTCCATTATTTTCTATGATTCACTTTGATTTTTGTTCTTCTAATTATTGAGTGAAAACATTGTTATCGTTTTCTTCGTTTTCATTCTGTAACATTAGTTAAGCATTATCAAATTAAATTACGCAGGATTAATTATATTACGTAGTAATAATGAAGAAAAGAATGCATTTACTCACCTCTGTATAAATTGTAGATTCAGATTGAGTATGGAACTGTATTGACTTTGATACGTCTAACGTTTGTGTATTTTCATTCTGAGAATCTGTAGACGAACTTTCTTCGTTGTTCTTTGATAGACATGTATCTAACGCTGTATTCTCAATTGCAGAGGATACGAGCGTAATGTCAATTAATGCAGTTGAACTTGCAATTTGCTTCATTTCATCAATCATAGAAATGTTTTCTTGTGTATACTAGAAACGACAAAAATGAGTAAGATAATTAAAAGTATATAAAGTATCATATTTATACTACTCACTTCATCTTCTGTTATATTAAGCAATTTTCCAGTTTCTCTAAATTTTTGAAGAATTCGCTCATGCGGAGACGTTGTTTTAAATTGACGAGGATAGGAAAAAGTTTTCCTGGCAGGAGTTACTCCTATAAAAATTTTATGAAGTAAATTTTATGAAATACGAGTATTTTCTTTTTCTATTAAATTACACGTGATAATAAACCTGTTGGGATATCACGTTGTACATCTTCGTCAAAAAATTTATTAATTTCGCCAACTGCCGTTTGTAGTTGTCCAATAACATTATCATTCTGCACAGATGATTCCATTATTTGATTTTTTAATTGAGTAGATATATTTAGACACACATTTTCAATTTTCATCTTTTTATCTTCCACGAATTTTGCATGATTTTTACTTATATCTGAAATTACTTCATCTGCATCCTATAAACATATTACTTTCGTTAATATTAGATATTTTATAATAGATTAAATTAAACATATCCTATAAATTTACATTAATTAACGAAAGGGCTGTATTCTTATCTGTATCTATTTTCAATTCTTCTTCTTTCATACTACTTTCCATAGTATTCTTATACTGCATCGATGCATTACAGTTTTCATTCACATCTGACTTTAATTCATTTATCAAATCTTCTTTCTGGTTTGTAATTCTATTTGCAATTTCTTCATTCTATTAACAAAATAAAATACAACATATTAGAAACAAATATAAACATTTTCCTTGTTAAGAATGAAGAAATAAAATTAGTTTTTTTACTTATAAAAAGTACACAAAAATTACCTGTTTTGTCCTAACAAGAACATTATTTTCAATTTTCTTTAAATCATTTTGTATGTAATCCTTCAAATCATTTCTCATTTTAACATTCATATTAGAACTATTTATCGCTTGGTTGTTAATTTCATTACAAACTGTATTAACATAATTACATTTATCAGTTACAGCATTATAATGCTCTTCTTGACTTTTATGTAATTCGTTGAACTGCGAAAATACATTTTGCATCATCTAAAAAATAATAATTTTATAAAATTCCGAAATCGAAATAATATAATAATACAATCATATTCTTATGTACTTTGACAAGTAAATGTTGTTTCTCACTAAATTTCTGTTTGTTACGAAGTACTTCAATGTCTTTCATAATACTTCTGACATCTTCAATCATGTGATCGTTAATTTTTAATTCATAATTACAGGAATCATCTATCATTTCTTTTAAACGAATTGAAGCTTGTGTTAATTTTTCAAAGACATTATTCCTCATGACCTGAAGGTTTTTAGTTATTACATTTTCTATCTTATTGTTCATGCTTTGAACCAATCGCTGGTGAATAACACTGATTAATTCATGTTCATATTCTACCGTGCCAACCATATTTCTTATTTCATTTTGTATCCAATTCTGATATTCTGTATGCTATGGCGTTAAAGTAAACAATAAATATTTATAATTAAAAATAAAAAAAAGGAATAAAATTTGTAACTGTAAAAATTAACGAATACATACAGATTCATTTATATTTGTTGCTAAGTTAGTAATATCAGATTGATTCGGATTATTCGTTGCGTTTCGATGCGTTGCTGTGTCGGCAGTATTAGATTTGATAGAAATTTCTATACAACAAAAACGATAGAAATAACAGTTAATAAAATAAAATATACACGCAGATTCCTATAAAGGAAAACATTTATTACCAAGGTCATTTTTTATTGACGTAAACAGTTCCTTCAATTTTTCACCATACGTAGATATATCTTTTTCTATATTTTGTACACATTCACAAATATTGCTTCTTAAGGTATTACCAAGGACTTCAAATTTTTGTTCTGTTTTACTTGAGAGAAAGAAGATAATAAATTATTTTATTATGAAATAACATATAAAATATAAAATATTATGTCTACGAAAAGATATTTTATACATTTCAAATTTACAAGATTAACGTATATTTTATGTAGTTGTAAAAAGTTGTAAATGTCATCGACAAACCTTTTCCGATCAATTTTATCATGTAATTTATATGAATCTGTTATTGCTGTATCTGCAACATTTAATAAAGCATGACCTTGATTCAATAAAGATTGTTCTGTATTCATATGTTTTTCTACTAAATATTTATGTTCATCTCGTTCCTGCGTTGTTAATTTTAATCGATAGTTTGTCGACTGTAGAGCATCAGTAATATTATTTAATTTGATCTTGACTTCATCTAATTCTTTCGTCTGGGTAATATTTTGTAATTCAAGTTCATAAAAAATTTTCTAGAAAAAAGAAGTATATATCAAAAGAAAGAATTAGAAAGTGTAGAAAAAAAATATCAAAACTTTCTTCATTGGTGAAAATGTACCTCTTTATCTTGCATAGCTTTTTCAAGCGCTTTTATATGATTAATTTTTTCTTCTATTTGCTTAGTTTGTTGTGAAATTAGTGTTTGCATTTCTTTATAATTATCATCCGCTAGATAAACACCATTTCTATCACGTGAAGCTAATAAATCTCTTCGCAGTTTTTCAATTTCTTCTGTATATTGTTTTAAAAATTCTCGTTTTGAAAGTTTCTGATTAATTTCTGGCCGATTCGTGATATTTTTTGCACGATGCGCATAATCCAACGTTGATAATGTTTCCTCGAGATTAATACAAGCAGGCGATATAGTGGCAATAATCGACGTTTTTGTACGACCACCTAATGACTCCTGCAGTAATCTTGTAAGCTTAGATTCCCTACATGACATAAAAAATAATATAACAAATTGTATTAATGATTTCATTTTTAAAAACAAAATATTTATTACCGATAAGGTATATGAGGTGCTCTTTCAACAAGAGCTGTTATGACTCTGCCAAGAGTTAATAAAGACTGATTTATATTACCAGCCTCTCTTGCTCTCTTGTCAACAGAGCCAGATCTTCCAACATTTTCACTGCCTGCTAGGTCCACTAAATTTAATTTTCCTGTTTTCAGAATCTCTTCACCATCAATAGTACTTTCTTTCATATGTATAGTGATTGAAAATATTGTATGTGACCGACTGTAATTATGTTTAAATATTGAACTAAATAATATATTATTATTATATATTATTTATTTATTATTATTATTATTTATTATTTAAACTAAATAATATATCCCAAACCTACATAATATACAAAAATAAAATTACATAATATACAAAATATTTATAAGCATGCATCATGAACAATTATGGAAAAAAAATGATAGAGGAATAACCTAGATTGAGCATTCATCAATGTTGCAGCTGTCTGCCTTCTATCTGCTCCTTTCTTAAGAATTTTATAAACTTCACTTGTGTTGTGTATTGTTATTTCTTCCAATCCATGTATAATTACTGCACCTTTCTTAGATGCATCTTCGAACAATCTATTCAATTAGATGAATAAAAAAATTGGTCAAAATATTTAAGCATTTTTTTTTTTTGTTTAAAAAAGAACTTGTATTACATGCCTCAATTTAGATGCGTCACTGTTAGTTGATAAAAGATCAAACAAATCTTCATTATAGAGTTCAAGAAAACTAACTCTAATTGTGTATTCTTGTATCTCTAATAATTGCAATTTGTAAAATAAATGATTAAGGGAACGTGGAATCATACCAGCAGATGAATCCTAGAATACACATAAATATAAATAATATTCTTTCATATTTTACATTTTTATATTATATTATTTCTTTTACTTTATGCTTTATATAATTATTAAATTTATTTTACACGACTACTAACTTATTTATTTTGTTATCACTATTATTACCCTTTATTACTTATTATCCTCTAGAGTACACCATTATATATATAATTTATTATTGAATATTTTTTAGAAACATTATTTATACTTTTACATAAATTTCTTATCATCTTATTTATAATTAAAATTTTATATTATGCGTATGAATAAATGTATGAAATATCTTACACTATTCCAATGTAAAGTTGGATCAATGTTAATTCCTTCCATTGTGTATGTTTTCCCAGTGCCAGTTTGACCATATGCAAATACTGTACAGTTATATCCAGCCAAAACTTGTTCCAATAATGGATTAACAACACTATTATATACATCGATCTGTCAATTAAAAATATGTAGTAAACTGTTATTTCTTTAAATATATGTGCTTAATCATCTCTTCAGGGACAAATTTTTAATTTCAGTTATAACAAAGAAACTTAATTTAATTTCATTTTATTTTTGATAAATTAGTAAAAGAAAATAACACATAAAAAAATTAAGTTCACATTTCAGAATTTCAAAAAATAACTATTTTTGTAACGATTTTATAAATATTTTTATAGGATATAAATTATAAGATATAAACAGGATATAAATAAAACCATTTTCATATGTAGCCAAGAGCATGAAAAGAAAATAATCACAAATATGTACCTGTTTTGACAAAGGCCCAAATACTTTATTAAACCTGAACTTTTTAGAAACTTTATCATTTGGACGTTCGTGTACTATTATCTCTTTATTATTTGGAATATCCAATACAGTCGTAGATTGAAGATTTTGTTCAGAATTATTGAGGGGTCTGAGAAAATAAAAATTGAAAGATAAAACAGTGAAGAGTGTGCCTCCTACGTAAAAATAAATTGCATTCTAACAAAATAAATGCAGTATGTATGCTAAACATTAAAGTGTAAAACAATTAATAGTAAAGTATAATTTACTTTGTGTATTTTGAATCTTTTAATCAGTAATCTCTTGAAATAATAATTGAAAACAAAATTGTATTACTCACCTAACACGAACAAATACCTGTATCTGTTGACCTTTTCTTCCACAACGTGTATCATTCATTTTTATTATTATTCAGATTATACCGTATTTGTTGAAGTAAAACTTTCAGTAGACTTTTATCTTTATGGTTTTTCGTTATTTCTTCTCAAAGATCCCGTTTTGTATATCATGTCACTTACACTTGCTTCTTAAAAATGAAGCAGACTGTCCGTTACGATTTAAATATCAAAGAATTTAAAATGTGTAGTACTTCATCTGGCCACTTGGAGTGCTACTTTATCAATGTTGTATCGGGCTTTTAAGGCAAATATCCAATGCGAGTTATACGTATTTAAAATATAATATAATAGTGATGTATCTAATATTAGAATATGTTAACATGTAAATTATTTTATCAATTTTCCGTATTTTATACTAATAAATGTAATTATGGATACATATAATATTAACAAATTAATAGGATGATATTTTAACTGATATTTATTAATTAAGGATTTTTCCTGATTTTTCAAGATGTTTTCTTTGATGTCTATTGTATGAATTAAGTAACAAATTTATTTTTGTCAAATAAGTATTTTATTTGCATCTACTATGTTGTATATTTGCGACTGTTGCACACACAGATACACATTAGAAACATGGCGAAATTGAAACACACGATTTGGAATGTTTCTTCAAATTTTGTTGCAAATCGATATTTCTCACGTTTATTAACGTAAGTTTTCAACTAAAATTTTTTATTAATTTACGTTGCATTTATTTTTGAACTTTTTTTCCAACGGAACAATTTCAATTTGCTTCTAAAATATGAGATTCAGAAGAAACCAAATTTGACAGTAAATGTGAATTTATACTACACACTTTCCAACAATGTTATTTTGCAATGAACTGGAAATGAATTTTTGCCCATAGTTCTCAGTGGTACAATGTGTCTACAGATTCATTACTAAATAAAACAATAACAGAAGATATACCAGATTCCAAAAGTGATATCATCATTACAGATAGTTGTGTTCAACGTTTAAAGGAAATTACAAATGATGATGCTTATTTAAGAGTTACAGTAGAAGGTGGAGGTTGTTCTGGTTTTCAATATAAATTTGACTTGGATACAAATATAAATGAAAATGATAAGTAAGTGTCATAAAAGTAATTCAAATATTTATGCAACTATAATGTTACTGAAAGATAATTACATATAATGATATATTCCAGAATATTTCAAAAAGATGGTGCGAAAGTGGTTATAGATACAACATCTTTAGAATATATTAAAGGATCAACAATAGAGTATCATGCAGAATTGATACGTTCTGCATTTAGAATAATTAATAATCCTTTAGCTGAACAAGGTTGCAGTTGTGGTGCTAGTTTTTCTATTAAAATATAATTTTTTATGTAAATTTCAATATAAAGAAATTTAAATATATGTATATTGTTGTTTCCTGTAAAATAGTTGACGATATTGTTAGTTACTATTGTTTATTGTTGTTTATTTTGCCAAAAAAATAAATTTACTAATTTATTTGATTATTTTATATATATATTACATATTTAAATGTTAATACTATTTAATGTTTTTACTTTATAATTAATTACAAGCTACAATTCAACTAATTATTATAAATGATGGTACATAATATATAATATATAATTTTTGTTGTAGTAAAAATAAATACTAATAATAATTATTTATTTTGTAAACAAAAATAACGATTTTAAAATCGTTATGTTTTGGTGTCTTTCAAAAGCTTCAACATTTAAAAATACATACTATTTTAAATTAAATTTTAACTTAATTTATCTTTAAGTTCTTAATTTTCAATGCAATGTGAAATCTATAATATAATAGGCATATAATTTCTAATACTATTACAGAATACTAATAAATAATATAAATAAATTGCTTGATTATTAAATTAGAAGATATGTAATTATTTATGGTATTATATGAATAATAAATTAATATTACTGGAATGAAATAAAGAAAAAGCTATGATTTTTTCATATTAAATGGACCGTGAAATAATTTTTATAAGAAAAAGTTGCCGTATTTGGACTGTTTATTATTGATCGATATTAAGCTTATAATAAATAACAAATTTTATATTAATTTGCAATAAAAAATTTATATTTGTAATAAAATAATATCCATTCTTTAAAGGTACATAATATTTATGTTGAATTGTCAAAAATTTTTTACAGTAATGTTTTATAGATTTAAAGCACTTAATAACTAACTTTTATATTCACATTTAATTTCATTCTTTCTTAAATCGATAAAACATTCTTATAATTATAACTTGAAAGATACACATGAATGAAGCAATAATGTACAAAGCAATATAATATTGTCCCCAACTATTCTGAATCTACACAATGTATATGTATATGTAATATATATAAATATATATATAATAATGAGCCAATTTCATAAACTTGATAAATATACATATATATAATAATAAAAATAAACATACATACATACATGTTATATCAGTTACAATGTTTTATATAAATTATTATTTTATATAAAAAATTATCAAAATTATTAGTATTATTATTTTAAATATATATATTTTCTATTACAGTAATTCAGTATCACTATATTTTGGCCTTAACAAGAATGCTTTAATTTCTATGAAATTGACTTTCATTTGTAATATGTCATTTAATATAAATAAATGACATATATAATATAAATAAATTAACCATAAAATTGGTGGTAAAAGATATAAGGAAAATCAAAATTAAGAGATTTTATGTTTTGTCTTTCTATTGCTAAAATAAGCAATAAAATAATACATACTTCTACTTATTTGAACATTGAAACTATTTAAAATCTATTATAGATTTTACATAATAATAGACTTACTTTTTAATCTACTGTTAAAATTCTTGAAAAATAAAAAATTATTACAATAAATAATAATATTCGATAGTTTATATTTAATATTTCACAAAGTTTGAATATTTTGTACTTCTATATAACTTTTTAATTAATATTTTTAAGTAAGTTTATATTTACCAATAATTTTATAATTTATTGCATAATTTTCATTATTAACTAAGAATCTTTATTATGTAAGACAGCATTTTTTGTCTAAAATTGACGCACTTGATGGCACGATTACCAGAAGAGAATCATAAATTAAACTTAATATATCTATTTTTTACCAATGATATTAAAATTTTAATTCTATTAATTGATACAATAAACTTTCGTTTTTCCTATATTATAAAATTATATTTGAATAACTACAACTTATTAAAATTTTGTAAAACATATACATAAATAATTAACAAATATAAAATTTATTTACCTCATGATATTAATGTTTCAAAAATTACATTTATTATGTTTGGCGAAGATAATTCAATATTCAATGGATAATAATTCAAATAACTCAAAATATTGGATAAACGGAAGTTTACTGCATTAATAATATAAAATTATATTGCTAAAGCAAATTTTTAATTACCTTTAATTATTAAAGGTAATTAATTATTATTTATTACGATCTTTATAAATATATTACGAGTATCGTAATATTTTCAAAATAACATTCCTTTACAAAAAGATTTCTCTTTTTTTCAAAGATTTATATTTTTTAATTTATATAATTAAATAATATTTAAGAAAATATTATTTTTCTTAGTTATCTTTGCTGGATACGTAACACAAGCTGTTACGTCATCAAGCGCGTAAAGGTACTATAATGTTTCCTTAATAAATAAATACTTTAACTTTTATTAGTAGAATATAAAAAAGCTAAAGATTATTTACGGAAATAATTTGATTGATCCAACCAATGAACGCCGAAACTTTGACATAAACTCCAGGAACATCCAATCTTCCACAACCGAAGCCCCATGATACCAGTCCAGCTAATTCATAGAATCCGTCATCTTGGCATACTAAAGGACCTCCTCCATCGCCCTATCAAATATTACTTACTTAAGTTTTCTTGTTATATTCTTATTATTGTTCTATTTTTAATTAGTTTTACTAACTAATTTAATTGTACCTGATTAATAAATTAAAATTTATCACTAGTATTCGTTGTACTGTCTACAATCAATTATAGAACCTGCTCCTTTGAGGTAGAGAAATTTTTCTGTATAATATATGTACACGTAAAGCATAATTAATGTTACCTGGCATGCATCGTTGCCTTGTTCGCCACCGGCACAAAAACTACTTGCTGGCAAAATGAAAATTTTTTCAGTTACAGCATTCACTTTTCGTATGCATTCTGCGTCGCTCACAATTGGTATTTCCGCTTCTCGAACACGAAGCGGGATAGGACCAGCTATGTGTACAAAATATATTTTAATTGGTAAAAAAAAAAGATTCTCCTAAACTTTGCAAATGTAGTATTTAAAAAGAATTGATAGACGATACAAGAAACTTACCTTCTCCCATATATCCATAACCAGTGACGGTACATCGTTTACCAGCTGTATGGCTAACCCCTCGTGCAGGCAAACACACTAAACAAACACCATCTTTAAGTTCTGCTTGTCCATGAAGTTTTAATAGTGCTATGTCATTATCAAGA
Source organism: Tetragonula carbonaria (assembly GCA_032399595.1). Classification (NCBI taxonomy): domain Eukaryota; kingdom Metazoa; phylum Arthropoda; class Insecta; order Hymenoptera; family Apidae; genus Tetragonula; species Tetragonula carbonaria. The sequence goes on from JAUCRC010000020.1 coordinate 1,526,577, forward strand.
GTTTGACTGTTATGATTGTGATGAATGTAAGTGGTTGCTACTCGCAAAGTTTGAGCACCAGGACTTCCGTATTTTCTTGTCAAATCGTGATCACCTACCCTTACATAAATCGCATCGCCAGACCTCACAATGCTATGAATAAAAATAAAATAATATAATTACTTAAAATATTTACTCTTAACTTTACAGTTTTTTACAAAATTTTGGAAAATTAGTAAGTGATAATTCTTAATTAAGATTCAGAATTAGCTTACTTTGTTACACAATGTGCAGCAGTCAATACCCATTGCGTGCCAATGAGCGCACCGCCACAGAGATATTGATTCAAGGAATTAATCAGAGCAACTTGCCAGCACCATTCGTTAGCATCTGCATCTTCCCCTCCGACAACGCGAGCTCCTCTTTCAAGACTACGTGCTTGGATCGGTCCACGGGAAGTTCCTTTTACACCACACACGTATTTACTGTACACAGGGCTTCTCATAGTTGTCATCATTGTTGTTGTTTCATCTACAAAATTAGTAGCCATTCTTAATGTATAAAAAAAAAATCTCAAAACGAGCATTTCATTAACACTACGACAACTAGTGACGCTATTGTGTGGCGTCATGTGATTTTCAGCGATTATTAATAACCATTATTCTCATGTCATACATATATATTCTATAACTTACATACAGACGTTGAAAGTGGTGTTGTATATGGTCTTGAAGTAACATACATGGTGTCGTTTCTATTACTCAAAATTGCTTCAGTAGAATTTCCACCGTTCAATTCTCGTATCAATGATTTTGGAGCGCAACATTGATGCCCTTGTTTCTTACATTTGAACAAATTTGTTAGTTCGGCATTTCCTACAAAAAAAAAAAATGAGAATTTTATTTGTATACAACAAGCAACAATATTTTATTTATCGTCAAATTATAATAATATTTTATATTGAATTTTAAAATAATAAAAATAAATACTTACTGAAACAAGTGAACGATAAATAGGAAACAATACAAGATCCAGGACACTCTGCGCGTGTGTCCCTTGGTAAAGAAACTGTAGTAATTGATGGTCTTGCTGTGGGCCTTGGCCTTGGCCTTGGTGTCTGATACGGAGAAGATGGTGTCACTACGTTTACTGTCTATATATATGTCAATAATTTCAATTTTCTCTTTTGCATGGGTTTTGTATTCAATATCTTACTTGCCTCGATTTAATCGTTCCATTGAAAAGGTTCTACCGTAAAAAAGAAATAGAATCACCTGCGGCGAGCTTTTCGTGTTGTCACAACAAATATATCCGGATTGACAAGTCGAAGTCTTCGCTATTATTGCGTTTGGCCGTTCACAGAAAGCTGCCATAATGGTTAACAGGCAAAATCCAGGGCATGGTTGCAATTTTGGTTCCGGCGGTTTTGTAGTTGGCCCAACTGTCGTTGTTGTGGTTGTTGTCTCCTATTCAATCGATTACGATCGTAAATATGCCACTGTCTTTAAAGATTATACGTACTTCTGTATAGTTTCATCTTTTTACCGTTTTTAAGAAAGCATCGATGACACAACAAGATCCATCGTCAGGACATTCAGCTTCCCCATCCACTTTGTCGCACAAAAGAGCAAAGAAGCCACTAACGCATTCACCTTTACATGGCTTTCTCACCATAATCTTTGGTCTTATCGTAGTTGTTGGTTGTTTCGTTATAGTGGTAGCAGTGGTTGCTATTGTAGTGCTAGCTACGCTCGTAGAAGTAATCATATTTGACTTCATAGTTGTAGGAGGTGAAGAACCTTTGTAAGATGTGTTGAGACCAGTCTTTTCATCGAAACGACTTGAATTCGCTCGGTCGATGACTAGTAGTTCTGGTGGAGGTGAATCCCCAAATGCATCTCTGGATACGCAACATTTGTATCCTGGCTTGCAAAGGGTATCTATTACCAGAACCGCATCGCAGTAATCAGCAATTCTTTCTGCCATACAGATTCCTGAACACGTTTTTGCTAAAGAGGAAAACAATTGATATGATAAACATTGTAGGATCATTGACAGAGCAAAATATCCAATTTTACTTGAATATAATATATACAGATGAAAGGTACATACATGATGTTTTATTCACTGCTTCTTTCTGACTTTCCTGAAAAATATTATAAAATATTTATTTTTCATATTTTAGCATATATAAGTATTTGTAATACTAATATACAACTTCTGTGAACATACGGAAGTAGCTTTTACAGATGTTGTTGAAGATACAGTTGTAAGTGCCGTAGTGGTCGAAGGTGTTGTTGTGCTAGTGGTGGTCGTTGTCTTAACGGTAGTGATAATAGTTGAAGTAGAATCATCGTCATGTGGAGAGACAGCATTTTCAGAAGTTCCGGTACCATTTATAGGCGCCTCAATACAACATCGCATACTAGTAGGGCATTCTACATGCTCAAGAACTTCGTAGCATATTAACGTTGCAAATGCATGTACACACACACCTGGACAATCTGCACTGTTGGCTGTACTTGTTATGGAATCTAATAGACCTGAGAGAAAAAATGAAAATATCCGTGTGATGCAATTCCTGAAGTTACAAATACTTCTCCAGTAATTTTTTGAAAATGCAAATATCATTGAATAAAAGTTACTGTGGTGAACACACTTGTGGAGCACGCTTATAAATTAATTGGATTTTATTTCAATTGATTGATTTAGGTATTAAATAAAAAAATTGTTTAAACTGTGTTAAATTTTAATATTACGTAAATGAAACATTCATAACATGAAATATTTATAAATTTATAATTCAAAATTAACGATTGTTGAATATCTTATTATGAAAATCTCTTGCGAGATATTTTTATTTATAAAGCTCGATGCGCGTTACAAATTGAACATTAACTATCGGGTACAGGTGCGAAGGCACGTTGAGTCAAAAGAAATTCCTGCATACGTAATCTTACGCTCCACTTATAAAATAAAATGGTCAAGCATGACTGAACTTGAACTTGACAGGTGGTGAACTTCTCAAGGAAACTAACAATCCGTTGAAACTCCATTCCACCACAAAAGACAAATTTAAAAATTGACAACAATGAAAAAAAGTAGGAGTATGGCAATCCTAAAATATTGAAACATTATCGTAAGAACCGCAATAAACAGAAGAATTCAAATATTAATTTAATATACGAAAGAAAGATATTACAATTTATAAAGAAGCATACTTCAATAGGAATAGTGTATGAGAGAATAATACTATTTTTGCCGACAAGAGTAAATTTATGGTGGTGATAGAAGAGTGAGAGTATCAAGGAAGTGAAAAGAGGGACTAATTTCAAAACATTTGTAACTATAAAACACAGTGATAGATCAATGCTGGTACAATATATAGTAATATATAACATATATATAATATGCTGGTAATATATAATATGATATAGAGACATAATAGTTTAATTTATAGAGTGAAAAATCTCAAAAAACAAATTTTTTTTAAAATACTGCCAACGTTTTGCCATGATAACACAAAATACGTTCTGAACAAAAATTTTTGTTGTACATTTTGCACATATTCTGCAAAATTATTGGAAGATTACATTATTTATAAATATTAGATATCCACATCATGTAAATATCTCACACCATAACAAAAAATATACTATAATATACTATATATACTAGAAAATATACTAAATATACTAGATGCATAATAAATCATCTGAATCAAACAATGTATACATTGCTATTTTCAACTCATATTAATAAAAGTGTTACATTCTTTACTGATTAACAACTTATAGCATCAATATCATAGTAAGTGTTTATCACATACATAATAAAACATACAAAAGTGAAAAAAATTATACGTTAAAAATAAAAAGAAAATAATTATAATTATCATTTCTTGTAAAATTATTTAAAATTATTGCAAGTTCAATGATGAAAAAATGTATAAATGATAAATGATAAAAAATGTATTTTCCATTTTGTGATCTGATAAATGTAACGTATATAATACAATCGTTAAGCTTTTCCAATGGTTAAACAAATAAGTTTCAAGAAATTCGCACGGCTCGTAGTGCAGACTTCTAGCTGTTTTCACTTTAGCAGGCATAACGGCCCAAACAAACATAACGGTAGTTAATTAAATGGCTTGACTTCATCGCATGTCCGTTTTTGATACTATACGCGCCTTTTCTAACGTAATTGTCTTAGGCTGATGACAAGCCGACATCTATATTCGGTGAAGTGTTGTACAATTGTATCGCATTCAATTAGTGTTATACAATTACATCAACGTCAAAATCTTCTTTCGAACTTTAAAACGTTACACGAAAAATTATTTCTGCATAAAACAGTGAGAATAAAAATGTGAGTACAAAATGTGAGCGCAAAATGTGAGAATAACCGATTAAACGGAGTTAACTGCCTTTTAACTTACACATTTTTTTTTTAATTTCATTGGAATTTTCGAATTGTGATAGTGGCCATAGTTGAATTTGAATCTCACAGTTCTCTAGCTAAAACATATTGATCTTTTTGCGTGACAAGTGATTCTTGATTATAACGCAAGGGGATAAAATTCTAAAATTTAAAATATTCTGATAGATCCGAAAACGATGTCCGTAAACTATAAGAAATGAGAGTGAGGTTACTACAGAGTCAATATGATTCGTTTATCGCACTGTCGTGTATCACATGCATTATCGTGTTATTAACACGCGGCACGTATCGGACATTAGAAATTAATGAAACAAGTATTGTACAGATACTTCATTCATTCATAGAAATCTTTATCGTGTTTCATTACATCGATTGTATGAAAACATCATAGAAAAAAGATTTTGAAAATCACGTTCAATTTCGTTTCTGAATTTACTTTAAGCAAAAACGTTATAATACGTTTCTGCCAAATATCATTCGCATTTGCGAACTTCAGATAAGTGAATTTAAAAGATACACATTCGTAAATATACACAATCGTTTGATATTAAATTTATACTGATTTCGTTGGTAATAGATTTTAAAAAAGTACGGCGTATTATAATTGAGTATATATATATACTATTTTTAGTATCCTATTTTTAAATAACATACTGCCATCTTTGTTAGAAAATTTCATCATGTCAAATTCTTTTAACAATCATTACATAAATCATTTTTTCCAAGGTATATGAAAAATGAAGTTTATTGCGAGCCGCGAATGACATAGAGAAAGAAGATCATAATAGAATGCTGTAACTTAATTGACTATACACTTGGATTGATGTATAAATATCAAGATCCGCGTCAAAATACTCGTTAAAAAGAAATTGACGTCCAAAGGTAACTAGCTATTAAGACATGATAAATTTACTAGTTTTTATTTCTTTTTCTTATGAAGACATAATCAAACGATCGTTAATTACTAAATACATGTATCATGGTGTAATTTTCAAGTTTGCCAATGGCCTTCTCACTCAACATTGGACTTGAGCGTCATCCGCATAGCGTTGTACAACTCCTAAGTAGGACAATCACATCCTTCCAGATACTATCTATACAAGCGTACACAGCATACATTCACGCACGCGAATTTCTATTTCTCGAAACCTCCTCTGCTACGAACTAATTTTATTTACAGCTATTTTCTGTATATTTTCTTTGACAAACTTGCTACTATTTAAATAATCAATCGAGAATTTTTGTATCCACAAAAGAGAAAAAGTATCAAAAAGGTAATTTGAATTTTTTTTAATTGCAATTCTTTTCCTTCTGGAATGATTATACGTTGATTTATTCGCAAATTGAATCTCGTGTAATATTTTCTATGACAAATATCTACGCGAAAAGAAGATAGATCGAGTAAATAAAAAAATATCAAATTCATTGTAAGAGAAAACACAGAAAATTTAACGAATCAAAGAAAAAGAAATAATAATTTTATAAATAAAGTATAGAGAGAAAATTTAGAAATAAACTAAAATTTAATTGGATATCCCTTATTGTTTATTATTTTTAGATCATACATCAAACTATATGTGAGTATGTGAATGTACTACTGCCTGTGTATGATGTACAACCGTCTTATTTTTATTTATGAAATATGTATAAAACAAACTACATTACATGTTTTACTTATTTGTTTTGCCAATATTAATAATATTACGCGAAATGTATAATATTATAATAATGTAGTTCATCTTGCTGATGTTTACAATAATTCTGCAATTTCTCTTCATTGTAACAGAAGCGTAGCATTGTAAAGTCAGCGTAGAAGGGAAATGGTGAGAACTTCGAAAACGCATACAAAAATTTGAAAAGCCATCGAAGAACAAGAACAATTACTTGACAAAATTTTCAAAAATGTTGAAACTTATTATCGCAACAATTTCAAACGAAGAGAAACAATTGATTTACCTGACAAAAAACTGCCAGCCAAAGAATCGTCGTCCTGAGCAGCAATCGATCCGCTAAGTAGGAGAAAAAGGACGATGCCCCCAGGGACTGTTCTCAGTATCATCTTCGCTTTCCTCATTCTCTTTCTCTCTCTCTCTCTCTCTCTCTCTCTCGTCTCCTTCTTTTTCTTTTTCTTTCTTTTCCGCTTCTTTTTCTTCAATTTAAAAAGGTAACCGCAAAAACAGTTAAAGGATGACACACTGTGTCGTTACCCGGTTCGAACACGTGCGTGTCAAACTACTTTACCGCGAGTTCGGCAGCCACGGTATTATGTGGGCCCGCATTGCCTGTTAGACTTGTTTGACTGACTGACTGACTGACTGAGGAGGTACCGGGGCCCACTTGTGGGTCAGGGTGCGGGTCCCCTCTTACACCGGTTGGAAAAAAGAGAGAAAAGAACGAAGGCGGAGAAATAGAGAGAACGATCGTCAACGACCTCGCTAAGAATTACGCAAAAAGAGGGGGAAGGGTTGTTGGCATTAAAATCAGATACTTTTGAAAACTTGCAACTTTCCGTCGTTATTAAAAGCTTTAATTTTTACTGATTGCGATTATGAAGCAACGGTAAGTTAATAAGATGTCAGTCGTAAGAGAAAACGATGAATCGAAGTTTGATAAAATAAACGTCTTTATCATTTGTCACGTGATAACAAATAACTAATTTCTAACCATTCTCTAACATGTTTTAATAGTTAGAAATTTGAGGCATATATTTAACATTGCCAAACGTCATATGTACGTGATATTAAATTTATGCACGTAATTATTATTAATTTATTAGTAACTTAATTTCACTATTTTGACAACAGCTCGACTTAAAAGTTTTGAATTGATATAAATCTCATGAAAAATAAAATATTTAATAGCAAAATTAGTAACTTAAAATGTTATAATACAAAACGCGTTCTAACATACGTCGAATCATCCCTAAACTTAAAACGATTGCTATATTCGTTTTTCTTTCATTACATTTAATTACTATTTTATATTTTTAACTTATATATTAATTTAACTTATTACTTTTTATTTATATTTGATTTTTGTTATTATTTAATCTCATCTATATTAGAATATTTCTTTTTTCTATTTTTCATGTTCGCACTGTCCTTCCTCTTTACCTCTCTCTCGCTCCCATCCAACTTTTTTCTTCCATTCCCTCTTTCTCATTGCATGTATATGTAAGTATACGTGCACGACTAGCGGTACTTTACCCGTAAATGTACAGGATACCGTACGATATTTCCCTTTGGAATTTATCGTTCTTTGCGCAACGGTCAATTCTTCGTAATCATAGCACGACATTAACATATGCCTCCTTAAAAAATCCAAATAAAAAGATGATTTTTTTTAAATTTTATTATTTATTTCAATATTTCAAGTGTCATTAAGTATAAAAACTACTTTTTATTATGTTTATACGTTATATGTTTATATATTTTAATATGTCACGTATAATATGTATAATAAAAAATATAAAATGGCATTGCACCAGTTAATAGCACTTATTTATAGTATTAATTTTTACAGAACAATTAAAATCACGAAACATGTTTAATTAAAATAATTAAAATAATTAAACTTAAATAGGTACCTAATTAACCTAAACCTAATTGCAATGGATCAACTAATGTAAATTTTTCTATACATTCAATTAGCCATATAAGCGGGAGTGTCTTTATATGTGGCATATTATATTTTACAAACGGTTCATTTTTCGTTGCTTCATATATGATATAATGTGTACATTTATATAAAGGATGGGTAGGTTTACTTGCAATATGAAAAGGAACAAACTGTTCTTTGTCTTTTATATCTTCTGGATTTGGTTCTCTTTTCAAAACTGTTCCTCCACCTGCTTGTATTAATGCCAATAATGCATCTTTTGTTAACGGCATATTATTTATGTAAACATTCTTTGATTGCCACGCAAAATAAAAGTAACAATGATTAAAGAGACCCGGATTCTGAAATGATAACCAAAAATGTTCAATAAATTATTTAATTTTCTTATACAATTAATTTCACCTGATTGCAATTAATTTCACCTGATTCTGTGCACTTTCTCTAGCTTTTTTTGGAATACCTTTAATTGGTGCACTACTAACTTCAAATATTTCTAAATCTTCTTTCAATATATCACCTATATCCATACCTAATTGAATCCCTTTTATAACACAAAATATTATAAAAATATCATAAAAATTTGTTTTTTTTATTGTATTGGTAACTGTATGTAAGCTACCAATTTATAAATAAACTTACATTCGGTATTAAGTAACCAAGTTCCACGTAGAAGTGCCATCATTACATCATGTGACGATTGTACAACATTTGCATTATTGGCTTCTACTATGACATGAGTCACAGATAATCTACAATATAAAATATTATGTAATATTTATAATTTTTTACACTGAATTTTTAACACGATTAATGTACTAAAAAAACATCAACAACATACTGAAACGTAGATACAACTTTAATTTTATTCTTTGAAGCTATTTCATTCAGGTATTTTTTATTCTCTTCTTTCAAATTTGATGCATATATAACAACTGTATTAAATGTCCTTGTTGTAGTAAATGATTTATTCAAAGTATGATTAGGATCTTGTTTGGACGCATTGTCCAATTCATTTTCATCTTTCAAAATATTCCACATCTCACTATATGGTATACAATAATCTCTAAAATATTAAGTAATAATGCAAAATTATAAAATAAAGAAAAGATTACATACAATAAATAAATACTAAAATATTACAACTTTAACAACTTTAACAATTTTATACTTTTATAAGTTTATATATATATTAATAATGAATCAATAAATCAATATTAATTAATACATACATGGGTTTTTTTCCAGAATTATCATGTACATCTTTACTAGCTGAATATTTCAGCAGTAGTTTTGCTTCTGTTAATCTATTTTCTTTAGCAGCTTCATGTAATGCTGTTCTATTTCCTTCGCCAGGTGTATTTGGTAATGCACCACATTCTAACAATAACTGACATATGTTGGTGTGTCCAAAACTTACAACTTCTTGCTATATAAATTATATTTATGATATATACAACTTAAGTATAATTTTATTTTATTTTACAATAAAATAATTACCAAAGGGGTCCAACCAGAATAATCCTTTGTATTTGGATTTGCACCAGCAGCTAATAGAGCTTTTATATGATCTTCTTGAATTTTTCCCTAAATTTTGTTTCATAGATTTTTTATTAACTTTTTAATTAATTATTAAATCCAATATATTTACCTTTAAACATGCAATATGTAATTGTGTTTCTCCTTTATTGTTTAATTTATTTATGTTTTTCTTTGGTATATGATATTTCGAACATGGTGTAGAAATATTTTTTGTCATTGTACGTAATTCTATCGCATTTGAATTCTTGGTTGAATTAGTGGAATTCCATAAATCTCTATTAAATTTAAATTTAATTTATAAAATCTAACTTACAATAAAGTTTTGTAATATTAAATATACTTGCTTCATATGCAAGTTTAATAAGATTTAAATAATGCGAATGTATTCTTATAATACTTTTCCTGTATTATTTCTGCAATAACATTGCAATGAGACACAAGACTCTCAGTTAAGTGATCACTGCATGTTTCAATCGGTTGTACAGGTGTTTTACAAATTTCACAAATTGAATCGCCGCCTACACATTGTTTGCAAAAAAAGTGGTCACAATTGGTGTATCTCACTGCATTTATTGGCTTATTTCCACTAAAACAAAGAAAAAATAAAGAATATTATATATGTATATTAATACATTAAATTAAAAAAAGTACTAGTTAAAAGTTATATTAATTTCGAGATATATCTTTTTAATTATAATATTAAATTAAATTAAATTTTAATACTGTCAAAATTGTGAATTCAAATTTTGTATTCATTCATAAAATAAACAATAAAACTCAAAGATAAAATACACATGAATAATATGCGCACACGTATGTAAGAAAATCTAAAAAATAACGTAATATAAATCTTTTTCAATTGTTTTAATCAATGTATTACCATTTGTTACATTTCAATACATCCGCAAAACTTTTTAAAGCGTTACTAGTATTCTTCCACGAAGTGTTCATTTTCGATTATTATTATTCAATACGTTCCAAAAATTTATTATGCATTTCTTTTCCATCCATTAATATTTAACCATACTTCATTCAATTTTCACGATAATATATTGAACCATATTACATTTTTTTCACAATAATACATTGATTTGATTTGTTGTTTCAATCATATGTTTTCTTAAAATACTGAAAACCTTCGTTTGTTGAAACGAGGCTAAGATTGAAATACAAAAGTTCAAAAACCATAGCAGGATTAAATAGATGTTTCTCATTATTTTACTTTTAACAGTTGTCAGCGCATGTGACACTATTTCTTATACATAATATTTCATATACTTTTTCGAATTGCATACAAAGTAAATATTGCATTTAAGTATTTAAAATATTCCCCGTGTTAAATCTTAAAATTATTTCTATTAGGCGAGCATTATTTTCGACCTGTAATCTTAATAATAAGTTATTATTAAACAAAAGATAAAAAATTTTCGTATTAAAATTTTATATTGTATTTCGTATTAAAATTTTCATGTAAGAAAAACAAAATTTTTGGACTTTTACCTTACCTTAACTGTTTACATCGTATTAGAACTTATTTAGCATTGAATAATTTCATCAAAAAGCTTAATAAATAAATAATGTTATTCTGCAAATACGCAATAGAACGGAGGTAGTAATATAACCGAAATGGAGATAATTCAACAAAAAATTAAAATTTTTTTCGTTCAAAGATTTGTTTTCGAGAATTTCAGTTTGAAAATTTATTTTATTAATTTATTTTAATTTGGCTAATTTTGAACTAGATAAGCTTAAATAATTCTCAAAAAATGACTTATAAACTATAATTACAGTATTTAAAGAATGTATTAAGTTACAAAATGTTAATTTCTCTAAAAAAAAGGAAAAGCACCAATTGATGTTTAAAAGCTATACTAGGGTGTATATTTTAATTATTTAAGAGCAATCATTTGCAAAATATATAATTTTTATTTAAATTTGCGAAAACGGTGATGCATGATACAATGTAATATGATCAGCATATAATATGTACACGATATACATATATATGTACAACATATAATTATAGTAACTGTCAAAATATATATACATGACAAAGAAAATAAAATAAATAAATTTTTATAGAGAACTTATTGTAACAATGAAAATATTTTGTATTAATTAGTATACACGTGTCATATTAAATATTCTATACATAATACTTAATCACAAAATAAATAAAATACTACAAACATTTAATATTTATGTACAATTCCAATTTTTTCTCTATAAATCTGTCAAACATGCAATTTATGCATGTAACAATATTTTGCAAAAAAATATAATAATATATTGACAGATGCTTTTCATTCGAAATTATAATTTTTAAGATTAATAATCTTTATTTGACCAAATTTATTATCTAGCAGAAAATGAAATTTGCTAACAAAAAATTATTAAACTTGAAAATAAAGAGAAATAAGATACAAATATAATTATAAATTTCAACATTCTTTTTTATAAATCTCCATCAAATTGTTTATAACTGTCACAAATAATTTTTTTATATCTTGTACCACATCGCATAATATCGAATAACATTATAATTGTCTCATTTTAAATCTTTATTTATGTTTATTTCAATTAAAATAATAAATTTTCTATTACGCACTATTTCTTTTATTTCATCAAGTTTTATTTAATCAAATACCCGCATTGGTGGATCCATAATTAGAAGTCATTTAAAAGTTACATTTTACTAAAATTTATAATAATTAAGCAATCAATGATAACTATAATTTTGTAAAATGACTAAACAGAGAAACTTTCTCCGCATCCACAAGTTCCTTTGATATTTGGATTATTAAAAATAAATTCAGAACTTAATTTAGTTTCTACATAATCCATTTCTGTACCCAATAAAGATAACTGTGCCTTTTTGTCTATCATAATGCAAACACCATCTTGAAAAACTTCTTCATCAAGTTTAGATTTTTCTTTGGCATAATCAAGAGTGTAACTGAGGCCATTACACCCACGCTGTTTTACACTCACTCTTAGACCAATCTGAAATAGGAATAGGAAATAATTTTTATATATAATTTTGAGATAAATATAACACGCACGATATAAATCAGTTAAATTTGTTCAAAAAAAATGGACTGTTATTAAAAATGATTTGAAAAAAAGAAACACAAATGGAGATATTGAATTGTCTACTTACAAAATCAGTTTTATCTTTTAATAATTCTTTGACCTTTTTCACTGCATTAGGTGTCTGAAATAAGATAATTATAAAATAAAAATCTGAAATATCTCTTTATTTAAGAAAATTTTAATTTTAGAAAATTATTTAATTTTAAGAAAACAAATATTTTCATAAACGATTGAGGATTGTTTCAAAAATACAATTCTTAAAATTAAAAAACAAGTATTTCATTAAATGCTTACATTGATTATATAATTTGGAATGTATACATATAAAAAAAATTTTATCAAATAAATATAATCATTACTGTTTACACATTTAATAATAATAATATCATTTAATATTTGCATTTAATAAATTTAATGTAGTTTCATTATTTTAGAAAAAGAAACTGATAACAGTTCTTATGTTGTTAATTTGTCTTTTCATTTAATCATTGCAAAGTAAATCATGAGTAATTTATAGAATTATAACCTTATATGAATGATACATTGTAACTAATTATATATTTATATATGTATTATTATTATTAATTAATTAATTAATTAATAATCATTATTCATTAAAATATTTTGGTTTTATATTTATAGAGAGATATTATATTAATATAGAGATATTAATATTTATATTCACGTCATACATTGTGCAATTATATTTAACTTTAAATAGTAATTCAAAGCCAAATTATGACTAATTTAATATATATCATACAAAGTTCTTAAAAAATAGACAGTTATTGCTGCATATTTAAATGAAAAATATATAAAGATATAAAAATATATATGCATAAAAGTTATAAAAATTTAAAATCACGGAAACTTCTACTAAAATAAATAAGTTCCAAATATATTATTATAAAACTAATAAAATTAGTCTTGAACTATATATAATTATAATTACAATAAGAATTACATGTGAATATCAACATAGATTGAAAATCTAACCTTTATCTTTCAATGTTAAAAATATATATATACATTTATAGCATTATTAACTAATATCAGGCACCAATAATCCAAAATTATTATATATTTATATATATATATTAATTATTCACTTACTAATGTAAGCGCAGCTCGCGTAGCAAGTATTTTTCTACCTTTGACAGCTCGAACAGTTGCTGCAGCAACCACGGAAGAAGCCATATTGATCTCTTACGCCAATGTACGTGCACGTGAAATGCAAGCATGAATATGAATCTTATGTACGTCATTTACTTAAAAAGATATATTTAGTGTCACGACTGTAACGTGCTTTTTGCATTTAACCATTGACTAATTATTTAGGATAGAGCAAACATGCTAATGGGGTTTTGTGTCTCAGGGTCTAAACTATCGACCAGGGAAAAAAATCACTGTTTCTCAGCGTCTTCTACGCTTAAACGACGATGAATTACAAAACTACGTCAAACAAAATGAAACAAATTGATTCAGGAAGATAATATCTATCACAGTGTTGTGAATTGTATATCTTCAACGCAGACGAGATATAAATACATATACCTCGTCTATGCCTCCAGATTCCGCTACAAGAAATCAGTATCTAGAACCATTGTTACTAACTATGTAGTATTAAAATAAAATTGTATTATCAATTAGTATCTTATCACGAAAGTTCTGCTTGTTATAATCGAAGAAAATAGAAAAAATTAAATAAGAAAAACATTTAGGTAATTGATGAAAAGTTTAATTTTAAATTGAATAAAACGAAACTTGACTAAAATCATATATATAATAAAATACATAAATACTTTATGTTAACATGAAATTAATCATAAAGGTTTTTAGAATCGGATGATGAACAGCTGAATTAAAAATTGTTTATTATACCAATTTTCATTCTTCTTACAATATGTATGTTCATCATATAAATTAGTGATTTAAATCCAAAAAGATATTAATCCAAAGAAATTTAAGATTTAAAACTGTTAACTTTGAAACGCATCATTGACAGGTTCGTCGTCGTCGTCGTCTTCTTCTCCTTCACTTTCAAATGTGTTATCCGGAATATCGTATAATCTTATCATTGGTTTATTTGGATCTTTCATAATTAAATATTTCCCATCTTTCTGCTTCATGCAAATGTCGATAATACATCGCAAAATACCCCATGCATTATCCATATTAAGATTAATTTGTGTTGCAAATTCATTTGGCTTATATTGCTGTGTACCAAGAATGACGTGTTTACTGGAATCTCTAACCATTGCTCTAGAGACATAACCAAATTTCAATTGGTCTGAACCTGCTAATAATGCTTGAACAGTCCACTTAGCTAACTTACAAGCATTATTGCGCAATTCATTTGCTAACACTGCACCACGCTGTGTATCTAATTTTTGCCTCCATTCAACGCCGTTGGCTAATTTCGAGTCCCATTCGTTTAAAGCTTTAATTGTTAAAAATTGAGTTTCATTATTAGGACCCTGCATTACAGCATCATGTTCGCATCTTGCAACAAGAACAATTCCATTATTTAAATCCCATTTTCTATACCGATATGCAACACTAGCAACATCGCCTTCTTCTTCTTCTGAAATAAATGGATTTCCTTCCTCAAATTTGTATCTAGGTTCATTGGATTTCAGCACTTGTTGAGAAAAATTGTGATTAATAAATGTAGCTTCTAATGCTAAGTTTCTAGGAGAATTTAAAGAATTGCCATCGTCTTGAGGAGGCTCAACGCTGGTTTCATTTACAGTTAATAAATCAAATTCAGTATTATCTCGTTTGTCAAAAAATAGCTTGTCCCCAATTTTTTCAATTACAATATCCCAAGAGTAATTGCTACGAGTACAACACATTATTGTTGCTAAGATTGCATCTGTAGCATAAACATTTCCTTCTGTTTTTGAGAGCTTACGAATTATTGGATCATCAGTAGTAGTAACTGTGTGGAAAATTCTATCAATTCTTTGCAATGGCTTTTCACTTTTGACATTCACTCTGTCATAAGTTTTATCATAATATTCAAGAGATCCACAACATAAAATATCTTCCCCATCTTTTACACCAGGTAGAGATAGTTTTGCTAAACGTGGAAAATCCATTTCTTCAATTGTTACCCAATCGGGTCTTACAGTAACAGATGCATCGCGAATTTTAATTGGCGGTTGATTTTTATGATTGCGTAGACCTTGCTGTCTACCCCAACGTTTTGCTTGCCCCTTACGATCTCTTTCGCGAAGTTTTAATTTACCAAGTTGTTGCATTTGGCTCAACGAACCACGTTGGCTTCCACGACCGCGTAAATTCCGTTGGTTATGACGGAATCTACCACCACGTTGATAAGGTGGTTTTTGTACACGGGTAGTATCAACCAAATGGAAAGTTGTTTCATCTTCATCATGATAGTATGCATATTGGCTACCTGAACCAAACTGCGATGTATATTTGTCTGTAAAAAATGAAGAATTTCTTTATTAAACAAATATATGAGGATTATATAGATATGTAAATAACACTTTCATAAATAACAAATGTATGTAAATATTTTGTTTGCATTATTTTTGGGGAAATTAAGATGGTCTTCAATCTTTTTTAATGTATGAACATTATTATGTTGGAATGCAACATAAACTAAAAAACCTATTTTCCAGGAACATAACATTACTGGTAATATACTTAGCATTACTCGTAACTAACTCTTTTAGCTTATATCATATAATACCATATATGTTATAAACATTTTTTAGATTTCTTTATAAAATGTAATATATTTTCATTATTTATTACTGCTCTTATGTGTTTAATTAAATTGATATATTTTCATATTTATGATTATAAAGCAATTTATAAAAAATATTTAAAATAATTTATAAATACATTAATATAATTGTCATATGATCTTTGAGAGCATTAAATCATGATATAACTATAAAATTTATTATCATAACTTACTAAAATCAAACGTAAAAAATTATAAATTATTAACATAAAGAATTACTTTATCTTAATTTATTTACATTAATCTATAATGTTTATAATAATGCTTTAATTAAGATATTCCTAACTTACAAACTAATTAAAATATAATCATTTGTATTCATAATTATCTCTAATAAATAATCCCACACTAAATAGGTTAAATAAATGGAATAGATCAAAAAAAAAAATAATACTTACTAGGAAACTTCTTATCTTGGAAAGCTGGTGTAGTCCAATCAGATATCTATATAAAAGAAAGAAATGTGCATATGTGAAAAATTTTCATAAATGAAGAGAACTGAACCAAATTTGACGAACCTTCCCTAATCTATCCCCTTTTGAAAATGGCTGATAGGGTATATCCTTAAATTGGTCAGGTAATTCACATGGTCCCCAACCATCAGGATTATGCTGAATTGCAGGAGCTTGAAAATGAGCTATCTCTTCCTCTCTGTGAACAGCATCTTCTAGGACAACCACGTCGTCCGTCATTCTGTGCCTTCAATACGAAAGCGTGAGACACAATGGCACAACCTACTTGCCGGAAAGACCGACGACGCCATGATGCTTTTTCTAATAAAGCTTTATTCATACTATATAATGATATCTGTATCCTGATAGCTTAAAATTTTTTATCAATGATTAACACATCAAAATACAAATTGTTCATAAACTGCTTATATATTGTTTATATTCGAGTCACTTTTGTCACTTCTGCATCAAAACCAAAAAAAAAGAAACAAAAAAAAAATCACAATCCAAATATGATTGTTCTTCTATTCTATGCCCACGTCTACTTATTGTTAGCGCAACGTCCTAATCTAAACTTTTTTCTCTTTAAAATCTTATTGCTACATTAAAAAATTTGCCTAAGACGTTCCTTTCTTTTTTTCCTCTTTTCCTTTTAATTTTAATTTTGTCATTGAAAATCAGTTCCGTACTATCGTTTGGAAACTACCATTAAATCTGAAACCACGTGACCTTGCAAACGACCTCTAATTTGGTATTGGTATCATCCGTTTCTGGTCGTGTTTCACGATAACCCCTACATCATTGACACCTTCGGAACACGTTCGTTGTCCGACTGTCCACGTAAAAAAGCCAGTGTAACGTCGAATTTTTTACGACTTGCTACTAAAACTGGTAGTAAAAGATTCACGAATCATCCGAGATATGATACGAACGACAACAAGTCTACGTAATGAATTGGCACACGCAATACTACGAAGTTCTGTGCGGACGAATACCGTAAGATCAGTGGTCATACGATGTCTTCACAGAAAATATTTACAGAGGTATTTCATTTTTTGTTATTGTCATCTTCGCTTATTGCTTTATGTATTATCATCCTCTGACTAACATTTATTTCGTCAATTGTGATTAACGTTACCTTAATGAATATTCATTCTTTCTTTTAATTTTACTTGAAAGTTTTTTACTTCCACCTGTTATCACTGAGTATAATCAAAACCCTATATATAACTGATTTCTAGAATGATTTTTTTGTATTTATTATATTTAATTTCTATTTATTCAAAATGTTTAACAACATAGATTGACATTTATATTATTATTATTATTATTATTATATAAATATAAGACTATTATTTTTTAAAATTTAGGATTCAAGTTCATAATAGCTTACGTTTTATGGTAACTCCATGGAAACAACAGTTAAGGTATTATGCAGATTATCCAGATCATGTCAAAGTACAATTACCAGCATTGTCACCAACTATGGAAACAGGCACAATTGTCAGTTGGCATAAGAAAGAAGGTAATATAAATAATTCACGATATCCAATAAGATCATTATTAATTTAACTTTATCGTTATTTTAGGTGATAAGCTGAATGAAGGTGATTTACTTGCGGAAATTGAAACTGACAAAGCAACAATGGGGTTTGAAACACCAGAAGAGGGCTATCTGGCAAAAATTATAGTACCCGCAGGAACAAAAAATGTTGCTATAGGCAAATTAGTTTGTATAATTGTCTCAGATGAAGCTTCTGTTACTGCCTTCAAAGATTTTAAGGATGATGCTCCAGCTGCTCCTGCACCAGCTGCCCCTGCACCAAGTGCTCCTACTCCGGTTACTCCTCCACCATCTCCTGTAACACCACCAGCACCTGCAGCACCTTCTGCCCCAAAACCACTGCCTACTACACCAGGAGAGAGAATATATGCTAGCCCGTTGGCTAAACGACTTGCAGCCGAAAAAGGCCTTAGTCTGCAAGTAAGTTTTAGATTATCTAAAATTAAAGAATGTGGAATAATTGTATTCTTTTCTTAAAGGGTCTAACAGGTTCAGGATTATATGGATCCATAACGTCCAAAGATTTAGCAGGTGCATCGGTTGCAGTTCCTCAACCTGCAGTGACAACAGCCACAGGTGTACCAGGAGTAGATGTTCCTGTATCCAATATCCGCGCAGTAATTGCGAAACGTTTATTGGAAAGTAAACAAACAATTCCACATTATTATTTATCAATAGATGTAAAAATGGACGCCGCTCTTGAAATGCGAGAGCAGTTTAATAAAATGTTAGAGAAAGACAAAATAAAACTTAGTGTAAACGATATTATTATCAAAGGAATGGCGATGGCTTGTAAGAAAGTACCTGAAGGTAACAGTGCATGGTTGGGAGAAATTATTAGGCAGTAAGTAATAATAAACATACAGCGTGTCCATTTGAAAATCTTTAGTCCAAATGTTTTGAAAACAATTTTTTTTTTTGGAGAGAAAATGTTTAATACAAAAGTTTCAAGAAAAAAGTACAACTGTCAATACTTGCTTTTTATTTGTTAAGTATCTTAAAGGTTATTTGATGCTCAACTTTCGTTTTTTAAATGAAAAGATACATTTTTCTTTGCAGATTCTTATTTTATAGTAAAAAAGAAAAAAAACTTGTATGAAACATTTTTTATAGCACTTATCCTTGAAAAGATATTCATTGAGATAGAAATTTATTTTCTATAGTCAAAATAGAAAACAGAAAGTGAAATAATATGAACGAAACTTATTTAATTTTTCTGGTCATTTTTAAAATGATAAGGTGAAAATGACACAATCGTTGTTAGAAGAGATTTTCAAAATGTTCTCCATCTTATGCTAGGTAATGGTACAATCTTAGGAAAGTAAGAATAGAATTTAAGCAGAAATTGTACCATCGCCTAGCACAAAATGAAGAACATTCTGAAAACCTTTTCTAAGGATTGCGCATTCTGATTCATTATGTAATAAAAAAAATAAGATAAAAAAATATAATAGTTGTATTAAACACTTGTCGAAAAAGCATTGTTTCCGATATATTTGGAAATTTTCAAGTGAACACCAGTAGCAGAAATGATAATCGCATGGGTTAAATTTCTTTTCTTTTTTTTTTTTTTTCTAGATACAATAATGTTGATGTAAGTGTAGCAGTGAGTACGGAAAGTGGCCTAATTACTCCAATAGTTTTTAGTGCAGACACAAAAGGTATAGTTCAAATCAGTAAGGATATAAAAGCATTAGCTACAAAAGCAAGAGAAGGAAAATTGCAACCGCAAGAGTTCCAAGGAGGAACTATTACTTTATCGAATTTAGGAATGTTCGGCATTAAAAACTTTTCTGCTATTATAAATCCTCCTCAGTCAATCATTCTAGCTGTAGGCACAACTGAAACAAGGTTAATACCTGCCAAGAATGAAAAAGGGTAAGTGTCTTTTCTATATTCTCTTTATTCAATATTCTCTTCATTTCATTACTTACTAATTTTTTTTTAGATTCACAATTTCCCAATTTATGTCGGTCACTGCCAGCTGTGATCATCGTACCGTAGACGGTGCAGTAGGCGCACAATGGCTAACAGCTTTTAAGAATTTCATTGAAAATCCAACAACTATGTTGTTGTAGTAAATTCATCCATTGAAATGTTCAGTGGGGTAGTTTGGACAGGTGCAAATTATATGGAAAAAAACATTTTCTCATTCAGATAACTGACCAAGACTTTTGGTCCAAGAATATTCTGTATATTTATGTATAATACAATATCAAATTTACTTTACGCATTTGTAAATCATCAATTTTCGATGAAAATTCAAATTTTCGAAAGCATATTTTATTTCTTGTACGCAAAAATATCATTAGGGCAGGAAAATTTCATAAATTGACATTTTTTTCTATATACAGGATGTCACTTGACTTTAACATCTTGATTTACTTGAGATTTACTTGAGAAATATCTCAAATGAAATTGAATATATTTGAATTTTATTTTATTAGTCTTTTCGTGAGTAGATGCGTGAAAGTCGTATGAAGATTCATTTCATTTTTTTTAAATGAAACTATATTTTTTAATACGTACGAACAATAATAACTTTGTCAAGATGTCAAAATCAAACGAGACATCCTGTATATATATATATATATATATATATGCATGTGGTTTTTCAGTGAACATAAAGTATAAGACTGACCGAGACCAGTGATTTATTTCACTACTAAAAGAAATAACAACATCTCATTACTTTATTATTGAAAAACTACATCTTTCCCATAGCAATAGTAGTGGCCACGTGTAAATATGTGTATTTATGAAATAATATTATGGCCATCATACATTGCAATAATTCAATTGTAACTTAGGGGAAACTGCTAAGCGAGATGTGTCAAAATGTTTATAGTGAATAATATACACGAATGTGTATCATATTTAATAAATTCTAATTTAAAGGTTTAATGTTGTTCTTATTTTCAAGCTTACGTTATATATAGATATGCAAAATAGTATCTAAATACTTTTAAACTTATGTTATATATAGATATGCAAAATAGCATCTATTATCTAACATGATATAATAAAATAATAAAAATAATTATATCGCGTAATAATAATCATATTGATCACATAGTGATCAAAACATAAAGAAAGCGCTTCGATCCGATCGTAATGACTGAATTGTCATCCACAATTACCAGATCATAGAAACAAGGTGACGTTACATTGTTCTTAAATCACTTTACTTTCCTCAGGTGAAAAAGATAATGTCTTCTGGTCATTGCCAGATTTAGACAAACATGATTTATCTTCGCATGGGGGAATTTGCCGGTAGAAAGTAGATAGAGTGGTAGTGAAAATGTTGTGACGTCATGTCGTGCCTACGATCTGACAATTCTGCTGCCATTTAGTAAACTTATGTTCTTGTCTGTCAAGTTTGTTTGCGAAGCATCGTACAGTTTATAATTAAAATTATTCATTATGCCGATTTTAGATAAACGCAAAGGAGATGATATTTTAGCATTAGTTCCTGCCTCAAAACGAACAAAAAATGAGGTGGTGTTTAGTAGCAGAGAGAAAGCTGTTGTACAAAATGTAAACTAAACTTAACCTTATTCCTAACCTTATTTATTGAATGTAGCTTTAAAATAAAAGTTCGAAATAAAAGTTATATTATTGTTTTTCAGGGTCCACCTAGAACATCTTCTTTGTTTGCACCTATTATGTTGCTTGAAGGACATCAAGGAGATATATTTTCTCTTGAATTTCATCCAGAGGGTCAATATCTTGCTTCGTCAGGCTTTGACAGACAAATTTGTATGTTATCAATAATTTGAAATATTTTGAACATGTTACATATTTTTATATTTTATATGTTACATATTTTTTTTATATTTTCAGTTATTTGGAATGTTTATGGAGAGTGTGAAAATATTTCTGTATTAACTGGACATAGTGGAGCAGTCATGGAATTACATTTTAGTCCAGATGGAAATCATTTATATACAGCTAGTACAGATATGACATTAGGTTTATGGGACATAGTTGCTGGAACTAGAATAAAAAAACTCAAAGGACATACTTCCTTTGTAAACTCTGTGTCTGGGGCAAGAAGAGGTATTACACAACTTTGTTCAGGTAGCGATGATAGCACAATACGTGTTTGGGATCCTAGAAAAAGAGGACAATGTTATACACTAAACAATACATATCAGGTAATATTGTTTTCATAATAGTTTCTAATTTTTTATTTAAAGTTTTAATATTTTCTTTTTCCTCTTTCTCTCTCTCTCTCTCTCTCCCCTTCCTCTCCCTCCTCTCTCTCTCTCTCTCTCTATTTGCCTTTTTTAATTTAGGTTACTGCTGTAACATTTAACGATACAGCAGAACAAGTAATAAGTGGAGGAATAGACAATGATATAAAAGTATGGGATTTAAGAAAAAATTCTATTCTTTATAAACTAAAAGGACATTCTGATAGTATAACTGGATTAAGCCTTAGTCCAGATGGTTCTTATATATTATCTAATGCTATAGACAATACATTAAGAATTTGGGATGTGAGACCATTTGCTCCTTATGAACGTTGTGTAAAAATTCTTTCTGGGCATCAGCATAACTTTGAAAAAGTAACTGGATATATTAGCATACTTTGAAAAACAATATTATTGTTTGTATATTATTGAGATTTTATGATTTTATTTATTTAAATAATTGCAGAATCTCCTGAGATGTGCATGGTCTCCAGATGGTAGTAAAGTATCAGCTGGATCATCAGATAGATTTCACTACATTTGGGATACTACAAGTCGTAGAATATTGTACAAATTACCTGGCCATAATGGCTCTGTTAATGATATTGACTTTCATCCAAAGGAGCCAATTGGTAATACATATTAAAATTATTGTTGTAATCTGTTGTAATATAAAATATTTTAAATATGTTTTTCTTATTTTCAGTCTGCTCTGGCTCCAGTGATAAACAAATATATCTGGGAGAAATTGAAACTACACAATAAGCAAATTAAAATTGCACTTAAATTTGAATACTTGTATACAATAAAATCTGTAATGTTGAAATAATATTAATTCAAAAAATCATTTTATATCCTCATTTTCATCCTTCTATATGTCGATTTTATTGTTAAAAAAAACTTTTTTTTAATTCGGTCAATGGATAAAATATGTTGAAAATAAAAAAAAAATAATTGTAAAGGACACTAGAAGTTATAAACGTGAAATTTTAAACCGAATGTATTGTGTAACTATTAGATTTCAAATTCAATTTGAATCTACGTATGTTAAACGCTTATCGATCTTCTTACACCTCGACTTCACGTGATATATTTTGATATACTGACGTTTTTAACTCTTCATTCATTTATCTTTTATCGTCTTCCACATTTTTATTTATTCTAGTTGTAAGGTAAGCACGTATTTTCTTTTTAATAATTTTATAAAAGTATTATAAATTTTATGTTAAAATATTTATTTTACGATGCTACTTATATCAAGCGGATGAATTGCAAAATATTGAGAAAGACTTTACTACGAAACGATTATTCTCATGTATTAATCATAATGAAGAAAATAATCACAAAATTCATTTTAGTAAAGAACATATTTTAACATATTTTGTTTTATATTTTATAAACATAATTTTTTATTTTAATCAACTTAACCTTACTGTATGCTCTATTAATAAAAATATATGCGTGACAC
Organism: Tetragonula carbonaria; assembly: GCA_032399595.1. NCBI lineage: Eukaryota > Metazoa > Arthropoda > Insecta > Hymenoptera > Apidae > Tetragonula > Tetragonula carbonaria. Next base: position 1,550,704 of record JAUCRC010000020.1, read on the forward strand.
ATTTGTTTTTTTCAGATTTGTAGTTTAATTTATTATTTGTAAAAATGTCAACTCCATGGGCGAAAATTCAGCCAGTAGAAGGCCCTATCAATTTATTGGAAATTACTTCAGAACAACTTGCAAAGAATTTAGAGGAAAAGTAAATCAAATAATTTTTTACACTTCTATTATGTTATGTTTATGGTTTGTTGTAATATAACAATGTATATTTTTACTAATAGAGAATTAAAAAAGTGTCAAATTGAAACAGTAGAGGATGTAAATATCGAGAATTGTACAACATGTGAAATTAATGATACAGATAATGACGAAGTAATTGCACATATGATGCAAGATCAGTTTAACAAAGAATATGATCTAATGCTAAAACGCACAGAGGAAAAATTCAATCGCGATTCCAAAGGTAAAATGTTCTTTTTTGGTAGTAAAATGTTTTTCTTTTAATAAATCCTATTTCTAATTTTATGACTTTTGTATTTTATAGTCAATATAACTTATATGAATTACCGAACTTCTCTGTGTGAGGACCAAGATGAAAAAGATTCAGACATTGAAGATACAGCAAGAGATTTTGATAGATTTGTGGTAAATACTTTCTAATTTATAACAAAACCAGAATATTGAACATTTGATACATATTTTATATTTTATAGAGCATAGAGAAGGAATATGCTTCTATACCACGTTGTGGATATAGAAAGATGGGTGGCAAAGACTCCCAAATTGTTACAAAACATGATATGTTAATGTCTTCAAGAATAAATGCTTGCAGAGTTTTACAATTTCCACCAGGTATTGATACAGGAGACACAGGAGGATTTGATGTCAAACTAAATAATAAAGTGTTCAATAGTTTAAGAGCTCATAGTCATGCTCAGTGTTCCAGGCAGAAAGCAAAAACACGACCACATACAAAATAAAATAATCAAATATCTTGAAAGTGTAAATATATTATGATGATTTGAATTTAAATTTATGACACTTTATTATTATATTACTTAATACAGGCTTTTCTTTCTCATGTGCAAATGCAAACTACTCAATTATATCAAAACAAGATTGGTTTTAGAGTTATTAAAATATAATTATTTTTGACATTAAACATTTGTTGAATGTTGTAATGATATTAACATTATTATATTGTAATACAAAGACACAGAGAACTAAATAAATGAATCTTATTAATTGCTATTTTATTATTTAAAGAATATTATATATAAAATAAACGTATCTGTCATTTGCTTTGTTTAAAAATAGTATGACCTTCATTATGAACTTGAGTCTATGAACTCATTCTTGTTACTAAAATTATTTCTCTATTAATAGTGTATAAAATTAAAACAAATTATTTTTTGTGCTTTTTAAATCAATACTCTTCCTATTATTCTATATTCCTGTTCTATCTGAAAATCATAGTCATTTCATGATTATATTGTTACATTCTTGTTTCCAACTCTTTAAGCGTATTCTAAAACTGGGAGATGAAAATTTCATCATGGAACTATTGTATACTAAGGATGTCAATAGAATTAAAGTTAATAATCTTTTGTTATAGATACATGAATCGCAGATTTTTGTCAATATTATTATAAAGATATGAGTGATAATATTCTTGCGCTTCAGCAATCTTTATTGATATTTTATTCTTATTCTGAACAGGTGATTTTTTTTTGAAATTATAAAAAAAATGTAATTTAATATATTCTTATGTATGAAATATTAATTTTTTTATAAGAATATCAATAAGATTTTTATTATATTTTATTATATAATATAATTTTATTTCGTGTATTACATTTTAATATATAATAATTTGATCATTTAATTAATGTTACCATCTATTTCTGGTTTCTTTTCCGACGATGACGGAAGATATTCCTTCCTATGGATAAAATGTGAAGATTGCTTAACTTCGTAAGTTTATGAACTAATTTAATTATAAATTACAACTACATTGATACGAATATCTTACACTTCAGTTGATGATGATTCATTGATTTTCCTGTTATCACTGTCGAATTTTTGTCTTGTTTCACTTTCTTTCTGAGTTTCTTTCAAAATCAGATTATATATTTGTCTGTTTAACCGAGAAGATGGATAGTTAAACTTTTCAACGGAACTTTTCAACGATTCAAATATATTTTCCTTCCCTTCTTGTTTATTAGTTCGGATAGTACTATCTTGCGTTATTTCTAATTGATGAGTTTTTTTGGCTACAAAATATAAATGATTCTTTTTTCTCTTTTTATCTATTTATTTGCATATATATATAATGTAAGATTCACTATACTAGGTAATCCAAGATGTTTATCTTTTTCTTCTGGTACTATGTCTTCTAAGGAATACCGTGGTAGATTCAAATTCCTTGATTTACTTCCGACTTTTGTTAGAAAGGTTTCCGATAATTTTTCATTATTGCTAACTACTGTCTTCTGTGTTAGAAATTCCTCTACTACACCATTGACTGTCACGGGACCTTCAGTTGTCAAATTTTCCGAATTTTCATTATTTAATGTCGTTTGGACCGCGGGTCTGCATATCAAGCCATTATATAGAGTCAGTGAATTACGTATCGATGATCGTAACCAATTATCACTAATTAAAATTAGAAACATATTTGATTAAAAAAAGTTACTTAGAATATAATTTACAATAATTTTACTTACAGACGTTTGACATGAAAAAGTCCAAAAATAAAAACTAACGTAGCCACTGAAGCTACTAAATAAATAAACATTTTTTATATGTTCATAAGAAGCGTAACACTTCAGTGAATCATTTTGTCAATTGACTATAGTTTTTGGCAAAAGACGCTCGATATAGCCTACTAGGATTTATTGCGTGAATCTAAAACAAGATAACAAAGTAAAAATTGCATTTTTCTTCTATTATAGTAGCGACAAAATAACATAAAAAATTTCTGTTAAATTTACTTGTTAACAACTTATTTAATTATAGGATGTTTTATTCATCAGAAAATTTAATCAAAAAATTATTTAAGCATCTAGGATATTTAATGAATTCACATTTATGATACTTAAATTTATTCACATTTAAAATTCACAATATTCACAAATGAAGAAACTCCTCTGAAATATCATATTCATGAAGACGTCCCGCTTTTTATTTTTCTTCCTTTTTTCATGACGAGACTAGGCATAATAGAAGATACGTTGTTTCATATTTTATGCAAAACAATTATATAAAAATTCTAACATTTATAAAAATAATTGTCTTGCAAATTATTCAACTATATTATCAACCATTTTTCGACTATTTATTTTAGAAAAACAACAGTGAAGTTTGAATTTAATACATTTCAAAAGATACTAAAGATAACGAAATATTTTTATATGCTATCATATAGATACATTCAAATATTTTGAAAATTAATTTCCATAAACTTGTACATCAATTACATATTTTGTTATACAGTCTTATTCCTTGCATCTTTTTACGCTATAAAAAAAATTTTTTTATGTTACTATGAAGCTATTTGCAACGTATTTATTTTAATTTTTTGTTCCAAGTAATTATTCAATTACATTTCATTCAGCAGATGTATTTACATCTGATGTTTGATATTGATATAAAAAGTATTATTGTACAAATACATATACTATTCGATTGAAATAATTGAGATGTCTATCATTAATATTTAACAACAGTATTAAAAATGCAATCAACTATGTAATAAATGTCTTACTGAAACGAAAAATATGTATTCTCAAACGTGTTTATTTAAGCAACAAAGAAAGATAGCAATATCCAACATCAGACAATAGCTGGGATTAAATGTCCTGGTATTTACGTATATACAGAAGAGTATCCCAAGGAAAATAAAGACGTATCAAAACTAGATCACAAAATGTGTATACAAAAGTTCACATTTAATGATTAACAAATCTGATGCATTGCACAGATTGTTGTATTCATGTTATCAAACGATTTATATATGCATGTATATATACGTGTATATTTATATATGTATAAATGCTATAGATTGCTCTTGAATATTGTGTATTCTTCCATAGAACATTTAGAACGAGCAATACAAATTCGTATGTTTGCTTTTGTTCGGTTGTTTTTTTACACAAAAAGCATAGCATAAAAAAAATTAATTTATGAACATTTCAAATGAACACTTTGAAAATTATAAATATTAGACCTTCAATATGCCAATATTTATAAACCAATAATAACATATATGCTAGTTTTCTTACAAATCACGAATAAAGTAAAAGTTACTTGAACTTACAATAACAATAAATTTTTTCTTAAGATATCCTTTAAAACATGTAAGATAATGTTTAATTTCAACTATAGTTTTCAACCATAAAAAAAAGCATTTCTGAATGGAAAGAAAAAAAAGCTATTGTATGCACATTCATAAAACCGTGATATACAAAAGAAGTCCAATTATTTCTATTATTTTCGTTTAACATTTTTGTTCTTCTTTCTGATACAGAAACTTGTATCGAATATAATTTAATGTGATCTAAATAAATCTATTGCGCTTTTTTTATTGTATCTAGTAGCACTTTTAATAAAACTGACCAAAATTGTATAGACGGTAAAATGCGGAAGGTACCATACTTGCTAGAAATTTTTTATTGATTATACTTAAAGTACAGATTTAAAACAATGTAACATTATAATAATATAGCTTCAACTTTCATAAAATTGTGAAGTATATACACACGTATTAAATCTGTGCTTTAGCTATAATTTTACATTGTTTATTCTTTCACTTTATAAATTACTTACATTTTTTAGTCAGCTTATTAAAAGAATTGTTTAAGCTAAAATGTATTAAGACAAATATAATAAATGTTTGGTGTACAGCTTTTGTGAAGTCATATATATATATATATATATATATATATATATAAATTGCTATATATATATATATAAATTGCTTTTTTAATTTCTACAACAAAATCTGTTGTTTTCTACTCAATGTGTACTTTAGTGAGCGTATTGTTCACAGCACGTGATAAATGTACTTGTAGTTGATTCAGTAGTTCTATGCAGAAAATACAACATAATTAACCATTCTTTGATTTTTTTCTAATATGTTTTATAGATTTGTTGTAAAACTGCATTCTTGACACTGACCTACGCTTCACATAAAATACTCGAATGTATCAAATATATATATATATACATATATAACTTTTATGTATATATATATTATTATCTTTTTTGATAAATGTCTCTTACGACAGTATCATTTTTTCCATGGAATGATACTTAAACACAAAGAATGCAGTATTGAAATATCAATAGAGGTTAATCATCTAAATCATTAACATGGAGAACTTCTCTGTGTGTTAATCCAGCGTCTAATAATGTTAAAATTTCTCTACATGGATATAAAATTCTCTTCGGAAAACTGGTCGTTATTTCAAAACTCACTGGAGAATCCGGCTGACTAAATATCCAATGATATACATCCTGGAAAAGAAAATAATTAGTTATAATATTGAAATTAAACAACAGAAAAAAAAAGAAATAAATAACGCACTTCTAAGGTATCGGACATTAGAAAACGTCTTTTCATTGTCCTTTCACCAAGCTTAATTTGAAGATGACACGCATTAGGATTAGTAGGCTCTGGTTCGAGAGGCACTTTACAAACAGTAAGTTCTTTCTCGCGACGAATGCGTTGAATTTCCATTTCTTGTGCATTTAATTGTTCTTTTTCTCTGGCCTCTTGTTCCTCGCGTGCTCGTCGTTCCTCTTCTCTCTTCCGATCTTTTTCTTGATCCGCACGTAGTGATTCCTCATATGCTTGATCTTGTTGTTGCCGCAAAGATTGCGCAGCACTACGTTCTGCCCTAGAATAAAGTAAATTAAACAATATTTCATCTAAATAAAGTTAAAATTATTAACATAGAGATATCTGTATGTTTTTCTACCTTTCTTGACGGGCTTGTATCAAATTAATTTCGTTGTGATCTATAATTGTTTGTAAGCGAAATATTAATTCAGAAGGTGACGGTGTACCTTCCATCCTGTAAGATAAATACACCTTTTGGTACTATTATATTTATTATTTTAAGAATTACATAAGAAAAATTAAAATTATATATATACATATATTATTTTATGTACCTGCCAACTACTGTCATCTTATTATCTTTTAAAACGATAACAGCCAGAAAAGGGTAAGAACCAGATTTAAGAGCTTCTGCTACTTTGTAACCTTCACCTGATTGCACGTTACATGCCCAAAATAAGGTGTGTATATTTATATATTGAATAATTTGTAGATTACCTAATGTATTTCTGCACATAAAGATTTAATTTGTTATTTATCTTCCTACAAAATTTTCAGCAACTGCGGCATAATTAATGAAATTACCTGCACCATTGATCAATATTTTGAGCTTCATCTTTATGTAAATATACCAATAAAAATCTTAATTCTTGTTTTGCATCAGAAAGAGCTTGGCTATAAGAACCCTGATAAAAAACAGGATGACTGTTACCATAGGCTTCTTCATAGGATCGAATGAAGCTAATCACATCTTCCACAGGATCAGAAGATACTTGAAACGCAATTAGCATATTAATTTTTCTTATTTCTCTATAACATTTTTTTTTTTTTTAAATTAATTTGCATGAAAATGAAACATACCAGGTCTAACATTTCTTCTAAATATTGAAAGCAGTAGTTGCAAGATGCTAATCACTCTTTCATAACACAATGAAAAAATGTACCATAAATAACTACCCCTGCCATTAGGGCTTCCAGAATAATGAAAATATATTCTAGAACTGCTATCGTCAACAACTTGTGGTGGTCTTGATCTTGAATCTTGTGCATACATAGATGGTCTTCCTTCGTACAAATTTAGTTGTTCCTAAATGAATCAAAATATCAACATTTTAATTACAGTATAATTTCAAGGTTTGATCTACTTATACGAATAGTTAAAAGACAAATCAATCAAAATATTAAAACACTCAAGTACATAAGATAAAATAAAATTATAATTAATATCCTTGAAATTTTATTGGTAATTCTATTGCACAATTGACCTATATACGACACAGAAATAGAACTTTTTTTAAACTTTTATGAAAGAATTGGCTTACACGTAATCTTCATCGTGCAATCCCGTACTCGAAAATATTCAAAACAAAATACGTAGCTAAAGAAATCTACCTGAACTGCAACCTCCAAATTCCAATTGTGTCTTTGTAAAACATCTCTGCAAATTGATAGGTCCTCGATGCCTGTTAAATCCTGAAATCATTGCCGTATTCTCGTTTTACGATCGTGACAAAAAAAAAAAAAAATGGAATTGAAAATTGAAGACGACGCAGCGTGTAACACGATAGATCACCTGAAACTGCAGGATCTTTTCAGTCTGGTCGCTGCTAAATCCGTTTAACGCGAAATCTGCCATATCGATGTTATTTTGTCAGCAAACGGCTAGAAAATGCTTGACAATTGTTTAGCTACGCGCTTCCACGGAATGATTCGGAATTCATCAGCTAATAGAAAAACCAGGCACTCGAACAAAATTACGATCAAACTACGCAAGCATTTGGAGCGTGATACCGAGAAAGATTAACCTCAAGTGTACACGGTCCCCAGTTTATGGACCTCTGTTCATTATCATCACGATACGTTTTGTCTCGTCGTTCTGTTCTGTACTCAATGTTTTCGGTGTCATGACTTTTTACGATAATTTACAGTTTCAAGGTTCTATTTCATGCGACACGATTCTAAGTGACGTCAGCTGCATGCATTGGTGAAACGATAGTCAACAGTCCTTCTGTGTTGCCATTGGTAGAGTGTTATTGCTGCTAGCAACCAATAAATGTATACCTTCATTAATTCGTTATAGATTTTCCAAATAAATTGCCAATAACAATTCGATATATTCTGATGTAATTTTTGTTATAGACGTATTTTCCAACGTATCGTCGGCAAATTGAACTTCGTTAATCTTCGTGTATCTTAAGTTACAATGATAGCCAATGAAAAAATAGCATTCAGACAAGATTTTGAACTTCAAAACTTTCAGTTAAATTTTTTGAAAGTCATTACATCGAAATTGATAATCATTGATTGTACTGTATTATTTGATGTATGGCATATATTCTAAGTTGTACGATGTGTTGTGTATTGTTGATGATGTATTACATTTCATGATACGTTATTCCGTTTATTGAAATTGATATCGTACACCTGTTGCTTTAAATCTGCTGTATTATTTCGATGTGTTCAAATGGATAGTGAATTTGATATTAAAATTGAAATTCAAAAGACCTTGATTTCTATTAAAGACACAACATTGAAAATGTAAGATTCAAGTATAATATAAGATTTATTTATGTTCTAGGTTATAAACCATCTCTATCACTTTAAAGGATAGTTTTATTTACTGAATAAACAGAACCAGTTTTTTTTTTTTTATTTCTCAGAAAAAATGAGTTGAACGTAATTAATGAACTCGTAAAAAAGGATGGACAACTTCACACAGCCGTGGTTGGTGCAAACGAAACATTAACCACAGTAGCTAGAGACATGGACATAGATGTTGAGAATGTTTTAAGTAACAATGAAGATGAAAATGAATCTCAATTCGATGTGAGGGATATTCTATCTTCTGCTGCGTTCCAAGAAAAAATATTAGCATGTTTAAATAATATGTAATTTTTATTGTTTTTATTAAACATATGCTTTTGTTTACAAATTGTCTTGTACAAGGAGTAGAAAAAAAAAGAAAAAATACAAAATCTATTTTCTTATAGTATATATTTATACTTGATATATTTCCTATATTATAATCTAGCACCTATTTTCCATTGTTAAAGCTTTGACTCTGTCAGCCAACTAAATTTTTGTTCCTTACGATCTGCCTGGGGATTAATCATAATGTTTATTAAGCTAGGAGAATCATTGACCTGTAACAATTATTTATTCGTTATAGCTGCTGATTATTATATGAATTAAATGAGAGATATAAATGATGTTTACTTGAAGGCATGTTCTGAGTGCACGTTGTATATCTTGTACAGTAGTGCAGAAATATCCTTTGCGACCAAACATCTCTAACATTTTTTCATAATGTGTTTCTGATGTTAAACAATGTGGTGGTGTTCTAAAAATTAATTATACATATACATATATATCATCTAATGATATTTTCATTTTTGAAAAAATACTGAACAAAGAGCTTACACTTGTGTTGGTTCACCTGAGGCTTGTATTTGTCTGAATGTTTCATTATCCAAACCACCATATATACCATTATTATTTAGAATGATAACAATAATGGGCAGTTTATATCTAAAACATTAAAAATTATTAGTGAAATTTAATTTTTATTTAGTAATTTAAATTATTTACCTAAACATTGTTTCAATTTCCATGCCAGAAAATCCAAATGCACTGTCTCCTTCTACGCAAAGAACTTTTTTTGTGGGGGCATTATTTTTACAATAAAGTGCAGCTGCTATGGCAAAACCTAAACCAACTCCCATTGTACCAAAGGTAGCAGCATCTAATCTATGACGCGGTTGATTATTTAATAAAATCGTTTTTCCTATGTCCATTGTATTAGCTCCTTCTGAGCAAATAATACAATCTATTAAAAGATTTAAATATTCTTATTACTTATTTTCTTAATTGTTATTATGAAATATTGTTTTCTTCATATGTGTAAATTAACATTTCATAAATTGTTACTAACCAGATGGGATCACGTCTTGAATATGTTTAAAAACGGCATAGTAATTTAATGGTACAGAAACATCCATTGATATTTTCTGCAAAATAAACAAAAAAAAATGTTAATGATAAAAATAAAATATGTTGGTTTTTATAATCAATATTGATACCTGAATTATTGCTTTATTTTTATTTGATCTGGCTTGTAAGTCTTTCCACCATGGATTATTTTCTTCAACGAACCATTTTCGTTCTTTCAAAATAGTAACAAGACTGTCTGTAGCTGTAGATATATCAGATTGAATTGCAACTGCAGAAGAAACAGAATTGTGCAGTTCTTCTGGACATAAGTCGACCTAAAATGATGACCTAAGATGAACATTAAGTTTCTTTTTTTTCATAAAAATTATTTCGTAAGAATAAAATTGTAATACCTGTATCACTTTAACATCAGCCTGAAAACGAGGTGGCTTGCCAAAGTGTAACATCCAATTTAATCTAGCACCTAGTAACAAAATTACATCGCTTTGTTGCAATGCGAATGTTCTAGCACTAGAAACGCATCGTTCGTTCGTATCTGGAACGACTCCTTTTCCCATTGGCATCGGAAGAAAAGGAATCCTGGTTGAATATACAAGATTTCGGACTTCATTCTCTGCTCTTCCATAGGCAGCTCCTACAATTTTAGTTATATATTTTTGCATGCAGTTACATATTTCAACATTAATCATTTTTTTAATAATATCTTACGATTAATTACCTTTTCCTATGATCAATAATGGTTTTCTTGCTCGCACAAGCAAATTAGCTGCTTGCTGAATTAATCGTTGATCGGGAAATGTCAGTGGTGGTGGTGGGCATGGCGCAACGTCATAAATGTTTTCTTCCTTGACTGACTGATTTAATAAAGTAGCTGGCAAATCTAAGTACGTAGCACCTACGTAGAACGTTTATAACGTGCAATATTTTATGCTTTTGCTAAAAATCCAGTGGACGTACCTGGTCGACCGTACGTAGAGAGACGGATAGCTTTTTCTACATGGAGCGGTATTAGTGTTGCGGATGGCGGTCGGGCAGCATATTTACAATAGAGTTTACTGGATTCTACTTGGGGCCATTCCTGAAAACCTCCAATACCTTCATGGTCTTCAGGACACGATCCACCAAGTACTATAAGTGGCCTATGCAGGAATTTATAATGTTTCAAATTGCAGAAATATAACAATAGTAACTAGTAATAAAAAGTTAAGAATTTTTTCCTAATATTTTTGCATTTTCTAATATCTTTATATGACACGGTTTACATAATCATTATCCAACTTACACGCTGTGTTTTCTTTGATAATATGGCACAATGAATGCGAACCGGGTTACATAATCAACTATAATCGTTTCATATAAGATTACTATCGTTTTACGAGATGAAAGATTTGTATATCATAGAGATTGCATTAATTGTAATCTGAGATAATGTAAAATTTTGCAACATGTTGCGCCAATGAATTTTCCACAGAAAATATATTAGCTCTGTGCTTTCAAGTGGAACATATACTTTTAATTGAAAATTTTTAAATTTTTATTTATAAATTTTAAATTATATCCAGCAAAAAAGAAAGAGCTTGAATAAGATTTACCAACAATTTACTTGAGCGTTTGCCATACCACCGATAACATGAAGTAATCCTGGTCCAGAAACGCACAATACTACTGCCGGTTTTCCTAATTAAAAAAAATGTAATAATTAATTGATTAATCTTGCGATACTCGTGCAAGCGTACAAAAGGATTGTCATGTGCTATAACGAATATTTTAATTATCCTTTCACGTGTTTCACTTACTTTTATACATTCATACTTTACTTTATAGTAATTATTCAAATATTTTGCGCTTACTCGTTAAATATCCGTAAGCTTGCGCAGCGTAGCATGCGGCTTGCTCATTTCTAAATCCAAGATATTGGATACCCGTTATTTGTATAGATAAGGCTAGGTCAATCACGGGATGTCCCATTATTCCGAACACATATTCGACGCCCTGTTTATTTTCAAAACAAAAGAATTTAATAAAATAACATTTATATTTATGTATCGTCAAACATAATTAATGCAATGCATGTTTTTTCTTTTTAGAATATACGTATGCACAGTTGTGTATATAGCTGACAACGTTATCAGGTTGATATACGACGAATAAGAAATCACTTAAAAAACAATAAAACTAAGAAAAAACTAAGAATACAATAGATAAGTTAACTGTACGTTTCTTTGATTTTTCGTATTTTTTCATATGAAAAACAAGAATGATTATCCTGGCGATGACTAGTTGTATGACTTCATATGACAAAACGACTTCGAACGTAAATGTATAAAGTTTCTGAATAAGTGCACTACTTATGGTTATCAGGAAAATATCTGCGCGTTGCAATGGAACGATCAATTTCTTGTACGTGTCTCATGTAAACGAAGAGTCGAATATTGTTTGCCATACTTTAAAAACAATTTAGCGTGTGTACGTTGATTTCACAACGTTCAATTAGAAAATCAATTAAAAAAGTGATTGGGATCAAAAGTTTATTAAAACGGAAGCGAAATGTTTTCTTACAATGACGAGCGAGTTCCGCTTATATCGCGAATAAAGAAACGTAAGTATTTATTAATTAGTAACAATCGCAGGGATTAATCCTCATTACAAAATGGATAAATCTCTTGAAAAATAAATTATTTGTAAACGTTTCAAACGTAAATTGTTTGTATATTTAAAAAAGTTAATACAAATCATTACTTTTCAGATAAAATAAAGTCAGACAGAAACATATTTTAAGAATTTCTTTTTTTTTTAATCGAAATATATCATTTCCTTGAATTTCCTAATTAAAATTTGACTAAAGAATAATTACAATTGGATTTATTGACTAAAGAATTTTGTTAAAAATAAAATTAACATTAAATTAATATTAAAATTCCTCGTTTGCAGCGTACTCGTAAAAGTTGCACACTCACTATGGAAAATTTTTGTATTATATTAAATATTATTTTATATTATATTAAATTTTCGAAATTTCGCAATTTTCTTTTTTTTTTTGTGAAATTGTTATGTCACACTGCGAGTTAAAAATGTGTATTTAATATAAAGCTATATACATATATATATATATGAATCATATTAAACTAAAAGACTATAGAAATTTATAGTACGTGTACCCCATAAAATTTTTCATATGATATACATATAATATATTTAAGAGAAGTTCCTATTTAAATATGCTTCTGTATGTACGACAATATTATCTAGCAGTTTATTACGTTCAATGATTAATTACTTCGTTCCCTGATATTGTTACCTGAATGCTGCAATGCTTTTGCAGTGGAATTTTTATAAATTCGTTATTTATAACTATCAATGCACTGTTCGATCATTGATACAATTCTAATTGTATCATCACTAATAAAAATTAAACTAAACTTCGAAAAATATATATATAATATACACATATGTATAATGTTCGTAACTGAATATTTTACATAACCTTAAATGTCATTGTGACATGAGAACTGACGCAACAATTAAAAAAAAAAAAAAGAAAAGGAAGAAGAAAAGAGAGAAAAATTAAGAAGGTGAGACCTGTTTCTTCAAAGCTTCGGCAATTATTTGATTTCCGTTCTGCATTTTCAAAGATTTTGCCCGTGTAACGTTCGACGATGTCGCGCATTACGAGAATTTGAAACGACTGTCTAATCTGTCGCTGTACTTCGTATTTGTTACCGACGTGCCAGTGAACTTTAGAATCAGCAAACAAAGATTAAACTTTCATGAGCAACCTTCAAGCAAGCAATTTCGTGCCATTTAAATTACTAATTTTGAAAATCATCGTGTCAGGAATGATCTTGCGAAAAAGAATTTGTCAAAATTATCAAGTTAGCCTGTCTTTGCTACGACGTTCCCGTACGTACGATGAAAGATTGTCGATGTTTTTATACTCCTAACTTCGCGAAAAAACGATCGTACGTGAAATTTCAAAAGATTGTTGCGAAGAGCAGACTTTAATCTTCAAAATTACAGGTAGACATGGTTATTACCAAAAAATTTTCAACGTACAAGGACGTTTGAGTTTACAAAATTTCACAAATAATATGATATAATTGTATAAGTATAATTTCGTAAATAACGTAAGAAGCATCTTCGAAATGAATGAAACGCAGTGCTCTGAATATAGAAGCACACGTTCGAACGTTTAAAAGTGATCGATCCGTGACTTTTTGTCAGGAAATCAGACCGGTTTAAAGTGTTGCCGATTTTTTCTCATATGTGAGAATACTAAGTCAAATGGAAAAATTATGTCGGCACTTTAGAGTGCTATAATCACCCGATAAAGATCGTAGTTCAATCAATCTTGTACTTATTGTAAGTATTATTTATATTTTCGCATGTTCATCTCTTTCGAAGACATTCTTACATCATTTTAAAAGAGGTTAAGTAAAAATACTTTTCATTCTCGAAAATATTGCAAATTTCATAGTTTTTGAAGATCGAAGTCTCTTCTTTACAGCGATCGTTAAAATATTGTCGATTTTTCATTACGTATGTATATGGAAACGTTTTCGAGCCACTGTACATATATGTTACATATATATATATATATATATATATATATATTACATATTACATATATTGTAACGTTAAATTCATCTTATGAGATTGTTCCAAAAATTTATATTAATTGCCAATTGGTTATTCAAGATTATCGTAGTCGGTTTGCAAAGGTAAGAACATATTTCTTACCATTAAACATCAGGATCAATATTCTTTAAAAGTCGGACGTTTATTCAAATGTGAATTTTACTTATTAATAAATATTAGAAATTGAATTTTTCCCGCCGAGCCAAGGAGAAAAGGTTCAGTAATTTCAAAAATTTGACAGACATTTTGCCGTTCGGATGGCAGGTCAGTTTTTGAATTGTTGCGCCAATTGTACACAGGTTTTTAAATATTTCAAAACCTGTGTACCTGAACGAAGCTTAGCGCGAAAAGGGCAACGAATCTTGGAATTATGGCTTACCCTGGGCTAGTTGGACACACACAATGGTTCAAGGTCTTGCAGAAACTTTACCACTTCCCCACCCTGCCCTCCCCAATTTTGAAAATTACTTTTTCACAATTTTCCTAATTCCCCAGCCTGTTTCGTCATCGATGTCTGGACTTTAAAAATGTTGAAAACTTCGACGTTGATTTATTTATGGCTATTACGTTCCACGTGGTCTTCCAGATCCATTTAGCATAATTCAGGAGTGTTCTGAAACACAACCGCGCATTACGTGCGCTTGTATTCTCGAATTACGCACGTATTCAATTATGCAATCGCCGTATGTTGTATTTATTCCACTGGCTTTGAAACATATCTGTGGAAAATAAATTTTACGATATGATTTTTTCTCCTTTTCACGATACAAATTGCAAGTTAAACCTTACGATACATAAGTATCTCGCTTCCAATCGTTACAACAACGAATATTTGTCACTGCAAATTAGTCACTGCGCAAGTTCTTGCCGATCTTATCTCCAAGGCTCGAAAATATACACTGTCAGGTAGTTGGATGCTTTTGTACAACCCGGAACAGCCGATTTATGCTTAAGCCTAAGCACGAGGTATGTGAATATACTGTCTGTCTGTCTTTGCTTAGGATTTTCTGCTAAGAAATACGTCACGTCGAAGGGTAGGATAAGACGATCTAATGGTTCGGACAATTTTCACAGGGCAAGGCTGTCCTTGCAATTTTGTAGAAAGTGTACAATTTTTAGTGCCATTTAAGATGTTCGAAACAAACCGAGTATTTCACGTGAAATGTTGCAAGCTGCGGGTTTCCTCCGAAAAAACTATCGCGGACGACTTGAAATTTCACTTTTATTTTCATAGGACAATTTTTAGTGCCATTTAAGATCGAAACAAACCGAGTATTTCACGTGAAATGTTGCAAGCTGCAGGTTTCCTCCGAAAAAACTATCGCGGACGACTTGAAATTTCACTTTTATTTTCATAGGACAATTTTCACAGGGCGAGGCTGTCCCTGCAATTTTGTAGAAAGTGTACAATTTTTAGTGCCATTTAAGATGTTCGAAACAAACCGAGTATTTCACGTGAAATGTTGCAAGCTGCGGGTTTCCTCCGAAAAAACTATTGCGGACGACTTGAAATTTCACTTTTACTTCGCTTTTATTTCATTTCTCTATATCGTTGATACACATTCTTCGTGTTATCGATATCGCATAGATATCAATATCTCTCATACGTACGAATAATTCGAACGAAAAATACAATGAAATGCACGAAATAGTTTTTCGCGCATCGAAAGTTGTCCGATGTAATGGAAAGAGGAAAATAAATAAATAAATTGTTAGGGGAATGAAAATATTTTTCGAAACGTTTCAAAAATGTTTGCCGAAATAACGACAAAATTGACATAATCGCCCTAAAATATATAGCTCCGCACCATTTAAATTTCAAGTTGATATCGATCAATGGCTCCCGAAGAATATTCCAACAAATGAACTAAATATTTCCTTTTCAATTGTTTGAAAATTCGTTTCGATTCGTCTCGATGATATCGAACTGATCGATCATTTAATTTACAATTGAAATATATCTTCTGCAAGTATTCGAATTGTTATTCGCATATTTAGTACAAAAAACTCGAAACAAAATTAATGAAACCGAAACGCTTGTTTCAACAATGGTAAATGGCAATCTTCCATGTGGATTACATAATCGTATCGTCAGAGTGTCGCATATATTTTTTTTTTATCTAAATTCAAGGATCGACTTTTATTTAAACAACTACCATGAAACGGTGCAATGTACGATATATATACTTATACATACTTATACATGGTTAATTATTTCCGTTGTTCGTCGTGATACATCTGAATTGCAAGGAAGTATTCGTACCGTTTTTTTTCCCTGTTTCTTCTCTTTTTTCTTTTTTTTTTTTATCCCAAATAAATCTGAAACTTTCAGTCAACTTTCAGTTATTATTCGTATATATCGATAGTTTAACACCAAAACTACCAAAGTTACTTGAAAACTTAAGTAAGTTTTAAGACAAAGTTATTTCAACCAGAATTATTTCGATTTTTAATAAATAAGCAAAATAAAATAAAATTCATCATATTATTTCTTTAGTTATCACTGTAAAAGTCGTTGCATCGTTGCGGGGAAAAAAAATTGTAACATAGAAATAGAAATTTTAAAATAAAATTGTAAAGCCAGTCATTTTGACTGGCGTGGTGAGTTCTAGCGTTAAATGTTCTTCGTCGTTTCTTCGAGCTACGCTACTGATTCATAGTGATTTTCATTCAGTTAATGGCGTGATTCAACGCGTCGACAACAGGACGATGTTATCGATAGCCTCCTACTGATGAACGAAAGTTTATCGGTGGCCATCGAATATCCTTTGCATAACATCAGCCGAGTAGTTAATGTGCCGCGAATATTTTAAGCACGCGCGGTAATTCGAATCGGCGCGTTTTTTTCATTTCAGCAACGATTTCGCGACGACCGGGAAAACGGAATAGCTGTTTGATTAAATACGTACAGAGACTAATTACGTTCATACGTAACTGGTACTTTAGGTATTGGGTATTTCAATATAGTTCGATCGTGCACACGGTTCAACGCCGCTTGGAAAAAAGAAGAAGAAGAAGAAGAAGAAGAAAAGAAGAAACCGGCGCAAAAGTTCCGTGGCCGAATGCACAGAGAGATTCACGGTGCAAATTCTGCAGACCGCGGAATTACGTAAAAAAACGCTTGGCAAATTATTGAAAATTAAGGAAGCCGCGTTCCACGATGTCAAATCAGAGTCGCGTGGAACAACACGCGACGATGCACAGGAGAAACGCGAGCTCGATTCGTTTCGTTCACCTTGGCTTTTTTCTTTTCTTTTTTTTTTTTTTCGTAAACGACAAAACGATCACCTATATAACAAACAGACAGTTTATTTATTTCGTAAATTTTTCGCGAAACGAAAAAGTTGGAATTTCGCACGAAAAACCGGTTACCATCGGTAATTGGTGTTTCTGCAACTTGGCCCAGCTGAATTTAGTAACTGTGTCCTAGTTAAGACTGAGATATTGAAAATATTAAAAATTTCGAAAGAAGACGCTGGAAAATGCTGTTTGAAGGATCTCCAGTCATGTATATACATATATATATATATGTATATATTTTTTTTTTCTTCTCGAAAACGTTATCTTCGCTCGACAAGCAGCGAAATGATAAATGAAAGGTCTGCTCAGGGGGTGGCGCAGCGCGAACCCTAAAATCTCATTGTATCTGCCTGCCATTTCACGGAAGAGATGTACCTGGTTCCCCCACTTCTTTCTACCTGACGACTATTTAATAGTTGGCTGGACAACCGATGTCATCAGTTGCTGCTTCGACAGTTTCGGAAGAACATCGTGTTAGAAAGTTAGTCCCCGTAGTAGTCTTCGTCTAGTCTTTTGCCAAAGAATGTCCTGACGATCTAGTTGTCTCGAGTTAGTTGTCTCGGTTAGTTGGCGCGTGTCGGCAAACTCTACTACAAGCACGCAGAATGTACAAACAGTATTACAAGAAGTTTTTCCCACGTATGTAAACTATATTTCTTTATTTTTCGTTTTCGTTGCTGAATTTTCGGTGAACGATCGGCTCAATCGTTGAATTCCTCCTTCGATGAAAAAGATTCCGGTCATTGAACACGTTGTTTTCGCAAGTCGCAGAATGTATTAACAAACATTCTATTTCTTCTATTTCTCTATTTCTAAATTTGTTGCTAAAGTTTCGCGAAACGATTTCGCTCGATCGTTAAATTCCTCTTAGAGAGAGAAAAAAAAAAGAAATTCAGTTACCGAGTACGTTGTTTTCAAACGATTGGTAACTTGCCGCTGAATTATCAACGGATGTCGAAATTCGTCGCGACTCTTCTTGGCATAGTTTTTGTATCATGCCCGTTATTCAACCTTGTTACAAGACGTTACCTCAAGTTTAAGCTGCTTAATTCAATTTTTTTTTTTTTTCTTATTGGGAAATTTTCGTCCTGTCTTCGTCCAGCAGTTCGTTTTGCTACCCATTCGAGTGAAAGAAAAAAAAAAAAATTGTTCGATCGATATCGATCGAACTTACGGATCGTAAAGTTGAAAGAGATTGACAGTTACATTGTTTCGCATTCGTTCTTTGTTTTCTTTTTTCCTCGACATCATTGAATTGTTCTCGCATGAAAATCGATTGGTTAACCGACTCGAATATCTAGAGCGAAACTTCTCGTCGGAATTGTACGCGAGAAACGGAAGTAGAATCTGTAATCGGAGCAGTTTCGATTTTATACGCAACAGCATATACGGTAACGATAGTTTGTAAATACAGAGCGGAATGTTTGGAAAGTGGTCGAGAACTTTCTTTGAAAGACGCACTAGCGGCAACGAGTTGTTAATATACTATATATTACTCGCAAGAAAGTTAACAGAACAGCCATGTACAAGTTCGAGTCATTTTGTTTCGTTGCAATTCTTTCATCGCTCTTCTAATCGCAATGTATTCATTTCAAAATCAGAATACTTTCAATTGATATTATTGCATTGCTCTTCTCATTAGTATTGATGAAGTACGTAGATTTAAAAAAAAAAAAAAAAGACAATTTGAACGTACGTATAAAGTACGCTCGAAGAAGTGGATGTTCGTAAAAAAACAAGTTCGCTGGTAAACATCGAGCAATCATAGTTGGCATGGTAACCCAACGTCAAATTTTCCTCCATCGATGAGCCAGTCAATAGCATAGAAGTGGTTCTTATTTTTTTTTTTTAAATAATTACCTTCGATACCTGATGTTCATACTTAGATCTATCCAGGAAGGCGTGGCCGGTATACCCGCACTTTTCGACAAACCCGAGGCCCCATTTTGGAAAGGTTTGAGTGAGTGAAGAAATTGCGGAGCACAAATTTCAACCTCGAATAACTCAGTAACTTTGTCGGGAATAATTTTTCTCTGAAGCCACCTCCCCTCCCCCTCAAAAAAAAAAAAAAAAAAATTAGAGAAAGATTTTCTCATCGTTATCGATGTTATCCTCCACGTTCTGCAGGATGGATACCGACACGAGTTCTGATATGCGTAATGACGTTCACGGCCTGTTGGACCAATTACGTGTGTCGTTTGCAAATGCCGATTCTCGCGGTTCCGATGATCAAAGCGGTAGCGAAGCCGAACATCACGGAGGGCGTTTGTCGATCTACGGACGAGCTACGAGTCCGTCGGGCAGTCTCTTGGCTGGATCCGGGCGCCTATTTGGACAACTACATCCTGTCAGAGCAGATCGAAGCTGCGGAAAACGAAGCGATCGCCGCCAGTGTGAATAACGTTCGTGTGCGCCGGAACAACGACGAGCAGGTGACGCGTCCACCGGGTGGCCCCATAGAGCTGTTCAATGGTCTCCCGTTCGACTGGAGGCCGGAGATTCGCGGCCAATTGATCGCTGCGTACAGCTACGGGAATGTTCCTGGTAACTTCCTCGGTGGTTTGATGGCCGTCAAATGGGGCCCGAAGCACGCGATTCTATGGTCGGCTATGTTAGCCGCTGTGGTGTCACTGATCAGTCCGATACTCGCGCAGTTTCACTGGGGTGTGCTTCTGTTCTCGAGGATAATCATTGGCCTTACCGGTGGAGTGACTTTTCCAGCGTGTCACTCTTTGGTCGCGCAATGGGCACCGCCGAACGAGAGGGCACGTTTCGTTTGGTCGCTGCTCGGTGGCACGTTCGGTACGATCTTCACTTATCCCATGGTCGCTGGTATCGCGGAGAGCATGAACTGGGAGAATGGATGGTACATACCGTCGTTGCTAATGATGATCTGGGTAGCCGTCTGGGCGATGGTTACGTATGATTCTCCTGCAGAGCATCCTGGTATCACGGACGAAGAGAAGGAATACATTCAAAGGTGAGTAACCAGTGAACCGTGAGTCGATGACTTTATTCTTAGTTCACTTACGTATAAAAATTGCTCTCTATGTATTTCTTTTTCTCTTCTTTTTTCCCTCAGTGCGCAAGCAGGCACAGTGAGGAAAGTGAAACCTTCGTTGAAAGAAACACCGGTCAAGGAGATATTCTCCTCGATACCTTTCCTCAGCTTGGTCTTGTGCCACTTCGGGAATCTGTTCCTTTTGTTCTTCTATCAGAATGCTATGATGCTTTACTTGACAAGAGCTCTAGGGTTTGAACTAACGAAGGGAGGTATTGCCGCTAGCCTGCCTTGGGGTTGCAGGATGCTCTTCGGCTTTTTCTTCAGCTGGGCTGGCGACACGCTCAAGAGCAAGGAGATCGTCTCCGTTACCATTATACGTAAAGGCGCTACAGTATTCTGTAAGTGAATCTAAACTTCAAGCTTCTCATCGAGAACCGAGAGAAAAGGAGCGTGTTTCTCTTTCTCTTTGTTGCCAGCTCATCTTCTGCCGGGCATCTTCCTACTTTTGGTCGGATACGTTGGCTGCAACTTCGTCCTCGCGAACATCTTCCTCGTGCTGGCGCTGGGTTTCAACGGGGCAGCGAGTATCTCGAATTTGTCGAACAATCAAGATCTGTCGCCGAATTTCGCCGGTTTTATGTACGGTGTCATGAACACAGCCGGTTGCGCTTCTGGCATAATTATTTCTCCATTGGTCGAGGAAATAGCTGGAAAACACGGAGTAAGTATGGACTTCAGCTCAGACTCTTCGCTTCGCATTCGCTTGTCGCTTTCTTCTTTTTTCCCCCCCACAGCAGTGTATCGCGCGTGATATTCGCGAGGAATCGTGCGTTGAATTATTTTCGCATGTGAATTATATAATCTTTTTTTTTATTCGCGTGATCGCATGATAGACGGGATATCTTGTTACGAACAAGTTGACAGGCTTTTTACTCTTAAGCACATTCGAGACCCTAGTACTGTCTCGCACCGTGTTGCGTAACTCATAGTACGGGACTGTACTTGGCGAATCGTATGTGCGACACACGATCCTCAAAAAACGGGACATTCCAACGAATATGTACGAAAATTTCACTAACCAGTTAGGCTTTCATTCCTCGCTAGACCATGCTTTGTCCCACTTCTTGCGCTGGACAATTTGTTTCTCTCTACGTGTTTTAAAAAAATGCTAAACATATTATCGAGCATGTATGCAGTGTAACGTGAAAACACGTGTTCTGTAATTTTCATATCGTGTAAATGCATTAAAGTACCAATCAACGTGTCAATGTCGGCAATGAACACGGTGTGAGAAGTCAAACGGCCAGGGGACTTCGCTAAGCTCATCCCCCTCGCATCCATTCAGTATACATTTGCTTGCGGTGATGACGTCTCGAAGGTACTTCTCGTCTCTATATTATCGAAGGTGTATAGTACGGGAAGTACCTTGTAGATGCATCATCAGGTAATCCATCATCCACAATGCAGTAACAGGTCGCGCTACTCTTCATTTGCTATCATCTGTAACTGTCAATGTTTCGATAATCCTTCACCGTATTTAACAGGAATATGCACGCGTTGGGTATGTGTATGTTCATGTTAACGCTTTTTCTCGCTTTTATATGTGTTTTCTATTCAACTTGTCAATTTGCTTTTCATTGATTTATCAATTCGTCAATTATTAATTTTCATTCTGGAGAAAAAAATGATCTCTCGATTGGTTTCACGTGTAACTCGTTTCTTTTTTTTTTTTTTTTTTTTTTTTTTTTTCTTTCTTTCTCTATTTTCTTTTTAGGATCCTATCGACAGATGGCAAATATTATTTTGGATCAGTTCGGGGGTATGCATAGTCTCCATGATCGTTTTCCTTTTCGGCGGGAGCGGAAGGATCCAAAGCTGGAACGAGATTCGCGGCACGCCGGATGCAGAACGCGGGACGAATTAATTATTTTGTAGAATTTTTACAATTTTATTAACATTGGACGTTTAACTGTGAACGAATCATCACTCGAAACTTCAAATATAATTAAAAGCGATTATACTTGAAATTTCACTGTTACAACTTATAATCGCGTTTTACAATATCATTAAGGCACTGACGACCAACAAGAAGGAAAATTATCGTAACCCAGAAATATTGTAAATATTTTAAAGGTCCCTTCGCGATAGTTTGTTAGCGCGTGTTTTATTCGAATTTCAAATGACGAATGTTTTTTTTATTAAATGGGATGCAATTTTTTTATACGGCTTAGAATGTTATATGAATTGTGATTAAATATTTCGTTGTTAAATAAATTTGTATTTGAATTAAAACTTTTACCTGAAATCAAGGCTCTTATTTTCTTATTTATCATTTTATAAAAAATACACCGTATATGAATATGACAAAACAATTATATTTACATATAAAGATGAAATATTTATCCGTGAAATTGAAAAACTGTGCGCCAAATGAATAGTTTTAATTGAATGTTCGTATACAGCAGAACGTGGAACAAAATGGATTACCTAATTATGTACATAGAAAAAAAAAACATGTACTGCATATCAAAGAATACTTACATTTTTGGAAGACTTATTCTGTCGATTTTATATAGATCTTATTTTTACTTATGAATGAATATTGAAAAAGAAGATTGATGCCGTAGTTAAAAGATAAATTAAACATTATTATGAATCTTCGTTTCCGTTTAAAAAGAGCAATTGATAATAAAATAGATCGAGCTTATGAATCATTGATATATACCATTGTTACATATTCAAAAGATAGCTCATTTAAATACAATGTTAGGCGATAATAGAAGTTTTACAATATTAAACACGCAATTCTTTCAAATATTTTAACTTAAATAGTTGATTTATGACATGCTCGCAAATTTGATTTTTTCTGACCCTCTAATAGGTTTGTCTGCCAATTAGTTTGGAGAATCGATGTTCTACTGCGATTAAAAGTTTATCGTATTAGAGAATAACGTTAATTTATTTCTTATTTGATATTATATAAAATAAGATAGAGGAAAGAAAACTAAATATTGCAGAGTGTATGCACAGCACAAAAATCACTTTTACTTGATAAGAATTTGTTAATTTATTACATTTATCATCACAAAGCTGTTAATTTTATTAATCTCATTTAACAAATTTAAATTTGTTCGTGTTAATTCATAACAAATACATGATTGTTTTCTATGAAAAGCAAATATATATATAAATTAAAATTTCTCGTATACTTGATAAACTTTAGCGATAAAGTAGCAATCTTCGTGCACATTTCATTCCAACTAAACTAGCATATGTTTTAATTTCATCTTCCTCGTCCTGTATAACGTTTTGGACCTGCCTTTTGTAGATATTGTATGGCATCGCAATCTTGCGGTACAAAATTAATACCTGAAAATTTATTAATTAAAATAAATAAAATAATTCATAATTTAAAATGTAAATAATCTTGTTTATTACCTCAGAGATATCAACTATACCATCTTCATCAATAGCATCAATATCATCATTTAATCTGCTATATTTTTGTTTATCTAATTTTAATAAGCATGGTTCAATATCAAACCACATATAAGTTTCAGGACATAATAGTTTTGATGGTTTCATTCGTGCCTTGTACCGCATTTTGGGACATGAATGTATATAAAATCCCATGTAGTAATACTTCAAATCTTTTGCAACTTTATTCAATTGTCTTGTTAAATAAATTTCTCGAAGTGAACTAAATAAAATACAAAAAATTGACAATTTATTGCAAATAGTATAAATATATAATTGGAAGATGGTACCAACCTAAATGTGCCAAGTGAGAGATGAGAGTAAGCTGGATCATAAAAAAAGTAAACACTTGAGACACAAGATGGTAAAATGTCTATCACTCCAACTGCAATTAATTCGTTATCTAACCAATATTGTTCATGAAAAGAGCCATATCCATCCGGCGGTCCATCATCCGGTGTCCATGGCTTCAAAATTATAAACTCCTTATTTGTATATGTTCTTTATCCAAAGCAATGAAATTTTTAAGCAGTATTTAATAAAAACAAATACAAAATATCATACATAATTTTGTTAAACATTTTAATGTGAAAAAATATTGTTTTTTTATATTTTTTAAAAATTTTGTTTTTTATCTTTTTTATATAAAGTTAGGTTATAAAATTGTATTGGAACAACAGCCTGAATACAAAGTGTACCTGTAAAGAAGTTTTTACAAGAAAGTTGAAGAACGATTCATCATCTGACTCCTCTTCTGTTTCACCGTGAATAGTCATTTGATATTTTTTAAAAAGGTTTGCACTTACTTTAAGCGTTTTAATAAATTCGTCCGACAATGTTCTCACCAATTTCATCTAACGATTTAAATTTAAATAATGCTTAGTAAACACAATGTATAACACATACTGCAAGGAGGTCCACTTTGCTCCAATTAAGCATCATAGCAATTATTTAATACAATGTTTTATACATATATATTTTTTAATTATTATCTAATAATCTAGTGATATTATATAGCTGTATAATTTAACAATAATTATGTATGATATAAAATATATAAAAGCGGTAAAAAATTGTAATGATCTCTTTTCAGCTAATAAAGCTTTAATATAACTCAGTAGGAAATCATAGCAATTGCAGAGTTACCTGTAAAGGTGATTTCACGAGAAATCTTGTATATTGCTTCTCTGTAATCTTTTCTGATAGAACTCCATGTATTGCTGTTTGATATTTTCTATATATCTCATAAGATTGTTTCGAGGTATTTAAATATCCGGAACTCATTGGCGAAATTCTAACTAGTTTCAGCTAGTATAAAAGTTGCAAATTTTATAAAATTTTATCAAAATAAACTGAACTATAATAATGAATTATCATAATAAATCTAAACAACTAAATCCAATAGTTGTATGTATAGAAATGTATGTAATAGTATATTTACTAAAGTACATATTTACTAAAGTCATAAGAATAGTAGTTTGAGTACTTTTCATATTTCCTACTTATTTTATATATTAAATAAATTGGAGAAAAGAGGACCAACCTCAATAAAAACTATTTATGTGCAACATTTTTCAAGTAAAGTACTTGAAAAAATAGATGTACAATATACAGCCTACCTCTAATCTATTAGTTCCTTTGCATACTTCATCAAACAATTGCTCTATACTTTTAGCTCGATTTTCTTGTTTATTTTCTTTGAAAATAGCCTCTATTTCTTCTTCAGTCTTTCCTTGTGTCATTAATTTATGTTGCTTTCGTTGTTTACGCAAAAGCTTCGCTTTCACACAAGGTGCTCGTGTAGGATTCATTTCTATCGATTGTAAACTTTGTGATGTACCATGAGAATCGTTGTTATGACTTGACGGTACACTTTCAGAATTATTTTGTTTAATTTCTGTATCATATTTCTTCTTCTTTTTGTCTGATATGCTAGGATGTAACCTTGCATTAATTTCATTATTAATGAATTTCACATCTGTATCAGAAATATTTTTGTCACTATTTAAAAGATGTTTGCTGTGAGTAGGAATTTCTTCGATATCTATAAAAAATGGTTTCATAAAATGACATATTAATAAAGTTCATATTATAAACAGTAATTTAAATTAAATTTTCACCAGTATCGCGATAATCTCCTTCATACGTATCCATAGTATCATCACAATGCAATTCATTTCTTAAAAATTTTGCCATTCTCTTCAAAATTTTTTTTTGTGATTTAGAAATTTTAAACTGCAATGCTTCACATCTATTATAAATATTTAGATATATAAAAAGTTTATAACACAGTAGGTACATGTATATTTTTTAATAAATAGAAAATTAATTCCTAAGGCAATTATAAACTTTTAATCTTACTTAATAGTATACATTGGACAACACGTTTGATCCATAATAGATTTGTAACAATAAGAACCGCATCTTCTCCAACCCCTATCTATTAGGGCTTGGTAATCCTGAACAGTCAATATATGTGTGCCCATGCCTAAAATGTATTACAACAAGATATAACATATAATATGATGTGCATATTGACATTAACATGCCAAATACATAAGGTTTAACATGACAGGAACAAAGATCATACATGCATGAAACAATTATTGATACTACATAACCTATTGACAGAGGCATGAAATCATCTATGTAAGTAAAATTACTTAAAATGGAATTCGCAGTGCTTTGACATTTACCATGACTGAAGTTTGTGTTTGGGCTTTTACAGTAACCACATTTATATCTATCTTGTTCACCATAATACTCAACAATACTGTACGATTGTCTCGCCATATTTTACTGTTTTATTATTGCATTTACTCGTTTTATTATTGCATTGATTGCGATTTAATTATCAATAAGGTCAACTTGTTATTGGATTATCTTTTACCTATATATTCATAAAATTGATAACACTTCACGTATTTAAAAATTCAATCTACCAAACAAGAAGCGCCATCACCACTGCCATCTTGTCATTTTTGAATGATACAATAATGCAAACTTCATAATGTTAAAATTAAATAAATACTTTTTTTTTTGTTTGCACGTTTAACAGTGTTCTTCAACGTTAAAACATGAAAAATGAAACGCCACGTTGCATTTCACGCGAAGAATTATTCGTGAAAAATAGAATGTTGACTTTCGTATTTATAAATAGCGCAGTATAAAGTGCGCATAATATATTTGAATGTAGTTATTCTTACGGCGAGAGTAATGATCTTTGGTGCAAATACACGAGAAATTAGAAAACTGATATTGAAGAATGTAGACGATATATTTTATATATTACTCATTATTGATATATCATTTTATGCATTGTATATCACTGATACATTACTTTATGTATTATATATTATCAATATATTATTTTATATATATACATCACGTTAGCTTTGACAAATTGATAAACAATTGTTACATATTATCTACCATCTGTTAAAAACGTGAGGGCCAGTTGATAAAAATATAAAAATATCGTATCGACTTTTAAAATTCATCAGCAGTTAGAACAGCGTTTTGATTATTACAAAAATCTGAAAATGATACAATGCGTATATACGTTTCGTCGTTTTCATGAATGAAGTCCTGTTTTACAGCAACAGGCGTCTCTTACTACACGCAGAGTGAAACATCGATCTATTCCTTCGGGATATATCCCTTCCCGCTGTTGGTTACAGTTTCTATCTCACAGGGTAGTATCAATAATCGGAAATACCTGTCCTAACACAAATCTACACCACGGAAAACCACGGTGTTCATCTAGCCAAAATTTTGTTACTTCATCGAAGTCGTCAAATATTTCTACGCTTTTCTTTTCAGGTTATTTTCAGGTTATTTTCAAGGAATTATTCCTCGAAGAAGATCGTATATTATTTTCCCGTATATTAAGAATACTGCGAATTTTTCTTTCAATATTTTGCACTCTCGATCCTCGTTGTAGAATAAAATACAACATTCAGTGTGGAATTTTGAATTTCTTAAAATTTAACGCTACCGTGCGGCTCGAAGCTGAAAATACAATTAGTCACGCGAAGAATTGAAATATTACGGCTTTACAGTCATTGTTAACAAACACAATGGTACAATGGCAGTTTCGTTGCACGATGATTATTTCTGGCCAAATTATTTCGAATCCTGGATTTATCGCATTGACGGTATTCACGTCCCTGGGAGATCCATGCTCCCCTCCCACGAATCGTTTCCTCATGCGTATGCTCCCCACTAAGTTTTCGAAGCACGGGGATTCGTCGTTTCCAGAATCAACGGCTGACGTCAATGGGAACCAACCTTCGGACGGAGCACGTCGAATTATGTTATTTCATAGAACTTCCCCCCCCCCTCCTGTGTAATTACAACGACGGCTGGATCCTTTCACCGTGGAAGTTCCCAAGCATCTGGTTAAATTACGAAAAATCGACTTTTTCTGCTGAAAATGCGGAAAATGCAGTCGCGCGTTTTCAAGTACACAGAGAGAGAGAGAGAGAGAGAGAGATTTAATTTTTCTCGACAGTTGGGCAAAAATTCACGACGATCGCGCATATATATTCATATATATTCCTCTCTGACCTTCATTCTTACCTTGCGAAATTAGCTTAGAATGAAATACAATTAACAATGGAAATTTCTATTCTGCCGAGTCGGTAACGATGGGAACATTTTTCGAACACTGAATAAACAACATATGGTAATCCTTGTTTCTCTGAATCGAGACAGCAGAGGAGGGGTGGCTGGATTTTAGAGATATCTTCTTTTGCCGTGTCGTCGTTTATATACAACAAATTTACATACTTGTAACTGCTTTTAGGAACGGCCGTTCCCGAGCATCCGGCCCCGTGTAGCATCCACCGCGAGCGTCATTATTTCGCGAGAGATCCGACGTGGCGAGTTATGCCTGTTTTCTCTTTTTTTTTCTTTTTTCTTTTTTTTTTTTTTTTTTTTGTGCAACTACTTTAATTCGCGCAAGCGTGCAGCTGGTTCTTTAGAAATAGGTCAATTACGAAAGGTAGCACATAGCGCGCTAGGATCTGAAGTAAACACTTCGCTAAATAGAGCGGCCGCTTCAGAGAAGTTTCATCAAAGAGGCCATAATCCTATGCTCCTCTTCTTCGGATATCTGTCGTTATTGCTGTTCGCATATTTTCCAAAGCGGATGAAACAGATATTGAAATACTACGCGTTTCAGCTTCGAGTGAATTTCCATTTTCTTCTCTTTCTCTCCGTTGAACACGTCAAATCCATGCTCATTGACGAGAGAATTGCAGAGGGTTGATCACGACGACGAAGAAGAATTATTACATAATTCAAAAGCATCGTTGATGCACGGGGGGCAAAATGTCATCGAAAATCGTCATCGACGGTGGCGGCCAGTAGAAGAAAAGCGAATTTCGTACCTCGCTTGCTCTTTTCTCTTCTCTCCCCCGTTTTTCATTCTCTCTTTTCCTCTCTTTTTTCGCCGATAGAAAGTATACGTGGGCGTCGGATGCTCGTGGGCGTTATACGATGGCGTAGGCGTTTGGCCTGTTGCGGGGGCTGAAGAAAAGTGGCCGGGGACTGAATACGGAAAACGGTGCTACAATTCCTCCGCCACCCTACACCCGCTGGTGTTCTAGACGTGAAAGAAAATACGGATTTGCGACGAGAAGCATGCGAGAGAAAATGCGCCAAGAGAAAAATATTCCTGGGAAAAATATTCTTCCGCTAAAGCACAATTGCAATTGCACGATATTGAGAACTGCACGTTCTAATTGGGTTTAGAACTGCACGTTCTAAAACACCTGATCCCTTTCTTTCCCTGATTCTTTCTCGAAATGAAATATTACGAGCAACACATTTCCACGGATTAATCAAGGCAAAGGGGAAAAATATGCAAGCGCCGGCGGCCATTTTACTCAATTTCCCGAAGAAAACAAAGTTCCATGAATTACGTAATTAGATTGATTAGAACCGGAGGCAGCTGGTTTTAATTGCCTTGGCCTTTTCTTAGAAAACATTTCACGTCCGATCGAATAGAAGGATCTTGAAGAGCACGCTTCCCTTCCTCGAAATTCCCGCGACTTCTTCGGCGTGAAGAAGCGAAAATAAATACTTGTAAGCCATACAAATACTTACAAGAATCCCAAGTATATAACGTAACAATTACCTTTTCAAATTCACGTTTAAAACGAAACTGTGCCACAAAGATTCTAACTTCCTCGAAATTTAGATTACGTTGCAATCCGGCGCTAGCCTCGTTGAATCAAATCAGGCCTGATCGAAACGAGGAGACGTCACGCCGAAAATTGTGCCCGAAGAAGGCAGGTTCCTTCTCTTCGAACGAATGAATTCGCTGAAAAAGACAACAAGGGTCCAAGATGTGGCCAAGAGAGAAAAATTTCAAGGATGGCCTGACGGAGGATCTGCCTCGGGTCATCGCGTGGGTAGACGTATTTCGTGGTACGATAAGCGTGTGTGCGTGTGCGTGTGTGTGTGTGTGTGTGTGTGTACATGCTCCGCGTAGAACATGTTCATATAACCGTGCGCGTGTGCACGTCATATCAGTTCGTAGAGACGCGGTAGGGGTTGCTTTCAGGGTAGGGGTGCTGGTTCACCAAGGTGGGGGTGGTTGATCGACCGTACCCTCTGCCAGTTTTCTAGTCGTCCTGCTCAGCCTCGACGTTCATTCTACCTCGATCAGCCGAACTCGCTAGTTCTCTACGTCCTTTGGAGGAAAACGCTCTCGTAAGAAGAAGCCTTGGCAGACTGACCGCCAGACTGATCTAGAACGAAGAGAAACAATCGACGCTGAGTAAGGTGAAGGAACCCTATCTTTCAATTGTGTATCCGGTGTCCAGCCCATTTTCGAGTTGTACGAATGTTTATTGCTTGAAATTCCAATCACCGACGGTGATCCTTCGATCGATTTAATTTTCGCGAGAGAGAGAGAGAGAGAGAGAGAGAGACAAGGAGACTTGCTAAAATTGTTCGGATATAAATAGGGAGAAATTCGTGTCCAGTCACGAAGATATCTTATCAACGATCTGACTGTACTTCCACGAGCCGTTAAGCTCTAAAGATAGAAAATTCGTTCGGAAATTTGAAATTTTTCAGTGGAAAATATGTTTCATGCACGCGAACGAAGATACTTAGGTACTTGCAAATGTAATAGCAACAAGTTTCAGATAGGTATGCAACATTCGTAATGTTGGATCGTCGAGACTTGTGAAAACTATATTCAAAGCGTATTTTGCCCAAAGATGAAGATAATATCGATGCTTTACGCGCGTCTGGATTTATCAATGAAAGCACAGTCAATGAAATGTATTTTTAATTGCGAGTTACACAGACGCGTATACAAACGCGATAAATGACTATAGTATTTCTAGACGCAACAAGTGTGCGATTTCTGGGTCTACTATGTCCGATTTAGCTTTATTTCCTCCTGGCCAGGTTTAATTGCTCGATGTTATCAC
Organism: Tetragonula carbonaria; assembly: GCA_032399595.1. Classification (NCBI taxonomy): domain Eukaryota; kingdom Metazoa; phylum Arthropoda; class Insecta; order Hymenoptera; family Apidae; genus Tetragonula; species Tetragonula carbonaria. The sequence continues at coordinate 1,582,304 of JAUCRC010000020.1, forward strand.
TACCATCAAATCGCAAGCTTCATTTTGCATTTATCGAGTTTCGCGAATAATTATTGTGGAGTACGTGATATTTTTCAGACGAATTTTCTATAAAATGAAAGTAAAATAAGAAGAAACGGCGTAATAAGCATGAATTAAATTTCCCATGATATTTAGCAAATATATATATGTGTGTGTGTGTGTGTGATTGAAACATCCTTTTGAACTCTGATATTTCGAACTAATGGAACCACCATTACGAGCAGTCGATTATAAATTTCCAGGCTGTCTCTGCTGAGATTTAGTTAATTGCATATCTAATTAGCGGTAACTCCCGTGCATCGACGTAAACTAATTGCGTGTATGTAGCAAAGCTCTTGTAATTAAATTATCAGCATCACTTGTTAAGGCCATAGAGTTTCCAGAATCTGGTGTCCATTTTCCACGAAACGAACCAGTAAACGAATAACACGATTAATTCCACTTGGCGCAACTGACGCTCGTCGTCAAGTTTGTCGTCAAATTTGATTTACTTTGCATTACGAGAAAAGAAATTTGGTATATATATATATATATATATATATATATATATATTTGAAATTGCAGAAATTAAATTGATGGATTAAATTTTTTCGCTGACTCGACCGATCGATCATCGATAATTTCTCAAGAGAGTTTCTCATCTTTGTTAGATCATCTTTAAAAAAAAAATCGCGACAAACATTTACAATTTCCTATGGAACTTCCGACGATGCATACCCGTTAATTTTTTACATGCAATGGAAATAGATTCCTGACATTTCGCATTATGTGACATTTAAGCTTCTTTCATAGTGACCTGCTGTCTTCATTTACCTGAGCTTGCGAGGAGTGTAAACTCCTCGACCTGTACACGGAGGAGAGCACAATTTATAGCGATACCATACTTCTTCAAACTGCACGCCCTTAATCAATTTCACATTTGATTAAAAGGTCAAGAAACCCGTTGCGCATAGTCGATAAAGACACCCTTTTTCTACCCTTTTATCCTTCTAACAAATCTCGTTATAGAGATTTCAGTGAATCGATACTTGGATCAGCAACCCGACGATTATAATTTCTTTTCTTTTTCAGATGATGTGCGACTGGGTGTGGTTACTAACATTATGCTCGCTGCTCGTGATAGCACAATCTCTGCCAACGAATCTGGCAGACGATGCGAAAAAGACTGAACAAACAATGAGACCAAAACGTATGGCACACTTAAGATCATTACATCTATCGTATATAATTAACGAATTTGCCCGCTATTTCGATTCTATTCTAGCTAAACGGGCGCAGGAAATGTTGATGTTCGGTAACCAACAAAATCACCAGCCGGAGAAAAAGCCAAGCACGTCGTACACCTCTACCGCAGAGAAGAGTGAGTATATATCTAAGTATCAAATAAATAACAAGTACCATTTTTTAGTACCTTTTTTTTCCCCTTTACGTGGAGGTTACTTTGAGATATTTCGATTTTGATAATCGACGTGTCTGATCTAAGGAACGCTAGCCTCGTCCGGATTAGGCGGACTGAAAGCAGCTCTTGCCGAGGAGGAGAAGCCCTCACATTCTAACATACCTAACAACGCTGTCTATGATCGTGATTCTTTCTCCCCGTACGATAGAAACTACGAGTAAGCGCTGTGATTTTATGATAAAATCGAAATAATCAACACCAATCGAAGTCGAGTCGATCGATATAATGTGTTCCTGTTTCTTCTTTTTTTTTTTTTCTGTTTTTTCAGTTACGGCAAGGTCATGATGAACGAATTGGGATACGAGATGCCCCAAGTATGGGACGTTCCTTCATATTCCCGTTACTACGTGAACGAGGATCGTCGGAAGAGATCGGAGAAATCGACGGTCACCGGATCAACCACTGTGAAACCGTCGACAACATCGTTCCAGTCTCCAACATCCACTCAGCAGTCTGTGCAGGCGCAGGTGAAGAGAAGGTGAGTGAAACTATCGAATAAAAATATTAAAAAAAGAAAAAAAAATTGAGGAAAGAAAGGCAGAAAATTATACGTAAATTCACCGAATACGCAAATCGTTCGGTTTGTCTGCTGCGTTAGCATCGAATTTTCTCACAGTTGTCCGAAGTTGTGTGAATGCTGTCCACGAGCTCGATAATATATTATCACACAGCCTTTTATTAAGATGTGTTAGGGTGAATTCACCTGTGGAACAAGCTCGCCTCGAGCAGCGCTGAATCGACTCGGTAATTTCTACCCCTACGAGAGAGCTCACCCTTTCCCGCCCTCTTGCTCGGCACGTTCCTCTTTTTCTTCGACGTTTCTTCTGAATGGGGATGAGAGGGCTGACGAGGGCGTTGCCCTCGGTGGACTTGACGACCAAGTCGGTTCAATACGACAATTCGAGAAGCTGAAGAAGCAGTCGTTATTCGAGTTGATCTCAACGTAGAGAGCGTGTTGAATCCGATTTTTCTCCTCCGCGCTTTTTCGTCGCGACAATTTTTTTTTTTTTTAACTATAGTCGAGTACGGCGTGATATTTTTTTTCTTTTTCCTTTCCTCCCCTCTTCTCTCCCCCTCCCACTCTCCCTTTCGTTTCTACAACCGTAGAGCGTATATAATACATTCGACGGTAGACAAGGGACCTCTACACCTCTGGTATCCGATTCAAATCGGAAGTCGATCGGTATTCGTAACGAAGGCTATCGATGATATTTATAGCGTTTTACGTAATCGTCGTCATTAAGTACGTACGCAAATGACGTAGGCCATGACGTTGCACGATACGTCATAGAATGATCAATTACTTACTTTGAAGTTCCCCCTACGTCAAACTTTTATTTTTACGCTCGAGCATAGTTACAAGTGTGTATTGCCTGACCTGTAAATAAATGTCACAGGTCACTTTCCGCACATGCCAGTATATTTACGAACGAGCTAATCCCTATCACACACACACACATATATGGAGAGAGAGAGAGAGAGAGAGAGAGAGAAGTTTAAAAGTAGGCAGTTTCGTAAATCGCGTCTAGTTTCTCTACTCTTTTTTTTTTTCTTTTTTTTTTCCCCCTTTTTGGCACGAAAGGCAGCTGATTTTGCGACCGATCGATTCTCGGCAATAAATCTTTGCTGCTATCGAATCGAATAATTCCCGTAATATTTCCAATTTCCATCGGTTGGCGAGCCGATCGCCGATTTTATTTTACCTGATCTCCGCGTGTTTCATCCGATTTCCAGAAACAGAAAATCTCAACGTTGAGTCATGATTAATTTACGTTTCTCGGCGAACGAGGGGACGGAATTCCAGATCGATTCCTGCTGACGTAAGTTCAGTCAATCAATCATTTGCATTGTCGATGTTCGATGTTAACGAACTTAACTACCGTCGCGGTAGCGCGAAGAGAAATGTTATCGATGATACACGAAATATAGTGTATCAAATGTCATTTTTGCAAGGAAATCCTTTTTTTTTTTTGAAGAACGAAGCTGATCGGCGTCGTCTGGAAAATTTCTCTACGAAGTGTGTGTCGGTGTTCACGTGCGACGTGCGAACACTGCAAACGCACGCGTATATGTGCACGAGGGTGGTTTCGCTGCAGTCATCGAGACGTTCGATACTCGTGACGCAATACGGTAGCTTTCCAAGAGAGAGAGAGAGAGAGAGAGAGAGAGAGAGAGAGAGACAGGGGTGGGTGGGTCCACGAAAATTTCTGAATGGAATCAGCTAGTAAAACTAGGTCAGGCATTGACTATCACTTGACATATCGCCAGCCAATCAGCTGACGACGATAGTGGATTCTTAGTTAGCGCCGACGCTCTTCACCAAGCGCATAATAATAATTCAACTCGGTAGCTCGGCAGCCCGGAAATTTATATTCAACCGACGACACGCCCCTGCGATAGATACTACCCTATGGGGGGATGGAGGAGGGAGGGAGGGGGGGGTGCAAACTTATGGTATAAAACGTTCACGTTCGATATGCAAATACGCGGAGAAACTGGAAAAAACTTCTAACTATTTCGAGCGGATTCTTTCATTCTTGAAAATTATTTTATATCGATGATGTTCGATTGATAGTGAAACTTTCGCGGCAATTAAGTCGAAATAAAATTACTCGTTCGTTATACTACGTCGTCACGCGGAGAGAATATATTCGATGCACCGAGAGGCACTTCTTCTGGTTTTTGTTTCTCGTTTTCTTAACACTCCACACCTTCGAACGGAAGGTCGCGGAAGGAAAGATGAATGAACGAAACCACCTGACGAGTGAGATCGTTTTGGCATATGATCAGCTGATGGTATTAACCGGTCGTTTATCGATCATCCGCAACAGAGCGTGTGCCAAGCATGCTCGGACGGGCCTGACCTAGGACAAATCCTGTCCAGCGCAAACGCGTACAATATCACAATTGGCGCTTTGATATCGTCCTTTTTTTTTCTTTTTTTTTTTGTTCGGTCAGCATTTTTTTTTTTTTTAACACTTTACCGACCGTGTATTAGCGGTGAATAGTTAGCCGATTAATAGGCTACCGGTCGGTAAAGTGTTACTACTCGGCTAACTAATATATTTTAACACTTTACCGACCGGTAGCCTATTAATCGGCTAAGTATTCACCGCTAATACACGGTCGGTAAAGTGTTAAAATATCTCGCGTATCTGACGTACAACATGATACCGTGATGCACGCGCTGATCGGGTATCACGTTTGCAACAAATCCAGTTTTAAACTCGAGCCGAATATCGAGGAAATCGATATTATCATAGGAGTACGAAGCTCGAGTGACTGTCGAGTTATTCGAATGTCAATAACACGTGTAACAGATTTCTATTTATTTTGTTTAAATTAATTTCTTTTCCTTTTCCTTTTTCTTTTGCCCTTGCCTTTCGAGAGGGGCAAGCTTCTGAACAATTCTGAATATATAAACGAGCATAACTTAAAGAGAATGATCTGTCGAATTTCCAGCGTGCCGATTTATCAGGAGCCACGATTCAAGAGAGAATTGGACATCGATCCGCAAGACGTTCTAACTCTGCTGTCTCTCTGGGAAAACGAACGCCACAAACGGTAATAATAATCAACGGGCCGTTTCAATTGCAAATGATTCACAGCCATGACGAACATTCAGAAGATTTCTAATTCAGCTTGGCATATTTTACACGTAGGAACTGGCACAAATACATAAACGACGAGTACGAAAATGTCGACGACGAGGACAACCTTCTTGAGGAAGAAGATCCTCGAAACAGTAAGTGAAAAAAGATATATTCTCTAATGAACGAATACAAAATGACACTGTTGCCTTGATACAACATCTGAGTCACTACATTTTCAACACTGCACAGTTATTCCGTGGATCGATTCATCGATGTATCCGCCTCGACATTACAACATAGATGCTCTATCACCGTCAGATATTGGGATCGTCCGTACCCATCCATCGAGCTATTACGAACAATACGAGAATCAGTATGGACAACAATACGACACGACTTCTCAATACAGCAACCCTCAATACGGTCTGGTATATCCTCAACAGACTTACTACAACACCCCCGAGAAAAGGTTTATGGTGTCTAAGAAACGCTCGCAGGTAATTCATTCGACGAGTGGCAAAAGTTAAATTTACCGAATAATAAGTTTGAAAATTTCTTGACAACTTTCTTTTAAATTATTCGAATAATAAGTTTGAAAATTTCTTGACAACTTTCTTTTAAATTATTCGAATAATAAGTTTGAAAATTTCTTGACAACTTTCTTTTAAATTATTCGAATAATAAGTTTGAAAATTTCTTGACAACTTTCTTTTAAATTATTCGAATAATAAGTTTGAAAATTTCTTGACAACTTTCTTTTAAATTATTCGAACAACAACTTTGAAAGTTTCTTATTAACTTTTTTCTAAATCATTCGAACAATAAGTTTGAAAGAAAAATTGAAGAAACGCTCGCAGCTAGTTCATTCGACGGGTGGCAAAACTTCAATTTACCGAGTGATATCTTTGAAAAATGTCTTGATGTAACTTTTTTCTCAATTATTCGAACAACAACTTTGAAAGGGAAATGTCGATGATATTTATTTCAATTCGTTTGCAGACGTACGATCCTTACTCCAGCGCGGCGCAATTCCAAATCAGCTCGCAATCGCGTGGATATCCTTACCAGCACCGTGTCGTCTACTAAATCGATATATCGATCGACATTCCGGCGAACAGCGGCGAAAATTGTCGACAACGTGTTTGGATGAATGCCGAAGCGAATAACGCGGGAAAGGGGATAGCAAACTGACGTTTTCGGACACTCACGTATACGCAAAAAAAAAAAAAAAAAAGGAAGAAAGAAAAAAATGGGGAAGTGAAAGAAGAATTTTTGCGCTTCCTTGGCGAACGTTCCTCCTCTCCGGCGTCTCCTTTAATTTCACTATTCTGCCTTTTGTTGTTGAACACGCGCTCGAGAATATGAGAAGGACTACTTTAAGAAACACGGTGCTCAGAGAGACTATTCATAATCTTGCTGAAGAGACAATAGCCCCCTTCCCCTCCTTTTTGATTTCGTTTTTAGTCAAACGAATCAGCGTAACGAAAGTGAAACTTGCGCGATCTTTCTTTCCCTTTCTCTCCTTTTTTTCGAGAATCCTTCAAGAGTACTGTACATAGGTCTAAAGAGATATAGACGCAGTATTTCTGGCTTCGGTATACTCTTTTCGTATACTTTTGTGAAAACTTGTGAGAAGCTCCTCTAAAGCGCGCAAGGAGAAAAAGAAAGAAAGAGACATACTTACTGTTAGGAGAGCCTTGGGCGAGTCTGACGCGCGACGACTGACAAATCGTTGAGAACAATCGTACGTAGCTTACTCGAATCAAATTGTTCCGCGGGTGTTTTGGTTCGCGACACTTCTGACTGATTAAAAAAAAAAAAAAAAAAAAAAAAAAAAAAGAGAAAAAAGACGACGAATAGCTTTTTTCCACGATGTTAGACACGACGATAGACACGTAGCATATCGTCTCTGATAGAGATAAACGTAGTAGGAAATGAAGAAAATGATCGACATGTGAAATGGAAAAATAGTAGAACGATGGTTTTTAAATTTCGGTGGCATTGGAGGATGGTAGGCCGATATCTTAGGGAATTTCAATGTGAAAGACCATGCTGAAGAGATGTAATTTTATAACTTTATCATTCGTTTCCCACTTACGAATATGTACACTTCCAGACAAAATGATGGCACATGCGTGTTATATATATATATATACATCTTTAAATTTTTCGAAAACAAATTGGAAACGCAGCAAATGGTACACGAATGTGACGACACACAGAGAAGGAATCTGTTGGTAAAAAAAGTTCGTTCTTGCTACAAAAAGGTCACGAGAAGAGATGTAATGATTTAAAATGGAACCGGATGATCAAGAATAAAACAAAAGAATAAAAGCAAACAGAGAAAAATATCCAAATCGTAAGAGAAATTAATAAACAACGCGTAATGCAATATTTGCCATTTTTTATCTCTTCGCCGGAGAGAATTTTATATCTCAGCATAACAATGCTGACCAAACATATATAGAAACATACTTAACAAATGAAAAGATATCAGCTCTTCTTGGTAATTATAGAAACACATTTTACAAATGAATCTATGCTATCTACAAAAATGGAGGACAACAGCATTAAATAGCTGAATCGATGGAACAACCTAATCAATCAAATGAAAAAAGGATGGGACAATCGGTCTGAGGATAATCAAAATCAAAAGTCACTGTAAGTCGTTATCAAGCATTCTATGAACAGTAACGATGACCTTTTTTTACCAATAGTTTGTAAAAAGTAGTCTGTTTGTCGTCGCATTCGTTTAGCATCTGTAAATGTGCTATCATTTTAGTGTATATATCGTTACAAATATATATATATATAAATGAACAAAAAATGGACAAAACAAGCAAAGTTCGATCAAGCTTGTTCACGTAACTATTGTATTGCATCTTCGTCTATTCGATTGATTTTACAAGAGGCAAGAAAGAAACGTAATCAACGCAAAGATCAAAAACACACCAATATACGACGTATATTGAGTACTGAAAATACCAGTTTGAATCAAATGATATATCGTCGGAACTATAATTAAGGATTGCAAACAAACATATCTCCTATTGGATTCATACTTTATATTCGACGTGCCGACATTTATTCGATAGATAATCCTCAGGTACCCTTGCCTCCCTTGTCTTTACTTTTCAAACGTGTCATCGTCAATGACATTTTTCTAGCCGCGTGACAAACTGTCGAAATCACGATGAATTACCATGATTACATTTGTCGACAACTATTGTATGGATATATCTCAACGCGTATATCTCGACGATGTTCACTTCTGACGGCTGACTAAGTAACTGTTGGAAATTTCAGATTTCACGATTCGATCGATTAACGCTTTGTTGCAAAGTTAACCGAAAAAAATTAAATGACGTCTCATTTAGAGAATGTGAGCTGCATACGCGAATTATTAACACGAAATCGAGAAAAATCGTGGAAACATGCAAACGAGACTTGTGCGTCGAGTGCGTGGAATTTTTCGAATTCTCGTCCTTTCGCTGCGAATGTAAAGTGTGAAGCATCGTTAATATACCGATAATCCATCGTCTTGCCATTTGTCGAACGAAAATGAGATAAAAGAAAGAAAGAAAAAAAAAAGGAAGAAAACACAGAAAGGAAAAAGAGAAAACGTACGTAAATGTGTCTAAAAGAAGCTATACCGAACAAACGTCTGATGTTCTTCTCGATCGAACCAAACGACGGCCTTCCATAGAGCAAATGTGTTTCGAGGAGACTGAATAATTTTTCTTTTTTTCGTTCCGTTTTTGCCGTTTTCATCAGTGTACATGCTTGAAACACGCGTATATAATAATACAATTACATGATACTACGACAGTAGAGAAGAGGGAAAATCTAACGGACGACTGACCGATCGATCGGACCCCGTGACGATCGGCACGATGAAAAATCATTCGCGACTTGATTGCTATATATATATATATATATATATTTTTTTTTTTTTTTTGACGATCGTTTAGCGTGTAAATTAGAATTACGTAGACTAAGTAATACCAAAGAGGGGAAATGATTCAGTATTTATTACCTATCGACGTGTAATTAATGTTATAGATAGCGAAAGAAATATCAATTATACGATTATAATCGTGTATAATTAAAGGAATGTCAATCAATCGGGTTTTTGCGTTTCATTGATACGTTTCATTGATCGTGATGTTTCGCGATCGATCAAAGAGATTTTACGTACACTTGTTTCGACGAATTGAACAATTGTTTGAAAAGTATCTCCACACACACACACACACACACACACACAACCTACGTACGTAATTTATAGCTACAGCTTCTCTCCTCTTGTTATCGAAACAAAAGAAAATTATATTTTCGAAAATATTCTGTCAAATATTGCTGCAAGGCTGAAATCGTGAGATTTTTCGCAATAAAAAAAAGGGCGGGGGGGGGGGAGAAAAAAGGAGAAAATGAAGTTAGACTTGTTTAATCTGTTACGTGACCGACCGTGTGAAATTTAGGCGAAGAAGGCACAAAGAAGAAAGAGGGACGTTTTTCAGTTTTGTTTTTAAAACAGCCTACTGTGTCGTACAACGTTGCTATATTCTTAACAACAAATTGAAACTTCAGACTGCATATTTTTTTACAATAATAATGGTAACGAGCTACGATGGTTGCTAGAAAAACATCGTCACTAGAATATCCGATGATTCTTTCTATCGCTGGTAATTCTTGTACTGAATTGCGGTACCATTTTCAGATGCATATCTTTCTTAAAAGTCGACGAGATGATTTCCAACATCGGTCGAATTAATATGGATCTAGTCAATTGTTACTATACGATATTCAAATGTGAATCATTGTCGTAAAGTTTCTCTTAAAATTTAAGCGATTTCTTAGTTAGAACGCGTATTCGGGTTCTAATCGCGTACAGAACGAATGAAAACGATATTTTGATGAGAAGAAATGAAGAAGAAAAAAAGCTACTCCGAAAGCTCCTTGTTATCGAATCTTATAGAAATATATATTCTAACATTTTGGAACACTGTAATGTTAACATTTGGATGACAAATATATTCGTATATTTTGCTTGTGAAAAATTATATTAATAAATATGGATATCACGACGTCTAATGAAGAAAGAAAGACGACAACTATAATACTCGATGAAATTGTAGCAGCACGTATGGTATTGTACACCGGAAATAGTCGCGAATACGAAAGTTTTCTTTCGATGTTGTTGATATATGCCACCGATTGCTAATTTGATCATGCGGAATTACTGTAACTGTATCAAAAACGAAACTGTATCAAACTGTGTTATTTTAAAGTGGATATTATATCGCATATTATATCGTGAAATACATCATATAAAACATACAACTATATGTATACGTGTGCATAATTCTTAAATCGGAAAGATTATCGTCGTCTCAGCGTTCGTGAGCATTTTCCAAACCCATGGTGCTTTCGATCGAACGATAATGCAATCATTGTAACAAAATTAAACTATAAAAAAAAAGGACAAAAAAAAAAAATAAATAACTATATTCTACTTATAAGCGTTTCATCTTGGAAACATCATGCTCGTGCTCTTCCTTTATTTAATCCTTTCGCGGTCTGACACATTTTGCATACCTATTTGCAATATTTGCAATTTTTAACAAACTGCAGATCTGACAAATTAAATGATAAATACATTGCAAATGAAAAGTTTCCGTGCGTTATGCATTCTGTTGCAAAAGCATCATGACCCTATAATCGTGCACGACGTTCAAATACGAATACGAATTAAATTACTCCAGAAAATGTCAAAAATTAAATACGGAACGAATAATTTTTCGTTTGCGAAGAAGGAACAAGAAAAAAAGCGAAAGAAAAACGAAATTGTTTCGCATCTCGTAATTACATCGTTCTCGGTGTTACCGACTCTCGGCACTTACGTGGGAAAAAGTTACCGACAGGTGGCCAATCGAAGCTCTTTGCTCTTACACGAAAAAAAGTTACCGACAGAAAGCGCCACCGTATTCATATCTGTAGGTACGATGATCGGTTAATAATAAAATCACTGTACTACCAAGGAAATTTTTATAATTTATTTTAATGTTTACATGATACAGAATTTAATGGACTAATTACGACCGACGACTAATGACTATTTATTAATTTCTTATTTACTGTTATATTCTCGGCGATTTGTTTGTAACTTAGTTGACTAATAATTTGTCGGTATCTATTCTAATGACATGTATTGCTATTCAATTGTTTTATCAAAAGTTACCACGGAGATACCAACAAATTATTGGTTTCTAAGTTACAAACAAATTGCCAAAAATATATACAACAGTTGTTAAGAAATTAATAAACAGTCGCCATTCATCCATTATATTCTGTATAATTATGTAAACATTAAAAATAAAGTATAAAATCTCTTTTGTAGTACGGTGATTTTATCATTTATCGATCATCGTATCTACATATCGAAGCGTTCTGCTCTTGTACGAAAAAAAAGATTTTAAAAAGAACCAAAAAGAAACAACTTGTTCGACTAACTCTTTCCTTTAATATATACTGAACCACGTCAAAATTAATTCTTTCCTTTTAAATTGAAATACGCCTAATCTAATAGCTTTCTTCTTAAATTGAACCGTAACTTCAATATATTTTTGTACACCTAAACTAACCGTTTCCTTCCTCTTAAACTGAACTTTTACTTCGATATAATGAAATACATATCTCCTTCGATATTCTCTATTCTATTGAAATTGAGCGTAAAGTGAATGTAAAGTACACGTGAACTTTTTATTTCTTTTAACTGAAGTCGAACGAACTAAAGATTGAACTAACTATATTTTTCCTCTTTTCTTCTATCTTTAAATCAAACGTAAAATCATTGACTAACTTTAGTCAACATACAATTGACAATACTATAAAGGACTTTTTCTTGAACCAACTTGTCATCATTTTGTTTGACGTAGTTCTTTAGTGATTTTTTTCTGGTCGGTATTGCAGAGCCTGGGACACAGAATTCCATTTGATGTCCGATCTATGCTAGTTAGTCAATGGTGATATCTATTGTGTTCTTAGTCAATGGTAAGAAACCAAATGTGTAATGAGACAAGATGTTAATAAAACTATCACTTAGTGTCTTATTTAGTTTATGGAAAAGTAGATTTCGGTGATATTTTAAACGTGTAATGTTCTTACAGGTATTTTGTAAAATTGAGTTAAAGAAAATCACGAGAACATTGAACATATTGTAGACTTAATATGTGATTTATAGTTATGTGCTTGTACATTTTATAATAGCACTGAGTTGTTTAGATAGTAGTGTACACACAGTGTAAACATACATCAGTTAACCAAAACTAACTTTAACAATCATACATGCTCTCTGCCAGGGCTTATTAATTGTAGTGAAGGTGCCATGAAATAAATTAAAGGATGATGATGGGCGATCAGTTTCGTAGCAAAGTGGAGCAATATTCACCAAAGTCATCACCCAGGGGTGCACGATCCCCTGTTGTCTCACGTCAAGATTCAACAGGGACTCTTAAAACAACCATTTCCCTGGGTAAAAATCCTTCCATTGTCCATAGTGGTCCATTTTATTTAATGAAGGAACCCCCAGGTAACATTTTGTACTATCATGCTACATATTGTTGTAATCTATAATTATAAAATACATGTATAATTTGCCATTGAAATTGTTTAGGAGAAAGTGAACTTACTGGGGCAACAAACTTAATGACCTATTATGGACTAGAACATTCTTATAGCAAATTCAGTGGGAAAAAGTTAAAAGAACAACTTTCATCGTTTCTACCAAATTTACCTGGAATCATAGATAGACCTGGACATTTAGATAATAGGTATATTAATATAATTTTTTACATATCATATTGATTAATATACTTAACACACCTTAATATCATTGTTGCAATTTCAGTTCACTAAGATCTGTGATTGAAAAACCTCCAATAGGAGGGAAAGACTTAATACCATTAACCAGTGTTCAATTAGCTGGTTTTCGTCTACATCCTGGTCCTGTAAGTAAATGCGATGATATTCTAACAAAGATATTTACTAATCAAAATATACAAAAACAAAAAGCATTTATGTATTCTTGTAGCTGCCTGAGCAGTATCGTTACGTTAACCAAGCTCCACAAAGAAAGCACAAAAACAAACATAAAAAGCATAAACATAAACCAGGAGAACTACCTAGTGGTCAAGAGGCAACAACTACGGACATCGGTGGTTCAGATACCCATGAGAAAAAGCATAAAAAGCAAAAACGACACGATGAAGAGAAAGAAGCTAGGAAAAAACGTAAGAAAGAAAAAAAAAGAAAAAAGCAAAAACACAGCCCTGAATATAGTGGTGGTTTAACACCATCTCAACATTCCAACTCGTGATCTTCAATTTCACCTTATCTGTTTATATCTAACTTTTGATTTAACATCACAATTTTTATAGCAAAATCTAAATTTATCTTTTTCGTTAAGTTAGTTGATCTAAAATCGCTTAATGAATTTCATTAGAATTATCTGTATACATATCTTTTCTTTAGAAATTATTCTTTCTTTCCTTTCGAAAGAAAGAATTTTACTATTTTAAATTCGAAAGAGGAAAGAGGCCGAAAATTTCATCATCAAAAATCACATATCTAGTTTTAGAAACACAAATGATGAAAATAGAGCAGTGCTGTATAATTTCAAGTAATTGATCGCTTAATCAGTTTCATTAGAATTATTTGTACACGTATCTTTTCTTTAGAAAATGTACACATGTTTTGATATTTGATTTTGATGTTTGCTTTTGATCTTTCAAATTTAAAATTGTAAAATTCTTTTTTTTTTATAAGATTGTATAATATTATCATGTATTATAGAAACGATAATGTGTAGGATGATATTTATATTTACAAATGTAGGTATATGTATAATTTGTATTTGCACATGTATCATAACATATTCGATTCATTGAGACTTCTCAAGTAATTCTTTGTAATTTCAACAATAGTTGTTTTGATACAAAAACTGCGAACTTTTTTAGATAGGAATGAATTTAGTTTATTAATAAATTATAAGATATAAATATGGATGAATCAGTAGTATGAAAGCACAGTATATTACTGTTAATGTAAATATTATATATAATATAATATAATATATAATATATATATAATATATATATTATATATAATATATATTAAAAAACAAGACGGTAGGAAACGACAGAATATCGCTATATTGAAAATGTTTTTTATGGATAATTATGAAAATGCATTGAGGTCTGTTTACAAACAAAAACTGAAATCATGCATTTTATTGAGAATTTAAAATACATGTAGTATTATGATGCAAAATTAATAAAAATCGTGAAGTATAAAAGATTTCTTTATTCTATACTTTCTCTCCCCCACGAAATTCGCTAAGAAAGTATCGAAAGTACTTTTTAATCGGATCTTGTCCGATTAAAAAGTTAATTTTGGAGATATCGTTTTTACAATGAAACATCATTTACCCAGCAATTATTTCAAATTTGAATTTATAAATATTACTACGTAGTCAACTGACGGTTTGAAACTCACATGGCTAACAACGCCATCTATCACAGAAGACTTCCGTCTTGTATAGTCCAATATCCGGTAGTGAAATACTAAGTTCTACCGTTGAAAGTAGACTGTTCGGATCGTTGTTGGAAAATCGCTTCGTTCCCGCCATTACGTGCCGAGTAGTAATTTAATTACCGGAGGAAGGCACGATGACGGACAACCGTAAGTAGAAAAACTTCAGAATTTTACGGTGAAATTTACAATTCACTTTGATAATAGTAGAAAATTGATTTTTTTTATCATTCCGAAAGGAATTTTGTAGGTAACGCGTGTAGCGCTGTAATTCATTGTATTGCCACGTTTGGAGCTTCTGCCAATTTAATCCAGCTTATGATGTATTATCAAAGCTATTGTTCCAAATTAATTAATGATTGCGCATAATTGCATAGAGGGATAGACCAGAATGCAAATTTTATTAACGTTCTCTGTTTCTGTACATCCTCGCGTAAACTTATTGATCGGCATTCCAAGCGTCTCGGCCTACTTTTTTTACTCCATTTTGTACAATTTGATATACTACTCTTAATATGCTATACTTAGTTAGTATTATTCGTGTTATTTTTGCGATATTTTGTCACAATGTGCACTGCATATTTTTTTAAAATCTATAGTTATTCCAATTGATTCTAATTGATAATACTAAATCCTCGTTGCAATTGCGATTGAATGAGGTCTTTGATCGTGCACTGAGGTCGAAAAAAATAAAAACTGCGAATGTTTCGAAACACAAACATTCATAATAGGTTCAAAAATAATTGAATTTTCAATTTAATATTCATTTAACACGATTAAAATTTTATATTAAATTCTTTAATAATGATTAATACGTTTCACGTATGTTTTAGAGTATTCAAATTACCAACAACAGGGGTATAATCAGTATAATCAGCCACCACCTTCTGGTGGTCAGGATACTTCATACCCACCACCATCCAGTGGTGGCAGTGGTGGTTACAATCAATATAGTCAACCACCACCAAGTAGTGGAAGCAATTATGGCAGTTACAACAGTTACAATTCCAGTAGTGGCCAAGACTACAATCAGTCACAAAATCCAAGCGGTTATCAAACTTATGGCAGTGGAGGTTCTGGAAATAGTGGCAGCAGCAATTATAACAGCAGTTATGGTCATGGAGGTGGAGGCAGTGGAGGCTATAGCCGTAATAGTTCTGGTGGAGGCTATGGTGGAGGTATTTTAAATATTACAATTTAGATAAAATATTTTGTAATTTTTTACTTTAAAGACATAATAACATACTTTCTATGATAACATGTACCTATATGTACCTAGGTCAAGGAGGAGGCGGTAGCAGTAGATATGGTGATCGTGGGGGATACAGTGACCGCGGGGGATACAGTGACCGCTCTGGCGGTAGTTACAAGTAAGTTTATTGTTTGTATTATTTATACACACACATATATATATATATACATATACATATACGTATATGTATATAATAAAGCGAAAAAAAAAACTATAAGGTCAATAAAAAAGTTGAATCACATAATAATATTAATCATTGGAGAGGTAAATACATTCATGAAGTAAACAAGGTATGCAATGAAATTCTTATGACAATAATTGAATTGTTGTCTCTTTACAAATGGCTTTATGCCCATTGGGCGTTAATATGTTTGAAGTGTGCCTACAGGTTTAACACAGGTATAACTGGTAAAGGTAAAAAACAGGTTGTATATGACAAATGACGTAATATGGTTGTAATGTCTGGTACATATTGATTTTATATCATTACAGTAAGTGATGACATGATGTGTATACATAATGGTTTTGTATTGATTATACCTGTAAAACGGTTTAAACTGCCACTGGGGCCACTGTTGTCTGAATAGGGTTATTGAAATCGACTAGACAATTAAAAGACGTTTAAAGCTCCTTTTAACAGATCGCAGTTTATACTATAATAGAAATAGTGTTATTATATAAGTATTATATAAGTTGGAGTTTCATTGAATATATCAGTGTTTCTTTGATACATTTTTCTTTAATACATTCTTCGTAGTAGGATATTAATGTTGTACTAACATCACAGTTGTTTATCCAAAAGAATTCATAATTTTTTCCAACTTTTACTCTATTGGTTTTATTATATATATGCTTCAAATGTTAATGAATATTTAGTAATCCTTTATCAATAAATTCTCAGATAGAAGATTCATGTACATTTGACGTAAATAGGATAATCTCTTGCACAGGATTGTCTTGACCAATTTATTTCTCGCAAAGTTATTAATAGTAGCTATGCAGAGAAAAAACATGATTTTTGCATGCTGAACGTAACGGACTAACATGACGGTACACAGGACTTATATTTAGTATTAAGTAATATAGTGACCACAGACATTTAGACAGTAGGTACATCAAGAAGAGAGGTGGCGAGCAGCATTTGATTCGCCATGCATCGATCGATCGATCAGTCTGTCCATGAGTCAACTCATTGGTATATCTGCTTCTGTGTTTTAGCAGTGGCGGTGGCCGTGGTGGTTATAACAAAGGTAAATGCACCAGACTGTCTGTACTAGTCTGGTGCTATTCAAGCTTTCACTCTAATATTTAAAATTTAAATACTCGGTTACTCGTATTATATGAAAGGGCTGCTGTACAAAACATTGTTAGGGGTTCAGTTTTCTCTGCCAGAATTTAACAGTATAGCTTTAAAAAAGACTGTAGCTGTAAAACACATGACGATGTTACTGCAGCATGATAAAAGCTGCTTTGATCACCAATTGCTTTTTCCAACGAAAATGAATTTTTATGGGATTAATTTTTTATGCGTTTCTATATATTATATATAAAATTGAATAGCTAAGATCACAAAAATTTGAAGTTGATTAAATATTAATTTGAGGTGTAAATGCGCTATGCGCTTTGAACATTAAATCTCATTTAATTATGTATAAAAACGACCAAGTGTATATACAAGTTGTTGTATAAAGAAAAATTTATCTTCAATCAGTATTTGTGCTGCTCACGCTTCATCTATTTTAATATCTTAAAACATATCCGGATAATAAATAATAAACATATATAAAAGGCAGCTGGTGAATTAAATCCCCAAAAATACAATATAAGGAAATGGTAAGAACAAAAATAATGTTGCAGCCCTTTTGTATGTTAAGCTGCAACCTTGTGTTCTCTACATATTGTTATATGCTACTAAGAATCTTAGGCCAATGAGTACTAATACTTTTGTTACTGCACGGGTCAAACAGAAAAAAATACCTTTGAATTGATAACTTTATACTCAAGGTATTGAAGATAGGTATATGTAAATAATAGTGGTGTAATAAATGAACAAATTAAGAAAGCTCAAGTGTTGTTAAGAAAGACATATCACTCATAGGCAAGAAAAAATTTGCGTATTCTGAAATCAAAACTAATGTCAAAATAATTGTATGTTTTTCAACATACATAAATCACAATATTCCTGGTACATAATGCAACAAAAGAAGTTTCTTTTCACTCAGAAACACATTATTTATGGGTAATGGTTATTAAACAAAATAAGTTGTTATATTTTCACTGCTAGAATAAGTCATAATTTCTAAATATATTGGTAATGCTTCAAGAAGAAAGAGGAACAAAATATTTTTGCTTGAAACAATAGTACTTAAGTTTATTTCTTATTTTAAAATGATCTTAATTAAATATAAAATGTGAATACATTGGGGAGAGATATTTGTAAGGGACTTTCTTATAACAAAAATTATAATAGATTAAAGTTCCATATGGTTTGCAAAATTTCATTCCTCCAATGTGTACTGTGTTATTAGTTGTTTTTAACCCGATACAAAAGTTTTCCACTTGTTAGCTTAGACTTGAGTAGGTTTAGGGTCAGTAGATTTGCAAGTATCATTCCTTACCTCAAGGAGTATCATGCTAGGCGAAATGTTAACTTCTATTAAATTACAGGGGGCTACGGTGACCGTGGTGGTGGCAATGATGGAATGGTTACACAAGAAGATACAATTTTTGTATCTGGGATGGATCCTTCAATTTCAGAAGAAGAAATTTGTCAACATTTTGGAGCCATTGGTATTATCAAAGTAAGTTTAATACCTCACTATGTATATCATGCTAGTACATAAAATACATTATATAAACAAATAAATAAATCCAATGTCTTTTAACATAAACAGCATGACAAGCGAACAGGAAAACCTAAAGTATGGATGTACAAAGATAAAAACACTGGTAAATCGAAAGGCGAAGCTACCGTTACTTATGATGATCAGAATGCTGCACGTTCCGCGATAGACTGGTTTGATGGAAAAGAATTCAAAGGAAGAACTATAAAAGTACAAATTGCTCAGCACAAAAGCAACTGGCAAGGCAATCGTAGTGGTGGAAGCCGCGGTGGAAGTGGTCGAGGTCGTGGAAGCGGTGGTTTTGGAAGTCGTGGTGGTGGCGGTGACAGAGATGATCATCATCATCGAGGTGGTGGAAGTGATGATCGACGTGATGGAGGTAGTCGTGGAGGAGATTGGAGGTACCATAGATTTTATACCTATAACAATACATTTAATGTACTATAAGAAATTTTATAAATAACTTGTTTCATATATTATTTAAACAGATGTCCTAATCCAGAATGTGGCAATACAAATTTCGCATGGAGGGATCAATGTAACCTCTGCAAAAGTTTAAAACCACAAGGTGCTGGTGGTAGCAGTGGTGGGGGAAGAGGAAATCGTGGTGGTGACCGAGGTGGTCGAGGAGGCTTCAGAAGTGATAGAGGTGGTCGAGGTGGTGATAGGGGTGGTCGAGGAGGTTTCCGTGGTGGAGATAGGGGAGGAAGAGGTGGACGAGGTGGTCCGATGAGAGGCGGTGGAGGGTTGGTTTTTATAATTAATTAACTTAACTACGTTGAATGAAAAATGACAAATTATTATTAATTTTTTTTTCTTTTCTATTGTAGCCGAGGAGATAGGGACAGGGACCGCCAGCGTCCTTATTAAATACAAGTCTAAAAAGTGGCTAATAAATCACTTATTGACGTATGTACACAGTTTGTACACAATCTCTCAACGTATGTACATTTGTCATAAGACAGAAATCATATTACACTCCATTATCATCGATTTGTTTTCTCGTACATTTTTTATATTCACAAAAATCGATGCGTGACGTGTAATTTTTGTGTTTTATATACGTATGTAAATGATAAACATATGTGTAAAGTTACATTTTAATAAATAAGACTTCAAATCTGTAACACTGATTTTTATATTATTATTTGCATTTACAAATCATCCTTAGAAATAAAAAAAAAAGAGATTAGAAACGCTGGGAAATTTTGTTTATTGAAAGATAAAAATATAGTACAATAAATTTATATCTATTAATAGTATACATGTATATAAATCTAATAGATAATTGAAAAAAAAAAAATAAAAACTAAGTAATTCGAAATAAATACATTGCGTTTTTATGACCAATGCATTCCTAAAAATTTTCTGATGTAATGATAAGCTGTATTATTTAAATTTATTTTATCATAGTAAATATACGTCTTACATATGAATAGATAGGATGAAGACCTCTAGTTCATGGATTTACTTGAATGGTATGATATTTTACAACTTTCTTTACTCTCATTTAATCTCTGCGTTTACGCTGATCTTTTGATATTTCCTATAATGAACAAAAATAATAAATACATATTAGTAAATTGTACCATGCGATAAGCATGATTTACTGTGATGAAATAAATGACACTGACATATAAAGTGAAGCAAATAAAATGTTACAAGTTTTCTCCGAGACATTGTGGATATATCGACTTGAAATTTAAATGATGCAGAGACGCAAATTATTTTAGTATGTCAGATAATTTGGAGATAAGTTCTTTAGGAGTGAAAAGAATTTGTATTTCTTAAATGTTAATAAAAATGAATGAATATTGTTTTTGTCTTATAAATACAAATTCGAAATGTTTACATTCGAAGAAAAGAGACCAGATAAATATTTATTCTTAGTATTGGGTTTCAGATACGCCCAAGAGAACAATTTCTATGAAGAGAACTTTACTTCGAATTCATACTCACAAAAAAAAAGATAATGATCATTCATTTCTATTAACATTTAAGAAATACAATATATACATTAACATAATATTTAAAGCAGAATAAATTCCTTTGTTATCTTTCGATGTACATGGAACTTTTTTTGCGTAGAGTATTCTTCGCAAAATAACTTCTTAATTAACATAGGACAAAAAAAAAGATCGCTTCAGATAAAAGTTGTATAAGATTTTTATGAATATTGAATATGTTATTTCAGAAAAAAAAAACAAATGGGAGTGGCACTCTTTCCATGCCTAAAAACTCATTCCCATATCTTGTACACTAAAATGTTAATCGCATCATTTAACATGTCAAACTTTCAAGTTGATATCTATAATAGTTTCGGAGAAAACTATTATAGATATTTTGTAACATTTTATTTACTCCCTGTAATATATGTGATAATTCTGAATGAAAGGAAAGAGATTACATGTTTAGTTTGGAGAACTGACATTACGATTAAGAAATAATTCTAAGTACGTACATAAGTGAAATTTGAGTTACCATAAGAATGTGTCATACATGTGAATACTTCACATATTAAACATATTAAACATAGTTGAAAAGGATGAAAACTGTAGAATCATTAATGTAAAAACAGAGTTAAAATAATTGAAAAAAATCTTGAATTATTATTTCCTTTATTATATACTGTATTCTACGATCTATTGATTCTATGTGATCCACATAACATGCATTTTTATTATGTAATACTATGTGACTCAAATCTTGTGTTATATTTTCAGAATCGTTTTTAATCTATAACCAGTACTCTATATTAAACATTCAAATTTGTGCTCAATCCTGAATCATTCATCACCCACGCTATATCTCACATCCACTTCATCATAGTAGCTCATATTTATCAGATATTTGAAAATTTATATTTCATATATAGATTATGTACATGTATGGTTTATGGTTTTTACCTTTTGCGTGAGGATTATGAGGAGGTAGCGGAAAATACCAATGAAATCTACAAATAGATCTAAAGAATGTAGGATGAAATCTTTGCTGCCCATGTGGTATTTCTCAATAATCAATTGCGTATCATAAATAACGAAACCGCACATTAAAAACAGTCCAACGTATAAATGGGCTTGGTAGAAAAAAGACCAGCGTAATAATAGATTCACAAATGAAAACAGAACCATGATATTTAGCAAGCTAATTAAAATACCACCAAGATATAACCAACGTCCTCTTTCAGCCAAAAGAGAGGAAATACTAAATGACACAAATACAACGGTTGTTCCTAAAAAAAAATAATATTATCAAATACTGATACAATTTTTATAATAATTCAATGATCAGAAAACGAATTACCATAATTATCTATCATTCTTAAAGTTAAATTTAAATTATAATAACTTACCAACCAATGCTGTTGCAATAATACTTGGATTGACGCTCATGACCAATTGAAGCAAAGGACCCAAACCAAGTCCAGAAAAGAATGCAAATCCCAGAAGATAACTAAGTCGTAACTTTTGATTTTTCCCATTGTCCGGTGTACTGATCAAAGCAAAAAGCAGCCCCAATGTACCAAGAGTTGTTAACAAATTAGCTTGCAACAGCTCTGAGTACATGTGAATGTAAACTCCTGCGGTAGCCGATAGCGTTGACATAGACAGACACCCATAGACATTTTTTAAATGTTGTCTAACAGGAGGCTCCCTGCAATTACAAATTTTTCTCATATTTTCTATATATTTTAGGAATTTCCCACGAGGAAAGTTATCTTATGATATTGCAACAAGAATAAAACCAATAATACAAATGAAATATAAGAACGAAGTGAAAGCTAGTAAGTATTAAAACTAATATCAGAAAAGAAGTAAGAACTATTTGTGAAAAAAAGAAGTAGCAGTAGTTGCAACTTCACGCTCGACGTAACTAGTAACACGTCATACATCATACTATGCTGGCGAATAAAGTTTCACTACATAAAATATTCACATTAATAAAGTTCTCGAATATACATATGTATACGTTCGAAGGCCACGCAACGTACCAGTAACGTAGATAACGAAAAATCGCATATCACGTTAATTGCTTTTATTCAAAGTTGCGTAAAAAAGAAAGATTCGACCAATTTTTATAAAACGTTTCTTCGCAACTTTCGATTTGTAACATGACTACGTGTATTTCGAAAATCACGAGATGGACGCAGCCTATGAGAAACCAACAAAAAAAAAAAAAAAGAAAAGAAATGAGAAAGTTAGAACGACGATGATGGAAGTATCGTTTCGACAGAATTCGTTCGACATTCGACAAAGGCTGTTTAAGAAAGAGTACTTACAGTCTCTTGGCGAAAGAGTTTACAAATGTATTTAACACCGCCGCCATAATTTCGTTTGCTTATACAGATTATGTACCGTGATTCGACACAATACGCTAAGCACTATTGTTCTCCAGGTAATGTTCTTGCACAAACTGGGAATGATCACAAACTCTCGAAGTCTCCTTCCCTTGGACACGTCAGTGATATTTCCGTGCGTAAATTTCGTCGACACTTCCGATTGGTCGACGCCTCTTGAAATTTTACTAAACGTCAGCTTTCAAGCAAGACAATGACGGACGATGAATTCGTCTCGTGAAATAGACAAGGAAAGAAGAAAACTTCGGCAAGTCTTGGCGACATCTTTAGGATAAAATTATAATTTTCAGCTTTCACGATGCTACATATACGATGTATATTCATATGTACATCCATTTGTACCGGCAATATCATTTTGTTATTAATTCCCGATGAAATTTAATAAATAAAGGAAATTGGTACTTTTACATTGAATTAAGGATTATCGACACGTCGTTGCAGCTTATTTAATGCTATTAAAAAAAATACTCTACCGTAGAATTGTCATTTTCGCCAGCCATGTTGTTTCAAAATTAGAACATGTAGATGAAGTATTTCTACTTTGTATAATTTCAAATCATGAGAGAGATGTTAGCAAGCCAAACTAGTTCAGGATACGGTAATTCTTTCGTTAACAATAATGGAGATATCAACAGCAACAGTACAAACGACAATAATGCGAGAAGATATGCCGTACTTAGTACAGATTGGATATCTGCAATTGGAGAAGAACTGGGAATGTATCCTTTACCAGACTCTTTGTTAAAAAGACTTGCAGAGGATGCCTCATATCGACTCAGAGAAGTTCTACATGTATATACATTATTATTATATTTGGATTATTATTATATTCTTTATTAAATTTATCCTGAAGATATATATGTTTGTAACGTAATGGTAAGTTTAAGTAATGTAAGAGTAAGTCTAAGTAAAGTCAACTTTTAGAAATGTGTAACAAGATTAAAACACAGCAAACGGAAACGTTTAACATCTGTGGATGTGAACGCTGTGATTACCAATTTATGCGATGTTGATCCAATATTAGGCGCGCCAGAATCTATGCCTGAATATCACACAGAAGCAAAGGTCTTCGTTCCTAATGAACGTATTATTAATCTAGTACAAAAAATTAATGATCCAGTTAATATATTACAAAGTAGCGTACCATTTATTCAAGGTATATACTTTTATTATTTCTATTAATTTGTAATCACGTACTAACACTGTTTGCTGTACTGATATATTCTGTTTTATAGAATCAGAAATATGTGATATAAGACTCACAGAAGCAAGAAATAATTATGCAAAACGTGCATTAAAAACATTATTCAATGGGTCACAGAAAACATTTCAGGTGTGATAAATTTAATTTATATAATTTTTACAAATTATATTGTAAATACATAAATAAAAGTTCCTCATAAATGTTATATATACATATATATAATTTATAGGTTTTAATTAATGATTGTGCCACTAATCCTCATTTGAGTGGAGAGGGAGTAATAGATAAATTAATGTCTATTGCTAGATCTATGATAATTTCGAATAATATACAATATACCAGAGTATCAACTCGAACATGTCAACTTGTTATTGCAATTGCAAGCAACAGTGAGGCTGTTTATCCATACCATTTAACTTCGGTAATATTTTTCAGTAAGACATGTGAATAAGATTATGTGAATTATGCTAATTGATTTATAAAATAATATTTTGAGACCTTCAATATATATTTTTTTATTACAGGTTGATAAACTCACTGAATTGCTATTGGAATTACTTTTAGGACAGAATTTCATAAATCCAAATCTTGAAGCACTCTTTAAGGAATGTACACTAAAATTAATGCTTCGTTGGCCATCTGTTGCTGATAAGTAAATAAATTATTATATATTTAGATGTTATTCGACAGTGATGGAATTATCATAAAATTGATTTTTATTGTTAAAAGATATATCTCCACATTGGAGAATATGCTCTTAAAGGAAGAAAAAATAGATATAAATGGTAATAAGAAAAGAATAATGACTATGGAGTTATTAGCTAGTATTCAACCTTTAATACTTTTCCAACAGAAGATAGACTCTCCACTTTCTGTACATAATGTTTTAAAATTTGCACTACCCGGTTCTGTCTTATGGCAAAAAATAGCTGTAAGTTAATTTTTTATATTTCTTACATATATATTTTCAGTACTAATATACTTTTTAATTGTAGCTTAGTATTTGTGCTCTTATACGGTCACAAGCTTATGTCTTAGATATTGAACCTTTTATAGAACATTATGGAGATTCTTTATTACCATATTTACCATTTCATTATAAGAGCACTGTAAATGTGTATAAAAAGCCGATTTCTCTTCCTATTACTATCAAAAGTAAGATAAAATACGTTGAAGTTAAGTCTGTAAGAAAACAAACAGCATTCACCGATTCTACACTACGAGGTCCACGGCGAGAAATAAGGTATATAATTTTATTTACGTCTAACGATTGAATAGAATATTTTCGTATATATCTTTCTATATTGCAATACAATTTTAGATTTGCGTTCGCTGGTGGACGACCGGTACCTCCTAGTAATTTAAGACGAATTACTTTGAGAGCGAATTATCAAATATTAAGAAGCGAAGTAAAAGCTAAGTTTGCTTCAGTGGCATCACGAAGGCTGTTAGTACTTAGAGATAAAAGAAGACCTTGTGATACTTATAATCTAGTATATAGCTATTTGTAAATTTGTATATTTGAATATATTTGACTTAATTAATAATTTTATGGATGGTCTTTGATATAAACAAAAATTATTTTTTAAAAGGATTCTATTTTGTTTCAAAATACATATAAACATTGTACTGTTTTCTCGTTAAAGCGAAAAAACATTATTTTGTATTTGTATATAAAATTTAAGATTTGTTATTTATAACTTTACTTGTAGCAGTACGTTTTTATAACGTCTCCAGTATATTGTTAAAAGCTATAATAAGATATATTTATTAAATTAACAATAAAGACTGAAGCAATGACTGATCTCAGGAAAACTGAATTCTCTGTTAAAGACAGTCTTGTAATCCTTGCGGTAATACACTACGTGGCAATACATACGACTTTGTCATACATGTAGTCCGAGTATGCATTCTTATCGGTATCTGAAATAAATAGTTTTAACATTAGTATTACTTTTTAATATTGTTCCAATTTTAAAATACATACTGCAGCAAGCCATCGTCGACTTAAAATTCTATTTCTATAAAAAAGTAAAGAAGAATCCATTTCAATGGCAACAACTTTGTCCTAAAAAAATTAATTTTTTGTACATTAAAACAATATTTAGATATCAAATAAAAATACCAACTCTATTTCCCCCTATATATATATACATATTCTTTTATTGATGCTTTTTACAGAATTTAAACTTATTTAATATTATTTAAATACTGTTCCAATAAATTGTTACTATTATTATACTATAACTAATAAATACTATATTATTATATATATAAAAGTCGTTGCTATATTGAAGTTGTTGCTGAGTTTTGAAAAATGATCAAAATTAATCGTTTAAATTTTATAGTATTACTTTCAAAATAACTTTTAATTCGTATATCATTGAGTTGGTATTTAAGGTTTCTAATTTTGTTTTGCCAGCTTTTAAAAATACGTACTTTTTCCAAAACTTCTAATATTTTCGTCCAGTTATTCTCATTTTCATTCTTATTTTCTGAATAAGTTTTATTCAGATTCCCATTTGCACCAATAGTTTCATTATCTTCTTCAGTTTCTATTACAATATTTGAATAACTTATTTCGTTATTATTTTGAGGGATGAAACTAGCAATAAATACATTGTTCTCATCGGAAGTATTTGATTTTGTCAATTCTTGGTCAAGTGTAACTTTGACAACTGTATCATCTTTGTTCGTGAAGTGTACCTTTTGTAGTGGAGAGTTAATGAAATATTTTGAAGTAGCCAATTTTCTACGTTCTGCAAATAAAATTTTGTACAAAAAATAAAAAAAAAAAAAAAATAGACGAAATGTTATACTTACTGTACCTTATCCAGAATGCTTTTACTTTGTTAGCATATCTTATACGATAATTCCTTCTATATGATTCCAATTTAAGAAAAATAAATTCTGTTAAAAATATCATTTGCTTTCCAAAATGAACCTGTGTTTGTAGATCTTTTTGAGATGCAACTGACTCCAGAATCAGTCTACATTTGTAGAGATCGATCGTTTCTGTTAAATATTTTTATTTTATATTTTTCTTTCATATCTCAATAAACGAACAAATATCTGCACTACTTACTTGCAGGTTTTCTGAAATAACGATAATAAAAGTCTTGATAATGCAAGCGAAAAGGATATTTACATTTAGCTAAAGGTAGAGCATCAAAAATGCCAATACATGCTAATTGTTTTTGAAAGTCTTCTCGGTCCCATTCATTGTTTATCGATCGACTGAAAAAATTAATTATTAAATACAACGATAGGAAAATATAGGAAAATAGTTGTAAAAAAATATATGTTACTTTGGTTTAACACATCGTACGTAATGCAGATCACATTTGCTAAGTTCCTTAATAAGTGTATCCATATTATATTTTAATTTAGCTAACATAGTCCTTTTTGTAGTAGATGTTTTTACGATACGTAAGTATTGTTCCTCCCCAAAATTCATCAAGGAACGAAGAAATTTATTTTTACTTGCACTGAAAATTAAAGAAATTTCATTCGGAACCTATAAAAAGTTTTGAAAATTATTAATAATGTTCATTCTAAAATATATTTAATATAGTAATGTTACTATGATATAATAATGTTCATTGTAAAATATATTTAATACCTTATCTGTATTTTTAGACATTAAATCGTCTATGGAATATGCAACAGGCCTAGAATAATGTTCTATAATGAAGTTTTCTCCTTTTACGCTTAAAAATTTTCTCTGTGTATTGTGTAAATTTTTGCAAGCTAATTGAATCATTGTTGATGTATCAATCGCTATTGGTGATTGGCAAACCTATAATATAAAAATTACAATTTTATTGTAATAATAACTTCTATGTACAATTAAATATGAATTTTGTACATACATCATTTAAGGTCAAAAATAAATTTTCTTCAATAATGTTTAGACGTTCTTTGTATAAATTGATAGTATGTAAAGGTACGCAACTTTCAATAAGACCTTCTTCTTTCAAATTATTACAGTTACTTTCTACATAAGTTTTTATGAAATATTGTTGTATTCTTTCATTAGCATAATTTACGCAAAGTTGTTCTATACCATTTTTAGTAAAACATTCAAAACCAAAGATATCCAATATGCCTAAAGAAAATATGCATATATAATTTGTTTAATTTCTAATGTAAAAATATACTGTTATAATATACCAAGCCATTGTGAATACTGTTGTTTTAAAGATAAAGTTTTATTTGCATGATTTAAAATCCAATGGAAAAGAAGATCATACATATGCCTGATTATACTATGTAATCTTTTATGACACGCATCAATAGTAACAATGTGTCGATGATATGGCGTGTGTTTTCGCCAAATACTTTGTGGATTTATAAGAATAGTAGTAAGCAATTCCATGATAGTTTCTTCAGTTAAAGAACTAAGATTACAAGTATTTTTTACAGCTTCCTTTGATTCTGTAAATATGGTTGTATAAAATTCCTCATTTCTATGTTATGTATATAAAATAATTTACACAACATACTATTATTATTAAAATCAATTACACATATTTCACCATCCTCTTTAAATTTAATATTTCCCATATGAATCAATAAAGCAAGAACTTGAAAAATATCACTTTTCTGATCAAGTTTGAAATCCAATGCATCTAGTGCCTTTAGAGTATCTTGGAAACTTTCTTGAAAATACTTTCTTTTATTATAATCCGTGACGTTTAATACATCATAATATTTATCTTTAGATAAGTAAAAACTTTCAAGCTCTGCCGACGACAATCCAAATATCATCTGAAATATATTTTTTAGTATTTCTTACAGATATGTTTAATTACATAGAAATAAATAATAAAAAATATAAATCAGACCTGATAAAAAATTTGAAAATTGTTTGCACCTCTTGTTACTCTACTTCTTTCCAAAAGAAACGAATTAATAGTTGCACCAGAAATAATTCCACTTCTATAATGAAGCCTTATAAGTTGCCCATGTCTTGAACTTACTTCATTTTTTTCAGTACAGGCAGTTGTAAAAGTAGATATTAAATGACAAGCATCTGTAATTCTTAGCATAATATTGAATGCACAATCCCCTTGAGATAAATGTACTGACTTTTTATTAATGTTACTAAGAAAGTCTAGACACTTATAAGCATTAAATGTTTTTCCTGTTCCTGTTTCTCCGCTTATAATAATTACCTTAATACATGATGTACAGATAAGTTAAAAAAAAAATTAATTTGTTAATTTTTTAATGAATTTTCTACCTGAGAAGTTTGTCCAATTTCTTTTATAAGATTATAATGTGCCTTAGCAGCAATAGCAAATATGTGAGGACTTGCTTCAGATGTATTGATATATTTATCAAATTCTGAAGAATTGTACAAATCAGATGTTGATACTTCATTATTAGGATTTAATGTCAGGAGTAGTGAGCCAACCCATGTATAAATTTGACTCCGTTGTAATCTTTGAAAAAGAAAATCTATAACTGAGAAACATTATTTTTAAAATATTTTCTGTCTAAATAATGTATGTATGTTATTATTTCTTAATATTTAAATCTTATATAGCAAATATATACATACTGACATCTTTATCTTCTGGTAAAGCACTTAAATCATTAATGAAATCCCATTCGACTGGGGAAATTGACTGCTGCAAGATACATATATTTAACATGTAAGAACAAATAATATAAATAATATTTTAATTAATGACAAACCTCTATTGCAGTTAGCATAACGTTTCGTACAACTGTCAATGGTAATAAGACTAATGATATAAATGAAACAATGTTGTCAGAAACAGATATTTACATGCTCAAGGTCAACAAAATTAACATATCTGTCTCTGTCCGGATTTTTCAAAATTATAAGTTTTGCGCGTTATAACGTAATCTATATTACAAAACAATGAAGTTAGGAATATCAAATGTTTTTATATTATTATTATAAACAAGTGAATTTGCGTATGAATCTCTTTATTCAAATACATTAAAAAATTATATTACAAACAATCTGTTTTAAATGTAACTTCAAAATCATTTGCCTTAAAAAAGAATTTATGTTTAATTGATTAAGGACACTTTTCTCCCATTGCTTGTAGAAACTTTCTGTTGTCTTCAATAAGTTTTTCTAAACGTTCTTTTGTAGCCGACGTTTGCTTCTGTGTAAGTTTACGTGTTGCAGATTCGATTGCCACTCGA
This sequence comes from Tetragonula carbonaria, assembly GCA_032399595.1. Classification (NCBI taxonomy): domain Eukaryota; kingdom Metazoa; phylum Arthropoda; class Insecta; order Hymenoptera; family Apidae; genus Tetragonula; species Tetragonula carbonaria. The sequence goes on from JAUCRC010000020.1 coordinate 1,612,810, forward strand.
TAGCCAGTAATATTTTGGAAAACTTTTATATGTCTATCTCCAGCGACTAAAATATATTCTCCCACAGCATCAAAAGTTAGGCACGTAATAGGTCCTGTAACACGAGTATTATATGAATATAGAAATGCAAAAAGTCAAATGATAAATTACACAATGAAATAAAAAAAAAATGAAACCTAGAAAAATATCTTCTATAGTAGCATCCAACAGGCCAGTAATTGTAGAATAAAAACTTAACGAAGATCCATGAGCTATCGCTAACACTTCTGTATTAGGAGATAGCGCAATATTAGCCGTTGTTGTATTTTCCCATGGTCCAGTTTGAAGTAAATGAGGATCTTCTCCTTTTTCGAATTCAACTATTAACATAAATCGACAAATGTAACAATCAGGCACGAGGATAATTTTCGAAAAGTATAACTCGGTTTATCTTCTTACTTTTTGTGTCATATAGACGATAAGTTCCATCTTTCGATACGGTAGCCATACAACTACTATCAGCACTAAAAGTAAAATCAAGTATTCCAGATGAGTGACCACCAAGATCAAAAGCTTTTGCTACTTGTTTGAATTCTCCTGACTTACTGAATATTACTTCCCACATGTTTGCGTCTGGAGTAAATCCTAAATAATAAAATATCGTTAATATAATATAGTGTAAGTCTTAAATGACAAAAGATTATTATTACCGGATGTGCCGATAAAACGTCCGCAGGGTGATATTCGTGCTCGGTAAGTTGATCCAAGATGCAATTCTATAGTTGCAAGCACTTGTCCTTTAAGATCCCATACTACAAGATCATTTAGTTTGCTGCATGTAATAATATATTTCCCTGTGGATGCAATATCCATGCCAACAACATCTTCGGTATGCCGCTGAAATATTAATAACAAAAAAATATGAAACTTACCGTATAAAAAAACAGTATTTTACAGAAAAAAATTTAGTAGGTACCTTCGAAAATTCTAAAGCTTTAATTGCTGAAGCTAAAGTACTATCTGGTTTCTTGGAGATTTTATAAACTTCGATAGTATTTGCTACAGCTTTATGTATGAGGAAGGCTTTGCCGTCAGGAGACCAGCGTACTAAAGTCGCATGATCGAATTCTATATTAACACGTAGCGATCTCTTTTCTTTTACTGTCAATTCTTTCGTGTACCATAACAGAACAGTTCTATCTGAAAAATCATAGATTACAGTTTTACAATTTATTTTAATCAAAAGATATAAAGCAATCCTGACAAGGAAAGGATTAGGTAGGAAAGATTAAATAAAAAAACACATTTAATTTATTATAAAGTTTCTGTATTGAGCGAACAATTTAAAATTCTTAAAATTTTACAGCAATTGAAATAAATTTAATGGAGTATAATAGGATAGATACAAGTTTTATGCTTTTAAACCAATCAAAATCTCAAGATAAACCTACTATCTTCTATATCTTAAATACATTAATTAAATTAATTACACTAGTTATCTTAAATTACATAATAAGCTACGAACAATCAGTTCAAACTGTTCAACGTTTTCTGCTTGGTGGTGGCATAAGATCAGAATCATCTTGCAAAAATCGATGCCTATTAATATAATCTAAAAGTCGATCGGTAGTTATGGGTTTTATAATACTTTTGCATACAGACTGAGCTGTATTGTACGAATTAGGAAATGATTTATCAGTTCTTTCACGCATGAACATCCACTGACCATTCTCAAATTTACATTCAATTATTGCATTATTTAATTCTTTTATCTGTTTATTCACTTTCATTTTGTCAAAGGGCTCTTTCATACCGCCTACATACAGATATCCAACTTTTTTTGGAAGAATTCCCTCTCCAGATTCTGTGATTATCTTTAATCTAAAATCAACAGAATTCTGCGATAAGGGTTTCCATTTTAAAACGTCTGATGAAGGTCCTGGATAATAAGGTTCTTTAGCAGGTTGAAATATCAAACCATCAGGTTCATGACCAAGTTGCTTAGCAAATTTATCACTTAATAAATTAGCTGCTTGTGTTATATCCCAAAATTGTTTCAATCGAACTGAAAAAGGTTCGATTTCTTTTCTCAATTTTCCTTCTTTCATTGCTCTATGTCTACCGGCTACAATTTTCTGCTCAATGATGCAAAAACGATCAGGATAGAATGGCAATTTACTAACATCTTTGCCATCGTACATTACTACATCATAAACTAAGTATCTTGGATATTCTTTACCATCTGCTTTATCAATCACCATTTCCTATAAAATTACTTCTATCAATAATTAATTCAATAATTTAAAAATTCAGAAATCTTGTAGAAAAGATATGAACTTACACCATCCAACAATGTATCTTTAAGAGTTCTAGATATGTCTCTTGGATGTGGGAAAGTCATTCCGTTAACTTGAAATACGCTATTATCTCTATCTACAAAATAAATTTCCCCATCTGCTTGAATCATCATCATATACCTAAGCAAGTAAAGTCAATACATTATAAAGTTGTCTTCAACATTTTACCATCTTTGATATTTTAAGTACATTGCTATCTAACCTGGTGCCATCTGCTTTCCATGAAACTCTATAAGGTTTCTCGTGTAGCAGCCTAATATTATCTTCATCCATAGAAATTGGTTGGGAACCTGGAAATCCAGTTGATTTCCAAGAACAAATATCTTGAACACACCTCTGTATACCACTTAATTTCCTGTCGTCCACGATAGGAGCTACTCCAGGTATACCAGCCATAAATACTGGATTCTTGTTGTTAAATTCGCGTTTCCTCTTCTTATTAGATACATCTTGATTATAATTATTACTGTCTGTACTAGGACCTTCATCCGTATCCTGTACGTTTGAGTCGTCATATTCTAAACACCACGCGGGTCTAGGAGCCGGATCAGGTGCATCCTCCACGTCGTCATATCTTCGGAAGAGTTCTTGAATATAGTCAGCTTTATATATGCCTGGTGGCCTTGCGGCGGAAAACTCTACTAAACCAGCATCGACGCTAGTTCCATCAGTTTCTACTAAATAACTAATTATAAGGAAGCCAGTTCTATTGAAACCATGCGTGCAATGAACACCGATAACCTCCAACGGGTTGTACGATATAAAATTCTTACAAACTCGTACAAAAGTTCTAGTCTGTTCCTCAGACGGGGTTTCACCATGACCTCTGCATGGTAACTTCAAATACTTGCAACCATAAGCTTCTAAGCTTTTCTTGTCGTAGAATCTCGTGGTGTTGGTCAAGTCAATCCATAGGCCTAGCTTTATTTTCTGACTCTTCAACGACGCGAATAACATGTCCACTGTGAAACGGCATTCTTCTGGCACTTGGCTGTCAAATGCAGATGACAAAGGAGTTTTGAATGCGAGAAATTTATTCTGAATCAATTTCACTGCTTTCCGTGGACAATGAAGCCACCGTGGTGGAATTGGCCCTTTGCTTTCGTTTCGGCTTGACATTATAATTTCTAGTTTCTCAATCAACTTCTATAAGCACACAACTCTGATAAACACACAACACGGAAGCATGAAAAATGCAATACTATAACCTATATTGCTCCAAGCACATTCGTTTCGTTTATCTCATTGTACACGTGTAACGAAGCTAATTTTTCCGAATTTGTTATTTACGCTATAAACTTCACCACATGAATATTTAATATATAATATATAATATAAATTATATAAATTCTGCGTTAGCATATACTCGTAACGTTTGCTATAGATGCACAGCTGTTACTAGCGTCCACTAGGCGCCATTACAGGTTCTTGCGATTTCGATTTTCCGCAAACTTCTCAACAAGTCGATGGCACGGCTCTCGATATTCGATAGAATCGACCTGATTGTCCCCTGATTTAAATTCAAAAGTCTGAATGTTTCGATTCAAGACTTGACGTTTAAATTTGAACACTTGCATTTTTATATGTAAATTTGGTGCTAAACTTTCGATATTCTGCGTTTTAAATCTACCACGTAATACGTTTTCTTGAACTGGTACTGTTGTAAAATGCACGCTTAATCCGCGTGCAGATATTAATCGATGCCTTTTCAATCATGAGATCATTGATGATTAATTCTTTCGCCTGAAATATGAAATGTAACGAGGTTTGCTCATTAAACACGTGCTTGTAAAGAAAGAATAACTTGTACTCTTGATATTTCGTATATCAGTGACTTCATAGTATCTGAACTAGATAGATAATCTAAGTAATAGTATCCAATATTAAATACAAAGATTTAACTTGATGAGAAACTTTCAAGATCATTAAAAAATATATTAATCAGTATATCTACAGTTAACTAACAAGAACTAGTAGTCGTTCCTTCTTTTTTCTTTTGCCGCTAAATATAGTCTATCTTTTAAAAATATATAACGTACTTATATATTACTATATAAATAAACACGTGATATTTTTTTGAAACATATTCATTCTCGATAATTTTATAGTTTTAGAACGCAGTTTAATAAGTATGTAATATATATTATATTATATTTATTATATTATATGTTATATATTATATATTATATTATATATATATATATATATGATATAATATAATATAATAAATATTTCATGGAAAGATCATAGATGCATGGATCTTGAAACGATATAAATATAAATATATAAATATATAAATATATGAATATATGAATATATGAATATATGAATATATAAATAAAAAAAAATATATATATATTATTGTATACGCGTATCGATTGAAAATCAATATAATGTAATAACACGAGTATCGCCCTCTCGGTGAACTGAAATATATAATTGTCGTAGATCGTACAAATGGAAAAGCAGAGCCCTGTCTCGAGTTTCTCGGAGAAAGCGCGACCAGGGTGTGCACAGAGAGTAGCACATTGCAATAAAGCGCTACTCGACGTTAATATACGAGCAGCTAAATATAAGTTGTTCCCTAGTGATTCACCCACGCGTTCGATGCGCGATGCGCGTAAATTTTTATCAGCTGAACGTAACTTTTCTCAATATTATCAAATCATGAATTATCGATCGACTTGCGCGATTCATTGTTGATTTTCAACATTTGAGTAGTCACGACTCGCAATTTTAAACGTTAAAATTAACACGTCCGAGGATTACGTAGCTGCACTCGAGATAACACGTTTCCAATCGATCGAGATAACGTTCGATCGAAGTTGGAAGATTAACACGGAATCGTGAAATTTCAGCGGTGAAACGTGAACTTTTATGTCAATGATCTGAAACATCTCAATTATCTGCAATAGCTTTCTGGATGACGATAAACACAGTTTTCACTAACGTTGTAACATTTTGTTTCGAATTCTATCTTAAAACAGCATAGACATTTATACGAGCACGTATAAATAGGTTCGTGAATGATTTATTAAAAACAAATTATAATAAAAATGCAAATTGTTAGTGATTTGATTCGTCGTTCAAACATGATAAAATTTTACGTCACTTTGGTAAACGAAACGAAGTACGTTGGAAATAGATCACGAATAGTTTTGTAACAAAGGAACGAATAATATTTGCTAATTGAATTTAATTAATTATTAATTTGCACAATCGGTGTTTTTATCAGTATATTTTAAATATTTCATTTTAAATATTTTAAATATTACTGAATTTTAAAATACAAAAAAACGAGAAATTCTGATCGATCATCGTTGTTTACGTACGTGTGTGATTGAACAAGTACGTATTATTTCTCGGTAATGGATAGGTCGAGGAAGACTGCTTTTCTGACCCCCAACATCGTCCGATATTATATCATCGGTGAAAGATTTTTGCTCGTGGGGGGCAAAGAAAAAAAAAAAAGAAAAGAACTTACGCAACGTTAAGAGTTAACACGTGCTAGGAATTAATTAATGTGCTGAAGGTTTTTAACGCGTCTCGTTGGAGCTACACGCAGAAAATCGACAGAAGAAGTGTAATACGTAGAGACAAGAAATATAATAGTAATATGAAAGAAGTTCAGCTCATTTAACACTTTACCGACCGATAGCGGTAAGTAATAAACGATTAATAGGCTACCGGTCGGTAAAATGTTAAAATATATAAATATATTATCATACGATATCAACACTTTACCGACCGATAGCGATAAGTAATAGACGATTAATAGGCTACCGGTCGGTAAAATGTTAATATCGCATAATAATATATTTATATATATATTAATACATGATATTACCGGTCGGTAAAGTGTTCAAATATATAAATATATTATCACACGATATCAACACTTTACCGACCGATAGCGGTAAGTAATAGACTACCGGTTAATAGGCTACCGGTCGGTAAAATGTTAATATCGCATAATAATATATTTATATATATTAATACACGATATTACCGGTCGGTAAAGTGTCAAAATATATAAATATATTATTATACGATATCAATACTTTACCGACCGACAGCGATAAATAGTAGCGGTAAGTAATAGACGATTAATAGGCTACCGGTCGGTAAAATGTTAAAATATATAAATATATTATTATACGATATCAAACCGGTCGGTAAAGTGTTAACATAAGCAGATGCTCTCTCTAATATGGCAAGTTAGTAAATTGATGCAACATCCAATCCAACGTTTCGCAATTCACAAAACAAACGACGGAGCCACGTTCCCGTCTTCCGTTTGATTTCTCAATCGACAATGACCTACCTTCGGAATATTTAATGTCGTCGTCGTCGTTTAGCGAGCCTATGACGAAAAAAGAGTTTCTTTTTCTTTTTTTCTTCTTCTTCTATCGACGAGTATAGTCAACGAAAATACACTGTTTCGCCATGATGTTTTATTCCTCTTCGTTCGTCGAATTATGATCGGATCACACGCACAAGCATGAGCGGATTTTTCATCGTCGGCAAGGACTTGGAAAATTTTTTCAAAGTAGGACAGTCTCTCGCGTAATTACCTCAGTCAATAGCAAGAGATTAAATATGCAAATGATTCAAGTTTTGCTAATGCGACGAATGAAAAAGATCTTTTCAATCTGGCGAAGATCAAAGAGTAATTGTGTCTAGTCTGATGATCTAATGATGGAATTTTACTCTGTCCTCCGTTGAAATCATCTTAAATCATACAATAATAATAATAATAATAATAATAATCATCATCATATAATAATAGTAATAACCATCTTGAAATCATATATATATATATATATATGATGAATATTATTATAAGATATATATATATATATATATAGTGATAGTTTCCTTCCTTGTTCTCATAAAACTGAAGCAAACCGCTTTCATATATAATTTTCGTCTTTTTCGCGCGCAGTTATCAGTTAAATATTCCTGCAGCTATAAACATTCCAACTATGTCACCGATAATAGTAGAATCAATGATCGCTGCTAGCTTCCATCTGTATTTTTTTCTTTTTTTTCTAAAAGCGCGTGACCGAAGCATTATACGCGAACGTGATGCTGTGACGACGGGAAGAAAAAAACACGCGGTCTCGATTTTTAGACGGGGGAATTTTATTAATTTTAATTGAAACTTTCTTGTGGTGTACGACGCGATATCGAAATACAGAGAGCTGGAGAAAGTTCTTCGCTGTTCGTCCCTCGCGTCTCTCCACGTCTTTCTTCGCGGAGCACCGTAGAAAAACGCTTCCTCCTCCTCGGAGGAGGCCTCCACAGCTACCCACGCGCCTTTATCCGAGAGAAAGAAAGTTGTTGCGCCGCACGAAACATGGCGATTTTCTCTGCAAGTAACCTGCTACTATCTCCGCCGACATGCCCTGATTAAAGCAGCATCCTCTCTTTTTCATCTCGTGATTCTTCGTGGAGCTCGTTCGATCGAGAACGATTTGAAGGCCAGGCGGCACGATCGCGCTGAATTGTTACGCTATTTTATTTTATTTTATATTTTATTTTATATTTCATTTTATATTTCATTTTATATTTCATTTCATTTTATATTTCATTTTATATTTCATATTTTATATTTCATTTTATATTATATTTCATATTTTATATTTTATATTTCATTTTATATTATATTTCATATTTCATATTTTATATTTTATATTTCATTTTATATTATATTTCATATTTTATATTTTATATTTTTTTTTTTTTTTTTTTTTTTTTTTATTTTATATTATTTTCATATTTTATATTTTATATTTTATATTTCATTTTATTTTATATTTTATTTTATATTATTTTATTTTATATTATTTTATTTTATTTTATTTTATTTTATTTTATTTTATTTTATTTCATTTTATTTTATTTCAATTCAATTCAATTCAATTCAATTCAATTCGATTCGATTCGATTCAAATTCAATTTAAATTCAACTTAATTTTATTCTACTTATTTTATTCTATTTATTTTATTCTATTTATTTTATTCTATTTTATTCTATTTTTTTGGTCACGCTTTTGAACTAGGATGAGTCACGAATGAATAACGAGTTGTTGACTCATCGTCGAGGATTTATTCGACGAATAAATCTCAGACGAATCGAAACTGGTTCTGGAATTTTGAAGGTTTTCCCCAATTTCCCAACAAAGAGACAAATGAGAGAAATCTGTATCGAGTACGCTCGATTCAAAAAGAAACGGTTTCGGTATATTTTGGAAATTTTGCAAGACACTTTCAAATCATGTTCTCGAAATGTCGAAGAGAATTCAGAATACTCTATTCTATTCACAATACAGGATATAATATTTCGTATAATATTTCCAGTTATGCTTATGAATTTGATTTCTGAATTCAACAGACTCGAAATGTGTTCCCGAGGTCTTCGCGAGGCCAGTGACGAGTTTATCTAACACGCTTTAGTGTTACATTTAATACTAAGGAGCTACAACTATACTTGATCCAAGTATGATAACGTTTGATGATTCTTGCGAATACACTTACCTGCATAGGTGATAACGTAATCATGAAGTTTGTTGTTGAGTAAGAGAAAGATGCAACAATTATCTGATTATTTCACGTTCAATCATGAATTTATATGATCCTCTAATTTGTACATTCACGATATTAGCACAAGGGGGGGAGGGGGATTCAATCAACACACATACTATTCTTCAGATAGTATGTGCCTAATTAATTGTCAAAACGATCCATTTAGTTCCAGACAATTGATTCGATAATCAGTTTCTAACCGAAACATCTAATATAGAGCTGCATCTAGTATTTACGTTGCTCGTTCACAAACAGAGAGAGAGAGAGAGAGAGAGAAATTTCTAATTTAACTAATAATCTCTTATATCGTTTTTTTTTTTTTTTTTTTTTTTTTTTGTTGAAATGCATCAACTCAAAAAAGAACAACGCAACAACTGCTTAATCAAATTGATCATTACTGGCAATCGATTTCTAGATGACTAAGATCGACGCACATGTGAAAATCTGTTGCTCGATTCCTCGCAATTGCATTCCTTCGGATCTAAATTCATGGAATTTGTATAAATAACATGAAAGGGATCAATGGAATTATAAAGCATCCTACGACTTCCAATTGCCGAATTAATTGCAAACAATGGTACAGTTTTTGTTCGTTCTTTGGTTCGTTCTCTCGTTGATATTCGTCAGAATAAAAAGTCCAAGATCCAGAGAGATCATGGTCGCAGAGATCTCGCATGGCGTTGCCAAGTATCTTTGTCCTTTTCCTCTTATAATTCGACTCCGAGGTCATCTTCTAACACGTCCGCGCGTTGAAATCTCGAAAACGGAGATCGGCCGACCGATCGTTCACCTCGAGTGTCCGCTTCTTCGAGGCAAAAATCGGCAAAAGTTCAACAACCGAGAGCGTACCGGCATGTACTGTCGTTAAACAAGAGCTTCGACGAATCAATTTAAAGGAAGAGTAATAAAAATTTGTCGCAAGTTTCTTCTGCCAAGTGCCAGCGAACCGATAGTCTGCAACATCGACCATAATAATAACAATAATGACACTTACTTACGGGACATTTTTCTGGAAGAAGAAACATCACTCGGAAGTGATATCGATCATAGAAACAACGACAGGCGAATTACGAGAGTTCTTTTTTTCTTTGTATTTTAGAAAGAAACTGTAGCCATGCACGAACTTGTCGCGTGTTCGGTTTTCGTTCGAATAAATATTTCAACACGCATTGTGCTCTCCCTTGACGATAATGCCTGACCGATCCGCTGACCGATCGTTTCACAAAGATAGAGACGGAGGACCATGTCATTTCGAAACGTGGAATTAGATATCTCGAGGGAAGTTTATCAAAGCCACGAAGGGAAACGTCGCATCGCGTACGTTTTTATCGACAGAGCTTACGCAACGAAATCGTGTAATAATCGTCCGTTGATGCAATAATTCCGTGCCTCTAGAATTTTGTTTTCTCGCGACAAAAATCGTTTCCCGGGAATGATTGAGAACATTTCTGCGCGCGATTCTAGATAGATCGACAGAATTATTCCATTTCCATGCTATATGATATAGATATTTCCAAGATATATGATACAGGTATTGATCTTCTTGCGAAGAACAATTCGAAGAGACGATATCGTCGATATCAAATCGTTTATCATCATTCTGCAGTTGCAAATTTATATAGCGTTTCGAAGATCGTTCGCGAAAATGGTCGTCGTTAAACTCATGGCCATCGTCGTGGCGAGATTCACTTCAACGTAAGCGGACGAAGAGGGAATGTGCAATGCAGATGAACATTTGTTATCGCGACCTCGACGTGATGACGAAAATAAAATTCCTTCCCCTTCTTTCTTTTTTTTATCTCTCTTTTTTCACCGGAAGTGATAAACAAAAGTGCGTCGCAGTTGATGACGTATCGCGCCGATCGCGAAGATACCGATATCAAGAAGCCGTAATTTCATCGAAACTGTGAAAACGTAAGTGTCACTTATCCTTAACACTTTACCGACCGATAGCGATAAATAGTAGCGGTAAGTAATAGACGATTAATAGGCTACCGGTCGGTAAAGTGTCAAAATATATAAATATATTATTATACGATATCAACACTTTACCGACCGATAGCGATAAATAGTAGCGGTGAGTAATAGACGATTAATAGGCTACCGGTCGGTAAAATGTTAAAATATATAAATATATTATTATACGATATCAACACTTTACCGACCGATAGCGATAAGTAATAGACGATTAATAGGCTACCGGTCGGTAAAATGTTAATATCGCATAATAATATATTTATATATATTAATACACGATATTACCGGTCGGTAAAGTGTTAAAATATATAAATATATTATCACACGATATCAACACTTTACCGACCGATAGCGGTAAGTAATAGACGATTAATAGACTACCGGTCGATAAAGTGTTAATGTCGTATGATAATATATTTGTATATATTAATATTACCGGTCGGTAAAGTGTCAAAATATATAAATATATTATTATACGATATCAATACTTTACCGACCGATAGCGATAAATAGTAGCCGATTAATAGGCTACCGGTCGGTAAAGTGTTAATAAAGAATAACGTTTCACCAACAAACGAGGCGCGACCTTTAGACAGAGAGATATTCGGCGTATTAAAATTCTATCTCCGATATTTGATCGTCTCTTAGCAAAGGTGTACTTTAGGATAATTGTCACGTGCGATCGTTAATATTCTGAAAAAGAAAAGAAAGAAACGCAATTCGCAACCTCTGCGAATGAGAAACGATTTTTCACTCTGGGAGAAACGTGATAAAAAAAAAAAAAAAGAAAAGAAAGACCGAAACACCTGATCTGCTTTTCCATTGTTTTATCGAAATAAAATATCGTCCGTTTAAACGTTTCGAATTGTTCTTTCGATCCTCTTGATGTCAACCAATCAACCGTATAACTGTAACCGAGCGAATTCGTTTTCTAAACGTATCTCCATATGAAATTTACATACGTCAACGTAACGACGGTAGCTAACGAAACGGAAATACGTTTACGTGTTACATACGTGCCTTGATAACGAGTCGTAACTATAGTCGTCGCTGTGGAAGAGATCATGAGCACGTCCACGTCCAGGACAAAGAGGCACACTTTTTTTTCCGTTTTCTGCGTAAATCGTTTTTTAATACGTGCGATACGCCCTGGATCCAGAATTATACGACACGTGTGTAAATTACGCAAACGATTTCTTTAAGCTGCGAATTGACTTTTCTTTTCTTTTTTTCGCGGAAAAATTGGAACTCGCACCGCGAGTTTACGTGACTTTGAATTGAACGAAAGAAGCACGGGTCTGCTTCCGATCTCGATTTGTGATTTCGATTTCAAGTGAATTCTTGCACGACGAATCGGTTTTTCAATTTCAACCGCGAGATACGTTGATGATTTCTTTATACGTATATACTTTCGCCAGCAGCAGAGAGGAAAAGAGGAAAGGAAAGAAAGCGAAGGAGACGACGAGAGGGCGAATTGTTTTTGGTTTTTGGTAACAGCTTCGAATCAATCCGAATCCTGAAAAAAAAGAGAGAAACGCTCTCGATGAAAGGGACGAGAGCCTCAATTCTCCGTTTTATTCATTTTCTGGAAAATGATAGTGGCGGTCCACTTTCACGAAATGCATTCGTAAATCAATATTCGTTTCTCAAACGATGCTTCCAACTTATCGTATATTCGGGGAAAAAAGTAGGGACACGCTTAACAAATATTTACACTTTAATCGTTCTTCGTTTCGGTCACAATCACAGTATTATCTATCTAAGAAGAAAGAAAAAAAAAAGGTAGAAAAGAAGAAAGAATCGTGCATTAATTTCGCATAATTCACACCATCTTCCACGGTTCTTTCGAATCATTTGCAACGAGAGAGAAGAGAGCCACCTTCACTCTTGTTACCAAGCAAAACGTGAAACGCTTTTCTTTTTCTTTTTCTTTTTCTTTTTTTTTTTGTAGGATTCATTCGCAAAAAATTACGAAAGCGTTATTTCATCGTTTGAATAAAGGAGATCGCGACTAGATGAGCGGCTGTAATAAATTCTTCCTTGCATTCCGACCGGAATATTCCGTCGTTGTGACACACAGTCCAAGCAAACATGACGGATCGTTTTTATCGCACGGTGCAAAACCTTTAAGCTTAAAATGGACAAATACTCCACGATTATTCCACCAACACATTTTCTGTTTCTCTCTCTCTCTCTGGAAATCGGTATCTACCACCGGTCGAAGAACGATCTTTTCGTAATGCCTGCGAGACTGACAATAGCGAGATAAATCGGCTCGCTAATTTCTCTGTGCAACAGCGGAGGAAGGCAGATCGCGAGAAAGAGAAAGTATTGCGGAAGTGAATTTCCGCGATCTTCTAGAAAAACGCGAAAAATTACGTAACGCGTAACCTTTGATGACGATCTGATGGAACCGCCGATCGTCGCGGGTATCGGTTCACCAAAATCGGTTCGCTAAAAATCGGTTTGCTAAAATCGGTTTGCCAAAAATCGGTTCACTAAAATCGGTTCGCTAAAAATCGGTTTGCTAAAATCGGTTCGCCAAAAATCGGTTCGCCAAAATCGGTTAGCCAGAGACGTAGCCATGTCGCTGTGAGCACTTTCGTACATGTACTTTCTTCTTGAGAGTCTCTCGCGTAGATCTCCCTCCCTCTCTCTCTCTCCCTGGAAGAACTGACGTGCAAACGCATCGTGTGATGCGCAAAATGTAAAACGATTCGCGATCTCTTCGTTTTGGACTTTGCACGTACATACATATGTATGGACATGCATGCGCTTCGAATATGCACGAGACGACTAGCCTCACGTGGAATTTTATTTCTTATTGCCTCGCTTATTAAGGCGTTCGATCGACGAGACAAGGCGGATAAAACTTTCCCCTCGGTAGAAAAACGCTTTTTTTTCGAGCTAGCTTAATGAAAGCTTGCGAATGACTCACGAAAGTGGGTGTTCAATCGTCGTTTATCGCGTACGTATAACGACATAAGTATTCTGAAATTTTCTTTTATCAGCGCTGACTAAAAACATCGTCGACCTTACGTCATTATCTTTCGCGTACATATTTCCCGAATTACATGCATACTTGCATATTTCATCAACGCAATTTGTCGTCGTTACAAATGCTAACAGAGAAGTTTCGAAAATGTATTGTATAATACACAAGGTGCGATGGTTCGAATATTTTATCACCTGTTATGCAACGTATTTGGAAATTATACTAACGAATGTTTGCAATGAGTTTCTCCCATCTAACGTATTTATCAAGAATTTATCAAGAATTGCCAATATGGTGGGTTCGGTTTAGGTTAGGTTAGCTTCAATAGACGTTTTAAAAAGGTATCGTAAAATACACGCGACACATTCGTCAAAGTTTCTTTTTCTGTGTAAAGAAACACGAATCGTTGCGCGACTTTTTCGACAGAAAAAATCGAACGTGTAGAATTCAGCACGCCTCTATTTTAATTAAATATCTTAACGTTATGGTATTCAACTTTCTCGCAAACGTTCGAATTTTCCCGCGACACGAAGCGCGCGAAAACCGCGCGAATTAATCTGACGAATTAATAACGCAACACACACGTATCGATCATCCTACGTATTACGTGTACTCGACTAAATTAAAATTTTTCTATCGTTTGATACATTTACATGATACATTTTTTATCAGTTCAACGCGTACGAATCGATAAAACAAACTTTGGAATTCTCGATTGTTCCCCCAGATAGAGATGAACGAAAACTATCAGAATGTTTTTCAGTTCAGGAAAAATTTCCAATGCTTTGTTTGTCAACTTTTCCAGCCACGTGTGTCTTTTATTTTCGCATCGATAATCGACACATCCGCGCGATTGCAGTATGCAAAATCCGGAAATCATTACGAAAGTTATAATTAGCCCTCGTTGTAGGTGATTGAATATGTCGCAAACAACTACGATTACGACCCTCACGTTCTATATTCGCTTGAAATTAGCTCCAACATCGGTGTTTAATTCTCCCCCGGTTAGGTTACGTTTAGGTTAGGTTTACAGAGTTTCTCGAAATTTCTTGCACGACGGTAAGTTTCGTCGCTGCTGTTGAAGCAGAATATTTAACACTTTACCGACCGGTAGCCTATTAATCGGCTACTATTTATCGCTATCGGTCGGTAAAGTGTTGATATCGTGTGATAATATATTTATATATTTTAACATTTTACCGACCGGTAGCCTATTAATCGTCTATTACTTACCGCTACTATTTATCGCTGTCGGTCGGTAAAGTATTGATATCGTATAATAATATATTTATATATTTTGACACTTTACCGACCGGTAATATTAATATATACAAATATATTATCATACGATATTAACACTTTACCGACCGGTAGCCTATTAATCGTCTATTACTTACCGCTACTATTTATCGCTATCGGTCGGTAAAGTGTTAATATCAATATTTTCGAAAATGTTCATGATTAGACTGTTGACTGTCATTTGCAGGGAATTTATCAAGAACTGTTCATCAACTTTAGGGCAGTAGAAATAACGTTGAAGTTATTTTGAAGTTATTATTATTGCATTTTTATTTCAATTTATTATTCGTCTTAACGCATTGTTGTTGACCGATTTGCACTTGCGCTAGCCATTTTGATTTTTGACATACACAGGCTATTGTGAAATCTTTTTCATCGTGTTTTATCGTTAAAAAAAGAAAAAATCATTTTTATTGATATTTAGGCGATTTTAGCGAATTTTCAATGAATTATATGCAGTATCCGAGTGATATATATATTGAAATATATTGCAGTCATGTGGAAATTGATAGTTTATCCAAAACTTATTTATCCAAATTTGCAAGACCTGTTATCGTTACACGTAGGTGATTGCTATGCAGTTTATCGTAGCAAAAGGAATTACCGAAATATACAGAGTTTTATTCAAGTTCGTTCTGTCGTGAAATAAAGTATGTTGAAATTTATTCATATTGTTTCACTTTACATACTCGATTAATAACAGCCGGTAATAGCTTCTGCGCAAAATTGCCAGTCAACAACGCGTTGAAAAACCTGGTTTTAGAACAAACAAGCAATAAAAATAGAGGCGCGTTCCTTCCGTCAGATCTTTTGCTCTAATAAAACCAGATTTTCCTGATATATTATGCGAACAACGACGTAACAAGTTTCCGTGAAATCAAAAAGAAGAACACGGTTGATGCTGTAGAAGATTTATTCAATAAAATATCATCAAACATCGATAAATCGCCCGTACAAAATACAATAATACCTTGTCGATATTCTTCATCTACGTGTCTTCGAAGAGAAAGGGAAGAAAGATCATCGGCCATCGCCGATAGATCGGCGTTTCTTTTCTGAGCAAAGTGAGCAGAAAGCAAAAAAAGAGGGTTTTTCTACGTCGTAGAAAACTTTTTTGCGTCGATGTTTCGTTTCTAAAACTGACTTTGACGATTGACAATCGAAGTGAGTAACAAACACGGGGAGCAGCGAGCGAACTATAATATGAGCTTGAAAACTATCATTAGGACGAGCTTCAAGGAAAGATTGTGGCAGTGTGGATAGAAATTTTCAAATTCTTTTTTTCCTGCGGAGCACCAACCTCGTCAAAAAAAAAAAAAAAGAAGAAAAAAAAGAAAATACAAACGATAATTTCATTTTAATAATTAATAAAAATCCACATCGATGGTAAAACTTACGATGATATAAATCAGAGGAAGGAAGGGTCAGATCTTAAGATTCTTCAGCAACAATAATTATTCGTGCCTAACGATTGAACAGTCTTTACTTCTAACTACGAGTTTCCCTCTTTCTCTCCTTTTTCATTCGCGCGATCCCTTCCTTTTTTATTGTTATACCGATTATTTTCTCTAGTGCTCTTCGATGAGCAGAACGATCCTTTCTTCGTTAGTGTCTTTCGAACGGGAACGTGTTCTGTGTGCAACTGTACCAACAGACCAAAGTTAATGAGTAAATTAAGAAACGAGTACATTGCCATTGATTCACAGTTGCAAGCGAATTATTCCACGACGTGTCGGTGTGCGACCTCGAGAAGAAGAGTCTCCGATGACGACGATGATGATGACGATAATGATGATGGTGATGGTAATAACAATGATGGTGACGATGATGATTCGAAGAAAACGTCGGTACTTCTTCTTCGATCGATCGATTCGAGGTCAAGCTTACTTAACGTACGCGGATTGCTCTCGATCGCAATCAGCATCGGACGATGGAAATAACGAAAGCGTTTGCAATGATTAGCGGACGGGTGTGTGTGTGTGTGTGTGTTCCAGCGTGGAGAAACACGTGACGAGACGAAGGATAAAGTCCGAGGCTGTAAAGAGGAAGAACACGATCGGTGGGAATGCTCTTTTCTTTCGAATCGAAAGAATCGACGAGACAAAGAAGTTACGCCTTTTTTTTCCCCTTTTTCTGTTCGTCATTTATACGCGCTGATCATCGCGCGCGATCGTCGGAAGTGGACAGGGAGTTTCCGGGAGTTTTCGCCATAATGAGAGAATAAAATGAAAGGGGGTGAGAAAGATCGGCGCGGATGAGACAAGGGAGTTCATTATACGCCTCGCACTGTCGTAGCATTTCCATCGTCTCGTCTCTTTGCCGGCGATTCGCTCGCTACGATCGTCGTCTTTTCTCTTGTGATTTTTCCTCCTCCTTTTCTTTCTTCTTCTCCTACTTTCGGGCACGCGTGTCGTTACCGTGGCAGCAGGCTTTCCAGCAATTTCTCTCCCCTTTTCTTTCTCTTTATGCTTAATTCTTTTCTGCTGGCCGACTCTCGCGATAACAAAGAACGACAAAGAAACGAAACGGCGCGACATTGTTTCGACCGCCGACTATTTTCTCGAGTCTCATCCGACGAAATTGCTCCAACAACAGTTGATGATTCACGAAACTTGCCCGGTACGATGTTCTGGAAAAAGAAGAAGAAAAAAAGAACGAGACTGTCAGTCGACGATAACGATACGTTCTCGATAAGAAAGGATCGTCCATTGAAATCGTTCGCGCGTAATCCGATCGTTTCGCCGAGATATCTCTTTCGAAAGTTACGCGCTGCTGCTGCTTTTTTTTCTTTCGAGATCGAAATTCGGCCGAAGCGACCGATGAGATTTCGTTTCCACGAACTCGGAGAGAAAAAAAGAGAAATATTTTCGCGCGACGAGTTCTTGCTCAGAGGCGAAAAAGAAAATGTACTTTTTCTCCAACAAACTTCGGAAAGTATTAAGACTTTATTTTAAGACTGTTTATTTTTTCTTCCTCATTTTCTTCAATGTAACACAGAGTTTTGAGAGGTGCGGAGGAGCAGGCTGATCGAGATGAAAAAAATAAACATTTCAAAGTATAATAGATTTTTTATTTTTCTCTAATATTAGAACGTCAATCGAATGATATGCAAATGAAAAGTAAAATCGGTTTCCTCGACGTACGAAAAAAAAAAAAAAAAAAAAAAAAAAAAGAAGAGAGATGAAGTGAAAATATATAACAAAGCGATCGTGAACGAATCCCCTGGTCGAGGTTGTACTTCTCCAAATACAAATGGCTGCGAAGATTGGAGGAACGTTCTCTTTGTGAGGATGCACAGGTACTTTGTCTCGACATGCGCTCGAATAAATATTACGCTATTTACAAATCGGCGACTCTTACAAATGGCGCATTCTTACGCAGCGAAAGAACATCGGATGACAATATATACGTATTATATAAAGATGCGGGTTTTTACATAAATTAAACAGTAGAAAAAGGAAACTAGAACCGGCAGGACGAACATAAAGCATAAAGTGGCAGAGTGAAATAATTTCGGTTGATGTATTAAAAAAAAAAAAAGGAAAAAAAAATCGATTTTCAAGGCTGATTTCTTTTCACTGCGAAAAGCAGCTTGATCCGGGTTTTTAAGGAAAATACGAAATTCCTGTCGCTGAACACTTTGCCACGTATACTTATTACGACAATATGTATATCGCTATGTACAAAATCATGGAGCATTGTCTGCTGTCTTAATTCGTATATACCGCGAGGCGAAATCGAATGCGCGAGGCTCGTGAGGAAGACTCGATCCTGATTACAGAGATCGAACGTTCCCGCGATCGTTTACACGCGGCGAAACACGTATGAAACACGTTCATTGCGGCATGTATAAACGCGAGACACAACGGACTTATCACGGTCAATTATAAAAATATTGCTTGATTCGGCTCACGTTTCGCTACCATCGCGTCGAAAAATTATCCTCGATAAGACGACATTATCGATGAAGAAAGACGGGCGGAATTTTGCACGCACGCAGCGATTTCTGCCATTTCTGTTTTGCTCGAGAGACACGAACAAGTCGATAGAGCAAGTATTATACTTTCCTTGCGAGAAGATTCTATTCTTTCGTCAATACGACCAAAAGAAAAAAAAAAAAAAAAAAAGAAGAAGTCAAACTTAAGAGCAGAGGAAGAAAAAGAAAAAAAAAAAAAGAAAACCGATTTAATCGCAAGTTATCACATTTCGATCTTCGCGTCCTCGTTTAATAGCATTTTTTTTTCCAGACGTCGTTTTCTGGAAAAAAAAAGATTTAAATGCAAGGCATTATGGAAGCCCGCGCATCAATGACACAGCGTGTCCTCCTCTCGCTCGTACGCGTACGAAAAAACAACGTGGGATGAAATATGCATGAGAGGAGACGCACATACACACTTACACACGTGTATATACACTTATACACACGTGTATATATATATACACACACACACACACACACACACACACACACACACACAGATGTCGAATGTGGTGCTTTACATGATCAATGAAGTATAAAAAAATCGAACGACTAATGCATATGAAAAATGTGTGGTGTGTATGTATATATATATATTTAATCATTAACATCGCTTGCTGAGGAAAATTACTCGAAGATGAGTTATATTGTTTGATATAACCAATTCTCTATCGCCGTCGACTCAAATTAGACTTATTAGGCTAGGTTTACGGCGATGATTACGATCATCATCGCGAATTTTACGAAGAGTTTTTAGCTCTTCTTTTACCTTACATATATATATATACATGTATATACAAATAATAACAGCGATACAATGTAACTTAAATGTACAGTAAATATAACGTGAGTAAATCAACGTCACGACATATAATTTCGAATATACGAAAAAAAGTAAGTCGATCTTTTTCTTCGTTTTTTCTCTTTTATCTCGACGTTTCCGTCGTTAGATATTTCTTCTTTTTTATTATTTTTTTTAATATTTTCCAAACACTTTTACACACTTTCTCATCGAGTCAAGTTACATAGCGAAACGTTATGCAAACAAGGCAAAAAAGAAAATCGTTCTTCGAGCAACGATATGTCGATTAATTGTAAAAATGAAGCGACATGCATCTATCTCTATTCTCCACGATCTGACATTCTGATAGTAGAAATTTCGCTAGAAAAATAGATCTGCCGAATCAAGACCGAGCAACATCTTCGATCGGTGTCGTTCGATGGAGATTCTTTAAAAAAAAAAAGAAAAAAAAGGAAAAGTATAAGAGAGAAAGAAAAAGAAAATTCTGACCGAGTCGACGAAAACGATTTTTTTTCCTCGGCAAAAAACGACGTTTCACTCTCCCGTATAAAATCTCAATTACGTCCTGTTCGCACGAGTAATGAAATATGTACAAATGTGAATCGAAATCCTATCTGTGCGAGTGAAATGTACAGTCCCCGGTGTGCAACGAACACGCTGGATTAAACGAGAGTCCAGGGACCGCACTGTACGCGTGTGATTTCTTCTTTTTTTTTCCTTTTTTTAATTTTTTTATTTTTTTCTCTTTTCCTTTGTATATATGTAACGTATCACAGACTTTACTTGGAAATGAACACTAACGGAAGTTACCCGCGCGCAGAGATCGGATGCGCAACCGACGCGAATCTTCATAGAAGATATCGCTCATCTCGGACGATTGCACGATTCTTTTTTTTTCTCGACCGAATGTGTAAATCCACGATCAAAAAAAAAAAAAAAAAAGAAAGAAAAAAAAGAAAGAAAACAAATTCGGTCGCTCTCGCCACGCGGCGGTATGCCACGTTCGCGACACAACTCCGCGCTAATGATCTTCCGAGATATGGTACTGCACTTTCTTTAATATGAGATCGACTACAGTCCTAGCATCTTCGACGGAGTCGTGTCGCGGTACTTGTATGTCCTTTCGCAGCAGCACCCTGGCCAACGTTTTCAGGCTGCTGCGAAACGGGAAGCCTAGATAGTGCGGGTAGATGACGCACGTATCGACGATCGTCTTGTGTATTAACCTGAGCGCACGGAGATCGTTCTCCAACGCGTGGCCAACGAGTATGGTCTGCGCGTGGATGAAGCTGGTCAAGTCGTTCTGCACATCCCTGAGCGTTTTCGTTACGTTCGCGAGATCGTGCGCGGTGATGCCGCTGAATTTCGTGTTGTAGTCGATCACCTGGTCGTCCGGTTTCACCAGCGTGTCGTACACCACGTTGCCGCACATGTCGACGACGGTGACCTTGACGAGGTCGAGACCGCGACGGGTGAAGCACATCTCGCAGTCGAGCGCGTAGACGCCGTAGTTGCCATCCTCGGGCTCGATCGCCGACACCTGGGTGCTAACGTAATCGTAGAACGGGCCGTTGAAACCCGGTGTCAATCCCGTCCACACGTGCATGATGGCGGTGGTGCAGCCTGGCTCGTCGTATTGTCCGCGGCAACAGTCCCACACGCGGTTCTGCATGTAGTTGGCGCCCTCGTTGCGCAACTTGCCCCAATGATAAGTGCATTGGTCTTCGGTGACGTAGCTGCCGTCCTCGTGCTTCACGTAGAACAATTTCTCACACCTGGCGCATTTCCTCTCGACGATGTACGACAATATACCAGCTTGCTCGTGGCCAGCAAGCTCGACGGCCGAGTTCCTCCTCGACGCTTCCTGGCAAGCGAAGTCGGACGAGCACGTCGACTCGCCGTTGTCCGAGTTCTTGTCGCTGTCCGAGCAACTCTCTTGCTCGAGGTCCGAGCTACCGCTGCTGTTGCCGCTGTCCGCTTCGCTCTCCGCCGTCGTGCTCGAGTTACCACTACTGGGCACGAATTCTTGCGCGTTCGCGTCCAGGTGATGATGCTGCCGTGTTGTCTGCCGGTGTTGTCTCAATGGGAAATGATTGATGATCATCACGGAGCCTGGATAATACGTGCACTGCATCGGATAGCCCAAGCGTGCCAGGTGGTCTTCCGTCAGAGTGTACGAGCGAAGTATCGACGCGAGATTAGCGTCGGTTAACAGCCACAGATCCTTTCTCAGGTCGCTTAGGAAACCCTCGGGCGGTAGCGCCGCACCGTTGGCATTCTTCGTCTGATTGTAGTACCACTGACTTTGAAAGACCTGGTAGCTTGGAGCCGGCAGTCTGACGAACTGACGACGGTGTTGATGGTGGTGTCGTTGCTCGTCGTCGTGAGGCTCGCGTTGCTGCTCCCGTGGATTTCTCGTCCGATTCTTTCGTTGTCGTCTGCTCAAGTTCGCTCCTCGGTCATCTTTCGTTGACTGAGACGCCGACGGCGACGACGACGGGCTTCTTGATTGCGCGACGATCGCGCCGCTCGATCTGGCATCCGGCGACGACGACGTCGTCGTCGTCGTGGCGGATATTCTGGAGGAGCTTTTGCTTCCTGCTGATGTCGTCTTTGCTAATGCCTGATTTCTCTTACATTCGTATTGCTTCCCAGGCTCCAACATTCTTGCTCCCAACAGCATGCCGCAATCTTTATGTCACATAACAAAAAGACATATATATATATATATACGTCAGTTCATCGTCCGATAGCGAGACTTAAAAAGGTCACCTACTGTCGTACTGTTAAAGGGTTTGCCACACACCACGCGCATGCATCTCTGTCCTTTCTTTTTTTTTTTTTTTTTTTTTTTCATTTTCCTAATTGGATCTCCTCCAAGTGTATTCTCTACATACTTCTACGTGTATTTCTCTAATTTTGTTAAATCACTTCGCGACGAGAAAAAACGAGATGAATTTAATCGATCAGAGAGGGGAGAAAGAGAGAGAGAGAGAGAGAGAGGATTTCTTTTCAGCGTGTAATTCAAATAATCGCGGCGTAATCAAGAGTAGTGTATCGGGAGAAAAACTAGCTCGATCTCGGTCTCGCATCGATCTGTGCGTCGCTCTTGACCCAGAGATGTTTCACTTAAGCCTGCTCTAAAGTACGGATTTCTCCTCTTTCGAATTAATCGACGCGAAAGTGAAAGTCGTGCAAAATGCAGGATATATTCGCGTACGGGTTTGCGAGACTGAGAAGCCGAAACAAGACTGTGAGAAGAAAGATCAAGTGCTGCGTGCTTGATTTAAAAAAAAAAGAAAAAAAAAGAAGAAGAAGAAGAAGAAGAAGAAAGAAAGAAAGAAAATGTGAGAAAGTGAAGGCTTGCCACGGACGTATGAAGTAACATATATGGATTTTTGTCTGTCCATAAAGAAGTCATTATGTCAACGCATCATTTGTAGCAAGTTGCGATCGTTGATATCGGAGCGCACTTTTTTTTTTTTTTATCGACAAACGCGAATCATTGAAATTTTCAACTCTTATATTTGAAACAAGCAGCATTCGTCAGCATCAACAGTTTGATTCATATGGTTTTCTTTTTTTTTTTTTCCACACTTACACCGTTGGGTAGGATCCAGAAGACATCGTACGTTTGATCAAGTCATCAAATTTCCATGCGATAATTACTCCGTCCAGATTTATAAGAATTATCAATTGTAAAATTCAACTGCGTGCACTCTCTTTCGAAGGAACTTTGCGTGTAGTTGACAGAAAAATGATGCGATCAATCCTTTTCCTTTCCGTTAACTTTCGACACTTTTTCTTCTTCTTTCTATCGAAACGACAATTTCACACGCGTCAGACGTAATCGTTAAAGGGAAATCGAATGAGAAGATGGATTCGGGCTATGTCTAGAAATTAAGAAACAGCCAAATAGTAGTTTCGAGCTGGTTTCTTAATTTTTCTTTTTTTTTTTTTTCTTTCTAGAAACAAGATTCGAGAATTTCACGTGTCGTCTCCTTGGCTAGCAGAGTCTTTTCATTTTCATTTTATTTGCGGTGAATAAACAGAGTCCAAGAGGCCAAGAAAACAACGAACGCAATAACGCAATTTTATTTCACGCGAAATCACCGCAAAAGGATATCTCACTTTCTTTTCTTTTCTGTATTTTTTCACCCGCCACGAGCAACGTCGTTTTCCAACCGTGGACCTAAATTTACAAACGAAGGCACGAAACTAATTTTATATATTTGGCCAATTGGAAACGCACTTCTAAAAAAGAAAGAAAAAAAAAAAAAAGAGAGATCTGAAACGACGTAAATCGAGTAAATCGCGTCGAAAGCTCTTCAGCTTCGGGCTCGAATTTGTTAATGCGAGCGTCAAGCTAATATGCGTATTATTAATATCAATGCGAATTTTCTTAGGATTTTTATTAAAATATATCCATAGATCCTTTCATGATCAATCGCTGTCGTTTAATTTATTTCGTACTTTTCGTAATGATCATAGCTAAATGAAAATTCGAGGATCGAGTTCACCTTGTGAACACGAAACTACTACGAAAACGACGTTGAGAAAGACGAATCGTCAGAGACCGGAAATATCTCGAGCCAATTTTCTCCACGAAGAAGAAGAAGAAGAAAAAAAATGAGAAACGTTACACAGAATGATAATAATGATAATAATCGACGAACGAGCGACGATCCGATTTCTAGGAAACAAGTCGATATCACCGATTGGGGCGACAGACGACTTTTTGGCGGTTCGCGACGAAGAACGAAGGAGAGACGAGAACGAATCTGAGGCCGGTGTGAGTCAGATAACGGGACACGGTATCCCCCGTTCGCAGGAATGACCGGCTTCGATCATGTACCGTTGCGTCATTTAATGAAATCATCCGCTGCGCCACGCGTTTCTCCCCTTCACGATTGCTCACAATCGCGTTCGAGGAAATCCGCGGGAATCCTCGCTACGGTCAAGGTAGAAGACGAAGAGACGAAATACAACGTGAATCGATACAACGCGAAATAATTTCCCCGATTTTCAAAATTAACACTTTACCGACCGGTAGCCTATTAATCGGCTAACATGTTTTAACGCTTTACCGACAAGTAGCCTATTAATCGGCTAACATGTTTTAACGCTTTACCGACCGGTAGCCTATTAATCGGCTAACTATTCACCGCTAATACACGGTCGGTAAAGTGTTAGCAAAATTACTGTAGAACCGCGTCTCTCTTTTTTTGTTTTTATCACGCATGGACTTTAGCGAGGAAGAGATCTTAAATTCTGAAATTAAAAGACAAATCGAATCGAAATCGAAATATACTGCCGCACGCGAAATTTCAATTTATCATCCATCTGCGTCGAATTTGTATTTTTCGAAATTGTTGAGAAACCAAGGAAATGCAAGGTTATCAAAGTTTCCTCGTTAACACTTTACCGACCGGTAGCTTATTAATCGGCTAATATATTTTAACGCTTTACCGACCGGTAGCCTATTAATCGGCTAACTATTCACCGCTAATACACGGTCGGTAAAGTGTCAACTGCCTTTTTCTTTAAGTTTAACATCAGGTTTGTCATTTTTCACCCCTCTGGGAGAATTTTATCGTTAATTCTTTTTTTTCTTCGAGAAAATTCTTGCCGTATTTTATGTGAATATTTTATAATTAATTTCTACTTACATTTACAAGACATAATAATCGCGAATCGAATCGTTCCTGTTCTTCCGGTTTCGGGGAAATTTTTGGTAGAAATAGGTCGACTCGTGGTTAAACCTAGTGGTTAAATTAAATGAACACGGAAGAGCTATACCACGCCGCAGTGAAAATTCGACATATTAAAAATTTATTTCGACTTCTTCGATAAACGAAAATAAAAAAATAAAAATTCGTTGTGTCGTTCCTTTAGCTAATCACTGAATGAAAAGTCATTGAATGAAACAGCAGAAGTAGAGATTTTATTTTCAAATAAAATCGCGACTCGACCAGATCATTTTCGACGATGGTTTCTGATCAAAATAGCTTCGTCTAGCAACTGCTCCAGATTAATTCCAGCGTGTAAAGTTAATGAAAGTTAATTGCGAGGATGAATTCGAGGCGAAGAAATATTTCGTTCGAGAAAATGGACAAGGGTGTCGCGATGCTCGCTCTCTCGCTGTATCGGTTAGGCGAGTCGCTAAATCTCGTGTACATCGAGTTATCGGCTTATGACGAGTGGTTTTCATCGGGTTCGTGGCACGGATATAAAACTATCTCATCGCCTCGATCGTGTGGGCTTGATTTAAGGCCAGAGAATTTCCCACACGTCGCGCTATTATTAGGCTATTACAACCGCGCTTATTACGTCGGTAAGGTGATAGTGAATGCAGCAACCGGTCAGCCAGTGGCCCCAAAATCTATATAATCGTTTCGAATCGAATTAGATTCAGAATCATCGATCCGGTCGTGTTCACGGTCGGCTGAATAAATTTTCGTTATTAAAATTAAACTTAAATCCTTCCTTAATTGAGATTCGTCTTTTCATTCATCTGTTCGTTATTGAAATTAAGACCTAACCTAAACCTAAATCCTTCCTTGACTGAGATTCGTCTTTTCATTCATCTTTTCGTTATTGAAATTAATACCTAACCTAAACCTAAATCCTTCCTTGACTGAGATTCGTCTTTTCATTCATCTGTTCGTTATTGAAATTAATACCTAACCTAAACCTAAATCCTTCCTTGACTGAGATTCGTCTTTTCATTCATCTTTTCGTTATTGAAATTAATACCTAACCTAAACCTAAATCCTTCCTTGACTGAGATTCGTCTTTTCATTCATCTTTTCGTTATTGAAATTAAGACCTAACCTAAACCTAAATCCTTCCTTGACTGAGATTCGTCTTTTCATTCATCTGTTCGTTATTGAAATTAATATTTAACCTAAACCTAAATCCTTCCTTAATTGAGATTTGTCTTTTCATTCATCTGTTCGTTATTGAAAAATTTATAACTAAACCTAAATCCTTCCTTGACTGAGATTCGTCTTTTCATTCATCTTTTCGTTATTGAAATTAATACGTAACCTAAACCTAAATCCTTCCTTGACTGAGATTCGTCTTTTCATTCATCGTTTCGTTATTGAAATTAAGACCTAAACCTAAATCCTTCCTTGACTGAGATTCGTCTTTTCATTCATCTTTTCGTTATTGAAATTAATACCTAACCTAAACCTAAATCCTTCCTTGACTGAGATTCGTCTTTTCATTCATCTTTTCGTTATTGAAATTAATACCTAACCTAAACCTAAATCCTTCCTTGACTGAGATTCGTCTTTTCATTCATCTTTTCGTTATTGAAATTAATACCTAACCTAAACCTAAATCCTTCCTTGACTGAGATTCGTCTTTTCATTCATCTTTTCGTTATTGAAATTAAGACCTAACCTAAACCTAAATCCTTCCTTGACTGAGATTCGTCTTTTCATTCATCTGTTCGTTATTGAAATTAATATTTAACCTAAACCTAAATCCTTCCTTAATTGCGATTTGTCATTTCATTTCCCGAAAAAACGAAAGGAAAACGAAAGTGTTGCATAAAAATCGAGCGAAAGGTGAAAGAATTCTATTTGTTCAATTTTTACACTCGCGAATATCTTCGAAATCGATCGACAGAAAAATACCAACAAGTCAATGGACAAGAATTTTTTTTATTAATGTTCTATATCGGCTTGGAAAAATGTGGATCGACGCGACGTGTAATTCTGATTAATAAATTGATTAAATTGAACGACATAATAATAGGTCACGGCCTATATTCTTAACTAAAAAAAATGTGGAAAATTCTTTTTCCATTTGTTTTACTTCGATACTTTTAAATATAGCGAAGGTAAAATTGAGAAATACATAAGCTTGAGTAACTGATATCGAAAATTCTGAAATTAACAATATATTTCGAATAATTATATTGAAAGTTTATCATAAAGTTTCTTGGTAAAATCGACATCAAGTGTCCAGAAATTAAATTTGATGATAGACGAATTGATAAAGGCTTTAAAGGATGGAAAAAAAGAAATGTACGAAATATCGTAGTCGAGGGACTAATTAATTCGAAGAATTTCGAGGGAAAAAAAAAAGGGACGATTATTTTATAATGACGAAAAAAAGGGAGAGAATATCACAGCGGAAGAGGCGAATTTTCAGAAAACGGATGCAAGTTCACTAGCCTAACTATTTTCTAAATTTACGCCGGCAACCCACGTGTTACCGAGATTTATTTTAGATCGCGATCTCGTATTTCGAGCCGTCGTCACATGTGAATGAAAGAATGTTCGATTTTCCCGATGTGTGATATATTTCACGAGTCGATCGATCAATTATTTACCACGTTCGATTGATTTACATTAATTGCTGAATAATCGTTTAACGATCACGCGGCCGATATTTCACGAGGAATTTCACACGTTATTACGATGGCGATTGTCCAACAAACGCGAACGCGAAGAATATTTTTAAATATTTTCTAAATTTGACGTGTGCATCGTGCACGATCTCGCGGTATCGACGTAGAAAATAATTCGGAATTTCGTCGAGATTAATTAGCTCGCAGAAGTTCGAAAGGGAACACGTTTATTCCCTCAGTTATGCTCGCAGAATTATGAACTTGCATAAACATGTACCAGTCTCTATAGACTCATGGCAATTTCATCATCAATGGCCTATTAGAAAACGCACCTGTAAAACCTGTTATTAACATCACACGATGATCGATGACTTTAAATTTCAGTGGTAACCTATTTGATTATGCATCACTTTGCTACACGCTCTTTATTTTCCAACGATTTATCGAAAATATCGAATTTCCCTGGTAAACCCAACCTAAGTCGTATTTCGTGAAGTACACTTGAAATCGCGCTCGAAAAAAGTTATAGTTATAGCGTCAGACACGAAATTTCGAATGCAATATTTAATATTTTTTAGGTTAGGTTAGGTTAGGTAAGAAAATATTGAATTTCCCTGGCAAACCTAACCCAAGTCGTATTTCGTGAAGTACACTTGAAATTGCGCTCGAAAAAAGTTATAGTTATAGCGTCAGACACGAAATTTCGAATGCAATATTTAATATTTTTTAGGTTAGGTTAGGTTAGGTAAGAAAATACCGAATTTCCCTGGCAAACCTAACCTAAGTCGTATTTCGTGAAGTACACTTGAAATCGCGCTCGAAAAAAGTTATAGCTACAGCGTCAGACACGAAATTTCGAATGCAATATTTAATATTTTTTAGGTTAGGTTAGGTTAGGTAAGAAAATACCGAATTTCCCTGGCAAACCTAACCTAAGTCGTATTTCGTGAAGTACACTTGAAATCGCGCTCGAAAAAAGTTATAGCTACAGCGTCAGACACGAAATTTCGAATGCAATATTTAATATTTTTTAGGTTAGGTTTAGATCAGGGAGGGGAGAGGAAAGAGAAAGTGAAGAATTGAAATACAAATGTGAGAGAAAAATTAAAAAGAGAAGAAAGGAAAGACGGGAACCTAACCCGATGATTATTCACTCATGTTTCTTCGTACGATTCGTCTCCGAATTCGAGGTTAAACGCGACAAGAGAAACGAAAGAAGAGAAACTCGCCGGTAAAAGAAGTCGACGTCACTTCGCGAAAATCTTTCATGGTCAACGGGTCACCCACGATCTCCGCCGATGTGAACCATTAAAGGGTACGAAACAAACTTGCTCGAATATATTTTGACCCTCGGCGGAATTACGAAATTCGCGGGCAAAACACGTACCGAAAGAACAATGAGTCATAGATTTGAAGAATCCTCTCGAGGCGATCTGAACAAGAGCCGAACTATTTCCATTAGTTTTTCTTTTCAGATCAGAGTCTCTCAACTTTCTGGACTGATTGATTTCTAAAAAAAAATTAATCCAAATCTGTAGAACTCGATTTAGAGATTTCTTCCACGAAAAAAAGTTTAAGTATCGATCGAATGAAACAATTTCTCGAGCATGCACAGGTTGATATGTATATTTTTCTTTTTTTCGCAGAGTTTTCTCGTCGATCACTGTATATAAAAGAAAATACGATCTCCGATTTGAGAAAAATTAAGTCGACCTCGAGATATATCGCGTATCACGCCTCCATCTGACATTGAAAAAAAATGAAACGTGTCTCTCGTTCGAACGAGTTCTTTTCTTTTTCGTGTTCTTTTTTCATTTCGGAGGAAAAAGTCGATCGATTACTTTACGAAAGTCCCACCCTGTAGAAAAGATTTGCACTGCCAGTGCCATTACAATTCAAACACGTGAGTCGAGTCGCGATGGCACGCAGAGTGTTTCAGATTGAATATCAATGCATTCTAGTAGAATCTATTAGAAATGACGGAAACGTATGAAACGTAACGAAGATTTACATTTACCGATAATCGAAGAATCAGACCAATGATGATTATATCACCAGCGCGATGAGAAATCACAGGCAAATTTAATTAATTCGTTTCGATTCGAATATCAAGATGAAATTAGTGAAAGTAGTAGTTGGTCAAGCGCCATTTTTCCCATCAGTTTCATTAGCTTTCGCCAATTTTCCCCTACTTCTTTACACGTAACTGGATCGATGAAGATCGGGAAAGAAATGACTTTCGACCGTTTGGAATTTATTTTTCTGCCGGCGGAGAAGCACATAACGGAAACCAATACGATATAAAATCGAGGCCAGCAAGAATAAAGAGCAATCGGTGCAGGATAATATTTTTCGAGAGAGAAAGAGAGACCAAATCACAGTTTGAGTTCGCTTCGAACGACCTACATATTTTCGTTCATTTCGCTTCTATGCTCGTGACACGAAAGAATTGCACGAACGAATTGTAACACGTGAGCGTGGTCTAACGACAAATATATTTACGAATTATTTAGATTTCGAATGACTGATGCGTGTGATTAAAGAAATGGCCGACGAAAGTGAACGCCGATTCTTTCAATTCTATGGAAACCGCGGTCGCAATCGATGAGATTTCAAAGAAATTATTATTGCAACGCAATAACAGAAATATCGTCAAAAATCTTTCAGCGATAAGTATCCCGATTTTTAGAGTCAGATTTTAAGAGCCAAATCATTCTGATATCACGTGATGATAATGTTCTTTTTAATTTCGATGCGTTTGCGATATTTCGGATTTTTATAAATGCAAAAAAAAAAAAAAACACCAGCGATAATTCTTTGACATCGCATTATGATAATATTCTTTTTAATTTGTAATATTTCGAATTTTTTACAAATGCAAAAAAAAAAAAAGAAAGCGATAATTCTTTGACATCGCATTATGATAATATTCTTTTTAATTTGTAATATTTCAAATTTTTTACAAATGCAAAAAAAAAAAAATACAGCGATAATTCTTTGACATCGCATTATGATAATATTCTTTTTAATTTGTAATATTTCGAATTTTTTACAAATGCAAAAAAAAAAAAAGAAAGCGATAATTCTTTGACATCGCATTATGATAATATTCTTTTTAATTTGTAATATTTCGAATTTTTTACAAATGCAAAAAAAAAAAAAGAAAGCGATAATTCTTTGACATCGCATTATGATAATATTCTTTTTAATTTGTAATATTTCGAATTTTTTACAAATGCAAAAAAAAAAAAAGAAAGCGATAATTCTTTGACATCGCATTATGATAATATTCTTTTTAATTTGTAATATTTCGAATTTTTTACAAATGCAAAAAAAAAAAAAGAAAGCGATAATTCTTTGACATCGCATTATGATAATATTCTTTTTAATTTGTAATATTTCGAATTTTTTACAAATGCAAAAAAAAAAAAAGAAAGCGATAATTCTTTGACATCGCATTATGATAATATTCTTTTTAATTTGTAATATTTCGAATTTTTTACAAATGCAAAAAAAAGAACACCAGTGATAATTCTTTGACATCGCATTATGATAATACATTCTTTTTAATTTCGATGCATTTGCGATATTTCGAATTTTTTGTAAAATGCAAAGAAGAAAAAATACACCAGCGACAATTCTTTCAAAGTTCGTGGTTTCTCAGAATTGAATTGAATTTATATTCGCGATCTCGGAAAAGAAACGGCGCAGATTTTTTATCTCGACCCCACGCGGTTTTTTCTCTCCTGCGCGTAATCGAGTCGAAGAAAAACGAGTATCACAGGGTGTGTGTTGCTATACATCTAAAGGTTTGCAAATTCTCGTAGAGATCAGCGCAAGCAAAGACAGAGATTATTGTTACTGGCACAACAATGCAATAACAATACAACAGCAGTGACACATGCAAATAAAAAGAAAGCCCGCTGCGATGAATGGAAACGTAAATGGCACCCGCAGCTCGAATTAAAAAAAAGAAAAAAGAATATATATATATATATATATATATATATATATATATTTCTACTATAACGTATAACTA
The DNA here is from genome assembly GCA_032399595.1 of Tetragonula carbonaria. Lineage (NCBI taxonomy): Eukaryota > Metazoa > Arthropoda > Insecta > Hymenoptera > Apidae > Tetragonula > Tetragonula carbonaria. The sequence goes on from JAUCRC010000020.1 coordinate 1,645,190, forward strand.
TATGTACACGTAGTTCAAAGAAGCAAAAACAGTAATGAAAAAAAAAAAAAATCGTCCTTCGAATGGCTCTCTATCAGAGACACGATATACTTTTTTTTATCGCTTTTCTCGCGCAACAGTGAATTCTCTCTCCGAAAGTAAATCTAGCCCGTTTGATTGCCCCGTTCTTTTTTTTTCAACTTCACGTGAATAATAATCGTAAAGAGAGTATCACAATGAAAATTATCTCGAAATAGCTGAATTGAAGCCAGAAGGGCCATTAAAACACTAGGTTTACCACGAGTTTCACACGTACCTATTTCTCACCCGAAAGGGGTGAAAATGGCCTCTTTCGGTATTACGATTAGTAGAAACATAATCATGAAGTTAAAGTAGAAAAAACGAGCCTCGATAAAATTACATCAGTTATAATAATTAGTTTCTATCATTATTTTTTTTCTTTTTTTATTCTTGATACTTTCTTGAAGAAAATGACCCCTTGGTAAACCTTGGTAAGCGCGAGAAGCTGGATAAAACTTTTGCTCGTTGCTCATTTTTCGTACAATAAACTAAAAAACTAGTAAGAAATGTGCTTGAACACTCGACAAGCTATAGTATAGCGCGAGGTATTAATTTTATTAACAGTAAGATAGCGACCGATAGTGACCTCTCGCCGGACGAGTTTTCTTTCATATATTAATATTAATATATATATATATATATGTATATATATTTACCTTCGGCACAGCTTGCGAGATATTTCCCGTTACTGGAGAAATTCATGTCCAGCACGGTGGCAGTGTGTCCTTTCAAAGCTCCTCGTAGCCAGGAATGTGTGAACTCTTGTTGCGCTTCGCGTCTCTTCTTGTTCTTCGCGCGTTTGTTGCTACCGGTCGTGGCAGCCGATCCAATGGCCGATTCCGATTTCGTATAGTCAAGCTTCACTTTCTCTGCGGCATCTGAAATGAAATAATGAAACGAATAAATAAAAAAATGCCCGTCGAATATTCTGTGCAGTTTTACGCGAAATTCATCCATCCTGAAGTGTACGATTTTCTTTTTTCGCTTTTTGGAATTTATCTGTCAATCTCGAGTCGAAATTTCATTATCTCTATACGTAGAAATTCTCGCGAAACTTCCTGTCTACTCCCATAAATATCTCAGACGTTGTTAATTTTGTAAAAAAAAAAAAAAAAAAAAAAATTGCAACGATAAATCCGGACTTGTTTCAAAGCCCTCGAGGCCCTTATTTCCAGAACAAGCGTCGTTTTAAAATGAAAAAGTATTGGAAAATTATATCTACGTGATTGAGTCTACGATGAGCTTTGAAACTGAGAAAAAAGAGATCGTACAGTCGTTGTAAAAAAAAATGACAGTTTCAAATTCAGTCGTACGAAAATTTCTTTCAACGTCTGTATTGCGCTTCTTTATCAAAATCGTAACACTTTTTCTCCCCCCTTTGCGAATTCAAACACCCGACTTCCATCACCGGAATATTAATTACGTCGCAATTCTCTAACAATGAATCATTAAACGACGGGCCAACGATTTTGAAACAAAAATCGTATCGGGCTTTTCACTGAAACAATCGTCTCAACTACGTCGTAGTATTGGAAAATTCGATTCGAGTCAGATGAATATATATTTCGTCACTGCCGCGTAATATGATAGATCACCACGTGGTATATATATATATATATATATATATATGTCACTCCTCTCTCATCGAAACACACACGCTCCAACACGATAAATATGCTTACCGAATGAACGAATGTATATGTATGCACGTATGTAACTTGTATCCACGACTCGAATGTATCTGGAATCTTCGCGTACCGATTCTCGGTTTATTGCTAACGAAGAGACTGCACTGTGAATCGAAACAACTCGGACTGCACACACACACACACACACACACACGTTGTTCATTCGCCAACGAACTGACGAAAACTGACGAAAACTGACTACGATGAAAAACCCCTACTGACCAAAGAACTTGGCTCAGTAGAATTATTACACTAGATTATTTACTAGACGGAGGTCCCTTCGTCGACTTTGACGCCGATTTCGACCCGATCCTCGTCAAGGGTTAAACGACACTAACCCGACAAATTGGCATTTGCCACTATCCTACTTGTTCTTCTTCCCACCACTTTTTCACAAAGGGCGGACCAATGCATCAGGTTTAATTTTGAAAAACGTCCAATAGAATGCGAAGGGACCTCCCTAGGAAATTACCCTATTAGGTGAAGAAGATATTAGGTTGTGCCCGTGCACGCCGATACGTTAAAATGCAAAAGTGGAAGGGAAAGGAAACAAAAGGGTTACCACCTCCCCTTTCGTCAGAGTCGTGAATTTTTCAAGATTACCATTTCTACGATATATTTCCGACTTTCGGGGGAATTAAATGAATATTTTACCGACCGGTAACCTATTAATCGGCTACTGTTATATCCATACTTTACCGCTATCGGCCGGTAAAGTATGGATATCGTATAATAATATATTTATATTTTATATTTATATTTTATATAATATATTTATAATATATTTATATTTTATATTTTAACACTTTACCGACCGGTAGCCTATTAATCATCTATTACTTACTGCTATTATGCATATGGAGGGAGGAGAGACAACAGCACGACTCAACAGTGGAAAACTTCAATTTCAGACATTTAAAAATTAAATATTAAATAATTGCATTTAAATAAAAATAATTGAAGTAAATATAAATTAAATTAAATTAAATATTAAATAATTGTATTTAAATAAAAACAATTAAATGAAAATAAAATTGAAGTAAATATAAATTAAATTAAATATTAAATAATTGTATTTAAATAAAAATAATTGAAGTAAATATAAATTAAATTAAATATTAAATAATTGCATTTAAATAAAAATAATTAAATAAAAATAATTGAAGTAAATATAAATTAAATTAAATTAAATATTAAATAATTGTATTTAAATAAAAATAATTGAAATAAATATAAATTAAATTAAATTAAATATTAAATAATTGTATTTAAATAAAAATAATTGAAATAAACATAAATTAAATTAAATTAAATATTAAATAATTATATTTAAATAAAAATAATTGAAATATAAATACAAATTAAATTAAACATTAAATCACATTAGCTTGAAAATAAATATATTTCGCATAGGGAGCCTAAGGAACAGAGCTTATGAGAGGACGAGCCAGCTCATTTTATCGATAGAGAAAAGCAAGAAAATGAACCTTAATTTGTATCTAAAATTAATTTTCGAGATGTCAGTTCGCTTTCGGTGAAACTGAAGAATATATATTATGTGCATAGGAATTATTGCTAATACTTTACATTACTGTACATTAGAAATTTCAAGGACTTCAATAACGAGTCCCAGGGTAATAAACTGACTTTCAACGGTCAAATGTCCCTAAGAGGCCATTCGCACGTTCGAACAATGCACAGACAAGGACACGATATAAATTAAATTTTGGGTTCTCCCGAGAGGAGAATGACTCGTGTAATCTTCGAGTTAACAAACAAGGTTTTCTCTAACGCTTTAGAATAGTACCGAGTGGATTGTTGCATAATTTTTATTTTTTTTTTTTATTACAAAGTTATATATATATATATACACGGTAGTTGCTTTTATTATAAAAATTATTAACATACAAGAGTTAGATGAAATAATGGAAAAACACCTTGTATAAAACGCTTGAATTGCGTTGCAGCGATTGTTCGCCTTGAACTTGCTCGCATCGAGATTACGTATTTCTCTCGAATCCAGAGATATAGATTCAGGGCAGATTGCGTGCACAAACAATTCCAAACAGATAATTATACTTGGAGCTTCTCTGACAAATCTGATATGTATGCACCTAACTGTTAATAACGGAATTTCAGGGAAGCGAAAGCAATAAAAGATAAAATTGCAGATGCAGAAGTGAGCAAAGATCGTTAACGGATACTGTAGCCAGGTTTAGGATAGGTTTTACGTAGCAAACAAAGCGACTGAATTTTAATGAAATTTTCGGAAGCTAGAGAATTACCTTTCTATTGTTCCGAAATGTCTTTGTTGAAGGATCGAAGGTCACGTTGAAAATAAAATTAAAAAGTATTAAATGTAAATTAAATTAAATATTAAATAATTGTATTTAAATAAAAATAAAATTGAAGTAAATATAAATTAAATTAAATATTAAATAAAAATAATTGAAATAAATATAAATTAAATTAAATTAAATATTAAATAATTGCATTTAAATAAAAACAATTAAATAAAAATAAAATTGAAGTAAATATAAATTAAATTAAATTAAATATTAAATAATTCTATTTAAATAAAAATAATTGAAATAAACATAAATTAAATTAAATTAAATATTAAATAATTATATTTAAATAAAAATAATTGAAATATAAATATAAATTAAATTAAATATTAAATCACATTAGCTTGAAAGTAAATATATTTTGCATAGGGAGCCTAAGGAGCAGAGCTTATGAGAGGATGAGTCAGCTCATTTTATCGATAGAGAAAATCAAGAAAATGAACCTTAATTTGTATCTAAAAAGATTAAGAGAATTTTGCGCTCCCGTGAAGCACAGACGAAAGTTAATTAATTTACAACTAGTAATTTGTAACGTTAACTATTCGGCCGTTTGTCAAATTGATTATTAAGTTATTAATTTATCAAAAATGCGAAACAGACAATATGATATAAGCAAAACGCTATATAATCGAGAATAATAAATGAAGAGGACGCGATAGAGAATATAATAATGAAAGACGATCTAATTTAATGACGGACCGATGTGAATATATCACGATGTGATAATAATAATAACAATTATTATTATGTAATTATAACAATAATATTATTTAATAATATATAATTACATTTATTATAATAATATAATAACATATAATATTATTATAATATTATATTATTATTATACAATAAATGTAATTATTATTATTATAAATATATTACTACAATAATATTAATGTATATTTTATAATCAATTTTGTTCTTCCTTTTCTAAGCTTCCCTTGAAACTCTCCCCGCTGTTTCACTATAAACACCTTCGATTACATTAATTTGTTATCGCGACGTTCATTTCGCTGCTCTATTATAATCCTTGCGACGGTTTTCTGCGATAAATATATATACATATATATAAATAATATAAAAACTTTGTCTGTGTGTGTGTGTGTCTGTGTTTAACTTCCATTACCATTACCATCTAAATTTTTTGATATATATTCTCCATATCATTTTCGTGATTCTGGACAAGTATACTTTACCGATTAATGAGACGAAATGTACTAGTCTTTTATTATAAAAAGAACCAAAGAAATTCATTGTTCATTGAACTTGACTGAAACTCGACTAATTGGAATTACTATTCGCTGTAAAATCTATGAGAGCCAAATCTGCGTGTATGCATGTGCACGTACATATAGCGAGCAGGTAAGAAATTCTTAGTTCGAGTCAAGCTTAATGATCATGTTCTTGATGACTGTCTACTGTCCCTTTGTCCTCATTCAGAAACACACACACACACACACACACACAGTGTTCATAGTGAACGCTTTGTTTCTGGACAGCATTGTATTTGCAGAATGGATGCGCGATACAGAAATATCTGCCAAGGTGAAGTACAACGACTGCCGATTTATAATATTCGGAGTATGCTAACGTGTTGAAACTGTTATAGTTCTACAAAGAAAAAAAAGAAATCGTGCAACAAACACACTTGGACTTGCTTTACAAACGCCTCTTCTTTTTTTAAACTTTCAAAAAATGCGTCATTCGCGTTTTTATTCTGAAGTCAAACTTTCACACCATCGCCGCCGAATGGATGAACACGGGATAAATACGTCTCTTTCTCTTTCTCTCTCTCTCTCTCTCTCTCTGTCTCGCTGAAAATGCTATACAAATTGTTACAGCGTGGAAAATCTTTTTCTCGCGGCTGAACCTTCCTTTGCAAAGGAACCTTCATATTGCAAAGAATACAAAGTTTCCAGTTTCAACTAAGAATTTAGAACAGAGTAAAAAATTTTTAATTGAATGAAAATAATTTTTCTAAACCTTTTTGAAAGATTCGATCCATCAGTATACTATATCTACAGTTTTCAGCTTAATTGAACCTTTGCTTTAATGTCAATAGTATTCCTTATTAACAGGTACTGGCTAGTCCCATCACGATTAAGCATAATTTCCTTCCTTCGTCGTTTTATTCAGTTTTGAGAACTGTTTCTCTTGGAGATCCAAGAATTCGTAACGTGACTTTCGATATTCCAAGTTCCGATAAATTGGCGAAAAAGAAACGAAAAAAAAAAAAAAAAAAAAGAGATCACACAGCAAAAGTTTCGTCGCAAGCTGTTAGAAAAATGAAAGTTTTAATCTTCCAAGCCGAATTGCAAACTGAATATCGTAAAAAAGTAATCTTTCGATGCTTTTGCTGCACGCTGCGAAACAATTTCGTAACATTTTCGAGGAGAAATCCTGCCATCTTAAAATAAATAAAATGATAAATAGAGGCTTCGAGTTTTATAGATAGCTTTCAAATGTATCTCCCTTTCTGTGAAATTCGTGACCGAATATTATTCAAGCGAATGCTAATAAACGTAAAGTGAGGTGCCATTATCTCATATATTACGCGTGAAAGCACCTTCGGTGCCATTATGGGAATTTGGTCAATGACGTGCTAAATTTTAGGTATACCGAAATTGGTATACTGACTTACTTAGGTATACCTGGTCCTAATTTAGGTAGGCAGACGTACAACTGTAAATAAAGAGTTCCAAAAGGAAGAATTCTGGCCAATTTATGTTGGCATTTATGATTCTAGAGATTGACAAATTATTAATAAATTTAATTAATAAATAAGACAATGAAATCTGGTTCGAGGAAACGCGTGATTTTTACGCGTCAAGGTAAAAAAAATCGCCTAAACGACCGCCTAATCTCGTGGCCAAGGCAATCAAAATGGCAACAAAAATTATTATTAACGATTTCGATTTATTTCTGAGTGAATAACCACGTTGTACGATGGACGATCGTTTCAATCATGAGAGCGAAATCTGAAAAAGAAAATTCTTCACCGGTAAAAAGCTTTCAGCGACGAGACGAAAGATTTTTAGTAGAAAACGGCCATTTATGGTTTTCGCTAACCTTTGAAACTTTTTTCTTCTGAGAGAAAGTTGCAAAATATAAAGATTCGCATCTTGACATGATGAATTCTGAAATTTTTCACGCAAGTATGTGTTCCTTTGATCTCGCACGCGTGAAAAAAAAATACCTGATGTATACAAACTATACATTTTGTATACCGTTTTGATGTTAAGAGAGTTGAAAGAGTGCATGCCGAGTCGTTGAGATAATTGAAATTAATCCCTATATATTAAATTAAATATAAAATTGAAATTACTCTCTATATATTAAATTAAATATGATATTGAAATTAATTCCTATATATTGAATTAAATATGAAATTGAAATTAATTCCTATATATTGAATTAAATATGAAATTGAAATTAATTCCTATATATTGAATTAAATATGAAATTGAAATTACTCTCTATATGTATTGAATTAAATATAAAATTGAAATTACTCTCTATATGTATTGAATTAAATATAAAATTGAAATTACTCTCTATATGTATTGAATTAAATATAAAATTGAAATTAATCTCTATATATTAATTTATTAAATACATTAATTTTATTAAATACATATATATATTAATTTATTAAATGCATTATATTAACTTTATTAAATACACGTATTTTGGAGTTACACACGGCCTTGATTAATCTCCAAGTCCACGCATTATTGAATAATTTTCTCGTAATTTTATATTTCTATACGACATGCTATTTTTATAAGATGGCAATTTACATAATATAAATCATAAATGTGCGGATTACGCAACAACACACGCACAGAGACAGATCAGTGATCATTTATATAACATTCCTCTCATTTTTTTTATTCATAGGATATATGAAATCCATTTTTGCGACAAATCCTTTTGCACACGCAAAAGATTCGTTTTGGCCGTGAAAATCGTTTGAAATCGTTCTCTGAAAATGTGATTCATTGCCATTATATTATTATATTATTATTATATTATTATTAGACTTTTATATTATTATATTATATATTATTTTGTATTATTATTTTATATATTATTTTATACTATTATTTTATATAATTTATATCATTTATATTATAATCGCTAAGACTTTTACACCGTTTCGCCGTTTTCGTGGCATTCATGGAGATAATGATGCTCGTTGCGGCTCGAGCAACTATATCACGTAATTGCTCATTGCTGCGTAGCCGCAGTCGCTGCTTAATGAGATTCTAATCACGTGCCAATGAAAACGATTCGCAATCTATATCTCTTAGTTAATGCGACGCATTATTTTCCCTTCGTCGTTTGTCAAAAGAAAATCCTACCTTCAAACGTTTACAATTACTACAACAAATTACTACAACTACAGCAAAAGAGGCTATTCACATTGATAGCTGCAAATACATTGCGAATGAACAGTGACTCAGCCGATGGCTGAGAAATATCGCCGAAATCCTGATCGAAGATGATTCCATCTTCTAAATGACAAATGAAATTTTAATGACTTTAAAACGAAATTTTAAAGGAATTTCTAACGTTCGTTTCTTGAAAACCTTTCTCGTATCTCCTAATGTGTAGGCGTAATAAAAATTTTTACTAGATACTATTGAAATCAGTGTTGGAGTTAGAAATTTATATAAATATCGATACGCTAGTTTACAAAATTAAAGTGAACCGTTGCACCGTGCAATGAGAAAAAGTTGTCGATCTCGATGCGAGACTCGGTCTCTGGCTCAGGTTTTAACACTTTACCGACCGTGTATTAGCGGTGAATAGTTAGCCGATTAATAGGTTACCGGTCGGTAAAATGTTAAAATATGTTGGCCGATTAATAGGCTGCTTGTCGGTAAAGCGTAAAAAAAGGTTAGTCGATTAATAGGCTACTTGTCGGTAAAGCGTTAAAATGTTAGCCGATTAATAGGCTACTTGTCGGTAAAGTGTGAAAATATGTTGACCGAGTAATAGGCTACCGGTCGGTAAAGTGTTAAAATATGTTAGCCGATTAATAGGCTACTTGTCGGTAAAGCGTTAAAATATGTTGACCGATTAATAGGCTACCGGTCGGTAAAGTGTTAAAATGTGAAAGCCTCCACTTCTATGATCTGTAGTTTGCCTTTTTGTTTTTCCTACGATACGCGCACGGTGTGTTCGATTCGATCGCGGAGGAAAGTGAAATGTTCGAGGTGCAAGATGTGAAAAACCTTGTGTCGCGAAATATCATAGTAACGTAACGTAGCGTGCAATATTACTTGCAACGTTTATAAAATATATCGATTTGTCGTTGAAACCGAAGTACGAGATTAAATGTAAAAATAGTATAATATATTATTGAGTATAATTGTAAAAAAATGTAATAAATATAGTATAATATGTAGTATAATATATATAGTATAATATATGTAGTATAATATATATAATATTTTACATATAAATGTAAAATTGAGTATATTTTATATATATATATATATAATATATAATATACAACATATAATTGAGTATAATATGTCGTTAAAACTGAAGCACGAAATTAAACGTAAAAATTGAGTATAATATAGTATTTTTTTTTTTCAAACGTCTGTCACAGAAACGATATTTCTGTTTTTAGATGAGTTTAGTATCATAATCAGTGATCAAGGGCTCAACTACATTGCACATAGAATCGAACATTGATGAATCAAGTTTGAACTCTCTATAAATATTAAAAAAGAAAATGGTTGCACCATCGAATACATTCAAACTTGAACGCGATGAGAGTCCAACCATCTACTAGTACATGCTCTGTGACGTAAAAAAATATAATCGAACACCGATCGAATCGGTTGGAAATTCTTATGAATTGAGTATCTATTGAGTTCGAAGTGCGTCATTCTGAGAGTGACGTTTTCTTAAAAATCATTTACAATGATATTTGCGATCATTTTCATTCGATGCATAATTCAATTTTTAATTACATTCGTCTTTGCGTATGCAACAGTATTTTTTTTCTTTTATTTTTTCAATTTTCAATTTAAATAGTTGCAAGTGCAAACATTGAAATAAAATTTATCAGATTCATTTTATATTAGTTCTAAATCTATTTGTTTATTAGATCAATTTTTATTAGTCTAGATTTATTTATTTTCTAATAAAATCTAACAGTGATAACTAAATTTTCTAATTTTCTAAAAATTTATTTTCTAATAAAATTTAATAATAAATTTTCCGATTTTCTAAAAATTTATTTCCTAATAAATCTGAAAATCTTCGTAAACCTTTTTTACGAAAAAAATTCTCATTCAGAGGGAAGTTACACTTTTCTCGTCGTTTTTCTGATATGTATCGAACTATATACTGTGCGACCATTTGCATTTCACATTTTTACATTATTCAACGCACAGGGAAATACATATACTTTTTCCTCGAGCCTCTCTATCGATATTGCGAAATGTTTTTTTTTTACAACAGAATTCACAATCAGATTCGAAAGATTCTTCCCTTTCACAACGACAGCGCAAAACTTGATACATCGTTCTTTTGTTCATTTGTTTCATTTTATTGTTCCAATTTTGTACATCGAAGGCGAAAGTGACGAAAATCCGAGAGAGTCCGCAATACGTTCGTTTTCTTCCGATACGAAAGTATAAGCCTTTACCAGGTAACAATACCCTTAACCGTAATAAATCAAGTGTTCCTAGCAAATGACTCATTAGCAAACAAATTTTCACAAATGAAAAGTGCAGAAATGTGTCGATGACTGGCTCCAAATAACGGGCCTCGTGTTTAACCAGCGAAATTACAGAAAAACAGCTACATTAATATTAATATTGAGATTATATTAATTATCATATTAATATTAATATTGAGATTATTGATATTAATATTGAAATTATTAATATTAATATTAATATTGAGATTATTAACACTTTACCGACCGTGTATTAGCGGTGAATAGTTAGCCGATTAATAGGCTACCGGTCGGTAAAGTGTTAAAATATGTTAGCCGATTAATAGGTTACTGGTCGGTAAAGTGTTGAAATATGTTACTTAGCCGATTAATAGGGCTACTTGTCGGTAAAGTGTTAAAATATGTTAGCCGATTAATAGGCTACCGGTCGGTAAAGTGTTAAAACATGTTAACCGATTAATAGGGCTACTTGTCGGTAAAGCGTTAAAATATGTTAGCCGATTAATAGGTTACTGGTCGGTAAAGTGTTGAAATATGTTACTAGCCGATTAATAGGCTACCTGTCGGTAAAGTGTTAAAATATGTTAGCCGATTAATAGGTTACTGGTCGGTAAAGTGTTGAAATATGTTACTTAGCCGATTAATAGGGCTACTTGTCGGTAAAGTGTTAAAATATGTTAGCCGATTAATAGGCTACCGGTCGGTAAAGTGTTAATATTAATATTGAGATTACATTAATTATTATATTATTTATAATATTAATATTGATATATCAAAATTAATATTAATAATCTCGATGGAATGAGAAAAAAAAATGCGTTGAATAAATGTAATATTTATTTTTTAATATTACGTTTCCACTAAATTGTTTCTAGGTTAAACAAACAAAGAAAATACGTATTTTTGTTTCGCCCGTAGAGAGAACATCAGAAATCTCGCGTTAAAGGCATTGTTTCGATTCTTAAAAAACTTTTACCTCGACAACATTCGCTTGAAGTCAATGTTTGAAGTTTTTCCAGATTACGACGCCAGGTTACGACGTTATTATTTTACGTAATTTTTTTTTCAAACGGCACGGCGATTATCAGAAAAACGCATTTTATTTATCGCGGTGATTACACGTTCACGGAGAGAAAGGGGGGATTAATTATTGCGAAGGGGAAAAAACATTTATCGATGAAAGAACACGAACTCTGGACTGTATTATATAATATTACGTAACGATTCAAGCTATTACTCGCAATAATCTCTACACGAGATCATTCGTTTTCAATATTTGCAACTGCGAAATTTTTCTTCTCTTCCGAAATCAGATGTACGAATTTAGAAACCAAATGATATTTGTATTAATATTTGTATCTTTTTATATAACGTTATATTTGTATATTTTAATAAATTAATATTTGTATATTTTATATTTATTATTATTGTTATTTTTAATATTTATTATTATTATTATTTTTAATATTTGTATTTTTTTATATTGTTATATTTGTACATTTTTGTATCTTTTTATATCTTTTTTGTATCATTTTTATATCTTTTTATATTGTTATATTCATATTTGTTTTATATCTTTTTATATCATTTTTGTATCTTTTTATATTGTTATATTTGTACATTTTAACGAACTAATATTTGTATATTTTATATTTTATAAGTTATTAGGACAACGAATAAGATGTATTGGGTTGAACGAAAAGTAATTGTGTTCTTTTTTTCTAATAAATGTACACACACAGTGTATATCTCAAGATCTGACTAATTTCATTTTAAACAGCAAATTCATTGTGTTGTCTGATCTATCTGATTGTTCAAGCTTGTTTTAGAAAAAAAAAAAAAAAAAAAAAAAAAAAAAGAAATGGAGAAAAGTGCCGCGGAAAAAAATCATCTGACATGAAGAAGTGAAGAAAAAGTAGTAAAAATTCATTTGCTAAATTTCACTACTGATAAGAATGTCAGATTGTTCTTTCTTTCTCTCTCGAAAAAAAGACAAAAACTACATTGAACGAGGAATCGCGAAGTACCTTGAAATATTGTAAAAAAAAAAGAAAAAAAAGAAAATGGTCAAAATTTATTTGCTAAATTTCACTACTGATAAGAACGTCAGATTGTTCTTTCTTTCTTTCTCTCTCGAAAAAAAGACAAAAACTACATTGAACGAGGAATCGCGAAGTACCTTGAAAGATTGTAAAAAAAAAAAAGAAAAATGGTGAAAATTTAAAATGGCCTCCTGCATCCTTATCACATGAGATAAGGATACGATATAAAAATAATTAATAAAGCATTAAAGTGCAGTGGTTTTGCTTATAGTATACAGTGTGCAGTCGATCAGATGATTCTACGTGAGAAAATGAACCGGGAAAAAGGGAACAAAATTTTTGTCATTAAAAATCTCCGTTTTCGTGGAAATCGAGCTTGGAAATTGATCGAGTACACTTTTGCGCGTCTTACGCAAAAAAATTTTATTTCCATACGTAGAACAATCTCCTGTTAATTATCTTCGTCACGTCGAAAATTAGCCAAAAATTTATCAAAATTTATAATTTCAGAAATTTTCCGAAGCCGGAAATTTTAAAAGTCCAGAACAGAAAGTTTGCCGCAAGTCTCGCTTGTCGGCTGCTCTAACCAGTCGTCTTCTCTCAAACTTGTAAAGAGCATATTACATTTTTCAACGCTTTTCTTAAAAAAAAAAAAAAAAACACGTTGCTTCTTCAATCTTGACTTTCTCAACCATTGACTTTTTCCTCGAACCTGATCGTTCGTTTTATCTGACGTAATAAAGGAAAGGGGAGAATTGCCAAGAGACGCAGGCAAAATTCGGGGAGGTCACTAAAAACGCATATTTCTGTATAATTTATTAAATTATTAAAAATAACAAATTTAAAAAAATCTGTATAATTTATTAAGTTATTAAATAAATTTTCAATTTTCAATTGAACAAATAAATTTGCTAGGAACTACACGCACGCACACATACACATCTTCGAAACTTTCATTTGGTTCACTTCTTTTACTCGACCAGTTTACTACGACGCTGGATCAACCGTACAATGTGTATGCGTGCATACGCGGAATCAATTTTTCTTTTTATTCAACGGAGAAAGCAAAACCGATCGGCAAATAGAAATAGTTACCCGCGGTCAGTGCACTATTCGCGACGCATGTCGCGAGTTTTTCAGGGACGTGTTTTGCCGCACCGGCCCGCGAAAAACCTTTAGCGCATTGCGACAAAAATTTATGCTCGCCCGTTTAAAAAAAAAAGCGGGCCTTGAGTCGCGTGCGTCGCGAATATTCCCAACCTCAAGATATCAAATCTTATCGTAACGTTTTTTCTTTTTTTTTCCTTTTTTTTTTTTTTTAACATCGTCCACAAAACTGTGACGTGCAACTGACTCGTCTAAATTTCCTTTACACCATGGAAAACAGCGCCAGCCTAGTTTCAACGTTATACATTTGCAAAATTCAACTCTGTCTGTGATCGTGTAGAAAAAACATTTTTTTAAACAATTGTAGCTCTTTTTAAACGATCCGACAGCGGTAGACTTCTCGTTCCTGGATCTGGATAATATTTTCACGTTTTATCACGTTATTACCGTTACTTTCGTGTTATTTCACGTTCGTTTTACCTTTGTCTTATTGACTAATTAGTTTGCCCGCTGTAAGACGCGCGAAAAATGGCCGCCCGCCACAGCAAGCTCAGTTAAGGACGAACGAACGGAAGTACGTTCTAACATGTGCATGGCTTTCCGCCTACCGTAAATAAAAAAAAGTCCTCGAAAAATGGCCGGTGTCGATTGTCCATTCGTCGGGCGTATTCGTTTGCGTACGGCCCTGAACGTTTCTCCTCGCAAGTACACGTGTACGCACGCGAGACGCGCGTATAAATACACGGGCGCGATGTCGGTTTATTTATACCCAAGGGTGCCCGTTGCGTGGCTCTCTCCTCTCTCTCTCTCTCTCTCTCTCTCTCTTTCTCCGCCGTTCAACGGCTGATGTCGAGCAGAGAAAACTACGAGTCGTTTCGTTTCTTTGCTACGATAAAATTCATTGTCATGGCGACGGCGCAGGATTCGAGACGCAATCCTAGCAATGGCGCGAAAGAGATCGCGTGCTGGCCTACCGCCGGCTATCGATGATCGACACGCATCGTTCACGTCGATCCGTGCCGCGAGAAAAGACAGTTTTTTGAACGCACGTGCGAACCAGGTCTCACGATCGTGCCCTCCACTGTCGTCAAATAGCAAAAAAAGCCTAGATTACGTCATAAGATCGTACGATCATACGATCGTGAAACTTCTTTTCTACAAACGCATCGATCGATTTTCCTTCGAGTGTGATTTCCCCTTTTTTCCCGTTTTCACCTTCGATCCCGTCTTTCTCTTTACAGGATTTTGTACTTGAATCGTTAATAAGAATTATTAATCGTAATAAAACGATAGACAAATAGAAAATTCAATTACGCTGCGCGTTTAATCGTAAGGATCAAAGTCAAATTTAAAATATCTTATTTTATATGAAATATTTCTTACAAGTATGTAGTTAAAAATTCGACTTTCTTCTAACATATCCTTTCCGTACGCCATTAATTTTCGTATTTGAATCGTTAACACGCGATTGTCAATACGAATACACTATTAATTATTAATTGCACGAATTTAACGAAACATTATTGTATAAATTAACAAATAGGGGAAACAAATATATTTCGACAACAGCCGAGCCTAACCTCTAGAAAAGAACACTATCTTTTAATTGCCTGGTAGATAATATGGAAACGATCTAACGCGTGCAATGTTTCGTCTACTTTATTTACGGAGCATGCCAGAAGCGTATTCCAAACACGAAATACGCAGCTGCGTTTCCCTCTTTCTTTTGTTTTCCTTGATTTGTCCCCTCCATTTTGGCCGTCTATTTCTTTTCTCTGGCTGCCGACGCGCCCCTTTTAATTTCAACGAGAGCGAGAATATCGAATGGTTTATCAAGATCTCGCGTTAATGCATTCGTGATATCTTTTCAGTTTCCGTCGATACGTTGTACTCTCTTCGAATGTAGCGGTTCATTATCGAAACTTTGTGCTCGGAGAATACGATAGAATAAACAACGGGGGGACTTTTATCTTATTGGACCGGACTAAAAATGCGGTTGCAACAAGTTGTAACAGACGGTAACGACAATTACGGGGGATAAAATTGTAAAAGCGAGTTATCTTAAATTCACGTTTTGAACGACGGAACGATGATATCCTTCAGGTATAATATCGCCAATTAGTACGTTCTCACGGAAGTCATTTGCACGGTAGCGAATTAACAGATAACGAACAGCCGATGAAACCTCCATTCTTCGCACAAGTGTGATTTCCCGCCAATTCTCCCCGCATTATGTGGGAACAGATCGAACGCCGTTGGAAAACGTGGCTCGCGACCGCGCATCGTTACCGCTGTTACACATTGCACCCCCAATTACACTGTCTAATTTATTCCGATCAATTCGTTACAAACCGGCCAACGCTTTTTCCCGCAGATTTTCTTTCACTCAAGTCCGTGAGAAACTCACTCCACACGTGCAGTGTCAATTAACATTACAACGTGTAATTCTCTCACAACTGACGAGTTGAAATTGTTAGAAATGTCGCGCGAGTATAGGAAAAAAAAAAAAAAAAAAAAAATATATAGACATCAATGTAAACGTTTTTGTCGAATGTTAGAAGAAAACAAAACACGTGGAAATTCTCGTCGCGTTAACGAAGTTAACGTAACACGCCAACTCCAGCTAAACGTGTTTACTCATCGTCTCGCTTCGACTTGCGAAATTTCTCTTTTCTTTCGATCGCTGCGTGCAAGTGGAAACACGAGAAAGAAAAGAATATCGTATTCGGCGGCGTGAGAGGTACGCGACGAACACGCAAGCGTGGTGTATTCTTCAACGAGCCGAGTGAAAGAAATACATAGTTAAATTTCTTCAATGGAAATGCTTACTTTTCGCTGAATCCGACGATCTGTCGGACCGTGACAACCGGCTGCAGATATAACCGATTATAAAGAGCACACCGCCAAGAAACAGCGTGCTGACGAGCACGAGCACGAGCACGGGCATGCTGGTCCCCGGCGTGATTTTCCCTTCTGTATTCTCCATTTTCACCGTTCGATCAAACACACAAACACTTTACTTTTTATTTCGCCGCACTTTCGACGCACGCTTGATTCAATATATCGGCCCGTTAAAAGTCAACGTAAAATACGAGAGCACGAGAGACGCGATTCGCGAAACTGACGAACACATATACGAGCCGCGTGTTCCAAAAAACACGAGATATCGCGCAACGATCGCGGCGAGTACGTCAACTCCACGGTAAACCTGAACTACACGTTTCATAGATGGAACGCTCGACCATCGGTAATTTTTTACAACACGAGGCGCAGCAATCGTAGGAACGAAACACGGATATTCCCAATAGTTCTCTCATTCCTTTTTTCTTTCTCCCCCTTTTACCATCAGTCGCCGTTGCATCTCATTTTTATCTTCGCTTTTTATCTTATTTATCACGACGAAAGCGTTGGAGATTATCGTGGATACTCGTTGCCAGAGTCGCCAAAGAGTGATTTTTAGAAAATTTCGTACTCGCGAGGCGAATCGCGACTTGAACGTGGACTCGCGAGCCACGCAGCAATCTGAAAGAACAACGTTCGCATTCCTTCGTCCCCCACTTTGTTTCCCTTTTTTTTCTTCTTCTTCTTTCTTGGCACCGTTGCGAGATTTGTCTCTCTACTCCGATGATAAAGTTACCATTCCGAATTGTTTCTAGGTCACCGTCACGTTCCTCGTCGAGTTCGTATTTCATGCTCGGCACGCTTTTGTCATTTGAAGCTCGCTGTTGCCGATATCGTCTCTGCAGAAATTAGCCCTCGACTTGCTTGGCTATTACGTAGGCTCGATTACCGCACGCCTGTCGATTTATATTCATCAATTCGAACGGGGCAAAGTGAACGCAAGTGCAACTGCTAACTGCAAGTTATTATTATAGTCCAACAACCGGCAACTCTATTTCGCGTTCGTAAAGTGAAAGACGGCAGAGTGCCGGCGAGACTTCCGGTGGAAGGTGACTTACGTTTTAAACAAGGTTGCCACCGATTCGGATCTTTCGAGATAATACTCACTGACGTTATTCGACAAGACGTGGTTTTACTGGTCAGAGCCAGATTGGTATTACCGCGCAACTTGCACGATCGCGTGCTCTAGCGGTGCACTCGCAAATCAGGCGGAGTTGTCGCCAATGTCGACACGTTGGAAGTTTAAACTCGCGAACGTAGGTGTTGTCCGCGAAAGCTCGAACCGCGCATTTGCCGGAACGTGGCCAATAGTACCGGTATATACGTATTGTTCGCCTAGCTATCGTTCGTTCATTTCGAAGATGCCCCACTATTTCAAACGCACCGGGGGAGGTGGATCGTGACTCTCCCACCAAAACGGAAGTTGCACTTGCGCGTTCGAACGTCGCGAAGTTTAGCAGGCAAGCGAGTGCGCGCCATCGATTGACAATTCGAGTAATCGATCGTCCATCGTCTCGTCTCGTCGATGCGATACGACAGAGGCCTAACGTGTTCACTTTTCAAATTTCTTGTCAGATAACTAAGAAAATTTTTTTATAACAATTAAGATTTAATTTTGATGATGCGATGAACAAGTTGCGTATTTTTTTATAAGTTCGTTTATCACAACGAGATGTCGCAAATTTAACGACGAACTCCAAGGTAAATTTCGGGAAATACAGTAATTTGTAACGCTATTCCTTTCTGTTGCCAATTTACAGAATTAATTGAAATCGATTTTCGAACTTAATTCTCAGATGTTGTTTTGATATTTCAATTGCGATAAAATTAAAAAGTTTCAATTGATTCAGGAATCTGAAACGTTGCGAAGGAAGGTTAACAATAATTATTATCGTCAGATAATATACACCCAAAAGAAGAAGTAAGGAGAAGGAACAAAAACTTTGTGTATTTTTATATTTTACTAAAGTAATAAAAGGCGTAAATATTCTAATTTTTATCCATTCTTATTATCTATGATATTGCTATTGCTCTTTCAGATAAAATTTAAGGACGAAATAACAAATTAAACTCCGAGTTTAACTATGCCTTTTCAAAGACGCTCATAACGAAGATAATTAAACGTCATAGTGAAAATGTGTCTCAGCCTTAGACGCGGTGAGCAACGGGATTCCGGGAATTTGATCACGTCAAATTCTTGCGAACGAAGCAACAGCATTCTCGAAAACGCGACGACTATTTCATTTTCTATGAAATGCGCGCTCGTTTCAGATTCTGGAGAAGACACGATACGTCACAGTTGTCGACAACGAGCAAAGATAGCGTTTCGCCAAAACTGAAGATATTAACAGATATCGATATTTATTTACTTTCTATATGAAATCTCTCTGGTATATAAATCTCGTCCATCCTTTCACAAATGAAAAACATAAATGTACGAACATCGTGTATTGTTAATATGCATTCAGTCGCGAAGTTACATGATCTACTAGCTGACCTAACAGCTAGCCTTACAAACGTGTTCGTAACGGCAAGAATGCGTTAAATTCAACCCGTTATTCGCCCCGTTACTTTTCCTCATTTCAATCGTCTTCGTCCTCGATTTGTGCAAGCCTCGTCATCAGTGGCTTCATCATGTATATCGTGGCCAATCATATAATATACAATTTATACGCGTTTCAATTTGTTTGTACATCTCCAAAAAGAAAAAAAAAAAATATTGTACTTTGTGGCATTGATTGATTTGACGACAATTTCACGTTTTTATTCTTTTAAAACATTCAACATTGGACCACGCAGCAAAGTAATCGAGGCATGTTTTTTGTCGTATTGTTCGATATAGTGTGACGAAGAGTGTGATATTCGTAATTGAAATTTTTTTTCACACGCATGCGCCATTTCCTTGACCCTGATCTTGATTCCAAGATCCCACTTGTGTATTATTTGCATGAATATCTCGCTGTGTCCTTGGGCCTGGGCCAACGAACCCTGACTCAAATTTTAAAGGTTGATCGCGCTAAACAATTCGCTTGGCTCAAATGTCAATTATTAAAAAAAGATTGTAGTTTAATACGACGAGTCGTATGATATGTATTTCTGATACGAAACAATGTGTCTTCAATGTGACTAATTGAAAAGGAGAAAGTATATCAGACGATAGAGAAACAGAGGAATCGATAGAATACGAACATTTTCCTGTTAGAAAAATACTATTTTTCCGTGCGTTTTTACTTGCGTTTTTATTATATACTCACGTTGTAGCAAGCCTTGTAAAATAACGAGCATGCCTTGTAAAATAACAACTATCAACATTCATGTACAGATCGGCGAAAAAAAAGAAAATCGAATGCGATTTGAATGGTGAAATTACAATAAGATCAATAATATCTTATCAGATATCCATCAACGATGAATCATCGTTTCACGTATTTGAAGACTGGCCGACAAGGTTGATAAAAATGTGCACAAAAATATGTACACGCCGTCCCAAGAAACCAGGAAACACCTTCGAGACAATTAACACACTCGCGATCATCACCTGTGTCTCTGTTTTTATAAGAAAAAAAGAAACGAAAACATTTACACGATGAGCTTATCGGAGGGATTGGATGAGTTTTGAACATACATTGCACTTAAATGGAATAATCGTGATCTGTACGTTACGTATGGTTCTTATTATTAGTATTGATAACATCAGTCGAATAAACGCATGTCAAAGTTATAATATCAATAGCATCTGCGGTGCCTCTGTTTGAGAACATTGATACCAACATGCAGAAGCGTGATACTGATCTAGAATCAATTTGAACGTGGAATAAGAATGAGAAGCATCGTTCCGTGAATCGGACGCGATCGAGAAACATCAAATGCACGCATGTTCTTCGAAGTTATTACGCTTTCGCTGACTCGGTGGATTTTCCACCGTGTATTTACATTTGGGCTTCGAATTTCCGCGCGAACACGCAACACTCCACGCTCGATCGATACGTAAACGAGTTGATTAATTATTCACGATGTTTCCCTGTTCGTTTTTATCGTTGACTTGACTTGACTTGACTTGACTTGAATCAACATTTCAACACGAGGATCGTTAGTACGGTTCGATAAATAGCGACAGGGGAAGAAATAATGTTACTCCATCGAATGGAAACGGTTTGTTATATAATTTCATTTGATATTCAAAAGAACGAGATATCTAATCTGAAGTTCCTTCTGACATTTCGATTTTTTCATTTATTCGTACGCTTAATTGAATTTCAAGTACAATTGAACTTGCTATGTTATCGTTAATTTGTTATTGCAAGAAGAGTTTCTCACGTATCACAATGATAACCAGTTGCTTAATCTTTTTAGGATGCGAGGAATTTCGCAATGCCGATGAAATAATTTTTCGAGGCGATGCGGTTTGAATTGTCAA
The DNA here is from genome assembly GCA_032399595.1 of Tetragonula carbonaria. Taxonomy (NCBI): domain Eukaryota; kingdom Metazoa; phylum Arthropoda; class Insecta; order Hymenoptera; family Apidae; genus Tetragonula; species Tetragonula carbonaria. Next base: position 1,666,456 of record JAUCRC010000020.1, read on the forward strand.
CATTCTAAGAGATTTTTCACGTGCAAAGATCAGGAGAAGACGTTCCAGATTACAGCGTAATTTTTACAGACAAGTCTCACTTCAACATTGACAAGTTTCATCGTCGAAGGAAATAAGAGAAGGTGCATATAAAAGCGTGACTCGTTTAAACTATTTTCCTCATTTTATAAAGATTGCCATCCGCTTTTAATCTACAACAGAAATGACTTGATCTAAATTAAATTAAATCTAATTTTGTTCCAGACATTGAGAAACACACAAGTGTACAAATAAGAATGATAAAGATCAAGCATACTAGCAATTGAATGAATTCAAAGAAACGAGTTTCTTTTTCTAACGAGCAGTACGTATAAACTAAATTGTAAAGGAAAATATTTTCATTAACAGACTAGAACTACCACCACACCAGTCAAAATGACCGGTTTATACAATTTTATTTTAAAATTTCTATCTCACGTTACAATTTTTTTCCCCGCAACGATGCAACGACTTTCACAGTGATAACCAAAGAAATAATAGAATGAATTTTATTTTATTTTTATTTATTAGACGATTTTTGGTAGGAACAACTTCGTCTTAACTGTCGGTAGTTCTAGCGTTAAAGAAATAGCCCGGTAGTTGGATTTTCACTTGAAACCTAACGAAACCGGGACTTATATTTGGAAATATATTTTCTTTAACAGTGTTGTTCTCCTAGTAAATCGACGATTTGTCGAAATTACCAGCAATAGCCTGTATAATACGCCTGTGTGTACGATCTCCTATACGAGTACCTGAACTTTGAAATTGGCAGAACGCCATGAAAGAAGTGCGCAATTCCGCGACGGGATTGCCATGCGTCTGCGTTACCGGGAAGAATAATTTTGGGCCGTTGCGACGCCAAAGGTGGCTGCTACGTCAAAGAAATTCCAAAGAAACGAAAACAAGAAATAGACCGTAAAAAAAAGGAAACGAAACTCTTCGGTGAAAAAAACATTTTTCAACGTAGAAGAGACGCAACTATAAATCTACGTAGCATCGCAAACGCACGACGCAAACGCGTCGTTCGACATGTGCGATTTAAATTCGATATTGCTCGAATGAGACCACAGCGCCTGTTTTCTTCTCGTCGACTCTTTGTTTAACTTCGTTCTCTCTCTCCCTCACACACACACACACAACACACACACACACATCGCGTAAATTAGGAACAACGAGGCTAATTTTTATCACCAGCTTTTCTCGTTGTCGTTGTCACGTTAAACGAGCTTGATGTTCATCGTTGCTGTCCGACGTTACATCAGTTTTCTCCGAATAATTTTTCACGTGTATATAAACATATACAGTAGAATCCCGTTCATCCGCACTTACGTAATTTTACGTAAATTTTGCACGAATAAGTTGACGTTTCAATGACTTCGTGGCTTCTGTATATTCAAATCATTATTACGTGATCGAGTAAGATATTTATATGAACATATTTTTATGATTCACATACATGCACACGCATGTGCGCATTTCTGTTCGCAACAGGCAATGCAGCGACCGATTATTACCCAAACTTTATTACCCAAACGCGCAGACATTTTCAACCGAGAGCTTTTCGTACGATATTATTGGAACTAAAAAAAAAAGAAGAAAAACAGATCTGGTGATTCTTTATTACCCGACATGGTTCAATAAACGTAGTTCTACCGTACAAAAGGATCGTCGCTGCATTTACGACAAGGGGGCGACAACGATCTCAACACTCGGCACGCACGTGTTTCGCAACGATCAAAACAAAAACAATCACTCACCGCGCTTGCTTGGTGGACGATCCTTAGGTCGATCCTTAATCTTCAGTGAACCTCTTACGATTAAGCGAATGGTCATCCCTTCTTAAGGGATATTTTTACATCGCGTCTCTTATTCTTTCCTCGGGTCTTTTTATCTTTTTATCGAAAACGGTCGTTTACCTCGGTGGGGGAGGATGTTGTTGCTGTATCGATGCATCGGTCGCGTTTCTTTGTTGTCGCTCGGAACGCCGAGCCGTGTGTCGCACGCAGTAAGACGACAGAAGTGAAAAGATTACGCGCGCGATCTGCGTGTGAAGAAGACGCAACGACGAAAACGGTAACGACAGCACCATGGAAAACCAAAGAAAGGAAAGGGCGTGTGTGTGCGATACGTGGTCTATCGCGGCCAATCCGTGGCATCGTGTACACTGAGTCACGAGTAACGTGTTCCCGCCGGTTTATGAAGTGTTTCGTTCGGTAAATGTGCGCATGTGTCGGTGAATGCACCGAGCGGCTGCGGCCAACGCGCCGCCATATTGACACGTGTTGCACGACGATAACGACCCGACGATAACACAGAAGAAGAGCATAGACGGAAGAAACGACGCAGAAACTGGCCAAGATCATCGCAAACAGCTTTTCCACGTTCAAACTCTGCCGTAGTTTCTTTCTTTGAAATTCTTGCCGAGTCTCTTTCGTTCTCCTTCTTGTCTGCGTGACAATGAGACCCGCTTTTGTTTACAATGTGTGTCGATACTTCTAAACAGATTGATCATCAATGAAACTTACGATTTCAGTGACAAGGTCACAGTTTCGGGTGTTTTGGACAAAGTGATTGATACTGAATCAAATCGTAATATTATCGTAAATATTATCGTAAGTATTATTGCAACATCGTGTTGCAGTTTCTCGCAAAATGATTGTCATGCAAAATGTTTGTGCCAATGATAACCGAAGATCAAAGATTTCGTTGGGATTGAATTTATGTTCGTATCCTAATTGTTATTCTGAATATAATGTCGTAAGTTTCCGTGAGATAGATGTAAATGTCTGTTAAATTGTATAATTACTTATGTTACAAATACACAGTATTGATGTATATAGATGTAATAAAAATATGTTTGCTGTCAATGTAAGAGGTAAATAAAGTTTTTGACAACTAAAAATAGATTACATTGCTTGATAGTGCAATAGCATTGATATATACAAGAAATACTACGGTATAAAGTTATTAAAATAAATCAGGGGAAACAATTATAAAAATGACCCTGAATTTGCATTTCAAGTACTAAATGTGTATTTAAATAATCTTTAAGATTATAGATCTATAATCTATAAGATTACTCAAATCATTGTTCGGTAGTTACTTATTAGGTTACGCAGTATTTATTTTATATCGTAATACAGATTATCAATATAGCTTATACGATTGTACAAAAATATACTTATTTACAATGTAAATTTAAAAAAAATTACCGCAAAGAGATATTGTTTTACTACATTTTGAATTTTTTTCGTGACAATCAAGATTGTAGCGCACTCTAGGAGAATTCCCGTAGAATACAATTGCTTTGTCAGACAATTTCAAAGGACTGATATGAACAAATAAATGAAAAAAATAACATACCCAGCAATGTTGCAAGTATAAATCATTAAATTAAATCGATAATCCTTTTTGCATAAATTATAATTTTTTTTTCGTATATAATAACAAACAATGATGACTGATTTCTGGTACGTTATAAAAAACTTACGTTAAAGTGAGTTAATAATTTTTAGTTGCTGCATCTGAAGATAAGTAACATACATCCCGAATGAATTAAAAAGAAAAATTATGTCTGGAAAAAGAAAAGCTAACGAGAGAAATGAAACACGAGGTCGACCTTCGCCGTCTTCAGTTCCACCCTTACAACAAAAAAGGTTAGTGTTATATTTGAAAAAAAAAGATATCCATCGTCCAAATTGCATAATACCCGGTTTACATAACTCTGGAAATAAGCGATTTATATATTTTTTTTTAAATAGAAATATGTATTTCATAAATTAATAATTGTTGATTCATTTTAGTGCATGTATTTCAATGATAAAAATATATAGTTATATAAATACTATAGAACTGTAAGCGGAACATATTTTGCATAAAATCGTGCAATAACACTTCTTAAAATTGTAATATGTTCGTGTGAATGTTCATAAAAGTCTTTTATTCCAAAATAAAAACATTTTGACAAATAAAAGATGATCTGTATACTTTACAATACAAAATTGGTGTTTTTTAAATTAATATTTAAATTTTTAACTCGCAGTTTTATGTACGTCTCAATCGTATGAATATGATTACTTCTTAACTACGTGTGTTGAACATTGCAGCCAACATCATAGTTCAAATAACATATTATAGGAAGCTAGTTTAAGTAAATAATATCGTAACCTTTGAATGTGACGGATATAAAAGTCGTATAAGATGTTTTGTCAGAAAGTCTTTTAGATTTTTCGTTTAAAATTTACCATATATTTCTTGTTAATTTCGAAACCAACTGAAATCGTCAGTTTTCTAAGAGTGTACCTCCTGCTCTATTTCTGGAAAACTCGGTTACTTCTGAGCCTGCGCAGTTACTACTAGCTTGCGTAACTTATAAAAGCATTAAAGATTTCGTTGCAGTATCAGATTAAGCTTTCGAGCGTGCGAACGTTTTCTACGAAATCTAGTGTACAAAAAGAAAAAGCACAAAGTATGCCACGACGTGCACGAGCTCCAAATCCTCCGCCGAGGACGTAAGTATTTCTCCTTTTTGCTCATTTTCGTACGTTTTTTCATTATTTCGTAACTTGCCGTGAATTGCCCTTGAATGTTCAATGACTTGTCAAATATAATAATAGGATCGTGTTAATCGTAATTAGATTACGTAGTTCTTCGAATTTTTTCACAAGCTTGTGCAATCGTGAGGTAACATGAATTTTATTCATATTTTAGAGTTAGACGGGCTGCAGCTCCAGCTCCAGCTCCAACCACTCCAGCACATGCTCCCGCATCGACACCAATGGTTGCTCAACCTCAACAGCCGTCCCTCATGGGACAAATGGCTGCCACTGCTGGAGGTGTAGCAATTGGTTCTGCTGTTGGTCATACCATTGGACATGCAGTGACTGGCCTCTTCAGCGGAGGTTCCAGCGAAGCTGCTGCTGCTCCAGCAGCTGCACCTGCAATGGCACAAAGTGCACCACCTATGTCTGCACCTGCTGGCGGTGCCTGTGCCTGGGAAGTCAAACAATTCTTAGAATGTGCCCAAAATCAATCTGATCTAACATTGTGCGAAGGGTTCAACGAAGCCATTCGTCAGTGCAAAGCATCTAATAGTAAGTTTTAAATAATATTTATATATATATATGTATGTATGTATGTATGTATTTATTTATTTTACAGTAAATGAGCCAATCGTATTTCACTAAACTTGTTCTTTAATTACAGATTTAGTTTAAACATAGTTTAGACTAAAAAACAAACATTACCTTGTAGAAACATTTGGATAATAGAGGGAATATAGAAAATCAATCACGTGAATCTAACAACTCTTGTAAGAATTTGGATTATGTGTTTACAATAAATTATGTAATTATGGCTTACAGAGATTAAAGAGATGTATGCAAGTGAAATAAATTAAAATAAACTTGTTTCCTCGATTATGTTTGTTATTCATTTCAGTTGTACCTCTTCTCTGCATCGATATGCATGTACATTTATTTCATATTTTAGGATAATAATTTTAAATAAACAGAAGAAATGATTTATAATGTATAATTATATGAAAAAATACTTTTTCTTTTGATTCTTAGAATTACATATATCTATGTAGATTTAAAACAAAAACATCACCTCCACCATGGGCAAATAACAATCAACCCTCTACTTTTCAAACTGCTGCTAGTACAGCAGCTGGAGTTGCCATTGGGTCTGTTATAGTAAGTATTACATATTAATGTTATTGCTTGTTTATTTTGTCTTTTTGAAATTAATCATCATTTCAAATTAGGGCCAAGCAATTGGAAGCACACTTGCTGGCAATGTAGGATATGTGTCTTCTGCCAATACAGACCCTAAAAGTAATTCTACAAATGCACAAGAATTATGTATTCCCGAGATACGAAAATTCTTTGAATGCGCTTCGAGAAATGCAGATCTGGATACGTGCAAAGCTTATCATGATATGTGGATGAAATGTCAAAATGTATACAGACAACAAAATTAATCGATCAAATGAAATGGTACTTCTACAAGAATGAAATTATAAATAAGAAGCTCTATCTTCGTTATGATGTAATCAAGGATATATAAGAAATTGATGATTTAAGAACATTGTTTATTAACTTAACGCGTTTCTTAAAGACGATTTTATACTCGACCAAAAGAGGCAGTTAAATGTGCAAGAAAAGGAATATAGTAGACTATCTTTTTTCTGTATTTAAGACGCGCATCACCACAAAACCTGCAACAGTAGCAACTGCAATTCCAAGACCAGCTTTCCACCAGACGATTGAATCTCCTTGTAATAATCCAAATTGATTTATATGTCTGCAAAATAAAACATTATTTATCACAAGAATCACGTATAAGTTTATAAATTCTCCAATATGAAAAGAAATTCATATATATATATAAATTCATATATATATATATATATATATAGATTATTTCACAATATAAACAATTTTATATATACATATATAAAATATATAAAAAATGTATATATAAATATATAACTAATATATAGTATATAATTAATATATACTATATATATACATATTAGTTTAAAATAACATACATATTATCCTATGATGAAATGGCAAACTTTTTATATTTAAATTTGTCGTATTTATTAATTTAACACGCACATAATTGAAATAGATAAATTTGAGTTTGCAAATTGTGTATAGTACAGAAAACCATATATAAAAATTAATCATGTCTCATGCTCATGCAGAAGAGTAATATCGATATCATTTCGTATTGTAAGTCGTGAGCACTCCGTGAAATTAACAGAAACTTATAATACAAACAAAAACCTTGTAAAAGAACTCCACCACTGAGTGGGTGAGGGTTTGACAAGCAACATGTGGACCATTCGCCTCAAAGGACTGAAAAGATTTAAGACCTTGTTATGATAGTCTTAATCATGCGACATCCTTTAATGTGAGCAAATCGCCTAGCACATTTGACAAATATATAGTTGTGTATACGTGCACTAACATATGAATAAAAAAAGAAATGTGATTCACGATTTGCTCAAGCTTACAATGCTTACGGTGTTGCAAAAATTCAGACCAACCTGTCTCTGTAAAATAATACCCATGCTCCTTGAAAGCGGCTAAACATGAAATCTTTTTGTTAGTGTTTAACAATAATATAGTTTAAAAATTATAAATAATTTTAAATGAAAGATATTTGATAGTATCAAACAAATGCGTCACAATCCTATTTTATTTATAATTTCAAATAAATGACACATTTTTTAGGAGCATTTTTTATATAAAATACCTCTACTTAATAATCTACTTTTAAGGAACTGAACTTACGGGAAGGCTGCCATTGTTGCTAGTTTAACAAAGATTTCACGTCGTATTGTACGGGAGATGCTATAAGGTTGTGGTGGCATCAATTTGTACTTATTGCAAAAACTTATTGGTTGTAATAAATAATCTTGTTTTACTTCAGACAGATCACTCTTATTTGCTATTATGAGAACAGGGATCTTACTGTCTGCAAAATATTTCTGAAAAATTTAATTGCAAAATATCACGAGAAATAATAATTGTTCTAATGCCTTTATACAAAATTATGAAAGGATTACTTACAATATAAATTCGTGCAATATATTCAAATGATTTAGGATTGCTTGCATCGTAAACGAGAGCTGCCACATCACATTGAATTTGTGCTGGCATTAAAGCATCTTGAACATTAAGTATGTTTATATCTCGCAGAATTATTGTCTTTTCCTGACCATATACATGTATCGTGTTTACAGTAACATGTGAACTTGGCGGGACTACTTCATCGGTTAGTTTCTGCAATCACGTCACGTGTTAGGTATCAATAAATATACATTGTGATATATACGTATATGAATACGTGTGTACGAACAAGCACGTATACCTCAAGTTTAGGGTCAATAAACGTTCTACATAACGTCGTTTTTCCACTACTTTTCGGTCCAATTACATGACAACTATACACATTTCTACTAGACTGTTTTTTTGCCAGATCTAACTTTTTTTCACGAGTAACTAGAATTGCATTTGTTTGACATTCATTATTATACATGTTGTAACCTAAATATGCCATATATTCTAATGTTTTTCGCACGTTTGTGAGAGTCAATAGCGCCCACTGACACATGTATCCTTGAAGTGTGATCCATCCCTATTGCAATAGTAAAAGTAAATAAAATATCTTATAAAATAATAATGAAGAATGAATGAAAGAAAGAAAACATACTTTTTCATTAGTTGGTACAGTGTACTTATATTCATCTCCCCAAGGTGCTGTTAAACATCTTGAAAATAATGATTCCACTTCTGATGGAGAAAGAGCACCGTCTCGATCTCGATCATGTTGCATAAACAATAACGTTAAAAATTCCTGTCCTTTGTGTGATAATTCAGTCGTACATCCAACAGGAACCTTCAATCTGTATAACATATCAAAAGTAAATATAATATAAGTATTTTAAATAAGTATTTAAAATATCTTTGATTGATCATGTACTAACGGTGGATATATGTATTCTTTGGACATTTGTAACTCATTGTCATAACCAAATTTTCTCAACACTGCCCAAGTAGTCTCATTTCTTCCTCTTTGTATAAATAAACACTGAAGATACATAAAACCTATAAATAACAAAGATTTAAAAAAATAAAAGTTTTTAAAAAGATAAAATGTATAAAATACCTTTCATAGTAACACATCCACAACAAATGCCATCTTGAATATTTTTTGATAATACAGCTTTCACATCTTCCAATACTTGCGGTTGTAACGGAGTATTAAAGCACCATTGTTGAAATGCATTTAATTCAGTGTCATCTAGCAAGCCATCATTGTCTAAATCACATATCTATATAAAACGATATGATATAAATATAAAACGTATATATAAAAAAAATATATCTTTCTAAGAATACAATCATTTATACTTACTTTGAAAATTCTTTGTAATGCAATCTTACATTCTTCTGTAAGCTAAATATTACATTGCATCAATAAGTTGTTCATAAATGTCAAAATTACGTATACTATTTAATAAATGTTACCTCCTGAGTGTCATAATTGTAGAGGGGCGTAGTAGGATGTAAAACAGCTTTCTGCGCATAGTAAAATGTTTCTGAAACATTTTGCAACGTTTTGGCAGAGCACTAGAACAAATACAGATTAAAATATAGATTAAAATTTTTTTCATTACGTCTTATTCAACATTTATTGCATTTATAAAATCACTTACCTCTATACAACTCTCTATTTCAGTGAATTCTTTCATTATCGGATATACAGCCTGAAGATAAAGAAATCAAATTAACAATAGGAGAGAAGACGTTTTTAACGTTTGACGTTCTAAATTTAATTTGCCAAACCTCGATAGTGGAGTAGTCAACAAGATCAATTTTATTTCCCACAAGAACAACCGGACAACGATTATTTGACGAACATCGTCGAATTAGTGGTAACCAATACGTAGCTGCTCTGTCCAAAGTATCCTCGTCAACCACTGAATATACAACGCAAATTACATGTGCCTTCTGAATTTCATCAGTTAACTGATCTTCAGTTTGTTCAGCGGCTGTAAAACAGAAGTTGCAGATGAAGCATCATTGTTGATGCAGTTATCGAATAATTTAATTTATAAAAACAATGTACAAACATTTTTGACGAGTACCTGAGTAATCTACAATGTGCGTCGGTACTTGTTCCGGCGTAACGTCGGCCGGAATAGTGATTTCTTCCGCTTTGCTGGGTACATCCTCTGCGTATTCCTCACTGACTAACGATAAGATCAAAGAAGTCTTGCCGACTCCGCGATCGCCAATTAATAAAATTCTGACATTGCGCCTAGGCGCGACTGAACGTTGCACCATGCTGATTTCAATAAAACAACTGTCGCACGTAACAGCGGCATTCACCGCCTAAATTCTCAAGAACATTCTTTCTACTTTTCCAACGAGACTTTCCCTGTTCTTTCCTAACCTACAATGTATATCTTATTACACCAGTAATCAAACGTCACTTTTTGATCTTTGATAGCTTGCCGATCTTTTACGAAGACATTTTATCGGAGGTTACGATCGACGAGACTGGAAGTTACGATACGATCTCTTGATCTAGCAGAGATAACAAGAATTACGTTACTTCACCCGCTGCGATGGAACCTATGCTCCGAGGGTGGTCTTTTCAAGGTTACGTTCAGCACTTCGAACGAACAGTGTACACATATAAAACATGTACACGTGCGCGCGTAAATGTGCAGAAAGGGCTAGAGAAAACGAAGGAACGACTCGAGTAATTCTTGCATCTTCGACTGATTGTTAGAAGAAACAAACTAAACGTGAAATGAGTCTATTTGTGGAATGAATTTCATGGATCCGTAGCGCCTACATTTAAATCGAATACTGTACTTGTTATACACGCGAACTTCGTAAAAATCGATAGCGCTAAAACTTTGGTGTTTTGAAATTAACCTTTGAAAATTTTTCAAACGTATTCACACATATTTATGCCCGTTTCATTATGCCCTATGTATTTTCAGTCTTATAAAGAAAGCTCGATATAAATATGAATGACACTGGGACTCTATCTAATATTAATACATAGTAATTCTTTTGAAACATTGAACATATATTTATGCTGATTTTTCCCATTTACGTTTCAGTCCTATAATTTTATACTTTTCAAATACTTATGTTCTTTCCTATTTACGTTTTCAGTCTTTTAATAATGAAAAAAAAAAAAAATGAATTGATATGAAATATCGAGTTTGATATTCTTAATAATTTTGATGATATTTATATTCTTCTTTCCCATTTACGTTTTCAGTCTTACAGTAATAAACAATTCAGTCTTACGCGACGTGAAACACTGAAATTGCAATATACGATAATAATTTCGATAAATTTTACGTATAACGTAGAGTATTGCTGAAGAAGTAAATGTGAAGAAAATAAAAGGACGCATTTCTAAAATTTTTGAAGAGAGAATAGGCAAAATATTTTATGTTAAATTGTACTCTTTCTTCTAATTAGAGAATATTAAAATTTTAAATTTTGTTAGTAACGATATTTTAGAAAATTATTAATTGTTCGATTAGACGCAAAATCATTGCGCGAATGTCATGAAAAAAAAAGAAAAAAATGAAACGATAGTGCAAAACAAAAGGACAAGTTGCGATTGCTACTATCTAAAACGAAAATGTTTTTTTCGCATTATCACAAGATTTCTTTCTTCATATTTTGTACGTGCAACTATATATTTGTAATGCTACATATGTATGTTATCACATAGCCCAAAGAAGAGAAATGTTATTTGTACAAAGATATTTTAAACGATACGATCCAACGCGTATAATTCTACTTAAAATAATGTAGCATTTAATTAAATGAAGTTAAATGAATAATTAACAGGATAATAAATGAGAATAAAGAAATAAATACTTTAATATATACACGTTCAAAATTATAATGAATCTATTAAGTTTTATATGTTATATCTAGTAATGTAAATTTTATTCATTAATCCCTTTGTTTTATCTACTTTTATTGTTTTTATTATTCTTACTTTTATTATTACCGTTTGTTTTGTCTACTGTGCTGAAAAACTGCGTGTTAGTATCATTTTGCGTGCCGCTTTTTTTTGTACCCCCCAGGAATATAAAAATATAGTTGAATCACTTAAGAGGTAAACAGAGTGATAACCTTTGCGCATACAGTCACCTGAGAGTTCAAGCACATAATCTTACTGTATTATATATAGTGCGTAAAGATATTGATGACCCTCAGCATTTTGCGCTCTGTTTGCAACTATTTTAAAGATCGCTTTAATTTTTTTCATCATTTATGAAATAACATTACGAATGAAATTTCACTGTCTGAAATAAATATTTCAGGCTGAAGCATTGTCCTCTTTTATTTTTAAATAATATTATTATTTTCAATTTTCAACTATTGTTACTTTTGAAACATGATGAGGTTTGTTCAAGTAGATCAAACACTCCAAGAGAAATGCATTTTATATAAATACGAGTGTAAGAATAAATTAAATATAAATTATTAATAACGAGGATTATCTTATTTCAGTTCGCTTTATTAGCTAACATGACACTGTCATGTAGTCATTAGTACTCAACTCGAAGTTTCAATTATACAACTGCTTATATATTATTTATCAAGTTAAATCACCAGGATTATAAAAATAATACAATTAATCAGTTCATTTAAATAATATCCAAATAAAAATAATACAATTAATCCTCTGTATTTAATCATTTTCATTCGGATGAACTTTGTCAAATAGTTAAATATCCTGGATGGAGAACGGAAATTTTCAAATTCTTTATCTCGTATAAATAGCCACGGATAAACGATAGAAATGCCAATTAATGATAGAAAAATGATAGCAAAATCTATTCACGACGATACGTGTCGTTTAACCTTCGATCGAATGTATTCCAAATAATTAAGGATATCGCGGGTAGACTCTGAAATCTTGAGGGAGGTGGGTCGGTAGGTCGCCGATAAACTTCTTCTTTGATAGAATTCGGGTATAAAAGACTGGTCGAACAGACAGCAAGCATCGCACTGCAGTTTGGAGTAGCAATGAGGTTCTTAATCATCTTGTCGGCTCTGGTAGCCTTAGGGGCCTGCGGCGGCGTCAACCAACAACAAGCTGGTAAGTTATTACTTAAAATCGTTATTCTGAAATTCTCGATCTCGGAACTTTTTCGATAAAAGTACAAAAATAATTCTTGGCCGCTGATCTATTCAATGTTCTTCTTCGGACATTTTCATTGACTCTGTAACATTTTGTAATTGGAATCTCGACTTTTAATCATTGAAGAATCGCTCGGTGGAATTGCTTCATCGTGTGGTATTCAACCAAAGACACGTAACGTATATGGATATGATGTTTACAATATAATATTGTTTTTCAATGCCAATGAGATACTGTCGTCGTTCGTTTCAGCTAACCAGGATCTCCTTAACAAACAGCAAGATGTCATCCAACTTCTGCAGCAGATCTCGCAGCCAATCCCGAACCAGGAGCTTCAGAATCTTGGCGAAACGTATGACATTGAGAGCAACGCGCATCAGTACAACAACCCGATCATAGTTCAGTACTACGCGGGTGCTGTGAAAGCTGGTTTGGTTCAACCACAGGGTACAGTCTTCAGCCATGTAGTTAGCCAGCTTCGCAAAGAAGTTTCACTGCTCTACAGGATTTTGTCGGGTGCCAACGACTATCTGACTTTCCTCAAGACAGCTGCGTGGGCTCGTCTTCACGTTAATGAACAACAATTTGTCAAGGTATGTATGTAGGAGCCGAATTTCTGTACGTAAACAGAAATTCATTACAGCATCAAGTTGGAGTGAAGATTCGATTTCTGATTTTGTATATATATATATATATATATATATGTTAAATCATTTTTCCTCTTACTTATATAGGCTTTCAGCGCTGCGGTATTGACTCGCAGAGACACCAGGGGAGTCATCCTTCCACCAATTTATGAAGTCTTGCCCAACCACCATTTGGACGCTAGAGTCATCCAAGAGGCGCAAAATATTGCCGTTCAAGCACTCCAGGGAAGAAACGTCGTCATTCCCGTTAACCACTCCGCACTCCTATCTCAAGAAGAACAACAAGTTTCTTACTTTACTCAGGACGTTGGTCTTGCTGCGTACCATAGCTACATCGGCCTTGGAGACATCTTGTCAGAAGTAAATAGTTTAAATATATCTTCCGATATATTTGAGAAAGCTACAACGTTAATTATAATTATCTGTCGTTAAACATCACAGCAGGCTCAGCAACAACAACAGCCTCTAACTCAGCAGCAGTATCAACAACAGATTGTAGGAAAATATATGCAACAAGGAGTACAGAACAGCCAACAAAGCCCGATTGGTCACGGAGCCCAATATCTGTTCCTTCACCAACAACTTTTGGCTCTCTACGAGCTTAACCGTCTTTCCAACGGACTTGCCCCACTCTCCGAAATTAACTTTGAAAATGTAAATGCTCTTTACCAGCCACACCTTCGCGGTCTCAATGGACTTCAATTGCCTGGCCGTCCAGAGAACCTTCAGCTCCAACCTCAGAAGAACAAGCTCATTCAACATGTTACGTCTCTGATACAAAGGCTGAAAGATGCTATTGACTCTGGCAACGTGATCACCCCACAAGGCAATTTCCTTTCTCTGTTCCAACCGCAAGGTGTGAACATTCTTGGTGACTTGATCCAAGGATCTGGCAGAAGCATCAACCCAAGGTACTACGGAAGCCTCCAAGTTGCTGCTCTCAAACTCCTTGGAAATGCTCCCGAAGTTCAGAACATCTGGGATTACACGCCATCGGCTCTTGAAATTGGGGAAAGCAGTGTTTACGACCCAGCTTTCTACCAATTGTTCAAGAAAGTCATGAACCTTTACCAACAGTACCAACGGTCTTTGCCTGCCTACCAACAGAGCGATCTTATCCTTCCTGGTGTTACCATTCAGAACGTTGATGTTAGCCAATTGGCCACTCTCTTCAACGGCTACCAAATTGAGCTTGATTCCATTGTTGGTCAAGCTAACCAACAACAACAACAGCAGCACCAGCACCAGCAACAGCACCAGCAACAGCAACAGCAGCACCAGCAACAACAGCAGCAGCAACAGCAACAACAACAACAACAGCAACAACAGGGACAAATTAGGGCTTTCCTCAGGAGATTGGATCATCAACCGTACCAATACCAAATCGTTGTTCAGAGCGAACAAAATGTACCAAGAGCAGTTGTCCGTGTCTTCATTGGACCTAAACACGACCACCAAGGCAGACTCGTTAGTATCTCTCAGAGCCAACATCTCTTTGTTCAACTTGATCAGTTCATCCAGAACCGTAAGTTTCGATGTTTCCTTTGACTATATTTTATCTGTGTATGATCGATTTATGTTCAACATTTGACATATCTTGCGTTTCAGTCCACGCTGGCCAAAACATTATTATTAGGAACTCGCAGCAAGCTCCTGGACAGAGCTTCGATTTGCCATCCACTTCTCAAATTCTACAAGGCGTCAATGCTGCTATCCGATCTCAGCAACCATTCTACATCACTCAGGTTTGTAAATCATTGTCCGCCGAGTTTCCTGAAAAGAATTGCAAATTTCAAGAAATTGTAGCTAATCGTAACGAATCATATTTTTCACAGCCACACCATCTCTACAGCTTCCCTGCTAGATTGTCTCTTCCCAGGGGTCAGCCACAAGGTTTTCCACTTCAGCTCCTCGTTGTGATCTCTTCCTCAAACCCACTTAACGTGCCGTATGGACCAGTAGTGCCCGAACAACAATTGGCCCATCAAGGCGATCAATTCCAAATTGTAAATGCGGAACAATACCAACAATTGAAACAGCTTTCGCAATTGGGCGGCGGACTTCAACAAAACGTTGAGGTCCTTCCTGAAGGTTTAGCCAACACTCAACAACAAATTCAAGGTATTTACTTCATATACTGAGATACTACTATACTAGTAAGATCTCAGCAATCATCGTGTAACATCCATTAACGTGATTTGCGTGATTTTTTTCTCATAGCCATCAGGAACCACAATGCTCATGTCTACGGCAGATACCACGGACACGTCCAGTGGTATGGACAAATCCAGAACCCTGTTGGCCAAGGACAAAACGTCCAAGGAGTTGGACTTGTTAATGCTGGAGATTCTTCTAATGCCCAGTCCTGGGGATCAGGATTGTCTGGTATCGCGGTTCAGAACCAGCAACAAATGCAACAACAAGCTCAACAGCACCAACAACAAATACAGGCGGCGGCAGCAGCAGCAGTTCATCAAGGACAGCAGAGCCAGAGTGGTCAAATGATCTGGAACGCGCAACAGCAACAATCGCATGGACAAAATGTTAACTGGTCTCCATCCAACAGTGCTCAATCTGTTGGCCAGTCTTCTCAACAAGGTTTGTCTGGTCTGACTAGTGCGCAAGGTGTGCAACAACCTCTTCAACATCCACAAGGTGTCGCTGGGATCCAAGGTGTGCAAGGTGTTCAGCAAGGTCTTGGTCAAGGAGTCCAGGGTGTACAACAAGGAGGAATCCAAGGATCAGCACAAGCTGTTGTTCCTCAAGTAGGAGTATCGCAATCACACCAACAAGGTGTACAATCGGTTCCATACGTCATGCAAGAAGTCCAAGGTATCAGCGGAGGTCAATCTTGGCCAAACGCTCAAATCCAAGGTGCAATGTCCGGCCAACAACACAGTGGTGGATTCCAAGGAGTTCACGCACAGTCGCACACTGTCCAAGACCCGTCTGTCATCGAGTACTACCAGAACAAACCAATCTCTGAAATCATCGGTGGTGCCATCTCCCTTGACGGCAAACCTCTCGGCTTCCCTCTGGAAAGACCATTGTCTCCTAGCGCTCTCAGCGTTCCCAACATTTTCGTGAGAGACGTTCTCGTCTACCACCATGGTCGATTGAGCAACGACATCACGCAACCGTAAATGTTCCTAAGGGGCGAAGCGCGCCGTGTTAAAAGTCGTACGAGAATGATTTGTACGACTTATCGAGGATGTTGTTGATGTTACTAATTAAATGAAAATAAAAAAAAAGAATTTATTAATGTATCGCTTATAATGAATAAATTGCTGTCAAGAGCAAATGTTTATTATAAAATCTGGGCCTCTTCGTCTATTCACTTTATTCGTTCCTTTTCGGGATACAATTAAGTTCATCGAGTCAGATAGATAATAATCAATACACAAGAAAGTTTTCACATCGTCGTTTTTTATTAAACAAATCTTAAGATAATCTCTAGTAACAACAAAAAAGAAAAGATATTAAAAACGATATTTTAAATGTACATTGTCTTCGACATCGCTCTGCCTCAAATTGCTTCAAGTCAAACACAGTTTATTCTCCAGTCATCATCTCCATGAATTCTAAAAGCATAGAAATATAAAAAAATCGTGTGAGTGGTTCTCCTTGATTCTCGAGATTCGCAAACGTAACTTCAATCGAGAGAGAGAGAGAGAGAGAGAGAGAGAGATCGTTCGTACGTACCGTCGAAGTCAACTGTGCCCGATCCATCGGTATCGATCTCAGCAATTATCCCATCTAAATCCGCACTGGTGAGTTTGTCATCGAGGGCAGCGAGGATCTCCTTCAAAGTAGCCGTCGTGATGTATCCGTTGCCTTCGCGATCGTACAAACGAAATGCCTCTTTCAATTCCTCTTGCATCGCCTCGGCGTCCTCTTCCTCCAGGAATCGGCCAGCGATTTTACAGAAACCGTCGAAATTCACCTTGCCGGTGCCTTCTGGATCGTTCTCCGCGATCAATGAGTTCAAATCCGAGTCGTCGAACAGCTGGCCCATCGTGTTCAGTATCGTTGAAATTTTCAGCGTCTCGATGAAGCCGCTTTTCGTCGTGTCGAACATTTGGAACGCCTTTCGCATTACAGCCATTTTTTGCTCGTCTTCCTCCTGCAAATTGACAATTCGATTCGTGTCACGTCGTTTCGTTAAAAGGAGAAAAAAAAAAAAGAAGAGAAAAAAAAATTTATTTCATATTCAATCTTCAATCAGCGGATCTTCGACAAACTGTTTTTCTGTTTTTCTTCTTCTTTCGTCACAGTTATTTTTCGCGTACATAGACATACGTAGACGAACGTATTCTTTTCATTCACTTTTGTTACAAGATAGAATCACTTTTATTGTGGTTAATGTGGAGATACGGCGAGGACGAAGTCGTTTACGCGACTCTTACCATGGTGACGGATATCTTGCACGACGGACGATGGACACCTGAGGTGCCGCGGCTTTTCCGTCCCGGTATAAAGTCATCCACGAGCGTCTGGTAAACCAGCTAGAAAACTGGTAGGCGCAAAAATAGAGCGACGCGACGAAAAATGAAATATGTTATAAGTTGGTCCACCGTGGATGTCGGAAGGCCGCCGTTAAATCACGCGCGACTGCAAATTCGAAATTACACGATCACCCGTGCGCGCAGGTTGATTCTTAAATTATATGGATCGGAACCACCGGATTATTTTCATTCCGTTGCAACAATAATCACGGTTCTCCTCGCCGGCTATGTATTTAAAGACTCTCGAATAACACATTTTAGAGATTACCTTTTAATTTTTAAGGAACAGCGCGAGAAGAAATATATGGAAGACGAGCCAAACGTAAATAACATCCATGTTCCATTCAGAAAATCGCGTCACGGAGTGGAAAAATCCCGACGAGTTTATTCATTTGGAAATTTTCATCCGGTACAGATTTACATTGTTGCCGGTCCATGATCCAATGTCATTCGACGGACTTGCGATTGACCGGCGAATCTTGTCTATTTCCGAGCAAACGATTACACGCGTACAACGAAATGGATTTACAATTTTCTGGGATGCCGCTGTTCTTAGATCTGGCTGCCCACGCGTTGCAAACCATTACAACACTACCTTCCACCTGATTGCTCTGACAGCGAAAATATAACGAGTCCTCGGACTCTTTATAGTAAGCTACAGACGATTTTCTTAGGTATTCCCAGAGAAAATAGGTCATTCGCAGATAAAACTGTTCTGTGTTTGTTATTCCAGATTCTTGTTTCCACAAGCGTTGCAACGCTGTCTGTACTGTATCAACAATGTATTGCTTATTCGAATTCTCCGTTAAAATTACATTTATAGAATTTGCTTCTTCATCTTCTTCTCACAAGTTGTGAAACAGACGTTTTTAATCGTGTTGACTCCAAAATTGTTTTTACCGAGGCTTTGCCTGATATCGTATCAACGCTTCAGGATTGAGGCTTGTTTTTGATCTTCCAATCTATAGTCGTCAGAATAAAAGTGAATCTGATTCTCCTTAGAGTCTCCTTACTTGAAAAAGGAAAAAAAAATATATATATATATATATATATATATATATATATCATTAACTTACAAATGCATCAGGTGAATGTTTTCTTACAAAGTTTAATTCACTTACAAAATTTCTACAGAAGAATCTCTCGATTACATAACAACGATCTCAAACCAGGCAGTCGTGGTGTTACGAATAACAATATTCTGAAACTGAGAATATTAAGATAAAGTGTGCATGCTTGAGAAAAGCTCAGGAGGACAAAACCATAGTTATAAATACTACCAGATAATTAACACATGTCCGTCCGGGATTATATTTGCACCGCCGTTGACCAAATTCCGGCATTTTTTGACACTATTTGTAGAAACGATATGCATATGCTATATAAAAATAACCTAACTTTTAAAAACTTCATATATTTTTTAGCGAAATTTTGGGAAATGAAATAAAATGAATTTGTATTTATATATACGCGCGCGCACCTTTGTTTTTGATCTTTTTCTTTCTGAAGTTAAATAAAAATTAAATCCACAAGAAAAAAAAGTTGAAATGAATTACTGTGAAACGTACTCGTCATTTTGTTAGACTAAGTAAATTATTCTCGAAACTTTAATTTCAACATCGATAATTAATAGTCCTTCAACGAGTGGTACTGTTCGAAACCATACTGTGTCCAGCATGAAGGGGAATGTTGCAAAAGTCACATACGTAGCTAGTTCTACTTTTTCTGTTGCGAACAATTTACAAACTTTGCGATATTTTCTTCGCGTTTGCACCCTTGTACGACGCAACTGAAGCTGAGATCAGTTTTTTTCCTCGTAGAGTTTTCCTCTGTTTGGTAAAAATTACGTTTTAATTTATTCAGATAATTTAACGAAACAACAATCGATTATATATTAACGCATTATTATATGTGTTAACGTATCGCGACGTGTGTATGCAATATTTTTGATATCAGTGAAACGTAAAATTGTTTATATCCGGTCGCGTTTTCCATTCATCAGTCAATGCTCGTTCGAAAACAGCGGCAGGGGGGCCACGTATGAAGATCGGCCAACAGATACGTTATGCATAAATTTGTCTCATTAGAAATATTTTCGGCGCATCATCATCATCATCATCATCATAATCATCATCGTCGTCGTCGTTGTCGTGGTTTGTCGCCGTAGCTGATGTTTACCACGTGCAGCTCCCATCAATGTTCACCGAGGAGTGACAACGTGCGTTTCGAGCGTGCAAAAGCAATTACGTTTCGGTGCCAAGCTCTGAAAATCATCATCCTCTTGGCAAGAGGCCGTGCCTCGGAAGCCGACTTGTTAGAAAGGCATGCGGATACCGCCCCCTCGGCTGATCCAGCATCACGAAATTAACTCGTGGAAAAATTCAATTTCCCTAATAATAACGTCTCTTCCATTTTTACCTCACTCGCTTTGGCCCGCGCAGGCGAAACTTCTTGCTCTTGAAAATTGTTACGTAAAATATTCCATATATCGCGTACTGTTGAATCACTGTTGCGGATCGCTCGGTCCGGAGGGGGCAGGGGTGGGGATAAGGCTTCCAATCGCTGGTTCAACTTTAAAAGACAAATCACGATAAATAAAAATCACGCGAGAGCAACGATGATGATAAATTATTTTATACACGACCGATATCGAGCGATATATCGTCGTTAAGTGTTTTTGCACTAACGCAACATTTCGCTCGCATTTTTTTTTTTTTTGTTTTCAATCTAGATAACACGTATTATCGAGTTGTAATATGTTTATATATATCTAGATTTATTATATCTAGATCCTTCTATTATATCTAGATTTCGTATTTTTGTTTGAAGTTCAAGAAAACCTATTTATAGCACTTGCGTTGAAGTACGTTTTTTAAAACGGAAATTTTTGTATACCTCTCTCTGAGTAATAGATTAAGAGTTTCAGTGATAACAGTGTTACGCCTTGTAACATTCGTTGTCCTAACTCGTTCTCTATACCGATAATATTATGTTCGCGCAATAATTTTCACTCGTTGCGAAATATACTTTGCCGCGTGGCTTTCAGTTGACTGAAGAAAACGATATTTTTATACCTTGTTGAATAACGAAACTCGTGGATTCTCGCAGCAAAGAAATCGCGATAAAGAGTTTACTGCCGTGTAGAAATTCACAGAGATATAATATTGTTGCTGCGCGCGAAATTCAAACAATAGTAGAATTTATGTACACAAAGTTCTCTCAAGTACGTGGCATAATTCTATTCTAAATTCTTAAATATGGCGACGTGGAGTGGCAAGGCATCGTTAACAGTAGACTGTGTTTCAATCCGAAAGCCATAAATCCAGCTGTAGACATTTTCTGCACGAACATGATACCTTTGTACCGTTCGTTTGAGTTTTATCGATATAGATTGATGAAATATTTGCATCGAAAACATACGAAAATATATATGGAACATCCGTTCTAAATAATTCGTATCGATGGGATTCTTCTTGCTATTTTGTAGTTCGTCATCTGGTTGGCCTCCTGCCATACTTCCTAATATAGTGCCGTCGCAACGGTTCTTCCATCAGTTTTTTGCCCGTCATTATGAAATTTAACCTAATTCTCATTTTCACATGGAAAAAGAATTGTATGATCAATTTCCTATTTCTATGATCGTACATGTGTATATAGATATATGTATATATACGTGTACATGCATTACGTATAATATAATATATATATTATATGTATGTATATAAGATTATACAATTGCACATGTATAAGATTGTACGTATGTGTGTATACATACGAATAATATATTGATTTAAAAAAAATATCATATTAAGCGAAGGGAGCATATTGAATGAAGAGATTTGGAAAATAAATACCTGCGCCCAGAAATATGATTTACAAATATTTTATAAATATGGTTTCCCATCTTTTGAAGAAAGATTACTGATTAAAAATTCAATCGAAACTGTTACGACGATTTGAACGAAACGAAAGTCGTTCCATCCGGAGGAAAATGACAAATGACTCGTTAGAATCGTCGGTAAGAAAGTTTGTTACTACAAGAGAGAAAAAGTTGGTACTTTCTGTCGGTAAATAGGAAATTCAAAATTGAAAAGCTTCGCATCGCATGGAACGACGTTAAGCTACATTAAGCAGCGATTGCAATTCTATAGAGGAATGAAAAATCGTGAAAGTGAACCGTGAGGTCTCGATGGATCATATTGTGGAACACTCGCATTAGAGGGGGGCACGGCTCACTATCCATCCACGATATATACATTATATATATATGTGTATATGTGTGTGTATATATATATATATATACATACATACATATTATATATACGCGTATATCATATATACATATGCATGTCAGCAAGGTAGTGTGTTCGCGGATCGTATATGCAGAAGCGTTTAAATATTAATCACGTTACGGATGTTTTTACTGAACTGATGTGCGCATTTTAGACGGATAGACTATCGAGATGCCGCGGATGTACAAGCATAGCGGGAATGGAAATCCGTACTAAATACGGATCGCGCAACTTACAAATAAGCAGTGCCGATGGACGCGGCCATGTTTTCTGGTAGCAGAAATCTTACCCATTAATAATTCGTTAATCGTCGACCACGAAGTGGAGTGGACAGAATGCCGAAATGCGATGTGAAGACAAGGTATCTACCAGCTACGTTTGCCTGGACAGCCCTACTAAGCACCACGACACTCTTCTTCTGTTTTCCGTAAGTTCCGCACACATGTCTGTTTTCTCGTGAGTGGCCGCAGTGTTTGCGCTCCTGTTTTCATTCTTAAGAGTGTGCCAATTTTTTGGTAAAACGTGCGTGCACCATATATTACTTGGGTCTTCCAGCTGTCAATATTACGTGTTTCGATGGGGGACATGGGTACCTGCTCTTCAAGGAGTCATCACCTTTTTTGTTTTGGCAAATTTTACACTAGCAACATTCATGGATCCAGGTGTTATCCCAAAGGGTATGTTTATGCATGAAGCGAAAGTTTAATAAAAAATGAAATTGCGAAAGGCAATTCTTAAAAAGGCATGGTTTCTTTTTTTTTTTTTTTTTTAAAGCACCTCCTGACGAGGATAGAGAAGATGATTTCCATGCTCCGTTATATAAAAATGTGGAAATCAATGGCATCACGGTTCGCATGAAATGGTGCGTTACGTGCAAGTTTTATAGACCTCCACGTTGTTCACACTGCAGCGTGTGCAATCATTGTATCGAGGTATGCGCCCGATGTAATTTTAGTGACTCTTAAAAGCTACGTGAAAATCTAATTTCTTTTTTGTATTTTTAGACATTTGATCATCACTGCCCGTGGGTAAACAACTGCATCGGTAGGAGAAATTATAGGTTTTTCTTTTTCTTTCTCCTGTCACTTAGTTTTCATATGCTCAGTATATTTGGACTTTGCCTATATTTTGTACTGGAACGTAAGCAACAGTTGGGCGAAGTGGACACTATTGTGGCGTATCCTTTTTTGTTGAACGAACGATTACAATTTCATAAGATGCTGCAATTTATATTTAATATTGGTTTTATTATCTCTTCGTTGTAACACATGATCGTACCTTATAATCCTTAAATTTAAAATAGACTTGTACTTATGGGTGTGGTTATACTTCTGTTCATTCCAATCTTTGGACTGACTGGCTTTCACGTAGTACTTGTTTCCAGAGGACGTACAACAAATGAACAGGTAACGGGTAAATTTAATGGAGGCTACAATCCTTTTTCTCATGGTTGCTTACACAATTGCTGTTATACGCAATTTGGACCACAATATCCCAGGTAATATGCTAGTTAATTTTTTATTCGAAACTGTAAATAAAGCAAATAACTAATTGCGAGTTTGTAACATTCCAGTCTGATTAAGCCTGAAAAGTATTCAGGAAAACGACGTGGAATTTCTACATCTGAGATATCGACTATAGGCAGTGAGAACCAGGTAAAAACCTACATGGATAGCAGCAATGGTGTTAGAAATGCCAGTTCAAATGCTTACAATAAGGTAAGAGCTAGTGCAACTTTGCTTAATACTTCTGATACTACGTACAAGAAGATTTTACAAATGTAAATAGCTCTTCCTTTCTAGCATGCAACTTTAACGCTTTTTTGATGTTTAACATATATTAGTTGTATGTAGTTTTATTACAGATAAATAATACATTCTGCTTTAGAAACTTTCAGATTTATGCTCTTCTATTCTTTTTCGCGCTTCAAAGCTTTAATAAAATGCGACTCCTAGATAGATGTAGTGCATATCTCAACACATTTAAGAAAACATTGCATGATTTCTCAAATTTTATAAATATTCATTTAAGTTAATTCCAAGTTTTCCTTAGTGTACAATTTCCAGCGACGATTCTTCTTCCACGTAAAATATTATTTACAACGTTGGAAAAACATGCAGTTATTTTCTGTCCATCCCCTGTTCCTTATCCATCCTGGTTGAACGTCAATATCCCAAAATGTGCGTTATTAATGTACAAAAGCGTGCTATAATAGTCTGGTACCGAACATTCAAGTTTTTATTGCAACGAGAAGTGCATCAAGTTGAATTATTGTTTCCAGTTGTCTCCTGGACGAGATGGGTCGGATACAGACATGGAACCTACCGCGTCACAGTCTGCGGATTGCGAACCCACACCTCCAGTACAAAGACACGGTTCCAAAAGCAATTTCTTCCTGCCACCTGTGGAGAATAGCGAATCTCCCAGGCACCCTCCACCATCGCAGCATCGCCATCCAATGCATCACACTAGAGGCAGCCCTCACCCAAGGCCAAGGTAAAACAAAAAATTACAGCAAATGATACATCGTTTGCTAATTGTTTTTCTAATATACATAAGGTACGTTGTCAATACCTATAGGGGAATGAATGGCTCTCGAAGCCATACGCCTGATCCATTATCGCCAGAGGCAAGCGGCTCACCAGCCACAGCTTCTCAAAGAGGTCAAGGTCAAGGAGGCGCTAGTCCAACAACACAACGGATTAAAGCTATTGGAGTACCAACTCCACTTGCCATTTCCAGCCCTATTCGCAGGTATACTATGCTCGTCTGTCGCTTTTGAAACGAAAATAGAACAATTTCAAAATTAAATATATTTCGAAAGAAAGAAAAATATGTGCAAGTATATATTACATATATTACATATGATTATTGTATATGATACAGCCATGTCTGATATAAAAATAATTAAATATTTGTTCTATTCCGTGGATATACATAAAGTACTTTTGGGATATTTAACTTTTAGATGTATATTTTTCTTTTTTTTTTTTTTTCTTTTTTTCTTGTACGTCGCGGCGTTTCACATTGCACAAGAATTTATCTCGTTGTAGAGAGCAAGAGGGAAGCGCCACATTTAGTAATAGTTTACATTGCATTTCTTGAGCACGCTACCAATACAAATTGAACAATCTCCTTTTTCAATATCCTGTTTGCTACCTTTCAACATGATGTGAAGCCTGTTTACTTCAAATTCCCTATTCCCCACTATGAACACCTCACTCTTGCTCTTATTCTTTCTTCCTTTATTTTCTCACCAGTATACTCTCACCTTCTGAATGACGAAGGAACGTGACAAAAAAAAAAAAAAAAAAAAAACGAAATGTTGCGCGATGTAGATCACAATAATATCGTAGAGAATTAGTTTCTCTATATAGATAAGTTTGTGTCCCACTGCAGGGGGTGGTAACTGCAAGGAGCTGCTTTCTACCATCATGTTGCAACCTACTGCAGGTAAACACGAACTTCATCCTACGAGGACATATCGTAGTTTAAAATTATGCTTTCTTGCGTATATTCCATACATACATACATATATATATATATATATATATATATATATAAATTATTATTATGTTAATATATATGTATATATATTTTTAAGAAAACTGCATACTTCAATATAAATATACAAGCTGTCCTAGTCTAACATACCGAGTCTGTTCATTTGTCAAGTATCTTCATTGCTTCAAATAATAAATGAAAGTATTGTTTACAAAAACGTAGTGTAGTTGTCAGAATACTACAATAATAATTTTTTTCCACATAATGAAGATCCGAAGATTGTTTTCCTAAATGTTCAACTTTTTCCTAAAAATTCAATGGAATAGTAAATTTTGAGCGTGAAAGTACCAAACAATATCGTTTATCATTTTTGTCGCACTGAACAATATTTATCGTTGATGTCTGATTTTGTTCGTCTTATTATTCTTATCGTAAAATATATTTAGCACGCGTATTCTCTTATACGAACGGTAGATAGTATCAATATCATCCATTGTTTCGAATTTTTTAGCATTAACATGGTTCCTTTATTTATAATTGTATATATTATAGAAAATGTACTTAAAATAGCAACACTTTCAATTTGTAGGGTACAGAGAGGTTCCATTGGACTTAATCATAGAAAATTGGACATTTCATTTAAGAAAAAACAAGATCGATCGCCGATTTCCTGCGTCTTCATTCGGAAAGAAACTATCGTTGTTACATATGTTTTGCAAAATTTTCACTTATCATTTAAAACAATGAAGGGACTTGTGAAAATGATTGACGGGACGTCGAGTATATATACATATTTATACATGTATCAGTCGACAAACACGCAAGTAAATGTTCACATATGTATATCCTAGGTTCGCTGCGTTTTTACTTTTTCTTGGATAGATGCTAATTTTTTGATAACAGGAATGATGCGCTGTTCTCTCTCTCTCTCCTGTATGTCTCGCCAGAGCCGTATTTGTATGGCTACAATGCTCAGTGCACTCGCATATTCATCTTGGTTCACTGTATTATTGTATTGCATTTGTCGAACATTCGATTCACACGAGCGTAGAAATTTGCAAGCGCAGAGGTCAAAATGTCGTATCTCTGTTCACAGATCAAATCCAGGTACGCCGACGCAGGTTCGTCGGCCCGATTTTATAGGAGTTAACGACGCACCGACTTATTACGACGTACAGCAAGGGAATAACACGGGTGTCGGTGCTGCTAGTGGTGCCGTCGTGACCGGTTACAGCCCGCAGCGACGTTTCTTGTCAGAAAGTGAGCTCGTTCGTCAAGGTACTGATCATTCGTACTCAAGAACTAATAATACCGTCGACAATATCCGAGAGTTAGCGGGTTCGCCTCAACGTGGTGTCTATATGTGGAAAGATAATTCTCCTGGCAGCTATCCAGCTCCGACCGGAACGGCGAGTGCAACTACGCAACAGTCACCCTCGCAAAGACCCCCACCACCGTACGATTACTACCGTTCCAATCCGACGAGTCCTACTCAACAGTTGTACGCTAATCCACCTAGAGCAGCGTACCATCCCGCGATGAGAGGTGGAGTACCGGTCTTCCCGCCGCATCAGTCGCCACAAGTGAAACGAAAAGCCACGATGGCGACACCAACTACTCCAACATCAGGCGATACCCGACGCAGACCAATGTCTTTTGTTAGAGCTTTGGAAATGACAGATTCCATGGAGATGGTGTCAGCGCCTAACGACGGTAGATCGCAGCGGCCCACAACACCAACGCCGGACCGTGCTAGTGTCTATGATATGAACTATGAGATATCCGTATAGCCCAGCTTTACGGTCTCCGCACCATCCTGCGGCTGGACGGAGATTGTACAAGAATTGCCGTCATTGCGCGTTTCCTATTGCAAAGAGGAAAGAACGTGTGCCGCTTACGAGATATCCGTCTGAATGTTCGCGTCGAAGCAGCTAACAATTACGATAATTTACGTCGAAAATGATATTAACCCGGTCGGGAAATTGTAAAAGTTCTTCCGGGCCAAATGTTAATTCACGTTTACGGTACGTCCACCATACTTGAACCAATATTTGAGCCAATTACTTTCCCGAGAAGGCAAAAGGACGTCGAGACGCAGTTATTCGTTCATCTATATTATTAGTGATACCCGCAGTGTACAATGCGTATCATGCGTATCATGGACGATGGTATGTTAAAATATATTCAGTGAATAACGATAGTCGATAGACAAAAGAATCTTCGGGGAAGAAGTATCGGTGTTTAATATAATTTCTATTGTGATTTACTAATAACGAAAAATGCATTGGGTTTTTTTTTTATTTCGCGTTGAACTCGGAAGGTCGTCAAGCCGATGGGGGAAAGAAAGAAAGAAAGAGGTTGTTGAAAGCCGAGTCTACCGTTAATATAAGACTGTCGTGTCTCGTTATTAGCAAGGACTTTTGGTTTAGTTATTGTTTAAAGGGAGGTGCATTCGATTCAACATGTACACGAGATAAAACGTGTTCGTTTAACCGAGGGCGAAAGAAGCGTTCGGGCCGATTAACAATCGAAGTAATCGAGTCGTCGAAAGCGTCAACGAAAGTAATTCTGAACGCTTAGTGACAATTGCTAAGCGAGAAACAGCTGCCGGCGAGTTTTTCCTCGTTCGGCAGCACACACAATTCTATTTTTTAGTATGCAGTATAAAGTCAGTTTAGATTTTGATACCGTGACATGGCGATTCAATTTCTCGAAACACAGCATCGATTAATTTTCGTTTGTTTCTTTCGTTTTCCCTTTTATTGAGAAAAACACAATACACGATTAAACGATTATAACAAAGAAACATAGAAATTATCTTTATCGGCTCTTCATTTTTTTTTTCATTTTGTAACGATACAAAGGTAAATGGAACAACGTTATAAACAAGATGAAAATCGAATCTGTTAGTATAATCTTCTATCTTCATTGATGCAAGAAGAATTTCGTGTCCAGTTAAACAAAAAGTTACTTAATCGATTTAAGTCATTAACAGGATAGAATAACAAATTCTGTGTAAAATAATCGTGTAAAATGAAATGTGTAGCAAATTTTTAATATACATATTTAACGATATTTATACGTAAATAATAAAAGAAATATAAGACTTTATAATGATTTCATTTGTTTGTTATAAACGATGATTTTATCGATGTGACCACTAATACGATCAATTCATTTTTATTAAGTGAAAAAAATAGTTAAAATGATATACGAAAGAGAACTGTGTGAATGTTAAAAGAATACGGATGGATGGACGAATGGATGTATATCGAGAGAATAAGGAGAAAATGTATCTAGAATATCATAGATGAAAAAGCAAAACCTGACAAACCGGCATGTTTCAAACGTTTACAATGGTGGATAATTCACTTGATAATAGACAAAAAGAGAAAAAAAAAAAATAAAGAAATAGAAAGAACATGAATAACGGACTTTGTTAACAAGGGGAATACAATTTTGTAATATATATATATTGCATAAATTTATTGATATATCTACTGCTATTGTTAAGTTTGTAATATACCCCGCTTTTAAAAAAAATTGCATGACAATTTCTGTATTATGTATTTGTATGCGAGACCAATATTATCAATTATGCAGGCTTAACGAATAATTGCGAATCGTGTACACGTAAGGTAATCGTGAAATATTGCGTGCCCAGTTACCTTGCGATACAAATTGATAATCGAATTATTATTGTTAAATAGCACATATCGTTCTGCTAAAGGGCTTATCAAACATCGAATATTTCCAAGCTAAAGGTACATTTCCTCGTTGAATATCTGATATATTTGGTAAAAAAAAAAAAAAAAAAAAAAAAAGAAACAGTGGATACATAACGATTATTAGAAATATTTCTTCCATTGCTGCGCTACTGATAAAAGCACATTCGTTTCCTATTTGTTTTACGATTATATATATATATTTTTATTTTTCTTTACAATGAGCTGTGCCAAAACAAAAGAAACATATGACTTTCCATATTTCACTCCAATTACGTAGTTTCGACATAATGAGCACTTAAAGAAAAAGAAAAAATAAAAATAAACAAAGGACCGGTACAACGTCAAAACTTTTCGATTGCTTTAGAGAATTATGTGTAAAGTGTGACGAATGTTTAGTGTTTATAATTCGGTGTACTTGTACATAAATATTGCTCGTTATTATCACTTAAATGTACATACATATACATTTCGGTACTTACGTATCGCTGCAGCAATCTACAAAAATAAAATTCATGAAATACAAGCTAATTGTACTCTAATTATGCTAGAATTTATTTTCGTTGAATTAATTTTTTATTACATCTAGTGTTGTATATTTCTTGAAATGTTAATTATAGGATTTTATTAATATACGCTTTTCCAATTAGCTGAAGCTACAGCTTTTAAGCAATAGCAATTAAATCAAAGTTAAGTAGTTTTGAATGAATGCAACACGTGGTACGTGTATACTGCTTCGAACGTGTAGGTAATTCAAAGATTTTAAATTTCATTTCTATTTTTTTCATATTGAATTCTATCTTTTTGGCGATGTTTCTTTAGTCTCTGCCAAGAAAAATATTAAGATTCTCATAATAAAATAATTAGTTTGGAGGATATTTTAACCTTAATTTTGTAAAATTTATTGTAAAACTTAAGCGTATGAAAGGTAAGGAAGGAAAGATATAAAGCAGTACTCTTGTTTATTTTAGTTTGTAATTAAAACTAAATGAGATGATCTCGAAATCTTTGAATTGTTTCCACGTCAGGTATCATGTAATATATTATCGGAACTATCTAACTTTCTGCTTACAATTAGTGAAATTTTTATCCATCTTGATTCTAAGTTACAACTTACAAAGTTGCACGGAACGCTCTGTATGAGAGACGGATTTGAAAAGCGCGGCATATTGCAAGAGTGTTCATAAAGAAGATTGCAAGTAACCTTTATAAACGTTGATCAAAACTTACACGTGGATGCAGGGACAGATAGTAGTACAACATAATTATTAAATATAATGCTAACAGTAGGTAATTTTAACATTTTTTTCCAGTTTCAAGTATTTACAGTGTTAAAGCACTGCACGGGTTTATCGACAGTGAAGTAAATTTTTAGTATAAATGTAGAAATACGCGAGCTAAATCTCAAGCTATTTCCGTTCGTGATAAGAAAAAAGCCGAATTTATTTCATAGTTTTAGAACGATTCGATATTAAATTTTTATATTTATTATTTTTATTATATATTTATATTTTTATTTTATACTTTTAAATTTATCATATTTTACACGAGATACGATTAGAATATAACTATCGTGACAAATTTGTGAACGAAAAAGGTAGTAGTATCATTTGTTTCGCTATTAATTTAACGCAAAATGGATATTTCATAGTATGGTCAGATTTTCATAGGTTTTGTGGCTTCAGGCGATATGGCTGCAACTCGGCGGGAATAACGACGCGAGCGCCGCGTCATTTTGGTAATTTTATTTCATACTTCGTTGACTTTGTATGTTGTTCCATTATGATTCGTTGATGGAATAAAGTTCTTAATTGTCGGTGTTATATATTGTTTACATGCAATAGCGTTTAATACGTAACTAACAGCGAGAACGTGTTCTGTGAAAAGGTGACGATCTTTTAGCGGCCTCGTCCGCCATTATTGGCGTTTGCACGACGTTCAACAAAGTTTTCTTACGTTTGTAGAGCCAAAACCACACCTACAACCTGGAGATTTGTATCATACTATGATGTGAGTAATGGACATTATTTTTTTTATCGTTTTGATTCTAGTCTTTTCACTTGATCGTAATCTTGTTATTACCGGGTGTTTTCATGCGAACGCAGGGCACGCAGTCGTAAAGATAGCACGGGTAAAAGCGACTCTGAAGTCACTGATAAAGAAAATAAGAGGGAAAGGGGCAGAGAAAGGGATAGAAAAAAGCGGGCTGCCTCCTCATCCAGCAGTGGAAGTAGGCGAGTAAATAAATATGATGGAACTAACGGTTAAAAATGTAAATAAATCATATCTAACGTGTCTATACTATTTATACTTCATAGTTCTTCAGATAGCAGTTCAGGATCA
Organism: Tetragonula carbonaria; assembly: GCA_032399595.1. Lineage (NCBI taxonomy): Eukaryota > Metazoa > Arthropoda > Insecta > Hymenoptera > Apidae > Tetragonula > Tetragonula carbonaria. The sequence continues at coordinate 1,698,204 of JAUCRC010000020.1, forward strand.
TCATCGACAAGTAGTGGAAGTAGTTCCAGATCAAGTTCTACTTCTAGCACTACTTCCACCAGTTCAGCAAGTTCTTCTGGAAGCTCTAGAGATAGAGGAAGAAAACGAAGCAGAAGCAAAAGTGTAGATGCCTCGCGTAGACATGATAATAAAGAAAAGGAAAGAGAAAAGGAAAGAGAAAGAGAAAGAGACAGAGACAGGGATAGAGACAGAGACAGAGAAAAAGATAAGAAGAAAAGTAGCAATTCTGTGATTGACAAACCGAAACCCAAAGGACGGTCTAGGTAAAAATATGAATCAAGCATATGCGGACAAAATAGCTTTAGTTTATAACTTCTTTCGTTTATTTTACTGGTTTGTGTTATAGGTCACCTTCGCCGCGTAGAAAGCGCAGAGAAAGATCACCAATTCCTAGACCAACAAAAATACATATTGGACATCTAACCCGTAATGTTACTAAAGAACACATTATGGAAATTTTTTCTACGTACGGCCAGATAAAAATGGTTGATTTTGCGATGGACAAACTTCATCCAAATCAAGGACGAGGTTTTGCTTATGTGGAGTTTGAAACAGCGGACGAAGCTGAGAATGCAATGAAACATATGGATGGTGGTAAGTACAAAATTCTTCTCGCTTATCGTCTCGTTGATAGATGCCGATAATTTCGTTTAACGAATATTTTAATGATATCTACAGGACAAATAGATGGTCAGGAAATTACTGCTGCCCCAGTGTTATTACCAAAACCACGACCGCTACCAATGCGGAGAATGTCACCTTTAATGGGAAGAAGGGCACCTCCACGATGGGGTGGTGGTGGTAGAAATACTCCTCCTCGTTATCGGAGACGTTCACCACCAATCAATCGTCGTAGAAGCCCACGACCACCACGACGTAGACCAAGAACTCGATCACGAAGTCCCCCAAATAATCCACGGCATCGGCACCGTCGTTACACGAGATCAAGTTCTAGCAGCTCTCGATAGCAACTTTTTTTTGTACATATAAAATAAGAACTGAATCTGACCAATATCGGTTCATTCTGGTTGGTCATCTTAATATACCGAGCAAAACAATTTTTACCGATTCATTCGATTGGCAGAAAAGTGTATGCACTCAAAAATACAATACACTTGTCCACGGCGGTGTTTGTGAAACCTCATTGTCGATAATTGAAATGCCGTTCGTGATTCGCAAGTTCTGCTTTTGAAATATATCAATTTCACACGTGATAAATATATTGCTATTGATTTGTACCTGAAAGCCGATGACCGCAGATGAAAGAATATAGTCTTAAACATTGTCACGCGATACTGTTAAATATAAGACATAAAGACTTCAGAAGAAACAAACATTATTTAGTAGCCAAGTACGTAGTCTCATAAAGAGATATAAAAAAATTTAAACTTATTTGTTATAAAGTGTAGCGACAGTATGTGTGTATTTATAAACTACTGACATTTTTTTTCTGAAGTCTTCATGTTTCAGGCTTGGTAAAGGTATTAGAAACGACAGATTTGATAGAAACTATGATTATTAGACCCTTTTACAAAGAATCAATTTTAGAAAAAACCTATTCACACAAAATCCTTTTTTATACTTCGCGATATCTACAAGAACAGAATCATTGCATCACGTTGCAATGTATCGATGAAAAATATCTACAATTTTTTAAATTGCATATGGTCATTAATTGTATAATATACATTTTGTTATGATGACTTTACAGTATAAACGAAACAGTTTAAAGAGCCTGATTACTTGACAGAAGTAAGTATGTTTTCGGAGGCACCAGGATTTTCGAATTTGGTTAGCCTGGTCCATGGCACGAATATTTTATTTTGTTTCCTTTTTTTTCTCTTAAAAGAATGAATTTGTCTCTGGTAACATAACGACGTATATAGCTGATTGAGAGGACGATAAAACAAGGATATAAAAAACGACGTTTCTTTTTCAATTTTGATAGACACAAAATCAGAAGCTGCAATATTTCTACATAGCGTTAACTGTGTGTTTTTGATTAAAGCACTTTGGCACGGACAAACTGCTTTTGTATTTGTTTACTCACAGATCCCATGATTTTCTTAATGAATATAAAATTCTTTCTTTCGTTTTATTCCAAAATGTATTTGCAGTAGATAATAATTTGCTTATAATTTGTCAAAAAACAATTTGATTTACAATTTGTGTCTATTATTCTCCTTATAATTACGATGTAAAATAACTGCAATAGTTTTAAATAATCTTACGTTTTATATCACAGGAAGCACCAGAGTGCGATTTTAATTTGCATGCAAATTAAAAAATAAAAGCAAGCTTGTGCTGCCAAAAGCCAAAGATACCTGTTTTTTTTTTTTTTTTTTTTTTGCCCCCTCGTATAGTTTTCTTTACTATTACTTCTACAGTACAAATTAATCCCTATGAAAAGAAAATGGAAACATAAATTTTTCTTTTATATTATGACGATTAAATTAGGGCAACTTGCTTTACGATCGTATCTGTACGTCAGTAGTAGAGATTCGTTTATACGTCGTAATAAATAAATAATTAAATAATTTTTGAATAGTGGTAGAGATCCGCTTACGTTTGCTCTTAAGTTGGATTTCTTTTTTTTTTTTTACGTAGCATCGCATTCTACAATATCTATAATATTACACACGATACCTTTTTTTTTTTTTTTTTTAAACTGTACGCATAATTATCGTAATGATTAAAGTTTATATCGCTATGAACAGTCAGATCTCCGAAATTTGCAGAGAATCACATATAAGTCATCATTATTTGTTTTCTTCTTTCTTGTAACCCACATTTATTTCAATAAATGCCTTAGTTTATATTCATGATTCGTCCTTTAACTTCCGTGTAATCAGACGGAATTTCTACGATCACGAACTTTTCATTTGTCGAAGGCTTTGTTTTTGTTAATGATCTCTTTACGCGTCACATGAATGCATTTATTTGTTACTTTTAAATGTCCTATACGTGTTTTATTTCTTCGCACTTTCTTCGATAGCTATAAATATTATATAATCTATATACAATTTTTTTTAAATAACGCCTCTTCTCCATTAGCAAAATATCAGCACCAGGGGTCTGGAAACTTTACGGAAATGCTCAGAATGCTGACCCCTTAGTGCGTTCACTTGCAGAAGCTGAGGACGTGGGGAGGATATATCATCGAGATTGGGAGGTGTCCTCCTTCTTATGTATATCCGCGTGCATCAAAGCCGGTTCTAGTTGTCGTGTTGGCACCCCGGGTCCAGGTCCTGCTCTATGATGCATATGCAAATTACTCAATGGACCAGGACTTGGATCCTTGCTTCGCAGAGAATTTACAGGCGGCGGTGGATACCCGGCGTAAAGTTTAGCTCTTTCTTCTTCTTCTGCTCGAAATGCAGCAGCAGCCATCAATGGATTATAGCGTAACTGTTGTAAAGGGTCGTAACGGTAATCCCGAAAGGGATCCCCAGGCCAAGGACCCCCCGGTTGACCAGTAGGCGCGGAAGGAGGTGGAAAATGTTGAATTGGATGCGCGCTCAAACCAGGGAGCATACTTCGTGGCATGGAATGCGGTGCAGGCATACTATGCGGATGCCTTGCAAGGTATGAATGAGGATGAGGATGATGATACCTCGTATCAGGCAGTGGACTTGGTCCTGGTCCTGTTGCAGATGCTGTTCCTGGTCCAGGACCCGGTGGCCTTGGCAGCATCACAACTTCGTCGTCTTTACTTCGTGGTTCTTCTTTAACGCGAACTTCTCCAGTTTCTATAGGCGCCGATCCGTTTCTTAAAGGTGACCGGTCTCGACCTACAACTACGTGCTGCCGATTTTGATGAAGCAATCTTTCACGTTCCATCTCGCGTCTTTCCATCTCTCGACGTTCCTTGTCTCTCCTTTCTCTTTCTCGTTCGGCAGCCTCCTGTTGTTTTCTTTTCTCTTCCTTCTCGCGTTCCCGTCTCTCCCTCTCGCGCTGCTCTTCTCGTTCCCTTTCTTTTTCGCGTCTTATACGTTCGCGTTCCCGTTCGCGTTCTCGCTCACGCTCTCGCTCACGTTCACGCTCCCGCTCCCGCTCTCGCGCTTCTCGTTCTTCCAGTTCGGCTCGTCTGTCGATTGCAGGTGGTTCCGGTTTTAAATTCCACGATACCGCCGTGGTTGGTGGGAATCCAGTAGAAGTTCGTTGCAATCTAAACAGAAAGAGAGGAAAGACGATGAGTTACACGTATTTCTTACACGGGTAAATAATTAGATACATACCCTCTCCATGGATCATGTACAGAACCTAGGCCACCCAATGGTGGCATTTCCCTCGAAGGAGGAAAGCTAGAAAGACCAGGGAAATTTGGATTCGGTGCGCCAAATGTTGACGGATACCTTCCAAATGGTGACATTCCTGTTCCTAGAATAATTTTCATATATATATATATATATATATATATATAAATCAACTTCAGTTTGTGGGAAATAATATTTCACATATTAATCGATGATAAATTACCTAAATGCGATGCTGGAGTTGATAGAAAACCAACGGGATGAGGTGGAGGTGGGGCTGGGTGTGCTGGTGGTATATTAGTAGGAAATGGTGGTGCCATTGGAGGTGCTCCTCCTATTCCAAGGCCACCTCCTGGTCCTCCTGGATAAAGATGACTTGGCGGTCTTAAGAGTTCTGTTTTAGTATTAACGACACTTCCAGCCTTTGCCTCTGCTTGTTGCTTCTGTTGGTGGTGATAAATTTCCCAAGCAATCCGAACGTGCATTGCATTCCATTTCCCACTTTTCTGCATCGAACGTACAAGTCATAATGAGTACATTGAGCAATTTAATAAACTTTTATGGCTTGTTCTCATTAAAAAGATTACCTTTGGTGCAAATGATGTCAAATGATTTGGAGGTACAAAAGGAGTTGAAGGTGGACCAATTCCAGGATGCAAGAGGCCAGTGTTAAAACCAGAATAACTAGAAAGGTTCAGATTTCCACGAAAAAATGGAGATTCAACGCCTCCTAATTTCGGAATATCCTTGAACTAGGAAATACAATTATCATAAATATCACAGTATAAACGATAAATATTACTCTTATACGACAAATACGAGGAACTACATTACGTACTATAGGAGGCGGAAACAACGTTGTCGCGGCCGTCGGTGGAAGGAGAGGTGTAGTGTGTTGATGTACGTGAGTATGCTGATGCTGATGATGGTGCATCTCCGTCCTAAGATATGGGGGCGGACCCAAATTGCCAACTCCAACTCCAACGTTTCTATCTTGGGATGCCAAGAATCTATTGTCAAGCTCTCGCCTTAACAGGTCTGCCTGACCTGCGACATGAGTCACCCCTTGTTTCGGTTAGTGTCTCATTCGTTTTGAACTTTTATTCTACCTTCTTTTTCTTTCTTTCTCTCTCTCTCTCTCTCTCTCTCTTTGTTACTCGAATTGAATACAAAATTGAAATATAATAGTTTATAAACTTACTTGTTTGAAAAAGTGACTCGGCGGAGAATGGATTAGGATTGGTCGTTGGCGGTGGTAGTGAAGGCAGTGACGTATGTGGACTGGAACTGGATACGGGAGGTGGCAAGGGTGCCGCAAACATTGGCGGAGGAAACGTATGCATGCCAAGTGGTACTGGTGGAGGAGTCGGCCTTGGAACTGATGTCGCTGTTGCCGGTGATAATTGTGATGTTGTACTGCTACTGCAAGTTATACACGAAAATACATAAATCATGTAAAAATACCAGTAAAAGACAAAGAAACTATTCAGCATATACTGATTTCATTCGTACCCAATCCATCCTTGTGGTTTGGTGTAAGCAGGTAGACTAGAATTGGCTGGAGAAGATGTGTTTGGCACACTTACAGGCGTTATGCTACCTCGACTTAGGCTACTGACGTTACTGCTATAATAAATAACATTATTATAAGACACTTGTTATAATAAACGATGAGAATATTTATATAATTACAAGATTATACCTATAACTATCTCTTTCTCGATTTGGACTATGTCCACGAGGCGAATTATTTCTTCCAGTCAAACTACAGGCTACCATGTCTCTGTGAGCAATGGTATTTGCTGTAGTAACTGTATTAGTTATTGTGGACACGCATGTTGTGGTGGCAGCGCTCAAAGGAGTATTATGATTTGTGGTATTATTTCCTACAGGCTGTTGTTTACTTATGTTAGTACACGGAGAAGCTCTACTTCCTCTCTAAAAATGAAATTAATCAGGATCAGTGCTTTGTCATTCAACAATTATCCAAATTTTCATTACGTATAACGTTTATCTGATTCGAACAAATTGTCAATTACGACTTACCACTTCTGCCCTCGACGAAGCAGAATGAGAGGGAGATGGAACTGCAGGCGGAAGGTATGGGCTGTGATTTAGAGCAGTATATGGTGTATAAAGAGGTGGATAAGACGGTTGGGTTTGAGGATAAGCAGCCATGGGTATCGATGGCGGATAGCTAGTGGTTGTAGCTCCGTTTGACGGTGCAGCTGGTGTAACACCTAAACTGGCTACTGCAGGACTAGTTGTATGACTTGATGAAACAAGGGGTACATTAGGTGGATGTAATGCCGGTATTGTAGTATGAGGCTGTTGGGACAAGGAAGGAGGTGGCAAAGCAGGGGAAGCTGGCCGCTGCTGCGGAGCTATTGCACGTGGGTTTGCTGCCAATGGACTAGTCATCTGAAAATACATTTAATCAGATGTATATCATTCGTAGTAATGAAATGCCAAATCACAAACATTTACTTACAGGTGGTTGAGATATGTGAGGTGGTAGAGTAGGACTGGGAGGACTTGGCGCTGTTGGAACTGGTGCTGATGCAGGCACAGGAGGTGGTATAGGTGCCGGAGCATCCGTTGCTGGATTGGAAATTTGTCCACCCGTGTCTGGAGGTGAACCTCCTGCTCCGTTTGCTGGAGGCAAAACGTGCGGTGAAGATGATGGCAATTCGTCTATAACACAAGAGTTAGTTTCAAGCATTATTAAAAAAAAAAAAAAAAAAATGCATTATTGTTTTAAACATTACATACATTTACGTGCAAGGGGTGGTGGGGTAGAAGATTCAAAGAGTATCGATTCAGCATCCGAGCCCTAAAACAAAAAGCAATTTTTAACAAATGATGGCTTGTTTGTCACTATGCGTGTCTTCGTACAATTACTTACCTTATCGTCTTCTCCTTCACTATCACACTGTACAGAGAAAAGAAGATAGAAGATTGTCATTATAATAATTTCAATGCAGATATGATATATATTTTAAGTTAATAACACTGGTACTTACGATATAACCTTTACCCGAACTGCAATGACTGCTAGCCTATAAAACCAATGAAAATCGCACAAGTAGTGAGAATTTATTCAACAGAGAGTAACTATAATATCAATTCTTAATGTTACTTACATCGCTGAGGTGGTCCCTGGAACTGTCTGCGTCCTGGCAATCCCTAGGTATACCAGGGCCATGCAATTGTTCTGATGCTCTACCACTATCGTCACTTGTACCTGCATCTAGGCCCTACGAAACAACCCAAGCATAGATCAGTTCTTCAATTTATGTCAAAATATGAATCATGATCTGAATTGAGGAAACTTACCTGGTTAATTGTAGAAGGTGTCAGTATGGAATTGTGTGTATAATGATTATGCTTGAAATGATTTTTGATGTGATGCTCGTTGTGTCTATTATTTTGTCCTATGTCCACCTTTGGTTTCTCTTCCACTATTGACAGTAACGTATGCAACTTCTTTACATTATTTTTGCCAGCTAGCTTTATTGCACTCTGCAATCATAAAAAACGTTTTTAAACTTTTTATTTGGAACGTTTAAATTTTTATTTAAAAAAAAAAAAAAAAAAATATTTGGGAAATAAGTAAGTAGTTAAAAATATGGATTCTTTTGAAAATGTATTTACAAAGAGATTTTTCTCAAATTTAATTCTTTTCTACTTTCGATAAAAAAAAAGTACGTATCGGTAAAATTAAAACAATTTGTAGTTTCAATATGAGAGGCACACTTTCAAGAATGCAAGATTACATTCTAGCAACTGTGCTTATTTACACGAAGCTGAAGGATACTGTTGCAAGCAGATATCGTGATAAACGTAATATAATCCTTAAGATAGGTTCGTGCGATCACTAGTAGCACAAGCTCAAATTAAAATAATCAAATCCATTCCTGGCGATCGATAATAACTATACTTAATAAACTAGGAATATTTTTGTACTCATTGGTTACGCTTGCATTCAACATGTACATATAAAGTCCGAGCAACCAAGCGAGCGATTACATGTTCAACACGTATGGTAAACACACCACAGATCTACTACACTGGCGTAAAAGTCGAGCTGGATAATTTATTTTTTTTCATCACTGGAAACGTCGACGGATCGTCAGGGTCCGCGGAGTGAGATGGCACAAGGCGAGAAGACGAAGCTGGTGCGCGCACACAGTAGAAAAAGCCGTATGAGAACGCCTTTCCGTCGGGTGCCTTTAAACCGCGATGTCAGTGCACATTTCTGAACGGGTGGCGCTCTGCCCCCCTCCTCTGGCTTTTTTCTCTTTCGGTTTCCCCTGCGTGCACCTAAATACCGTTATCGCGACGGACGCCGTTCCCTCGCTGTTTCGCGAACGAAAATAATATCCGTTGGACGTTCGTTCGCGATCGGTATGAATTTCGTTTAAATTCGAGCTGCCTGATAGAGACGGGCGTTTGCAAAGATGACAGCAGGATTCACGAGCAGCACACCATGTCTCGTGTGCGCGATGCAGCACACGAATGGTGGGGAGAATGAAAGAGGCAGAGAGCGAGGTGGCGGTGAAGAGGGGGGGAGGCGAGGGGGAGAGGGAGGAGATCGAGTACGAAGTGGGGATGGAAGGAGAAGAGAGGGGGAAACGACGAGAAAGGCAGCGGAGGAAGAGCGAGGAAGAAAGAGAAGACATTGACCGAACGAGCAGCCGCGCGACAAGGCCTCCTTTGCCGTGCCAGGCCAGCTGGAAGGAACGAAGCCTGAACCCTGACTTCTCTTTCTCAGCTCCGAGAGCGTTACTTTCCTTTTTCAATAACCGCGTATTCGCGCACGATCTTTCCTGCCCTCCTTGTCGTTCTCTCTCTCTCTCTCTCTCTCTTTCTCCCTCCCTCTCTCTAGCACAGTTGGCTACCAAAAGAAACACGATGGGAAAAAACCACTAGAACTCGCGGTGTAAAAAACTACCACCTAGCAAAAGCCATACTCCACCTGCGCACGTGTGCCAACTGTGAAGTGAAACCCCCTAGGACATGTACCGCGGGTAGATTACATATTATACTTCTTGCAGCTAGGTGAATTAATTGAATAAACCTCTAGCTTGTGAATATACAAATGGAAAAAAAGAAAAGAAACATATATGAGGATATCTCGGCTGTGTTATTAATATAATATTGATACCATATTACGCTCTTTAATGACTAAACTATATTCAGGTAAGCCAATTACGTACGATTCTAGGAAGAAAAGCATTTCTTGCATTTATTTGAATTATTAAGGTAACAAATGACGAGAAAACGTATTTTTTTTAAAAAAAAATTTCAAATTTTAATTTTCGTTTTAATCGCAGAAACTTGCAGTTTCCTGCTTTAACGTTACTATCGATATTATCGACCTGTATTGAACATTAGGTGGGAAAAAGCAGATTTCAGTTTTTAATGCCTGGCAATTGTGAGATAATTTACATCTTCTAAGTGTGTTATTTTGTAACGATACGATTCAAACCATATGGTAAGATGGAGGACATCCCTGATACTCTTAATGTACATACGTAGTTACTGTTTTAAACTTTGGAATAAAAGTTCCAACTTTTTTCCTATAATAATAAAAAAATCCCTTTATTTGTCGAGGTGAAAGAATGAAATTGCGACGCGAGAATTCGCAAAAGAAGTAAATTCGTATCCAAGTAAGTTTAAAGAAGATAAAGAAGCGTTGGTCAATCTGGGAGGCAAGGTTCCTCGACACGGGATGAGTAAAGGAAGGTCGTTCCCGGACGTGCGGACGTTCCACCGGTCGGCTACTCCGTGCTTTGGCTAGCCGGCTACTAAACTCGTTCGTACAACGTTGCCACGTCTATTCGTTCGGTGTTGACACGATCGGACTCTAATTCAGCTACTACTCACTGAGTTCACATATACTCACTGTCGCGACGATAATGCACAAGGCTCATATACACATGCGATTTGAACGAGTGGATGATTTCAAATGAAATGCCTTCTACGCGTTATCTCAATCGCTATGTCATTTCAATTCATCCATATATTTGATGACAAATGAGAGATGAATATAAAAACATTTTATTGTAAGTAAATTAAATGGTCTATATAATTGTTTTATTTTACAAAGTTATCAGGGAAGTATGTCTAATTATTTTGTCGCCAGTAATATAATAATCTAATACATAATACGATTATAATTATAAAGAATGTATTGTCATCTTCGCACATATTTTTTATTTTAGGAGTCAAAGTGGCCGAGAAACTAGTTGCACAGCTTTAATCATTGATCATTGCTGAGGAAACAAAAGAGAAGCGCTTAATCAAACAAATATATTTTCATATAAAACTAGAATTAAAGGTTCGAGTTCACGTGGACATTTGGCATACGTTCTTAAATATTTAAAAAATACATGCGTTATTGTATAAAGTGTTGAGTACTTTAATACTGCTAGCAGCAATTCATTGGTAGAACGATGTTATTAATTCCAATCAAAGCTGTACCGGTTATATAAATCATAAAATATTCAAAACACGCGATTTCAAGTTTTTACGAGGTAAGTAATACGCCGTGACGTGTTATTGCATTTCAATGATACATTAATGCAATAAGCCTGATATCAAATCAATCAAATATATCAAGAACTTTACATTTAACAATGTTTCTTTTTTGGCGGGCATCGCTAGCGTCGCGAGATTAAGTATTCTTCGTTCTCGTTTGTAACAAGCGCATAATAACAGTCATTCGGACATCTGTTTGACGAAAATTTCGGCTGCTTGCCAGTACGAAATTGACGTGCTGAGCGTGAAACGATACTGGCCGCCGTCCAAAAATTATCCGAAGGTAAACATATATCATGGCAGCATTGTTTATATTCTCAGTTACCGACTTCACGTTTTTCTTTTCGTCGTTGATTTTTTGCTCGCGCTGCGAGAAATATTTTTGAATTATCATATCGAGAGACATGGAAAGAAACAACATTCATTAATATTTAAACAAATTCTATAAACGGTATGATAAAGAATTACGAACAAAATTTTGTACTTTCATCGATCTTTATTAACAATCGATCTCTATTTACCGACTGATAGCGGTAAGTAATAGACGATTAATAGGCTACCGGTCGGTAAAGTGTTAAATACCTCTTGTGATTTTTTTTCTCAGGTTAGGCATTACGGCCTATTGTTTGCAAGTGTGATGATGTCGTTCAACAAATAGGGATTCATCGTAAAAAATATATTTCAATATCGATGAGTGAGAATGTCGAACGAAATGCAAAGCAATATGCAGATATCTGCTATGTGTGTTTTGTCTATAGTTAGTCAATACCAGCTGATAAAATGAATTTACTTCTACGAACACACACGAGGCAGGACAGAATGAAGGCAGAGTATAGAGTGTTGAGCAGAAAGAGGAAGGGGAAGAAAAAAAAAGAGGGAGAAGGAACCGGTGGCAGTAAAAAGATTTACAGTGGCGTAAATACAGCGGTAAAGCGGCCATCGTTCGACCACGGTGCAAGATTATTTTCAGACATAAATATTTCTCGCCGATCTACATAGTTCTCGTCTATTCTGTTCGATGGGCACATTCCATACGCGGTTTTCGAACGATATGCAATATGATAATTCAGACGATTTGAGAATAAGTGCCGCCATTATTCTAAACGTGCAACGTTTTATTGCGGATAATGACCAACCCATGATCGCTTCCGCATGAAAATAATTGCAGTTTTGCCAAGCAAAAAAGAAAAAGAAAAAGGAGGAACAAAACAAAAAATTATAACCCCGATCGCTAGTTTTTCTCACGTTGCAATTCACTATGACAAAGTGGTTACGTACTCGAGGACTGTCTTAACTTTCTTTCCTCGATACTGTTAATTGAGAAACGGATGACTGCTCACGCGAAATGTTTTCGCTTTTTCTTATTTGTACTTTTTGCATTTCATCAGTTTCCATTCGACGAAGACGCAAGAAGACAAATAAGTCACACACGTCAAATACCAAATCCAAGTACACGTGTAATCGCGTGTAATCCACTCAATCATACGCTTCTCTGAAAGTATGAAATTATAGCAGATATTGATTATATTTCAGTCTGAGGTTTTTAATTCAATTTCCAGCACAGCCAAGAGAACCGATTAATCCCGAGTCAGAGCAGCAAGATGTTTGAAAGTAAAGTGTTCGCCTTCTTTCGTGTTCAAATTATAACGAGAGAAACTGGGTCAACTCGCGGTGCAGGTGCACGACCCAGTGTTTCGTCCATCATCGATACACATCCTCTTTTGTCGTTTCCGTATCGATTTGCGAACACGACTCTTTGCAACGTTTTTTCTGCTTTCTTCCTCGCACCCTCTTCCCCTCCCTTCTTTCTTCTTGTGTTCTAAGAAAATACTTACACGCGAGAAGCAACAAAATATCACGATAAACACGAAAGATAAAGACAGAAACATAAAGTGAAAATTTGAAAAACAAGCAATGAAAATGTCCGTTAAAAATAAAACGAAAGAATAACATAACGTTTAATGTTTTGCAGGATACCACGGCTGCTGCATAACAAATTTTTTTACACGGGTTAACGAGCAAATGCTTGGAAATTAATCTATCCCGGCGTGTGTACCTGAAAATGAACCAAGCTAATCGAACGAGATAAAAATATAAATGCAAATCTTCACGCTGCGCCGGGCAGCGTTTTATTTAATTAAGAGCATTACTGTTCGGTTGTATATGCTCGTACTGATGTTGAAATCTATCAAAAAGCGCGCACAGAGGCACGCGGTAACACCTATGCAGACCGTGGATATGGCAATACCTAGACCGAGAGTATTTTCCTGTTTATTATTAAAATATTCCGCCTCGTTACGTGACGGCTGATACGGCCGGAATCGTGGCGTATCTTCTCTGATTCCAGTACGCGATAGAAATTATATTCGTCGCTAATCGAATGAATTACACGTTACTTTCGAATGTTTCATTAATTCACCGTAAATCGAGCGACGTAAAATAGTCTGAAGCACATGCATCCATCGCGATCCATCCAATGAAATTTTGCGCGTCCCTTTGCGCCATCTTTCTGCCACCGAGCACGTTAAAATCAATCTAGGCTCCGGTACAACCATAAATCACATATCGATTTTCGTAGCCGTAATTCGATCAAAGATCCTACGCTGTTTACCCGCCGCGATATGCGGCGTTCATTCGATTAAAACGAGCGGAGCCACGTAAATTACGAGCAACAACGTTCCAGATATATAAAGAGGCAAACGAAAGGAAAGGAAAACAAAAAAAAAAAAAAAAAAAAGGAAGAACACGAGATAAAGGCAGAAAAAAAGGCAGAAACTACGTAGAGTGATAAAAATTTCTCAGCATCCACGGTACGCGAACGCGGGCATCTGCATGCGCGTGAGACAGTTGTTTCGCGCAGTGTCAAGGTAACGACGGTCCCGTTGCGTAGTTAGTAAATACGAGAAGAAAAGAGAGATCGTGCGAGTAGAACGGAGCAGCAGAGAACAAGAAAGAGAGGGACGACTGCAGGTACGAAAGAAAAGGGAAAAAATGGGTCGCGAGCTAGTTGTTATCTGTCTGTCTGATCATCGCTTCGTTCAAATTCGCCCGTTGATTTTCACCAGTGGTGGAATATATCCGTGACAGGGGGAGACTAAGCTCGAGCATTACCGGTTGAACTTTCTGTTGACGGATCACGTGGCAGAATTCAGGCATCTTCCGTTAGCACCGGCAGCCGAGTTGATTTATTGAGTGGCGTGGCGTTGCTAACCTCACTTTCGCTACGGCTAACGACACTAAGAGAGCTGTTGGTAATCTGTCGAATGCCATCTACCCAAATTATATCGAGATTATACATGCCCGTGCGACGAATCTGGATCGTTTCAGCCACCGAGTTTCCCCTCTATGTTTCAATTTTTATTCGCCTCTCTGCAGGCATTTTCCACTTGTTCGCGATTTCTTCTGTGAGCACCGATCACCGAAAGAATCGCGATCCAGCGGATAATTCGAAAAAACTGAACGTACAGAATTATACATACATGTACGACAAACTTTAAATCAAACTAAATTAATTTATAACTGTGCCGAACAAATGGAATATTTTTCCAGCTGACGAGATACTCCGTGAATTTCAAACGAAGAATCAAATCACACAAGTAAGCTGCCCTTCGCTTTAATCAGCCAGCAAACATAAATTTTCACTTGAAAACTGTTCTCAGCTCCAAATTATTTTTCCCAGGGGTCATTAGCGTGTAAATCAACGTTCACAGAGTCGTATTAAAGCCACTGGTGTGATGTATAATAGCCAGTTATAACTGAACTTTGATCAAAGGATTATTGAAGCACAAAAATGAGCTGTAACTTGTAAATGAGGTCACATAGTTTATATATTAGAACACACACACACACACACACACACACACACACATATATATATATATATATATACATACATATTATGTATGTATGTATGTATGTATGTATGTATGTATGTATGTATGTATGTATGTATGTATGTATGTATGTATATATATACATATGTATGTATGTATGTATGTATATATATACATGTTCACGTATTAGAACACACACACACACAATAGATTGCACGATATAGTGAATCAAATAGATCCTCGATGATACATAGTTTCCGTATCTCGAGTACAAAAACTGATTACGGTATCAAGGTAATCGACACATTACGAATCGTTGTTCACCGACGTAGCGCACATAATATATTTATTGTTTTCAATTAACACGCAGTTACTCCCCTGTCGTTGACGGAAACAGAAAGTTAAACGAGAAGTTTATTTTCAGATAAGCGAATTTCAATTGTTACGAACGAGATTATCAACGGTGTACCATAAAGACCGTACACCGTGGAAGGCCGTACACGCGCGTATATTTATAGGTATATACATTGCGCGTAGAATCACGCTCTCGTGTGAAAAGACTATCCTTACGTAACCGAGAACGTCGGCCACAAGCTCGACGTGACACTGACCTCACTTTAAATCCATAAGTGGCCATTAATTATCAAGTGGCAACGATTTCAACGATTTCGCCGATGAAGGGTGAGAGAGCACAGGGTGAAGAAGGGTGAAACGAAGGAGGATGGGGAAGAGCCAATACACCGAGTGGTCTGCTAATCAGTCCGCTCGGATATCGCAATACGTGGGATACGCTCGGTTGATTCTGAACACGACGAGTTTACCCTAACGTAATTAATGTCCGTCGTACAATGTGACGTGCAACGACAAATTCGATCGACGTAGCTATTCATAGAGAGAGAGAGAGAGAGAGAGAAAACAACAAAAGAAAGAAAGTAAAAGGAAGATTACACTCGACGATTGTCTGCACGGCCGTTCACAAAGTCAACGCGATGCGCGGCACGTTTTTAGTCGAATCAATTATAAATAAACGTCCTCCTTTTAAGAGCGTAGTGTGTATTTTCAGATTCGATTCATTCATTGTGCGCTTCCGTATCTCGTGAACGAGACGAACGCGGCTCGCTCCAATGATCCGAGGTGAATTTAACAAGTAAATGATGTATTGGACACACGTAGAACGAATACACATCGTGTGTTCGTTTTGTAATGTATCTAAAGCTAGCCGATCTTTGATTGCTGGCTCGTAGACAGAATGTGACCTGATTGTGTATGTTACAGCGACCGACCTTTCGAGGCGCCGCGGCTGATTATATCAGGCTGATGAAAATAATTAATCGATCGTATCGTTCGGATGTCCGGCGTATCTGGAAAACTTCGATATGTTTCTCTCAAGTGTTAGAACCGAATAGAATTCATCAGGTATCGAATAAATTAATGTGTATTCTTTTTAAACGAGTAGCTAACTAAAACTGCATTCCAGAATTATCCCAAATTGCGTATTTTATTTGTTTCGTGGGATTTTCTTCTTCTTCATTTTAAAAGTATCTTTCCGTTTAAATAGAAAAGTATTTTTACCAATGGTCGGTAACCACTTGTTTCTAGGAACCGCACAAGTGTTGTTTACCTCATTCCAATAGCAGCAAAAGGAAACACGAGGCGGATAGATGAGAATCGTGTAGGATACACGTTCATTTCAGAAGCGAGCCCCACATCATCATCATCATCATCATCATCATCATCATCATCATCATATCATCATCGTCGTCGTCGTTGCATATACGGCCCGGTGGATCATTTTTCATTTACGCACGTCGGATAATGTGTATCATTGAATATGTCACTAATTGCCCGACAGGAGGATAAACATTTTTTGCGAAGATAAATTAAACGGTCGCGGCGCTCGACAAGATAATTAAGTATTACGGTATGGTGTTACGTGGTGTGATAATAATCTCGCCACATGTCGACACACTCTTCTTGACCCGACCCATCGGCTCTTTCTCTCTGTCTCTCGTAGCCGAAGAATGTAAGGACACGATCAGGGGAAACGACGACGACGACCGACGGCCAGCCTCCAGTCAAGAGAAGGAAGGAAGAAAACATGTCGGATAAAGAAAGAATCTGTGGTAAGGACAATCACCCGGCAGAGGTCGAACGATCCCTGTATACTGCGAGACGACGAAAAGTCCAAAACTGTGGGCATTTCCCCCAGGAATTCGAGAAGGAAAAATCATCGACGGGTACATTTTTCGAGTCGGGGGATTTCTCGAAACCCGGCGTGTTTTCACGTATTGTCGTCGTGTCAATAATGATTTTACACTGGAGAATCTCACGCCGTGCATAGAAGTTTGCCATTTTCGAGATTTTTCAACAACAGGGACTAGCATTTATACAGATTGTTCGAGGCTTGTTTGAAGAACAGTGGAGAAAAAAGTACTAACGATTAATTCTACTGCAATCAAACGTATGAAACAGCATGTATAAACAAATTTGCATTTTATCATTGGAAATAAGCGTGCAGCTTATTCCAATAATAAGAGTGTCCCCAAAAAAAAAAAAAAAAGAAAAAAAAATACGGGTAATCCGGCGAATATTAGCGTTTCATTTCGAGCCAAAGCGTCGGTAATAGAGAATTAAAAAGGGTCTGGAGTTTTTATTCCCACGGCTTTTCATAATTAGCCGCCGTCGTCGTCGTCGTCTGCCTGGATAGCGATGCATATCTCGCTCCCCACTAATTGTTTGACACCGAATCAACATCCTACCGTGGCGTTTACATTTCAAATCGTCTTACTCGTCGCTCCCGGGTAGCAGATAACAAGCCTATCTAGTAATGCGAGCGAGCACCAGGGCCTGATAATTCACTTATTACTAGGTAACGATTTCTCACGATTTAACCGAGGATTGTGTTCCGCTAACAGAGTGAGAAAATTTTGACTTTTTCCCCGTCGAGTTAGACGGAAAGAAGAAAAAAAATAATACACGTACGTATAATAAATAACGTATGAATACGTATGTATGTATGTATGTATGTATACGCGCGTGTGTCTATGTGTGTGTACAATGCATATATATATATATATATATATCGTGTTACAGGCAGACAAGATTGATAAACGAAGATCTGGCATTTCCTGCTAAGCGTTGCACGCAGCTTACAGCTGTTGCGCACCGTCCAGAAGCTCAGGTTGGATGGCGAACCCGTTCAGGAACAAGAGAGACCGGTTTAAGCGGTTTACATCGCGGCTACTTTCTCCGTGACAATAACAATGCACTTTGTACTTCGATAATGCACGAAATGGACGAGTAAATAACACAAGTATGTCTTTTCAAATATCTTCTCCTCTCGAGAGTAAGTGATATTACTACGGGCTAAATTTACATACATGACCAAATATAAGTAAGGAGAAAAGGGCACGCGTTTTCAATTCAAACTTAAAGGGGAACGTATGTTTTTTTTTTTTATTGCCGTGCCAATTTCTAATACACAGAGAGGAAGTAAAACTTGTTCCGATGTGTAATTAAGTAATTAATCAAACAAGGTGATATCATCGGATATAACTACGACGACGTAATCATGTCATTTTTCTGCAGATCAATTCGTGTAGTTTCAGTAGTATAATTTATGGCGAAGCGATACCAGAATTAACACGAAGAATACTACGAGCAATATCTCAGGCATATCCGACTGTAAGCGCATGCTAATTCTAACGCGTGCAATTATAATACCCGTGCATACAGCGAGCCAACTTGCAATCGCATTTTCTATTTTAAAACGGTAACAAGCAGAAAAAAATTTACATTCGACACGAAATAATGTAAATAAGTTCTCTCTCTCTATTCTTTTTTTTCATTTATTAATATATATTCCTTTCTGTTTCACGATTGCAACAATTTACGTTCATAACCGAGTCGAGGCGTTTCAGCTCGAGTCGTTAATCATCTCATTCGAGAAACTACAAATTATATACAGGGGATGCATGCTATTGTGAAATAAGCGAATGACTAATAAGCAAGGGAGGAATGCTAAGAGCAATCGAACGAATCGTAAATAGTGATTCACGTTTACAAGCAACAATACACCGAATAACATTTCTTCCGTTCCGTCTATTGCTTCTCAGGTAGAAAGGAAATTTAATCGCCCAACCTATTTTAAGGACTCTTCCTTTGCATTGTGCGTCCTTATGTCCAGAAATGTGCCAAACAGACCATTGCTGAGGCCTGTTTCTTTCAATTCCCTTAATTATGCGATAGGAATATACTTTTACTAAAGTGACAAATCGGTTCAAGTGATTCCAACGATGACAAGCAAGATAGATTGTTCTACTATTATTGTTTCTACAAATTCGTAGGCTACAAGGTGACACTTCCAGGTGCATAGTTTTCTTTTTTTTTTTTCGACAAAAAAAAAAAAGAAAAAATAAATAAAAGAATGAATCATATATCGTGGTTCGAAAGTTCGCTCTAAACCGAGTTATTTTTCGGCGACTGTTTAACCGCTGGAATAACGTGCCACGCACGTCGAGAATTTTTTTTTTTTGAATGTATTTAAATATAACAAACCAGGCAGAACAGATAATAAATTTGTTACTTCTTGGTAATAATTTCTATCCAGTGATATATCGTACCGACGAGCACAAAAAGAAAACGACGAATTATTGTGTACGGTTTGGCCACTCGTTATGGTCCGCGAACTAATTGTCAGCGCAAGAGGTTAATCGTAATATTCCACGATCGTTCTACGCGCCACGAAAACGAGTAACATTGCTCGATTGTAAAATCGCATCGAGTCGTTAATTTATCAGTGGTTTAATTTTTCATTGACTACGCGCGATGGCAAATATTCCGTTGTTTATTCGCGAATTTTGCGATTATTTATCGGTAATGTAATCGGCTTTCTTTTCTGAACACGTTTCCGACGATAAATCGAATAATATATGTTTAGGAAAACTCGCTAAATAATAACGACTTTGTCACAAAAGCAATTAAAGATTATTTACTGAACGGAAGAGAGAGAGAGAGAGACGGAGACAATTTTTTTTCGAACAATCCATCGCATCGTAAATAATCGAGGATATCGTTGCGGCGATTGAAAAATCGCGATTTAGAAATACAAAATACGCGACAGGCTAAGCCGGTCAAGTTTCATATTGTTGCTTTTGCGAAAAATTACAGCTCGTTAACGAAGACGATCGTGTCAGTCGAGTTGGTATCGCGGTTAGTACGGCAAAAATAACGATTAGCGGTTGCGTCCGCGATAAATCATGATAAAAGGTACTTGTAACGGCGTGAAAGAGCTTTCGTTGCCTCGTAGATGCAACGTAACACCGTCATACCACTCTGGCGTTCGTTCTTTTTTTGGCTCGCGCCAACCAAAGATAATAAATTCGATTTATGCTCACTTCGATGCTATTGCTGATAAGCAATTACTGCGTAATTAAAAGCGTTTCATTTCGAAATGATCTTGATCGGTGTACACAGTCGAACCCGTTCTCAAATGGAGTTCATGCTTCAATAATTTCAATCATACATTCTAGATTATGTACGCGGTCCAAAATGATCATCTACTCGAGCAAGACAAATTGCATTTTCAGTCGGGACTTTTTGATACTTTACACCTCGAGCATTATATTTGTCTTTTTATTTTTATCATTTCTAAAAGTCAACATTCCATAACTAAGTGTTATTCATAATTTTTGACAGTCTTTCAGCATAAAAAGTAAAGATCATTTAGGCTTGAATGATTATTTCAAGTGATCGTATCAATCAGTAAAGAACAATGAATTAATTTCCAATCCTTTTCCCAGTTAATTTACATTACTGATTTTTAACATTGTATAAATTCCAATATTTATAACAACAAACTTTCACATCATGAAATTTCGTTATTGTCTTTAATTTGTAAAGTGGGTCTTATTCTAATACACGTCTTGTACTTTATTTTTAATGAGTTAATTAAATTCTGTTATTCAACTAGGATATTCAATTCCTCAATATAATATTAAATATTATGTGAATATAGTATAGTATTACAGAATTAATTATATACAATATATATATATATATTTTTTTTTTTAATTTCGAGTTTCATACTCTGTATGTTTATCCTACGCAGCGATGAAATTTACAATTGGAAATATCATTTCCGAAAATCCCATCTTTCTTTAAAGATAAATCTCAGTCTGCAGAGCGTTGACAATCAAGAATTGGGTCCTCATGCTCATTCGAAGTGCTCGCAAAGTAACGCACAAGATTCCAGAAAAAACATGTACTGCTCAAACCAAAGAGACGATCTAAAAAATTGGGCCAAATGTCAGATTACACATGAAAGTAATGAAAAATTAGGAAATTATAAAAATGTTTCGCTTTTGTAACAGAGAATTTCATCGCGAGTGTTTGCCAGAAATATTTTGATGCTTGTAATCCTGTACCGTGTACATGTGTATGATGGGGTATCTCTTTCAACGTGAACGCTTATTTCACTCTTCTGCATCGATCGGAAACACGATCCTCTAATTATTTTGTGCGGCACGCAGTTGTTTAAACGAAAATTGCATCTAGAGAACAGTTAGAAGCGTCTCGCACAATGTCAGTGCTAAACCACAACATTGGGTTTCACGTTACCTCCATCAAGGTCTACTATCCTTCTGATGCAAATTTATGTCCAGATCATGAAAGGAAGTACATAACATGAATATAATACCTTATAACAAAAAAAAAAAAAAAAAAAAAAAAAAAGGAAGAAAGAAAATTTTTAAGCACAAATTATACTTAAGAACCTTGCTTTTTATTCAATGAGCAGGCCATAAATTTTTCATGTATTCTGCTTCAAAATATTTTTCATTTTTTATTTAGAATTAAAAAAAGAACTATGTGTGTAGAATTTTGTCTCATAATGACAAGAGTCTTTTAATGATTAAAACCTACAGACTGAATACTATACCATTGAAAATAATAATAAACGCATGAGAGCCAGTTGGTGCAGTTTATCGAGTGAAATAATTTCTTACAACGAATATGTCGTTACATATCTATTATTTTTTGTTCCAGCGACGAAACAAGCAATATAGCGTAAAACGTTCGTAAAATTAATCCTGTCGAATCAGCGTGGCAAAGTTAAACGCTCAACCATTTAATTGCACGAGTTGGTAATTTGCTGTAATTGGTTTTTATTACTCTTTTCGAGCAATATTTTTTGACTCGTCGAACAATATTACCTGGACTGCTAGATGAAGAGAAATAATGAAATTTTTAGAGAACTCTTCAGCTTCAATATTGCAAGAAAAGTCTTGCCTCTATATATTTGAACATACATTTCTTACATGTGTTTTTCTTTTTATTTTTCAGCCACGTTGTCAGAACGTTTTTATACAAGAACATAAAAAAAAAGTCTGTGATCTTTCGACTATGCGACGCACACATACATACATACATGCAACCGATATAGTGAAAAGAACAGTTGTTGGCCGAGCGAAGTACGGTGAATGGAAACTAAGCAAAAAGGTGCAAACGAACAAACTACAAATTGCTGTAGCAGCCAGCCTCTTAAACGTCGTTGGCGCATAAGTGAAAATAATCTTGCAATTATATTTCCAAAAACGAAAATAAAAGAAGGTGAAAAGAGAGAATCAACTTTAAATTTCTAATATTAAATGCTAACGACTGAAATATACGCAAGACGTATTAAAAAAAAAAAAAAAAAAAAAAAAAAAGAAGAAGAAAAAAAGAAAAAAGATATATAAGAAATGTGTAACTAGAGAAAAAAATAGATTTTTGTCAGTATGTTTTGCAAAATGTCATTCAAAATTGTTACAAAAAATTATAAAATAGCTATTTCAAGTACTCTAATAATTCCAGTATTGAGAATATGTAAATGTTTAACGTCATTAATACTGCATATCGTATGTTATGTAGCATGCACGTATAAAAACTTGCCAGGGGCAAGAAAGAAGGGAGAAAAAAAGGAAAGAAAATAAAAACGACACTACGCGCGATGGTTCGAGCAAGGTTGTGTAGGTCTTGCACGCTTGAACAAGAAAACATCGTGATGATCCGTCAGCGAACAATGCACAGTGAATCAGTGACACAGGTGAGACTCGAATGTACACCGACTTTGAATGAAAAGTTATTCTAGAAATTTGAAAATAACACGAAAATACAATCAAAATTGCTGTCGTTATTAGTAATGGAATTACTCGAATACTTGAAGTATTTAATAATTTAATTCATTCAGGACTGACATTTCATTTTTAATGCTTTCCGATCACGTCTACAGTTTAATTTACAATTAAATTCAGCAGAAACTGATAAACTAAGTATTTTCCTCTAGAGTTTTTATCTGCCCCAGTGAAATAATTACGTAGTAATTCTTGATTAAAAAATTAATAGTCATTTTCTTTACAATATTTACGTTGTGCCGTGTTATTTTCCAGCAGATCAATTTGTATAAACTGTGTATAAGTAGAGGAGCTACTACTTAACATAAGATGAGAATCAAGAATAGCAAAACCGCGCTGGAGATTTTATTCTAAAAGAAATATATTTAAAAATCATTCGTGAATGCGTTCAACGATTAAATTAACAATTCACAAAAGTACGATCAAAAGTCCAATGTCAAGGTATATTAATGTAAGAAATTCCAAGTACCAAACTAAATTCAGACTGGAAGAATGAAAAACATGAGAATAACATCCCTATTTGGACTACAAGCACTTGGATAATAATCCAGGCACATAAATATCCAAAGGATCCAAATAAAATGTCGATATTTTCCTGCTATTTATCCCGCAACTATTTCTATTGCAATTTATGCTCGAATAGTTTGAACAATAACGCAATAAAGCAACAAAGCAGTCTCCAGCTGATATATACGTTAAATGAGAAATGAATCAAAGTTTATAAATATCACGAATGCCAAGAACAGATGGGTTTCAAAATCATACAACAAGGATTCGAGTATAAAGAAGGGTATATAGGAAGGAAGGAAGGAAGGAAGGAAGGAAGGAAGGAAGGAAGGAAGGAAGGAAGGAAGGAAGGAAGGAAGGAAAGAGAGAGAGAGAGAGAGAGAGAAAAAGAAAGAGAGAAAGAAAGAAAGAGAAATGTCGTTGGACTCACCTCGAGTTCTTCGTAGGTGCGGAAGGCGAGTATGGCAAAACCGTCGATAATGTCCTCTTCGAAGGGAGGCTCCTTCTGGTTGGCAGCCGCGAGGGAAGACTTCTTACGAGGCCTCGGGGGTCGCGGTGGCCTGGGCGGTCGCGAATGGCTGTCACGAGGATGACCGGTCCTGGCAAGTCCGAGGCCAAGACCGGCGGCGGGGTCCTCGTCCTCGCCGCTGTGACTGTCCTCCTCGTCGTTCGGCCGTTGTCTCGTTTGTTGTTGCTGTTGTTGCTGTTGCTGCTTCGCGCTTGCCAGGCTCTCCCTTTGCGCCAACATACGCTGTGCTCGTTCTCGTCTCCGATTCCTTTGGTTCCGTTGTTTCGCCTCGATCTCCATCTCGAGGCAGACGTCCTGTTCCCGTGCGAGAGGCCGTCGTCGTGCCCTTCGCTATACGAGAGTGTCGGTACGTCCACCGAGACACCTCACGATCGAGGTACCCTCAATAACGACAATGACGACCGTGACGAGGACGAGGACGAGGACGAGGACGATGATGACTCAGCTTGCTCGATGACAAGTCCTCGATGGAGGAACAAGTCGTAAAAAAATTGCTGCCAATCCGTGAACAAGCACGATGAACAAGAGCTAGACGACGACGACGACGACGACGACGACGACGACGACGATGTTGACGACGACGACGACGACGACGCGAACGATGACAACCGTTGTATTATCGCGGTATCGTCGAGCATTCTATCTACGGTCGTCTTTAATGCTGTTTTGCTGCGAGTGGCAGAGAGACGATTAGGAAAGGCGACGAGAGCGTGAAATAAGAAAAGGACACGGGAATGGGACAAGAGAACAGAGAAAACAAGAATAAACGAACAAGAGAGAGAAAGAGAGCGAGGTGGGAGAATGGAGGGAGCGAGAGTAAGAAAAAGACACACTGACTTTTTGAATACACACTCGCGAGAAGACGCAGGGCACAGCGGACGTTTACCGACGGGACACACGCGTCTGCACACCACTGCCGGCTTGATCACTCCGTATTTTCCTCCCGTATATTCCACGGTATCAGTTCCACGGTTCCTACGAAAACGAGAATTAACGCGCGCGCGAGAGAGAGAGAGAGAGAGAGAAAGAAAGAAAGAGAGAGAGAGAGAGAGAGAGAGAGGATTTTCGTTGGTAAAAGACGTTTGTACAGGCGGTCACACGGTGTCACATCGATCGCGCTGCCGAGGAAGAGGAGAGAGTCCGATGTGCGTGGCGAGGAGGTACACGCGAAACACGCACGCACAGGGCGGACAACGACAACGACGGAGGCCGACAAAACACCAAGAAAGAAACCAAGAGAAATCACTGGCCATTAAACTGGTGTGCGCTACTATCATCGGTGAACAACAACCGCGTAATGATTAAACAGAAATCACAGACATTGCTGCGACAACTCCGACCGCTAAATGTATTTATTTAACATTCATGTTCCAGCGTGTAGAGTCGTCCCGTTCGTTTCTTCTTCGCCATGATCATCGCACACCGTCGTACACCGTATCGTCGTACATCATCCTTCTTCTTTTCTTCCTCCTCTTCCTCCACGTCGTCGTCGACGACGTCCACCAGCCACTGCACACCAGTAACACTGCCGGCTTTCACGAGCTTTCGTCTCCGATGGCCGTGCACGAGCAAAAGCGACGATCTATCCACGTCTCGACGATAATGTGGCACGTATTATCGTATCTCGACGGTGTCCCCGCGAGTCGCCGTGGCTAGATGCACCCTGCGAGGGCACGAAGTACACCGATTGTTTGGAATGGCGGATCGAACGGGCACGCACGGTTGCCGCATCGTGTGGTAAAAATGGCCGCGACCTGCCCACACCGTGCTTCGCGGTCTCACACCTCTCGAACGTTGTCGTCACGGGACGGTGACGCGTATCCCGCACTGCCACTGCATGTACATCTCCGATACGTAGCTACGGACACGACAGCTAGGGAAAAACGGCCAACCTAGCACACGCCCCGAATTACGCGTGGACGACGCGATTCTATGCTATGCTATGCTATGCTATGCTATGCTATCCTATCCTATCCTATCCTATCGTATCCTCTCTGCGCGCTGCTGCCGCTGCCTGCCTGTTCTTGCTGCTACTTCAGCCACCACGGCTATGCATTTCTGTCATTCGTCTGTCTTCCTTTCTCACTTCCTCTCGCCCTTCCATCTCGCTTCCTCCTCTATCGCCTTCTGCTCCCTCTGTCTCCCTTCTACTACAGCTAAAACAGCTATTTCCCTCTGAATACAACGACCGAGAACATGGCGTACCCTGCTTCGAAGACGGACGTACGAACAGAAATATTACCTTCGATGTGTCTGTTGCCTGGGGTCGTGCCTCTTACACCATCGCATTCCTCCCCTCCCTTTGGCTCCTTTGTCTCTAGATACTTTCGATTTGTCACTAGATCGTGGGCAAGCAGCGCCACCTACACGCGTTGACGATAATCCTTTATACGATAGTGCGCCTGAGCACCGTTCGTTGGCGACACGTGTCACGTACCGTCTCCGTTAGCGGGTAAAAGAATCGATCCTAAAAGTTTCACGTGGAATGCGGTGATTTACTACGCTTTACCCAATACGTTCGAGCAAGTAACCGTCTGAGAAGCTAAAAAGTAATCTCTGTTCCCTTTCGGTGGCGGTTGACGACGATGTCATTTCGAAATGTAGATTTTTCAACCAAAAAAAAAGAAAAAAAAAAAAAAAAGAAATATATATGTATATATTCAGGTAGCTATCGTCGATCTTCGAATATTCGTTGCACTTGCTTCCGCCTGATGATTTCTACACATGGATAATCAATGGCATACCAAAGACAGGTAGTCTCGGTACGTCAAAACATTGTGTTCGAATGTCAGTGAACAACGAGCGATCGAAGTCACGATTAACAATTTCCACCATTCTTCTCGTTACTATTCTCTGTTCTACGAAGATTTTTCATTCTCCGCTGGTGGCATAATTCCCTTCTAACGAGAGAAACGGCGGAAACTGTCGCACGTAGGAAAAACTCACCGTTGGTCACTCAACGCGTCGAGCCGCACCTGTAAAGGCGCGCCTCTTTTGAACCAGCTCGCGGGACCAATTACGCCCGCCGAGCAAACTTGCCTGGTCGTATCGCGTTGCCGATTTCGTTCGGCCGGTTTTGGCGATGGCCACGTTTCCAAATCCATATAGGTAAGCTTGCCCAGGCACGCAGCTGACGTGGGTCGCTTTTCTTGCTTGCCTTACGTACGCGAAATTACGCGCTGCCGGAAGAATAACTCGAGGTCGAGCAGGTGGATTTTCATGTTATCACGGTTTCTGTTTCAGATTTCAAGCCGTATGTACGATGTATGTGTACGCAAGGTGTCGCGCAAGGTCAACGCATTATACTTATATGGCGGACGTCTGATTAATTGGTTGTACCACGCTGTTACACGTTGCTGTCGTACTCGCAATTTCTGCTATTGACATTGGCATGATTGACCCGACGCGGGATTGTAATATACCGTGGAACCGGTGACTGCGTACTTCGCTCCAAGGATAAGCACAATCGCGAGCTGTATCATATATAGAGAACGAGATTAGCACCAAGGAGAACCAGGATAATGAAATTACGCGCGAAGAGAGAAGCGCTTTTAGCGCGAGATCGTTCGTTCGTTCTAAAGTTCTCCTTTTGGAATAATAACGATCGTCTCAAACGGCTCGACGGCGGAATTTTAATTGACCATTGTCCCTTGGTATAAATCGGTACGAATGAGGCTCTTTATCAGTTAGCTTTTCATTCGTTCCAATGGTAATGGAAACTGTGATTATTTTTCATTGCGTTCATTAAACTCGCTTTGTAACGAGATTGAATATTTATAAAACGGTATCTCAAGCGTCTTTCTTTCTTTTCAGTTTGTTGCATCTTACGTAAAGCCGAGTGCAAAAGTTCTCCGTGCACGACTTTTCAGCTATGCAGTCTAGTGCCAATAGTATACCTGTTTCATACGGTTTCACACTGTTGAGTGTAAACAGAGCGCATCGATGCGATATCGAGTCACGGAATAATGATCGACAGCAACGTTCGAACGATGATCATAATAGTAGACATTGCAATTGCTTTGCGACGATGAAAGTGTCACTTGACTTTCTTCGAATGACAGCCGATTGATATTTCTAGATTATGCGAGTACTCCTCTTCCTTCTCTGTTATTTCGTTCGGGCAACCTTTTTTGGTACCGGAGACCACAGACATCATGATACGATACTTTGATTATGTTCACAGGATGAATCATGAATTCACATGCACGCGGGAATATAAGTATTCCCTTGGAACGTTGGATTTGCATATTAACCCCTAAGCTGCTAAGAATAGAGTTCTAAAAATATATATTCGATGCTTCCGTCTTTCGATAAATCCGTGTTGTAATCCGTTAAATTCTACTTCCAATTTATTAAGCTTAATCAATCAGTCGGACTTTAAACGTGACCGAACAGAAATTTGTTCAGTAAAGAGTTTCATGTTTTAAATCGTCGACGTTAAACGTTGTATTTGAATTGAAAATATGCTATTCAGTGCTGGAAGCTAGAATCGTATATGAATGTCGTACATGGTAATTATTCCATTAATATTTATACTTACGAGTCAAAGATTGCGGAAACTGAACTTTAATCAAATCTCAAACAGATAGAATTATTACATGTTGCTTCGTTACACGATATTCTTATCTTATAGTTTGATAACGATTAATTAATTAAAATAACATCACGATAGATTTCTTTTTAGTTTTGTAAATCCCACTTGTGACCGATTTTGTCAAAACATGGATGCCCTCGTCTCTTGCCAACAATATTCCTTAAAAGTATTGTCCCTGATCCTATCGCCGACAAGGGAATCATTTAGCTTCACACCAGTTCAATTACTTTTACTTAAATACGTATGTACAATTTTTAGTTTCGTTGGAATATATTAATAGATAATATGTTAATGTTAATAGAATATATTAATAGAATATTAATAGAATAATAATAGAATATTATAGAATATTAATAGAATAATAATAGAATATTATAGAATATTAATAGAATAATAATAGAATATTATAGAATATTAATAGAATATATTAATAGGTAATATATTAAGAATATATTAATAGAATATTTATAGAACATTAATAGAATAATAATAGAATATTATAGAATATTAATAGAATATATTAATAGATAATATACGAAGAATATATTAATAGAATATTTATAGAACATTAATAGAATAATAATAGAATATTATAGAATATTAATAGAATATATTAATAGATAATATATGAAGAATATATTAATAGAATATTTATAGAACATTAATAGAATATTAATAAAACATATTAATAGATAATTATTAAGAATATATTAATAGAATATTTATAGAACATCAATATATTTATAGAACATATTAGATAATATATTAAGCCATGTATTTCAACTTCTCTCTTAATACTTACTATCTTCTCCCATTTTGTTTTTCTTTCTTTTCTTTCTCAGGTAAGAGCTGTAATAACATATCAATTTGGACAATCAAATCGGCTGTCCACAGAAGAGATTACTGATCAGCGGATTGAATGCAGCTTGATCTCATCACTGCCGATAGTTCGGGTGCGCTTCGTGCCGCTCCGGTGATCTTCGTCTCCCATCTGGGAGCACCGCAGCGGTTGGCAGATACGTCAGAAAGTGCTCGACGGACGGACAGTATTATAGTGAGCGCTGGCCACGGCAGCATGCGCGGGAATTCGGTTTGCCGGTTGTTCCTTGATTTTCCACGCTGTGACAATTCGCTTGTCACTTGACAATTCGTTGAACGACGATTGAACGCTTCCTGTTCCCTCTTTTTCGTCGTCACGTGTGCATGTTCGTAATATTTTTGTCGATCGAAATACGAGCGAAGATATCGACGAAGGATCGTTGCAATTCGATCTATCCACGGATTATAAGATCAGCGGTCATCGGAATCAGGTGAATGTAAACACGGCTGCTTCTTTCTTTTCTCACCTGGCGACTCTCACTCTCTGTCTCTCTCTCTCTGTCTAACTCAAGACGAAATCTCACTTTACACACTCTCATTATTCTCTTTCGTTGCATTGCAGCGATTTGAAAACGTGCGTACTTTCGTCGAGAAGGCTGGCCGCACCGTCCAATCGCTTTTTCCCCTCGAGGATGTTACGAGACTAGCATTGTCAGCTTCTTACGTAATTTGCCGTGCACCGAGTACCGATGGGAATCTTCCCATTGCATCGGATGTAAAGACACGTTTCTAGTCCACGCTTCTCTTTTTTTTTTTTTGTTTCTTCTTCCCCGTTTCATTATACGTCCTCGATTTTATACATTGACTCGCGATTGAATTTACCAATGGATGATCAACAGATTCAATTAATCTCATGGCGAAGCTTCGTGCCAGTAGTTGATTGCAATGATTTTTATGAGTAAGTCGCGAAAGCAGAAATGCAATTTGAATTTCTCATTTCAGTTTCGCGGAACGTTCTAAACGTCCTGAATCGCTCGATTCTCTCTTAGCGATTCTTCGTTTAGAGTAGTGAATTTCAATTTAAACACCTTTGTTTTGTCTTCGTTCTGTCAACATTTTCACAACTTTCTCTGTTGTAAAAGTGATTCTTGTGTTTTTTTTTTTTTAGGGAGAAAATTGGACGAATTGATACGAATTGTCACGTATAAAGTTGCCGCGCTTATTATTTCGCCTCAAAATGGCGACGTCCTTGCCGAGGTCACGTGTTCATCGCATTACAGGCATACCGCTCTACCGAGTCTGTCCACCTGTTCTCCAATCGCTCTATTTATCTGTCACTTTTCGTTCTTCAACCGCGCATTTAAATCACCGTGCGACGAGTGTGACGCAGCGGTGATTTAAACGCCATCGCCGAACATTTCGCGAATCGTGCGATTTCACACTCACCTGTAATCACTTTTGACTTTTTTTTCTATCGCGACTAATCGGTTTCCCCGTTTTAGAAACTTAGTGAACATTATTCCAAAACGTTTATAATTCATGACGTCAATCTTGTAATCGTCGATTGCAAGCCTGTTAAATCTTAAATTCAGAAATTTAGAAATTTAGTGAACATTGTAAACATTTATAATTCGTGACGTGTGTCTTGTAATCGTCGATTGCAAGTCTCTCAAATTTTACATTTAGAAATTTAAAAATTTAGTGAACATTATCCCCAAAAAACGTGTATCTTGTAATCATCGATTGCAAGCTTCTTAAATTTTAAATTTAGAAATTTAGAAATTTAGTAAACGTTATCCCGAAACGTTTATAATTCGTGACGTGTATCTTGCAATCGTCGATTGCAAATCTCTTAAATTTAGAAATTTAAAAATTTAGTGAACATTATTCCAAAACGTGTATTCTGTAATCGTCGATTGCGAATCTCTTAAATCTTAAATTCAGAAATTTAGAAATTTAGTGAACATTGTAAACATTTATAATTCGTGACGTGTGTCTTGTAATCGTCGATTGCAAGTCTCTCAAATTCGCTTCTCTCGTTTTTGTAGGGCGCTGCTTATCGAAGCTCGTGAAACTTCATCTCGTTTGTCAGCGACAATGAGGAGCAGAAAAACGTCCTCCGCGATGGAAGAGTTTTCACCTGTTTAGCCGCACGCCTCAGGTGTGACACATACGTGACGTCACACGCATATCCAATGAGAAGAGACCGACACGGTCGTATATAGAATCGTCGTTGGCGCGTGATGTCAATGCGAAATGCACTTTGTTTTTCTCTTCAGTTTCGTCTATCGATTGACGTTCGTCTCTTCATTTGCAAGATTTCTCTTTTGCAACAGGCTCTCTCTCTCTCTCTCTCTCTCTCTCTCTCTATTTCTTCCTTTGTAAAGGGATAAGTTAATGGCTCGGTGGTAATCGGTAGATCGGTGCGCGTAGCCGGTTCCAAGTAGCCGATTATTTTCTCTGGTAGCCGTCATTTGCTCTAAGACGGCACGTTATAAGCCCTAGATTCTAGGGGGAGGAAAAATCGGGATACTTACGTACCTGTTCCAGCCAGGACAGGGAGAGCTCGTGCGTAATTCCAACCGCAAGGACGCAAGTGTTCAATGGCGTAGGACCTAACACTTTCCTTCAATCACTCTTCGTTAATTATAATCCTATTGTCAGAACGAACGGTTTGTTCCCATTGTTAACGTTTGATCGATATCCTCGACAGAGGGACTACACGAGTGCTATAATGCCTTTCTAACGTCGTGATCTTTTATTTTTTAAAATCATCCGCAAACGAATCGATCTTTTCTTTTTTCTTTATACGCGCGCGCGCGCGCGTGTGTGTGTGTGTGTGTGTGTGTGTGTGTCTCGAATAATTTTTATTATTTTTTAATCGAGGGTTCGTTACTCGCGTCTTCGGCCAATTCATTGTTGGAACCAAGGGGTTAATATACGCCACTGTCGTCGGAAACTGGTCGTACGTGGCGCACGCGTGTCTTTAACCATCTCGATATCGTATCGCAGCCCATATCGAGGTGGTCGTGACCACAGACCCGCGTGCCACCGCGGCCTTCGACTTCCATGCAGAAAACAGCGTCCCGGTGAATTATTATGCCCTGCTTACACGTACACGCATACACGCTCGCTGGGACATACGCGGTCACGATTACGCTCGAAGCGTTAAATAGGCTTCATCTTCGATGACATCGATCTGTTGCTTCTTGCTACCCTGATTGTCCCTGACGATGATTCCCTGAATCGCCAAACTCCAAAATCTGTATTACTTTCTTTTTTTCTTTTTCTCTCTCTCTCTCTGAGTGGATAAACTGCGCTCTCCACGCGAGGAATTGAAAGGAGGACTATTAGATTCCATCGAACGCTATTGAACGTTAATTTATTCGTAAAACTCGAAGACAAAGTCCTCTTTGAATTTTCATGTATAAGTATAACTTGTGCGTGCAAGATTTCTGGAAGAAGTATATACATGTGTGTATTTCAGATAATGGACCGTCGGATTAGAAGGAAGAGCCAATAATCTCACTTGCTGTCGACGACTGCCTGCAAAAAGCATTCACAGGCAGGATTCACAAGCAGGTATGATCGAATGATGGAGGTGATTTCAACACGCCGATACGAGGCTCGTCCGCCGCCAGCGAGCCATCCACCGATCCTCGTGAGTAGATCCTTCGTCTTTGCGCTTTATAAATGTACGAATGGATGAATATGTTGGCTATGCTCTTGCACGATCAAAAAAAAAAAAAAAAAAAAAAAAAAAAAAAAAAAAAAAAAAAAAAAAAAAAAAAAGGCGAGTTTTAACCATGACGACTTCCATTTCTTTTCTTTTTCTTATTTCGCAGATCGACCCTGAGAATTCCGTAGCTTTGGTCAAAGAAGGTAATTCCTCGAACGTGATTGTCATGCACGCTGTTTTGTCGGTGATGCGGATGACGTTCGAGTCGTGATTCGAATAACTAGATACGCGAGATAAGAAGGAAGGGCGTGTCGCGCGCAAACCGAGGGCTCTGGGCAAACATTTGCCGATCCCAGCGTATTAACATCAGAACCTGGAGGTTCCTCTTATTCTTCGTTCGGTATCGCGAAACGAAACGGGCTCACTGCGATCATTCGTCTGCTCTTTGTCTTCTCTTCTCTCTTTTTACCTCTCTTCTCCGTCTTCTAGCCTAGTCTATTTGTCGTTAGAGTTAGAATAGAGCTTCTAGCTTCGCACAGGCGCGGAAAGAATACTCGGTTGCGCGTTTCAGAGGAATGGGAAACACGAAAGAAGAAGGAAATAACAACGACCAGGCAGATCGAGACGCGAGTGAAGCGACAGGTTGTACTCGAGGATGGCGAGGTGGTGGTCGATTCAGGGCCATTGGTCACCACGAACACAACGGAGGACGTCGAGCAACAGGAACACACCACGCAAGAAGTAAGGACTATTTCGAACGAGCTCACATCTGCGATAAAAGAGAAAGAAAAAAGAAAAACCTTCGAGTTTTACCGCGTCGATTTTTACTTCGATTTCTTTCTTCACAGAGGCGAACAACCGGCGACCAACCGCAAGAAGTTGAATGGCCGAAGACAGGTGGAAGACGGTCCGCCGATGGCGGTAGCATAGTTCAGAAGGAAT
This sequence comes from Tetragonula carbonaria, assembly GCA_032399595.1. Lineage (NCBI taxonomy): Eukaryota > Metazoa > Arthropoda > Insecta > Hymenoptera > Apidae > Tetragonula > Tetragonula carbonaria. The sequence continues at coordinate 1,732,098 of JAUCRC010000020.1, forward strand.
TGAACGAGACGGTAGTGAGAAGCCGCGAGGAGATTGAGGAGAGACTGGAGACAGAAGATCGTCGCCAACTGGGAGATATCTCGGACGAGGTATATATCTACGCGACACACCCACACCTAAATTCCACCTGCGCGTGCCGTGATCGTCGGCGTGTGTACACGGTTTCTTTCTCCTGCTCGCTTGGAAAAGGTCAGCTCGCTTCTCGCCCCAAGGTTCATCCCACGTGTTCATCAACCACACGATCATTCGAATCAACCCGCGAAGCACAAATACGGTCGTCGCGTTTTTGGCCAGCTTCCTTTCCCGGTTTCTTTCTTCTTTGGCAACAACTTTGGACCTCGGACCGACCTGATTTACACACGCGCGATGATTTTTAATTTGGCCAAGGCCAACTGTTAAAAAAACGGTCACGGGGACGTGCACGGTTTCTATTTGTTCCACTAAATTTGCGAATGACGACTTCTTTCGAAGTGTGTCGTGTAAACTTTCTCCTAGGCGACGAGCAGAGACATGCTGCTTAACGTCATAATCGATTTACACGGCGACGAACTAGAGGCAGCACGAACTAGAAGTCACGCGTGTTAATTGTGCTTCTCACAGGACAAGGCTAACTTGCGAGCAAAACGTTTGTAGAAATCATAGTCTACAGCTCCTTTTTCTGTCCGTGCGTTTCACTCGCGATATCCGCAACGATCATTTCATCTAATTTACGTTATACCTCGCTCCTTGCTAAAGAGCGAGTTCCTCTGAACCGAAACCATAAATTTGTCATTTTCCCGCTTGCCTGTCAAACGTCTTCGAGGGGTATCCGTGAACGCTTGTCAGCGGAGGATGATTAACGAGACCAGAGCGGAGGTACGCAACAGGTGTATCGTGTGCCCCGGTGATATTTGTCACGTTGCTCGTCGTAAATCCATTTGTTGCAACAAATCAGATTGGACAGATTGGACGAACGTTTCTCGCAAAATTTTGAATAAGAAAAACAAAAAAAACAACCGAACCGAAAGTTCGTTGCGTTTCGCGAGAAAAACAAAAAAAGAAAATGGCACCGCCTGAGGGATACACCTGAAAATTGAAAGCCAAGCTCTCGTCGAGCGAGACGAGAAGCGAAGCTTCTTCTTTCGTGGCACAGTGACATTTCGCGTGATCATCGTCACTGTTGCACGAGCAAAACGAGATGGAATCTAGTTGGAACGAAAGTGGAAGATCCTCTACGGAGTCGATCGAGCGTGCAACGAGGCTTTACTAGTCTCTACACTCTCGCAATTGGAGGGAATATCTCTCGTCTGGTGGGGAGGGCTAGCTTCTGGATGTTGCAAAAGCCAGGCAACAGGTATAATTCGCGCATGAACGATTCAGAAAGGACGAAGAGAGGACGAAGAATTGTTCGCGACGAAGATGACGAACGGAAAGGAAAGAGAAACGCAGAACGGCGAGAGTAGGGAGAGACACGCAGCAGAGAGCAAGAGAAAGGACGAAGGAAAGACAGGTCACGCAAGAGAAAGAGCAACGAAGAGAGAGAGAGAGAGAGAGAGAGAGAGAGAGAACTCATCGAGAAGTGGAAGTCGATGATCTCTCGGGTTGTGCTCTCCCTTCACCGAATGGCGACGAACGAGAGGCTGAGATGCAACAACGATCGCAGTCGCAGCAGCTGTCGCCCGGCGCTCGACTATCTTCGATGTTTCTATCTGGCCAACATACGTTCCACTGGTTCACTTTCTTCGTTCTGATCCGTTCTTTGCACGGTATTATGTGATCCTACCACGGTGATATAACGTTCATCCTTGTCGTATTCGTTGACAGAGTGCCGGGGCCACCTCTCGATACGATTCCTCGTGCGAGGATCTTCCGACCGGGACCATTTTATATGAAAACAGTTCAACAGCGCGAGTATTCTCTCGGTGTTCACAGTGAAAAGATGAAAATATATAACACGATAGATCAGTGTCGATGAAAATCGGATCGTTATATCCCAAGCACGGCTACGTCCACAGGTCGCTTGTTTTTTTTAATTATTTACGATATGAAATTTCAACGTGTGCCAACAGAAATATATATATATATATATATATATATATATATATATGTATTGTAGAAATTTGTTGTAACGACGTGACATGTAAAAATTGCCTCATACTCTTTTCTCTCTCTTTTTCTTTTTTTAATTTACGTATCATCAAAGATAAAGAATGTCCTTGCGAGTCATCCACAATGATGAGACCCACGTGTAAAATGAACTCGTGTTCATCTTTCCGAACTCGACGATCTATATTAATCTCGAAGGTTGTACATTTAAGGTGTTAACGTTTGAATTGAATCTTCGATGATATTCCGACTGGAGACGTCTTTACATGAACGTGTCGTGTCCAATTACTTGAATGACCTTTAACGATACCAGCTTTCTTCATCTCGGTGACAATCTTCAAATGTCCGAAGTATCTTTCTACTTCTACGTTCAAAGCGTTTTATTTCTCGTTCTTGATAGCAATTGCATGTCCTTCAGTCATTCAGAGCCGTATCTAAATGTTATTCGTTGCTTTTATTCTCCAGTCATTTTATCACGAATATCATCAAGATTCCTCAAGAATTCCTCCAGTAAATGTTGATGTAATACTAATATACGTTGTGGTCGTATTACGAACCTAATAAGGATAAAATTTTTTACTCGATTCACGACTTGTTGCTTGACATTTCGTCGTCACGGATTGTCGAGTGACCTTCGGCTGTTAGGAACACCTTTCTTTCCACTTGTTCGCATGGCGAGAGCCGGACGATCCGGTTTATCGCGGGCTCTCGAGATTTCGGAACGCTAGGTGATCCCCGAGCCGAGAATAATAATTGCGGCCGGGCCGTCGTAACTGGCCTAAACGGTGACTCGTCTGGTTTCCAGGCATACCAGAAGGCTGTAAGAAGTAACCGGGGCGATCTGAGAGCGGCCCTCGCCGAATCTTCCAAGCAGTTGGCGTCACAAACGGGTCCCAGGGTCGTCCAGCACACGACCAAGTCGAACAAGGTGATCGACACGGAGAAAACCTTGGAGAAAAAGCAGCTTAAACCCGATGGATTGATCGTTACCGAGAGGAAACGAACAGTCGAGCACGAGGAGGTTTGTTTCATCGACACAAGCTGCTATCGCATATTCGTTTAATTTCGTATGCTAGCCAGAATTACGTGTTTCTTTCATTTTATTTCCCATGCTTGCCAACTCTTGGACAGTTGATCATCACTCGGTTTTTTTCTTCGAGAAATTTTGCAATCGGTGTTCGATTCACGAGTCAACGTCGATTGTTTCGATATATACGTTGTACGTTGATTTTAATACCAGATTAAGGACGACGAGCTTCCCGATGACGGAGTTGATATAAATGGTGACGACGTGTCGGAAAAGAAGAAGGAAAGCTCGCATAGATTCGTTAAAAAGAGGGACGAGGACCTGGTGGATTATATCTCTGGTGGCGAGAGGATCGCCCGTGAAATGCGCTACGTCGCAGAGACCACCGAGGGAGAACGAATCGGGGATTGGACACCGTCACCTACAGCCATGCGAACTACTCGTTTCCATAAACACTCTGGTACCCCTTTTCCTTTATTTTAGAAAAAACTGTACTCTTTGAAAAACGTACTCTTTAAAAGAGGTGCTCTTTCTTTAAAGAAGGTACTCCTTAAAAAAGGTACTCTTTCTTTAAAGAAGGTACACTTTTAAGAAGTACACTTAAAGAAGGTACTCTTTAAAGAAGGTACACTTTAAAGAAGGTACTCCTTAAAGAAAGTACTTTTTCTTTAAAGCAGGTACTCTTTAAAGAAAGTACACTTTAAAGAAGGTACTCCTTAAAGAAGGTACTTTTTCTTGAAAGAAGGTATTTCTTCTTTGAAGAAGATATTCTTTCTTTAAAGAAGGCACTCTTTAAAGATACTCTTTAAAAAAGGTACTCTTTCTTTAAAGGAGGTACTTTTTAAAGGAAGTACTCTTTAAAGAAGATACACTTTAAAGAAGGTACTCCTTAAAAAGGTACTTTTTCTTTAAAGAAGGTACTCTTTAAAGAAGGTACTTTTTCTTTAAAGAAGGTATTTCTTCTTTGAAGAAGATATTCTTTCTTTAAAGAAGGTACTCTTTAAAGATACTCTTTAAAAAAGGTACTCTTTCTTTAAAGGAGGTACTTTTTAAAGGAAGTACTCTTTAAAGAAGATACACTTTAAAGAAGGTACTCCTTAAAAAAGGTACTTTTTCTTTAAAGAAGGTACTCTTTAAAGAAGGTACTCCTTAAAGAAGGTACTTTTTCTTTAAAGAAGGTATTTCTTCTTTGAAGAAGATATTCTTTCTTTAAAGAAGGTGCTCTTTAAAGAAGGTACACTTTAAAGAAGGTACTCCTTAAAGAAGGTACTTTTTCTTTAAGAAAGGTACTTCTTCTTTGAAGAAGATATTCTTTCTTTAAAGAAGGTACTCTTTAAAAAGTTAGAATCTGTTGTAACACTAATTAAGAACAATCATTACAGGTTTTCCTGCAGAGAGCTTCCCAGCTCGGAAGGATGTTCTAACAAAAAAGCCGCTAGACTTCGAGGAGGAAGATGAAGCGAGAAAGTTTGAAACGTCAAAGTGGTTGGAGAGCCATTTCGGCAGCGAGTCGCGTTCTTCTCATGGATCCATCGATGCTGATGACTCCCCTCTTCCGACTAGCGCGAACACGAGCTATATTAATATCACCATGAAATCTTGCAGTCCAAAAGAACGGGATTATCAGAACGTGAGCTCAACTCGACACCAACGGCGCAGCACCGGCCGTGATTCAACGTCACCCTCGGGATATTTCCACGGGATAAGCGAGTGGTCTGAGAGATACCAAGGGAGAGGTATTACACGATCAAACTACATTTCAATTTTCTCGATAGATACTTTAATTTGAAACATTCTACGCTATTTGTAACATTTAATTAATAATATATTAAACACTTCTATATATATATTATATATATTATTAATATATTATTATATTATATTATTATAATATATATAGAATATATATTATTAATACATTAATATATTATTAAACATTCTATATATATATATATAAACTATATATATATAGAAGTGTTTAATAATATATTAATATATTAATAATATATATATATATTATCCAGAGAGACAAAATCAAGTGAGAACAAATTCACCGCAATACGTCGAGACAGTTCAAGCAAACGGACACGCTCACGATCACTCGAAAAATCAAGTGGACTCGACGTACTCGAAAACATACGAAACCGTCCACCGTCGTGAACACCAGGAGTCGTTCGATCGGACGTGCACACCGTCGCCGCCTGTTCGACGAAGATCGAAAGAACAAGTATATTCATCGTTCTTGCGATTTTCGGTCTGCGTACTAGCTATACTCGCGCAACTACTGGTACTGGTACGGATACTGATTTTGATTTTAGCGGGCAACGAGATCCGAAGAGAAGGCGAATACGAACGATTCGATTGCGGGTCGGGCTGCCAGCCCGGTGCACGTGGTGCAAAGAACCTGGGAAAGTCGCAATCGAAACGTACAATTGCAAACAGCCGTGAAGCAAGAGAATCGAAAGAAATCAACGTCGAGGTCGCGGTCAACGTCGCCATTGCCAGAGTCGAATTTCCGCAGCAGTAAGAAGTCGATCGAGTTTGCCACGTCGACTCCTGTCCGCACGGAGAAAGGTAAATGTTAAAAATATAATATACTTTTTAAGGAGTGATATTTTTTTTAAAAGCGACGATATTTTAGACAGGTATATATATATATATACGTGTGTTTGTGTGTGTGTATTATAAACGTTGAAGGTTCAGGGCACTCGAAATACAAGATCGGCGAATCGTTCAGGAAATTAGTAGGGAAACTGCGTTCCGCGAGCAGCGAAAGGAAGAACAAACGATCCAACAGCAGCTCTATCTCTCAACTGACCCAGACGGACGACAGTGGGCCAACGTACATGCAGTACAACGTGATCGACAAGAACGTACCTCTGGTGAACGAGAGGAACGTCGAGGAGAAGCCTCCTGAAAGGCCACCGAGGAGCCACGCTGCCACAAATAACAATAATACGAACAAGCCCTCCAAGATGATGGTTAAAACCAGTTCCCAAGTGATGGCACAAGAGCAGTGGCAATCGACGCCGCCGTTGCACAGGTATTACCTCGGCGAGGACCCCTTCGGAGGGAGCATTTACGGCCGCGAGAAAGGATACCGAGACGTGAGAAGATCTGGGAAACCGCGCGGCAGAACCGTCGCTGAAACTGAATACAGGTAACTAAGACTAAGCAATAATAAAAAAAAAGAAAAAAGAAAAAAAAAAGAAACGTATTAAATATATGCTAATTGATGCGTACGTGCGTTGTTAATCGTTGAATAAGTAAGAGCAGCCGGTGTCGTATTGCCTGGCCGCGAAAGAAAAAGGCAAAGGTATAATCGTATATAAGCGTCGAAAGACATTCCAGTAAGCTGATATACAGATTTACGTAATCGAATCTGCAAAACCGTGTGCTTCGTTGCTTGTTAAGTTACACATGTGTATGTGTGTGTATATAGATATATATATAAGTGCACATTTCACGACGAAATGTTGCTCGCTTCGGATGGTGGGTGAAGGCTGCATGAAAGGGAGTTTCTCAGCATGTCAGTTATGCCGCTATATTACGTAGTTTCGTTTATTGACGGGCTCCGTCAGCCATCACGAAGCCAGAACGATTCCTCCGCAGTCAATTGTCGAACCGACGCGGTTTCAGCGTCTCGTCCAGTTCACTCGGCAGGTTTAGCAAGTCAACCAGTCGGCTGACCAACGACCACGAGCGAGAGGAACATTTCAGGAGCACGCAAACACTGCCGAGGAACCTGCACGCCGGCGGACAATACGCACGATCGCAGACGATGTTGTCGAGACGCAGCCAGCAACCGGCAATTCTTCCCAGCGCGATCAAATTGGGAACGTCGCGCGGCAACGTCTCAACGTTATCGACGAGCCAGCCGCGTCATTACCGAAGTATGATCAATATCTCCATCAAGAACACGGTCACGTCATCGAAGCTGGCGGCGGCGGCGGTGCAAAGCAACGTTCAATCGCCGGTCAAGCCGGAACGATGTTACAAATCCACGTTGTCACGCAGCAAGAGCTTCAACGTCGAAGCCGAGAGAGATGGCATCGACGGGCCATCTGCCACCAGGATGCCGTATACATCTAACTTGCAACTGAACAGATTAAACGAAACACCTCCGTTGAAGAGTCCAGGCATTTTGGCCAGTATCAATCGCAGCAACAGGGATTTGTTAGTGAAGGATAGCAGACACGAGTAGTTGATCCCTTCGTTAGGCAGTTTTGCCTATTATATAAACTATAATGTTTTTTCCTTTTTTTTCTTCTTTAAATATCGATCCAAGTGGAATCCATTATTAAGCGGGTATTAGTTGTTATGTATAAGTAGTTCGTGATTTTTTCTTTCTTTCTTGTATAGCGCAATTGTGTTATGTTGTCCATATCCATCTGCGAGGGGTGGGCTTGTTTTGTATAAATCAATAGTTTCAGACAGGCATTCGTTACAGCACAACCCACGTGAGACTTATTTAATCACTCTTCTCGCTCGCATATTCCCAGTTACGATCCAAGATTACATATCAGATTAGTAGAGAGGTATGAGATAGAGATAGAAATACGTGAATTGAATATACACGTACCAGTTCTCGAGATACAAAATCAATCGATTATTCAGATTAGTTGCATTTATTTCGACAGAAGGTGTGCGTAGATTTCTTCGACGTATAATGTGAAAAAATAAATCGAGATGTTAAGTAAATAATTATACATATATATTATATATATTATCACGATTAATCTAGCTCTTAGCTAATCTAACTCTCCAACGAAAATTGGAAGATTTTTTTTTTTAGTAGTTTTAGATTTTGAAGATGTTCGTATTCACTTCGATTTTTTCTTTTTAATCGTGCCATTCGTTCGACACAGTTTTCGATGCTTTTTAACAGCAAGTATTAAAAGGATAGCATTCACGACATAAAGACTAACACAGACTACGCAAATGTTGCTTAATTTGTACAAAATGTATGCCAGGTAAATCGTGCCAAGGTTCGCACAAATTCCTAATGTTACGACAAGGGCCGATGTCATCCATCTATTTGATATACCTAAAAAATTTATTAAAATGTTGATAAAAAGAAAAACACAATATTTCATTCCCCCCCTCTTCGTACTACCGAAAACAATTTCAGTTTACCTACGATAAAGGAAAATTTATTTAGATACGATAAATACGATACATACTCAGTATTGCGACCAGAACGTAAAATATTAATCCATATACAGGATTTGGTGCATACAAAAGTGATGTTTCTGGAATTATTCCAAAACCTTTTCCATATCTGTAATAAAGTTAATTTCTTGCCAAACCATATGTACAGCTGTTTAAAAATAGACAATTAATTCATCAAATTGATAACTAATTCGTTTAAATTGAGCTAAATTATCTTACAAAATTATATGCATTACGTATAGTAAGAGTTCAAAAGTCAATGTAAACGCATGCGCAAGGATCATCAAGGCTAATCTCTATGTAGAACACTGTTTCATAGATAGTCATAAATGGAAAACAATTTTAAGCACGTAATGCATCAACAGTTGTGCATAATAATTTCTAAAGTACAATAAACTTGAAGTTGAGCAACACGTATTCGATAAAATATTTTCCATTTGCTTATAATCTTGGAAAACAGTTACATCAATCAGAGCACAAAACACTGGGCCAAGTTTTCTAGATATTCTTCGTGCACGAAATTGCACGAGCTTTGCATCACAGGATTATATTATGTATGTTTTGAAACCAAACGATTTATACTTACTCGGAGGAAAATGCTTTGGTACAGCTAACGTGCTCGCTAATATCGCACATTGCCTCGTATAAATCATTCTCTTCTTTTGCTAATTCCACGTAGTACGCGTAATAAGAACCAGCGAAACCTACGATACACGTTGTGATAATTCCAGCGTTTAATTTTTGCAAAGACCTTTTAATTGCAGTCATGGTTCAATTATACGAATAAAGAGTAAAGTTAAACGTCATTTAAACACACTATTTCTGGAGAAAATTGATCGATCGAATTATTCACACTTGGAAATTTTCCGAGCACCTACGACAGTAGAAATTAATATTCAGCGTGCAAGGAAATGACACGAATGCGACGATCGAAGCGACAGTGAAACAATATATGGGACATTTATTGGTTGTTGATTCCACTTTAGTATCTCGAGTATTGAACACGATTTTCTCCCACCACGAGATTATCTTTATTTGTCACATTTATTTATCACAGAAACTTATCGCGCTTGTCATATTTATTTAAACGAACGATTATATTGGATTTTTCAGAAAGTCAAATTATTAATTGGAATATTTTATTTCTTAAGATTTGTACAATCCTTACAAGATTTTTAAATACATTTTTTTTTTTTTCTTTCAAAGAGATACTGATTAGTTTATAACCTGCAGAATGATATTTCTTACGTATACAGCTTTTTTCTCCATACTTTTACACAGCTCATCTCGTACATCACTTTTAAGACTTATTAATAAAATTGTCGCTAAGTCTTACGAATTAAATTGTTTAGCTAAAAAAAATGCTTCCATTCATATTTTATAAACAAGTGGTAACAAAAAATTTAAAGTGACGCAAGATCTCGGTGCAGGACAGTGTCGTAAACCTATGTCTTAATTAGTGCAGCTTATAGAATATATGAGTACATGTGTAGGAATTTTGTCACAAGAAAAAATGCAGATAATTGTAAATTAACTACATTATACGCTAACGTTATTTATAAAAAAGATAAGAAATGTAGATGATTAGAATATACTATGGATATATGATAACCTCTTTATGTAGTTGGAATATTTAAATTTAATGGGACCTATTATAGTATTTTATTCCTGTGGAGCCATTGCTCTGGCTTGAGCCCTTACACGTTTTTCATACTCCAAACGATTTTGACTGTGACAAAAGAGAAAGCGTACTTTACAATAGCTGTAACGACTTCAAGTTCCGATATATAAAGCAAATATATTACCAATATATTGTATACGCTTCTGCCTGAGCTGGATCTTTGACGTTAGGTTCGTTTAATAAATCTTGTATGCCAAGAAGAATTTGTTTAATTGTAATAGCAGGCCTCCAATCTTTCTCCTCGTCCAACAGTGATAAACACACTGTTCCTGAAGGATAGACATTTGGATGAAACAAAGGAGGTTCAAATTTACATTTTGGTGGACTGGAGGGATAGTCATCTTTGAAGATCATACGCAATTTGTACAATCCGCCTTCCCATGGTGTCTGTAAAATTGAATAAAATTGAATTTATTGAATATACTACTGTTTAAAATAATGTAAGGAAAATCAATGTATAGTAAAGTTCAGCACTACGCATCACCGCTTACAGATTTCTTGCCTGGTATTGCACACTCCCAATTCATCAAGTTGAGCGTGCCATCTTGATTTTTAACTGGTCGTGCTACAAATCCCTATGCAAAAAAAAAAGCATTTAAATTATATCTCGATGGACGCTATGCGCAAGAACATTAACGTTTATTCATAGTGCGCATATATGCATATATGCACTCTATGTCTCCAGGATAATGCACGCATTTCAGTGTGAAAGGTTAGGATTTTCCAAATTGTTCAACTATTTTGCCGAAAAGGATTTTCGATCTCGATAAGAAGCGGTTATTTATGTTGAAATTACGCTATAAAAAAACGACGTTTATTTATCAACGACTTCGCTGAAATGAACAATCCAATGTGTCAGACGATCCAAACGAAAGTAATCCAAAGTACACAATAACAATCGCAGTTGTAGAAAACGATGTATAAAAAGGATATCTTACAAAAGGATGGTCTTTCCTCCATGCCTTTCGCTCTTCCGCAAGTCTAGCAATCGCGATGCCTGACATTAATCTGCAACAAGTTTACCTTATATTAGCGTAACGTATTTCGGCGCGAAATATAATCGAGACGTGATACACAAATGCGAGTTGCAACGTTACCACGACGCTTATCGACAGCAGTCCGCAACTTTGAATTCTGGGCACTTTCTGCGCCGAAATTTCATCAAATACTTAACCGCAGAAGGGTGAAAGCGATTCTATTAGGGTGTGTGTTCAGAAAACCTATGGATTTGTAACCATAGTCTTTAGCGTTGCATGGATCTCAATGTCAATTCTTTTTCGCAAAGACAACATCTGTTACGGGTATCTCGGTCGATAAAAAAGATCGCGTGCCCTGGACAAATCCTGCAGAGCTAAACCAATCAAAATACACGCGTACGTTTGTCCAGCCCGATGGTTGGACTGATTAATTTTAATTTTAATTTACGTGTTTTTCTAATTATTATATTAATCATTTTAATTATTATATTCGTTAATTTCTTTACCACTTCATAAATGTTATACGATATTTCTTTTCGAATTATTTCTTACATAAGCGAGGATTGCAAAATAAAGAATGATGTCGTTAAAATAGAACGTTATAAACTATTCAGATTATAGCAACGTATGATTGTATTTGTATCGATGTTTAGATGTTGCATCGCATCAATAATGTACGTAAATTAATTAATGTACATATTCTTTCGAAGAAAACATACGTCTTTAGTATTATCTTTAGTATTCAACTTTATGTATACGTGTAATTAAAATATATAATTTCAATTCTTTTATTTCTTACACTAAGCTCTCTACATATCATCTGTCGTAATGAAAAAAAAAAAAAAAGCATTACACGCACAGACACGTGTAAATTGAATTAACACGACTGAATTGAATATTAGAAGAGAAGATTATTCTATTGTTATCTTTTCTTTATACGTAGCAATATGAGTGATAAATGTAAGTAATCTCCTTGAATGAAATATCACTCTAACATATATTAATGTAGTATATCTTGCGTATCCTGTACTTGTACTTGTACAATATATTCTGATATCTTGTGTCAATTAATAATATCATTGCTACGATCCTGGCTTTCACGTGATCTTTGAAATCAAGTGATCTCGTTTGTTTGATGTTGTTCCTGCTTTTATATATTTGCCATTATGCAAAAATTTGCTCGTTCAAAATCAAACAATTTCGAAACTCAATTCAAATCCTACTTGTACTATTAGCATCGTATATTTGCTATCAGAGGTTATAAGTAAGACACGATTTTATAGTTAAACTGAATTTTCCCTCGAAAGTTACTTCTTATATTAGGATAACATAACAGGAACAGGGATCTTCCAACACTAGGTGGCGCTTTTGCAACGGTGATGAATTGGTTATCAAATTTCGTTGTTTGCATTGGGATAACATAAGTAGAAAAGAGATTTCGGATTTTAAATAGTACTGAAGAAGATATTATCCAAAGAAGATTGAAGAAGATTGAAGATATTATCTAAAAGCAAAACCGGATCATTATGTCTTTTTTCATGATCACAAAGAGAAAAGAAGAGAATTTCTTTCATTCTAGATATTACAGCAATTTGGTGAAGAAAATATCTCATCAATTTCAAATAGAATGTGTTTCAATAATAAAGCATTATTTCAACAAAGCATTTGGGATTTAAATTTTAAGTTACGTATCAATGAGAATCTAACCATTTTTTTGTTTTTAGGGAAACATCATGAGTATAGTTTCTCAATATAAATTCATATCATATTATCAGAGATCTAACACTGTTGACATATATGTAATTAAAATTGGATACTGCAAAATTTGCAGGCACTTCGTTTTATTCAATTAAATATGTATCGTGAAAACCAACGAATATTTTCTTTTGAATATTACGCCAATAATCGTAATATTCCTCTGTGAACGATTGTAGATCGTTGGTTTCATCATTCTAAAACATCTAATTATCGTAACACGCATTGGCGCACTATGTAAATCGAATGTCTGCGTCTGCGCTCAGATCTTGGAATATGTTCTCTTTTAAACCCTTGTATCATCTTAGTTATTCATTCGACAGAAGAGGATCAGCCTCGATTTTCTCATTAGCATCACCAGCCCTCAGTCGACGCTTGTACATCATTCGAACATGGTCTTTCTTCCATTTCCTGTGTACCCGAACGATTAACCCGAACCGATGGGAAATTCTTGACGAAATATAACAATTCTCGTTGAATCCAGGCGAATCCATTTTATTTGATATTAACGACAGGATTGATTTGAAAATGTGGAAAACGTTGAGTTATGTTTCTTTGTAAGTAAACTTTTCTCATTTTTATGGCCATTTTACGGCCGTTTTATTTTCAATGCCATCGAGTAATTTATTACGCAACTCTTGGCTCTTCTGCGTCGAATTTTAATTTTCGTTAGTAGCCTGATTATAACTTTGTTACAATTACTTTTTTTCTTTGTAATGCTGCTCTCTGTTCGCACGAAACTCGAAATTGGCCAAGCGAATGTTAATACCGATGGTTGTATACCGAGGTATACAAATATCACTGCAAACGAAGAGGAAAATCAGTTTTCTTTTGCTCTTTTGCTCTTTTGCGAGGAAGATCAAGCTTCCGAAACACCGGCTTGATCTTTACTCGCTTAAAAAAAAAGAAAAACTCTCGCTCGTTTTGATCGTCAGAAAAAACATTTGAATCGAGAAGAAATTAAGACAATAGCGGTTAGACAAGCGACAGAAAATTATTATTATTTACTTTCGTAAAACTATGGCGCGTATATGCTTCCGTGTTTGCAAACGAATTAACACGCAAAAGATTAGATAATATTCTGCCACTATACTTCAATACGATGTTCAAAAACTTACACCGACCAAAATACGATGGACACGACAAATTAATACAGCTAATTCTCGAATTAATACCACGGTGCAATATTCACGTTGCTCGTTGATTTATCATTTTTGCGAGAAATGAATAATTAATTTATCAATGCGCGATTGAAATAGGACAACGCTCTATTTCTGGATGAATCCGCCATTTTCGTTGGCTAATAAGAACGAAGAATATTGTGACTTACGTCGGACAAATTCAAACACGAGCGCTGAATGCAATTTCAAGGAACACGATCGCCGTTTGGTTTGTTTTCACGGTCTCGAGGATAAATGGAAGACCGGGTGATTATCACCATTGCTTCGTTACTTACTAATGACTATTTAAGTAGCTGTGCATATACGGCCTGGAAAGCATTTTTAAGAATAATTGTTTAGAGGTGAGAACGTGCGAACGTTGGTGATCTGCTATTGGCCGGTGACGACATTCGATCCCCAGGACGTTCTGCAGGGATTTTCCACTTTGAAGAAGTTAACAATCAAGAACGGAAACTTGGCTAAATTAACGTCGCCATTTTCAAACGAATCCCGATCGATCGAGGTTTGCTATCCTCTTGCCGTTCAATCGAATGTTTTCCTTGTCATTTGTTTCCTTCAAAAAAAAAACAACGTTGCGTTTTCCTTCAGAAATTGGAAGTGACTGGGACTAAATTAAAGGAGCTTCCAGAACGTGTGTTCGTCGATCTTTCGAACTTGAAGGTGCTGGATTTTCGAAACAACAGCTTCGCAGAGATCGATGTCGCAACTTTCAACGTGCCCTCGTTACGTCACGTTTATCTTTCTGGTAAAAGAAAAAGAGAGAGAAAAGAAAAAAGCATCGGCGATGTTTCTTCTTACAGACTTAATCTTTTAAACGAAATAAAAAAAAAATTCATTCGCGAAGGTAACCCTTTGAAATGCACGGGAAATACGAAGTGGATTCTGAACAGTGAAAAGGACTCGTTAGGCCAGAAAATTAGCGACAAAGAGCATTTACGTTGCACGGTACCTTACGATGGCAGGCCGTTGATTCCAGTTGTGGAAATAATTAACGTAATATGCGATTTTATACTGTATTATGCTCATTCGCAAGAAGTAATCTGTGCAGACCTTTTTGATATATCGAGGAATTTATTTATCTCAGACGTTGAAAGAGCAATGTACAAAGACTGTCTGCGAGTGTGAATTGGTATACGTGGTTGGTAACGGAGGTAAGCACATTCAGAAGCAACTGATGGCATTTGCATCGGTGAATTGCAGTCATCGCGGATTAACTGAGATGCCAAGTTTCTTACCCGCGAACACTACCACTCTTTATCTAACTGGAAATAAGGTTTGCAGTTTTTTTCTTTTTTCTTTTTTCAACATTAAGTACTTGCCGATGACTAGAAAATAGAATATTCTACCATGTAGATAAAGGATTTAAAACCACTCACGACGAATCCTGTGTACAGAAGTGTAGAAGACCTGTATTTGGACGATAACGTAATCGAATCGATCGTTCAATTGGAGGGATCCAGCTGGATGGATCGTTTTCGATTGCTCAGTCTTCGTGGAAATAAATTAACAGATGTTCGTATGTTATATTCTTGACGTTATATTATACGGTTGAGAACGTGTTTACTGGAACAAAAATATTAGAGAATCTGCATTTAATTGGATCCGATTGGTTTAAGCTTTTCTCTGTCATCGTTTCAGTTGCCTACGTATGCATTGCAAAATGTATTACAGCACAATGGAAATGCAGTAAGTTTATATCTTGGGAAAAATCCATGGAGATGCGACTGTCTCTTTACACCAGGATTTCAGGTAAAAATATTCATCTACATTTACAGTAGATTATAATATTTAAGAATTTTAAAAATCGATCGAAGCTCAATTTGCAGGAACTCCTTGTTAGGTATACGAGTCTGATAAAAGACATTAACGACGTACGATGCTCGGCTACAAATGGTGATGATATTTCTGATAGAATTGTAAGTTATTTAACTGCGTTATTATGCTTCGTTTTATATGTTTCATATGTAATTCAAGTGTTTTTTTTTTCTTTTTCTTTCTTCTTCAAAGGTAAGAGATTTGAGACGCACTGAAATTTGCGTCCCTCCGGATGAAAATTCTGTAATTCATCCGTTGGATATTCTGAACGTTATTCTAGCAATTCTGATATTTTTAATAATTGCAAAATTGCTGTATGACTACTGGTGTTTCAAGAAAACTGGCAAGCTGCCTTGGATCGTTGCTAAGATACCATGAACGAACACCGAGAGAAAAAGGACTTTTTTAAAGAGATTTTCCTAGGATACTGGAGAATAGTAAGGAAGCTTACTTTCAACCCTGCCTTCTGACCTTCGCAATACTGACGATACAACTCGTCAGCGGCTGCTTTCTTTGCCACGCACTCTCTCACACCGCGACCTGTATTTATTTAAAAAAAAAAAAAAAGAAGGATAGATAAGATGCAGAAAAAAATGTAAAACAAGCTGAAGAGAATAGTTGAATTTGAACTTGTAAATTAAACCTTCGGTGATATAGCCTAATGCAGAACAAGTAGCGACGTAAGTCAAGCCCTGATAAGTTTTTATTTTTTCCACCGAGTACTTCGGGACTGGCACTTCTTTTTCAAGACAAAGCTGATATAACTTTCTTTGAGCTGTTTCTCTCAGACCGTCCATACCTAGGCTAATTATTTCTATCAGTCTGTCAGATGAAATTTCATTTATTAATCAAGCGATAAATGAAATATTCATACTTGTTAGAATCAGATTTTTATGTTACATACTCTTCCTCCGTAAGATCGGCGAGTGTAGCGAGCTTTTCGTCTTTCATTTGTTGATTTGCAATCATTTGCAAAATTTTCACGGCTAACTCGTTTTTGGTTGACTCTTCGGTTGAGCCTCTACACGTTGCTGTTGATTAATACAGAATAATGCTTTGAATGGACACGAAATGAAAATTTTTACGAATCGATCTTTTGTATTTTTTTAACATTAATTGTATTGTCGAGTTTCATATCAAATTATATTTTATATATTATTAAAATATTTTATAGACATTATCGGCTGCATTTAAAAAGAATAATGTTTGCGATGAAAGACAGAGAAATGGATGTTCACGATTTTACTTGTATCGAATGAATTTGTTATAATAAATTATTTGCGCAAGATATTACCAGCAAATCCAGCGAGATTTCCACGTATTACATAGATGTTCGATTTATGACGATGCGAACAATCGCTCGTATACTCGTATTCGACTGGTATTTTACAACGTTTCGCATACGTCTCCAGAATGCTTAATGGGGTTCGTTGATCGTTAATTTCCGATAAACTCTCATCACCACTACCCTTTAATTGATTTTAAATTGTTCACCGTGTATATAATTCTATGATAAATCGATGCATATGTACATGAAAAAGGATAATTATATTTTTACTTGAATTGAAACATTCATCGTGTCATTTTTGCTACTGATTAATTTTTGACCTTTCACATTTCGATCGGAATTAATCTCCATGACGGAATCACCGACATCTACACACATCTCTTGGCGATGCAGAATAATGCAAGAATCTTCGTGTTCTAGAAAATGTTTAAATTTTGAAATTCTGACGTACAATAGAATTGTTTTGTCTAAAACCAAATTGAAGATATACGATGAAATTACTATTTGTATTATGACTTTCCATTTTATTTCCCTCAAAATTGGCTCGCTTTTCAAACATATTAATTGTCTCTTTAACAGATTGTACCTCGGCTGGAATAAAAATAAACTCGGCGATATAAAAAGGATAATAATTTTATAAGAATTATTGGTACCAGAATTTTCTTCCATAGCACTATCTGCTATTTTAGCCCACTCTTCTAAACTATGTGCCTCTTTTATCAGTTGGTTGGTATCTAAACGAAAATAATCGGCGATCAATCAAATTTTCTGTAAGGATATATATGTGTGTTAATTTAATTTTATCAATAAACAAAACTATGCAAACTTGTTGTAATATTCAGAGAAGCAGATTTGTCATTAGGAAACTCCTGAGCAATGGAAGAGTTCGTCACGAGTGAATTACTAGATTGACTTCCGGTGTTTTGCTCCCCAATAATCAAATTTTGATTTTGATCATTTAAATTCTCTTCGTCGATACTGCTTTCAGAAACTTGTATTTCAGCCGCGTTCTTGTTTATGTCACTCTCTTCTACGGTCTGTGATGCATGTATATTTAATTACAAAAATCCAATTACAACATTGGATTTCTGATACTTACATCACTTTCAGTAATCAACGATTCTCTGGCTGAAATCATTACAGTTGTATCTTCTGAATCTTGTGTGAAAAAAGAGGTGGATGTCTCTACAGAATTGTAATGTAAGAAATTTTTCTTAATGTTGAAAATAATTAATATTCGACGCGTAATGTGTCGTTTAGATACAAAAGACAGAAAATAGATAGAAAAATAGAAAGGAAATTTTTAAAAATGAGTAAAAGAAAATTTATTCATTGGTGGTTAAAAGATTTTTATATGGTCTCTACCAATTTCACGACAAGGTGTCCGCAATTGCTGAAGAAGATCTTCGGCTCGATCGATAACAGTTTCCATTTCGCATAAAAGCGGCGCAGCATTTGGAAATCTATCGATTATCATGCTCCAGACAAATTCGGCATCCTCTGTACCTTGCAACGATTTTGGTAATTCATGCTTTTGACACGTAGAATCCCGGCGTTCAGACATTCGATAGCACGAACTTTTAATCTGACTCTTATTTATAAACTATTGAGCTTCAATTCGTTTGCCAGACCGGCAACGAAGTCATGTACTCTATAAAGTTAAGTATTTTGACTTCATTGACAGATTGACAGAATATTGAACATGTGACATAAGATTTGTAGAAATGTTTACAGTGTACCATGGAAACTTCGCCAACGCTATTGATATTTCTAATATATAAAATCAGAATTAAACTTTTTAACAAATAATAAAACATGCAAAATTTTTTGATGATCGAGTTAAGTAGTAAAGATAACATGATAAGTTTGGCGTGAAATTTTATTGATAATCAGATACCTCTTACCACTAAATTTAATACACATCACAATTGACTTGTCTTTGTAATGTGACAGTTAGCAATATATACAAAAAGCCATTATTGGAAATTCTTTGATATATGGCGATACATCAAAAAATGTGTAGAATCCATCGAAGGTACATATGAAGACATCTTATTTTTCTAAATGCGAATGGTGTTTTTTTAAAGATGGTAAGTGTACAGTTAAAATTACGTGCAACCAATGTACAGATTGGTTCGATTAAGTAAATCATGTACAATTATTTAATTATGCTTAAGTCGATCATTAATTACATACATTTTTTTGTTTCGCTGTTTCACATTTTACAAGATTTTGGAAATTTCGCTTATCCTTAAAACGATGTACATGTTAATTACAAGTAGTAATAATGTCACAAAAAAATCGATGTCTCTTAAAAACAAAAGCATGAAAAATTGGCTTCTTGAATGTATTTAATCGTAGACAGAAAAAAAAAAGAAACAAAAAAAGAAAAAGAAAAATCTTCTTTTCTCCAATATTTTTCTTCTCAAGATAAAAGTCCTTTCTTTTCTTGTTTCGCGTGTCCTTTAATCAGCTTTTTGCTTGTTATTTTCTGGTGATTTGTCACCATTCATCGGCGATCGAGAACGGCTATGGCTTTTGCTATGTTTGCTGCCCGATCGGGATCTTGATCTGTCGCCTCTCGACCTTTCGCGACTAGATCTATCTCTGGAAGAAGAGCTGAATTAAAGAAACGACTACACATTTGCTTTTCTTGCGCTAATTATATCAATCGAACTCACTTTGAGGGAGACTTGGCTTTGGATTTGGACTGCGACCTGGACTTTGACCTCTCAGCCTTGGACCTAGAACGAGATCTGGATTTGGACTTTGACTTAGATTTCGACTTTGAGCGGTCTCTTGATCTGTAAAATTATAGTTCAAATGAAGAGAGGATGCAGGAAAGTACGATTAAAAATATAAAACTTATTTCTCTTTCAAAATGGAATGATATATATATCTTATGTAGACATGAGTAAGTCGTGAGAGGTTTTTGGGAAAAACCAGCCCAAACACAATGCCAAAGAATGGAAGTGAAATACATATGAAACGCAAACACACTTACGTAACATATACTTATTGATAATTGCGCAAGAAATAAAGCAAATAAATAAACGCTTTAAGAACAGAAAGTGACGTACAATACAAATAATAAAAAGAATCGGATACTCACTTGGATTTAGATCGGGTTCGGCTACGTTCCGGAGATTTAGATTTGGACTTTGATTTTGATTTAGTGTGTGCCCTTGATTTGGAACGACTGCTGCGACGACTACGGCTGCGAGAGCTACGGCGACTCCTGATACAATAAAAATATTGCAATGATGTTTGAAACATAGTATTCAAAATTTACGTGATTATTTCAGTAACTGTCATCATATCAATTGCAACTGTTCTAATTCTAGATGAATTGTATCATGCACGACGAGAACTGAGAACATACCTAATGTATGATCAAACGTTAAAGAGTAAAATAATTTGAGAATTCGAGAACCATGAAATATATATATATATATACATATATATATATATATATAGAATAGAAGTCTAGTATGCTACAAATATGGTTAGTATTAAAGTAAAAAATGATGGAGACATTGCCGCCCCCCGACAGTACCTTGATCGGGATCGAGAACGACGATAATACCTTGAGCGGGAGCGGGATCGGCGACGAGATCGAGATCGTGACCGTGATCTTGATCTCGAACTTGAGGATCTTGAGCGACGCCCACGTCTCTTATCTTCAATGAGTCTGATTCTACGTCCGTTCAATTCTGTGTCATCTAATTTATCGATTGCGTTTTTCAAATCAGAGTATGTGGCAAATTCTACAACTCTGCAACATTAAATCATCGTATCGTTATAACAAGGCTATAATTATAAAGTAGGACATTTCTTTAAAATATGCAACTTACCCTTCGTTCCTGCGCTGTTTGTGTGCATCTGCGTATGTCACTTCGCCAGCTTGTCTCATATAATCCTTCAAATCCTGAACATCACACGAGAAGACGAATTAGTATATTATCAATGATGAGACCAATACGTATCTTACGTATCTATAATGAAATACGATTGATATTCACGTATGAATAAGACTAAGTTTTGTGTTCCTATATTAAAGATTACGCAGAAGTTAAAATGTATCCTGTGCACTTTTTCATTCACTATATAGTTCCCCTAACACGTATTAAATATAGGAATTCTCCCTGTCCTGAAGTATATATATACCAAAAACTTTATCCTCATTGAAAAAAACCATGCTATTGTCTTCTGTCTCTATCCATATTCTTCAATGTGGAGAATATACTTTGAAAACATGTGCTCGAATTTAGTATCTACGATTGATGCAACCTTTCTTTTTATGCAATTCAATCTTTAAAACAAGTATAGTCCATTTGTTTTACAGAAGACCTCCACCCTGCAGAAAGTTCACGCGGAAGAAATCTTTCGATCGTTAACGAAAATATTCGAACGAATGGGACAATCATCGAATTAATATAACTTTCTGCAGAGCAGCTCACAATAGAGGTTTTACTGAATTTATTGACTGTATACAAGGAAGTTTCTAAAATCAATTTCTCTGTTATTTATTTAAAGCGGGGAAAAAACAATTGTAAATTGTACATGGTTCAATCAAAAACTATATGGATCGTTGAAAAGATGGAACTGCATAAGGCAGAGAAAAAGACAGTTGCTCGTGAAATCAAACAGTGAACAATGAGAGATGACTGCTGAAAAAAATGTTCGGTTTCTTTTTAGAATGCTTTTCAGATTGCAAAACTTGTATTTCAATGCTGACAAAAGTAAACGTAGTTTCGTGTAATACAGAATGAGAAACATATATTTTATGTTCGTCCACACCACACCACAGCTGAAAAAATGGAGTTCGAAAAATTTGAATCGATGTTGAAAATAAATAGCATTTTCCACTTATTTCCTTTCGAAAGTGACCAAAACATGTCATGCGAAGAAGATCTTTGTTTGCTATTGTCATGCTCATCGAAGATCTTCCTTCTGGAAAATTTATATTCCTCTTGATGTTATCCTTTCCTTGTTATATTCTCCATAATTAAGTAAAGTAGTTTTTGTCTATTCTTCATAATTCTTCATCCGTGACGAAAAGAAAATCTTTGGTAGTATCCACTGTATATGTTCATGGTTGAGATTATTCTTGTATTTGTGGGAACCAGGTACGGCTTTATGTCGTAGATTCTATCTTTCTCTCTCTCTCTCTGTATCTCTCTAGTACGTGCATGTAGTAGGTAAACTCTTGTCTTTTCATCTTGATGTTGTTTCTTCGGAATCATCCATAAGCCAATTTTTCAAAACAAATTCTTATTCGACGTGTTCGAAAATCCTAAATATGATCGTATTCTTGTATCCTGTGTGCATGGTAAAGCACATCGAAATAGAAATCACGCTGACTGTTTATACACACCAAACTGTTTTCTTTTAATGGATTATCTGCAATGACGTTTGATGACTGAAATGTCTCGTTTGTTTTATACACAAACCCATAAGAGAAAAGGGAAGCTGAATCTAACAAAAAGAAAGAAATTGCCTTGCATAAAGAAAAGTTGTTTCTTAAAAAAAAAAAAAAAAAAAAAAAAAGACATGTAGAAAAGCGTCCATTTCGTGAAGAACGTGAACACAGAGTTATTTGAAAACGTAACTTACAATAAACGAATATCTACATAAAATCCAGAAAAATAAACCAATTGTAATACGTTATTAATTGTACCGTATTATTAGACGGAGGGATGCCTAATTTCGAGCACACTTGATAAATATATATATAGCTGATCTATATCATATAAGTAAACAGTTGAATTGGTCTCCTGTTTTCCCCATTTATTGGTTTTTCTTTGTTGCGTGTGCACGTCTCCAAGCTCGTTGAACGTAATTTAATAGATACCTATGTTGATATAGATAGTATATATATATACACACACATGTATAAAACACCTGAACTATTGGTGCACAGTTAATAGATATACAATATATGTATCTTAAAAAGATATCAATAAATAAGAGAAGTTACAAAAGTGTGTAAGTGTATATAAGATATATAGTAGATATAATGTATATATCTAAAGAGTACACTCGGTTAAGGTGACGCATTTACCTTGGGCCCAGGCACCACCTTGCTTACGGACAGAGAGAAAGGCCAGACACAACGGCGCTTGGTTGGGTCGAACGGATCTGTGTGGCGTAGTCGCGGATGGTTCGGGTTTCGGCCCGTGTATGCCCTCATGGGTGGCCGCTGCCTGACTTACTAGATGGCTAGGTTGGTGGCGTACCAGTAGCAGTCGTGGTGTAGTAATAAATGTGATAGTAACAGTAGCAGTAGTAGTAGTAATAGTAGTAGTAGTAGTAGTAGTAGTAGTGGTGGTGGTGGTGGTAATAGTAATAGTAAGTAGTAGTAGTAGTAGTAGTGGTGGTAGTAGTAGTAGTAGTAATAATAATAATAGTAGTAGTAGTAAGTAACAGTAGTAGTAGTAGTAGCAGTAGTTATATAATGGAGCAGTCATTATGAAGGGTAATATAAAGGGTCAATAACAAAGTTGAGTAATAAGATGTCAAGAGTATAAATGTAATGCAGAAGGATTATAGAGTGGTGATGATGATGATGATATGATATTTTATAAAGGATATAACAGAGAAAGAATATGTGGTAACAATGGACGTGGTAATATGTGATGTTATGGATGGAAATATATTGAGAGTAATATAGTGGTGATTGCTGTTGTAACACATCCAGGCAAAGATACAGGTCAGAGTCATTGATGATCGTAGAAGGCAGACGACGTTTTTCTCTCCCAGCGATCACGATGAGACAATCGCAGATACGTAAGAGAACCTATTTCGTCACTGGGTTTCACCACGTATCACTGCGTAAGAAGTAGAAGGTGGTAGGTGGTAGATGTACCCAGTGCCACGCGGCTATCTCTCTCACCCGGGACACCTCAGAAACCAACCTGGTGCCACTTGACCTTAAGGCGGGCCCATCGCGTGCATCGTCATCTTTATCATCGCACATCATCAGTCTATTGGCCCTACCGGTCGCCCCTCCTCGGCGAAGAGGACATGGCTCTTCGGAAAGAACATCAATTTTATTGTTTTTCTCAACTGTTGGCCGAACGTAAATGAAATAATAAATTGAAAAAGGAACGTCGAAGAATTGATTGAGCGAGAGAAATTCATAGACATGTATACTTTTTTTTCATCAAAAGACAACCAATCATCCGAAAAGTACGATTAGACGATATATATATTTATATATATATATATATATGTATATATACACTGTATATTGATCAAGTAAGACTTGGTCCACATGCACACAAAGAAGCTCTATTTCTGTCTTTTTTTTTTTTTAACTCGTTGACATGGACACTTAGAGATTTGTGTACACAGATGCATGTTTTTTTTAAAGATCAGAAATTTCAAAAGATGGAGTTGCGTCCTGGTATTTCCCACATAGTTTGCATTTCCCATTGTTTTCCCAAGATTGCCCTTCTCGGTTGGTCTATCTCAATGTCATTGAATCTTCTTCTCTCCACTGTTCAGTTGCTCCACGTCTTCTGAACGTACACACCTCTTCTTCCAAACAGTACGATCCGATTTTCTCAGTGTCATTTTTGCACTTGTTGAAAGATCAGCGTCATACGTGATATTCACATGCCTGCGCTTTTCAATATCAGAGTATTTTCTCTATTGGTCCCTTTGTGTTTCTGCGCCTTTCTCCTTTTGCGTTTCATTCAGACTTCTGGTCATCTGTTTTGGCTCATCATTGAGCGAAAGTTATTAGGATAAAAAATTTTGTTTCGAAAATATGCCATAGACTTACTTGATCAAAATGTATATCTTTTTTCTTTTTCTTTTCTTTTTTTTTTTTTTTTTTTTTTTTTTGTAAATTCGGATTAGAGTTTCGGATATGCGATAAACGAACTTAAAAGTGACGAAAGAAAAATCGAATAAAAACATTAAATGCTAAAAAATGCCGCGCGTGTAAGTTTGGTTCAACTCGGGGAATAGACGAAATGCGGAACGATCGAATGCCAGCGAGAATATACAGGGAACGGTTACCCGCCGCGCGCATTTTCGATAGAATACTCGCATATCGTAATGTCATTCTGGAAACCTCGAGTAGCAATCAAACTCACGGAAAAGTGACGTATATATATATATCGGACGGTATAGTAGATGCGAAGCCAAGGGTACAGATATTGCTTACCTGCCAGCTGACGCGACTCGAGAGATTTTCCACAGTGAGCCGATATTCAGTGCGTGTTGGTGGTCCGTATCTACAAAAGGAAAAGCAAGGATATTATCTACTTTGCATTATTTCAATAGAAGCAGGTTTGTCTTGGACCTGACTTTATACGTAACAACAATTAGCGAAACTCTAAGAATGAAGGAAACGCAAAACTCGATTTGTAATATTCAATATTGCAATTATTTAGAAGTTGAATAAATTATAAGATGTATCGTTAGAGCGTAACATTGGATGTATGTACCTGGGCAATGATTGCTTGTAGCTAGATGCAGTCCTCGTGTTTCTGTTCACACTATCTCTGCAAAAAGGGATGTCATGTGAACAGAAATAACGGATCGTTGGTTAAACCTTCAGCAAATAACTACAGATTCTGCACTCATTGCTCAGGCACACAATCAATCACCTGTTCCAATCGAATCAAATCTACTCAAAATGCAGCAATAGCGTACCTGTCGTGCCGCATATCGTCTCGGCTGTAACAAACACAATACCACACATCTATTAGTCGCCAATTACATCGATCCACCTCTCTCATCTACCAGTAATAAACATAATGTTTGGGAGGGTATTCACTAGGCATTATAATGTACTATTTTATATGTACGTTTATGTAGATTTCTCAGCTAGCGAGAGTTCTTCAGAACTTCTGTTAATTCGACGTACTCGGGAGAGCAGTCAAATCCAAGACAACCAATTCAAACTAATTCGCCGGTGCCTAGACGAACTTTCATCGTATGCAAATTGGCAAGCTTTACAACACTCATTCGTCCCCTTTCATTCACTTTCACTCTGTCACTTTCATTCTCTTTTTCTATTCTAGAGCTTATCATATCCAAGGTTACGTTCTTCCCAGTACGGGCGATATGTAAAATCATTTTTCATTACATACAATCGAATTGAATTTATCATCGCTCGAAGCGAAGGAAATTATAAAACTTTCGTTTCACTTAAATATCAAAAAAATATCATCGCTGAAGTTAACCCGAAAATGATTCGTTCAAGATTTTGCATATCTCAATTTAATTGCCCTGTAGGGGAGGAGGGGATAATGATCGCTCTGATAAAATAAAAAAAAGGATAGCGTGTCTTACGCAGATCGCCTCGAGTCCCCATAACCACCACGGGAGTCACCATAGCGCCACTGGTCACTACCCCTAGGTGTCCCCCGGGCCCTCTCTACAGTAATTCTGTAACAAGACACATTGGATATGCTTACTTGTCTCTCCAGGAGCGTGAGCGTCCGTAGCCACGGTCGCCTCGCCTCCCTGAAACACCCCGTGCTATCTCCACCGCCACTCTGAAACACACCCAACAAAACCCCGCCTAAGTCCTCGACTAATTCTTACTCTAAAGCTGCTTTTCTTCCTTCCATCCTTCTTTCCATTTTCTTTTCCATTCCTCAGCCTCCTCTCGAAATCCGTTCAAATATCATCCGCCTCGTTCTTTATCTACAAAGTCCAGCAACTGAGGCGCTGTCCCCTCATCATCGTATTTGTCTCTTCATTCCCTCTCTAATTTATCTAGTTGCTGTCCGCTTATAATTCGCAACTTATATATTAAATTAAGTTATACACTTGTACGAAATCTCAAGGCTTTCTCATAATTAACTGGGATCACTTATTTCCTCTCTTTGCTTCATTCTTTTCTTTTTTTTTATCACTTCGGAGAACAAGACGAAAGAATTGTTTATGATCACCAGAAAATTATGAAAATAGCATTACTAACTGTAAAAGATACAGATTTGTACTTTTCTCTCGTTTGTTAAATAATTCTTATCAAAGAAGCAATATACATTATGTAAAATTCTGAGGCATTTGTTATAAAGTATATCAAAATAATCTCTTTAGCACATATGTGTGTATATATGTATATATCGGGGAATTGATGGAAGTAGTTCAAAATGGCGGCAAGTCATATCGGCTATTTAAGTAAGATGCACTTTTATTCCAGAGCAAACCCAATCAATAATTTGGAGGACAGACGCCGTTTTGTTAAACTTAAAGATAATAACCAAAGAAAAAAATATTTTTATTGCATTTTTAAATAATATAGAAGCAACAGCAGATTATCATATCAACAGCATATAAAATTTAGAAAACTTTGAAAATTAAAAAAATTACATAAAAACATGAACATAAAGAAACAAGAACCTGAAGAAAGATTTAAAAAGCACGAATATTATTTACAATTTTCATTAATTTATTCTCAAAACTAATATCATTATTGTTAATTACATACAGACAAAAAATATTTGCCATTTAATTTTTTTCCCTTATAATCAATAAAACTCAATGCCTTTAATTTCAAATACAAATAATTGGGAAATGTCTACAACGAAAGCACTTTGCCCAATAATCCATGAAAAATTACTAAAGTGAAGAAAATAATTTTTAATGCTATTGCTTCTCATGTATGATCCTATTTATTTCATGTAACATTAACAAAGTTGTTTTCATTTTAAAATCTTTTAAAAAATGCTGAAAAAATAATATCAATTTTCAAAATCAAAATTTTAATATTATAACATGTGTTAATGTTACACTTTCGATATAACTGAACTATAACAATAATAAAAATAAATAGTAAAAGAGTTATTAATATTTCAGAAATTTTAATATAAAAGAGCAGTCTCTTGTAATTTTCAATAATTGTATTAGTTTGCAAACTGTGCAATTGAAAACTACAAGTTTTAATACATAAATGTGAATGAATAAAACGAAAATAAATAGTGAAAAAAACTAATCATGCAAAACATGCTACCTACACCATTCTTCATACTTCTAATATATTTGTTCGTATAAAATATGTATAACTAATAGTATTTATTACCTTTCTCCAAGGAGCTCCTTCCCATTGAGCTCGTAGACCGCGTCATCTGCATCCCTATAGTCATCAAATTCCTGTAAACAAAATAGATTTATTATAAATCGCAATAACAAGGAAACTTGCTATTCCCAATTTTCTCATGCAGTATTATATTGTATCATTCACGTTATTTAATACATCTTATTAATTGATAAAATATAACTAGTGTGCAACACATACGCATATATATGCACTTGCAATTATTAATTCAAGAATTTTCCATCAATGCATATTGAGAAATTAGAGTTATAATCTGGGGAAAAGATTTAACAATTTAAATAATTTTGATTTAGTATAAAATTTTAAGGAATTATTTAATTTTCGTAATTTTATGGCTTTTAGTTTTACAATTGGTATTTTACCTCAAAGCAAAGAACAATTATTGGATACCACAATCTCCCTTTGATAATACATAACTTACAAACGCTTTGTTGATTAATCGATGAAAACCAGCACACAGTTCCATTAAGCAGCCACAGTACCAATGTGTTCAGGGCTCAAGGTAGGTCAGATCAACTCACGAGTTCAAGTTATTTTTTAAACAAAACACTTTATCCTCTACACATTTTGGTCCGCGGTGAAATAATAAAATAATTCATAATTCTTTTATAAAATAAACCAAAAAATGTAGAAAATCTCCACATCCTACATTAATAAATAAGACCAAACTGAGTAGGGTAAAGTGTTAGATATATATATAAAATTTGATTCAGGTACTTACAACAAAGCCGTAACCATTCTTGATGAGAACATCACGGAATCGACCGTAGCCTCTGAAAAATCTCTCAAGGTCTCTTTCCCTGGTGCCGTATGGAAGCCCACCGACATAGACCCTTGTCCCTACCATACTGTAAAAAAAACAATTGAACCACATTAGACTTACCACAAAGGCAAATCCATTCTTCATAGCGACCTCCCTGATTCTACCATATTTCCGGAAGAACTTCTCAAGGTCGCGCTCTCTCACCCGGTATGTTAATCCGCCAACGAATACTCGGGTGCTCATTCTTAAAGGAAAATATAAAAACACCATACATAACAGGCTACTTTAAGAACCTGCCATTTAGTCACATGACAACATTAGAACTGTTATGTTAATTTCCAATATTCTGGCTGAGAATGGCAATATTAATTCAATAAAATTGATATTATTAACTTCAACTTTATACTTCTGTTGAAACATTGGAAATTTATATCAAAGAAAGCATTGCAAGTTAAATACTTTTTATGGCTATTAAACTCATTGCAATAGATCACAAGTGCAATATAGAGGTGCTATCGAGTTTGTTTTTAAACCTAACATTTCATGTAGTTGATACAATATGCTTTAGCATACATTCTTCTATAACAATCACGGATCATCTTTTAGTTACAGAATAAAAATAATATTAATGAAACATATAAAATATTACTTCAACACTTATGTTAATATATAGATATAATATACATATAAATATAATTACATGCTGTGTTATATAAAAATGTGTAACAAATATATAATTAGTTTATTACATGTTGAAACAAAAAGACAATTCTGAAAAGCATTAATATCTATAATTGCACATGAGTACTTTTTAAGTATTGTAACAATACTAAAAATGGTGTATAATAATGGTGTAAAAATTTACTGGGTATCATATTTCTTATTTATTCTCAAACAAAAAAAAAAAAAAAAATAAAACGAATGAATATTTAATGCAGCACGAGTTTATATTAAGCACATCTCATGCACTTGTGGATAACTTAAATAAAAAGTGTCTTGATAATTTGCATATTTGCAAAACGAAGTATGACTTACTATTGTATACTAACATATTTACTTTCATGCTTACTCAGCCAAAAAGTGTTTATGCAAATATTAAGGAAGTACGAACATTAGTCGCGTTTGGTATTTACAATAGATTTTATTCACAGTAAAAATTTCCGCAAGATGAAAAATTTTACTGCACATACCGAAACTCGTCTGATGTTACAAACAAAGAATTAAAAATGGCAAATATGTAAAGCAATTTTTAATATATGAAGTTTAACTTTATGTTGTATGAACATTTACCATCCGAGCATTGACCTTTAAGATAGCTATGTTGTAAACTTATAATGTACTTGTTCGTAATGTTAAAAAAAATATATCTTACGGCAGCGTACCAATTAGTACATGAGTCATTAGTGCATTAGTACATGAAACACGCGTTAAATTATTTTCTCTCCTTTTACCCATTGCAATCTCCTTCAAAAATTAAAAACTACAATATATTGCTATTTTAAAAATTTCAACTTGCTTCTCGATTTGTTTTTGTAAAAATAAAAAATGAAACTTAATCTAAAAAGTGTAATATATGTATATTTCAAACTTCAGCGACAAACCATGTTTTTATTGGGCACTCGTTTCATAAAATGGCGGTCGTGTGATTGCTTATCGTCCTCCTTTTCTGGTACGTAATTTATACGATTATATGCGGATAAAAACGTGATAACTGTACTTACAAAAACATGTTACGATTATATAAAATAATTATATCTGTTACTTTTTAATGGTAGAAATCTCTCAAAAATGATCGACATACGAATTAATGATGACGCTAAGATGGAATAGTTAAGAATTATTTATGAAGTAACATACGTAATATCTAATTGATACACGATTAATTGTAACGTGCATATATTTATTACAATTAATAGATATAGGAAAATAATAGAAAAAAATTCTGTGGGTGAGCATCCATGACGTTTGGAAAGCATTTGGAGCATTTGGAAAGTTTTTGCCACATCATTACCACACAATTGAAAAATAAATAAATAATACAGTAAATGAATTATTTGAATTACAGAGAATGCTCGAAAATTTGTATTAACGAATTATCGTTAAACCATCATCATGTTGTGATACGTCGAGAGTACTTATCATGAAACGCGGCTGTTCCATCCATAAAACAAAGTATTTGCAAACAAATCATTTTTTTAATGCATATAATAATATCATGAGGAAAAGATATATATTTACAAACTTACCTGAATATACGTAGAAAACGTTGTTTTGTCCACAAATATCTTATGCTTTTGCGACACGATACTACTGAAATCACTAGAGGAAGTAATGATCGGCGTCTGAAGTAAGATAGCTCGTTGCAATAACGGAAACAAAATGGGGTTCACACGACGAAAAACAAAGTCGCTGGCCGCTGGTTGGCCGAGTCTCGACACCAGACGCCTATTATCAGAAATTCAGTATTATTTTAAACAAATTACACAAATTCTGTGCAATAATATGAAATTATTATCTGTCAGTAAGATAAGATTTTTGTTTGTGGTATATAATATGAAACAATATTTCTTAATGCATTTTGCTATAGACCGTTATCCCCTCTTCAGTAAAACTCTTATTTATGAATAAGTTACTACGTTTGAAACAATAAAGTTTAATATTATTTACTATTTAATTTTTACTTATTATCTATCGATATATGTATAATTGATAATCATTTTTATTAGACTGGCAGTGAGTCATATGTAAATACGTATAAGTACGTTTTGATTCGAGGTAGTGTGCGCAGTGATACAGAGCGCGATATTCAAACGACCAGATTAAGTGACAGTATTTAAGTAATATATTTTTAAAATAACTTTTATACGTTTAAAGACAAAACACTGCAAAAAAAATGACCATTCTTTAATATAATTCACGTATTGTAAAGTACTTACATGTAAATGTAACTTTATTTTGTCATAAAATTTAATTGCAGTTGTTTATCATTGTAATACAATCTTTATACAGAGTATACAATATATGATAAAAGATACGATAAAAGAAATTTGATTACAAGTTGCATTAACATATCGAGGTAATATATATGGATGCAATATGTAATAATTTAAATAAACAATAAAATTATTCGATTGCGACAATAAACTTTAGCAAAGCTATGGATCTCTTATACGTTGGCTGAACTAGCGCCACCTACTGAAAACAAAAATGGTGGCCAGCAATATGCCCTATCCCTGCCCTGGTTTTATGGCACGCCAAATGTCTGCGTTCTCTAGGCTTCTTTCTACTATGTATTTCCCTCCGTCTGATACACCCAATTTCAATGTGAACAAAGGGAATCATTTCCTCGCGGTCGATCCTATCCTACGTGCTAAATAAGTGAGGCTACTTCTAACCAAACCGAAGGTGATCCAAAACTATCGAATAATTTCGCGAAATTATAACCGCATCAGCTCGATTTGTCGTGTCATTCACCTTATATAATGTAATTGGTTACACGCAATTCCATACGGCGGTTACATGCCTTTAACATGTATTGCCCGTTACAGGAAACACAAAATAAACAATCTAGCATTGTGGCAATGCAGTAAGGAGCAAAATCTTATATGCTTTACTAATCAAAGCACAAGATAGATGTTTTTATTTTGCTACATGCTGCGCACGAATTACGTAAAAAAATTTCCTGTCGTCCACGTAACATCTACCATCAAAATCATTTAATATGTTTAATGAAATGTCAAACAATCACAGGGTCATATTAGGTTTGTACTATTGCGGATAAAGTATTTATGTTTCCTTGACAACGGATTTACCGATACTACTATTTTAAATAAATTTTGTTAAATAATCTGTTAAATAAAGCTTGAAACTTTGAATAATTTTTCTTTGATATTAGATCTATTTTATATGTTATGTTACAGAAGACAAACGATAAAGATTAATTTTTTATAAAGATAAATTTTTATATTAATAGACTATTGAAATATCTATAACCGATGATGATATGCTTTCATTATTGTAGGTTGAATTTTATATAAACTGGTAATGACAGATAGAGCAAACACAATGAGGTTGGAAGCAGAAATGGCTGCTCCTTTGCATTTACAGAGATTGGAACGTAGTCTCAATGTACAGCCCTTTTTAAGGCAAATTAATGAATTGTTCCAAGACCCAACTAGGTAGTTCTTTTTTTATATTGAATGTAGTAAGAACTATGCTGAGACTGATAAAAAATTATTACTTTATTTTTGCAGCGAGGATGACAAATCTGTATCATCAGAATCTTCTGAGGGATCAGACAATTATCTTGATAATGTTCTGATTCGAAAAGAAGGTCTGTACATTTGTTCCATGAATGATCATTTTACATTTATTTTATGCAATTATTATTATTATTATATAACTCTTGCAATTATTACATTTTGCAGAGGAAAGGATTAATAAACTGAGGCTGTATAACATGTCAAGTGTTGGAGAAGAACGACGTTGGTTGCAGGATATTCTATTGAGTGATTCATCAGATAGTTCAGCTTCAGGATCTGATACAGATAATCCCATTACGGAAGAAGATTTTCAAGAAATGTTGAAATTTCACATACTTAGAAAAAAGTATCAAGCACGCTTCTACCAAAAACCAGAGGTAAAATTAAAGTTTAAATCAAGATCTATAAAGTATATGGAATTGATAGTAATATAAAATTTTTAT
The DNA here is from genome assembly GCA_032399595.1 of Tetragonula carbonaria. Classification (NCBI taxonomy): domain Eukaryota; kingdom Metazoa; phylum Arthropoda; class Insecta; order Hymenoptera; family Apidae; genus Tetragonula; species Tetragonula carbonaria. Next base: position 1,765,630 of record JAUCRC010000020.1, read on the forward strand.
TTTCAGAATATTCAATATCAATATTATAGTGCTGGTTTATTATCTAATTATGATAGGTTTCTAGAACATCAAAAATTAATAGTTGGAAATAAAAAGAAAAAAGAGAAGAAACCAGAAAAAAAAGTTATGAAAATAAAAAAAGAAAAAATACCACGCCATAGGTCCTCGGAGGATTATCCGGTACATAGGATAAAAATCAATCATAATATATTTCAGAAATAGTATATGTATGTCGTACCTATTTTAGGAAGGTGATTATCCAGATGAAGATTGGGATCGTACGATTCCTCGAGAAGAAGAATTAGATGAAGCTGAATTGGAAGCAATAATGCGTCATCAACCACGTCAACGTGGCCGAAAAAAACATAATAATAAAAGTCCAGAAGTGATGGCAATGAGACGAAGAAAGATTTGGGTAATGATGTCTAAAAAAGAACTGGGAAAAGTACAAAGAGCAAAAACCAATAATCATAAGGAAATATTAATTAGTTGTAAAAAAGTAGCACAACATTGTATGAAATATTGGAGACAAAAAGCTATGCAGGTATGTGTTATTATATTCGTAATTATTTGCTCTTATTCGAAGATATTTCAATAATTTGTATTTTTTATATTTTATAGTCTCAAAAGAACATGAAAGAGACAATATGGAGAGCTAAACGTCTCACAAGAGAAATGCAGTCTTATTGGAAGCGTTATGACCGAGTTGAACGCGAAACAAGAAGAAGACTTGAGAAAGAAGCTGAAGAACAGCGAAAAATGGATGTGGAGCTTATCGAGGTAATTAATATTGATATATACAGTATTCCTTATTTAGAATGTAGAAAACAAATATTTATTTTCTTTCCTAATAATTTTATTTTCCTTCATAATTTAGGCAAAACGACAACAAAGAAAATTGAATTTTCTTATTACACAAACTGAACTTTATGCTCATTTTATGTCTCGAAAATTAGGGAAAGCTTCTCCGGAAGAACAATTGCGGATTTTAAATCAATTAGACGAAGAAAAAAATCCAAGACTTGTTGGAATTGATGATTATGATAGGTAAATTTGTTAATTTTATGTATTTATGTATGTAAAGTATTATATTATATATGATTTGACGTATGTACAAATAGTGAAGCTATGAAACAGAAAGCAAAAAAGAATGCTACTGAAGCATTTGATAATGAAAAAGCTCGAGCAAAACAGTTTGATACAGCAGCCGCATCCCAAGAATTGCGGCTTAGTGATACACCTGAAAATTTAGAACATCCACAACCTTCGATTTTTAAGGGAAATCTTAAAGGATATCAGTTAAAAGGAATGAATTGGTTAGCTAATTTATACGATCAGGTTGGTTGAATTCTATATAAAGTAATGAGATTTCAAAAAAGTATGTTTATGTAAATATTCTTGGCATTTTCTTTAGGGTATTAGTGGAATTTTGGCAGATGAAATGGGTTTGGGAAAAACTGTACAATCCATAGCGTTTTTGTGTCATGTTGCTGAAAGATATTGTAAGTTATTTTATATAAGTATTTGTATACTTTGAAATTTTTGAATTGTTTACGACAATTTAGTGAACTTATTTTTTCATAGCTGTATGGGGACCATTTTTAATCATATCACCGGCTTCAACGTTGCACAATTGGCAACAAGAAATGGCACGATTTGTACCAATGTTTAAAGTAGTTCCATATTGGGGAAATCCACAAGAACGTAAAATACTAAGACAGTTTTGGGATACTAAAGATCTACATACGAAAGAAGCTTCATTTCATGTAGTGATAACAAGTTATCAATTAGTTATTACCGATTACAAGTACTTTAATAGAATAAAGTGGCAATACATGATTCTAGATGAAGCACAAGCTATAAAGAGTACTAGCAGGTTAGCGTACTAGCAGGCGAATATTTATTTATACTTTAAGTGCATAATATTATATTATTTATCTTATAGTATGAGATGGAAATTGTTGCTTGGATTCAGCTGTCGCAATAGATTATTACTCAGCGGTACACCCATTCAAAACAGCATGGCAGAATTATGGGCATTATTACATTTTATAATGCCCACTTTATTTGATTCGCACGATGAATTTAACGAATGGTTTTCTAAAGATATTGAAAGTCATGCAGAAAATAAAACAGGAATTGACGAGAGTAATATATTTTTGTTGTATTTGTGTAATAATAGAGTAACATAATATATTTCACAAATCCAATATTTCTTTTTTATATTTAGAACACTTATCGAGGTTACATATGATTTTGAAGCCTTTTATGCTGCGTAGAATAAAGAAAGACGTAGAGAATGAATTATCTGATAAAATTGAAGTAATGGTATATTGTCCTCTTACTACTCGTCAAAAATTACTTTATTCGGGTAAGAATATAACATTTCTACATATTAGGGACCTTTTTTTAAACGTTAAGAAATTATAATGTATTCTTTCTGACAGCATTAAAAAAGAAGATTAGAATAGAAGATCTCTTGCATTATACAGTGGGTGGTGACACTGCATCCAACGACAAAAATTTCACATCGAATCTTATGAATCTAGTCATGCAATTCCGAAAGGTAATAATATTAATAATGTATATTTAAAATTTCATATATTTTTTAAAATTTTATATTACTATCTATTTCATTCATTTTAGGTTTGCAATCATCCAGAACTTTTTGAGCGTAGAGATGCGAGATCTCCATTGTTCATGCACACTGAATGTTATGAAATGCCTGCATTATTATATATAGAAGGATTGAAACATCTGTCATCTAAAGATCACTTGTTGTATAATAAGCTGTTCATATTTGCTACCGAATATATACATCGGACTCTTCACGGTGGCAATGAAAATTTTTCTCAGAATTCTTTTTCCTTTAGTAGATTCATTAACTTGTCTCCAATGGAAATGAATCAAGTATTTATCGTTGGAATTATATTCAGGTACATAACTTTTTATATTATAAATATACAACATATGTTTTACAATAATATTTATTTCATAATTTGCGCTTAGATTGTGTCTTGTTACTGTAATGGAGAAGAGAATAAGAATGATGCATTATTGGGAAGATTGGAATGCCGATGAAAGAACAGAAATACCTATGAATCATATGTTTCTTTTGCCTAGAAAAATCGATGACTCGTCGTCGCATTCGTTGCAGGATTTAATATTTACAAGAAAGATTATCGAAGGAGAACCTGTATATACGCATACAACTCATGTTATTCATTCAATGCCTGAAACCGTTGCTCATCGAATTTTACGTAGCAGTAAAAAAGCTGCTAATCAGTCGCTGAAGGTCCGGAATTAATATATATCTTTTTTTTCTTATATTCATTTGACAGATTAACTTGATTAAGATATGTATCTTTTTTTTACAGAGAATACTTCCCTCTACTAAGGCTGAACAAGAAGAGTCGAAAGTGACTTTGTTACCAGAACATCCTCATTTTCCTAGACCACCAATAATGCGTCATTGTCAACAGACAACCATTCCAGCTTTCATTTGTGATACTTTTCCCAAGGTTTTCAAATAAATGCAGCATTAATTCAGAATTAAAGTAATGGACAGCGTACAGCAATATAGTGAACGAATGTTAATTTTAGGTACAAGCTAGTCCCCGAAAATTGTATGTTAGCAATAGTTCTGCAGCGTGCGCTTGGAGAAGACACGAAGAATGTGGTGGAAAGTTTGGTCAACGACTTCTCTGGCTTGGTTGTGAACGAGCTCTTTCTGTCGCATTGTTACAAGAGAACTCAAGCTTTCATATATCGCAGATGACATCGACATTTTCTGTGGAACCGCGTGGTGGAATTTCTGCATGTACTCCCATAAACGGATGGTCAAATATTATAGTACCAGGTGAGCATCTTTCTTTGATATTTGTATCAGATGCTTTTCATATGCATTTTAGTCTATATTTTTTCTTCTTCTTTGCATTGTTATAGATAAGCAAACCTTAGTGACAGATGCTGGAAAACTTTCTGTCTTGGACAGTCTTCTACGTCGCCTTAAAGAACAGGGTCATCGAGTCCTTATTTATTCCCAGATGACGAAAATGATCGATCTGTTAGAGGTAATGTCGATATTCGACGAAATCATTCACACACAAGATTTTACATTATATATTTTTTTTCATTACAGGAGTACATGTATCATAGAAAACATACCTTTATGAGATTAGACGGTTCTTCTAAAATCTCAGATCGGCGAGATATGGTTGCAGATTTTCAAAAGAGGTAGCTTTTGTACTTTTCAATTATCTTTTCTATAACGTATAACGTTCTATGTCGTCTCGTAGGAATTTGTGAAATATTTATATTGTAAATATCATGTGTAATTTTAATATCTGCCAATATAAACGAGCGTCGCCTACTAATTCAACGCGAATACGCCATTAACGAACTGAACGAACTTTTTCACGGCGCTGTTTAGAATATGTATCAGCCACGCATCATGTTGCATGTCTAAAAGCGCGGCCTCTTAGCATGTCGTTCGTTCACTCGCGCATAACTAACACGCGAATTAATTGGCGAATCGGCCCTGTCTCGTAGAGCAGCTGCAGCTTTGGCTGCCCGCCACAAATGCATGGCTCTAATAACGGCCGATCTTTTAGCTGATGCTTTTATTTTCAAACTCGAGGTTTGTATTCTAAGAAAATGAAAAAAAAAAAAAAAAAAAAAAAACATACCTTTTCATTCAATTGCATTGCAAGGTCCACGATCGAATCGCGGAGATGTTGAAAATGATAAAGTATGATATTCAGCTTATGTATTTTTTTACTGGAAATCCTTTAAGTGCTGCACCACCAGCGTATCGAATTAATTTACATACAAAAACGTGTCGTACTCGACTGTTCTCGAATCTACATGGACTGTTTCGTGTTTCAGGGCGGACATATTCGTCTTTCTGCTGAGTACCAGAGCTGGAGGCCTGGGAATAAACCTCACTGCCGCAGACACGGTTAGTAATCTTATCCTCTGTCTTATCGGCTCTTACCTTGTACGTATTCGCTTCACGATTTCATAAAGTCGGGCGTTCGTTCTTTTGTTCTTTCTCTTTTTTTTTTTGCCGTGCATGACAAATAGCTCGAAACTCGGATGGCACGATTGTAATTGATGGAAAACGTACAGGCATAGCGTGAGAGAAATCACGATTCTATTTTTATATGGGCAACGGTTAATCACAATATTGATCCTCGCTATTCAGCTTTGATATCATCGATTTAACAAGGTGCTAAGATGTTCTACAATATTTGATCCAATGATTCGTTTTGCGTGAGATATATATATAAATATATATATATATATATTTATATACTGACTATATGTGACTTGTAAAAAAAATTCTTAGATCATATATAAAAAGATACATCGTTACGGCCTTCCGATAGGGCCGAATCGGATGAATTAATCTTCAATAATGCAAAAATCCGTTCATCGACGTGGTCGATCGATTATAATTATAATCAGCAGTGCAAGTTCCCTCGAATAAATTTCTTCTTCGTTTTTTTTCCTTCGAAGAAATTATCGACGATGGGGACGATCGTACGTCTTAATCACGAAACGTCTTGATACGATGTTACAAATTAATGGTGGAATTGATAAGAACATTCGGGTCAGGATCGTTGCCCCTGCATTGCCGAAACTGCATTCTGTTTTACGTACGGATGTGCACGAACATAGGCACTGCAGGCATATTCGTTTGTTGAAGCTACTACGATTTGCATATGCCCTCGTTCGAATATCGAGTGGAAAGAGAAGTGTGCCTGTTTAGAACGTCACGCGCAATAGATATTTGAATTTCGATCGGTCGGAAGATCCGGTCGATATCTTTTGATACGAGAAACACTTTCTTCCCCGATGAGTAACGATTTGACTGAAATGGAAATAAATTTTATTTGTTCATAGGTAATCTTTTACGATAGCGATTGGAATCCTACGGTGGATCAGCAGGCTATGGATCGTGCCCATAGACTGGGTCAAACGAAACAGGTTACGGTGTATCGATTAATCTGCAAGGGAACGATCGAGGAAAGGATACTGCAACGTGCTCGAGAAAAAAGCGAGGTAAAACGCTTTAAAAACTCGAATTTGAAGCCACCGAATCGTGAAAGTAGATCAGAATCAGATTTGTTAAATTGTTAAATCGTTAAGCTTTCAAATAACGGAAGAAGATAAAATGTAATTCGAATACATTTTGCAGATACAACGCATGGTGATTAGTGGAGGAAACTTCAAGCCAGACACGCTGAAGCCCAAGGAAGTCGTTTCCCTTTTATTGGACGACGAGGAAATCGAAGCCAAATGTGAATACTTTTATTTGATCTTTTCCTTTGACCTTCAATTTGTCACAGTGTCGTACCATTTTTTTTTTCTTTTTTTTTGAAATGGAACGAGTAAAACGAGTAGCAGAGCTTTTTGTAAAATAAATAGCTTTCTATAATCATGCTGAATGAAAGTTTGAAAATGCAAATATAGAACACTATAACCGCATTGTTTGCTTGCTGAAGCGCGATTTTAGTTGTATTCTTGTGTGCCGTGATGCAAACCGGCACACAAGAGAGTATAGAGAGAGGCAGAGAGAGAGAGAGAGAGAGAGAAGAAATAAAGGGGAAGAAAAAGGTAGAGAAAGGAAAGAGCATGGATGCAATTACATTATGCTCGTTAGGTTATGCTAATGCCCTAATAACGAATAATAATAAGAAAAGAAGTAACGAACGTCCCCATATACAAGCCTGTGTGTTCGTATATTTCAGACAGCCAACGGAGCGAGGAGAGAAAGCAGCACGCGGAGGATGCCCGACTTGAGTCGAGCCTATATTATAAAGAGAGAGACCGGAAGAGGAAGTTAACCGCGCTTCCGGTCAAGGTGAGTCCGCCGCCCTTTAGAGCCGCTATTTTCTCTTTCATTCTCAGTTTCTGCAATTATTATTGGAAACTTTCCCTTTTATATTTCACAAATATTCTATAATTGTGTTTCAATCTTTTACCGACCTTCTCGCCAGGCTGATGCAAAGAAGCCATGCTTATCTGATGCGAACGGCGACAAGATTGGCGATATTGTTCAAGCTAATTCCAACGAGAGCAGCCAAGCCAGTGGTGGTGTTCAATCGTATCAAATTAACAATCACCAGCAGATTCTCGATAACATGGACGACTATAGCGTTCCAACTAGTCCCGTTAAGTCAGAGGTGTGTGATCTATCAGTACGTTGTACATTCAAGAATTCGCAGAAAGCTTCTTCGACTTGCTTGAAAAAAATGATAAACGGAGTGGTTGATAAATCTTAAATGTCTTTAATATGTTTAGGATGAGACGAGCAACGATGGCCTGGTTGTCGATGTGGATGGCCCAGTAGGGGCATCCTCCGGTGACAACCGACAGTCACGAGTGAACCAGTTTGGAGATACTGGAAAAGTCAGTCGTCTCGATCACCACGTGTCTTTCAGTAGCGGAAGCAGCGTTCGGATAAGGCCTACGATTCGTGGTACTAGCAAGAGGGGAAGACCACGGGGTTCTCGTAGAGGAGGGCCCGTTGGTGGGAAGGGTCGGGGCCTTCTTTTACTTCATCCACCGTCTAAGGGTCTTGGAAGCAATCCTCAATCACCGACATCTTTATCTCCAACCGGTAGCAGTACAACCAGCGATCAAGCTCTACAACACGGTAAATACTCAGTTTGTTGAATTTATTGCTGGAAAAGTAGAAATTATCTGTAGTTATTGGCGGCAATGACAACGTCATAGATTGGAACTTATTAATGTATTACCAATCGTGCCAAGGTTGTTTCACAACGGCGTTTCACGGAAATTAAATGTAGATTGGATCGTTTCGAGTAATTCAGTCCGGATAGATTCATCACCATTACACGGAATCGTGCGATGTCTGCCGAGATGAGTATTTAACGTGCACCTTGCACGTGTAATGAGTTCATTAATGTAAAATATATATTGCTTTGATCACCACGTAGAACAACGATTGCCGAATGAGAACTAACAACTATTTAATATTTCAATTTATACACTCGACCAATGCGTAATACGCCTGTAAAGAGTATTTCGTTGCAATTCGTTTGAATCGTCCAACCGCACACTTGCCTCAGATGTTCAATCGCTGAGAAACGCGAATGCTGATTCTGTTCAGAATGTCGATACGGTTAAGAGGATTAAGGCGAGAGCCTTTCGGATGGCCAGACTCGAAATGACTTTTTTCCTGACGCGCCCTCGGACTCGATACATCGTTAATCCCGACTGACTCTTACATAGACCCCCTCGTCCACTCCCTTTGCTTCTGTCGCACCACTTGGCCCGATTCTCATAGGATTTTCGTCTCGGCGAAAAGAGAAAAGACCCCTGGGCACGGCGGATATATCCCTTGACTGACGTGAAATCCATCGAAATTCCCTCGCGATTACATGTGCGCGCAAGTGTTGCGGCGAACAGTTGGCGCCTTTCCTAAGGGTATGCGATTTACCCTTCGAGATATCATCCACCCCCCGCCCCTTTATGACTCACTCTGACTCGCTCGCCAGTTTTCAAAACGCTCGAGTGCTGTGCAGCGTCTGTTTTTCTCAGTGTTGGTCGGACAGTGGTAGTTGCGTTGGATTTGCACTCTTCATTCTGTCTTTGCCTTCTCTACTTTCTCCGACACTGTGTGTGCTGGCTGCCCGTGTGTGCGCTCCCATCGGGTTCTACTTTTTTTGATACTGTTCCACTCGAAATCAAAGGGACACTCTGTCTGTAATTTTTCCTCGATACGTATTCGTTTCTTTTGTTAACCAAGTAATCCATAATATTTTGCAATGCAGTTTGTAATGTAAAATTCATTGTGCATAAGTAAGATACTTGTAACTTCAAAAACCATGAAGTGTTCAGAATGTGAAGGACTAAAAATTCTCGAACGTCGACCATTTTGGAGAACAATTCGGAGGAAGAGGGGCAAGGTAGTTTCGTCAGAAAGAAAGTACGGAGACGGAGAGAGAGAGAGAGAGAGAAAAGAGGAGCAAGGAGAAGGATTAATGAAAACGAGTCGCACGAAAACGAGTAGGTGGCCCTCACGCAACGACACGTGGACCGAAGTTTACGCGGGCAACGTTCACCAGAGCACCTTCATGCACGGGCGCACGCTTGTACGCTGTTTCGTGCTACATATACGGAAAGGAAAGGGGTCGGTTCCCTCTCTCACTTGTCGTCGACTGGAAGGCGAGTGGACAATAGCAGGTGCGGAGCGAACGCGACAGCTGCGATCGATGATGTTCTTCTTAGGTTTTTGGAACTCGCTCACACCCCTCTCTCTGTCCTTTCTACTTACCTTCCCCTTTCGACTATCACTTCGTTACTCTACTCTGCCCCCCCTCCTCCCTTTCTTTCGCCCCGTTTGTTTTTCTTCTCTGTTCATTTCGCCTCGTGTTCCTTTCCTCTTCGCGGTTTCCGTGAATCCACATTGATGATTGCCCTTCCGTTTGCCGTAGTATATCTTCTGCTTTGTGTAAAAGTCTTTGGACTTGTCATTGAAAAGAATTCCGCCTTAATTAAAATTATATGATAATTCAAAGTGCAAAGGGTCAGATGAGGTTCCTCTGATTTCTTTCAGTCTCAATGAAAATTCAAATTTGTATATTTGTTAATTCAGTATATCTTCCGCTTTATGTGTCTTTTGTAAAGGTCTTTGGATTTGTCATTGAAGAGAATCAAATTGTTACATCATTATTATATCATTGAGACTTGAGCTTTCATTTTGTAATGCCTGGAGAAGGTGAAAATTTTTTTACTCGATACATCCAATTTTTGTTTCTATTTTTTTTACTATCATTTTCTACTACCATTGATAGTTTCTACTAATATTACTTGTCACTTTGCTAATTGCCAATTATAAGTTTCGCCTTAATTAAAATTATATAATAATTCAAAATGCAAAGGGTCAGATGAGGTTCCTCTGATTTCTTTCAGTCTCAATGAAAATTCAAATTTGTATATTTGTTAATTCAGTATATCTTCCGCTTTATGTGTCTTTTGTAAAGGTCTTTGGATTTGTCATTGAAGAGAATCAAATTGTTACATCATTGTTATATCATTGAGACTTGATCTTTCATTTTGTAATGCCTGGAGAAGGTGAAAATTTTTTAGTCGATACATCCAATGTTTCTTTCTATTTTTTTTACTATCACTTTTTCTTACTAAAGATAGTTTCTATTAATATTACTTGTCATTGTGTTAATTGCCAATGATAAGTTTTAATTAAAATTATGTAATAATGCAAAATAAGACGTGGTTCCTCCGATTTGTTTCAATCTCAATGAAAATTCATTAGCTTTGAGAATTCCATTTGAGATGCAATATGTCTGGGAAATTCTACACTCCCCTAAAAAACATACTTTGTATCTACAAATGCAACTCAAACAATTTCCATTGAATTTCATTCAACTTTTCCTTACCGGAGTCGATCAAATTTTTTTATACTTACATAAATCACATCCAAGTATCAGCTTGTTTGTTATTTAGGTATCGTTTGCATAATTTTTCGCAATCAGGTAACTCTGTTTCCTATCAGGGAATAGGTAATCCATTCTAAGAGGTCTACGAGGGGTTGGATTTTGTGGATTCGTGCCGTACCTCACCGTACCGTACCGTGTCATCTTGTTCGTCCGCATCGCTTTCATCATATTTCCGTGTCATGTAACGGAAAGTAATTCCAACCAGTTCGAGTGCTTGATACAACCTCTGATGAAACTACGAACTATGCTACTTCCGCGACGATAGAGCTGATTATTCGTTTTTTTTCTGAAATCTTGCCAGATTCAGAATCAAATTGCCGACACTTTTAATACGTACTTCAATCGTTCACACTTGATTCAAATATCTGTATATATCAGCATCGATTTTCAATCACACATTGTCTTCGATCACGTTGCTCTTTTATCTGTATTAATTTTGTTCGCCGGGCGGATTAAAAAGATGTGCAACTTTCAAATTTTAATATATTTCGAAGTGCAACGAGACGAGACGTGTGGTTATCAATTTTCACCGAAAGTCCAACGTATCTGTATTTTACATTACACGTTAAATTCAAATATTACAAATGCTACTGCGCGAACGAATAATTTTGATTTGCGAACCGTCCGTCATGTAATTAACATCAATCGTTTTTTATCAGCATCTGTTAGTTGAATCAAGCGATTATCGAAGCTAATCTCCATAGTTCCTGTTCCTTTAAACGTAAATGCGAGTTTGTCGATATCGTTTATATACTTACTAATCTGCATGCGCTTGAAGGAATCATTAGAAAATGCTGCAACAGCCATCGAGACACGTCCCTCCGGCTAAGAAGCCATCCATCGGCCATCCATTACGATAACGAGAATTCCGGCGATTCGTTATCCTCATTGGCGAGGTCAAACGACGACGGTCGTTTTAGCCGGAGGGAGATATTGGCGAAACTATTTCATTGTCTCCTTGCTTTAGAATGCAATAATTTCCTGCGGTGTTACAGGCCCGCTCGAGGCGAGAGAGCGTCTCGAGACACGCTGAAAGAGGCCGCGCGCCGTGTCAAAGGACGAAAACGGCCAGGGGAATGAGAGTTTGGCTGTGTGTTTGCGCGGCTGAGATACGGCAGGATAATGCGGGAAGATAGGACGGGGCAAGGATATTGCCAGCCGGACGGTCGGCATTCCGCGGATCCTCGCGTTCCATTCGCCCCTTCCAGCTACCTCGAAACTTCTCAAGAGAGAACCCTCTTTCTTTGTACGCGTACACCGGACCTCTATCTGCCGGCTGGGATCTCACCCACGCGTACTTCCCGCGCGCTGGGAACCCCTTCGATATATGCGAAAATATTTCAACCGACCCCCTCGCGGTGTGTTTCGTTCTTTCATCCTGATTTCGCTCTCGGTTGGATATTAAACCAATTAGGGACCGGTTGCTCCTTCTCATTTCCCTCTCCCTAGATCTTCGTCGGACACAGTCGTGTGCTCGCGAAGCTTATGCTCGTGGAATTAGGTGGGCGAAAAATTTTCGACATTCCTCGGTCGTTCTCGATTCGATATTAGCAGCCAGCAAGCTTTCGAGGAGAGCTGTACGACGATGAATCCATTTCGTTGGTTATCCTGTTGGTTGGTGGCTGAAAAGGAATATTTTGATATTTCAGTGCTTTGACGTAGAGAAGAATAATCTGTTAGTTTAATTACTATGCTAATCGATACAGATATTTTAGATTATACGCACAAATAACGAGATCGAGACGATTCATTTTTCTCTGACGATGCTCGAAACACGCTTGCGTCCCCTTTTCTCTGCGAACGGTTCAACGCTCTGTCAGCAGTTGTACCAAGCACACCTCCAGGACACTCTTTGTTACCCGAAGGAAGAGCCAGCAGCGTACGCGTTCAAGGATCTGGCGGGGCGAGAAGCCGAGCTGCTTGGAAATCTCGTTAGAATCTCGAGCGCGCGGAAAGCTAGGAAAGCCCCTGTGTATATAATGAGAAAATCGCGGCGGCCCCTCCGGAGCTTTTCCTTCACGCCCTTTGAGTTGCCAAGTGGCCACCACTCGAACTTCTTCTTCTTTTTCTTCTTCTCTATAGAGAGGTGGCTGTGAAGAGCGTTCTCCTGAAAGGATCGGGAACGTGCCAAGGAATGTCGACGACTTGAACGAACGGCGCGAAGCCACGAGTGTGTGCGCGAGTGGAAAAAGGGGGGGGGGGAAAAAGAATAGGAAGAAAGGAAGGAAGAAAGGAAGGAAGGAGGATAGTTGGAAAGAGACAGAGCAACACCGTCCTCCTCGTACATCCTTGCTCGGCTACTGACCTTCGACCCTGTCACTCACCCTCCTCCTCCTGCTTCGGCGGCCAGAATTTTTCTCTCTCGCTATCTCATTAAATTCTCTTCTTCCCTCTCGTCTCCTCTCGGCCCAAGCGGCGGAGAGCGTGCTTGTCCTCGTGGCCGGCTCCTGCGTTTACGATCAGTCGAATAGATGCCACGGCACGATCCTCGAGTTTGTCTTCGTACCGGTGAATAACCGATTAACTGGTCAGACCACTCCACGTTAAATGGAGGGCCCCGTTCACGTACCCTGCATCTGCCATTATAATCGTGAAAAGTTGCAGGAGCCGGCCGTCGTCGTCCTCTTTCCCGCGAAATTCGTACCTTGCGGGCATATTCCTCTCGTTATCTTCAGACCTATCGTCTCCGTCGGCCACGCCGATTTTCCTCGGTGATTTTCACGCCGGCAAACATCCAATCGATTCGCCACACCACGTGCCGGCAAACGTTCCTTTCCCCCCGCGATGAACCTTTTGATGGATCCGACGTGTGATCCATTCGTGGTTTTCGGAATACAGAGAGATCTCGAAATCTTCTTTCTTTCTTTCCTCCCCCCCCCCGCTATAAACGTATGTATACGTTCGTACAGGTACCTGAGGTGTTAAAATCCTTTGGTAATTACTATCTAGCGTCTCTTACATTGAAATCGTAGAAGAGGAAGAGTAGTCCCTGAAATGGAAACTGGTTTTTTACTTGAAAACTGTGGAACAACGAGCACAGCGACACATGATGATAAAAGAAAGTTCAACGATCACTGTTTAATGTTGCAGTGGTACAAGGAACGTCCGGGCCGATCGAAGGCGACGGTCCCAGTTCGGTAGGTCCATTGGGTCCAGTGGGCACATTGGGTTCCCTTCCAGGCAGAGGAAGTGCGCCAGCGATTCGACGAGGTCCAGGACGGCCACGATTGAGGCCAACGGGTCCTGGCCATCAAGGCTATCGTACTCCTGGCCACCATCATAGTCGGAAGGTGCAACGGCCGCTTCCGGTCCCTCTGAGGTCTCAACAGACGATCACCAGCGTGAATCAACAGAAATCATCGGTACAACGAGCCTCGGGATCCGGCCAGTCGGCCACTTCTCCGTCAATGAGCACCGGCACGTCGTTCTCTTCGCCGACAGCCGAGTCCAGACCATTCGGATTCTACACGCAACAACAGCAGCAACAGCCACGAAGATCGTCCTAGCTTTCGGACGGAGAGTTTCTTCGCGTGATCCTCGAAGGAGATTCCTGAACTGTCCGAAAAATTAAAAAAAAGAAAAAAAAAAAAGAAAAATACTCGCAAAGTGTGCCGGGCTCACTGATGACACTGAATCACTGATTCATCGATTCTTCGCGATCGAACGAGGAAGGGAGAATGTACCTCTTGACGATCCGGATGAATTTTTAATTTTCATCGAAAGCGACTGGCAAAAGAGAGCTCGACCGGTTCCAGCTTCGACTTTTAACGCGACGAGCCTTGGCTGTTTCTTCTTTGTACATTGTAGAGGATCGCTGGGGGTTTTCGAGGGAATACTTTGAATACAAACGAACTTTGAATTTTCATCGTTGAGGGGCTGGAGGGGAAACTGCGAGAGTTTCGATCATTTCTTGGCGACATTTGACGCGACGAGCCTCCGTTGTTTCTCATTTTGTACGCCGCATACATTCTCTGATGGATCAATATTTGTCTTAAGAATGTCGGATGGTTAGTTTGAGTTTCAGAAGCGGCTTTAATACTGTGTTCAGTGATGAGAAACGAGGACCGAGAATGTAATCGTCATTCTCTTGTTTACACACACACACACACACACGTATACACGTATATATAAAAAAAATATATATATCATATAATAATTTATAATATAAATATATAATATATAATAAATATATTATATAATTATACATATAAAATATATATATATATATTTTTTTTTCTCTCTTTCTGTAAAGAATTTTGAATTTGATTTACAGTATAATAGAGACTTTACGTACAGGAACTTCTCGCTCGAATAGTGGAATGGAGATTTTTTTTTAAAAGAACAACTTAGTGTTCGTTTGCACCGACGTTCCCCGCTCGCGAATGAAATTAGTCCGCGTTAGCGAAGTTAGATCTAATTAGCTGACACAACTTTCGCGAACGATTCGAAAGTGACTTCAGTCACCGTCTTCGACGAAAGAACTTCCTCTTCTTCTTCTTCTTCTTCTTCTTTTTTTTTTTTTTTTCTTTTTTTTTAATCACGTGATTTCGGATAATCCGACGTTCGAACGTCGAAGCGCGACGCTTTAGAAACCGCTTAATTAATTAAGAAAGGAAAAAAAGGAATTTTACCTCGATCGCAGATACGCGTGCATTTTAAACGATTTTCGAAAAAAAAAAAAAGAAAGAAAAAAACGCTGGTATAAAATTCTCGAGCTGTATATAAAGTATGTATAAAAAAAAAGATGGAAATTAACTTGTCGATATTTAAATAAATGATTAAGGGATAATTCTCGTGCGTATCTTCTTAAGGAGGGAGGAAAAAAAAAAATAAAAAATAAAATGGTATGAACGAAGCGAATGAAACTTAGCCTTGAAAATTTTCGAATGACACGCGCGCTGTATCGTTTAGGCAATTTGTACAAATTAATCGTGCCACGTCGTTTATTAGGTACTTAATAGAACAAGTTCGAGCTAGTTGCATTAGGATCAGGTGACAAACTCAAAAGGAATTCAACGAAAAGAAAAGTATATTAAGCTAAGAGAATAACACGTTAGCCAAAAAGAACAAAAAAAAAGAAAAAAAAAAACGAGAAATAGAGCAAGAAAAAATATGTTAGGAAACGCCGATCATCCGAAGACTTGCCAAGAAAGTTCTTTACACTTTCTCGAAACGAAAGACGAGAAAGAAAAAGAAAAGAAAAGAAAATAAAAAACGAACAAAGCGTCGAAGCAGCACCGTGGAAAAAATAGTCTTTAGATCTTCGTTTCGTGATTTAATTAATCAATTAATTCATTCGTGCGCATAGTATTTTTCGATCAGATGCAAGAGACACAAGTATTGAAATATGTAGCGAAGGGAATTTCAAACGATGAAGAGAATACACGAGGACGATTGACTAGTATCATATTTTTCTCTCTCTCTCTCTCTCTCTCTCTTTCTCCCGACGATCGGCGAAAACGATTGTTCGACAAGGTGAAAGATAAAAAGAAAAAGAAGACAAGCACTCCATCACAGTCCTCGTTCTTTCACTTTTTTTCTCTTGCCTCTCCTCTCTCTCTCTCTCTCTCTCTCTCTGTGCCTGTCTTGCTCCTCCTTTTTCTCTCTCAACGTATTGCAATTTGTCGAACGCAGTAGCATTATTCCGTCACTAGGCTCGGTTAGACGATATTTTTTATGCGTGTTATGGACTCTCATCAAGTCCAGTCGATTTGTAAAAGAATGGTATTTATATTAGCAATAAACGATTCAAATGGTCGATGATGTCTGTTTCATTCCGAATTCATTCCACTCGAGATAATTATCGCTGGCAACAAATAAGTATCCTCGACGATTAAGTAACTTAACTCGGTGGTTAGGCTTCACATCTCACGGATAGAATTTCGTTTTTATTTCGAAATTGAGACAGCGTTAGATCTGCGTCTAACGATAGACGTTAGAATAACCGATCTGAATCTTAGCTCCAAAGGGAGGATATTCGAATATTATTCATTGTAATTTTTCGTTTATTAAAATTGTGCTTTCATTTTTCTTTTCCCTCTTTCGCGCTGTGAAACGCTTTGAAAATTGAAAATCCACGTGATAAGTCTATGTGACAATATTTTACGCGATATATTTCACGCGCTGGTTGGGAATTCAGAGGAAATAAAGGAAAAAAAAAAAAAGAAGAGAAGAAAGACACTTTCGCAGAAGTGAGAATTCCACGATACATTCCTCGAGTCCAGTGTTTGGTTTTTTGCTGGTTTTTTTTTCTGGCGATAAAAACCGAAGTGAACGAGGTAGTTAAATGAAGTAAATGGATGAACGGTGAATAATGGATGAACGAACGCTACTAGCGTCACCGAGCGTACAAACGAGCGTTATTTCGCTTTCTTTGCTTTGCAATGTAAACTCAATATCGTGAAATTTCATTTGCGACCCCGCTTTGATCGATCGATCGAACACAGACAATGCGTACCCGTCATGAATTCAAATTTGGAATTTCCACAAAAAGAGAAAGAGAAAGTATCTTCAGTCTGTGGATTCTATATATGCAGAGTCGTAAAATTATGAAAAATTATGAAATTGTCACGAATGAACTGCGTGACAAACCATCGCTGTCTGACATTTATCGGCAAATTCTGCTCGATATTTTACAATTATCGAATCCTTTTCAGAAGTCGAGCGAAAACCAGCTTTGAAAACCTAGACCAGGGGTCACGAAACTTTTTTCACAGTGGGCCGCATAGCTGGCAAAATGGCGACCGCATAATCACTAAACTAAGCTCAGCTGTTCCGTGTTAATCATGGGTGAGTGGCATGCAATGCGCAAAAAACAACATATTTATTTACTAAAAATGTTATCAAAGAAAGCGACGTTGGCAAAAAGATAGTTACATCAGACCTACTGTGCACATACCCGAATTTCACGCAAATTCAAGTATCGTTGGCGGGGGCCCCCTGTAGTAGTTTGGTGACACCTGACCTAGACGATGATCTCAGTTTTCTATGCGAAATTTCTGAAGACAATCTGCGCTGACCTAGCGTTGACAGTGGAAGATGTCGAGAGAAAGTCAGACATACGCCGGCATATTAAGTGTTTCCCATGGCGATTCCGATACAGACAGATAAAGACAGAACAGAGAGAATTATCGTGGAACAGGGGTGTAACAAATCGAAATTACAGTGCAAATTACGACACGATATCTGCGGTTCTGCCGCTTTCTACGTTTATTTTACGCGCGTCGAAGAAAATGGCACGCGACCGGGGGAAACCTATAATTCATTCGGAACAGTTAAACCACGGAAATTATCAGTTCCGTCCCTCCTCCATTCAAATCATACTTACTGATCGAATGTTAATAACAAAGCGAAACCAGACGGTTTAATGGATGATTTATGGAGCCACTTAGGGCAATTCTTTCCCTCAGTTCTCTGTATTACTGCGATGGAACTTGCATATAATACCTGTGTCGTTCGCAAATGTGGGGACATTAGTTGACAATACGAATAGTGCGGATATTGAACGACACGTGTACACGTGTGGCACGTGACAACGTGTATTAGGAAATTAAGAAGCTGTGTACACGTGTGTGTGTGTGTGTGTGTGTGTGTGGCACTTTCAATCAGACGTCTCGGAAGATTCTTTTATTTTTTAGTATTCAATATTTATTCGTAGTATTCGCTACGATATGCTACTAATGTTTGTAATATTTATTTATTATTTTCTCATTATATTATTTTGTTATATTATTTTTTTTTTCAATTGCGTGCAATAACACGTTAACACTTTACAAGTTACTTCTTACATCAAGTATCACTTTTGAAACGAAAATATCGCACAGATACAACGAACGAAAGATGTCGAACAAATTGTTCGAATTTCGAGACGAAATGCACTTGCCCTGAGATTTCTATCGGAAAAGATGTGCAAATAAAATCGAAATAAAAGTGAGACACATTAAAAATTACAAGGACCATTTGAAGCACCATCTTTTGAATCTCTCTCTCTCTCTCTCGATATTTGTTTCTCTGAATTTTCCATCCTCTTCACTTCCATTCGTTCACCTACTGAACGATCCATTTCAGCACGATCGTCACGAAGAAATCTCATAAAGAATTCATCCGCTACGCAAAGATATACTCGCAGAGTCCCCCATATCGAGCCTCGATCGTCGATTCGCACTTCGTACGAGAAAGGGCCGAGGAATTCTTTGGAAAACGGGATTCCAGCACGAATCGAAGACGACAGAGGCGATCACGGTGATCATCGACGCGAGGCAAACAGCTGCAATCGTGTCATCATTTGCGTGATTGCCTCCGACGCCGATTCCAGAGAGAGAGAGAGAGAGAGAGATAGAGAGATAGAGAGAGAGAGAGAGAGAATAAGCCAATGCAGCGGTGATTTTGATTCTTCGTCTGAACGTATTGGTCGATTTACCAGGCCTGACCACTTTGGTCACTGGCGTGATTATTACGTTTCCGTTTTCACGCCCCCTCGTTTCCGATTCCTGTGAGACCCAGTCAGTTGTCGACGAGACGAGGACCTCGTTTACCGGTCACACCTGGTAGGAATTGATTAGAACGATTGCCTCCAACGTGATTCGTCGAATTTCGATGGCTTCTTTCACCCGTTCCTCCTCGTTTCAGCTTCAAGTTTTTCGTATCTTCCGGGTCTCAGTCTTTGGTGTCGATTTAATTTGCTTTTGGTACTGTTGCTTTGTATAGTCTTTGGTCTCGATTTAATTTGTTTTTTATACTGTTTAGCTTCGAATTTTGCTCTTCTTTTCTTTTTAGAAAACTTGATATATTGATCTCGATCTAATTTGCTTTTGGTACTATTTAGCTTCGAATTTTGGTTTTCTTTTCTTTTTAGAAAATTTGATATATTCTTTGGCCTCGATTTAATTTGCTTTTGGTACTGTTGCTTTGTATAGTCTTTGGTCTCTATTTAATTTGCTTTTTTGGTACTGTTTAGCTTCGAATTTTGCTCTTCTTTTCTTTTTAGAAAACTTGATATATTCTTTGGTCTCGATCTAATTTGCTTTTGGTACTATTTAGATTCGAATTTTGGTTTTCTTTTCTTTTTAGAAAATTTGATATATTCTTTGGCCTCGATTTAATTTGCTTTTGGTACTGTTGCTTTGTATAGTCTTTGGTCTCGATTTAATTTGTTTTTTATACTGTTTAGCTTCGAATTTTGCTCTTCTTTTCTTTTTAGAAAACTTGATATATTGATCTCGATCTAATTTGCTTTTGGTACTATTTAGCTTCGAATTTTGGTTTTCTTTTCTTTTTAGAAAATTTGATATATTCTTTGGCCTCGATTTAATTTGCTTTTGGTACTGTTGCTTTGTATAGTCTTTGGTCTCTATTTAATTTGTTTTTTGTACTGTTTAGCTTCGAATTTTGCTCTTCTTTTCTTTTTAGAAAATTTGATATATTCTTTGGTCTCGATCTAATTTGCTTTTAGTACTATTTAGATTCGAATTTTGGTTTTCTTTTCTTTTTAGAAAATTTGATATATTCTTTGGCCTCGATTTAATTTGCTTTTGGTACTGTTGCTTTGTATAGTCTTTGGTCTCGATTTAATTTGTTTTTTATACTGTTTAGCTTCGAATTTTGCTCTTCTTTTCTTTTTAGAAAACTTGATATATTGATCTCGATCTAATTTGCTTTTGGTACTATTTAGCTTCGAATTTTGGTTTTCTTTTCTTTTTAGAAACCTTGATATATTCTTTGGCCTCGATTTAATTTGCTTTTGGTACTGTTGCTTTGTATAGTCTTTGGTCTCGATTTAATTTGTTTTTTATACTGTTTAGCTTCGAATTTTGCTCTTCCTTTCTTTTTAGAAAACTTGATATATTCTTTGGTCTCGATCTAATTTGCTTTTGGTGCTATTTAGCTTCGAATTTTGCTCTTCTTTTCTTTTTAGAAAACCTGATATATCCTCGATATATCTTCTGTTTGATACTTGAATCAATCTAAGTATTCTTTTGAACATGCATCTCATTAATTTTTCAATCAGTTGTTAGACAATGTATTTACTTTCGGTTAAGTGGTCTTACTACTAGTCAATAAAATAGTACCAACCTCAGTTGGTTTCATACTTAAGGAGAGTTATTCTGGTTTCAGAGTTCCTTTCAAAGGAACTAGAAGCCGTCGACCGGAACTAATCGTGACAGCTGGAGAAATAAATTGTTCCTCCGATGTAACAAAGCAGTAGAGATCGTTCAGGCATGATGTACCTTTCGATTTCCTTTGTACGACAGCGAAAACATCGAAACATCCGTACATTTTCGTTTGAGGGCTCGAGAATATAGTTCCAACGAACATTTTTTTTTATGAGAAATTATGAATTACATTAATATTCCGATATTTCGAAAAAACTGGCGATATTTAAACTGTCGTTTATAACTTCGTAATAAAAGAATCTAGACGTGAAGCTTCTACTGTTACAATTGTCGATTCTTGTTTTCGCGAAAATGTTTCATAAATTGTGTTACAAATGGGAAAGCAGAAACACTGTTTTTCCACTGTTTCTCACGATACTGAAAACATTTTGAATCCACACAATGGATTCGAAGATTGATTGCTTTCCCTTTGGCAACGACACCTTAAAATCTGCTGAACAATTTTTTTTTTTCGATATATATTCGAATACGATGGAAGTTCGACGAAGTTCTAGAATTTTCTTCAATTTTTCGTTGTTTATTCAAAGTGAAAGAAAATCATGCGGCAGGTTTTAGAGAATTATCGGCAGAGAGGAGACTTCAGTTTTCTTCAAATTCGTGAAAAAATTTTTTTCATTGCTTCGGTGTGAAAACATTTCTGTGAAAAATGAAAATCCGAAATTATTGCTACGTGATTTCTTGCCGACGAAAATTATCATAATTCGAATGCTGCCAATTTTTCCAAGCGTTTTGGCAATTTAGTGCATGTAAGTTTCCCCAAAGTGTCAATAACAAAAGATAAATATACAACAGCCATACTCGAGAAACGAGAATCGAATTCTTTAATCATTCTGTCAACTGAGTACGAATCCAACTGGATCATCATCGTATTTAAAACAATTTTGCATATACGAAAATCAACAATCAGTTTAGCGATTATGTTTCTTGCAAGTACATCACAACTAGGTGCAGTGGATGAAATTTTGCGATAAAATTAATTGAAGTAAATAATATAATTATTTACTTTAATTAATGACTGTTAGCTGCAGGCCTCGCCCACAGTTGCTGATCATACAAAAATAAAAAAAAATACATATAATCATATATACGTAAAATACACAGTGGACAAAAACATAGTGAGTTAGGCGTCAGAGAAGACGAGCGTTCGGACATTTTTATAACCAGTACCCTTACCTCGATATTTTAACCCCGTGGTCTATTAATGGTCGCAAGTGAAACGTGTCGTACACGTGCAATTAAGGTGCCCGCATGCGTTATGCAGACTGCGAATTCCCGAAGGTCGCGCGAACGCTTTCAACAGAAAGAAGAAAATCGACGAATACTCGCCGACATTTCTATACTTTGTATCCTGGAAAACAGTCGCGGATCGTTTCAGCTTGTGCAGCCACGGAACTCTGAAAAGGAACTCCGGATGAATAGGAAAATTTACTTTACACAGTGAGTTGATTGTACAGAAATCGTGAAAAGGTAGGTGTCAAGAATTCCTCTGCAATTAACGCAACGAAACCCACGTTGTATCGGTAGTCTTTAATCTAAAGCTAAAAGTAGTAAATAGAAATGGAAATTCTAAAATAGGAATCACGATCCAAAGTTTCTGCAACGAATACAAGCCATACGTCGTTTTTGGATTTTTTATATTTGATTATTCTCCGGACAACTATATTGTGTAGTATCTCTATATTGCTCTATATTATATAGTACCTCTATATTGCTCTATATTATATAGTATCTCTATATTGCTTTATATTATATAGTACCTTTATATTGCTCTATATTGTATAGTATTTCTATATTGCTCTATATTATAATATCTTTACATTGCTCTATTATATAGTACCTTTATATTGCTCTATATTATAGTTTCTCTAAATTGTTCTATATTATAGTATCTCTATATTGCTCTATATTATATAGTATCTCTATATTGCTTTATATTATATAGTATCTTTATATTGCTCTATATTATAGTATTTCTAAATTGCTCTATATTATAGTATTTCTACATTGCTCTATTATATAGTACCTTTATATTGCTCTATATTATAGTTTCTCTAAATTGTTCTATATTATAGTATCTCTATATTGCTCTATATTATATAGTATCTCTATATTGCTTTATATTATATAGTACCTTTATATTGCTCTATATAATAGTATCTCTAAATTGCTCTATATTATAGTATTTCTATATTGCTCTATTATATAGTACCTTTATATTGCTCTATATTATATAGTATCTCTATATTGCTCTATATTATATAGTATTTCTATATTGCTTTATATTATATAGTGCCTTTATATTGCTCTATATTATATAGTACCTCTATATTGCTCTATATTATATGGTATCTCTATATTGCTTTATATTATATAGTACCTTTATATTGCTCTATATTATATAGTACCTTTATATTGCTCTATATTATATAGTATCTCTATATTGCTCTATATTATATAGTATTTCTATATTGCTTTATATTATATAGTGCCTTTATATTGCTCTATATTATATAGTATCTCTATATTGCTCTATATTATATAGTATTTCTTTATTGTTCTATATTATAGTACTGTATATTGCGTGTATCGGTAGCCTTTAATGCGTCAAAATCACATCCCATTATCCACGAGCAAGTCCAATCACATCAGAGTGAAAGGAAAGAATAGGACAATCGCCTGATAGAGACAAGTTAGTAGTCTAACGTCTCTAGCATCGCGTCTCTACAATCGCCTCAAGAGTGCAAAGCGACAGACAGCTTTCGTCTCCGTCGGCGATGTTTAATTTTCCAATCGATCAATTTTATGGGGACCCGGACAACTTCGTGTCCCCTATATCGACCGATTGTGCGGCACCGAGAGAGAGAAAGAAGGAGCCGAGGAGAGGACCGAGACCTTGCGATGCACCTGCTCACAGGTATATACGTCCGCACCTTCCATCCGCGCGTGCAATGCATCTCTTCTCCATCCTTTCTTCCCTCCGTTCTTCTTCTTCCGCGTCTTTTCCTTCTTCTTTCTTTCTTTCGTCCCGTCTCTTTCTTTCTCCCCGTGCTTTCTTCCTACAGAATCTTCGAACCATTGCGAAGTGAATGTGTGCCGATCGAGGAGAGACGATCGACGGTGTTAATCCTTAGTTGAGGATTCCATGGCCGAGCGTTGATAGCGGCGTCGTTCAGGGACGACGATCAACGAGGTTCGATGGCACGTTCGAGTGCCATTATTGGTTCCGTGCCCCCTCGTTTCGTTGCCTCGTGCACACATCACCGAAACAATTAATGCGTCGATAAGTTTTTACCAAGTTTTGGATTTAATTTTTTTGAATTTTTCGGTCCGGGAAACCTTCGATTTCGAAGACTCGTCTCTTCGATTTAGTTGAGCTTTCCCTAAAAGAAAGCATTAGATACTGGTAATATTAATTCGGTGAATTTCTTCTTACAGGCCAATTATTCAACAACGTGGAAACCGTAGACATACCGCTCATTGGAATAATCGAGGAAGATAAACGACTTGTCTTGAAAATGTATTTGGAAATAAATTTCGCACACTTGTTCGATCGATTTTATTCGGATTTTATTTGCGAAGAAGTAACGATCATAGAAGAAGCTCTTTTGAAGAAACACGAACGAATTTGTTGGCACAGTCTTTATTATTGCCTTTTTCTTTTCTCCGTGAATTCGAATGAACCGAGTTGCGAAAAATGAACGATTAAAAAAGAACGACTACTAAATATCGTGCGGCTTGAAGTGAAAAATCTATGTCAGACGCGGGGGGGACAGGGAATAGAAAGCAAGACAATATAATGATCTTGTAAATTAAAAGCGTGACGAATAGAAAACCAGTTCATTAATATGTATGCTGCGGTTTTTTAATAACTTCTTTGATAGTAAAACGCTAGGTGAACGGTTTCTTCGTCGCGATTCTCACGGATTTTGTGCTACCGCGTTTAACGCTTGATAACATTCACGTATCATTTTGTTGGGTTCTGTTCGTTTTAGGCTCATATTTCAACGAACAGGTCTGAAATAGTAGAAACCTAGGTAGAAACTTGTTTCACCTGCTAAATACTGTAACGATAACTGTAATTTTGCATTATTTCATGTATCTGTATGTTTCTTTGTATTTTTATGTACATATAGGAATTTTACGTATTTTTTTTTTTTTTTTTGGAATATGCTACAAATAGATAGAAATTCATAGTTTAATAATTACGATCACCATTTCCTATATGAAATATACGAAAATGGTAATTGCGAAGGTGAATGAATTATTACGGAATTTATTCGTATGTGATAAAAATTCTATTTACTGTGACAATGAAATCATTCCAGTTGAATTTGCCCGTAATTTCTCGATTTCAATTATATATTGTCGAAAAATCATCGAGCTTCATCATTCATCAGTTCCACCTGACGTAAACCTAATTTAAACGTAATCGAGATATATTTTTCATCCAGAACGCTGGTGTAGTATTATCCAAAACGATTTGAAATCTTTCTCTTCCTCGGATGAACAGCTCGACTCGACTTATTAAAAAAAAAGAATCAAAAGAAGCATCGATTGTTGAAAAATCATCGAGCTTCATCATTCATCAGTTCCACCTGACTTAAACCTAATTTAAACGTAATCGAGATATATTTTTCATCCAGAACGCTGGTGTAGTATTATCCAAAACGATTTGAAATCTTTCTCTTCCTCGGATGAACAGCTCGACTCGACTTATTAAAAAAAAAGAATCAAAAGAAGCATCGATTGTTGAAAAATCATCGAGCTTCGTTATTCATAGGTTCAACCTAACCTAATTTTTTTTTTTTTTTTTTTACGTGGAGGAAATCTTCATAAGACACCCGAGTCTTTTGAGGGAAAGACCCAGGGTAGTGTCGGATTTTTACCGACTAAAACCTCCACGATGGCCGTCCTCCGCACGTTGGGAGAGAGCTCCGGGACCTTTTTATATAACACACAGAACTCTCCCGTGCTGTTTGTCCTTAAAGGACAACATCATCTTTTTTTCGCCCGAACAGGGACTCGAACCCTGAACCCTCAGCCTAAGAGTCTGATGCTCTACTGACTGAGCTATTCCCACCTCACAAGACTAAATCTAACCTAAACCAAACCTAAACGTCGATCGTGATATATTTTCATCCAGAACGCTGGTGTGGTATTATCCAAAATGATTTGAAACAGCCCGATTCGATTTATCAAAAAAAAAAAAAAAAGAAAAAATCAAAAGAAGCATCGATTGTTGAAAAATCATCATCGATCAGCTTGATTTCGATATCGGTTGTTCCGTGATATATTTTCATCCAGAACGCTGGTGTGGTATTATCCAAAATGATTTGAAACAGCCCGATTCGATTTATCAAAAAAAAAAAAAAAAAGAAAAAATCAAAAGAAGCATCGATTGTTGAAAAATCATCATCGATCAGCTTGATCTCGATATCGGTTGTTCCGTACAGGAAGCCGCAATTAGTCGTGCAACGCTTGACGACATTCTTTCAAATTCCACGGTCAGTCTGATCGGTCAATCAACCAGCGGAGGTGCAATCGATCCACGATCTGCAACCGTGGACACGTTGCAGCCACTGACTGACAGGTGTTCCACCGTTCGGTGGCGAATAAAATTTTCTTCTTCGTTTAGCGAAGGTTACTTTTAAAGGTTTTAAAGGAGCTAAATACTCCGGAATACTTCCGGTTCTTGCAGCGAACGAAACGGTCCGTTTCTCCGATAGTTGTTCTGGCGATGATTAATTTGCTTCTCGATTAACGTCCATGTGCCCCGTGTATCGGGGACCGATTTTTTCGACGTTAATTAACCGTCCATTAAGTTCTCGTTCATTCGGCTGTCCATTCCAATGGACGACTCGAGTTGTTGCAAGTTCAACGACGTTTCTATTGCCATTTGATAACGATCTGCGAGATCGTTTATGCAAACTCGCGTTTTATGAATTTAATTAACGTGGCAAATATCTGAGAGATTCCAGAGAGATTTCTTTCATCTCTAGATATTGCACGAATGTGTATTTGTAAAGACGATCGAGTATTGTACTTTTCTTTTTCTTTTTCTTCTTCTTCTTTGTGTTATGAACATGACATTAATGAATATTTCGTTGAAGATTTCTTTCTAAATATTATATATTTATATATTATGTGACATTGATGTGTCTAATTAAAGAAGTAACGCTCTATTTGAGAGATTTATTTCATCTCTAGATGTTGCACGAATGTGTATTTGTAAAGACGATCGAGTATTGTACTTTTCTTTTTCTTCTTCTTCTTCTTTGTGTTATGAACATGACATTAATGAATATTTCGTTGAAGATTTCTTTCTAAATATTATATATTTATATATTATGTGACATTGATGTGTCTAATTAAAGAAGTAACGCTCTATTTGAGAGATTTATTTCATCTCTAGATGTTGCACGAATGTGTATTTGTAAAGAGGATCGAGTATTGTACTTTTCTTTCTTTTCTTCTTCTTCTTCTTTGTGTTATGAACATGACATTAATGAATATTTCGTTGAAGATTTCTTTCTAAATATTACATATTTATATATTATGTGACATTGATGTGTCTAATTAAAGAAGTAACACTTTATTTGAGAGATTTATTTCATCTCTAGATGTTGCACGAATGTGTATTTGCAAAGAGGATCGAGTATTGTACTTTTCTTTCTTTTCTTCTTCTTCTTCTTTGTGTTATGAACATGACATTAATGAATATTTCGTTGAAGAGAGATTTCCGAAGATTTCTTTCTAAATATTATATATTTATATATTATGTGACATTAATGTGTCACTAATTAAAGAAGTAATACTCGGTTTGAGAGATTTCGGGAATTCCTTTCATTTCTAAATATCAAATACGTGAATTACAAAGAGGATCGCAGATCGAGTATTATACCTTTTTTCTTCTTCTTTATATTATTGAATTTAATTGAAATAGTCTATCCGAGAGATTTCACAGCATTCATAGTCCTGAGTTTTCGTTTCTTTTCAAAAGTGTTTCCATATCGTATCTCGAAAATTGTAGAAATTCGAGCAACTCCGAGAACGTTGGTAAAATTTCTTCTTTTGTCCGGATGCATTGCGATTTTGTAGATTAAAGTCACCCTTTTTTTTTTGTCAACGATCTCTTAGAACTTGCTGTGCGATTTCTTTCTTGCCCCCTCGTCGTTTTATTGGAACTGAATGACGAAATATCACGAAAGAATCTTGACATTTCGTTGTTTAAGTTCGAGAGAAAAGAAAAAAGAAAAAAGAAACGCGTTTCCGGACGTTAACAGGCAGGAAGTTATCCCGAGGGAATCAACAGGTGATCAACTGTTGTCTCGTAACAGGAATATCCCCTGGTCGCCGTGTCCAACTAAAATTCAGCCAATTACGGAGACAACGATCGTCGGTGCGTGATTAAATTTCGATTGGCAGATAGTTGGCACGCTTCGGTTCTTACTCGAGCGATAAGAACCGAAACTAGAAAAAATATGTGTTACAGCGTCATTACTGCGCCGGCGAAATTTCGTTCGAATTTTTTAAAAATTTTAAACAACGGCGGAAAATCGGCATTTCACTTGTTCTATCGCGACTAGAATTTTCTATGGATATTTTTTTTTTAAATAATAATTTTTATAAACGCAACGTGAATAGAAATTTGTTTTCATCTGTTGTTTTTACAATTACTTTAACGATAGAACGGTAGAACTGACGATGAAATTTCCATCCAGAGATATTAAAGTAAAAGAAACAAAAAAATCTCTGTGATACGATAGAGTTTCAGAAGATTTCTTTTATTTATACATTTTACGAAAAATCATTTGAGTTTCTAGAAAAACACGCTGTTTCACGTCTGTGAGATTTCTAGCAATAATTATAAATTATTTCGATAGTTTTAGTAAAATAAATAGTATATGCTTCAGTAACTTGCTGTGCATACTAAAATTCTGATTCCCATCGTTACTAGATCTAGATTTTAATGAATTAATAGATTTTCACGTATTCATGGGAAATTGAACGACACGAAACTGCATGAAATGCATATCCCTAACAAGCGAAAATATGCAAAATATCTAAAAAGCAAACGTTTTAATAAATACTTCACTTGCGAAAGGCACAGCAAAATGTCTGAAGGTTTTAATAAATATTCTACCTTGGACAGACTTTGTATATTTTTGCATATTTATACATTCTACGTGTTTCTACGTCTTTCATAAATGTATAAAAAACTCGCAGTCTAGTGATAAAACAGAAAAAATCTCATATCGCAGCGGTGGGAATCGGAATTTTGCGAAAATTGTGAATTACTTACATATTATAACTACTCGTTTTCATAAACGAGTCAAATAGCCCGGTAGACTATGATTCTCAACCAGTTTCATTCTTTTTTTCTTTCTTTTTTTTTTTCTTCGTATTCGTGCAACCATACAGATTGAAACTATAGACGACTGGAGCTGATATAGTGAGATAATAAATTAGCCATTATCAATCTAATAGGCTAGCAAGCTTGTTAAATGCAAATCAATGTTTAACTTTAATCGACTACATTGAAATGACAAGGCTTAATTAATCTGAAATTCTAATCTAAAATTCTAACATGGCCCAGCAACCATTCGAATGATAAACGTTCCATAACTGGATATTCCAGTTTCGGATTATCAAAGGATCGATTCTTTTTTTTTTTAGCACGCGTAGCTTCTCCGTTGTTTCTTTGCATTTCATTTCACAGATTGGTATTGAATAATGTAAAAAATTTACTAGATGTTTAATAAAATACTCGATAATTAATTAAATTAAAAAGGGGAACTAAAATTCCACCGGAAGGATCTGTCGAACTGTGATAAATACGAGCTAGCAAAAGTCTTGGAATAAAATCATCTTACTATTCACCTTTTAGAAGAATGACAAAACGCAATATAAATAGTAAATTAAATTCCTTCGCTGAGGTAAGTCCCGGATAGTTTCTGAAAAAAAAAAAGAAACATCGTACAATTGTTGCCTTGAAGATTTTTTTGTTATTTTTGAGAAATTCAGACAACGTCCGTATTATTTACGAACACATAAATAAATCGCACTTTGCGACAAATGAAAATTGAGAACATTAAAATTGAGACTGTCTGCTCACTATTGGCGAGACGAATTTTGAAAAATAATGTACAATAGCTTGGAAAAAATGAAGAGATTAATTGGTATGTTTTTTCCTTTTAAATTTCCCAGTAATAAATCTATCTAATTACAAAATCAATGGCTACAGCTTATAAATACAAATAGCTTACCTGTTCTTTCCGCATTTTTTTTTTTCGAAGAATTACCATTCCGTTCAGACCTTTTTCTTTTACCACATTTTCTTTTACAAATCTCTTATATTAGACGTATATTTTTCCCGTTAATTCGTACATAATATATTATCACGTGTATTCATTATTAAACAAATGGTCGAACTGTCCTGTCAATCGCAGTATTCACTCGTTAAAAGAAAAAAAACAATGTTTCTTCTTGATGTCGCTGCTGCGGCGACAACGGAGTAGTAGCTTATCTCACAATGTCGCCACTGCGGCGACAGCGGAGCTACATGTTTATCTTACAACGTCTCAGCAGCAGAGACAACAACGGAGTGCAAAGGGCTTAAAAAGAAAAGGGGAGAAAGTTGGATCACCACCGTTGATTCCTCCAACCGTTCGGGTCTGACGAAGTTTGACGAAAACTCGCAACCCTTGTTTTTTGCCGGGCCGCATTAGAATTCAGGGCGCAATTATCGGCGGACTAATTATAATTAGGGTAGCGATACAACGCTGTATTGTGTCCATGCTGATGGCATCAGTAGTGGGCCGTTGGTCTGGGCAATTATGCTCTTCTGTCCGGTGTGTGTGTGTGTGTGTGTGTGTGTGTGTGTGGCGAGCCACGGCGGCGAATCGAAGTTTTTATTTCGGTGTGCGAACAGAAGAAGAAGAAGAAGAAGAAAAAGAGAGGAAAGAGAGAGAGGAAGATGGGGTGAAACCACGAAAATTAGCCGAGTGAAACGGTACACCTAACCGCCCTTCATGTTCAACGCGGTGATCCAGCGCGGGACACCGATTCGAGGAAGGAAGTCGTACCGTGATGCCGGCCTCCGCTCCGCGCGTTTAGAACGCGCGGCTTCGCCCCCGATATTTGCATATGCATCGGGTCGGCTCGTTCCTCTTTTCAGGTTCTAGAGATGGGATCGAGTAGCTCGCAAGCGAGCAAGCTCGTGCCTCGTTTGTCGTGTCGATAGGCTGGTGAATCTTGCGGCAATCGCAAATCTTTTTCTCGTCGACACTTTCATCTAAGATCCACGCGGCCAAGGTTCAGCAGAAATCTTTGTATTTCTACTCTTTTGAAATAAAGTAAAAATATACACGCTTTCGAATTATTATCACGATTAATTTTATTCGTACTAAGAGAGCGTCGTGTACAAGTAGAAAATAACAAAACGACTTTGCCGTTAAAAATATGGGGACCGAGACGTTTGTTAAACGTAGCGAGAGAAGGGAAATAAGCAATAAGGTCGATGATACTATCTGGCGAATTAACAGAATGTCGCAGAAAAGAGAGCAATGGAACGAAGTGAAGGTAGCGAGAAAGACGAAGAGGATTATCGTGGCGCAATTATAATTAATCTACCGGTAATTATAGGGCTCTTGCTATCGCGTGAGATTATTGATACACCAGATGCGATTTTAACGCGGCCAATTAGTGTCGAAGAAGCGGAAAGCATATCGTTCGATGCGAGGCCCGACCGTGGTGATATTATCGTGCGATATTCCTGGTATCGTGGATCGCACGAAAAAGCAAATTTGCTTATCCCCGCGTTATTACGGAATTCACCTTGTTATAATAGCTCTCCCATCGGTGCATGTGCAACCATGATCCCATGGACTGGGGATGCATTAATTAATAAAGCTTCTACATCGTTTGCTCGGCTCGCGATAATAAATGGACGACGATCTTCTCCTAATTCTTAACACACTTTGGCATTTGTTCGTTGAAGTTAGCAAAAGTCTGCAAACCTAACCTAATTCTTAACACACTCTGACATCTGTTCATTGAAATTAGGAAAAGTCTGCAAACCTAACCTAATTCTTAACACGCTCTGACATTTGTTCATTTCAAAATTAGCAAAAGTCTGCAAACCTAACCTAAAGCTAACCTAATACTTAACACGCTCTGACATTTGTTCATTTCAAAATTAGCAAAAGTCTGCAAACCTAACCTAAACCTAACCTAATTCTTAACACACTTTGACGTTTGTTCATTGGAATTTGCAAAAGTCTGCAAACCTAACCTAATTCTTAACACGCTCTGACATTTGTTCATTGAAATTAGCAAAAGTCTGCAAACCTAAATCTAACCTAATTCTTAACACACTTTGACATTTCTTCATTGGAATTTGCAAAAGTCTACAAACCTAACCTAATTCTTAACACGCTCTGACATTTGTTCATTTCAAAATTAGCAAAAGTCTACAAACCTAACCTCGTCCTTAACACACTTTGACATTTGTTCATTAAAATTACCAAAGTCTGCAAACTTAACTTGAACCTAACCTAATTCTTAGCACTGACATTTGTTCATTTCAAAATTAACAAAAGTCTACAAGTGAAGCAATTAAGTGTAAGAAATTAAGAAATTAAGAAAACCTGATACAATGCTCTAATAAATAATTTTGATATATTTGAATCTCTGATTATCTTATTTCCACGATAATTCGCACGAACTGAACATTTAAAGGAATAAGTGAATGCTTTTCTAGATATAATTGAAGATTTTGAGTACATGTTCACGATCTTGATTTATATGGAATTGTAAAATCCTACGTTACCAACATGCTGTAGATTTAGTATTTATCTGTACTGTGGTTTGAATTAAAACACTCAAAGGGTTAAATGGATATTTTTTTCTTTCAAATATGATAAGATAAAGATCTTGATTTATAAATTATGAAAATCACAGAAAAGTAGTGAAAAATAATCATCCGTAGGATATGTAGCAAACTAAATTATTATATTAATTCACGACACTACGGAAATAAAATTAAATGTTCTAAATACATAAAAATCCAGTTGTATATAATAACATTAATAAGAGTCACTGTGGATATATATATATATATATATATGGAATATACTGGAACAATAATTCCGAAATTTTTGTCTAAATTGGCAAGACGTCGTATTCCAAAGTAGAAACTTCGAGAGCCTCGAGTCACTCGTTGGCCATGGTTTTTGCACCGTTGTCGAGCCATTTCCTTAGACGATCTGCTTAGCTAGCCTCGAAATACAGTTACACGCGCTGTTCGTTACATGGCGCGTGGAACAGGTTTAACATGGGTCAGGTTTGACAGAAAAGCTTCCGCGGGTTCGTTGTCTCTCCGCGGGGACAATTAACGGCGTCGTTAAAACCACGCACGCGGATTTCGCGTGGAATGAAGCGAGAAAGAAAGAAAGAGCTGCTCCGAGAAAAGGGATACGGGGGGAAGAATCTTTGCGTGCGGGTCAATTAACGGCATCGTTAACCGGCGTGACTCGCTGGTAATCGCAAAGGAGGATTTCACCGAAAGAAATGGAACAGCGTGCGTGTACGCTCGTCTTATGGTTAATAAGCACGAGGCTTCGAGACGAGGGGGTCTCACTTTCTAGAGTAAGAGATTCGTAAGAGACAGTGTCACTGACAGAGACTGAATGAAATCGTAATGATTTCAGTTCGCGTTCACCTTTCTTTCTCTTTTCTTCTCTTCTCCTGGTTAAGAGCAGCTTAATGCGAATCAATTAACGTGTTTGGATGATACATTACGGATAAGCTTCTCTAACTGTTCTCCAACGTTCATCAAGAGTGATACCTTGTCTCTTTGGAGAGACGATGGGGTACAAACTTTCGCTCTCCGTTTCTGCACGTTGTGCCTCAGCTGCTTGTACAGGTGCGTGTTAGGCTGTTAGAATAGAGATTGGAGAACAGAGGATGGAGAAGTTAACCTCCATTAAGAGCAAATTAAAGAAGGTAGCTGGTTCCTTCCGAGACCGAGAGATAATCGTTCAATGTTGTATATCATGTAGGGTAATTAAGGAGGACGCACCGCCGAGAGAGAGAGAGAGATGCAACCGATAAGTAAGTTTGTACTATAGTCGAACTATTTGCAACGTGTCAGTGTTGATTTCCTCTTTTTTTTTAATATTAAAATATTTTTAATAAATATTCCAATTTCCCTTGAGAATGACTTCCTTTCATATGATCGCAAGAAGATTAAAGCAGAATTAAAGCGTTCCGTGGTATTACATAAATACGTGCTCGCTGATATTTCCTTATTATTAACATTTGAAATAACTTCGAATAATTACAGAGGGACAATTTACAAATCCAGAGAATAAAAGTCGATCAATGGATGGTTGCTCTAGAGTTATATTTATATTACTATTCAGTTCCTCCGTTGGTAACGTGAAAATTATTCAAGAAAGAGAGAGAGACACGATCTAGTTAACAAATCATCGACAACAATTATATATTTTTTTTTCTTTAATCAAAGAGAAGACGAAAGAAACGAAAGAAACAAGAGAGTGATGAAAAATATGGATGAAAGGTTTAACATAAAAATTATTCAAGAGAGAGAGAGAGACACACACAACCTAGTTAACAAAATCATCGATAACAATTATATATTTTTTTTTCTTTAATCAAAGAGAAGACGAAAGAAACGATAGGGTGATGTGAAATACGGATGATAGGTTTAACATAAAAATTATTCAAGAAAGAGAGAGAGAGAGAGAGACACACAACCTAGTTAACAAATCATCGATAACAATTATATATTTTTTTTTCTTTAATCAAAGAGAAGACGAAAAAAACGATAGGGTGATGTAAAAAACGGATGAAAGGTTTAACATAAAAATTATTCAAGAAAGAGAGAGAGAGAGACACACACACAACCTAGTTAACAAAATCATCGATAACAATTATATCTTTTTTTTTTCTTTAATCAAAGAGAAGACGAAAGAAATAAAAGAAACAAGAGAGTGATGTAAAATACGGATGAAAGGTTTAACATAGAAATTATTCAAGAAAGAGAGA
Organism: Tetragonula carbonaria; assembly: GCA_032399595.1. Lineage (NCBI taxonomy): Eukaryota > Metazoa > Arthropoda > Insecta > Hymenoptera > Apidae > Tetragonula > Tetragonula carbonaria. The sequence goes on from JAUCRC010000020.1 coordinate 1,800,362, forward strand.
GAGAGACACAACCTAGTTGACAAATCATCAACAACAATTATATCTTTTTTTTTCTTTAATCAAAGAGAAGACGAAAGAAACGATAGGGTGATGTAAAAAACGGATGAAAGGTTGGCCCGGATAGGGTGACCTTGAAAGAAGGTTCCTCGAGCGAGGAGCGCCGAAGGGCCTTCCTTCCACAGAGAGCAGCAACGAGCCAGAGGAGAAACTGGGTAGCGAGACGGCGTAGATACGCGTAAGGAAGCGTAACGCCTACGTAGAGCCGAGCCTCTGACTCGCGACTTCCGGTCAAGCGGCAGGAAGCACGCTCGGTGCGTCGCCGCCACCGACGTCGACTTTGCGTCCTTAGACCTAGCCACGAGCTACGAAATATTTATTTTAGCCGCTCTACGCCGCTCGATCGAGATTTCGCGTTATAATTTCTGTAATATCGGCGCGAAGGATTTGAACTTCTTCGAACGTGTTCGACGCCCGGCGAAGAAACGTCGAAAATTGAATGAAAATTATCATTTTCGTCCGTGACGAGAGATCACGTGGCGTGATACGACGGTTTAATTAACACGAGCGCAGAAACGTTGAATTTTGTATACGTTAACAGAAATGAATTTTTCCTGTAACCGTAATCTTTATTCACTGGAATTTCATTTTTATTTACGGCGATGCCCGGACCGGAGACTATATTTTACACCTCTAGATAATCTTTCCGTTTCGAAAGAAATTTCTAGCTTCCTTCGACGAGCTGCCTTTTATTTATTAAATTATTACTTCGGACGCGAGCAATTTTATTTCAGTTTAACTTTACATGCATAAACAAGAATAAGTAGTATTTGCGCGCTTAATCTGGAAAGTAAATTTTGAAATTTCGACTCGTCTACAAGACAGAATTATGTTATAGTAAGATTGAAAACTGATTTGTTAACGTATGTAATGTAATGCAGTTACGAAATATTTATCAGCGAATATATTTAGTAAAAAATTAATATACAACGTAAGTAACTATTTTAAGCATATCACGAACGTGAATATAATTACCCTACTGAATATTGGAGTTTATTAAATATATGAAATTAACGTACCGTGATTCTCTACAAAATATATGTTGCATTTTCTGCATACATTTTTCTGATTTATTCGAAGCCAATGTAATCACCACAGTCTAATCTTCAAAATTGACAGAGTGTATTTACCGAAGGTTTCTACATGTGTCCAAACACTTTCAGAAAAAAAATTAGAAAGATAGAAAATACTGCAAAAAGGATTAATAAACGTGTACTCTCTAGAAGCTCGTTCCTTGAACTAATTTTTATTCCGCTATTCACGAGCCTTGTTGCACTGATGGAACTTGATTATACCACTTTTATGAATCAACGTGATCTTCGAGGAGGAAGACGATGCCAGAGAATGAAAAATGATTTCAACCGATCGACGTCCGGGTTCCTCTTGATTTTCCATCTTGATGGCGGCTCGTTAACGTTAACTGGTTACTTTACTACGGGCATGAATATAGAACGAAGGGGGGAATGCCACGAAGGTGGCTTCAACCGTACATCCGCACGATATAAATGAGAATTTGAACTTCCTTGGTAGCTGCTATTAAAGTTCATGCAGCTTCGATGTTGTCTTAACACCTGATTGGAATCGCTATTTCATTCGAGAGATCATCATTGCTCTATTTGTTGAACGAAAAATTTCTTTCATGAAATTCATTAAATCCTCTTGCAGGATACTGATATGTTATACGTACATGTTGCTATGGTTGGAAGTATTAACCTAACCTACTTACTTATTGCTCTTTTCTATAGGTTCAGGTTAGCTTTTTTACTTATTGCTCTTTTCATAGACTATTAGAAGACGCGATAAGAATATCTTCTGGTTAAACGTTATTGTTCGCATCAGTGCCAGAAACTTCTTTTTTCCCAACAGCTTACAAAATTCTTCAATTCCCGTTAGTACTTTGATAATTGAAATAATTAAAGAACTATAAGGTGGCTTCAACCGTAGATCCACACGATATAAATGAGAATTTGAACTTCCTTGGTAGCTACTATTAAAGTTCATGCAGCTTCGATGTTGTCTTAACACCTAATTAGAATCGCTATTTCATTCGAGAGATCATCATTGCTCTATTTGTTGAACGAAAAATTTCTTTCATGAAATTCATTAAATCCTCTTGCAGGATACTGATATGTTATACGTACATGTTGCTATGGTTGGAAGTATTAACCTAACCTACTTACTTATTGCTCTTTTCTATAGGTTCAGGTTAGCTTTTTTACTTATTGCTCTTTTCATAGACTATTAGAAGACGCGATAAGAATATCTTCTGGTTAAACGTTATTGTTCGCATCAGTGCCAGAAACTTCTTTTTTCCCAACAGCTTACAAAATTCTTCAATTCCCGTTAGTACTTTGATAATTGAAATAATTAAAGAACTATAAGGTGGCTTCAACCGTACATTCGCACGATATAAATGAGAATTTGAACTTCCTTGGTAGCTGCTATTAAAGTTCGTGCAGCTTCGATGTTGTCTTAACACCTGATTGGAATCGCTACTTCATTCGAGAGATCATCATTGCTCTATTTGTTGAACGAAAAACGATTCTTTCGTGAAATTCATTAAATCCTCTTGTAGGATACTGATATGTTATACGTACATGTTGCTATGACTGGAAGTATTAACCTAACCTACTTACTTATTGCTCTTTTCTATAGGTTTAGGTTAGCTTTTTTACTTATTGCTCTTCTCTATAGGTTTGGATCAGGTTTAGGTTTCTCTTTAGGTTTTTCTGTAGGTTTAGGTTAGGTTTCTTACTTGTTGCTCTTTTCATAGACTATTAGAAGACGCGAAGAATATCCTCTGGTTAAACGTTATTGTTCGCATCAGTGCCAGAAACTTTTTTTTCCCCAACAGCTTACAAGATTCAATTATCAATTCCCGTTGAGTACTTTGATAATTGAAATAATTGAAAAACTAACAATGAAAAAGGCTAAGTTCAATATTATATTTTCGAAATGTTCACAGACTTGGATAAAATACTACGAACAAAATACCACGAATAACAAAGTAATCGTATTCTTGATATAGAACGGGAAAAAATAAAATTTCATCCTTTCCCGACCCCAGTTTAATTTTTTCTCCAAATTTGCTCATGCAGGAGAAGAGTCGAAACCTTTCACCCATACCGAAATTTTAAATAATTTGAAATGGCGAAAACTCTCGTTTCTCCAACGGAATGCAGGGATTTCGTTCCAATAAATGAAAAAGGGCGGGGGAGAGGTGGGAGAAGACCTGATTTCTCTAATGAAGATTCACCGGTGAATTAAAGTGGAACCGGAGAGAGAAAATCTGATAATCCCGATCCGTAATGGATAAACTTTTCGAAGCGTTGCGCCCCGAAACTTTTCAATCGTATTCTCATTCACATTCAGGGATTGAGATGCAGGAAGAGAAGGATGAAAATGGGTCGCCTGAGTTCAAAGAGAAAACTTCCTTTAATATCCGTGGAACTTGGCCGGCAAGAAAGAGGCAAGAAAGAGGTATAACGTGATAAGAGAAAGAACAATTCCTTGCTTGTACGGCTTTGCCGCTCGGCAAGGAATTATCTTTCGGTCCGTGCACTCGGCAGGAAACCTAATTTCAGTCTTCCTGTCATGGGAATGTGCGCACCCTGTATCGCGTTCTATAAGAACACGAATCGAACACGACTGTCTGGGCTCGAGTCGTTCTCTCGTTCGATTCGTCTGTTCAAGGATTTATCAAGGTTTAATCGGTATTATACAAATTAATGAAACTCTTGGCCTGATGGTGATTTTCAAAAAAACGAATTTAACCAGAGATTATTGAAATAATTTCGATCGCTGGTAAATGGTAGCTAGTGCCAGGAATTGTTACGAACTCAAGCTAGAAGCTCAAGGTTATGAAACGTAAAAATTAATTTCTTAGCTCTCGAGGAGGATGTTAAACGTGAATATCGCGAATTATCGAAATAAGAATTTCGATTGCTGATAAATGTGACTGGTGACTGAAAATTATTCTTGGTTGCAAATCTTTTTTAAAAACTGAAAGTTCATGGCACAGCGATGAAGTGCTGAAAGGAAAAATCCCCAGGCAACATTTAGCGGATAAATGTCCATAAATGAAAGTGCGAAAAGAAATAAAATCGGCTTTTATTTGCAAAATAAACCATAAACATTAGCCAGAGCTTAACGCTCGCGAGAAATGTTAAAAGCAATACTGTTATTTCGGAATCGTCCCGGTCGTTGCAGTTCTGTGAAAAAATTTCGGAGATAGGGAAATAGGTGAATGAAAAGAAACGGTTACAAGAGTAGAAGAAAAGGAAAAATGCGTTGTGCCAGGATCTATATTGTTCGAGACAATTGTGGGAGTTGGTCTGGTGTCGCAGACGAAAGAGGCAGTGTGAACTCGGTGCAATATGTCCTGCGTCTTGCATTCAAAACGGCGCAGGGAAAGATTAAATCGGTCTCAAATTTCCAACGCTTGTTCCTTCGGTGTCATAACACTTACTGTCACTGCCATTTTTCTAAAAGAATTTCGCCTGTCGTCGTTTGTAAGTTTCAATTTTTACGCGAGTTCTTTCGTCTCTTCTCGAGATTATCAGACGGTTTGGTCATTATTTTAAAAATGCATCTCTACAGGGTAGAACTTTGAAATAAGAATCTAAACTGAAAATAACAAATACTGAAAATCTGGAAATTAAATTCTACCATCGATAATGATTATCGGTAACGTAGGAAGAAAACTTTCGGCACCAATACTGGTTTAGGTTAGGTTTAGATTTAAGTTTAGGTTAGGTTAGGTAATGATTAGATAGAGCTTTAAAATAAGAATGTAAGCTGAAAATAATAAATACTGAAAATCTGGAAATTAAATTCTACCATCGATAATGATTATCGGTAGGAAGAAAACTTTCGGCACCAATACTGGTTTAGGTTAAGTTTAGGTTTAGATTTAGGTTAGGTTAGGTAATGATTATCGGTACCAATACTGGTTACCAAAGATCGTAAAAAAGTATAATGATAATAAAAAGTGGCCGATAATGGCCACTCGTAGTCAATAACAATTTCTGTCGTCATTTTATAACAGAACCGTGAGAAATCTTCAAGATCAAGATCAATTCTCTAAATCGTTCGCACACCGAACTTTAAAAAGTTATGGCCACGAACGGAGTTGAATTCACGAAAGTGAATTGTTACAGAAGGTATAACGTGCCAGGAGAACTTCAAGATGATGATCACGACGATATTCCAGGTTTATTCGTAATACAAAGCAAATAAATGCACGATAAAAGTATAAAAAAAGGCAAAATTAGCCGCGAAAAAAATCGTCGGTAGAATTGAAATGAACGAGGAAATAAAGCAGTGAAATTTATTATCGACGAGTATCGAGATACGGTCGGAAGATACGAATTCGCTGGATCAACTCCGCGACTCAAGGAAGATAATGATCAAGCTAACGACGTGGTTTAATGACTTTCCCTTGGCCTGACCCGACGTCTGCACAATTCACATCACGAAGCATCTCCCCGGTCCTGCTTTCGGCTGCCCGTTTTCGGCCAACGACTCCAATGATTTTATCCGTTGCATCCTTTTTCTTCTCCTTCCTGCTTCCTGGGCGTGCAAGCACCGGTCGTTTCGACAGCGTCCAGTTAACCTGTATACTTCGTTACGGGAATTTAACGATTCACGGTCGAATCCGTCGCACCGAGCTCGCCACAGGTAATTCGTTAATTGTTATTTCTTCGAAAGCTGGCCCTCTTGTTTGTTTCGCGAGGTTGCCACCGCGTCTTGCTTAAGGGTAAGTGCGTTTTACTCTATTCGGGTTCGTAGCGAAACTTCGAAGCACAATACACATGGAATTATTTAGAATGTGATGGGAAATCTGTGATCCTTCGTCCAATTTGCAATAGTGGAGATGTTTAGCTGTGAAAAATTTCGAGAAATGATCGAACCGCCATTCTTGAAAATGACAAGTCCTCACTTACATTAGCTTAGGTTTAGGTTTAGGTTAGGTAGGAAATGACAAGTCCTCACTTAGATTAGGTTTAGGTTAGGTAAGAAATGACAAGTCCTCACTTAGGTTAGGTTTAGATTAGGTAGGAAATGACAAGCTCATTTACATTAGATTAGGGTTAGGTTTAGGAAATGACAAGTCCTCACTTAGGTTAGGTTTAGGTTAGGTAGGAAATGACAAGTTCTCACTTACATTAGGCTAGGTTTAGGTTTAGGTTTAAGTTAGGTAGGAAATGACAAGTCCTCACTTAGGTTAGGTTTAGGTTAGGTAGAAAATGACACGAGGTACGTTATAGAATTATCTTTTATCTGTTGGAACACAGTGGTTTCTCAATTTTTTTTAATTATCTAGTAAAAAGAAAGTAATTAATTACTTAGTAGTAATTTTCAGTAAAGTGTAAATTGTTTTATTTATAAAATATGATTTCTGTCATGTATAAAGGGACAGTCAGTGGCTATGAATTAGAAGATAGACATACCAGCAATATGTATGTAAATAAATGAATATAAACGAGCGTAAAAATTTAAACTTATTATAACTCATTTTTTTGCTGCTGGTCATCAGCTGCTGAAAATCACATGACGTTACAGCAACGTCACCGTTGTTTTACATGCTTTTTCATTTTTGCTCACGTTCCCTGCCACTAAACAGACAATAACTTGTAAAAATTGTGATAAAACTGGGACAATACTTCGACCGTGGCACTTTGTCGTCTCATTGAAAATCGCCCGATGCGAAAAATCAACAATTTCAAGTAACAGCCCCGGGAAACAGTTACGAGCAATTTACCGGTATCAAAAATTATCAATAACAAGCACTTCAAACGTTGCGCCCGCCGTTAAATGCGATCCTTCCTTTTAATACGCCGATACACCGTTCCGTTCGACAATTGCCAACGTCGATGATACTCCGACGATGCAGTTACCTTAAACGCGATTTTAAAGAAGGATGGAGCGGCAAGGGGGAAAACGGCCACGTACGGTTGAACGAGGACGAACAAATGAATCGATGGGGGCATTGTTCGAATCGGGCGATTGAACCGGAAACGAGAGCGAGAGAAGGATGTGTGTGGCGAGAGGTGGTGTTGGATGTCGTGCGACAGGCGAGACCGCGGCCGGAAAGGCGCGAAAATAGGAAGAGGAAGCGAGCGAGCGAGCGAAGAAAGAAAGAAAGAAAGAAAGAAAGAAAGAAAGAAAGGAAAGGCGGAGAAGTGGAAGTGGCGCGTGGCACTGCCGAATAAGTATCGGATGCCGCCAGATGTTGCGGTGAAGCCAGCTGCTGCACCTCCGCCGCTCTGCCCTCTTTTGCTTTTCCTCGCGGTTTTTCGAGAGTGCCGGAGCAGGTACATGCACACACACCGGCCGATGTTCACTGGTGGTATCTCGCCGCGTGTCACTTTTTTTCCCCTCTTGGTCGTCACTGGCGAAATTTTTATCGCAGCAACGGCAATTAAACGCTTCGCTTCTTTTCTTTTCTTTTTTTTTTTTTTTCTGCCTTGATTCTGACCATTGAAAACTGTGGCCGGCTGATCTCAATGTTTCCCGCGAATTTTGCTCGATCGTTTGAACATACGCTTTGTACATACTATTACAGTATACAAAACATAATATATAACGCATAATGTAATAATGTTACATATAAAGTAAAGATATATAACGTATAAAGTACATATAGCGTACAGTGTAAGTATACTATGTATTACACGTAAGTGTCATATTATAAGTATATACTACTTGCAGTGTAAGTACAGTATATATATTGTTATTGTTTACTGTCATTGTTATTATTATATAGATTGTACATATTATCGTCATAGTTTCGCGTTTCGCAGATGTGTTTTCATTTCCCCGATCGGCCGGGGCAGCCTAAGTGGCAGATTTAATTCGAATTACGCTCGCTTTGATAGAGGCAATCACGAGAAGTTAACGTCGCATTGAATAACTGCGGCGAGATATAATTAGATTGCGTGACGGTACCTAACGAGGTTTGTTACGAAAGTTCTTGGAAGTTCGTGTCGCCGGGGAACATCACCGCAGAAAATGCAAACTGTTTAAACGAACGGAAACGGTAGACGTAGGAATTATAATGGGCCTTTCTTCCTCTAATTTTTTTTTTTTTTTTTCTTCAGTTTTACTCTTCCGAAAGACCTCTTAATCCGGAATATCATTTCGCGTAAAATACCAGAGAGTGCTTCGGCTTGTGAATGAGCCGAAAGGTAGAATTTTAATAATTAGCGAATGTAACTCAAGTGTTTTTTTTTTTTTTTATTCAGTCTGCTCATTCGAAACAAGCTGTCTCTCGCATTCGGGAAATTGTTGTTCGAATCTTCGAAGGCGAAGGTTCAAGAAATCCCGCCGATAAATGATAAACATCGTAGCGTTTCCCTTTTCCCGCCAAATTATGCACTCGTTACATACTTACGTTACGTTATCGTTATATAAATACGATAATCGAACGAATTACGGTAATTGAACGAATTCATTCTAGATAAAAATAACGTTTTAGCAACAAACAATTTCATAGTTTCGTTATCTCGAGTACGTTCGGCGTGGTGCGTAATTAAAGACCTTTGGAGATTATGTTGCACATACATATATGTGTTGCACATACATATGTGTGTGTATCGCCAACATTGTTTATTTGCGGCTCTAATTTAAAGCCGCGATCCCTTCAGATTTCTAAGCGCGCATTTTCTTACGAAAATTCATAACGTTCCGTTAAATGAGTGAAAAAACGCAGGCTATGGTTATTCAATTTTTTTATCGCAATTCGATCTATCACACGCGACGCGTTGCGCCACGCTTTGCATAATTTCCGCGGCAAATACGAATTGAAACTTAATTTGCGCAACTATCAGTACGTTTTGCTTGCGATGCGTGTACTTTTAGATACATATTTATGAATGAACCTGACTGAATTTATATCATATGATTTTGTAGTTTTAATAATTAAGTAAATAATAGTTAGCGGCTGCGTCGATATTTGAATAGTTATGAACCTGACATGAAGCTCGGTATTCAAGCATAGTAACCTAGAAATCAATTCTACAGATGGTTAATTCAGCTAATAATAAAAAAGTTTATATTAATATAACGAAGCACGACAGATATGAAAATAAAATAACACAATATTGAAAAACATTTTTCACGACCAGGTCCTCTAAAATTTGACGATCTCTTAAAATTTGCTATGCGACTTTGAACGTTTCAAGGTTTCTTAAATTCTTTTAATCCCAATATTCGAGGCTCGATAAAGTGAAGCGAAAAAGAAAAAAAAAAAAGAATTGATGAATCTAGCGATAAAAAAGGATCTTCCAGAGACGCTTGAGATCTTGCAATTTTTCTCTCACAGGATGATAGAAACATCTTTGAAAAAAAACAAACTAAAGACTGCCCGGAGTAAAGATTTCATTGGCTTGAAAATAAAACCAATTGCGGATTAGTCGTATGATTTCTTTTCCAAGTACCGACAATTTTTTTCATGGGGTTATTGGTTACACTCGTACTTACGTTGTGTCCGCACGTAGATCCGAAAATGAAATCAGAGTAACGAGCCTGCGAGCATTCGCTTCCTTCTTCGCTTTGCCGCTTTGTCGTGTTGTAGGGAACTGGCGTGAAAACCGAAAACGGGCAAGAAGGAAGAGAAAAAGCAGGGCCCTTCGAGCGAGGCGAACAAGACGGGGAAGGAAGTGGAAAGGAGGCCTTCCTGCCGGGGCAGCAAACAAGCAGCTGCTCGGATTTGAGCACGTGCTACCGCCGTGCTGCCACGATGAGCCACGTCTTAGATAGCCGAGGTTGGTAGATAGGTAGGTAGGTGTTATACACCGGCTCTGTGTGACTGAATACGATCCAGGTATCCGGCATCAGGCGAGTATTTTCGGTGCGTGTTCCGGTGTGATCTTTGCACGTGCTGCATTTCATTCCATTTCCTATTCAAATTCGGCCGTGAGAAGCCTTCCTGAAGTCTCTCATTCTTCCAACAACAATCGAATGATGCTCTCTCTTTCTCTCTCTCTCTCTGTCTCTCTTTTTCTCTGTTTCTCTCGAAGTGAACACGGAATCCCCAATTCGATAGTTTAATTTTCAATACTTGCAGAACCTGGTTCGATTCTGCGCCACGCAGATGCTTCGTAACAGATGTTGTTTTGTTCCGCCGAAACTGTTTTGGAAACTTCTGTAAACGAAAATTAGGCAAAAGGATGAATTCTGTTCTAGTTCACACTAGATAGAATCACGGCGACAAATTCTCGTCGAATTGATTTTCGTAAAGAGTGAAACATCGAGAAGTTCGAGCGAGCTGGAATTAAATTTACTTCGTCTAAAAACATCGAGGGATCGAGTCGAATGGATCTTTGGTCACATGGAATGCAAATTAATCGGTTTTTACAGTAAGTTCAGTTAACACAAGTCACGTTTTTTAGTTTTGCTCTTTTTAAAGAAAATCTGAGAAATTCGTCTCGCGTGTTAGTCGCGATTTAGATTCAGGAAAGAAACGAGGTGAGTCGATAGCACGTGCTACGATTTTGTTCTGCTCGCGTGGAAAACCGGCGGACAGAGAAGTTGATAGGTTGCTGGGTTGATCGGACGAAGGTGTTGTGCACCGACTCTTTGAATACGAGGTGTATACGAGCACAAGGTACCCCAGGAAAAGGGTACGATCGTGCATGCATGCGTGTCTCCCTTCGTGGCATGAAAACACCTACGCGAGTTTTCCCTTTTCGGGCTGTTAATTCAACGTGGCCTCTGATTTTGCAATTTTACACCGTGCTGACTTCTACGTGTATTTGCTTTACCTTGCACGTTAAATAAATGCATCTTACGATACACGCGAGTAATTAAGTAACAAAAATATCGAAAAACTCCAGCCCGCGAATGCACTTTAATTTGCAAACTCGATCGATCAACGAAAAAATTGGATTTTGTCGGAGTACTTGCACGCCGCGAGGGAGATAAATAAATGGAAAACAACGAAAGTAATTTAGCTACTGATTTCTTAAAACCACCGGCAGATAGCGGATCTAATTCGGCAGGCTAATTTTTCATTCGCCGGCCCGATAATTAAATCTTCAGTGAATTCGAAGGCGCCCTTTATCTGATCACGCATCCGCACGCATCCGCACGCATCCTGGCGTTATTAATTTAGTAGAAATGTGCAGGTGTGCTTCGGCAGAAACTCGGTTGACGACCGATCCTGCATCCCGTGGCGGGGCACGTGATGCAGAAGAATTTCATCCAGTATTTCAAACAGTTTTTAATTGCAAATGATCGATGAAATTGGAGAAGTTAATTACTGAAAACGCGCATTCTCGTCCGTATATACGTGATTAAGCCGATGTTATCGACGCAATTGGAGAAGTCAAGAACTCGCGTTACTACTAACGAATCTTTTTTTGCAAGCAATGATACAACGAGCCGAACGAACATCTACGAATCAAATTTTACAAATCTACGATCAACGGATTGTATACGATCTGTCGTAATTTGTCGATCGATCGATGACAGCTGGTTGCATTAATTACTGGCAAATACTTGGACGAGTCATTGTCGATGAATTACATTTCAGGAAACAACGTTTTCGATTGACGAACGATTGTTTCAGAGATGGGGCCGCGTTATTTAGAATATTGCAAACGATATTTATTGGCCGTCTACCTCTGGTACCTGATAATCGTGCGACACCTGTTACGACACAACACTTACTTAATTGGAGGCTACGAACAGCTGCCCACACGGCGAACCAATCACGGTTGTTCGCCTGAAATTCTTCTCTTTAGCCGCGACATCCCTGGCGAGCAGCACCTGTTCCAATTCGGAATACACCAACCGGAGGATCCTTGACCAGGATTTCAGCACGAAAGGAAAGTCCGCGCGCCGACTTTGTCGGATCCCGATTTATTCGATCGACAGCCCGTGATTTCGCCTCGCGTTAACGCAACCGTCAGGCCAATTAATTATTATTAAAACAATATGTTGGCCACGTACGAGTCGAAAGCTTCGAATCGCTACTCTGCCTGATAGACTTTTTATTGCATCATAAAATGTAGATTATTCTTTTCCATCTACGTACACGCTGTCGATCGAAAGTTTGCGATCACTGTGCGCGATAGAATTGAACCGATCGAGAATCAACGTTGTTTCCAATATCTTTCCAATCGATTTGTGTTATCAAAATTCTACCTTTCGATATCGGGGATTTCGTCTAGTTTTCAGGAAATTGAAGTAATTTGTGATACTGTGATAAATTACTGCTAACCTAAACCTAAATCTATCGAGAACAACGTTGTTTCTAATATTTTTCCAATCGATTTATGTTATCAAAATTCTATCTTTAGATATTGGGGATTTCTAAACCTAAACCTAAACTTAACCTAAATCTATCGAGAACAACGTTGTTTCCAATATCTTTCCAATCGATTTATGTTATCAAAATTCTACCTTTCGATATCGGGGATTTCGTCTAGTTTTCAGGAAATTGAAGTAATTTGTGATACTGTGATAAATTACTGCTAACCTAAACCTAAATCTATCGAGAACAACGTTGTTTCTAATATTTTTCCAATCGATTTATGTTATCAAAATTCTATCTTTAGATATTGGGGATTTCTATTGAACCTAAACCTAAACTTAACCTAAATCTATCGAGAACAACGTTGTTTCCAATATCTTTCCAATCGATTTATGTTATCAAAATTCTACCTTTAGATATCGGGGATTTCGTCTAGTTTTCAGGAAATTGAAGTAATTTGTGATACTGTGATAAATTACTGCTAACCTAAACCTGAACTTAACCTAAATCTATCGAGAACAACGTTGTTTCCAATATCTTTCCAATCGATTTATGTTATCAAAATTCTACCTTTCGATATCGGGGATTTCGTCTAGTTTTCAGGAAATTGAAGTAATTTGTGATACTGTGATAAATTACTGCTAACCTAAACCTGAACTTAACCTAAATCTATCGAGAACAACGTTGTTTCCAATATCTTTCCAATCGATTTGTGTTATCAAAATTCTACCTTTCGATATCGGGGATTTCGTCTAGTTTTCAGGAAATTGAAGTAATTCGTAACACTATGATAAATTACTGCTAACCTAAACCTGAACTTAACCTAAATCTATCGAGAACAACGTTGTTTCCAATATCTTTCCAATCGATTTGTGTTATCAAAATTCTACCTTTCGATATCGGGGATTTCGTCTAGTTTTCAGGAAATTGAAGTAATTCGTAACACTATGATAAATTACTGCTGGCCCTTAATAGTTTGGTTGAACAGAATTTATCACGCCAAGAAATTCGTCTTTTATCAAATTATTATTAACATCTAACAAACGCTGATCAACGATGAGACGACTTCTTCAAAGCGATTTGTTTTGTTGTTTTGTAGAAAAATTCTCGTTCCTCACTATTTGACTATTCGAAACGTATCTTCATCATCATTACAACGACGTCCTTCTCTACGATTGAAATTGAAAATTCTTCAAGGGATCGAGCAACGGAATACTTTCGAACGGCAGCGTACGCGTTGAAGTACATTTGAACACCAGCGTGCGCAATAAAGTTCTTAAATATAGAAGCGAAATCTGGCAGACCGGACTTGCCGATCGGGCAACCGCGATTACACTCGTTTGTTGCCCATAAGTTTCTACAAGCTTCTCGCGGCTTGGCGATATCTTGTTTCAATATTTTCACGAAATTCCCGTTATCGCGGCACTCGTCTACGACGAGTTTGTACGCAGCTGCCGAGGCTGAATCGCGACCCGGGACCGCTATCAATGCTCAAATATTCGTGTAGGCTGCAACAACTTCACTGTGTCTTCGTCACTTTACAGTGACAAACCGGGTGTAACGATGCTGCACGCGTAACTGACAGCAGCTGTCAGCTCGTAAGAGGACCACGCTGAAGAAATCTACACCGTATCATACTCAAATATGTATGCTGCGCGTATGACCACACTATGGCAGAATTCTTCTCTCTCTCTGCTGATGTTACCTCACCATGCTTAATGATGCGTGAGAGGCCCCTGGCGTATTACACCTGTCGGGCCACCTTTGCCAAAAATTGCTGAAATTCTGCAATGGGACACGAGCCGAGGACGAAAACCAGCTGGCGCCCAGCTAGCCAACTCGTTTCGCGAGTTTACGCGATTTCGTAATATGTTTTGTTTGCTCGAGCGAGAAGAAGTTGCGAGAGAGGGGCCTGTGTGTCACGCTACGCGAAGCAATTACCAAATTACCTGGACGGATCTCGGGCCATTGGGCAGCATCGATCACGCGCTTCTGATTCGATACTGATTAAGGAAAATGTGAAAGTTTCATGACGGTGTTTTATTATATAATTCCAGATACAACGATGTAAGATCGTCATTTTTCGTAGCAAATTGGCGTGTCGTTTGAAATATACAAATCCTTCTCTGAAAACTGAAGATTCTGATTTATCCTACCCACTTAGAGATATATATCATACATCTACAAGGACCTTTTTTTTCTCGTTATTTTCTAACTTTTATGCGTTCTGATTCTCGCTTGGTCGGTCTTCGTTTATTCGACATATATATATTTTCATACGAAGGAAGATCCGACAGACTACACGTGAACGACGTGTAATTAGATAAAAGAGACTAGAAAGAACGGAAACAGAGGAACAAAGCTCTAAAGAAGTGAGAAACACTACTAAGGAGGAAAAACTATATGGAAAAAGAAGAATTCGAAGGATCTTCAGTAACACGAGTCTCTGGCACTCGAGAAATTTCTCGGCCCGTATGTGCGTGTAAACACACGACTGGCTGATTCGCGAAACACGTGCCCGAGCACCGTTGCAATGGAATAGAACGAACGAAAGAAGAAGAGAAGACAGAGGCTGGCTGCAACCTGACGCAGCAGCGCCTGTCGTGGAAATTCGAGACAAAAATCATCTCGCGAATAAATACGATGCATCGATGAAACTCGACCGACGAACTCGCGCGCTCGAAGGAAAATGGTCAGATGGTTTCCTGCTGCGTCACTCGCTAGATGCATCGTTGCACAAACTCTCGTTGCTTTCGATCGTCGTCGATTTCGATTTGTTGCAGTGAATTTTAATTTTCTCTTTCCTCTCCACCCCCGTTTCTGGTCGTTTGAAACGCTCGAGGGAAATAACTAAAATAATTAAACGCTGAACAGCTGGTACCATATACTGGATATATGGATATATTCACTTCTACATTTACAGATATACACACATATATTCTACTTTTCCGATGATGTACATGTCACGAGTACATTCACCTCTGTACTCACATGTGTATATTTATTTGTTCTTATACTCACATACAAATAAATGTTCTACTTTATTCTTCAAATAAATATTTTATTTTACTCTAGAGAATATATTCATCTCTATAATATATTATATATTATGTCTCATATTATATTATATATTCATCTCTATAATACATTATATATTATACAATATCTCTATAACATAAATATATAATATTTTATTTTACTCTAAAGAATATATTCATCTCTATGATATATTATATATTATGTCTCATATTATATTATACATTCATCTCTATAATATATTATTTATTATATAATATCTCTATAATATATTATATATTATATAATATCTCTATAGCATATTATATAACATTTTATTCTACTATAAAGAATATATTCATCTCTATAATATATTATATATTATGTCTCATATTATATTATACATTAATCTCTATAATATATTATATATTATAATATTTCTATAATATATTATTTTTATCTAGAGAATATATAATATATATTATATATTATATAATATTTCTATAATATTTTATTTTACTTAGAGAAATATATTCATCTCTATAATATATTATATATTATGTCTCATATTATATTATACATTAATCTTTATAATATATTATAAATATTATATAATATCTCTATAATATATTATTTTATTCTAGAGAATATATAATATATATTATATATTATATAATATTTTTATAGTATTTTATTTTACTCTAGAGAACATATTCATCTCTATAATATATTATATATTATGTCTCATATCATATTATATATTCATCTCTACATTATATATTATATAATATCTCTATAATATTTTATTTTACTCTAGAGAATATATTCATCTGTATACTCACAGGTAAATGTATCAAAATTTTCGTTACCCTTTTACTTTCATACATATAGATAAAATACATAGTAAAGAACGAGTGAAAGCCATATCTTTTTATGTTTTTGATCCATTCGTTCATTTTCACATACGTTACGAGCTCGTCTCGATCGTCAATGAAATCAATGTCACCTAGATATCATCTTGGCTCTCTAAATTCCTACACAGGTAATTTATGTATCGTAAAAAGCTCGTACGAGAATCACGTAGCGCCCGCAATGGCACCATAAGGCCTCCGTAAAAAGTGGCAGCCTGTAATTGCTTTCGAATTCGTAGCCACGACAGAAGGTGAAGCGAATGCGCGAGTCGAATGGCGGCCGAGGTGAATCAGAGGTAAAGGATCTCTATCGTGGAAACTGAACTAAGACACGTGTCGTCTAACTAAAAAGAAGCACAGATGCTGACGCAGCTTTCTCTTCCCGTCCTTTTTTTTTCTTCTTTTTTTTTTTTTTCAATCGAGCAGAAAAGGGAAAATCTTGGCACGCGCGCGAGGAACAGAGAAAGAGAGAGAGAGAGAGATCGTGATCCGGCTTAACCTGGTCCGCTTGGAATATGGTCGAATGGAACATTGGTCGCGGATCGGTGGCTGGAAGGAAGCAGTGGCACGTGCCACGTTACAAAGAAAAACAGCGTCCTGTCGAACGCAGCATCCGCCAAGGTCGGTGCCATCTGTTGCTGCTACTCACGGCCTGGAAACTGAGACCGCTGGCCCACATCGGACGAATTCTTTTCCGGCATTTTACCCGAAGCTGGAGCTGCCTCTCGTCGTCTTCTTGGCTGCTCGCGTGCCAACCTTCATCCACCATCAGCCATCACGTGGACATTATTGTACACGATGGTTTAACGTTACCGAGAGCATTTCGAGAATGCCGCGAGACGCGACACGAAGAGCCTCCTCCAGCTTCGACCAGCTGTTGCGCACGCAGCTCGATTTTTCGACCGATCTCGTCGCGTAGGAGGAACAAGCGACAAGCCAATTTTCCAGTCGATCTTTCGGTATTCTCCTACATTTATATTTTAGTCAAAGCGAAAGTTTCGTTTCGTTGTAGAATGAAATCACGCTTGTCATCCTCCGACTACGGCGGTGCTAACGCGTGTTAGGTTAACAAGCGTTGTCGAAACGAGATCAGCAAAGAACGGTGTAGACCAGAGATTTTGTACGGCACCCAAAAAATTATATTAAAAGAAAGAAACTATGTAATGAAATTTAACTTTATGCGACAAACTTTTCTTCAAAATCTTGTATTTTTTTTAAATTTCTAACTAACGTAGATTTTAATTCGAACGATTTTATTTCGAAAATCTGTCGAAATCTGCCGTCAGCTTGGCCTTGCGTTCATTAATATATTTCATACGCAAAGATTCAAATTTATTATAACATTAACTTTCATATTTTGTACTGTTTCTTTATATTTCAATAAATATAATCACATGAACTTATAATCGTGCAATATGATTATTTATATGTATGATAAATATTGGCCATAGATACTGGGAAGAAAATTGAAATAAATTTTTATCTAAATTTCGAATTAACGTAGCACTGAAACCCTTCGCAGATTTTGCGAACTTTCTTATTTTATTTCGAAAATCTGTCGAAATCTGTCATCAACTTGGCCTTGCGTTCGTCGACATATTTCATACGCAAAGATTCAAATTTATTATAACATTAACTTTCATATTTTAATTTTGTATTGTTTCTTTATCTATTTCAATAAATAGAATCACGTGAACTCATAATCGTGCAATATGTTTATTTATATATAAATATTGGCCATAGATACTGGGAAGAAAATTGAAATAAATTTTTATCTAAATTTCGAATTAACGTAGCACTAAAACCCTTCGCAGATTTTGCGAACTTTCTTATTTTATTTCGAAAATCTGTCGAAATCTGTCATCAACTTGGCCTTGCGTTCATCGACATATTTCATACGCAAAGATTCAAATTTATTATAACATTAACTTTCATATTTTAATTTTGTATTGTTTCTTTATCTATTTCAATAAATAGAATCACGTGAACTCATAATCGTGCAATATGTTTATTTATATATAAATATTGGCCATAGATACTGGGAAGAAAATCGAAATAAATTTTTATCTAAATTTCGCACGCAGATCAAATCTTATTCGCCATCTCTGGTATACAGGCGAATGTCCGAGACGAGAGATCGTATCATTTAATCATTGCAGAAAATGCGAAGAAGCGCAAGATGGCCGTACGATTTCACGAGCAATAGACGAACGGGCGGAAAACCGCAAGAACGACGGGATATCGATCCGGGGGGTAATCGAAAACGTACAATATTCGATACCAGGGGATCGTTGTATCATCGGGTTATATTCTGGCCAGGCACGAGCGCCCCTCGAATTAAGAATCGATCGATTCCGTCTTATTTTACAATCGCGGTCGTTTACTCGAATTTACCGGGCGTCGAAAGCGTGTCGCGTTTCCCCGCCAAGTTTTGCTGAATGAGCCGAGCGTTATCAATGGGGAAAGTGGAGATCTTTAAACTGGTATTGAAATAACGCGCATTTTGAAAACACGATCCTGACGTTTACGTTGTTGTAAACGAAGAACTCGAAGAGCTCGAAGGAAGCTCTCGTCGATCAACGTCGATCGATCGAGAAACACCGAGACGATATTACAAATACTATTTCTCCGATGAGAAATCAGAGTTTCCGAATCGTCAGTGTCAAGTAACATTTAACACGATAGTTGAAGAGATTATTGACTATCAAACAGTCGCATTCGTTCGCAGAATACAAACGTGGAATCGTGAAAAATGTAGCTCACGAATAAGTGGATTTTCATTGGGGATAAGATCGAGTAATACTCGCGTCAAGTTGAAACACCTTCGATGTTCTTTCCGTTGAGCCCCGATCGTCGATCCAACGGATTTCTTCCCGGCACACCGTGAAAAATGGCGGTCGTTTGGGAAAATTTATAGACGAAAGACTGCTGGAAAGTCTCTTCCGTTGAAGAAACCACCGTCTGTCCAACCACCTTTGCCCAAGGCAGTGAAAAATGAACGCTACACACGGCTACACACGTGTTCATTCAACACACATCTCGCAGGGCACGCAGCATCTGCGAAAACTGTACGCTTCTCGCGGGGGAGAGACGGAGAACTACTTGCCTCGGGAAAAGCGAAAAGAAAAGGGAATTTAGACGCGTGGTGGTAGGTGGTAGGTGAAAAAGAAAAAGAAAAAAAAGGAAGACGAAGGAACTCGGTTGAAACTGACTGGCGCTGGTTGTTAGAAGATGGCCTGTTGCCTGCGAGTCGGTGGTTCTCTTGTACTCCTGGGAAATAGCGGCAGATGTTTCGACTCGGTTGGCGCGTGCCCGCTGCCACTTGGCTGCGAAGAAGACGCGCTACCATCTGCCCCTTCTTCGTCTTCCCCTTCGACCTCATCCTCCTTCTTCTTTACCTTGTTTCTCCTTCCTCTACTCTGCGAGAGTAGAGTACGTCACCGTCATCTTCTCTGCATACGCACGTATACGTGCGCGGCTGCACTTATATTATCTGTCTGCCAACTAGATTTCCTACTTTCCTTTCTTTTTTTCTTTCTCTTCGCTCCGTTCTACGCAGAAGGCGACGAGATAAGCAGTTCTAGCAGAACCAGTGGATTTAAGTGGTGTTCGATACTGTGGCAATTCGGTGATATATTATAATGCTGCGAAGCAGTTGATAAAGAGAAATTAAGAATGGCTTTGGAGAGACGAGGTTGTAGATTTGTTCGAAGACGATCGTTTCAACAGATTTTTAATATACTAATTATTAAAAATCTTATTAGAGTTAAATATACTAGTTGGAAAGTTTTTGATGAAAAGTCGTACGAAGTTTAATAACTTCAACTTCTATAAATGACGTCTATGAAATATGAATGAACAATTTTCAGATTGAGAACAATTTACAAATTCAGTTGTTACGTTCTGCAAGATTATTCGATGCCGAGGGAAATTGTTGCTCAATAATACTTTCTGCTAGAGGAAGATAATTCCAACAGATTTAATTAAATATACCAGTTGGAAAATTTCAACAAATTTTTATCGTTTCTGATGGAAAGTCGTACGAAGCATAATTTCAACTTATATAAATGACGTCTATGAAATATGAATGAACAATTTCAGATTGAGAACAATTTACAAATTCAGTTGTTGTATTATCGCAAGATTATTCAAAATTGTTGCTCAGTGATAACTTTCAATTTATGTACGAAGCAACAGATGCACACGAAATCGGTAAGAGATCCTCAACGACGAATAACCTCTTTATTTAGTAAAATTTCCGACCTGCGATCCTTCTTCAGTTCTGACACACACCGGTCATTCCTTCCACGATTTTCCATTCTTCACGTTTTCCTCCTTCGCAGATGCAGTTTTTCCATTATGTTAGCCGGTCTCGTGCCACCAGTCACTTCCCTCCCCTCCCCCTTATGTCGACTTTCGATTCTCGATCTTCGCAGATGCGCACGTGCTCGGTGCCACCTCCCCGGTGGTTTTCTCTTCCTTCTCGATGAACCTTTGTATCTTGCGAGAAGGAAATCCGTCGCGAACTTAAGCTCGTCATGCACGACGTGGCCCCATTGTGAACCGGTACAATGATCCAACGGGGGCCATCTCCAATTCGAAAGTCCCCGAGTAAAGATGGGGAGTAAAGATGTCTCTTTTTGTTCTTCTTCTTCTTCTTCTTCTTCTTCTTTTTTTTTTTTTTTTAATATACACGTTGCACGAAAGACAGCTTTACGTCAGTGGGGGGCACGTGCCTTTGCTCACATTTACAAAGAAGTATTTTAAATATTCGAGGCATTTCTTTTCTCCTTTCTTTTTTTCTTTCGAAGGAAAATCTAAGAGAAAATATTTCAGAACGGAGAGAACTTTCGAAATTCATAAAATTTAATATTAAATTTGAAAAAGATTTGAAGAAGAAGCCTGGAAGAAGGGAGAATTTTGAAAGTTAGTCGATTGAAAAAAGATGCACAATAATGATGAATTCTTCTCGGCGAGGAGAAATTTATGAACACACACAAGTGACGAAATCTGTTCATCTGCGAAGACCCTCGGATAAACGTCAATAAGACGAAGAGATGAATTTTACGTTTGCGAAATTTATTAGACGTGTGTATGGAGACATTCTGCGATGAATGCCGGGCTGAATTCTTCGTCTCTCTTGCGAGAAACTCGTGCGAGAAGGAAAGAGAAAAGTGGGAGAGGAGAGGGTCTTCCTGGTGGTGCGGGCTTGATCGTGCCAGATGTATAGTGAAGGTAAGGAGGAACTCGGATTTCCGATCGAGATTCCTCCCTTAATGTGGCCTCCCTTTCCTACCTTGATTGGCCCCGAAAGATTTTATTACCACTATGAAATCGAGCTACCGCAAAATCGCGCCGATCGAATTCTCCCCTATCCTAAAGGATTCCGAGAAATCGATTAAATCACCTTGCTACCAAACGTTGAAGTACAAACGAAATAAAAATGTTGTATAGTGTTATACCAATTCGGTTTCCATTTCCAATCGGTAAATCATACGGCTATAAATCATACGAGATCGCATAATATTTAATACGATGTTATTACGATGTGTCAGCTGTGTTCCGTTTTATAATCGGATCGTTTGAAAAATGAAATTTTCTATAACACGGTGACCAACAAAACTATTCGAATAATGGAAATCATTTGGGGAAGAAATTGGTGTTTTACAATTATATGTTATAAAATGTATATCGAAAGATCGTGTATTTATTGGTGTATAAATTTGCATAGAATTATCATGGAAGAATTTATGATATTCCTAATATTACTGATCAGTGAATGTTCTTTTACTCGCTATCTACGATTCACTCGAGTTTTCTAATAAAAATATTCCTTCTGTTAGAATTCTAGAATTTCATGATTCAATATTATTGTTCCAATTTATTTTCTCAGAGAGAGAGAGAGAGAGAAATTCGTAGGACGCAACGATTTAAGAAATTCATCGAGAGAATCTTGAAAGCCATTATCCGCGATCGTCAGGAGCTAAAAAAGCATTATACACGCAGGTGTCACCCTGGTGGTATGAAATCAAGCGAGAAAGGTGTCCGCGGGATCGTAGGGCTCGCTAATCTCTCGACGTTGAAAGCTGCACAGAGGAATCTTTCACCCTCTCTCTCTTTTTCTCTCTCCTTTCTCCGGTGCACACTGCATCTGGCAAGGCACCGGCAGTCCAAACATGCTTTTGTCGTGAGTACCTATCCTACTGTAAGTAAATGCCCCATACCTGCCAACGCAGCCGGCTGCATCGTATAACATTCGTCTACTCGCGAGAGAGGCTCCTCGTGATCTGGATCACTCAGAAATCACTTCGTTCGCGCAGAACTTTCACCAGGATGAACACTGAACACTGTCGATAGATCAGATCCTTGATCGACAATGCCTCGAGCAAGAATACTTATTGCTTTTGGAACATGGCTCTCGATGATGGAGGATTTATAAGAGACAATCTGAGAGGAATTATAAAAAGTTACAGTTAAATTCTAGAATCAATCTGAGTCTGAAGCAGCTTGTATGAATATTGTTAGAAATATGAATGTGTATTGAAAAAGAAATTAACAATTCGTTTCGCGAATAATATTTCGTCATATCTAGTTAAGAATAAAAGAAACTTGATGGGAATATTAAATCGTGTTAGAGAGTCAATGTCTTCCTCGAGCAAGAATACTTATTACTTTTGGAAAATGGAGGATTTATGAGAGACATGGACCTGAGAAGAATTAGGTTTAATTTTGAACTTTCAATCAGTGATTCAAATGAATATCGTATCGTTGAAAAATCCAGACGTTGCAGCAAAGTTATAGTTAAATTCTAGAATCGATCTGTCTTAGATTGATTCTAGAATATGTCTTAGATTATTGTCTTAAAAAAGAAATTAACAATTCGCTTCGCGAGTAATATTTCGTCATATCTAGTTAAGAATAAAAGAAACTTGATGGGAATATTAAATCGTGTTAGAGAGTCAATGTCTTCCTCGAGCAAGAATACATATTACTTTTGGAAAATGGAGGATTTATGAGAGACATGGACCTGAGAAGAATTAGGTTTAATTTTGAACTTTCAATCAGTGATTCAAATGAATATCGTATCGTTGAAAAATCCAGACGTTGCAGTAAAGTTATAGTTAAATTCTAGAATCAATCTGTCTTAGATTGATTCTAGAATATGTCTTAGATTATTGTCTTAAAAAAGAAATTAACAATTCGCTTCGCGAATAATATTTCGTCATATCTAGTTAAGAATAAAAGAAACTTGATGAGAATATTAAATCGTGTCACAGAGCCAATTGTTAACATTCCATTTATAAATTAATAAATTTTTCAGTAAATTTACTAGCAATAGTAACTAGTAAATTTACTAGTAATTTAGAAAGTAAATTTTTCAGTTAATTTACATCGCCGATATCATTTTCTAACGTGAAAATGAATTCCGTTCGTTTGCTTGAAGCATGATGATAAATATAATGAAATATTTGTCTTCGCGATATATTATTAGATACAATACAGACGTATCATCGATAGAGAACTTGAAAACACCAAATTACAAGAATGTCGAATGAATGATGTTCCACGAGGCAACTAATTATTAGAAAACGAAAAATTCAGCACATTATTGAGAATGACAAGTAAACTGTACATCAATTATCGAGATTCAGCGTTCCTCAGACTGTAAAGATTTCAACCTTGAATAATAATGGATAGAAATTAAGAGAAAACGAGAAATCCGATGTTGAATGAAGACGCAGACGCAGTGAACAGTGATCGTCTGGCAGTTATGTGCAAAGCTTTTCGTTACACAATAATGTCAATCGAACGATCGAATGTTGATCACTGTTGAAATTATGGAGTGGTTCTTCGCAGGTAGATAGAACGTGTCTAACGAGCGGTCATTAAGCGCTATCTTTAAAATCATCTACGACCACAGATTGCTTCATCACTGGATATAATCTTAATCAACAGCAATTTCCACTCCCTTTTGCGTTGCGCTTTTCTGGCGAGGGAAGAATAGGGGGCGCCACGCCATTAACGACCTTCAAACGCAACAAATTACCCTTGCACGTCGCGCATCAACCTACACCCTTTCTTCGTTCGAACGGCCATAATTCTCGCCGCGAAAGAACAATTTTAATCATTGAATTTACACCGCGATTTTCAACTCGCGATGGGCAAACTTTCTTTTAGTTAGCGATCAAACAATAATTTCTCGAGGATTACTGCCGGGAGTTCGAATTATTTTAATTTTATAAAAATGAATGCCTACTTGATATCGTGATATAGAGAGTGTACTATTCTAGCTAATCAATAAACAATTTGTGTTACATTTTTCTGTAATCTGTAAAGTTGGAAATTTGAAAAGTAATTCAGTGACTTACTTTTTGCAATAATTCAATCGAAATCCATTTGTTGCACGAAGATTTTCCGACCTCGCGCTCTTTTCTTTCGCAACAGAGTTATAACTTTTTAGTATGCTTTCGCTCGTGTGTGAAACTTCGAATTTCAACGAGAATATAAAAATTCAGCTACGTCGAACAGAGATAGATGTTTCATCGTGCTTTCAAGCACGAATAGAAGCAAAGTCCTTCTTCGATCGTACGAGACTCGCTGACAAATTGATTTCTTAATTGATCCACGGCATGAAGCCTACATCAGCTGTCAGACGAAAACCAGCAGGTTGCCGCAACAAGACGAACGTGAATGGAGAATGCAGAAAAAAACCACTGGATCTCCACTGGAGAGGCCGAGGTTCCGCCGGTTTTGGAAAATCGTCTTTAGAAATTCGATTAGAAGCAACGCCTGTCGCGTTAACGGTGCTGGCAATTGTCGCAAGCTGAATTTCACGCGTAGTAAACAGAATAAGAATATCACATTATTTTAAAATTAGATTGAAAAATCCGACTGACACAAAAAATTGATAAAAAGAAAAGAATAGAATTCTACTAGAGCGTACAGAGTGTACAGAGTTCTGTATAATCCAATTCGAATGGAGAAATGATTTGATCGATAAAAGTTCCATTGGAATATTGAAACTTCTAAAACTAAATCGTCCGTAAGTATAAATTATCGACGTCAGTTGCCCGCGAAATATAAAATTCAATTACGAATTGGCAGACAAACATGATAGACAAACATTCTTTCATTCGCTAAAGAATGACATTTACTCACGAAGGAACTAATAACAACACCCAGATTTTCCATTTTCTCTTCTTTTCTTTTCTTTTTTTGTACCTTTTTTGCAACTGACTATTTTTTCCCGTATTCTCCAATAGGCAGGCGCGCAGTAACAGAGAGTTTTTTTTTTTTTCTATCATTTCCTTTGCAGCCTGGAGGAAACCCTCGTCGAAGACACCCTCGGCAGCTGTTCGCCCTCGGCGCGGAAGTGATCCCTGGAGCTATCGGCTTCTCCGGCGTTGAAAAAACGGAAAGGGAGGCCAGCGAAAAAAGCGTTCAGAAAAAAAAAAAAAAAAAGAAAAGAACAATTGATTTCACGTCGACCGATGAAAATCCGGCCGTAGTATACACTTTCACGTAAGCTTTAAAACCGATTAACCAGCTAACCAAATCAATCCGAGGATTCATTTCCCCCCACGTTGCGTTCCATTTTTATTCGTTCGGTGACTTTCTGAACTATTAATCTACACGGATTTTAACTACAGGGATTTTCGTGAATCTGCCACTTCCTTGACGTACGATGATGTGATTCGTCTTTGACGAATTTATCAAATGTAATCAAGGTTATTACGCTCGTTGGTACATGTTCCGTGTTCATCAATTTTGTCTCTTTAACGGTTTTTTTATAAAAATTTATACAATATTATATTATTATACACGTAGTATCGAAATTATTGTATGTAGTTATATTTTTAGTTATTTTGACTTTTAATAGATGGCCTGTTTTTCTGAACGAAAAAAGTATGAACGCGATGTGAGAAGCACAGATCGTTGGCGTTGAGCGATTTTCTTTTTTTAAAAAAAAAGAGGAAAGTCGCGCGAATGAAAACAGAGTCGAAAAGAGTGACAATTCGTGTTGTATAAAAATTAATTGTGTCGTTTAAGTTTATTCGAATTATTGTCGTCTATCTTGTATTTATTATTATTTGTTGTTTTGTTTCCGTTTTCTTTGTTATTCAATATAATAAATCATTTAAATTACATCCCTACGTATATTTGTATTGCAAATAAAAATTTAAGAGAATCAAGTGTCTTTGACTTTTGATTATAATAAGACGATGGAAAACTTAGCGTATGTACGATTTAGAAAAATAATTATCTCTTTGTTCTCGAAAATTTTCATGTATCTCTGACGCACAAAGAATTCATGCCTGTTTAGTTATTTTCTATGAAACATACGTCGGAATACCTGAAATACCGCAAGAAATCTTGAGAGATAATACATTCTCCAGATTATTCGCATGAAATTCTCCGCCCTTCGTTACACTGTCAATGAATCAACTGCGCGTACGTTTGTATACTCGCGCTGAATTTGCAATTGTCAAATTACTTGAAATGTAATTTTTAAGTACAAGGTTGTGTGTGCAACTCGAACATGTAAGTGACGGTGAACGTGTTTTAAAAGAAAGGGGGAAGAAACCGTGACGTCAATGGAGAACGTGGAAAAACGAGATCGTAAAGGAAGGTAACGATGCCCCGGAGGGAAGTTATGCCAACGTCGCCATCATCAGTCAAATTCGATCACAAGAAACACGTGTGTCCAGTCACCTGTCACACGAGCTGTCTCGTACGAAGCGTGCAATTTAACTCAAATGACCGATAATCGGCGTAGAGCGAGCGAGAGAGAGAGAGAGAGAGAGAGAGAGAAAGCTACTTTTTCTCAAAATGATGGCGCAGAAATGGCAGACGCTCTTAACAATAATCTATCGTCTTCTTCGACAAACAGAGCGATTTTACGCTATTTGGACGGATAATTATAGATTAAATCCCTAGTCGAACGTAATTACTAGACTAGGGGAAATTTATGGGTACCTATAACCTAATCTATAAAAATGGTAACACATTGTCACGCTGTGTCGATAAATAATTTCTTTACATTGTTATCTATCAATCTGTCGATGAATAAAATTTTGGATACATTTAATGTAATTGATCGAATTGATATACGAGTAATATTTTTAATTAACATAGTCATTTTATTTTATGTTTATTTTTAAGATATAATCTGAGCAACCCAATGATATCCGAGCGTGTATTAAACAGCGAGAAATTGAAGAACGCAAATTTACGCGGAATGCACGTCGTATGAAAATTTACGCAAGACATCCAAAGTATAGCTCTTTTTATAGTATAATTTTCTGTTTGTTCATAAACCGTTATATTTTTGTGGTTGCCTTATCAGAAATCAGAATTTGCGCGAAAATCGAGTAAACTGTACGATGAATAAAAGATAGAATATTATATTCCACGTGTTACGTTATATTACATATTTACAGAATATTACATAGAATTTAATTTATATAAAATAGTAGAAAAAACTATGTTTATAAATTGTGTGAAAGTCAAAAGAAAAAAAAGAAAGAAAAAAACGAAGCGAAAATTGATTAATAATTGAGTCTTCCAGAAGCCACGCCAAACTTCATCAATTTCACCTAATTTATTAATTTCTTAATTTCATCTCACGAACAGGCAGTTAATATTCGGTTCACGGGTAACTCGTCTGCTTTCATCAAATTTGTCCGTTGCGTGTGTATAACATGAAAATCCAAAAGATGAGAACTTAACAACGCCGTTTGTAATCGTCATCACGTTTTTCACAGGATATTAAAAGAAACGAACTATATATTTATAAAGCTCGCGTATAGCGCGATAAAAGAAAAAAGAAAAAAGAAACGAGCAAAAATGAAGCAGACAATCGGTCGATAATTAAAGCTTTCCAGAAGCCATTGGAAACTTCATCGGAACTTCTTCTCACCGTATTCGCCGATTTCACAATTCCATCGCGTAAAACAGGCAATTAGTATTCGGCTCGCATGAGAATTTGCTTTCATCAGGTTCGTCCAATCGTCGGCCTGAAAGGTACACGGCGTTGAAATTCTAAGATGAGAACCGAAAGAAACTATTTGTAATCGCCGTCACGTTCCCGTTGCCATTCAATTTTACTCGAGTCGATTAACGGTGGCGCGCGGATGGCTCAATTACTCTCGTCCCTCGGTAATAAAATTTATACTTTTCGAAGTATAAAGTTATCCACGTTAAAAAAAAAAAGAAAAAAGAGAGAGAGAGAGAGAGAGAACAACGACGCCAGGTTACTCGGAAATTGATGAAATGTTTCTTCCTTTTTCACGAAGCAACAAGATAATTATGCGCGGAAAATAATAATGGGGAAACGATACGGCAGAGAATGATCTCTGGCAGAGAAATGAAGCATTCGTTAAAGCGAACGAAATGGCGGAGAGTTAGATGTTGGATCGGTAGAAATTGAAGCACGTGCACGTTGTACGTGTAGTATATACTGCGAGACAGACACAAGATCGAAACTTTACCGCCGCATAATTAACTTTCGTTGGTCCAAGTGAAAGGCTGGTATTATTCGGTAATAAACATCGGATATTGCAATAACACGATAACTGAGTCAATGATGCTCCAGTTTCTTCGTTCGTTCTACAATACGTGTTGTTATGTCGTATTTTTAAAGGAGAGAGAGAGAGAGAGAGATCGTTCATCAACGCGAAGAAATTTCAATATTTTAATCGAACTATTAATTAAGTTAATTAATTGAGAATCGTCGTTGCAAGGTGTAAAGTATCATTGCCATTTCTCTCGCAAAAACGACGTCCTTCTTTTTATGATATTATCGCGCAATATGTCGGGTATACATTGTCAAAATATAATTCACCGAGGAACGACGGTGCCTGAATCATTGGAGTTGCGAGAGAAATTGGAAAAGCTTGAACTTCAAGAGTAGACGGCAACTTCTTTTCGTTTGTTGGAATAATTAAACGCGGCGAATAATTGGACGAAGACTTTTCAGACCTTGAGGATGACAAATTTTTTCAGTTTTCGATGTTGAAGAATGAAAAACCCCACGAGGTAACAATTCTCAAAGATCCGCGAGCTGCGGATAATCCTTTTCAGCCTTCAATTACGAAAGTCGAAGGCAGTTGACATTGTGGCCCGTCTTGATGAATACCATCTTCCGTGTCTTTTCCATTGTTCGCGTTCCATAAACACCGTTAACAGTCTTCCAGGATCTTTTCATCGCGCGATTTCCTGCTTCCCCATCCATGTACGATTCACCCCTCCTGTGGATCGTCTTCCTTACGCAAACGATCCGGTGAAATTTTGCAACGGTCGTTTTTCTGATAGAGAACAGGACTGGGTCAACGGAAACGAGCTGCGCAGTCCAGGTATGGGCAGGTGTCGATGGAACGATGTGACTTAGAGAAAGAAACAGAACTAGAGAGGATTTTCCCTTGCTTGTGAATCGCAATGTTAGGGGAGGGAGAAATGCTATTAATTGGAATAATACGGTGAAACGATGGATAAGGGAAATAGAAATTGTTCGCGCTCGGAACGTCGGAAAGACGAATAGCGAATGAAGAAAGAAAGAAGCAACGTTCGAGAATTGCAATTTTCTTTTTAAGTAAAAGAAAAATATCAACTGTGCGTGATTCAAAAATATCAGTGGCCGTACGTATTTCATAATTATGATACTGTGATACATAGAGAATATTTGGAGACCAAAACGAAGCAAGTAACAAGTTGAATCTTTAATCTTTGGTTAGAGAACGATAATTCTAACAGTAATTTACAGAAGTGAAATTGGTCCGAGAAATTAGAAACCTGTAGTTTTTTCAAAATAAAAATCACCACCAATCCTTTACAGAAAGTCACGCGGTTAATACAGTAAAATACCAAGAGTACAATTTCCCCGTAGTTTCTTGAAATAAGAATATTGAAAAATTCGAAACAAAAAAAAAAAAGAGAGAACAAACAAACCTTCGACGCATCGAGTAAGAAAAAATTATTACAACTCCAAGAACTGTGAACCGTATGAAAGATTGCACTTTTCCAAATAGCTCTCACATAGCAACTCTTACACGATCACAATAATGGTTGAGAAATATACGAAGAAAAGAAAAAAAATGGCTGCAAATTTCTCGGCGTACCCTTCGAAAAACGTGTTCATTCTGAACGCAAATCGATTCGAAACATCGTCCCGTTGCTTCAGGGCTGTTGGCGAACGACGGTTGCCAACGCTGTCAGCGCCGATGACGAAGAAGAAGAAGAAGAAGAAGAAGATCAGGGGAAGACAAGAGGTCTACGAGCCCAGGCAGTGATTCAAAAGATTCGCCGTAGTTTTTGGGGTGTCTCGCAGCTGTTCCTCGCCCTCTACACCCCCTGACTTACTCCCCGGCCATCTTCATTCTTATCTGGCGGAATAACTCGTGCAGAAGCACGAAATTCCCTTCGATCTTGGTACTCGATCAAAGTGCCAAGCAGTGGAAGCGTAGACCTAATCCTTTTTCGTACTCTCTCATCCGTTCGTCGTTCTTCAGAACCGATATCGAGATACGTCTTTCTTTTTCTTTTTTTTTTCTAGAATTTTCAACGTGGTTGAAGGATATTATTTACGACAGTGGATGACTGAACTTTCAAGAAGGGGGTAGGTTAAGGTTACCGAGGGTCGTGGAGAGAAGTAAAATGGATCGCCGCGGCGAATGCTAGGAGGATATTTAGGCGTGATATAGGCGGGAATTTTAGATCGAGAGTTATGTGTCTGGAGAACAGAAACAGGCTGAGAAAGTAAATTTGTAAATTTGCATTCGAGGCGACGTTCGAGAAATTTTTCTATACTTTGGAATTCCGAAGTAATCTGCAAGTTGGAAAATTTGGCGATTGGAAAATTTTCTTCCGTTATATCGACATGTTTCGAGATTAATTGCATCGTTGAACGTCAATTAAAATACTTTAAATATATAATAGTCGCGATCGATGTTCAGTAATGTAACTAATTTTGAAATATGTCAATAAAAGAAAATTCGTTATGGTAACAAAGTATTTTTTTATATTTTTTATCCTATTTTAAGTTGTTTAATATTTCTATTACAGTGCATTTTTCTCTGATATCATATGACAAATAATGATTGCTTTTTTAATAACGAGTATATTATTCTTCTAATTCAAAATTACCAAACATTATAGAACAAATGTTTCAATAACATTAATTTTTTTCTTTTTAAAAAAATTCCATGATAAATAGAATTTGACACGTGAAAATTGATGGATTTATTTGCTTAAAAAAATTTAATTTACACATAATCAGTCGATAATTGTATCTCATTTTCTTCGTTTAAAAGAGTGGAAGAAAATGGAAAAACGAGAGTGTAAATTGCTTTCGAAGAATCTCGAAATTAAAAGAAGTAAAATAACGCGTTTTAAAAAATTGAACAAAATTCGCAGATTAGAAACCACCTCGAAAGCGAATCTTCTCGTATTTCTTTGAAAAAATACAAACAGTATCACGGACACGGCGAATTGAAAAGTCAGAAACTACAATTTATTGCAATTACATTAATTACAAACAGAAGGAAAACTTGTTCACTAAAACAAGATAGAGACTCGACGAAGAATTCGCAATCTAAATCTCGAAGCTTAGCACTGCAAACTGAAGCTTTGAATTTGAAGAAAAATTCACTTGAGAAGAACAAATGATACAACGATGTAAGATTGAATGAAAAAAAAAAAAAAATTCATTCAGAGGAGAAGCAAGAAGATGGTGAAGGCCTTCTGGTTGGCCTAAAAGGGTGGAAAGCTCGCCGGACAGAAAGGAGTCAGTCGTGAAGCGAGAGTAAAACGAAAGCCAGTGAAAGAAACGAGTCGACCGGCTGGCGAACTATTCGATTGCTGTCTCGATCGAAGCCAGCAATCTGTCGTCTTTACGCCCTAATCCTCTTTGGAATCTTTGCCGAATCCTTTGCCAAATCTCTTCACGACGTTCCGACCATTTTTTTTTTCCCCCTCCTTCACCCTTTCAGCTTCCTCTTGCATAACGCTTAAAAAAGAAGGTCGTAGATACGAGCTGTTTTTTTTCCCTTTTGGGGGATGGAATCTCACGAATCCAGTGAAAAATTCGAAACGAACTGAATAATAATATTCGTAACGATATTAAAAAAGATATATATATATATATATATTGTTCAAGTATTTCATCTGTTTGAGAAAGGGATGAAATAATTTTTAGATTTTTGTGTTAATCGCGATGACAATATAAATGGATTCACTTCGAACAACCAGTTGGTTCATTGCTTCAATGCGACTTGTTAACGTGACATCGGTCAAGATGTTTCTCGTCTTTAAACATAAAAACATGTACGGAACTCAGACCAATGACAACGCTCCTAATTTCAGATTCTTTCTAAAGTAAACTCGACATACTAATAAAACGTACTAATAAAAGAAATATTTAAAAGTTAGTTGCCTGAAGACGACGGTTGTCGCATTAAATAAATAATCGTGCGGTAGAGAAGAAAGAAGGAAAGGCGAATAAAATAAAGAAAGATTTATTTTTAAACAACCCACGTCGTACGGCGAGTGACAAATCACCTTAAGCTCGACAAATTTCTTTCACCCCTTTGCCGGGTAGCGGGACCACTCCTCCGAAGAAGCACAGCATGCGGCGAGGAGGTAAGGAAAAAAGGGAGAGAAGAAAAAAAAAAAGACGAGAAAAATAGGGACTAGGGAAGAAACTTTAGAAATCTCACGTGATGGGCAAGAGGCAGAGGAGGGTTGAACAACCCCCGTACGGACCTTCTTTATTAAGCTCCGGAGACTTATTCTCAGTGCCAGACGGCGTGCTGTAAAAAAAAAAAAAAAAGGGCGGGGAAGAGGTCCTGGCAACCCTTTCGCCAGGAAGACTCCCAGTCCTCGCATAGTTTACGGCCTTTCCACTTTCGTTTTCCTGCTTCTATATCCGTCTGGCGGGAACGCTTCCAAGGAATCCGTGAGTCGACTGGAACTCTCGCAATTGCCCGCTAAATGGATTGAAATCGTTGACCTTGCTGGGCGAGGCTCCTCCCTAGACAACGCCTGAAAAAAAAAAAAAAAAGGTTATATATGGCTTTTGCGTGCGTGAAACGGCGACTGGAAAAAGAGAAAAGCAAGAAATGTGTATAAAATTCTTAAATTCTTGTCGTGGAAATTTTCCTTTCTTCTCTTCCGTTCTTTCTTTTTAATTTAAAAGAATTTCTATCTTTCACTTTCTTGATTCTTTTCGTTTTCCTTTTCTCTCGCTACTCTCGCAGCTATTAATACTCGCAGTTTCTCGCAAATTTCTCGTGCTCCAATGTCTCCGGGATTTTTCATGGTGTGTTACGCGATTTTGAAAATCACACAGAGCACCTGCAGTTTCCGGTCTTTCCGGTAGGATAACGAGGGGGCGTGATATATCACAGGAAAGTGAGTCTACGAAATCTGTTTGCAGAATTCACCTTCTACCGGGCTGTGTGCAAACGTGCACACAAGGCCGATGCTGTTTCAAAGTTTTTCCACGGGCATCAGTTTTCCGGATACCTGATGGAAAAGATTCGCCACTCTCAGTTTTCCCTTTCAACCGCAAGCAATTCCTTCTTTTTTCCCTTCTTCTTCTTTTCTCTTTGTTGTATCTTGTTTCGATTGTTACGTTGTTACGGCGAAGATAAGAGAAAGTGATTTTCAGAAAGAGACTCTTTCGCGTGACTACGTGTTACTCACACTATATCCTGCATACGTTCTGAATAACTAGCTTCCTTTAGTTCAACGAACGTAGATGGCTTCGTGATCTAAATTTTTATATGTTATCCGGAATGGAACTTAGCATGAAATTATTTTACCATTCAAATTATAATTCAATATTATTCAATATTGTACCATTCAAATTATGATTTAATATTACAGCAGACATTTAAGATATTTTATACATTTCGAAATTAATATATTTTATACATCCTCGAAATTTAAAATCTGAAGTCGAAATTAAATATAAAGTGAAATTCTACATTTAATTTCGACTTCAAATTTTTGATCTTTATGACTTGTATTTGTTACATAATATTTTTAAAATATTCAAAATAAGTATCCTAATATTCATTCAACAATCAATGTAAATACTATTGCAATTACAAATAAAATAATTAAATTTGTTATATGAAAAAAATTTTAACATCTTAAACATACAATCAGTGGAATTAATAGAATAATTTCAATATCAAAAATAAAAAATAACAATCTAATTGAAAGAAAAGGGTACAAAAAATGGTAATGAAAATTTAGAAATTGGATTAAATCCACATTCGATTATTTAACGAAATTAATGTATTAGCGTATGAAAATTAAAATCGCGTATGAAAATTGAATCTCGCAAAATGAAGAAACGAAGGAAAAAAGCAAACCATCGAAGAAAGATCTTTCGCCGCTTCGAACATTGACAAGTACTTACATACAGTTCGCCATCATCCCCCAAGGCTCCCTCACGTTCGATAATCTCCAGAGATGATTTCCGGGGGCCAGGAGAATAGAGAAAGGCCGTGTCGCAGAGAAAACCTGTACGTGTTCCACGTACGAAGACGTAAGAAGTTTCGGACCATCCGAAAAGATAGCACATGTGCAGAGAGAAAGAGCATCTGTTGCATCGTGCTTCAACACCACCACCACTGGCCACACCACCAGAAGGCACCATCACTACCACCGGCCCTGACGACCACCAGGTGCTACCCACCTTCCGTGTCTCCCCATCGTCGTCTTCGAAAAAACCTTCTCCGTGCTCCACTCCGCAGCCCCCTTGCCATTATTCCCCGAGATTTCTACCATCTGCGTTCTCTGCGCCACCCTTCGTCCCATCTCTGTCGGATAGCCGCGAGTGTGGTGGTTCACGGAGTGTGGTGGTTCATCGTCTTGTTCGTTCGAAGACTTCTGGCAACCACCTTCTGCCGAGTACGAAGCTAATTGTGACTGCAGCATACCGGATTTCTTGCAGGGGGGAGCAGCAGTGGATAGGGTGAAGCTAGAAACAACTGTTGATGGATGCTGTCTGGAGCATATGCGAGGGTGGAATTGCTTGACGCGGAAATAACGGCAATGAAAAGCTGTTGCTGATCGTGAAATGAAAGATCACAGAGAGAAAGTAGGTGTTTTCGGGTTTCACAGGTTAACACTTTTGCGCTATTTATACGTTTATATTGTTAAGTAAGTGAAAAATCACAGAGAGAAAGTGGGTATTTTTGGATTGAACAGATTCAAGATTTAACAGATTTAACACTTTTGGCTATTTGTATATTTATATTAAGAATATTTATATTAAGTAAATGAAAAGTCACAGAGAGAAAGTAGGTAGTTTTGGATTTAACAGATGTAACGCTATTGGCTATTTATATATTTATATTAAGTAAGTGAAAAATCACAGAGAAAGTAGGTATTTTTGGATTGAACAGATTCAAAATTTTAGATTCAAGATTTAACAGATTTAACACTTTTGGCTATTCATATATTTATATTGTTAAGTAAGTGAAAAAATTACAGAGAGAAAATAGGTATTTTTGGATTCAACAGATTCAAGACTTCAGAGTCAAGATTTAACAGATTTAACAGGTTCTTTTAGCTATTTATATATTTATATATATGAAGTTTTTCGTTTTTTTGCTGATAAGATGACATTGAAATAAAAACTCAACAAAAATATACAAGGGTGAGTAGAAAAGTTCTGCCTTCACTTAGACGAAAAACTAACGCAAGGATATACCTTTGTGAAACAATAATAAAAATAAACTTTTATTTTGTATTTTTAAAATCAATAGTTTTTGTAATTCGTACTCAATGAAGTTACTTCTGACAAAAAGACATGGTGATTATAAAGATAAATAAGTATTTAATTTTTAAAGTAAATAACGAAGATTCATCTTCGTTGCTGTCTTTCATAAAGACACGTCTGCTCTTTCATTTTTTATTTAGATAAAAGTAAGAAACTTCGTACTTGTTATTAGACTGTATAAAACTCTTACGCGTTTATAGAAAAAAATTTGAATTTCCATTGTAACATTTGCTGGTTTATGAAAATGCACGTTGAAGAATCAACGTTGCAAGAATAAGTTATTATTTCATTTGAAGCTCGTATAAAAGAATGAAAATTAAAACAATATCAAACCATTCTCCACGCTTCCTTTTTCAAAAATCTCACTTCCTCTCCGGAAGAAAAGAAAGAGCCTAACATGCTTATCATGCCCCTAAACTCAATCCCATTCTCTCGTTCCCTTAACAGAAACAGGAGTCAAAAGGAAGGAAAACTCTGCATTTCCTTACTTTCATTCTGCTAGCACCGACCAAGTTCATTCATTCTATTGGACTTTCCGACGTTTTTTTTTTTTGCAAAAAAAAAGGGAAAAAGAAATAGAGAATGAGAGAGTTGTTAATGGGATTAGTGCCTGTTGTATTCGCGAGAAGAAAAGGTGACAGAGTGCAGCATTGGAAGGCGAAAAGAAAAATAGCGTGCATTCTTCTGTGTACCAGGCACAGGTATATGGCCCATTGTGATTACATGCCCGCGTGAAACCCAAGTATGTATGCAGATTCTTCTTGGTTCGCGGAACGTTGACTTTGCACCCCGACACACCTGATTGAACGTATTCTTCCATGAGGCGAGCCGGATGTTTCGAGGGCTCCATCGAGAAATATCGACCCTGTCGTCCGTATTCATTTCTCTCTGTCCAGTGACCTGGGCTCGGCTCTGTGTTTTGTCGTTTCTAGGGACGTTTCGTGGAAGAGGATCGATCCTCCTCTCCGATTGTATTTTTCTCGAATTTTTGTCAGCGATGATAAATTTATTTCGCTGTAGAAGTCGTTTTCACTGAGAACATCTTCCCGTGTTCCGTGTAAAAACTTTTGCCAATAAACTCGACATTCGTCGACTGTGCAGCAGTTGCCTGAGAATTATAATTTAGCTTTGCCGAATTGTTAGATCAACGTCTTGTCAGATCAATCAAACAGATCTTGATATATATATTTATTTGTCATTAGGACGTTATACGCACACATTCACGAATATTACACCGAAAATTCTATATTAATCGCGACACTCTGGCGCACACGTTAAATTTTCAAATTACTCCAACGATATTAAACTTTCCAATGTTATTTAATTCCCCTCTGTTCTTTCACGAACGAACGCAAGCGGTCGACACAGTCCCACTTTCTTGTCCACGAAAATGATCGCGATTTTACAACGTACAAATTGAAACATCAAACTTTCAATTTCACTTGGCACGAGTAACGAGCGGTGTAATATTTTTATTATATCTTCGGTGCAGATATCACGTTCGAGTAGCTCGAGGCAGGTTTAATGCTACGTAACGACGTATAGTGATATACTTAAGCGCTATATAACCGTGCTGCGCATACAAATTATTCTGTAGCCGTAATTGTTGGCCTAGAATTATCGGAGACAGTCCATTCGTAACGATTCATTTGTTGTTAATCGTTCTCGGTGTTTAGTTTCGTTTATTTATCCGACGATAATATAATCAGTTAGTAGATACGTGTAATTACCTCGGTCTTGGCCTCGTCTCGGTGCAATTACGTTACCTGTGATACCTGTCGACCGAGGGAACAGGTTGCCGAGCTCCGGAATTCGATGCCACGTGGGTTTCCATGTGCCAATCTGCGTTATTCACCAATGAAATTCAACTGTAACAGAGAAGACGAAATAATTTTTCTTTCGAATTTTTTGCTAGTTTATTTACAACGTTCAATTTTACCACGATTCTTGAATTTTTATAGGTATTTCAGTTTCAACTCTTTCGTAGCAGAGAAGATGAAATAATTTTTCTTTCGAATTTTTTGCTAGTTTATTCACGACGCTCAATTCTACCACGATTCTTGAATTTTTATAGGTATCTCAGTTTCAACTCTTTCGTAGCAGAGAAGATGAAATAATTTTTCTTTCGAATCTTTTGCTAGTTTATTCACGACGCTCAATTCTACCACGATCATTGAATTTTTATAGGTATCTCAGTTTCAACTCTTTCGTAGCAGAGAAGATGAAATAATTTTTCTTTCGAATCTTTTGCTAGTTTATTCACGACGCTCAATTCTACCACGATCATTGAATTTTTATAGGTATCTCAGTTTCAACTCTTTCGTAGCAGAGAAGATGAAATAATTTTTCTTTCGAATCTTTTGCTAGTTTATTCACGACGCTCAATTCTACCACGATCATTGAATTTTTATAGGTATCTCAGTTTCAACTCTTTCGTAGCAGAGAAGATGAAATAATTTTTCTTTCGAATCTTTTGCTAGTTTATTCACGACGCTCAATTCTACCACGATCATTGAATTTTTATAGGTATCTCAGTTTCAACTCTTTCGTAGCAGAGAAGATGAAATAATTTTTCTTTCGAATCTTTTGCTAGTTTATTCACGACGCTCAATTCTACCACGATCATTGAATTTTTATAGGTATCTCAGTTTCAACTCTTTCGTAGCAGAGAAGACGAAATAATTTTTCTTTCGAATTTTTTGCTAGTTTATTTACAACATTCAATTTTACCACGATCATTGAATTTTTATAGGTATCTCAGTTTCAACTCTTTCGTAGCAGAGAAGACGAAATAATTTTTCTTTCGAATTTTTTGCTAGTTTATTTACAACATTCAATTTTACCACGCTTCTTGAATTTTTATAGGTATCTCAGTTTCAACTCTTTCGTAGCAGAGAAGATAAAATAATTTTTCTCTCGAATTTCTCGCTAGCGATGATTCTTGAATTTTTATAAGTATCTCAATTTCATTCTTCGTGTTTCTCGACGAATACGACGGGCTTTTAATTTCTCAATTTTTTAAATATCTTTCTCCAAATTTCTTTACGAGGGGTAGCCCGAAGGATGTAACAAGGTTTGAATAATTTTTCTTAGTAAGTAAACAGAGGCTAAATTGAAGATTATTCTCATTTTCGTAAGTAAAACTTCCCCCCCCCCCAATAGTTTCCTTTTATCAAAATTCAAATCTAAAATCTATTATCTTTTCATCGCTCTGTGCCCCCGAAAATACAACAGCAAAAATCATATCCACCTCCATCTCTTGCGACGACCAATTCAAAACATCGCTCGCGACATACACGATAGAAATGCTTGGTACAAGCATTCTGTTATCATCTCGCGTAACGGAGAGACTACAGACAGAGAGAGAAAGAGAGAGAGAGAGTAAGCAAACAAAGAATGGAGGCAATTTCGCGTGGCAAACAATATCCAACCCCCGTGTGTGGTAAACGCGCGAAGCTTAAACCTCCCTTGTTATGTCTGCGCGACTCGCGGCCAAAAAGTTTCTGCTTTCACAGCTGCCGTGTGTGCCGTTTCGAAAGTTGTTTATACTTTCGCGCCAGTACACGCATTATCATGACGTGTAAAACTGTCTACACACTTCGCTTCGACGTATCGCGATGTATCGCGTGTGTATCGATCTGAAAGTTTCACGGGATACAGGTTGTAATTGAGTTACATGGAAGCAGTAATTGATGTACTTTTCGTCGAGGACGAATGATTGCCTGTTCTAACAATTTCCTTTTAATTTCTTCACCTGATGATGGTCACACTTCGTGGGCCAGTTTCTGCTACTGGCTGACCTATTGTGATTATTATGACGATTTATACTGTACATTCATTTGCAGCTGGTTGAAACTTTGGTTCCTGTTGTTTCTGCTAAATTCGTTTAATTAACGCCATTATTATTATGACCATTACGATTATTATGATTATCATGACGATTTATACTGTACATTCATTTGCAGCTGGTTGAAATTTTGATTCTTGTTGTTTCTGATAAATTCGTTTAATTAACACCATTATTATTATGATTATTATGATTATTATGATTATTATGATGATCTACTGTACATTCATTTGCTGGTAGAAATTTTGATTCTTGCCATTTCTGCTAAATTCATTTAACTAACACCATTAAAGATCAATTTTGAGAATTCATGGTTGAAAATATCAGCGTGTTCCAGTTTCTCCTGAGTTGATAATGTTACCATTTAAATTCATTAATTTCCTATCTTTAAGATTGACTGTCAATCCAAAGTGAACAAGGAAATCGGTATCTATTGTATATAATAGGTGTGTATTCCACATATAGGATTTCATTTCCATAGGTTTTAATGATTGTGTTATTTACCATTGTTTACTTTCCTATCTGAGATATATTTGCTTTTCTATCATAAATATATAATCTTAGTTCTTCTAGAGCTTGTTATTATTATCATTCATTGCCTGCATTGAAGTTCTTCTAGTTTCTTATTAAACGAACACTATATATGCAATTGTTCCAAAGTTTTATCTAGTGAAAGGTTGGAAATAATATCGATCAATTTAAAAAAAAAGAGAAAGAAGAATGGCACAAGTATTTTTTTTAGTTCTCCAACCCTTCTTTTTTAGTTTTTCTCTCATTGTTAGAATGAAATAAAACAATATTGTACAAAAAAATGTGCTTTCTCTTCTTCTGCTAAATTTCTTCTGCTAAAAAAAGTATTCTCAATTTTCTGTTTTTTTATTTTTTTATTTTTTTTACATCTCAGTTTAGAGAAGTATTGTAACAATATAGAGAAGTATTTAGATGTCATTAGAATTTAGTTGTAGAGAAATATTATAGTATTATAGAAAAGTATTATAACAATATAGAGAAGTATTTAGATGTCATTAGAATTTAGTTGTAGAGAAATATTATAGTATTATAGAGAAGTATTATAACAATATAGAGAAGTATTTAGATGTCATTAGAATTTAGTTATAGAGAAGTATTATAGCATTATAAGTATATAGTATTATAGAGAAGTATTATAACAATATAGAGAAAGTATTTAGATGTCATCTAGAATTTAGTATTATAACAATATAGAGAAGTATTTAAATGTCATTTAGAATTTAGTATTATAGTATTATGAGTATATAGTATTATAGAGAAGTATTTAGATGATTCACCTAGAATTTGTCGAATATAAACGGAACTCAGTGACGATGAGTGTCAATCTGCAGAGAGTCACAACTCCAAACAAGAGGACAAACGCTTATAAAAGTTACGACGAACGACATTTCTTTACAACGATTAACAATTTCATTCGACCAGTGATTGGTAACACTTTCGCGAGCCTGTTACACGCCTCAGTCGAAAATGATAGCTTGTTTCGTGGAACAGCGGAGTGAATGCACGCGTGTTCGCAACATGTTGCAGAACAACATGGTGTGTAGACCGTTTTGGAGGAGCAGCATCAACGCGGATAATAAACAGAGAGCCGAGGCAACTCGAGCGCGGGACAACTTTCGTAACTTGTATCGTTCAGTTTGTGCAGGTGATGCAACCATGCTCGTTGTCGGCCATCCGACGCTGATATCGCGCAATGTTCGTTAAACGAACAGATTGTGCCTGTGTGTGCCGCGATTATCGATCTCTCGCACATTGTGCCGCTCGTGTCGCTCGCACGTTCGACGAACACGGTGTACGAATTGTTTGAGAGAAAGGAAAACGATTATTATTACGGCTCTTGAGGAATTGCACGTCGACTTAGAAGTGAAAACGTCGAACGAATTCTTTCATTCGAGTCGTTTTTAGATAAACGACACAGCTGCATCGGGATGTATTTTAATTACGCGCATTGTTAACACTTTACCGACCGTGTATTAGCGGTGAATAGTTAGCCGATTAATATGTTACCGGTCGGTAAAGTGTTAAAATATGTTAGTTAGCCGATTAATAGACTACCGGTCGGTAAAGTGTTGAAATATGTTAGCCGATTAATATGTTACCGGTCGGTAAAGTGTTAAAATATGTTACTTAGCCGATTAATAGGGCTACTTGTCGGTAAAGTGTTAAAATATATTAGCCGATTAATAGGCTATCGGTCGGTAAAGTGTTAAAATATGTTACTTAGCCGATTAATAGGCTATCGGTCGGTAAAGTGTTAAAATATGTTAGCCGATTAATAGGCTACCGGTCGGTAAAGTGTTAACATTCGGACATTGAATAATTGAAATTGTTGTGACTTCGTGAAAGAAAGTCGTGCAAAATGGTTTCGTTTTAAGGTTCAGCTTGTAGCTTCTTTAGTTTCGAAAAGCAGAATCGTTCATTTTATTCTAACAATGTTTTTTACGTCGCGTTTGGTGAAAACACGAAGACACGCTTTCTCTCCTCGAAAACAAGTTACAAATTGTCGTAGTACGTAAAAACTGAAAAAAATGTTTTTTCATCGACTGAATCCGCAATGGATTTGAAGATCGAAGACCCGCTGAAATCTTATTGAACTTCAAATGTTCGGCGAAAAAAGGAATACGATAATAAAAATTCTACGATCTTTTTAGATTTTCGTCTTCGAAATCTAGTATCCAATGTTCGACACGATGGTGGAAAAGAAACTTGTACATCAAGTTTTAGGGGGTGGACATCAATCTTCATATCCATCGTAGATTCAGTCGTGAAAAAATTTATAATTATTGTTACAACGTTGTTAAATTGATTGAAATTTATAACATTGTGAAAAGAAATGTGTCTTCACTTTCTTCTCGTTCTTTACTCCCGATGTAAAAACATTTCGGAATAAAATTCAGCTGTGTATCTTGAAAACAGAGTTTCAAAGCTTTGAAACGAATTCAAGTTTATTTGACAGAAAATTGTAACAGTTTCAATATATTTAGTGTCCCGATATTAATGCGAGCAATTGTGTACCTAATATTTCGAACAAGAAATGAAATATCGACTTTTATTTCAATACACACACACACACACACACTATATACATACTATATATATTCTACTTATTTAGAGTATTTGCGAAAACATCTTATTGTTTAGAAATTTCAACAGAACTTGTCTATATACAAGGAATTATAGAAGATGCAAGATTAGATTTAGAAATTCGAGGGAAATCTTCATATCTAGAGAAACTCAATTGAGTAGAAATTATACAGAGAAAAGATCCGTGAATGGAAAATGAAAGATCAGAATGTAAAATAGAGTCAGAAGGTTCACGAATATTCGTTTGGCGAATAAATAATTCGAAGAGCGCAAAGACACTTCCGTAGCAGTGAATCGATCTTCGAACATGCTCGTTAAACAAAAGAGAAAACACGCAAAGAATTACGTAGGTTCAGTGTCAATGGAATTAAGGGAGAGCCGAAAAGGTTAAACAGCAACGATTTATAGGGCCGTTCGACAAACTCGAAACGCGTCTGTAGACGTGTGTAAGTGAAACGAGGAGGAGCTGCTCAGGCGAAAACTTCTCGTGGCTAATTAATCGCGAAGCGCGAAATAGCCTTTGTTTGCGAGCATCGAGAGATCGAT
Source organism: Tetragonula carbonaria (assembly GCA_032399595.1). Lineage (NCBI taxonomy): Eukaryota > Metazoa > Arthropoda > Insecta > Hymenoptera > Apidae > Tetragonula > Tetragonula carbonaria. The sequence goes on from JAUCRC010000020.1 coordinate 1,843,903, forward strand.
TGTCGTTGGTTCCGTGCTTTCTTACGAGAGCTGCTGTTTAGAAGCACGACGAACATTCGACGGTATGTCGATTAGTTTCCCCGATGGGGATGTTCGAGTATCAAAATTCAAAAGATAATGAGACGCGCAAAAAAAGAAAAAAAAATACAGGAATATTTTAATAAATATTCAACTCGCGATGAACATGTTTGATAAGCAATGATAATTTCGCAATTTTCTTTCGTGATTTGTAGCTCGCGTGATTTACATGTCCCTGTCGAGTTACGTATAAAACATAATTGGGCAAATGTGCTTAATTTCAAAATTCTGTTAATTAGATCCGAAATTGTTCACTCTGTATTAGAATTAATCATTAATTATTAAAAAAAAAAGGAGAATATTTTCATCAACTGGAGAATCTTCCTCTGGCGTACTTATCAATATTGTTTCAATATCGTCAAATCGGTATATGTCTCATCTTGGGCACATATATGTGTTTTCGAAAGTTATATCTAAAATGATACACTTGCTGTACAAATTGGAACAGTTGGAATTCAAGCGATCAACAACAGAGGATTGACAACAATTTTCGCCGAACGATTGATGATACAACTTTCTCAGTTAACATTTTAATCAGCTACATTTTAATGAGTAATCGTTGCCTAATAACAATTTCCACTTATTTGCTCGAACAATCTTGCGCTTTCTATCGTGGAAACTATGACTAACACACGCATGATCCAGCGTGATTGATGACTGAAGATTCGTCGCATCTTGGATGCTGCTCGATCTCGGTTTTTTTTTTTCTTCTAGTCGACACTCTCTTTTAGTTTGAAATTAATCAATTATCACTAAAATTAAAACAGCTTCTCCGACCACGCTACATCTATCTCTGTTGCACCGTTCGCATGCTTCACTTCTCTCGCTTCATGCTCCAATTCCGTACCGTGGATAGCAGAAGTTACACCGGAATTTAATAGTCGGCTGATTCGAACAAACGACCACATCGTGAAAATATTTAAAAAAAAAAAAAGAAAAGAAAAATCAATTGTCGTTTCGTGCGCACACGCGATGAAAAATTTGGGGCAAGTTGTCCATTTGATTTACATAATCAAGCATCACCGTGTACAGTATGTTAACTGGTAATTGGCATGGTAATCATTTTGTTGTACATCGATGGCATCTACACCGGTTGCAAAATGTATTTTTAATTGGCGGTTTTAATGTGTTTTCGCTGATTTTCAGAATTTGCTTAACCACCCGAGGTAACGCTGAATTTTCAGAAAATAATCTGAATAATTAGGGAAAGTACTTTTATCACACTGCGTGCAGTTTTGAACTTTAAAATTGCCTGTAAATGATCTGCTTACAATTATATGAATTTTATCATTTTCGTTTTCTTCTTTCGTAGATATAGTTTATAATTCACCGTGGAGATTTGAGATTCGAGATTTAATAAATTTGCATGAAATACTATTTTTCGATGGAAAAACTTCTATTTTTGATATACTTCGACTACGTAGAGCTAACCTAATGTTACGTGAATGTCACTGAAATAAAAACACTTAAGTTAAAGGAAACATATGCATCTTCGAATACTCACAGTTTCTTTTTTTTCTTTTTTTGCCAATTTGTCAGTAATTATTCATCGAATCGAGCTGTTTTTCTTTTCTTTTCTTTTCTTTTTTTTTTTTGTCGATTTTAACACGCCGAGAGCCACGAATCAATTTATCGCAATCTAATTACGATAACCTAGTAGCACTGTTTTTAATTAGCGCCGCTTTCGCGATAGCAATCGGTACACTTTCGCTTGTTTTCAAAATTCCGATGAACAGCCAATTTAAACACACACACACACACACACACACACACACACATCGCGACTGGTCTTCGCATTCTTATGAAATCTCTTTTTAAATGAAAACAGAGAGAGAGAGAGAGAGAGAAACTGATGGATTGCTGTCTGTTGCACAATTGAAGTAACATTTTTAATAAAGTCTTATAAATTACACGCTACCTACTGGTACGGAATAAATTCTTTTACGCGAGGTAAATAAAAGAACAGATTAATTAACGAAACAACCAGTGAAATAAATTATATTTTACAAGACAGACTATTAGCACGTGAATGAAAATAATATCCAAATATGATTCAACACGCTCTCCTAATCAATTTCATTATTTCTCAAATTCATATCGAAATTATTCTCTTTCGAGAGTTTGATAATTCGTCGGAATGGTTCACGCGATATTAAAATACTGTCTAGACGGAACGAAGAATATCTTTGTTCATTCACAGAGTATTTAAACAGCCAGTTATTCGTTCCAGTGGAAACCATACTCAACGCTTGTTACACTTGTTCGACCATGGCCATTTATGGTCACACTAATTTTTCACTTAAATAAGTTTCATATTAATTTCGAACTCGATCGAGACCAGAGTTCTTGTACATTTGAAAATTTTGAAAGCGCATGAACTATTATAGCTTTCTATAATTTGCCACGTAAAACGATTTCCTACGTTCTTCGCAGCGTTCTCGAAAACATATGAATCTCCCATAGAAATCGTCAATCTCGAAATCTCCACATGTTCTATATAACACACTCGCAAAATATATATATATATATATTACGAGTGTGTTCGGATACTATCGCGATACCAACGTGTCTGAATCGAAGAAACGAGGTGTCAACGAATACGCACCCGAGTGCGAAAGAAAAGAAAGGAAAAAGTGAAGAAAAAGCAGAGAAAAAAGAAAGAAAAATAAAACGTAAGACAGAGAGAAAGAAAGGTGCAGGCTGTGCAGATCGCGAGTTCAAGCTGCAACGTCCCATCAGAAACGTCCCACGGTTTTCGAGGTTCAGCAGGGTTAAAAGGAATTACATTATCGTGAAGGCGTTTGGGCGTGGGAGACCCCTAAATGCCCGCTCTCGAGGATCCGGCTGTGATGCACCCGTTGCACCCGCGACCTACCTTCTCCACTTCCTCCATAACCTGCCCCGTGTTTCTTAACGCTCGACGATCCTTTATCGTTTCATTCATCCCCCGAAAGCAACTACCCCTCGTACGAGCGCACGTTTCTCGATAATTTTCTGGAGGGGTCGTACGACGAACGAGAAAAGGGTCGAAGAGAGTGTTTTTTTTTTTTTGGCAATCAGGTGGTGGAAAAGCATTTGGTGCATCGGAGCATTGTTTAAATAAAATATTTGAAAAATTATTTCTCATCGTTTTGCCTTTTAATTACGAGGTTATATAACGATTTATTATTATATGACTAAGCAGAAGATCATTTTGTTTAAATAAAATGTTTTCGAAGAAATGTAAATCTTCTTACGTTCGTAGATAAATTGACAAATATCTGTAGAAATTATTATTAATCAAATGGCAATTAGTATTCACTACTGAACAAATGATATCCATAATTCGTTACCCGTTTTATCATTTTTATTACACTCCTCCCAGGAGTTTTTTTAAATCTGCGTTGTGAAATCTTATTTTCCAATCTCCAAACGTTTCAATTGAAATTCGCATTCGTACGTGTGTAACGTCCACCTTACGATTAAAATCGTAGCACTCGATTTCGATCTAATCGAAAGAAGAATCGAAGACAAATTATACCGATTTAAAGAGAAAAGCCTGCTATGATCAATGAAACGCAGAGTTAAAGACAAATCGTGTTAACACTGAACCAAAATTTACTTTAAAATCATACATTCACTTGTTATTTCTTTCGCTGATCTTTCGTTTCTGTAAATTCTGTATATTATCTGATTATTCGATTTCTCGCTTCCTGTTTTCCTCTTGGCTTACTTTTTTACCGAGAAAAATTCTTTGCGTACCTTATGTACCTTGCGAAATTTACGTATTTCTCCGACTGAATTTATAAATCGAAACCAACAAAAGAAAGTTACGATACTAGGTTCGAGACATAAATGCGTCAGAACCAAAGACAATAGAAAGCAGACAATTAGTTGTTATAATAAGACTAAATTTGGCGTCGATTTGACCAATTGGCGCGAAAATCACAGCGTCAAATCCAAATGCAATAAATGGCCTCTGTGCACGTATTTTTCAATATCCTGGATTTAGCTGGAATCAATGCATGGATACTACTCTATCGGAATAAAGATATCAAGACAGCGTTTCCTGTTACAATTGAGCAGATGAACTAGTCACAGAGTATCACGAATTTCTTGAAGAACGAAAGGAAAACCTACCAACGAGGAACCAATCAAACAACCCATGCAATATTTCCTAATCACGAAGAAAAATGTCAAATAAGATCGCGCACGGGTAGTAAAAAACTAGTAAACCACTGAAACTTGCATAAAATTTGCCTGCGGACAAGTGTATGAATGAGAAACCCACAGTCATGTGTAAAAAGTGCAATTAATCGATTGTTACTTTATTTAAATAAAAATATACGTTTGATTATTTCATTAGGAATCAGAAGTTATCCTGCGAATTATTTCCTTCGATAAATGAAGAATCTCTTTCGGAAAATCAACGTTTATTCATGAGGGGGTCGAATGACCATTTATGGTTAAGATAAGTATATGCAAAGTGCCGGTACGTTTAGTGTTAATAAGGAAGATGATAACTCGTCGTCTTACCTTTTGGTAGCCAAGCGTTGTTGAAATCGAACATAATCGCCGTATAATCGAGGCGATCTGTGCCTTCCAGTGGTTCCACTGTTTCGCAGGCCATCAGCTTCCAGAGGGAGACAGATGAGGCTGGACCCGAGGCATGTAGCCGGTGTATGTGGTGCAGCAGGTGAGCAGTAGGTCAACTTTGCTCACATGTACATACGTGTATTGCATATGCGTGCCCGATACCACAAGGTTCTTTGTTTTCGATCGGAACGATCAGCACGCCGTGGTTTGATTCTCCTGCACGCGTGGAAACTAGCAGTTTGCACTTGTTTAGAGAAAAATTTCGAATGCTTTCATTTGGCAGTGAACAAGGCAAGATAGGCAAGAGTTGCACAAGGTCGTTCGAGGTGACGCAAGGGGTCGATTTAAATATTAATAAATTAATTTCAACAGAAGGTCAATTCTAGATTTAACTAGGTTTCGTTTCTGAAAATTAATCAATTATTTTGTCATTGTGTCGAATTACGATTTAAATAAGAAGATAATAGCGAATATTTATCGTAAGATTCTCACATTATTGTCACAAATTATAACTGAAGTATCCTGACGATGAACTTACTTAGTGTTATATATCTTATCAAATATCCTATCGTTCGTGTTTCAATATTCATAAGGGAGCTGGCAATATTCATAAGGGAATTACATTTAATACAATTGAAAAAGAAAGTCATCGAAATAAACGAAGAAAGAAGAAGTATTTTCAATCATAAAACTAAACAGCTTGCAACTCGTGAAAAAAATTCATCTAATGCCCGCAATGCTCGCTCTTGTTAATGCAAATCGACCAAACAATAAATGTGTAATACGAATCACTCAATACTCGCCGACGACGACTTCTGTTTCTCATCAAACCCCTTGGAAACGTCGAAAACGTCTCGGAAAATTTTCGAGGAACTCGTAAGGCACGTCGACCAGAGGGCACTGATCGAACAGTCGGAATAATTCGAGTTTTCGGGCACAGCCGGTACAGACACACACACACACACACACACACACAGAGAGTTAGGAGTCAGGTAGTAAGGTGGATAGGTAGGTGCATACGCGTAGCGTGGGAAGGTCCGGCAGCTGAGAGCAAAAGGGGCCCCAAAAAGCGGCTGCAGCTTCTTCTTCTGGGCCTGTTGCTGCCGCTGCCCTCTGCCTCGGCCCTTCCCTGCCCGTGGGACCTGCCCACTTCTTCTTCTTCTTCTTCTTCTTCTTCTTCTTCTTTTGGGCCCGACTATTCAGATGCCCGTGAACGCGACTTTTCCGTTTTCCTCCTCTTCGAGGCTACCAAATGTCTCTTAATTCTCAGCTGCGCTCACACATTCGATTGTACACCGCGACATGTGGCTTTAGATTACATTGGCCATTTCTAGGGCACAAGTACGTGTGATTTAGTTTCGATTGTACTTTTTAACACGAAGGAAAACCGAGCAGTGGTTGCGAATTTTCAGAGAATTTCATTCATTCCACTTTTAATGAAACGAAGATTGGTCGATTGCCAAGTTTCGATTTGCCAAGTGAGAAGTAAAGGAAAGTAATTCTCGCACGTGGTACACGTGTGATTTTTCTTCAGATGTAAAAACTCGTTTCAGGGACAAGGTTTCGTTTCGTGATCGAAAGATGTTGACTCTGCGAATGTGAAATTTGAATTTCTAAAAAGAAAAAAAAAGAAAGAAAGAAAGGGAAACTTCTATTAAAGAATAGCCGTTTTGCATAGCAGTGAACGTTTTGTATCCATGATCTTTGAAATTAGAATTTCATTTCCCGATGGGAAACCAGCGGATTTTGTGTGCAGTTCCGGTGCTTCAGAGTCGAAACAAACTTCACAGTGATGAAATTTCGTTTCACTTTCGAGATTAAAGGCAATCGTTTGGATTACCACTTAGAACCGAGAGCGACCAATTATACAATTTTTATATAATAAAATTTTACGAATAAAAGCTTGCGTGAACTTATTGTATATCATAAATCACTTTTCTATCTTTCTATCCTTGACATTCCTCTGGTGGGAATTCCTCGATGATAAAATGTAAAATCTTTCAGTAAAACGCTGCAACATATGCCCCAGTCGCGCAAAGTCCTGTCTGTATAAAAAAATAAATTCCCTGATCGTAGTTATAATTCGCATATATACCTCTTCTCGGAAATGTGTGCTCGAGAATCTGCGGCTGTGTGTTTCGTCGACGGTGGAACAGACATGGGAAGCTGGTTTCCACGGTGATTCCCAATCGCGGATGCGAGACGTCGCGACGACAAGGACAACGACAACCACGACGACATCCTGTCCCTTGAATTGAAAGGACGGGCCATTCGGTGAAGGTCTCATTATTAATTGTTCGAGTTCCTGCTCAAACACTGGAGATTAAATCCGGGAGGAACTAATCCGGCACGTAGCCCCTCTTTATTCCGTCTGTCCCACGTAGAGAGAGCCTCTCTCACACACGTGTTTCTTGCATCCACCGTGGGCCAAGATAGATCCCCCGAGCTCTTGTGAATCGTAAATACACGTATATATACGTGTCCTCGTGTACGTCGCTCTCGTGAATGAAACTTCAACCCTTGAGTCGCGCTTGTTCTTTACCTGGAACATCTCTCTTTTCATTTTGTTTCTCGCGCTCGTTTCTCCTCTTTCTATTCTCGAGGCTCGAGTTCGTTGTAGAACACGCCGCGAGAATGTTAATCGAGGCCAATGAAGGGCGAATTTAAGATTGAAATACGCATTTTTTGTTTCGTTTCAAATATTCACTCGAAATACGATGTAAATTTGACAGAGAGTAATTTATTCATTGCTGACATAAAGCTGATCAAGTAAAACGCGAAATTTATTAGAAAGAACGAGTCTATTGTTGGGAAAAATATATTAACTTGCCGCGATCCTGACGATTTTTCACGATGTAAAATTATCCAGAACGCGTGTATCGTACACGAAGAGATATAGAAATGTCTTCGGTCCACGAAAAATACGAATTTTCCTTGAACATCCTCTTCGTTTCAAAACAATAATCGCGTCCCTTCGTTCAGCTACGAATTAAAACGCGAAATTTATTACAGAAACAACGAGTCTATCATTGGGAAAAATATATTGACTGAAAACTTGCCGCGATCCTGACGATTTTTCACGATGTAAAATTATCTAGAATACGCGTATCGGTAAAAACGCGAAATTTATTACAGAAACAACGAGTCTATTGTTGGGAAAAATATATTGACTGAAAATTTGCCGCGATCCTGACGATTTTTCTGATGTAAAACTATCTAGAATACGCGTATCGGTACGCGAAGATATACAAACGTCTTCGGTCCACGAAAACTACGAATTTGCCTTGAACATCCTTTTCGTTTCAAAACAACAATCACGCGCCTTCGCTCAGCTTCGGATTGTACGAACAAGTGACGCTCGTAAGAAAGAGGCAGCGTTATTGAAAAGCGGTCGGAACTGAATGAAACCATGAGAGAAGTCGACGAAAAAGAAACAAAAAAGGAAAAGGAGCACGAGCATTCATAACATCCGGCACGGAGGAAACGTTGGAAACAGTAGTTTCGGCCGCGCAAAAATCCCCGGTGTATATTCGCCGGTTGTTCCGGTAGCCTCGTGCTACGAGGAAACGGCGAAAAATACCAGAAATAAATCCAGTTTTAAAATACAAGCGTGTTTACGCTGAAGAGCGACGTGGAGATGTCGGTGAAAGAGTGCTTGGCTCCCTGAATTCGAATGCGGGACAGGAAGCAGCCTCCCTCGATTTCTCAGCTCGTACACGACCTTCCTCCCCACTATCCTCAACTTCTTCGTCTCTCTCTCTCTCTCTCTCTCTCTCTCTCTCTCTATCTGTCTCATTCGTTCTTCTTTCTCGCTTCAGGGGCGAGAAAGGCGCGCAACAAACACAATAAAAAGTGCTTGCTTCCGTTCCGTCTGCGGATCTTGCATCTGGCTCTCGATGCCGCTCTCATCATCTCTTCGGTATATATTCGGTATATATTCAGCCTTTCTCTCCACCGAACGAGTCGACGATCCGTCGATTTCTCTCTTCTTACCACTTGTATATAGCCGAAGAGCTATACCGAGAGCTAACGGAGAAGAGAAAGTTGAAAATTAATATAATTGTATTTTTGTAGGCAGATCGTGCTCCTTTGATTGTAAATTTGCTGATGTTTTCACGTTAACACTTTACCGACAAGTAGCCTATTAATCGGCTAACTAACATATTTTAACACTTTACCGACCGGTAGCCTATTAATCGGCTAACTATTCACCGCTAATACACGGTCGGTAAAGTGTTAAGGTTAGTCTAACGATAAGTGGAGGAGGAACTTTGCCTTTGAATTTCCGAATTTGTTCCAAGCTTGTAAATACCCGTATGTACTCTAGTCAAAAGTATTAACACTCCGTTTTAAAGTTTGTCAAACAGTTGATGGTTAATAAATTTAAAAATTTGCAAAATTTCACTCACATCAAAGTCGTTGAAACGTACTAGATGAAAAATGATGGATTTTTCCATATATTTTCTACAATTTTTCTGTATCAAGTCTTCTCTTCTAACTTTTATAACAGTCCCCGTAGTAAAAGTTTCCATTGTTTTCGACACGCAAACCTCAGGAAAAGAGAATTATTTATAGCTATATGTAAGAGAATTTATCAATATCTAGTGACACTTCGAATGTCACTCACAATTTATTTAGTTAGATAATTTCAGCATTGCCATTAATTCGAAACGAGCCATTAATTCCAAGTAGAACGAAAATAATTTATCTATCTATCTATCTATCTATCTATCTATATATATATATATATATATATATATATATATATATATATAAACTATTAATACATATATATACAATCTTTTGTTTGTTTGCTAAAGAAGTGAAACACTGAAAAACACTGAAAAGCTGACTAGATAATATAACGATGTTGCTATTCATTAATAATAAATTTTCAAAAAAACTTCTTTATCAAACAAAAGATTGTCTATACATGTATAGTTTATTTCAGTATGATACTTTTTGAAACATTCTGGAATATGCAAAGCTATGCAAACAAAGTTCACATTTAGTTTCACTCCTCTTTTTGTATTTTTTTCTTTTTTGTAATTTTCACGTCGATAAAAATTGAATTAATGGTGTGTGTATATATATATGCTTTCACTGCTGGCCAAGCGCATTACGTCATTGCACGTCGATGACGCGAACCCATAAGATTTTCCCCTACCAAAAATCGCTCGACGCGCCTAAAGAAGTTTTCACTTCAAAAATACACCACCACGAGTCTCGGTTCTGTATTTTCCGCGAATGGGTTAATACGATGGCAATCAACGGAGGATCACACTTTTTCTTTGTGTTCACCACTGAAGGTACCTTCTGGTGTGCGAAACTCACCGGCTGACGGTTGAATCTCCTCCCCTATTTCGATATGTTCTTCTTCTGCAGTTATGCCTGTCTAATTGCAAGCGGATGGGTCTGATCAGCATCCAAGGTGTACGGCTTACGATCTGGTCGAATCTGCGGAACGGAGTGTTTTAGGTAGGCAGAAGAGATTGATCGTCAGATAGGTGGTTCGATTCTACGCCCACGAAGAAGGCCCGGCAGGGTCAGGTTTAGGGTGGAAGATAGGAAACTTCGATATGCGGAGCCTTGGTATTTGCCACTTTCATCTCGTGCGAACCCCGACGACTTTGCTCTTCTTTCGCCATCGACGCTGCGTCGTAATTCAGCGTGTAATACTCGAATATTTCGACACCAGGAGATTATCGAACAGAAGAACAAACGTTTTACAAGGAAAAGACTCGACTCAACGCATGGATTAAGGATTCGAACGAATTAAATATGAATTAAATGTTTGCAGGAACGATTGGTAAATAAGCGTGCTTGACAATGCCTTTGCACTTACGGTTAACAATGTAAAATAAAAGAAATAAAAATAAATACAAAATAAAATATAAAATAAAAGGATTGATTAACAAAAAATAAATTAATTAATTAATTCGGAAAATAGAAAGACAAGGGACTTCGATTATCAGCTTCTGTACGGGGCAAGTTTTATTAACAGCTTCAAGCAAATCGGTACTGGATCACAATATCTGCACAATAAAAAAAATACATCGTTCGTAAGATTCGACGAAAATCTTCATTTTACACGTCACGTGACATTTTTATTACCATAAATTAAACATAAGTGTCTTAAAGTGATAAAAAATCCCGAAGTAATTGGAGTAAATGTATTTAGTAGTGGAATTTCAATATAATTGAATATTTTAATTACCTCTGGTGGTCGTGATCATGTTCATTTCAATCGACGGAGAAACAGATCTGTGAAAAAAAAAGTTCAGACAAAAGAAACAAAGAGAGATAATTCAGAAACGATAAATACAATTATTCCAAACTTGATTTTAATTTTCATGCTCTGAATTTTCATGCTATTTGAATATTTAATATATATATATCAAAAAAAAAATTAACATCAAATGTATATAGCAAAGAAACTTCTTTCGCGAAAGAAAAGAAGCAGAGAGAAAACGAATGGAAAAATGCCATTTCTCCATGGCCTCTTAATGTATCACGGCTCGGTTAATTCGCATAATCGCTTTCCTGCCGGTAAATAACGCGAAACATAAATATCACGGAAGGCTGCGAGTGGCAACGCGGAAAGAGGGAAAGAAAAAGAAGAAAAAGAGGCTAGCTGGGGAAGCTTTGGAAGAATACACGGTCGAGAAAACAAAGAAAGAATAGAGAGAAGGGAGGAGCATAAAAAGAGAGAGAGAGAGAGAAGAAGAGAAGAGAGGAGAATATTATGGTGGGAATGGTCGCGGAAGAAGGGAGGGATAGAGTGGGCGGAAGTGGCCCGTACAGGGAGGCTGCAACCACCTTGGCTTCCGCTATATTGAGGGCCACCGATACAACGTACAACCACCTTGTGTTTTTCATCTTTCTGCTGCCTTTCGGTTGCCTTCACACGTGTTGCCGTGCTACGAGCTTTCGAGGAGCGTGTATTCCCGATTCGGCGAACACAGGCCTAAAATAAGTGGTCCTCTCGGTCCACCACCCTGATCCCGTTTCCTTCCTTGTTTTCCTTCCCGCAGCACGCCTCGTCACGCCATTTCTCATTCATCGGACGGGGTCCCCTTCCGCGTTTCTTCCGCCTTCTGCTATTTCCTCTTTTCCCTTCGCCACCCTCTCGTTCTCTCACTTTCAATTTATCTAGCTTCGAAACTAATTTCTCTTCGTGTTTGTTTCTCGTCACTTTGGTCGAAATCGTCTGGAGACAGTGAAAGAATTCAGGAAATAATCAATTTGCACATATTGTTACGTAAAATTCACGCTAGTGCAATGCTAGCATAGTTTAGAATAGTTAGAATGAATAGCTCGAGTAAGTTAGAATAAATAATTCGCAATGAAAGGTTCTTCTTCCTTTTTTTTGGAACGCTCTTGCGAACGAAGGATCTTTCTATTCTTCGTAGTTTCTGATTCTTCCTCTTTGTACCGTTTCGTCGGTCTTTTGTAATTCTTCTTAAACGCGAATGGATTAACCGCGAAGCTGAAGTTGAATGTAGCAAATCGCGCGGGAGATATATGTGAGAAACAACCAGATTCCCAGTTCTCTAAGTACTTTGTTCCCTTTTTTCCCCAACATCTGTCTCTACTTCCTTCGGCGTTCTTCTCTTCAACTTCTGTTTCCTTCTCTTTTCTTCTGGGACATCTTGCGGTTATTCAATGCAACATTGTAACGACTTCATCGTCTGCGGAACTTCTTGTTCTGTACGTAAAGAAAAGAAATTCTCGAAGGAGAAGAAAGAAGAAGAATTCTACTCGATACTCCTCTTCCTTAAATTATATTTAAATATATTAAAAAAAAAAAAGGAACTCTTCAACCGTGTTTAAAAAATATGTACACACACGGTACACGAAAAATCTAATGTTCCTTTCTCAATTAGAAGAAAGTTCTCGGGGAATTTCGAAGCTCTGTGCCGCGAAATTTCGAGTTTCAATAAGGGAAAAGAATTTTCCTCGACGATTGTTTCTTCGACCCACCCACGTTGTCCGTTGCACAGAGTGAGATGAATTAAGCGGCGAGCAGGGTTAATTAAAATTCAGACTGACAAACGGTCAGAGGGTGGATATAACACCCTCCCCCAGGGGTCAGTCTGCAGCTGACGAGATGATCGTCGTGAACTACGTCAGTTGGTCAATTTCGCTAAATGGATGAATGCATCCTAATGAAGGCGAGAAGACGGATCGCTTCCACGCCTTATTTATCTTCATTGCTATTAAATATCGCTGCTCGATCAGTTTTCACGCGGGAAAATCCATCTGGAAAGACTTTCGTCCGTCTTTCGCTCGTGACATTAATGAATTTTCTTCGTTCTAAAACGTGGCCGATGTGTACACATGAATTTCACATTGGATTTTGTAGCGTATAAGTATATTGTAAAGTATATCGAACTGGACTTTTACATACGATTATTATTTCAACGATAATAAATTTCAGAAGTTTTATAACACGTCACGTACTTACTGTTACCATTTAGAACTACAAAAATTATTATTAAACCTGACTTAATTAATTATTATTATTCAATGCAATCATCATGAATCATCATCATCATCATCATCAAGTGTCATTCTTGAAGGGTTAATAAATGGTATGTCACGTGTTTTCTCTTACTTAGATTTTTCCCGCGAGTACGTACACATTCGTTATATATATAAAATTTTATAATTATCGGTATTCGTCGCTGTTTTTGTTATGTAAAATCAACATCACCGATAACGTCACCGGTCAGGTGTGCTAAACCAATGATTAAAACACACAGAGTACCGACCGTTAATAAAAACATTGAGCGCAGCTGATTTCACGTTGATCATATCGCCGATTCTCAATTCATTACCAATTAGCGATTCAACGAGTGTTTTAACTCGCGAGTTAACAATTAATTCATGCAATTCGGCGTGAATCAATCGCCTGGCGATTGTGATTTAATAAAGATTAATGAGTCTGCAATTACGGCCACTGGTTAATTGCTAATTTAGCCAACCTGTGTCCAATTACCGATTCAACGATTGGTTACCAATTAACCAATAATAATTAATAAGTCAGCGGTTCGAGACCGAAAAGTCACACGGAATTAAAGGAATACGATTAACAGAGCCGCTCGTACGCTCTGTGAGCATTTACAATGGATGATGGAAGAGGTAGAAGGGGCCATTTACCTCGAAACCACGGTACTTTAGGAAAGTCGATGGTGGCCATACCTGATGACAGCGTACACGACGTTCAACGACACGTTCCGCATCTTTACCGATGTGACGTACCATTTAAGCTTCTTTTCTCGCTTCAAATTTCCATACTAACGTGGACGATGTGTTTACGAAAGTTCGCAGCAATTGAAACATTTTACAGAAGCTCTCCGAAACGATCAGTTTCTCATTTTTTCCACGAATTTCTCAGAAGTACGTTCTAGGAATATAATGATCGTTTCCGACTTGTTGAAAAATCACGTTGGAGAATGGTAACTTGTAACCAGGATATTTTCAAAGATTCCCCTCGAAATACTAATTCTCCGTATTCTCTCGAAATTCGCAAAAGTAAATCCCATAAGTTCACAGCAATTGAAACATTTTACAAAAGCTCTTCGAAACGATCAGTTTCTCATTTTTTCCACGAATTTCTCAGAAGTACGTATTATAGGAATAACAATGATCGTTTCCGACTTGTTGAAAAATCACGTACCTCGACGAGTTCATTTGCCGCAAGAAGGTCGAAAGGAAAATGGTACTTGTAGTAAGGATATTTTCAAAGATTCCCTTCGTATTCTCTCGAAAATCCGTAAAAGTAAATCCCGCAAGTTTCCCAACGTCGAAAGACAAATTTACAAATTTACAAATTCTCAATAATCGAGAAGTTGTCGTCGTGACGCATCCGATCGTCGAGGAGCGACGACCTCGAGAATTCCAACGAAATCCACTCTCCCAGTCGAGTGAGGATGGCTTCTGGAAGCAGAGATCTTGGAAACAAGCAACGTCCATCTCGCGATTCCATATTAATTCGTCGGATCGTCGATTTACCAGGTGACTCGACGATAAATCACGGCCGATCGACGTGGCTGAGTTTCTCGAGCGGCTCACGCTCTACGTACGCCGCTCGGTGCCATTAGCGCGATGAATTCGCGTCACGTAGCAGCCCCGGTGTGGGAAAACGTGGAACAATACGCGCGCTTGCGGCTATGACGAACCCGCCTCGCATTGTTATGGTAAAAAAAAAAAAAAAAACGGCGTGGCTCCCTTGTCGCTTCAATCACCAACGCGCGATCGAACGTGGAACGCGCGTGGCCGCCAACCTTTCTCCTTCGGTTCCGTGATTTTTTGAAATTATATTCCGACGCTACACCTGCACGTCGGAATAATTCCCTCTTTCTCTTCTCTCCGCTTCACTTTTCTCTTCTTCGTGTATTCTCCCCCCTTCGATGTACCGCTACGCCGATCGCTCAGCGAAGAAGCCCGATCAATCGAACATTGATTAAATTTAACAAGAAATTTCACGTGAATCGTCGGGCAACACGTATAGTTTATAATTTAATCGGAGTTCACACAATGGAAGTCTCTCTCCTGTAGATTTTTTTTTTTTTTTTGTTGACCAATGGATTCAAACAATAATTTATATGTATGTATCTTTGCTGTGTCAAATGCAATTAATCATTTAAATAACAAAGAAGAAGGGAAAAAGCTATATATCTACATGCCAATCCATGGGTAATAGTACAGCTCATAATATTAGAAATGGTTCTGATAGCTTGACAGAAGAATCTGCTGAGCAAGAATTCTATCTCCCATAGATTTTTTTTTTTTTTTTGACTAGTGATTTTTCGTTCAGATTCAAGTAAGATGATTCAAACAATAATTTATATGTATGTATCTTTGCTGCGTGTTTCAAATGCAATTAATCATTTAATTAATAGAAAAGAAGAGAAAAAAGCTATATATCTATATGCCAATCCATGAGTAATAGCTCATAATATTAGAAATGGTTCTGATAGGTTGATAGAAGAATCTGCTGAGCAAGAATTCATTCGTATAAAATGAAGAATTTACTGGTGTAAAAAAAAGAAAAATGATATGAAAGTATTGTTTCTCACAGAAAACGGGAAGTCATTTAACATTTCGCGTAAAATATTGCCATTTAAATATACAAAAATAACTCCGGTTTTTATGAAAAAGTCGAGTGCTTCGCCAAATTCTTCACAGTTCAACACACTTGTTGTTTCTCTCGATACATGCATATAAAAATTGTACATGCATATTTTACATAAAAAATTGAAACAAGCAGAAGCTTCGTACAATTCTAATCGCTTCTCAAGCTACGTAGATCTTTTTCTATAAATAAAAATGTTGAAGAGTCGACTCGAAAGACTCCACGTACAAAGAACGTTCAAAACCGAATGAAAGAAAGCATTGTAACCGCTCGTTGGCTGATCCTTCGGTGGAATAATGGTGGAATAATGGTCCCAAAATCCACGTGTTGCAGCGATTCGTGATGGCTATTTTTCTTCTGTCCGTGGCTTCCGTGGCGTATAACACACTGATGTAGGTAAATGGAAATCACCGCAACGTTTTGTTCACCGTGCGACCAAATTCACCGGTTCCCCACCAAAAAAAAAAAAAAAAGAATGTCCAACTCTGTGTTTCGTGGCTCTCTTGGAATGTGACTGCGTCGCCGACTGTGTACCTCGAATATGTACATTTCGAATTCCGTATTTTCTCCGACGAAAGATATCTCTCGAGAGATTCGCGGAGAAGATTCCGAAAGATTCGAACGAACGATAAAATATCCACCAACGAAGGTACTCTTCTTTAAAGGACTAAAAATCAAGATACCCTTCGATCCGAGAACATGTGTCTTCTCTCGAATAATACTAAAAATCGTTTGTCACGCCGTTAAAACGATTAAAAGCATATTAAACGCCTGGCGTTGTCTGGATAAAGTGGCTGAAAGTGGATGAAACGCTTGGAAACCACGAGTACGAGAGAGAGAGAGAGACAGAAAGGAAATGCAAAAAAACAAAGGAAAAAGTATCGACGAAGTGAAATACAACTCGAGACAAGAGACAGGGTGCAAGGATCTTGCTTCCAGCTGTACCGCAAAATTCTTCTGGCCGTTTTTTCTTCTTCTTTTTCTCTCTCTCTCTCCTTCTGGAAGGGCATGCACATTCTCCGCAGTCGGTGGAGAGAGAATCCACCGATCTCCGAGACATCTTTTCAACCCGTTACACGCTGGATCGCCTCCCTTCTGTGCGGTCACTCTACAGAGGCCTATTAATTTCCAATGATCTTCTCTGGGGTAACCAGCTGCTTTCCGAGTAAAAAGGAAGAGAAGAGAAAGGATGAAAGAAGAGGGAAGATGCTCTTGAAGGTTGAGTATCGATGCTCCTTCGTATCCCTACTCCCTCCCCTTTGTCGTTCTTCATGAGATTCGTTTCAAGTAGAGAACCAGCAGGCTCCTTTGGTTTCTTTCCTCCCTCTCTCTATATATATATGTCTATCTCTCTCTCTCTTTTTCTTTTTACCAATGCTATAGCCTTGTCTCATTTTCCTTCGTTGCCTCATCCTGACGAGCAGAGAAAAGCGAGCAGAACAGATGCTCCTCTTCTTTGACACAGGCCACTTCTTCAGATGCAAATCGCCGCTTTTCCTGCCACCGTGGCGTCCCTTTCGAATGGCCAGCAGCCATTGTTGCTTCTTTTCCTCTTTTTCTTCCTCTCTCTCTCTCTCTCTCTCTCTCTCTCTTCCTTCTTTCTTTTTCTGCGAAAAATGCTTGCAAACAAAAAAGCGGGACTTCAAATTGTTTTAATGAGTTTTGGCAAGAGATCGAAGAGTTAACAGTGAAACTTGTCTTGACGACAGTAGAGATTTTCGTAACATTTGGAAAGAAATCTTTAAAAATGTTTCCCTCTTACCTCGCTGCTTCTTTCGAATGTTTATATTTCAATTTGCTTTTTAAATCTTCGATCGTGAGGTGTTTGAGAAGAGAAACTGGCGCGAGACGAATTATCCTTAAAAATGGGCTTCGTTGTCTCGGTGAAAGGATGTGGAAAACTTCATCTTTTGTTTTCGGCAGGCTGCAAATTGAACACGTTTGAAGCCTGGGATTCTTCTTTCACCGTGATAATTGGACACTTTATGGTGTCTAGTAGAAACGACGACGACGATGAAAATTACAGGTTCCATCTCGGGCGTTATAAAGTGTTGAAAAATTAAATCTGTCTGGCGCAAGCTTGTCTATATTTAGTATTTAACGGAGTAATCTCGCGTTAAGGGATATTCAACCAGTGATCGATTTACACCATCCAGTGTTATGAGGTTCTAACCGGTGATTTATTTACTGCCCGAAATAACAGTGGTTAACAATTAAGGTTAACAACAATCCCGCGAGGGGTTGTATCATTGCTTGAAAATGTCGACAGCAACCATTGTAAGCGTTAAATGAAGATTTTCGTAATGGTACTTTGCTTCTTTCGAAAATATTTCATTTTACTTAGATTAATTAATGAATCAATATAAACACTCGCCTTCGAGAATCTACGACATTATGTTCACATTAAAAGTAAGTGCATTCTGTACATTCTTGCGATTTTGAATTTCCTCCAAATGCATGCAACACTCGACAAACAACCAAACCTTCAGAGATCCACATCCACCGGATCCAGCGAAAGCATTGAACCTTGAACCGAGCGGAACCATCGACCGAGGGCGCGCGTGTTTGGCAATGCGGAGCTTATTTGTTTAGGAAGCTGGCCGACCCTGAACAAGAAATCAGGCCGCGCGCGTAAGCAGGAAGAGCCGCAAGAGGAAGGAAGGAAGGCAAGAAAGAAAGGAAGGAAAGGAATAGAGCGGAAGGAAGAAGGAAAGAAAGAAGGTCCGCACTGTGGGACTCGCGACGAGAGAAACAGCAGCTGCAACACCCGATACGTATCGTGTTGGGTCCGGGGCGTGGTGGGGAATATGCCCGGCAGGGTCACTCCGGAGAGATTATTATCATTTGTATCGGGTCGGTTCGTGCCTCTTCGTGGATGGTCGGGTGGGTTCGGGCGCGTGGCACGCGTGCCGTATCCCCACCATTAGCCGACCAATCCGGGACGAACAGGCCCAACCCGGCCTGTTCTCTCGGACCCCGGCCGCCTGTATATACTCGACTAGGGTGTCTTGGATATTACGCTTGGCCCCGACGCCGGTGCTCGTAAAACTGGGACATTGTCGGCTCGAAATGAATGCGGAACACACCGGAGAGGCCCCGGACGTGCTCCATTTCGCATCCGCTACGCGATCGTCATCATTATCGCGTTACTTTTGGGATTGGTGAATGGGACCCGTGGGAATGACGACACAGGGCGCGATTAATACGATTGTAAATCGATGTTTGCAGATTACGAGATCAATCAGAACTTTGAATGTTTGCGGACGTGATGATGGGGATTCTTCTCGTGACTGAAATATCGCAGAAGTTTTGCGGATATTAAAGTTTGTTAGTTCTAGGTGTTGATAATCGAAAGCTGAGAAACATTCAGAGGCAAATAATAGCGTTCGTTCAGGGTGGATTGACAGACAAACGAGAGCAGCTGTAAAGAGACTTTAATTCGTTGCCAAGTCGTGACTAAACTGGCCTGGCGGAGCTTTCTAATGTGGCCGAAGAACGCGAGAGACCGCTTCTGCCCGCGAGGGGGCTTCTGAAACTGGCCCCTTTCAAGGTAGCAATCGACCCTCGATAAATCTCCGCCAATCGGCTGGAAACGTCACACAGGCATTAAGAGGATTCTTACGCAGGATTACGCGTTATTACGTGAATCACACTGATCCAACGGGTCACCTAATAAACGAGTCCCGACGGCTCCGCCTAAATACGATCGAGTATTTCGCGTCACGAAACGTTTCTAGTTTTGTATATGTAATTTTCATGGGGGTTTGTAATTAAATCGGGGAGTCCCTTTATATGCTTTGAAGAAGAAAAATCTTTAAAAAAAAAAAAGAGAAAAGTGGCAAGGGATATGCAGAGTAAAAAATTTATCGTGGAGCGGACGATAAGGCGATGAAATACGAAGAGCTCTGATGGGAAAGCAAACAGTGAAAAGGATTAAGAGAAGTGCTTGCGAGGTAAACAAACCACTTCGGAACCACTTTCTGGCCTGTGAGAATTTCAAAGAGCTCTGCAAACAGAAAAACCGCCCCAACATCACCCCCCTTGTGTCATAAAACGCTGTTGTTATGACGACTGAGAGCTGAAATCTCGTTGGATTCACCTGTGCAAGTGCGAAACCTTCCCTAACAAGGGACGCTATTCAATTGGATGGTGATTTTTTTCAGTGTAAATAGAAATTCGTAAATGTATTTTCAGTGCTACCAATTGGTATTCATCGACTTAATCTTAAATTACCATTTTATTTATTCTTTCTAACAATTTGATATTCTATCAACTTTGCGTTGTATTCTCTTTTCTCTTAATTCTGTCGAAAGATTTATACGACGCCATCATTGATAGAGCAACGTTCGCCTTGTGAATCCTGACTTCTTGACGGAATCATAATAAATTTCGAAATTTGCCTGAAGGCAAAATTATCATTTTTGAAGTTGATGATGCTCGTTACCTTTTAGTCTGGAAATATCTTCCTCCGTATGTGCAAAGCTTCGCGCATTTCTAAATTAAGTAGGCAGATACGAATGTAAATTAGCGCCGATAGTAGTAGACGCTTGAACTTCGGCCAAAAGCATCTAAGATAAGAATTATTTAGAATAACGTGGCACGAGGCCCGCATTTCCGTAGCTGGAAACAGAGATAATTCGAAATTCAGGCGGCACCGTTTCTTCCTTCGTTCGTCGATCGTCCGTAACAGACCGAGGCCAACGATCGACTAAAGAGGCGATCGAGCCACCGTTGGATTAACATAATCGATGTATCTACGATCACTGGTGGCGTGTGTCACTTAGGATCGAGCAATTTGTGCTTCACCTGCGTGCAGTCAACATGGTGGCGATTGTTGTCCCTCGATGGCCGAAGCATCCGATGAAACTTAAACCTGAGCGTACCGGGCGCGCGTGCATTGCTCGCATAAACGCGTCAATTAAGATCGTACGTCCACCACATTGTGCATTTTTGCACAATTCTTCGACTTGGAAAATGAAGAACGAGAGGCGAGACTAGAGAGTGTCGACAATCGATGCGCATTTCTCGCCTCCCGTCAATGAAAATAATAAAAGATATCAATTTTCACAATTTTTGTTGATACTTCGACCAAAAATTGAAATCTGTCTAAGAAAAAAGTGCAGATCTGTTTTAAAGATATTATCTCCTTAATCGATATACGCACGATCCTTGTGTTGAAAGCCTTGATTTTTCACATTTGCGCTATAGCCTCTCATCCCTTCAACCCCTTCAACCCGATTTCGGAATCGTTTCATCTCCCCCACTATCCTCGTCCGCTTCTCTTTTTACCTTCGTTTCCACGCGGCAGATGCTGCAATCAAAGAGAAATTAAGTCGTCCAAAGGAGAACGGAGGAACGAACAAGCAGATGGACGACATTGAAACAAAAAAAGAAAAAAAAAAAAGATAAGGCGAAAAGTGGAATCAAGGAAATCACCGGTTACTCGCGTCGGCCGCAACTATATAATCGATGAATCGATCGGCCTGCAGGATTAACGAACCGATGAAGTGTTAGGACGTGTGTAAACGGCCGGGTCTCGCTGAAAAAAAAACCGTAGAGAATGACCGCAAAACTACCAATCATAGCGTGCAAGAACGCGTACACACGCTCGCCTCTGATGTTACATACCATGTGGCCTATTACTAGACCGCGTCGTGTGTAGTATACCTTAAGCGTCAGCAGTTCATTGAGTCTGGCCTAAGTACGCATACCAGTGCAACGAGCGCATGTGCCGATGCGTCACGGTCTTTCTCTTTCTTTCTCTATCTTTCGGCTCCCTTGTTCGTTCCTCTTCCTGTACGTACGGTGCATACGTGTATGAAACGGTCCTCTACATAGCAGCACGTATGAATGAAAGAGCGGCGAATGAAGAAAGGAACGAACGAAGGGAGTCGCGTGACGGATTCACGTGTTCCGCGCCTATCGACCGAACCGCCACGTTGCGACCTATGCGACGCGTCGTGCGAATTTGACGCCTGTTTTTCTTTTTTTTTTTTTCCTTTTTTTTTTCTCAGATTGCGCGATACCGCTGGATCGAATTAATCGCTCGTAATACACTACGTAATACAATTCGTTTGCATTTCGTAATATCATCGGTCATTGTTCTCGAAGTTGAATTCTGCATTCGGCGAATTTGATTGAAACGAAGAAAGAAGAATATCCTCCGGATAGATATAAACTCGTTATACGGTTTGCACGAACAATCTGCAAGCACTGTTTTTTATTTGTTCTGTAACAAATAATTTAATAGTATGTACCTATAGGCCGGTTTGGTATCTACTTCAATCTAGATGAAACAACACCTTAAAATCAACACGAATATAAAATAAACGTCTCTGCTATGTAGAGTGTACGTGCGCTATCTTAAAGATCTGGTTCAGGAAGTTCAGATAATCTCTATAACGTAGCAGATAATAAAGATATCGAGCAGTCGATCAAGATTGATCTGTCAAGATTAATCTGGGCAAAAAAAACTTCAATGAGGGGGTTGTTTATATCGACAGGGATCTCTTCCTATAGTTCTCAGATTTATCTTAATCTGTTTGCACACAAGTTGTGTACACTCTGGGTGAGAGAGAGAGAGAGAGAGAATAGAATCACATCCATACAAGTGTCATCGAGGACATGAAAGTAAGAGACACTGCTTATATGCAGAGTATAGGACGGAAAGGAAGGACTACTTGCGGCGTAGTGGCAGAAGCAAGACCGGAAGTGGTTCCATCTGGCTCCCCCGTTGGTCTGACCTGTTGAACCACCTCGTGACCGGAAGTATACCATACATCTACGGGCACCATGGTCGCCTCACGTCCCCGTGATGTACGCCACGAAAACAACAAAGGCTTCTTTCTACCTCGTAACGCGTTATCACTTCCATTAGCTTTGTTTGCTCGATCACGCGGCCATGATTTCGCCCTTCTGTTATACACGTACATCCTTATTTCTCCATTTACATAATTTTCAAACAAATTATATCGTTAATCCACGATTGATATCTTTAGGTAAACTATATATATATATACATAATAGTTCTGGAGTACCTACTTCGTTTTAATTTACACTTTCACAGTGTAGTGCTCGAATAAAAATATAAATTTCATACTTTCATATGTTATTAGACATAGTGAAATTAGGTTAGATTTAAGTTACGTTTAGAGGTCTATAAGGTAAGAAAAGAGAAGTATATAACTTTATCAGTTTACTACGCCATCGATCGTATCGATCGTAAATACGACGAAGACCATCAGTATTATATATACGTTGAAAGATACAAGAAAAGAAATCAAATTGTACGTTTCAAAATTAAACTCATTAACAAGAGATAATTGAATTTGAGCTGCTGATGATGGTGAATTGTCCAAAGATAGTCCAATTGAGAATCAAACGGACGCAAAAAGGGATGAACACGATGGAGCGAAATGGAAAACGAGATGGACCGGGGGAATTTTACGAGCGGGACAGTTAGTCGACGTGCTATAACGTTAGATTTACGATTGCACCATTGCCCTACGGCACTTTGCGGGACAGGCTGCGAAAACTAAATAAAGGGTCGAAGAGGGGACGAAAAATGCGATTCGCGCCGGGGAACAATAGGGGGAGGGAGGGGACGTCGATTCGTGCTCGAGACAGGTCCAGGGCATTATGTTTCGAGCACAAAGGCCCGCGACGAGCAGTATGTGCACCGTAATAATCTGTCACCCCGTACACCGTGCCACGTATACTTAATACTTAGGCGTTTCGCATAGAGGGTCCGAAAGGGACAGAGTGGGGTTCACCGCACCCCATCAGGTTTTGCAACGAGTGACGTCAGACCGGCCCAGGAGACTTTTGCGTATTACGCATCCGCCGAAAGAAACGGGAAGGGTGACGAAACCAGAAAACGTTCAACGAATAGGGTGCCTAATTCTGGACAACTCGCAAGCAAATCGAATACCAATATCGGTCGGGGTGGCGCGCATTGCCGCAAAACCATTTACATACCCGTGTTTTCGAATTTCTCGTATTCGTGAAACTTAAAAAAGGAGAAAGATGAAGGCAGCTGATCGATGAAAAGATAATAGATTGTTGTATAACACAATAAAAGATATACTTCCATCTATACGAGGAACTTTTACGTGCAAGCTTCAATATAATATAAATTTGCAATAAAATTTTCGAAATAAGATATAATTTCCTTTAAAATACACGCTGTTAACAAGCATCGAATTCGTTCGAGCTTTAATGTGTCTGAAGCTTATAGACCCACAAATTAAATCCATCTGCTACGTTTATCTATTTATAAACTACTATTGTACGGGGTCATTTATATTTGTGCGCGACAATGTGATTGAAAAAAGAAATACCCTCCGAATGGCATCCGATAAAATAATTTCCTCCGAGGTAACGACGATCGTCGAACGAGAGTACGAGGAAGGGAGAGGATCAACACCTCGACATAATCAAATTAACGGAGTAGCGGCCGGTGGATGGCGAAGGCGCGTACCGCGACTCAAGTAATCCAGCTCCGGCTCCAGTAACCCGTTCGGTCTGTGAGCGTATCGCGGCGCGTAAGAAGCGTAATACGCTTAAAAAGAAGGGTATGACGTCACGAAGAGGTGGCACGCGGCGCGTGCCGTCGGATGGGGTACGAGTTTATCGTGGCTCGTGGAACAGAGACAAGAGACAAGCTGGGGAGTGTAACCGGTGCAACGTTGGAACGAGGGGAGGTAGAGCAGAGAAGCATACGGAGGAACTCGAAGAAAGAGTAGGACGAAGACATAAAGACGGTGGCGAGAGGTGTGGAAGAAGAGCGACGGAAAGTGGGAGGGGAGGGGGAGGGAGAGAAGACAGGCGCCCCGAGGAGTCTCCACGACAGACAAGCAGGCAGGCAGGCAGGCAAGCAAGCAAGCAAGCAAGCAAGCAAGCAAGCAAGCAAGTAAGCAAGCAAGCAAGCAGGCAAGCAAGCAGGCAGGCAGGCAGGCAGGCAGGCAAGCAAGCAAGCAAGCAGCAAGCAAAGCGGGCAAGAAGTCCGCACGAGTGGCTGGGGTGTCGTACAGGGGCTATGGTGGTGGGGGTGGGCGCGTGCAGCCGGCCTGCAGCTGCCTCTTTTACCATCCTCTTCCCCTCACGGTCCCTCGCCCAAATTCCCCGTACCCCTCTAGAGTTCCGCACGTCGTGCCACCGGCGCAGCCGCTACCCACCACCCCTCTAGTTGGCCAGCCCCTCCCGCCGGGGGCCCGGCGGGACCACAATTATAAGTAGGGGTGCTCCTGGCTTACTACCTCCAGTCGAGGGTTGCACGCCGTGGTGTAGACGCGTGGACATATGGCCCGTCATTCCAGAACTTGAAGCGCACGCGTGTATATGGAAAGGAAAAGAGCGTTTTCAGTTGAAAGAAAGACGGACTATAGTTTGCTACGCTCTACTATCTAAGGATATTCACTGTTCTTGTCGTGCCGTAAGAGATAGCGACGGAGATAGAAAAGTAAAACGAGGAATAGAAGCGCGCGCGGATATTGTACAGCAAAGACGATTCGGACGGCAGAGTTCCTACACGGTCATCGTGCACGCGAAACGAACCGAGATCGGACTCGCCATCTGTCGATCGCGCGCTGCTAGTGTTTCGTGAGCCAGTCGATGGTTATAGTGCTTTCCAGAGTGACCACAATGTGGCGCTAGTGTTGCCTGTTAGTGGCGCGGAAACACATTCAACGTTACACACATAGCTTTTTAGTGGGAGTGTGATCGCGCACACACATACACACGATATACGCACGGTGTATGTATATATATATATATATATCGAGAGAACGAAGAAAGAAGGATAGGAGTGGATTTAACAGGACACAGAGTGAGATCAAACTGTACTCGTATGCAGACATACGTACACACACGATCGAGGAGTACTTTCACAAAGGAAAATACAGGCTTACTGGCACCGGTACCGCGGGCTAAGGGGCGCATCTCTGGATCCAGTAGTAGCTCAGCTGCGGAGCAGTGCCTTTCGTGCCGGTTCTCTCTCTATAGCGTGTAACTTCTCCTGCTTTTCCCTCTCCCCTTAGCCCTACGAAAACGCTTCCCCTCTGTCGATGTGCGAAGGCAAAAGCACATTGACTCTCCTGTTCGTCTTT
The DNA here is from genome assembly GCA_032399595.1 of Tetragonula carbonaria. NCBI lineage: Eukaryota > Metazoa > Arthropoda > Insecta > Hymenoptera > Apidae > Tetragonula > Tetragonula carbonaria. The sequence continues at coordinate 1,869,802 of JAUCRC010000020.1, forward strand.
GACTCGTCACACACGGCGAGGGTATCCTCGCTCCACCTCCACCTTTGCGTTTCCACCACTACTCTTCTTCCTTCTTTCCTTCTTCCACCAACACCATCACCACCACTACCACCGCCGACATCACTTCTCCTCTCGTGCTACTCTTGCCGGCGGTCTCCGAGGAAATATTCCTCACGGTTCGTCGACGGCCAGTCAGTGCGCGACTCGTCGTTGTTGCGACGGTTGGCGAGGAGGAGAGTGTGGTATTTGTGCCTTTTTTTTTTGTGGAAAATTATGCTCGTGACGGATCGTCGTGCTCCTCGTCGACGTAGTGGCTCGTGCGCCGCGAACGAACGCTCAACACGAGCGTAGTTGTGGGATTTTTAACATCGATTGATGAGCTGACTAAAATAAAAGAAAAAAACGGAAATTAATAGAAATTACCGAGTACACGATCTGTCTATACAAATGTCTGTGTATATAAATATATACACACGCGCATAGAGGCAGAAAAGGAATCCGGAGAGATATCGAAATCGTCAAACGAATCGAAAGAGAGAGGCGTCGCCCGAAGGATCGCAAACCATCGGTGTTTTTTCATAGATCCTACGCGCAAGAGTATTTATCCCGTACCCTGTTGGACGAAGCTGTTCTACGACTCTCGGCGTCCCACGGATAATGGAATAAAGTGTGTCACACAGTGTTCAGTGATCGCGCGTGATTTTCTTGCAATTCTCGCGTACAATCGTGAATACCTCTTTGCCATCGGATATACATAAATTTGTATAAATATATATATATATATATCAATTTTTCCTCCAAGTGTATTATACAGTGTGCTACAGACCAGTAGAAGTGACCGCGCGGGTCATCCGCGAGTTACCTTCGTTTCGACTTCATCGTTTCTTTCTTTTCTTCTCACCGCTGCGTCTTACCCGTGAATAAATAGAAACCGGTCAAAATTTTCTTCACCCATCGGGACCGAGGATTACGTATATCGGCAGCTCCGGCGAAATCGACCAACGAAAACTAGGGGGAAAAAATAGTGTGCGTCGGAGGGATATATTACCTTGCACTTCGTACGGTACGGTGGCTATGCAGCCTCGCGAAATTACGGCGAGGAGGTAACGCCGACGAGCACACCAGAGCACCACGGTCCACACACCTCCGCCGACGACGCATCGGCGGCGTGTAAACATCGGACGAAACAACCACCAAACATGTGGACCACGATGCTCGTGTGGACGGCCGCCGTCGTGCTTCTACCAGCACCCCGAGCGGTAAGTTTGTTCTTCTCTTCCCTCTCTTCAACGATCTCCTCGTTCACGATTTTCTTGTTCGCGAAACAACGAAACTGTTTTACGCGGAAACTCTCTGAAAAGAAAAGTTTATTTAGGCACGAAGTGTGAAATCGATCAGAAATTGAAATGATGCCGCCTTTTCTTTTTCTTTCTTTTCTTTTTCGCGTCTGTTCAAAAAAAAAAAAAAAAAAAAAAGAAGGGTTGATGGCTTCGTGGAAATATTTCTGTTTATTTTTAGGCGCGTTGCAAAACGTCTTTTTTAAACGGACGTCGAGGTTTTTTACAACTGCCACCTACCGAAATATCTTCTGCTTCTCAAGCATCGACACTGTTCCTTCTGTTTCTCGAAACTGTAATTCTGTTGCGTTTCACGTCTCAATATAATCACGTCGAATATGGAGCAGAATGATCAACATTAATTTACATTTGTTTTTCTCATTTTTTTTAAATCGAAGATCGTCTCGTGGACCATCAGAAATCGTTTTACTTATCGCATTGGAAAATTTGCAAAATAACCAGAGATCTGTCGATAAAAGATACCTCGATACTGGAACTATTAAAATAATCAAAACGGCGGTATAATTTTCATTGTTCATCGATCGAATTTTTCAAGAACCAAACATTACAAGAATAATAAAAATATACAGTTTGCAATTGCTCGTAGATACTTCATAAAGTATTACGCTGCATTCGATACTCCCTGATACAAGCTTTTACACCTTAGTTACGAGTAATTCCAGCGTAAAATTATATCGTAAAATTTTAGATATATGCAATTCTCTAGATGAAGGAATAAAGTATGTACTTACATTTGTATATACGAATGAACGAAGTATTTTGTCAACGGGCTTAATCCGTATCGCGTGTTGTCGAGCGAAACAGAAAGAGAGAGATATACGTTTGTCAACTCAGAGACACATCGTAAGCGACCTTCGTCGCTGTCGATGAATGGCGCGATGTTTTGGTTCGGAATCCAAGAGACGACGTTCCCGTCTGTCAAACCGGTCGTAAGCTCCTCTGTTGGTATTTATGGTAAAAACGATGACACGCCATCGATGGGTGCGTTCGAGAATAGAAGCTCGTCTCAATATATTTATCGTCTCATTCTCGTGTGTATACGTGCGCGCGCACCACTGATACGTTCTCCCGCGTCTAATTAAGTACTTGCGTAAGTGCGATCGCGGCTTATATTTATCCAGTCGAACGCTATATCTGTAAACGTGTGTGTAAAGGTTCGATCGAGCTGCAGAATGCTTTCCAATTTTAACTCACCTTCGATCTGTCTTTTCCCTCGATCGTCTCCTTTCCCTTCTGAAAGGATTCAGTTTTATGAAATCAGCGTAACAAATTCGTATGATGTCGCTTCACCGTGTATGATAAGTTTCCTTTTCACTCAGCTAGTCGCCACGAGTTTCAAGCGTATTCTTCCTGGGAGAGATCCCCCTCTCCTCCTTATTTCTTTGCTTGTCCCTCCTTCTATCGTCGTCCATCATTTTCTATCTCTGTCGGCCATGTCACCGAACCGTCCGACGAAAGAGGAGAAAACCAGTGGCAACAGTATTCGTCGACATACAACTCTAAATCTGGATCCCGCTCTTTTAGAAGTGTGTCTAACTTCTGCTCGTCTGCTCTTCTCGCGTCTCGTTCCACGACATAACCCCATCGTGTCTTGTCTTCTTTTCGATTTCTCTCCGACCTTCGCCGTTCATGCACCTTTGGAAATACGCGAGAGAGAGAGAGGGACATCTTTGATCATTGCCGGCGTTTGAAGTGTTTGAACTAGTGGAATCGAGAAGTATGGAAACGTTACTTACGCAGTAGGATACGATGTGGAGCCACGGGTGTTCAAAGGGTGCTTCTAGAAAATTGTTTTGTGACGAAATAACGTCGGTTGTATCCGTAAATAGATGGCGGCGGCCATTCTTGTTCCGAGAATAACGCTCCAGCGCGCCAAAAATGAGAATTCCTCATCGAGGATCGTGGCAAGCCGCTTGTGTATAGACGTGTTACCTCTAACCTGCTGTGTTTTGCCACTCGTAATGAGAAATGTTCGCGAGGGAATATTTCTTTCGTTCGATCGCGAAAGCCTCGCTCTCGCGCACCCGTGTTTATTTTTTCTCGTTCCAATCTGACAACTCGTAAAACGCCCTCTATACTTTCAGCAGTCTACCTCGCTCGTCAAACGGTCGTTTTGACGTGAACGCGAATAAAAAAAGTGGTTTTTTTGTTTTTTACCTGGTGACCAAAAAAAAAAAAAAAAAAAAGGATGAAAGAATTCGTTGATGTCGTCGAAGTACGAAATTCGAAGATCGCAACGGGGGTATAATAGACGCGCAGGAGGGCCACGGCGAGATCGTAAAACGATCCGCAGACTCGATAGTAAGGTTAGTGCGCTCCTCTCGTTCACGTGAGACACGATATATGTATAGCTTTGCTCGGCTATACAATGTGTCGTGGGAAGGCTTTCTCGGTTGTCTGGTTGCTGGCCTATACGGCGACTCTGTGTGCGCACTTGCGCACCTGCGCACGTATAGATGTGCGTGTGCACATAGCCTTAGGCCATTGTCCACAGTGGTCAAGAACTCTTGCCGTCCGAACGACGACAAAGAGAGAGTAGGGTTAGAACCGGAGAAATATTGACACATCGGTCTCTGTTTACACTGGACACTGTCGCCGAAGAAAAATCATCCCTCCTAGATTGCTCACTGATTCACTGATTCACCGATCTTTGAACCTCTACGTGTGTGTTTATAAGCCTCTCGTACTAAATGTCGCGGAGTGACATTGTACTTTGACGTGGTAGCGAACATTTTGTTACAAAGTAACAGTCCATTCCAAGTTCCATTCTCTTCCGACGAGTTTGAAGTTTCTACGTATTCGATGAAATCCTCCAGATGTCTCTGGTTGTTCGTGCAGTTCTTCCTACTCTACGCACACCGCGAATCGTAATTAATTTCGCGTGGTGTTAGTTTTCAGCACAGCGAGGAACGGTGGCCCGGTAGCATACGTTAATACGTTTACGACTGGTTCCAGAACAATTTCCTTTTTTTTTTTCTTTCTCTTCGTTTTTTTTTTTTTTTTTTCTCCCTGTGTATGAAAACGCCCCTCGTGTTCCACGATCGTTGAGGCTCGGCAGCACGCGTGGCGAAATGTCCATCTGCGCCTCTACCCTTCTTCCTTCCCCCCTTTCCCCACCCTCCCTCTTTCGCTTCTTGTCAGTGCTTTCTCGCTCGCGTCTTGCCGAGCGAAAAAAAGCACTTTTTGCTGGGTCACTCGCGCAGATATCTCGGCTCCTCCTGGGAGACGTGCAGCACAGAAGATACACGCAAAACGCGCAAAAACACGCTTGCACACGTGCTGCCCCGGCGGCGTGTTCGGTCGTTGGGCACGAGACGACCCCCGACGTGGAGAGTGTTGGCCAAGTTTGTTTGTCGCGTGTTGCGAGCCAAGCTCTGTGGATTCGACGGATTTTCTTGTATATTCTCCTGTCGTCGTTGTCAGATCGAGTCATAGTGCAGTGATATAAAATCTGAAAAAACAAAAGGTCACACTGTCGTTTGCAATTTCGTAATTACAGCGTGCAATCTGGCAGAGTTTCTCTCATAATACAAGTGCGTGTGCGATTTTATTACTGGAAATGAAAAGCTATTGAATCGCGCGACGAATTCTGAAACTAAAATTACGAATTCGAATGAATAAATATATAAAGAAATATTTCAACATTCATTATATATATATATATATATACACACTGGAATTACACGATAATTGATAAGCAAATGCATTTAAAATGATTGTTCGTTCGACGGGATTTTTTATTGAATGAAATTCAATTTCTTTTCAGGTAAACGCCTCGGGGGTGTTCGAGTTGAGGCTGAAGTCATTCGTGAACGAGTATGGAAAAGACAGTCTGGGCAAGTGCTGTTCAGGCAGCACTTCCAAGACCGGCGAGTGCTCAGGCGTTTGTAAAACCAGGTTCAGGGTCTGCTTGAAACAATATCAAGTAAAGATCGACACGACGACGCCGTGTACATACGGCGACGTCGTTACACCCGTTCTCGGTGAAAACATCGTTAATCTCAGCCCTAACGTTGCTATGCCAAGCTTCACCAATCCCATCAGATTTCCATTCGACTTCACGTGGCCGGTAAGTGTTTCAACATTTATTTCACGTTTCTGTAAAATATTAATCGCAGCTTGATTCAGTAAGATAGATTAGCAAGATTGCTCTTAATAGTAAGGCACATTTAACGATTGCATACTTGAAACGTTAAAAAATATAGTCGTTAACTAGACGAGAACTATACACGATTGCACAGATAAATGAAACATCGTCCCGTGCGCATTCTGTCAGCATTAACGTATCACGTTGTGTGTTGCATAAAAAAGCGAAAAATCGTCGGCGCAACGTATACGGAACTGAAAAGTGCAGCAAAAAGCGTGACAAATCAGAGGAAAAAAATTCATTATGAATGCCATCGGTCGCGATTGTGTTTTTCTCACAATTTTTGTTTGCGAATTGCCTATTACATAAACGTTTTCCGCTCGCTAGAAGGCTTCATTTCCAGCAACGATCTTCCACAATGATTGTGAGTTTTTCTTCTCTTTTTTTTTTCTCTGCAAACACGTCACGCTAGGTAAAAAAAAAGGGAAGACCGGATCATTATAGAGAGTTTCTTTTTTTTAACGTCGATGATCAACGCGTATTGTGGCGTATTTTGGGGTACAGTTAGTCGATTCTATGTTGCAATGTTGTTCCCTCGATTTCTAACGAGAAACGACACCAGTTCGTAGCTCTGATTCCTCGTAGCATTATTCTGTCTCGAGTAATGAGCGCGCGCAGAAAATTAAAACCTCTTCGTTGGCTTAACTATGAGGAAGATATGCGCGCATTCAACGGGGAGTAAAAATCAGTTGTATCAGTCTGATCTTTCCATATTCCCGGTGAATATTAACTGTGGCACAAGCTAGATGTATAGTACCCAAATCAACTGCATATCTTTCTATCATACAAAGCGACTTAAGAGTAGCGCGACTTTTGATCCTCAACGCTTAGAAAATTAAATTTTTAATTATACATACATACGCCGTTGAAAATATATACAGTCAGCAAAGTGTAATTGGCTTTTTTTTTTTTTTAATCATTATTTGTTCTCGGACGACGTGTTATACCGACACGACAGAGTCGTTTGAAAGAGTCATTGAAAAGTTGTATTTTCAGTCTCGTTGTCTTTTCTGTTCATTTTCGTTGGAGTAATTCGGGAATGGAGAAATTGAGAAGTAAATTGGTTGATTAGCTGTCGCTTCGATTGCCGCGTTCTTTAAACACGAGACTGCTTTCCATTGTTGCGTAAAAATCTCACGAGAGCCCACTGCACCTGCCCATCGCGCGCGTAACCGGTCGCCTCGAGTAATTAACCTCGCGGTGAAAAAATGAAATGGATCAAGAGAAAAAGAGGAATTCGCGTGAGCGCGAGGGAAAAATTACAGCCCCCCCCTCCTCCTTCCCTCCCTTGTCCCCTTCGTACTTTCTCGCGATCGCGACGAAAGAAAGGCCAGGTCTCGATCAGCATTAAAAACGAACAACTTTTGTGGCACGATGTGGAGCGCGTGCACGCACAGCCGCGCGCCACAGTGCGACAAGGATGACCAAACGAATGGCAGATGGTGCGAGAATCGGTGGTGCGAGCAAGACACCCGATGGCACTTGTCTCTCCCTCCTGCTGTTGCTGCTATTACTTGCTTGTTGTTGCTTCGATAATTCCTGGCATTGGCGGGAACGGTCGACTTTTTGAACTGATAAAATAATCAGCGACTAATGATGATATAAATTGGAAAACTTGGTGGAAAAATGCAACGAACGTTAGATCTTCGTCTGTAGCTACTTTATCAGAGGAGAGTGAATTCTGCAATCAGTAACTATCAGACTTATCTTTGCACTTGTTAAAAATGTACTACTGCTGTTTTATTTAATTGTAATCCTTTATGTATATGGTGTATTTGTGAACGATTCAGAGATCAAATATATACCACGCAATATAACTTCACGCGCAAGGACAATAATGGTAACACGTGGATTAAAAGTTAGATTCCAGATTATATAGTTTGTCCAGCGTAAAGGTTAACCTCTTGCGCTGGCAACTGGTTTCACCGACCATAACGAGTGACCGAACCGTATACAATAATTCGTCGCTTTCTTTTTGAAAGATTTCGTCGGTATGATGTCACTGGATAGAAATTATTACAAAGAAGTAATAAATTTGTTATTTGTCTTGCCTGGGTTACATTTAAATATACTTAAAACCGAGGAAATATAGCAATTTTCGAACAAAAAAGAGGTTAACCCCTTGCGCTGGCAACTATGGTTCACGGACCATAACGAGTGACCGAACCGTATACAATAATTCGTCGCTTTCTTTTTGAAAGCTTTCGTCGATATGATATCACTGGATAGAAATTATTAAGAAGTAATAAATTTGTTGTTTTGTTTTGCCTTTTGGGTTATGTTTGAATATAACTTAAAACTGAGAAAATATTACGATTTTCGGACAAAAAATTCTCGACGTGCGTCGTGGCGGCGCGTCATTGCAGCGCAAGAGGTTAGAGGTTAATATAAATTCTTTGAAAGAAAGTCGAGATTCGTATCTTTTTATTAGATTTCGGAGCAGTATCGTGAAGAAGGAACTAGAATCCGGGCGTCAAGTTCAAAGCACCTTCGTTACATAAAGCGACACGGTGATGCATCACTAGCATGTCTGCTCGTTAACGCGTTCCATCGAGTACCTTGGTGTCTACGCCAATGTTTGCCCACCATCCCTGGTATACGTCAGTTCTCTCTCGTTGCTGTTCGCGTACTTCTGCCTATGAGACGCACTGCAGGGCCACTGGCAGATGGCTAGGCCTTTTGTGCTTCTACACTTCCCTCGTAATCTCTTTCTCGTTCTGCCTCTCTCGAACCGCTTATTCTCCATCTCCGTTGTTGCGTTCGAAGCTCTCTCGCGGGCAGAGTTAAATTTACTAACCCATATGGCGCCCCTCGCGCCACCACTGCGCCAGTTCTCTCGTTCTCACTTCAAAAATCTTTCCTTTTTCTTGCTTCTCGTCGTGTTTCTGCATACTTTCTCACTTTCTCGTTTCATTTATTTATCTTTCTACCTCTTTTGCCAGTAATATTCAGCCGAAAATTTTTCCATCGTGTCGTCCTAACCTCTGTCTCGATCTTCCCCCTTCCCCCTCCCCTTCTCGCTATTTTCCAACAGCGGTATCGGCCGATATTACAAGCTATATCGGGCCGGCAAGAGGCAGCAGGAACTCTTCTTCTCGACGGCGAGGAAGAAGAAGAAGAAGAAGAAAAAAGTGGCGTTCTCGGAAGAGAGGCTGACGCAGGAATCCTGCGTGTAGAAACAACCTTTGAATCGGTACGGTAGTCTGTCTTTTTTTATGTATACGTGGCAGCGGGCGACGCCAGAGAAAGAATAGGCTGCGTTGGTAATCGCTATTTGGAGTGTCCGATTTATTTTTGTTTCGTGAATAAGAACAAGTTTCCGTTCCGAAAAAAGAAGAAAAAAGAGAAAAGAAAAAAGAAAAGAGTGTGGATTGACTAATAGCAATTCCGAATCTTTATTCGGTACCAATGACTATGCGAAAACGAAACATCTCATTGGAAAGTAGTTAACAAAACCAAGTAACTCTCCACCGAGCGGGAGAATTCTTCGAAGTTTGAACGCGCGCGGGTGGATCGACGGATTAGCCGGAAACGCGTTAATTGCAGGCACTGCCGGAGTCGCGGTGCGTAGACGCAAAAGCAACAATGTATCATTAATAACAGTTAGCCGCGGATAGAGACGAGCTTCTTTCGTTCGAAGACGAAACGAAACGAGGAGGCGCGCGATAAACAAGCGTGATCTCTCCCGTTCGCGTGATTTTCCACGTCGCGATTCATTCGCGAATTTCCTTCCTTAACCTCTTGATCGCCGCACATCAGTACGCGTCAATCCCTATACCCTAAATCTCGATTTCTTAACAGTGACATACAGAATCATTTTCTATCGCTAAAAAAAATCGAAAAACACATATATTTTTCCTTGATTTTGGATATATTCGAAAAGAAAGGCAAGAAACAAAATTCGCGCGCGAAAACTGTAAAATTCCACTCTGCCCAACTATTCACTTCAAAGCATACCATACCATAAATAAATATTAGTTTCATTGTGTGTAATATATATGTGTATTTTTTAGACTATAAATTTATAACATTTGAAATTTAACAAACATGCATATAAATTTTTTAATTTTTGTAATATTTGGTATTTGATCTATCGTGCAACCCTAATGAAAATCAAGTGTTTCTTTTTTGTTTTTGTGCAAATTATACCCTTTTTTGATCGTGGCTCACCAATTATATAAGTAAAAGCTATTTAAATTATTTATTTATTAGTAAAAGTACATTTTTCTTAAAATTGAAAATACGCCGCAAGCTGATGCGCGATCGAGAGGTTAATTATTCTCCGATCTGGTCGATCGTATTGAGGCAAAAGAAAAAGAAGGAACGTGTTGGCCGTAGAGAAAGAGGTTGGTTGCGTAAGCGTGTTTGTCTGGTGTGTACTACACGTGCCTGCCGTTAATTACGAGGCTGGAAATGACAGAAGAGGGCCGGAGCTTGTAATCGTAACCTTCGTCTGGTTGCATCAAGATCGAGATTCGCTCTCTTTCCACGCCTCTTTCTCTCCTCGTCCTCGTCTCATCTCTTAATTGCTTACGTTACACACCGCATCGCGAGACTTATTAAAACAGCGCCGACTAAGTCCGCGACAGTGCGACTACTGTGCAGAATCCTCGAGGAATTTCGCTTCGTTCCGCTGACTTCTCTCTCTCTCTCTCTCTCTCCCACTGTGCTCTCGGTGCACCTCTAGAATATTTACATACATATATTTCATTTTAATTGAAGGGCTCGTAACATTTCTCGATCATTTATCCCTTCCAACGTTCTATTTGCCATTCTCTCGTGGCGTAACTATAATTCAGTGTCCCGGCGACAATCTTGCCGATGATTTCTTCTCATCGCAGCGCGTGATGTGTAACCCTCGTTGTCGCCGAGAGAAGAGAAGAGTAGAGAAGACGATGGGGTCAGTTCAAGGAATTTTAATTAAAAAATTTAAAAAAAAAATTTCTTTCTTTCCCTTATCCTTCCTCTGTGTGTGTGTGTGTGTGTGTGTCCACGGTTCACAAAGCAAGCGCGGGGGTTCCCGCGTATCGTACATAGTCGAGGATCGTGGGTACCGACCGGACGAGGACGTCGAACACGAAGAAAAAGCGAGAAAAGGACGAACGAAAGGCTTGCACCGCGCGACCAACAGAGATGGCCAAGGATAGAGAGGAGGCGCACATAAAGGTGGCGTACACACACAACACGTGTGTGTGTGTGTGTACGTGCATACAAATATATACACGTGAAACAACTGGGCGTAAGGTGGGGAAATGACGAAGAGAAGGTGGGACCGAAAGAGACAGAGAATCGTGGTCCCACGGCCGAAAAGGCTGCGTGATTCGCGTCCCAGACGAAGGAACAAGCGGGAGAAGGGCGTCGGATGAATGGCTGACTCGGGTGTACGCCGATACGCGGCTTCCACGACGTGAAACGTTTAGCATAAATTACGTCTTAGAGACGTAAGGGGAGAGCACGCGGCGTGGACTTGGACGACGCCGGCTGACCGATACTCTACCCGAGTCAGACCCGCGATGCCCGGAATACCGCGGGTTTTTTTTCCCCCTTTTATATCGCTCGGCGAGATATATACCGCGAGAAAGGGATTTTCGATGAGAGTTTCGCAACAGTATAAATGCCAACCGCGGAAACTGTCGCCTCGCTGCTTTCTGATGGAATGCTTTGAAGAATATTTATGAGGAGTATTTAGAGGGGAGGTGGGAGGACTATATTTTTTATTTTTTTTAATTTTAGCTATTTTAGCTGGAATGGCTATAAATATAATATTAATGGGCCCGTGTTATTGGAGGATCAATGAAAGATATAAAGTATAAGGTCTCTATGCTCTTCGTCGAATTTCTGCGTTTGCTGGTTCAGTCGTAAGATACGAATACTGGCACATCTCTGTTTTCTTCCCTTTCTATGACGCACGATACGATGATGGAACGATGAAGTTCAGATCAAACGGGAAGAAACGATCGCGGCGCAAACATATTCGCTAGCAAGAGATCTCTCGAGCTACACAGGAGTATCTTTAGAACCACCCGCGATTGACCTCTTTTCCATCTCGTCGCTTCCTTCCTTTCTCTATTCGCACGATGCACACGCGAATGTGCAACTGTTTCGTGGATCTTTCGAATTGGATCGACCGACGATAGCGATTCGAAAATTCGAGCGACAGCCGAATGACAGAGAGAGGAAAGAGTGTTACAGATAATGTCTCGGTCGGCCATTGTCCTCCCGATCGTGGGAAAATCGGTCGCTAATTAACCGTGAAAATCTAATTAACAGAATAACTAATTAGAGCGTCACGCTGGCTAACGATTACAAACACGCTGCAAACTTATCTACAAATAGCTTACTAAGAGGCTACGATTACTCGAAGCGTGTCGTGGATGATGATGATGAAGGAATCGGCGGCCTCTCTCGCTGCTACTTAGCTCCGTCGTCTTTTGCTTCTTTTGCATCACCGTCTTTCTTCCATCCAGCGACTGCTTCCAGAAGCATGCCTGAAAACAGCCGAAAAAAGAGAAAAAGAGAAGCGAGGAGAAAGAAGAGCGCTCTCCGTAATAATGGTAAAATGACTTTCTGCCCGGAGGCCATCTTTTTTTTTTGCCATCTTGGTCGTGCGCGCCGCTGGTACCGGAAAAGAAAGAGAGAGTGTGTGTTTATGGGCCGCGAGCGTTTCCAACATCATCACTCTGATCGCGACTTCAAACAGAGAGAAAGATATACTACATAAATGGCACGGTGTATCTGCCGCACCCTGGAGGCACGACACGTGGCCATCGGAGCAGGTACACCCCATCAGCTGATAGACCTGCTGTCAAAGCTTATTAACATGTCTCATGTGGAACGCGCGGAATCGTTCCGTTTTTTCTTTTTCAGCCTGATTTTCTGTCCTCCGTTTCACTTTTCGTCGGTATCACATTTAGGAAAGAATCTTTTTTTCTTCTTCCCCACGCCAACACTTCTGCACTGCCAATTTTTCTTTCTTCTTTTTTTTTTTATATCTCCGCGATCGTAAGATAAAAAGAGTCGGTTTTTGCGACTGTTTTTCACTCGATCGCGCTTCGAGGACATTTGTTCCTATATCAGTGTACTCGCGTATAAGATAAATCGTATCATCTCTACCTCTTGATTCCAGCACGTTTCGCTTTTTTGCTCTTCTCCATCCGCGCAGAATAATTCCGCCGCGCGACATCAGCCAATCGGGAGCGGAGGGGATCAAGTTTACGTCGCGTCGATTGTAGGGAATAGCCATCGAATAATTGAATTGCGCGGGGAATAGAAACATTAAATCGGCAGAAGAACCGGCGAGCGCGAGTTGAAGACAGGGACTGTGAAAGCGTGACTTTTGTTCGCATTACTCGAAACGAGGAAAGGAACGAATAAAATTATTCGGTTGGTGTAATGATTCAGTGTAACGAGTTGCGATTAAACGCACGCTCGCGTGCTCGCTCGAAGGGGGAATTGGAATGAGAAAATACGATGCGTTTCCATTCGTCGATGAAAAAAGGGCTGGCGGAAATTGCTGTTGTTTCGTGTGTTTCTTGATACATACCTATTTCTACCAAACATTTCTCCGAAGCCAGAAGACAGGAAAGATTGGATTTGCGATTATATATCTTATAAATGTAAGTAGAAATTAATTCGATTAAAATATTCTCATACGGCAAGAATTTTCTCGAAGAAAAAAATTAACTCTAGTTTAAAAAAAAAAAGAAGTTTGCATGCCACCTGCCCCGAGAGGTGGGTGTGTTGCTTTTTCATAGCTCGTGAACACCTAAAGGCGAAGAGTCGAAGCCCCGGTGTCATCGCTCGTTATCCTCGGTTTCCTCTTCCTCCTTTCGACGAAGAATGGAGGCCAACGAAAATTTCTCCATGCGGAAATGCCACGCTCGTCGAACGCGAGAGACGACCACACGCTCGTCTACGCGCGCGAGACATTAAAGCGTGAATGGTTAAAAATAGAAAACCCCGACCGGCTTTCCGCGATAGCTCGTTCGTTGTTTTTTCTCTTTCCCTTCCACTCCGCCCTTTTTTTTTATAACGTCTCTCGCCCGGCTCGATGCTCCGTCGATTAACCTTTCAACAGGTAAACTCGTGTTCGAGAACGTTTGAGAACGTTGTTTTTATCTTAAAATAAGATCGCTCTCGTCGAAAGTTATCTCGGTTAATAGGCAAACATTGCCATAAAAATATTTATCATATAGAAGCTTCACCTTCCATATTACGGAAGCATAATATTACCAGTCATTTGCATATTATTATCAGGTATGTTCAAATCTTCTACGATTATCTAAAAAAAAAGAAGAAAAGAAAAGGAACATGAAGTTAGGCCAACCGGTCGTAAAGATTTCCCGGTTGCAGCGGGGGGATAACCTTTTCTCAGGAGACGGCGAAAAGTCGTAGACGACTTCCGGCTCCCTTTTTCCACGATGAATCACGGCTGCTCTGCTCTGCTCTGCAGCCTCCTCTCAGCTTCGATACCGAATCCACCGGATCGCGTCTGTACGCAATCGTGTATACGCGTCGAGTAGGAGGTTACCTGTTTCTTCTTTCTCTTCTTTACCGCGACTGTTTTCTGCGCATAAATGCACATGCGCCTGCGCACAACTCTCTCTACGTGGCGAACTCCGTAGCGCGCGAAACGTACGAAAAAAAGTATGGACGACGGAATGAGAGGTTAGACGAAGTTGTTCCCCATCGGAACGATGGGGACGGAAGAAATAAGGAAAAAGAAGCCCAAGCGGCTAGGAATAAAAGAAGTGGCTAGATGTAGTCCCGATAGTGCGAAACGAGGAAACAAAACATCTCCTTCTTTTTCTTCTTTCTCGTTCCCTCCAGCGGGAATTGAACGGAGAAAGATGAATTACAGAATGGGGAAGGAAAGACGCGACGATGAGTCGCGTTGGAGCGAGAAGCAACGATGAGCGAGCAGGAAAGCCGTGTGGAACGGAGAGAAAGAGAGAGAGAGAGAGAGAGGCGAGAGAAGGTGGAGGTATGCTGCGCAGCCGTGGGAACCGACTGCCGCGAGTGAGCAAACCTCTATCTTTTTCACTCTACCTTCAGCCGGTTTCTTCGCCTTCTTCTCGCTCCTTCTCCATCGCTTCGTCCATTCTATCCCCGTTTCTCCGTCTGTCAAACACGGGACGAGCTGAGGCTGTTTCTCTTCCTTTTCATCATTCAGGTTCCTCTTTATGTGTGTATAATACACACGTATGTACACTCTTTTCCTCCCTTTTCCCTTTCTTCTTCTTTTTGTTTCTCTTTCAGACAAACTGTACGTATGTATGCATTTATATATGCATATATATTTGTTTTCGTATTCATATATGTATATTACACGTATAAATGTGCGTATATTCCTCTCTCTCTCTCTCTCTCTCTCTTTTTCCTTTCTCGCATCCTTGTTCTCGTTCCTTTTCATTCAAACCTTTTGTTTCTCTCTTCGTCCCTCTTTTGCTCATCTTTATATCGCTGCCCTTTCGTCCACCGCCATGGCGAACTGCTAACCGGCCACCGAACACACCCAACACATTGTTCTTAGGATGCCTACGCGGGGCTTTTTCAGCTTTTTGTCGGCTTAATTCCGATCCCCGTAATAAATTAGCGGCCGATCACGGTGGCATTTGTCTCCTCGACAATTTATTTCCTTCCCTCTCCACACCCCCCCGCGGGGAATCCAGTCTTCTTCTCCTGCGCCATATCGCGTCCCGTTTCTCTACCGTTCTTCTTTCTGGCCTCGAGGTTGCGCGCCTCGTTTTCGTCCTTGCCGCGAGAGAAAAGGGCGGTCTGCCCTCCTCTACTTCCTCCACCTCCTCCTCTTTCAACTTCCCTTCTCTTCTTTCGAACTCTTCTGCACCTTCCGCTCCAGCCTTGTCCTCTCTGTTTTATCCTCGTACTTTTCTTTTTTCTCTCTCTCTCTCTCGCATCTTGGAAGATTCAAGAGGACGACGAAGGGTATACCGCGGAATTCACGCTGGAACTTTCTAGCGTGTACACGCATGTGACATACCTGCGGCCCTCTCTCGACCTTTTCGTTCTTTTCCCGGTGACAAATTGCCACGCGGTGATTTTACGGCGTATATATATATATATATCGGTCAGAGGAATCGCCGCGGTCTTTTTTTGACACGTTCGTCGGTATTTCAGGGACTTTTGTCTACGCCTTCTTTTGGTTAAACACAGAGTGAAAGTAAGGCAACTCTAAATATATTTACAGTGAGTTTCGGCAATCTGGTAGGGTTTAACACTTTGCACTCGTTATTTATATTTGACAAGGTTACCAGTCGCGAAATGAATGAAAACATTTTTCTGGGAATATATTGCAGGTAATTTGCCGTTCTAGTAGAGAAAATTTGAAGAATACAAAAATTTTATCTGCATCTCAACCCCTGCTCAGTGAAAATCTATATAATATGTGCATATAAATTTTGATTTTTCAAAATTTTTTAGAAGATGAATAAAACTAACTTCTAAATTGGGAGGAACACATTGGACACACAGGAATAATCGTGTCACTTGTCGGCTATATTTGTGGTTGTGTGTGTGTAAGAGTATATAATATTATGTTGTCTTTTATTTTTTATTTTTCTTTGAAGATTTTTTTTTTTCTAAATAAATGATTTCGGGAACAAAACCAATTAGCCAGAACAAAAGAGGAAAAATCTTTTATTATCTTATTTATTTATTTTATTTTATATATATACGCACACACATTTAAGAAACTAAAAGAAGACATTGTAACAAGAGTCCCTAGAATGGTAATACTAATGTAAATGTATGTATAATAATGAAATGTAGGATGGCGACATACGAGTGCAAAGGGTTAAAATTCAGCATACAATATCTCGCGAATCAAAGAGTCAAAATTAGTCAGACATATGTTTCAATTCACGATCGATACCTATAATTCGCGTAACAATGGAGAACCTACCTATTGGCGCGAATATTATAATACACATGGAGCAATGTTTCCTTAGTGTTTTCCGCTAACGTTCACGTGTCAATACAGAAACGCGCAGTATCATAATTAATTATCCAATTTGCATCTCGGCGTCGATGCACGTGCCGATACTCCCCCCCCTCCCCCCGTCGACGGCAGTAGTAGTATCGCGTTTCCAATTACAATCCGTGCGCGCACGCCCGTGCAAATCACCAGCCATTCGTCAGGTTGCTATCGCGAATCACGGAAAAACGAGGTTAAATCGCCCTGCCGTTTAACCCTAACCAGCAGGGAAGAGAAAACCAGCAACGGGCCAGA
The DNA here is from genome assembly GCA_032399595.1 of Tetragonula carbonaria. NCBI lineage: Eukaryota > Metazoa > Arthropoda > Insecta > Hymenoptera > Apidae > Tetragonula > Tetragonula carbonaria. The sequence continues at coordinate 1,886,555 of JAUCRC010000020.1, forward strand.
AGAACAGAAGGAAAGAAAGAAAGAGAGAGAGAGAGAGAGAAATATAGAGAGACACACGCGAAACGGATTTCTCACGTGTGAGCTTGACTGCGCTTTACTACGCGCCACAGGTCATCGGGGATCTCTTGAATAATGAAATTGTTCGCAGTGCTCGCGGCACGTCCGTGTTGCCGGCTCGTTTACGCGAACAGGAACGGCAACGATGATGACAGAGAGAGGCCGGATATAAACATTTATTATTCACGGTGCGGCAACGACTAACGAGGTCGTGTGTAATATACCAACCGCGCTCTCCTCCACCATCTCCCTTTCTTTCTTTCTTTCTTTCTTTCTCTCTCTGTTGGATGCATACGCAGCAACGATACGGAGCAACGTGCATGGACGTTAATAATTAAACGTCGCATTATCACTGCATGCACACGTACCGAGCACCGCGTGTACGGCACGTACTTATTACACAATAATGTGTGCCGCCGGTGGACGACGAGCGACACAGGCAAGCGTGCATGCGCGAATGCGTGGGCTCGTCCACGTATAGGGAGGGAGTATATCGTTGCTGGATTTATGGTCGTGCGAGCGATTCAACGCCTACATCGCCGGTGCCATTTTCTCGCGCCTTCGCGATTTTCCACGTAGAGACGTGCAAAATCGTGTTCGACTCCGTTTTCTCGTTTTCTAACAAACGTTGGGGGGGGGGGGAGGGCCATTTTGTCCGTTTAGAGCGTTTTTTCCTCGCGCTTCTCTCTTCGTCTTCGACGCTGGATAATTCTCGCAGATGATGAGCCGATGATGGTATTTTGGACAGTAACAAACATACCTAATTGTCGATCGAGGGACTTTCACTTCTCAACGAGACACGTACGTAGCTAAAAGCATCGCACGCGATCGAGAGAAAAACGATCTTTACGCAAGGTAGAAAAATAATATCGAACGATAATTGGAATCTGATCAACCGGATACCAGATCAATTACTGCTCTCTTAACGCGTTATTGATGTGACGTCTTTTGATAATTGACTGGGTATTATACAATTTCATTGATATTCTAATTCGAATCGTGAAATTCTCGTTGTTTAAGTGAGTTATTTCGAGTTGCCTTCAATTTTTTTTTCACTTACGTTAAATTTTTAAAAAAGTGGCACGTTTCTTTTACCGGAAGGACAGAAGTTTCCCGCCGTGAATTTTGCGATGATAATTTTTTTCAGAATATCAGTTCTGACTCGGACGATATCAATGTCAAAGACCAAGGAAAAAGATAAAAAAAAAGACTTTTGCGATTGATAGCGAAGGCAACGTTCTCGATGCTGGAGCAAATTGTCCACAGAAGACTGAATTGGAAGCGACATTTTACGAAACTTTTAGAAAAAATTTACAAAAATGCTTAGAATGTAATAACCCGCACAGAGAATGTTAGTGAAGTAGCAAAATTAATACTTCGCGAACGAGCCTGCACCATCAACAGACTGAAAAGTCATATAAAAATTATGACTTTCAAATGGACTGACAGTGATACGAGAAATAATATAAATCCAACAATATTAACTACATCAAATTATTAATACAGTTTCACTTAAGAAATATCAAAATACTTTGCGCAAAGTTCCAAACGCACACATTACGTGATGTAACAAAAAGAATTGTTTTAATCACACGCGGATTCTTTCTTTGTCGTTAAATTATGACTTTCAAATGGACTGACAGTGATACGAGAAATAATATAAATCCAACAATATTAACTACATCAAATTATTAATACAGTTTCACTTAAGAAATATCAAAATACTTGCACAAACTTTCAAACGAACACATTACGTGATAATGAATTGTTTGCATTTATAATCACACGCGGATTCTTTCTTTGTCACTTTCATGGAAAATCGCGGGAAATCAGTTTCTACAAAGAGGCCTCGGTGTGTCGATAATGTGGTTATATACGAATCGCGCGGAAATTAATAGATGATTAATAGACGCCGGTTGCGTGTCCGCGAGCGTAATTTCTGTTACACAATACGCTGTCGCGTGTGGATACACAGAGCCTGTAGACTCTCGTGTATACACACACACACACACACACACACACACACACACACACACACACACACACACACACACCTATATGTATGGATAATGCAAACAAGAGTTATAACAGGTTTCTACAACGACGACGCGACGATGGCAAAAGCACATTCCATTAAAACAGTCGCTTGCGCGATCGATTATTTATTTTCGATTGAGCCATCATGCCAGTAGTTCGAACACACGAGCACGTGGCACATTGGCGGGAAAACGTGCCGCGTCGGTCGTTGTAAGTCTCACCCCATCGAAAGAAACCTTCCTCGTTCACGGTAATTTGAAAAAAAAAAAATAAAGGGAAAAGAGGGGAGGGAGGGGTACCGTGTGCAGAAGAGGGTTGAAGGTGTAACACGCTCTGTCGCGCGTCTATCTGTCCGCAACGCGTGTGACCTCGGCTCGAGTTCCGCCAGCTTTTTAGGCACGCTTCGCTCTAAAGGGACACACGCACACGCACACGCACCCTTCTAATGTGTGGCAGGTGCGCGCGTGACGCAGCCCGCCTCTGAAACGTTTAATTTATTGTTAATTGCGTGACGCGATGGCACGCGCAGCTGCCGCGCTTTTTCGCGCCGAAACCGCGATATGTGCATGTTTGCACCCTTCCGCTTGAGGCCTGGAAGATTTTCTCGCCGGTCTTATCGGATATCGAATATCGAATATCTTTCGTAGTTTCGTGCAGAATGATTTGTGGTTGTACCACTGTTCGACAGTCACACGTTCGCCTCGTTGTGAATTTGTTAATTGGTAACAACCGTGATAACCTAACCGAAAAAACCTAACCGAAAAAACCTAACCTCTGAACCGTGAGTTTTGCCGTGACGAAACATAATGCGTTTAGTATAGATTTTTTTTCTTTTAACAAGAAACGTATTTAACGGTAGAACTAACTAGAGTTAAGATGTATTTCTATCAGAACCAGTCGAAATGACTGGTTTTTAAAAAATACGTAACAATAGAATATTCTTATATTTATTGATATGTTACTTTCTTGGAAAAGAAATCCCATGTTACGTGGTACAGTTAATACAAAAATTTGTCGGGTATATATTCGGCAAATATTGGATAAATCTGCATCTGGCTTCAGATAAAAAGAGTCAATTGTTTGTAATATTTGCACCTCAGTTTGCAGCAACTCTGACTATTTTGAATATTATTCCCATACAGCTGATATCAAAGCAAATTTATCACTTCGTAAATATTGACTTCGTCACTATTTTTTTTTTTTTTTTTTCCGTCAAGGATGCGAATAAATCTCAATATCTCGGTAGAATCATTTCACGGTGTTGGAAAAGAAATTTGGCCCCCAATTTTCTGTTCCATAAATATGAGAGTTCCAAATTTTTTGCATGCTCCCCGTGCATGCAGAATTCCAAATCTTTTTTACCCAAAGCTCGAGAAGCTTCTAATTCCGTGCGAGATATTACACGTTCGAGCAAGAAAATGCGCAATTATCCACCATCACGTACGAAACTGAATTAATTCCAATTCGATGAACAGATTGTAGGACTCTTTTTTACACTTTGACAAGTTATTATCGATATACGATACCAAAATTGATTTTGATTTCTGATAAATGAAAATGAAATAAAAATTCATTGTATTATTTCTTTAGCTATCATTTTTTTCTTTTTGAGGGGGAGGGGGGGGGGACAAATATGTGACACGAAGTAGAAATTTTAAAATAAAATCGCAAGACCAGTTTCATTTCGACTGGCGCGGTAGTTCCAATGTTTAAAATCTTTATCTATTTCTGCCCGAAATCGTTCATCGAGTGTGTTCGGGGTAGACTTAGGGTACCAGTGGTACAGCTAACTGTACAAGTCGATAGATAGGTAGCGGTTAAGATAAGTAATAGGATTAAGTCTGGCGTCTCATCGAAGTTCACCAACCTCTCCTCTCTGTTCCCAGGGCACATTCTCGCTGATAGTGGAGGCTTATCACGACGCAGACAACACGACACACCACTCAGCCGGTAAGTAACCTTTTTCACCCTTCTCTCTCTAGCTCGAGTCTCTAAGTCTCTCCTCCTATTGAGCCTTAAGCTGAAGACTGTATCTGGTCTCTCTGGGTAGCGTTATAGACTCCGCGTGTGCTCGCCTTGTATCGGGCGGCACGAGTGTGTGCTCGCACGCGCTTCGAAATGGAGAAAGAAAAAAAGAGAAAGGGAGAAAGAAAGAAAGAAAGAAAGAAAAGAGAAAGAAACGAAGGATGAAGAAGATGAAGGGAGAAAGGAAAAAGGAAATGAAAGAGGAACGAAATGGAGAGGAACAGAGGAGGATGATATTTTAAAATTAGTCCACTCTCTTTCTTTCTCTCTCTCTCTCTGTATGGCTCTAAATACGGGGAAGATTTTCGAAGGTTTGGGGGCATGTGCAATCCAGCTGGGTCGTGGCCCTCGATACACCATGCATCGAGTTCGAACCAGCCGAGAACCCACTTCCGGCCTCCGTGCACGACACTCACCAGAGACGTAACCTCCTCAGACTTCCTTCTTTTACACGACCTCCGAAACTCTTTTCATCTTCTTCCACCCTCTATACGGTTTCGATACGCTAAACCTGCGGAGAGACAGCTCTCTTCCTGTGCCCTTCCTGCGTCGTTCCCGCGGACAAATATTGTCACTTTTTTTTTTCTGGATGCTGCGGTTTTCCAGCTCTCTTCGGTTAACCGATTCCTCTTTTCATCTGTTTTTTTTTTCTTTTTCTTCGGTATTTGGTCCCGCAGGTCTTGACGGATGAGAAACAGTAGCACTGATGGAAGATACGGTTTCCTTTGTACTTTATAGTTTACGTGCAAACATCGAAATCGAGACTATTTTAACAGGATTAAACATCCTTATTCTCTCTTATTATCTTCAACGTAGATGCATTAAGGTTATTAAGGTTAACGTACTCGTTGCTTATTCCTCTACGTCGTTTGCTACGTCATTTTCCCAAGTAGGTGTAAATATCCTGAAGAAAGTAGTACGTTAACGTACTGCCACCTTCTTGTTTCAACCAAAGGGAAGAAAGTTTCTTTCCCCGAACCTCGACGAAATTCGTCGTCGAAAACAGAAAAAAGAAAATTGCGTGGAAAATGACACGAGAAGATATTAAACGGAGTTAATTCTCCCGTAATCTTAATCAACATCTGCATTTGTTCTTTCTCCAATTTTCATCCTGTCGCCGCAAATCGCAAAACCACCGTTGACGAACATTGATAGTTCCAGCTGTGTGTATTCCGGTCTTTCCCCCTTTCGTGCAACTGTGTTGTCTCTGTTCTCGACCCGTTTTCAGTCATGTTTCCTTGCTCATTACCGCGACCGCGTCCACGTGCACAAAGTGGCTCGGCGCTCTCCGTTGTGTCACAGCGTACGGAGAACAACCCAGAACGAGGGAAAGAGAAGCGGCCGGAGGCGCTAGTGTTTCCTTCCTGTGTAACCGGTAACACCTAGCTTCCATCAACGAGCGTACGGTAATACGAAACTCTCTGTGCGGACGAGGATATGGACGTATCCTCTATGTGTACTCCTCTGTGCTAGCCGATATATCGCCGTGAAACCGCGGAAATTCTCTAGAAACTCTGACTTAACCTAAAGAGAAAGGGAGAGAGACAAAGATCCCCGTAGTCACTCTCTGGGGTTCTAAAACCTAACCTAACCTAATCTAAACCCAAACCTAAACCTAAATCTAACCTAGCTTCCAGCAACGAGCCACGGTAATACGAAACTCTGTGCGGACGAGGATATGGACGTATTCTTTATATGTACTCCTCTGTGCTAGCCGATATTTCGCCGTGAAACCGCGGAAATTCTCTAGAAACTCTGACCTAACCTAAAGAGAAAGGGAGAGAGACAAAGATCCCCGCAGTCACCCTCGGGGGGTTTTAAAACCTAACCTAATCTAAACCCAAACCCAAACCCAAACCTAAACCTAACCTAGCTTCCAGCAACGAGCCACGGTAATACGAAACTCTTTGTGCGGACGAGGATATGGACGTATTCTTTATATGTACTCCTCTGTGCTAGCCGATATTTCGCCGTGAAACCGCGAAAATTCTCTAGAAACTCTGACCTAACCTAAAACCTAACCTAAAGAGAGAGGGAGAGAGACAAAGATCCTCGCAGTCACCCTCGGGAGGTTCTAAAACCTAACCTAACCTAACCTAAAACCCGTCTTCTTTTTTTTTACATCATCTCGTAACGAATTAAAACACGAATTAAGTTACCTAAAACCTAGCCTAACCTAAAACCTTTCTTCTTTTTTTTCACATCATCTCGTAACGAATTAAAACACGAATTAAGTTACCTAAAACCTAGCCTAACCTAAAACCTTTCTTCTTTTTTTTCCACATCATCTCGTAACGAATTAGAAACACGAATTAAGTTCTGAGAATACAAAGTATAAAATTCTGGGGATTCTGTTAAATGTCAGAACGGTAGAGTATTGAATTTAATACCTAGCCTACTCTAGATACTTTGAAACGTAGTACATATCCAGAGTCTTAATGTAGGGTACCAAGTTTGGAACTTGGCCAAATAACAAAATCTTAGAGAATTTCGATCAGTTTCACAGTGTTCTCTTGTACAAATCTCAGCATAATATATAATCATCGATAATCACGAAACGAAAGTGCAAGTACGATCCGGCGATATCCTCATTTCCGTCAATTTCCGTGGATGATCGTCGCACGATTGCCGAGACACACGACATTCTCTCGTTAAAGCCTGCTACTACGGGGAAGAAAAAAAACGTGCATGCAAATAGCTGAGAGACGACGGGGGGCTGTTTATTGCTTCCGTATCCGGGGAAAGCTCAGTCAGATTGCCGAGATAAAAGCGAATTAAGCGGTCGAACGTAAGCCCCGAAATAACGAAATTCAATTACCATCCTCGCCGCGATGGATGGAGGCGTGTTGTGGCAAAGCAATGTGCTCTCGAGTATATACACGCGTATACAGCTACACGTACGCGAGCTACGCATGAGAGCGTTGCACGGCCACGTATAACTTCCGGTCTCCGGTTCATTCTAATTGCCAGCCAGCCAGTCAGACACACAGGACCTCGGGAAAGAAATTAAGCGGTCTCGCTCTTCTTACTACCGGTTTTAATGCCGCCTTCGTCTTTCGAATGACGCGGCGATATATTTAAGGGATCGAATCGTGAGAATCGCAAACCGCAGCGGCAAACATAAGTATTGGACTTAAGTAGTTTTTGTCGTTTCAACTATTTCGAATTAATTTCCATAACGTAACCGTCGATCTTAATATTTCAATCAAATTTCTCTCCACTCCTATCCTGCAAGAGAGAGAGAGAAAAAAAAGAAAAATAATAATTGGTAATACTTTTCGATGCCAGCACCCCTTCCACTCTTCTGAATAAATAATTTTGCTCAAACTTAGAATTGGAGAAAAAGAGAAAAGCGAAAGCGACTCGCTTCCTCCCAAGCGGTTTTTTAAATTAAATTTTCTTCCGGTTCTCCGCGAAACTTCCTAGTCCCACGAGGTGGGGGAAAGAGGCGCACACCGCAGCTGTGCGCGCGACTCTCAGAAAAACTCTCGTCTGATCCCCGATCCGTCGAAGGCGGCTAATTACGAAGGGAATCGAGCTTGACTTCCTTTGTTTTCAAGCTCGCCCCGTGAACGGAATTCCTACCGTTATCTCACAGATGTGTACCTGCCCGGTGCGCATCCGCGGCTGGAAAGAGACAAACCAACAGGCGAACAATCGAAGAGAGATAGAGCCAGCCAACAACAACCACTCTCCCATTAATATGGTGGTATCACGCGCGTGTTTTGTCCTCTCGCTGGTGTTCGGACCCTTTTTATCGCCGAGACACATATCACCGCCTCGCATATTGTGCACGGAATTTTGGTGTGCACCAGTCGTCGTGTATATCGGCGCACAATATGCATAATATGCCCTGCTGAAACGAGCCCTTTATCGCTGTACTCGCGTTGCTCGGATGCTGTGCTTCCTTTCTCACCGCTCTCCGTCTCTCGCTTCCTCCTTCTCCCTGTCTCTTTTCCTCTTCTCGCTGATACGCAACGCGTAATTGCTCGAGCACCGCACCTGCGCCACGAATTATTTCTGGTCCCGTTTTTTTTTTTTTTTTTTTTTTTTCTTTCAATCCCGGGGATGATCGTGCTAAGGGAAATCGTGGTTCCTTTTCTTCTTCTTTCGCGAATAGCTCAACATTAGAAATTGAGTGTTGCCAACTCTTTCGACAAATGACACCAGGGTGATTATTCTCTCTTCGCTGGATGCTGAAGTCTCGAAGAAGAAGAAGAAGAGAAGCCGCCGGCTCGCGTGACCCACGTGTATATATATATGCGCCACACGCGAGAAAAAATAAATGAATCACGTTTCAAACGAATCGGATATATACAATGTAGGGGCGGTATCGTCTCCTTGATGTTGCAAAAGTATGCTCGATTAGGCGGCTCCTTCTTTCGAGCCTCTCTACGTATAAATAAATCGCTCGCGTCCCTTGCCGATTGTAAACTTCTCCGCCGGCTGTCTTTCTGATGACAAAGTTTATACTTTAGTCATTGGGTGGTGTTCCACTGTTAATTAAAACAATCCAACAGTCTTCTCCCTGCTCGCGTTTTTCTTCTTTCTCTTATCATTTGCTTAGTCTTCTTATTACCCATCGACGTATCGAATGTTAAATCTATTTGTATTTCGTTGAGCCATTCGGAATTATAACGATTTGTATGTAAAAAATATTTCGACACGAAGTATGTATTATGACAAAAGAGCGTGTTGCAATTACTCGTTTTTTTTCGAGGAAGATGAAGAAGAGAGGAGGCATCTCTCCTCGATCTCTTTTTTTGCGGTGACGTTAAATGAAACGAGAGGCGGCTGGATTTACGACGACGACGACGACGACGACGACGACGACGATGCTGCCGCGGTGTGTCGTCGTTTGTTGAACGGGAATCCGGCGTACAGCGAGTACTGAGAGAGGAGAGAAGGCTTACGTCATCGGCCGCTTTTCCCTTTTGCTCCTCGCTGGGACGCGCCGCGTGTGCACGCGTTCCTCGCGGCGCACCTGCCATTCCACAGCCACAAACGATAATGAGCGACCAGAGTAATTGGTCCGTTGTCGCGAGCATGTTCTCGCCGTGATAACGTTGAGCTGCCTGAGTGGCTTGTTCCCGGAACCCGTCGTAATTCGTCGAATCGACGATCGGATATCGAGAAATCGACCTGCGTACTTACATGCGCCCCGTTGCTTCGTCGGTTGGCAACAAAGTTGTTCTACTAGCTGCTTGTTAATTAACCCTTTGCACTCCGTTGTCGCCGCAGCAGCGACATCAAAAAGAAACATTGTTCTTTTTTAATTTAATTTATTTTACATGTCGAATTTAAATATTTTTTCAGTCTTTCTCTAGGAAGCCTGTGCTGTTAGTTAGTTAGTCTGAAGTAGCTGGTAGCCGACAGTAAAAATGACTCGGCGTTGCTGATAGGGTTATATTAAAAATTGTTCGGAGTGCAAAGGGGTTCCCTTATTTTTTTATCTGCTCCGTTAATTTAACGCGTTCGTGAACGTGTCTTGAGAGCTGCCTTCTTCAGAAACGGATTTTTCGATGTTTCGGTAACGTTGCACAGCTGGTTAGTTTCTCAATTTTTTCTGGCGTATTTTAAACAGCTCGGCGTAGGAGTTCTGACCGAGTGTTTCTCATTCATGAATCCCATTCAACTCCGAGGTTCCTGTAGACTATAGACGGATGACTTAGAAGTTCAATATACATGGCTTAACGGGGGCGAAAGGGGGGGAGGGTGGAAATCGAAACCCGACCACAGATTCTTGATTTTTCTACAACGTGAAAAATCATATCTCTCGTGTATGATTTAACCCTTTGCACTCGCCATTCTACGTTTTATTATCATACCTTTTTCTTTTCTCCAATTTTTTGCTACTAGAACGGCAAGTTAACTGGCAAATATATTCCCAGAGAAAATATTTTCATTCTGATCGGACATGGAGAAACAATTCCCGAGTCGATTGGTCAACCTTGGTCAAATATAAATACGAGCGCGAATGGTTAAATCGTAAGATCATCCTCGGATATTTAGATTCGTTTCGCGAGAAAAGGAAAAAGAACAAATGATTCAATCGCGTCTGGACGATCTTCTACCGTAACACTCGATCCTTCTCTGTATGTTCTCATAACCGGTAACTTGCGAAACCACAGAGAGAAAATCGCGATACAAATCGTCAATGGCCGCAACTAACCGAAGCCTCCTCTCAGTTTACAAACTTACAATTTAATCCGATCTTGATCCTCGTACGTCCAAATAAACGTCTTCGCGTGTAAACATTCTACATTCCGCGTGCGATTCATTTCAATATGACAATATGGCGGCCGAGCCGAAGAAAGACGACAGCGTCGTTTCGATGAAGAGAGTTTGGTTTAACACGTTCCATCCAGGTTAGAAGGAGTTTTTTTCCCGCGATAGAAGAGCAACCCAGAGGGTGGTGGTGGTTGAGTAATGCATCTGGCTACCTGCCAGCTCCGGGCTATCCTTCGACGGCCGCCTTGTTTCTGAATGAACAATAGAAAATGTCTGGCTACTCCGCGGCGCTGCCGCCGCCACGTCGTTAATGAATACCTTGAATCGGCCTGGCCTCGAGTTCACCGGGCGTTTTACAGGTGCACACGCAGCCGTTCCACACTGTGGAGAGGAGGACCGATTCGTCGAGCGTTTTCTAGAGGCTTGCAGTAACGCGTGTCCACGTCGAGGAGGAAGTCGCGTTAAGACTGATCATTGGGCGGGGAGGGAGGGGAGAGAATGTGTTCGATTCCCTTGCCGTGTTCACGATTCATGGAAATCGTTGATTTTGCATTTCTTTCTTTTCTCTTTTTTTTCTTTATTTTTATTCTTGACGATTGAATTTGATTTTCTACGGACATTTGCATTTATCAGTCCCTTAAATTTTTCATCTTTCGAATTTCATCGTTCTGTAATATTGGACTGTCTCGTGTTAAAAAATTTTCTTCCTGTAATTCGAGTTATTTATAATTCTATCGTTTCTTTCTTCTTTTGAATTTTTAATCTTTCGAATTTCATTTCGTAAGATTGAAACGAGCGTTTCATCTAAACGCGGTCACCGCCATTAATCGATCGCGAGAAACATCTCGATGGAAACTTTTCTTCCTGTAATTCGAGTCATTTATCGTTGTCTCTTTTTCTTCTTCTTTTAAATTCTTAATCTTTCGAATTTCTCATCGTTAATGTAATTTTAGACTTAGTCTCGTCTAAACGTAGCCATCCACCATTAATCGATCGTGAAAGAACTTTTCTTCCTGTAATTCGAGCCATTTATAGTCGTCTCCTTTCTTTCTTTTTTAAATTTTTAATCTTTCGAATTTCATCGTTGCGTAATTTTAAACTGTCTCTTATAGGCTATTAATCGCGAGAAACATTGTCGATGGAAACTTTTCTTCCTGTAACTTTCGAGCAACGTGAAATTACAAATCCTCGAGTACGCCTCGTGCTCATAGGGCGCCGTTATTAAGCCCTCATCAGACTGTGATTCCTTATTGCGTCGAGTGATTCTCGTTGCTTCGTAATCCGCGAGCACATTAGTCGCGACGCATAAACGGCCCGCTTATACGCGAGCATGAATAATTCCGTTTTTAATGGTAGAATGTTTAATTCATGAGCAAAATCCACACACACAGGGTTAACAATAGGGAGTTTCTCGTTAACGAACACCCAGGAAATCAGTTGCTCGAGATACGAGATTTTTCAACGTGAAACAGACCTCTTGAGAACCCCCTCCCGTTCGCTTTTTTTTTTTTAAATCTTCTCCTGCCGGTTCTTCTTTGTCCGTTCGAGAAATCCGTCGTCTACAAACGCGAGAAGAGAAGCAAATAAGAGAACACGCGAACGCGTCGGCCCGAAAGGGAAGAATCGAGCCGTGCGAATCGATCCTTCGCGAAGACGAAGGAAGGAAGGAAGGAAGGAAGAACGAACGATGAAACGATGTCGATCGCGCGTACCACACGTCCATCTGCGGCGGTGGCGTGCGAACATCGGCGTTTACAGAACAACAGTTCGTAACAGCATCACCTGGGAAGAAGATAGGCTGGCTCTTGGCAAACTGCTTCTCTCCCTCTCGACTCCCGTTTCGCCGACAGCGAAACGTTACTTCCCTTCTGGGAACAGAGGGCCCTTGGGTGTGTATCCTGTTTTAAGTATCGCCGGGCACGCCATCGGCGAATCCTGCCGATTTTCGTCCTCCTTTTGTTTCTACTCTTCTTTCTTTCCCCTCTTTAATCTTCTCTCCCCCTCGCCCCTCCCAGCTTCTTCTTCTCTTCGTTGTTTTCACTACGTGTGCTTTTCGAGTAGCAATATGAACTTCAATTTCAGATGCCGATCTCTCTCGGTCGTGGTTTCTGAAGCGATGATACACCATTTTTATACCGTGATATGTATATATAGTTTCATCTTTGAAAGTGAATGCAACAATTAACTCGAACGACGAGAGAAACAGATGGGGATTTTGCAATTCCGGTGGCCTCAGACCTCTCGATGGCGTAACGAAAAGATTTTTTGGTCACGGTTTTCGGCTTTAATCATCGACTTGCTCGATCCCTCCCCTCTCCCCGCCTCACATTTCGCTCTTCACGAGAGAATTCCTACGTACACAATTGAGAAACTTATTCCTCTCTGAAAGAAACTCTCTTCCTTCTCGCGAGTTTCCGCTTGCCACACTGCTCCAAGAAGAAGAGAGGAAAAAAAAGGAGAAGAAAAACGAAATCGTGGGTCTCTTCTCGAGATTCAGCCGAAGTTTCAAAAATAGAGACCTGGCGATCGCGGTGGTTGTTCCGGTGAACCGTTCATTAGGTTCCGTGGCGAAAAGAAAAGAAAGAGAGAGAAAGAACGCGGAGGCTGACCACTTAACTCTTCCTTGCTATCGCTACCGACTATAACCTAAACCATACAGCACGGCCGATATATGCTACTCTCTCTCTCTCTCGCACACACACACACGAACGCGTGAAACTGGTCCAGTCCAGGCTGTTCTTCTGCTTCTGCTTCTGCATCGTGTGAGACGCAAGCATTTTCGGTAAGAGGGTCGAGAACGACGGACGAATCCTCTGTTAATCTGTTGGCCCATTACGATATAATACGTTTAGTAGGAAGCCCTGAAACTCGTGTGCGCTCTTCTTCTTCTTCTTCTTCTTCTTCTTCTTCTTCTTCTTCTTCTTCTTCCTCTTGCTACTTTTCCAGCACTCGGGGTTGCGAAAACAGGTAGGCTCGGAGGAGGAAAAAGAAGAAGAAAAGGAGGAGGAGGAGAGGAAGAGGGCAGAGCGTGTAGTTGTTGTGTGCGTGGTGGCGATGGTGGTGGTGGGTAGTGGTGGCAGCGTACAAGAGAAGGAAGAAGAAAAGAAGAACGCCTCTTTCCCAGAGCCACAACGTGTGGTATACGCTTACTCTCTTTGTGCCGGATGCGTGCCGCCGGCGGAGTAGCAATAGCGGACGAACGTCCGGTCTGCCCTCTCTCTTTCTCTTTCTATCTCTCTCGCCTGGAGGCCGATGCACTTCGATCGCATCATTGGGCGCAGCAACGCCACTTCACTCCCCCTCTTTCTCTCTTTTTCTTTCTGCTCTACCGATGGACATGCTTAATTACTTTTCGCGTTTCGCGCCGCCTTGAAGCAGCCGCGCCCCTCCCCCTCTCCCAATTGATCGATCGAGACACGGGTCAAGACGATGACGATCGTCGGCGATCGATCTTTCCAGTACTCGTTCGAGTTCCGTTCGCGTCGATTCCGATTCGGAATTTTGGAGCAGCGAAGTCAGTTTACAGTGCGTCGATCGTCGTCGTTCGAGTATTTTGCATCGTCGTACAACGATGAATATCCATTGAGTTTATCACTTGAATTTCGAATAGTCACGATAGATCGCTGCAAATTGATGGGAGCTTTTGGCGCGTTTAATTGCCGTGTCAATTGAATTGGAAAGGTTCGTTCATCCAGCACGTAGCGTGAGAGAGTGTGGGATGATGGTATTGTATGGGGATGTTTCTATGGGGGAGGGGGGGGAACGGTGACACGTGGGACGTGGTGAACGTGTCGGAGTCAATGGGTGGTAAATTGGAATTGATTTCACTCAGGGAAACGTAGGGCTTAATTGTATCGTATCAATTGAAGGGGAATCTGTTCGGTAAATTCGAGCGAATTGCAGCGATAGCTAATTGAGAACATTCTCCGGGACAAACGTCGTAAACGAGAAATTATCGCAGGAGGGAAATTATACTTGGACGAGAGAGGGAAAAAACACACGCGCGTGTGTTTTTCTCGTGTAGAAAAAATTCGTCCGTATCTCATCGAAGATATTTTCAAAGAGACGAAACATCTCTTCAGAAGAAAAAAAGAAAAAAAGGAAAAAGATCTCGGTAGTGAAACACTTGGTAATAAAAGACTCGAACAAACCAAACAAACAATACTTACAAGTAAGAAGTCGCAGTACACTCGCAGCTCGAAAGTTTTAACATAGAAATTCCGTTGATTTCCAGAGAAAATACTGATCACCAGGCTGACCACGCAAAAATGGTTGGACGTCGGGCCGAATTGGACCGAGGACGAGTACAGAAGCGCTCACGCGAAGATGGTGTACGAGTACAGGGTGACTTGCGTGGCGCACTATTACGGAAAGGGTTGCGAGAACCTGTGCAGGCCGAGGGACGACAATTTCGGTCATTACAGCTGCAGCCCGACCGGAGAGCGCGTCTGCCTCTCTGGATGGAAGGGTGACTACTGCAATACACGTAAGTCTCCTCTCTCTTTTTTTTTTTTTTTTTTTTTTTTCTTCCTTCACCGAGCGCCTATTATCGTACACGTAATGTGCGTGCACTCCCACGCTTCCCATCGCGACTGCACCGCGCGTGACATCCCTCCTTTTGTAGGAATTCCGTGTATGAAATTACAGAGACGATCTCTCTGACCGTTCTCTCTCTCTCTCTCTCTTTTTCTCTCTGTTCATCCCTTGCCCCGTTTCGCGTCCTTACCACCGCGTAATTTGTACTTGTTCGCCGGTAACCGGAGAGAGGTTGTCGAATTTAGGATTTTCTTCCCAATAAGTGGAATGTGATTTTACGTGAAAACGGGTTAAACGATATGGGGAAATTTGGTAGCCGAGAGGGAGATTCTTCTGTAGAATGGAGAATTCCAACGCATCGGAAGATTCTTCGTCAAGATAGTAACCGTGTCGCTGGTTGTACTCCTTTTCTCTGCGAGTGACGTATTCGTTTGATCAGGAATAAAGATACTAGCACTAAACGTACCGGCATTTTACATATACCTATCTTACCATAAGTGGTCATTCGACCCCCTCGTGAATAAACGTGGATTTTTCCTAAGAGATTCTTCATTTATTGAAGGAAATAACTCGTATAACTCAGTGTAACTTCTGATTTCTAACGAAATAATCAATATATTTTTATTTAAATAGAAAAAAAATAATCGATTAATTTCACTTTTTACATATGACTGGTTTATCCTTCGTACATTTGTTCGCGGACAAATTTTTTTGCAAATTATGCAAGTTTGAGTTTGGTTTTATTACCCGTGCACAATCTTACTTGACATTTTTCTTCGTGATTAGGAAATATTGCTTGCGCTGCTTGATGATGTTCCTTGTTTTTAAGGTTTTCCTTTCCTTCTTCAAGAAACTCGTGGTACTCTGTCACTAGTTCATCTGCTAATTGTAACAGGAAACGCTGTCTTGATATCTTTATTCCGATAGAGTAGTATCCATGCGTTGATTCCAGCTAAATCCCCAGGATATTGAAGAATACGTGCACAGAGGCCATCCATTGCATTTGGATTTGACGCTGTTTTCGCGCCAATTGGTCAAATCGACGCCAAATTTGGTCTTATTATAACAACTAATTGTTTTGCTTTCTATTGTCTTTGGTTCTGACGCATTTATGTCTCGAACCTAGTATCGTAACGTTTTTTTTGTTGGTTTTGATTTATAAATTCAGTCGGAAAAATACGTAAATTTCGCAAGGTACATGAGGCACGCAAAGAATTTTTCTCGGTAAAAAAGTAAGCCAAGAGAGAAACAGAAAGAATCGAATAATCAGATAATATACAGAATTTACAGAAAGTCAGATCGGCGAAAGAATTAACAATGAATGTACGAATTTTAAAGTAAATTTCGAAATTTATTTAGGTCACTTGACCACGCTTGGTACGTTCAGTGCTAGGTAAGACGACGAACAAGTCACTTAGGCGGCAAAAAGAAACTACAACAAAGTGCAATATATGCTGCCGTCATCGTGGTAACTTAAATATATATTTAATCTCTCGAAATCGGCCGAGTATGAAAAACAACCGAAGACAGAAAGGGCCGAAGGTTTCCCGTGTTCTTCGCCGATTTTCAGAAAACTCGCGTTCTCAGCCACCTGGGAGAGAGAATGAGACTCTCTAGTTGCTCCGGCTAAGCCTCTCCACGCTTATATAACGTTCACTCCAGGACGTTAGTATACCGCGTCGGCCGCGGTATATAACGTTCTCTCTATTCTCGTTCGTAGCACGAAACTCGACAAACTCGACGAGAGTCCACGAAGGAGAGGCCCGGTGCAGTGTCGGGTCCGAGCGTGCAGCAGCTTCCCACGCTTGGCGCGCGCGTACACACACACACACATACACACCAGAAAGAGAGGGCCTTCTCTTTCTGCTCCGGCCCCGGTCTGTCCCGTGCCTCCTCTCTCTCTCTCTCTCTCTTTCCTTCTCTCCCACCTCTCCCTTGTTATATCCGTATCTGCTGTCTATCCGTCTCTCATGTATACATACACCCCCTCTCCCCCCTCTCTCTCTATATATATATATATATGTATATACATATACATATATTTTCTCCACTGGTTGTGTTTGTGTTCCTGTTCGTGTCTTCTGTATTCAGCATCTTCCTTGTCGCGTACCTGAGCTCTCCTCTCCTCTGCCACTCTCTCTCCCTGGATCCTCTCAGGATTAATCTCTGTACGTGTACGTGCACACCTCGTCGTCAGTGTCTCACTTTCCACGTGCACGTTCGGTATAATCGTCGATGTGCGGATCCGCCGAGGGACTCTTCTCCATCGTGTGTGGCTCTTTCAGTCTCTCTCGCCGTGTATCGGAGGCTCGTCTCACCCAGCGAATCGGCGAATGTGTTGGCTGTATTACACGCGGATCGAGACTTGGACGACTCGATCCAGCCACGTAGCTGTCGTCGTTGCTTGCCTTCTCTCGATCCCTCGAGTTTTACGACCAGCAGGTTACACGATGCAGCTGGTGCAAGGACCTCCCGAACAAAAACAACTCTCTCACAATCAGTCCGGGAGAGTTTCCTCTCTGTTTCGATCGTTTCGATCATTTCGATCGTACACCGCGTTCGCTTTCACTCCTTTGTTTCCACCGCTGTATTTTTCTTCTTCTCTTCTTTTCTTTTCTTTTCTTTTCTTTTTTTTTTCCTCTCCTCCTCCAACTTTTGGCTGGCTGAATAGGTTTTTGAATGGGTTCTCGCAAGATTCTTCCCCCGACGACCGATGGCATCCGTGATCTCGATCTCATTTTGCTTCCTTTGCCAAGTCATCGGCATTCCCCTCCGTCCAACATTCGAGGCAACTCTCGCCGCGTCGCTGCCGGGGGGCAATGGTATTCGCGAATTTCGCCACGATCCTCTAAACGATCGAACGACGTCGTCTGTTAAACGATTGTTACGTACTTGGAATTCTTCGATCGTTTCAATCGATGAGATCGAACATCCTCGGTGGAGAATAACATCAAAGGAAACAAGATCGTCGAAAATTTTCAAATTTATCAAATTAAGTAGGAACTCTCGAACTTTCGCGGTCGTTGAGAGAGTTGCCAACTTTTTTCCCGAAGGAAACTAAACCCTCTAAGACCTACTCTAATGTGTCTGAAATCTACTTTTCACACCGAACGTAGTCGAACGGGAAGAAGAGTCAAAGTGGTTGACACACGGGGTCTCCGGGTGTGTTCTCGTCGATCGGTCGTTGCACTCGTCGTCGTCTTCGTCGTCGTCGTCGTCGTTGTCGAGCACCGGCGCTCGACAAAGTTTCTCCGCGCATTGATTACTAATAGACTACTTACTCTTCATTTCGTGGCCATTCCCGGCCATTCGTGGAATCGTCCCGTACGTACGTTCGTGCGTTGAGTTTCGCGAAGGTAAATCAACAATACTCTCTCTCTCTCTCTCTCTCTCTGCGTACTCTCTTGAAAAAACGTCGACGACCACACGACGAGAGGAGCGATCGCAGGCCGATCTTTTCTCACGTGCGCCCCGGCCAAGCTCACGCCCACGCCACTGTTTCCAGGATTTTCGCCGCCTTCCTGTTCCTCGTGTGCGCCGCCGCCGCCTCGACGCGATGAGAATAGGCCATTGTTGCGATTTCATGCAAGCTCCGACCTCCTCGTGGACGCGTGCGACGGGGAGGAGGGTCGAACAGATCGACCACGATCAATTCTCCGCCACGTAATACTTCATTCTTTGTTTGATTGCTCGTCACCGAAGCGTTCTCTCGCCCGACCGATTGGTTTCTATGATCAGTTTCGTCATCTCTGCCATTCTCAGGCTAGTTACTTCGGAATTTAGAAAATTGTCGTTATCGACCATGCTGCAGAATCTAGAAGATAAGTCTTGGACGTAATTTAGGTTATCAAATCAAGTGTAGTTTCTTCTTCTACCTCTTTAACATAATCATCGATTCTAGATCACTCGCAGCGATTTGGTTTGGATTGCTTATGAATCGCTATTAATAGTCGTCGTGATACTACTCAACACTACACGACCATTTGCCTCGTTCATTTTTTATCAGTGTCTGCAAAAAAAAAGAAATTGGTAAGAAGATAGGATAATACAAGCGGAAGATGGGAAAATTTCACGAGAAGAACAGGCTGACAGAGAAAGAAATGAAAGGCCTGTGTACTTGGCACGTTTGTTCAGCTGGTCGCTTTCTGTTAAAAAAAAAAAAAAAAAAAAGAAATGCGACCGGGAAACCTCCCCTTTGGCCAGTTACCTTTTCGATTTTATTCCCTTGTCCATTAATCCTGCTGTTTGCTTTCGATCAATTTCAACTAGAACTGAAAAACTTTCGTCCGTTTTCTTCGTACGTCTCTCCGTTAATTTTTCCATTAATTTTCGACTCTTGAAGATGTTCAGTTCAATTTCAATTGTTGAAAGTGTTCGCCGCGATCGATATCAATGGGCGAATCCAAATAAGGATTGACCCACTGATGGTACTACGGAGAAACACGTGAATATAAACGGTTAATCGTCGGAGACACGCGAGAGGAAGAGGAAGAGGAAGGTCGGCGCAGAAAAACCAGTCTCTCCAGCGAGAGCATTGCTGTAACACACACGTTTTATATAGGCGATCGTCGTGCAAAAGGGGTTAACGAGGCCTAGGGGTAGCCAGCAGCCAGGGAAATTTTCGGGGGTGCCTGGAGACGGGGTTGTTGCAGAGGCAGCTGCAACACGAGCAGGCGAACCAAGCCGAAAGAGGCCGAATAGTAGGCCCCGTGACAGCTGCACACAGAGGTCGGTGCTTTAACCAACAGCTGCACCGGCCTCACGTTCACAGTCCGCTTGCATTTCAACCCCCTCCCCTGGCCACTAGGGTCCCCATCGTTCTTGCATTTTTCCATCGCCTTTCCTCTTCTTCTTCTTCTTCTTCATCGTCCTCTCTTTATTTACTGTCTGACTACCTGTCTATGCCAGAATTTCTTCGATTTTTCTCTCCTCTGTTATGTAGTTTTTCTATAGAGCCAGTGGCTCTGTTCGCTGGGACAGGTAGCAGCGAGAGAGAAAGAGAGAGAGAGGTAGGGGAGAACGTTCGATTGAAACTCCATTGTCGCTGTTCCACGAAAGGTCAGGCACGAAACGACGACGACTTCGGCTAACAGTCAGAGAGCGAAGAAAAATCGATAGGTACGTTGGGCCACGGAGCCGTGAAATTCACTTCCTCAGGGGAGGAAAAAAATATGACTGTCGGAGGCCGTTTCCAACGTGTTAAAGGGATATTGGCCTCTCGAGGTGTTTGATGCTGGCCCTGGAAAACGTGGAATGAAAGGCGGTACACGCCGATTGCGTTGTTCTGCAAAGTTTTCACGAGAAAGGGCCTCGTTGCGTGTCGCAGTTTCCTGTTGCGGTTTCCTCGACCCTTGCGGCTGTGTTCGATCAGCTGAGGGCCACGACAGTCTTATTGTCAATGTGTCCCACCGGAATGGTACCTGCGAATCTGGGACGTTTTGTGCGACGTTTCATGCCGCTTCCTTTGCCTTTTATATCTTTGTGCCTCGAAACTTGAAATATCATTTTGTCGCCAAATTTCTTACTTCAGTTATTTGTACGAAATCTGCTGATATTTGTCTGCAAGTCTTCCGACATTTGTTGCTCCAACGTTATTTATTTATCTGATTCATCACAGTGAATATTCACGATGAAATTGACTTGTACATGCATCTATGGTACGATACATTTAATGCAATGCGCAAGAGAAACAAATACTCCTCGAGTATTCTATGCTTCGTTCCAATTTTCATCGCAACAAATGCTTATATAAAATTATTTACACGATAAGACCTTGACATATACAACTCGATACGATACTTGTTAAAAATAAGAAGAAAAAAATATCGATCCCACTTGAATTGCCTTTGATCAGCTGACCAATGATGACCAACTATGCCGTGAGATAGAAAGAGGTTACCACACACAGCAACGGCGCAACGTGTCGGATCCAAGTTTAAACACGGCAGCGTCAGACGTTGCCGTAATCCCATGGTTTAATTCAGGAACATTTGGTTTCCACCGAAAGCCCTCCGTCTCCTCCTCCTCCTCCTCCTCCTCTCGGATTCTTCTTTTTCCAAGGGCCTTTTGGAATCCGCGCGATTCGTCCGTGTTCCTTTTGGTCGTCCCGCGGGATCGAGACTCGTTCCTCACGGTTCTCCACTCTATAAATACCATACGCTGCTTAGCGCGTCGAGACTGGCGAGGGCACCGTCGAGAGAGAGAGAGAGAGAGAGAGAGCCGCCTTCGTGGGCCGTTGCGCTCGGTGCCAAGGTCACGCGGCCCATCGGAGGCCTCTCCTGCCCTCTCGGAGGCCCCCCCACATGCACGCTCTCCACTGGCAGGGCTCACCTTCTCTCTCCTCTGTCCTCCGTACGAACGAAAACCACCTTCAACCCCTTCATTCAGGAAGACACCGGTCGCTCGAGTTCTTCGCCGATCTCCTTTTGTTCATCTCGACTTGTTTTTTCATCTTTCACGTCTCTCCTAACTCTTTCGGTAATCTTTCATCGGTTTCGTTTCGCTCGGCGAGAGAGAACGAGTCTTGTAATGCTCGCCGTAACTTTCGTCTTTTTTCATTTCTGCTCGAAAGGGCTTGTTTCAGTTTCGCTTTCGGTCGATTTCCCGCGAACGATTAATGGAATTGAAATTAAACTGCGCGTGATTGACGAAGGAAGCAGCTGTCTTGCGGGAAACGAGAGGAAACTTTTACTTTTTGGATGAAGGAGTTGGTGTATTGTTTCGCTGAAAGGATTGCTTCTCTCGAAATTTTATATATATATATAAAATAGGAAAAAGTGATCGGAAACTTCTATCACACAAATCTTCTGTTATATAAATCCTCTTCTACTTGCGAGTTCTATTTCTACCGTACTACGAATAAATTAGAGAACTCGCTCGTAACTCCAAAGTTCAATTTTCTTTTTTTTTTTTTTTTTGCTATTCGAAAATATCGCACTTCGAACAATTCAACGATCGATTACAACCAATTTCGAAGGCCATTGAGATCATCCTGATATAATATCGTCCATATCCACGATCCTCTCACTCGAGGAAACTCAGAAACGTTCCGCGAAACACGTTTCTGAAGCAGGTGTACCAATATATGGGATCATTGCGAAATGGATGGATCGGAGAAGGTTCACGCTGAAACGTTGCACGGATGAAAGGGGCACGTGTGCGTGTGTGTAATACGGCGAGGAAAAACCGAGGATTGCTGAGAAATACCGGCATAGTAGACGCGATTCTAGAATCTATGTACTCGTAACGTAACCGAACTGGTGGCTGGCAGCCAACTGAAAGACTTTAGATATATTTGCGGACTGGACATGCTGCTCTCGACACGTGACACAATTTCATTACCCTTGCTAACGTGCGCCTGCTATGTCGACGATCTTTTCTCTTCTTCTCGCTTCGCCGTTCTAATTCACCATTAGAGTCTCGTCACCAATGGCGGCGAAACTATTTTTTTTGCGAAATGACACGGCGATTACAATGTTAACACGTTGTCACGCTTTTCTAAATTTTGGATATTTTTAATCAAGGGATAAACTACATTTTTCTTCTTTCTTTTCTTTTCAAAATATAGTGGGCATATAAACCTACAGTTAAATTCAGAAACAAGAGCGAAAAAAGAATTGTTAATGATAATTAATTTCAGTTGAAGTTTCATGCGTCGATTAATCTTCATACGTCGCAGACTATTGTTTTCTATTAATACCAAAGTTATTGACTTGTGGAAACTGCCCTATCGTTACTCTTCTTCGTAATTCTTCCATCGTGTTCGAATCTTCCTTCATTTTCAGTCGTGTTCTCGAACGAAGGGAAAGCTGAAAATGATTTACCAAATAATTTTATAGTAAAGACTCGGGAATGGGTCAATTAGCAGGGCGTTAGAGGTGTTTTCACGACCGTAAGATAAGAATCTTCACACGTGACACAATTTTATCATCGTTGTGGGACACGGTGCGAGCACCAGGCACGACGTGTATCGTTCCACTACTACGTGCAGCTATGCAAGGAATCGTGCGGTCAGACTCCTTTCCTATCCAGGATTCCCGGAAAACGGGAACGATTCGTGGTATATATGACATAAATTTTAATTAGACGATTTCCTCCATCGTACACCTCAGGTGTGCCACGATACCGATTTCGTGTTCATGAATTTGGCGCCATTTTGGTTCGGCAAAACCAAACTATATTAATTGGATAACAAACTATAAATAGTAAGTATAAATAGTAACAAACTATAATAGTTTAATTAATATTAAACAAACTATATTGATTGGATGTTTAATAAGTACATTCTTATATTGGACATTTGAGGATGTTAAATCTTTATGAAAATGTACTTACTTAACAAGTACATTTTTATATTGTACATTTGTACATTTGAGGATATTAAATCTGTAAGGATATTAAATCTATAAATTCGTTTTTCTGAAAAGTGATATTGTTAATTGACTTTCTACATTTTAACGTAAGATATCGTGACTTAAATTTAAAAAAAGACGGACGGCTCTATAATGTTAAACCATCCAACTATTAAACTATTAAACCATTAATGAACTATTAAATTATCTAACAGTCTAAGGACAATAGAAGATGTTTTGAAGTGAATTTTTTTTTCAAAAAGTTTTGCAAACATTCAGTTTTCTAAAGAACGTAGTAATTCACTTTTTAAACAAACCTAATAAACATCTATTGTCCTATCACTCGAAAAGCGTTAACTCTAAACTTTCCATCCGTGTTTCTGAACAATTTAACGATTCGATTAACGGCGACACACAGAGAGAAGGAGAAGCTTGCAATAGAGAAAGAGAAGCGAGAGAGAGAGAGAGAGAGTAGCACGTTGAATTATCGAGTTCTCCTGGTTCACCCGACTACCTATAGCAGAGGAATGCATCGGGATGCATCGTATGGTACCGCTCGTGCAGTCGTGAGGGACGCGATCGACCTCTTGCGGAGAGTTGCCTTAACCTTTTCGATTTTTTCTTACTCGTTTCAGCCCGCTGCCTGCCCGGATGCGACGAGCAGCACGGACACTGCAATCGCCCCGACGAATGCATGTGAGTATACGCATACAATCCACCATTTTTTTTTTCTTTCTTTCTCTGTCTCTTCCTTTCATGATAATGTAGCCAACTTGCTCTTCTTCTTCATCTTCTTCATTTTCTTCTCCTCTTTCTTCATCATCATTTTCTTCATCTCCGTCTGTTTTTCCCCTTTTTATTCTTTCTTTCGTTTACTGATATTACATTCCTGACTCGATACCCTACTGGTTGTTGCTATGAAATCAGATTTAAATACCCTACCCAGTGGGGACGAGAGCGAATCAACGAATAAAGATAAATGTCCAAAATTTTGCACGCACGATGCTAAAAGATTGGACTGAGCAATATACATAGCAACTAGTATGATTGTTAAATGCCATAGCAATTTTATGCGTCATTTGATGTGATTTGGTTAATAACGACGCCTCGACGAACGAGCTTCCCGCGAAAGTCGATCGTTGATGAGTCTAACGCGATCGATGATCCAGCCGTGTTAATTGCCTCGCCGTGAGAATCTTTTCACTTCCGTTCTCTCTCTCTCTCTCTCTCTCCCCTTCTCTTTTGAATCTTTCTTATATGAATCATCGAAATTCTGCGTAAGAGTCTATCCGCAGTCTTCTTGAATCCTGAGTTATTGTTCATTATTCGCCGTTTTAATCGGAGATCATTGCGATTCTACGAATCTTTCATGTTCACTTCTTGATCGCATGATATTTGTTAATTACTCGTTAAAGAATTCTCTTCGGCAAACGCTCGCCCGCTATTTTCCCATATTAGCTTCAAATTCAAGTATGTATACAGTATCGCTTGAAATTTGCCAAACCTGCGATAAAAGGTCAAACGAACGAACAGTGGAAAATTCAATTTCAATTCAAATTCTAATTCAAACTTTGCGTTGTATTGTATAAAATATCGGTTCCACGGTACTAGATAACCTTATCCAGTCGAGTATTTTCTATTAGCTTAGCTACCAGTTTCCGCGACCATTCGATTTTCCCTTGACTCGAGGATCGCCGTGCGATTAGAATATCATCGGCACCACTCGTTTCCGGGTGTTGGAATTCCCCCTCGTTCCTGTTTCACCGGTGATCTCGCAGTTAGGGGCGCGACGTGTGGCACGATGATCGGTCGAAGAGGACGAACAGGAATTCGAGCCAACTCGAACTTCTTTCCCCTTCTCTTTCGCTCCTTTTCTTTTTCGATTTTCGTCCGATTTATTCATTTTTCACCGTCTCCTTTTACTTTCGTCTATTTCGAAAATCGCGCCATCGTGTCGTTGAACCTTCTAATTCGATTCGACGTAAAAGAAAGCATCGGGAGGGGGCAGAGATCGATTCGAGAATTTCTGTATTTGTCGGGAATTCTGCTCTATAAATACGCCGCTGCAAACTCTTTCGCTGCTTCTTGCTTCGAGGCGCGAATTTCTTTCACTCCGCTGCCAGAGGAACACAGCTTCTTCCGAGCCCTCGAGCCTCAAGGATGATTGTCTGAAAAATTACAGAATGTGAAATTCCGAGTCCTGCTTTTGGACATTGGAATTAGCAAGTTGTTCTTTTTTTTCCAGAATCGAGAAAAATTCGTCATCGACACTCGCGATGACTGTAGTGCAAGTAGAGTTAAATACATATTCATTCGTCTACGTTACTTCGTATCTGCTTTTTCGATCGAAATATCGATAGTGATACTGTAGAAGTATTATTATTATTCATCGATGTATTCATTTTTGGGAAAGTTGATTTGATTTCTCGTTCTCCTCTTTAGATATCACACCATCGTCTCGATAGTTCCAGATGTTGTCCTATTTTAACTTGACTTTACGCGATCGTATCTCTAGAAACTCTAGAAAATCGGTTTCCTCTGTGCTATTTATCCAATTTTCACTTTTGTCATCGTCGTACCAGTGGATCGTCGTGTATTATCGTAGATCGTAAACGATCGTTGGCACGCGATGAAAGGAATTTTTTAGCTGTCAAAAAGTCGCGCGATGCTCGGAATTTAGAACACGGGTATTTAAAGTTGATGAAGATTTCGCGATAATTCCGATCTCTGCATGGGACTCGAATCTCGGTGCGACGTTAACCCGAGGTTTAGAGTTAACTCGATCATCTAATTACTGTACGAGACCGGGGTTAATTGTCCCGTTAGCCGCAGCCGTCGAGTTCCCTCTAGAGCTCTATTCACTGTCTCTACTCCGACATCCTCACTTTCTTTTCTCGCGTGATAATTTCTCGCGTAGCTGGGGAAAATCGTATTTTCGAAAAAAAAAAAAAAAAAAAAAAAAAAAAAAAAAAAAAAAAAAAAAAAAAAAACAGACAGGGCAGAATCTTTTAAATGTCGTCCCGGACGACTTGAAATTTGCGAGCACACCGTAGGCACGCAAATGAATAAATAAATTTATAAATAACACTCGCTCGAATATCGTGCAAAATTCGTCGTTTCGCCGCGGTTTCCTTCCCCAGACTCCTCGTGTGCGGGGCAAGTACCAGTTAGGTTCTCTAGGTTCGTAGATTTTTGCGCGGACAATTGGAAGATGACTGAATCTTACGTTAGAACGTCAAAATTCGAACCGATCGTATCGTATGTTGCAGTGTCGTACATTGTATAAATTTAGATTTCTGTGAGTTTCAAAGAGATACGAGACTTAACACTTCGCTTTCGATATTTTGTCTCCGCGATGCGAAAATATCCGCGGCCAGGCTACAAGCACGCATGATATTCGTGGCGCCAAGGTAATAATTGTAAGTGATGGTGCGAAAATACCAATGATCGAACGTTGAAAGAATTACTCAGGGGATCGATCGAGTTGTCGAGGGAAGAAATTTCGAATAAATAGCGGCGTGCTACGTGGACAAAGGGTAATCTGTTTTCTGGTTGCGTAACAGCCGTGTATGCGTGGAAATAGTCGATACGATCGGTAAGAGCAGTCTCCGTCTCGAGCTTCGTGCGATGTTCGGCCCCATTCGCGATGTATACGTAAAGAATCATCGCAGCCCCTCGATATCACGAAGTTGAAATTTCGATGTCGTATCTGAATAGCCGAATGAAGATGCGCATTTGATTCTTCCTATTCATCTCGTTTCAAATGTATTCGTTTAATCCGCTAATATTTCGCAATAATTTCTTCGATCTTTTTCCCTCTCGGTCGATCGATATCTGCAAATACCGGCACTCAGATATATATATATATATATATATATATATATATATACCACCGTCTCCAATTACCCTTATCGATACTCTCGAACACTGGTATTCCCCGAATACCGGTATTCGCGCACGCTAATGTGCCCGAAGTACCACCTTATATTCCTGCCGATCAGCAAACCACGTTTTCCCCTATTTGATACTTCGACTTCGATTGCTCGATTGCCTAAACGCTTCGAGTATCAGCGCTCCGTCGACTTTCTACCTTGATTTAGCCTCGTACATCATTCTGATTCCGAGTAGATTAGGATCGTTTGCCGCTGAGAGCCAGCTGCACCGGTTTCTAGCGATCGGAAATGCTAGGAAGAAGAATGCTCGTTCCCTGAAGAGAAGACAGCTCAAAAAATTGGCTGAACTGACGCGCGTATATATAAACAATTTATATAAGGAATTTTTACAATTTTTTAATATATATATATATATGCATATCCACACGTGACACAGTTCAGCTCGTTTCGTTGCGTCTTCTGCACTTTGATGGTGATGCTGCTGCTCGTTTTTCTTTCTCCCTCTCTCGATTATGCTTTTCTTAGTGTGTACATGGGATTTAATGGTATAGTCATGCGACGTCGACAGCCTCGAGGCTCTCTCTGTTGGCCTCTCTTTCTCTCTATGTTCCGATATATAGCAACGTATATACATACGTGTATATACTTATATACGTATGTCTATACACGCACTATACACATACACACACACACATACATATATACATACATACATACATACCTCATATATATATATATATATATATATATATAAAACATACATACACATAACATATATATATATACACACACACACACACACACACACACACACACACACACACACAAAGAGAGAAAGAGAAGCGAATGGGTTTAGTGGGCAGAGCAAGGCGCGCGCGCGCACACACATACACACACAGAGGAGCGTAACCTTTCCTTGACCCGCATACTGAACGGCTGTGCTGAGGCTCGAACCGTGGGAACACAACTCGACGACTCGTCTCCCCACTCTCCTTCGAATTCTACCTCCTCTCCTGTCTCTCTTGGCTAAGGTTCTTCCTCCCTTCTCTCAACAATCTTCCACCTCCTTTTCCTTCTTCTTCATCAGCTCTTCTTTTGTCTCTTTCTTGCTACCTTTTCACCGTTTCCTCTCTTTCTCCCTTCCCTCCTGCTCATTCTATTTCTTCTGTTCTCTCTCCCTCCATCTTTCTTCCTCTCTTTCTCTATTTCTTTCCTCAATGTAAATATGCCATATATATATATATATATATATATATGTATATGTATATATGTATGTATGTACTTATACTTATGTGTATATGTGTATATCTTCTTCGTCTCTTCTTATCCGTCTTTAACACTTGCTCTTGTTCTACCTTTTCACCAGCCTCTTTGCCCTTCTTACATCCAGGTGTAACCCCCATGGACGCAATCGGCCATATCCTTGTCGTTTCTCTCCCCCTCCTGCTTCGCGTATCGAGCTCCTTTCTATATTACCTTCCTCCCGTCTTCGTCCTCTTCTTCATCTCCGCGGCCTTTACCCACCTTCGTGTATGTATCCTCTGTCCACGGCGAACTGTGCTCCTTTTTCTGCTCGCGTTTCTTTCCCTCCCTTTGTCTTTTTCTCCTTGGGTGTCTCGTTCTCTGTTCTCTCTCTCTCTCTCTCTCTCTCCTTCGCCGAATGCCCTCGAAAACCAAAATAATACGTTCGCGCGTAAATTTCCTCGCTACGATGCGAAATTTTGCCTTTTGCTCGAGCAGCAGAATTGGATTGATATTTTGGAAGAAAGAAAAAACGGAAGTTACACGATGGCGACGATGTTAACACTGCATACCGTGGGAAGTTGGATTAATTTTATCGGGGTCGCGAGAGATAAACGACGAGTCCGTAGCATAATGCATACCCTATTTTTATCACATTCTGTGAAAATTACGATCCCCGCGAAAATCGATTACTATTTAACGATCGAAGTAATTAGAGTCTACTACTCGTTACACGCCTTTGCTTGGTGAGTCGTACCTTCGTAGAGGGTCACCCGGTATAAAGCTCGGTTACCTGGAAACGAGGATTCCTCCTCGTCTCCCATCTCTCCTACCTCTTTATTGCCCGTCCTCTATCGCGTTTCATCATTTTTCATATGCGTTTAACGAGGTCTTTGACATTCGTCTTCGACAAAGATATATATATATATATATATATATATATATATATATATATATATATATATATATATATATTCTAATCATCCGTTTTTCCGAAGCGAGTTATTTCACAATCGTAGACTTGAAATGTTACCCGAGGTAAGCATTCGTTTCTTATCTCGTAAGAAGATAAAGATTTTACCGATTTTGATTCGCCGAAAGCGACGATGCATTCTCACATTTATCTCTATCGAAGAAATTTTAATCGAAATTTACCTTCGTGTATTCGTGATTGATGTCTCTCGTAATTGATGTCCCTCGTTTCTTCCCGATAAGAGTTCCTTCGACACTCTGTCTCTCTCTCTCTCTCTCTCTCTCTACCTTGCCACTCGCCTTAAGTAAAAACTGTGACTAAAAATAATAACGGAAAATAATCGACTCGAATTGAAATCGAATCGCAACGGCACACACATTTCCTCTAAAAAAAAAAAAAAAAGTTTTCTCCTCTAGCATGCGCGTAGTCGAGTTGAAAGGAAAGCTTGCTTTTAGTTTGGCTGAGTGCGCGTAGCCGCTCGGTTACTTTCTCC
Organism: Tetragonula carbonaria; assembly: GCA_032399595.1. Lineage (NCBI taxonomy): Eukaryota > Metazoa > Arthropoda > Insecta > Hymenoptera > Apidae > Tetragonula > Tetragonula carbonaria. Next base: position 1,916,393 of record JAUCRC010000020.1, read on the forward strand.
CCGTGTTCGTCGAACATGGAGGAAAAGCAGCAAACCGATGAGCTAACGAGCAACATCCTCTCTTGTCTCGATTGTAGATGCCACAACGGTTGGAAAGGAGCGTACTGCGACCAGTGCGTGAGATATCCAGGCTGCCTTCACGGTAGCTGTCAGAAGCCCTGGGAGTGCCTCTGCGACGAAGGCTGGGGCGGTCTGTTCTGCAACCAGGACCTCAACTATTGCACGAATCACAAGCCCTGCTTGAACGGCGGCACCTGCTTTAACACCTTTAACGGCCAGGGTTTGTACACCTGCTCGTGTGCGCCAGGCTTCAACGGCACTAACTGCGAGAAGCCGCTTTTGGACTGTGACTCGAATCCCTGTCTCAACGGTGGATCGTGCACCATGGACCCGCCCTATGGCAATTCTAGCCTGAGCAAAAGCTCTTCCGTGGATTCGTCGTCCTCCTCTTCCTCGTCGTCGTCGTCGTCGTCGTCGTCTTCTTCTTCTTCTTCGTCATCTTCGTCATCGTCTTCGTCGACCAGGCAACATTATCGTTGCACCTGTCCACCAGGTTGGCGCGGCCGACATTGCGAGATCAGCTCGAGATCCTGTCGAGATTCTCCCTGCCATCACGGAGCCACCTGCGAGGACGACTCTCTTCACGGCTACGTGTGCCGCTGTTTGCCCGGTTACGCGGGCAACGACTGCGAATCCCAGCTCGACCAGTGTTCCCCGAATCCATGCTCGAACGGCGGCACCTGTACGGATCTCGGTAACAGCTTCCGGTGCTCTTGCCCGGCCGGTTTCACCGGCGAGCGCTGCGAGACGAACATTGACGACTGCCAAGGCGATCCCTGTCTGAACGGTGGGACCTGCGTGGATCTAGTCAATCAATTCCGTTGCCAGTGCGTGCCGGGATACGTCGGTCGATTATGCCAGGACAAAGTGGATTATTGCCTGACGAAACCGTGCGCGAACGGTGGCCGGTGCATATCGGGAACGAACGATTATCGGTGCGCTTGTAAGCCTGGATTCACCGGCAAGGACTGTAGCGTCGACGTGGACGAGTGTAGAAGCGCACCTTGTAGGAACGGTGGCACGTGTCTGAACCGAGTGAACGGGTTCCTCTGCCAATGCCCGGAGGCTTGGCACGGAGACACTTGCTCGGAAGAAGTAGGAAGTGGAACGGCCATCCTGCCCGTGGCTTCCAACACCGCAGCTGCTGTACCCGCTGCTGTACCACCATCTGGAGCTAGTTACTGGCCGGGCAATCTGTCCAGGCATGTCGCTTCCGCGTCCGCCGAGCCGAGAGACGCCGGTTTAACCACCGAGCACGTAGTGGTGATAGCAACCCTGTCGACGGCTGTGCCGGCGTTCGTTCTAGTAGCCGCAGTGGCGGTGATGTGCATGAAGAGGCGGCAGAAGAGGGAACAGGCGAAGGCTGACGAAGAGGCCAGGCTGCAGAACGAACGTAACGCCGTTCACAGTAGCATGAGCAAACGTAGTGGCGGCGTTATGGGCGGTGTGGGTGGCGGAGCTGGTGTCGGATCCACCGGAAGCACAGGGGTCGTCGGTATCGTTGGTAACGTTGGACTGCTAGGAGGCGGTGGCAGCGGAATGATCAGCGGTGGCGGTGGCGGCAGCGTGTGCACCCTGGGCACCGGCGATGCTCACATGATCAAGAACACATGGACGGCGAACAAGAGCGTGAACAACGCCGCGTCTGCCAGACAGGACGACCTCGACTCGTCGTTTCAAACGGACGTCACGCTGGATAGCTCTTGCTCGGGTTACAAGCCAGAACCGGTGCTGCAGGACGGCCGAACGCGGACAACGAAACAACTGAACACGGAGGCGGCCGCACACAGGGCGTCGCACCTCTTCCAAAAGGAGAAGGACTGTCTGGGTCTTGGTCTCGGCATAGGCGTCGGTGTCGGCGTGATCGAGAGTGCCAAGAGGTCGTCCGTGTTCGCCGGTAACGCGACGACGGACAGCTGTTGCGCGGCGGAGGCGGCGTTGCTCAAGAGGCCGACGACCATCACGGAAGGGGGCAGCGGTCCACCGGGTAGCGGCGGTGGCGGTGGTGGCGGCGGTACCGAGACCGGCTGTGGAGTGTACGTTATAGACGATCACTATAGGCACGACACGTCGTTGGCGGCGACGCTCGCGACAGAAGTGTAGTTTCTCTTTCTCCCTTAACCCAAGTGTCCAACACCGTTGTTCTAATAGTATATTTAGAGAAAAACGAGCCACGATCGAGCGAGATTGACGAGATGGATGGACTCTTTATGTAATTCGTAAACGAACTTTTCTTCTTTTTTTTTTTTCTTTTTTTTTTTTTCTTTTTCTCCTTTCCTCCGTATAATGACCGAGAATAAAATAAGCTGTGCGTGCTCCCGCGTGCGACTCACACGCGACTCAAACCTCAAAGGACTCTGTTCTAAGAACTCTTGTTTTCTCTCTGTGTTTTTCACGTTCGTTCGAAGTCGCATACCGTTCCACGCTCGCAACACAACCACCGACCGACGCGACGGAGGAACCACACGTACGTAACGACGTGTAACGTATGTACGCACGCACGCACCATCACCACGAATGCTACGTAGTCATCAAGCGTGTGGTACACCGCGCTTGGCTCTCCGTTATGGGCCAGCGGGTGAACACGGGCGTGCGTTTCTTCGCGATTCCTTTGTTTCTCTCCCTCTCGTTGTGCAGAACGTCGCGCGTGAGAACGTTCCATCGGACTTTGCCACAACGACGACGACGACGACGACGACGACGATCATGATGACGATGATGTTGATGATGACAATGACGATATGACAACAACGATGACGATGACGACGACGATGGTTGGCGGTGACGGGGGGGGGAGGGGGCGGTAGTGGATGCTACCGCATCATTGTCGTTGCTACCGCTGTTGTTGTTGTTGTTGTTTCTGATGGCAAGAAAGAAGTTGACTCGCGCGCGAACGTTCCGCCGGATGATCACGCGCGGGACGATCCTCGTCAACGTTGATTGTGGACGAGGAGACTTTTGTCCTTTAACAAAAAGAAACGAAAGATGATAAAGAAGAAGATGAAGACGATGAAAGACCAGGAGGAAGAGACTTTAGCGAAACGAGTTCGACAGCAAGGGGAGCAAAATGAAATACACACGTATATGTATATATATACATATATATATAAAGTATATGTAATATATGTGTATATATATATACATATATACAAAATGCTGTGGAGGCGGACGATGCCGAATATCGTCCGACCCGTTCTTAGGTATTAATATTATATATCATGTTCGAAGCGAAACTTTGTACAGAACTAATTTATTATTATTGTTATTTACTATTATTACTATTTACTATTATTATTATTAATATTATTATTCTAATTATTATTATTAATATTATTCTATCGTATCCCATTATCATTGTTCCGATAGTTCTCCATTACTTCTATTTCTCTCTCTCTCTCTCTCTCTCTCTCTCTCACTCACACACACACACACACACAGCTATCTTTTCAGATTTTTTTTTTCTTTTTTGACTGAAAACTTTCCTCTCTCTCTCTCTCTCTCTCTCTTTCTCTTTTCTTCATTCTTTCTTCAGCTAACGAGAGTCGCGTTCGCGAGGATACTTACTTTTTTGCGTGTACGCTACTACGTGTGTATGTATGCGATTCTACATGTATGTGTGTGTGTGTGTGTGTGCGCGCGCGCGCGCGCGCGTATGCATATCTATTTGCACGTGTTCCCCGCGTATGTGTCCGCGACCGACAGCGACATAACATGCATGCACCGAGAGTACGTCTGTTTGCATGTGCATCTGCGCGCGTGTGTATCTGTCTTCTCTCGTATTTGTAATATGTATATATGTGTAAATATACATGTACATGTATGTGCGTCCATCTGTCCGCTTGCGAGCAAGCCTGTGAGAGAGTACGAAGCAGAGTAACCGACCAGAGAGAGGAGAGGAGAGCGTTTTATGTACCGTGCGTATATATAGTTACGAGCGAGAAAGTTTACGACGAATTAGAATTCAAACGATGTCGCCCCTTCGTGAGATTTTTTTTTCTTTGTTTTTTTTTTCTTCTTCTCTTTCGTCCGATTTCTTTTCTCTTCTCTTTCTTCCTTCAGACTTTCGGACTGACCGTTGTTTTTCTTTCCGACGATCGACGAGATATCGGTTTCCCATGTTTCTCTATTTCGTTTCTCTTCTTGTAAAGGAAAAAAAAGAAAAGAAAGAAAGAAATTGTACCTCTTTCGGGACGGTGTCACGCGGATCTTTGAAACGAGACTTGGCCGAGGGCAGGACTTCCGGATCGCAAGAATCTTTGGTAACCGGGTGGTAACAATAGCGTAGAAAACGTCGCGAAGCAAACTCATCGCCCGGCATTACAGGATTTCCTGTTTCACCGTAGCAAACCTGCTTTGCCGGGTCATCGAGAGCCGTCTGGAATTTACGAATTAGCATCCGAACCATCTTCTTACCATCTCTCGTACATTCGTTGGAAACGTTAAAGAGATGAAAAGTCAAAGGAATTCGAATTTCGTCTCTTTAAGTCTCAGAAACAGACGCGTTACCCGATCCGGAAGTCGTGACGATTCCATGGAATCCCTCTGGTTGCCACGTCTGAACCACGGATCGTGAAATGTGACTAAAATCGAAATTTACGCACGGAAAACCAACCGTATGGTCGAAACCGCGTTTTTTTTTCTTTTTCCCTGTTATTAAAAAGAGAGGGAGACTTTTGGACAAGAGAAAGAAGAAAAAAAGGGAAGAGAAAAGCTTTTTTATAGGGGGGGGGGATTTGCTATCGGAAAATGCGAGGAAATTAATTTTTATAAATTGAATGAAACAATTGGAATCGTTAGAATCGTTAGAATCGTTGAACTGAACTTTAAGACGATGTTTAAGGTATCTGGTAATTTTCTAAAGACGTTCGATCACATCGGCTTTCCTTCGCCCCAACGTTCAAAACCGTTTTTTTTTTTTTTTTCTCGTATCCGCGTGCGACTCCGATGATGTAGTAGCACATCATGAAACATTACTCGCAACATGTATAAATACAGGTAAATAAAGTGAATAAATAAATGAATATATAAATATATAGATAGAAGAAAAAAATATATATAAAAAATATATATATATATAAAAGTATATATATGTAAATGAGAAACCGGCGTCGTCGTTAACGGCGTGCAGACGACGGAACGAGTTAATTCCATGTTTTCGAGATCGAAGTCTGCGAGAAGTAGATGGTAATTAAGAAATTCAATAAAAAAAAAAAAAAGAAGAAGAAGAGAAACAATCGTCGAAATTTATTTTGAATCAAATTTAATTTCTTTTTTTCGGTTAAAGTTAAAAAAAAGAAAAAACTTCTTCGTTCGATCCAACTCTATTTCAAAGATTGATTGAATAAACAGAAAAAAAGGCTTTTTTATCTATTTCTTCAATGTATTATTTCGAAAAATAATGTCTCGCCCACTTCGACCGCGGAAACGCGAACAAATGACGATTATGTGTTGTTATCGCACGGTTGATGATAATTATTTATTTATATGGATGATGAAGCTGCTGAACAAACGATGATGAATATGATGAACGATGCTGCTGATAATGATGATTGACACACTGCGACGCTACTTGTCGTACGATACGATCAATTAACGCCGGTGGTGATAATAATGCTGATAGTGATGATCACGATAATAATGTAGAAACGTACGATGACGATGTAACGAACAAAGATTCGATGATGTTCCTGTTAATAAATAATAATGATAATTAAATAAACGAAACAACTCTACCATAACACTAAGTCAGGTCACGTATTTCTTATTTCTTTTTTTTTTTTTTTTTTCTTTTGCGAGTCTCGCTCGTGGGCGAAGAATACAGAATTGAAAAATATACATTATATATACATGTACGTGTATGAAAAAAATTTACGAAAACAAAAAAAAAGAAACAAAAATAATGCAGAACAAAATAGTGGACGGGGCGTGTGTTTGAAAATTGTATAAAAAAAAAAAAAAAAAGAAAAAAGAAAAGAATAGAGAACACTGAAAATAGAAAAGAAAAAAAACGAAGCGTGTGTGCACCGGGCATACAACGTCGACGACAACGTGGATTCGGATCGATTAAGCGGCGATTAATCGATCATTCGTTCACCGGGTCGTCCGGCGCCGACGCTGGCCGGCATTCGTCGACCCGTAATTAAGCGAGAAGCACGTACGTATAAACGATTATATTATATGGAATACATTGTGTAATAAAGCTGTTGTCATTTTTTGTACTTATATACTTCATTCGACTGAATTGTTGATTCTTTTCGGCGAATATTTTTCCGCGGCCACGTCTGAAAATGTATCGCCTTCATTTCTTGTCCACTCTTTTTTGCCCATCTTTGCCTCGAAGTCCATCGAAAAGTGATCCTGATTTTTATCTTTTTTCTCGTATCATAGATTCGTTCCTTTTCGTTAGCAAATCTTCTCTTTTTCTCCACTTTTTCATGTATTTACGTTTGAAGTATTTTTGTTCTTCTTATTCTTCGTTCGACGAGAGCAGAGAAGGAACGTATACTATTATACCGTGTGAAGAGATTCCTAACTTGTCCGTCATTCTCTGTCACCTGTGTAAAAAAAAAAGAAAAAGAAAAAATTAACGTTACAATATAATAACGGAGAGACGTATTATACACGTTGCGGAGATTTGTGTATATTTGTAGCCAGAAAATTGTACAATTGATCACGATCACGATTTTGCGATTATTATTACTATTTTTATCATTAATTAATTAATTAATTATTTTATTATATAATTATCGCCAACGTGTACATAGAGAAAAGAATTGTCAATATGATCGTCACGCGAGTGACAGCAAACGATTAATAATGATGCATTAAAACGATAAATCTGTGTCTTACGTTTCCACCCCCTTTCTTCTCCACACCTCTTGCATCTGTTTTCTCTCTGTATTTTGAGATATCTAAGAAATTAATTATCGACATTACTCGAAAGCTTTTGAACTTTACACGAGTATGATATAAAAAAGAACACAACAAATATCTTTGATTAACGAACGATGCGGAATAACAATGCAACAATCCCTCGAGGAAACTGCACGCTAATATACGCGTACGTATATGTAAAAAATAACAAGAAGAAGAACTGAACCACGTTCCAAGAGTTACGCAATGCATGCTGAATCCTTAAAGGACGATCGCGAGCTCGCTATTTCCGCGGAGGGCCCCACTTAAGAAGGCAAGACACGGACGCATCGCGACAAAGTAGCCGCGAACGTGGCCCTGCTTGTGGGAAGATGCTTATGGCAAAGAAACAACCACGATGGGAGAAAGCGAGAACGAGAACGAGCGAAAAACGAGAAAGAAAGAAAGCTCCTCCGGCTCGGTGGAGGAAGTCGCATCTTCTCGGAATGACATCAGATTGCTCTGATAAGGGGACAACGATTTTATGTAACCCCGATCGAGCACACCGTCTGTGTATACATACATACATATATATATACATATATATATATATATGTATATATATATATATATATATACATACACACACACACAGTTTCCATTAGAATTCAGGGAATCACGGCAATCGTTCTGCTGTTGGAATAAATGGATTCGACAGCAATCGTCAACCTTGTGGCCGTTTCTATGGGAAAGTGATAAGTATACGGACGCATGATTTGAATTCTATAGATTCACCGAGAACTAACGACGTCGTTTCAATGTGCTAGAATGTGCTTCTTCGATTTTTTTTCCATTTTGCTTGTTATTTTCACTTGCTTATTACGTATATCCTTTTATATTATTCATCGTTTAAATGTTCGTACAAAGATTGATTTACGTGATGAAAAATTCCTTGAATAATATTCACGAACATTTCATAGAGCTCTGGTTAATTTTTAATCTTTAAACAACCCTGCAAAATGAAAATTGGCCTTATGCGCGGACGTTATGACTCGATGATATCGCTGGATAATTCCGAACAACGTGAGTAAAGGTGTTGATTCCTAAAGTGATTTGCGAACGAAACTTCTAAACGTTATTTACGAACGTGGAAATTGCTACATAAATTATTCCTCTTCCGATTTTCTCTTCTTCGGCATGGCTACAATAATAACGCGAGTTCGCACAGTATATATAAATAATCCAATCCGATGTTATCATCGAATATTAATTGCTGTTTCGTTATTGATTCATTCCGGCGGCAATACATGGGAATATAAATACGTGCATATTCATAAAACGATAATGAATATTTATGATGACGCGTTATTAGATTTTACCTGCTCTTGCTATTATTATCGTCTCGCGATAAATTATTGATTTCAAAGTGGCGGCAGAGGAAGAGTTAACGAGCATCTCGTCGCTATAAAAAAAAAAAGAAAAAAAAAAATGCAAACGTTGAAATTCTGAAATAATAAAATATTCGTTAGTTTCTCTTCCTTCGATTGTCTATAAGTAGCATTAATTAAAAATAACCTTAATTATACTTAGCTTACGAATAATAAAGACACGGGTATTAAACCTAAACCTAACCCAGAGGATCCCGTTTCACTTTCAGTTCGATTAATCTATTAAAGACTAAAGACGTGGTGGGATAATGCACGAAAAGTTGCAACACCATCGAGAGAATACATAATATAATTTACCAGCAGTCCATCCACATAAATCTGAAATATATAGTTTTACAGTTGCGGTTTTATGTTACGTAATTTTTCCCGACGAACGTCATCGATTAAAAGCCGGTAATTGAGACAGTGCTAATTTCTCGATAGGCGATCAAGTCGGATCGAATTTCGATCGATCGAATCTATCGAACACTCTCGCCATCAATTCTAATACAAGATGTCGACGAGAACAGGGACGCGATCGCACGGAACACGGTCTCAGAAGATATTATATACGTGGTATATACGATATAAGCAGAAGCCGAGGAACCTCGTGAAAGTCGTCGAAGTAACATCGTGGCCAGGCTACCCACGACTCATCGTGTCGTTATATACGCGCCGGTTATTACCTGCAGCTTCACCGCCGCTGCAAACCCATTACGACTGCCGTGGCATTCTTCGTGTCTATGCCTGCCTCGTCTCCCCACTTCTCCACCACGACAGCCCATCTCATTCTTTTCCACCTTTCCCCTCTGGTTAATTAACATTTTTGCCCGTGCATTTTTCGCTGGTGTTTCGTATCATCGAAAAGTTTCCCCGCTTATGCCTTCGCGCGATCGACGTTATTAGGAATCGCGAGGAATATTTACGTACGCATTCAGTGTGTAAACTACACGAGCGCATGTAAACTACACGCGTATAGAAACATATCGTTCATTTGTCGCAACAACGACAGAAATTACGATTTTGGTGAATAGTTTTTTAACATCAAGGATTTCGAGGAAGAAGGAGGAAAGCACAGTAAGTACAGTTTTTACGTTAGTTTTAAACCTTTACCTTTAAAGTTAATTTTCTACAAAATCCGCAGTATGATCGCCTCATTTTTTTTTTTCTTTTTTTTTTCTTCTTTTTTTTTTTAGTAATAACGAAGTTTCAAGATAGCTTATATAACATGCACAATGCGCAATGTACTTTGTACGACAATTGATCGAGTATTACTCTCGTGAACCACTACACGTGCGACGATTGAAAACCACTTTAGCAAAGTTTGACGATACCGTCGCGTCGTCTGTGATTACTGGCGTGCATCATCGTGGGATCTCGTTCGAGAAGGTTATGTTCGAGGTGATCGATCGTTCGATCGAGATTTCTTGTTTAGAATCGAGGTTGCGAAAAGTAGAGGATGTCGAGTCATCGTGTTCTTAGCCTGTTCCATTGGTTTCAGATCGGCGCAACCAACGTTGACAGAGAGTATCGTTTGAGATTTGTAGCCGATCGATTCTCGATTTGGAACGAACGATAGACAAGCTGCAGCTACGAGACACGAGTTGTAGCGTGTCTGTAACAAGTTCGAGGAAGTTTTCACCGTATATCTGGTTGGTCTTCTGGGAAAGCCAACGGGGCGAAAGCGTTGAATGGTCGGAAGGGAATCGCCGGCCCCGACGAAATCTGTCGCAATCGATCAGAGGTAGGATTGAACGTGGCCCGTCGCGATATTCGTTGCACTCCAACGAGCCCGAAATTCTCTCGTCGACAGGACGACGGCTCGACGTTGAGTTTTTCACCGTCAGGAAATTTGGCGCCTTCGTTCGTCGTGTTGACGACAATTGGACCCGATGAACTGAAAAATTGTTTTCACTCGTCGATCGAAATGAAGCGAACTCACTGTTCACGAGCGTGTACACTTGGCTTGGATGACTTTATTACGAGTCGTAGAAAGAATTTAAAAATCAACAATTCGTGTAACTTGTATCTATTCGAACAGAACTTTTGCTTGGCTGAATTAACCGAAGTTTTGCAGCATTGAATCTACTAGCTAAAAACGTGCATGCCTCAAGAACAATCCAAGTACTAAATTAACTAGAATATCGCTAGTAGTCTCTAATTACAAAACTATATAACGATACGACATCTTTGTACATTACAAATATTTGCAAACGAAACTAAATTCAACAATTTTCTTGCAGACGTAACCACGATTTATACCAGACGCGTGGAATTGCATGCAGCTAAACGACACACACACACACTTGCCAGGCGTACACGTACGTATATACGCGTGCATGTGTACCTCGACGTCGTCTTTCGAGAGACTTTCACTTGCCCTCCGGTTCGGTGTATCGGCGTGCAGAGTTTACAGCCACGTGAGACGGCGTTAAGGATCTTCTTCCTCCTCCCTCCCTTCCTTCTCCCTCCTCCATCTTTTTTTTCCGAGCTTGATCCGCTTCTTCCTCGAGGTATATCGTGGTGGAATCGAGCTCATATACAAACCACGGGGCACGGTTCGTCGCTTTTCCACGTATACACCGTAAAAGATTTTCCTCCGTCCTGAATAGACTCGTTCCTTCTTTCGGCAAAACGCGTTCGTTAATTGACGACGCAGTGGTGGCTGGTGGCGCCTAAGAGGAACGTCAATTAGAAACGCGTAACTTGTTATTAAAATTGCCTCGATCGGCAATTATGCATCCTTGTACACTTCGTGTAATTACACGAGTACGCTTCGATTTTGCTTACTTGCAGACTTGGTTTTCCGAAGTGAAGAGAAATGAATATGAGTATAACGGAATGCATACTTACATTGCTAGCTTCACTCTTCGATCTAAACTCCTCTTTTAACAGATTTAATAAAGATTGTTTCAAGTAGGCTTTAATATAGAATCCCGGTAAATCTTACGATATAAATCTTCTTCGCAGTTTTGTCGAATTGAGGAGATTTTCGGACGAATCGGAATGGAAAACGAACCGAAGAAACAGCCTAAGGTTCGAATGTCGATTCAGTGTCGTACTACCGTTAAGGTCGGATTATCGGTAATAACGGTAGAAAGAAGAAGAGGATCTTCAATCTTTATATCGGGCGAAATCGGACGAAGCTCGAGTAAATCTCTGGGCCGTACGCGCCAGAAACATCAGCGACCGCTTCCGGCCGGTTCCAGGTTCCCTTTCCAGGTGCACTGCGACGTTGCAGCTCGGTGCACCGGGTCAAACAAGAGCATTCGGTGAAGGAAGAAGAGGACAGCTCCCGCGCGGGGAGGATGCGCGGAGAGGCGGTTCCGGCGAAAAAAATTAATTGGGCGGATGTAATCCGATCGATTCCCACGATTCGACTATGCGCCGCCTTTTATACACGATACGTACGTACGTACGTACGTACGAATCGATCCGGTCCATTATCGTCGATAACCGGTGCACCGATCGTTATATCGCTTCTGTCGGTTCTTTTCAGAAACGGCCGATTACTCCTTTTCGATGGTCGACGGACATCCGCGCCTCACAGGATTTTGTTTCGTACACGGCTGGGAATTAGGGAGCGGTTACAGGTTACAGACAGTGGTGTATCATCTTTTTCTCTCTCTCTCTCTCTCTCTCTCTCTCTCGTTTCTTTTCCCGCCGGTAATGATTATAATAACGGTTTTGTGTTCTCTTGTTCTCTGCAAAATACAACGTGCTTGTACCATTTCCAAAAAATCTTCTGCCGTTCAACGAAGAGAATAATCGTATTGCCTACAGAGTACTTATTCGAACACATTTTCCGAGTGTGAATCGTTTGAAAATCTCGCTAACGTTGTAATGGAATTATGACTTCCGTAACAGGGTATCCTTTCTTAATCGCAAAGTATATAATTCATTGTGTTGATCCCACTAGTTCGTCCGTTGAAATTTAAACCGATATCGAATCGATCTTCGCGGTTCTTTCTGCGCGGAGAGTTTTTCACCGGCGGAAATTCGTTCGAATTGCCCAACAGAAGCTAAATGCCTCTCGTTCTACAGCACGCCTATATATACACGTAAATCGTCTATCGCTTTCCCATTTCTAAACCGCCGATGCGGGCATCGATTCGACCCTAATAACCGGAATAATTCCAGCCACCTCGTGAAAGCGACCGCTTAATGCACCTATTTATCGGATTGACTTTTTCTCTCTCTTTCTCTCTCTCTCTGTTTCGATCGTTCGAGCTTTTCTTACCAATAAAATACCAGCTGGTTTCGTGTTGAGAAAAAAAATAAATATGTAAACATAATTGTGCACGCATGGTTAATTAATACAGTTCGTCGAAGTATCGTACACTGTGGATAATTAGAGACGCATTGTCCAGCGAATTTCTTTGTCGCGCAATAAATACTGATCCGTCGGCACGTCCCGACAGGAATACTCACATGGCGCCAATACGAGCTTCGCGAGCTTAATTATAGTCACTCGATTAGAATGCACCGGCAGAAGAACCATGGTCGTCCGAGGTACAAGTGCAACGGTGCAATCTTCTCTTTTGTGTTCGTGTCTCTCGCTATCGTTCCAATTGCAAGTGTGATTTTTCGGTTTCTTGCAAGTTACACCATAGTGGCGTCGACGTGTGAGATAATCGACGCAGAGGAATATAGGCGACATTGATCTTTACATAGAAAACACACATGTATCTAAGTTAAATTGTTTTGTTATTCCAATCAATGTTCAAATCTTTTTATTCGATACTTTGTTTTATTAAATATGTCTTCGCTCTTCAATTTTCTCGTCTTTTTTGCAGACAATGAACATTTAGGAATCTAGATATTTTTGATCCGACTGTGCGAACATCGGGCCGCCAATTTTGTTGCACGGCCGACGAACCAGCAAACACATTTACAAGTACCATAATTTATATTTCTATTAGCATAGCTATATTTATTTTATAACCGTACACGGTTATTCCCTTTCTTCTGAACTCGAGTAACGAATTTTCAATGATAAAAGTGAAAAATTCTATAAATATTTAGACCACTGTACCAATTTATGCTTCTTTTTCAGGAAAATTCTCCTGAAACTGGCGGGTCGGCAACGTAACGTTCTTTCAACAGTTTCGGACAATTCTATCCTCCACTCACACCGTTCTATTCTGTTCGATTCTTTCTGACATTTGGAGCTCCCCTGCTTTATACACACCTTCGCACGCAGGTATGCAGAAGTATGCCTCCTCCTACACCTTCTCCGTAAGCTGCATGCCCTCCCCTTTCGTGTCGTACGTTTAAGTGATCGAACCTTAACGGTCTACCGGCGCCGCGGCCGGCTTTACCTAGATTCTAAGCGTACGTACACAAGTACACTCGGAACAGCGCCGACAGAGAACGACGATGAAAGAACGACAGAAAAGGGAAGAGGATACTACCGGCAAGGGTCAACTCTTCGTGACCTTCGACGCGCACTTCTTTTCGTCGGCAGGATGTGCGCGCACACGCGGTTGATATCCTTTGACCTTACCGGTACTTAAACGATTCGAGAATTTCGATTCGATTTTGTCGCGAATTGTGGTTTGTCGTGAATTTCCTTCACTATTCCTTTCCTTTTTTTGTTCTGTTTTTTTTTTTTACACGTTCTTCTTTCTTCTGCACATTATCCAGTGAATGGAAATAATTATTGCAGAATCGCTGCAAATACGTAAAATTTGTTCAAACTGTCTGTCTAATCAGCCTAATTTTGGTCTCTGATTTGACGTTTGCACAACGGGCACAGTTGATACATGAAAATAATAATTAACATCAGTTTGTTGAAATAAAAAGAAAATAATTGTAAAGGCAAATGAAAATTGGTACTACATAGAGTTAATGAAACACGCGTTTTTTTTTTTTTTTGAATTGTCACCATGAGTAAATTATATCAGAAATACTCTGCAACTAATTTTAAATGTATGCTCCTTTAATTTCTTTGATTTCGTTATTATTAAATTTGTATCGTTAAAATATCACGTTACTGTGTCCAAAAACAATTTACACTTTTTGTAAAGCAAGTGCTATATATTTTTCTGTTACGCCACTTTTAACATTTATCCACCAATGAATCATATATCCACCAATGAATGTTTTTTCTTTTTCAATTTCAAAGATTTTTCAAGATACAACGAATTAAAGATGAGCTTCACTTCGCTCGATAAAAGCGAAAATTGATGAAAATTTTAATATAAAACGAAATATGCGGGTCGACGTTGGTAATGCAACGACACATTGATGTCTAAGTCAGATTGTTTTTCAGCATTCCGTTTTTATATGCCGCAAACACTGTCATGGCGATTACTGTAAGAGGTCAAGTATAGCGGATGCTCGTGGATTTTTTCGCGGAGGGGATGCGTGTACGCGGGGCATGCAAAGGTGATATCCTTTGACCTTACCGGTACTGAACGGGCTCTAATGCGGGCTCGAGTTTGGCTTCAAACTTGTAACTGTAGATAGATTTTAACGTGCTGCACGCTTAAAACCGTTGCTTTCAGAACTATACGTCTACTATGGCTCGTCCATATTTTTCTTCGCGTTGATAAATATTTTTTTTTTTTTTTAAATAATTCTAAAAATGAATTACACTTTCGAAAAGTGTTGTTCAGAGTGTATTTACATAAAACGATGATCGATATCGATGTCTCTAAAATTCAGCTTCTATAAGACAATGACTCATAGCCAATGATCCTTGAACAAGTAACAATTGCTATCGTGGCGAATCAATTACAAGCAGGATAAAAGCAACGTTTCAATAAATCGTGCCACGTTCGATTCGAACAAGCGTTCTTATCTTAAACACACATTACTTGCCACCTGAGGGGAACCACCTACCCTCATTACGTATATACGTCAACGAACTGCAGCTGCCTCGCCGAACTACGGACCATCGTCCAAACTTGTCATTTCACATTTACAGTTTCATTTTGTCACGATGAAACGAAAAACAAAAAAAAAAAAAAAAAAAAAAGAAAAAGAAAAGAAATATCAAACGCAAGGTTGAAAGTCGTTTCATTCTCAAAGAATTGATTTTACATTCAACTCTTCAAACCCTATCTACGTTAACGTCTATGAAAATTGAACTGTTCCTGCGAATCGATAGAAAAAGAAGGACGAACCAGAAGTGCAGTGGGGAAAAAAGGAAAGAATCCTGGACGTAGACGATGAAACGATGCAAAGGGATACGATGCAGCAAGGTACGGCACGGTACGGCACGGTACGTTCACCAATGACCGAGTGGCACGGATCTTCTTCCATCCTTTCCTCTCTTCTCTCATCTCCGCGTCGTGCAAACACTCTCTGTACCCACTGCTTGAGAGTACTGCTTTCTGTACGTGTATGTATCTCTGTATACATGTAGAAGAATGTACGACCATGTGTACTTACTTAGAATCACCGCGAGCCTATTCCCCTTCGAATGCAAGGCTTGAATATTTCCAGCGGCTCTCTTTGCCGCTGTATTAATAGTCCTTACTTTGAGCGTGATATCAGACTTCTTGCCGAATGAATGATTTTCACAAGCCAATCCAACAGTCATCCGTGTCTTTGATTTCATGCTGCTTCTGCTTAATCGATGGAATTCGACTTTCCATTTTGTAATGTATTGCAGTAGCTCGTGCTGCCGACAACAAGTTCCCAATATACTACCTATACACTTAAAGTTAGTAAACTAGATCTTTTAATATTATTTATTAAAAGATTTGTCAGTTGTGTGTCGATAGTGAATACCCTACTTATCATCAGTTGGATTGATATTGTTAATATATTTAGAAGCTTGGACGGATTTCATCTCTCTGAGATTTCACAAAGAATGGAATATAATCCCCTGGAATTTTCTGATTAAAATGGACAAGTCTCCGTACATTTTTCCGAATAATTAATTACGTTTCTTCCTCTCGTCCAGACAAAGAGATCGGAATTAGAATATAGATCAGTAACGAGTCAAGTCGAAGAATTCTTAATTATGTGTGTATGTGCTTCACAGTGGAAGATTAAAATCAGTGAAAATCACGATTTACGAAGGAGGAAAGTAGAGACGCAGAGCGTCGATAAGAGAAGAGGAACTGCTGAATAAATAATCATCAGAGGAAGAAAAGGATGCGAATAAGTTGAATCGACGTTGGCTTCGCGGGGAGCCAGTCGCGGAAATCAAACGGAATTCCACTTGCATTGCGTTACGCTGCATTCTCCGCGATCGGAGGCTCCTTGTACTTTCTAATTACGCGTTGGTTTCTCATTCGTCGTGAAGGTGCCTCGTAACGGACGAGCCGGCGCGATAACACGGGCCGATGATTTTTTCGTAACAGGCTTGGCCGATTATTTCGTGAACGTGAATTTCTCCTCTCGGTGAATTTTGCACGATCGATTCAGACCACGACATGGCCACGCTCGCTTCCTACCAGGAACAGTGAATCATTGAATTAAACGCCGTATCAGCCGATGATATTAATTTGCCGCTCGACAGCTTGTGAGTCAAGCGCTTATTACGCTTAATGCGATGCAGTAATTGTAGACTTCGGTTAGATCACTTTGAAAAATTCAAGTTCTTCGCTCGCGTCGTCGCGGCGACGAAAAAGAAAAAGATTTCCAAAGGAAACTTTGGATTATTTCTTCTTATCTAACCTTGCTACGATATTCGAATTTTCATCGCTGTTTATAATCAATGAAATTCACGATTTATCCATTTGTCCGTAATAATTATAATAATAATAATTACAATAATTATCGATAAATTTGTGATAATTAAAGATTGCGATAACTCTGCTCGCAAAAAATTAAATTCCAAACGAGCCTCGTCTAATGTATCGGCGTTCCATCGGTTAAAAGTCGGCAAATGCCAAGCATGCGTCGTCGTTCCAACGAAGCAAGCGAATCGTCAGTAGCAGAAATTTCTATTACCAGGCACTATTGCCGTTTCCATCGTCGCGCAGCGTATACAACCGTCTTACGAAAAATCTTCAACGGCCATTGTGGCATAAGCGCCTTTGCAAACCGCTTTAACGAGTGAAATTGCGGAGGACATGAGGTGGCGGCTGGTCGTGTTCCAGGCATAGAGAATCGCCTGGCGAACGAAGCCAGGAATTACAACGCGGGGCCCGTTGTACACCGTGTTCGTCGCCCACCTTGAAAAACGGAGAAGAAAGAGCGAACACCGACGCATCCACGTGCATTCATCGTGCTCCTACGAATTAATCCTATTATAGCGAAAAGCCTCACCTTCGTCGGCCACATCATCATCATCATCATCGGCGTCGCCGTCATCTGACATCGTCATCGTGTACACCATCGTCGATCCCACACCGCGTGCGAGCGAAGGCGAGCCTTTTACGTAATGGACCGGAGGTTCCGTTTGTTTATGTAATCAGATCCCCCCCCCCTCGGAAACTCTCGCGGAGAACGGTTCGACAATTTTGCAATGAATTCGCCATTCATTTCCTGTGCTCTGCGCAGCACGAGATTTAGGAGAATATTATGAGAGATAAATATGAATGGATCTTCGTTCCGGGCGAAGGAGAAATCTATGGCAAATTTGAATTGCAAAGCGTGTTCCTGAAATTCTTGAGGAGCCGGGAATTTCACGTGCGAAGTGACGGAAAATTTGTTTTGAAACTTTTTTTTTTAAAAATTGATTTCCACAATAATCTTGATACATTTGCTTCTTGTTCTTTTGTAACTTTCTAGGCTGTGAAGCAATGAAACGAAGAGAGCAGACTGATAAAAAAAAATAGCGGAGTCGAGCAGACAACGCTGTGTCTTCGTGTTCGAGATTACTCGCCGGCACGGTGATTTTATTTCTGGTCTACGGTACTCGTGTCCTCGTAAATATCAATTGCAGCGTTGGCAAATCGCGCTTACCATAAAGAGAACGCATCCAGTCGATGGTCGAGCGGGTTACAATCACCGTGTCTGCAGCAGCAGCAGCTAGAGTTAAAGAAGAGAGAGAGAGAGAGAGAGAGAGAGAGAGAAAAGAAAAGAAAAAAAAAAAGAATGAATGATCCGAGCGCCACATGTAACTGCGCGATTACGCCTCATGGGATTTCCTCGGCTATAGAGATTCGATCTTCTCTCTCGCCTCTCGATCAATTCCAGGGACAATCGATAGTTTTCTTCAATCGCGTTGCACCGCCATCGAATATATCTATTCTACGCCGCTTGTTCAAGCCGCGGTCGCCGATGCGTAAACTCACGTCCTTCGACGTTAATAACGACGATAATGATATCATGATTGCAAAAAGAAAAAAAAAAAAAAAAAAAGAAATAAAATTCCGAGAACTGCGTGACATCGTTTTTCTGGAATTTTACACGCAATCGAAAATTCATCGTTTCTTAACCGAGTTCCCGGGACGACTTCTCTGCGTACGAAGAACGCGCTAATTAATGAATCGCCGACGGTGTCTAAACCGACTGATCTAAAAAAGAATGCGATGGGAAAAATGTACGATGAGGTGATCAAGGATCATAAACGAGGTCGGAGAATATATATGAGCTTTTAACACTGTACTTTATAATATAGTATAAATAGTACTCCGTTTCAATCGCTTGACCGATTGGGGGAAAAAGTTGAAACAGTTGAAAGTGACATTAATCCCATTCGAATTATACTTACAAACATTTGTACATTTATTCGTGAAAAAAGAAAAAGAATTTCCAAAGTTATCTTTACAAACTCCTTGTCTTCTCCTAGCCGATGATCGTACAAAGAATTCGCCGCGGATTCGCATTTCGAGCGCATCGGATGCAAAGTGTACAGAGCGTGAATAGTGGAGGAGGATTTTTCCAAAGCGTCGTGTGTGTTCCCGTCCAGCTTGCGATTGTTTCGTGTTTTTCGTCACGAGCCAGGCCACGCCAGGGGAGAGACAAAAGAAAAATGAAAACCGGGGAAGCAGAAAGGAGCAAGTGGAACAAGACGATTCTCGGCGTGGCAACAAAAGAATTGATACACGTAGACAAGAAGATAAGGACGAGGAATAATCAAACGAAATAGCGGCGAGCGGGCAGAAATATTTGGTGTACGAAGAAGCACAGAAAAGAAAACAAAGAGCAAAAAGTAAACTGGAGATGCAAATACGAAGAATCTACGGACAGAAATTATCTACAGAGAAAAATATTGGCCTCGTTTTGCAGAAAAACCGGCAAGAGTTTATTATTACAAAATCTGCGTCTGCTGTATTTATGAATGTATCTATGTAGGTATGATTTATTGCATTAGTTTACAACTTATAATTATTAGTATACACATGTACACGCATATATATCATTTGTAGACGATCATTTACTGTTTCATTATCCACTATTAACTATTAATCTACGTATGTTGTTTTTAGAAGATTAATTTCCGATCTCGAGTAAGTTAATATATTATTCTGACTATCACAATCACGTCAAACAGTGGGTAAAACAGGCCGGCGAATCGGCACAGTTGCCAGGGACAAAGTAATCCGGAGGTTGTCTGCTCAAAACAGAAGAATTCACCTGACTGACTTCGTGACCCTAAGACCAGGCACAGAGAGAGAGAGCAGACCCGGATTTCCCATTAGGCTAATCATCAGGCCGCGGGCGCACGATCCTAGAGCGTATACCTAATCTTCGTGATTAAGGCGAAACTTCACTTTTTTTTTTTTTTTTGTTCCTGAAACGAGTCGCCGTTGCTGTTTCGTGATGAACTCTGAATCTATTTTTAGTAGACAGATGACATTCGCCTGGAATCGGTAATTTTTAATGTCTGTGTAAAGCACAGGCTTTCCAAATTGCCAGTTATAATAACATGTGAATTTAGATTCGTTATAATTATCTATCGAAATACAGGCAGATTTTAATTTTCCTTGGTTCAATTTCCAAATTAATCATACTGAGTTAATGTATTCGAAATTTTTAGACTATATCGTGATGGAAAAAGGCGGGCAGAAACAGTCGGATCAGGAATGAAGACAGGTAATCATTTCTAATATAATAATAGCCGATGCGTGCTCGTTGGCCTACGATTACCATTTTTTCTTTCTTTTTTTTTTTTTTTTCTATATAGCATTCGATCTTCGTTCTGAATTTAAACGCCGGAAGCAGGAGCAACGTGCTGGAACCTCGATGGCCGCGTGAAAAAGCAGCCCCAAAATTTCGACGAATCTTCGATATCATCGTAGGTCAAGATTCTAATATAATCAACAATAAATAAATTGCGAATGATTTACCACTTACGAGTGAAATATAACGTAGTTTGCTCATAGTAAATTCATTATTTCATGATCGACTCTTTCAAGCGACCACGTATCATTTCCCTCTGCACACTTTTCCATAGTACTCTGATAACAAAGCCAGAACGAAGAGAGTGAAGAAAGTTTCGAAGTTTAGTTCAAATAACACCGTCCCGGAATGGTGAAACGTTTGAATACCGTTTTTGAAAATGAAAGAAGAACCTGGTCTGCCTGTACCCCGATGGGCACACGGGGAATTTCGCATTTCCGCATGTCTCGCCCCCTCCGCGAGAGCTAAAGTACCGCTCACGTGACCAGGTTAGGACAAGGATGACGTGGTCATGGGTTAGCCGGGAGGTTACAACTCGGAGCTCGTCGACTCGTCGGATGGTAGTCGGCTCGCTATTGGCAAATCGCTGCTCGAAGGAGCCAGCGGCCGCTTCCTTCGTGCGCAGCATGTCCGCTGGCAAAGGAAAAGAAACTCCGATACTGACGGAGGAAGAGGAGGTGAAACAACTTTCACGCGACCACGAGCTTCTTCGTATCGGAATGCATTTGCGCTAGTGTTCGGCCTCCCCGAGGGAAACAAGTCCCCCTCCTCCTCCTCCTCCTTCTCTCCTCTCCCCCCTGTAGCTGTTTTAATTGCAAATTTCTCTTGGATCGCTTGACCGATCCTCTTGCAAATTGTTCAACGGAACCGTCGAACATTACCATTAAGGGTCTGTGCGATCAGCACCGTGAATTCCCGCCTAAGGGGTCACGCTTTTTCTCTGAAAAAAAAAAAAGAAAAGAAAAGAAACATTCGTTTTCAAAGTTACGTAAGTTTGCTCTCCTCTCGTTCGATCGATTGTCAAGTATTAAATATCGATCGAGCGTGATCGAGAGCGTGAAAACGGATCGATTTGAAGGATCTTTGTAACTTCGATTATGACGCTCGCACGTCCAAGTGCAATAAGCTTCGAAAGTAACTAGCCAAGGAGCCGAGTGATTCAGTCGATATGCGCGGATACGCAGGAAACTTTATGTGACGCAGGGACAGTGGTATGCCTGGAATTTTACCACTGCTTGGCCCTAACAAGTGAGTTTTTCCAATGATTTACCTGACATGATAATAACCAGTATGCACGTTCGTGTAAAAGCTCGTTGCTTTCTGTCATTAATCACGGTATTACAGGTATACCGACGATGTTGCATTTATTCGAAATATATGAAGAAGTCACTTTGTGTACTTACCATGTTCCATTACTCTTTCACCTAACCGCATAAGCTTATAATTTAAATATAATATATGAACATAGCTTAAAATATAAGCACGTTATTCATACTTTCGTCAAATTGCACGAAATGCACAGAATTTCTAAAAAATCGATTGATTATTCCAGAAAGACGGCGCTTAATTATGAATTGGCCCGGAGAGACGGCGTGACGGCAAACGTGACGAGGAGGGGTTAAGCGTGATAATTATTTGACGTTGGAATCGAATCGACAAGTTCATGGTCACGGCAGCTCCCGTGTTCGCCATGAGCCGAAGAAAAGAGAAACAGGTACCGAAAACGGTACCGGACACGAACAGCGTGTGCGGCAGGTGGATGACGCAAGCGGGATGACTTTACTCGTGGTTATCCCCTCCCGAAAGCGAAGTTTCTTTCTCCCAGAGGGAGAGACTTCACAGCTGACATCTCTCGCATCTTTCTATCATCCAGGCTCCCTCATTTGCCATGAAGGTTCTGCCATGATGTCGGCTTTCGGTGGACAGGTATGCTATACACACACACACACAGATGTGTGTATGTGTATGCACGATGCAAATTTCGCTTTACGCGAACGTTCTCCTATTATCGGCATCGATCGGCTATCATTAACAATCCTCCTTTCGATCTTTCAGGCCGCGGTCTCACGGAGAAGCTTTTTACTGAAATGCGAAACTTTGTGTCGCTGGAACTTCGTTTTGCTCATTCTGTATGAAAATTACACACGTTGGTGATAACACGCGTGTTCGACAGAGCCTGCTATTGTCACAAAACCGTGCAGGGTGACAACAATTTTCGTTGCTATTAAAGTACATAGGTTACTGTTAATATTATTAACATTACAATTGCGACGACGTGGTAATTGAACATGATCGTTTCACCGCCGTCCCCGTAGAATTTATTGTTTCTTTATCGAGCCGTTCGCGTTCTACTTTGATAATTACGTACCGTGTAAAACGATATTAAAGGGATAGCGTTTCGCGAACGTAGCAGGTGATAAGTAGGTTGCTGCCCCGTAAATTTATGTGAACTTCGTGAGGCACGTTCTTCCTCGTTATTAACTGCACATACGCGACCGAGTGTATGTGCCATGCTTGTGAATGATCCAGCTATTGGACGATCCATCGGCTGCATCGTTCGATGAAATGATTCGAAATCGGGTCTTGCTCTCGTTTCCTTCCGAGAACCGGTGATACCTGCGTTCGTATCGAATCATTTTTATCGATCACTTTGCCCGTTGATCGTATCGACACAAATTTCTCAACGAGTGAAAATACATACACCTGTATGTATTTTCAATTAGATTCGATCTTTCTCGGTCATCGAGCAGGCCAGGATTACCATTTTTCCTACCTGAATGTGGGAAAAGTTGCCCGAGAAAAGTTTCTAGAATCACCCGGTACGTGAATATGACTAACATTTTCAGCGCCGTTAGCTCGTTCAGCTTGTGTATTCGCTACGATCAATGGTGCTACCGAGTGCAACACACGAATCGTAGAAACGGACACGGGAAAAATCACGGTGATTATTCCGTGGATTATTGCACTCGGTCGTTGACCGCCGGGTCTTCCGGTAAGGATATACCTTTCTGAAAGGATAGCCGTGCAATAATCGATAAAATAATTCGACTGTGCACGTCTCGACGCGCGCAACGGTAAAATTCTTCATTAGCGTAACAATAAAATACGTGCGCGAAACGAGAAATACTCATTTTAGGGTGCAAGTAGTTTTGCGAAAGTGTCTCCACCAGTTTCTCAACTGTTCACTTTATCAAATGTAAAACATGATAACGATTGTCCAAACAATTCATCTTTCATTAATACCGTGTCGTATCGATTCATTAACACTGTTATATCACAGTTCGTATTACGTTAATACTGTTAAGTTGTATCGTACCACCCTGTGCAAACATTTATCGTGCACTATTAAATCCACAATGGAATCGTTATCCTTAAATCCATCGCAGGCTAAAACAAGATAAATTGTACAATTTATTTCGCCAGGGCATCGAGGCAGCGACGTGCATAACAGGCTCGAAACTCGAAGCTCGCGTAGGTGCATCATGCGAAGCGCTAAGCGCAGATATTTCAATAGTGCAACAACCAGCAACGAATACATACGTGTAAGATGTTGCCCACAGGCTTCGTTTGCCCCGGCACAGAAACCTTTCTCTCTCTCATCTCTTTGGACGCATCTACGTGGTCGTATGTATGCAACCAAGTGCAGTTAATTGATGCACCGCCGCGTAATGACGCGGTTAAATGATCGACGAGCTGCACAGTCACACGATAACCAAGCTGACACCTTGTATTTCGTATGAATTATTCGCTTTCTCTCTCTTGGCTCGGTTTTACGTACAATGTTGCCAACAATATGTTATCACTCGTTAATAGGCTCATTTTCGCATGTGCGTAGCCCACGAAAGTATTCGAAGACACTTCTCATAAATATATATAATAATAATTTCATTTTCTCAGCGAAGACTTTTTTCCTTTTTTCTTGTTAGTTTGCACAAGCCATTTTCAAAGATTTGCTTAGTGCAAATGTCTCGCGGAAATTACAAAAATATTTAAACACTCACAGTTATTCATTATCGCATGTGGTAGCTCACGAAAGTATTCGAAGACACTTCTCATAAATATATATTAATAGCTGCACGTAATAATTTCATTTTCTCAGCGAAGACTTTTTTCCTTTTTTTCTTGTTAGTTTGCACAAGCCATTGTATATGTGTTGCGCAAGCATTTTCAAAGATCTGCTTAGTGCAAATTCCTCGCAGAAATTACAAAAATATTTAAACACTTATTCATCACATGCAGATCATGATCCGGATATTTTCATCCAGTCCTACGTGACATCTTCGTGATTTACCTAAAAAAGTACAATGGTCACTGTAATATCCGGAGATGATAAGATGTGAAAACTTTGTGGAAAATAGAGAAAAACGCAGGATTGCGTCTGAAGGATTTGTCACTTTCTGCTCATTGTTAGAGCACTGTTACGTTCGTACGCGTACGACCTCAGTGGAACTAATAAATCCGTGGATACGCTTAATTAATGCGCCGCGGTGGAATAATGCGACTAAATGATCAACGACGCGCTAGTTAATGATGCTAATGAGACAGTTTCAACCGTATAATCTAATTTCATAAGACCGTTTTTTGCTACGTGTCAAGGTGCTTCACATTTTTGCACCACACTCTTCATTAGGACTCCCCCTTTAATTAAGCCTTCATTTCCAGCGCGTTTACTTGCAATTACCCTTCAGCAACGGCGAAACCTTTCGTTGTCTCTCACGAATGAGCAGAAATATTTGGAAACTTGGTGTAACTTTCGATTTCATCTGTTTGCGCTCTCCCTCGTTTTGTTTTAGCTTCTGTTGACGAGTGCCGCTTGACGATAATGTTCTAAAAAAGGCGGAGACACGCGACATACTGAAAACGAGGAAACGTCCGGCGGTGAAAGTTTCATTTAGATGAGGAGAAACAAACAGAGAAAGCAAAGTAATGGACGAAATATCACCGCACCGTATGATTTTCATCGTACGTTGTTGCGCGCGAATTATCGCATCGTAAGTACAGTGCAATGCCATTATTCCTGAATACGCTGATACTGAATACGCTTCTCACGGAAGAATGTGACTGATAAGGCTATTTATTAAACATCTGCGAGTCTTGAAGCATACGAAGGATATGTAAACTTTGTAACAACAATTTAACTTTTGGTTCTTTGGACAGCTTTTTTGCACTCGAACGTTCGCCTTTGCTGCAGCGAACATTCACCCACGATTGTTCCTCTTAACGGATTAACGAAAATAAGAGAAAACGAATACACGAATGAAACGGAGGTAATACAAGGAGATATACAAGGTATTCTTGCGTGTCGAGGAACGATCGTTCTGATTAAGTTTTCACATCGCTTTAGAAATCGTGCATTGTCGATCGGGTGTACGCAGCCTTGACCGTATTCTGATTTCAGCGGCCTGTTGAAAAGAACGTGCGTTTGTGTAATTGAAGATATAATGCGTTCACAAACGCCATGGTATCGGGTGTAAGTAAGAGGATGCGCAAGCTAATGCGACCACTCGCTGTGTCAGAAGAGAAAGGATTTTACTTGATAAAACGAGCGGACCTGAAAAAGGAGGCTGGCTACCGCTTTTATTGCCAGCCACCGGTTGTCTCACTGTTCGGTAAAAAAAAAAAACCACTCGCTCTTACTCCACGATACGATGAATAATTGATTTGTAGTTTTCACTCTTTCGTGGATTACGTTCGTAACGATCGTAATTTAATTACTTATGGATAATCGATGTGTAGCATGGTCCGCGGCGTTTTAAATCGTCCCGCCCCGTGAAGCAACAGTCGAACGAACTTTCACTTACTGGTGAGATTTTCATTTTTCGATTAATCGAAGGTGTGCTTACTTCTTTGGCGAAACGTCTTCAACTCGCCCCTTTTAAACTAAGGATTTATAGAGAAACAGCATTTGGATTTGCTTGAGGCCTCTTGTGCGAAATCATTTACTATCGACTGGTAATATTATTATTGTTTCGAGGCGAGTTATATAAAATACACGGGATTCTTTTGTGATTTTATAATTTTACATTTATGGCGACATAATCGAGCAGCTGAATTATTCGTTTTATCGAAAGAATATTTCGCAAGAACAATTTATATCGCAGATCGCGTAGTTTGTGCTGTTTGGAAAGAAGGTTTGGAATTACGTCGCGAGTAATAACTTTTTAGTCGCGAGTACTTGACACAATAACGTGATGGAAATCGCCACAACCATGGTAAAATGTGTCGTGCTTTACGCCTTTTAAACCGACGGCCTCAGTTTTTTCCCCGTCTTTTTAATATCAACCACTTTTTTCAGAAAAACGCGGGAAAACGTAGCGGTGGCACTGGGCGTATATTTTATCGTTGCGAAAATCCAGTGACCATGAGAAACCAAGGAAACGGTATTATCGTTCAGTTTAATATTGAATAAAAATGATCGACATATGACATTGTTGGTATATATATTTTGTGAAGAAACTGAAGAAACTTTCTAATCTTGCGCATTTTGTCGTTCAAGACCACTGAAACGCAAAGTAAAGTTTTACATAGTATTTATAATAGTAAGTTCATGCGGGTAGAGTATCGTATCGAAATTCCTCGTGGGTGGTTCAGATTGATGCACGCTCCGAATATTTGTCGTGCACGATAGAAAAGAAAAGAAACAGCCGCGTTTAATAACCGTGACGAACAATATAACCGTATTCGACTTTTCCGCACGAAGGCAAGCTTATGGAAACCACCTGCGAACGGAAATGTATATTTTCGATGTGGCCAGCCTCGGCTAGACTCCTTTTTCGGTGTCTGTTGTGTGCAAAAATTTGCAAAATAACCAGATTATAATAACTGTATTCTGCGACGTATTAGAATGATATATGACACTTTGAATACACGCAGTCAATAGCTTCGATGAAAATCTGTTCTATGAATTCACAATTGAATTTGCAGATTCTCAATATCACTTGGTGAACTTTGTGTCAGAAGACCTGGACAGGGAAGACTTTTTAAATTGTCCACATGTATCATCAATGGTACATCAATGGAATTACAGGACAGCATACACGTAGCCAGGAGTAACGTTATCCCTGAGATACCTGGCTGGCTTTATCGTCACGATGCGTGACGAACGTTCGTTTACGTACGTTCCGTAAGGAGATTCTCCAAGTCTTCGTCCCTACGTTCCCTGTCGGTTTGTCCAACCAAACCGGGAACCGCGTAAAACTATCGTCGCATATATCGTGCAGAGCTCTCGCGATGGCTCTAGAATTTCAAGTGGTTCTCGTTAAATCGTAAAACTCGGTACGTAAAACTCCTCTTATATATCTATTATTACGTTTATTCATTTGCAACGTTACGTCTTTCATGTTGTTTCAATCGTTACTGTCCTTCTTTTCATTGATTTCATTCGCGCAATTCACTCGCGTCGTTAATTGCAGAACGAATAATTGCGCAATCGCGAAACCTTCCAATTCATCGAAAGAACTTCACGTTCGTTTTATTACTTGGGCCATTTCATTTTATGGACATATAACGCGAATTTCTTGAAACAGAGACCATTTCAGATCGTTTCATACGAGATGGCGATCACGTGATATATTTGCTAGATAGGAGTGAGTATACATTTATTTAGATATGTCTAGATGTTTCAAATTGGAGGGGACGTAACGTTATTATAGTTCGGTGTTCTTGATTAGATTAATTATTTGCAAGAGGCTCGAACGACTTTTCGGGCTACTTATTTCGAAAAAGAAACGACGAATCCTCTCTGTGTAATAAATTCGTCAGAATCCGCACGAGGAAGTTAACAACTCGTACCAAGGAGCCAACTCGAGCGTGCACTCATGCACGCTTCGTTTCGCTGAAATAATAACGAAGATCTTCGAGGCTCACCACGTCGTCACGGCGTAACCAGGAATTCCGTGCTCCCTTTTCCTTGTATTTCTACCGAAAATTATGAAAATCATGTGTCGGTAATAATAACGACAGCGTGCAGATGTTTCCTTCAGTTCATGCTTTCACAAGTAATTTTTATTAATTGCAAATTGCCACGAGTGTATCTGTAAAGACGATGTGGAGAACATTTTGGAAGAGAATTGCGTAGAAGGTGAATGCACTACATATTGTTCGATTGGATCACAATATGACATGTAGAATTGGAGCTGAAACGTAACGTAAGGTATTTTCTTGATTGTATGGAAATTATTTCAAATTGTCTAAAAGTAAAGTTATTATATGAAATAATGGCAATTGAAAGTTCAACTAGCGTTCCATATCAGGAGTACATTAATTTCTGTTGCACATCTGTGTGTACATTTAATCCTTTAAAATATTGCACATAAATGTGGCATGCCATTTTTTTTTTGCAACAATGCAGATCATTGGAAACTAGTTAAAATATTAGCATTTCGAAAACGTGATATAATTGTAAAGGTAGTATTTCTCATTTTCAATATTTATTGTTATTTGAAAAATGAAATATTACGTAGCTACAGATAAAAGTTTGTAATTGGAAAAAATTAAAATTTTTTATTTCTCCAATAACTATAGTTAGCGTTGACTAAAGCACAGACGATGTATACCTTTTTCCCTGGCTCGATCTTCACAATAACTCAATCTTCAAGATAAAATCAGTTGCTGCGCAACAAGGTGACTTTATCAGTACTTTCAAAAACGCTTTTTTATTACAATAATTTTACAATTTTTGGGTTTTATTTAGTTAAAATTTTACAATTTTACATTTTTATAGACCCCATTAATTTGAGGCAGCAATAAATACTGTAATTTCTATACTTTTTATAAAGTGAAACTACGTTTGCACGGTTAGTTTTTTTAACTTATAATTCTATTGACATATACTAAATGCTAATTTATAAACCTGTGACTGTGATATAATACTAATTTATGCAGAAAATAATTATGTTACAGTCAAAAATTAATTAATTCGATAATTTTCGATGCAGATGTAACATTATTCATATTTTCTGATTTTAATTCTTACTACTAGTGGCGCTGCAGTGCAAAACCTATTTAAATCGGTATGGTAGAATGTGACACGAAAATGGTACAGGAGTCAGATGACTCCCAAATTATAGGCACAAACGAGGATGTTTCACATGGAACAGAAAAAAGCATTGAACGTTTGATCACAGACGAGGTATACTTATAATTAATCAATGTATATAGAAACTGACGTTATCAAAAGTTGTTAAAATAACTTATGCATTTATCAACGATGCATAATTGTAGATTACTATATATCATCTGTTGGTTTCTCTTTATATTTTCTGATGGTATATCGTTTCTATTTCATCGACTAAACTCTAATTTCATCAGTTTTTAAATGGCGCAGCAAATTTCTGTTTTTCAAATAGAAGGAATGTTTAAGATTTAGAAATACATAAAACTACATATGGGATTTAGAAAAAGAAACATGCCGTAATATATTTAGTCATTGTCTTTTTTATAAATCAATATTTTGCAGGTTCAGATACAAAATTTTTCATCTTAACTTACAATTTATGAATAGAAAATGCACCTTTGTATTTTCCCCAAATTAAGGCACAATTTCCTTCAAAAGAATATAATTTTAAATGTCCGGCACATTCAAAAATGAAAATACGAATGGTGCGAATATTGAAATGTGCAGATATATTTTAAAATGCTGAAATATTAAAATACGATTCTTCGTTGTGCTTAAAATACGTTCGTATCAAAATTATCCTATCAGAGAACAATATTTAGCTACTCAATATGTACATTGTTCTCGAGACGAACGTTTTTACATAAATATCTATAAAGAATATTATCTATATTATTATTGTTAATTACATAAATTGCTTGCTTTTTGACAATCCCGTATGGTCGTAAATGTCCAGGCATTTCGATAAATATTAACGTGAAAAATGCGAATTACATTTTGAGGCAACGCATAGTCTTATCAGGTACTTGAAGAGTGAATTGGAAGGAATTTTTCCTAAGATTTTTAGCGGCGTTATTGGTAACCACGTTATGATCATCATCCTTGCCGTCGATGTCTTCGAGGTCGATGTTGAAGTCTCGGTGGCCCATTAGCGTATCCAGGCACATGTTCATTTCCTTTATTCTCGAACGTACTAATACTTCCAGCTTGAACAAATGTTCATCGCGAGCTTCTGGTAGATAACGATGCATAAACTCTGCTAATCTGTTCGTGACATATGGAAACAACACCGTGTAAACGGAAAGCATAACTCAACAATTTAAAAATATAACCGAATGACGCTGTTACTTATGGTAAAACGAACCGTAAAATATATTCGACGTTGTGTCCATTTGGGCCAGAACATTCGGAAATTTGCTCAGCGATGGTACGAAGCGGTGCTTCGCCGAGCCAATGTTCATTTTTGTTGGTAGCTATGTAAGTAATGACTGGTATACTTCTGTTCCCTTCGCGGCTATGAAACGTAGTAATTGTCGTCACATATCCCCCCAAAGTACATTCGCGACTTTCCAAGTAAGGCAACGCTGCGCTGTCTTGAACTTGGAACGCTCGTCCATAAACAACACCCTGTTGACAAAGGAAATGCGCCTATTACAAAACGAATGTAATCTGTGATGTAATGATTAACGAAGTTGCACGTGTAACGTAACAAATAACAGGAGAAATGTGATTTCGATGAAATCAAAGCGTAGTTACCTCTTTTTCTTCGACCAACGTCGCCACACGTCCAGGCTGCAACAAAAATAGAGCAACAGATGAGTAAACAAACGTGTAACATCGACTGCGGAAGATGATGAAGGAAGTAGTAGTCTTGTCTTTTTATTATACGATAGAATGACGTAAATGCGTGCACGACGCGCGAATACAAAGAAGAAAATTACGTGTTGACACACACGAAAGATATCAGTTTCTACTAGCGAGTTGTAACTGATTTCTGTAACTGATTAATTGACAGGCAACTACAACACGGGACCAAGAGAAATTTTTGGTAAATTTTTGGTAAATCTTGTCCATATGATGCTAAAGTAAATGCAAAAATGGACTGTGAAAAAAAAAGGCCGAAAATCATAGTCGAAACACTCGAATATGTAACGAAGGGAATATTTCATATTTGTCGGGTTGTATTGTTGTGATTGGATTGAATTAGAGAAATTAGAGCGGCAAGCTAGTCAGGTGAAACTGTATCCGATTTTCATCAGTCTTAATGGAAACATCCGTAAGTACTTACTGGGGCGTACACGTTCCTCCGCAAATATTACGCTTACCGGATATTTAAGAGAATTACCCTTTATTAAATATTTCTTACTCTTCTTGGAACTGTTCTCGATCATCGAAGAACAGCGAGATAAATTTCCTCTTGGATAACGGGAGTGATAAGAACGCGTCGGTGTGTTCGAATTGGAAGCATGTATATCTCTAATTGTCGGAACGCATCTCTACCGTGGAAGGCTGCCAAAGTTTTGTGAAAGAATACACGTGGCGGATGGCACGAACAAGAAAATTAAAGATATAAATAGAACAGAGACGAAGATTGTATTAAAAAAAAAAAAAAAAAAAAAAAAGAACAACTCGATCCGTCGTTGAATTCTATTCAAAGTCGAACGGATTTGAGCAGATCGACGTGAATATTTGCACATCTGTTTATATTATTATTTTGTACGCACGTAATAAAATGGTTTCGAAACGATATATTATATTGGATCAGCGTGTTCCGAGACAATGGCAAATTACTCGAATACTTCAATTATTTTATTCCTCAATTTTATTTCTAAAAAAATGAACATTCACTTGGCTACTACCATGTAAAATAACCATGTTAAACTTCGAGCCACGTTAATAATTGTTTCTCGCGTTAGAGCGAAGAGTGAAATATGTTTATACCTCGAGGAAATAAACATTTCCGAGAAACTTGGGCTATTTATCAGATTCACCACGAAGGAAGAAACAAAGAGACGGGGGGACTCTTACGGGGCCACTTACTTTATCTATCGTACCACGATGAGTTGTGTTCCCTTGCCAAAATCTTCGGCTGAATCCCTTAATGTGTCCCACGGCGCTTCGTTTATACTTGAAACCCGGGTACCAACACAACGATCCATATCCAAATACCCACAGTGAATTCTCATTGTTGCTTCTAGCTTCCATTTTGAGAAATTGAAAAGCGTAAAGAATATCGTAGCCAATGTTCTCTCTTCAAATGTTCATCGATCAATTCTACTTTTGTCTTCAAATGTAGCATATCTCCCCGAATTTTATTTGCACGCCCTCCTGCTTCGATCCTAAGCGAGCAAATATTTCGATTCTATTTAAAAATAATCTTGCGAAAGCAAATCGCACTCGATGCTTGACTTTCTCTGCTTTCTGCGCAAATGCGTTTATCTGAATTTGCGATATAATTTCTCGAGTGAATAATTGGTCCAATCTCAGGTGCGATTTGGCATGAATTTACATTTAATACAATCTCGACGTTCGAAAGTCTTCTTCGCGTTCGTGTATAGATATTATCAGTTAAATATTAATAATCACCGAAAGAAAAACGAACAGATAAAAGGAACATCCGTCGTTCTTTATTCTCCTTCATCGTCTTAAGTTACAACGTGAAACAATTGATTTGACAAGCGTGACACGTGGCTTCACTGTGCTTCTATCGTCGATGACTGGTGTGTACTTTAAAGCTCGTCGTTAAGAAACTCACTCCCACCACGACCAAATTCTAATTTACGTCCTCCCACTTTCGCTTGGTGATTTTACAGGATTATTATCCTATTCATCTGGCCAATCATTGTATATCTGTTCTTCTTTTCGTCTTCCACGCGGTACTTTTCCAACGCTCCCTCGGCCATTTCTCAAGTATTAGAATTTATCCGGTAAATCTTGAATATTTGCAGTCAATATTTGCACCTTTATGGTCAGTTGATCTTCCGGATGTTCATCGAGACTTTACTTGGTCGATTCTCTCTTCGAGGGGGATCGTCGATGAGCTGATAATTTGGTGATTAATTTTTGCGACCTTCGAACGTGTAGAAATCTTCGAACTGATTGACTTGTTCTTTGTGAAAGTTTCATTGGAATTTCTGCGATTTAAGTTGACGACAGACATTGACGAATTTGGAAGGCCCGACTGCAACGTATACACTTTGCGGTTACTTGACCGAGACTGCCGGTTGTCGGGCGTATACGCTTGTAGAAGGAGATAGCACTATCTTCAGGCAGAAAGGTACAAGCAGCCGCTATTAGAGAGAAAGAGGAAGAATATAGCGCGAAGAGCGAATAGCAGAACGGATGAGATGGATGATGAAACAGAGGTGCAGATTGACGTGACAACTATACACAAAATTATGTAACTGATCTGTCTACTGGTAGAAAAGAGACGGAGAATTTGATACAGTTATTTGTTAACCGATTACGAGCGTTAATATTGTCGTCTCGTTATCATTAACAATAAAATATGTATAATGTTTACACGTTTATTCAATATTTAAGAAACTGTAATTATTTTGTACAAATTTATGGTCTTAAGCGTAAATTGTACAGTTTAAAGTTCAAAAGTTTAAATAAAATTTGTTTGTCTTGTAGAAAATCTACTTTCCTTCAGGTGGTAATCTTTTACTACTTTTTTTCGAAGATGTCACCACTGTCGTAAGACTATAATCATAAATATTGCCAATAACACATGAGAAAAATTCCCTATGATTCCTGTAGAGATTTCCAATCTCCAAATCAGCTGGTGCTTCCAAATTTCGATTGTTGTTGACGAGCATTTGAATTTCTATTCTTTTCGAATGACAGACTAGAAATTCCGATTTTATTACCTAGACCAGTTGAAAGATTTTAATTAGACGCACACTTTTGTGTGAGATAATACCATTATTATTCAAATTATTTACACTGAGTGATTTCTAGTTAAATATATTTGTATCTTTTTAAAGCGTGACCTGTTGCACGCTTTATTAAGTTTTTAAGGTAAATCATGCACAAAGATACTCCGCCGTCATCTCCAGACATGACTAATCAAGTAGATGATGAGGATATGATATACATAGGAGATGTAGAAGAAGTTATAGATGCGTATAATACAGGAGATGTTGAAGAGAACGATGTGATGGAGGAGGATCCTTCAGAAAAAGGAAATGCAATTTGTGTTTTCAGTGGTCACAAACGTGGTAAAGAACATTTCAATTATTATGATTATACTTATATATTGTTAACTTAATTACGAATCTATGTAATTTTTAGGTTCTATCTTTTGTGGTTCATTGAGTAAAAATGGGAAATTAGCTACCACAGGTGGAGAAGAAGATAAAGCTTACATTTGGGATACATCATCAGGAGAAATCATTTTGGACTGTACAGGTCATAAAGATAGTATTATCTTTTCAGCATTTAATCACGATGAATCATATTTGGCTACTGGGGATATGAGTGGAATGATACAAGTTTGGAGATTAGTTGATAAAACTAAGATTTGGGATTACAACATGGGAGATGCTACTGTTAGTTCATTTTTCTTAATTGAATGCTATCGTGAATGTAGATGAATTGAAATATTATTTACATTATTGCAGTGGATGATGTGGCATACAGCTGCTAATGTTTTATTAGCAGGATCTGTTGACGGAGAAATATACATGTGGAAAATACCTGATGAAAATTGTAAAGTTTTTCAGGGATATGGTTGCCGGGCAGAGACTGGTGCAATATTTCCAGATGGTATTTGCTTCTTTGCATTTCTTGTCTTGTAATAAAAGAAACTAAAATAAAAGATTGAATGTGATATTTTAGGCAAGCGCGTAGCAGTGGGTTATGAAGATGGAGTTATTAGAGTATTAGATTTAAAAACAAGTACTGTATTATCATCCATATCTTCTGCATTAGGTCATTCTTCTGCTATAACTACTATTGATTGTCATTCGGATAACAATCTACTGCTTTCTGCAGCTGTAGATGGTAAAGCTATAATCAGTACCTCAAATACAGGAAAGGTAATATAAATATAAAAATTTCTTCGAATAAATCGTATTAATATGATTTAAAAATTTTAGATAGTTTCCATTCTGCAAAATCTTAATAATGGTGAGCATAATAATGTTGTGAATAGTGATCAAGATGCTGGAAATAGTGAAGGAAATTGTTATACCAATTGGGTAGAAACAGCAGCTTTTTGTAAGGATCCTGCATTTCAAGTTGCTGTAACTGGTACAATTAATGGAGAAATTTTCATTTGGGATATCTTAAAACAGGTATTGTAACTTTAACATTTCAGATTAGTAACTTTTAATCATTATTATTATCGTTTTATTTTTATTATTATTTAGGTGCTTAGGCAAAAGATAGAACAAGAAAATGGTATATCTAAACTTTTATGGAAAGGAAACACGAGTATACTGTTTTCAGCAGGATTAGATGGTATTCTGAGATGTTTTGATGGAAAAAGTGGTCAATGTTTACGTTTATTCACTGGACACACAGCAGATATTCTTGACTTATATATATCTGAGTAAGTTGAAGAAACTATAGATATTCATTTGTTCTTTAATAGAAGTTCTTCAATAAAAATATACATAACAATAACAATTTTTAGAAATGGAGAGAAAGCACTGACTACATCTGATGATTCTACAGCTAGAATCTTTGATATTTCATCTTTACCTTAACAAAATTTATTAAATAGAGGATAATTATAAATCTTTGTTATTTATCTTTGAAAATATATGTACATTTTATGAAAGTTGTTCATATATTGTGCTTTGTTTCCTTTTTGAATTAAAAATAAAGTTTATTTATTTTTATCCGACAGCTTGTAGTTTTTCATTCTTATACCATTTATGATCTAAAGTATATTTTTTATCCTCCCAAATGATATGAGTTGGACCATATTCCTCTCCTTTCTCAAAATTAAATAACGGACTAAGTTCAATAGCAATTTTTGATCTCACCAGACCAATTCCTCCTGCTTTTTCTGGAGCAGGATGATATACTCTGCCTGATTGAACATTCATATATATTTTGTCTGGTTGGAATGGTACCTGCAATGAATTTATTATTAAATGCTAGACTAAATGTCGTAATATGTATTAATTATTTGTAAGATTAAATATACCATTAATAATTCTTCTGCATAAGCATAACCAAACCAGTTTTCAGTTTTATTCGTTTTACCATCTTCCTTTTTAAAGATTTTTGTGAAAACTATTGGCAAATCATCACATCTGACAAAATTTCTCTCTGGACCGCAAAGAGAGACATAAGGAAAATCTTCCACATATCTACCTGTGTCATTCTTTTTCAAGCGTTTGAAAAAAAAGGCCAAAAACTTTTTATCTAAAATGGTATGACTTCCACGTTATATGAATTGGAATATGTAATAAATTATCCCATTGTTTATGCACACCTTTAAAGCATGATGTGAAGTTTTTCATACGTGCATCATCCAGGAACAACTGCAGCACATAATATAGAGTAAACGTAGTAGTCATTTTCAAAGTTTTATACATTTGAGCATAAATCTAATTATAAAAGCAAATCATACCATGCCTTGGTGGTCGATATAATAAAAATATTCGCGAACTCTAGGTTCTGGAGACTGTCCTTGCACATATTTCACGCAATACCTTTTGGGTATCCGAGAGTACAGTGAGTTAATTTCAATTGCGAGCGCGCGCGAGTGATTAAATGCAAACAATCTGTTCATTATATACGTCGTAGTAAAATTAATTCGACGATTATAACCTCACTTTTAAATGTTTACAATACACCACGAATTCTCGTTACGTCATGTGACGACATGTAGCACGTAATAATGAGCTATACATTGTCATTAATTATAAAAACGTGATGTCTCCCAATAATAATAATGTTTTATCGCACTTCTTTTTTGTTTTGTTTCGATCATTAATCCGCCTGCCTGTGCCAACACTTGTTAAGGTTAGAATTCAATTGACCGGAGAACTGGTGACATCTGGTGCGATCAATTGGAACGTAATCTCGATAGAAGCAGAACTTCGATATTTTTCAACGTCACGTTAGTTCGCGCTACCCACGGACAGGCAGATTCAAGAAATGAGATACGACGAAGAGGTGGAACGAACGGTTTGTGAAAACGGTCAGAAGTTTCAAGGAAAGGATT
The DNA here is from genome assembly GCA_032399595.1 of Tetragonula carbonaria. Classification (NCBI taxonomy): domain Eukaryota; kingdom Metazoa; phylum Arthropoda; class Insecta; order Hymenoptera; family Apidae; genus Tetragonula; species Tetragonula carbonaria. The sequence continues at coordinate 1,953,843 of JAUCRC010000020.1, forward strand.
GCCCTCAGGACCAGAACGCGGCGAGATGCTGCCGCCCCGTTGAACGATCGTCCCTGCACTAAATAATAACACCAAGTAAAAATGTTACGTACAAATTCCAGCAAGAAAAAATTCTGCATCCGCAAGTTGAAATCTCAAATTGTTGTCGTTGCCAAATAAGTCGTGCACAACGCAATCCTGTGGTCCCGGAATATGGCTTCGTCCACGAAGAGGTCATGGAAACTCCGTAAGTGATCGTCTCGTTCGTAATTGCATATTCTTTACTTATTGCACGTCGGTGTGCGTCCAACGGTTTCTGTCCTGGCGCTCTTTCTTTCGTGGGATAAGTAAACAACTCGTGTTTACAAATCTTTCGATTTAATCCGGTAGTTAATTGTTTGCTGCGTCTTCCTATTATGGTCATAACCTTCTTTTTAAATCAAAAATATACCGTCTTTATGATGTCATTGGTAGCTGACATTTTGTTCTGGTCACTTTGAGAAGAATAATTTCCATTTCTCTTTGTGCAGAGGATTTTGTTGCCCACTCGGCCAATGTCAATTGCCTGGCACTAGGTCACAAATCTGGACGCGTTTTGGTTACTGGTGGTGATGACAAGAAAGTGAATCTATGGGCAGTTGGAAAGCAGAATTGTATTATGGTAGAGTTTCATCTTCTACTTGCAGTTGCACTTTGATTTGAGAAGAATATTTCAACCGAAACATTAGTTAAACTTTATTTTATGTCGATAGTGTTTCTATCCACTATTTGTGTAATTTTTATTTGTTGGTTCACAGAGCCTTAGTGGTCATACCACTCCAATAGAATGTGTTAGATTTGGACAAACAGAAGATTTAGTATGCGCGGGCTCGCAAACAGGAGCATTAAAAATTTGGGACTTGGAACATGCTAAATTAGCCCGTACATTAACTGGACACAAAGCAGGTATACGTTGTATGGATTTTCATCCTTATGGTGAATTATTGGCATCAGGAAGTTTAGACACTGCTATAAAACTTTGGGACATTAGAAGAAAGGGTTGTATCTTCACTTATAAGGGACACAATAGAATGGTGAATAGTTTAAAATTTAGTCCTGATGGTCAGTGGATTGCTAGTGCAGGAGAGGAAGGGATGGTTAAGGTAAATGTTATATAAATTTTATTTTGATGCAGTGCCAATTAATATAACTACTCTACTGTTTTCTTTTCTGAATTAGTTATGGGATTTAAGAGCTGGTAGACAGCTAAAAGAATTTTCTGAACACAGAGGCCCAGCAACAACAGTGGAATTTCATCCTCATGAATTCTTACTAGCCAGTGGAAGTGCAGATAGAACAGTTCATTTTTGGGACCTGGAATCTTTTCAACTTGTATCTTCGACAGACCAAACTCATTCTTCTGCAATCAGGTGGATATTATAAATTCCACAAAATATTTATTGCCATTAAAGATTTGCAGTAATTTATAAATATTTATTTTTTTGAGTAGATGTCTTTACTTCAGTCAAGGTGGAGAGTGTCTTTTTGCTGGTTGCCATGATGTATTAAAAGTCTATGGTTGGGAACCAGGTAGAACATTAGATTCTATTCCAACTGGCTGGGGAAAGGTACAGGATATAGCTATCGCTCAGAATCAGCTGGTAAGTTGATTTCAGTGGTTTGTTGTCTACACAATGATTTATAAATTAAGATTTTTATTTATCGTTTATTTAGATTGGTGCAAGCTTTCACACTGCAAATATCGTCTTGTATGTGTGTGACTTAAAAAAAATTGCTCCATTAGGAGGAGTCTCAACGACATCTGGTTCTCCATTTAGTCACGGAAATTCGTTACGGAAAAGTTTTTCTAGGGAAAGGCCACCTGGATTGAAAAAGCATACGTAAGTTTACTAAATAAGTCTCATATATTTTGTTACAGATTTCTATCAAATGTTTTGCTTACAGATTAGATGTACGAACCATAGAAGAAGCAGACAAGTCTGGAACTGATCCTGAGGACGAAGCAACGTATGCAGATATTCCCAATGTCACTGAATATCGCGATATTTTTCAACCTAACAGGTCATGTAAGTAAAACATCGTTACTTATTCTTTGTTGCAAGATCTGTGTCTCATAACATATTCAAGTTCTGTTTTTGTTCTAACTCTTATTTACTCGCCTGTCATCACGAATCTGAAAATACAAATGCATCCTGAATATGAATGTTGTGATGTATGGTTTGTGAATGAGCATGCTACGCACGATATGTTTCAGTGTGTCGCACTCCACCTCCAGAACCTGAGGCTTTCCCGGAGCCTCAAGATGTGGGTGAGTTCTGTATCAAAATAAAAACTTTCCGCTTACTTCTCTCTTTTATACCAATACTGCATGAATGTCAATGTACAAATATCTGTATGTATCACGTGAAACGTTCAACTTCAACATCCTTCCGCGTTTCTTTTTACAGATCCCACGCAACCGCAGATACTGCAAAATCTTTCTACCTCAATGTCAAACTTAAACACGGTGGATACAGAAGAAGTGCCACCTATCTCATCACCGTCATCACCACCTCCACCCGCACCAACGTTATCGTTAACAAAGCCTGTACCAGTTCGTGTTCAACCGATTAAATCGTCACCGCCAGTTCAAAGGAATGCAATTACGAGTACTAGCCAAATAAAAGCGAATCTTCAAGCTAATAACGGCCTTGGCAGAACATCGAAAAATCTCGCGTCTATACCACCTCTAAGACAAAACATTACACCTCTTCCTGGGAAAAAAAGCGGCCCTACTAGTGATATAGGAACACTTCCACAACCTTTGGGCCCGCAAAGATCAAACTCTACGCTGACACCACGTGTAGCACCAATGGCTGCTGTTCTTCCAGTAATGGACGATGGAAAATTAAAGAATAGAGCACCTAGCCCGGATTCTCCTAAACATTATTTGAAAAGACAAAGTAGCTGTAGAGACGGAGAACAGGGTTACGAAAGCGACTACCCGGTACAGTAAGTATAGACACTTTCAGCGTGTAGATATTAGCTTGTTACGCAACAGTGATAATTATCAGAAACGCGTTTAACATTCTTGCAGAATTAATAGTATAAGGCACAGCCCCTCCGATCCTGCGTTAAACAGGCCAAATTCTGCGCAATCTAGGTCCACTTCGCTGAACAGAACCTTTGCTACCTCAACGTCGCTGTCCGCGCGCAACGCTTCCACAACCACGGCATTCGTCACAAAGAAATCAAACAAAGCTCAAGTGTCGCCGAATCCTAAGTTAGAGGTTCGCGCGTCTCAGATAAGGCCGAACGTCGAGAACACGGATAAAGGAGAATTCGTTCCCATAAGTGCCGATAAACCGTACGGTTTGGATGTAGAAACTTTTCTACCAGTGAGTTTCTATTATCAATTATTATTAAATATACGACGTGGGTTTGCGAAACGATCCTGCAAAATTGTATCCTTCCTTTCTTGTTTCTCTGATAGAATCATTATGCAAGTTCAGCCGGTTTGGGTTACTCTCAAATGGGAGTGCTCAACGAGATGTCGGAAGCTGAAGTACTCAATAGCATGATGCGTGGTCATGAATCGATGATGGCGGTGCTTACAAATCGCCATCGTTCCTTACAAATTATTTACTCTCTATGGCACAATAAAGATCTTAAGGTAATTTGCTCAGCTTTTGTTATTAAACAGTAAACAAGAGAAGATTATAAAACGAGGATTAAATTTTCAGGCTGCGGTGGATTCTGCTGTGGCGATGAACGATCTTTCAGTTATTGTCGATCTATTGGGAATACTGACATTAAAACCGTAAGTGTATGATTTTATATGAATTGCAGAAAAATTGTCAGTTCTCAGTCTTTACAGTCTTTGTAATTTTTTTCTTTTTTTTTTCTTTTTTTCACAGAACCATGTGGAACTTGGATTTATGTAACTCTCTACTCGGCCCGATCGGTGATTTACTGCAAAGTAAATATGAAATGTGAGTAAAAAATCTTTCCCCGACGCGTTTTTATCTCTCTGTTTTATTTCATTTCTCAAATGCGTTCAATCGTAACTTACGCAAAAAATTATCTATTTTTTATATTCTACGTTTTCATAAAAAATCATTTCCCCTTTCCTAATGATAATACTTTGCGTTAAAAAGTTCGTGACACGTGGCTGTTCACGCGTGTCCTCTAACGTTACTTCAATTTCCATCGTGAAACGGCAACACGCTCGGTGAATTAGAGAAAATCGAGACTCAGAACCCTTGGCCCGTAGGGTGAGTTCTCGAATGGCGGATGAGCAAACAGGGTGTTTCAAGTAGGGTAGCGTGGCTTTCACTTCACGTAGCGGCCTGCTGCCTGTATGGGAATGGCTAATTCGACGAACGGGGAAACACGAAGCGAGAAGGCTGACGAGTAATGGGGAGGGGTTCGTGAAAATTAGCCGAGACAATGGAAGACAGTGGCAGATGCAAATTCGAGCCTCGAATCCTCGGCTGTCGCCAGCATTATTGTTCGAATCTTGAAACTCGAAGGGCCAGGCATATGTTGACGCACTCCACATGGACAGTTACGGACAGTAAATCCTTTTCTTTCTTCGCCTGACAACCGATCATGAATATTAACGACGGCGTAGGAAGTTGAACACTGCTGTGACGCATTCTTGAAAAGAAAAACATACTCTCGTAATACGTTCGTAAACGTTGCTTATTCAAAGCATGAAAGGAAAAGAGATGTATAATCATTCGGTATATTAACACGGTAATAATTCGATTATTGCGAACTATCATACAGCTGACTGATAATAATTTTAGATAACAGGCGGAAGAAGAATGCAGTAGCACGATGCAACCGATGCTTGAAACAATGCAATTAACCGGCGTTCAGTAACAAACTGACTGCTGCTGCCTATTGCGCTGTCACGGCGAGAAACGAGCATTTCCTTTCACGTGTGCATTGGTTATCCATTTCTTCCTGCCCCGTTCTTCCTCTAATTACGCACACAATGCGCATTATAAAATCACACATCGCGCACGCCTATTAACATCGAAACGGATCGCATGCCACGTGTATCTTCATTGCTTCGCTTTAATTGCCCTTTGAAAGAGAAGGCATGAATGTTTCGTTGAGCAATCCGCGACGGGATTGCATCTGAGAATCGTTTTGTGAATTCGATTCTTGGTGTGAATCCTTTTTAGTTTGGATAAATTTAGATAAGTACAGACGCATCTCTGGCATTAATCGAACGAACGGGAAGCCAATATCAATTCTACGATCCAGTGATCTAATAACAGCATATCACAGTTTAGATCATGCGAGTTTACCAGTCTGGAAAATTGCCGTTCTATTCGTTACGCCGCTACTTGTTACAACCATCATCGTCTCCGCACTCTTTGCCTCCTTGCTTGTCATTGCTATTATTAGAACAAAACGAGAATGATCGTACAATTTGTTAAGAATTACGATTATCTATTTATTCTTGTTATTTACTGGTATTATCTGCTGTTCTATAATTACTATGTCTTTGGTCAGACATCTATATCCTTTTAATCTTTTCTTAAGCCGTATCTTTCTAACTAAGTCTTTTAAATCTCTTAGTTGGCTAAGAATTCGTAATCGCGAATTACCACTTGATTTTGAATCCCAATTAGTATCTCTCAAAGATTTATTGCTTATTACACCGTTGGTTATAAAAATATTATACGAAAACTTAATTAATGCCTTGCATACTGTTGCTCGTGTTAGATTGTAGTCAATATTAATACATCTCGTCAATCATAATTTCAAATCTCGATTAGGATGTGAAAATTTACCGAGCACGAATGAGTATTTGGAAAATCATTAAGACAATTGTTACACGCAGGCGTTTTATTAACACGCGATTGCAAAGTTTCTCGCGTTTCTTTGGCTCGTTGTTCACCGTTTATGGTCGTTGATCGCGTCCGTTCAGAAACCTGTAGCCGATACCGTAAAAGTAAATTCAAACTAATTCCTTTGGTCGCTCGGCAGCTGCCATTCACAATTACTCAAGTCTGTTTCTTCGTTTCTGTTTCTCTCTGTCTGTTCTGTTTTTAGTGCGTCTGTTTCACTGTATGATCAAAAAGAAGTTACATATCGTCACGAATTATCACACGCTTTCGTTGATGTTGAAATTTACGAGAAAGTTATAATTAATAAGGTAGCTCTAACAAGGATCTTACGATCGATAGATTTGTATCGCGAAACAAGACGATTAAGAGATCAATTTTCTGAAACTTTAATTTTAGTAATTCCAACGAGTTTTCATGTTTTCATTTTTTAAAAAAAATTCTTTTTAAATATCTCCTTTCGTCCGTGAAAGATTTCGTAATATGTATTTTTTTTTTTTTTTTTTTTTTTTTTGCCATGAATTAGTCATTTAATCTCTGGTAAGTATAGATAACTAGCGCGTTAGTCACGTCCCTTTTAAATATATTAATTGCTTCACAAGTTTTGGGATATTTAGAGGACAGGTGCAGAGACGTTTATAATTATCTCAGGATTTTTTTTAGATTTCTTTTTTCTTAAGGTAAAAATTTAGATCTAGCCTACATCTCAAAGAAGCGTGGAAAAAATTTGTATAAAGGGTTAAATAGCTTCCAAAAGCAAGTTTTCATTTGCTGAAAATTTAGCCCTAAGTTTCGTGTATCACTCGTTACGAGTTTGCACTGATTGCAATACTTTTGAGTCATGGTTCGACAGCTACCGAAAGGGTGAATCGAGCCAGGAAATTGCCAGCTAAATATACACATCTCGACGTCGTAATGCACCTCCGTTTGCATATAACTACTCGCCATTTTCACGGCTCGTCCGTTACGGGCTTTCAAAAGTCCTGGTCAAAAGTGGGTAGGTTCGTGAGAAAAAAAGAAAGAAAAGAACACACCGAGATGAATATTTGATATCCGATGTCGCGTGCCACACGATAGGGAGGGTTGTTCGAATCGTTTTCCGATTCCCCTCCTTCGAAATCTTTCACGGACGAAAGGAGATATTTAAAAAGAATTTTTTTTAAAAAAGGAAACATGAAAACTCGTTGGAATTGCTAAAATTAAAGTTTCAGAAAATTGACGATACGAGGTAATTTCTTTTTTTTTTTTTTTTTGTGAAAATGAAAATCCATAAAAATGATTAAAGAAATGTGCGCATACTTACTTATCAGAATTAAGCTTTTAAAAAAGATTGTGATAAAGGAGCTAATAATTACAATACAGTAGATTGAGAAACTTTTTCATGAGAGAAATATATGTTTTCCCGTGGGTAATCGTAATATACAGAATGTTTGTGGGAGATGGTAAGATGAACGTTGGACGTTATGCGAGGCATTTATGAGGCGGTCCGTGCGATTCGTCTCGCCGATTCGAACGGGAGCTCGCGTGAACCCTTTATCGCCGGTCGAAAGCGAGCGTATCGAATCGCGGGGCCAAGCGTTTCGTGCCTTTCGTTATTTATTGGTATCGTTATGGGCTAATAACACGTTTTGGAACCAACTAGCCGTGACAAGCATCGGCGGTGTCAGAACCCGAGGCTTTCTCGTCCTTTCTTCTTTCGTGAATCTGACACACTTTTTGAAAACGATGTCGCAATTTCAGGATACACTGCCGTGTAGCGAGTAAATCTGATGGTCTGTAGAGTTTTTCTTCATGAATGACTGTGATTTTTTATCACGTTCTTTTATTTGTGATAATTAACAGTGGATTTTTAATTATTAAAATTTCAGGATACGCTGCTGTATATAGCGAGTAAATCTGATGGTCTATAGAGATTTTCTTCATTTCGGATGACTGTGATTTTTTTATTACGTTCTTCCATTTGAGATAATTAATTAAGTTGATTTTTAATTATTAAAATTTCAGGATACACCGCTATATAGCGAATAAATCTGATGGTTTATACAGTTTTTCTTCATTTTGGATGACTGTGATTTTTTTACATTCTTTTATTTGAGATAATTAATTAAGTTGAATTTTAATTATTAAAAGACACGATAGATAACACGTTAGTTTTTTTTTAATTATTATTATCGTTTCAGGTATATAACGGTGGGATGTTCGGCATTGAGATTGATCCTGCGAAACTTTGCATCGGTAATCAAGTCGAACGTGGAGGCTCCTCTTCACACGATCGGCGTCGACGTGTCGCGAGAAGAACGGTCAGTATATTTTTTCACTCTCTCACCATTTGTATTTTCAAAAGGAAATGATATCAAACTCTGTATTCCACGCAAATGCAAATTACTCGTATAAAACGATGCGAATCATTTTCTCGAGTGATCAACTTGAAATTGAAGTATTTCATTTATATCGAGAGAAGAAATTGTAATCAAATATAAAGATGAATATCTGAGAATTTCTCTCTGTGATGAGAGTCATCTTTCACGACGATCGATGCCACTATAATTAAAATAATCATTTCTCTCGCATACACAGATACCACAAGTGCCTCTCCTGTTACGAGAAGTTCACGACGATCAGAGCTATATTACTGAAGAAACAAACGACGCCTGGTAAATTGGGTGCCTTGTTCCGCGAGATGGTCGTGTTACTACGAAGTCTCGAGTGACCACGGCTGAGGCACTTGGTGAACTCGACCGCCAGACTCTTCGTTACCTGACAAAAAATCGAGAAAGCTCGAGGAACGAGAAGCAGGTGGACGTCGTCGGCCACTATGGTGAATCACCAGCCCGCTTTCGAGCTGCTGTATTCAGGGAAACTTCGTGGCGGATCGGTTCGTCGGGGATCGCTTCTTCCTTCTCTCCTCGGCTTCTTTTGAGTCCTAACTTCCTAATTGGCGGCACGTTCCAGAGGGAAACGAACGAGCACACCAAGGAATAATCGCGAAATTGACGACACACGATGCTAAATAATGATGCTGTGAAACGGAAGAAAGAGAGAGATTTTCTTTTCTTTTCTTTTTTTTTCTTTTGGTCTTTTCTTCTTCTTTTTTAAGTATACGATCAAAATATATAATCCGCAGCAGAAGAAACTAAGAGTCGAATGAATGTAATACTGATTGAATGTTGCCGATGGACTCGACGCACGTTGTCAAGATTGTACAACGACGTTTGCCTCTGTGTGTGTGTGTGTGTGTGTGTGTGTGTGTGTGTGTGTGTGTGTGTGTAAGAATAGCCAGCTTGTTTTAGAAAGAAAACGGGTGAATCTTGGATAGAGAAAGATTCAAACGAGGAAAATTTCATCCATCCGTGAATTGCATGTGACATTTAATAGGCCGTTCTTTCTTTTTGGAATAGGGGTGTATACTTGAAATGTAAAGATGTTGAACTAACGATTATTGTAAAATATTATATTATATAAGATGTGTGGCATACAATATAGGAAGGCAGAGAATGATTTTCGATGTGAATAGTTGGGAGTAAGGAATAGAATTTTTTTGTTTAATACTAGAATCACCAGATTGATAGATTATGGATTTATTCTTCATGCGGTTATTAATCCTTTTACTGCCAACTATGCAGTGCACGGTGTGTACGAAAACTGCTGAGGCCAATTTGATATGTACACTTTTATAAATTTTATGAAAAAAAAATTTGAACGTAAACAAAGATATCGGCCCGCTGGCAGTATAAGGGTTAAAAAGGTTTCGGGTAAAATTAATGTTCGCTTTTATTGAAACAGATTTAATTATAGTCGGACGTGTGTATAACATTCTTAGATATATTACAGGTAGGTGGTTCTAGGATAAAAGCCTTGTTTTTTGCAAAAATTCAGTCTGAAAGTATACGCTTCCGAAATTTACAGAATACGTATGCATTAATAAACAGTGCCATAATAAGCACTGTTTGATAACATTTATCAAATCAAAAGTGTCTTGATTTTAGTCATATTACTTATCCCAAAATCTATATTATCTTCAGTCTATTTATATAATTAGGTAAAAGATTTACGGTTGTTATACCATCGTGACTGTTTGATTGTAATAGAAACAGATTAAAAGTAGACAAAAACATGACTTAATAGACTTCAAGCTGGAACATTTCTTGAAAATGAGGCTTTCAATGAAAACATTTTATTCTTTGTTTTTCCGATCAATCTCTGTCTCTTTATACTACTGCTGTGCTGTGGTCTGTATGATATATTGCGCTATATATATATATATATATATATATATATATATATATAAAAGCACGCGTTGCTTTGTCTGAATGGCAAGTAAAAATAACATGACATCGGGGGGGGATGAGATTTTTCTCGTTGCAATTTTCTCACACGTTCGTGAAAAGAAAACAGCGATCCCGCGGTTATTATTATTGACGGCCTTCTTGCCAGTCCCGTGTTAATTTACACAAACGAGTAACCCCGATGGAGTACATAAAACATACACAGAGACGCGTAAAAAGAAAAAAGAGAGAGAGAAAAAAAAAGAACGAAAATGCTTAACGACAAGTGAGTTAATTAAGAAGTATAAAGTAGATGATAGTAACACTTTTTTCTAGAGGTAACAGAAAGAGATGAGATGACAAATTGTATTTTTGCAAGAGCCATTTGCGTCCGTTCATTAATAAAAAAAAAAAAAAAAAGAAGGAAAAAATGAATGTACTCTAATTGTAGGTATGTCTTGAAACCCCTAATGTATCGCACGAACGATAAAAACTAAGAAAAATTACGTCGAAGCTCCTCGTGGGTGAAAGAAGCACAGAGGCGAAGACTAAAACATAAAAGTTCTCTAAAATTCGAGCATCGAATGAAACGAAAACCGAGTGAAAATGCGATTTATGGGATAATTATAACGGGGAAAGAGACGAGAATATTTTATTTTACTTTCTTCTCATTATACTTTTCATATTCTTCTACTTATTACAGTCTTTCTGCTTCTCGATACGATTGTTTTCAGAATTTCCACAAATTGTCTGGAAACGAGCGTAGATTGAAATAGATAGAAAATCTCGAAAGAAGAGAGAGGTCGAGAAACGAGAAGATCTTCTTGAACAAAACGAAGCCAAGGATTCTTTTTGAATCTTCCTTGTACACCAAGTGCGGAGCGAATCGATCGTTCCACGTGCAGCACAACGTTCCTTTTGGCTTTAGCCATGTTCGATTCTCGTCTCTTTTTCATTCGTCGCAGCTTAACTGTTTTCCATTTTTCCGTCTTGCTACTCGTCCGTTCGCCAGCGAATTATCTCGAGTTTCTAAATGCCGTATTACGAGAGAGATACAAGGTCCAAGATGATTCAGAATATTGAAGTGGAAAATACGCCGACGAAACGAAAGAAAATATGTATGCACTTCCGAGCAATTCATATAATCAAGTAGCAAATATGTTTTACAATCGTTGTAATTCGCGATTGCGAAATGTGAAATCGCTTGTGGCTACAGCTTTTACAAACTGCGATACAATGATATTTCGTCGTAGATCAGTCGTTGAAGACGAGAGGGAGAACAATATTTTTGAAAGAAAGATTTTTGGACTTCATTCTTTTTTCTTTTTTTTTTTTTTGCATGTCGTGGAAATACCGACATCGCGTTCCAGTGACGATTTTTGGGATCAGAGAGAAGCAATCGATCGGCGAGCCTAACGAAAAGAAAAACGTAGCGTTATTTTTAAAGATTTAACGAGAAGAAACATATTTTTATCCGGGAAGAGACAAGCGATTTTGCGTTTTAATTTAAGAATCCCTTTTCGTAGGTGTATTTGTGAGCAATAGAAAAAGAAAGACAATGTCGATAATGTGATTGTTCTGATCGTTCGCTGTATTTTTCGATGTTAGTATTTTTAATCGACGAGAGATTTTCGAAACGGCTGGAAACTGGATGATACTGAATACTAGTTACTGCTGCGTAATCAAAGTTACATGATCTTTTTCAACGTTGAAACAGTCATTTCGACGTTACGCGAATGTTGGAAGAAGCCATTTTTTTTGGATACCTATCGTGTACAGTAATTTCATTCACGTACGAATTCTATAAATAATCTGTTTTTATACCATCATGATCAAGTAAATTACCTTCACCGCTGAAAATCATCGATAATTTTTTGTGATCCTGTATGCATATCAGTCTTTTTGCAATTTTAGAGCAGTCTTTGAAAACTTTCGATTTCGATTTCGATTGAAAGATTCAAAGATCCCTCGATTCTCTTGTGAAAGAACGTAACAATCATCGGGAAAGGATAATTCTATATTACCGTGGAGAGCAACGCAATGTGACTTTTTTCAATTGTCGTTTATTCTTCTTCGATCCCATAGAATTCTCGATGGGACAGAGATGGCAAAAGGGACGATTTGGAGCGCTCAAAAACTCGATCCTCGATACGATATTTTAACGCCGTTTTTTTTTTTTTTAAGTAAGCAACAAAAATAAGGGAGGAAGAATAAAAAAAAAAAATAAAAAATGAAGCAAGAGAAAATAAAAGAAAAGAAAGCACGAGGAGACTAACTCGTCGTCAGTTCCGTCCAACCGTATTTTTGTAAAGGAGAGAAAGTGCGAGAGCCACGCGAGAGGAAGTGTGAGTGTGTGTGTGTATTATTCCTTTGGTCATCCACTCACGGATGCGTTCATTAACACTTTGGCTGTGAGTGTGTTGTGACATTTTGACATATCTTTCGACATAATCGAAATTTTTCCAACTAATCGTTTCACGTTCAATTGGAAGTGCCATTTAAAAATTCTCTTCCACAAAAATTTATCATCAACTTCCTCGGATCCGAATTGGTAAAAATCTGCGATATCAGATTTCTATTTCATCTTTGATTTAATTATTATTCAATCAAGCCAGATTTCGAAGTCGAGCAAATTAATTTCTTTCTTCATTCTTCAAAACTAAAAAATTTTTATCTTGTGTCTTTGTTACATCTCACAACTGTAAGATCTTCAATTCTTGTGAAATTAAAAATAATCCCAGAAGATTTCGATCGATCGTGCATTGATCCATGGTATTCCAATGAACGTGAATCGTCCCAATGAAACGTGCAGCCAAGATGTTAATGATTTTAACAAAAAAGAGTTGACGAGGCGCATCCTCGCGCATAGATGAAACAATCGTGTTTCCTTTTGTTCGACCACGATGTACATATACATAAATCGCCTTCGTTGTTTTAAGCCTTTGCACTCCTAACGAACAAATACTACGAGCTGTCTACGCTCAATTAATTGTAACTCGACACACCGAACCGGATACCGTAGAGCTTACGATTGTAAACTTAGGATTAATCGAACGTAAAATATCTAGATATATAACTTAACGTGACAAGTGATTCCGATTCTCCACGTGTTGTGAACATACACGCTCATAGCTCGTAGAGATCGTTTTGTTACAAGTATTTTTTTTAATAATTTTTTTTTCTTTTTTTTCTCTTGTTTTGTATATCATTTTCATCGTGCCAGTTTAATCGTACGTATATACATAGAAGGATGCTCTGTTCTTTTTCTTTTTTCCTTTTTACGATTAAAAATTATCGCTTATGTCTACTACAGGCAAGATCGAAGGAGAATTGAAAATTCTTCTTTCGTTCTATTTTATTTTCTTTTTTTTTCTTTTTTCTTCTTTTTTTTTCTTGTTTCGTATTTCGTTAAGGGATTTGTTAAGTTTCGCTTTGCGAAAGCGATCTTTTATCGACTAATAATAACTTTTAACGATAATAAATTACGATCACGCGTACTGTAATCGTACGAACGGTCTACATAACGGGAAATTAATCACGAAATGGTTACAGGACGATGATTAATATCGTACGAGTTTATTAATCGTCTACTAGAACGTTCTAGTTTTGTACGTTGTAATGTAAATAACAATAACGATATTTTCTATATATATTAATCGTACTATTTCCTCGTACTATTTGCGATCGCACCAGTGCAAAGGATTAAAGGCCTGTGGAGAACGCGCAGGGATGATTTTTAACTATTTTATATTGTCTGTCTTTTTTTTTTTTTTTTTTTTTTAGCCACTTATGGGAGACGGTACTACGTACGAAAGAAATTTCAAAATTTTGTTGCATTCGAACCGACACCTTTTTTTAATCGATCAATAACGATATAATAATAGTAATAATATAATATATATCATAGAAATATAGATAATTATGCAGTTTTCAATAACTTTAGATTATTCGTTAAATTTACTTTTCTAATAAGCCTAATTAGTGTCAACGCAGCGAGAGCGATGAATTGAAATAATTTTAGACTAGTACCGTCCCTTGTTCTCCAATGTATTTCTACTTTTAACAATGTGATCGTCAAATTTTATTAAAAAGAAAAAGAAAAAAAAAGACATACAAAATATTCCGTGGCGAAATTAACAAATTTTTTCCCAGCGTATTTAAAGTGTCACTCTAAACGGAAAATATTATATAAACCACGAGTTGAATTAAAACTCAATCTTTCATTACTCCGTATAAAACAAATCAAATGTCCTAAAATAAATTCGACAAGAAATAATATCAAAAATGTCTCAAATAAGAAATTAATCAAAAATTAAGTAGCTCGAGTACGTCTGATTATTTATCCTTTTTTTATGTATCTGAAAATATGGTAACATTTTTTTATTTGAAATAATATGCTGACGGAATTTATGGTCTCGTCATGGAACATTTTGCGTATTGACTTGTTAACTAAATTATTTACAGGGCGCTGTAAAAATTACTAAAGTATAGTATACAGAAAAAAAAAGAACAATTTTGTAAGATTTTCCAGAGTGAATTTAATTACGTCTCAACGAGTTTTGCCTTTCTGACTGTATTAAGTATTGATCAATTTTCTTCGTTCCCGTGCGGCGTTTCTCGTTCAATGCGTAAAACTAATCGACCTTATAGCGTTTAAAGATCGGCCACGAAACAAACTGAACGTCCTCGTATGGACAGCTAAAATAAAAAATAATAATTCTACTGGAAATTTAAAAAATTTACATTCATTCCTTCCTTTCCATTTTGATAGAAAATAATTGTTCTTTCCTCGTTCATTCGGCAGAAACGATATTAAAGTAATAATTCCATTAAATCCGGAAACTTACACGAATTTTCTTCCCGCGTAATAGACAATATATCAAAATAATAACATTTTTATCGGAGTACAAAATTTTCGAGGACTTACATTTATACATTTTTCTTCTACACGATGATTGAAAATTATCAACAACAGATTAGACACCGATTAACATGCGAATAAAATGGAATCTATAAAGTTTTTTCGAGTCGCTTGGGAGAATCATTTATGTACACAAAGTGTGAAAACGAAGAAAAACTCGAATCTCTGTTGTATGGTATCGATTAATATCGTCCGTGAAACTCATCCATCAACTTCCGTCTCATTTTTTTTCCTTTTTTTTTTTTAGATGACAAGAGAGACACGGGACTTCGATAAAAAAAAGAAGGCAAAAGAAGCGTCGTCGCTGATCACGATCCTTGCGATCGGAAAAATCGGCAGGACGATCGAGATACCGTGAAACGAAGTGCAAATATTCGTAATCCGTGAAATATCACGGCACGTTCTAAAACGAGCCACGCGTGGCGGCTGTTTGCATCTAGATTATGTATTCATGGGATTATTCAGGAGCACAAAAAGGGATAACTGTGTCCTGCAACCCTTCATCGATCAGAGAAATCATACCAGCGGAAGCTATCGCTGAAACGAAGCTATCGTTGCATCGAGACACAGACGAGAAACAATTCTCTTCTTTTTTTTTTTTTTGTCTCGAGTGAATATCAATTGAAATCGGTAAAATCTGCACGATAAGACAGGAAAAAGAACTTCCAAGTTTTATTTTTGTATATTTCCTTGGCTGTAAATGTTCACGCGCTTGTGAGAAATTTAAAGATATGTAATATAATATTTCTTCACGGACACTGTTATCTCATATTATTTTCTTTTTTTTTTTTCAAATCAGACTTCTCAACTAATTGTTAAGCATACCAATCGTTCGCGTTGCAACTCAATTCGTACCAACTGTCTGTACAATGATCAATTCGATTCACTCGAGTCACGGTATGTTCAAAATATTTAGTACAAGCTTCTGTTCAGGTTTTACTTCTTTAATTACCCTTATAAAGATACAAAATTGCATAAATACTCGCAGCTCGAAACATTTCAAATGCTTCAAAGTATTCAACATGCAAAGAATCAAATTTAATATAACTCGAGATTCTCGATCGAAACTCTAATCGAATAAGCATATAATCGTTTCAACGTAATAGACATTGCTAAAATATTGATCATCAATACCTTCGAAGTCTTTTTCCTGAAATGATATTACTTAGATGCATGTGTAAATATAATGAATTCAGTAGGATTTCTACGTTTTGTTCTCAGGTGATGTGTATTAATGTTGCGACGGTGAGTCAGGTGCACTTCGTCGGCAGGATAGAAACGACGAAAACGAGAATCCTCCCACGTGAAAAGGAAGACCCGGCGGCCTGTTCTTGTTGTGACGGAGATAAGTTAAGCCCTCTTCTTGTCGCCACCTCGAGCGTCGAAAATGCTGTTTTCTCACAAAACGCCGGTAACAATGGCCACGAAAGACGACGTGAACGACGTGGACGACAGGCTGGCCCCGAATAAGCGGATTATCCCTAACTGTAGAAAGCGATACTCAAACACACCTACACTTGGCGATCGATGATTCGTGTATACATCCGCGTCTTTTATTGTCATCGATCTTCAAAGCCGTTTTCCTCTCTTTTTTCTTCTTCTTCTTCTTCTTCTTCTTCTTTCTCTCGTCTCTATACTCGTCATCGTACTATACTCTGCAGTATGTAATCACTATCTGTTGGAGATCTTCTTCATGGAGAGGAAGAAGGCTCATTCAACTTCCCATTTCTTTTTTTTTTTTTCCTTCTTTGTAACTGCTGCAGCATGTGTCGATAGCAAAGATTTCTAGTGGAGCTCTAGGAGAACAAAATATGACAATATATGTCTGACGTAGGAATAATATTATAATATTAATTCATTGATGTGTTAATTATTACGCAGTGTACGGGGCGGGATATTTGATTTTTATAAAATATCTTGTACAACGGAAGCGCACTTTTCATTTTATGGTATTATCCAGTTGTAGAAATAAAAACGCCGTTCAATCGAAGATCAAACGATGGAACGATGTGCAAAGTTACGTAAAAATTATTGAAAAGTGTAAATAGAAGAATTTGCACGTAGTTGCTTATTGAAGAAAAAATATATCAAAATAGTAGATATTTTGCAAAAATTTACGTACACAACGTGTTAAAATATTACGTACGTGTATCATGTGTGAGATTTATTTCACACATGTGTGACATTATTTTTATGTTATATCAGAAATCAGAGAACACACAACGAACAAAATATCCATCAATGTAAAAAACATCGAACTTTTGTAGAACATAACTCACATACGTATATATCTTCGTGTCGCGGAACGCTTTTCTTCTATTAAACGTACCTAACGCCGTTTTTCAATTTTCTTGGGAAATGTTCTCTGGCCGCACATACACGTCATATGAATAATCCCACCTTCTGAAACAACGAAAAGAAACGAGTAGTAAAAGGTACTTTATATGCAAGCGAAAAAAAGTACAGTACTGTACAAAAGTCTAATATACTCATAGCGATCAAATTAGATAATTACGATCATAATTCTTCTTTGATCGCAAATTTCTTGTAAAATAGACTGTTTCATAGACTGATGAAAATATAACATGCAAGATGAAATAATGGTGGCGTAATGACAGACAAATAAATAGAAAAACACAGAGAGTGGAAGTTCGTTCTTGAAAGATCATCGATATATTAAACATTTATAACTGAAAAAAGAAAATCATGGAATAATTCAACGTGTGAAATTTTTACTTTTACAACACTGAAAGATAGGGAGCGAACGAAGATAAAACGCTTCTTCTCTCGAAAATTCTTCTTTGATCGTAAATTTCTTGTAAAATAGACTGTTTCATAGACTGATGAAAATATAACATGCAAGATGAAATAATGGTGGCGTAATGACAGACAAATAAATAGAAAAACACAGAGAGTGGAAGTTCGTTCTTGAAAGATCATCGATATATTAAACATTTATAACTGAAAAAAGAAAATCATGGAATAATTCAACGTGTGAAATTTTTACTTTTACAACACTGAAAGATAGGGAGCGAACGAAGATAAAACGCTTCTTCTCTCGAAAATTCTTCTTTGATCGTAAATTTCTTGTAAAATAGACTGTTTCATAGACTGATGAAAATATAACATGCAAGATGAAATAATGGTGGCGTAATGACAGACAAATAAATAGAAAAACACAGAGAGTGGAAGTTCGTTCTTGAAAGATCATCGATATATTAAACATTTATAACTGAAAAAAGAAAATCATGGAATAATTCAACTTCTACTTTCACTTAATGCTGAAAGATGTTTTTCACGTCATTTTTGAAAACAAAACGCTTCTTCTCTCGAAAATTCAAAACTCCTCGCGAGTATAGAAATTACTCGACTTTTCCCATCATAAAATATATACCACCTGAGAACATCTTTAAATAAGAATACACCTTTACAATTTCTGCTCGGTACTGTATAAAAAAGAGAAAAAAAGAAGAAGAGGAAAGAAGAACGGGAGAAGGCGAGAAACGGGACGAAAAACTCGAATGGACTACGACCTAGGGGGGGGAGGGGGAGAGAAAAGAAAGCAAAAACGAGAGAGGGACCATTGTGCCGTTCCTGTCTTTTGCAATTTAGACACACGACACGCGGTGTTCGCGCGCGCACACACACGGGCACACGCGACGTTTATATAGAGGACCAGTCGAATACTGTAGAAATCATTGGCTCGTAAATATAACCGTGCCAGGGGTTGGAATGGTGGCCACCCGGCGATGGGATTGGCTAATTACGGTGCACAGGGGTAAAATTGACGTCACTGGGCGTGCACGAGCTACGATTGGCCATAGGTAAGGGATGGTAGCTGCCACGAGGGTTGAATCCGGTCCCCTCTTTCGTTCCTCTCGTTCTGTATACGTGAAAACGCACGGGGTGTACGTGAAATTTTTAGCATAGAGGGGACGATCCCGAGGATAGGGGGATGAAAAGGGGACAAAGGACGAGAGGAAAGGCGGTACTTTCGCATAGTTAATCGATAGTATCTCGTTTTTTCAACTATTGTCTAGGCTCTTGCTCTGTCGTCAACAGAAACTGAAACCGTGTTGCGCGGACTACTTTCTTTTTTTTTTTTGTGAGATGTACTACCACTCGCGCCGAGCTCTGATAGAATGAGAATGTTCGAAAAGAGTAGAGACAGCGAATAGTAGTAGTAGTAGATTATATCGAATATTCTTGTGTAATTTTAGTCTGTCAAGTGTCAATGTACCATTCGTGCGACGAATTTTATTTCCAACTTTCTTTCAGTTAATTCACATTGTCGAGTTTCGTTCTCTTTTTTATATATAACTGTGAGAGACTTGGTAATTTTTCTACAGTCAGTTATTCCTTCGTTCACTGAAATTTTATAATTTTACAAAGTTCAGAGAAATTGGAACATTTTATATATATAGAGACTGTTGCGTATGTGACGAGATTATTATTGTGACAATACGTTACGTTATTACATTGAATGAAGGCTCCCATAATTTGTTTAGTATTTATTAACAGAAGATATTGTGTACCTTCTCATATAGCAAGTTATAGAATGTAATCGTTGTCCGTATGTTTAGGTGAACGTAATTCTTTTCCTTGGATTCTATATCGTGCGATTTAAATAACAATGGCCATTATTAATGGTCATTACATATTTCTCTGGATACGAGAAATAGTTGCAATTGTGGACAGGCATGGTTCGCATCATCGGCCTGGTTCACGAAGGAATGTATGAAAAGGACGAAGTAGGAAATGGCTCCAAAGTGGAGTCCGAAAAGTGTCGGCCAGCAGCCACGATAATTCAAGCAGGTCACGCACACGCCAGATGGATCCCGTGTTCTCCGTTACTCTGCATGCGTGCACAACGCGTGGATTTCGTTGGACCTCTGCACGATATTTGCAGCTGGCAGGCGTACGTAAGGAACGAGCTAGCACGTGCTGCTTTCCATCAGCGTGAAGACATACGTCAGCGAAGACTTCTAGAATCTACGAGTTTAATTTCAAATGTTGAAGGAAAATAAAGCGCGAAGAAATGCGATTAAGTTTCTTTCACTGACGGATGAAAAATGAAAATAATCCTCTGCAATGTAACTGAGTAAGTAAGTTGTGAGAGTTATTAGAATTTACATTGCTAAGAAAAAAGGAGTTTGCCACACTTGTAAAACCCTTCCTTTCTTGTTAAAGGTTTGAAAATCGTAGAATGTAACAAAGGCTTCGTCGAGTAAGCCTTTGCAATTCCTCGCGTTATTTCCTTTACGAACAATGCCACGATATATTTATACAGAGGCTTGATTAATTGATTAATTAATTTTTTTACGATCAAACTGCTACATTCTGCGCTTGATCGTCAACTTGATCGTTGTAACGTTCCGCTATTTAGAAAGACAAAGGAACGTACGGTGCTGCAGCGTTTTTCACCGGTTGTTCCAGTGGTAGAGCTGTAATAGTTACCGGCCGCATTCGCGAGCCGACCGATTGCGTTGAAATAATGTTCCGTGACACGGTGAATTCGCTCCAGCGATCCAGCGAGCTGTTCAGCATCCGTACAAGGCGAACCGTTATCGTCTGGCCACCGATCCTAGTATCCTCGACAGCGTTGTCAACCGATGCGCGTGGTCGGCGATCAAGTCGGTGACGAGACCTTGCGTGTGCCTCTTAGATATAGGATTACCGTATCGATATCGAATTATACGCCGTCTTGAATCGATACCGGTGGAAGAAAAAAACTCGCCCAACTTCTCTCCGCTTCTTTGAGACGATGGGATGTGGATCGTACTCCTCCTTCTCGTTTACAACGCCGCTTTCAACGAATCGACTTCAACCGTGTTGCGCTCCTCGAATTTTCACGACCGATTGCGAGTCGTGTCTTTGGATCGAAATCAATCTTTCGAACAGGATCAAAAAGCCCACATTCGTGTTTAACATTCGCTTCGAAGCAAAGTCTCGAAGATGAAAAACTGAAACGAAACTTACGTTTCTCTTTTTTTTTTTTCAAGTACAGGACTGTTGAAGTGGTGAACGAGAATGATTCGTAGAACACGACAGGGTGAAGGTGAATTTTATATTGATTAAAATTTTAACCGGATAATTCAACGTTTCGTGAGTGATGGATAAATGATACGTATGTATGTAGAAATTTTTCTATACTTTTGGTGAAAAAGAAAAAAAGAAGTATTCTCTATGGTTCTTGCATGATCTGGTAATTAGTACAAGTAAAAAACATGGTTTAGATAATTCTGGTTATTCTCTAAGCAGGAATTACCTACTTACAAAAATATTACTCGAGTTCGCGAATATGCTTCTTGCAATCGTACTAACAAGAGTTCAATGAAAGTGCAAGAGAAAGGAGGTAAAAATAACGCGAAACAGTTGCAAAACGCGAAACTGGCAAGTTTCTTTTATGCGGTTTCGCGCTGATGCTTCGTTGCCATTTTTCTCGCCGGTTGTTCTCGTTGTTGCTCATCGATGCACGATCACCATGACCAACGTCCTCCTCTATTCACGAAGACAAAGTAACCGTGTAATCGAGCCTCTCCGAGGAAGCTTCTTCCGATCCGCTATCTTTTTTCTCCCCTTTTGTCCCTTGCTCGCTGGTTCCGTTTCTTTTCCCTCCGTATACACCGTTTCGCTCCACTTCCGACGATCAGTCGAGAAACGGATAAATCGGATTCGATGGAATTAAAATTTTATGCGTGTATTTTATACGTGTTATATATTTTATATTATATCACATGAAACATTACCATTTGCTGCGACTTTTTTAAAGAGAATTCTATAATTTTGAGAGACGATCAGTCGAAAAACGGATAAATCGGATTCGATGGAATTAAAATTCTATGTTACATGTGTTATATATTTTATATTATATTATATTATATTATATTTTATATTATATTTTATATTACATGAAACATTACCATCTGTTGTGACTTTTTTTTAAGAGAATTCTATAATTCTGAGAGACGATCAGTCGAAAAACGGATAAATCGGGTTCGATGGAATTAAAATTTTATGCTATACGTGTTATATATTTTATGTTATATTACGTGAAACATTACCATCTGCTGTGACTTTTTTTTGAAAGAGAATTCTATAATTTTGAGGGAAATTTCTTAAAGAAGAGAAGCATTGTACAATTTCTTAGAAGATTGTTCACGGACAATTTTAGGACAATTTTAAGTACAATTTTAGGTAAATTCAGTAAAAATTATTAGGCCGAGAAGAATCGTTGTATTCTGTGTAAAGGAATTAAGAACAACACTTTGTAACTCGAGAATCGGGTTTATTCAATGGCTACTCGGAATAGATCGCACTAACAGAACTAAAATGGAACAGTTCTAGTTTCGCAGCCGTAAGAATTTTTATATCTTCGTTTATCGCAGAGGGAGAGAAGAATCGTGGATGACTTTTATTAAATTAGATGAATTTTGCTCTTACAACTAATGAATAACGTTTCGAAAAAGGAAAGAAAGTATCTCGAAACGATGGAAATACAAGATGAATTTTTATGATTATTTGAAGGAGTCAACTCGTCAATTGGAGAATTGGGAAATCATTAAAATTCTGATGACAAGTTATCTTCGATTAAGGAATCACCAGTAGAATTATCGATCTTCAATATGTATCTGAGTAACAAAAGTAACATAATGAAAATGTAATTAAATATTTTGAATTTTATCCCGAATGAAGCAAAGCGTTGATATGTTTCTTTAGTAATTGCAAAAATTCATCTGCGACTAGCTCTAGTTGGCTCTTGGTAGTATAAGAGATTCCCGACAGTAAAAGTTGTAAATTAAAATGATGAACTAATTAGTATTCAGTTGCTGAGGTGACGAAAGAGAGAAGGATCGTGTAAGCGTAAGGGAAAATTGTACCACTCGAGGAATCGTGACTCCCGAGGCAGTTCGTCGCGTCAAAATAAACATCTGCGTGCTCGATCCTTTGAGGACCTCTTCAGAACTCTTTGGAAACCTCCGTGGAGAGGTCCTGTAGGGTCAGCTTGCGCAAATAGGATCGACAAACAGGCACGAGAACTATTTTCTATTTCCGGTCGGAGCACGCGTGGTAAGTCAAACAAATGATCGATGGATTGGCCGCTCCTCTTTTCAACTTTTTCTCCGTAATCCTGGAAAGCAGGATTCAATATTTATCTGATACGTTTCAAATTGTTTCTCAAACATCCGGTTTTCCTTGATCCCTCTATGCTTTTACACCTTGTTCGAACTGTTTCTGTGACATCCAGACGCGTAATCCCTTTGCATCTATAAACCGAGATATTTTTGAGTTTCTTTTTTTTCCTTTTTTTCTTGTGGAATAGTTTCTATTTCTATAATATCGCTGAAAGTCACACGACGTTACGGCGTCAATGAAAAAAATTTTATTTTGCATTTTAGAAAATTTTTACTAGCATCTGCGCACGTTAAATTACGAATAAAAATTCTTTCTTACATCACGCTGTAACGATCGATGACGCTGTAACATCGTGTGACTTTTAGTACTTGCCGAGTGATGCAATTGACTAGTAGTCACGTAATTTCAGCGCTTAGCGATCCCTGACGTTGATGATCGTAGCGTCATGTGATTTTCAATTGTGATAAATTTTTAACGAAACTAACCTCTGGCGAAACTTCTGCCAAAGATAAAATTTCTTCAACGATGATCTATTGATTGTAATTAAATGAAAATCTGTAATTCCAACCAGTGTCTAGTAAAAAATACCACTATTAGAATCAAAAATCATGAACATTCGTATTCCCATTCGGATTTAAAATGAATTGAAATTTCTTCGATGATAATTCATTGATCAAGATCAATTATCTACAATCGTATAATAATCCATTAAAAAAAAAAAAAAAAAAAAATTAAATCAAAGCGTGTAACTCAAATGAGTTTAATAATATTAATTACTGACAACCAGAAATAGTAGAAATAGTAGAAATTAATCTATCCATGGAATTCGAAATGAATTCAAATTTCTTCGATAATAATTCATCGATCAGAAGAGCGATATATTGTAACTCAAGTAAATCTAACTGGAGTTAGATGAAAACAGATCATCAAAGGAGGAAAAAGTATCCGAAGAAGAAGAAGGCGCTACCCTCCGCAGTGCCATTTAAACGGTTTAACGTGGGTGTGTAATTGAAAAGCGCGCGTAAACGGCTGATTAACGAGTTCCGGAAGGGGGGATCTATTCATCCGCGCGACACAAAAGTACGACGAAGACAATGCACTGCTCCCGGCACAAACACGGGCATCGCCTTGATTAAAATGAGAATTAGGGAAATAAAGCTGCCTGGTACTAATTGCGCCTAGCAGCTTATCGCCTGACCTTATGTCGACCCGACGAGTTGGCCCTCCAGATTGCCAGCTAACTTTATGAGCCCTGACATCCTCCGGCATCGTTGCCTCTGTACTTGATTTGTCCTGAGTTAAAAGAAAAAAAATCTGTCGACTCTGAATGAAATTAGCTATTGGTTTGCTACTATGTTGACGGAGTGACGAAGCGTTTATCTCGATAAAATGTTCTGATAAAAATTATCACGATAATTGTCCCCTAGTACGAACGGAAGGTTCCATTTGTTAGAAATTGTTACATGTTTACTGTGATATTTCGGAAAGTTAAAGAGAAAGGGGGAAGAAAAGTCGTTTTTCCCCACTTTGTCACATTTCACTACGCTCCCTCGCCACACATTGACACAGCATCATGGGAAATCGAAGCTCACCTTTGTAAACGAGACGAAAAAGTGTAACACGTTGTCCGATGACGACGATCTTTTTATGAACCCGCCCCCGTGCCGAAACGAATGGCAGACGATCATTAAATCCTCCTCGACTGCGGACGAGTCATCCGAGGCTTCCCTGAAAACCGAACAGATTCGAATGACTTTTAATCTAAATAACAAGGTTAAATCCATCCGAAACATCCTTCTCCTTTCTCCAAAATGTTACGGAGGAAAAAAGGAAAGAGAGAGAGAGAGAGAGAGAGAGAGAAAAGGAAAGTCTCTGTTAATCTGCTTGCAGAATCCAAACGACGGAAGATAAAAAGAAAGAGAAGAAAGGGATGAAACTCGTGTCGAGATGAAAGAACGAAAGGGAGACAGAGAAAGAAAGGGAAGACTTCCACGGGGGTGGGTTTTTAACGAGAGAGGGTGCATCACCTGGTAGGACCATCCATCACGCGAAGGAAGAAGGGCTCGACAAAAACGTGTATATATAGCGAGGGAGGGCAAAAGAAACGAAGGGACGACGATATCCACAATTTGTCCTCGTCACGTTTAACGCGGCCGCTCTCGGAGGCACGCAAAACGGCCGAAAGGGGTTGCAGGCCTTCCTGCACCCGGTTATAACCTTGTTACATCGACTATATATTATGTGCGGCTACCTACGTAACGGGGAGGCCACGCACAGCGTGTCCATTAACTCCTCGTCGCAGGATATTAACGTTTTGTACATTGTTCACCGTGAAACCGTTCCACGGGGGAGGGGGTGGAAGATGGGGCTCGTAAAGCGCAGCCGGTGTCCACACTATCCATCCACGTACATTCCTTCGTTTCAAGAAGTCTCACGTACGAAGAAGATGTTCAAGCGAGTTCGAAATTTTGGATGTTTAGTTTTTGTTTTGCTTTTGTTTGTAAGAGTTGGCAGGTTACTTATTTAGGTACGCACGTTCTTCTGCGTTTCTACAATATCTTGTTTTGTTCGAGCGAAGCTGTTTCACAAATGTAATTATTGGAAAGATTTGAAACGTTCAGAGGTGGTGAAGTTTTAATTATCTTACGAGTTGGTGGCGGGTTTTTTTTGCTTAAAGTACTAAAGTTACTTTGAGAAGAATTGCTCCGCGAATGAAAATAAATTGGAGCGAAATTATACGAATTTTTAACATTCACAAAAAAAAGGAAAATCGTACAGCGACGACTTCTCTTTACAATGACTAAGGAGTCATTGTAAAGAGAGAGTTTCAGCCTTCAAGTGCGTTTGAATTTTGACAATCTTCGAGGGGTGTGTCTTCGCTATTATTAGTTAAAATCACTTTTTAAGAAACGAAAACAAAAAAAAATCACAACTATTAAAGTAGAAGCTTCGCGCTTTAAAACGAGAGACCAAGTGAATCGTTACACGCTCTTCTCTCTACATCGATCGAAATGATCGACAATTTTTCATCGCCATTCTTACAGTCGTGTCCCTCGCTCCAAGATATGGTTAAAATTAAATTAAATTAACCGGCACTGAAGTTGTCCAACAATGATTCTCAGACTGTGAAGAGAAATCGTGCTCGCCATCGAATCTGTCTAACCAACCCCCGAGTTTAGTCTACTCTGGCACGTTCCACGTGAATGGACCTTCGGCCTAGAACTTCCTGCGATGGTCCTGCCGACACGTTTTTAGACACGAGTAATTTTAGACGTTGCTCGCCGCGTCTAAAATCGAATCGGCGTAGAAAGGATTTCTCGGTAGAAGGAGCCGATGTCGCAGAAAACGGTCGTCGTTTCCCACAAGCGGAAGGAGCGTCGTTAATCGGTTCCTCCCCCGCCGCTCCCGAGCACCAGCAGACATCAGAGGCGTCTGGCAGGAGAAACAAACAGTACGGAGCGTACGGTGCCTTTTATTATCGGCGTAAGCGCGGCTTTTATTACGACGAAAAACTGTTTGGACCCGTCGTCGGGCTTAACCTTCCGGAGAGGGAGGCTGCTACGGGCTCGTAAAGCCAAAGCTTTGACGAGTGCCGACGGCGCGTCCACATTCTCGCGACTTTTCTTCGACGTTTTCTGACGTCCGGTGTGTGTGACTTTAATGAGTATTTACGTGGCCTTTGTATCTTCGTTTTTTTTTCTTTTTTTTTTTGTAATTGTCAAGCCTCTAGAGAAGGATGAAATATCGAGGTTTACGCGGCTGAAAATGTCGACTTCGTTTCGCTTTGACCGGTTCGTGCGTCGGATTGATATTGAAAATAGTCGTAGTTCGTGTTGTTGAAAAGTTTGGGATTCGATATATGCGTCTCTGTAAGATGTAAGATGTAGTTTCCAACGATTTATTGAAATAAATTGGCTAAATCAGAAACGAAAACCACCGACACGGGCGTCGAGTGGTTAACTCTGGTCCATTCCTCGTTTTTTCAACTTAATTTGCGCCCTTAGGTGTTAAATTGACATAGTAGTGCAAAATTCGTATTCGTGAAATCCTTTGATTCGAAAAAGGTGACAAGCTCGACATAGATAATTGCGGTATGATGATCATGCGGCAATGTACTCTGAGAACGAATGCTGTTTGTAATTCTTACGGCATGTTTCGTTGTCAAAAATGCTAGATGTTGAAAAAATAAATACTTACAAAGTCTCAACTGGGCTACAAAATAACGTAACATTTGATGAGAAGCGTGTCAAATTAACACAAGCATGGAATGCGAGTAAATTATGCAATTAAAGAAACGTTAAGAAACGTTGCTATGGACAGGTGCGTTAATTGGTTGCAAGAAATTTCTCTCAAAATGACGTGTCAACGTTTGACAAAGAACAACGTGTGTCGAATTTACACAAAGATCAAACGAGCGTAAGTTATGGGATTGAAGAAATATCGAGGACACTTATCACGGGCACGTGCGTTAATTGGTTAAATATCTCTCAAAGTTCTATTTCCTAACATTGCGTTGCACAATGCAACAGACTAATTCGCACCGTTAAAACGATTCCATGGTGCGCAACGTGCAATTTTCCTCTTTGAATCGTCGTGCCAGTGGAAAAGAAAGGTCCAGTCCGGCAAAGGTCCAGTTCGCAAAATTAGGGAGATATAGCGAAAATTACCGGTGCGTGCGATACGAATGGGCGGTCAGTTTCCTACGTGAATGGTCGAGTTTCCTCCGTGAATAATCGAAGAGGAGACTGACCATCGTCCTTTCTCGTTTCTCCTTCTCTCTCTCGTTGCTATTTCGCCCGGTTGGAAACGTTTTCGCAACTTCACGTTCCACGGAGAACGTGTATGTGTGTGTGTGTGTGTGTGTGTGCGTGCGTGCGTGCGTGCGTGCACAGGCGCAGCTGCGTTGCTTAATTGACAGAAAGGGCACGCCACGGGAAGCACCTTGTAAATTTACCCCCACCCGTGTAATTCGATCAAGAACCCCGTTGACTCGCGACACTGTTGACATTTGGTTATTTTGACGTCACGCTGGCATCCATCGATTCGAGTGAACTTCCACGGAGCAATGGCACTCGCAACCCTTCCACTTCTACCGGGGCCCTCCTTCTCAGGGACCACCCGTGGATCATGCTGCTGCCGATCGAAATTACGACAGGATGCTCAGGAATTGAACGGACGCCAGATTGAAACAATGTTCCGCGACGAATCGGAAATATTTAATTTTCCGCCAGGTTTATCCCTTTGGAGAAAATTTACAATGGAGTTGACACGGCGAGCGTCAACATTTTCTAAATACTACGTTCTACTTTTTTCTTATTAGCCAAGTTATATTTTGTATTTGTTCTTTGCTTATTGTTACGCTGTAATTCTTTTTTTCCTAAAGACGCGACGCATTTTCTTTTTGTCACTTTGAATTTCCTTTTGTCCCTGTAATTTTTATGCCCAATCAGATGTAATTTCATTTTTAATCCTTATAAAATAGTAATTACGTGTTAAAGGATTAAAAAAAAATCACACACACACACACTGAAGAAAAGAAATTACACTCTCAATTCTTAATACGGTGACGGATTTATATATATAAATTTTAATTCTTACCAAAGGCCTACTGAATTTTAAGAAACTGTGTTTTTACTTTGTTATTCAACTTTCTTACTCTCGCTCTCTTATTTTATTACTCTATAAACATTTGTAAATTCGTGTGAAACACACTGTTCCTCTACTTTTGCGTATATAAGGAACTACATACCTACAGATAACGTAATATTGCAGAGATGGACCTTGAAGAATTAAGAATCGAAAACCCTGTCGTTATAAACTAACATTTCATCTATCTATTTATTTAAGTAACGTGAACGTCTTAAAAAAAAATGTAGAAGAATTTTAGATACATCTTCAGGATCCCTGAAGACCTGAAGAAATCTGAACGAAGAAAAACGCGATGCAAGAGAGTAAGTAAGATCGGTAAGAGAGACAGAGTTGCGGCAACTCGCGTGCAACGAGCAGCTCGTAAAATCGCGAACCGCGTCGGCCGGTTTTTCGAGTCTAATGGAATATGATGTCAAGCTAGCCGCGGCGCTCGCGTTGTAAATCTCGATGAATTATCGCCGTTTAAACGACTGTGAAATTAGCGGTTTAGCGAGCCGCGTCTCGGGTTCCTCTACGCGTAGAAACGCACCTCGTAACTGTCTTCTAGGTGCTAAATTTCGCACGAGCCCGTCCCGAGGGCTAAAATCCCTGGACAGCGAGTGGTTTCTGCGCGAATTCGAACTCGAGCGCGCACTCCCTCCGTTTGAACTATGAACGAGTAGCGCGATTTATTCACTCTTTGTAGCGGGGAAAAATGTGAATTCAATCCTGATATCGAAGGTTCGTTGCCCTTCTCAAAAAAAAAAAAAAAAAATTATAATAATAATAATAACAACGTTACTACCGAATCATGGTTTCTCGCGGAGTTTCATATCATCCGCGAGCGAAATTTTGTCTCACTCGCCGAAGAAGTGTTACGATGAATTGAAATAAATAATTCAATGAAATCGTCGGTTCTTCAACGACAGACGTGACTTCTGCACGGAAATTCCAGTGAAGGAAGAAATCAGGCAAAAGATTCTTGCAAAGATCCACTCGAGTTCTATTATAACATCTGAAGAAACGTTCGAAAGTTTCCAACTTTACGATTAACTACGAAGAAAGAGATAAAAAGAAAAGAAAATTCTAGAGAGAGATAGAAATAAAAAATTGTTCTCGACGGGAGAAAGGAAACGAAAGAAAGAAATTGCGGAACAGAGGAAACGATGATCCAGTTATTTGCAGCGAATCGAGCGTCTTCCCCTCGAGCGTTTGCGTGAAATCGACGTTCTATCCGTGTCCGAACGATACAAAAGTCGCGTTCTCCTCTTTGAAACGCGCAACGGAAGCGGAACCGACATTTGCATCGACGTGGAATCGTGCCACTGGGCCTTTTCCACGATCGAACGATCCACGATCACAGAACTTGGAGTGGGGAGTTGAATGGGGGCGAAAGAACAGGTACGAGACCGCCTTATTTTGCTTTCCAAAAATGCGCAAACCATCGGCTGATCCGTCAGCGGTATCGTTAAAAGAACCGACAGTTGGACAATAAGTCCTTTCGTATCCTCTTACGCATGCGAATTACACGGATCAGAGAACGTCAATGTCCATCGATCATATTCGTGCCGGACACGTTGACGTGTCTCTCTGAAAAATTGGTCATTTTCATGGTTCTCGTCGATGGCCGGAATGTCTTCACCTGGTTTTCTTTTTTCTTTTTTTTTTTTTTTTTTTCTTATGACTCT
Source organism: Tetragonula carbonaria (assembly GCA_032399595.1). Lineage (NCBI taxonomy): Eukaryota > Metazoa > Arthropoda > Insecta > Hymenoptera > Apidae > Tetragonula > Tetragonula carbonaria. The sequence continues at coordinate 1,984,303 of JAUCRC010000020.1, forward strand.
GAAGATCTTCTTCAGCGACACGAATGGCGTAACTTGGCCAAACGAAGAGAGACAGAGGATCTGCAGAAAAATTTGATTTGTCTGATATTTCGGTGGTGATGATCGATGATTGGAACGATGTTCTTCTTGGATTGCTGAATTCAGAACTCTTCGGTGATTTTTTTCCAAGTGGGAGAATTAACTTGATTTTACCGGTGACAAACATTTTATTTGCAATTCTTTTGCAAGTTAATTTCTCATCGTACTTCAAAGATTCGTTTAACAATTTCAATAGACCACCGATGGATTTCCTAATAATTTCAAGTGGATGAGATGAATTATTGCTCTTATACTCTTATTTCAATTCTACGAGATCTAGCTCGGGGTAGAAGTAAAATTTTCAATCCAAGTCCGCACCGATCCGAAACATTCAGCGAAACGTGAAACCTCTAAAATCCTCGCCTCTGTATAAATCTCAGCGTGTGTAACAGCGAAGCTTGACTTTCGCGTTGTATAATAATTCATCGGAATCCCGTTTCGGCGATACCTGTTCGCTCCGAGTTGTAGCTGAAGAGAATCACGGTTTTCGAATGAGAACGATGATCGTTATATATTTACCATTGATCGTCTGGTCGGGGAGGCGAGTCTCGAAGAAGAAGAGCAACGTCTCGAGCAAAGGCGATCAATGAAAGGGAACGAGCTGCGAGCAATGGCGTGACGGGAAGTCGTTTCGTCAATGGCTACCGTGTATAGCCAGCTCTGACAATAAACGACAGCGAAGAGATCCAACGAAGAAGAAGGGAGAAAACCCCCTTCGATCTGCCTGTTCGAACATTCTCGAGGTGTAAATGGCACGAAATTGTATTAAAGGGACTACCTCTACCTGCTGGACACTTTTCAACGGCGAACCATTCGCTGCGTTTTCTTTTTTCTTCTTTTTCTTCTTTCTTCTTCTTCTTCTTCTTCCCCCTCCCTCCCCTCTTCCGCCGCTTCTGTTAAGATTGAAACGTAACGTTGACGCATCGAGGTCCATTCACGAGGGAAGGACACGAGAAGCTGGGGCACGTTAGCGCCTTTCCAGGAACTTCTTTTCCATTCCTTTCTCCCCGTCTTCTCTCTTTTCTGTTCATTCGTTCTTCGCGATCGCCTTCTTCTTTTTTTTTTTTATGGCTCGAACGCTTCTTCAAAATGGAAACGAATTCGTTGATTTCTTCGGCTTGGAACTTTGGAGATCGCGTGAGCAAAGGCCGGGAAAGAACGAAGGACGAGAAATGCCTGCAACCGAGCAAAATCGATATCGAAATTCACGATTCGTTTGCAACGAAATTGACGTTAAATTGACGATTATTGTGCGAATTGCAACGGGAAGCTTGCTTACAGATTGTTCAAACGTACCAAAAATATTCGATACGAGTGCTCGAATATTCCAAGTTAACGGAGCCATCGAAATGAATCGCTCAAATTTATCGTATACGGCAGAGAATAAAGTCTCTTCGCAATGAGAAAGATCTTCATAATAGGAAAAAAAAAAAAAAAAGAAAAGAACGTTAGAGAAGAAATCATTAGAAATTATTCGTTCGGGGGTGTTTCTCGACGATATCTCGAACAGCTAGAAATTATCAAAAGCTTCGAACGAAATGTTAGAAGCGTTCGATACAAATCTACATCTCTTCTTCGAAACTCCTGTGTGTATAAAATATAGAATTTCCGTGGCGAAGCCCTCGAAAGCCCGAGGATATTACGAATCAATTCCCGGCTATAAATATAAAAAAAAAAAAGAAAAGAAAAAAGAAAAATACATCCGACGCCGTAGATCAAGAGGATCCTGTCGGTAAACAGGATAGCGTTACAGATTCCTTGAAAGAGATCTTACCTCCGAATTGAATGGCGGCCAAGGCAGGGAGAGGGAGAGACAGAATGGCCTGAATCGGAGCTGGGTACGGAATCAGAGGATTAGCCAAGCTGAATACCTTCTCTCCTGGTGGTTTCCTTTTCTCGTCCTTTTCTATCCTCCTGGCTGGTACATACACCTTTCCGTCTTCGAAATTCGTCGGATCAAAGGTGAACGTCCCCCAGAAGAAGAAGAAGAAGAAGAAGAAGAAGCTAATCCGTACGGTACATGCGTACGTGCATTTCGCGTGTGTAGCTCGATCCAGACGGGAAATCCTGACGGTATTATGAGATCTAGATCGCGTGGGAGGGCACTGTTTACACCTAACGTAACGCAACGCCGATTCAGGAAATTCTATAAGTCGTGAAATCGAGTCTATTAGCTGCTACGCGATCGCCATTCGGAGCGATATTGGTTTGGATTTACCTTGCCAATTATATTTCTTGTAGTTGGCTGCCGATGATTCTCTGTCGAACGCGATCGTTGATCTAAATTCAACTAACATTCGTCAGAATTCGTATAAAATCGTGATTCGGGATATGCAAAGAGGATTGTGTGAAAGTTATTAAATTAATTAACGATCGATACCTTCCAACATTGTACTTCGATTCGATCTTCGTTAAGAAAATTTTTGAGAATTAAATAACAAGTTCAGAGAGAATGATCTTGTGAATCAGAGTCAGCTAATTGATAAAATCAACATCTTTTGCTTGGACTCAAAGTTCTTTATCAAAAAAAAATATTCTAACGGCAATAAATTGTAACTTTTTTATTAAATCTTTAGGTACTACACGAAGTACATAGAGATCTGGAAATTTCAGCGCAGATTATATCATCTAACATCGTCATCTAAAATGTCACTGTCGTTTTCAAAAGAAATGCGAAAAAATATTGTCAACGAAATTCATCGAGCACTGTTCTCGACAAAATTGTCTCTTTTCTCAAAAGGATCTCGCATATTTCCTCGAAATTTCAAACTATTTGAAGAGAGCAAGGCTCTCTCTCTCTCTCGATTGAGTAAGCGAAACGAAGCGTCGAGTTTCGAAACGTCCCGACGATATTTGACGTTTCACACCCTTCGGCAGGGGTTAAGGAAAGAGCAAAGAGGCGCGAGACCGTTCACGAACATTAATAAAAATTTCACTGCTCGATGCCCACGGACCATGGATCCTCGCGAGCGTGTGCTGCACGCGGTCCAAGTGAAGCGGAGCCGCCGGGTACGTTGCGCAGGTAACTCTTTCGATCTGGAAAGGGGGCACCCCTGATCTTTCTGGGCCGTCGCCCAGCGGGATGCTACGTCGGACCCCCCTTTATTTTGATTTATTCGACGTTAACTCGCTTTGACGCCCGTTGGTGGCCCGTGCCTCTGAATAACAGCGCCGACTCAGAATACCTTTGAAACATCGATAAAGAACAATTCCCTTCTTCTCGTCGAGTGTTCGCTATTGTATCGTTCACGTTACGCCGAGACGCCAACGAGGAAAATAATTCCCCGGAAATGCGTTTCCACGGCTTTCTGCATAAATATCGAACGGCCACATTTTTGTGAAAATGACGAACTACGATAGTAAAATATCATTAGCAAGCGCTGTTCTTTTTTTTTTCTTTTTTTTTTTGTTATTACAGTTTATCTATTTTCGTGCATTTCATGTATTTTTGGCACCTTCAGATTTCTTGCAGGTGATCGTAAACGTTAGGTAAATGTTGTATAAAATACACACCCATATATTTTGGAGAGCTTGAATCCCAATGAACACAATCGAAGATATATTCGTCTATAATATTAATAATAATAATCTCTTTCAAACGCACGATATTGTAATTAACCCTCAGTTGGTGAATCCTTTGCCATGAGCGAAATGTGCTTTCCAATATTCAATTTCACTCTTACGATGCGGTGCTGCCTTATAATATCCAACTTCACCGTATAAAACGTAGCGCAAAAAAAGGAAAAAAAAAGGAAAAGGAAGAAAAGAAAAAAACGATAGCAGAGTTCGATAATTCGTATCGGAGGCATGACGTAGTCTGACAAAAGAGCGAATCGCATTTTCACCGATAATGATGGAAATGCACGGGCTACCCCATCATGGGAGCAGAAGGGGTAACACATGTCGATCGGACAGTTAAGATACGAGGAACGATGGGGCTGGATTCGGCCGATTTTTACCCCAAAAGTTAGGTTTCGTGTCGCACGGGTTATAAATCAAGGGGCGTGAAATCAATTACCACTTATCGATGCCCGTGACTCGGTGAAAGCCTGAACCTGTCGCTCGTGTCCAGCTTTTGGTAAAAAGAAAAAGAAAGAAAAAAAGAGAGAAAAAGACGGAGAAAATTAAGTCGTATGCAGCTTACGAAATACTTTCACCCCTAACGTGTAACGATATTGAACGAAATATCATTAGAATAAACTGCATTTTTGATGAGCCGACCGAGTCAGATTGGTGGAAATTTATTTCAACAAAAAACAGTTTTGTTAAAGTAAAATTTGTATAATGTTTAATCATCCGTGAGCGAGCAAGTTGTCGTTCACATCTGTGTTCAAATTTTCTACTTTTCTGTGCTTGCAAAAAAAAATGTCAAAAAAATTTTCGATTGCTTGGCAAAGCCTTTACTATATTACGCAATTTTAAGATAATTCCCCGAATGTTTGAAACATTCTTCGGGAAAAGTGAAATTCTTCAGATTGTAAACGGAGGATTAAACTTCTGATAAAGTTAAAACCATAGAGACGAGAAATAGAAATATATCTTTGAACGATCGAAGAAAGAACGAACAAACGTGGACGCAATATAACTAACAAGAATGGAGTCAACGTGGCCGAAAGAAATCGACGATAGTCGAAGACGAATCACTCGGAGTGATCTCGTCGCCTTCAAAGAGAACCGACAAACAGCCGATACTTCAGTGAAATGATCGTCTCTCTGAGACGTCGAGAACCATGGAAGAATCGAGTCGATCTAATCTTCCCGTCGGCAGCGCAACGGATACTTTCTTCTTTCTTTCTTCCGAGCTTGAACGTCCAATCTTTCTGGTCCAGAGTAAAAAGAAAGGAAAAGAGGAAGGAAGCGATGCGTAGCGTCTTGGAATAATGGACGATCGATCTTCACTGATTTCTTGCGCCGTAGAACACGAGTCTTCTCGCTGTTCCTTGTCGAACTATTCGCACAAAGGAGGGGGGGCCAATTGTACTATCGAGATACCCCAGCTCTCGAAAATACGTGCATTCCTCTAGAACGTTGTCATACGAAGTATTGAAAACTCCGTTTTTATCGTTTAATAACAAGCTTAATATCGTTATTATAATTTCATCGATTGAACGTTATGCGAAGTTACATGACATTCAATAATCTCAGTCTCCTCTAGAATTAGTTTAATAATTTGATAAAATAAACATTTTCATTTCGTTCGCTGTTTTCTATTTCGTACAACGAAGAATTGGAGAATGGCCAATTTTCCAGTATGTTGTTCGAGTATGTGCAATTTTGTCTAATAGTTTGTGTCATTTGAAAATTTCACAAAAACAGAGTACGCGAAATTAACGACGTGCGATGTTGAAACGGCCAACAGAGAGGATCTATGGGGGATTTCGATATAAATATATTTATACCAAATAAATTACACGTTGCCACTTTCTCTATATAGTCCATTATTACACGCTTGGCTGGCTGAGGTTGTTTGCCTTTCCCATGTACGGAATTAATCCGCGATTTCGACCGACTTGTCGCACGTATCGCGCCTTCGCATTATCCCGAAACGGGTAAATATCCCGTCAGTCTGCTCTGGAATCGGCTTAAACGCCGGTCTCGCTGCCGTATTTGACGTGTGAAAGGGGTGAGAATTCACGATTCTTCTGACAGTATTTTCTACGAATACCTTTGACCGACTACGAACACTTTTCGATCATTATTCTTACGTTTGGCTTGCATAAAATGCTAAAACGAATAAAATTCTAGAACCCATATACATACATACATATATATATATATATATATATGTGTGTGTGTGTCTATTTTACAAATACCATATTTCGCTGTAACTAGCAAAACTAAAAATTTGAAATTTCTCTTCCTCTGCTGAAAAATCATCCCAAAAGCGAAAAATATTCCCTCAGACTTTTCATTTCATTGTGAATATTTATGAAACCGCACAAGATACGGGAAGAAAGTCAAATTAAATTATGTTCTGTATTGTAGCAGCGAAGAGTTTTTCAAAATTTTGATTTAATCAATTCAATTTCAATCTTCTTTAATTTAACTTCTTTAATTTTTATCTTAATTGGACTTCCTGTGAGTGTCACGTGCATGCATTTACACGTGTATTTACAAACGTATCTACGTAACGAAGAAGCGTATTCCATTTAAAAAATTTGCATCATAGAAAAGCAAAAGCGTATTTGAAAAAACGTCGAAAATGACGTACGTTGAGATACTGCCACTTATAGAAAGCTACTTATAGTCTTTATAATAATCTCGATAACGTGAAACATCCACACGTTTTCATCCCTAGGACTATCTCAAACTGCGCTCGTGCGTAAATTTGGAATTTTTCTGAACTTCCTCATTTACCGAGCTTCCCTTGCAACCTGTTAAAACAGTTAGAACCAACTTCCCGAAGCTTTTATTTCTAGCAGCAGACTCAACGAAACTTTCTTCTAATAATTTTCACGAAGCACGAAGAGAAGTTCGATTCGAGTTTAAGCGACTTTCGCCAGAGAGAAAATGGAGGGGGCTGGCTGCTGTTTAAAGGATTTCTCGACCCTCGTTACCGAAACGTTCGCAGACATAAAGAGGATGAGTAGGCGTCCCTGCCGGTTTTTGCGACCGGTGGGTCGAGCCGAAATTCGTCGAGAACCGCTTTATCGGAAGAAAATTCAATTATAATGAACGTGGACGCAGGCGCCGCGACGTCCAACGTCGGCCATTGCTACGTCACCATGGATACCAGGGAGGAGACGAAGAGGAGACACGGTAAACTGGTGTATCGATCGTCGCAACCCTTGTTGCTCTTCTCGCGAAATTACTTCCACGTTTCACCCCTGCGAGTCCTTCTTTTTTTCTTTCTTTTTTTTTTTTTCCTCTGTTGCCGATTAATCCTGCGCCCCCATCGAAACGTCGTTAATTGCGACAGTCACACCTTCGTTCCTCTTTGTCTCGTTACCTTCATCTTGATTCCAGTCCAGTCACCATAGACCCTGTTTTTCACTTGTTTCATCTTTCCCTCTTTCGTTCCGATGCCTTCGACTGAATTTGCACACACAAAGTCAGACGCTCGTAGAGTTTCGATGGAATTTTGACGAAGGAGCGTGAATGGAAAGGATATTCTAAAGTTCTGAATAAAGTTTTTAAAGATTTCTGTCTCTGGCAGGAGCGAAAGTCTTCCGCCGATTTTATTTTCCAGTTATTTATTACTTCATTCCGATTATGTATATCTTATAATGTATAATATTACGAACTAAAGCTTAATAAATGTAACGTGTCGTTAGTCGCTAGTTGAGAATGCTAGTTATAATATTATTTCTAAAAACTAAAAATTTCATTTGTTATCATCAACACGTTACATTTAATTATTATTCTTAGCTACTCGAAGATATTTCATACTTGCTACTGTGTGTAATTTTGAAAGATTTTCGAACGACGTTCGTAAAAATTGTCCGTTGAAATGTTCTCCATTTCCAACGAACAAAATCACAGTGTTCTCGTTCACGTGCGAGACGAGCACTTTCGCTGGCAGATCAAAAACGAAGGAACACTCTTCCGTCGACGCCATTCTACCGGGATAACGTACAGAGGTGGGCACATATAGGTATACAACTCAATTCAACTCGAGTCATTTTACACGGCTCGAAATAAATCCCTGTTCCACGGGGCATTCAATCGAAAACGACACCGAGAAAACGAGAGAACAGAGAGGGTTGGCGAGACGATACGAGAGAAAGAGAGAGAGAAGAGACGTTGCATCGGTATAATCCGGCTCCGTGTTTGCACATGTTTTACATCGACGCCCCGTCTGTTTGTAGACAGTAAATTATGTCGCACAATAAGGGTACCCCTTTCGGTATTCCAGCTCGCAGGATTATAAAACGGGGAAAAAGGGAAAAGTCTCGTCGTTGCTCTTTTTTTTCCTTTTCATCGATGAGAATCTACTTCTCGCATTTCTCTCGTTCGTTTCTTCCTGCTGTTGTCGAGCGATGTGAACATTTTGCTTTCCTGCTTTTTGTTTCAAGATTCGATTAGCATTTTCTTTCATTTTATTCTTATATTTATTTGCTTGTTTCATTTAGAAGAAGGAGAAGGGAATTCGAGAGAAAAATTCGAGGTCACTTGTAAGTTGGATAAGTAAGTTTCTTACAAATTTCCAAATACTTGTAGTATAACAAATATTATAGTATTGTAGTATGTTACAATGCAGCAAATTGTTCTAATGCTTGAAAACATACAAAGTTTCTCTACTTTATAATTTTATCAATTTTAGTCAAAACTGAACATCTCGTCGCTCGTTTCATCCCCCTTCTGAAAACTTGCGTATAACAAATACTATAGTACATTATAATACAGTAAACATACTTGAAAACATACAAATTTCTACACTGAAATTTTATCAATTTTACTCAAACAGAAAATCTCGTCGCTCGTTTCATCATTTCCCTCTTCATTTCGTAAATAAAAGTAAAATTTGAAACAAAAACGTTTCGCTCGATGTTATTTTTATTGCCTGTTTGTTCCCAATAATTCGATAATTCTAAAAAATGAAAATGGCAGAAAATTACAGATCACAAGCGAAAAACTGCTGTGTTGTTTCTCCGTTTCTGGAGACGTGTCGTTCGGAAATTACTCGAATATTCTCCCTATGCAAGGGAAATTGGAGGCGATATTCCGCAATACACGGGACGTGGTAACGTTTCCCGTTCTCGCAGCCAGGTAAGAATAAAAAGGGCGAAACATCACGATCGTGTGGTCGGAATTCTGTGGTTGGTCTTGCGATATTCGCGGCGGGGCAGAGACCGCAAAGACAATCGAGATGACTCTCGAACGTTCATCTGGACTTTTACCGCGTCCGGACGTGCACCGTTAACTTCGCGAAATTGCGCCGCTGTCTCGTCGAGAAAAGGTGTTTTAAATTGAATTTTAAATTCGCGCCACACTTCGATCAAACGAGCAAATTGAAAAAAAATAAAATGAACGAATGAGCAAAGATTGTCCTGCAGTGTACAGAGAAGATAATGAAAATTGAATCGATCGATGTCTTAAATTGCAATATTACACCGAATTAACGAAATGTCAATGTTAACTTACGTGAATTTAACACGTTGCACTCAAAGAGAAAGCGTGTAAACCACACGAGATTTGAAAGTTTTTGGCTTTGAACGAAGCACGAAACAGGCCACTCCTCCACGCGATTATATTTTTTAACTTTTAAGTTAAACGATCTTCAATTTATTAGAACCATTTGATCACGTGATCTTCAGTTAAAAAAATGAAATAAAGAAGAGTAGAAATCACTCCATATATGATAGAAATTATAACACGATGCGAGAAATTATAGCACTGCATCTATATAAACTCCATTTATTTGGACCAAATTTCACTGAACGAAACCCTTGCTGATTGAATCCTCTCGTTTGAATCCGAACTCTAATTAACACGAACGAGAAATCACAAAGAGCAAAAAGTCAACGGACTTCCTTCCGAAAAATCATGGTATTCCATGGAAATCAATGTTAATAAAATAATTCAACATGTTGCGCTCTCCGGAGGACAAAGAGTGAGTTTACAGGGGAGACCTTCTCTTTTTCTTTTTTCATTCATTCGTTGAACGAAGCTGTTCGACGAGGACGAAACGACGAGGCAAGAAGCAAGGAGCCAGGATAATAGAGTCGTCGCCGGCTTGAACGGTACGTGACGTGTAATTAAACGCAGTCGCACCGATTCGTAGAGTCGCGTGGATCGGTCTGCTAGATCCCCCGTGATGCTGGCAATTACCCAGGGCTTAGCACGGAGGGCTAAGGTCTAAGGCGACAACGTTCAAAGGTCGGCCGGTTCACAGAGGAGAACGCACCATCCCCTGTCCACCCCCTGGTGCACTGAACGCTCGTCGATTCACCCGGGGCCACGTGTCCCGCTGCTGCTCCGAGAAAATATTCATATCCTGCCTCTCTGGCCTCCGCTCCGGGACGGTTCGTCAGCTTGTGTAATACGTAGATGTCGATGAACATTGTATATGTCGATGGAATGCTTGGATTCCCCAACTTTCTAGCAGAATTAAAACAGTGCCAAAGAAATTTTAAACACTACAAAGTAGAAGATATTACAGTATTACAATTAAGGGACGAGTTTGTCTAATTCTCCATAATTACGGGACAAACTACGTTCGAGTACTCGTCAAGGTTTCAGGACTTTTTTGCACAATAAGATTAAAGAAATTTTAGGTGCCGTAACACAGAGGATTGTTTTTTTTCTATTATTATTAAACTATCAAGTGCTCGCTGAAATTATCACTAAAGGATTGAAAGTTTATTACCGAATGAAGAGTACTTCAATCATCAACTCTAAACATTATTTCTTGATATATTTATTGGGCATATATTGTAACATGATTCACTCTCTTTGACTCTTGAATAAGTAAACTAATTATCACAGATCTGTCTGTACGACACTATAGTACAACGCTATAGTTCAACACTCGATGAACCAGAACAGAGACAAGCTCTTTCTCAAATTAAATTTTCTTTTTATAAACCCCCACCGTGACAAACCCCCAACTTCCAAAAGAACCGCGTTATTTATATCTGGCTGTTACAAACATTATTAGTTATAATTGATTGATCGTAAATGACGATTTATATATCTTTATAGAGTGCAGCTGAAAAAACGAAGTTGAAAAATGTGAAAGTTTCGTCTTCGTGATAGGTGAATCTGTGTGTGCACCTTGTGGTGACAGCACTTCTCTAGGATGGCTCATTGACCGCGAGGTTTCGCACCGTCATGCTTAGTATCAGCTAGCATAAGTCAGTGGACTATGACGATTCGTTCGCCGCGTTCGTAGTGTGCATGCAACATTAGCCAGCGAAATGCGTGAAAATGACACGACGCCTGTTCGACCGACTTGGTCGAATAAAATTCTTAAATCCAAGTATTTCTCTTCAGATACCAATGCATCGACACGTCGTTGATACGGGCGATTGCGATTTACGGGGCTTTGCAAGAGATACCCTATATAATTCCCGCATTATAATCAACAATCTGATTTCTACCCCTGGCGGCAGAAGCAAGCAGATGGACCAGAGCCACGACAAACCCCCCGTAAACGTCCAATCTCGCGACTATCCTCGTCGAACCTTTCGATCGTGGCAATACGAACGTCAGTCAAAGTCAAGAGTCGAAAAGGCAGACTGACGTTTCCAAGACCCTGACGTGCAGACAGACAGACAGACAGACAGACCCGGTCGACGAGCGTACGAATTCAGGCTCAGGTAGCCGCGTACCGTATCGCGTTACGAGGGTTATGAACCGATCGAGAAGTCCGCAATGGGCTACCGGGCGTAGGTGTATCGGTACAGAATGCTTCAAAACTGACGAGTCTAAATTTTTTAACATAGAATATGTTTTACCGGGGGTGTTCGGGCAAGAAATGTAACGAAATGTGCAACGAAAATGTGCCTCACGCTCTCGATCAGGAACTTGGGGAAGACGGTTGTCACGTGATTAAGGAGAGAGATAAGTTTACGAGCGATGTCATCGGTTGTAGATGCTATGTAAAGGAGCGAGGTGTTAAGGTTGTCGACACACAGATGATGATGGGCAAGCGGGATTGTGAGGAAAATAAAAGTGTTAATAAAATTATAGTTATCACCAACCAATTCCGTCCATAAAAAATTAACAGGAATAAAAATGAAGCAAACATACATGAAAGGGTGTCAAGTTTCATTTCCTTACAGAAATGAAGTCAGACATATTCTATGTGACAGGCTTTAAGGGCGTTAAAGCTGCTCATTTTTTTTTTTTTTTTACGATTATTTTGTACTTTGTTGGATCGAGATACGTAGAGTTGAATGTAGATCACGCACGTGGAATCACTCCTTGAAATTACGTTCGTTGTTTCTTTCGACTTTCTTGTCGAGTCTTTCGCTCCGAATTCTAGAATTTCATGCAGCATTGAATTAAACGTGAATATCAGCGCACTCGTCGAGTTGTTCTTTTTATTTTCAATCAAATTTGGATATCGAGGACGTAAGCTTCAGCAAGAATTCATATTCATTTCTCGCGTTTCCTGTTGCGAAACTGTTCTGCTCCAAATTTAGTATTCGTGCGTACTAGATATTTTAGTACCAACAGTATCAATTTCGTCTGAAATCAATGAGAATCGAATGTTAACACTAGAACTATCACACCAGTCAAAATGACTGGTTTTACTTTAATTTTATTTTAAAATTTCTATTTCATGCTACAATTTTTTCTCCGCAACGATGCAATGACTTTTACAGTGTACAACTAAAGAAATAATACAATGAATTTTATTTTATTTTTATTTATTAGAAATCAAGATAATTTTGGTAGAAATAACTTCGCCTTAACTGTTGGTAGTTCTAATGTGTTAATATCAACTTTTAATTGCTACCACGAGGGACTCGAGCGCGATGCCTTACATACCCAAACCTACTCTAACGTAAAATTCCCATCAGCAAGCATGATTTCGATTCAATCGCATTTCAGAAGAAGGATGAATCTTAATTTTCAATCGCGAACGAGTAGAGAAAAGGATAACATCCGCTCTGTAATATCACCGATTTTTCCAAAATTACCGCCGGTGATCAGCGTACGGGGGCCACCATTGTCCAGCTCGCGTCTCTTTGAACGATCCTGTACGAGAGTCCATGCACAACCCAAACCACCTCTGTATTTCGTCGGTGCTTCTAATGACCGGCTGTCAATACTCGGTGCGGCTCCCTAGCGGAATGAATGGAACGCTTTGGCAGTTCGTTTGCTAGGCGGGGGTGGAGGTATTATGTTTCATTCCTTCTCTCTCTTCTGTCCACGTAGCTGTAGGGTCAATATTGTGCGAGCGATTGAGCGTATCCCCGTATTCCTTGTTTGCGTTTCTCCTGGGCCCGGAACAGGTCCGGGGAAAATTAGTGCCAATTAGATTCGTATGGCGACCGCCGTGAAGGATATATACGCAACTTCCAGTGTGTTTGACCGACCCTCACCGTTCTTTCTGGCTGTTCCGACGAACGAATGCCCTCCATCCCTTGGAACAAAACCCTCTCCTCTGTTTACCGCCATTACGCTGTGTTTAATCAGTGCCTTGAGAGAAGGTTGCTATTCAACTGCGTCACGATTTAGAGATATATATTACAGATATTCCGCAGTCTGTTTATCGTTGGTTTACCAGCGGAGGACTTTGTTAACATTTATGCGAATTCATATATCGCTGCATGAATTTCTATGAATTTGTATACGGGGAATGAATAGTTTGTTGTCTGCGCCTATATTATATAATTGGAGTTCATGCAACGATGCGTTTACAGCAACCAACGTGTTCATTATAACAAACGAATGTTGTTAGATTAGGGACGAACGAAAGATTACGAGAGTCCATTGATCTTCTGGGTTTTCGTTGGTAAGTTACGTTCATGTTCAAATAAATAAATTCGATGAACGAGAGTTTGTTTAATCAGTTACTGATTGAAATTTATTTTGTTGGTATAAACTGAGTTTTACTGTATATTAGCAAAAAAAAAAAAAAAAGAGAAAAAAAAACGAAATCAGGAGGTTTAAAAAAACACGCACCTTTTTAGACATTAAATTTTCTTCCAACTTTCGACACATTTGTGTATTTGTATACCCACAGTTTATTTATAACTACGCAGAGGCTGGATTTTTTTTTTTAACTCTCTGTGAAATAATTCAGAAACGTATGTCGTTTCACACTGGCTGGCTAGATTACGTTATCCGTGGTCCGATCGTTGAGCAGTCAAATAGGATCGATCGCGAGCTATCCATTACCGTAATCCACTTTGCACCGTGTTCTTTATAATGCAGATGTTCCTTCGGTAGTGTAGAAAAAGGGGCGTTCGTGACATTGCGATATGCAAATCGTCCTCGCCGCTTTGAATACGATTTCGATATGACGCGATGAGACGTTGTTTAAAGTCACCGTTCGATTCAGACCCGTTTCAAGATCGTTATCGTCGCCCCGGTCATTTTTCTCGATTCATTGGCTCATCCAACGCGTCACTTAAGTACGATGAAAAATATTAAAAATTCAAGAACTTACGATCTTACGATAATTCATCGTGATAAGAAAAATATGTAGGTGCTTATGCAACATGTTTTCCTGTTTTTTTTTTTTAATATACAGATTCATTGAAACGACTTGCAAACTTTTCAACAATTCCGAATATCTTCGTTTTTCTTCTTATTTTCAATTTATTTATTTATTTTATCTCCTTTAGCGAGTCGATCGGTACGATCTCCGATTATTCGTATTGATGAAGAGCGCAACATGAATGCAGGCACACGTAATAATTTTAGTCCTTCGTTTCTACGTTTATGCCATGTTACGTAACAATTCGTAAAGTAAAAAAGGAACGAGGTGAACGCGTTAACATCAATCTTTAACAATTTTCGTTGAATTCGTGCACTCGGATCGGATCGCAGCTCGAGCCGGAAATTAAAAAGGGATCAATGGAAACGTACCCCCTCGAGCGTTTCGTCGATTCTACCGATATTACTACGGCGACCTAGACGTCTTGGTACCTGCATCGTGCACGCGTCGCACGTTCACATTGTCCTCTGACGTTGATTTGACGTAATTGGCACCAGGAAGGAGACGAGCGGGGCAGAAATGATTGGGATAAGCCGGAATAAGCTGGGATAAGCCATGCGTGGATTTTATCCGAGGGTCCCGTGAACTTCGACATCGCCTTCCTCGTTTTTTTTTTTCTTTTCCTTTTTTCACTCCAGAAGGGGAAGCTTCTTCCGTACTTCGAAATTTATTTACGTATTATCTCTATGTATAATATACTGACACTGCACGTATTATTTCTATATATAATATACTGACAGTGCTCGTATTATTTCAATATATAATTTATTGAAATAATTGAAACATCGAGATTACAAACATTACATTGAACAGTATAAATCGACAAGCTTATTTTGTCACATTCTGTACAAAATATACACACGCCTTTAGGTAATTCTGATCCTTTCATTTTTCTTTTATTTCTCAAACATGTCGTTCCTTTTTGAGATTTTCGTAGTATTCTCCATGTTTGTTGCCAGTCAACTGCTCTCTTCTGTAAGTAATCTTCTTTTTTTTCAAATTTAGTGAAAGCGAAGTATTTCGGTGAACACAGATTGCTTAAAGCTTTGCTCAAGATTACGAGATTTAAGTCGATATACAAACATTTCCAAACAACTTCAAACATTTTCTGATACTCTGTCATATCTTCTTTCGCTCGAAGATTTTTATTCAAAGGATGTTTCTTTATCGTTCAACGGTTCGCTCTGCAACGATGAATTATATTTCATCTTGATCGCGCGTGGATCATCCTTTCTTCGCGCGAATCGGCGGAGGAACGAGTGGATTTCCGCGTAATGCGAACGTCAAACACTTAAAAACATCCCCGGGCGATGGATCAAGCCTGTGTGGGAGCGAACACCTGAGTATGCGAGAGAGAACTTGCTGTTAAGCCCCGCGGAATCGGGGATCGTCTGGAATCCTCGGGATTCGACCACTCGATCATATCGTCGGGGGGCGATTCGAACCACGAACGAATTCAATTAAACGAACCAACGTTGCACTGTGTACATACTTTTGCGATTTGTACGACTGGATAAATTTTTGATTCGTACGGCGAACAGCATAATCGTACCACTGACAACGGAAAATTGTGCAATCGATAATTTTGATTGACGTGTAACTTGGTGAAAAATAGATATCTGTATAATGATCCACTTGAAAAATTTTTTGAAATTGTGATACCTGCGATGTTATCGATAAAATCATTTCTAGAAGCTTTCCTTGCCGCGCGTAAATGAAATTCCAGTCATCCAGAACTGGACTTGTTCGAGTGTAATTCTGTGAAATTCTTTTATCAATTTCAGTACAGATATATCTCGTTATCGTTATAATTTCGTCCGATTGATACAAAGAATACTGTGTGCTTTCTCTTGCATAACAATTTTTAACAAATCGACGAGTTTCCAAGGTAGAACGAATCAGAACGATCGCGTAAAACAATTTTTAACGAGCAAAGTAAAACAAATTGAACTTCAGGTCCGTCGAGATTGTCGAAAGGAAAGAAAAATTGATACCTCGAAGGATTCGGGACGAGCCAATTAGCGAGTGAACGTACGAACGCTGCTACGTGATCCTTTGTCCTCGAAGGGCACGCGATTTCACGGATGTTCGCCGACGTGTACCCCTTTCCCTTTGCATCTGCACCGGGGAACAGCGTAAAATTTAAATATCCAAGAGCGGGCCGTGCCGGATACGGTGAATTAGGTGACATGCTAATCACGGCTTGGTGCAAGCTCGTTAACATGCGACCGAGTAATCGGTTCCTTCGACACCGTGTAAATCTGTCTTTTCTTTCTTTCTTTCCTTTTTTCTCTTTTTTTTTTCTTTTTCTTTCTTTGTCGTCAACTCTTTTTTTGTTCTATTCTCCCATCATTTATTATAAGTAACACGTCTTGTTCGTTAACGTTATATATTTATTTTTCTCTATCCACGAATGAATTTTATTGTTCTGAATAAAATCGTACGTACGATAAATTGACGTTAGTCTGACTGAAATTGTACACGTCGAAGAGAACAGAGCTGGACGATCGAAGAATCGTTTCGCTGGTTGGTATCACTGTTTCACGGTGTCCTCAGTGAAATCAGCCGGAAGTTCTCTGGTTGCTCAATTTTCCGCAACGACACGTCACCGTATCACCTGGTTAACTCAATTTCAAACCGTAAAGGGTTGCGCAGTCGATCGAAAGAATTAAACCTCGGAGGGTTGAAAAAAATTCGCCTTCGAATCCCTTCCCGATGACGGTCGTAAGTTTAGATTATCACGAAGGGGGCGAGGAATCCCTGTATCGCTCTCCATTCCGCGATTCGTTCCTTCTTTTACAGCGAGTTCATCGAGGAAGAAAATCGGCCGGTGACCAAATCAAGGAACATATTATTCTCCGACAATCGACGTTTTTTCTACGTTGAAACAGTCAGAGTAAATATAGTTGATCTTTCTAAATATCCAAAGATATAAGATTCTGTCCCCTCTCCCACCCCTAAAAAAAAGAATGTGAAATTATACGCGTATAATTATACTTTTATTTCTTACACGCGTATAGCGACGTTTAAAAACTGTATTTATTCACGTGACGTAACTTCTGTATTAGATATTTCTTTTTTTGTAAATATTTTATCGCGAGGTATGAACACTTATTGCCCTTGATAAATATAAATCGTTTTTTCTCGCTTTGTCGTTTGCCTTGCAAACATTTTCCTGTCCGTCGCCGTACCTATTTCATTATACCTAAATAAAATTCCGAAAAGTTGAAAAAAAATCGCTCCGCGAGTTAAAGCATTTGCCAGGCCAATTTGCCACAGATGCCTGATGTAATTAAAATTTCAAAGAATAAAGTCGAGCATTATCCAATTTCACGGGCTGGCCGATGAAAATTAGCACATGTTCCTCCAGCAGCGGGGAATAAATTACCACCCTCGAGGCGTTGGTTCCCTCTTTCTCGTTCACCTGCGACGAGCAATTACACGAGCATGCCGAGCGTCACGCGCGTAGCGAAGAGAGCTCGCGCGTTCGAATCCCGCCTCCGTTTCATGCAAAACAAGGAGGAGGGTGTCGAAACGCCGCGGAAAAGAACCATAAATCACGATAAATGCGCACGTGCGTCCACTCGACGCGCGAAACCCGAGGAAAACTATTAACCCCGTTACACGAGTCCCTATCAAAGCGTTTCTATTTAACAGGGGTTGATTGCCGATCGACGAAAGTTTTGCATACGGTCGAACATTTCACTTGGAACGATTCGCTGTACTTTGTGATTAGTTTTCTTTTCTCACGGGATTTTCATCGACCGATCGAGAATGTGAATATTTTCACTACGGGTAAATTTACAACATAATATTAACTTGATTGAATTAATAAGTCAATTTGCGAACGGTAGACAGTTTTACTTAGATTGCTGTCTTAGTTATTTTATATATAACATATCTCTTTTGTTTTCCGGAAAGCAAATTTAATTACGTTAACTTAGATATATAAAAACGAGATAAAATTTTTCCTTTGTTGGATATATGTTTAGCTTGACAAATTATTCTGCGGGTTTTTATAATTTTCCGAATCCAAGTGATTCCACCTCACTTGCTAAAAATTACAAGATATAGCAAGATATATCCTGTATTTTTGTACATTGTACGTGCAGTATTTCGTCTTTTAAATTTAAATGCATAAAAATTCGCCGTCGAATGATAACTGGAGTATTTACAAATTTGTTGTTGCATCTTTACTAGACAGAAAAAGAGAGAAAAGAGAGAGAGAGAGACAGAGAGAGAGAGAGAGAAAGAAAGTGAGAGGGAGTAGAGTGTAATATACCTTTGTACTCTGACATTCGGAGAATGCAAACTATTCTATTAACCCTTGGCAATAAAAATAAAAGAAACACCCCCTTCGCGGAGGGGCCACATCTGTGCGGCGAGGAGCAGCCGGGGGTCTTTTTATTAATTCACTCCCCCAAGTCGAATGGAAACGACACGAAACGACGAGAGGGACAAGAGGAAAGAAGATAGAAGAACTGGATGGCCCTCTCCTACTATTTATTACCTAATCGTTACCCTGCCACCCTCATAAATTATGATATCGCACAGACAGGTGCTTCTACACGTTACGTTAATGAGCCCCTACTTCGTTTCTTCTCTATGAACAGCATGTTATCTTTAAACAGAACGCGTTCTAAATGGTTCATTTAGGCAATAATTACGTACCTGGATATATTTCGTAAGATCTATCAGAAAGTTGAAATATATTAAAATATTTAAACTGTCATCGTGATATGAATTCGATCAAGCTGATCGTGTCACCTTTTCGACTTGCACTGTAGTCACGTCGACAGCGTCTAACAGTCGAATTTCGAATTATAAAGATGTAGTGAAAAAGTACAAATACTTCGAAAATGGAATGTCAAAGTATCTTAAAATAACTCTCAAAGTATTTTCAAAAGCGATCTGTTCAAGAGGAAAGTATCAAACTGTAAATTTTGTAAAATGGCGCGTGCAAAGAAGTGCATGGTATGTGCGATTTTCTGACGATGAATCTTTGTTTTTATTTCGCGCAGCGGACCGAAGTAATGAAATAATGTTGTTACTCTTCAAGCCCACTAATTACTTCGCGGAGACTTATTTTATGGAACATTTGTCAATCGTCATTGCGTTTTTTCGTCGATCGACTCGCTCGTCAAAAAAAAGAAAGAAGAATGATAAAATAAGAAAGCACCTGTAAACTACCGAGCAGAGATTTAAAAAAAAAAATAATAAATTCAAGCACGAAGAAGCGATCAATTCTTTGTCTCCTTGAACCAGAGTAGCTGCCCGATATCCAACGCGTTGCTACTTTGTCTGCCTAGCATGATCTCGATCGACGTCTACCAGCAACGGTGAAAGCGGAGGATCGTCGATGACTGGTCCCCGGGTACGTTTCAACGAACAAGTTCTTACGAGTGCACGCACTCGTCGAATCGGGATGCATTGATGAAAGGCGGCCATCCGTGAAACGCATTTAGCTTGTTGGCACACAAAACTCGACGGGGCAGCGAGCCCTTCGTCGAGGCGATCCACGAGCATGCGAACGCGCCCACGTG
Source organism: Tetragonula carbonaria (assembly GCA_032399595.1). Taxonomy (NCBI): domain Eukaryota; kingdom Metazoa; phylum Arthropoda; class Insecta; order Hymenoptera; family Apidae; genus Tetragonula; species Tetragonula carbonaria. The sequence goes on from JAUCRC010000020.1 coordinate 2,004,040, forward strand.
CGCTACATTTCACGCTAAGGCGGATCAAACTGTCCGCTACGATTGAAATTGCAAAGCTGAGACGAGAGAATATGTCGTTTTCACGATGAAACGACGTTCAAGAAATTTTTAATGGCGATTATTATTATTCGCCTCGACAAACTTTCTTTGCCAGCATCATTTGATCCATCATCGTCCAACAATTTATTTACGAAGCGTGATCACTTCAAATAGGATGATATAGCATTGGAAACAATCATTCAAATGGTATTTAACACGGAATTTTGTTAATCATATTTTTCTAACATGTGACCTCGTTTAAATTTCGTCAAAGTGCATTGGGGGTCTGCTAGAACAAGTATAAGGTGTGCTAGAAATCACTTTCTACTGAAAAAAGAGCATAAATCTGCAAACACTTTAACAGAACGCGGTTAACAGAAGAAATAATTTTTAAAACGTAGTGGAAAAATCATGTTTAAACTTAAATGTAATTTAAAGTTTTTTCCCTCACATTTTGACGTTTTATTGAGAAAAAAAAACAAGTTGGAAGAAACTTTTGGCCCACCCTGATGACATAGTTTCAATCTCTGGAAAAATAATAAAATCCTCCGCCATTTTTTAAAACTTTCGTTTAAGAGGCAATAAGGAGTCTAGTTTTTTGTGAATTATTCCGAAATCATGTGAATTGCCGATTGAGTCTCAATTGACTCAAATTTCTTCTGGAATTCCTTTTTTGTTCTTCTTACGTCGTTATTATAGCTTTCACTCTAGGCGTCTGTTCAGATGTATACGTTCGTTATAATTATCAACAAATTATAAAAAGAGCAAGTCCGAGCTGTTGGCTAGATTTAAGTACGATGTTCCTTGAGAAGTGACAGTCAAAGGGTTAAATTACATAGTGATAAAAATCCATATCAAAATTTTCATTATGTCTGCTTTGAAATTCGTTTTTAGATATTAAATATCACCTAACAATGATTAAAATATATGACGATGAAAATAGAAATATTCTGTAATCATATATCACTTTATATCGCGTCGGCGTTGGCTGAGCGAGGTAATAATTGAATCTTTAAAAATTGGAGTCTTTCGATTACACGTCCAGCGTATGAAAAAAATTTGTAAATGAATGAATTTCACTTATTGGTATCAACAATTGGTATCAACTTTAAAGGTGTCATTACTTTAGAGCGATTCATCAATACATTGAAACTCTCTAATTGTAAGAATGAAAAGATCGAGTAAATGTTGATCACTATATATTGATCTTGAGTCACTGTGTATTTGCAATACCTACATTTGCAATAATGACTTTAGATCACTGTATATTTGGAGTACGTACATTTGCAGTACGTCGAAGAAGACTGGGAAACAGCCAAACACGGGAAATCAAAGTAGAACGAACGAGAGAGAGAGAGAGAGAGAGAGAGAGAGAGAGATAGATACGATTTGCCTCGAATGAATTTCACGATCGTGAAACGACTGTTTGTGACGTGTTAACTTCTGGACGAACGTTACGCGTGCACGTCCTGTGTTTTACGAGGACCCACCGCGTGGAACAGGAGAGCTCGTCCAGCGTGTTTGAAACTCGTTCGAGTCGAACATTAAAACAGGCATGCGGGCATATGTGCTCATTGTAACGCGATAGACGCAGCCAAACGAGCAATCCCCCAAGTCACGTTAAGCAGTCGTGACGATATTATCACCATTGTTAGGCAGTATACTATAGCGAGCAAGAGCGTGTTTAAATATAGGAATTAACAATTATGGACATATTTCGTCGATTCATATTTAGACTCACGAAAGACACATTCTCGACTCGTGAAAGTCAAGTCTTCAACATTTAGAAAATCTTTCAACAAATATATATTATATATATATATATATATATATATATATATATATATATATATATCAGATAACTACGTATCTGAAACCTGAAGGAGATCTGAGAATAACATGTGCATCACATGTTTGTCAAGAGTACATCTATAGATGTAAGTATCAGGACAGTCAATTTGTTACGTTAATAAAATCTTAATACGTACAATTGGATCGCAACTGTCGCTATCCACGTTGAATCGAATATTTTCGAGTACTTCCACGAAATATAGAGATAAAATTTATAATATCCCATGGATACTTTTCCTTTCGAACTTCATCGATGATTTGAATTCAAGCTTCATCGATATAATCGTGCCAATCACGATCTCTAATATATTTTACTACAGATAACAATGCGAAACATGGAACTCGGACGTGACAAAAAATACATAAAAGCAAATAATCAATAACCAAATAAAGTAAAATAACACACAAATAGAAATAAATAAATAAAAAAGAAAATGAAACAACACAGACAAAAAAATGGAATAAAATAACCGCAAGACAAGAGGGAAGAGTGAATAAAACCTGTAATGAAAGAAACCAGCACGAGAGGAGGAGTAAAAAAAATAATCGCTTACGTAACCGCACAGTGGGAGGAAAGGAAGAGGAGTAGTTTCAAAAATTGAACCCTCTCTCGTCGAAAGGCACAGTCCAGTAATCTCTAACCTGCGCCGTATCATTAGAAGATTACAAATCCTCGAGGATCCATCCGCCATCAGGAGGTTATTATTCCTCTACGGAGTAAGCATTGAATTCCGCTTCGACAATCACTGCGACTCTCTCTGTTTCGAGGATCGTCCCGACGACGACGAAAGAAGAAGGATGATCGTCGACGAAGAAAGAAAGGAAGAAAATGGAGCCAGGCAGATGCGTTTCTGTCAAAACACGCGCGACGTACGAGCGTGGAAACGAGAACGAAGCACGAACAGCCTCGGGACAGTGTCAGATCGAGGGCTGATCGTGTCTTCAACCTTGTTCTAGCGAGGACACGCTCTCAATCTGTCTGTATCTCGGGAAGAAGTATCTCCGCATTCCCTCATCTTTGTGCACGGAATTAGATTCTGAAATTGGTCGTAAACGAAGCGACTGGAAAATATAATGGATCGAACGAGAGAACGTCGACGAACGCGTGGATTCATCGACTTGCTCACGTTTAAGCCTTTCTTTTCATTTTCATACGCTTTGGTTTTCGTTTGTCGTCACACTCGTTAATGATGAATAAAGATTTTCTTTTCTTCTTCTTCTTCTTCTTCTTAGAAGAGAAACTTGCTCCGATTATTTCAATGACAGGAAAAAAATGTCTTGCTCTTTGAAACATCTTTCCATCTGTTTTCATTAGATTGATGAAAGTACAGGTAGATACATGATAGATATAAGTGAAAAATAATTTTAAAGCTTTGATTGGCAGTGTTTATGCAAGACAACTTCAGCATCTCTATCTGCGATTCCATTTTAGTTTACAAAATATATCAAAGATCGATGAAGAATTACAAAGTTTTCCATAGAATTACAAAGTGTGAATTGTTCACTTAGCGGGAACGTTAATGGCGTTTCATTATCGTTGTTACGTTTTCTCTAAAGAAGGCTTATCGAACAGCTCGCGCCTAACTTCCTGTGGTCGGTTGATAAAACGGTATCGTAACTCGTTACAGTTTACCGAAATCGCAGCCGCTTGGGCTGTTTATTAAGTTTTTTGGGCTGTCGAACGAGAACCACAGGAACCACGCGCTTCCGACAAATTTACGCTAGAAAATTAAAAAAAAATCAGACGAACTTTCGCCAAACGAGAGATATGTATTTCGAACGATGCCCCCGAGCTGCAAAAGTTTCAACTAAATATTTGAAATTGAATAACAAACTTTCAAACTTCGAAGCTTTCGATTAGTAGTGAGCTTTTCAAGCAACTGCGAGATCTCCCAGTTTAATATGAAACGAATGTTTGACGAAAAACCGGAATCAAACTTCGAAAAAGAAATCGAATATTACAATTACGTTTAGTTTCGGGGGAAAATTTTCGGTGATATATTTACAAGTTCGATATTGTTAGAAAAAAACTAGATACCATATTCGCGTAAATAAATACACTTCAATTTTATGGGCGAGAATCCGAAGAGAATGTGAAGGTGAAAAGGAATTCGACGAGGGAGCAAGGAGGTGTATCGTTGGGCTCGTGTATCGTTTTGTATTTGTTGAAAACAGTTCGTATTGTCCGCGGGGGGTGCGAAGGGTGAGGAAAATCGGTGACCCGACGGGAAAGGCCTGTAGGCACTCGTCGCATCTGCCTTCGATTTATTTCCAATCGTAATTGATGACTCCTGCTCCTCCCCCCCCCTTCGTTGGCAGCTTTTTTCACTGGACCTGGATCGTTCGTTTCGAGTGGACCGATTTGAAAAGCGCACGGGCAACCGTGTCAAGATTTTGCATAATGGAGGCAAAAGTCACGCTCCTGCCAATAAATTATCCCGGTCCATTATACGTATGATCTTCGACTACTTTCTACTCGTCGACGATTTATTCTCGAAAAAGGGCAAGGCACTCGAGTGAATATTGCACGATCCTCTCGCTTCGAAGTGAAACTTTCGAAACAAACGAATGGCCGACACACGTCTGTCTCACGGGTAATTTCTTGTTTCAGGTAATTGCTTGTTTTTAAGTTCTTCGTCCATCTAGATTCCCATGGAATTACAACGTTTGAAGAAGTTTGGAATATTCAATAATTTTGCTATGTATAAATTTATATATTTATGCAATTGTATTTCCAAATTTATATAATTTTCTATATATATATAATTTTACGTATAAATTCGTTTCTCCTTGTTTGTCACATTTAATTCGTCGATTCTTCTCTCACCGTGGAATAATTGTGAAACTATATCCTTATTTTTATCTGTGTCGGTCTGCGTTTGTTTTGCTTCTAACAAACCCAGAGTAAAACCAGAGTAAAAATGGTCCGCGGGAGGACTGAGTGCCGATTTTTCCGTTGGTTTCGCGATCTCGAAGGACCGTCGTTCGTGGGAAGTGACAACGGTCCTTGTTCCCCCGTATCGGTTCTTCGCCAGTAAGGCTTCTTATAAGAATTCCGACGGTCGCATTATCGTCTTACATCGTGCCAATGCCTGGCCCGATCGTTCCCTCTTTCGCTTGTTTCTTTTCGAAATTTTCACGACATTCCCGATATTTGCTCGCGGGAAACTTTTCGAGAAATTCGAAAGATTCTCTTGCTGCAGAAAAATTTGTTCGACGTCTACTGACGTCGGGATCGTTATCTATTCCCCAAGGCACACGAGTCGAGAAAGCAGAACTCGAAATCGAAACTTTCGACAAGATTGCGAGAGATAAAGTTTAAATGAAGAAGTTCCATCGTCGTACGATGAACGGTTTAGCAATAAACCCTTTGGAAACAATAAAAGCAGATTTACCAGGGAGATTCCCGAACGATTCCCATTTGATAGGATCAACGGTGCGATACTCCTGTATTTCTACGCTCGAACGCCCACCGTATTATTCCAGAAAATAACCCCCCTAATGCAGCGTCCGCGACCCCTTTGCCACGTGAATACATGATCGTTCGCTACATGCTCGCACGTATGTATATATACGTATTCGAAAGCAAGTATTAGTCGATCGAACGGCTGAAATCGGCCGTAATTTCTTCGATCGTCCAATTGCCATCCTTCTATTGCTTCTCGAATGATTTTATAATAGCAAATGTCCGTGCATTTATGCAATCGCGTGAAAGCATGCAAAATACTCAGAGTTGCAATAACTAGCTGATGAATCTCGAATTCTGCTCTTTAAATTCCGCTTTTTTTTTTTTTGGTACTGTTCACGAAGACACGATATTTGCATCTAAAAGTTACACAGATTTATTTCTATAAATTTTAATCACGCAAACGTGTTTGAAAATTACTACAATCGTTTGCAAAAGGAAGAATAATTCTGAGAACTGTTGTTTTGCTTTGAAAATTCTACATGACTGATCCATTTTGCAATTTCTTCGTTGAATTCTAGTGCTGTGAATTCGGGAGAACTCGTACTCTTCTAGTTCTCGATTCACTCATCTTCGACCAGGCTCGAATAACGATCCAGGAATAGAGGTTCACTCGAATGGAAAAGTGTTTCGTCACATATTCACTTGGAGCATTAATCAACGAAGCTATTCTGGAATATTTAGAATGGCCGGTGAACTGACAGGTGTCCCCATTTACCATTTGCTTACTAATCTAAACGAAAGAAGTTCTTCATGAATTTTCCTTATTAATCGAAATGTGAGAAATTGGAAAACTTGGAAAAGAGAAGTGAAAATTCCACGATAATTAATGGGAAATGTTATTTATCATTGCAGTATTATAAATAAAGACACGATTGAACGAAAAATGGAATATTGCCAGAATAACGATTAAAAATACATTATTCTACACTTATACGAATAAAAATACAAAGTAGAATGTTTCCAAGAACTGAACGATAATGCAATCGACGAAACATTGAATGTCGAAGAGATAATGAATCAAGATGCAAACTGTAAATATATTCCAGGAAATAAGGATGTGAATAAGAGACTTGCCAAGTGTAAGAACTAACAGTAAGCACAAGTGGGAAAAAAAAATAAATGAGAAACGCAGAAACGAAATAAATATTCTAAAAGAAGAACTATCAACGAAATCGACGAAGGAAATATGAAATGCTCGAAGAAAATTAAACAAAGGTACAATCGATGAAAACCAAACTGAATGAAATAAATATAAATACATCCAAATACAAAAATGATAGTTTGGTATAATCTTTCCAAGAAAGAAAAAAAAAAAGAAAAGAAAAGAAAAAAATAAGCAATGTAGAAATAAAATAAGGATCAATCGTGGACAAAGATGACATAAAATATTTCTGTTCACACCATGTATGCTTCTTCGAACAAGACAAGCATTCCAGGAATATGAAATAAACGAAGGTGCGTGTAATTAATGCTCGACGGAAATTACGTTTAATCGGTAAACAGCTTTATACAATCGGAGCGTGGAAGATCGGAGGCGCGATTTCCACAGACGGGTCGCTCGTCGCTTCTGGGTTTTTCCCACCGTGATTCACGCACAGCGCGCCGTGGTGAACGCAAAATCCGAAAAGGGAGCTCGAAGCCGCCGCGTTACAAATTAACCTAACTCTTTACAAATATGTACAATAGAACGGAAAGATCGTGACGGTTCGCGGTGGTTGATTCGACGCATACGAAACGAAATGTCGGTCGACGACTCGTCGAACGTCTCACGAAGAATTTCAAAGGGAATCTTCTCGTGAATCATGCTCCTCTCCTTGTGGACATGACGCACTGCTCGACCATCTCTCTCTCTCTCTCTCTCTCTCTCTCTCTTTTCCTCCGGAGTGCCAGCACGTGACATTTACATTTTTCGCTTCATTGCCTTTCAGCCAATAAAACGCCGTTTTTATTCGTTAGGAAGACTCTAGATTAAAAAATTGTAGATTTTCTTCTCTTTTTTTTTTTTCTTTTCGTTTCTGACAAAAATTGAAGACGATCCTCTTTGGTTTCGGGCAATAACGCGGAAGAATAGGTAGTTTCGACGCGTTTGCGCGCGTGTGTATATATAATTAAAATCGCTATTGGGATCGAAATAGGATTGCAGGAGTGAATCGTTCTCGTGTGTTTTCGTCGTTTCATCTCTGCGATGAACGCTGTTGTGAACCGTGCTTGGACACACATCTTTCAGTACACATTTCTTGAACACGTTTACAAATCGAGCAAGAACACGTTTCTTCAGAAACGAAGCATTTGTACCTGTTGTTGCATTTGAATGAACGCGGAATTCAATGTCAGAAATTAGTGTTCACGATTTTGAGAAGAAAGTGAGGAAAAGAAAAAAAAACGTGAAGTTTCAAGAAATGCCGACTGTCCGATCGAGCAAACATCCGCATCGGTCGTGCGCGTTGTAACGCTGATATGTTAAATCGGAGCGAAGACTCGAGCTTTCGCGTCATCATTCCCGTGTCGTTCTCCCGCTGGAAAAAAAAAAATCTTCCTCGTGTCGTCGATAGAGACAGAAGATAAAATGGTACGCGGTAAAATTCGTTGCACGGCCTGGCGAATATACGATGGAACAGGAACAACCGTAAAGTCCCCCCTCCCCCTTCTTTTTTAAAAAACTTGGTCTTACCACTAAGACATTGATAAAAAGAAAACTCTTCGTAATTTAAAAAAGAAAGAGAAAAACTGCTCGTCTTAATACTAAAAACTTTCCAATTTCCCTTCGTGTGAAATTTAAATATGGAAAAGAACTAGCGACGCAAAAGTATACGTAACACATTCTATATGTAGAGTTTCGTAAGTATGATATCTCCGCTAGAATTTTAGGTCTAACTGGAATTTAACGATATATAAATTGACCGAGAAAGAAAGATAAAAAAAAATTGCAATTGAAAGGTAGATGTGAACCCTTTCGAGACTTGTGACTCACCTGATGCTACAAGATGAAATACCTAACGGAAGGGAGAGTAATTTCTTCTAAATTGAATAATCTTCCAGTTAAGTAGCAATCTCGAAAGAGTTGGCGATTAATCTTGCAATAGTTCCCTTTACGTTTGTTGCTGTAACGTGGTACGATTCTTCTAACGATACAATCCTTAGAGCTAAACGATATATCTTCGTTCAACAAGGATAGATATGAAAAAAAATACGCACATATATATATATATATATATATATATATATACGTATGTGTAAGATTGAATAATAAAAATGTTTCAAATCTGACGATAATAATTAAAAAAACTCGCCTCTTTCGTCGACGATGTCACAAGTCATAATGCTCGAACGTAACGTTGATTTTCATTTTTCCGGTCTAAAAAAGAAAAGAATGCACAACGAAGATTCCCCTAGGAAAAAACTGTTAAAATGAACACGTTTTCTTAAGTGTTATACGACGATGATTCTTATTATCGTTAATTGTACATAGAAATTCGGCGTTGTTACGTGGACAGTAATACTTACGACGTTGCAAGTTTCGATCTTCGATAATTGTTCGAGGATAAATCAGAACGGCGAGGGATCGATTTTCATTCGCGATCGTTCGGATCGATCCTCGTAATTGGCGTTCGAACTAATTTTAGTAAGTCGAAGTAAAATCTGGATTTTATGGTAGAATGATTCTACGAGGTTGCACCGAGACCCGTCAGAAACATTAATTTCACGCGTGCGTTTCTGAAGGATCTCGATTCTAACGGTGCAATCAAGATATCAACGAGATAGATGAACGCATGTCACTTAATTTAATGATCCTGATCGTTGGATGGTGTTGTTTGGCGACTGATCGCGATTACGTCTGTTGATTGCAAAATTTCGTCGTCAGGGACGATACATCGTCAACATGCAACGATTCTTTGGGAAGAATTTGGTGACGAGGATATCTCGAAGAAAACGCGACGAATTTTCGGGAAACGCGAGACTTCGGGGAGGTTAAGAAATGTTGAAAGCGATTCCCCGTTCTGTGCAACTTCAAAGAGACAAACTCAGGCCTCTTTCAGCAACTTTCTAACACTATATCAACGAGTTGATCCTTAAAAAAATGTTCGATTTAAACCGGAAAATTCCGAGCAAGTAAATAAAAATCTAACGCTCCAGAAACCAAAAAAAAAAAAAAACGCTCGCGCCACGAAAATTTCATTATTCCGGAGAGTCAGCCCAAACATGTTCAATTAAAAAAGAAAAAGAAAAAAAAGGAAGTACCAAAGCATTGCAACATGAAATGCATTACCAACATCATCTCGCGTTTCTCAATTTCTTACACATTTGAGGTTTTAGCCTCGGTTACACTCCAAAGAACTTGAACATCTTATGAACGTGGGTCAAACCGTCGTCCAGATTCCTCCCAGGAGATGTCTCGTGGCTCGTTCCTTCTGTCGTTCCTTTCAGACTGGCTCGGTCCGGAAGTAATCCCAGATCGAAGAGGAGTCAAGTGGTTTCGTTGGCCGCTTTCTCGGAGCCTCAGTAGGCTCTCAGTCTCACTTCCATTTCGGGATCTTGCCGATGGGTGAGATGAGGCTCGATGGTTCCGGTGGCTCCGGCGCCAGTTCCGGTCACGTGGTGGCCGTGATGACCGTGGTGATGATGGTGGTGATGATGGTGATGGTTCAAATGAGGCGGTTGGGTAGCTCCGGTTCTGTACGCCCTCTGTTTCTCGTCGAAATCGCGCACCCGTTGATTGTAGCGTTCTAATTGATCGCGGAGAAGAGCGTCCTCTTCAGCGGCGCGTTTCTCGTCGTATTCCAAGCAACCGACACCGTCCAACCTCTCCAGGTCGATCCATCCACGCCACATCACGCACACTCCGTTCATTATTAGGCGAGATCTGAGGTGTACCTGCAAGCACACGTGGGTGTTTTCTTTGATGATGTATACATATATATACATATATGTATATATATGAGCACACACACACACACACACACATATATATATATGAGCATTGTGCAGAATATTTTCTAGAATTTTTGTAAATGAATTTCAAGATTCATTTTTGACTGTACACTAAAATATTGTGTATCGAGCAATTATAGATCTGTGTTCTGTCTATGCACTTCGCCACGTGGTTCCAAAGACGAGATCTATAATTATACAATATTATATTATTTACAAGTGTCAACGTCTCGAGGTTTACGACTGGATGAAGCATGTTTCTGTTTTTCTATGCGGTTTCAAGTTCATGATAACTAATATGACCCAATATATCTAATATATTCATGAACTCCAAAAGGAACAACGAAGAAATATAATGTACAAGTGTGAGAATCCAGTTGTTTACTTCGAATCAAGTTTATTGCACTATAAACGATAGACAGTCGAATGGAGTTTCGTCTGAGAGAAAGTAAATAACTGGACAACAGAAAAAAAAAAAAACGATGAAAAAAATTTTGAAAATTTTTTGTCACTGAGCTACAAATGCTACTATGAAATTTTCGAGTAACACGAATCTTAAAGTTTGAACTTTTCGAACGAATCGAAAGGGCTGATTTTCGTCGCGGCTCTGCTCGAAACCTAGCCCCATGTATCGTCGACCTCGCAATTTCATCTCTCCTCGGAGCTTGTACCTTCCAATCTGTGTAATCGTTCTCTGGAAACAAGAAACGTTCACGGTACGGGGCGGAAAGGGGAGAAAAACATGATTGAAAGTCGAAGGCGGATCGCCAGGCTTAATGGGACCCCTTCACGGTTGTGCATCGAAGTTTCTCGAGGAATGGAAAAGGAGCAGAAGAGATTACACGTGTCTCATCTCAAGCACGTTGTATACGTAAGAATTTCTTGTTCCATCAGAGATTACACCGGCGATCCTGGTATTTTAATTACGATCGTTCTCTTTGGATTTAACACTCTGATCCAGAGTACAATCGGCAGTCATCATCTCGCGGGAAGGACGTTCGAATTTCCGGGAAAGAAAAGCGTGAATCGTTTCGTGAAACTTTTCGGTTGTCGAGAGACTAAAAAGTATGAAGGATTAAAAAATAAATTTTACCGTAAATAAACGCTCGAAAAAGAGACAACGTTCGACGGAAGATTGAAACGATACCGCTGTGCCTTTGTCGTCATTCCCAAAGGTATGTATGTAATTTCAATTCTTTCGAAAGGTTTCGCAATCTGAGTTTCCGAAGTTCCCTTGGAAATTTCGAGACAAGATCAAGCTGAATGGAAGCGTTGCGAGGAAGGCATACTCGGATTGAAAGGTTCAATTATCTAGAGAATTGCAAGAACGCCACGTTGGTGAAGTAAAAGCATCGCAAGGACAACGATTGCTTTACACAATTTTACGGTTTAGACAGGACGTTGAAAAACGATTTTACACCCAAGGAACAAAGAAACGGAAAAGAAGAGAGAGAGAGAGAGAGAGAAGGGTCGAGCCCGTCGGCCCTCGAAAATGTCGAAACGGCCAATTATCTCTGACTGGCTCAAGAGGGTTATTTCATTTCCTGGCAAATGGTCCCGTTTCCGGTCACGTTGTAAAACTTAGAAACTGTTACGGTAACCCAACATCTAACTGTAAAAACCGATTGATGGTTCTTTCATTCCCCCCCGCAATGCACTGCTTTCGAAAGTCGTGAAAATTCTTCTCTCCTTTGCAAGAATGACAACTCGGAACTGTGATTTAATGGTGACAACAAATGGAGAAATGTTTCTGGCAAATGGAAACAGAAAAATTGTAGAACGACGAGACAGGGAGGCGTCGAACGAGAAATCATCGTTAGTCGCCTGGTTTTTTTTTTTTTTTTTTCTTTCATCGAAACATACAGCTGGTTGTCGACGCGACGTAACAATGTAACTGCGCAGCGTGTCGCTCTTTATACAATCATAATCGAGCGACGGGCGCCGCCGCCGGCGGGCGATGAGAGACCTCGATCGACTCGATAATCGAATCGTTTGTCGCCTTTTTTTTGAAAGACGACCGAACGAACCTCTGCAATTTACGTGAGTTAACAAAAAAAAAAAAAAAAAAAAATTCTCCATAGGAAAAAATCTCGGATTACCTTCGGTAAGAGGAAAGCTGTGAAATAATTGTGGAATAATTCTAACTTCATGCGCAAAGAAATTACGAAAGAAACAGAAAGAGGAGTTTGAATAATGGAATTCCCTTCTGAGAAAGGAAATGAGTTAACAAGGAGGATTAACAAATTATCCGAGCGACAGAGTAGGCAGACTTGAATTGTAAAAAAAACGTACGAGGGAGAAAGAAACAGAATGCAACGAAAATTTGGGACGACTGAACAGAAGTTCAAACTGGAAGAAACACATTTAAGAATGAAAGGAGGAACCGCGGTAAAATGTGTGTGAAATATTATGCACAATAATAAGTACTCTATAGCGAAGGTCGTACAACTTTGTCTTACGAATCGTTGCTTGACACGTAATGGGGAAGTACGAGGAAGAACACATGCGATTCACGTGGTCAGTTCTTACACACATTCTTTAATCAATCCCTCCTACGTCAACACCTTCGATTCACTCTGTGAATCATAATTAAATCCAATTGAATAAAAAATTTTTAAATTCGCACCGAGAAAGTGATTCCAAGTAAGAACGATGTCTAAAGGAAAAAAGGAAAGGAGGAAATCGAACCAACGAAACGGTCTGAAGAACAACCGTTTAATCGTCGTCACATGCGGTTTCTCACGCGGACCGGAATCGTAGAAAGAAAAAAGTCTCAAAAAATCCATTTCACACCTTTCTCTTTCCGCTCGCCATGGGCGTGACCCATTATCGCCGGGATAATAGGCTGCGATATTTAAACTGTAACGCGTGTCCCGTTCACGACTTTCGTCCCGTGCAACCCTTTCGCCGACTTATTTACATATCGCACGATAGGATAAAAGAGACAGAAAGAGAGAGAGAGAGAGAGAGAGAGAGAGAAAAGAGCGGATAGAAGAAGAAAGAAGAGAGAACGAGGTGGAGATGAGGATGAAAAAAGAAAAAAAAAGAGATGTAACGTCGACTCGACGCGAAACGAAAGGGGTGAAAAATCGGGAAAAGGGTGGATAGGATACGTCTGACGTGGCTAAATGTCCCGAGACAAACGACCGGCTATTTCGACGGCTCTTTTGTTTTTCGGTAGGCGTTACCGTTTTGCCTTTTTGCCTTCGCGCAGTCCACGTCCGGCAGCACAATGGGCAAAACGAGACATTCGTCAACGCGATCCTGCCGGAAAAGGAGAACGACTCCGGCGATGGGGCGCGTACGTACGGTCATCGTCAGTCCGGGACACCTTTTGTCTTTCCTCGAAACGCGGTCGTTCCTTTTTCACGTGATCGTCTATCTTTCCTTTTTTTCACTTCGTTCTGCTTTTCATTGGATTTGTACATTTGCCCGGAACTTTTGAAATTAGAAATGAAAGCTCGCCGGAATTGAATGCTCGGACAATTGTAATTATCGAGTTTGGCTAAAACGCTTGTGAAACTTTAGGATTAGAAAGAGAGAGAGAAAGAGAGAGAGAGAGAGAGAAGAAAGGACCGACTGGTTCGAGAAACCGTAATAATCCTCCGGATTTATATTTAGCCCGGTGAAAGGACTACCGAATATACTGCCGAAGACATAAATCATCTTAGGCCTAGGTCAATGTGTTTCGATTTCGGCCGAAAAATTTACGTCTTGGAACGTGAGCTAATTTATTTCTAGATATCTAATAAAAGAAATTAATTCTTTGTGCGATACACCTTGTGTATATATATATATGTTTAATTTTCGACCGTACTACATTTTTGTTTCAATTATTCCCCACGTATCATAATGATCTTTGTACCACTAAGCGGTATTCTTCTTCGATACATAGAATTTCACCCGATTAAATTAAAATTACATTTGATTGCAAGTCGGATAACGAAGTTCAGCCACGAGCATTGACTTGTCTCGATAAGCTTGCTTACGATCGAACGAAATTTCTACTATTGACACATAACACAATATTCCAAGGATTCCAGCGACTATAAATACCAGAATTAATCGACCGAAGAAAGAGCATGCAAAAACGAGCATGCACAAACCATGGAGAGGAGACTTCGATAAGATCGACGGAAAGCGACGAGTTCCTAGCGTGCCCTTTTATTCATTTCGCCGGTCTTTATCGGGCTTTATCTTGCTCGCGAATCTCTCCCTTAATTATTTCCTCTCTGCGGGGGCAACGAGGAGGAGACAATGGTGGACACGTGCAGCCGTGCGTCGCTCTTTATTACGCCTCTTTCTCTCCTCTGCTCATTGTCGATTAAAACAAAACGCTGGCCGCGGGTCGTCGTGTAAACAAGCGGCAAAACTCCTCTTGCGTGTCTCTCTCTTTCTTTTCATTTCGAGTAGAGAAATAATGAATCGTTAGCGCGACTCTCTGCTTCGTTGTCTGATAGCAGAGCGTAGACCGAATCTAGTGGTGTGATTCATCCGTGATACGAGCGGTGAGGTTTCGAAATTGAACGATCTTAGGTAAGAACATAAGTTTTGCATCCAATGCCAAGCTAGTTTTGGGTAAATTGCCCTGAAAGAATGTGCCCCCCCCCCAAAAAAAAAAAAAAAGAATTTCACACGGCAGGGAATTTTAAAAATACGTAGAAATTATTTCTCTGCTTTCCGGGAGCTGAGAATCTTTTCTACGCAATAATGACACCAGCAACTGCTTTCTCGTCCGACGTGAAAGTGAATTTCACTTGATACGCGTGTTAAGAATCGAGCAATTTTGACGAGCTAGATTATTCGACACTTGGTGGAACTTCTGATGGAAATGATGGAATCGGTTGACGATGAATTATTTTAGAGTCGCTAAAAAATTATATTAACGAACAGATATGAAACTTTGTTGGCAATTAACAGTGAATACATTTAATGCTGCAATGAAACATTAGAAACTAACACAGAGGAGGGACGCGGTGAAATTTCAGGACGAGTTCTCCAGGACCGAGAGTGGCAAAGAATTCTACCAGAGAACTTTGCGCTCACCCTTCGGAGGTACCCAAGAGAGACAGAGGAAGATTTATGACCCATTATATACCGGGTGACTTGTAAAATGTTCAGGCATCTGGCACCAAGGTTCGGGACGTTTGACGGGACTTGGAAAAAGCGCTAATTGCCTCTAGTAACTGTTAATGGGACCGTTGGAATCTTTCCGATTTTCAAAACTTCTCCCTGCGCTGTCGTCAATCTTACCTCAACTGTTACCTTCGTAAATGTTCACTAAACGTCTGCGTGTGATACATCTTTGAATAACATTCATTTGTTTCTTCGAGAAGAATCCTACTTGTTGTTGGAACTATTTAGAAGGAAATGAAACGAAAGTTGAAAGAGGCATACGGAGAGAGAATGCAATATTTGCACGCGTGCTTCCTAGAAAATGGCGGATTTGCGACGCGTCTATCGATCGCGATGGCGACGCCCCTCTTTCGGCGCCGGCGTACGAGGTCACCAAGCCTTTTTTCGATAATTCAAAAAAGGCTACTCGACAATCATCAAAATACAAAAGAACACGGAACAAAAAAAAAAAAAAATGTCCGTAAAAATTAACCTTTTTATAATTTTTGTACTTAACTTTATAAAATTGCTGATTTCAACGATTTTCTTTTCGAGTATATTTTTACCGACTATTATTCCCGGATATAGAAGAATTTTTCATCCAACGATCTAAAGGAACTAAAGAATAATCCAAATGTTTCCAAAAATCGAATTTGAATTAGGTAATTCTGAAAGACGTTCGAAAGGTATTTGTTAGTTCAACCTCTAGAGGAACCTCGTAAATTGACTCGTCACGCCGTCGTAAATCTCGTTCGTCACCTGCATGGATGCCG
The DNA here is from genome assembly GCA_032399595.1 of Tetragonula carbonaria. NCBI lineage: Eukaryota > Metazoa > Arthropoda > Insecta > Hymenoptera > Apidae > Tetragonula > Tetragonula carbonaria. The sequence continues at coordinate 2,020,216 of JAUCRC010000020.1, forward strand.
AGTCGAAAATTTCGGGACCGGATGTCTGCCGTTCTGCCGAGAACAGAGTGCGTCACGGTAGCACCATTGTTACGGATACTAAATGCTGCTCGTGGGTGCAACGCTACGTCCCGGGACATATGATGCCAAGGACACGAAAAACTAAACGCCCTGTCTGAGCTCGTCGTCATGACCTCCCCACCTTCCATTTGTCAACTCGCAATGGGCCAATTACAGTCACAATCGTCGTTACACGCGCTACCATAAACGAACTAATCGTTACAAATCACTGGAACTCACTGAAATAGATCTACCTTGATTCGTAGGCATGTCACATTAGTATTTAATTCGATAAAACAGATAGATTAATGTTACGAATGTTGAAAAACTCCGCGTTCTTAATTGCAATCGAATGAAACAATTTGGAAGAATTGTGCAGCACATATTTCGTAGAAATTGAAAGTCTCAGTCTATTGATTCTCTGGTTTTATTGAAAATTGCCTTTATCTAAGATTTTCTCAAATATTTTAGGCTTCTGAATGATTCGCGTGGAATGTGTTACTGATATTGAATTTGACGTGAGCAGATAGTACAATACTCAAAGGTATTCGATAGCTTTTTCAATAAAAATCAAAATTAGAAACTCAAGGATGAACCTTTCGCGAGGGTTGCTCTTAAAGTCATAGGATTTCATAAGCAATTTCAAATATGCACCAACCTTGCCACGTTCCTTTTCGAAATCGCAGTCGTTGATATCACTGGCGTAATTACCGGAAGCATTGCCAAAAACGAGTTGCAGGTTTGTTCCAGTTGCGGCGAACGCGATCTCCGTGTAGCCCTCTCGACAGCCATTTTGGAAGCGTACTTGGCGTTCTTCGACTGGTCTGTCTCGGTAACCAGTGTATCTGACCTGAACAAGCAACGTTGAAAACATTTTTTCAGCATCTGTCGACTCGGAAGTTTCGACTACGATAACGCTCGAAATTAAAACACTTTTATTCGATTAATTCCCACGAATCTTTAACACGAGCTACGAGCAATATGATTCAATGATAGTTCTACACGCACACACAAGTAACCGTCGGAAAGAGAATGAAATCAGCGGCGGGAATTAATTCACGAGCAACGACGAATTCGAGGAAACGACATTCCTTTCGAATGAATAGAGGCTTATATATTAGTAATAATATTACGCTTTGATTTTCAGGTCAAACGTATTGTTTATAAACATCATATTCATGAACAATCAGCGTGTTATGAATTATTATGAATTCAAAATTATCGAAATAACTAGAAATCTCAGATGCTTAACAGTATTTTCGGTTTTTCAATCGAACCAATTTGTAATTTCGATTTTCTACCATTATATTCTCTCGAATTTACAACGACCAAAACTCAACTTACCTCGCTTTCACGACTCAGTCGCCTGAATAGTTCCTCCGTCTCGAACTTGGCTTTTTGATTGGGAACAACCTTGGGCATCTTGAAGAGGAATCTGGGTCGTTGTTGTTCGAACAAACCCATGCCGTCGAAGGGAAGCACACTGACACCCAGTCCGCCAGATCCTGCCGTGTGCTCGCTCATCGTGTGCATCATTTTGCACAGATATTTCAAAACCGAGCGACCAAATCAATTGCAACGATCGATCACGCTCCGATCGTACTGTAGACCGAGCACTTCTATTTACACTTCGACGAAACAACGTGTTGTCAATTGCAATTCAACGTGTTGCAATACTTTGCTCGCTTTATCGATATATATATATATATATATATACGTGTACCTTCACAGTACACCAGACGATTAGGAGTGAAATTCGCACAGGGCACCAAATTCCGCGCGTTCTACTGCGCCGTGTGGCGTCTCAGTGGAGACTAAGTGCAATCCGCCAGCGAAAGCTTCGAGTTTTTTCGTCCTCGAACAAGCCACGCCCATCGGCCAGCCCCCATTCCCCCCACCATGTCGCCCGTCCAATCACTACGGGGCGAGTTCGTACAGGTGGGAGAAAACTTCCGTAACGTGTCTATCGAAGAATTCACCCTGCACGTAGGGTAGGAACGTTACGGGGTGACTCTGAAATTGCGTTACGGGATTTCGCAGCCGTCTGATACAATAATCTTGCACGACGATATAATATATTCACATTGTTGTATCGCATACAAGCGAAAGTGCTGCTTCCGACGCATTGCAAATAGAGTGTATTTTTTTTTTTTTATACGAAACAAGAGAATTGCATGGGATTGTTGGTGATCAAATTAAACATCGGAAATAATTATAAATAAATTGATGAATATATAATTGCATGTTGAGGAAAATTTGGGGCGCTGCAGTTTAGCAGTGTGCCTATGCACGAGCCGCCCCTGATCACGTGTATTTGGTTTAGTATAAATCTTAAGTTTGAGTCCGAACAAGGAGTTTCACGCGCATCTTTTCAGACAGAGAATTGAAATTCTAAATTCTCGGTTTTTCATTTCAGAAATTGAGGAATCGTAGATTGATCTTTCTCGAGTCTGAAAATTGCCGAGAAGTTAGAACTGTTGATCGCACGAGGAGAGTAGATTAAGAAAGTTATATTTCTTTCGTATTTTTGCGTCTATCTGTGACATGACTGTGCAACGAACAAAAGCTTGCTTGCTCGAACAGTCGGTGTATTTAATCGAGCGCTGCCAAAATCATACACATCTCGTATGATCAATTAAATGAGACTGAGAGTATCCATCATCCTTGTTCGACAATTTTCCATTTTTCGATACTCTCATTCTGTCGCTTCTAATCGGGTGAAACAAACAGCGATTAGAAAGAGAAGAGAGAGAGAGAGAGAGAAAAGAAAGAGGAAACTAAATACTTTTCCACGTCAGCTGGAAGCATCGTGAAAGCGATTCCTACCGGTTGGAGAGTCGGAGGCAAGGATCAAAAAGGATGGGCGAGGCGAAGAGTGCAGCACGAGGATAATATGATATACTGTAGCAGGATCAGTTCGTACAGGGATTGGCTCACTATCCCCCGTAGATATGGGAAACTAGGGGGGTCCCTGTTTCGTAGCAAGGTTTGAAACACCGTGTATCCCCTCGAGGGAAGAGATCTTCATCGTTCGTCGAGTGGCCGAGGGCTCATCCGTTTGAGAGGATCATTGTCGAGGATCCGCGATTAAGATCGACGACCCTTTGCACGATCCGCGTCACAGCCTGTAGATATAACTACATATCCTGTCTTTTTTCCTGTCTCTCTTCATGCTTGCTTCGTGCCGACACTAAAGGCGTCTGTAATTTGCTCTCAGAGAGAGGGTCTTTAACGACATTTTCTATGTCGATATACCGAAGTTTCTCGAATCTTTACTTAAGTATCATTGACGAATGAACACAGAGAATATCGAAGGAATATATTTGAGATACGAACACACACTTTCTTCTTCGGCGAAGGACACGTATTCAGTAATTTATACTAAATTTGATCGTAAAACTTTATACCTTATTAAATTTCATTTGTTTGTATTTGATTTTACTGCAATCAGACCTGGTCGGATGATAAAAGAAACAAATTTCTGAATTTTTTAATTCGGATTATTTTTCACACGATGAAAAGTGATCGAGCAAGCTGAATAATTGTTAGAAGAAATATTTGAAATATTGAAAATTCCGGTGCATTTTCTGAATTGCAAAAAAAGTTTAAAATTCGTTCCAGGTAAGTGACGAGTGACTTCTGTGTACTTCTGTGTTTCCATTACCTGAAGAGATTCATAGCTTTACTTTATTGTTTATTTTATGACGCCACTTCTCGAAGTAATTTCAATGTTCGAAGTTTTCCGAATTAGCACGAACTGACTGTAGTCGTTCTTGTAAAATCATAAAATATTTAGTCTTTTCACAGTGATCCCTGCTTGATTTGTTTGAACAGTTAGACGCAATGAACGCTTAAAAAAAAAAGAAGAAAGAAAAAGGTTTTCAGCTCGTGCTACTGAGAAATAAATTTTCACAAATACATAATTTCAAGAAATAAGTTTTCCTGAATTTCCCGACGTTCCTTTAGACCTTGCGCTTCGCCAAATCGATGAAAGAAAAAAAAAAAAAACGCCTCTGAAAGTACAAAAATCAGCCAATATTTGTTCGTCGAAGGAATCCATTGAACTTGCTTGAAATTGAATTTGGTCGCGTCGTCTTTCGTCCCCTGGCATCGCGGGAACTCCTCTATTCCCGTCGCCATGAATGCCAAGCGCGGCGAAATTAATTTCACGCGTGCGTTTAACGGCGTCGCGACGACGCGAAAAAGAAAAAAAAAAAAAAAAAAAAACACGCGTCCACACGAATCTCCGCCTCCGGCGCGACGCGATTGGTCCAGCGGATCTACCAATCGCAGCTTCCAACAGAATCTCAGAATTATATTTATCGGTAGTGGTGATTCACGCGTGCATACACGCACGACGCACGCACGCACGCACGCACACGTGGTCGTGCATGCACGCGTATGCTTGCGGACACAGCGTGTACACAAGTTCGTGGAAGCAACGAGAACTATCTTCTCCTGCTGCAACAACTTTAGCATGCTCTTGACAGACAGTAGGCTTGATAGACATTTTTTATACGAAGATGATACGCTGGATTTAAAGTGTACAGCTTGGCGTGTTTCAGCTTATATATTCTGTGTGAAACGATATATCGCATGATGAAAAAGAAGAGCTTGATTGTGAAATTCTAACGAAGGTATAAAATTTCAAAGACGTGTTTGAATACAAATTTTCAATTCTCGTTCGTGTTTTATCGAAGTTGCTTCGAGATATCACCCGTTCTTCCGAACATACGCATCTATTGAGTTTCATCCGAATTTTTTCTTTTATAACATTAAAAGTATCATAGATTCTTCGCATTAATTCCTAATGTGAATTACTTTCTACATAATAAATTTTCTCTTTTAGAACTACATTTGTAATTTATGTAACACAAGCATTTACGACCTTATGTTTCTGTAAAAAAATATTCTTATTTTTCACCATAGAACATGTTGGCACCGTTTGGCGGAAATAAACTGACACATTCCGTATATCTAGTCTTAAATTCTTGCCATCTAATGTAAAATTAGATTTAATATATATATATATATGTATATATAAATGGAAAAAGTGATCAGATTTGTAGACATTTTAGGAAAAACTCAACGAAATAAAAAATGACATAACATTCTCGTTATACTTTCACAGATTTATACGAAAGTAATGAATTATACTTGTAGCACATACACTTCTAACAATTAGGTACCTATTTTCTTTTCTAATGTAAAATTACGTCATAAGACATAACAGGAAGAAATCTTATTCGAAATTTAACTTGTGTTATTAATAATGATACTGTCGAAAATAATCAGAAGTATCGTTAAAAATAATACGATAATCGATCATCAAAGGAAACACGCTGTTCCTTATTGTCGTAACCTGGCGGAAACAAACAGGAATGATCGATACAGACCGGTCGCCGAGAGCGTTGCCAAAGAAACTTGTGGCAATCGTGTCGCGTATATCGTGTAAACAGTCGAGGAAAAGGTGTTTACTCGATCGAGCAAGCAACATGTCTCGCGAACAAAATGAAAATCCCTCGGCTTCATCACTGTGGAGGCGTAAAGCTTACGAACGACATCGCTTGAAAGTAAATTATTCAACAATAATTATCAACGATAATTTACCGCGTTTCCTATATTATTTTAGGTAAAGAAGGCTACGCGAGCGATCGACGTCGATCCTCCGCAAACAAGACGTCACGTAGCTTTCAACGCAAAGGGGTTGCAATTGGAACGTGAGAAACAAGATCGTATCGCTAGAGAGAATTTTATACTTTTGATGAAACTTCGCGACATCATGCAACGGAAACGACCCGTCGAGAAGTGTTACAGATTGAAATGGGACGAAACCAGGTGCATCAGAACTCGTTGATACGGCTCTATCTACGGATTTACTATATACGGCTGATCGATTCTATATATCTCTCTTTCTCTGTGTTATTTTTCCACTTCACACCGGTTTGTACTTTCGTAATAAACAAGTGAACGTATAATTCTGCCTTTCGCTCGATAACCGAAACGTTAACATAAGGTTAATTGTGACTTTATTTACGAAATATAACACGACAAATAGACCGCGGATTTTCGTGCCTTTTTTTTTATTAAATTTCTACAAACGCAATTGAAGAAGACAAGACGAAAATAAAACTTGTTTTTATCTATCTTTTATACTACGATAAACTTTCTACCTCGGATATTCTATATACTTTCTATGTAATTATGTCCAGTTTTATTTCCCATATATTATTCATAATTTCTATATATTAGAAATTCAATTATCAATATTCAATTTTCTATATGTAATTATGTCCAATTTTCGATAAGTGCGCGAAAGTTCGCAGTCCAGTGATAAGATATAAATATCAGCGACCGATCAACTATTGATTCTACTATATTTGTCATTTAAAGAAGCGAAAAATAAAGTACTCCCAACGAGATAAGAATATCGAGAGAAAAAAGAAAATTAATGTTAAAGAAGTTGAAGCGAGAGTAGGACAACGATGGAAGGACAAGAAGATGAAAGGTACGAAGAGCAGGCGGGTGAAATTGATAAATACTCAACACCAAAATTTTCATCAATCTTCGATGATACTACAAGAGCGTTGACGCAAGTTGAAGCAGGAGAGTGTCTTCACACATTAGGGAAATGCGATTCCGGTCTTGGTTATGCTTATCTCGGCCTGAACGCGTCTAATAAAGGACTAACAGATATTACAATCATACCAACGTTCAGATACGTGTTGTACGTGGACGTTTCCGGAAATAGATTAACGACCGAGGCACTCCGCGTTCTTTCATCGATGAAATATCTCCTGATGCTTCAAGCTGATAGAAATCAAGCGTCCTCGGCGGAATTAGACCCAATGCCATATCTTCAGGTCGATTAACGCAGCCTTACTTACTGGCTTTTGTAATTTCTTTTCCATTTCTATCGTCTTTCTTGATATTTTTCTCAAAATTTTCTTTTCCCTTTCTCTTGCGTTTCTCCTTCGCTTTTCTTTTTTTTTTTTTTTTTTTTCGTTTCGCTAGTTAATTTCCTTCATTTTTTATTTAATCTCGTGAATCTTTTTAACGTTCACCGCAGGTTCTGACGTTGAACAGAAATAAATTGAGAAGCACGTTAGGGATTTCTCACAAGCTTCTAGAATGTTTGGAATTAAACCACAATAATGTCGAGGAAGTCACGCTGAACCCGTACGATCTCGAGAACTTGAAGATCCTCGAACTGCGTGGAAACATGCTGACCACAACGAACGGAATCTTCTTTCCAGGACTGATACGGCTATATCTCGCGGAGAATCAAATAGAGAAAGTGGAAGGTTTGGAAATATTGGTCAACTTGAGAATTCTGCATCTAAGGAGCAACAAAATCACGAGTTTGGATGGATTTGACTCGCGTTGTGCTAAGCTTAGTTACTTGAATCTACGGAACAACGAGATCACAAGAATCTCGGAGTTACAGAAATTGAATTGCTTAGCGGCGTTGGAGACATTGATTATATTGGAAAATCCTGTGACATCGGATAGAGAAGTGGAGGAAGAATCTGCTTATAGACAAGTTGTTTTGGCTATGTTGCCCAACCTGACACGAATCGACAAGGATCCAGTGTTATACAGGGAAAGGAAACGTGCCAAAGAATTTCGTAAACAGATGCTTCGCGATGGAACAACGTTCGCCGATTTAGATTTAAATCTTTCCAACGCGGGGTAACGTTAATTATATATCGTGTGTTCTAGCGTGGAAATGAAGAAAGTAAAAGACAAATAGCTTCGGGGTTATAGGCTTAAAATTATGGAATACAATCAATCCTAAATTCTCGCACGATTAATTTGCATTTCACGCGTACGTTTCTTAAGTTCTATTGATTCTTTCATTTTTTCCCACGTAAGTGCAGAGTTTCGATATGAACACGGTGGCGCCACCTGTCGGTAACTTTTTCCCACATAAATGCAGAGTTTCGATGTGGACATCGTGGCGCCATCTGTTGGTAATGCCGAGAACGAAGTAATACGAAATAATTTTTTCAATTAGCGAAATCACCAAATTTCACTAATTTCTTTCTTTCTTTCTTTTCACGAATGCAAAGTGCATTTTGTCGGCAATTTTGACACGTAATTATTTCTCCCGCGTTTTTCCTCTTCCCTTCTTTGACCGGAATACAACGTACGCTTAAGATTTATCGAAGAACGCGTAATTCCTCCGGCACTCCCGGAGGAGCCAGAGATCTAAGCTGGACAGCTCAAGACTTTGAGCGTACTCGTACTCGATGGAACCAGAAATTGTAGGAACGAGCCACTACGTATTATTGAACAGTGACGGTAAGTAAAACAGGCGAACATACCTTGTCACGTATTTGGGAATTTCTTGGGAAATATTCGTCCAGGTTAGGCAAGTGTTACACAATAATGGTACAATTGTACATACAGTTGCGAGTCATACATTTATACAGTACATTCAAAGTCACTCGGTGTCCCTTTATGTTCATTTATGTTCTTCGATGTCCATCGATGTCCATCGATGTCCTTCGACATCCCTCGTGGTCTCTTCGACATCGGTTGTCATTCCTCGACGTCAACCTTCAGGTAAAGTCTAATAAAATACAAGATAATAATACGAATGATACAAGATAATAACGTGAATGAAATAATAAATCAAACGTTACTAACATACCAAATTTACACAGCAACCATCGAGATGATTTTTCAAACTGATTTGCACTCAGTTTCTGCCTCAAAAACTCTTGACATGTGATACTGATAAGTCTAACAACTATGTAGTTAACCTACGTAAAGAGCTGAACAAACAAAGTTCGTAAAGTAATTCAGTATCATGGTACTACTTAAAAATGTATTAAATGATAATATATTAGTTAAGCGAACCTGATAGTAGTCTGTAGAAGGTGGTAGAATGACAATAATGCTACGCAGTATCGAAATTCACACATGTCAAAAGAATCTTGACACTACGACCTCCGCCATGATGGCATGTTCTCCTCCAGCCGCTTTCCTATTGGCTGACGTAAACGTCAGTAGAGGCCAACCACTTATATTCTCTGGCTCATTTGCGGCGCGTAAAATTAAAATATTTCACGCGCGTCATTCAAAACTCAGTCAATCAACTTTGACAGTTTCAGACGAAATAATTACAAGGAATTTACAGAGTTTTACTTTTCTACCAAATGCACCTATATACAAAAATGATCATGTACATAGTTTAAAATGAATGTATTTTACGTACAAAAATCTAATGGAATTACAAGTTATTATTAACTACAAGACTTCATACTCCTGTCATTCTTGTATTTATACGTCCATTTTTATACAGATTTATTTAAGAAATAAACTCATTACGAAATGTAACTCCTTGCCAAAAAATAAATACTATATGTTTTAGAAAGTGAATTTTCATAGTAAATATAAATATTGTAATTTATAAACACAAAAATCATCTAGAGTTTTAAATTTTTGGACCGCAGTCGATTCTATCTACGAAATACAAATGACACGGCGAAATTAAAACTGAGTTTTAAAAGAGGAAATAAGGAAATTTGTGAAGAAAGCACAGTACGAAGTATAGGAGAAACAAAATTACATCAAATAACAAAATTCTATTCTCCCGCCAGAATTTTCAAACATCGTTCACGTGATTAAGTAGTGACAGACTCTAGCGGAATTTGATAAAATAACACACGTTCCGTGCGAATTGCGAGTAGTTTATTCGGCAACTTGCCGATGGGACGTTCGTTTGGTAGATTTTACATTGTTTCGTAATTCAAATTAAAAATTTGGCCTTATTTCTGTGTAACAATTGTTTCCCTTCGAACAAAAATGTCTTTTAAACCTCCTTTTAAAGTTGGTAAGTTACAGTACCAATATGAATTTCAGAATCACGTTAGTCAGACACGTGGCTGTTATTTTGGAGTAAAGTAACCTCGTTGCACGTTATTTAAAGTACATGATTAAATAAACTGTTAAAATAGAATGTCGTAAAAGAAAAAATATGAATATTGAAATATCAATGCCTTTGGTAATTTTTAAATGATATGAAGTAACATATCGTCAACGCGATTAACCGATTGAACGTTTCTGGAATTATGTTTCGAAAGTGGCACGTTATAATTTATCAATGATATGTGATTGTTCTTTATTTCTAACTAAAGAGAATAGAACATACGTGTTTACACAATTTTTCATTCAATTTAGTAGTGAAACATCTAAGAATATATTATAGAATGAAATTTCAAAAAAATGTTGATTCAATCATGTATCAATGAACAATACCAATTTCTAACAATTGTAGCTGACTTGTCATGTATTAATGAACAGTACCAATTTCTAACAATTGTAGCTGACTTGTCACTGGCAGAATGGGGACGAAAGGAAATTAATTTGGCAGAGCATGAGATGCCTGGTCTCATGGCCATAAGAAAGAAATATGGTCCAGAAAAAGTTTTGAATGATGCACGAATTGCTGGCTGCTTACACATGACAGTTCAGACTGCCGTTCTCATTGAAACTCTCATTGAACTCGGGGCCGAGGTAAGTTAACCCTTTGAAAAATTATTTTGTGTCATTTATCAGTAATTTATTTACGAATTAGTGAACGAGATATCATTTCAAATGATACATCATTCGGGATAATCATCCTGTTCAAATGGTATTCATCATGAAATTTTAATTATATTTTTCTACGTGTGATGCCGTTTGAGGTAATCATCAATTCGATCATCACTGTGAATTTGCTAGTACAATATATAGAAGTTAATGACAACGTACTTTTAATCTCAGGAAGAATCATCTTCGCCGTTTGGTAAATTTTTGCTAGAACACAAGAAGTTCTAGTTCATGTGAATTATTCCAAATTATTCCAATGAGTGTCTCAATTGACTCACTACTCTCTATCTCTGGAATTCTTTTATTCTTCTTACATCGTTATAGATTTCACTCTAGATACCTGTTTGGACATTATACCATTATATTATGTCATATCAACACCAAATATATCTACGTTTATTATAATTCGTAATCAGCAATTATAAAAAAATGAAAGTCTGAGCCGTCAGTTAGATAAGTACAATGTCCTCTTAGAAGGGACAATCGAGTTAATATATTTTCACATTTTCGTGTTCGATGCTCGAAATTCGATATCGGAGATAAAAAATACATTCAGTTATGAAAATCTATTGCGTGAGAAATATAATTATTACAAAATATTGTAAGGCATAAGAATAGAAAAAAAGAAACTGCATTCATACATGTGTAGATCTATTCCACAAATCGTGACCCTGCATATTTTACAACGTTCGTCAACAATCGTATCAGATCGGAAAATTTTTGAATCTTCAAAAATCAAGATCAGAAAAAGCGAGGCTGACGTTATTTCTTATCGTTATTATGAAACGCAATACACTTTTAAATTTATTTAAAGCTATAAAAAAAAAATACTATAAATCATAAACTTCTATGACGCAATGATAGCATCGTATCTAGCAATGTGATGTTATTCTTATGTAAGAAAATTTAGATCAACGATAAATAATCGATTTCTTATTACTATCGTGATTCATTCAAAATGTTATGGATCTGAATGTCCAAATGACTTGTAACTCAATCTTATTTGTCATTTAAAATAAATTGGATTTTAATGCTGTTTCCTATTGTATTATTTTAGAGCATTACATTTCCAGCACAAAACTTATAAGCAAAGAACAGAGTACTATGCGATTCTTTTATAAATCTTGTTACACTTTTAACATCATATAAATAGAATCAATCAAACACTTCAATACTAGATATCATTCAAATCGCACGATCTTATACAGAGTGTCCCAGCTAAATGACATTATCTAAATATTTATTTTATTTATTGTTATATGAAAAAAATTCTCGAAACAAAGAAACTGCACTATTTGGAAGGCTATATTAACGGTGGAAATAAATTTTTCTCAAAATCATTTTTCAGTAAGGTTTTATAAATCAGTAATTTTTTATGAAACCATATATATAGACTTTAAATAAAAAGCTTCTCATACAGTTTCTTCATATCTTGTTCTATATTATAGAGATGTATAGAGATGAAACATATGTATTATCTTTGTGTTTGGTTTCACTGTCGATTTTACTTCAAAAATCAACGAAAATGTTAATGACTCGTTATCGCTTCATTATCGATAGGTTCAATGGTCCTCGTGTAATATATTCAGCACGCAAGATCATGCAGCAGCAGCTATTGCAAAAACGGGGGTTCCCGTGTACGCTTGGAAGGGCGAAACCGACGAAGAATATCTCTGGTGTATAGAGCAGACTCTCGTATTTAAGGATGGGAAACCATTGAACATGATTCTTGACGATGGTGGTGATTTGACCAACTTAGTGCACACCAAATTTCCGGAATATTTGAAGGAATGCCGAGGTCTTTCCGAGGAGACAACAACCGGAGTTCACAATCTATATCGCATGATGAAAGAAGGCACTTTGAAAGTTCCTGCTATAAATGTAAACGACTCAGTAACGAAGGTTCGTTGCACCGTATTCGAAAAATAGAAAGAGTATTTTGACCTGGAAAAAAAAAAAGAAATTGTTAGATTGTTGCAGAACAATATTACAAGTCTTGTCGAGAGATTTAGATATGATAAAATGACAAACTCAAAGAATTAAATCTTTTTTGTTTTTTAATCGAGGCAAGAAGAAAATATAATAAGTATATTTTGATGATTTTCTACTTTTCTGATTGCTGCAGAGGAAAAATCTCTCTGCAATCTTATAAATTATTTTATGTCTCGTCTATTTATTTTGACTTTCTGATATCAAATAATTAAATTGCAAAATAATTTTCTATTGTCGAATAGAGTAAGTTCGACAATCTTTATGGATGTAGAGAATCATTAATCGATGGTATCAAGCGAGCGACGGATATCATGATTGCTGGAAAAGTTTGCGTGGTCGCTGGATACGGAGATGTTGGAAAAGGTTGTGCTCAAAGTCTCAGGGCACTTGGTGGACGTGTGATAATCACAGAAATTGATCCTATTAACGCCTTACAAGCTGCCATGGAAGGATACGAGGTGATTTTAAATCAGAGATTATACACATGAAGTGTATTTAGTTGATTAAAAATTGCAATAGAAGTAAATTGACAAATTTTCAAATGTATTCTTTAGGTAACGACGATGGAAGAAGCGTCGATCAAAGGACAAATTTATGTTACCACTACTGGTTGTAAAGACATCATAGTGGGTGACCATTTTATAAATATGCCAGAAGATGCTATAGTCTGCAACATTGGTCATTTCGACTGCGAAATTGACGTTGCATGGCTTGAGAAAAACGCTGTTGAAAAAGTGAACATTAAACCACAAGTAGACCGATATCAATTGAAAAATGGCAGGTGTGAATTAATAAATTTTATATGTGTGAACATCATATACTAATGAAAAATATTTCTATATTAACAAGTTAAACGTTAAATTATGTAAAATTATTTAAGGAAAACGTTAAAGACATACTCTTCACTTCTCATTCAGCTTTACGCTGCAAACTCAGATTCTTGATCGGTTTTATGAGATTTTCGGTTCATATTCTCCATTTTCAGGCACATTATTCTTCTCGCAGAAGGTCGATTGGTTAATCTTGGATGCGCCACAGGACATTCCAGTTTTGTAATGAGCAACTCGTTCACAAATCAAGTATTAGCGCAAATAGAATTGTGGACCAAACCTGGGTTTTATCCAATCGGAGTTCATATGTTGCCGAAGAAGTTGGATGAAGAAGTCGCTGCGTTGCATTTAAATCACCTTGGTGTAAAATTGACGAAATTAACAGAGGAACAAGCGAAATATCTTGATGTACCTAGAGAAGGACCTTATAAAGCTGATTATTATCGATACTAGTTATTACTTAAATTCAGAAACTTTCATGTACTTCTTTTTCTACGACGAATATAATAAAAGCATCACAGCAACCGTGTTTTGGTTTAAATCGTCAACTATTGATCTTCGTAGTTATTCATTTATTGATTTTAATCTCAATTTTCTGATGTTTTGTTTAAATAAGTTGTAATCAAAACATTACGAAAGAGACTGTATATTATTGTAATTCATAAAATTTGTTAAAAATAATTGTTGTTTCTAAATAAAACAACTTATATGATAAGTTTTGTATAATTTGTATAAAATGGCAGAAAAAAAAATTTCTCCACTTCCGCTAGAAGTTAGTCCTTTAATAAAGGTAATGATTTGAAGTGAAGATTAAAACGTTTTATATTTTATGGCATAATTTACACTATTAGTTAGCGAGATGGTCCTGCTTAATTTCTGGAGTGATTTATGGTTTCATTAAACGAAGAAAAGATGCCACAATAGAAGAAGTGTTACGAGAAAAAGAAGAGGCAGAGAGGCCTGCTAAAGAAGCATTTCTTGCTCGTGAAAAAATTCATCTCAATGCTGGTATATTTTAATATATAATTTTAATGTATAATATAAATATATTTTGCAAATGTTCAATTTTTTTTTTTTGTAGTTGAGATGAAAGAATTGGAAGAAATATTTCTTGGAACAACTTCATTTCAAAAAGAAATGAATTCAATGAACGATAATAATAGAGAAGTGTAAAAATTGTAAAAGTTTTTAAAGAAAAACATATTTATTATCTTCTCGTAACATTCTTTACATGTCTTCATGACTATGTACAACTTTCTTTTATCTTTTATTTACAACTTTAAAAGGGCAGAACTTTCTTGTAGACAATAACATCCACAACCTGTAGGGCATAATGTTTTATTAGTAAACCACGTCGCTAAATGTTGCGTGTGTCCTCCATGCCCACAAAATATACAAAAATTGCTTGGACCTAAATTTAAAAAAAAGATAATTATAAATTATTGTATTATTAATTTATAATTTAATGCACTGCATTAAATTTACCTCTAACAGAGATATGACAAATTACACATTCCAATGCTAATCGTTTACAACTTATACACTGAGGTCCTCTGCTAACTTTACCACATAATTGACATTCGCTTTGAAATTCGACGCCTTTATGCGTGTCTAATGGAGTTGTGCTTACGTGCTTTAATACTTGTGCACGCGCGTCTAATAATCGCCACCTATGTAGCACTTCGGCATACGCTTTTTTATAACCATCGTAGAGAGTAGTATATTTTTCATCCAGTAATCTGAATTACCAATGTTTGTACAACAAAATTAAAATTAATTTTGATTAAAATTCTTTCAATTATGTACCTAATATTTTTTATGGAATCCCCTGATGTATCTTGAGTTAATTTTAAATCGTCGAGCGAATCAGACCACGAGTTGGATCGATGTTGCTTCAAATTTTGGAAGTTCCATCCTTCTAACGTGGTATCGGCTAAATGAATCGTATGGTACGGAGAACCACCAGGCTAAAATGATGTATGAAATAATGTATAAAATTACAAACCTATTCATAAACCTTACATAAACAATATGAAAGCACAATATACACAAATAAGATATAAAAGGCATAATGTTTATGAGCATTTTCTGCACAAGGATGTTTGTCTTCTGTGTGAAATTTCGAGGCATTATGATAACAGAACAGTACATCACATATGATTAATTACTACTAACATGTACGATTATTTTATGAGTATTAATCATAATGTAAAACAGTTATTAGATGCAAGATCAAAAAGTTTGGCATTTGAAATATTAAGCAGGGCCAAACCTGCATGCTTTGTGGGACCATCACACTTCCACTCCGATGCTGTAAGGCAGTAACAAATATCACCATAAGAGAACCCTAAGAACATTTCAAACACGTACGAACTTAAAAAATTCAAAAACCATGCCTTACCTTTAACCACCATTTTCCTGTAGAAAGCCTCTATAACAGAGATAACATAGTATCAATCATTCGGTAATTTAAAAAAAAATGTATATATATTAGAAAAGAAAAATATTGAAATAAAACACCAATGGCTTGCGTCAATATACTATGAGCTATTTAAATTCCAAATTACATAATTTTTGTAGTTATAATACATATGCGTGATATGCGATCGTATGATAAAATGTTTATATTCAGTCATGCATCAGAAAAAAGAAATGTGTGCCAAGTATAATACATGTGATATACTGTAGTTTAAGAACATTGCAACATGAATAGTGGTACAGATGATTATGTTCAAAAAGTATCTTCAAGTATTGATATGTTCAGCATGTTTGTGAACAGAAGACAAAATATATGATCAAGACATGTAATGTATTAACTAATAGTGCTTGTGCCAGACCATGCTAGAACATCTTAATATTTACAAAATAAATATAACATACTTACACTAACATTAATGGACTTGTTATTTAGTCGTGTTTGCGCAACGTCAGGATTTTCAGAACGATAACTAAATGCACAACTCAGCATGCCTGCCATTTGAATATCTGACTGATTAGCATAATGCTGTATTCTAAAATAGAAAAAAATTATTTTATAATTTGTTTTTATTATAAGTAACATATATATTCTTGTTACTTACAAGGAATGAATTAAGTTTTGACCGAAAGGATGTAAAGGCCACGGAGCATCAATCTCAGGTGATTGACAATTTTGTCCAATATTTGAAACTGGTTGTGATATCACAAGAGCGGCTAAACACCATGCCTGAACTAAATCAGGACGTTCTAATGATGCAGCTACATTTGCATTGTATTGACACATTGCCGGAATGTCGGTGATGTTGATACTGATAGATGTAAAATAAAATTAAAAAGTTATTTTCTGAAAATCGACTAAAAATCTCTGAAAATTATTGTATCACACATATTTTTATACTCACACATATTTTTCTGCAAGTTCTTTGTTGACGAAAAACAATGAAGAGGCAT
The DNA here is from genome assembly GCA_032399595.1 of Tetragonula carbonaria. Taxonomy (NCBI): domain Eukaryota; kingdom Metazoa; phylum Arthropoda; class Insecta; order Hymenoptera; family Apidae; genus Tetragonula; species Tetragonula carbonaria. The sequence goes on from JAUCRC010000020.1 coordinate 2,037,105, forward strand.
CGTATATCATTACCATAAAATGATAGTTTTTACAACATGATCTATGGGTCATTCTATTTGTATTATGTAATCCACGATTTATTTTCTATTAATTTGAAAATAATATTTAATGACTACTTTATATTATTATTTTTTTTCATAAAGAATGTACATACTCGATCTTGAAAATAAAAAGAACTTATAGGAATGTTGTCATTCGATCGAACATAAGAATTTGGATACATGTGTATAAAATGTTCTCCGTTGCCTATTCCGTTTCCTAATGCAGAAAGTGCTCTGGGTGTTGTACATTCTGGTTTCATAGACGATCTTCTCGTATACGAAGCACGACCAAAACATACGAGTATACCTATTGAAACAATGAATTAAGCCTCTATTGTATACTATGTTGTTTTTACTACTTTTTTAGGTATTTTTTGCTACTTTTTTAATACGTACCTACGCAACAAAATTTAGCACCAGATGTTCTAGGAAACGGTATGTAAGCATCTTGATAATTTGTATACATATTAGAAGAACTTAAGAAATTCGCATTGTCTTGAATATCATATCCTAAATGATTACTTTCATTTTCGTCATTTTTACATGTCTGCAAAGAAAAAATATCAGACATTATAGACTATAGAAGACATACATGTAATCTGAAAAATATTTTTTTTTTACTTGTTCCAATGTTGTAATCAATTGTCTAAGACACGGTTCTAAACACGATCTGTTCTTTTTAACACGTTGTTGAGCAGTTTGTTTTAAAACTTTTAATAGCTTTGCTAATGTTACACTGTCGATTGTTGTTCCAGGACAGAATTGGAATGTAGGTTGCGCACTGTAAGGATAGTTTGCAGGGAAATTTACTTTTAATATCACATTATAACTTTTATTGGATGCTGTTACGGTACAACTGCGTTCTACAGCATCCATTGCGTTGACCTGTAAAGATAAAAATAAGTATGTATCTTCTATCCACATATCTTCTGTTTATATATGTTATGTATATGTTATGTAGTACATGTGTATTACCTCTATGTTTGGTATATTCATATTTATTAAAGAAAATTCTTGCTGTAAAGTCTTTGGTTGTGTAGGAGACGATATTTCTTTATTACTTTCGATATATGCATCTGTTTCAGAATTTAATATAGGTTCATCTACTTTTGTTGTTATACAATTCATTTCACGATCAGTTTGAGTATCACTAAGTTGTAACTGTTGGACGGATTGTAATGTTCCTATATTAATGGCAATTACATTAGCTGAATAAAAGAAAACACATTATACTTGTGAACAAGACAAAAACATACTTAAATTATTATCTTCAGAATACTGAGTATAGATAGATGAACTATCATCTATGCCATGTCCACATAACTAAAACAAAATTACATGTTAGATTTTTTTGTAAACAAAGATCTTAATCTTTACGTATTTAGAAATACTTACTTTCTTTAAAAATGGATCAATTTTGTATATTCTTAAACATTGATCCTTTGACCAAGTAATTAATTCAAAGTCACTATTTTCTGCAAATCATAGATACTATATTTCGTAATATTTTATTTTATTTTTTCATTTGAAAATTTATTTATACAGCACGTACCTAATTTTTGGTGTCTCCACTGAAATTCAAGAACAACATCAGTATGTCCTACAAAGGTATAGATAGGAGCACTGAGGTTTGTTGTGTTCCATAATAATAAACTATTTTCTCCTCGTCGTAATTGTGGTACTACTATTGTTACTAATCCTTCTCCAAATGGCTGTGGATACAACTTAATTTTAATAGGGAGAAAAAAATTTTAATTTTCTTTAAATACAATGTTACTTTTACCGTATATCTCGCCCTCCATACTGGTGAGTTTGTTGTTAAAATGCTTTCAGCTCTTCGTGGATTACTAATATCAAAGATTTTCACTGTACAATCTTGACTAGATGTTGCCAATTGATTTTGTTGAAACGGACACCAATCTAAACCATGTATCTAAAATAACTTTAATGTTTATAAATATCTCATAGAACTTTACTAAAGTAATATTATTAAACATTATTGAAGCGAGCTGTTATGAAATGAAACTTTACTTTTGTTAGATGAGCAGCTATATATTGCATAGGACTGTTTCCTTTTCTTTGATCCCATATTTTAATATCTCCATCATGAGCTGTAGCCAACATGTTGGGAGAAAGAGTATTCCATCTTACTTGAGAAGAACCAGCTATAACACATTCATATAACGCGTGCATCTTTAAATGTTTGCCAACTCTTTTATTTTGCAAGATTTCGTAAACAGTGTATTTACCAACTGCAGACAAAGATAGACATGGCCTTCTTTGATCTCTTATGTCCCATATATGTATAAATGTATCAATACTGCAAGAAGCAATGATGTCAGGTTCTTTGGGATGCCAGTTTAAATCACTGACAACTCTTGTATGTGCTTTTAGGCTATTTGTTGTTTGTAAGTCGTAATTACCATTCCCAGTGAGAGACAATATTTCAATGCGTGTATTGCTCTAAAATTTAAATCCAATGAAATATATTTACAACATTATTCGCGTTATGTACAGACTAATTGCTAACCGATACGGCGCAAAGATGACAATTTATGCTTGTGGGGTTCCATTCTGCAGAGCCAACTTCATATTTACTTTGTCTTTGAAATTTTTTTAATATGTCGACACTGTCGTCGAGTTGTTTCACCGCAAAGCATCTGCGACTAGAAACAAAAAAAAAAAAAAAAAAATACAAAATTGAAAAACACGAAGAAAACTGTGAAATTATATATCACGTTATGAATTATAATCATGTATAAAGTTCATTTCTTGCTTACTTACCCAGCAAGTAATACATAATTACCCGTCGCATCCACGGCCATGGTATTAGCCTGTATATAAAACAAAAATAATTCAATAATAAATTATAACGTTCGAACTTGAAATCTCACGTTATTCGTAATAATAACAATACATAGCACGTAATATCTTGTGATGAAACAAACTACCTGTAAATCACGGTGTTCCGTAACGACATAGTCGCTACCCCAACGTTTTGACATTTTACCAATGAATTCGAATTCCTGTCACCATTCTGCAAGGTTAGAGTCGAAACCGAACGTTACGCGGACCCGCGGACCAGAATTGAATCGTGTACGTAATCGTGCACACAATCAAAGCCAGTACGCGACTCGTTGCATCGCGTTCTAACATACACATTCATACACTCTAGGTGGATTTCGATTGGCTGAACGAAATTCATGTACACATCCCCACTAAAAAAACATATGTGGGCAAGAGGTAGAGCGAAGAACAGCGGTGTAAAAAGAGCAAACGAGATAGAAACAGAGTCAGAGAGAGAGAGGAAAGTTCAAGACGCTTCGCTGTGCTATTTCTGTCACGTAGGACGCATATATTCGTTGCATAGGTGTACTAATATCGAGACGCAAATTGGTAAACGGTGCGAAACAGAAGCGGAGAAGGGTTGAAGTTTGTCGATCTTTAATCGTCGAAGTTGGATCAATTCTACAGTGATATTATTTCATAGTGGCCGTGATAATTCAAGTGATAGTGACAACAATGTCCGTAATTATGGATTGTTTTCGTCAGTAGCGAATGTGCAAAAGTTCTTAGTCACTTTGTTTAGCTGACCTCTAATAAACGGATCTGATTCATTGCTTTCCCGTAACTCTTGTGGCGATTTTTCGTTCAGCGCGAGTTTTCGATCTGAAAACAAGAGAAGAGAAGAAAAGAGAAGAAAAAAAAAAAAAAAGAGGAACGCGACGCCTTTTGTTTCTCAAGGGTAGTCTCCTCGCTTGTCCTTTTATACTGCTTTCCTTCTCTTTAGCTTGTGCACGTCATTCGCGCCAGCGACAAGAAGGCAGCGCTTCAACTTCAATCTGAGAACCGATTGCCGAAATCGGACTCTTACATTTTCACGGACGGTAAATTCATCTCGATATTTTTAATTAGAGATCTGTGATGTACAAGTTCGGCGCCGCGAAGAAAATCATTACGTCCACGATTAATTTCGTACACTCAAAAAGGAAAGGAATTTTTATATACATAAGAAAAATGTACAAAGACTCAATAAGTCTTCGATGTTCGAGAAACTTTTTAAATTTTCGATTATATTGAACACCTTGGCCGTTTGACTGAGAAACGAGGTCAAGTTTAGTCGAAAAAACACATTAAAGGTCATCAGCTCCTATGTAATGGAGTATTAATGACAAGAGTGTTCCACTGGGAGATGCACCAAGAATATCCAATACAGGAACGTTGTTATACAAAATAAAGAGAAACTGCTGCTTGCTGACAAGATGAAATTGCTCGAGAGTACACGTTTCGAAGCTATAAACAGTGCCTTGTCCATCAAGACTGGAGACAGCAAAATAATAGGCAGGTAAGACGGTCGGAATGATATTTATTGGATTCATATTATCCTTTAGAATAATCTCAAACATTATTTGTTCCTTGACCTGCAGAATAGAGAGCTACTCTTGCAAAATGGCTGGAAATGATAAACAGTTATACAAACGTTTCAATGCAGAACAAGGTTTTACTCCGCACGATCTTCAAGCTTTATCGCCACCACAAACATCTTTAGGAACATCGCCTGCTCAAGGGTATTTTAGGTATTAAGAGTTGTAGATGACATATATAATAAAACAATAAATCTAAAAATATCAGTATTATCCTCTTAAAATAATAATACGATATTATCCGCTTTAAATAGTAAACAGAGTAAAAGTTATAATACCTTGTAAAAGAATATCCATGTTTGCTGTTTGACATTTACTTGTGTAGTAAGTTAATGAGTTTCCATATTTTTGTTTCAGCCGCAGTGTTTCTGGTGATGAAGATGGTCCACTGTGTGATACAATCAGTAGAAAAACATTGTTCTATTTGATTGCCACTTTGAATTCAGCTTTTCATCCAGATTATGATTTCTCTGATGCTAAGAGTCACGAATTCAGTAAAGAACCAAGCTTGCAATGGGTCATGAATGCTGTAGACAGTAATTTGAGTGCAACCGCAGGAGATCATTATCGTACTCTTCGAACGGCACTTTGGGCTGCCATTGATCATGAAATATCATTAAATGAATGTGATATTTATAGGTAAATATTTTGAATTCCACGGGGAAAAATTATATATTAAATAAAATCAAAAATATGGAAATATTTTAGTTACAATCCAGACTTTGCATCTGATCCATTTGGAGAAGATGGATGCTTATGGTCTTTTAATTATTTCTTCTATAACAAGAAGTTGAAACGCATTGTGTTTTTCCCATGCAGAGCAATAAAGTAAGTATATCCATTCTTTAATTTAACCATTGTTCAGTTAGATTTACTATCATTCATTTTTATGTGTTTACAGTCCTCTCTACGTGTTAGATTCTGGTGTTGGCAGTGACTTTGCCATGGATGAAGATGAAGACAGATACTAAATTCATAATACATGTTTACAAACATTATCACTTATCTTTATTAGTTCTGCCATACAGGGACATAAATGAACATAAAATTTCTTTTTTTACAGTAGTGTTACGTCTAACTAACCGCTACTACCGCTTCGTGAAACCTCTGACGTTACGTAATTAAAATAAACAAAAGTATCAGATATCCATATCCCATTCACGTTCACATTCAATAGAGAATAGTTTTCTAGAGTTATATTTCTCTTGAAAATTAACCAAATATAATTCACTACGGTTAATACGCGGCACTACTGTACATAACTTATTATGTACAGTCATATATTTCGAATTTTACAATTATTTCATTTATTTTCACTTATAATGACATTTATTTCAGACTCAATGGAGAATTTAATTATTTTGTTTCTCAATTTCTCTTTTATATTGAAACGTAATTATAATCAACAAAGAATCAAATAGAAGAACAATACTGTAAGAACTTAGAATCATAATATTTTCCGTATGAATTTATAATTTTTATATACATGTTATTATCCAAGATATTTTAAACGTATAAATCTGCTAGTAATCAAATTTTTATAAGCCTAAAACTAGATTTTCTTTCTATGTAAAATGTCAAATTCATAATATTAGAAAAATCCTTATTATCATTTATATAAAAAAGCAACAATCTTAGTGGATTTTAAATTGATGTTGTGCTAAGTTCCGTTTAAACTGATGTTGTTAGAATTTTTCAGAATTATTGTGACGATAATTGGTGTTGTACTAAGTTGCTCTGTTAAAACATTGTAACTATTGTGATGATAGTAATAAGGAAATTAAAATAAATCTAATTTGATATTATAACATAGAAGTAAAAAATTATTAGAGCAACAGTAGATCTAAAAGTGCAACATTAACTTTCGAATCCTAGTCATTATATTTTTAAGTTACAAAATTTAATAACTGTTTATGCTCTTTGCTATAAAAATCAATCTATGATATTCTTAATGTCTTAAATAAGCTTTCCATATAAAATTGTTTATGTTTCATATATTACTTTTAATAAATATACACGATCTTAGTGTATGTATTGATATACAAATATCCAGTTTTGTGAATTATAAAGTTTTTAATTCAATATTTTGAATTTACTGCTATGAAACTATCAGATCGTGCAATATGTATAAATAGCATAGTAGATTTTACTATAACTTTCATATAGCGTGGAAAATTTAATTTTACGTCACTAATAAATATATACATGTATACATATATCTTGTGAATTTAAAAAAACAGCACTATATTCTAGTTAGATTACTAGTTTTTGATTAAAAACAGTGATTTTCAAATGATTTCTATAATATATATGTATAACCTTAGTTTCTTTAAGATTACATGTTTCTCTGTCTGCATTTGAATAAACGTTATGAGTCGACATAATTCAGTCATGCATTGATATTTTCTTTATCTCTCATTCTTAGTGACACGAAATCTTTATAATATAACATGAAATAAATAAAGCAGCAAGCACAAACATCATGCTTATTTTCATTGAATAGTAACTTTAAACCTAACTTACCTAGGCAATTTAACTTATTTGTACATCATAACGTCAGGAGATTGATACATGCACATATATGCATCGCATAACAGTCGTTTTGCATGCTCTGGTAAATGACGATCATCTGTTAGTTCAGTTAGGTAATTTCCACCTTCTTCACTTAGCCAATATGGGAAATCTGGACACGGAACCATTTCCGGTATATTGTAACCATTTTGTTCCCCTAAAGAAAGAAGAAGTCTTATCAATGGAAAATAAAGATTCAATAGATAAATTTATCGAAATATTTTTCGATAAGATTGAAAAATACCTTTCCTATCAGCCATAGAATCAAAGAAACACCATGGTGCTTCCGAACCAGAACCACATTTTACAAAACATACATAATGAGAGGTTTCAATGCAAACCACTGCTGATAATTCCAGATACAATCGTGGAACCGGACAATGTTCTTGTAAAATAGCAAACTCCATTGGTACTATAAGTTTCTTTGGTTCGTGATTTGTTCTTCGTTCATGTCGATGCACCTAAACAAATTAACCTTCGATTTTAAAAGTATAGTTCTTTTTTATTCGCTCATTCATTTTACCTTTTCTAAACATTGCAAACAGAAAGCAATGCTTTCGAGTCCAACGCCACATTGTCCATAGCACTGTTTACATTCGTATTCCGCTAACTTTCCACAAACAGTACATTGTCTTGGAGCTGCAAACGGGAAATTAGAGATGACTACAATGAAATTCATATGTTACAATATAACAATAATACAATACCTACAATCCTCGATTATATCTGTTACATCAAGTAACAATGTAGGTTGAATTTTCTGATACATCTTAAATGATTTTCCAAATCGTGGCATTTGTATAATAAGACATGAAGGAACTTCTTTCAGTCTTATATTACTTGTAAGAAAACTCTGTTCTAATAATTGTTGAACAGTTGGAAGATTTAAGTGATCATCTTTTTCAACAAAAAGTTGATAATGATATGCATCTTGGCCAGAACTTAATTTAAGAAATGGTTCAGCATTCAAAATTTGGGCAACCAGTGATGTTAAAAATTCTTCAGGATCTGAATAATTTTATTTATTCATGTATGTACTATGTATGTACTATTTGAATAATTTTATTTAAATTTATTCACGTATATACTATGTATGATCAAATACCTTTTTCTTCACTAGTAAGCCCGGATACAGATGATAACTTCTCAAGTAAAGTCCGGAGTTTCATTACTCGATCTGCTCTTACAAACATATTTTTTCTAAGTGGATTTACAATTTCTTCACGTAATACTCTTTGTACTTCTTCATATTGTGGACAATCCTTTTCATTCGGTGGTCTAAAAGAACAATACATTACATATGATATTTTATTTTTGAAAAACGAAAATGAAATAATGTTTGAGATTAATACCTAAATAAAAGATTATCAAAAACGCTAGTAAATGTAAACATGCTGAAAAGAGTAGCATCTAAATAACACGAATTATGATGACCTTGGATCCCCCGATATTTTCCACAAATACTTTCTAAATTTCCTTTTACGGAAATGGGTCGTACCATACCGACGATAACAGAGCTTTCCATATTTCCGAAATTATCTGTATTTAGCGATGTTGTTGGATTATCAATTTTTGCCTAAACAAATATATATTATTATACAAATATAGGAAGAATATACAACGATACTTACTATGGTATCATATCGTGAACATTGATCAAGGTCCGTGAAAATAGCTCTGTAAGGCAGACAATGGAAATACCTTACATCTTTGTATGTCCCATCAGTACCAGACGGGTGACCATCATCCTAGAAATGAACGAAACGAGTATACTTTTCCATTAATAATTTTTATTGTTAGTTTTTATGTTACATACCAATTCCACAGCTGCCATTAATTTACCAGACGTAATACCAGAAGGAGTTCCAATCCAACGAATAACTCCATAGTGTACATCAGAATCCAAAAGTACCTTCACATTTGAACCCACAATTAAATCTAAATTTTCTGTTCGTCCAAATTTTTTATTTTCGTTCTTTTCAGGTGTGCTACCTGTTACAATTGAAATTTACATTCATATATTGAAATCAAAATAAATATATCTCTATAAAAGAACATTGATTGTAACTAAAATTCTGAGAGAAAAAGTAGAATGTAATTCAACAAGTTAAATAAACGTGGAATGCTAGACGTGGAATTGAGTTCAAGAATGTTTATTGTTCCTTACTACAATCCAATGGACTTTCAAGTGTTCCCTCAATATCACTATACACATTTGATTCAATATCACTACTCCATTTATGTTCTAACACAAAGAGGGGAATGTTTTGCAATGCAGCAGCCATTTTACAATAAAATTATGATAGGTTTATAGCACCAAAAAGCTTGCCGGCAGTACTAACCGAGACTAAGATTGTGGCTATTTTTAACCACCTCAGTTATTCTTAACTCCCTCTACTAGACATGGTAGGCAAAGGCAACCATACTACGTGAGATTCATAGAAAAGTTAGAAAGATATCCTATCGGGCATTAAATCGAGCAAATTTTATTTTTATATTTTTGCTATTACCATGGGTGACGGCACTTTTAGTTACATTGCTGTCATTTTCATGTGTTGCTGATTTTATTGACTGATGGTATTCTTTTGATGTAGACCTTTGATCTCTATTATTGTTTTTATTATCATCATACAGACTAAATCTTTCCAACAGAACCGGTGGTATTGTATCTAATACAGACTTTTTCTTCTCATTTGTACAATTATTGCTTGCTTCGCTTTTCACGCAAAAATCTGAAATAAAAGATACAATTAACGAATCGAAATCCTATAAATTGGAAAACAGAATATTTTTGTCTTTGTACTTTTATCTGATTTTGCAAGACCCGTAGGACCTCCAGGTTTTAAAGGAAAAATGTTACTCAGTGTAGCGAATCTCCCCTCAGAGTGAGTACAAACAAAGTACTCTTTACTTAGTAAAGCTGTCTTAGATGGTTCGTCGCTATCCTACAAGCATATCACCATACATACAGGTATATTTGTGCATCGTATAAAAAATATTAAAAAAAAAAACAAAAACGAAATATTTCATCGAATTACCAACAAGTCAAGGCCGAAATAATATCCTTGTCCGAGTTGTGGCACAGGTCCAATGTATTTAATAATAGCTAAATATTTGGTGCATCCCAGGGGATCAACGCAGTACCAGACAGTGTCATTCACTCCTAAACTCAGGAGTTCTTCGCACAGGTGTTTGTAATTTGCCAAGCGAACCCTCTCTTGAGGCACTGAAATAGCAGGTAGAAATTTCCATACTTCTGGCGTAACGGGAATTAAGTCGAATTTGTGACATTGCCACTCGGTGCCGCGCCAAATTTCAGATCCTGTTGTATCAATCACGCGTACTTTGAGCGCGCTGTCGCCCAAATCTTCGATAGCTTCCACCAGCATGCCGAGACGCAACGTATTGATACTCTTGTCGCATTCGCTGGACATACGCTTCAGAATGGTATTCTGTTTGGCGACAAAATACTGCGAGGCCTGACGGTCCTCTTTATTACCGGAATTTCGTTTTTCCATAATTAATCGCTGACGAGCATGGTAACAGAACGATTTAACAGACAGAACGTGTACGGAACACGCGGGTAATATGCGACATTTATCTCGATCATTGCTCGGTTTTTGTTTTAAGTCAAATTAGACAAACAGAAGCCTCATATTTATGTTACTTAACTTATTATCAAGATTCGAGAGTATTCAGCAGAAATATTTAAAGAAATGTTGTCCGCAGCATGCGAACGGATGCCCCATTCGCGACAATCAAATTCAAGCAGAAGGATGCACCTTGACTGTCAATTTATGTAGGGTATTTAACAGTGAGAAAGACAAGTTGCAGAAGTGCTGTTGGTAGCGTTAAATCTTCAGTCTCGTTCTCATTAACGCAGATTGCACACGCGTATTATTTGATTTTTTTAAATGTGAATGAATTCTTTAACAACCTTAAAATTGAATCAAGAATTAAAAATGATTTCTCATTGAAGAAATAATTTTTAATTCGTGTCAGAAAGATCATCATTTTCTCATAAGAAAAATCTGCGAGTCAACTATTTTCTCTTTCAAACGAAAATATTATTATTATATATGGATAAAGGAGATATTTTCCTTATTATTCGCTAATTGTTACAAATTACGCAAATTATACTAAAGTAAATTAGGCTTCGTGATTGATTTAAAATTCATAGTACTTAAAATTCAGGGTACAACAAGGCAAATGCGCAATGCTGTTCGGTAGTTTACGAGAAGATTAAAATTCCCTGCAACGCTTGTTGGATACTTTTCTAGATTTTATCAGACTCGTGGACATCGAGTTTGAAATATGAGCGATCTTGGATTTACCGATATGTTAAACACGGACTCTTCTCGAGTGTCAGGAGATACTGGCTTCAGTGAATTATTGCGGTCAGCAGAACGATTATCTGCTGCTGTAGAAGGCAATGAAGAACTTCCTCAAGTTGAGAGAAATCTTCGTCAAATCTTAGAAGCTTCCAACGAACTTTGGTCTCGTGTCACACAAACCGGCACGCAGGATAATCAAGTACAAGCGTAAGAACATTTGTCCATTTATCGTACACAAAGTTTTTAGATAATTTCTAATCGAATGGTATAAAATTTATACTTTTAATATAAAACTTATTTACTTGGAGAAACTTGTATTCGTAATGCTATTTATAACCTAAGAATATTATAAATTTCTGGCGCCAAAATTCTTAGGACAATACTTATCACTTTAATTTCAATAATTTGATTTTATAATTAAAATAAATTATTTGTTTCATGTTTCTCAAATTTATTTAACATGTGTAATATATGTATAATGTTTTTTAATTTCAGGCATCTGTTGCTTGGTTCACGTGGTGTTGATTTACCTCAGATTTCGCAGAAATTAAGTTCACTTAGTGCACGACGTACGTTTGAACCTTTAGATCCTATTGCGGATACAGATATAGTTAATTACCTTAGAAATGAAAAAGAAAATGCTATTTTATCAATCATTGAACAAGTTCATAAAGATGTAAGATGTTTTATCATGTTTTTTTGTAAGCATCATTTCAAGATATTATAAATAGAAATTTATAAACTATATAAATTTATTTTAGACATTTGAACTTACCAGAGTTCAACAAATGGAGCATATGTTGGGTGAATGGAAACAAATGAGATTTGAGATAATAAATGCCATGACAGCTCCGTCTGGGGAGCTTGTAGATTTACGTGGTACTCCACAACGTACTAAATTAGCTGGGTCAATGATTACTGGTTTATCCAGTGTAGAGGTAGCTTATGTAAAAGAGTTACAAAATTATAATGATCATGTGCTTAGAGGAATAACTAAGCCAAATTTGTTTAATGCATTTTGTGAAGCTGCAAAGTCATTTGATGACAAAAAAATTGTGGATCTTTGGAAAATGGTTAAATGTATGGTAAACATTCGACCAGTCCCTAGAGAAGATCAGATCAAATCAAGAGGTACACCTATTGTTGAACAAGAAATTGTGTTACATGCAAGAAAATATTTGGAAGATAGATACAAAGAATTTATGAACTCTGTTATTAATGAGAACCCTGCTCAAGCCAAACGGGGTGGCATTCCAGGCACTGTGCCATTAGTTAAAAGTTTTGTCAGTGTTAAAGTACAAAATCTGAAGGATTTAGAAGCTGTCATGGTTGAAGACAAACCATTGTGGCCTTTAGTTTATTATTGTATGAGGGTTGGTGATTACAAAGCAGCATTGCAATGTCTTAGTCAATGCAACACAGAATTTCCAGAATTTAAAATTGCCTTGGAAGAAGCTTGTTGCGATGTTCAGAGACATCCTAGTAGTTCTGCAGAATCAAATTTAAAGTTGCAGTACAGAAAACATGTTAGATCAGTTACTGACCCATATAAAAGAGTTGCATATTGTGCGCTAGTTCCTTGTGAGCCTGATGACTTGCACTCTGATGTAATATGTACAGCTGATGATTATTTGTGGTTGAAACTATGCCAGGTTAAAGATCAACCAGATGCAGAAAATAAATTGACCTTAGATTATTTACAAACTATGATATCAGAAATATATGGAGAATCATATTATCATGCTCACGAACAACCATTTGTATATTTTTCAATGCTATTTTTAACTGGTCAGTTTGAAGCTGCAATTGAATTTTTGGCAAGAGGCGCAGCAGCAAGGCATCTACCACATGCTGTGCATTTAGCGGCTGCTATGCACGAACATAACTTATTAGGAGTTAGTCAAAGTGTCTTAGCACCTTTAATAAGTGTTGATCCTGCTGATAAGCCTCCTGCTAAAAGATTAAACTTTGCCAGATTAATATTATTATACGTTAAACGATTTGATTCTACAGATCCAAAGGAATGTTTACATTACTTATTCTTATTAAGGTTTGTATAGAAAATCAAATAATTATCGAAATTTCTAAGATTTAATTTTGATTATCTGATTATTTTTTAGATCTATGAAAGATCCGCATGATCGTAACATGTTTGCTGCATCAGCTGCAGAAATGGTAGTTGATATTTCTCCAGCAGTTAGAACTCAATTAATTGGAAAGATAGTAGAAGATCGTTGGATACCAGGAATTTTAGATCAATTCCAGATTAATACAGAGGATGTTATAAACATAAGCGCAGATACATTATATAGAAAAGGTCTTTTAGAAGATGCAGTGACAGTGTATGATCTTGCTCGCAATCATGAAAAAGTTCTTAGTCTCATGTGTACGCTCTTGGCGCAAGTTGTTAATCAAAGGACTTCTCCGGGATCACTTAGATCTCGATTGCAAGTGACTGCTACCGACATAAGCAAAAGGTAACATTGAGATCGTTATTGTTATCAGAAAACATTAAATATGTATATAAATATTTATTTTTAGGTATCAAAACATTGAGATACAAGCACCTTCTGAATTGGTATCTGCATTTTACACTTTGAAGCATTTAATGGTGTTCTTTGATCAATTTCATAATGAACAATATCAGAGTGCGCTTAGGGTAAAATACATTAGATTATAAATATTCGTATTCAAGTTTATGGTATTAAATATGTTATAATTATTTTTATTTGTATAGACTATTTCGGAGTCGAAGTTACTACCATTAAATATAAAAGAAGTCGATGAAAGAGTAAACGCGTTGCGGCGAGTACCACCTGAAGTAACTGGTACATTAGCCGACGTTCTTTTAGCTACAATGACAATACTTTATCGTCAATATCAAAAGTTACGATCGATGGAACCAGGTGATGAAGAAGCAAGAAAACAGCAACTTCTTGATCTTCGAGAACAAGCACGAGCATTAACTAGTTTCGCAGGAACACTTCCATATCGTATGCCAAATGAAACAAATAGTAAACTTGTACAAATGGAGATCCTTATGTGCTGAATTAAACATATTTCTTACTTTATTTTCGATATACTACTGTAAGTGATACAACTGATACATTTGTGCGAGCGAATTAATGAAGCATAAATAATAATTAATGTTTACAATTCTTCAATTTTTAAAAGTATTATAAATACAATGTATATATTTTTTTGTACTTCCATAAGTTAAACAAAAATTATAAATAGAATAAATGTATTGACTTTCGAGAAGCGCAATTGAACGTAAGAAATGCGATTAGTAATTTATTTTTTTAGTATGTTTAAAATATATTTATTTTATTGATAAAATTTTTTACCCAAAAGAATTATTGTCATTTATACTTTTGAGAGATGTAATAGATATTCCATAACTAAGATCTTGAACTTTCCCTTCTTTCATCTGAAAAAGATTCATGTAATTGTTCATTTTTATTTCTTTATATTGATATTATATTACTTACAGCTCTATAGTCAAGAAACATTTCTTTAAAAGACATGAAATCTGTGAATGTTGATAGCACTTCAAATACTTCACCTTCCAATTCATTTTGCTTATTACTGTATCATTCAATAATCATTAAAAAAATCTTTTAGTAATATTTACGATTTTCATATATATTAAGTATAAAATTGTTATGCTTACTTTAAATGTTCTAAAAATGTATCAATATTAAAATGTGGTATAACCTTTTGTAAGTAATTAACAATATAATTTTCTACAGCCTTATTCTATAAAAATCATGTATCAGTACATAAATATAAAAAATTTGTTACTTTCATTACTGAACTACTTACATATTCATTAAATATATTTGTGTAAATTAATTTATTTTCTTCCACAGGCTCAAAAACATTCCAATAATTATCTAAAAATTTTTTTTGAATAGCATGGAAATCATCTTCTAAAAATAAAATTTTTATTATAAAACTGAAACTTTTTTACACCTTGCCTTACACACCTAATAAAATATCTTCTACGTGTCCAATAATTTCATCGAAAAGTTTATCTTCTATGGCTTTGGAACTCTGCTCCATGTTTCCTTCGTCATATGTTAAGATACAATTATCTATTAAACAATAATTATTAAAATATTATTAAAACAGTTACGTTGTTTATATTTATATTCATATATTTATATTCATAATCAGCATCATTGAATAGTTATTAATTATATTAAAATAATATAAACAAACCTATTGTTTCTCCAGACATAATTCCAATTGTTTATAAAAATAAGGCACTGTTTATTTCTATGGTAGAACAAGCTTATTATTTGTCAGATATCATCGATATCAATAGGTCGATAATTGTTGAAAACGAGAATCGAGGGAATATCATCGGCCAATCAGGTTCATTGAATTTGAATTTTTTATAACAGTTAATTTATTACCGTGTCAACGTCGATTGAAAATACGAGTGATCAGTGAATGATTTTTGGAATGAATATTCTTCTTTTATTCGCTTATATATTTAATTAAATTTATAATATTTGAAAATATAGATCGGATCTCGATCTGTTTTAACAAAAGAGCGTGCAGCTTTCTTGGTTCTTAACTTTGTTAGACTTGAAGTACAATTACTACGAAAGTTTCGTTTTCATTTCGTTAGATATATTAGACAAAAGATTAAAATTGACATTCTCGATAAAACTTGTAATAGTACGATAAGTTCGTAACTGGTAGGTAAGCGTTCATAAATTTTTAATATGATCGATCGATTTTTTTACTAAACTTTTTATTTTACAGATAACGCATATCGATGGAGGTATACGCCTTTGATAAAAGTCTTCAAGAAAGGCTAGTAGAATTAACAGAAATTTTATCCAGTAGAGGCGAAATTGTACCTGCATCACAAATTAAAGCAGAATGGTCTTATCACATAGAACTTGTAATAGAGCCTGTTGGCTGGCAAGCATTATGGAAAATATCGCGTTTGGTGTGTGAGGATTTTCATATCCATTATCCTACTATAGTGGTCGTGCAAGTTGAGCAAGTTGAGTTTTCTGATTTATCTGCATTAGTGAAAATTATTGCCGTCCAAGATGATATTCAATTACTTGACAAGTACGACGTACCACTTATTGAGCTTTACCCAACACATATGCAAGAGAATAATGCTTTGGATATGGTGGGTACTGCAACTTGCATCGATCAGTTGAGGTTCTTTTATAAATACTTATGGATGCCATGGGATGTAGATGACGATGATAATGTTGATTGGGTGTCTGTACATTTAGAAACTAGAATTAGATTATTCTTTGACATGAAAAGGAGTGTTATTAGCAATGAAACTAGCGATTTCATTAGAAGTTTGATAAGAGAAGGAAGAAAGATTGAAGAGAAAATATCAAGATTAGAAGATACTATCTCTGAGGAAGAACAAGAAAATGATATAGATGGGGGAACAGCACGTCAATTAATGGAACTTCATTTTCGGTTGCAACAAATTAAAAGGGAGATGGAAGTTCTTGAAAATCCAGCTATGAGAGAGATTCTTGTAAATCAGACCTCGTCTTCAAAAAATGATAACATAGAAAGAATAGAAAATAATGAAAAATGCAAAGAAGGTCATTTTGTGTGGCTTGGTGGTACTCTGGAACAAATGAAGGAAGCTATAAATAAAGTTCAAACATCTTTACCTACAGAATTATTTTTCAAGTAAGTTTGATAATGTTAAAAACGCTTCATTGGTTTTTAATTCCTTGATATTTTTTTCTAGGATATCTGGATCTTTGTTAGAGACTCTGTACACATGCGATGCAGGAGATATCATTGTAGTTGGAAAAGGAACTCATACGATAAAAGGTGCTGGTAGATTGGAAGATGGTGGTATCATTAAAGGAATTGATAGTTCAGAACATGCTATCCTTAATAAGAAAGACATTGAAACTGCACCATCATTGCTTGATTTTTCTGGCAATGAAGTAAGTTATATATTTATTATATATTTATTTCATTTCTAATTAATTGCAGCTTATATAGGTTATATGTTTATATGTGTTTATAGGTTTTGCTAGAAAATATCACTGTAGATGTAGGTGATCTTAGAGCAGCTGTTATAGTGAGAGATGGAACTACAAAAATAGTCAATTGTAAAATATGTGCCTTAAATAAGAGTATGGTGAAATTAGGAATTGTAGTTTTACCTAACGCAAAACTAATAATAGAAAATACACTTTTTGACAGTCTTGTGACTGGTTTAGTCATTTATAGCAATGGAGAAGTATTTATGAATAATTGCATCTTTACAAATTGTGCAGAGGGTATACAAGTATGTATTTTCATCTCGATTATCACAATTATGCATAATTATGATATCTTGTTATTTTTAGATTTATGATAATGCAAAGTTAATAGCAAAACATTGTTCTCTGACACAACTTAAAGAATATGCCATTCGATTGGAAACGCAAAAATATTTAAACGATACAAAACGTAAATGCGGTGGCTTTGAATTACTGGAGAACGTATCAGAAATTTCTCTTTATGATTGTAAATCCGAGAATAACGGCAAAGGAGATGTGATGTTGAAACCAGCTACGTCGTTTGTTTTCTTGTGAAACAAAACTATGAACCCATGAATATGGAGATTTAAAGTAATTTATTTTATTATAAATGAATTTTCTATTTTTGTTATAAAAGTGCATGTAGTTCTTGAATCCTGTAAGAAATATAAGAATTTTGTACTTTTTTATGTGAATTTCTGCTTAGAAGTTATAATAGATGTAATCTGTGCAAAGATTATTTCTATTCATTTCTTCGTAATTAAAAACAATTATGAATTATATACAAAACTTATATGTATATGCGATTTTTTCATCGCTTTTTCAATTAATTTGAAACCAATTGAAAAGGACGTGGAAGTTTTTAAATTGCAAGTTATATTACTAGTTATATTCATCATCGTTAGATGGCAACACCATTTCAAATTGTTCGTTTACGGTGCGTGTTTCTATATTTAAAAACCTTGTGTACTATTGTAAATACGATTTTTAAATGTATGTGTTGTATTTTATCGGTGCAGTATCTTACACTTTAAAACGATCTGTAGTAAGTTTTTCATTATTTAACTTGCATCATTTAACATACTTCAATCTTTCATGTTGCAAGTAATTCGAACTTGCCTCCTAACCTACGTGCGTTTCTCTAATATTTTTTTTCCGATAATTCTGTTAGTAACGTTATTTTATGATAATTTATTTTATGATATTTTATTTCATTAGGTTTTTCCCTATAAGGTCAATTAGAATAATGCTCGGAAAATAAATTTTATTTTATTTGGAAGTACTTTGTGACACGAGTCGGACAAACCTAACCTATAATACAGACTAGCATCAAATCGACGTCAATATATAGACACATGTATACATAAATGCATCTGGTACACGAGCTGCACGCATGCTATATATATGTATACAAAAGGAGATAGATAACATCGTATACATTGTACATACATTGGCGTGACGTAAATGATTATTCGATCTATTTCCATATTGTATTCATCGCTGTTTTCGTTTAAAGACCCGTTCGTATCTATAAATGAAGTCATAAGTACTTGGCCATGTGGTCGTATCACGTGTACACGGATGAATGAAGTAGCATGATTTAGAGGCTCATACTTTTGATGATGAATGGAAATCCTTCCGTTAGTGATACCGCTTATCAGTTTTCCAGTCGCTGCGTGGTCATTGGCCTGTTAGGCTAGCAATATTTTTAGGCTTTCCTACAGATGAAATTACGGTTTCTTTTCTTTTTAAATAATAGATTACATTACTTTTTATTTTTGCGTAACTCTTTGAGTTACACTCGTGGTAAGAATTATGATTTCAAATTTGAAAGAGAAAAAGCAAATTGTAGAATCTGAATTTAGATTTTCAATTTTAATTCTTCTGAACTGAAGATTAATAGATACAAATTATATATAATACTTTCAAAGTTTCACACGTGATACGATGTATACGTGTTATAATAATTAATGTTTACTGAAGATTGAGAGGAGAATCGTAATTTTAAGAAAAAAAGAAAAAAAGTTAGGTTATTGATAAAAATTCATTTTCTCATTGCAGAATGTTCTAGTCAGAAAGGCTATCACTTCCAGTCAAATTTTGAATCAACGAACGAAAAATATGGTAGAGACGACTTGTGCGAGGCAATTGACGGATCGACAGACGCAATTTGGCTACGCGCGCATATTGGATTTATCGGAATGCATCTTTGTGTTCAAGGGTTCGCAATCGGATTACGAGGAACCATCGTCGGACGAGGAGGTGAGTGATTTTCCTGTTATATCAATTTTGCATCAATACTGTGCGATCAGTTTAAATGATATATATTAATGATATATATTAATCAGTTTAAATTGATATATATTGATGTATGTATTTGAAGAATATATTAAGAATAGATTAAAAGAATTGGCTACTCCATTTTTATAGAGAGTGTGGAGCTACACACACTTTTCTCGTTAGAAGTGTCTTATTCTAAATAACGTTTTAAACGCGATATTCATTTTATAAAAAATTAACTAAAAATTATTTAGGTAACCAAGTAACGCAACGTATTTGTCAATAGCAGTGTAAAGTATCGAGAAAATTTAATAATAATATATAAACACGATCACACAGTATAACTTATAAGTAGAGAAATGCTTATTTTTTAGCTGCATATAATTGTACTATGAAAAGTTTTAATTCCATTTCTTTCTCATAACATACAATTGTAGTTTGAAGTGGATTTGATAAAAATTTATGTACTCGTCACTATATACATTGCTTTAGTTTTACGATTTTGCGTTTTTGCGAATGCTATTTGCGAGTTAATATGTTCCAAGATGACGTCTGTATAGTTATCAATATAGGTTTACAAATCATCGATATAGCTGTGAGCGATACTTTTCGTATATTTATTTCGTACGACATCAGAAAAAGTTGTAAAAGCGTGGCTCGTAAAAGGTTTACATGGGAACTTCTTGGTAATACACGAGCTACAATAAGCTCGTGCCACGAAAAATATGGGATTGGGAAATTTATTTTGCGTTACTGACTTTTTGGAGCCTGGTTTCTTTCTTCCTTTTTTTTTTTTTTTTTTTTTAAGAACAAGAATTGACAAGAAGTCAATTGTTAAGGAAAATACATATGCCATATATGTATTTATTTATATGCTGTATATGTAATATTTAATATTTACTATATACCGTGTGTGTGTAATATCACAGTGTGTGATATTCACTTTCTTGTAGTTTGTCAATTTGAACGAGCAAAAGAATTTTTAAGAAAGATATTGGTATGGAATGGACGAAGCCATTTTCGTCAAATCTGTTGTGAGAAAAGACTTGTTTGTGATAATTACACCCCTTTCGTGAGATCTTCTGACGACGTAAAGTCCACGACCCCGTTACTTTCACCATACAGCGAAATCCACGTTCCCTTCTCGTAGGACGCGGACCGTTCACGCGGACGCCTATGATTAAAAATTACAACACCGGAGTCGAGCGAAAGGGAGAGGCCTCGCAATGGCATGCACGAACCTCGTGGATCTTTTTGTTGCGTAGTAAGTTATTGGCGAGTCAGACATTCCTTCTGGGTCATCGTAGAATTTCTTTTATCCTCCTCCTTATTAAGCAATTTTCTACGCAATTTCCAGACAAACAAATCCGAATGGTTCAGCTCTGATCGCGTGGCTTTCGTTCAAATCTTAATTCAGTTTTAGTTCTTTCAACTGCTCGTTTTTTTTTTTTTTTTTTTTTTTTTTATTAATACACGTCCCAACGTCGATTTATCTCACTTTCGTCCAATTCGAAACGTCCCGAATCGTTAAAAATTCGTGGCGGATCGGAGCACTCCAATTCAAAGGAAGAAGGATTAAGTGTAAAAAGGCCGTAACGTGACGTTAATGAGCCCGGTTGATTTAGAATTCTTCCTCTCTGCAGAACGATTCCGTTCTTTTTTTTCTCCTTTCTTTCTTTTTCGTCCTTTCGGTCTCGCACTCGTTCTGTCATCGCGCGATTCACGAGTGATCGTTAAAAACAACGCGGAGAAGGGAGAAGAGAGACGAGCCTCAGAGCACATCCGTCGATGCTTTTGACCAGCATCGCCACCGTGAACGAGTTATTTGCAGCCTTCGTGTATTTCGGAATGACTGATCGCTCTCTTGCCGCGTGTGTTCCCTTTCTCACTTTTCCCCTCGTTTCTCTCGTTTCGCTCTGTCCTCGTTCGTATTTTTTCTGCTAGCTCGACGCTTCCGTGTTATTTCATTCACCGCTCTGTGTCCCGCGTTTGAAACATTTCTAATTTCAATTGTTCCGGGTCCCTGTTCATCGACACCAGTTCATACTCTTTGTCTCCTCTCTCATCTCTCATGTCGCTGCTTTTTATCGTCTTCGTCGTTACTTCATCGTTTTATAAACAGCCAGTCGTTCTTCCTTCGTTTACGCGCTTCTTCATCTGTTATTCACTGCCTCCGTTTCTTTTTTACTTCTTCGAATTCATTCAGCCCCCGGTTCTACGTGTCACGTCTGCTCTCATCCTTCTTCCTCTACTTCCACGTTGTGTGTTTCCAGATTTATTTACCGACAACGATCTCTCTCTCTCTCTCTCTCTCTCTCTCGATCGTCGTTCTTAATTCATTCGTCGCTTTCCCTTTCGGCCGTTCTTCTTCCTGTTTCATTCAGCGTCTGGCGCCTTTTTTAATGATAATCTGGTCCGACCTTTGCTCCTTTTCAACGCGCGTCTCATCTCAGGTGCCACTGCATTGATATCATTTCCTTTCTTTTTTAATATATCAAACGTCGTCGGGGAAATTAATAGCGGCGCCCTTTGTTAAATTAAATGGTTTTTTTTTTTCATAACGGCAACCGCGTCGTCCATTCGGTGCCTTCTTTTTCTTCTTTTTTTTTTTGTTCTGTTCTTTTTTTTTTTTACTACGTTTTCGTCCAGGACGCTGTTTATTGTTTGCTTTGTCATGAAAATTGCGTGTTTCCGCGAGTCCTCGAGAGCATGCCATTCAAGAATATAATAAACTGTTCTGTCGACTTTTTTTTTTTCGTTTTAAATCCTCTCCCCTTCGACTAGGATTCCTCCGCGTTTTTAGCCATGTCTCTTCAACACATCGTTTTTTCTTTTTTTCATTTTTTTTTTCTTTTTAATCTTTCCATCCTGCCTCTCCGGCTCATTTTTTCGCCCCTTCCTCTGGAAGAAAGATACACGTCTTCATTCAGTCAATTTCTTTCCTCCTCGTGGGCTGGCTGGCATTGGTGAACAGGTTATTCTCGACGCAGTATACGTGCACATTGTGCCTCTTTCGTTACGTGTTATCTTGGACGTTACTGTCCAAGCGCTAGTTTTATTGTTACGTTCTCATTTATCATATTTACTTGCCGCTGGATATAGAAGTCATTCTCTTTTGAAAATGTGTCCACTAAATCAGGCTGAATACTCGATGCTTTATTACCGTAACATACTTCGTACGTTCGTAGTGTGTCGGTAGTGTTTTGTACTTTAATACATACTCCGGCAGTCAAATTCTTTGACGACTCGATACTCTGTTGTTTTAACGTTTTAATACATTAATTCAATTTGTATCAATGCAAATACTATTGCTTTAACTTATTGTAATGCTTCGGTATTTCAATACTTCGATATTTCAACACTTTGATGTTCGGAACACGTTCAGTTGCCTCCAAAAACTCAAACACTCTGTTATTTTTAATATTCATATTACACCAGTATTTTAATACTCCGATAATTCAATACTTCGAGACTTTCCTCTTCCAATATCCCAGTGTTCTGATACTTAATGCTAATATTCCAATACGTTAACAGCTGAATATTTTCGGTGCTCCGATATTCCAATATTTCGACATTCCAGTACTTAATGACTCCAGCACTTCACTCCCTAAACATTTAAATATCTCTATCAACTGTTCGGTTTTTCCAATATATTCATATTCCCAGCGTTGCAGTGTGTTTCAATACTCGTTGATATTCCAATACTCGGCGTGTCAATAATCTGATATTCCAATTCTTTGGCCAATCAAATGCCTACCTCAATATTCTAACATCACGATATTAACATCTCGCCGACATTCTAATCTAATATCGGACGCGAAGAGTAGTCGCCAATTATTTTTTTTTTTTTTTTTTTAATTACACACAGTTAACGCAGAAATAAGCGCGCGACGCAGAGTTTCGTTGGTGGCGAGTTTCATTTCCAGTTTAATTGGGCCTAGCCGAGAAAGCTATGATCTCATCCGGTTATTCGAGATACGTTCGTTCCGATCTGTTCTTAACGCTAGTTATCGGTAAAGAGAATACTGCTGGTTCGCTCTAGAAATAGACGAAATTCCAGAGCTGAGATGATCGAACTGTCAATATGTATTTCCGGGCCGGATTATTCTCGTCTCCGTTCCTCGTTCGTGATTTCGTGTACTCGCGAGCATTTTCTAATACTGAACCGATTAAAATCGAAGCGTCGACACTAGGTGGCTAGTGCCAACATTAGTAATGGATAAATACCCTGGCTCGCCGCGCGCCTCTCTTTACGAGCTGAAACGTATCGTTTATCCGTCGGAATAACGTCCCATTAATTCGAAACACTTTTGCATCGCACGTTCGTTGCACGCCACTTAACGCGAAACCCCTCGGCCTGTCGTGCCGAAATCGTTCCTATTCGACTAAATATATCCTTTCGGCCAGCGTCTGCGTTGACGGTCGCGACTATTACTCGGTATTCTGTTTTTCCTTTTTTTCCTTTCCTTCTAAAAATTCGACGTTAATTACGTCGATCTTGGCACGTTGTTGGGGAGGGGGGGTCAAGCCGAGACTGATTATTTTCATTAGCAGATTTAATTAGCAGATAATTCTGTCCATTAGTAATTGGATAATTTCTGTGGTTCGTTTCTTCAACGATCTGAAATTCTTTGATCTCTGTGAGCAAAGTATAATAATATAATATTCAGAGAAAGCTCGGGAATAGCCTGGAATCGTAAAATACGTGATATCAAATCCTTTCCAAGATCTTCAAATCTTGCCTTTTACTAATTTATATTCAATTTCCCTATTAAACCTGTGCCAACATTTTTCTTCACCGCTGTCGCATCGGTGAACTATATACAGTATAGCTGTTTGGCTCTCTTCCTAAGTGAAAAAAACGCAGAAAGAAAATGGGATAAATAATTGTTCAAATTATTCTTCTCTATATTCTGGCGTACGTAAATCGCCTAATCTCGAAATATTTGATCCAAAATGACAAGGAGGACAAATCAGAGGACCACATTCGTCGGTCAAGACGCGTTTCTTCTTTTTTTTTTTTTTTTCTTTTCTTTTTCATTTCGTATATAAATCGGACATATTCTCCTTTTTATCGGTGACAACGTCCATCGTTTGAAAACGCGAAAGCACCACGAGCGTGAACCATCCTCATCGACGCGACGACACTGATATCACGATAATTCGCGATATTCACGGTCGAGTAATTCTCGGTTCAGCCATTCGAGATGAATTTAATCTAAAAAACGAGGCTTCCTGTAATATATTATCCAGGCAGATTTGATCGAAGACAATACGTAGCCGCCCGCGATAATAAGAGCAGGTGTCTTCAACTAAATTTGACAATGGATATTACTGGTAGTAAAAGAATCAGATTTCTTGTAACAATTAAATCAAAGAATAACAGTAACGATAAGATATAAATTATACAAATTAATTCATTCATTTTATTAAATTGTTAAATTCAGAAACTTAATTTAATTTTTCTGATGTCCAAATTCATTATTTATTCTGATTAATAGCAACAATCCAAGGATTCCTTCACAAACTGAATATATTAAAAAAAAAGAAATATTCATAATCTAAAATTAAAAGTAACTAAAAATAACAAAAAAATTATATAAGTAAACTCTGATTTAATCATCGATTTAACCATCAATGAGCTATTTAATGCGAGTAGCTGACCCGCAGTTAACAAGTTATCTTCCAAACGTTACGAAGGCAGGATTTTTCTATCTAAGCGTTTTCAAACACGTGCGTGCGTGTGAATGTATATACTTTCTACAGCTGGGACTATAATCCCAACTATAGTTCTATAGTTCTTTGGACTGTAGTTCATTTTGTTGGTCGATCTGCATTTGAACGATATTTAAATTTTAATCGAGCGCACGAATTAATAATCAAAAGTCTGGAAACCGAAGAGATTGCCAAGTAACGGAGATATCTCTGTAAGATAAAGATTAAATAAGTTATTTATATTATAGACTGTTAGTCGTATGATCGTGTGGAGAACTGTGCACAGTTCTCTGTGCACAGTTTCTTTATCGTAAAGTACGCAGATAATTCCAAGGTATAATACTTCGTCGATACTTTCTGAAGCACTGTGCGTGAGACAACGACACGCAGAACACAATAGGTTAGTAAAACTGCGGAATGAATTACCGGACAATCGTGGAGGTTCATCCGTTGCCAACAAAAGGCGAGGATGTCAACGTGTCGCGCGATAAATTGAAACAAATTTCGCACCTTTACAAATCGCGTATCGTCCGGCAATTCCGGTGGCGAGCCGTTCTCACTATTCTAGCTTAAGGGTCAGCTAAATATATTTCCACCGTTTAAAAATACACTTATTAGCGTTGCAACGAGACGTTTCGTTCCCGCAGGCGGCTCGCAGCTTCCCGAATATCTCGCCGTCGTTCAGCCGGCGACGATGATTTACAACGCTTCACGCGATCATCAACGCGTTCGACATTACTATTAACCATCGGCCAATTCGTAAATCATCTGCGTTTGCTTGCGTTGGGCAGTGTCCAGTCTGCGTTCGTGTGTGTGTGTGTGTGTCCCCCTCCCCCCTGACAATCTTTTCCAATGACTCGCGGTCATATTGCCAACGGATAAATCAACAGGGGAGGATGATACGGTCGACAAGGCGGAGGTAGAAGACGAAGAAGAGGAGCCACAAGGCCTAGACAGCTCCAGCTGAGGCTTATTTCGAGCTACCGCGGCTCTGTACTCGTGAACGCATAGACAGCGACGCATTCTTGTCGGCTCTGCGTATTACCGACAGTCTACACGGACACAAGAAATAGAAATACAGCCGCGGTACACACTGCGTGTTTAAGCCGCCGAGGCGAGGAAATTGATTATTTATTGGCCCATAAAAGTTTCGCCTTGTTGTAGGGCGTAGCAGTAAATAAAGCCGGTTTATCGCTTTGTATAATGTGGAATATTGGCGAATAATGCGCGTCTTTGTCTCTGGATGTGACATATTTTTGGATCACTGATTAATCGGTGATCGCTTCGAGCGATTATTGTATTTTGTATCGCTGTTGCAAATGCGTGATTTGTATTTAGCGGCGTGTTTAACCCGTTTTAACGTAACACGTAAGAACCGATATAACTCGGCTCTGTTTTCTCTTGTTTTAATACTGTGTGTTTTATCGAGACATTGTTACACGTTCTGTTTCTGCGACAGAATGCTTTGCAGTTCTAGATCACTCTTCTATATAGAAAAATTTCAAGATAGTTCGGATATGAAAATGCTCGAGAGGATGAAAAATTTTTCTTCAATTTCGAAATCCAATTATTAATTTCTCCCCTCTGAAACAGTTCGAATTATTCGAGAAACATAAAGCAGGCGAATAAAACGTTCTTCGCACGATATTCTTCTTTCAAAACAGTTTCTACTGCCATGCCCAAAAACATCTTTCATTTCGTTAGAAATATAAAAAATTTTTTATATTTTAGGTTATTATGTAGTTATCATAAGATGGAATAGTAATTAAAAAAAGAAAGACCAGGGAACACTGTGATATTCTTCTTTCAAAATCATTTCCACTGCCATGTCTAAAAACATCTTTCACTTTGTTAGGAATATAAAAAACCTTTTATTTTATAAAATTTTATAAAATGTAGTTGTCATAAAATAGTATTTAGAATAGTAATTAAAAAAAAGAGCAGGGAACACCATAATATTCTTCTTCCAAAATCATTTCCACTGCCATGTCCAAAAACACATCTTTCACTTTGTTAGGAATATAAAAAAAAATTTTTTATTTTGTAAGATTGTAGGTTATGTAGTTATCATAAAATGGAATAATAATTAAAGAAAGACAAAGGAACACCATAATATTCTTCTTCCAAAATCATTTCTACTGCCATGCCTAAAAACGTCTTTCGCTTTGTCAAAAATATAAAAAAACTTTTCTTTACACAGGATTGTAGGTTATGTACTTATCATAATATGGTAATTAAAAAAAAAGACCAGAGAATAATGTTTTAAAACCGTTCCTCTTGCCGTGTCTAAGAACCTTTTATCGCTTTGTCAGAAATATAAGAAAAAAAAAACCTTTCTTTTACATAGAGTGATAGGTTACGCAGTTATCATAAAATTGGATGGTAATTAAGAAGAGGCTAGGGAACACCGTCGTAAAAGATCTCTTTGTCAAAGGGAGAATTAGGAAATATTACGAAAGATACCCCATCGGGTAAAATCAAATCGATTTTCGAGACCTCGTCGCGGGGTCAGAGACGCAGGGGTGCAGTTCCCCGCTGAAAAAGTGTAATTGGAAATTGGCCCGGGTCGATCGAAACGCGCTGGGTAACGTCGTCGAGCCCGGGTACTTCGTTAACTGATCCACGTCACGGTGACTGGGAACAAGCTTGTCGGCGATAAAACCGAAAATTGTGCAGGCGTCCTTATCGATATTCTCCCGACCACAATGCGCCGAGTACCAACGCGGCGTTTCAATCGGAGCTGTTACCGCAATTCCCGTTTTCAGTCCCTTGGCGCGTGCGACTTACAGTCGCTGGTGAATCGTTTCGTTCGATCTTTTTTTTTTTTTTCTATCGTGTGTGGACAATTCGCGACCCAATGTCTTCCTTCGTTTTCTGAACTACTACAGAACTACTGTCGCAAGATCTCGAGATCCAGATAGCGATCCACTTCGCTTGCCATTTCTTTTCAATTGATTTGCATTAGCCAATTCTGCCTTTTAATACGAAGGAAAATCTATCATCGCTGAGAAATTTTCCACTTGAAAATTAATATAATTATAGATTATAATTGAAAAGATACGCTGGACGGTAATTGAAACATCAGTCGTAAATCCTGAGATATGAACATTGCACGCGGAATACATTTTTCTCTCCGACCGAGAAAGATCGATCGAAGTTTAAAATTTCCCGCGGATTGATGATCGAGCAAACAGTCGTTGAAGTCTCGCGATATAACAACGCGAGGAGAGATATATCGAGGCTTATTCATCGGCTTGTTCATTTACACGTTGCTACGACCGTTTCGGCCAAATAAATGACTCGACTCGAGTCGCGGGGCTATAGGTAGTACCACGATCGGATGCATAATTGATTCAACGTCGTTCACGTTGAAGCGACGAAGAATCGTGCTATCAGCCGGATTATGCAGCAGGCTTAAATTGGCCGAACGAGAATTACGTTGGCGAAAAACGTTGGCGCGAGAACGACGTGTACGTACGGTTTTATTTCCGTCTGCCAATCTTCGTTTCAGGATTCAGGCCGCTGTAAAGAAAAAAAAGTACCTGGAAACTCATATGAACACATTTCTGTTGAGTAGGTGGCCGGTCGTTTCGACGATAAGGGCGCGAAACGCGTCCGTTTTTATCCGTTTGCGTATCGGGTATACAATTAAGGCCTGATTTATCGTTAGTTTTCTGGCCATGAATAATTCACGCGTTAAATTATTCATAAGTCGCGCGTGGCGTGTTGCAGAGGCTAACTAATTCAAAAATAGAATCTCACTGGGCCAGAGGGGTGGCGAGGGGATCTGGGCTGGGCTAGGCCGGCGAGAAAGGGCGTAAAAGCGACTCGTAATTAAAGTTAATTACCGAAGTGAAGTACATTCGCGGCTGAATCGAGTGTCGGGGCGATAAACGCGTGCGACTAAAACGAGTCGAGATCATCCCTCCCGAGTTTAACCTTTGCATCGAGTGTTCCGATCTGGGACACCGCGCAAACAGTTTTACGAGAGAATCGTCGTCAGGTTCGCCACTGCTCCCCCTCGATTTCATTTTTATTCTTTCCTCTTCTTCTTCTTCTTCTTTTCAATCGTAGATCTCTGTCGATCGGTACAGCGATTGGAAAGATTGTTAGGCCGCGATCGTTAGGGAAATTGGCGGCGGTTTCCGGGAGGGGGAAATTAGTTGAAACAACGCGGGGAAAGCAAAGGCAAAGCAACCGACTGGCCGATCGTTCATCAAAGTGCAACTATTTCTTAGGTGAAAACGATGAAATTTATTATTTTCGCGATAGAGGGCGATTAGCAATGGAAATGAGCTCGAACTAATTTCTTTTTTTCCAAGATATCGTATAACAGGCATGAAAGAGTGTGCTCGGCGGGAGAGTTAGCAACTGGTGGAAGAACAAACGATATGAGGTTAACAGCGATACGTTAATCGTATAACGTGTACGTTTTCTCTTTAATTTATTTAATCGACGAGAGTGATTAAATACTTTGGCAACGGGTGTAATATATTTCTGTGACAAATGTCCGTATTTGTTGAAATAAATGTCCGTACATCTGGATGGATATTTTCGTTAAATAACAGTGAAAATTTCTTTTTAACTCTTTGTTTTTCGATTCATCAACTGCAAAACTTTAGCAAATAACGTTACTAAATTATCATCGAAGCAGTCAAAATCATGGCCGAATAAACGTGGCAATTTTATGACAAACGAACCAAAACGAAATCTAATATATACGATGGGATAGCAGATAGCTCTGTTAATTTATCATTCTGGTCATCGTGGACGTTCGATTAGCGAGCTACGGGGAAAAAAAAAAAAAGAAAAAAGCAAAAGAGTCGCTGGATGAGCAATAAATGGCATCTGTTCCGGTATATGGACGAATACAGAAGTATCGTATGGTATGTGGCGACGATGAATCGTTAAAAAAAAGTCCCGGGACCATTTCCTGAACATGACACGAGAAACGATTCGCGGGGAAATCGTTCACGACCACGTGCCATCCATTTACAATGTGTTTATACGCAAATCGACTGCGTCAGTCTGCTACTTTGGCCATTCGATTGAAATTCCAAAAAATATGATTTTGTTTCGGCACGTGAAAAGAATACTAATTTCGAACTAATATTGTGAGAAATTTCGAGCTGCTCGTATATAAATAAAGGTGGAAGAAAGTAATATAATGTACGCGGTGAGAAAATGTTTTTAATTTTCTCGATCTCGATGATGAACGCGTAAGACTTGATGAAATTTAAACATGCAAGAATTTGTGAGCAAGGGTACATTCAGAATATGTAATTTTGATATGCTTTCAATACAGAGCACGAAAATTTTTATTAACAGATTGAAGAGAGATTGATGTATTGCTTTTTCGTGGCTGAAGAAAGACGTTATATAAATCATTATAATTAGCGAGTTACTTGGAGAACAGCTTAGTTAAGAAATGGCTTCGTATTACAAAGATATTCAAGGCAGCTACTGAGGGGAGAAAAAAATATATTATGTTTATTAGAGAGAGAGAGAGAGAGAGAGAGATTTAATCCGTATCACACTAGTTAACGGTTAATTTCAATTATAATAAATTATATAATGAGTGACGTACACTACGATATAGAAAAAAATCTCAAACTTTGGCGACCTTATTTAATTTAATTCCTCATTAAAAATTCTGCTGTATTAAAAATTCGCACGCAAATGTTACACCTCGCATAAATAATATTACACGTACTAACTCGATTCACTCTTCTTTGTCGGACAGAAACATGTACATTATGTATTGTATTTTATGGAATACGTATATTTCTGAATCTTTGTGACTTTGAACATATTGTTGAATGAAAACGATATCCATTTGTTTGTCGTGAAATCTCCAAAATCTCAAGTCGATCTTTATACACTAATTCCTTTGACAGAAATCAACATCATCGAATGTGATCGATTTCTAGAACAGAGACACGTACTTCATGCACATTTCGTACATTTTTGAATCTTTGTGACTCTTGTGAATGTACCGTTGAATCAAAGTAATATATTTCCTTTTCTATTTTTTGCAAAATCTCAAGCCACTTTGTACGATAATTCGCTTCGATAGAAATTAATGCCGATCGGGTGCTCTGGTCTCGATCCACTCTTTCTCGTCGGACGTGAGGCGATACGTGAAAAATCAGTACACTGATACGTAACAGGATTAAAAATAACGATAACGAGCGGCCCGGCTGTGAGTGTGTTTCACGTGTGTGGACGTAAACCAGCGTTTCGTCGATTAACGTCGGATTCACGTGCGCAACAGGGCGAAGAAACTAATGGAACGTGTAAGCACGAAATAGATCGCAGGATGTTGTATCTTTGCCCATTGCCTGTGCTATGAGATGCTTCCGTTTATAATTATCGTCCTAGACGAGACGACGCGACGTCCCACCATTTTCACTGTGCGTGTGTACATAGCGTGCACTATCGTCGACAATTCGTCGCTATGCGACGCTTCGAACGTGGCAAGAAAACAAAAAAATCCGCCTCGCATTTTCTCGCTGCTCGCCTGTCTGTCACGTGTCGTTTGGTTCATCGATGCGTGATGAAACGAGGGAATCTAAATTGAGCATTTGAACAGAAACGCTTGAATCTTGACTGCTCGAGATGCTCGAGTTTGAATATCCGGCTCTAAAAACGAATTTTGCAACGCGCGTGGCACGACTTTACGTAACCGATCGATATTTCAGATCGTTGCTTTTCAAGATATATATATTTCTGTTCTGAAGCTTGTCCGCAGAGGATATCGATCATTCGCTGCTTGACAATTACGAACGCTAGATTTGTCATTACACGTTGCCGATTGAAAAATTATAATACATTATAATATAGATAAAATCGTTGCAGTTTAATCCAGGGTTTCTCAGTATGGTGTAACTAAATTTCGGAGTCGCAGAAGTTTTAACAAAAATTAACTAAAAAATCGGTATGAGCATGTGGCTTTGTATTTAACGTATAAAGAATATTGCACAATATTAAAAATTATATTTGCACGTATACCAAAGAATTGTTTTCGAATAATCATAAACAACAAATGTTTTAATTCCCTCCATACCGTAAGGTCGCTTATCGCCAGACTATTTGAGAAGCCTTGGTTTAATCTACCCGTAATTTTATAATGAATTTTCTCACATGCAAGAAAATTAATTATAAAACATACGTGTGATGTGCCTCATCAAAAACAATCGAGTAAATCCAGATATTGCCGATTAAAAAATTTATTATATATCATTGTAGGTAAAATCATTGCAGTTTAATCTACCTAACCTCTAATATTTAACCAGGTAGTTTTAGAGCGTGATAGTACGATCTAGATCGATCGGCGAGTCAAAACGTGGCAGCCTTGCCTTTCCGAGACGTTTTCTGTCGCCACGTTTGCTATCCGCGCGAATCTATCTAACCAAGCTAAACGTACGTACGATTAGGTGAAGACACAGAGTCGGAGAACACGCAAGCCACACGATGATTTCTCTTGTTCGCTTTGTTTCATCCAACTATTTCTGTACGACGTTCGCCGCTGCCAGGAGAGACTCGTGCACGCATAGATTTTGCAAGTTGCACGAGCCCCTCGAGGAAGCACCAGGTCCGCCAGAGGACACGAAACGTTTCCGCCTGCGAATCGGATTCGGCTCGATTTACACGTTAGTCGGCCGAAAGCTGTAAAGTACCGAGAGTCATGGCTCTCGATCGGTTTATCGGAACGACCTCCGAGCGCGTAAATAAGTGGTCATTGATCGCTCGCGGAATCAAAGGCGACATCGTTGAAAAATGTAAATTCACTGTCGCAAGAAGGGATTTCTTTCATTTTCTTCACCGTAGAATTTCACGATCTGTCGTTAGAGAAATGAGACGAATGCGTTTTGCGCGTTGTTCCCTGTATTGACAATTATAAATTGACAATTAGCCGCATTCCTTTTGTAAAAGGACCTGACCGATTGCGATGGCAATAGGTGTACATATACAGGGTGGTCCATTTAAGCGAGGCCAATCTAAATATCTCTTCGAATTGCAATGATGAAAAATATATGTGTAAAGTGCCGATACGTTTAGCGTTAATTAGGCGGCGTGTAGCTTCGGCGTTGAACGTGTGTTCCACGTTCGTCGTCGGCGTACAGAACGACCAGAGATGTCTGTTAATTATCGTCGCATCCACACCGACGGTGGCACGTGTATCGTTCGATATTAAATGTCGTTTCGACGTTGAGAGTCGTTTGTTCGTCGAGTCGCTCGTCGACACAATAAATCCTGTCTTATCGGCCGGTGTGCACGCAGAATCGGCCTCGTCCCCGCCGCGATTCCCCTTCGCGATAATGCCCCCCGGCGAACGATCGACTCGCGCAACGATGATTTTCTCGCGAACAGAGGAGAGGCCCGTGCAAAAGTGTCGATAAAATATTCCCGGTCGCTTTCTGCCGGTCGTTTCGAAACGACTCGGGGAAATTGAAAATGCGGCGCACGCGAGATTTATAATCCTCTAATGCGACCTCTGATTTCTTTGTGGTATATTATATCGATGTTGATTCTGCAGCTCCCTTGTCCGCGTATACTTCTTCTTGTAGTTTATCGATGTAATTCTCGAGGCTGTTCTTGTAATCTGACGCTGGAACTATATCGGCAACTAAGGCGTAAAAAGTCGCATTAATGATTATTTATGTTATAATTATTAAAATAAGAGAAACTGGAAAACGGTAACGTGAAGTTTAAAATTGGATGAAAACCACATTCAAACGGGATTTTTCTCTAAATTTAATGTTTCAATGAGTGGCGTAATGAATTTATTTAATAATTAAAGAAATGAAAAAAATTAAACATGAATAATTTTTTCAATTGGAAATTAAATGTAGTATTATTATATAGACTATATAAGATATAGATTAATATACAATAAAATGTGTATAAAAATGATCAAATTACATCGACAAACTGTGTCAGTATCGAATTGAAAATCCAAAATTATTATCGATGAATAGATGATATATGAAATTTATTTATTCGAATAAAGGAAACAATGGAGTTCGCAAGATTTTATTTATACATTTTACGAAAAATCATTTAAATTGTTTTACATGCGTAAAATTTCTAATGAGAATCATAAATTGGTCATTTCGCTTTCACTTTGACAGTTGCAGCGTTGAAGTATTTTCGAGTAATTCTTAGCTTAGATAGGTTAGATTATTATTCAATCTCCCGATTTTTCATTCGTATATTTGATCCTAAAATGATTAACAAACAAACCGATGGAAGAGAGAAAAATGTGGCAAATACACATTGTTTTTCCCATTTCGAAAAATTCCATAAAATTATTTACTGTTTTATTTTAATACGAATAAAACGAATTTAATGTTTTCGAATATTTACGAAAGTACCAGTGTCTTCAAAATATCTGTACCTTATGAAATATGTTGACCGATCGAAAATATGATAAACTTAAGCTTTAGTCTTTTAGTCTTAGGGTTGATTTCCTTTCTCTTAACGTATGATACGTTAATTCTTAATCGTATGATCACACCCGTAAACTACTTCAGTTTAGTCAAAGATCGTATTCTCGAAACAATTATCTTCAGGAGGAGATGTTGTCGGAGTTAAGTGTAAATGGAGCTCGATTCAATGCGGGAATTTTGCGTTTAATCGGAGGCAGGAGACACGTGCACGTAAAATATCGTAACGCGGTTTCCGGCAGGGCGGAAGTCGATCGAAAGTTTCGGGGTGGGCGGGGGAAGTTCGGTGTCGCGTTCCATCGCGTGTTTCACTGCGAACTGCGAACCAAATATCGAGTCTCGTTTAACGAAGTTAGGATTGCTTCCTTCTTCCGCCTTCGGTTCCGATATATCCTTTGTCCTTCCCTTCCGTTAACTTTTCAAATTACGCTCGTGCGTACGCTTGCGAAATTCGCCCGAAAAGATTTCGTTTTTCGCGTGTCGTGAAACGTACACCGTTGCATTTGCATGCAAATGTGTACGGTATGTTCTCGCAGCCGTGAGAGTGAAAGAGAGAGAGAGAGAGAGAAAAAAAAAGAAAAAGTAAACTTTTGATCTGGTTTTCGCGGTACTTGGTTTGCTTCCCGTATCTCGCGCCAGCCAGGCCGGAAAAAAACAAACAAAAAAAAAAAAAAAAAAAAAAAAGAAAGAGGAAAAAAGAAAAATCCGCGTTGGACCGCGACTCGCTCGGACCACTTTCACCTATGACGCACCTCGAGCAAGGCTGACCGGCGCTAAATAGGAACACGAGGGGAAAGAGTAGAAAAAAAAAAGAAGAAAAAGAAAAGTGGCCTGTCGGGAGGAAAACTGGGAAAAATTTTACTCGTTTGTCTGATCCCGTTTCCGCCGTTTCGTTTCAATTTCACTGGACAGACTTTCCAGTTCACGAGTGACTTTGGAACGTGGTTGCCTCCGATGTTGGGAAAGTGTTTGACGAAGCGTTCTCTTCTTAATTGATGTAATCGTGATTAATTGCAAAAATTGAGGACGTTTAAGGACATATATATATATATATATATATATATATATATATATATATATATATACTTGATTTTGATTAACAAAAATATTAATACAGATAAACAAATGGAAATATCTATTAACACCAGAACAATCGTATGAAAATATTCTACGTGTAAATCATTATAATACAAATGATAATTGAAATCAATAGATTTATACAATTATGTTTTCTCTCTGAGCCGAAATTAATGGTAATTTCGACAAGGATATTCGTATTTTTTAAGCACTTAAAAAAAACCAAAATATCCATCGTATTGACGGTTCTAACAAATAATAAAAAGTATTTATTATTTAATAAAAATAATAAATATTTCTTACTGGCAACTGCTATTTCAAATGTCCCACATTGCTAAGAAATCATAGTTGAACGTACATTTTTTTTTTTTTTAAATAAAAATCAAGATAATCTATCTTTTATTTGTAATTTAATATTTCTATATTGTTTTTTTATTGCGGTTAAATTTCAATTGAAAAAAAGAATTGACTCGTGCGTAGCAATTGCAAACGAAACTGACAGTATAAATTTGATATCACGGTTGAGATTTAGCGCGTGACAACATTAATAACAGTTGTCGCGGGCAAAAGACAGATCTAGAGAAATCTTTAATTTCATCCACCGAACTCAGGATGATTTATCGCGTCTTATCCTCCAATTTTTGTGTCCTTGGCGGATCAGAGGAACGTTGAGAAACCTCGAGTTTTCGAGGTGAGCTTCCAAAGTTTTCTCGTAAGTCGTTAAATGCGTGACAACGGGAGCGAAGTTGCACCACGCTGAGGAAACTGGTCGTGGTATACGCTATAAATCAGTTGGCTCTTCTGGCGCACGTAAGAATTATTATCCCGGCAAAACGGTTCGCGTGCTGCTTAACTTTTTCTAATTGTCTCGAAAACCGGCCCGCGTCTGTCTCTCCAGCTTTCACGTTAACTTCGCAAATGCTAGAAAAAGGACAAAAAAAAAAAAAAAAGAAAAAGCATTAGCAGCTAGTACAAATTCTAAGATCAACTTTTACGTTTGCCGATATTCTCATGGGACTCGACCGATCGTTACCGAAGGATCACGTTTATTAATTTAGGAGCTTAGTCTCGACGAAATTCTGACGATTCTGATGCCAGTATTGAAAGAGTTTGAAAAACGCCGAGGAAAAGACAAGTTCTTAATCGAGAGATCGAAATTCGTTTACGTTGCGTTACCATCGAAAGCCTTGGCAGTCGACTCGGATGGTGCTTCAACTTTCGTATATAGCTTTCGTTTATTTTGGATTCTAGGATCCAAGCTCTAGGTCGAAATATCGCTCTTCGCCCGTCGTTGTTCCCCCCCCCCTCTCTCTCTCCGAAAATTCAAAGATTTCTCAGAACATAAAAGCCTGCCTATCGCGCTCTGGCTATTATAACATCGTCGCCCGTCGAGCAGCGACGTCGTCTCTCGCAGTTGGCTGCAATTAATTTCCCCTCTCCCGATGTCTTAATATGGAGGCCGGAACGCGGCGACAAAAATAATTACCAGATACGTACGTATTGTGCGTCGTGTTCCGTGTCCTCGGCGTGTGCATAAATTGTTTCGCGTTCGTCGACGTCGTTATTTCGTTCGTTTGATTCTCTCGTTTGCTTTTGTCGCGTGAACACCGACGACGACGACGGCGGCGGCTCGATGCGCGTTTTCATTGGAACTCAATTATAGGGGCGGTGAAACGCGTTTCGCGAGCTTTTAAGCTTCGCGGGCTGGTGGAGGGGCTAACAATTGATGCCTTTTCGTCGAACAGTTTTCAAGCTCGATTTTTCCCTCTCTCTCTCTCTCTCTCTCTCACCTCTGCCGCGGTCTTCGTCTCCGTTCGCGCCTGCCGTTATTGTTACGTTTAATCCGAACAATCCCTTCTCTCATTCGCTTGGGAACTTTGACATTTGCAAAAAAAGAAAAAATCGTCGAAAAGGGGAGGCGTCGAGCGTATTTCGCACGAGGAAATGAGAACGGTGAGTTTCGATGGAAACTCCAGACGATCGGAAATTTAGATTTTCGAATGTCAACAAATTCTGGCGTTTGAATGTTTAGTTGGTAGATTCGAATCAGCGAGTTTTTTTTGGTATTTTGATTTTTAATTACCGAAACTTCCATATCCCGGATCACTGAAATTTCTTAAATCTGTCTTAAATCTCCGTTTTCTTTCTCATTCGTCACTGATTATCACCGATTAACACGACTGCCGCGTCAAATTTACATGACGATCTCAGGAGACCACAATATATATCGCGACGGCCGGCTTCATTTACGATTGAAACATAAAATTTCCATCAGGGATTCTAAAGTAAAGGAAACAGAGAAATTTTGTAACACGACGGAGTATACACAAGCTCTTATTTATACATTTTAAATCTTTAAAAAAGTTGTTTTATTTTCAACACTGTTTTATCTATCTATGAAAAAAATCACTTTTGCTAGTTCTAGCGTTAGGATGTTTTAATACAATATACCGTACTTAATTTTTACATAATAATACAATATACAATATATAAATTTCAATTAAAATCTTTAATTGTTGAATAGTACATTCTTTTTATTTCGTAATATTGTTTAGCCACCATTACGTTCAAAATTCTTTAGTTGACGATATATGATTTATTTATTTTACTTATTCGAAACGTTCGCAAGCACTCTGGTCCACTGATGACCATCATCGCCTCATCGAGGAAACGATCTTCAGTCACAGGTGACCAACAGGTGTTAATCGTTTTCATCAGAGTCGAACATCGGTGTCCGACCGGAATGTGAAAGCTTTTACTTTGTTATTGGATGCTCGGTGTTCAGGTTGATTGGCCAGATACAGAGGTGAACAGAGGAAGGACGGTTCGTTCGTTTTTTTCTCCCGTCGGGATTACTTTCACTTAATTAATCAGCTAGTGAGCACCTTGAGACGCGCGTCAACATCATCTCGGCGCAATGATCTTTGCATCACGTTGTTGCGCAATCACCTCTTGGATATCTACCTGCTCTCTCTTTTTCTTATTCTCGATGGCAGGATCAGGTTGGCCTTGAACCAGAAACTTTCCAAGCCATCGATCATTGGCATCGTTTGTGCTGCTTGTGTTGCTCTCTCTCTCTCTCTCTCTCTCTTGTCTGTCTCTGTCTCCTATTGCTCCGATTCTCGTTTGCTTCGATTCATCTTATTTCCGATTTTCTTGTCTGTTAACCAGGTTGAACACGTTCCTTCAAATGATAGAAACTTTATTTTTAGATTATTAGAACCTGTACCATTTCCCTTTCGGTGAAATTTGATTTTTGTTTCGTTAATAAGGTATATTTTATTTAGATTTGCAAGCTGACCTTACTGAAATTGACTTGTCCTCGCCAGTGATTTTTCCTTCCGTTGTGGAAATCTTTGACCCGAGTAATAACTCTTTTAACGAATTGACTTAGGGATTTAGGATCGAGCATTCTACCAGCACTTGATTTAAGCATTGATTCTTTTAATATTAGGAAATCGAAACGAAAATTCCTTTCCGGCTTTCTCTTTCGGCTTGTGTGTCGTAACGAAAAAACCACGGTGGGCGTCACTGTTCATCATTATCGTGAAAAGCATCTTATCGAGAATTTTATGTCGAAAGAGAAAAGACGATTTTCTCCTTTCTCATTATGCTCTCCATAAAAAAGAGGAGTTCCCCGTAAAGAATCATGTGATTTTACGCCAGTTTTTTAAAATGCGAATTTATCTATTTCTCAAGGTACGTGAGACTTTGAGTGACGATTACACGTTTTAGAGGTTAAAATCACTCGTTACTTACTTTTAACGACATCCAGAGTTTCTCATGCAATTATCTCCTAAACTATTCGTTACAAAAGAAAATGTTTTAGTAAGTAAACTTAAACCTCTGTTTCGAGGGGGATATCTAAATTCCAAGTTCTTCTTTTTCTAACAAAAGTATGTATTTTTCTTCAGATGAACATGTAGTCCGTTTCATGACGAATTCATCACTATTGTGTGTGAAATATTTTTAAAAAATTGAAGCTGGCGCAACTATCCCTTAGAGATAGATTAAATCAATGCATTGACGCTCAAGGTCACGTATTTCGAATATGAAAAATCAGATAATAATTTCTTGGACAGTAAACGATTTTGAATAACTTCGACATGTCAACATATGATAAGTTGCTCGATGAATTCGTCACATTCAGCCGAAGAGAAATATATATAGTTTCATATCAGAAAAGATAAAGGTCACTTGAAATCTCGGAAGCACGTTCATCCAGACTAAGATTTATGATCACCACAAAACGTCTCCTTCGAAACGAAGTAAATTCCACTCGAAACACTTTGTTTTTCTATAATAGTTTAGGAGGTAATTTCAAATCGGACATCCTGTATGTCACGCGTCAGAGATTTTTACAGTTTTTTTTTTCGTTTCGATAGACACGAAGGATACCGACTGACAATGAGAGTTGATTTGCGCTTACTGATTGTGTCTTACTGAAACTTCGGTTTCAGCAACGTCTAAATGTCACTCGATGGCTCGAAACGTGACTGAATCGTGGAACAACGGTCCCCTTAAAGTGATATTTCACTAAATTCTGATCGTACAACGATTAAACGCCAATTGTATAGGCGTCACATCTTTGATCGTGATCTATCAAGAATCACGCCTAGACCATCACGCGTTTACTCGTCACTTTCGGTTTCGAATCAGTCATCCACGTTGTCATCCCATCATTTTTCTCCCCAAAGTATTACGCGTCATCAGAAAACTGCTCGCTATTATCTTCGATTCTTGTGAATGGAACTGCGACTCACGAGCTTGTTTTGTCACGTGTGGGTAACAAATCTTTGGAACTCGATACCGAAAGTACATTTTCCATTGAATTCCATCTCGGCCGATTTTAGTGTCACTTCTCTCTAATCGAATACGAGAATTTTAATACGGCGTCGTTGAAAATTACACACAGAAATGGAAATATGTATCCGTCTTTTATTGAAATTGAATCAACAAGATTGTCCCGTATGCTTGTGCGAGATTTAAAGTAGCGAGAAACGAACAATATTGCGCAGAATAAAATTTGAAACACAGAAGTATCTGTTCTACGCGCTAGGAGTGGAAACAGTGAAACAAAGTGCAATACCGAGTTCGTCCAGATCATAACGCATAGATCGATCATCCTTCGGTCGCGCTCGCTCCTATCCGCGACACTTTTATCCGACGCCTTTTATCCTGGGAAACGGGGCTCCCTCGGGGTAAAAAGTGGCGCACGTACACCCGGCACGGCTGGTAACGAGCAAGTGAAAAAAGGAGGAAGGAAGAAAAGCGGAAGAGAGAGAGAAAGAGAGAGAGAGAGAGAGAGAGAGAGAGTGTGGCGGTGCTCTCTCGCCTCGGCGAAACTTCCCGTGAAAACCGGGCATGAGGTTTGGCGATGGGCCAAAGCATAGTCGCTCGAGGGTCCACGTCCCGCGGCTTGGATTTCTGCTGATTTCGGAGGAGGCGGCGGCGGCGGCGGAAGGTGAAGGAGGCGGAGGCGCCTGGGCGTCCCCAGGGGCAACAGGTACCCACACATACACGGCCATAAGCTTTTCTTCGCTGCAGAGAGATATGCCCGGCCACGTGCTCGCGCTAAATATAACCGTTTGCCCAATGTTTTCCTCCTCCTACCCCCGTAAGCTCGTTCCAACCCCCTCTCTGTTCCGTCTGCCGTTCGAGAATCTGTATCTGCTCGGCTGGATCGGATGTGTGCTTCTGAGTTTAATGGAAACTGCCGCTAATTACCTGGTAATTAAACGGATTAGTTTTCGAACTGCGTCGGTGAACTCGTGCACGGGGGAAGCCTATGGGCACACTGTGATCGTGATTATATCTCTTCTGCGACTATTAATTTCGAAAAACCACCGGTCGTGTTATTTTTGTCTCACGTTCGTGGTAAAAGAAAAAAAAAGAAAAGAACGACTGCCACGGGAAAGATAAGATTTTTTTGTTTCCACGATTTGTTTCATAAATTCCAAGGTTGTGAAAAAATTCAGAGGCCTTGAATATATACAGTTCTTCATACATTTCACATAGTGGACGAGACTATTGAACAGCTTACAGAGATTCTGAAGAAATTTCCGATTTCGTGATTTGCTTATTCATTGTGCAAGAGTTCGGTGATTTTTTGTTAATTGAAGCTACATGTTGATTTGAAATTTGAATATCACGAATTTTGATTAATTAAAATTAGCCTTCTTTCCATTTGGAAATTCAGGCTGTTCGACATTCCTACATCGTTCGATTTCGTCGATGGTGTACGAACCTCCACTTTCGTTGATAGTCGTTAGAGGATGGTTCTCCGGATGTTTGATGAGTTATAAATGGTAAAGTGTGTCTATCGGACAGCTTATGTTGCTTCGCAATGCCGTGTCACTTTCGTAGCATGGATTACGATTCAATAAAAGCAGATTCTATTTCTGTCAGCGTTTCAATTCCAACTTTATCCTCAGGCCTTTGATCTGAAGTCAAACATTTTTCTATATGCACTTCGTCGTCAACTCTTTATTTACTCTTCCAAATATATAATTCACGGTTCTGCATTCAAACTTTCGTCAAGACAGTTATACGAGTTTTATATTCTTGAAAACTTCCGAGATCACTCCAGAAGAAACTTTGCGAACGAAAATGCAACGTTCCTATTTTTCAATCTTCCTTGCAAGGGACCATTCTGAAACGTTTCATTAACACTAACTATCAAGGACTGAATCATAGAATTTTCATCAGAGATATTAAAAAGCAGAAAAACACGATAGAATACGGCAAGCTTTTATTCGTGCATTTATGCAAAAAGTCACTTAAATCTCTAAAAAACACACTGTTTTACATTTATAATGCATCTAATAAGAATTACGCGAATTAGTTATTTTGACCACCACTTTCGACAGTTTTAGTGTTAACCGATGTCCCAACGATGATCCATCCTTCCTCTCTCCCCTCCTGCCCATTCGTTAATCCGCTGTTCTGATAATCCGAGAGAATCCCATTATATTCCGAAGAATAACCGAAGAATTTCGTTCAAAATCTCCGA
Source organism: Tetragonula carbonaria (assembly GCA_032399595.1). Taxonomy (NCBI): domain Eukaryota; kingdom Metazoa; phylum Arthropoda; class Insecta; order Hymenoptera; family Apidae; genus Tetragonula; species Tetragonula carbonaria. The sequence goes on from JAUCRC010000020.1 coordinate 2,080,044, forward strand.
AGTTTCCGGCCTTTCCAGCAGACTAATCGACTCGTTTATCAAACTCAACGTCCGTCGGGATGTCGCGAGGGCCGTCGGGAGAGGGCAACTCCCTTGGAACGGCGTTCCGTCGTTTGCGACGCTTTTCATAACCGGCAAGGTGACGGCGTCTTGATGCTGATCCGATTGAAGCCAGCGATGCAAGCGTTGTCGCCGCGATTTACTGCTCGCAATGTCCCCGGTGTATCGTCGGTCACGGGGCAAGAAAGTTGCCCAAGCAACACCGCCCCGGATGCGTATTGAATTACGCGAGGTCGTCCCAGTTTCCGGCGTGGTTTGGTAACCAACCAGCAAGTACCAACCACCGTGGCTGGTGAATACCATTTTCACTTTGCTTCACGTTCATTTTTCACGCGGTCGGTAAATTACGCGCGACCAGCTGGAACTTGGTCGTTTCCATCGTGCTTTACCCGATTTATCATACCTCCGACGTATAGCATCCGTCCGTTCAGAGACAATGTCGCGGTGTGAATGGGCTTGGAGAATATTTCGGTGACGCAGAGAAGACTGAGGACGTGTTTCGAAAGTTTTTAAGGGCCGTTCCCAATGACTTACATATTCTATTATTCACTGTCTTTGTAGTCTTGAAAATCCAGCGGCGAGTCACCGTGTCGTCGTGTGGAGACAGCTTTTAACGAGCCTTTTCAGAAGCTAAACTGAATGACCGAATTCCGTCGTTCTGCAAGTTTCTTAACACGTTCGTGTCGTCTTGAACAATTTTTTTTTTTCAATTATATTCAATTGTATTCTTGAAAAATTTGCGATAAAAAGTGTACGCTAGGTTTGGTACTGATTGAGATTGATCTTGTCGATAGTGTGCTTCAAACACTTCGAGAGGAAAGGAGAGAGAAAGTACATTTCGTCCTCGATTCATCGGTAGATTAAGCTATTTTAGCCAGCCTATATCTTAGTGACCAGAATAGTAGATTAGTAGAGTCTAAATCGGCTGAAAAGCCTAATTTCGTTTTTCTCTGTGTGCAAATGAAAAGGAAATTCTTCACGAGGAACAGAAACTTTGTTAATATATTGGTCATTTTGTTTGGTCACCTTTTGCCATTTTTCTTGATTCAGAAACGCGTTCTTATCTTCTTTGAAAAACGAAGAACAGTTCCAAGAACGATTTGACATCCTTATCAGCAATGAAATTTAGCAAACCAATTCTGACACCGTCATGATTCGAAGGTTTCCTCACCGTTTTTTACAGCGTTTTCCTTTTCCTTCTCGGAGGTAGTACAGCAAAATATAACGAAAACGCTCCTTTTTGATTTTTCATTTTAAAATCCGCGCCGAACAAACAAAATTGTCAAGGAAATTATGCATTTTCTGAAATAAGCTCGAATGATCAGCTACTGGATTACAGAATGAATTTGTGGTTTAAAATGAAGTTAGTTACACTTTATATGTCCATCTATTAAAAAAAAAACAACGCAATTACCCTTCTTGGCCAATCCAGTATTTGTACGAAAGAAATAGGCCAACTTTGTCGGTTTTGAAATCTTAAATTTTGAAAATTAAATATCGATCAGACATTCAAATTGTCCATGTAAAATTTGGGAATGTTGGAAATAGCTGAACCGAACTGGTCGACACTACCGATTTTGAAATCTGAAATTCTGAAAGTTGAACATCAGTCGCACATCGAAATTATCCATGTTAAAATTAGAAATCACGGAATCCTAATCGAGACGATTACGAAGTCGATCGATTTAATACGACTCTTTTAGACAAAGACTCTCGAAAGTTTGTATTCGCCGCTGAGAATATAAGGACACTTTTAATAGAACAAGGATGTTTTTTAACAAAGTAGCAGAAAGAATTTACAATCATCCCCCTCGACTGCCACTTACCTTCTAACATCTAAATGCACGCTTTATAGACGAGAGAGAGAGAGGGAGGGCGAGTTCTCGCATTTAGAAGACGAATATTGACTTTCGGTTGACTTTCGGACCGGAATTTGGCCCTAATTGAATTCACCGGGTGACAGTTTGAATTTATTCAAGCAACGCGAACAGTGTACAATGTTTGGTGAGGAAACACGTATCAACCGTTCCGGGTTGAATTTCAGACTTCTGGATCAACAGCCAAGTTCGCTTCTTCCATCGGACTCCCGGCGTTTCCGCTGGAAATCGTGCTTAATGATTCTCGCTCTGCGGCAACGCGCGAACAGCTGACAGGCACCTGAAGTGTCGCGAAAATAAACGAAAATGTTGCACGTCCGAAATGTTGCACCAAGAAGGTTGCAAGATAAATGGAAAGAGGCTGAAGACCTGCATCAAGAGCCTGTCGTCGAGAACTCGAACTCGTTGGAAATTCTTCTTATCAGGCTTGCGCGGGATATTCGAAAGGAAGCTTCGAATAAATAAACTTTCGGGACAGGTAGATAACAGCGCTTGGTATTGTAACGTGGAAGATTCGAAATGACGAGACGAAATGAATCCTGGATCCTGGATCCTGAGTAATACCTCGATCGATCCTCCGTCTATTTATTCCACGAGGGTTTTACACGCGCGGGTCGTGTTGTTCGCGTGGAAAGGGGAGAATCTCTGGGAAGAAAGAGGCTTGGTGGTCCGTAGATTGGCGGAGACGGTTATGCGAATAACTCGGGGCTGGCACAGGCATACTCGATGCCCGTACGATCCGAAACATCCTCCCTCTGTCTGCTCGGTCTGGCTGTCCAGCTCCTAACATGCCACGGCCAATTTCTGCCCCGCCACATTTGTCTCCCTTGCCAATTGCAACGCTACGCGTCGCTTGCTTTTGCCGAATGGAACACAAGGAGCGAGAGAAAGAGAGAGAGAGAGAGAGAGAGAGAACGGCTGCCACGAAAATAGGGGAAGACAGAGGAGGGAGAGCGGGAGAGAAAACAAAACGCCGCGCCGCGAAGCGAAGAGCGCGCTTGGCCGAGTGAGCGTGTGCGCGCTGAATAAGAGAGAAGCGAGAAAAGCGGGCTAAGCGGATTCCGGTGCGGTGGATAACTCGGCACGGTCAATGATCGCGGCTCGATACCTCGAATAGTAGCGAGAGTAGCTTTGGTGGCCAGGCGAACAGAAAGAGAGAAGTTGGAGTGCGTGTCTGATAATAGGAGCACTCGGTTGGATGAGCTGGATAAAGGTCTCGATGTTGAAGGTGTCTCCGTTATCGTTGGATACGTCTGAAGAATACCGTCTGATTGGATTTTTGAAAATTGCCTCGACTTGAGTGTTGCCGCCTTGTAGTCGCGAGCTCGATTGTATTGAAAGTTATGTTGTCTCGAAGAGTGAATTCTTGAATGGCTTGAAAACCTATTTTCTTGAAAATGATGTCTTGAATAAAAGAATTTTCACTTATTTTTGCGCGTGAAATATGTGCAAATCGGTTATACTTGATAAACTTTCAAACTCGATTTTCTCGGAAACAGAGGCTTCAATGAAAAAAATTTATCCTTTCTTTTCGACTTGTTTTTTTTACATACATACATGAGTTTTACATGTAAACTATATGAAAGATTCATTGCCAGTGGAAAGTTGGTACAATTGCATTTTTTTGCAAGATTCTTTCGTTCGCCAAGAACAAGATAAACGCAGGAGAAAGTACATGAAATTCCGATTTATTTCGAAGATAATTGTGTTATAAATTTCCAAATGCAAACTGCACTCATAAATTACACGTATAAAAATAGGTTTTACTAGAATGCGTATATTGACATGTACCCGATTAACTCTGCATACATTTCATCATTCACATTCTCTCCTGTCCTTTGACAGAACAAACGGATGATAGAATAACCTCTAACGAATAAAATTCACATTTTCACATTTTCCTGTTCACACGCTGTTCGTCTCCTAAACTCGATCGAAAAGTTACGAAGGATAGGTTTCTTTTTTTTTTCTTATCGCAAGGCTATTATTCGAGCGGCGCGGGAAATTCGATTTTTCAGTCAGGGAGGTCACATCGTTGTCGCCAGAAGGCTGTTGCTGGCTTTCACGAAATCTAGCCGGAACGACTGCGATGGTGAACGATGAAAAATGGCGGACGCTTGCACCGCAAGCTGAAATATGTACGTTGCGGCGGGCTAAAGGCGGACTAAACTTGTAAGGCACTGCTGTTATCCCTTTGCTGCAATGCAGAACATTGAATTTTCAGCTGCAACCTGGCTGCACAGGCTCTCCTCGAAGCTGGCCAGGTTGTTGTTACGGCCCCCAATGGGGTCTTCCGCGTTCGAGCAACGATGCGTTTGATCACACGGTGTTTACGAATTCTGACAGCCGAGAGCCCCGGCTCTTCTTTCCTTCCATCTCCTTTGAAATTTCACTTCTTCTCGCGAGAACTCGGGCAAAACTGACCTCGCTCGCTTGCTAAATTGAGCGCACGTTTTTGCTCAAATTTAATTGTCTCGTTCCCACGTTTTTTTTGTCGTGTTTTTCCCTTTCTTCTCTTTTTTTTTTCCAAGAAGTCTTTCTGAGTGAAAGCATCGCCTGTTTTCGAAAACATTCTTTTCCACGTTTCCAAGGATCCAACCAAGTCAAGTTTCGGTCAAATTTCTTTCTGCAGTGTCGTATCACGTCGGATTGCTACACGTCGCAGCTTCTCTGCGTGTAATATCTATCTACCAGAGAAACTGTAAAAATCGAAATTAAAAAATTGTTTCCAGGGAAACTCGAGACGCGAGACGCCGTTTCTAGCTTTTTGCATTTCAAGTTCTCTCGACTCGCGCGCAATTTAGACAGTTTATTCCTTTTGACAAGTGGCGTTCGCTGCTGTGGAAGTGTGTGTACAAGGTGGATAGAGAAAAGTTTGAATTCGAAGGTCAAAATGTCTTTCTTTTCTTTTCTCTTTTTTTGTATTGTACTCTACTCATCACGAAGGTGAAACTTTCCCAAAGAACCTAATAGTTCTTTTGAAAAATGGCAAAAAAGTGTCTTAATCACTTAACACTGTGGACGCGTGCGTGCTAACAGCGACTTTATGGTTCTGCACGCGTGAATGTCTATCTTACGTAATTTTCGTATTAGGTTTCGCTAACATTCGATTTATCATCAGTTGTAGCACCAGTGTGAGTCTAAATAAAACTGATAAAACTGTTAGCATTATTCGAAATATAAATATTACGTAATATGGACATCCGCCATGGTTTAGAACCATTGGAACCGCTGTTAGAACGCGTTCGCGGTGTTAAATGATGAGAAAGAGATTTTTTTGTCATTTTTCAAGAGGTTGTGGTTCCTTGGACAAGTAGAATAAAGAATGCAAGGGAAAAAGAAATTCAAGGCCAAACGTCAATTTTGCAACAGGTTCTTTACATGTATTTCCATCGAATCCGAAGCTGTAAAATTCATCTATGACAGCCATGGACAAACTTTTCTTTCCACCCTGTACATTGAAGAGACAATGTGGAGTTGTAAGCGATGTATATAACGACAATGAATTTTTCTCGACGAGTCGCGGTGTATTTGAAATCGAAACAAGCAGGGAGGGTGAGCGGAGATAAATGGGATAATATCGTCGGAACCGGGAGACGAGGCGCGCATCGTTCGATGATATTTATGATCCTTCGTCGTCGATTTAGAGTAGGTCGTGGCGTGTCCCGTACACTGCGCTTCATTGCAACGTTGCGTTGTTATTTTTACAGTGGACAATCCTCTAGCTTTCTCGCTCCCTCCCATGTTCAATTTTCGCGCCGCGATGGCGGATGAAACGCGAAACGTATTGTCGTTCGATGAGAAAAGTCGACGGACAAAGTTGTGGATTTTTAATTAAAGACTCGAACGAGATCGGCGCCGGCGACGTTTGACCTTGAACGCTGGTTGCATTCGGCTTGCTCGATTCGATCTGAATAATTAAGAGGCACGGAAATACCGCGTCTGACGTGACGCAAAAAAATACTCGGAATATTTGCGTGCTCTGTCAGCTCGTTGTGCAAACGAAATAATTTTTCAAAATTTATTTCGTCGATCTGACATTTTAAAACTCGCGGAGAGATCTTTAGAAAAAAAAAAGAAAAAAAAAAGAAAAGAAAAATAGAAGAAAGAAAATGGAACAGTCGGCAGACACGCGTCCAATTTCCACGGTCGACGATCGTGTAAACGCGGAATGCCTCGACGAAATGGGGGTGTGGAGAGAGTAGAAAAGTTCGAACGAGGGTAGATCATGATACAGACGTGAAAAACTCTGGTGAAAAGCATCAAAGAGACGAGTCTGCCCGTCTCTGTCTCTTCCTTCTCGCTTGCCCACGAAAATTTCCTCGATCGCGGGCAACCACGCTCGAATGATCGTCCTTTAAGTTTCTCAAATTGGAGAAATATTACGTTTCTGTGTGCGCCCGTTGAACGTTCCTGTTTCGCATAATGTTTCTTGCCTCGTTATTTGAAACAGAGGATACCTGCTTATTCGATGACTGACTGTTGCCGCGTTTGTCGAGCGAAATCAGCCCGGCTATTCTCGATTGATAATTCCATCGACTTTAACGTGCAGTCGGTCGTGAAAGTTTTTTTCTTTTCTTGAAATACTTCAGTTGGATTATAGATTTACATTTGCACGCGTGAACGTGAATCGGGTTGAATTCGGTGTAATTTTGATAAAAATAGCTTCGCTACAATGCGTACGAATAAACTTTCGCTCATGCGCGCGGAGAAAAAACGCAAGGGGTTGAATGTAACAGTTTCTCGTCACTGACTGTACTTATTTCTTCGTCCGATCGCGGAACGGGGGGGGGGAATAAAAATGCAGACACGTAATTTCATAACGATAGGCCAGGGGAACGATCGAGATAAAAGAAACGAGGAAACAGGAGAAGGGCTAGTACTCGAATAAACTAAGTTAACAAGCAATTTCCTTCGATTCGTTCCGAGACACTCGAACCACGTCTCTCTCTCTCTCTCTCTCTCTCTCTGCAATTAGACTCTGGTCTTGTGCACTTTCATGAAATTCTCCGCCCAGCTGCGATTCTATATTTGACCACAATTACACTCGCCGAGAAGATATAAACGATCGTCCGGTTGATTCATAATTGGCCACGTCTAAAAAAAAAAAAAAAGAAAAAAAAACGTCATCAAACATGTGGTTCTCGCGTCTCCGTTTTTAAGAAGCATCGAAACAGAATTAATAGAGAGTTGGAAACACAAATAGAGAGAGGAGCAGGGACTCGAGTCAGTGCTCGTCGAGTCTTCTTAATTTTACGCTGCAATTAGGTGGCGCGCGAACAGAGAGGAGGGGAAAAGAATCGGTTCCCCTAATGAGCCTGGCGTCCGCCATTTGCATATCGCGTTCGCGTCGCGCGTCATTAATCATACCGTGGTTAATTTGAAAGTGTTGCTGCCGCCGGTAATTGATTTCACGCTTGCGATACGCTTCAACGGAAGAAATCACATTCGTCGTCGCATTGGAATAGAACGAAACTCGATATTTCCGTTTCTCTCTCTCTCTCTTTCTCTTTATGCCACTGATAGAATTGACCCTTTGCCCTCGACAAATTTCTTTTTTCTTCATCATTTGTCCGCAGTTTATTTACGAAACGTCATCACTTCAAATTGGAAATGGATCATGGTATTTAACACGAATTTTTGTTAATCAGTTTCCAACATGTGATATGATGGTTTAAATTTAAAGCAATTATCGACGTGCACTGCTTCTACACCAAGTATCGGGCTGAAAACAAAGAGCACAACATTTGCGAACATTGTGGCGGCGAACGTTTGAAAGGAATAATTTTTAAAACGCAACGAGGACGTCGTGTTTGAATTTAATTTAAAATTAATAAAGTTTTTCTTGATATTTTGATGTTTTATCGAAAAACAACAACAAGTGTTAATGATACATAGTTTCAATCTCCTCGGCCGTTTTTTAAACGTTTCTTCCGCGAATCATCCTGAATTATGTGAATCATTGCGTCAATTTGACACGGAAATTTCTTTTTCCGAAATCCTTTCGTCTTTTCTCGTTTGGTTCAGGTGTATACGTTCATTATAATTACCAGCAAATTATAAGAAAAGAAAGTCTTGTAAAGAGCTGTTGGCTAGATTTAACTACGATATCCCCTGAGAAGGGACATTCGAGTGCAAAGCGTTAATTATTCGCTATAACTAGTCCCCAATTGGAATCTAAATCTGCGAGAGAGAGAGAGAGAGAGAGAGAGAGAGGGAGGGAGAGAGGCCTCCATTGCCAAAGACGCATCATGTGAATGGACCACGTTCGACTGTCTTACATTGTACGCGTTCGTTCATTCATTCGTTCGTTTTGCATCGAGATTCTCGCCTCGAGAGGCATTGCCAAACGCAACGGAAGCTGCGGAGAAGCCTCGTTCGCTCTCTCGCAACTTTCTTCTCTCTTCTTGCCTCTCCGCCCTTGGATGGCGCGGGCGAAAGTCGCGGACGAAATTATATATTTCCCCTTACGTAACGTAACGCGAGCTTAACGCGAACGAGCTGTAACAGCCGGGATGGTTTATCAGTTTTCTCGAGGCAGAAATGATATTTCTGCCTCGCGGAGATGTTTCCAGTTTGTTCGAGACCGGCGGCGAGGGGGAGGGCCGGCTCGGAATAAAGTTTCGAGAGCAACTTTCGTCGAGGGCTCGCGAGAAAGCGGAGAATGACCAACAAATGCAGTCGATAATGGATCGCGAAACTTTTCGTTGCGCAATCGAGACGTCATTTCGCATCGGCGAAAATCATTCCCGCGTGCCGGTTCATAATCTGCTCTTTATGTAACCAAGTTTACTCGCACGATTTTTTTTTTTTTTCTTACGATCCTCTCGTTGAAAATGCAAGAATGTAGAACTGTCAAGCGGCAAGATAGAGTTTGTCCGAGGATGGAACGTGGAAATATCGAGCTCTGATTAAGATTAACACTAACGCACGCCGAGATGAATGAAATGAATAGAAATTGTTACATTGACTCTTTTCGAACGACTGAAAGATATTATTTTGATACAAGGATAACCAATATGGAAATATTGAACTGCGAAGTGACATTAACTCGAATCATTATTCAATAATTAACCTCTTTCGCTGTTTGTAATTACCATCTGTAATTATTTCTTACGTTCTAGTTGCGCTTGTTTCAAATCTCTTTCAAGAAGCTGAGAGAAGTATCATTACAGCCCAATCACCAATTCAAATCGACTGTCACAAAAAAAAAAATGTAGTAAAAAAATGTCGACGTCGATAAGTATCGCATGATCCACGAGATTCGTCTAATCATCTTCCTCTGGCACGTAGATTGCTCGTAAACTCCGATCGATCGATAGAACTTCGTAATTACGTAATTCGTGCTCCGCGAGCACGAGGTTTCAAAAGGATGAGAGAAAGCAAAGAAAAGAGAAGAGAGACGTAATCGTCGAGGTTACATAAGGCAGCCGAAATGGCAGGTGGAAGTGAAACGTCCGCGTCGCCGACTTTTCGTGCGTGTGCATTCGTCCTGGCCGGATTCTGCGATTACAGAAGATCACATCGCCCATTATAACCGGCTCTTTAGCAGCCGCGATAGATCATCCGTTCAGCTATGCGCGTCGAATAACAAATTGTCGACAGGTGCCGACCTCAAGTCGGAGTCGCGGGCTCCCCTTTTCCCTTTTCGAATATTCGACGATTTACCAACCGAAGAGGCCAACAGTGCTATAATCGCCCTCGATTGTTCTTTCGGATAGTTGTTGGCACCTGTCCTTGTATTGTTCCTCTCGGAGAGGATCCGGTCACTCGGAATTAATTTTTCGCTCAGACGGCTTCTGTGGTTCGTGGCAGTGAATCATTCTTAAAAGTACGGAAATACAATTTACGCTAAGCGGTCGGAGATGAAGTTTCTTTCGACTTCGATTTCGAGGCTCGAACTGTCAGCAGAGAGCGCAGTGAAACATTGTCGATAATTTAAACTGGCATAAACTTTGTAAGAAAGGATCGTAGAACTCGAGAGAAAGAGAGCTTGATTTCGTTTTAAAGCGCGAAGCTTCTACTTTGCAACAGTCGCGAGCTCGTCTTTTTCGAGGGTGAGTTTTTACATCATGTAGCAAGTGGGAAAGTGAGGGCTTTCTCTCGAAAATTTATACGCGTGTAGAAACATAAAAGAAATTTCTTCTTTTAACTAGATCATCAGTTCGAAGGTTAAAGTTTCATCTTGAAACTTGTACGATCGTTTTCCCCGCCATTTCATCGAATATCGAAGCTGATGAGATTAAAATTTAAGAATCCCAAAATTTCTAACCCTGGTGCTCAAAGTTTCATGAAACGACGAGAAAAAAAAATCGTCAAGTAGTCAAGAGAAAAATTTAAAATAAATTTGGAAATTAAAAGATTTGAAGAGAGAAAGAAAAATGTTTTTACCTGCTGCGTGATGTAAAATCATCTTTCAAAAAAACGAAGGGTTCACGCTTTAAAGACCAAGCGTATGATCTTTTCCGGCAATTTTCCATCGTCGTTGATACAATCATGCTCTTTCATTTTATAATTAATTTCAGTAATTACTCTAAATTTATACTTTATTAAATTTCATTTAATCTTCAGAATTTTAAGATTTAATTTCTTTTCTCTTCGCTTAAACGTTATTAGTTTGGCCAAGAATTCTTACGAATTTCTTACACTTGAAAAATAAAAAGAAATTATAGAGTCTGCGTAGTACAAAAATCTTTCTCCATTTAATGGATAATAAATTAAATTCATTTAATCCTGGAAATATAATAACAATCATTTTAAATCGTTCAGAAGACAGAATGTTATTAATAATTATTTCGTTTTTGAGAATATTCGGAAGATGAAATTTAATTGTTTTGTGAAATGAATAACTTATTAATATTAATAACTTTTACTAAGAGTGCACAATTTTCATTTTTCGTTTGATTGCCAGTGACTGTAACAGCTCCTACTCTTGTTTCATTCAAATCGTCCGTCAGGTCATTTTTAAGCGGCACCGTTTTTTAGCGTAGATTGCACACGAATTGTCGTGGAATGTCGATGGAATGGTTCGGGATATGTTTTCCCGTGTTTCCAGTGGAAACTGGTGGAGAATCGGGTTTCCGGGGAACGCCTGGCCGGTGGCGGAAAATCGACGAACCTTGTTTCCAGGCGAATCGTTCGCCGGCACGCGGTTAGAAAGTGGGAAGAGCATTCTTCGTCGTGACATTGCAACTGCGCTTCGTTACTCAACGAAAAGTAAAAGTTCCAGGATAGCGTGTGGATAAAGTTCTATTCGTGAACGTTTCCTTTTCTTCCCGTTGAAAGGAAGAGATTGTTGCGTTCGAAAAATTTCGAGCCATTTTCTCTCTCTCTCTCTCTCTCTCTCGAATTCTTCACTACGCTGAATTTTCTTTCACTTTGAAATTATCAATTATCGACAGTCGGCAATTTTTCAGTAATTCAGAAATTCAATCTGTCGTCGGACAGATCTTTCGCGAGGTAACGAGGCTTGCAAAATTTCACTCAAAGTTCTTTCTGTATCAAGCAATTTTACTTGTTCGATTTTCTCGTCGAAATAAATAATCGATTGCGAAAATTGAGAGACGTAAAAGTTTCCGAACCGTGTCGCGATAAAGAGCGCACAATGGTTCTGTTGTTCTGAGCGTCGACCAATAAAGATACAGCGTGGCGTGCGTCTATTATATAGTAGGATAATTCTGGCCAGCAGGATCGTGCAATTAATTTTGAGTTATCCACTTACTCGAGGTCCCGCAGCAACGCAGAGGAACTCGCACAGGGCAGTGGATCGACGCGGATTTTTCATGAACGAGTGTACAAATATCACGAGAGTAAATAGCCCCGGGTGTAGCTCATACGAGACTACATACGTACTCGCGACTCTATGTGTTTCACCCTGAGCTTATTCTATATAACTCACGTTTATTCTTATATCTTTTTAATCTCAAAAAGAGTTAGCAACAGAGATCGTCGTGGTCGTAATGCGATTTCGTAAAGAAGATTATAAATGATATATGAATCAGCAGTTTAGTTTCGGACGATATCGAACCGAAAATCAAGAATGAACGACGAAAATTTAATTTCTTCGAACGAACAAAATTATTTGAACTATACAAAGATAACTATAATACAAAGAAGAGAAAGAACGTGAAAATTTTCTTTCCCCGATAAATAGAGAATTGAATGTTGGAAATTCAAGTCCAACGAGAATTTTGTACTTGTTGCATAAGATATTTATTATTTATACAAATAATAAAAACATGCCCTTCATGTGCAAGATGGAAAAATTCAATTACTCAAGAAAAAGATGAATATTTATTGTTCGTGATGTCAATTATGTTATTAACACTAAAACTGCCAAAGTGATGAATATATAATAAATCATAATTTCTGTTAGAAGCTTTATACCTGTAAAATACGGTATTTTTAGAGATTTGTACGATTTCTCGTAAAATGTACAAGTAAAAGCTTGTGTATTCTATTTCCTATGCTTTTTTACTTTAATGTCTTCGGTGAGAATTTTACGCTTTATTCATCGGTAGTTCTAGCGTTAATGTTTGAAAATAAACACACAAATGTTTTACAAATGCTTTAATAACTTTACAATACGTTTGATATTTTTACATTTCTCTTTAATGTCCCTACAAGCGTAACTTTAATTTTCGTGTCCTCTGTGGTTGCATGACGCCATCACGCTCGAGCTTTCAAATTTTTATTTCAGCTCGTATAACGTTGCCGGGTTCATTTCAAAGGTAATTACTTATACTAGGAGAGAGAGAGAGAGAGAGAGAGAGACGTATTTTTATCAGTCATATTACGGTATGTAATAGTCTGTGCTTGTTAGTTTGACCTTTAGAGAGTGATTTTTTACTTGCAATTTGATTAATCCTCCCGTGAGTCGACATATTGCATTGCCAATAGACGAGCTGACACATCCATGTTCGCGTTCTAATTTCTTTCACTATTTTAGGCTTTCAGAAAAATATAAAAAAAATTTGGATCATTTATCGAAGCCTGTGTGCAATATATTGTATAATTAGCTTTATATTTAGAAGGTTTTCCAGGACGAATAAGAATTTAGAACTTTGCTTCGAAAAATTGAAATTTCGTTCGGGGCAGAGTTAACGACAATCGATTTTCATGAGGTGGTAATTACATATAATAAAATCATCGTCGTACAAATTACACTCAAATATCTTAAAGCATTATTCATTAGAATTTATGAGAATTTCACTCGAATTTCACGACTGCCGAAACGTTGGAATTTAGTCTACTGTGTTAAACTTAAATTATCTATTCGTCTTATAATCGGCCAGTGGTTGTTAGTGGCCACTTTTTTCTCTGAAATTGTTAACGACTACTTGAAACTTTTCTAGTGACACTCGTTTGGTACCAACTTCACGGTACCATTCTACGCTCCACGTTATTCTAGATCAGAATAATTTGTAGTTTTTAATTTATAGACTTTTTTTCCGGGACAAAGATATTATCAAAAAAAGTCTTCATCTTTCTTCTTTTTTTTTTTTTAGAAAAAAAATTCGAAATCTAACGTAGGAATTCAACTCGTGAAAAAATTCACTTACAAAAGAGGCGACGAGAAAAAGAATTCTGATAGCAGGAGAAACGACACAGAGAGAGAGAGAGAGAGAGAGAGAGAGAGAGAGAGAGAGAGAGAAAGAGAAAAAGAGAAAAGTGGAGATAATGACATTGGAGATTGCAAGATTCGTCCTTGCGACGAATACGATCAAGTTTTCTGGAATATCCTAGATTTCGCAGTGACTATTTATGTAGAGTGGAACATCGAAATTGACCAGCTTCGACCAGTTCTGAATCATACAACCTTGTCGAAAATATGACGTTCGAGACACGATCGAATGAGATAATAATCAGTTTGTCAATGTACGGCGAGTGACCGCTTGCAACTTCGAAAATCCTTTCACCGAGGTTCGCCGAGGCAGTTGAAACGTTCGCCTTGGCCAGAGAGAAAGATTAAGAAAAATCGACTTTATTCTCTCGGTGTTGTTTTGCAACGCCAAGCGATTCAACAACCCTTGTTAATCGAGGCTCGTTAAGCACTCGTTTAAAGCGGCAAGGAACATCAACGTATCCGTATTTTACGACGACATCGGGAGAGTGCAGCGATTTATCTGATCGCCGGCGATGTTGCACACAGTCGATCGGCTTGAAAAATATTCTTACATAATTAACGCAGCGTGCTCGGTTAGCTTCCGCAAGCGCCAACTTATCGCGACGCGTCGCATCGCACAATCCATACAGTTGTTCGTAATTGCCGCCGTTTCTTGAATTTCTGATCAAAATTCGATATATATCCCGTTTTACAGATTTCTCCCATTTTTTCTTTTCTTTTTTTTTTCTGTCAGAAATTTGCAAGAAATATCTCTTCGTTTTGTCGAGATAACCCGACGCTCGAACGAGGAATTTTCCGAATAATAACACTACTAGCTACAGACGGGGAGAAAATACGCATTGTATTTTCTAATATGACTAATTGCAAAATATCCAGGCATAACGATGCAATTGGCAATTCAGTCGGAATTTTTCAACAAGTTCGACTGAAAGCAAACACGGATGAGAAAGAATCGCGTAACCCTGAATGAACAACAAGCAACCCCTGTGCGACAATCAATCCCCCGTGAACGTGATACGTATCGTGTACAAAGCAGAGACCCGAGAGAGGAAGCCCTCCATTTCAGGGGGTCGCCGAAGAAATCCTATCAGCCGAAAGAGACGCTGGGAATCTAATTTTTTCCAACGAAACGGCGAAACTACTACTTCGTACGTAATGCATGACGTACGTACACGGGGCTGTGTTCCATTTTGCCAATTCTCGTGATTTCCGAAACTTCTGTGCACAGCCCTCTAACCCAAGTAATTGTTCTTTTCTATTTTTTACGATCTAGCTGTGATCGATTTGCAACGAGATTCGTTTGTTATTTTTTTTCTTTTTTTTTTTTTAATTTGCAACGTTGTAGATTTCAGTTCTTCGAACTCTTTAACGTAGCGTAGTGATTATATGAAAAAATTCTAACTTAACCCTGATTCGATTGATATTTTTTTTTTATTTTCTTTTTAATTAGGTTCGATAGTCTGAAAGAATTCTAAACGACTGCTATTTGCTCCCTGTCGAAGACAATTTGTACCTTCATTTATGACGAAGATCGAGGCTAACTAAAAGTTGAAAATTCGTCTCTGTCAGAACTGAATTTTGATGATTATAGAGGTTGATTTAAGAGTTGATTCGATCGGCAGATTCAGTTCCCTTTCTAAAAAAAAAAAAAGAAAATGGATTAATTGTGTATATAAAACGCGTTTATCGCTCGTAGAAAAAAAGAAAAAGAAAAAAAAACGCGTTACAGCTTTCTGGTTTATCGTTACCCGGTTTCAGCCTGGAGTCGAAGCAAATGGCCGGTGAAAATCGATTCGTTCGTCGGACTGACGTTTATTCTTTGCCCAAGAACGTTATGCCCGCGCCTGTGTTTGGTCTCTCCCTCGTTCCACTTGCAAAACCGAGCCCCGGAGTTGTGTCACCGTGTTCCCCGCAGCCTGTATTTGTCATCCCCGGCCTGATTCTGATTTTTTCTCGTTCGCGGGTGCCGTGAAAGCGTGATTTGTTGTTCGTTCGGCCGACGATTGATAGCGATCTCTTGCTATAAACACCCTTTGCGCCGATTTATTATAAGCGGAGAATATACTGCCAGCCGATTTTTAAAGTACATGCAAGATAATTCCCTTCGAAGAAATTATTGCCACGTGTGCTATTAAATCCGTGTTATTTTGAGTACAGTGACGATAGCCTTAGGGTATTTAATAGAATAATTTTTGCTCGACCTTGCACGAGAAGCTCAAAGAAAATTTGCTTTACAAAAAGACAAGATATTTAATTTTTGCGGGTAAAATAAGAATTATAGGAATCATACTTCGAAATATTAACGATCATTGTGTCGTTAAAACGCGCAGGGAAATTAATGTCTGAGAGAGAGAGAGAGAGAGAGAGAGAGAGAGAGAGAGAAAGTCCATGTATTTCTTCTTAAATTAGACTCACCACATTTCAAAATGATGCTGCAGCTCGGCTTGGCGATATTTATTCCAAGTTTGACATAGATTTGCAAATTTGACAGGGAAAGCCCAATGAAATATATCCAACTGGTCACCTTCCGCGAGAGCAATGGGTCCGCGATCAGCAAGTGTAATGACGGCCGCATTAATATTAATATTCGGGCTGTTCGTCTCCGAGGGGATGAACGTTTGTTCATCAATATTTGCCTTAAATGTACCGGCACCGTGTACACCTGCTGTTTACCGACGCTTGTCATTCCTCTCGGTTTTAATAACGTTGATCGTGGCTCGTTTCGATAGCAGCGTTTTCATTTAAAAGCGACGCGAAATAACGCGGCGATCGAAATTCGTCGACTGTCGACGGTCACAAAAGTGACGAGCAAAACTCGAAACCACGTATGGATTTTTAACGTCAATGATGTTTTTTTTTATCGAGCTTTTGCACAAAGTTCGAGTACAAAGAAAGCAAAATATATACTCTTTCGTACAATGGCTTCGCTTTCCAAAAGCAATTCTTTTACACGACCTTGTCATCGTCACAATTCTGGCAACTGCGAATATTTTTAAATATTTTAAATAATTAGTTTTCGCGGAGTCAGTTTTACCACCGCAATTAATTTAAAATTGTCAATACTTTAAACTTTGCTGTAACTTTGTTGAAAAGGATCATGGTGTTTAGGTTTCAAACGTAAAGCTTCTGTCTTCACTGTGCCGAATGGAAAAGTGTTCTGTTCTTTAAAAAGAATTGTACAATTTCACACGTACGTAAAAATGCTGGAAAATTTTATTTACGACTAAATCCATCCACGATCTTGAAGATTAAAGTTTCTAGTTTAAAGTCCTTAAAATTTGCCGTGTGATTTTTCTTTCTTTTTTTTTATCATTCTATTGAACTTTGAACATTAGAGTTAAACGACAAAAATTCAAAAAAATCTCAACATTTCATCTAATCTTAACGTTCGAAGTTCAATAAAATTACAAAAAAAAAGAAAAATAAATCGTACAGCAAGTTTCGAGAGATCGTTGTGAAGAGTAAATTTCGAGTTTCAAAACCACGATGGATCGAGTTGCGGAAAAAATTTTTTTTAACGTTTCCACAGATGTTTGAATTTTTGCAGTTTTCGAGGATAAAAGTAGTCTTATTTTTTTCTTCATTTTTTTACCCGCTGCATGATGTAAAAGTATCTTTGCAAAAGAAAAACGAACTTGGGAATAGAAGTTTCACGCTTCGAAATGAGACCAAGCAGATTCTTATTTTTTTTCAACGAAATTACAATTTTTCGTCGATCACATGTTCAATCATGCTCCTTACTCTATGTCTACTGTAGATTATGTTTCTTGCCGCCGGCTCTCCACAAAGTTTCTGTGAAAAGTATCCAATAGAGAATGAAAAACTTCTGAATATTTCTGCCAAGCTTCCCTTTCATTTTCCTTTTTTTTTTTCGTCCGCGTGAAAATTTTACTTTCCGCAAATTCCTCTGCACTTTCTGTCGGTTAGGTTCGCAGACTGGTTTTCAGTTGTGAAATATGAAGTAATGCGAAAGTGTATGCTTAATAATAAAGCGGCTGCAATGAAAGTTTTTACGACATAACGACGCTTGGTTTTGGCGACGAATTCTTTCGACAAGGACTTTCTTTTATTTCTGTCGCGATCTTTGAATTCTTCTTCCTCGACGTCTATTTTGTCTCGATAAATCAAACTTTTTCTATAGTACGATGAACAAGAGCTCTTTGCTCACTTTTTTTTTTATCTCTGTTCGTTCGTTTGAATATTTTTGTCCTTCAATAAAATTAACGCGTTGATCCATCCACACGTGGATGACGACTTTAATTTCAAATTTTTCGAGGCAAGAGAAGATGCAATAGTATTTAGTAGAAAATTGAGTTTTCGATAATATATTATTTTCAAATTGAACGAATTATTAAATTATCAAGCAACAGTAATATACTAAATTGTTAAATTATTTTGAAGAAGTTATAGCTACTTTATTTACATAAAAAAAAATACAAAATACTGTAACAGTCGTAAGTGTTGGAAAACATTTTAGACGATAGTAACTGAGATTCAGGGGCCTCGTTGTAAGTTTTCTAAATACTTGAGGGATGTAAGAAGTGTATAAAAACTTCCGATTTGACAAGACAAATGAATTCATCAAGAACACGTCCGTGTCATGAATTTAGAAAAGGAATAAAAAAACAGAAGAACATAAGAAAAAGCATAAAAACTAGAGGATACTTAAAGAGTAAGCCTGGATTCGTGGTGCCGCAAGAAACCTACTCGGCGAAATCAACGTGTTAAAAGATCGTACAAATCCGCGCAAATCATCCTTGACCCATCGTTTTTGCATCTCCTTTTAGTAGTACAATTCTCAGAATATTCTCAAATTGTTACGTCGTGAAATTTTAACTGCTCGATCAATCGCTTCTTTCGAGTTCAAACAAAAATCCGATGGTGTCGCAACGATGGTGATGCAACCCTTGTCGCAATTAGCCATTAGACATTGCTGAAAATGCAGCGGCTCGTCATCGATTGCGCCGTGCATATTTTTATTGACGTTGTAACAACGAGAACAGAACGCTCAAACACCATTGGCCGTGCATTGGTGCACGTCGCGTGAATATTTCGCGCTTTTTCATTGATGGCATTTTAACGGGGCTCGTTTGCGGGAAAGTTGGAGGAGGCTTTCGCGCTTATAAATACGTGATCCGTTGAGGGAGGATCGGTGCAATATGGGATCTCGTTTGATAGTCTACGAGTATCCTCCGTCTGCCGAAGTTAGATACAGTTATATCCCCAGGTGTATGTCCAATTTTAGGTGGCGCCACTAATTATATTTAATGAGAGTGTAAATAATTCCCGGTGAAAATCCCCGCTCCAACTTCCAAACCGAGCCGATGAAATTTAATCGCGCAGCGCGCGATTCCCGATCGCCAGCTTTCGTGCTTAAAACTCGTCGATGGAAATTTTATTCTCGCGTTTCGCGACGTCCGCGAAATACTATAGCTTTCAATCGTCATTCTTACAACGAGCTTCTTCTTTCAAAAGTTCAACTCTCAATCGAGAATTGGCCAAGTTGTAGTACTGCACGTACTGAGTCTTTCTCCTCGTGTCTCCGATCAGCTCGAGAGTCAAGAATGCAACGCAAAAGCGTTGAAAAACGAAAGACAACGGGATGAAGAGGGAGAAAAAGTTGGAGCGGGACAGGACGGGGGGTTAAAAGAGTGGCAAAAGTCAAAGGTATCAAACGGTTGTACGGGCATCATCGGTGGGTAAATGGGGTGGCAGAGGGAGTGCGGCGCGATCGTCTGGCGGCCTAGAAGCAGCTCCGCGCGAGCTGGTGGGGGTCGACGCAGCCATGTGCTCGAGCGTCGACGCTCGATCGGCGATCAGTCGTTGCCGCGCGTTCGCATCGAGTGCACGTTCATACGTGTGTACGTACATCTACTCTTCAGGCCCTGTCTATTGCTCCGTCTTTCAATCCGCGAGATCGACGCGATCGAACTCGACAACGTCGAATATTCGACCGTGTGGTCGAAAACCGGTGTCGAAAACCAGTCGAAAAGATAAAAAAGAAGGAACGTTGAACGTTGAGGCAGAATTATTTGTCAGGACGCGCGAGGCTGTTCGTTCTACGATGACGTCAGTGTTGCACCCTAACAGGCGATAGATCGTCGCGCGTGTGATCAACGAATTGAATCTCGAGGCAGGGTGAGGGAGTCGAGGATCGAAATCGCGCGATAATCGAGTCAGAAGATGCCAAGGTGATCCCGATATCGTTGCTCGCCTCGATCGTCCCGCGACACGTCCCGCACACCACGAGGAGGGTGAGATCAAAGTTCAGCCGATCAAATCTGCCGTGAGCAGAGATCGAATCGAGAGAAACGCGCAAACGCGGTGATCGAACAGTGATAGATCCGTTCCGTTTCCCCGTGCCGCGTACGCATCCTGGCGCGTTGTTCTCGCCGTACAGTGGAATTGTTCACGATTGTGCCGCGATCATGCACCACACGGCGCCCTGGTACCTACCCTGGGGCCTGAAGCTGGTGCCTCTGCCGATACCGCCTGGACACCCGGCTTCTGGCATCCCGAATCCTGGATTGCACCTGCTTGCCCCGCTACCGGGCATCTACGCTCCGGAACCGCGCAAGGTAAGGACTGATTTCTCCTCCTATCCCTCCCACCCCTTCTTCTTTGTCTCTCTGCCTCCTTGCCGACTTTTCCTATATCGATCCGGCCAACTTCCGTCGGCGAATCCGACGGTTTTTTCCGCGGGATTGCAATACCGATTTTTCGTTTATTTTTCTTTTTTTTCTTTTTTTTTTTTTTTCGTTTGCAAAAGACATGGCCGACGCTGCCATGGCCTTCCTTCAATGTAACAAATTTCGACTGGATCGCTTAGAAATTTCAGAGAAACATACGCGTCTTTTAAACGAGAAAAGCAAATCGACGATTACTTGTTTTTTTTATTAAGCATCGATTATCAGTCGTTACCGACGTTTGAAAAATCGCAAAACAGACGGAAAATGAATCATTTATACGAGCTGTTCACTCTGTTCAGACGTGATATTATATCCTTTCGTACAAACAGAATTCTACCGTATTCCCTCTACGTTGATTACGATCGCGTAATTATTACGACGAACATGTTTTTCATATCGATACGCGACGCAAACTTTTCTCATTTCGAGGCTTTGCTCTGCAAGGAACGTGTTTGTTGATGACCAGATTAAGTGGATAATGTTATTGGTCGTGGTTGGGCCCCCGTGAGAGTAGAACGCGAAAACAATTCTCGGAAAACAGCCTGACTGCCGTACGCGCGTGATATTAGCGCGCTGATAGCCGGCTGTGCACGTTAGTTTAAACGGGAATAACGATACCACGCGAAAATAACGCGATTGCTTCTTCGGTTCAGGTGGCTCAGATAGCGCGACATTTGCATTATAAATGACCGCGCGAGAAAAAGAAAAAAAAAAAAAAGAGAAAAACACCGCCGCAAGTATCTAACGTTGGCGTGTTTCATTAGCTTTGTCTCTGGTTATTGTTCCGCGGGCCGTCGCGGAAAGGACTCCTGGTTTTCCGATGTAAATTTTATCTAAATGGAAGTTTGCATTGTGCTCGCCGCCGCGTTGCGAACTGCCCGTTTTTTTCTTTTTTCTTTCTTTTTTCTTTTAACTCTCTCCGGTTAAAAATCCGTGTCTCGCTTATTGCGATTCGTTTCGTTAGTATGAACACCCATGTTAGTGTTAAGGACCTAGGGACTTTTGCTTTAAACGTCGGTCGTCCGACGTTGCAAACTACGAATGGATGTCGCGAATCATTTACAATACTATCGAAATCCGAGTAAAACACGAGTATCGAGTGGTCGATACTTGTTCAAAAATGTCAATTCGTTCTACGTCGAAATGGCGATAAAAGTCGTACGTGACGTGGGACGACCGACGATTGCTTAGAATTTAACACTGGAACTATCGACGATAAAGTTTCCATCAATTTAAGAGACATTGAAGTCAAAAAAAAAAAAAAAAAAAAAAAAAAGGAGAAAATAGAGAAACTTTATAATACAACGGAGTATAGAAGCTTTTATTTATGTATTTCACAAAAATTTATCGTAAACCTTTAAAAATTCGTTGTTCCACGTCTAGTAATCTCGTTTTCTTCAAATTTAACAAACATCGCCATCTAATGACAATAATTCAACTTATTATAACATAAGCTATATTCTAGTTAAATTGACATTGACATTTAGCGTGCTTATTGTTAAATTATATTACAGATTAAAACTATGTATTAACTGTTGAATAAAATAACATTTCGTACAGTGTCGAAAAACGACGTTACGCTATGGGCACCCCTAGTAGAAAATAAAAATTATAAATCTAATAAAAATTATAAATTGTTCGTTTCGACCGCTTTGATGTTGAACCAAAGGTCAACCGCCGATTCTCCTAGGTCCCTAGGGACGACCCAGTGTGGCACTTGACGTGTTAATTATAATCTCGACATCTCGATTCCGACATAGGGACGTTATGCAAACGAACATCGGTTCGTTAAGTAACTGCTCAACGAGCGCTTCTTTCGTTTTGTCCGAGTTATGTAATAACGCCTCGGACGATTCGGTGATCCTCTCTCTCTCTCTCTCTCTCTCTCTCTCTCTCTCTCTTCCTTGCGCCTTTAACGAACTCGTCAAATTTTTCTTTCTCTCGAGCGATAGTTCAAACGATCCTCCTCGCGGTGGTGGGGCGCTTCGAAACGATTGAAATCTGTGCGTGAATTATTCTCGATCCGTGATCTTATTCCGTATTTTACAATTTGGGGGGGAGGGGAGGGGACGCGCTCGTTCGGCGCCGATGCATATTTCACGGATCGCGAGGACGAGATCATCCCTGCTTCGACGAGAGGATCGATGCATTTTTTAACGAACGCGACGCTTCGAGACACTCGCCGAGACCTGTTTTTGGAGCTGGAACTTCATTGCCGTTAATTATTCTTGTCTGGGAAAAGTTCCCAGCACCAGCGGGTAGCTAGCCTTCGTCGATTACGAGAATTGCAAGGTGTCACTACTTGGGTTTGATCAAACATTTGAAATCTCTTTTTTTTAAAGTAATTTCTTTGTTTCTTTTTCTTTTCTTTCTTTTTTGCTACTCAATGTTGCATAAAAATCAACTTTTTAGAGTATTTAACAGTATTTCTCGTTGACTCGACGCATTTAAACGCCACGCTTCTGTCGAAGACGGAGTAATTCCAAACTCTGGGACCAGTTACACGTTTCTTTGGCTATTTTTTTTTTTTTTTTTTGAACGAAGCCAGAGACCTGTTTCTCGCCAGATGAAACTTCATTAGCGTTAATTATTCTCGTTCGAGGGAAGTTTTCACGCACTCGGTAATAAAATTTCTTTCTACCGATTTCAATTGCAACGAGAGACGTTGCAACGATAAGTGCGAATAATCCGATTCGCAAACTTTGTGAAAACTTGTCGTTTGATAAACGTCTGGTATTTGTCTCGCGTTAGTTAGAAAATACGCGCGCAACTCTACGCATTTCTTTCTTTTTGTTTTTTCTTTTTTTGCAAGGAGTGCAGCGATTTGAAAGAATTCGAGAGCCAGGTTTTTGTCGGCTAGAACTTCGCCGACACGTTAATTGTCGTGTCTGAGAAAGCGTTCTCGCGCTTTGGCCTCGCTCTCCTCAATTATGAAAACTGTGAAAACTCTTTTGTCGTCTCGTGCCATGAATTTTCGCAATCGTCGGAGCGCTCGCGTTGAAATAACTTGTTCCTCTTCTGCTTTACGTTGATTCCACCGCACGCTGTCGATTAAACATTTGTCGAACAGACAAATTCGAGTCATTTACCTGCCTCCAAATTCCGTTTCTTTTTACTATTTTAATCTTTCAAAGAAAAATCTGCGCGAATTCTCGCATACTTCTCGTCAACATCTCTGTTACGTCATCGAGTTCAAGTCGAATCACTCGAAATCTCCACTCAAATGATCATTTCGAAGTTGTACGAATTCAAATACTCTTGAAATAGGAGGAGACGTGCACGCGCTTCCCAAAGGATTCTCCAATTATTAATCCGTTCTTTCGTCATTTTTTCTCATTTTTTTTTTTTTGTTAATTTTGTTTGCAAGTATCGACGACATTTTGCAGTACAAATATAAGAGTACAAAGATCATCTTCGTAAGTTTACACGAACGTTGCAAAATGGAAAATAAACATCATCGTATTTTATTTAATCCGCATGTCAATTCAGGGTTCATTCAGAATTGGATTCAGAGTTCAAAACACGGACGAAACTTTTTTTCCTTTTTTTTTTATCAGAAAGTTCGCCGAAAGGAACAGCACGGAAAATGTTCAATTATTAACTTTTCGAAAGGAAGAAAATATTGTGCGCGCGCAGTAATTCTTTCAAACTTTCGGCTTGTGCTTTCGCTTCGGCGGAGCACGTAGATTTTCGTTGATTCTCATAATAATCGTGCTCGCTAAGTATTGTGCTCGAAAGTAGCCAAGGATGCGGAAAACAAATAGACGCGCTCGTATAGAGTATACGTTCACGTTATTCGGTAGTCGCCGTTGTTGCTGCCACAGGTTACAATGGCACAACGTACGTTTTACCGGAGTGGGGATTGGTGTGCGCGCGTTTTACGAAATACAATGAGTCATAGATTTGTTGGAATATCAATTTATGCGGCTTTTGTTATGGCGGTTGTTCCACCGCGCTGGAGGAACAACGACGTTCGCGTTACATTGTGAATCTCAGCCGCGTTATAATATACTTTATTCATCCGAGAGAGAATTGCCTCGGCCTCTCCAAGCGAAGCGCAATGCCGAGAGATTTCAGATCTCTTCGGTAATCCATCTTCCCGTGTTTTCATCCCCTTTTCCAAAAATTATCGTCGGCTCCCCTTTAATCTCAACTAACCTATTTTTACATCAAACGCGCTTTGGCACACGAGTGATTTCCGAAATTATCATTTTTCTCGAAATTACTGTTCCAGTGATGATTCGAGTAATTTCCTTTGCCTCGAAGAGAGAGAGAGAAAGAGAGAGAGAGAGAGAGAGAGAGAGAGAGAAAATTAGATCGGAAACGAGGCGGAAATCGCGTTATTGCCAATGTTAATTAGCATTTACGCGACGCGGAGGGATCTAGTCGCGTGAAACTAAACCGACGCGTGGCCGTGTTGTTTATTTAAACGGAATACCAGTTCGAATCGCTGGCCGGTTTCGCCATTTTGCGGTCTAGCGGTTGCGGCTTGCAAATTTCTGTTATTAACAATTACTGGCGGCCGAGTATCGGATCGCTCGCGCGAAACGAGAGACGTCGCGTGAAATCGTAGATAGATAAAATCGATGCGAGAAACAGTGAATAGAGAAAAGGGTTCGTAACTCGTAGGGTAGATAGTAGTCGACGAAAATTAATAGTTTCAAAGTAGCTGCGAGCTACTTTCGACTTTCTCGACTTCGATTTATTGAAGAAACGAGCTTCTTCGCTTCGAGAGCCATCGTATTGTATGCAAGTGCAGCGTGTTTTTGTAGTTTCTTCTTTTTCTAATTGCAGGAGGTTTTCTACGCACGCTCGACACCTTCGTATGAAAGAATCACGTACTCTTTCAATGATTTCCGGATGTGTACTAACTTTTTCACAAGCCGATTTCAACGACCGGCAACAAAAAAATCATTTACAACCTTGAAATTGAATGAATTTTTCGACCCATGTTTATTAGGACTCTTCTTGTCTATCCTAGGAATTCCGAACCGTTTCTTCTATTCGCCCCTTTTTTTTAATAATCTGGCGTAGATCGATTTCCTTTCGAAGGAAACAGGAAATGTTTTAATCTTTTAGAGAAGCTTTGTCTTTGACGAGACCGAGTTCGAAGGTTTGTCGAGTGATACTTGAATTCAGCTAATCCCAGACGCGACAGAAAAGAATAACGTCGCAAGGGATTGATCTACGAGATTTGCTGCGAGAATTTGGAATAAAATGTTTTTTTCTAAAAGAACGCGAACGTTTTCCCTCGCGAGAAAAGAGAATTTCGAGTTTGAAAATTTATCAAGTGAAACACGCGTGCTTGTATTTCAACGAGACACACGTTCAAAGTCCATTTCCTTGAAGGAACGTAAATTCAAGAGAATTTACAAAATGAGAGAGAGACAGAGGGAAAATCTCTACATGACCTGCAAGTACCTAAAGAATCGTCTGAATTGAAACAATTTTATTTTCCTCTCTATATTTTGTATTCTGAAGAACCATTGTTATACATACGACTTCCTATATCGAAGAATATAGACCTTTCTACATGAAAGAAAGAAAGAACAAATAAGAACGTGCTCGGTGGAAAACACATTGTCGAATAATTCACACGAATAAAGTGAGGACAAGAGGCCAGATAGAGGAGAATTCAGTTTCGAGAGGGGGGAAAAAAACGGGGGAAAATGTGGAAAAATGAAATATGTTTCCATTGGCACAGATGCATCGTCAATGGTCTTATTGGAGGAAATATGTTCAACCAAGGGAACACAAATCTGGGAAATATAGAAAATAATATCGGTGGCTATATCGGGAAAACCGAAGGAGGATCGGTTGAAAACGAAGCTTTAAATGAAAAAAAATTTCTTTTCTATTTATTTCTGCGCGTATAGGATAATCTGCTGTTAATCATCCTCTTCTGTCGTGTGTAAAATTAAGTTAAATTCAAACTCGATTTTCTCGAGAGAGAGAGAGAAAGAGGAGCCTGAGAGGAGAAAATTTTGTTTTATATTTCTTTTTTACTCTTCAGTCCGCTTGCGCGTGCATTCGTGTTGTCATCCCCTTCTCACGAATTCGAATATTTTCATCAATTGAAATACCGTGTAATATTTTGAACAATAAACAGAGAGAGAGATATACACTTTACTTTTCCGATGTTATCGAGTACTGTCCCTTTTTTCCTCACTCGGTCTGTATAGCTAAAACTCATCGATGTAAAACCAAACACGTTCGTCCGACGCTTCGGCAACTGATAGCCTCGCGGCCTCAGTTTTTAGCGCGTCGTCACGTCGATCGTTTCGCGAACGATATTAATGAAACGGTCCTCGCGCGACATATATTATATGAACGGGGCGTAATTCCATTTCGCGTAAATTACTCCTGCCGTTATTTTTATCAGGACTCTCCGGTCTCTTTGAGTCTCGCGGATGTCTCCGCGGATTTATGGTTTCTCTGCTGTGTCGCAGAGAAACCGCTTCCGATACCGCGTGAAATATGTGGCCGAAGCGTGCCGTAAAAGGTGTGCGGGGCCACGGGACTTCTTATCAACGAAGAATGGAGCCTCCGTGTTGTTTTGGACCTCCGTCAGTCGTGCACGTACTCGCCTCGCGGATGTGGGCAGAGTTGAGAGAATCTTATCTCCAGCAAGAAACCAGAAAAGTGCAAAAAGGATTCATTCGGTTCGGTCTTTTTTTTTTTTCCTACGCGCAAATGAAAAGTAGCGAATTTTCCATGAGAAACGAAAGATTTACCAGACAATATATATAATTGAGTTGTCTGAAAAGTATTGAGCTTTTGGAGATGAAAATTGAGAATACATTATTATTATTAGAAAATAACATTATGAAAGCCACGTATATTTCATTTTGTTCGATGACCTTCTGCCATTTTTCCGGCAACACCATAGTCCCGTCGCTGTACAACTTTTGTGGTTTCTTTCACGAAAAATTGTGACACGTGGTTTTCACAGGCGAATATGCATAGGCAACTTCATGATTCCAAGTTTCAAGAAAACTTTTTTTTGATAGAAAGTTGTAAGGACGATTTGATATGCTGCACGAGCAGTGAAATGTAGCAAACCATTTTATTTCGACACGTCGGATAATTTTTTACGAGCTTTTGCATAGCAAGTTGTTTCCGTTTGATGCAATGATACGACGAAAACGTTCCTTTTTCATTTTTCTCGATTCTGAAATCGAAACGCAAAGCAAGCAAACCAATCGTTAACGAGACCGTGCGAGCTTGAACAATCATTTCTCGTTGTACATGTACGTTCATCTGTTTCCTAAACGGAAGAAACGCAATGAACTTTTGGCCAATCCAATACTGAAGTAACAATAACGAAATTCCCCATCTCAGATGTTTTTGATTTTGAATCTGGTTAGGTAAAGAAGCTTTCACTCTTTGATCGAATTACATGCTTACACCAAGGTGGTCGAAATACAAATGGCTGTGAACGTAATGCATATTATGTAATATTCGTTCGGACGATGTAAATGTTTTTCCACACGTTTCACACACGTGTCCTTGCGTCGATCCGGATTAAGAAACGAAAGGCTTTGCAATTCGATTGGGAGAATAAAATGTCCGGCTGTACCAAGGTTACCTCGTGGTTTCCAACTCACGAAACGTTTCGGCTTGGTGGTTCCTAAGTGATAGCTTAGTTAATCAGTTTGACCTCGCGAATGCGGGTTAATGTTTTAAATACCGGGTTTCGGCCGCTGAAAACTCTTTCGATCGACGACGACGCCGTTTCACGTGTAAAAGCAGCTGGAAAAACTTTTGTTCCCTGTCACGTAGAGCCGGCATTCGCAAAACTCGACCAGCCGGTCACGAACGTGGCTGACGTGTTTCTCGTTTGCTTTAATTTCTCATTCAATCGTCCTATTAATGTATCCGAGCACACACGAGACATAGATAGAGAGAGAGAATTTGGATGACGATTGCAAAATTTTCTGTCTCAACGACCGCGATCGTTTCGCGGAATCGCGTGACAATCTTCGAAGCGAAAATACACGCCGATGCGATTGTATCGATTCTGGATCTTGACGTCGTAAATAGAAGTTACGCTGGTTACAATGATCTTTGACGGAACGTCTTTTGAGTTCGAGTTTTCCAAGTCTCCCAATCCTTGGACGCGTTTCACTGTCCAGGCGTTTTGTAATTTTCAATAAATAAATGCGATTTTTTTATGTATATCGTGTGTTTACAATATTCATAGATGAAATTCGTTCGACACGAGTGCGTCAAAAAATATGGTACGTCTTTTTTCTGCGTCATACGATTTCAGTTTTTTAAGATGCTTTTAATTCGATTTACTTCGAGTCTATAAATTGGATATTTAAATTTCCGAATATTCGATTATTCAACTTTTGAATCTTCGATCTTTTAACTACGGGTAACGTCGACAGATGTCGAAGAAAAACTTGCATAAAACAGAATTTTTGCGTCTTCGAAGTAAATGTATTGTATTTATGTTTGAAAGTACGTAGAAACGTACTTTGTCTAAAATTGCATTAATTGATCGACATGTTTCAGTTTTCGTCATTTTTTCGACGTTCCGCGGACACGCATTTCTCGAACTGCACTTGCAAAAGTGAAAAATTCAAATTGTTTAACGTTAACTAATATTCTGTTTCTCGAATTTCCACGCATTTAAATTTCCAAACGCTCGGCTTTCGAATCTTTCGAAAAAAAAATCTCCAATACTCGAGCTCTGAAATTTTTTTTATCTGCTCAACTTTCGTGCCTTTGAAAAGATTCCAATTTCAAAGATCTCCAATGCTCGATCTCTCAAATTTTCGTACGTTTAAATTTCGAGAAACGCTCAGCCTTCGAATCTTTCGAAAGTCTCCAATAATACTCCGATAATTTCCCAAATTTTCATCCATTTAAATTGTCCATTTAAATTAACGCGTTGCAGGCGTTTTCTTTAGATCTTCAAATCATTCCAGTTCTCAGGTTCTCGACTTTCGAGCTTCTAAGCGTAGGCATTGTCAAATTTACTAGCTTAAGTTCGAGCATGACGCGCGGAACAAATTTGAGTTTTGAGCGCCGCCTCTACAATTGTAGCGCATCTAAGAAGAGATGCGTTAGATAATTTGTAGCGGTAACACGTGTCGTTGGTATCATGTTTCGAATTTTGTACGAAACCTGCACTCGTGCACAGATTCCACAGATTGTTCAACACTGCGGAATAGTATTATTAGAGTAATTTATAAATAGTGGAGGAGAAGGGGGCCGCAGCAATGTTGCAGTAATGTTTCGGTAATTTTGGAACTCGGACTATAGCGCGGTGTCAGATAATTTCTTACCTACCCATAATTTTCGCGTGCCACCCTTACCAAGCATTGTCAAGTTGCTACGATATTCGTCGAAGATCCCGACGACAGACGTCTTTAATTTAAACGTTGTCACACGACATGACGATAACATCCGACAAAATAACTCTGTACTCTGATTTATCGTTTTTTCTTATTTTGCAATTACGCGAAAATACGCCAGGCGCCTTTGACAAAATCACGCGAGTCTCGAAGTCTTCTTTAAATATTTCACACGATGGATTATCAGATTTTCTCAAAAATTCCCAGTATTTTTGTCGAAATTAATGTCGATCGTTGTTTTAGTCACAGAGAGACGATCGTACAGATCCGTTTATTTCAATTATTAACATTCAAATTCTGCAACGATCGGCGTGCAGAATTTCTAGCGCATCAGAGATCGGTTCATCGGAGATTCGGAAGTCGAGCGCGTAGAGAAACTCGATAATTCGAGCGTGTTCGAAGGTTTTAAAAAATTTCGACAACTCGATCGGGGGAAATCTAAAAAATGTTAATAACGTTGAAGAAAATTCGAAAGTCGAGCGTTCCTGATTATTCTGAAAATTTGGGCATTCGAGTATTCGAACGTCGCAAATTTTTCTGAAATTGACAGTGTGGAAAAGGCGACGTGAACGAACAATTTCTTGTCGTTATTCTATACTATTCACGCGATTGTGGTGAATTTCTCTCGGATTCGACGAGGTCAAATTCGACGAAAGGACGTTTGCAAAGAAAAGTGGTAGGATTAACGCGCGTTAAATTCGTTCGAGTAATCGAATAGCAGCGAGTTAGACAAAGTTTAAATGGCCGTCACGTGGTCGAGACGAATGCATCCGAAATTACCTGCAGAATGCTCATCGTGTGTATCGAGGGACAATCGATATGACAATCATTCACGTACCACGCATACGCTGATGAATTTGGCGTCGATGTCATCACGATCCTCACATCCAGATGAATCGACGAATATTTTATCTCATTTTTTGTACATCTTGTCGTACACAAGGTGTCGCGTAACAAGGTGTTACAACCGAGTAAAGTATGTGATTTTACGTGAGCAAACAGAAGAACGAAACTTTCTCATTAAAGCCTTTGCTTCCGAGAGAATAGAGTTTGAAAATTTATCAAGCGTACTGGACAGGCGCGAGTAATCGACGCGAGGATATTTTATGCGCACAAATAAGCGACAAGTGTGGAATAACATTTTCTTTTTTTTTCTCGTTTCAAGGCGTCATTTTCAGGAAAACAGGCTTTGAATGTGTGTTTCGTTAAAAATTGGCTACATGACTCGATTTTCTCGTGAACGAAGCATCTTGCAAAAAGATTTCATTCCACGTCATCTTTTATTTATTTTCGCGCGTAGTATAAGCTTTCGTTAATTATTCCTTTCTGTCGTGTCCAAAATCAACTAAATTCAAATACAGTGGGTGAACATTTAAAGCTTGATTTTCTTGTAAACGAAGGCTTTAATAAAAAAATTTTATCCTCTCTTTTCGACTCATTTTTTTCACGTAGAATCATCTTCTATTCGATTGTTGACTGCTAATTATGGTACACTTTGTATAGTGATTCGTATTTAACATTCAGATTATATAACACTAAAGCTGGGTTCATTTTAAACTTTTTCACCTTTTTTTAAGACTTTTCACTTATTAAATTTTTCTTCTCGAAAATGCTGTAAATTGTCAGTATGTACATTGAAAAATTTTTTCGTGATCGAATCTAGAATGGATTTGAAGATTGAAGCCTCTTCTTTATAATCATCCTCATACTTGACTTTTGTGATTTTTTTTTCTTCAATTTATTGAACTTTGAATATCAGACAGAAAACAATATTCAAAGTTCAATAAAATGAAATAAAAAGATCGTACATCAAGTATTTTGGGATTTGTTACAAAGAGGTTTTAATCCTCTAATCCATTATAGATTCAATTCATTCAAACAAATTTCTACAATACTACTGTGACAATTTAGCATTGTGGAAAAGAAAAATGCTTTCACTTTTAGAATAAAACGAACGATGGATTTTGAAAATAGAGCTTCAAGCTTTAAAATGAGCCGAGATTCATTGTTCTATGAATTTTTTTTTTTTTTTGTACGAAATTACAGCAGTTTAAACATTAATGCCAATCACTGTATATCTATATATTGACCATTTATATATTTTATTATGTTCTTGCATTATTTACAGTCTAGTTGTAGTTCCAAATACGTCAACACACGATTACAACATTCTACTCTCGACTATTCGTGACAAGTGTTTACGACATTAATAATCGCTATTAATTTTGCAAACACTGAATTAGTTATACAGTTGGCTGATAATTTATCGAGACTCGATTAACGATGACACGATAATTATCGCGTTTGCGATATCTTCACAGAGTCGCGATATTAAAACCGTGTCAAGTAGTTAAGATGTTGCAGAATTTTTGGTAATTTTGGATTAATTACGTCGAAGTATATAAACTTTTTCAGTGCATAAACTGACGTAAAATTGAATAAAATCGTGGAATCTGTAACGTACCGATATTATTAATCAAACTCGTACGTAGGCCCACTTTCTTTCAAAGAATTATTACATCTTAAATATAATTGATATATATATATATATATATTTGTGAAAATAGATACGTATAAATTTATAATGTTACAAGCAAAAAATTAAAAAAATTAATTTTTACAAAACAAAACAGGTAAATATATATTTTGAGCTCAGTGTTTAGTTTATTATTCAACTCAGTGGGCTTGTCTCATCCATATTAAATATATTTCTGTTCGTTTAAGAGATTTTCTCTTCTCTAACAGTCGAAACTATGAGTCAATTTCTACGTCATTCGTATCCTGGCACCGAGACAAAGAAACATCTGATTTTTGGACACTGAGATCTGGATGGATGGCGTTTTAATATTTATTTTTAGCTATTCCTTATTCTTTATTAAATTAATGATTTATCCCAAAATTCTCAGCCGAATTCAATGTCGTGGATCTATCTTATGCATTCACGTGTTAGTGTGAAACCATACTTTTGCAATTTTTTTACACATCTTTCTCCTCATTTTCCATATATAGAAATGAAAGTGATTTTAGAGTTTTGTTCGAACAATCATTATTTTTCATTCATTTTCTTAACGTAGTAACGTTTCTTTGCCGCATTCACGGCCATTTTGTCACTTTGAATTATTTCTCCTTCATTCGTCCATCATTAGATTTTCTTTTATATTCAGTTGGTATGGAAAATATTTAGAAAGATATTTCCAAACTGTTATATACAATTTCATGATGTCTCAGCTCTATCCAACCTAAAACCTAACTTAAAAAACCGGATCATCTAATCCGATGTTCTGAAAGTGATAATTCACTCATTATTTTTTTTTTTTTTTGTGATACTATAATATCTAATATTATAAAAATCTCTAAACACTGTATCAACACACTATATTCCGAAAATACCGAAAATTCCGAAATATTTCTTGATAAAATGTTAGTAAATTATAATTTAAAGGATAAGCAGGAAATTTCTGAGACGATTCAATTATGCACGACGTACCTTATTTTTTGGCAATGCGATATAACGTTGTACACTAATAACAAGCATAAAACACACTGCTAAGAAAGTAGCTTTTAGTAAAAATTGATATTTGATAACCTGTGTAACGAGATCGATGCCATCTCACCCTATCAGGGACTTACCCCACGTTATCTGGATTCTAGGTATAAATTACTAGGTTAAAATTGATGACAACACTCGACACCGAGATATCGGACGTCTTTGAAAATCCGTCCGGCCATTACTTGAATTCGAAGGAGAAAAAAAAAAAAAAAAAAAAAAACAGGGCGAGCTGCTCGGTGATTTTTGCGCAGTCATTCTTAAAATCCATCAGCGGCCGGGGAAATGGGTTCGTTCGCCCGAGCTTGTTAAAGCGAACGAATGTAAAAAGCGCGAACGAAGGGCGGACACTTAGTGGAAATTCGCAATCGGGGTGGTGGCGACCTCGAGTAGATAGGGTCGAGGCGTGCGTCGTAAACGTTCGTCGGCTGCATACCTATAATTTGACGAGCACTTTGCCATCACTTTGCTATCGTTTCGCCGCTTCTCAGCCGGTTTTACGCGCCGCGAGGCCCACCTTTGCCCAACACCCTGCATTACCGTAATTCGTGTAACACGAAATTCACGGGGGGATGGAGGGGAAAAAAGTGTTCGCTGTGAAATCGTATCGATCCTTGCGGAACGCCAGAGGTAGGATAGTTCCACTGCTTGTTTTCTGAATAATTTTTCAGATGAAGGATCGGCCGATGTCGAAATTGCTGGGTTTGTTCTCGAATCGTAGGAAAGGAAATTAGACTTTGCAAATTGATCCTCAAGTGACATAACAAGTGACTATGGTAATTTGTGTTATGTTAGAATAAAAAAAAAAATAAAAAATTTATTTAATACTTTTGGCTAGAGATTAGCAATAAAGTGAAAAAAATATTTCAGAAATTAAACACGACTTGGAATATTCAGCGATACTTAATTAACAAGATTAGAAGATCTTATTAGAAAATTACGATTAGAAAAGTCACGATGGGAAGATCGTGTCGATGCTCGAAATTTCAAAGCGACAGAGTTTCTGTCCACTTGCTGTTCGCGATTTCTCAAACAGGGATAGATGGAACTTCCATTGAAATTTCATCGACTTTGCTCGTGAAATCGTAAAAAAAGAAAAGTTGCCTTTGCAAATTGGGAAAGTTGCGCGATGGAAAATGATTGCTGGAATGCAGAATGAAAACGGGAAGGAAGAAGCCGCGTTGGAAATCGGGTGTCGTCGCGTGTGACGTCACCCGAATGATGTTTCACCGGAAATTTCGGCGTTTCTGCAAAAACGAGCAAAGATGGTGGATTAGCATTCGGATGCTCATCGATTGCGAGTCGCTGGCAGTAAACTCTGCTTAATTTTTCAGCTTGGTAACGAGTGAGAAAGGTATGTTTGAAAATTTAAGGAACTTGGGAAATTGAAGTAGCTGCTGCAACTTCCTCCGAACTTCCTTCGAATTCGTTTAAGACGATTCTCGTCTTTGTAGTTTGGGAGTTTATTATTGGACCGTTTGAAGATTACTATTGAATTAGAACCCAGGGAATTCGCACCGAAATTCGCGGAATAATTTGAAGAATAATATACCGTACTTCCTGAAAATTTGGACTCTCGTAAATTTACGAAATGGTTGTTCAAGCAAATAATAAAATTAAATACTTTCTTTAAGTATTTTTATATATATATATATTTTTTTACATTCTGCAAATGGGAGTGGAATGTTCGATAGAGTGGTGAAATTCATATTGAATTTCGCAACCAATTTAAAGAGTAGTATCAGAGAACAATATCGATTATTGAATTTTTCAGAACGGTTTACTATATTGTTCCTTGCTCATGATCTTCGCACACAGGCCAGTTATACCGAACGAAATTTCGACTTTTGTATAACAAGCGTTTATCTTCTTTACACCTCGTATCGATGTTGAAACTCCACTTGCCGTTATAATATATAATATATAATATATAATATATAATATATATAATATATATATATAAAATTTATATGTATATTACAATGTAATGTAATATATAGTAATTTAAATTGCAGGCTTATATCGCGGTTTCGCGAGCTTCTGTCATCTTTATTTCTCTCTTTCTTTACCGTTTTAGTTACTTCATTTGAAAAGCTTGAATTTCCTAGAGTGAGAGAACATCAGTGTGTTGTTCGCGATCGAGTGCGACTTTATCGAGTCGCGCAAGTCTTCCCTTCGAGGCACGTAGATCGCGATCTTGGACAAGCTTTTGTGCTTGAAATCCTCGAGAGGTCGTGTCCGTTGCGCGTATATATTTCGCCACTTCTCCATTCTCCCCTGTCTCTCGCTGGATAAATCCCTCCTCCTTTCTGTATATTATCACGTCTGCAACGTGAAAATCGATGGGGACGCGTACTACGTGCGCCAGTTTACGAGCAAACAGGTGTGTCTCCGTTGCTTTGGTCATTCGTATTTGGTCCCGCCGAAAGACGTGCCATTGAATTGTCCTTCGATTCGCGAGACACACGTTGGCGATCGAATTTGGTTTGGCACACACGTTTGCAGGGAAACCAAATAAGAGTAAAAGTCTTTTATATTTGGTTTTGGAGATCGATTTAAAGTATCCATCGACTGGTGTGTCGATCTGATTTCCAGTTGTTCGATCTTTATTCATGAGGATTTTCCCTGTCGCGGGAAAAGGAAGACGAAAAATTTGGAGGAAAATTTTTATTATATGAAGTAAATCGTTGATCCTTGAAATCTGTCTTAAAAGATGAAGCTCCGTTCCTGAATTGAACGAAATTTAATGTGCTTCGTTCCGTGCCATTCTTCTTGCTGTTTCTCATTTATTTGATCAATCAATTGTATAGATTCGATAACAGAAAATCGATGTTTCCGTACAAGTTCAGTAAAATTCCTCGAATGAGGATTTTTGCACTATCTCCTCACATCGTATTCTCCTCGTAAATCTTCGTAATTTATTTGTTTACGAGACACATCTCCCACAGTTTTTCCCCGAAGTTACGTGACGTTCAGCGCGTTGAATTTAAGATGTGCTCGAGTCGTTGCGAGGTGTCTTTACTATGTTCTCGCGACCGTAGAATCGAAAACGGACGCGCACGTTCGATAAGAGGAAGTGCATGGATGGCGCGGAGCTGGGAGACGTTCTCTCTCTCTCTCGATTGTGCGCGAGAACAAACAATGGACAAAAGAGACTCGCCTTGTAGACAGTTAATTTTCCTTGACGTGCTGTAAATTTTGGTCAATTAAACTAGGGGAGCTAGATGGCACGTGAAAAATCGCGAAATCAGAAACACGTCGCGGGGAGAGAGACGCGAAATGTCAACGATTTGCCGCGTTTGTCTTTGTCGACGCGCGCAAATTAACCAGCCAGAAGCAGCGCAGCGTCTGGCCGAGCCGGTATATATTTAAGTGCGCCTGTCACAGACTAATCTAAGCTTTTGGTCAGACTTCTGAGCATTGTCGGCGAAAGATAATTAGATCCGTGTTCGAAGGAGTCTCTGTGTTTCATTCCCCGATGCTTCGAATTTTCCGTCAGCGCCGGGTTTGCTCGAGCTGAAAATTTTTTTTTGCATTTCCGATGCTTACGACGAATTCTGGAATCTTTCAAGTTCCGACAATCGGAGTTTCGGATTTTCCCAAATTCTCCACCGTGTTCAAATGTCCGAGTAGTTTTGTAACTTTTTGATTTCATTCAAACCTTTTAACTTTTATTTATTTTTTATTTCCGAAACGTACGAACTTGCAAACATATTCTGTCTTTCAAGCAGACGAATCTCAAACGCCATTGATCAATTTAATTGTTTATAATCATGTATGTAATATAAATATAAGTGAGAAAATTTTTTCATTTTATTCAACAAAGTTTAATAAATTTAATGGCAGAAAAGAAATCACGAGTGAATTTGTATAAAAATTTTATTCTCCTTTACTGTTATATTTATAAATTTAGTTTTCGTCATAATTTTATGATTTCGAGATATTATTCGCGAAAGTACTCGTAAATACGCTGTATTTAAAAATATCAATATTAAAATTCACTGCGATTATATTTATTATTTCAGAATATATTTTTTCCCATTTTCGCTCTTTCTTTTCATAGATCAATCTTTCCCCCATCGATTGAAATCAATGTAATACAACCTCTTTAAAGAAGAAGAAAAAAATCATCTTGGAGCACCGAAATTTCATGTCAAATTTGTAATGTGTCAACGACGTGTCAAACTTAAATTCTTTCTTTTAAATTTAGATTATTAATATTCAATATTCTTAAATCGTTAAATTGTCAAATTAAACAGCAAATCTTCAGCTATTTTTCAGTCTTGTCAATGTCAAGGCCCATTAACTCGAACTGCGTCAGATTAAGCCCTCGGTGAAATATAAAAATATATCTATCGAGAATATTCCATCAAAATCTTTCGAAATCCGTCGAGTTTCATCGACACGAAATTGCATCGATAGAACGCCGGATGTCACACGAACGTTCAATTAGCCCTGTGACAAGGTACAAACGGGGCGGAGGGAGGAGGGTGTTTCCTATTTTTCGGTGGTAGCCGCCCTCGCTTTGTGTCGCTTCGGTCGTTTGATCTACGCATGATCGTTCGCCTCTTCGAGTGCGAACACTCGCCTCTCTTTGAACGTTTCTCGCCGGACAGCGGCGCTATTCTTGGTGAACTTAATTATCGTTGTCTGATAACTGGATCGTCCAACCGATCGTTTTTGGTGAACGCGGTGAGAGACGAAGAGAGAGAGAGATAGAGACAGAGGGACGATAGAAAGAGAAAGAGAGCAGCTTACGTAATCCATAGACCTCCACGTCGTTGACAGATGACAGAACTGTCTTTTTCGTTGCCAGAAGAGCCGAGGTTATATCTATGTATATATTTATATACCGAATGCGTATGATGACCTCTTTCGACGATTTTCATGCTCGCGCCAAACGAGACTGCGACTTCAATAGTCGGCGAACGAGGTTACGTGATCGAGGAAATTGGTCGATCGATCGACTGAAAAAAAATCTGAGGTTTCCTCTAAATGTCGAATGTGGAAGTGAACCGAAAAAATTAACAGATATTGACGGTAGATAGAAGTGTAGCAACTTTTTCAGTAGGTGTCCCCATATGAATTTGCACGAGAAGCCACGGTTCGCTTATTATTAGACTTTGTGCAAATTCATGTTTTGCAATTTGTATGATTCGTACGTATAATTTAAAAAAAATGGAATTTTGATCGAGAATCGTTTTACGCGCCAAACGTCACAGAAAGCGCTATACTTGTATATTTCTTCGCGTTATGTTCAACTTCGCACTTGAGAATTTCCTATAAACGCGTCGTGAAAATCGTAAAACAGCCTGTTACGTAATCCAAAAAATTTCACGTCGCCGTGATTATGAGTGAAAGCAGTTTTGCAACAATTGTTCGTCGCATGAAAGTAATATCGAAATATGGAATATTTGTTATTTTGTGGATAACAGAGTTTTACGGAGCGCTTTGACGCGCCGCTCCGCGTGGCTGGCGGGTAAATATACTCGAGGATCATTCGTTTCTCGTCTCGTTCACGATATTCAGTAGGTTACCCGGTTATCAGTTAATTGACCGTAGCGTATCGTTTCTGTTATTTGTCTGGCTGCTGACATACCTGTTTACCTTCGTGTGAATTATCTTAAGAATCCACTTAAGAATCTTCCGCGTTATTACCCTAACAAGGAGTGGCGGAGGCTGTTCAACTTGTAGAGGCATTAGCTTAATTGCCGGTCTCAACGTTCGATCTGCAATTGCGATTTTAATCGCCTTTTCTTTCTCCGAGCCTCTCTAATTTCTCCACTCTTCGAGAATTAGCTGCAACTAACTTCTCCCGGCGCTTCGAGAATTAGCAATGTGTAACACAAACTCTCGCCCTCCGAGGTGCTGTTGCATATTTTAGGCGCGTGTCTCGTGCTCGTGCTGCTAATAATTAGACCGCGAATTTTTACGCGGACGTCTATGGGAAGATATGTACGTTTAAACGCGCGAAATCGCTATGCATTTTTCTCGTGGCATTGTAAGTTTTATAGCATTCGCGGGAAACGATAAAGATGCAAAAGTGTAAGAAGCGTACGTACCAGCTCCGCCAGTGTTCGTTGAAAATAATTAATAAGAATTCATTGCCAAGATTCTACTCTTTTAATTGCATTTACCGTAGAACTGGAGTGTTGCGTCTTTCTTTTTCGAAAAGTCTGACAAAATTTGTGTTTCTTACTACGAGTGAACTGAAATAAAAGAAATTCAACTCTCAAAGAATCGAAGTATTAATTTATCACTCGAGTTAAATATGATCGGCAAATAATTCTTGCTGCATCTGTCTTATTTAAATTTCTCTCTCAAATCACACTAGACAACCTGCAAGAATC
This sequence comes from Tetragonula carbonaria, assembly GCA_032399595.1. Lineage (NCBI taxonomy): Eukaryota > Metazoa > Arthropoda > Insecta > Hymenoptera > Apidae > Tetragonula > Tetragonula carbonaria. The sequence goes on from JAUCRC010000020.1 coordinate 2,119,558, forward strand.
TGGTTTTTAATTAAAGAAATTTTTTCCTTTTAAATTTATTGCTCAAGCTTAAATGTGACTACCGCACTGCGAATATTTATACATAACTTTATATAGGTATATATAAACCACACGCATTCTCTAAAGTACAAATTCTCTTTATAACAAACATCTATCCATCTAGATCTCTTTCTTCAAATGTCTGTGGACCTCACGTACGTTCGGTACAAATTATGCCAAAACGAGAAAAAGCATTAATCGCGACGCAGAATTCGCGACGCGAATCCCAACGTGATCGTCGGCGCAAGAACAACAAGGCGTGGATGTTGTCTGGAAGGAAACGTATCAAGCGGGTCTATTTCTCTCAGCAGCCTTTGAACTCCTCGTTCTCTCCCGTTGCTCGTCTCTCTTTCCTCTTTGCTTTTCCCTCTTTGCCAGCCCCCAGTTTTCCTTCCCGTTTCGAGCGACGTCGCCGTTGGTCGAAGGCAAAGTTAGTTCCTCTCATCAGTGCGACTGAGCGTTTCTCTTGTTTTAACTATGTTGGCTTGGATAGGCATGCAAACTTGCACCGAGACGAAGATTGCACGAGGAGAGCAATGGAGGAAAGCAGGGAAAAGACACCAGGCTTTGGGAATATATATATATATGTATGTATGTATATATGGTACGAAACAGGTATGGGGACCTACCTACGGCTGCTTTCTGCGTGTTCTCTCTTTCGTTACTTCCGGTTGTTGTCGATCGACGTCGACGCGCGCTTTTAGGTAATGAAATTAATAAAGTTCACGAACGTTGGCAGATGGCGCGTTTGATCGGCTGCCAAACGGAGATTGGATGGAGCAATATGTTTCCACCCTCGAATTCCCTTTTCTTCTTACGTTGCTTTCCTTACGTAACAGATATTTATTAACAAGTTGAACTCGCCGAACATGGTGGCCACCGAATCGATGATTGGTAAAAATTCACATAATTCGATTGAATGTTAATACTTCTAAATTTTTTCTAAACGTCATAATTTTTATTGCTACAATGGTGTGAAGAAATTAATGCAGTATAGAACATACAGAAGTAACTTTATTTATAATATGTACGCGTGTGCATTGTATTAATAAAGCACTGCAAACGAAGAAAAGACAAGTCAGTACAGTCTTCACAATTTGACGACTTTTTTGACACAATTTTTTGCTTTTGTTCCACCTAGTTGTCCTGAAATGTTTTCTTAATATCTTCTACAAAATCATCGCTCGATCCTGGTTTTTCCTGCCATTTTTTTCCATTTCGTGGCATAGTTTTCTTTACAGGCTTGTACGCGGAAAAAGTGTAACCCTTAATTTCACTCTGTCGTGAAAACAAAACATTGCAAAAAATAAGTAAAAATCAAGGAGACACATTTCAGCGCTGTGATCTCCAGTAAAATAAATCCATTGAGCATGTTCATATACCTCAACTTATCTATTTCATATAATTTTATATATAATACCTATTGCATAGTAACAAATTTATGTTGGCGTCCTGGGCCAGACATGCAAAATCAACGTGTTAATCGTTTGGAGGTGCCTGGAACTTAGGAAGATTGAAGAAATTCTCTTTCGATATTTTCGTACATCTTTCTTTTTCGTTTACGTGATTTACTATGAATAATATGTTGCGTGACACTTAATATTATATTATATTCATATTCTACTTATAATATTATTCATATTATTATTCGTATCATATTATATTCATATTACGTTCAATTTATATTACGTTATTGTACATTGTTCATGATACATTTTTCACATATCATTCATGTAATCTCATATAGGAAAATGATGTAGAAAAATTTATTCGACGTCGTGTGACATTTGTTACGTAACTTTGTAAATTTTATAAAAAGTATATGAAGAAATATGAAGATGTATAAAGGGAATTTCTCTGTATCGTTTTTCATATGAAATATCGTAATTTCATATGAAAGTGTGTGAAAGAAAATTTCTTTATATCGAGCTACTCAAACAAATGACGAATATTATATATATATATATATATATATATATATATATATATATATATATATATATATATTACATTTATTGTATAAATGATAAAATATTTAAAAAGTTTGGCGAGTCTGACAAATTGTCGGCGAGAAATCATCAGAAACAATTATTAGGTGTAAATCATTAGAAATTGTTGGGAACAGAACCTTCGAGGACTGTTATTTCGCTTGGAGTTTTTCTCCTTGATTTTCTAGCAGTAGAATATTCACACTCGGCGTAATGTTATATTTATGTAAATCGATGTAAATGATGTGTGACTTTTGTAAATGACATGTGCAAACGGCGAAAGGATTTGCCACGTCGGAAGAGATTCTCGCGGTTTTCAGTAAATCGTACAGGATATTTGTGATATTAGTTAGAGAGTCTCGTAGGGTCTTGATGCATAGTGACACGTACAGCCGGAGAAAGATAACATTGTATGATATAAAGTTAGGACTAGACAGCGCCAGAAATACTGGAAAACCTGTCGTATCCGACGGAAGTTATCGCAGTCAAGGAACCCGTGTGTTAGGCTGACACTTGTTTGGCCTCGGTTCCGAATACCCGACATCCTGAACCATTTTTCATTCTTAACATCGATATCGTCGCCTGACATCATTCGGAAACTTGAAAATATACCCCGATATTTTCAGTTGGCTTCCCTTTGACGAATCACTCCTTCGGAATAATATCCTCTAATTTGTGTAATATAATAATAATAATAATAATTACATTCATAGTAATTAAAATTAACGTATACAACAATTTCTTGAATAATTTTGAATAATGAAATCTACGCTTTTTGTATGCCCGATATCCGAAATAAAGCAGTAGAGCAGTAATTAACAATACAATCGGAGAATTCGTATAAAAATTTTAATTATAACAATTGGACGTGTGCATTTAGTACAAAAAAAGTTCCATCTGAGACGAAACATCGAAATACAGACTATTGTAAGATATTTGGCTGTGACATTGAAATTATGCAAATTATTTACTTACTATCTAAGAAGATGATAATTCTTAACACTTTACCGACCGATAGCGGTAAGTAATAGACGATTAATAGGCTACCGGTCGGTAAAGTGTTAATATCGTATAATAATATATTTGGGTATATTAATATACGATATTATCGGTCGGTAAAGTGTTAAAATCTCAACAGTCTTTTTCCCAGCGGGATATTTGAAGTGACGGTTGCCTCTAAGAAATATTTAATCATCGTTCATTGGAATTATAGGCGTTTTATTTTTAAATAATTATTCAATCTTGTTATTTTAACGTTAACAACATAGACCGACTTTTGCTTTTTTCACAAGCACATAGAAAACACGAATATTTCTGTCAGAATGAACATTAATTTCCGTGCATAAATTTGCACAGAAAGATAATTGTACGAATCTATCCATTTTGGTTTGTCACGGTTGTTCCACCGTCAACAAGATATTTATAATATTTATAATATTCCATTCGTTTATTTATACATAATATTCTCGTTAATCGACCAAAGTCAAGTACATATACACGTGACGGAGTGTTAACAATTTCCCAATAATGTTTCAACCTCAGTTATCTCTGAACACTTACTACGAGCAGCAACAAACAATGAAAGCCGGGAACAATGAAAGAAACTCAATTAGCAAATTGTACCAGAAAGACACAATACGTATCTGCTCGCATCTCGGGTACAAAAACCGATCGTCCTTCGCGCCAGAGCAGTCAGCTCTGATTAACCCTCTGCCTCCTGGCAGCTTGCTGCATCCAGAATCCAGAGATGGAAACGCTATGAGATACGTCTGGTTTGTTTGGCAAACGGGCAGAACGCCGATTTCCGGGGCACGATTTCACCGCGGTTCGCGAACACGACCGGAAACACACACACACACACACACACACACACACACACACACACACATACACGGCCTCGGGTCTCTTCCTTGGCGCAGGGAACGAGTTCGCGGATCGAGCGACCCTCGAAAGACGTATTCCCAACGGGCGGCGAGGCCCCGACGTTTCGGCTGTCTGCGAAGACGAGACGTTTGAGTGACACGGTTCCGCAACTAGGGGCCGGCCATATTGCGGCAGGCTCGCTGCACGAGCTGCGCCAGCCAATATAGCCGGCTACATATCTAATATAAACGGAATTTCATTTGGTTAATGCGGATGCGCCGCATTGCCAGAACAGCCCCTAGTTTGTTAGGGGACCTCCCTCTCCCTCTCTTTTCCCTCGTGTGTGCCGCCTCTCTTGTCAGTGTGCGTCTCCTGCTCTCGCGGTTCTGTGCGCCACTTTAGAAAGCGAACCGATACAAACCGGAAGAGATCGGCAGAGTACGATGCTCGAGAATATCCGCTATCTTCGCGTGTTGATATATATATATATATATATATATATATATTTCGCTGCGTACATCGCGAGCGAGCTCCATTACGTAATTACACGTAAGTTGTGGAGAAACGAATATGGATTCTCCTTCGGATGATGTACTTGTCCATTTGATGTATTCGTCCATTGTTTCGGCTTCGTTTTTTCTTTTTTTCTTTTTTTTTTAAATTATTTTATCAATCGTCAAGATTCGACGAGTTGTCAATCGATCATCGAACGGCTAGAGTGCATTTGAAAATCCAATAGCACAGAGAGAATGCAAATGGTATACAAAAATGTGTAAAATGTTCGAATACAGCTCACGCTAATAGGGCGAAGTAAATTTCTGGTTAAATTCGATATCACGTAATTGCGTCTAAAGGAACGTGAATTTCCGTAAAAATCCTATCCGGTCTAGTAATTGCGAACGCGTTATACGAGCCACGAGTTTTCGTAACAGTTTTATAACTACACGAGACGTTTTATAACTATACGAGATAAACCTGTTGTAAATTCTTTTCCAGCTATTAACTCCCGTACGTATGTGCACGATACGTGAGAGATTAAGCGTCGAAACGTCGTCGTCGTCGTCGTCATAATCGATGGGAACAAAACGCCGGCCATGAATTACGTTTTCTTTTATTTCTCGTATAATTCGCGTCCTCGCGATTATCACGAGCAACGCGATTGTTCGTTCGTTTCTTTAACCAAACGCGTCCATCTTTTTATCTCGTTCATCATTGTCCGCCATTTCTGTTTATCGAATTGCAACCACGATTCACGTCGCGAGCTATGTGTCTCGACTTTATAAAGCGTGGAATTAATTATTCCACCGTCTCGAGGCTCTTAAGTCATCGTCTCGTTGTTCTCGAGACTTGTTTACTGTTTATCACTTCGCAGTTGGGTTTCTTCACCAATCCCTCCGTCGATCTTTCCATTCACGAGATCCGCGAAATATCACGGGCAGATCACAAAGGAGAGCCAGCGACAAACACGGCGGGATTTTCAGCGCCTCACAGTCAGCTCGCGTACGTTGGAATTTCGCAAATGTCATAGTTCGAGGGTGGCGTATTGCGAAACAACGAATATGTTTCTTCTTTTTCTATACCGCGGTTGTTGTCGTCGTCGTCGTCGTCGTCCGGTTCACGCAACCCCCATGGTGGTGCGCCTCGACGCTGGCTCGGCCGCTTTTTATAGCGTCGTGACCGACGAAAATACACGCGGCCGCATAATATTCTGGGTTAATAAGTTTTATTTCGCCTTAGAAATCGTGTCGACTGCGCGGTGCCGTGTTACGAGCCGCGCTGGAAGCCGCGCGATTGCAGATACCATTTGTCACCGGCGCGCAGGAACACCTTAGTGACACGGGTCACGCCAATGTCGCGTTTCTTTCCTCCCTCGGCATCGAAGTCTCTCTCCCTCTCCCTCTCTCTCTCTTTTTCTGGCTTTCTCTGACCAAGGGGATAGTTCGACTGAAAATTAAGTACGTTGGATAACGCAACGAAATCAATTGTTACAGCAAATATCTCGTGCTCGTTTCGATTGCAGACAGCGAATTACTGGTACTGGTTGCGAGCGTGTTCGAGTAATTAGCCCGTTTTCGTCCTCGTTTATGCCTCGTTCACATTAGCTCGCGAGAGTGTTTGAACATTTACCACCACAGAGAGTTTCTATGACGAGACGCGACTGCGTTGCGTGGTTATATCGATAAAGCGTGTGTGGAGTGGAAATTACGAGATATTTTATTGCAAATGTATATTTAGTTGAAAGTTAGTTCACAGTGAACATGGCCACGCATGTTAGCGTTAAACCCCCTCCCCCCTTGCCTTACAAGTATCGAGTCGCACTATATCACGTTTTGATTTGAAAGAACAAAGCGAATTGGCAACACCGTGAGATTTCAATTCGAATTTTGAATTTAATTTCATTGAATTGAACGTGTCGATAAGTGTAAAGTTACATATAATGAATTTTAATATTTTACGTGTAAAACGATGTTTCAATAAGTAATGCTTACCTCGAAGATTAAAGAAAAGACAAGGGATTAAATATGGCTTTTTTATAATAAGTATTAATTACGATTTATTACTCGCGAATACCTGTAAAGATTTGTTTCAATTTTCATTGCAAATAAAATTTCAATGTAAATGAAATTTCAAATTTCTCTTCTCTCTTTCGCGGTTTACTGGATACATTCCTTTTGAATATTTCTAATAATTTTTCATTGCTGGAATAATAATGGAAAATGGCAATAAAAGTAGGACAATGATAAATATAATGCATTACGTGAACAGATAAACAGATTAACGATACTATCGCCGTGCCGATATGACGGACTTCACGTTCTTTTCTTTTTTTTTGTCGGATTTCCACGATTAAAAAAACGACCGCTTTTGCGTCCAACACGAAACTCAGCGGGTGTTCGCAACACGTAAAAATCGCATTCGAACCTTCCCTCGTGTTTTATTGTTTCGATCGCTGCTGAACGAAATTGCAGTGTTTTTTTTTTTTCGTGGAGAAGGTAGAGATTGTAGCGGGAAGAATTACTTTGAATGTTTTATTTGACGTGTGTTGTGTTGGTAGAATAGTTCACTTATTAAAAAAAAAAAAAAAAAAACACGGAATTTTTTGAAATCCATAATTTGATATCGCGATTGCGAATCATATTTCTTCTTCGTTCACTTTGGTAACCCTTTTAGTACCTAAGTTTCTATCACATTTTCATCAAGATTTTTAGCATATTTAGATTTGACACGAGATGTTTTGTAGCTTCTGTAGATTCGTAAGCTACTGAAATTGTTAATTTTTTGTTATTAATAACTTTATATACCTCTGGCAAAGAGTTTTCGATCGAACAGAAATATTCGAGGAGTATTTGAAGACATTAAGGTCGCTCGTGTTCGAGCGAGTTTAATTAAGATCTTTAATTTTATTTTCTCGTGTAATTGAAACAAATACAATAATATTTTATATCTCGAATGTTTTTTTTAAATATCTTGGACTGTACACGCAATGAGTCTTCGTTCGCCAACAGATTGGGGATTTTTTATGTAAATTTATATTTCCGAAAATGTAATTAGAAAAAATGGAACCTTGATGATGGAAGATCTTTCGACGTATCAAATATATTATATCGTATCATACTCCGGATATTTCATACAGTTTTTCATATATCGTGCAATTTCACGCTTGAGAATTTTCTATAAACGCGTAAAAGTCCGCAATGCGTACAGAATGTATGAACAAAACTGAACACGTTCATGTGGATTTTTAACGTTAATAATATTTTATCGAGCGTTTGGACGATAAAATATAGAATAAAAAAAAAGAAAAGCAAAGCGTGTACTGTTTTGTTCAAAAAAACATTTTTATTTTATGATCTTAATAAACTTTCCAAAAAGAATTTTATGATCTTGTTACCGTCACTATTCTGGCAACCATAAATTGTTTTTGCGAAGTCAGTTTTTGCGTCAGAATTAATTTAAATAAAAAATTGTCAATACTTGAAACTGTTGTAACTTTGTTGAAAAGGATCATGTAACAATCTATGGATTTATTTTAAAACGTAAAGTTTCTGTTTTCGCTACCCTGAATTTGTTTTTTGTCAAGATATTTCAACACCACGTAGCAAATGAGAAAGTTCTTTTCTTTAAAAGAAAAGTTGAAAAACGGGAAAAGAAAGAAGAAAAATTTCATTTACGACTAAATTTACCGCGATCCTGAAGATTGAAGTTTCTCATTTACAACAACCCCTTGAAATTCGCTGTACGATCTTTTCTTTTTTTATCATTTTATTGAACTCTGAACATTAGACTTGACAAAATTCAGAAAATCCCAAAAAATTCAAAGTTAAACAAAATTACAAAAAAAAAGTTCGAAGGGATTATAAAGAGGAAATTTCAATTTTCAAAACCGCGATGGATCGAGTTGCAAAGAAAATTTCTCAACGTTTCCACAGATGTTTGAGTTCTCGCAATTTTCGAAAACAAAAGTGCTGTTGGGAAAGAAACGAACTTAGAATGGTCAAAGTAGAAGCTTCAGAATGAGATCAAGCGGATTCTCGTTGTGTGAAACTTTCTTACACGAATTATTTAGAACGATAGGAAATGATCGACAATGTTTCATCGTGTCGTGCTCCTCGCCGTGGTAGTATATCCGTCGGCAAATTCAATCGCGAATGTTCGCGCAGCCATTCGCCAACACCCGAAAACTATTTCTATTCTCACGCGAAACGTGCAATTAGCCGCGTCTCACACACACACACGCACACAGAGTGAAACCAATTGAAGCATCACCTTAACAAACAATAATCAAAGAGACTGCCAAACGAGAACGAGAGAAGCCTCTTGGCGAAGATTCCTGAGATTCGTACGAAGGATTCGCGAAACACGCGACGAATGGTTGTAAATCAACGATGTCCACAGCAATAGCCACAGAGGGATGTTTTGGGGAGGGGTGGAAGAGACGAAGAAACAAAAGGCCTGCCTTTGTGGAAAGTGCAATTAGAAACAGGCGGGCAGTCGTTAGAGACGCTTTCCGCGCGAACCATCAAACAATCACGGTCCATTTGCGAGAAGCCGCGTGTCGAGTGCCGCTCGCCGATTTACGCAACAAATATTTTGGCACCGGCGGCAGTCGGCGTTTCGTAATCGCGAATTCGCCATTATGGCTCGGGCAGCGAGCGGGCCAATCGCGTCGCCCGTGAGGCAGATCGCGAATAATTAGTTGCGGGTCAAGGCGCGCAAGTCCGAATAGAGAAAAGTCGTTCATAAAGCGTCGACTTCTCGACAAACCGAAATAGAATTGTCCTCAAGCGTAGAGACACCGGCACATATACATACATATATATATATATATATATATATAATGCGAAGACTCTTGAAATGGTTTAGTACATCGTCTCATTCATTATAACAAAAGACTTGTTGAAAGACAAGTGAAATTTCAGCCCCCTTCGTAATCTTCCTCGATGCTCGAATCATCTTTACTCTCCATATCATGCTTGAAGGTCTTCGAGAAGCTTATTCTTATTCTTTTAATATCGTACAGCAAAGCAATCAATGATCTTGCGAAATTACCGTGAAATTGCCGCGAAAGAGGAAGCAATAAACACCGCAGGGTGCCATAAATTAAGCCGTTCTCGGATCTGTGTCACGAGTTAAGTGATATCGAGTGTTTTGTAATCGCGGCGTGGAGAACCGACGTTCTTTTATGGGGTCGACGCTGACGAATGTCCAGACGAACGTGCACAGTCGAAAAGTTCAGAACAGTTTTATAATTAATCTCGCCGAAGCCGTAGGTTTTATGGTTTTATTCTTCAGGAGGGTCGAACGACTGTTAGACAGTGAGGATTTATCGTTTCTGGAACGACTAGGCTGGTTTTTATCGGTCAAGTGAGACTCTCCCGTGAACAAATGGAAGCCAAGCTTTGGAAATCGTTTCCGCGAGATCGGTGTATTATGCACATGTTCGTATGTACGTGTTGCATATCGATGGTGCCAGGTTTATGGTTGTACAAATGTTTTTTCTTTTTTTTTTCTACTCGCTCTCAGGAGACAAATTTAGTTTTGTTCACATATTTATGTCGATCTATACCGCGCGTTGCTTCTTCGATACGAATCGAATCATCTGTCGAGTTGTTTGGTAGGTTCAATATAATTTTCGATAGAGGATATAAATAAATATATTGAAATAAACTCATGTGCAACTTGATACTGTTCGTTGTAACATATAAGTAAGTGTCCTGAAATAGAACTCTTGAATAGAATTCGATGAACAACTCGGTGCAAACAAGGTGCAAAATATAAATATGTATATTAAAACAATCTCACGTGCAACTTGTTGCTGTTCGTGTGTTAACTGTAAAATATATATAAATATATGAAAACAACTGAATACAACTTGCTGTAAAATACGAATAAATCTTAAGAAACAATGTAAAAATGCGACACAACGACAATTTAAGTTCGATGCGACGTTACGATTTAACAACACATAATTTCACTTCATTACTGTTATGTCAGAATAGCGCGGTATATATAAGGTGTCCATTGAAAGACTGATATTAAACAAAAATAGCTTTTACAGACACATGTTTTTTTTTTAATTTTTTATTTTATATTTGGAAATATAAGTAATGGATTTTTTTCAGTATTATGTGTGAAAAAATAAAAAAAGAAGAAGATTGAAAACGAACGAGTTATGACTTTTTCAAACCCTTCGGTTTCTCAGTGGCCACACTATGCAACACTTGCTCGAAACGTAAGAAGGTTAATCTCTTAAAATATTCTACGATCTTGAGATACAATTTAATTATGCAATCAAGATTTGCAATTTAAGTTCAACTTTAATATGCAACAATTTAACAATATAAATTCGACTAGTCTACTCTTGTGTCAGAACACAGCGCGTGCGACGTACAATTTGCTCCGTTTGAACTCAACAGAAACAGAATGTTATTTTATAACGAACTATTCTAAGATCTTGAGATACAATTATAACATTCATCACGGTTTACAATTGTTAAATTCAACGTTAGTTACCTTTAACGATATATAAATTCAACTTCATTGCTCTTGCGTCAGAACAGAGAGCACATTCGAGTTTCGTGCAACTTTTGCTCCAACAACTTTTCGTAGGAGATTTAATTTCTTTGCAGACTGAATCCACCGAATTCGATCATTCTCCCATTTCACGAAACAACTTTGCCATTCGAGTATCATCAGCGCCGCGAGTATCAGCAGCCCCCTCGTCGAGGATTTTGGGCGCGGCTTTGCGCCCCCCGTTGAAACCCTTGGCCGAGAACGTAGTTGCGTTTCATACGTTTCACGGGATCTCGAGCGGTCGATAGGTAAAGTTTTGCAACGCGGTTAGGCTCGTCTGGTCGGCTGGTTCCAATGGATGAACTTTTGCCTCGGCTAACGGGCTTCCGGTGACACGTCCGCTTCCGCAAATACGTCTAAATCCTTGACGAGCGAGCTTCCCGGCTGGACTTTACGCTTTTCCGCGTTCCACGGTCTCTCGGATACGAGAGTTTTCACGCGGATCGCCAGTATTATCTCCTTAAAACTCGACGCTTTCTCGGCGAGGAGAAAGAGAAAGAGAGAGAGAGAGAGAGAGAGAGCCAGCCAGCGGCGGTGAGGGATTGGATTAAAGTCGTTGCTGGTTTTCCGCCGCGCGATTAGAGGCTGAGTTGCACGTGTAAAAAGCCCTCGTCTGCCGTGCTCCTTTATTTACGGACAACGAGCGCGAACGAAAATATCGCGGCCTCACCTTAGCCACTTTGGTTTCTTGCTGCCTGCGACTCTCTCTTTTAATTCCCTTTTGTTCCTTTGCTCCACCAGCCTCCGGAGAAACGTCTTGTTTCTCTGATTTTCAGCACCCCTGCACTCGGTAGTTTTAATAGGATTTCATACACACACACGTACGTACATGTACATGTAGTTAAAAATTGGCGTGGTACTATGAATTTTTTAATTTTCGGATAAGTGCAGCGCTGTGAAAATTTTTAGACTGTGTTCGTATTAAAGTTATTTTTTTTTCCTTTTTTTTTTTTTTTTGCCTTTCAACGAAATCCTCTGGAAAATTTGGCAGCTTGTGTCACGAGTATGCAATTATCGTCGAATTTATTGAACCGGTTGAAATTGCTAGTGTCAGATATTTATGCGTGTTTGTTAATTTTTCTTTCATTTCTTCTTGATTAAGTCACTCGGTGGCAGATGGTGAACAGGAAGGTTATAATTTTTGCGACATGCGCAGGGTAATAACACGAGAGAGAATGATTATAAATATGGTAATAAAGTCAAATGATTTTGACATGATGGTTTAATTAGCGAAAAGAGACGTGAAATCCATATTTTATTAGGACAACGAATGAATTGAATCCTGTGAGAGAAGAAGAAAAATATATTAATGCAAGAGAGGAATAAGCAAGCGCAAGAAGGTGAAGAGATCGTTAAGAGAGACGCGTTGGTTTACTGAGCCGAAAGAATGCTCGCAGCCGATCACGCGAATAATTCCCTAAGGATTAAGAAACCGAAAATGAACGAACCGTCCACGATCGTTAGTAATTACGCTCGTCCGTGACAATTCCCCCAGGTTGCCGCGATATTTGCACTCCAGCGAGCCGAATTCGATCGATATCAATCTCGGATCGAATTCCATTTTGCTGAGATTTTCTCGCGTAATTAACAAAATTCGCCCGAGTCTCGACATAATCGTTACACTGCGAGTTTTGGGTTAAATTTAATATATAACATATATGTGTGCGTGTGTAACATTTATTTGATATTTAATGAAAAGAACGAAATTAAATTAAAATTGTGCTCTTAATATCTTAGGATACAATATTTATTTTCAGTATCCAGTACTTGTCGTGAATAATGAAATTTTTAAATTGTTTTCAAATTCAACGATCATTAATATAGTGACACGTAACGGATCTTTTGTTTTGTAAAGTATCATTTAATTTTTTTCAGTTTTGAAATAAAGCGTAGCACGTCTTCTTAAATTTTTCAGCGAGAATTATTTGCTTTACTTTCACTACTTAATCAAGGATACCAACTTAACTCGTCATTGGAAAATGCTTCTTCAGAAAGACGAATTAACACATCGTAGGATTTTAAGGATTTTTTTATTTTTCGACGAGTTAACTTGCTATTTCAATTGGAAGATTGCTATCTTCGAAGCAAGACAAATTAAAACATCGTATGCAGTTTGTATCAATTATAATTTGGAATTAAACTGAACGTTTAGAATTGAATTTTGGTTTCGATATGGGCGAGATATCTCGTCAGACAATATTGTTCACGATGTGCTTTCATGACTATATAACATCTCGTTTGGTAATTTCGATAAAAGTCGTGAAATTTGTAAGCGTTTATTAACACTACAACTACCGACTAAATTATAATATATCCAGCAATGAAATTGGATTGCAAGGAATAAGGAAAAGTTAACAATTCAACAAAGGACGCAAGCCTCTATTAATATATTTTGCGAAAAATCGCTCGAGTGTCTAAAAATAAAATATGTAAGAGTTTTCATGAAAAATTACAAATTAGTCGTTTATTTCACAAAATTAGTTCATCGCTAAGTTCATACCACTTTGGTAGTTCGTAACGTTAATTCGTAACGAAGCGAAGAAATCACGCCACGAGTAAAATTCACACCGCAATAAAACGAGGGGTCAGTACGTCACGAGTAAAAAAAAGAAATTACGGTACGAGTCAAGGTTTTTGCGATAATTTTTCTTGGATCTCGTCCCTTCTGATCTCGTACGTACGATTATGTTCTACTATCCAGGCAACAAGTCTGCGGCGGAGGATGTTAGGAGTTTCTATATGGGGATGATGATTCTCGGTAAGAAAAGGGGTGGTTACGCGAGCAAAGCGGCAGACGGAGCATTACTATGACAGGCAAATGGCGTAACTTGGCGAATTTATAGAGAGAGAGAGAGAGAGAGAGAGAGAGACAGAAAGAGAGAGAACTTCTGGCTTTAGCAAGTGAGATTAGAATCGTGCTGTTTCTTTTTCAATGTCTCTTGCGAAAGAGTCTCAACAAGAGTCGGTGTCTCCACCGAGCAAGCTTTACTTTCGTACTTGTTTTTTAACGCCGTTATCGTCCGACAGGAATTACACGGTGCTTCAAGCGACAGCGTCGTCTCGCTCTCTTCGCGTTCTTCCACATAAACATTCTCCGTTCTCCAAAAGGCATTTAAGTTGAATTTTTCTTGGAATCTCTCTCTCTCTCTCTCTCTGCCGATGTAATCGCTGTAACACCGTGTAACTCGAAAGTCACGCGTGCTCGTGTGTTTTACATTTTTTTTTCAAAAATTTTGTTTATTCATCGCTGGACTTACGTAGATTTTTTATGCATTTATGCGAGATCGCAGAGCGCAGAAATCCATAGAATGCATACACACAAGGCTGAGATATGAAATATCCGATATATTTGTTGTAACTTTAACAGGAGAAATGCAATATACAACATTCGGTGTTTGTTGTATTTATTGTATTGTATGTTGTATAAATCGTGAAATATTCGTAATTTTTTGTAGGGAAAATTTTTAATAGAAAAAAATTCACGGAATGCATATAATATATATATAAAACTGAACAAAATATTCAACGTACAGTATTTCTTGTAATTTTCAGTAGGAAAAATCCATAAAATGCATACAGTATACAAAACTGTATGAAATTTCCAATGATGCAATATTTGTAATATTATCTTACCACAATCTATGAAATGCATATACGAAACCATGAAACATCCAATATACAATACTTTTTACAATTTTAACAGGGCAAGTTCATAAAATGCATACAATGTACAAAACTGTATAAAATTTAAAAAAAAAATCTATAGAATGCATAACGCGATCTATAAAGTATCCAATATACAGTATTTGTTGTAATTTTTAATAGAAAAACGAGTCTCTATTTAAATTGTATTTCTTTGAGTTTCATATTCATAAAAAATATAAATTGGCATGAAAATTCTCAGTCTATTCGTCACTGTCAACTTGCTTTGTCATTATATATTGACACTAAGCAATTGTTAATTTCACACTTCTGAGATCAAACAAAACGATAAACAGTAATGAACTGTTGAAGTTAAGGTGGATTAAATTTGGTGGATCAGTTGGTCTGTTTTACAGTTGACTTACGTCTGACTTAACCCTGTCTGTTGACCTTCTCCTTATCGGTTGTGTTCTACACTTTACTTACAGACCACGCTCGGTCCCATTTTCCACCTAATTCGGTTGAAACGTGGCTTAATCTGTAATTGACCTAATCTATATCTGACCAGGGTCTCTTCAGCTAAGTTGGAACCTAGTTTCTCCGTTTAACTACTCTCATCGAATGCTTTGCATCAAGTTTTCAACTTTAACTTCCTACACGTATAGGAATTTCGCTGGAATTTCGCGATAAAAATGATTATAACCGAACGAAGTTAAGCACAATGGCGGAGTTATTTGACCCGGCGGTTTTAACCCAAATTTCCATTTCGGATAATATATGTATATCTGGAATTATTTTTTCAAAGTTTTTCAATTTCAGTCGTCCGCGAATGAAATTTCACGAATCAAAGTCAATACTGCAGAGATTGAATGTAAATAATCTTTGATTAATAACAACGCTGGTGATCAAAGACGATAGATAATTAAACAATAATTAAACAAGGCAATGAACACAGATTAACATGAACGCAGTCATAACTCAAACGGACACTTTTTCAATCAGCTCTTTCTCACAACTCAAGTCGATTCTGTTTTTTCAACTCGCTCGATTCTCTCTTCTTTTAACAAGGAAACTTTCTTTCTCTTCGTGCATTCCTACGATCAGCAAATCATTATCATCGTACGTAGGCAAACATGGGCCATCTAGTATAACACAACCACAGATATAATAACTACAATTACAACTACAACTATAACTAAACAACGATAATGACCTGCGATGCTATAATATAAATCGTGAAATTAAACTTCAGTAACTCTTCTCTTAAAAAAAAAAAAAAAAAAAAAGAAACATTTATCAAATTAATTTGAAAAGTAGAGAAGCTAAGAACCGAAAGAAAGCTTCTTAAGGCTTTCGATATCAAATCTTTTTGCAGCCAGTGTTCCACATTAGCCAGTTTATCATTGCGTCGACTTAGGTTCTAGAATTCACGTTGTAGGAAAATATATCGATTCAAGTGGAAAAATGGGAGCTAGGAGAAGGTGTTACGTTGATAACAACATTTTTTTGCTGGCCGCGTCATCGCCGCTTTCGGCGGATTAAATGGAGTGCAAAGTAGTAGAGTGCAAAGGGGTGGTATGGGGCGGACAGAAGTTTGCAACCGACAGGATAAACGTATAGCGCTATTATGAGGATGAGCTGGCTACATCGTGTGCCCCATGATGATTATACCGGTTATTCCCGAGTTTCTCGCAATTATCGTCGGTCATGGTTGACTTGTAACATCACGCCATTTCATTTCCATTTCCAGGAACATCGATTCCTGTCTGCCTTCAGTTCTTCGTCGATCTACCATCGTGTGTTTCCTTTGATTTTTTTTTTGCACCGGCTGGAAATTAAAATCTCGCGAAATTTTATTCCTTTTGTCTTTATCGATTGTATAGCTGTTAGAAATTCGCAAAATTATTGCGTTAATTAATCGCAACAATATAATATGCAATATTTGACGATAGTCCGTTTACCATTAATTACGTGTTTAAAATCACTTTTAATCCTCTATATTGATTATCCACTAAATATTCGATATTTTCAAATTGGTATCACATCATCGTTACATCGCTATTCGAAATTACAACAAACATACGTTACAATAAACACGATAACAATCTATGTAATATAGTACGTAAAAGTTGAAATATTTCCGTATGTCTTTGGTCTACTTTCCAGAATTATAATCCATGTTACAAGCGTAACATAGTGACACAGTATGATTAAATTAGTTTGAAAGTTTCGTCTTATGAAAAGAAAAAAAAAAAAACTAAAAAGGAAAAGAAAGATTCAAAAATTAAAAATTCTCTCTGCTGCAACAAAAAAAAAAAAGGAAATATTCGTCGCTATTTATTTCTCACGGTATAGAAATTTTTATCTGAATGAATTTTTCACGAAATCCCATGGAAATATTAACCTCGATCCTCCGACAGTCTCCGAAAAGATCCCCGAAACCCGAGATAATTTATGTAATTTCCATTCTCAGCTTTGGTGGAACAGCTGAGATTCGAAAGCTGTTTCCACCCGTGGCGGCATAAATATAGGGCGAAGGTAAGTTTTCCTCGGGTCGGGTCAGCATTATCATATCCCAGGGGTTAAACAGGCTGGAAAGGAGGCGGGGACTGTATCCGACGTGCTAGACATATGGCGGTATTATGACGATGAATCAGTACATCGTGTACCTCGTGATAAGGATTAATGTCTGAGATTCTAATGTGCCCCGTGATACGTTCGCAGGATCGAATTTGTATTTTTCTGTGATCCGCGTGAGTAAGATTTTCCTTGATTTTCCCGTCCGACGTGTTGCACGATGCGATTTTTCTCGAAATTTATTCAATTTCGACGATGACTGTTTGAATATTAATACGATCTGCTCGCGATAGACGATCGTGATCGTTCTTGTAACTTAACGCTTGTATCGAATGTTTACGACGGTTGATTGGATGACTTATTGGAAACATTTATTACATTCACGCCACGAAATATTCAGAAAATTTTAAATTCTTCAATTTAAACATCTTAATTCAGATAAACCTGAAAATATTTAAATTCTGATTTAAAATTTGTGAAAAACGTGAGTTTTTCAAATTGAAATTTACAATACTTCGATATTCGATTGGTAAAATTTTCAATACCTTTCGCGGTGCAGTGACAACGTGAATTGTTGGTAATCAAAAAAAAAAAAAAAAAAAAAAGTCGACACACCGTGTCGCCATTTAGCTCCGATTTCATTGTCACGGTGATTAAGGTCAATCACTTCGATTCCATCGTCGAGCCTTTTTCGCCTCTGTCGCCGTACCAAACAAAATTACCAAGCGTCGCTAAAATTGTTCATTATCGTGAAATCGAGCGACGTGTTACGAACGACCGAGATTAATGTGCCAGCTGGACATGTCACGAAATTAATTAACTCGAATTCCCTTGAGTGGGAAATTCCCGAAACGAAAATCACACGTCGAGTCAGTGGTCTGGTATAGCGCGCAATCAAAGCAAATCTTCGATTTCGTGTTGAATCCACCGCGCGAATCGCTTGGCGAATCGCGAGCCAGGTGAACCAGAAAGAAAATCGGTAGGCAATGTATATTCACCGATCCGAGTCAAGCTTGATAAATTGTGAGTTTCGTTTCATAGGTTTTCGAATATCATTCGAAAGGATATCAATATTTCAGTGAGAACGTTGTACCGATGTATTAATTGCATGTAAGCAATTTTATGCAAGTGATATATTTAATTTTATGCAAGTAATATATTTAATTTTATGCAAGTAATGTGCTGCTTATTGTAGGAGTGGAATGCACGAGACAACAGTTTTCCAAGCTGATTCTACAAAGGAGTTAGATTTCGAAAAAGTTTCGTTCCTCGAATACTACTAGAATACTTTTCTAAAAGTAAAAATATTTCAATGAGTGCATCGTAGCGTAATATATTCATTTTGTACATTATATGATATATTGACGTGCTTATTATGTAAATGAAACGAATTATATAAGGATAATATGCGAGAATGATTTTTCATTCTTACACGAGCTGATTCTATAAATTTTAAGTCAAGTATCTACAAGCTTCGTTTCGTGACTTTTGAATACTACTAGAATGTAAAAATATTTCAACGAGTACAGTGTATGGATCATATATTTATTGAGTCGGTATAGTGTACGAGTACAATGTACGAGAGCAACTTTTCATTTTGTACAAGCTGTTTAGAATTTTAAACTCTCACGTGAGCATCTGCAGGTTTCGAGAAAGTATTTTTTACAAATTTCCAGATACTACTATTAGATAAATATTTCGAAACATTGTATTGGTATATCTATTGTGTTGAGCATAACGTATGAGAGCACTGTATTCATTTTGTGCAAGATATTTTTGAACAGATTTTTGCGAAACTTATGATATCGAAACTTTCACGAATCTGGGAAATCTTTCCTCTGGTTAGAGGGCCGAAAGAAGAATCTACCAATATGTAATAATCGATTCTTATACTTGTACACGTACATTGATCGATCAGAGTTATTTATACCGATCAATGAGAAAGCATGCTCCTGTTCGTACAGTGTCTTACTGTTTCAGTATCAAAAGTCCACTTGTAACACGGGATTAAAAGATGAGCTAAAAGACACATTATCAATTATTCTTCATATTGTCCTCGTTATTAATAATCAGGTTAAGTTGTAGCGCATACTGCTGCGTATTCACATCGAACAAACGAATGCTTGTTCGTCTCCCCACTAATGGGGACAAATTCGTGCTCATTTATTACTAATACACTCGTTTGATAAACACAATCGTACGAATACTTTATTTAAATATTTGCAGAGATGAAGTACGAATGATATTTATTTAATAATAATGTTGCTTTGACGAGACAAAGAACACGGATTAACAACTCAGGTAAACACTTTTTAACACGCGATTAACTCTTTTTTAACAGCAACTCGCTCGACACCTCGCACCACAATCATACTTTCTCACACACTACAGGCCATCCGTTATAATTAGATGCAACTAAAAATACAATGATTACAGACCACTACGTATCTAAGAGACGAAAGAGCATTCGTTCGACGTATAAACTATTAGCCAGACGTTATTATATTCGAATAAAACATTTGAAAATTGCAGTGTTCTGACAGACTGAAGATTCGAATCTAGTTGCGTAGGTACTCTAAGAGCGCTGAGAGGGGCTAGGAGAGTTCCAGGGTGTCGTGTCAGGTCATTCCGGCCGCATAAATAACATGTAAAGCAAGTTTTCCTCGTGCGAGGAGGTAGCATTATCATATCCCAGGGGTTAAACGGGGTGGAAAAGGGGGGGAAGGGGCGGAGGTCGAAGTCGACACGGTAGACGTATGGCGGCATTACGACGATGAGTCGGTGCATCGTGCGGCTTAGGCCAGGTGTGTTGGTGCACACCTTCGTGCGCTTCTTGTCCCGGTGACGTAAGATTCCCTGAGGGAAAACGTGGATGCAACTTCAGACTTTGTCGAAAACCTACCTTTTTTTGAAAATCTCTCTCTCTCTCTCTCTCTCTCTCTCTATCTATCTATCTATCTCTCGATGCGTGTTTCGAATGTCTGGTCAAAAATCGCTTCGCGCGCCAAGTGTCTCGGGAACGAAGCGATTCCGGACAGTGGACTTTGTCCTGATCCAGTTTGATGGAACTTGGAATTGGATTGGAGGTCCGGGGAGCCTGAATCTTTTGGTTCGTGTCGAGAAATCGTCGACTGACAATGGTGGATCTTCGGGTTTAATCGACTAGACTTTTCAGATTTTGCCATTTTCTCGCCTGGCGCGGGTGGGGGCCACCTTCGTTTCGACCGAGTTTCCGGGAAATATTTCGACGTCGTTTCCCGTCTCGTGTCGCGAAATTTCTCCACGAACGGGAGAAATAATCTCCGTCGTGGAGATATTCAATCTCGGCGACTGAAAACTACTACGGCTCCGAAGACCAAAGTGGAAATCCACGAGAGAAATAGATCCGCGAATATTCTCCAACGAACGAAAAATGAAATCTCGCCTCGCAGTGATACTCGCGCGGCGTAACTGGTAGGCGCCGTATAATATTTCAAGCTTTCCTCGCCTTCGTTTCGTCGAAGTTTAGCACCCGAAGAAAATGGAATTCTGGAAAAAAAGTAGAATGAAAAAAGAGAGGAGAGAGAGAAAGAGAGAGAAGGACAGCATATTGTTAGCGTGTGCGCGAGAATGTGAGAAAAGTATTCTTCGCTGAGGGAGACGGAGAAGGAGAGAAAGAAAGAGAGAGAGAGAGAGAGAGAGACACTAGTCTGGAATCCGATTTATTCGTTCGTCGGATCGTGCACGCTCCAGGAATCATTCCTAAGGAATATAAGGGGTTGATGTTGGTGGTTAAAGCTTAAAGCGAGAGAGCTTGTAGAAAGGGAGATTTTCCGGTCTACATTTCCTGTGACGCTATCCAGCTGCTGATGTCGCGACGTAATAACGCTCGCGGCGAAAGTAACAATCGAGTAAACGCGAATAATAGAACGCTTTAGCAACGTTGAACGCGACATCAAGGGGGGCAATTTCTTCGCAGTTGGAAAATGATAGGGGAGGAAAATCGGTTCGATATCGGTACGCTGTGTGGCTCACGAACACTTGGTAGAAATATTTATTAGATGGATATGCGGAATATTTTGAAACTTCATTGGCACTGTCACAGAACTGTCGAGACAAATTCTGAAAAACGAGATTTCACGAATTATGCGAAATATAAAAATATCACAGTCTTGCGAAGAAAGTGACACGACTCGAAAGAGTATATATTGTTCAAAATTAAATATTATTTTTGATAGGTTTTGATCAAAATTAAACATTATTTTGTTAATTAAAGACACTTGCATTTTATTAGTGTGCACTCACTTGCGATGATAGTCAAAGATAAAATTCATGATAAGAGGTAGATATTTATAGAACGTTACATGAAGAGATTTTTTTTTACCGACCAAATTGTAAAGATCGACTAGTAAAATTTTCATAATCGATGAAGAATTGTCTCTGCAATATTTTTACAGCGGTGATACGAAAATCGTGTTTTTCGAGTTGGATCGCCTCCTTCGCAAGGGAGCGTTATAAAAAAAATGAAATACAGAAATTATAAGATGTTTATCTTACAAGTATGGGTATATATGATTTGCAGAGCAATGAAAGTCTGTTGATATTCATTATATCACATTAATAGCTGGTATTATAACACGTATTTTCTTACTAGAATATCATTGATCAGGGATGTTTTCGGAGAGTGATACAATTGAAATCACACGTGGGTTTCAATATTGACTTACATGAAAGGTAGGCGTTAGGTTGTGCAAAAACGTATGCAATTTTTGTTATTAAATGTATATGTATATACATATATTTTCAGTAAATGTCTTATAACTTTTATATACATTTTCAGATTGATTTCTTTGAAGTGATTATTTTGTAAAAAAATCTTTCTCTACAAACACACTTTTGCATTCGTTTGCGAAAAATAAATCGTTAAATATTCCTTAGGGTTCTTGGATTCGTTCTGAAAATAAATATATTGCCACATTTGTTCTGAGATATAATTTTCTGACGATAAAATTTAGAATTCTGCATGACATCAGCTGAGATGAGTATACAGATGAGCATTCTCTACGATAAAAGAACAGATGCTTGGTTCTCGAATTTGACTTTCTTCAAAAAGGGACTGAAGAAAGAAGAGTCATTAATGAAGGTCACAGCCGGAGAATAGAGCCGGAATTGCGTCTTGAAAGGAGTGATTATATATACATATATATATTCTAACAACGGTTTAGAGTATTAGCCCTCCCTCGAAAAATATAGGTCGTTCGATATTAATTTTGTCGAATTAATATCGAACCGCTGTTGGCTTTTTTCCCCCCTTCCTTTTTTTTTTCTCACGCGCCATCCCTTTTGTACGGGAGATATTCAGCTTTGACCTGGATTTTATATTCATCTGTTTGCAAAGCGATCGCATTCGCGTTCCTCGACATTAATTTTACGCTTCGAAGACGCTCCAACGATTCTTGTGTGTGTGCGCGCGTGTGCGCGCGCACGCGCTCGTCTGCGCACACACGAGCCCATAGAAAACGAATTCTATGGACTTGGGGATGCAGCCTGCGCGCGGATCCTTTGCCCTGAAATATATTTGAAAATGTGATTTATCAAATACCATAATATCCGGTGATAAAGTGGTAGAAAGAAACTCTTGCCGCGGCCACGAGAAACTTCTCGTGAAATTACGGACTCACATGCTCGAGAGTTTGCACTCCAGCGTATTTACACACTACCGGGGGGGTTATACGAGTCTATCTGGACATTTTGATCGATTTGTAATAATATACGGCAGAGAAGTGAATTTTCCGACGGGTTGCGGAGACTGCTAACAAATTGTTTTTACTCCTCGTGAAACTGATAGATTATAAATTCGAATTACCTGCGAAAAAGCAAAGCAAAGCAACGTACATTATTATTAATTATATACGTGCCTACTACGCACATGTATCGATCATTCAGATATCTTTGATTGTATCAGGGTGGCCAGAAAGTAATAGCGTAAATGAAAGACGAATTTCCCATGAGAGAACATTTGCTATTTTTTAAGGCAATTTTATGGTCCCGCGTTTGAAACAATACTGAAATTTAGCAAACACTGACACAGTTTCTTCATCGGGTAATATTTTATCAGCTTGCACGTTTTTTTTTCCCTTTTCGTAAATACGTCGAAATCGTGGCTTTCCCTTTTCTGAAACAAGCTCGAACAATCAAATTGAATACACAATTGAACGAAGTTAGTTACATTTTACATATACGGTAATTCGTTAGAAAACAAAAAAGAAAAGAAACGCAGTTACTTTTTAACCAATCCAATGTTAACATCGGAGATCATTCTACCGATTTAAAAAGAACTTTTTCGATTCGATTTGTAATTGAGAAATAAAAGGATCTGAACGTATAGAAACTATAACATTAATATAATTTAATTTCATTTGTTATTAAAAGATTTAATTTAAACGATTAAGAATATCAATTATTTAAATGCCTTTAATTGTATCAGCATCATTCTACCAATTTAAAAGAATATTTTCAACTTGATTTATAATTCAACAAATAAATGGATGTGAATATAGGGAAATATTAGTAAATTATAAATTTATATTTATTAAAGAGCAATGCAATAATACCAATTATTATTTATTATTTGTACTATTATTACGCGCGTATGTCGATCGTTGAAGTATCTTTTTTTGATTGTATTAATATCGTTCGACCAATTTGGAAGACCCTCTCGAATTCAATTTATAATTCAGAAAAAGAAAAAGAATCCGTATATAGAGGGGTTGTGACATAACACATTCCTTCCACGACGGGGTTTGACAATATACTAACGGCATATTGATTTCGAGGCAATTTCGTCGCGAAAGAGAAACAAAATCGGTAATTTTCACAAATCAAACCGCTTGACGACAACTGGACAAATTACCGAATCGCTAATCGTAAATATGTAACAAAACGCAACAACGACCTCCTTCTTTCCCCCCGCCGAGGATTTGATCCCCTCTGGATCTCGTTAGAGGAGGCACGTGAGTGACTACGATAGGCGACTACGCAATCCCCGAAGCCTCTCCAATGGGATAAAAATAATCGCATGGTTTTCCTGCACCGTACGTACAATGTTGCGTTTGGCCGGGAGCCACGGGTACCTGCGCTTATTAAGGGAGACCTTTATATCTACTGCTGGGTTGCACGTGACGATAGAGCCGAGCCAAGTACACACACGCGATCCAGAGAAGCCGAAACGCTAGTCCGTGACCCGTCTCAGATTATCCTCGGCGTGCATCGATTCGCTTTTCGAATTATCTGGCCGATGCGATTCGATGGAAATATCTCTCCGCCGCTCCTCCCAGCGGCAACATTTAACCCAGGCTTTCCGAACAGCTGTGCAGCTATGCGTTGAAGTTTTTCTTTTTTTTTTTTTAATTTTTAATTTTTAATTTAATTTTTTTAATACACAAGAGCATTTGCAGCGATTGTGCGAATTTGACCGAACCAGCGAGAGGTTATCGATATAATTTAAACTGTTGCAGCTTCGTAATGAAATGATTATGTAACAACGCGTGTGTCTTGAAGTGCCATGGTCTCTGCTTCGCAATCCTCAGTTCGTTTTTTTCTCAAACATCGTGCGACGGATGAGAGCAATTTTTCTTTTCCTCGACAATTGTCAAAACTCGAGCGCGCGTGAAAACGTTAAAAAATTTTTTGATGAAACCGACAAAAAAAAAGAAGAAAAAAGAAAGAAAAACAAATTCAATGGAAAATAAGAATATGCGCAAATACTTTTCGTTCGCCACAATATTTTAGCAAAGGCTGTGGGAGCGAACTTTCCTCTCCGAGACATGTAAACTTTCCGAGACTGGAATTGCACAATTCGCGCGGCTCTTCGATCAGCGCTGTCTATATCCGGCGTGTTGAACCATAATGCGGAGTTACGAAATCAAGGGCTATAGCTGGCAGTAGCTCGAGTTAGTAACTCGACGGACGTTGATTCGCTTGAGAAAGATACATCTGTCTTGTCGAGCTCGACGTGAATGGAGACTGATTCGAGCTTCGTCGACTATACGAGCGAGAGGGAAGGGAGAGGAACGCCTGTGTGACGTACGTTCATCAACGTCTTGTTCGATTTCTTGTCGTTTTTCCAATCGACGTGAATCGAGATTTGTATTGGAGATGTATGGGCGCTGTCTCGACGAATATTAAAATTTACTTGGAAGAAAAAGAAAAAAAAGAGTCAATTTCCAAGTGCCGGTGAATCGCGTTGGAAGTTTCTTAAACGACGAGCATGCTAAAAGTAATTACAATTTGTTAATTGAATTAAATTCTTTTGTGGGGAATACAACATATTTGTAAATTTTAGATAT
The DNA here is from genome assembly GCA_032399595.1 of Tetragonula carbonaria. Classification (NCBI taxonomy): domain Eukaryota; kingdom Metazoa; phylum Arthropoda; class Insecta; order Hymenoptera; family Apidae; genus Tetragonula; species Tetragonula carbonaria. The sequence continues at coordinate 2,145,068 of JAUCRC010000020.1, forward strand.
TTTAGAATATTCCGAGCGTTAGATTTGACTGGTTCTTTTCACATAATTTCCAAATATTTTCCTGTATCGTGATATTAAAATAATATGACAAAAAGAATCTAAATAATTGCTCGACACGTGAAATGCCAAGTGCCAGGTAAGAAATATCATTCTGAAAGGATAAATTCAGTTTCTAATTTCTTTTTATTTTTCTCCAAATATTTGATTTTTTCTCGTTTAGCAAGAAAATCAAACGAACGCTCAAGTGCTGGTAAATAACGTTAGTTAAATAAAAAGAGTTAAATAAAAATAAAATTATTGATTTAAAAAGAAAACAAAACAAAAAAGAGCTAGTGTTATTCCTCTTATGATTTAATTCAGTTTCACAGCAGCTGCACGTACTCCATGTTTGACGAGGATAATCGTAGATACACGCTTTCAAAAAATGGCACCACAGCCAAGTTAAATAATTAAACAGCTGCGATTGCAACATTGTGCAAATGTTGTGCGCAGCCACAGATTCTACCAGTCTCTTTCAGGAAGTTTTTCCAGTGTTTCTCGTCTATTTTACGAACAGAAGGATGATATAACGAAGAGTGTAGAAATAAAACTGTCGAACACCGTGACGTGAACGTGTTATCGAGTGACAGACGTTTGTTTATTTTAAGGAAAAAATCGTCAGGGAACGTCAGCGAACGTTGAAACGAAATGTGGGACGTAAGTCGTCGATTCGTTCCACTCCTAGAGAATTCTCTTCTGTTCTATTTTCCTCTGTGTGTGTGTGTGTGTGTGTGTGTGCCTGTTTTTTTTTTTAAATTAAATTACACGCGTCACGGATGTACGAAGCTGAAAACGTTGATCGATCCTCCCGGGTGATCCGATTTACTCCTTCTTTGTTAAAATTCGACGGTAATCCGATTTCAATCGGTCACGCTGGTATCGTTAGAAGAATAGTCGCGTAGGCAACGCGTTTTCTCCGTTTCCATCAGATCGGCCGATCTTCGTCGAAATACAAGTTGAATTTCCTCTCGATCTTGTCTTGTACGTACGTATACTTCACGTACGATATTATATTTCGCCTTGTCAACGACGATTTGGTTTCAATATTTTATTCGCCGCCCGACGAATTCGACGGTGGTGCAATGATATTTCTATCTTTCTGTTTCAGGTAAGCTGAGAACCGCAAAAGTATATACGTACATGTACATACGTGTGGCACATCGATAGCCGTTGTCGACCAATGTGAGTAAAAATTTCGCGAAAAAAAGTTCTTTCCTCCGTATACACGCGTATACACGGTGGATGAAAGTTTGAAACGAATTCAAATTTCACGGCGTGTACTGTTTCACGTGATTCTACGACTGACGAAACTAGAATAGACGTTGAGTGCCGCGTTTATCACAAAGACCCCCGTCCCTCTTCTGTTTTCGTGCGTGACACAACTTCTGTCATAACGAGCACGCTGCATAACATAAATGTTGATTGCATTAGAAGCGCGAGAATCTTGATAATAATAATAATAATAATAATAAAAAAAAAAGAAAAGAAACGTATTCACGAGAACACGTAACATCGTTCGCGTTATTAAACTCCACCTTTAATTACCATTTTTTCGGTCGGTAATTAAAGCTGAAGTTTACTCTCCTTTAATGGTGGCTCGATGCTTCCTTCATACTCGAAAGATTAATCACTTTGCCAACACACCGCTTGACCACGAAATCAAATTTAATAGCTCTTGTTTAACACATTTCGTGGGATTATTCAGTGGCAGGATAGAAAATGACAGTTTGAAGTAACGGATCGTTTCAATTAGTTTGTTACGTTTGTTTGAAAAATAAGCCTGGCAGAAGCCTAACTTAATTTTCGATCCAAATCCAAATGAATCAAATGATTGCAAATGATCTTCTGTTTGAGTGAGTTCGTTTGAAATAAAATAGCAAATAATCTCGGAAGTCCACGTGTATAAAATTCCAGAAGCTATTTGAGAAATGATTTGCAGAAACAAATCATACGAAATGAAATAGAAGATTGTTTCATTTAATGATCAAATAATTTAGAGAAAAATCACCTCGTCTGGCTCAATGAACGTTCGATTATTTCAAGATAACATCGATGTATTGTTTAAATCATTTCGAATAATGCCCTGAGTTTCTATGTCATTTTCGAAGAAAATCTTTCATTTAAACTAGCAAAATCTACGTTTCGCGATACTCCTCGATCTTCAATCAAAACTTTTAATGGAAGCTCTTTCTAGAAACGAAATCCCGCCCTCTTCACTCTTACGTCAATACTCATCGATCACTTATTAACTTTCTTAAAGTTAAAAAGATTAATTATATACTTCATTAAGAGTCATCCATCACGTTTCGCTAGAACAAAAACTAATAACTTCTTCTTAATAAAATCTACGTTTTACAATATTATTATAAGATTTAGAAGTTTTCCCATTTCTGCGCTATGTCTGACAATCAGTCTATCAACGATTTAGCCTGTCGATCGAAGAATATTATCGAATATTTATCGTATTATAAATATACGATTCAATCTTTCTAAATCTTATAAAATTACAGAACCTATTCAAAGAAATTTCTTTTCGCAAATGAAAAATGTAAGTTCAATTACTTTACAAAAGCTTGAGTTATGTAGATTGCTATTTCAATCTTTTTGAACAGTTACGTAAAAAAACAGTGTCTATTCGAGAAACCACCCAGAATATTCTTTAACAATCTCCCGTGGATCTGATGTCGATTTTTATAAATTTAGATTTGCTGCATAAACTGTAGCAGCCGAGAAATATGTATGTTAAAAATTTTTGTAAAAAAAAAAAATCATGAAAATTACCAAAAGAAAATTTGCCCAGCAAATTCTTGGATTTTTGTTTCAAAAATTGGCAAATTGCTAGTTTAATAATGGTTTTCCCTAATTTTGGCCATTTCCTATGATTTTTCATAGTAACAAGAATTACGTAACATTTTCCACCAAAGTGAACCTTTCACTGGAAAGAAACTTTCTCGGCGAAACAGGCAAAAATCGTGGTAGAACTAGAAACTTACCGGAAAATGTAAATTCGACAGACGTCTGACCGACTAGAGGCGAATTAATTGAAAAGAGATCGCGAAAGAACGAATCGCGCCGCGTTTCACGCACCCTTGGTCTCTTAACGTCGGAAACTGAAACTTAAATCCCACGGTTCGTCGGTTCGTCGGGGCGAGGGGAAGGGGGAGTCGATAGTAATGCTCCCCCGATCGTGTATTTCGATCTCTAGAACCTTGGTTGGTGAATTCTTCGTATTCGGGAACAGAGAATCACGGCTCTTTCTCTCGGCTGGCTGACAAAACGTTCCTCGGCCGATGAAAGATTCAGGACGCGTGTAATCCCGGTCTACGTGATCCTGTCGCAGGATGCAAATAATCCTTCTCTGTCCGCGTTTCTACGCCGTGTCACGTTTGCACCGTTTGGCACATCGAATCGACGCGTTTCGAACTCTACCTTTTTCTTCGTAGCGATCGCTTTCGACGCGTCTTCGTTCTCCGAAACGTCTTCGAAACGTTCTACATCGTCGTGTTCGAATGGCCGCGAACCATCATCCGCGAACGATCGTTGGAATCGTCGTGTACGATCTTCTTACCTTTGTCTGACGCTCGGTGGAAGGTTGCTCCAGGCGAGGCAGCAGTCGTCGCGTCGCGTCAATTAGAGTCCCTCGCGAGCTTGCCTCTTTGAAGTTCTCTCTCTATTTTTTTTTTGCCCCTGTTCGCCTGAAAGCTCGTCTCAAAGAGAGAGAGAGAGAGAGAGAGAGAGATGTTATAATTGGGCGAGATTAAACGTCGTCCAGCTTTTCTTTCGCCGAATGCAAGGAGGCTGGTTTCTGGAAAGTGTTGATAAGAGATTAACGTTGTTACGTAGCAGTAATTCAGGAAATTTTTGTATTCAGACAAGACAGAAAGAGGAAAGAATGCATGAGTTTTGATCGTGGAATGATATGCATCGACGATCTTTATAAAAATTCATCCCATAAGTTGCTCGCGATGGAAATTTGAAACGTATTAGCATTTAATAAAATTGAAGAGTATCCGAATGCTTGATCGATCGTCGAATATTTTATTTGTTCGGTGACAGAATAGCGTTTTCTTTTGTTTTTTTTTTTTGTAGATCAAGTAGAAACTAATACAAACTGATGATCGTACGTACAGTATCAAAAGTTCAAGATCAAAAACGACGTCGTATATCATTCGGAGTGCCTTTTATAGATGTCCTTATTCTAATGTTACACAAATAGCAAGATCTACTTTGCTGATATCCTTATTCTACGTGACTAACTCGACGGTGTACAAGTTTAATTTAAACTTAGAACTACCAATTTAATGTGTAAATTTAATGTGCATACACATTGGCGTATGCATTCAAATGATTATAATTAAACGCTGGAAATAAAACTGAAAATAAACGGGTGTACACTTCGCACACTTCAGATGTAATTTTACTTAACACGTTATTATGTGCTCTTTAAATGTTTATCATAATTTTGAAAATATTTTGCTCTACGAAGGATAACATTGAATTAAAAATAAATGGTACATACGTATATTGTATTCTAGAAATAGCGTGCGGGTGAGAGGAAGAGCGTAATTTCTCATGAAAAATACAAGTCGAAAATATAGAATGAAATTTTTTTGATTTAAGGTTCTGTTTTCGCGAAAGTCGAGTTTAAAAATTTATCAAATATACGTGTAAGGCAATTTTTAACATTCAGTCTATTTTCTTGAAAAAAAAAAAAAAAAAAAAAAAATGAAACTTTAAATGAAAAAATTTTATTCCGCATTTTTTACTTGTACACGTGTTATCATCAAATCTCTCTGATAAATTTTCGAACTCGATTTTTCCTAAAACGAAGCCTTAAATTTTATTCTACGTTTTCGACTTATTTTTTCACGAAGAAACGATCCGCCAGTAAAATGACCGAATAAAAATCTTGGCGAATATTGCGAAATTTTTAATTTTTTTTTTCTTTTCTATCAATGCTGTACGTATCCGTGTTGCTACTATAAAGAAGACAATGGCAGAAATTGACAGATCGTTTCATAAGTGAAGTTGCCATATACGTGTATACTTTCTAAAGAACCTGAAAGCTATTGTTACGGTGGAAGATGTAATTACGATTGTAATTTACGTACTGTGGGATCAGGCTGGCCGCTCATTACACCTGGTTTCTAATTTTTCCATTTGGCTTCGTACCTTTTATGGCCGTTTCCTTTTTTCTCTCTCTTTTCCTTCTTCTTTTCTTTTGGATTACAATTACAATTTTCTTCTTCTTGTATAATCTTACACGCTACCGTGTTATTATGTAGGACAATGAGGAAACGTACAACAATTCCTCGGTAATTGGTAACTGTGTGAATTTCCCTGGTAACTGGTGTACGTTTTTATACGATTTTTCCGTAGAACAGAGAATAGTTAATGTTAAATTTTAGAAAGAAAAACGAAAAAAAAAGAAAAGACGCGAACCGAAATCGGAGTATAAATCCAAACGAATATACCGAAAGATACTATCCACTACGGGGGATTAAATTTAATTGAAAATTTTTGAAAAAGCACCGTGTCAATGTTAGATCGAACCAAAAATCGCGTATAAAGAGGATCGAATTTTTCTCGTAAATATCAAAGTCCTGCAAATAAAAATCCGCGGTGAAATCTCCGGTGTATGTGCTGATCTTTTATTACAAAATTCTTTGGAAGATTTAAAAAAGAGAATTACGTAGTCTTTAAGTAATCAAATCAGATCCGCGTGTATTCAAAATGTTATATTGTATTCATGTTACAAAATTACATGTTTGCTTCGTCGCCAACGATTTAGAAAATTTCAAAATAGAATCACGCATTTCTCGAGTAATTAAACCACGTACGCTTGTCTTCAAAAAAATGTCAAGATATATCGTTTCACGAAATTATATATTTGTTCTATCATAAAACTGTTCGACAAAATTGAAAAGAATTGCATATTTTTCGAACAATTAAATTAGAATATACCAATTCTCAAAATGTTAGGATACATTATATCCATCTATGTCTCACAAAACTTATGCATCTTAGAACCAGTCAGAAAAGTTCAAAGGAGAATCACATATTTTTCCGAACAATTAAAATCGAAGCTGCGTGTACCAGTAGATATGTCAGAACAGGTCTTACAAAACTACGTACGTATTTGTTTCATTGTCTCTTCGAACAGATTTGAAAAGTGAATCACATATTCTTTCCGAACAATTGAATCAATGCCGAGTGCCAATTTTGCCAGAATGTCAGGACATGTTGCGCCATCCGTTTTGCCGAGACAATTGCACGCGCGCTACAACTATAGAATACAGGTATTATCGAACAATTTCGAAAAACGAGCCAGCAAGAATCAAACATTGTTCCATCCATTTCGCGGCCGTTTATCGGTTTATCGATATTTCTCTGGCCCATAGTCTCTCACTTGAAATATCCTCCCGCGAGTTTCTACTTTCGTAGGAACGGTTGTATTCCACTTTAAATGACGCTTCAGTCGCATTCGTTCAGTTGCATTGCTCGTATGTACAGGGTGGAAAGAAAAGTTTGTCCGTGGCTATCAACAGCGCTCCGATTTCATGGAAACACACGTATAAAAAATTTGCCGCAAAATTGATCTTCTTTTTCTCGCGTTGTATTCTACTCACCATAGTTGTCTTGAAAAATGGCGAAGAAGTCTCGTATTCATTTAACATTGCAGTGCGTTCTAACAGCGACTTTACAGTTCTGGACGCGTGGATGTAACGCGTTCATATCTCGAATAATGTTAACAGTTAGTTTTATCATTTGATTATTTAGACTGATGCTACAACTGCGATGAATCAAATGAAACCTGATACGTGAAATCTGGAATACGAAAATCATTCGCGCAGAATCATTCCAGAATCGTGAAGTCGCTGTTAGGACGCACATTTTTCGAGAGAACTACGATTAGCTTGTGATCTACGGTTCCTTGGAAAAGGTTTTACCTTCATAATGAGTAGAATACAATAAAAAAGAAATTTTTTTCGACCTTGAAATTCAACTTTGCAACAGGTTCTTTACATGTATTTCCATCAAATCGAAGATGTAGAATTCATCTGTGATACTTTTCTTCCCACCTTGTACGTACATTGGCGTGTCATTGAAGATAATTCTGTCGCGAGAAGAATTCGGCTACGACCGGTTTCCATTTTCGCGTCCCAGATCGCTCCACTTGTAAGTAATGGACGAGATTTTCAGCGATTTCGCACGCGGGGATCGTTCGATCCAGAGGAGGACACTTTTCCATTAGCGCGTCGCGATTCTTCTCGCGGTCCATTCGCCGGAAGAGTCGGAACTTGGGCACCGAAAGTTCTTCATTAGGTTGGCCATTGTTTCTAATTCGTTTTTTTTTGTCTCGCGTGTTATCTTCTCTCTTGTTTCGAAGCTTGACGCTAAGGTAAATGGTTAACAGAAATTGGGAAACATTATAATCCTGTTCGAGATCACTTCACTGGGACCACCAAAATGTGGTCAAAATGACCATAGTATATAAAATTATTTATCTCTTTGTTTCGTATCAGGCTGCCGTGTATAAAGGAGGGAAAAAAGACACAGGAGAAACTGCGAACAAACACGCGTGTTTGAAACGAGCCCGTGAATCAGGCAATCGAGGGAAATCGCGTTCCATTACGCGTATTCATTCGACAGCGTTTCGATGAAAGGTTCGAGATGCTCGACCCGGAGATGATCAATTTCCGCGATGATACGGACGATCTCTAGTCACCGAGGACCTTTTTCTCTAGTTTTGTTCCTTTTTTTCCCCCCCAACAAGAGAGATTGAGTTAAGGGAAGGAAATTGCAAAGAAAGTGTCCGATGGAATTAATAAAGAGAAATGTTACGTACACTCGAGGGAATCGAGGAGAAAGAAAGAGGAAAGGGAAGGTCGTGTGTTATTGATCCTAGGAGGATGGCCTTGAAGTTTTAGGCGAAACAATTTACGACCACTCGACTATTGAAGATTCTCCCGCGAGGACGTTCTCGAGTTCTGTTAGGGAAAGTTGCTTCGCGAGTGCCGTTTCTTCTTTCTAGACAAAATTTGAGACACGAGGATGGAACTTATTCAATGTTCATCGTGCGCTTTTTAACGCCGTACGTTATTTACAATTTCTTGACAAGCGTGAAAAGTCAAGAAATTTACCGTTGAAATTTCAAATCCAGGGAGTATGTAAAAAAAATATTTTCAAAATAATAACCTTCGAGTTACAGGGGGGATACTTTAATTGTTTCCTTTTACTAGACGCATCGAAAACTGAAGGGTATTTCATTTAAAGATATTGATCTTTCATTGATATAAAAAGCATATATTGATATTCTCTGCCAGAACAAAGTTTTTTTTTTTCTTTTTCGAAAAGCCAAAACATTCTCCAACGGTGCACGTTTTGCTCCTTTCCTATTTTACGCGCAAATTCTCGATAATTAAATATTGTTAAGACATTATTACACGTGCGTGTTCAGTTTTACTCATCAATGTAACACTGATTTGTGTTATCAAGATATTACGAGTGCATGTATACAGAGATCGAAAGTAACAGTCAAAATTATCGCGATATCGGTTATATATAATACATTGAACGACAGTCGAATCGAAACGTCACGCGTCAAAGTATATCAATCGACTAGCATAAAATCGAGATCAAAGGAAGCAGAATTTTCACAGATGGAAAAGAAAAAAAGAAAGAAAGAAAAAAAGAATGGTATCCGATGGAAACGTTTCATTTCAAAAATTCGAAGCTTTTTTAATTGAATCGACGTTCCCAGGAACGCGCGCGCGGGGGATATCGTCGAGAGGAGAAACGGTTCGTTAACAAGAAATTCGTGTAATTTTCCGCGATTCGTGTTGTTTGCTTACGTGTTCTGGCTACGTTATTCCCAGCGGTGGAGTTTGCAGGCCGATCACGGATCGACGACAATTTCGATCGGTGAACGGTGAATTATCGTCGTCGAACACGAGGAGAACACCCTCTCCGTGTTCGTATTAATTAACTGGAAAACCCCCTGCACGAATTAGTTAGAACAGTGAATAATAAATAAACAAATTCCCCGAGAATGCTCACGAGATTCGTGCGTTTTGTTTTTCCGGCTGATTTCCGGTAAAAACACACATTCCGACAATCGGGAATTTAGAAAGTGCGTCGGCTTTCCACTCGCGCGATCTATTTATCCTGTCGTTAACGCACGTTAACGAAGAGCCATGTAATCATCATTAAGCGGACTTTAATCATTCCCTTTGACGAGGAACCACTACTCCCTTTCGTGACTGACGTTCGTGAAATTTGTTATTAATATCTTATAATTAGTCGTGATAACGAGATGAAAGCGTTGTACATTATTTATTTAATGAAATTTGTCTACGATGTTTTTCATTTGTCAAAGAGATTAGAGGAATTACAGGTTGGAAATATTTTCTGTAGCTTTCCTCGGGTAAGAAATATTTTAAATTAAATTAGGTTAAATTTCCTTTGAAAGAATTCTTTTTTTAAATATTTCAATATTTCAATTCTTTTTGCAATGTATATTTTTTTTGTTTTAATTATTTACGAATGTACAGCGAGTCCATTAATATTCAGACGCTAAATATTGAAACTGTTGTAATTTTGTAAAACGAGATCATGCAACAACCTAATTCATTTTGAACACTTAAAATGTGTCATTCATTTTATCTTGAAATGTTTTTACACTGTGTAACAGACGTGAAAACACTTTTCTTCTCGGAGATGCTATAAATTGTCGTGGTATGTATGAACATTGATAAAATCTTTTTCATGACTGACTCTACAATAAGTTTGAAGGTTAAACTCTCCCTTTAAGAACGAGCTTTCAAAACTTGCTGTAGAATTTTATTTTTATCGTCAGTTTATTGAATGTCAGGACTTGTTGAATTTCTTCATCGTTCAAGTCAGTAAAATGACGAAAAAGAAAAATCGTACATTAAGTTCTCGGCGAAGAAATCTTTCAATGTTACTATGACAATTTATAATATCTTCGAGAAGAAGTAAAAGAAGTTTCCACTTTTGCCATCTGTTACATAGTTAAAACATTATAAAATGAAATAAATGATGTATTTTAAAAGTGAAAGCTTCAAGCTTTAAAATGAAAGCAAATGTATCGCTGTATAATTTCTTTTTACAAAATTATTACAAAGAAAAAAAAACAAACAGTTAAACATAATTTCAACAGTTGTGAAATACAATTGCAATAGTTTGAATATTTAGTATACGAAAATTTATGAGATTCACTGTATACTGATATTATTAACTTATTCTACTTACAATTAGCTATTTCCTCCGAAACTATAGCGATTTTTCATTTATGATAATTTTCCGACCAGACGATTGATGCATGATTAAAAATATTTTTCTCAAAAACCAATTCGTGCTTCTATTTTCACGACATTAGAATATTTATTTTTCCAAGTACAGTATTAGCATATATACATATATAGTATTTTTCAGGATTTAAATATTTTATAATACGAAACTATAAGTTATTTTTTATAAATCAGCCATTTCCTTCAATATTTCATCAACGTCGTATTTTTCTTTTTTTCTTCTAAACAAGCTTCAGTTTTTTTCACCTTGGATCAATAGAAGAATTATCTTCGCTCTGAAGTTTATCAATTTCAAACTTGAATTATTACCAAGTTTGCGAGAAGTTACGTCGCCTACATTTCTAATTTAAAAAAAAGAAAAGTGCAACTTCTCCAAGAAGTGGTCCTCAGTAATGCTCGAAGAGGTTTCGCGTTTTCGCGTTGTTTAATTCAGAAGCGCTATATATCGCGTGGTGAAAACTGAACCTCTACCTCGAGGAGAAAACGCCACCGTAATAAACTGTCTTCCTCGTCGTATCTGCGTCGTTCTGGCTCAAAGAGCAACTGATCGATGAACGAAGAGAAAATGCAGCCGATCTCAGGCAGCCAGGACCGATTATTTGCCGGCGAAGTGATCATCTTGGGCCATTGCTAATCGAGTCCCGCGCTGATTAACTCGCGTCATCGAGCCTGACCGCTCTTCTGGTTATCGTTGATCGTCGATCAAGCACGAGTAAGTCGAAATCTTCTGTCTTCGTATCTTTTTTCAACCCCCCTGTTTTTTTTAATTTTCTCTCGGAGGAAAATAGAGAGAGAGAGAGAAGAAAAAAGAAAAGTAAGGGAAGAAAGAAGAGGAAACATCTAAAGAAAAAAAAGAGAGAGAGAAAAGGGGAAGAATGGGATAATGGAGAAGGAAGAAGGAAAGAAATAGAGGAAAAAAGAAGATTTAGAGCAGAAAGGAAGAGAAAGAAAAAAAAGAAGGAAAAATGGAGAGTAGAGATAGAAGAAAAAAAAAGAGAAGAAGAAAGAAGGAAAGAAGAGGAGATAATGGACAAATTGGCGAGCAGTAAATCAGTATAATTCGTGTATATAGATGTATCCTCGAGAGCGTACATCAGTCAGAGGGATGATCAACCCCTTGCCTTTCGTCTAAAGTTCCCCAATCATCGCAATGATCGAAGAAATTTCATTTTGGTAATATCAATGCACCAATAGAAAAAAACGCACCAGCAAAGCTATCCTGTGTGTCGAAACGACGTGAAAGGAATACTCGCGTCGAAGATACAACTCGCCGAGGAAGGCCATAACATCGCGAAGAACGAGAATGACATATAATCCAGCCTGGAGCTCGTATTTCGTAGCTTAAGTCACGATTATCGAGCACGGTCGAGTCAGCGCTCGACTGAAAAAAGAGGGGGGAAAAAAGAAGAGAATAAAATTGAAATTATCAGCAGCTTTTCAAGAAACTTCGGTCGCCACGATCGAAATTCACGGCCGTTGGTCACGTTTCCGCTCCTCGTTTGCCGTTCGAGACCATTTTCTCCTCACATTTTTTTTCCCTTCCCTCTCTTTCGTGGGCAGACGCGGGGAGAGACGCTCGATGCCACGAGCCACGAGGGCTATTTTGTGGCTGGAGAAAGAAATTGATACTCCACCCCTTCAGGATTCGACTGCACCGGCTGGATTCGTCGAAGACATGGACTCTGCGGGCTTGGAAACCGGCGAACGATCACGTCGTTAGTACCATCGACGCGATCGGCTGACTTTTCCTTTTCTTTTCTTTTCTTTTTTCTCTCTCTCTCTCTCTCTTTTGGCGAAATATTCGTCGGCTGAACCGAGCCCGACGAATATTGGCTCGCGGGTAGAATTCGTGATTTCGTCGCGTGAAATGGCGCCACCGGATAAGTGAATTTAGCGGGTAATAGGGCATTATGTGTGTTTGAATATAAATTCTGTTTCATTTTCGATTCGCTTTGTGCAAGGCGGAGATATCGACTTTTTTTCCGACTTGAATCAGGATGTATGAGGGAATTATGGCGAAAGTATGGGATTACGAACGGAGGATTTAACCGGCCGCATAAAATACGCACGTGGGCGTAAAATATATATACGTGTGTGTGTGTGTGTGGAAATTCGCGGTGGAATTTGGAAATAATAACGATGTATGTTACTTGGGCCAGAGTTTCTAGAACGATGCGTGGATCGTTTATTTCGTTGGTGATTCGCTTTTTGGTAGATAATCTTGTAAATTTGATAGGTAACTTTGTAACTTTGTTCCCTCGTTGCCATAGTTATTCACCAATTTTTGGAGCTTTTTCTTTGATGATTAGTTTAACCCTAGAACTACCGAGAATCAAATTATAGAAATTGAATCAAAGAAATTAGAAGGCAAGGGATAGGAAAAGGTTTATAATACGATAATAAACACGAACTTTTATTCATATATTTTACAAAAATCATTCGAATCTCTGAAAAACGCAACACTGTAAGTTCGCAAAATTACTCTAAACAAATTATAAATAGGTCATTTCGACCATATTGATTTAGTTTAGTGTTAATATCATTAAACACCATACATGACAATAATAACGATAATATTAAGTAATGTTTCTTCTAATTCAAAAATAATAATACTTGCTCGAATATTTAACATTTTTAATATTTTATTATTCGACAGAAAATTCATAATAGAAGATTCACTTATAATTTTATCAAATGCAAACAGAATAAGTGGACTGGTAGAAAGTATTGCGTACTCGTACATATGAAAACTTGACAAAGTTTAACACGACAGTCTAATACTCGATCGAATATGTTCTGATATTTCTGACAGCTATTGCAATAAAATCGCGTAAAATCGAAACGTCGTATTTAATGATCTTCGTTCGTTGAATTGAAACTAAATTCAGAATTCAAACTAAACTCTGCTACGAATACAAGCCACCCTTGTTGAATCAAAACTGTAATCCTTGCCAGAGATGTTTGACTTGCTATTGAAATCCATATTTCAATAATTCAGACATTTATCTTTTACATTTACCGCCACGTAAACGGGTGTTTTTCTTTTTTTTAATAATTTAATTGACAGAGTGCATAATACAATAAATATAATAATGTAATAATAATAATATATAGTATTATTATTATTATTATAAGTATATAAAGTATTATAAAATATTATATTATATGATATAGTAATAATGTAAATATAAAAATATATTAAAGTGAATGACAATGAAAATTGTCGATAACTTAAACTTCGTAAAAGAAAATCGTATAATCGAAAATCGACCCATTTCATCTCATTTTAAAGCATGAAGCCTCTATTTTATAGAGTATAGTTGTGAATTCATCTTTTTTTTTTTTTTCTTTTCTAATCATACATCGCATGTAAAATTGAGCGAGAAAACGAGGATTTTTTCCCCTGGAAATTGTAAGAATTCAGACGTGTGAAAACATTGAAAAATTTTTTTCTTGACCAAATTCACCATGATCTTGAAGATTTTACAACGATTTCTTGAAGCTCGCTGTACGATTCTTTTTCACACGTTTTATTAAATTCTAATCATTACGATTAAATGACAAAATGTCAGGATTTCTTTGTATTTCTCATTTAGCCTTGATATTCGAAGCTCAATTAAATTCTGTAAAAAAAAAAAATCGTATATCTAGTTCTAATTAAACAAATATATGACTTTTACTTTATTATAAATATATATTTACTTTATTATATTGTACATATATATATATAGTAATATATTATGTTACACACACGATAATACCGAATATTAAAAATAAAAGTGTCGCAAGACTTTCGTTCACTTTAGATCAAAATACGCGGCGAAATATCTCTAGAACCACGCAATAATTTCCCGCCGAGCGTCAATACCGAGGGATGGTCTCTTTCTACATCCTCGAGATACACGTGGTATGCTAAAATCCATCGAAAGGGCCTCGTAACCCGATTGTACGTTGATCGCAACTAGTTGAAAACCGATTAAGGCAAATCACGGCGCGCATTGTGTTTAAACACGATGTCTCAAAGAGATCAGAAACCAGCTCGTACTCGATCCGGTGCAAGCATCAAATCTCGACTTGAGTCGGTGAACTGGCGCTCACCCTCCTCGTGTGTTCCTTTTAGCGCGTTTCTAGCCGTAGGTTAAAGTTTTCCCATTTAGCTTAGGGTTTTCCCCCGCTATCGGGCCAATGTCAACGTAATCGCGGCGAAGTTTCGCGGTCAACCGTGAATCTGATCGCGTCTCGTTAGGAAACGGAAACTTGCTCCAGCCGATAAGATCCTCCGGACGATTTTTTTTCTTTCTCTTTTTTTTTTCTCTTTGTAAAAATCAAAGAAACACAACAAACAGAACGAATTTACTTATGTATCTTACGAAAAGTCATTCGAGTCGCTAAAAAACGCGCTGTTCTACATTTATAAAAAATTTTCTCTGTCCCTACGAGTAAAGGTTGAAATATTAGATTAATTTACTTGTTAGAAACGTCGAGGAGTCGATTGTAGATTGTAGCTGGCGAGGATTAAAGCTTGAAGTTTGTATCAGTGTATGGGAAGTATGAAATTTACATCTTAAGAGATATTAAAATGCAAGGAGCGGGGAAAATGTTTGCGATACAAGGCACGAAGATCCTTTTTCTACTTTAAAAATCCGAGACGTTAAATCGCAACAAGTACAGCACACAACGAACTATTATGTATGTATTTTACGAAAAAATCGTTCGACTCGCTAAAAATGCACCGTTCTATATTTAATAAAATTTTTGGGGAAAGTTGCGAATTGGTCGATCTGGTAGTTCTAGCGGCAGCTGCCGACAGACATTTCTATTATTTCACATAATTACGAAATTACGTAGTGTGAATAAATTGGCAACTGACGTTTGTTCAATTATTTTTAACAACGGTTGAACAAAGTATTGCAAACTCATCTCTGATATATAGAGTTTCCAGCATTTGTGGGAAATTCGAAGTTGCAAAAAATCGCGGTACAGAAGAATCGTACAAAACGTCCAAAAGATGATTACGTATTAAATTAAAATTCTATACGAAGAAATGATTCTCTGTCTAGGTCCCTATATTTTCGTTAATTGGGTGTTCATGAAAATTCAAGAACGAAGGTTCTTTTTAAAAATTGAAAGGTGAATGAACGCAGACGCGCAAACATCGTCTTCTCATTGAGAAAATGTTTAGATCTCGAAAGATACGATGAATTTAAAAAAAAAAAAAAAAAAAAAAAAGGATTGAACGAGACTTGCGATTTACGTGAGCGCTCAGCTGCATTCCCCTTTCTCCTGAAAGAGTTAATTATTTCGCGAAACGAAGCCCAGTAGTTTTCCTTTCGCGTTTAAGGAAATAACCCACCCGGGCGGTATTTTTTCGCATTAGTGTCGTCGATATTTCTTCAGCTTCGCCGTTGCTCTGGGATTGCTCTGCTTGCACACTTACGAACCTGGGAAATTGATGTTCAGTAAGGTAATAAAGCCGGCGATGCGAAAGAAGAGTGCGGCTCGATCCAACGCACTGAAACGCTTGCTGGATTTTTCAGGACGTCGATTAACTCTGTCGGCTGCGATGCAACTTCTTCTTCTTCTTCGTTTATATTTATTTCTGCCTCTTCGAATATTCATCGAAATATAGTAAAGAAAATTTCAGACGAGTTGCGAAAACTCGGCTCCTGCCTCGTGAAACTCTAATTCAGCCTCGCTTGTTGAATTATTTATATATATATATATAAAACGTGCATAAAGTGCAGCGCGAACGACAAACACGAAAGTTAATTAAAACGACTGAATAGTAAACTAATCTTGTATTATATACCTACCGAGTGAACGAAAGTAAATGAATGCTGATGTTCGATTATCATTTACGTGATGATTGTGGTAAAAAATTCACATCGATCGTTGAAATTAAATGCCACTGGAAATGAACGAAAAATTGTTTGAAAAATAATATCGCTCGAATTATTGAAACTACATGATCGTCGAAGTGAAGATTGACAGTGATCACTTATATTTCTATTTTACGGTAATTAAAACGAAGTGACTGTCACTAACAACGAGTAACATAAACAATTAGATAATATTATAAAACGAAAAACAAAAGCTTTCGTTGCACTTGAATTATCTTGAATTATTTTGAAATTAAGTGTATAATCATCAAGTGTATCTTGCATTTTTATATAATTATATATAATAATTTGCTTTGCACGTCGCGTGTCTGCAAATTATTTTGAGAATTTTACAAATTTTTTTTAACGTTCTGTGCACCGTGTTGCATTTCGAATTGTCGCGCAAGTGTATAAAATTCCGCGGTCTACTGATGAATATAAAATTCAAATTCACCATCCTTAATTATTTCGAGGAATGTATATATTGTATAGGTTGTAACATGTCAATTTGTCTCGTTTTTATGTTTACGCGTTGCACGCATGTGTGACACGACCCAATACTTACTTGCCAATTGAAATGGTTTTTAATATAAACCTTATAAAAAGTTACCGGTAAAAATTGCTGCACAATAATTTCCTTCTTGTTCAATGCGACAGGACCAAATTCAGACTTTCGAAGAATGGTATTTCATACGTGGTGTTTCTTTTCAGCAGGTTGTAAGCGAGCCCGGAAAGCTCGCGTGTCGATTAGCTAGCGGGGGGAGCGTTTGAAACGGCGTTGGGGAAATTTAAAATGGAAATTACCATCGGCAAATATTTCTAAGGGAATTTAGAGTATTGCGGGGGGAGGAGGGGGGGGAGCTTGTACAGTGTTTCTCCATGAATATTTATCGTGTTAGTGATACCGGTTGAATGGGAATTTCATTCGTCGTGAAGTGGTTGCAACGTGATTATTTGCACTTGAATTGCACGGCTGATAGGCGTTTTTTTTTTTTCTTTTTAAATTCTAAATCGGGGGAAATTCTCGAGCGATGGCGAACAGATTCGAGAATTTTGCAGTATCGAGTTGATTTTGAATAATCAGCAAGACACGGGAATCCGCGGAGCCCTTTGCATTCGCGAAGATTTGGAACTTCAAAATCAGAATCTCAGAAAGTCTCGCGGAGTCAACGTGCAAAAATTCCAGAAACCTTCCTGTAGTAATTAAAATTCCTTCGAGGGAAGTTCCTCTTCGATTTTGAAATTTCACGAATTTGGAAATCGAGCCGGCAAAGGGAAGGAATTTCAGTTCACGCTGGATTTTTGAAAAAATTCTGCCGTCGTTCTGTTCGATAATTCCACTTTCATCGAAAATTCGCCTCTATTTCTTCTTCTTTCTCTCTCTCTTTCTCTCTCTTTGACTTTCTCGCGAACTTTTGAATCGAAAAATCCAGAGTTCCAAGGGATTCTGCGCGTTAAACATTCAAATCCGTAGAATTCTTAATTTCAGAATGCCCGAAGCACAAAAATCTCGATCGAAATCCTAGTTTCTCTTTTTATTTTTCGTTCTCTGTTTATTATTATTATTATTATCTTTTTTTTCAAGAATCTTAATCTATCGACACTTCATGCATACCTACCGTGATCGATCAGAACGACCAAAAAGAAAAGTAATATTTTTCACACTTGAACATAGATAGTAGTCAATTTAGCAACACTTTTATCAATTTACGTCAAAGTATTGCGGATTTTTTTTTCTGCTAATTTTGCGCTTACACCTTGCAAATGCAATGAAAACATTTTAGAACTTTTATACTGTGACGCTCTATCCTGAAGTTATAAAAATTGTACTATGTCACCCCACTCTGCGTATACTTTTGCAGTGAAACATTGTTATCAACCGTTCACGCGCGTGAATTTGATAGCCTTTCTCCTGAATCGATTATAAATATCACAAATTTTTCACATTAAGGTCACATTAAAAACAGACATATATTTCTCTATTAAAAAGAAAATTTGTTTCTTTTCAAACAAAGTTTTTCATTGCAATGAAAGACTGCAAGAAAACTCCGATT
This sequence comes from Tetragonula carbonaria, assembly GCA_032399595.1. Taxonomy (NCBI): domain Eukaryota; kingdom Metazoa; phylum Arthropoda; class Insecta; order Hymenoptera; family Apidae; genus Tetragonula; species Tetragonula carbonaria. Next base: position 2,163,374 of record JAUCRC010000020.1, read on the forward strand.
TACAGTTGAACGTTATTGATTCATATTTAATACCATCTTTCCCTTTTGACTGAATTCGAGGAAGATGCAAGAGATGTTAGTACGAGGCTGCAATTAACCCGCTCAGCGAAATATTATCAAACGTGAATTAATTCCGAGGAAACGGCTGAGATCTTATATTTAATAAGATACTATATTATCATTTGTACTATTTAGTTACAACAAATCAGTATTCTCCGATGGGGAACAGTATTATATTTGCGAAGCTTATAATATAATTATAATTTGATAAACTTCATATGATTGGTCATTATTTTGAAAAACACGTGAGACAAATTTGTAACACCAACAACGTACAAGAAGTATTTAACAACTTCGTGGAGGGAAATTATTTTCTAGACGGCAGAGATTCGAAAGGTATATAAATGGACTTTCTACAACGGGAGAGATTCGAAAGGAATATAAATGGAATATGAGAGAAATGAAATTTTCAATTTAACAGCGAGCATGGTTTGAAACCCTCTGCGTCATTATATCAGCGTGATGCAAAAATCGTCGCTGGAGAACGTGATATAATAACGTTTCTGTTGCTCAACTAAATCGCGCAGAAATCGTGCACACGTGTTGAGGTCAGTGGATCTCTGGTGAAAATTACACCTTTCGCGGTTAAAGATCCACGTTTCGCTTGCTCGAAGTTGTTCACGCAGCTGCGGAGAAGAATACAGAAATTAGCCATTGGCACGTGGATAATACGTCACGTACACGCTGATGATCGATTCTCTCGGACACAACTCGAAGAAAATGCATGTCTGATGTTGTTGAAGTTTACCTTTGCAAATGGTTCGTGACAAGTGTACAAGGATGTACTCTTTTATTACACCTTGCAAGCAAAGTGTCACGAGTCGGAAAGTCGTCGTTACGATGAAGACAGTCCATGGCCGATTGCGAAAATCACGCTAGTCGAGCTTCGTAACTCGAAAGTAACTTTGTAAAAAGGAATTATATCATTTCCTGATTCGCGTGCTGTATTTTATAAGTTTATTATGAATTACCTTCTTTAATTATTATTACGAGCAAATTTACATTGAGACGTCGCGTTGTTACCTTAATTAACAATCGAATTCTATTCTAAATTACAGCTTTTCCAAGCTGTGACATTTTTGCTACGATATGTTGAAATAAATGTGCGAAATTCTTAAATCAAATTAAAAGATGCATATTGTAAAGGCAAAATATGTCTTTATCAACGATAGCAAAATTTAATTATTCTGAGATTAGTATTCTCAATAGCAATTATCAGTATAAAATATAAAAGTGTTCTCCAATGAAAATATTTCTTTATCGCTTTATTCAACATTGACCATCGAATAATAATAATAACTTGTACAACTAAAAATTTAAAAAGCTACTTAATTTTTAACCGAAAGAATTTGCTACTTTGGATGTACACAGTGATTCTCTTATCAATTATCGCCCCCAATAATCGTCGTTTCATAAAAAAAAAGAAAAAATACTATTATACCCAACGTAACGAGGATCTTTCTCACAGCACGAGAAAGACAAAGTACAATATTACTTCCATATACGATATACAGACAGTGCTCGTATTACTTCCATAGACAATATAGGGAAAAATCATGCTCATTATTACTTCCATAGACGATATACAGACAGTGCTCGTATTACTGCCATAGACGATATACAGACAGTGTGCGTATACTTTCCATAGACGATATACAGACAGTGCTCGTATTACTCCTTTAGACGATATCAACAGTCTCGTTATTACTTCCCTTAAACGATATACAGACAGTGCTCGTATTACTTCCTTAGACAATATACAGACAGTGCTCGTATTACTTCCATAGACAATATACAGACAGTGCTCGTATTACTTCCATAAACGATATCAACAGTATCGTATTGCTTTCATAGACAATATACAGACAGTGCTCGTATTACTTCCATAGACGATGTGGGCGGTGCTCGTGTTACTGCTTAGACGATATCCGAGCAGTGCTCGTATTACTTCCTTAGACGATATACAGACAGTGCTCGTATTTGTTGAGCGATATACAGACGGCTATCGTTATACTTCCATAGACAATATACAGACAGTGCTCGTATTACTTCCATAGACGATATACAGACAGTGCTCGTATTACTTCCATAGACGATATACAGACAGTATCGTATTACTTCCATAGACGATATACAGACAGTGCTCGTGTTACTTCCATAGACGATATACAGACAGTGCTAGTATTTTTCATAGACAATATCAACAGTATCGTATTACTTCCATAGACAATATCAGACAGTGCTCGTATTACTTCCATAGAGTAATGTAGACAGTGCTCGTATTCTTTCATAGACGATATCAACAGTACTCGTATTCCATAAGACGATATACAGACAGTGCTCGTATTCTTCCTTAGACGATATCAGACAGTGCTAGTATCTTCCTTAGACGATATTACAGACAGTGCTCGTATTACTTCCTTAGACGATATACAGACAGTGCTCGTATTACTTCCTTAGACGAGTATTACAGACAGTGCTCGTATTACTTCCTTAGACGATATACAGACAGTGCTCGTATTACTTCCATAGACGATATCAAGCAGTATCGTATTACTTCCCATGAGCGATATACAACAGTATCGTATATTTCCATAGACGATATACAGACAGTGCTCGTATTACTTCCTTGAGCGATATACAGACAGTGCTCGTATTACTTATGACGATTATTGCGACGGTGCTCGTATTGCTTCCTTAGACGATATACAGACAGTGCTCGTATTACTTCCTTAGACGATATACAGACAGTATCGGTATCTTTCCATAGACGATATACAGACAGTGCTCGTATTACTTCCATAGACAATATACAACAGTTATCACTTATACTTCCATGAGCGTATGCCAGACAGTGCTCGTATTACTACCATAGACGATATGGGCGGTGCTAGTGTACTTTCATAGACGATATACAGACAGTGCTCGTATTACTTCATAGACGATATACAGACAGTGCTCGTATTACTTCCATAGACGATATACAGACAGTGCTCGTATTACTTCCTTAGACAATACAACGGCTAGTATTTTCCTTAGACGATATTACAGACGGTGTCGTATCTTCCTTAGACGATATACAGACAGTGTCGTATCTTCCATAGACGATATACAGACAGTGCTAGTATCTTCCATAGACGATATACAGACAGTGCTCATATTACTTTCCATAAACAATATACAGACAGTATCGTATTACTCATCGAGTAATACTACGGGCAGTATCATATACTTCCATAGACGATATACGACAGTATCATATACTTCCATAGACGATATACAGACAGTATCGTGTCTTTCCATAGACGATATACAGACAGTGCCTCGTATTACCATAGACGATATACGAGCAGTGCTCGTATTACTTCCATAGACGATATACGACAGCTATTCGTATTTCTTCCTTGAGCGATATACAGACAGTGCTCGTATTACTTCCTTAGACGATATACAGACAGTGCTCGTATTCTTCCTTAGACAATATACAGACAGTGCTCGTATTACTTCCTTGAGCAATATACAGACAGTGCTCGTATTACTTTCATAGACGATATCAATAGTGTCGTATTACTTCCATAGACGATATACAGACAGTGCTTGTATCACTTCCATAGACGATATACAGACAGTGCTCGTATTACTTCCTTACGATATACAGATAGTGCTCGTATTACTTCCATAGACGATATACAGACAGTGCTCATTTACTTCCATAGTACGATATACAGACAGTGTCGTATTACTTCCATATACGATATACATATATGTCGTATTTGTTTATACGATATACAGACAGTGCTCGATTACTTCCTAGACGATATACAGACAGTGTTGTATTAATTTTTATAACCATACAGACAGTGTCGCATTATTTTTTAGAATGATAGCAGGTAGTGTTGTATTACTTCCTTATGTATACAGACAGTGTCGTATTACTTCCTTAGACGATATATAGACAGTGCTCGTATTACTTCCATAGACGATACACAGACAGTGTCGTATTACTTCCTTAGACGATATACAGCAGACAGTGTCGTACTACTTCCTTAGACGATATACAGACAGTGCTCGCATTACTTCCATATTAGTATACAGACAGTGCTCGTATTACTTCCATAAATGATATACAGACAGTGCTCGTACCCGCTCCCATAGTAATGATATACAGACAGTACAAGAACGAAATAATCAACAATTAATTGTTTCTGAAAATACTCATAACGTTTCCTTATGAGCCATGATAACTGAGCGCGATCCACTTCACGCTCGATGAAATTTGATCGAGACTGAATTTCAATTCTTCGTCGCAACGGGCGTCCCTTCCGCATTGTCGCTTAAGCGTGGCTTTGAACTCGATTCGAAAACGATTGAAAAATCGCAGTGGAACGTTCGCGCGACAGTTAACCCAGTACATTTGTGTCGAACAGAAGGAAATGGTGGCAGTTGAAACAAGTAATCGGGATGTGTCTGCGCTTAACGTTGCCTGGCCATAAGGAGTGCCAGTCAACCGCTAGTTTATGCCCTGTCAATTGCAATTATTCCGACTGCTGTCGAACTGGATATGAATCTTTCAGTCTGCAAGTGGCTGGCGCAAACGTTCTCGCCCCTTTTGACATCAACGCTATCGACGTCTGTGATAAAGAGAGGGTTTTCTTTGCGTCCTCTTCGGGACCACCTGTGGCTGCATTTCAAAAGCAATTCGCGGATCAAAGAGGGATGCTCGTAGTGATGACGTCAGTTTCGTCTTAGTTTGGAGTGTGCAATGATTCCTATTGATATCGGAACTGTTGTAATTTTGCTTCAAGGAATCGTGAGTCTGGGCCAATTTTAAGCTTGAAGCTGCTACATTTTTTAGAAATATACCATTCTAAAATATTATGTAGCGAGCGCGGAAAATGTAGACACTTTTTTTTCTCGGAGATGCCGTAAATTGTCATGGTACGTAAACATATTGAAACGATGTTTTTTAGGAAAATTATACCTAATAAGTACTTGTTTCGGAGATTATCGTACACACACCAAAAAAAAAACGTGTTAATTCTAGAAATAAACATTAAATACAATTTTTTTTAAAAAAAGACCGCAAAGATAGGAGAACGGTAAAGAAAAAAAGAAAGAAGAAAAAGAAAGAAATTGATCGTCATATTTGAACGTTAATAATTAGGATTTGGAATTGCCGAGGTCGCGTAAAATTTCCAACGAAATGTAAATTATGAGTTCCGCGAGGGAATTTACGTTTCTACGAGGAAACTCGTTCGGTAAAATTTCCAAAACGAAATGGCTGGCGCTTTAAGTTGTTTGCAGAAATATATACACAATTTCATTAGCGTGAAGTACGGTGAAAACTCTCGAAGCTCGTTGAATTTTTGATTTGCCGAGCTACCTCTGAGCGTTTAAGAGACACAGAATAGCAGCAGCTTAACCAAATGTACGAAGAAGTGCTACGTGGAAGTTCGTGGAAGCTAGTGCAGTTCCCAAAAGCGTCGTGTCCAAGTCTCGTTACCAGGTTGTGGAAGTCAGTTCGTCGGATGCTGCACACCGTTGACGTCAGAGTGACGACGAACTACACAACTTCGTTGCTTCCTCCAGTGGCAGAGAAGGTCCACGAAAACTGGATTAATCGTTAACCGTGGTTTGTAAGACAAATTGATCGAGATTCTCGTATACGAGATCATCGTGTGTCATGGCGAACGGGGACAGGGGCAATTATTTCGCGATCATTTTGTTGAAACGAGTTTTTCTTCACGTTTTCTCACTTCATCGAATTTTGTTTCTTTCTATACCCTCTTTTTTTCTTCTTCTTCTTCTTCTTCTTCTTCGGGAGAATGAAATTTGCGTTTACTCTCAACGAAGCTGTAGTCGTAATACATCGTCGTTGAAGTGTATTTTTGGAATTTATTCGTCTTCGTTTGTCTCGAATTTATTTGCTTTCTTCCTTTAAAATTACGAACAAAGGCTACAGTCACAAGTTGAATTTCTTTTTTTTCTTTTTTCTTATGGAAATATAAGTTTAAAATTGAAATGTACAAGTTTTGAGAAAATCGTTTTTTTGGAATGGATTTAATTTTGAAATTAAATAAATAAATATATATATATATAACATAATGATGTTTACATAGGCCAATATATCAATGAAATCAAATCAAATCGTAACTGTCAGAGATTGATACTCTCGTTTCTCTACGAGAATATCATATCGTCTATTTTCAGAAAAAAAAAAAACATTTTACATCTTTGCATTTTTTACGCGAGGAAACGGAACGTATGTTGCATCGATGCAAATCAATCAAAGCGTACGCGTGTTTACATGTACGTTCAAGCAAAACGCCGTTTCGTGGAAAATGCTTCTTCACAATCTTCCTTTAACGTAACTAAACTAATTTGCAATTGTTCTCAGCTCGGTCGCGAGCACAAGCAGCGTGGCAAGTTTCGAAGTTTGTCGCGGCACGCCAGTTGCAAGCAATTACGGTGGAAATTTGCATCGATATTTCACTCGTTGCATCCTTGAATAATTACGAGATGCGAGAAAAATGAACCGGCGGTTCCGAGTTCCAACCATTTTGATGAATGTTGAATATCAACTTTAAACGACGAAGATTCAAGAAATTCCGAACGTTCGAGCGTCTCGTTTTAATGGTCCAAGTTGAATAAAATCGTAAATAAAAATTGTACAACAAATTCTAAGGGGTCGTTACGCAGAAAAGACTTCAAATATTGAAAATGATGGTAGACCCACTTGCGAAAAGAATTTTTCAATATTTTTACTCGTGTTCGAACTTTTACGAAATTTTCAATGAAAAAAAATTCGCTGTATAATCATCTTGTAGCAAGTTTTAAGGGCTCGTTGTAAAGTGAAAATTTTGATCGTTGATTGAAAATTGAAACGAAGACGATTTCAATATCTTTACACGCGTTTGAATATGTACGATTTTCTAGAGAAACAATTTTCCACCTACGGCTATGCGACTTGAAAACATTTTTGAGAGAAGAAAGAAATGAAACGAACTCTCAGGGTTGTTGGTGGGAGCTTCGCACTTTAAAATAAGACCAAGTAGATCGCCACGTGATCTTTCTTCACAAAGTTATGTTATTAGTTAAAGTTAAATTATCGGCTGTATTTCACTGTCATGCTGTTCGCTACGTACGTATTCCAAGAAACTCATCTTCGCTGCGGTCGCAGCGTACAAATATTCGTCGTAAATGCAGAAGCGACGAATGTTCGCGATTGCGCAACAACTTCGTTCGCTTCGTCCATTACTTCGTCCATCCCTGGGTCCCTGGGTGAGATTCGTTGAGAAAAACAACCGACATACGTCGGCAGAAAATACGTCGTATTATGGTAATCGCGGCTGGACCTTGCTTGACATCATATTTCGTTACACGACGGAAAAAGTCTGGCCACATTGTCGTTCACTCGTTTTTCCTCGTGTCGATTTGTTCAATCAAACTCTCGTGCTCTCCGCGCGTATATTCTTTTTTCGCAACCTACGCTCTCGTGTTTTTTCTCGGTTATTATCTCGGGGAAACATTCGATCCATCGACCATTTTTACACCCTCGTAAATATGGACCGAGCCGGTTTAAATAATCGATTAAACAACCTACGGTGGATGGGTTCTCTATCCTCACGATGAATAACCTTTCATCTTGTTGCCTCGTAGTCGATCATTTCAGAGGGCAGAAATGATCTGTTATGGAAACTGAATGGGAGAAAAAAAACTGTTGTTCAGATAAGGGAGAATCTTCACGCAAGCGATCGGCGCTGAATTTGATTTACTATTTACGACTCGGTGAAATAAAATCGCTACCATTTGTTAACATATTTGTTAATTATATGTGTTATAAGCGAATATTATGAACATTAATGTTCAGTCAAAATGCTGTCTGCGTATGCTTTAAATAGTTTTCAATAACAAATAGCTTCCAGTTTTTTTATACTGGCGATACGGTTGATTTTGCAACGTCATATTTTCGTATTAATTATGTCTACTTTTTTATCAACTGTTAATTCTATGCGTTTTTCGCAATTATCGACGCTATGACCATCAATTATATCATATAACTTTACACATATCAATTTCAAACTGAATCGCTGTGAATTGATTTCATTCTAGGAGAAGTATGTAAACTCAGTTGTAAGTACTTTTATTACAATATATGCATGTGTATAGTAGGAAACATACAGTTCATGTAACGGAACGTTCACACAACAGGTGTTCACATAACGGCAGGTTCTGCTGCACTGTCATGCTGCAATTCAAGCGAGATTTCCCTTCTGTAAATAATCGTCAATACCGCTAGAACGCGTCACCGTTGATAAACGATTATAAGCTTCGATAGCATTTTTTCTTCCTCTCAAAAAATTTCTATACAAAATTGTTTTACTTACAAAAGTTGCACAAGTCGCTCTGAGGAAATTTGGAATTTTCAACGTGCCTAGAAAGAAGAGAATCGATGCCAACATTCTCGAGATGATTCTTCTCGTATTTGTTAGAAATACTCGGGTCACTTACATTCCTCTCGAAATGTAAATCCATGTAAATAATTTCTCCACGCACATACGTAACAACGAATCGTCGTTTCTCGTTGAGCCGTGAGGCGGTGACTTTCTCGCGATAGTTTTCGAAAATAAACGGCTCGTTTAACGTTAAACGAGCTTGCGACGTTCTCCGCAAATACCCGGTGTTAATTACACAAACGACGTTCACAAACGTGTTCGAAAGCGTTCGAAAACGTTCAAACGACTGGTTGCTGCATTTGGTAGCATTGATTGGTTCGGCCGGTTCGTTTCGCGATTGAACACAGAGCCGGTAAGTGTTAAGTCAATACCGGAAGGAGGTGAAACACGAGCAATCAATTGTGTTTCTTGGCCACCGGGGAACACCGAGCGTAAAACAACCCTCTGGCCCCATTCTTGCAGCAATTTCGTCAAGTCGACGTCGACGGTTCAAACCGGTGGTGAACGGTACGTGCGATCATTTCACCACGGATCGGCCTGTAAACCGATATCGTTCGACAACACGTAGCTTCTGCGAACGATCGCCGTGAAATCATAACCGAGGCGATTTCCCTGGCCGGCAATTTCTATCACACCCTTAAACGCAAACCCCGTGAACATTGACGATTAACTTTGTTTAGCATTGTTCTCGTTCGACACGCTGCTGCATGGTGGGTGTACGAAGATTAACACTAAATTTACCAACATCGATCGAATCGACTTTTCTTCAAATTTTGTTTTCTTTTGAAACGTACAATTTCCTTACGTGCAACATTATCACGCCGCTATTTATTTTTACGACTTTTCTTCAAAACGTGCGTACCATGAATTCTTCAGTACTGTTTCAGTATTTTTTCTGTTTTAATTTTCTACATTTTGCGTTTTTATGCACTTTTGCCACCGGATTGAAAGTTTCTTTTTTTTCTTCTTTTTGTTTGTGAAATGAAGACGGTTGTATCCGAAATAAATCCGTAATTCTTTTATCGCTTTTATCTTCATTCTATAATATAAAAAATATAAGTTGTGCTAAAGACCTGGTCATTTGAATATTGTTAAACGTCGTCCGCTCGCGTATTTCGTCATACACACGTGGCACCGAGGCGCGTTCTATGAATATATTTCCATAAAAGCGTCGAAGGGAAAGCCGCAATACGTATTCGACGCATCCAAAGAGGGCAAGATTGATGGTTCACTCGTATAGGGATGACTATTGGGAAAAAGAGAACGGATAGAGAACGCGCGTCGCGATGGCAGCTTTTCTCGCAGCTCGCGCGTTCACCTGTTTAACAGGGATAAGGCTCGACGTTTATCGCGCCGGGCAAAAAGCCGGTAAAGCGGATTTCAGCAGAGTCGACCGGGGCGAAATCGTGGCCCCCGTTTACGCAACTCGCAGCGGAGGAGGAGGCTTTGTTGCAAATTAGCTTCTTCTACTCGGTCTCTATGGGATCTGAAGGGTCTCCTCGGAAGAGTTTCCTCGAGACTCGCTGTCGCTGAAGAGCGACACTCGCGATTAAAGTTGTGCCTCGGTCGGATTGAATAGTGGGTGGTCTCGCGTGTTGTCGGGCAAGGCCCGTTAATCACTTACCGAACCACCCGACGGCCGAATGACGTATTTCTGCGAATGTTTCCGAAGACTTGTAGACAAGACACGCGAATTGGGCCGATGTCGAGAGCTATCGCGACGTGTTTCGTGAAGAAAGACTCGACTTTCTTATTTTTTCGATTTGTATTGATTTATTAAGTGTGAGAAGCAATCTCGAAAATGGCGGACAATTAATGAAATGTCGAGACAAAATATAAAGTATAAAGTTAGAAAAATATCGATTTTCACCGAATAATTCGGTTTTTCTCTTTAAAATGTCCTGGCAGTCGTGTTTAATTTTTTGCCTTGGCGAGAAATCATACTTTGCATTGACAATTATGGCACATAACGTATTAAAAGAAAAAAAAAGAAAAAAAATACTGAAAGAAATGAAGAAAATGAAATAATATTTTTTGTCAAGTATTGCAATATTTTTCAAGTTCCACAAATAATATCGTGCTGTGAGAAATAGAAATTTTGTAGATTTTTCAATAAGATAATTTGGCTTCCACGAATTTTTCAAATGTTCATGACACGAGACACGTGGCCAGGATAGACTTATAGAAACAATGAACATAGTGACAGCTTAAAAATTGTGTGGAGTTCGAATCGTGGATGTCTTGGTACGACAATCTCGTGACGAAATCTGTAGAATCGAATATTGTGACAGCTGCGAAACTTGCTGACATAATTCTTACATGTACATGCATATGTACATATGTTTCGTTAAAATTATTCGGAAAGATAAAGAAAAGACAATGAAAAATATGTTTGAATAAGAATTATTACTTAAACTGAAGATACCTGTTGATAACAAAAGAAAAAAAAATATAATGAAATATTTCAACACTTTTCCGGTGGGATATTTGAAATGATAATAGTTGTCTGTAGAAACAGAAATATGTGCTATTTATTAGAACTATCATTGTAGAAGTTTTAATAAATAATTGTTCAATTTTTATTATTTTAACACTGTAACAACCAAAATCCGTCAGTATGATCAGGTTCAGAAAAACTTCCTTACAGGCGTTTAAAAAATACTGGTATTCTTGTTAAAATTAACATCAATTCCTGTCTGGACAGAAATATAATTATACGAGTCTACTTATTTTAATTTATCATTTAAATTATGACGATTTCTATTTAGAATATTTGTATACGGTTGTTCCAGTGTCTACTAGATATTCTCATTTATGTATTATTAATGCACAATTTTGCTCATACATTAAGAATTAATAGATTGCAGATTTTTAGTAATATGTATACGGGGATTGAGCTCTTCGAGCTCAAAAATCAATTGAAACAACTGATGCAAAAGGACGAATTTTCGGTTAATCGAGACGAATAAAAATTTGCAATAAAACGAATACCTACTCGTTTGTCCGATAATGATAAAGAAAAAGAAAATAGAGGAGAAAAGAGACGACTATTGTTGCTTGCTGAAGACAGAATGAACAACGAAAAATTAGAAGAGGAAGAAAAAAGAAGAAAAACAGAGGAAGAGAGGAGGAGGAAAATGAAAAGAGAATAATAAAGAGGAAGTGAATAGATAGCCTCATTTGTTTTACATTAATATTTTTATTAACCAGTCAAAATTGTTAATGACATTGGATAGGATAATTTTCGATTCAGTATGTGGTAACCTTCGACAACTGGCGCGTGACTCGGCATCGAACACTTTTGTATTACGTTTCCGCAAAGTAATGAGGAAAGAAAATCTATTTGCAATGCAAATGTTTTCCAGAAATTCTATACTCGGTGGGAATTGTTCTTCCTCTCTGTGTTTTCATCGCCGATGAAACTATAATCATAGTCATTGACAGAGTCAATTACCATCTGTCTCGTTTCTGTGATACATCGATTTATCAATTACCATGATTCGATTAGCCTAATCGTCGCTTCTTACTCATCCGACAATGATTATGATATCAGCTCTGTGAACACGTTGGAGTTTTCTTGACAGTCAATTTCATCGGGTCACGGCTCATTAAACCATGTTGGTTAACTGCGGTATAATTGACTGATTAGTGTACCATCGAGGTATATTCACTAATTAAATCAACCAGCCACCGTGTCCACCCTATTATCTCAATGTAGGAATATTTTTGCGCACGGTTGGTCAGCATTTTCGAATTTTTGGTTTCACGAATGTTTAATAAATCTCACTTGAATGTACTTGTAAAAGACTTCTTGATTCGGGTATGACGAAGTTGAGAAATTAACAAGAAAAAAAAATAAAGATGTATGTAAAATAAACAAATACAGTAACAGCCAGAGGTTTCATCATTAAAATGTCAGTCTTAAAGATATGACATGTAGTGCGTCTTACAAGATAACAATTTTCGCAGGGAAAATTTTATTAATATATAATTTAGATATCTGTATCTTACTCTCTATAGAAAATAGAGGAGATAAACCACTCTTGATAACCAAATAAGACTCGTGATTACTTGTTAAAGTATTACTATGAGTATAGTGTCTTCGTCAACTACGAGTACGTTCTTTATCGTCTTTACGATCAATTAATCTTTCTTCCTCGATCTTTCGTTTTCTCATCTCAGTTTCATCAGATGTGTTTTCATCCTGTGTCGATCCTGTATCACTTTCATGCTCAAACGCATTGATTTGCAACAAGTACGTTGAATCGATTTGAAAAATTCGTTTTATAAAGTTGGAAGAGATTTGTCGAGCATCGTTAAATCCGCTCGATAGTAGTAGATCATCGACGGATCGAAGATTGTTGTGCAACGTCGATTATCGTCGTAGTTTCTTCAGGTACGATGACGCGAGTGTATATATAAATAGTGTCGAGTGTAGCTGGCGTAGCAAAAATAAAAAAAAAATCTCGTCATCTCACGCCATTCGCGTATTTATTTACTTATTAGCAGGAATGTTGATTCCTGGTTTATTTTTGACAGAATCAGTATTGATATTTCATTTCCGACAGAATACAATTTCAGTTGCTGCATGATGTGTTGTGACGTGATATATAAAGCAAAATATAAAGCAACGTATATTTAGAAATGTATAAATTTTTTTTTTTTTGATAATCGAATAGAATATTTGACGACATTCACGTTTGGAAACCCTATCGGCATGTTCGGTGCAAACTGGCCGAACTGAAATCACGACGAGTTTGTCGAATTTCGAAGGCCAATGAGCCGAATAATGGCAGCGAAAGAGAAACATTTTCGCGGCGGCGAATGTGAAGGTGGAAATATTCCAGAGGAATATTCGAAAAGTTCCATCCACCCGAGGGTAATTCGGGAAATTGAAAGGGCCGGGCGAAGTAGCGGGAAATTCGTCTGGTTCGCTGCGTTCGGGAATCAAATGTTCTTTAATTAATGGTGGTAACAAGCGGCGGCGGCGGTGACGGGGAGAGGGGGAAGTAATCAGAAATTCGAAGAATCAGAAATTGCGTACGAACGTGCGGCGATATTCATAAACACGTGCTTTATTCGTTAGAATAAAATAAATAACGAGCTACTGATATATTTTATCTGTTTCGAGACAGATCTCTTAGCTTTCCTATTCTCGTCTTCTTAAAATGTAAATTTGCACACGTTTACATTTATATATTAATACGTTATATTTATAATAAACACAAGATGTTGTTAACACCATTGTCACGGTGATCAACGTGATTACGATCAAGCAAATATCGTGAAGAATTTTCAATAATCAAACTAACACTACGAAATAGAAAAGTTGGCTTTTGTAATGTAATGTTTTCTAAAAAAAAAAAAATGTCCCATTCCGGGTACGGACAAAATGTATCGATTTCATGCAAAGCGTTGAAATCAAGCAACAAAATTGTTGATTTTTAAATATTCAAGAAAATCTCGAGTGAAATCTTAGAGGAGATTATCGTGTCCTTCAACTCACTTGAGTTTTGCCTGGGAACGATAAGGCTCTCTGTTATACTCAGTGAACCGTGAACCTCGGCCACGTGGACACGCGCACGGCAGATTCTTAATACCAGAAAGTCCAGTTAAATGGCGGAGCAAGTTGGAACAGATGGAGGGAAGAAAGGTCGCACGAGGCGAGGCGCCCAGACGACGAAAGACAGTGACCCTGTGCGTGAGAATCCCGTGGGAAGAAGGGGCGCCTGTTATCCCGGCAGCATCGATCCAGCCGTAACCGAAGGAAGAAAGAAAATCCTTCGACCTTAGATTTGTGTTTTCGATTTCTTCGCTTCGCTATGGTAGTGTTCTTCTCTTTCGCGGTCTTCGTCAAAGATGAAGGTTGATTATCGAGCGGGGAAAATACTCGTGAAAATACTCTGCGTTTCTATTGAAGTAACGAACAGGCTCGTTACGAGTTATTTACCTGCATCATGAAATCATCTGCAATTGCATTAGGATTGCCGTAAGATTATACCGATTATACAAAAATATCGAATCTTTCAATCTTGAAGTTATTTACTTACAACGGATTCAGTTACTCAATCGTCTGTTATACTAATAAAATTCTTGAAATAAAATTGTCAGATTATGCCGACAAACGAATCTTTTGATTTTGAAATTATTTATTTCTATCGGATTCAGATATGTTAATAAAAGCTCAATTTTCAGCGGATTAATTTTTTTACTTATATTACTAATTACACCAGGATTGGACAAGTGTCGATATCGACAAAACGAATTTAATCCATCTTCTAATCTTTTGAATTTCAAATACGTGAAAATATTATATTCAGTCATGACCAGTCATCTGTTACATTAGTAAAACTCAATTTTCAGGCGAGTAACTTTTTATTAAACGTACCGTTTGCGAGAGAAGAACGAAATTATTTCAGCAATGAAATCATTTAAATTCACACGTTTGAATATCATTCTTGGAAAGTTAATGATTTAAAATTTCGAACAAAAAAAATTTACTTACTGTCCGTAATAAAGCGAGTCCCGCTTTCGATCTCTCGAGCCAGGGGTAGTTCTTTTCGTTTTTTATGTCCTTCGTCGAAGATAGAGGCTGATTTTCGAGCGGCAGACGTTCGTAAACTCCGTGTCTCCGCCAAATAAGGGAACGAAATAAGGGAAACAAAAATAAAGTAGACAAGGGGGTGGAAAGGGAACGATTTATTAGTCTGCGGCTCTACCCTCGGCGCGCTGGGATGTCGTATTTCAGTTTTCGCGGGGGTTTTTTCTGATCCTTGGCTGATATTTTTTCTAGGCTTCCCTGTAAATTTTTCTCTTCAGTTTTCTTTTTTTTTTCTACTCAGCGAGTGACGATACGGTTACATTGATAATCATTTTTGGATGATTTTTTTGGTGCGAGAAGATTCACTTTCTTTGCTTCGCGACCAACTCTCGAAAGGCAGATATCTCTGTCTATGTTGTTTTTAAACAGTGGGAAAATTTGACCATATTTAGCCATTAATTAATCTTATCTTTCAAATAAGGTTTCAATATCATTTAGAGGAGATGAGGAGATACTATCTATTATGATGATACTAGAGATCATCGATGTCGGTATTGACTCATTCGATATATTGAATACAATGGCTACAAAACATATATTTGCAGTCTCTACGTTTTGTTGAAGTACGAAATTTTTATTCACGTTCTCAGTTATTATTTTCATTGAAACTACCCATCATTTCTCGTCATTTTTTCTCGTAAACAATCTAAAAATCTGTCGTACGATATGTACGCGCGTTGCGATAGATTTTTACGTACAACTTTATAACGCTGTTCCAAGTGAAATTTCAAGCACAAATTACAATCACGCAACGCCAAACGTAATTTACTTGGCAAAGATCTCGTACAGCGAGAAACAGTCATCCACCGTGAGTCAACCACCAACGATTTCACCCGATCCGACCAAATGCGAGTGGCGTAAAATCGTAATGCGCACGGTATGAAAAATTCCAGGCAATCCTCTTGCCATTGCCATCGATCGAGCGTATTCATACACTCTGGTAGACGGGTTCGGGATCGAGGGAGGAATAAACGAAACGTTCGTCCGAAGAACGAGATCAACGAGAGATTCCAGCGAGGAATCTCATCGGCGACGGGAAACATTATCGTCGTAATGGCGGAGGGCACGAATGCACGAGCAGGGAGAAGAGTTTCTTTCGCAGCCAGAGAGTGTGTTCGATTTTTTTTTTTTTACGGATCGACGGCCACCCTACGAAATTTTCGATGTCTCGTGACTCGATACACCCCGGTTGGTTGGCCTTCGAGCCACCTAGATGGTCGTAAAAGGCTACCCCCGTCTCAGAAAACCGACCGATCCTCGACTCTTCTTTTCTACCCTCTTCCACTTTCTCTCACCCTCTCGCTTCACTTCAGTTTTCGCAGACACACGCTCCGACAGCTTCCTCCCTCTCTCGCCCTCCTCGAGAACGTTCTCGTGAACGTTCGTTGAGCTAGAGACATCGCTGCGAGCAACAGGCCCCTCCCTCTCCTCATCGACCGTGTTTTCCACGTATTCCACCCCCGGCTTCCCTGCCGACAACCACCCCTCAGCTGTTCGACGCCGTCTCTGCGTCGTTATCAGAAGTATGCCCAGGATTGCTGCGGGGTCGGCCGGGGTCGCTGTTAGGGAACTTTTTATTTTGCGTCCTCGTGACTGCGGCTAAGGGTCGCTTCGAACCGAAGGGGACGGTGTTGCGACGAGGGATGGTGAATTCCGATCGGTCCGCGGATGGCTAATGGCGTCCGACGCTATCCGGCGAGCTTATTTGTCGCGAATCTATTTTTCAGAGCGTGTCTCAGACACGAGGGAGTGTTCGAGGGCGTCGAAGCGAATCGGATGCTGTTTCTTTGGGTGTGATTCGAAGAAAGAAAAACTTATAATAGGATATTAGCCAGTTTCGAAAGAGTTATCACAGTCATATTTTTTTTAATTTAGTTATGTTAATTACGATTAAGATAGTGTAGTAAGATAGATGTTGTATTTTTATGATATATTTCATTTACATTGGAAGACGTGTCTCATGTTCGAGAGTGTTGAGGTGAATCGGATGTTGTTACTTTGGTATAAGGAAAGGGGTGATTCGAAGAAGGATATTAATTAGTTGTAAACAATTGTTATAGTTATATTTTTTAGTCTCAGGTGTACAGACGATTGCGATTAAAACAATATGACGAAAATAAGATATTTTATGATATATTTTAATCTCGTTGGAAAAGGCAATATTATAGTTTTCTGAAAGATATTTATATTTTTAAAATAAAAAAAAATATTTACAATACAGACGTCGATAGTAAATACTCTTGAACTAATAAATATTTGTAATTGAAACATTGTTTCAATGAGTTTCGGTGTTTGTTACATAAACTCTTAGTCGAAGAATAGTGGCCTATTCAAAAGTACTCGTAGTTTTGTTCGATCAGAGTTCGAAATACTAAGAATCATTTAGAAAAACTGAGGAACTTTGACGAGGTGGAATTAGCTATCTTCCAATTGGTTCCACAATAATTCAACAGTAACTATTGTGGAACTATTCCAATCTCTAGTATATCCGTCTTGATCTAATCAGACTTGCATTTCTTTTAAAAACTTTTTTCCGTAATTCCCATTATTATTCATGGATAGTCGTTCGAAACGGAGATAGGAAACTTTCATAACTTTATCCTGTATTCATATGTAATACTTCATATCAAAGAATACTAATTTTCCAGTAGTTTTTCTTTTATTTCAGTATCTCTGTGTTCAGTGAGAGAATAATGTTTAGTTGCAACGTTTAGTTAAGAATTCACCTTTATATTCATTGTGTCCATAAATTATTCATTGTAAAATGAAAGTATTCAGTAATATTAATAAACTAATGAAGAATATTTACTTGCATTTTATTAATTAATTAAGCAAAATTAATGTTACTCTTAATATCGCAATAATTACTAAATATTACGACGTTATGCGATTAAATAAATTTATTTATCAAGCACTTGCTTGACAAATTTTCAAAGTTTATTCTCTCACGTGCAGAAGTGTATGTTCTCCAAAGTGAGGAAATATCTATTGAAACATTTCGCGCAAAGTTTTTCACGCGTCCGAGAATTCGAAATTAGTCAGATTCAAGTCGCGCTTTATAAATTTTCGAATTCAAACGCCTCTGGGAAACGCCAAGTCGTACGAAAAAGAAAAAGAGAAACCTACATCGTCGAATTGTTTCTTCGCGCAAGACCTGCTCGATTGTGGCCAGGAAATGCCACCACAATAGCAGTCGCTTTTCAATCCTGACCGTTCGCCTTAACGTTTTATCTCCATTATAGAATGGAGAGGCAAACAGTCGAACGGCGGAACAAGGCGGAAAAGAAAGAGTAGCGAAGAGAACGGGCAAGCGAATACGAATTGAATTTACCTCGTTTAATCGTTGCCCGCTTCTGTGTTCCCGCTTTTGCCCGTCGTCGTCGTCGTCGTCGTCTAGTTATGCATCTCCTCCCCTGTTTTCACCATCCTCGCGCGTCGCCAGCCGCCGAGAGACGTTGATTAACGAACAGCATGCCGCGCCGACTCCTTTTTCGAGATGCCATTCTCTTGTCCTCGCTTGTTGCCGCGTTAGGTTTCTCCACGCCTAGGTGTCGTTTTAATTTGTCTGGCTGCTAAGCCGGTGCTAAGCGCAACTGTGCGAAACGATTTGTCGCGATTTTTTTCTACAGCTTCACGAGACGCCGCGGAATCTTTTTCTTTTTCTTTTTACTCGACCATCGCAGAGTATTATCATTAGCGGCAGTTAGCGCTAGGATGACAGATCTTCGTTTTCTCGATCATACGTTTTCTCTTCTGGATTTTTGAATCTCTTCTTTCTCTCCTGTTTCCTTATTTTCTTTCGCACGTTTCCTCTCTTTTGTTTGTTCTCTTTGTGTTGCAAGGGTGGCGGCTTTCAACGTTCGTTCCTTTCTGAGAAAGTTCTTTTATGGATGTTTCTTTAGATTTTTTTTTTTTTTTTTAACAGAGCCCAGTTTTTATCCGATTGGAAAACCTAGTTTTGCATACGGGACGAATTATCTTCATAGTCGACGAACTATACTCGTCGAGCTAATTCTGATTATATTGCAAGAGAGGAAGAGAATCTTTTTCTTCAATCGCCAAATCCTTCCCAGAAATAATCTTCTTAGCCATTCTCTACGAGCCTCGAGTGAGTCCTTTTTTTCATATCTCAGTCTCGCTTTCGTCTCAGCCGAAAGGGAGAAAGACTCTTAAGAGAATCCGACGACTAATCTATTAATATTCGTATCAGAGAAATTAAAGCGCGAGGAGTGGGAGACGAAATTTCTGATACAACAGAAGAACGATCTCGTTCAAAGCGTCTCAGGACATTTTCTCTGTTCTTTAATACTCGTAGGTATTTATCGTACCTGATGAAACTTCAAAATTGCCTGCGTATCTTGTAATAGAATTGTGTGTCTTGTAATAGTATGCATGTTTTACGAGTTCTTCGTTGCGCGAAGTATTATTTATTATGTATAGACCGTGGACTTTTGTGCAAATTTATGTCTTTGTGAAGATAATTAAAAAGGTGGGATACATATCGTAACAGGTGTTGCATTCTGCGCCTCCTAATTTTTGCTTTGATTTTCTATTAAAATTAAAAAATCTGCGATACAATTATTTTTACAATTTCGAAGTGAATGTAACATTTGTCCCAGGACACGCAAACGAGAAAGTATTTTACGGAAAATCATTCAGATCTTTGAAATTGTATTCGTCTCGATCGATTTTGCTGGTTCTCCAACGAAAAATTTGTTACATTATCAAATCATACTGCATTGAACAGTGTCTCCAATAGCAATCGTAGTCAATCAATTAACCAAAATAGATCGGTAATATTGATTTTTTTGCAATTTATAATCGATAATTTTTAAAGCATTAAGTTGTTAATTTATATTTTAATTACGTAATCGTAATTAAATGTATAACATTATTTCGACACGGGGATTGTTATTCAATATAACTGCACAATAGCATCTGTATTGTCGAATTTAGAATGATTTCGTAAGAGTTTGTAACTCTCTTATGTATTTTTGGTATAAGAATGAGTACCGTATCATCAGCGAAGAATTTCGAAAATTTCGAAATCATTTGGCAGGTTTATCGTCGAACACTACTCGTATAGAAGATTGTACTGATAACTCAAGGATTATACGAATGATACTTTCACAATCGATGGAAAAAAAAACTTTTTTTTGAACGTACCCTGATAAAAATGTGACGATTTCACGCATTTCCAAGCACATTGCAAAACAAAGTATAGTAATAGTTGCGTTAAGTTTCTGCAAAATATACAGAGTATTGTATCGATAGATGTGTAAACTACTGACGCAATCACAATCAGAGGACATGATTATTAAATCGATCCCTTCTCTTATTTATTAATCAGCGACTAATCAATATTCATTTGTTAATCAGTGATAATGTGTGGCTCTTTGGTAATCGATAATCGTGAATAATCTTATTTATTTACTAGTATCGGTGATAATAACGTGACGCTTTGATAATCAGCAATCGTGATTAACAATTTTGATTCTGTATTAATTACAATCGTTAATCACTGATCGAATTACCAAATTTCGTTCAGAATCTGGCGATGATTATTAACATTTACACTTTTAGCTCTCGGTCGCTCGGTTTTCATTCGCCTCGGAATTAATAATCCGGTTTTTCTCGTTCGGCTCGTTTCCCCGGAGTTCGTTGGCCGCCGAAACAGAAGCAACCCTCGGAAAAGTGGCTTACATTTATAAGCTTGTTGCAGCATTATGTAAATGCGTGGGTACGTGTCCGGTATACTGTGGAATTTCGCTCGGAATCGGAATCTCTCGTTTCGCAAAGTTTCCTTGTTAACGTTGGTACGAGCGAGAGGTCGTCGGTCGAGTCCTGTTGGAGAGCGTTAATGAACATCCGACTGGTAAGTTTAAATAGGTATTGCGAAGAAAATTAATGGCCGTTACGTAGATGCTATTAGAGAGAAAATTAATGGCCGTCTTGTAATATTGCCGCTTACGAATTTTTCACATAAATCAATAGCAGTTTTTTCCAACTATCTCTCTCTCTCTCTCTCTCTCTTTCCTCGTATCAATCCACTTTCAGAGTGTACTTCGACCTTTCCAGCGAATCTTCCCGAGTTTTCCCCACATAATTATCGCGAATTACGCGACACAGTTTACTGTTAGTCGTCGGGTTTGAAAGTTTTGAACATTCGCACGATTTGCCGCCATTTGTCTTCGATATTGACGATTTCAGACCGTCAGATGTGTTTCGTTGTTTTAGCGTAAATTTAGCGGATGCAAGCAATTCCGAGATGTAAATCACTTCGTAAGCGTAATCAAACTTCTCTCCGTTACGTTGCAGCAGATTTACCAAAGAATTTCTAAACAAAATTTTACAACCGAAAATGTTAGAACGCGTTAATATCAACTTGTGCTATTCTGTTTCTGAAAAATCTGCTACATTTTCGTAAATTTACTTTTGTTTCCGTCACTGTGCATTGAAATCATTATTTTCTGTATCGAGCATTATGAGAAGCCACTATATTTATAGTACATTATAATATAGTACATTATAAAAAGCACTGTAATATTTCATATATTTTTTTCTTACGATGCACATATATTTTCATTATACATTTGTTACACATTATATGTCATTATACATTTTCTATATCAAATATCATATAAGAAATATATACTATATAACATTGTAATATACTATGTAATATACTATATAAAATAGTATATTATAGGAAGCACCACATTTTGTACTGTTTTCCTTATCATTGTGCATTCGCGTACAATTTTTCATTTTTAAATTCCCTGTAAATGCACAACGATCCTCGATCTGTCTAATCGACTTGAACGTCTCGAATTGAGCGAGTTAAAGTGACTTGATTGAATCATTGATTCTCGATTGAATCATTCGAATCACTTCCTACGTCAGTGCAAGCTATTTTTTTTCAAACATTAGAACATGCTTCTTCTAGTTTAGGCTTGTTGCCTAACAGCGATGCTATCAACGATGAAGTCTGCCAAATCGAGCGGAATATCTCCGCGTGTTACCCCTCGCGTACCATCGCTCTAACACATCTCATTTGTGCATAGCACGGCTACATAATTTAGCAGGATCGAACGTTTTATAGTGTAATTACTATCCATCTAACGACAGAGTGTTTCCCTGTCTGTGATCAACGAGATCGTATTCCCGTTTGCGACTAGGTAATCGGAGGTTAATTGGACGCATTAATTAACACCAGAGTTCACCTCCGCGTCGTCTCGCGAATTTTCCCGGTGCTTCCACCTGGTGCCAGTGAGCTTCGTATAAGCTTCGTATAAGCTTTGAGGCACGACAGCTGATGAATATGTTCGTCGTCGCACAATGACTCGGGATAAAAAAAAAAGAACGTAGATTATCTGGTTTAGCTTCTAACATCTAAATTAATTGATAATTACTCGAGTCACTTGTGTTCGTTTTTGTATTAAGTTTAAAGTTAAATCTAAATTAATTAATTAACAGTTTAAATTATATTTGCCTGTGTACCGCGATATTCCACTGCTCGTTTACCGTAGAGTTCGAAATCTAGTCCAAATTTTTCAACTGTATAATTACAGTGAGATTCGATAAAAATCGCTTCACCATTCGAATTCGTACATCTAATTCTCTCTGTATTAAAAATCATCACCGCGGTGTGATTCCGAGGGTGACGAGTCATGTTAAATTTCAGATGTAAAATGTAAAATTACGCGGAAAGAGCTAGAAATTCAAGAATTTCCCTCTTATTCATACGAAAATCAGATCTTTCTAAAAATGGAATTCTACAAATGAACTACCCAAATATTTCTCTCTCGAATTCAAATTTCCCTTGAATTTTTAAATCGTCTGGAAGCTTGTTTCAAATCCAGAAAAAGAAATCTTGCTCTATATTGGAAGAAAATATCCTCCCTCTGTGTCGAACAACCATCGCAACGATAGCTATACCCCATGGAAATTTTTGTTCCCACAGGAATTTTCATTCTTCGTCCCCGAGTGACTGGCCAACAAGTGAAATCACAGGCGGGAATCGAGCATGTCGAGCTTGTCGACGACTCGTACTACTAGCTCGGATTGAACTCGATCACATGATGTTCGATCAAACGGAGGATATATGGAACGTTATCAGGCGTGGCGTATCAGGATGAATTAATCCGCGAGGATACGTGAGAAAACTGGGAAATCTGGCCTCGATTCTGGCCTTTTTTTTTGCTTGATCGTTTTAAGTTTTTTTTTTTTTTTTCTCTTCATCGGTATTTAACTTTCGTTTCGTTTTAACCGGGAGATCCGCTGTTACGTAGTCGAGTTCTTTATTTGCCTGTTAATCAAAGTCCTTCTTTTTCCAAGATTCGCGAGAGTGTGTGCCGACGTTATTTTTAATCCGCCTTTCGCGGATTCCCTCGAGTCTTTTTTCACGTTGTTGTGTTCGAAGTGTTAACATTTGACGTGCCGTCGTTCGACCAACTCGTCGCTTCGAAATTTTTCCGCGATAACATCTCTTTTCTTCTGGATTTTTTTACACGTTTGTGAGGAAAGTCTGGATTTTTATACATTTTAGGGAAAAACTGGAAGTTGTAAACGTGCACACGATACAATATGTAAATTATCTAACGAAGATGGAGCGTTCATTGTAGCATACAACAACATATAATACAATTATATTTATACAATTGTATATAAATAATATGAACGGAGGCCGGATTTGCAACGGCGAGTCTTGGAAGTACCGAAAACGAGCTAAATGCACGAACCGTCCCAACGTTGGAACAATAAGTTAAACGATCGTAGGAGGAGGAGGAGTGGGTTCTGCGAAACGGGGGCGATACGAAAATTTCTCAGCTGTATGGTAATTACGGCTGAAGACACGTACGCTTCTAGGAAGGCCGTTAACGAAACGACGGTGGTCGGAAAGAAGCGTGTCTCTACGTAATTCCTCTTTCCACATTCGTGGAACACGCCATGGCCGAATCCTTGGAGCGGAGTCGAAACTTTTTCCCTCTTGGAAGAGAAGTTGGGACACTTGGAAAATTCCAAGCCCCCCCCCCCCCTTGGGAAAAATTTGAAAGTTCTCGTAAACGAGCTTCTTGGAAGTCAAACTGCATCGATTCCAACTTTTATTAATTTCTGAATTTTTTTTTTTTTCCTCTATATAAATGCATGTTTAACGTTGAATTCTCAAGAGGAACTGCATTCATTCGTCTGAAGAAAATGACATATGTAAGTAGCGATAAATTTTTAAAAAAGACCTTACTTGTTTATATAAATAGTACCAATAGCTGATATTGTTCTTGTAAATAATTTTTCATTGTCACTTGCAATAAAGTAAACAGAAGATAAATGTGTTACAATTGTGTATTTTGCACAATTGATACTAGCAGAATATGTATTATACAGAAGCAATTTTTTTTTCAAGCCGCAAATGTTTTCTTGTTCCCTTGTAACTTATATCATTATTTTTCGTTGCTTTACAATTTGTGAGGTTGATGTTGAAATTTCAATTGAAATTGAAATCCGTGAAATCGGTGCAATTTTTGAGTATTTCAAATGTGGTTCACGTGATGTTACTAACGATCTTTTTCCTATCGAAAAATGTTTCTAGAATACTCTCTCCCACAGAAATTTTGATTTTTCACATCATCGTGAATATGCAATAATTAGCTATATAAAAAGAGAATAAAATTAAGTATTAACTATACCGTTCATTCGCGATCCGATGTTGCGCTAGTAAAAAATTTCCAAAAACATATTTTCTTTCGAAATTTATCTCACTGTCCATAATTGTCTGACCTTTTATCTTTTTTGTTGCTGTAGATGATCTTCGAAAAGCTCTTTACTACTAAATGTAAATTACTCGACGAACAGCAGGTTTGAACACAAAAAATCGGATCGTAGCGAAGATGAAATAAAATCGTTCGAAAATACAAAAAAGAAAAAAAAGAAAAAAAAAGAAAAAAGAAGAAGAAGAGAAAAGCGAATCGTAGTGAAATTATACACCGTAGTCGAATTATCTCTGTTAATTGTGATGCATTAATTTTCCAGTTGTCGAATTTCCGTTGTCGATCGAACTCGCCGCGAGGATTTTCGAGGTCGTCGGTCGCAATCGAGCTAGAAATAAACTTCCCGCGACGAACGGACCGATCGCGTCACCGGTCAGGATCGAGTTCGAATTGCATTATTAGTTTATTATTAGTTGTCTGAGTGACCGTGTTCTTCTTCTTCTTCTTCTTCTTCTTCTTCTTTTCTTTTCTTTTCTTTTTCTCACTCGTCTGGCGTGGACAGCCTGTGCACTGTACAACAGACAGCGTGTTAATTGCATTGTCGCTGTGAAATTAACAGACCTGGGTGAGTGAGGGGAAGAGAAAGGAGGACTACTTTATTAAAGTCATTTTTTTCGGCTCGTTTCGCCTCTTTTTGTTTCCCTTTTTTTCCCCCTTTTTCTCCGCCGTTCGTGTTATCGTCTTTGAATTTCGTTGTTTCCATCACAGCTGTTCAAAGTTTAATTGAGATTTCTCCCGTGCGTGAAAGTTCTCTGGAGAGCTTTGCTTCGGTGGGATGCGATGTTTGACGGAATGTAGCGACGGGGTCGTTGACGAAGAAGCTCGGGACGATTGTCTCTATCTCTGTCTCTGCGTTTAATTCCCTTCGAAACTCGAATCGGAATACTCTCGACGCTTGCATTCAAGTTCTGCTTGAATTTTTCAATCCCGATGCGAATGTTTGCCTCGACCTTTTTTCAAGGGTACGTTTACAAAGATCCCTTCGTATTTCTCCTAAACTTGATAATTTATTTGGCGAAAGAAACGAGAAGAACGTTGAACGAATTTTTAACTCGGAAGTTCTTAATCTGACGAAGGATATTTTTAAAGCTAGGAATGTGCCTAGGTAGTGGAAAAAAATAAGGAACGTCAGGAGCATACTCTTGGACTCGAGAGATTCTAGATGAAATATCGAATGCAAAAATATATCGGGCAAACTTTCGAAATCCGCACAGAGAAGGGAATCAAAATCGAAGAAACGCAAAGAGTGAAACTCAATAACGTGCAATAAGAAAAGAGAAGAAAAATGCCTCATTGACGTAGCGTTGACGACTTAACGAGCAACCTTGACGAGTCAATTGTAATCGATTTCAGTTCAGTTTGTTTCTTCGAGACGTACCTTTATCCTTGCCTAATAGTCTCTGTTGTTCTTTCAAATCTTTCTTCGCGCGTTTCTTCGCGGCTATTTAATTTCTTTAAACGCGGTGGGAGAGGAAAAAGCGAGCGAGCGAGACCTGAAACGAGCGAAAGATGAAACAAATTAACTGGTGTACTAGAGCGACTGTTGCCGCAATTGCGGAACAATTACGAAAGAAATTCGTCGCGCGAGCGCGTTTCATATCCGTTTCGCCGTTTTCTATTTCCGAAAAAGAGGCAAATGCCCGCGAGATTTAATCAAATCTCCGGAACGAGACGAGAGGTGACGTAACGCGTGTTACGAACGCGTCATAGCTGGGTCTGAATGGGCCCGATGATTACGAATTGGTGATTACGTTGTAAATTAGTGTAATTTCACTGTATCGTGAAAGCGGATTTTAATACCGACGATTAACCCTTTCGTAGCGAGGCGCGCCTATTGGAGCAATCATATTAAAAACACACAATACACTTTAGCCATCGAGACGAGCTTTTTTTCTATCGTTCATTCTATCATTCTATCATTTGAATAAATTACAATGCACAGATTTCCGTCATTCTATCTCGTTTGAATAAATTAGTACACGAGCAAAAATACTTGATCTTAAAACGATCGAAATGATATCTTGTCTCGTTGAAGAGCAACCAACTTGTTTCTATGCATGAAATTGTGAAAAAAATTGGGAAGAAAGTGAAAGGAAAATCCAGAAAATTATTCATTATTCAAGAACGAATTTAAGAAAGAAACGAAGAATGATAATCCGAGCAATGAAATAGTAAATTAACATCGTTGTTCAATTACTCGCGAATGATCCCGAAGAAATGTACAAAGGGTAATAATCAGTGCGACGAAAAAATACGATTAGCCACGCGTGCAAAATTTCGGGATAAATGTCGAATGACACAATGAATATCGGAGTAACGAGAGACAATCGGAATAATTTACTAAGGATGAAATAAAAGGGTAATTTCAGAAACTAATTCTGTATCTGTACCACTGAATAAAAAAGACCACTGCGAAAATCTCGACCGTGGAAAATTTTTATAAAAATCACAGGAGCAGCAGACTCTCTCCACTTCAGGTCGTACGTGCACCACACGTCATCATTTTCCGAGGCAGAGTCTCGGTCCCCAAGCTTCAGACTTGGCAGCGTCGATCTCAAAAGAACCGTGGCGCTGTCATCGATCGCGAGAGCCACCATGCTCCAATTAAACCAGCAGCCTGTCTTTTTTACAGTCGCAGGAAACTCGGATAATATTGCATCATCGAGAAGCGTATCGAGAGCTGCTGCGTTGGCAATCGGTATCGAGAAACTTTTTAATTGCCTGACTATCCCCCCCCCCCGTTCCTCGTCCTCCTTACCCTTCTCTCGTCTTCTTTTCCTCGCAGTCCCCGCAGTTCCTTCTCCTCTGCGCGTCACGAACGCGGATATTAAGACCTTGGTATTAAGAGTAGATAACTCTTAACCGAATTCACCGCGCAGACGCGGATTTCACTGTTTTACTTTTTTCTTTTTGGAATTTCCGCGCTGATTTCACTGCTGTTTTTTCCGTGTCGAAAATACGTTTCCCACTCCGCACTATTTCCCCCTGTTTTGTCGCCTGAGTTGTCGACAGAAAGTTTGAAGTTTCGTCGGCGAATGAAACGCGATTGAAAAAATATAAAAAGCGCAATGTGATCGAGCAAGTGACTCAAATGTTTGTTTATTCGATTAGATAGAAATTACGATTGTCTTGGAATCAAAGATCTACCGACGATGCTCTCGAATTTCGTTGCGATGCCAGTGAATCTTAAAAATTTCACTACAACCTGATACCAGTGCTGTGTTAGTAACATTTAACAAGAACAGCAATATTCTATTATAATGATTGTAATAATTTTACGATATCGTATTATAATAATTATAATAATTTTAACTACACGACATTCGTGAAACTGATTCTGCAAATGATTCGAATACTTCTTCCACTGCCTTCACGACAGCCACGAACTTCAATAACCACGTAACCGAAAGCTCGGACGATTCTACAGTTCATTCAAGAAATTACGAGCTGTTTCTTCATTCGGCGTTTCTTTTCGATAAAATTATCAAGCCAGGGTCTGTCTCTCTCGCCTGTGCGTCGCTGAAACGCCAGTCGGAAGGTTCTCGTTCTCCTCGAGGAAGAGGGAATTAATTAAAGTGCGTGGTCCTTTCGTTGAAGGAACGAAACACAGCGAGGGGAAAAAGGGCCGTGTTCCAGCCGACGGAACGGGAGAAGGAAAAAGAGAGAGAGAGAGAGAGAGAGAGAGAGAGGAGGGAAGAAGAGGAATAATCGCGAACGAGGAAAGCCGAGAGCTGGAAAAAGCTCTCTCTCCGCGGTGCTCGTGAGAGTCTGTGAAGCGTCGATCACCTTGCACGCGCGCTCCGCTCGAATTAATCGCTTTTCCTTCCAACCGCTTCCGTTTTACCACCGGAAGGAGTCCCTCCTCTCTTGAGCATGGATTTCTGGAGACGCTCTGCCTATACGCCGGCTTGTCCTCGCGTGCCTTTAGCAGGGAAATTGCGGCACCTTTGCTTAATAAAACAGGACAGCGACGTCCAAAAATTTCCAGTTTTTTCTGCAATTTGAAACGTATCCATGCGATCGAAATTGTTGTATGAAAATGATAGGCCTCGTTTTTCATTTCTTTTTTTCTTTTTTTCTTTTTTTTTTTTTTGGAAAACTTTGAAATATCGTGGTCAATGAAATATCGCGTCGTGCCACGTGTAGCATTAAGTATTCACATTTAACTATATAATATTATTGTACGAATATTTATAATTATTAGTAATGTTATAGTTATTGGTTATAATATACACGTGTATTAATACGTTATAGTTAATATATACAATTATACATAATAACTTATTAATATTGCTGTATATAACGTTGTTAATATCGTATGTGATATACATTAATATAATAATATTACAAATATTATATATGTTATTATTATATACTAGTATATTAATGCTACTGATAAATTACTAAATTATATGTAATTACTGTAGATTTGAACAGAAGATTACTAGATAGAAATAATTATTATAAATTTGAATATATTATTGGATATAAGTAATTGCTATAGATTTGAATGCATTACTAGATAGTTCTATTCAGTTATGTTTAATTCTTGATTGAGGTTTGAATGGGCAGTTTCTATAAAAAATATTCCAACCAGACAGATCTGAGATTGTTTTATATATGCAGATTGTTCGGTTCTATGACGAATATTCATCATTCATAATGACAGCTAGAAACAACATAAATTCTCGTGTCAGGGAAACAAAAGCGCGAGAAAGTGGGAGTAGAAATTTGCAACAAAGTCAGAAACTTTTATTCGTACGCTTTACAGTTTCGACCAATTCATCATTGTAAGTCCACCACAGTTGTAAATGTTTATTGAAAACTACAAATTGCCCATTTGCAATTCAAATTCAAATTCAAGTTAAAAAAAAAAAAACGAAACCAAAGATCCCTGTAATCCGTTTGACCAGAATGTCTGTTCTCAGTCCTGAAGCAGTCCTAGCAACACAGGATTAACTCGGGATTAACGCCGGATCAAGTCAGATTAATCGAATGAAATCGACATTACGAGACTACAACATCCAGTTTTGTCAGATTCTCTCGCCGTGACACGGGCTGTTGTTCGAATAGTCGATGTTATTTCGAATAGTCGACTATTTCTGTCGGCGAGGACACTTGGAAACTCGCGATAGTTCGGGGGGCGATATTTTACGTCGCTCTTAAGGGAGCACGGAAGGAAGATTAGATCAAGCCGTCGTGTGGGAACAGGCACGCTCGTGTAGACACACTCAGCCTGCGTGAATCTTCTTGGTTCTCTGTCTGCTGGGGCTGGGACTCAGTGTGGCGGCGATGGGGGTTTCATCCGTCTCTCGACAGGGGCCACTCGTCGCGTTTGTGGGCGTGTAGTGCTCTCTCGCGGCACACATACGGCAAGTCTGCCGAATTAATTAACGTCGTTACGTTACGTGCGCAGCAACGCTGGCCGTGCCGCTTTGATCGCGAAAACACGCCGCGTTCCGGTTGTGTTTGATGCTGTGTGGATTGTGTCGCGTGTACAGTGCCGGAAGCCGCGTCACTGCTTCTCCACCGGCGGCGATCGAAGTTAATGCCTTGTTGTTGTCCTTCGTTGCGTGACACCGACGTACAGCTGCACGAAGTTCCGCGACGTTTCGCGAAGAATTCTGCGCTCTGCATGTTGTAGGATGTATACTGCAGGCAAGATACGAAATTATTGAAAAATTTGTTTGTATCTGTATCTTAGCAAAAGCCTCAGTTAGCCTCATTTTCAAGCGTGAAGTCAATGATGTTTTCACTTTTGTCCTCGGAATTCATATGACTTTGTTAACGATATCGATATTTCTCAATATCGTTTATCCTCCTCGTTTGATCGAGAAATTTTCGCGCAATATTTATTGCGAAAAGAACCAAACAGCGAGGTTCATCGTTCGGGGGTATCGACAACATTCTCGAGCAGAATCTTGATTCAGCCGTTCGGTACGGCTCGATTAAACAGGTGCTCCAAGGTTCAAAGATACGCCGAGATATCGGGTCCTTGAATCAGGCCAGTCTGCGCGCTATTTGGCCGGTCTTTTTCTCCATAAAAGTTCCGTGCTCGCTGACGTCCGAGCCGACAGGGGAGTATCGGCCGGCCCTCGGTAATCGGTTCCGAGCGAAAAAATTCACCGTTCGCTTCCGGTCAGGTTCCAATTTCCTCCCTCCATCTCGCAGCGTGCGGGTGGAACCGAACCGAGCTTCGCAGACGCGGAAAACGACGCGGGTCTGGCGTGGAGTGGCGTAGGAAGGAACTTTTTGGCGATTCGTGCGGTGAATCGTACCGGTTTTCCCCTTCTTCCATCTTCTGGAAACGAGCCCTGATATTTTCCACGAGGGTGCTCGTGACTTTTTCTTCTTCCCCCGTCCCAGCTCGCGGAAGAGGAGGAACGTCGATATCTTTAGCTCGAACGTTTTTCCCTTCATCTCTTTCGCCGTCGTTCGTTTTCTTCTCGTTTTTCCACCGTCCCCCTCCTTTTTTTTCCACTTCCCTTTCTTTTCGCCGGCTCGGTTGCCCGGGTTTGAATGATAAACGCACGCTGGAAGGGGGAAGGATTTAAAGGCCCGAGGCTTATAATTAACTCCGTGAAAGCGCGGATTTCTGTTTAAAGCACGGCGTAGCGCAGGAGAGCAGCGGTCGAAAACCGGACGATTCGGGGCTTTTGATTTTGTTTGCCGCGCGGTCGAATCGCCACGACGCCGTCCGGGAATTTCTGTTTGGCTCATTTATTTCCCCGTCGAAACGCTCTAGCCACGGACCAGTGGCTAGACGCGCTGGCTTTCAGCCTGGCATGGTGCGGTAGCCTCGCGGATGAAACGTCTCGTTTTAATAAATTCGCGATCAAGTTTTCTCGTTTGTTTCTTGGAGCCTTGTTGTTATCGCGCAGCTTCCATTTTTCTTCTTCTTTTTTTTTTTTTTATTATTACAAGCGCCGGCATCTATCGACATATTTTCGGAGTAATCGCATCACTTTCTTCCGAACGAATAAATCAAGTGCCTTATTTACTTATGTGCAACGTAAAAATTGACTATCAACTTTTTATCAATGCAAAGTAAAATACGCGCGAGCTAAATAGGTATTTTATGATACTTGCTATTTTCTGAATAAACTCATTTTTTTCCTAATTTTGAACTTACGGCACTCGTCGATTGAGGTGGAGCTCCCTTGTACTTTTTTTTGCGTTATATTTTTCAGTAAAACTCTCAGCTCGATTCCATCGTTTTCAGCACAAGATCTTTTAAAGATCTTTTTGCAAATAACTCAATTGAATCAACTCCATAAATTGAGACGCAGAAAAAATTAACGATTTTACGAGAATTCTTCTGTATTTTACGTTCCCGAAAATCGTTTTTCGCTTGTCTTATTTTCTCTCGTTAAGTAAAATTCAACGTACAACAGGTTAATTCGTTTCTGTTAAGATTAATCAACTGAACTCGGATATTAAATTGACTTTGGAGTAAGAAACTTCTCTCTGTAGGTATATATATATATATATTTGCATGTTACTCAGACACTCGCGATTTACGAAACACCTAGCCGTGTAATCAAAATTGAATAATTCAGAGAAATTGGAGATTCCATCAACGTGGCTTCCGAAAGGCCTGTATCGCGCGCAACGGGAAATATATTTTTTTCCAGCTTTCTTAATCTAATCTGTACGCCGCCCAGGATGTGTAACCGATCAGAGATTCGCGTGTCACGAAATCGTTAGAGAGTTACTCTCTCCACCTCCTTCCTTCCTTTTTTTTCTTCCTCTTTTTTTTCTACCTCGACATTATTCAATTAAGTTTGCAGGCTTAGCCCGTTCAAATCTCATTAAACTTCGCACACACATCGAAATTCACGGAAAGCAGTTCCATGTCGCGAGTGTTTTTATACCCGAAACACCCGTTCGCCGCTTATCGCGGAATTGAGAACGTCGTGGAATTTTTTAAACGTAAAAACCTTGCTACCGAACTGAAACAAATTGATCGAACGGTAATTTTTTTTCTTTTCACAGGAATTATTTATAAATTGCTCGATGAATAATTTATTTAGACGACGTTAACGCTAACTTCTTCGATATATATATATATAATGCGCGTAATTTTAGATACATATATTAGAGACGCGCTTCAACTTAAGTTACTTAAATTCAAATTCGACTTCAAATCGGTTTCCAAGTTTGCCCTCAAGTCGATAAATTAACTTACTCGCCTCGGGTTTAATCGTTTGAATTTAAATGGACGTTTCATGGAAAATAGTGGCTGACACGTTCGAAGGAAGTATCTACGTGATTTATAATCGTGCGGCGTACGATTGAATGTAAAAACGATCTCGATTTTAAAATCTGCCTTTCACGTCGATTTCTTTGATACTTTCGGTCCGCGCTGCTATGTGCTCTAGCGTTAAAAAATTTCGAAATCTAGGCTTTCGCCTTTATCCCGTCGTTGCCGTCGCGATGATGGAGAATTTTACCATTTTATTCCTGCCGTTTCTGCAACAATCGACGCACATGAAACAAACCAAGGGAAAGAAAACAAAGAGGATTGGGGGGGAGGGGAAAGTGAAAGAAAGGAAGAACGGAGAAACAGTCGAAATATAGAGAAGGCATTCGCGGAAACGGAGTAATAATCGTGCACGTATGACGTCAAGCAACACACAACGTAGTACACGTTCCCATTACAGTGGCAATGCCGCACTTAGCCTGGTGCACGCTTGAAACAACTCTCTCTCTCTCTCTCTCTCTCACACACACACACACACACACACACACACACACACACACAGACACAAACACATTTACTTCTCGTCCGTACAAGCCCCTTTTCGACCATGCTTCCTCTTTCCGACCGAAGTTGTCGTCGGTGACTCTGGCGTTCGCGAATCTCCCAAGACGAGCCGCGGAAGGCCTTTTGATTATTCTCGTGTAATTTACCGTGCAAACGATGTTCTGAAATATTACCGTGCTTGCAGACGCAAATTCCGTCGCCGGGTAAGTCGCCGACGACACCGTCGAGACCGCTTCTCTTCTCCGCGCGGAATTACTCGGTCGACGATTCCGCGAAAACCGACAATTCAACAGCGTCGCCCTCTCTCCCCTTTTCTCTCCTTTTTCCCTCTACATTTCTCTCTCTCTCTCTTCTTTCTATATCTCCTTCTCGTTTCTTCTCTATTTCAAAAACCCTCTACTTCCCTCTCGCGTTTCTGCCACGCCGATTTTTTTCACCTGCATTTTCCTCGCCCGCGTTCTCCACGCTTTTTTCCACCCGCATTTTAAGCACGACGCGCTTCCTCCATCTCGCCTTTTTTATTTATGGTTTTTTATAATTGGTCCCCGTGGGCTCGCTATGGCCTGTTGTCCCTTTTTCTCTTTTTTTTTTCTCTCTTGTTTTTGGCGTTTTATCTTTGGCGCTTTGTAGCTGGCTTTATTTACTTCTATGCCGGAATTTAGTGGTTTTTCTTTCGGTCCCCTTCTCTTTCTCTTTTGTTTTTTATTTTCTTTATTGTTATTTCTTTTTACTACCAGGTTTTTACGAATCTTTTCCCGAATTTTTCTAGCGCTCTCTCCTCCCCTCTCTCTTTTTTTTTAAGACTTCTGCTTTTAATCTTGCGTCTCTTCGGTTCTTTCACTTCGGACTTAATTATAGCGTCAGAGCGTTTCAGCCCGGCCGAGTTTAATCGTCTTCGACGGTTGCTCGAGTTAATTATTTTTCTTTAATCGATTTTGGCTTGGTTCTATTCATTTACTATCACAAATAGCGGCAGATTTCCCTGTCATTATATTATTATATATTGCATTATAATATTGTACTATTGTATTATCATATGTACAATACACTGTAACAAAACATGCACAGACGATAATCCACGATAAGTAGTGAATATTAAAAAATAAAAGTACCCTGAAACTTTCGAGTAGGAGTACGTACATTATCTATCGCAGTAACTCCCTTGTATTCCCGGTACACATTTGCACAAAATCTGTTCTCGGCGTAGTTTCTTTTGCAATCTCTCTATCGTTCGTTCGCGCTCTCTCTCGTTTCTTTTGTCTTTTTCTTTCTTTCCGTCCACCCTCTCTTCATTCTCTCGTCTTTTTCTCGTCTTTTTTGGTCACTCGACGAATTAACGGCAGGTGCGCCGGATTAAACTGAATTCGTCGTTAAGCGACGGGGCCAAACGAGCCTCTCGAAAGAGCACGCCGCCAAAGGACACGGCGAAAAGAGAAGAGAAAAAAGGAAAAGAAGAAAGAAAGGAAGTAAAATGCGCTTTTCTCGTGGCCGAGTTCGCGAATCATCGACCGGATCCTCTTACCGGCGGCAACGCGGAATTTCGACGATTCACAACCGGTCGATTGCAATCTCATCGAGAGACCTGTTCCATCGACGAAGGAAGTAAGTGCCATCAAAAATTCGCCCGCGATTTCTAGATGAAAGACGAAGCCGACACCTCTCAGTTCATTCGTCGAACAGCGCGTGAAATTTGCACGAACGCGATGTTACGGTCACGTTATAGTCATTGGTTACTTCTAATTTCAAGCGAAAATTTGTCGAAATTTTGCTGTGCCGAGGTACGAAAGGATTTCTGCACAGGGAATAAATTAGTTCGCTGCACTGCCATAATGTTTTCGCCTTTACGTAGGTATAACAGCGTGCTGTAAAATTAATTCCAAAATCCAATACCAGTTAATTGGAGTTGCTTTCGTGCGAATCTTGTTTCAAAATCTTTAATTGAATCTCTCTTTTCGATTTTTATTTCCTTGAGTTCCGTCAGCCTTTCTTCTTTTTCTTTTTCTTTTGGCTTGCGAATCTACGAAGATAACTATGCGTGTAGATTAATTTTGGATAAACGAGAGCGAAGGCAAGCTTATGCGTTGAATATAAAATTGAAGGAACTCTGGGAACTCGGCGAACAAACAGCGGGTTTCACATTTTTCCACAAAGTGATAAACAAAATGGAGAAAACGGCGACCGATAATTAAATTCCAGAGAGGGGGAGGGGAGGGGAGAGAAAAAAGCATAACGCGAAACTGAAACGTGAAAAATCCAAGAAAAAAGAAAACAGCGCGGAAAGCTTCGAGTTAAAAGCGATTAAATCCAAATGGACATCGTTGAAAGAAAACACGCGATTGAAAACCGCATCGAATCAAATTGATTTCTGTTAAAAAAAAGACAATCGGTCGTGGCGAATCGAAGTCGTACAAAGAGAGAGAAGATTACTTTAATTTAATTCGTATCTTGTGTATATTTTTTCGTGTGTTTCGCTGCTCGATGTCTGCTACTGGATATCGACACATTTTAAAAGTACGAAAAATACGAAGAGCAGCGTCCCTCTTGGGCATGCATATCGAAATTTAGAAATATACATTCTGCGTGATTCGAGTAAAACCTCGATTCGAAATATATTCGACTCTCGTTTCAATCTCTAAGTTGTAACTACCATATTTCTTTCACTTCGTACCTGTGAAAACTGGTATTTCTTCTGCACACTCTATCTTGTTTCTCTCCTATTCCCTTTTCCTCTCTTATAGTTTGAAACTCGTTTCAATCGTAGGCGAAATGAAAATTTCACTCGAGTAATTATTTCAACACCTTGGATACCCCTTCGCGTTCAATAGTCGATACAGTCAAGTCTAGCTATACTTTATACATTTGAACGCTTCAGTTTTTCTCAGTCAACGCCAAATGTTCCTACTGAAGGGCACTATGTATGTTTTTTAGTTCTGTAAATGCTTTGTATTTCTAGGCAAATTGTAAGGTACGAAAAGAGTATAATAATATAAAACTTCCAGAATATCCGATCGAATGGGTCTAGTTTCAAGCCTTATTAAAATTTTAACACAGTATTGTTATACATCTCTATCAAAACGAACAGACGATTTTTTTCTCGATATTTTATCTTCGATCCTTTTTTCTTTCGTAAGGCGTTCCGAAATTCTCGCTGCATCGTCGTCGTATTTTATCGAGAGGGACGCACGTCGAACGAAGTTTCGTCGTAAATCCGACGATTCTCGTCGCCGTCTTCCAACGAAAGCCTGCTTCAAACGAACGCTTATCTCCCTCTCACTCGCCCTCTCTTTCTACCTTCTTCTTCTTCTTCTTCTTCTTCTTCTTCTTCTTCTTCTTCTTCTTCTTCTTCTTCTTCTTCTTCTTCTTCTTCTTCTTCCTCCTCCTTCTCCTCCTCCTCTTCCTCTTTCTCCTCTCTTTCTCTCCCTCTTTCGTGAAACGATTGTTTCAGTCGGGCAAACCGAGAATAATCCGATCGTCGTTAAAAGTATCGAGGCATGCTTTATGGGTTGCTGCCTCCGTACATATCGAGCCATACGGCATTGTTCGATATTTATTGCTAAACACGCGACGTAGCCTTTCTTTTCCTCTGCGTGAAAATTTTCACCGTGTTTTTCCCCGCGCTCTTCTTTCTCTTTTTTTCTTTTCTCGTTTCCCGTAATAAAATTGTCCCGCGATAGATGGAAATCCGGTTTCATTGGTTCAGATCCGCGGATATCCGGAAATCGCAATCGGGACGGACAATTTTTCTCACAGAAATCGGCGTTATTTTCACCCTTCTTCTTGCTCGTTCCTCCATCCATTTTTTTTTCTCTCTACTCTTTCCATTTTTTAAATTTATTTCCTCTCTTTCTCTCTCTCTTTTTTTCCAGGGAAAAAATATTTAATCGTTCAAAGAGACACGATAAATCGTATCCATATTCCCACCCTTTTACGGGGGATTAAATTTTCTCCTCGAACACCGTGGCGTCGACTGTTCTCCCGCGACGCGTGAAAAATTCCAAATCCACGATCTGCCGATTTTAAAACGTTTTTTGATCGATTATTATTTGCAATGGAGATGCGTTCTCGCCTTCTCTTCTTGTTATGGGAGAAACTCTTTCGCATTTCTCTCCCCCCTTTTCTTTTGTTAATTTCTTCGTCCACGTTTGTACGACCGGGAATTTTCCGGAAAAATGAAAAAACCCAGAACGAGAAAGAGATGTGATTTTAATTCGGCGGTCGCCCCGTACCAGTCCCCGGTACACAAAATTTCGCAATTTCGCGAGGCCGAAACACGCGCGTCGCGAACCAATTACAACTGCTATCGATTTTCAGCGCGTGTTTTACATTGGTCGAAACGAAGGAAATTGAAGGAAAATCG
Source organism: Tetragonula carbonaria (assembly GCA_032399595.1). NCBI lineage: Eukaryota > Metazoa > Arthropoda > Insecta > Hymenoptera > Apidae > Tetragonula > Tetragonula carbonaria. The sequence continues at coordinate 2,201,382 of JAUCRC010000020.1, forward strand.
CGGCAGAAACGAGCGTGAATTGATTTTTGTTGCGAGGGAACGAAAGGGTGAAACTGTCATTTTCATTCGGTGATAAGTTTGTCAGTTTGTGGGTCAAAAATCTTAGATTTTCTTTTCTTTTTTTCTTTTTTCAATTATTTAAAGGATGCGAGTCTTCTTTGTCGAAATTTGTATGTATGAATCTATTTATTTCAATTATCATCATTTAAATTATATACGGATTATTTTTGTAGATATTAAAGACCGGTTGTCGAGCAACAGTTGTTTCTCGATTTTTTTTTTTAATTATTGCATTTCGTTTAACTTATTATTTAAGAAAAAAAAGAAAAACACTTTGATTTCTTCCTTTGATGAAAAGATGACGCAAGCAACAATAATAAGTTCCAAATGTCCTTCATTCTTTATGACTGGAGAAAGGTAAAGTCCAAGGTGTCAAGAACAAACATATATTTATTTTAGTATTTAGTTAGTTATTTAGTTAGTATATAGCCGAATTTTGGACGTTGATAGAGAATCAATCGGGAGCCTCGTTGCTCGTTTTTTTTTTTACTTTTTCCTTCCTATCTCTGCTTATCAGCCAATGGTGGCTGTTAGTTGTTGCTCGACATTTGTTCACGCCGAAGGGATTTTGCGCTGCGGGCGGCGTGAAACAAGGCGAGGAAAACGGCGAACTTTCGACGTGTGTGTCCTTTTTACCAGCGCTTGGTGACGTTGTTCGGAAATGGGCTGGAAAATGAAGAGTATAAATATCTCGTCTCGATGAATACGGATGCCATCCCTCGCGTTTTTCCAACCCTATCCGTGCGTAACTGCTCCTTTGGGACGATGCTTGTGTTTCGTATGTTTTGCAAACGCGAGTTTGCAATTATAATACAGTTAATAACAGTATAATTAACAAAGAGCCGTTTGTTTTAAAATTGGCATTGATCGCTGTGTTTCTAAATCGAGATGTTTGCTTGTCCGGTCCATTACCTTTAGTTTACTTAATTATCTAAACTTTCATCAACGAATGGTGAAATGAAACATCGTGGTTTTCAACGTACTGCGTTGAAAATGAAACGAATCGCAATTAACATCGGTGGCTTGACTTCTTTGAAGTCAAGCAGTTTGATTTGTGCCATTTTCTAAATAAACGGCTCGTATGATAGAATGTTAGGAAACGAATGTAATATAGTAGTTCTCCTTGGATTTGGTTCTTATAAAAATCGAGTATGAAAGTTTGTCGAACCCATATGTGTCTTCTTAATTGAGCAATTAACTACAGACTGTGACCCTTGACACTATATATAGAATTATCGACGTGTATAATACGCGATAAATTATTTTTCAGCGGATACTATTTTATACGAAACATAGATAGCGTTAAAAGCTATTTGATTTCAGTGTTTTCAAGTGTATTTAAAATTTACCTTTGTGTATTTTAGCGAATAATTTCGAGATATGAAATTATTGACGCGTGGAAAGATTCACTTTGCTCAAAAATAAAGATGATCCACGATCCCCCGAATTTTTCATACTTCCTAGTGATTCATCTCGATCGACTCGTCTGTTCATACTTCAACATCCCCCCGGATGCACTCGAATTTGTCAGTAATGCACAGAACCATTTGTCGTTATAGCGACAACAATCGTTTACCAGCCACCAGACTGGCAAACAGCTCACTCGACAGATCGTTTCGTCGATTTTTCGCCACTTTTTTCACGGGTTCGCCCCACGACCTGTTGGATATAAATCGAGTTCCGACGTAATTAATTGGCCCTCCGGAATGGGCCAATATTCGTATGGCCTTCAAATTTTTTACGAGGCTGCCACTCGCTTGGAAAGCAACCAAGACTTTCCTTTCTGTCTCTGTCTTTCTAGGGCATTCACTTTTCTCAATTACGATTGAACGTTTTCATTTTAGTTGACGCACTAGCTAGGCTAACTTGTAATTTATAATGAAACGATTTGTTTGGTTTTTGGACCAAAATCCATTGACTTGCTGCAATGAGTCAGACTTATAAAAAATGCTCGAAAATTTTGACCCTCTCGGGCGATTTTTCGGATTATATCTCAGAGAAAATTTAGAAATTAAGTGCTCGTCAAGTCCGAGGTTTTACTAGCTTATTTAATATATTCGTCAAGAACCGTGATTTTATAAAATCAAACTCCAAGTCTCTAATAAATCTAGATCGCGTTCAACTGAATCTCTAACGAGCAGTAACTTAAATATACCGCGAGCAATCCGAAATACAAATGATAATTCAGTTTCTGAGTTTTTATTTGAAAAAAACTCATTGATCTCAGAATCATTACCGAGTTCGTTTCTTCGTCCATTGAGATCACGATACGAGATTTAGTTGTAAGTCTCGAACGATCAATCGAGTGTTTCACGTTTCGGTTAGAAAGAGGTGAAAAGCCATTCGAGCCGGGAAAGCGGCGTCTCGCGTATTTCCCTTTTCTTCTTCTTCTTCTTTTTCTTTTTCTTCTTCTTCTTCTTCTTCGTGGCAATGCTGACGACGTTTGTTCGCGCGAGAACAAAAAATAATCAGGCGCGATTGTGAGAAAAAACCGATCGATTCGAGTCTAATCGGTCGGAAAGGGCCCATTGAAATCGCGCGGGATTCCAACGATGCGTGTTCGCCATTGTTCCAGTGGCTTAGAGCCATCGTGGAATACAAATCGATCGTTAACGCGATCGACGGCCCTCGTCGCGGCTCCGTCCTCGAAATCCCGCCATTGAATTTTCGACTAATCGCTCGCCTTGATACCTCGACACGCGGTCTGTTGACAGCGCGTTGCAGCCGGCATGCAAAACAACGGGGAAAATCGCTGACAACGCTGCGGGGAAACTAGAGGAGTTCCTCTGGTTTCTTCTCTTTGAAGATTCGCGATCTTTTTTCACGTGCCACGTTGTGATTGTTCTGTTCGGGAATTTTTGGAATTTTACAATTGAAAAAATATTTGTATCCCTGTATTTTAACATATATCTATATCGTGTATAATTATGACTCAATATATATATATATATATTCGCATTAATCAATTTATATCAATTTCTGTATAATTATTTTCCAAGTTATTTATCTAAATTTTCACCCAAGTATTTCCCCAATCATGCAAATACATATACTTTTATAAATTTTAATTTGATTCCGGTTGGTACTCAACGGAATCGGAAATTAAAAAATGTCTCGAACTCTTCGTATTTTCGAAATTTCTTTTACAACGAACGAGCAACTGCGGCCGGTACTTTGACGAGCTTCGAAATCAGAAGAGAGAATTGCCGAAGCAACAGTCGAGAGAGTAAATTCATGCTACGCGGTAGCAGGCGAAAGAGAAATAAAAGAATTCAACACGTGTTACAACAATTGAAATTGAAATTTCCTCAGAAGATTCTGTGCGCCATAAACGGGAGAAGAAAACTTCGAGAGAAGAAAATTGAGAATTGAAACTGTATGCGAATGATATCTCTGAACTGTCGCCGATCCAGAACTGAAATTAAAGCTTCCATAAATTTACGACGCGCGAGTCAGAATCTTCATCCTTGATAAGTCGTTGAGAGAGGAAAAGGAAAGCCGCCCCCGAGGAAAAAGCGAGAGACACGATGCAACAAGATGCATAAACTTCTGGCCCATTAGCCGTTATGGCCATTTTTCCGCCGTTAAAGCGAAGAATATTTAATAAATTTGCCGCGAGCCGTATTACGTGACGCGCCACTGTCACTGTGTGCCAGCCCTAGCGCCGCGCACCCCTTTCACCGGCGAATTATTTGAATTATTGCCTTAGAGCGCAGAGTGCCGCGTAAATTTCTTGCGGTGGGGGCGGGCGATTGCTCCTTGCGAGGAGTGAGGCTGGCTTTTAAGCCGAGCTTCGCCGACATTCTTCCGATAGTTCTTTCGACTTTCGTGCAGCACGACGCCGGCGACTGTCTATTATCGGCACGATGAAAATTGTACTCGAATAGCGAGAAATTGGAAATTGGATCGGATCGCGGGGATTCGAGGCAGAAGAATTTGAGATGAATTGGGGAGGGGTGGGAAGTAACTCACTCGTAAGACACTCGCAGAACGATGTTTCGCTATCATGTTTTATCACGTAATTTTGGTGATAATTTCCAGTACCATGTTCCTCGTTAATAATTTTAAATGTAGGTTTTTTACTTTTACTTTTCATCGGTGACGTTGACTTCTCATCAATTATGCGAAAGTGTTTTTTCTGAAATTTCTGTTTCTGCAAGAACAGGTTGAATGAAATTCACGCGAAAGCTTGTAAATTCTTTTCTACGTTTTTTCTTTATTCGCGGATACTTCGCCCAACTCGAAAATTTGGATATGTCGATGTTCCAAGAACTTTTTCAAATCAGTTAATATGATTTTCTCGTACCACTGACATTTCAATCGATTGCATTTAAAATATTCTTGTTACTTGAAAAGAAACGATCTACGAGATCTGTCTGTTTCATTTGAAGATTAAAGAGAGTGCTCTAAATTCTTGAGAATGTTTAACGCGTTTAACGGATATGAATTCAAGAAGCAAAGAGACTTTCCTATTTTCATTGTTATTTTTATTGTTATTTGTTGCATTTCTAATGGCGTAAACGAGACATAAACTCGTCTGTGTGATTATTAAAAAAAAAAAAAGAAAGAAAGAAAGAAAGAACGAACGAAATCGTTGTTGTCGGAATACAATCCGCGTACTCGCGTTTTCATTCCCTATTCGGCGATCCGTGAAACGCGGGTGTACTGGTCTCGACTTTCTTCTCTCGATAATCGTAGCTCGTAGAAACGTATTATTCCTGGTGGATAATTTTCGAGAAGCTCGAAGCATTCAATGGACGAGTCGACAAAAGTATATCGAGAAGTTGGAAGAGAGAGAGACTCGAAGGGAAACCAGGCCAAAAGTTGCAACTCACCGGAAGGAGGGGGGGAGAGACAGTCTACGGAATTTTCAAAGCGTTTATCGACGCTTTGCAATCCGCGATTCTAAAGTTAATATTTATCTTGGCGACCATTAACAGAAAATACGCCGACTCGACGTTCCGCGATGTTTTCCTCTTCTTTTTTCAATTCCCAATTCTTTTTCTCTTTTTTTCTTTTTTTTTTTTTTTGTTTCCACTTTTTAAAATTTCTATCTATATCTGTCCTTCTTTCACATAGTTTCGAGATCGACGTGTCATCGATTCCAAAGCTACACGCCGAGTTCTCCAACTGTTTTTTATTTTTTTTCTTCGTTTGCCTTTTTCCTTTTCTCTCTATTCCCTTTAATTTCCATTTCGTATTTACCATTCCATCGCGCAGTTTCCAGATTGACGACGTTTCATCGATTCCAAAATTGAATAAAGAACTTTTACTCTAACAGAGCTTCACGCTCTACAATGTTTTCCAACATCCGAGTCTCCCCCGCTCTTTTTAAATTTCGATTTCAATAATTTTCAAATTTCAATATTCGCCTCGGCGAACGATCATTAACCAACAGGTCCCTAATGTTTTCCAATTTTTTCCCCTCTCCCTTCGATCGCCTTGGGCCTTTCTTTTTCTAAATTCTATTTTCGCTCGTTCGCCTTTCACAGCGGTTCAGGATTAACGACGCGTCATCCGTCGTGACACGACGCGCGACGACGTGATAAATCGTTGTCGAACAAGGAGCAATAATGGTCAGTACTAGCCACCGAAATGTGCAATTTACCCATGCTATTAATTATCACGGTCCGGGGGCAGCGGCGTCGATAAATAATGTTTCCACGCCGGCGGACTTTTCCGCGTACGCCATTTGAAAATTGACTATCGAGAGGATGCTCGGGGAGAGAATGCGGTTCGACGAACTCTCGAGCAAAGGGGAAGAGAAAATAAGCTGCGTGGTGTAATCTGAGCAATTTTTGCGGTTTGCTTCTCGCTGGCGGTTCGTATGACGAGTTCGTTCGACCGTTCGTGTATTTTATTTAAAAAAAAAATTTTTTTTGTTTTTTTTTTTCATTTTCCTCGCAATTAACGATACGACGTCGAATTGCCAATGTAACGTTCCACCAGGGATGAACGATTGCTTTTTTTCTTTTCGTAGACCAGTGAACATCTTCCCAGGATGATAATCGTGCGCCTGTTTACGCTGTACGGATTTCTTCTGTTCGTAAAATGAGAGAGGACCCCGGCTGGCTGGAGATTTCGCTAATTAAGTTTCAACGCCGTGATTTCCATAATTTTCGTAGGATCTGAGAAACGTCGAGGAGAGCACGCCGAACCAGCCGAACTAATTCCTCGAGTTCCGTAACTGTAATGAACAGTAATGCCACTCGAATCGATCGTACGGTGATTAAATTAACGAATTACGATCCCGCGTCGTAACTTCTCCCGTTTATTCATGTCGAAGGCAGACCGTGCCTCATCGTGTTTTCATATATTCGCGGCGAGGAGCAGCGAAGAGAGCCGAAGTTGACGCAAAAAAAGAAAGAAAGAAGTCGAGAATCCTTTCTACATTTCAATCTTCATTTCTCTATGCTCGGTTCAGCAGACAAAAATAATTTGCGATGTCCTCGAAAGATGAAACTCGATGAAAAGAATCCTGCATGCCGACAAGAAGTTTCATAGTACATTCAAACGATGAATGTCGAAAATAACCGGGAGAACAGAAAGTCACGCAGGAAAATGTTCGAACGACATTATTACCAAACTCTCGGTCGAAACGTCCGAAATTCTGTAGTTTTTTCTTTTTCTCTCTTCACAAAATCGTGCGTTCAGTTACGACATTTCGTTTCGTTACGTCGCGCGAGCAAAACATAATATTTTTGAAAACCCGCCGACAGGTCCCACGGTTTGATACATCGCGCTCGTTCGTGGTTCCATTGTTGAATATTGATTTCGTTATTTTATCGAACGCGTCGGCGACTTGAAAAGTCTGGCCCGCGTACCGATATGTAAAACGGATAATCATTTTTCGCGTAACTCCGACGTAACTTCGAAGCTGCAATGGAATTATTCGGCGTATAGGGAGGGGGTGTGTGGAAATGCTGGCCTCCCTCTATAGAAATACGGCTTCCATTTAAACATTCGAACATTTCGATGCACTTGCAAGACTGTCGTTCAAAGGGCGGTCACGGTGCACAGTTGAACGCATTACTTTCTACGCGATACGATTTCCGAGCTGGCTCTCGAGAGAAGGAGAAAAAGAGGAGGAGATTTCGCGTTTCCAATGAGATTACGCGAGGCTGCTTGTAGCGTGGTCCTTTGTCAAGAGAGGCGAGTTACCTTGCTGCTGGTGGTCGAGTATCTGAAATTCCCCATCCGGCGTCCTCGCCGAACGATTTTCTTCGCGGGGAAGAAAATCGTTCGCGAAATAGTCGTTTTACAATTCTCTCATGCATCGAAACGAATGGCGGAAAGATTTCATCGCTGCAAATTGAAAAATCAAATGTGATTTTAACAAATTAAACGGTATAATCTCCTCTTTGTTTTTTATTTTTTTTTGTTTTCATTTTTAATCTTTAATTTAAAGGGTTGTTGTAAGAACGCGACTTTCGAGTAAGTAAGGATCACGCGCTGTTTCAAATGTATCGTAAACTTGTAGCATCGAAATTATTGTGCATTAGTTATATATTTAGTTATTTTTACTTTTAATAGGTGGCCTGATTTGCTGAAGATGCGCGAATGAAAAGTATGAATGTGATACGAGAGGCACAGCGTTGGCACTGAGCGCTTTTCTTTTTAAAAAAAGAAGAAAGTCGTGCGAGTCAGCAGAGAGTCGAAAAAGAGTGTTGAATGAGTGTGGTCGAAAGAGTAATTTGTGTTGTATATTAATTGTGTCGTTTAAGTTCATTCGAATTATTGTTGTTTGAGTTGTCTATCTTGTATTTATCATTTGTTGTTTTGTTTCCGTTTTCCTTGTTATTTAATATAACAAATCATCTAAATTATCTCGCTACAAATTTATGGCGATTTGATGCAAAACCAAGTATTTATTATTGTACTTAAAGTTAATTTCTTTTCACGACGAGTGAAAGAACTTCGGTTTTTTTTCATTTTTTCTGAACGAAGCAGGGTAAAATATAGGCAGGTGTAGAAAGTAGATCTGCCGCCATCTTGCTGCAAACTTTTCAACCGGTATTGTTGACTCGTGATATTTCAGACTGAGCTGGTTGATCGCCGAATTGAATTGAATATCGATTGTTATTTCGGAATACTCAATTAGTATCAGTCAGCTACTTACGACAGTGATATTTTAGATTGAATTGCTTTATTATAGAATATATCAATTGCTATTTCGGGATACTTCCATTACCAGTTATTTCGGAGTGCTTAATTAACAAGAAGTTTCGATACAATCGATTCCAACTCAAAGCCACGAATTTCTCCGTTTCTTTTCCTCGTCGTGAAAAAGAAAAGTAATCGTTCCCAAAAAAGAGACGTCCATCCCGCAACGAAATCACAAAGGACCCCCACCACTATATTAAAATAAAGAACGAAGGAGAATAAAAAACCGAAGCACACATTTCCCCGGCATCGGCGAACAGCGAAGCAATGAAACAAATGGAAAGAGAAGGTGTATATCAGAGGCACTCGCGCAGCCTCCGAGCAACGTCGCATCGCGTTTTCCACTCGAGGAAACAACATTCTTCGTCTTCGTAGAAACTTCATAAAAGACAACCTTCTTTCGAAACGAGCTACAACTGCAAGAGAAAAAAAGAGAAAGAAAGGAACAGGCTGCGGAGTACTTCCGGAATGGGAGGAGGAAAACGGCGAAGTGGAAGACACGGTTATGTTTTCTTAAATAAGTAAATCCTTCTTGAAAAGGGAAGAAAGAACGGTGTTGGAACGAGTAGGTGCTAGCTAGTTAACGTGCAACACACTTTGCACGAACGTGAAAATATATACAACAGACAGCGAGAGAAAGAGAGAGAGAGAGAGAGAGGGGAGAGAATGAGCATAAGTACCGAGGCGAGGGCGAAAGTGACGGACCACGGTTTCCAAGCAACAGATATCGTTAGACGCGTGTGCACGCAGGTGCACGCGAATGTGAAAGAATTCACGTTCCTTCGTCGAGCCATTGCTTCTCTCCGTTGCCATTGTCAGCCGGAGGTATGGTGGCAGGATAACGCAGGTTGGAAACCGAGGGGGGCACCGCATTGCAGGCAAGGGCGTTGTCAGGGGCGACCCTAGCGACCATAAAGCCTGATTCGCACCCGACTCTCTTCGCGAACAGTGGTAGCAGCAGCGGCTGTTATATCGATCCTCGTTTTGATCCTCGTGCCTCGGCAATTGTCGTTGTTGTACGTTGATTTGTCGCTGCAGACGACGATTTCACATTTTCCGCTCAAGATTCATCAATTTACGCTATTCGACGGTCGCGCGAGCTTCGTCCGGCGAATAATAACGTCGAGAGTGTTGATCCTTGTTCATCGCTATCGCTATTGCATATCGTTACACCTTGAACTTGCCGGTATCGATATCTTTGATTTAAACACTCGAACGTACGATCTCTTCGAATGTTTACGCAAACTACTTTGAAAGTAGTTCAATTTTTAATGTGGGCTTGGTACGATTCGTGGGTACGATGCCTCAGCGCAGCGATCAATCATCCAGGATGTAAAAACTGAAGTTAGGTAACATTGAAATACATTGAATATCGATTGATATTCGAAACATCCCACTTTAGACCAGTGAAAAATTAAACGTATGAAATCGTACCCTCATCGCACGTTTCAAAAATAAAATAAAATTCAACAATGCAGAGGAATTAATAATCCTCACATAAACAAGCTCAGTTTCACCTCAACTTCATAGACTTCAAGTCTCGTCGCACACCTTGTATCTTACGTGGCCTCGACACGAAGCTCATTCCACGCTTCAGCCCATATTTTATTCCAAATCTTAAGGGATGACCCGAGGATACCTCGACGTCTGGCGAGAAGTCTGAGGTGAGATTTGGGATCTGAGATCTTGGAATCTAAGGTTCCTGTAGAGTGAGACCTATGGTGTGAAGTGAGGTGTAAAGTACAGGGTGCTGTCTGAGATGAAACGTGGATAAAGTATGGGGTAACATCTGGGACGAGATGTAAATGAGGTAACGTAAGATGTGAGTCCACGTTTATATAAAGATTAAGTATTTCATCGACACTGTGAACAGTGTCTGGTAGAAGAAACAATTTAAAATAGTTTAAAATCTATTTTACCCTTTGTCAAATTTGTTTCACAGAATAATTTCGTTATATGTGTACAGTGTGAAATGAAATCGTCGCGGAAGCCATATTATTTTTCATCGATCTCTAGATTCTTCGTGTCGATTCCGACTTTTTGGCGCGGAGTTGCACCTGTTTGCTTCGTGTCGATTCCGACGCCAGAAGTTGAAGCGCCATCAGTTCGAAACAGTTTCTCGAAACTTATTGCTAGATCTACAGTTTTCATTTACATATCTATGTGCAGTTCGAATTCCAGGATGAATGTGTAATATGGAAATTAATTTCATAATATCATTCTTAACGATTCGTTAGCCCAAGATGTATGTTCGATTTAAGCAAGCGTCTCCTCGACTCGCAAGCGTTATTAATCTCTCAAAGACGACGACAAGTGGTTTATCGTAATATCATAAATACAACAATTTTCTTAAACTTCCTTCACGTTGTAAAATCTAGGCGACGTACAAGTTAAACGTATCCTCCGAGTCGTTCAAAGATAAAACTCGACGATGCAGAGGAATTGAAATAATCGCGGCAGTGCAACGTTTACTTTTAACACTATTCCTACCACGACCGGTCAAATGACCGTTTTTAAAATTTCGATTAGAATTTCCTATATACAACGTAATTAAATCGACTTTAAACTTCACGACTTTTCCTCAAATATACGTATAATACATTTTTCAGTGTTCACTTCTTTTTTTTTATTGTTTGTTTGTTGAGAAAAATTTGCAATCTGTCTTACGTACCACGACCGGTCATTTGATCGGTAAAATGATTTATATCTTTTATAATAGTATTCTCTCAAGGACTCAATTTCGAAACTATAAAGTCGTTACAAACGAAAGGTAATGCAGTTGTGGCATGATTTTAGCCGAAAAGTGCCTCCCAGGGACTGATTTACAGTACTTCCAAGTGTTTTTTGCAGTTCTCGCTCGCCTATCGGCCTCGCGGTGCTTATTTTCCTGATTGGTATCCGAAGCGGTGCAGAACCTCGGATTTTCTTACGCCGTCTTATCTACTATGACTGTAAAATAAATAAAAAATCCGGTGAAAACGAATAAAATGTACCTCTGAATAAAAGAAACTATATTTTTATACTGTCAAATTGGCTTTCATCTTCATTCTATATTAAAAAATATAAGTTGTGCTAAAGACCGGTCATTTGACCGGTATACGTGAAGTGTCGGTAGGAATAGTGTTAAACCAAGAAAGATTAACCAAGTATTAGCAAAATTCTCGAGTAATTTCTTTGCATCAATTTTTTTTTTTTTTTTTAAATGACAAAATACAATACAACAACTGTGGTCTTCGGCGAAGATCGACTTGCTGAAATAAGCGACGAGGAACTTTCAACAGGAGAGAGAGTCTACGATTAAAATGCGGCGATGTTTCAAGCTGTCGAGATGGTAGTTTCGGGGAAGATTAGCAGTTGTAAGGTGAATTTTTAGCAGGCACAACGGTCGCTGGCTCGTTCGTTAGATCTCGGATGAAACGGCTCGAAGAATTATAGGTCCGTAAGCAGGTTAATTACGCGACTTTATTACTTTCCGTTTCACGACCGTCCGTATTTCCCTATCTTCCCACATCCTCATCTGTCGTTAAAGATCGCCTGTAAACTACTTGCTGTCATAATTGCATTGATCACGACAGAATGTAACGGCGATTAATATGGACGAAGCTGAACGTGATTTCGTATATATTTCGACGATGTTTGTCGAAAGAGGATTTTCGTTACTCTCTCGATATCTCGCGGAATTACACGTTTAATTATGAACATTCTGGTTTATACGAAGGGACGATTGCTCGGGCTTATGAATTTATGAAATCCCGGGATTGAAGATTTAAAAATGTATTTTTCGCACGCTGCGAGATTCTTTAATTCCGGATTCTGCGACAAACTTACGTATCTCTCTTTTACGGTGGATCACTCGCAGTTGAATTAAAATTAATAATTAAGTTGTAATACTTGATCTAATTTGTTATATAGTAACCAGCGAAATTAAGGATTCATATGTTTTAGATCGAGTGAATTATTTTTAGTCTTGATTGTTAGTTATCCGTTTCGTGCTTCGTTTTCAGAATTATTAATTAGTTTACGCTTTAGCCGCAATTGCAATTAGCACGTGATATGAAAATATAAATAATACGTAAGAGTGGTTAGAGGATTGAAATGATCTAGTAAAAATATGTAAATTTCATTCGCATAAAAGAATATCCGAATTTAACCCGAACTTAGTCCAAATCCAATTCAAATCTAATCAAAACCAAGGAATAATAAACTTGCCGACAAAAATAATGATAGAGTTTCTATCTAGAGATAGAAAAAAAAAATAGAATTTCTATAAAATCTCCAAATTTAAAATTAAATCATAGCGATACAAGAAATGTCTAAGCTCAATTTGCGTTTAATCCAAGCGAATCCGTAGAATCTCACCACGAGTCGTATGATTGCCTGTTCGAAAAAATAGTGTTTCTGTAAACAATGTTTTTTTTAAATTTTCAAATTTGAAATTAAATCGCAGCGATACAGACTCTGGATCTGCGTCGAATTCAAACTTCATTTAAACGAAGAATTAACGAACGTCCGAAGAGCGACGAAAACGACATACGAAAGGGTACTCTCCCGAATCTCAGCTTGAATCGCGAGAAGAATTACCCATTCCGAAGAGATAGAGTGTTCTCCGTAAAATCTTCAATTCAATTCAAATTAAACGACAACGATACAGGAAACGTGCAAACTCAGTCGGCGTCGCGAACTCGAACGAAGGAATTAATATCGGAGGAATGATAATATCGAAGAAATCTCGAAAGAAACTCGCCGGGAGACATGCGCTTGCAGCGTTCATCGACGAACCGGAAGTGCCTTTAATTGCCAACGTGGATCGAAAGGTTCTGGAAACGAAATTCTCAGGCCTCTCCCTAAACTAATAATGAAATCGCACTTTTCCGTAGTTTAATATTCCAGTTAATTTCCAGCGCTCAATCTTGCCCGCGCGACGACCCCGTTTCCCCGTTAAAATCTTCGATCCATTAATCTTTTCGGGGTTGAAAGCGGCCGAGGCGAGGAAGGGGTGGGTCGGCCTCCGCGTCCGAGAGAGGAAACCTTAACGCACCGTTAAAACTTCGACACCTAATTACGTTATTCGCGAGTCCATGGAACTTCTTAAAAACGATCTCGGTGCATCGTAAATTAGTTACGTGCCGCACGCGTTTTCGCGGTCTTCGCGAACTAAGCATCATTATTAAATTGGTGGTTCAGCAGGGTGGTTCTCGATTGCCATTTTATCTGTGGACTCAGCTCTGAAATTTAAAGGGGCACTTACGCACGTGTCTTCAAGCATGTGAAGAGATAAGTTCTCTCTCTTTCTCTCTCTCTGTATATTTTGGGATTTGTTCGATTGATTTTGTTAGGAAGCTACAAAACAAGAGAAGAATAAATCCTGTTCTTTTTAATTTTTATGTAATTTTATTTGAATTTAATATTAACTTTATTTCGATATTACGATATATCAATATTACGTAATGTTAAAACTTAATACGTCATTGTACGAAGTATCGAAATTGTCCGTTTCTTTTGCGATTGTTTTTGAGTCGTAAAACTCCGTAGAAAATTCGCAGAAATTTTTGTTACAAGTGGAACACGTCCTATATTATTCGATCCGCAAAAATTATCATAGAATGATAACTCTGATACGAGTTTTCAGCCTATATGAATTTTTATCCTCTAACAACACAATCTCTCCAAATATCTTTCCTACATAACGAACACAGCGATGAAACATTTAATTCCGTGGATCTGATTTTGTCAGTCGTTAAAATAACAATGAAACAGATAAATGTACATACGCCGATACGTTTCATTCGAGATAGATTTCAAAACGCAACTACTGTCGAATAATTATCGTAAAATTCTCTACATTTCCACTATACAATCCTTTTTATATTTCTCGTATCTTTGACCGTCTATTGAAATATTCAACAACAGCAGATTTAACGCGTTAATAGCTGCACCTCTCTGTCTGTGTAATCTCGCCCCCGTTAAGCGCCGTTTCAACGCGTTAAAATCATCCCCCAGTTAGATCAGCAGGTTACGGCACTCGAATACAATTATCGCGCATCGGGGCAGGAATGTCCGTGATAATCTTCAATAATGGAAAAGCTCGGGCCATCTGGGCTCTCGAGCGTTGTAACACACAATGTAGAACATAGAACGCGAGATGCGGCCTGTGACCCGGTGCACCCACCGATCGAATGGGAGCAGAAAACGATCAGGGCCGAACGGTGCGGTTGCGTCGCGCTCTAATCGGTCAAAGGGAAAGCAGTCGTTTAACGGAATCATCGATGCACGACTCGCGCATCGGTAATAACACGGCAAAATCCCGCGATCTGAACGCGTGACCAGAAATTAACTTGATTGGATGTAAACACGATGCTACCGATTGCACGATAAACGATTGCACTCGTTGCGCCAGTGCACGATCGTCGTCGTCCGGTCTGTTTGCCGGCGAAATTGCGGCCATGGAAAAAAAAAAGAAAAAAAGGTTTGCCCTGCATTCAGCCGTTTAAACGCCGATTTAGTCATTGATACGATAAACATTCGGGGGAAATCGGTTTACAAAATTACGGTAGACCTCTATCCCTTTGAATCCCGGGGTATGAATAATTTATACATTTATAACTGAAAATATTTATGTAACGTGCGTTAACGTTGATTCTACTCTTCGGAATAATACTTACAAGCAGATGACGACTCGGGATAAAGTGGATAGAATTTTCCATAATTTTTAAACAAACAAGTAAGAAGAAAGATGCTTCGTTTCCGAGAGGAACTAACTTTGGTCGTTTATCAAGCGTACTTGAATTTAGCTAATTCCAGACGTGATGAGAAAGAATGATTAATAGGAGCTTGTCCTGCGCACGAAAACAAGAACGTAGAACAAAAGTTTTTTTCAAGAAAATAGACTTTGAATGTATTTCATATATTTACACTTAATAAAGTTTCAACCTCGATTCTCTTCGAGAACCAAGTGTTTTGCACAGAAATTTTATTCTACATTCCTCGCTTGTTTTCTGATATAAAATAACTTTTTCTGTCGTACGTACAACAAACCTCCAAGTCAAATTCGATTTTTCTGAAATCTCAAATCAAAAAATTTTCTTATTTTTTTTTTTTTTTTATGAAGAATCATCCCCTTTCCATTTCTACACTTGTTCCATTTCTTCTGTATAAGAGAAGTTCAAATAGGTGGATTTAACCAGCAACAATTTTAATCGGACATTGAAATTTCGTTCAAACAAGTAAAAGTCACATAAACAGAATTTTATTGTATTTCTCGGAGATTTATCAATATTTCTTCAACATCTCGTCTTATAATATCGAGCCACACTCGGTGGCGTAAGTTATGGTTTTCGAATTTAGAAGAAAAAGCGAATTGCAATCCTGTGATGTTTCAATTCGGAGTTTAAATTTAACGTTTCTTTTTCTTTTTTTTAAATTGAACATTAACAAATACACGAAATTACATAAATTTTATTATTTCAGCCTTCTTACGAAAACATTATATCACGCGATGAATAAACTCACGAAAGTAAGCGATACTCGTTTCTCGAGAATCAAGTCTGTCAATTAATGCCTGAGGAAATTAAATGGAATGTGAATTTTGATCAAATTGACTGCCGGGAGAGACTTTCAGCGTCTCGAAACGATGACGTTTCTTGCCTTTTTTCTACGGTCTCTCCCTCTGGTTACGAACCAGATATCCATATCTCCATCAGGATCTTCCTCGATTTTTGACAGCCTCTTCTGCATGCAATAATCCAGATACACCAAAACCCTTTCAAGCGGATAGAGCCTGTGTTCCACGACGATTCTCGAGACACGATCGGCCATTGTGCGTGCCTAACTTCGCCACGGCCGAAGGGTCCGCGCGCATCGATTTATGCTAATCGCTTTAACTCGTCCGTACTTTAGGCGTGCTGCTGCCGCGCACGCTAATTTCTCGTTAACGACGCGGTCAAATAGAGAGACGAGAGAGAGAGAGAGAGAGAGAGAACCGGTTTAGCGGTTGGTAATTCGACCAGAGCCTAATGGTCGAATCGGTGAAAACGCAGCCGACATGTTGGTCGATGACACACCCATGGACCACGTGGTGGTCATATCAAGCTAATGCGATTACAATCTTGTTTTTCTAACGTCCCGTTTTGACGAATCGAACACTCGTCGATTGGAAACCCCGTGAAAATTTTGGAAGATTAGAAAAATCTTCGGGAGGGGGGGGGGGGAGATTTTCACGATGCTGCTGCAGCTTTACTTCGGTAGAAAAATTTCAAATTCCAGAGGATTACTGTACGAGATGTATAATTTTCATTAAATTATACATTTAGGCGGATTGTCTATCTCTTACTTATCTTTGAAGAATGAAGATAAGTAAGATCGGTCTTTGATTGTCTTCTAAAGAATTTTAAGATTGTCTTATAAAAAATTTTCGGAAATTCAAAGACGAAAGAACGTTTTATTTTGGGAGAAAGAAGTTTCTACGTGAAACCAGCTTTTAGTAGCAAAAATTTTATTAGGAATCTTATTCTATTTTCTACATTCTGTGTTCGTTATTCTTTTTTATCTCCATGACACAACGCAATAACGTAATTTTAGATACTTACACACACGTATTTTAGACGATCCAAATTGATTTCAAATAGTTAAAAACTGAACGAAGGATTTCAGTTTAAGTAACAAAGAATGTTTGGGTGTTTGTTAGGTCGATCTGAAGCCCTTGCGGGAGGCGACAATCGCAGTTCCGACCCCGAAGATCTCTGAGAAACGAAAAGCGGAAGAAGCCGACGCCAGCAAGGACTTGAAAAAGGTAGGCCACTTTATTATCGAATTTAAGTAAAAATAAAAACCAAAAAAAAAAAAAAAAAGAAAAGAAAGGAAAACAAGAAAAGGAAGACTTTGTAAAATCAGTCTTCATCTCTAATAATTATTAAGATTTACATAATCATTAATAATTGAAAGGGCTGGTTGCAATGAAGAGCTATTTCATTTTTTAACAATTTTTAATAAATCAATAAAATATCAACGACTGTCTCAAACGTGCGGTAAATTTATAGTCAACCAGATTTGAAAATAATGAATTTTTCTGTAATACAAAATATCGAGATTCCATTCTACTCGTATATTCATTTATGTTTCATAAACAATATTCAAGAAAATTTATTAACATGTTACTTGGAAAGACTCATGAAAAACACGGTTTTTTAAATATATCGTTTAAACAAACCTTTTTTTTTTTAAATAGTATACACCATTAAATTCGTCGTTAAAAAGACACTAATTTCATCAATCTACACAAAAGCGGTATGTTTGATAATTTCCGAGATATTTGACAAAATATGTTCCGCACCCCGTTTGAAACTTTGAGGGTAGTTTTCAGCCTTTCAGCATCGAAGATTGCCGATAAGAACAGAATACGGGTCGGAATGTGATTTTGAAAACTACATTCATACCAAGTTTCATATCAATCAAAATCGGTGATTCACTCTTCGGTACGTTCCCTTGCAAATGGTAGATCACGTTTGTTTTCGTTTTTCAATGAAATGGTAACGAGAACGTCCCAAAAAAAGAAAAAAAAAAAAAGGAAAAAAAAATCTGGTGGAAAATGGCGCTGCTCTGCTTCTCGCTGCAAATCAAGTTGAAAACAAAGAGGGAAAGAAACGAAATATACGTCAAGGTAAGAGGTAGCTCGAGTTATGTCTATTTTCAGGACTCTTAGACTCCTTAGCCGTGGAAATTTCGGTAGACGCGAAATCGTGGGCTATATTTCATCCGCTCGCCAGGGCATCTCGGTCGTCTCTCGTGGAATATTGACGAGCGGAGAGAGAGTGAGAGAGAGAGAGAGAGAGAGAGAGAGAGAGAGAGCATCCTGGCGCCGTGACGGGCCACGTCCTCATTAATCCACAACGGCCAGTCGTCATTAACGAAATAAACGGCCGTGAACCGCGCTGCTTTTGAAATTCGATGCTGTTCCGTCGTTCCATCATGCAGGAACGTCGTTCGGGGGATTTGCGTCGATTCGGCGAATCCGCTCGACTTCTTCTTCTTCTCTTTTTTTCTTTTCGACGGATATATTTCTCCTGTCTTTCGTCATCCTTCTGCTATTTTTAATTATTTACATTTGATTCTTTTTTTTTTTGGAGGGAGGTTTCATACATTCACGTTATAGCGTTAAGAATTCGAGATCGTTCTTTTTTAAGACTGACATGCAATTTCAGATCAGAGACAAATGGTAATGAAGAGAGAGAAATGCTTTGTAACAGTAGAATGAACTTTCGCTTGTGTATTTTGACGAAAGATCATTTAAATCTCTAGAAATGTATTGTTTTATATTTGTGAAAGATTTTGACCACTTTGGGCAGCTTTAGTGTTAATAATGGAACAATGGATAGTGTTAGTAACGGAATAATACAGTAGTATGGAGTATAATTGTGTTGAAACTTGGAAAATGGAGCTTTTTCGCATTTTTCCTGTAAAATACAACTGGAATGGGCTTTTTTTCTTTTTAATTTATTGTCGTTTTTCGCGATGACCAGACCTCGCGTCTCTCTGTATCGACAACTGAATTTTTGAAGTATTATACGAAAAGTTTTTTGGTGTATAGTTCGTAAATCTATCACTTGAAGTCGTGCACGGAGCATAATAGTTTCATTCACAGTATCCTGATATTTAACACAAAATTCTTTCGCAAATGTGTTACAAACCTATTATGCAGAAACTTTTCTTAAATCTCATTAGCATCGTAATGAGACCTGATCATCATGATTATATTTGAAACGCAATCTGAGAATGCGTATAATAATTCCGTAATGTGAATAAATACCTTGTAGTTTATACATGTTCAAATTTGTTCCAAACTCTGCGCGCTTGAGATAGTTGCATCTCGTTATAATCTGCTAATGAAATTGTTACACACACACAAAATCAAATGGGAAATTAAATTTGGTAAATTTGCTGAAAAGTTATAAAAGCTATATAAATATTTCGATATCTTCCTGAATTGCTATATATATATATATATATATATATATATAGCAATATATATATATATATATATGTACAAAAAAATTTAAAAAATTGCAGAAACTCAGTTTTCTTCTTAATCTTTCTCTAAAGTAATATCTATAAATAATCGAACGAGGATAATTTCAAAGCGCTTCGATCGGCCGTCGTCGATGTGAGTTGCATCGTGCAGGATCGTTTGCTTCGAAATGATTGATTAGATGATCCTGTATATATAACCAGTGCTACAAGCGCAAAGATCCTTCCGAATCTGGATCGCAGAGCTGAGAGAATTAAAACGCTCGAGGCGAGAGATAAATCAGACATCGGTAAGATATTTGGAGAATTCTTTGTCGGTAGTATTTCGAATCACAGTTTCTCCGAGCTTGGTACAATGAAGTTCTAATGCTAAATCGACGTAATGAATTTCTGACGAGTGCCACTGACGCTGACTGAGCACCGAGGGTGCTACTAAACAGAACAGTTTTCGAGGATATACGTAGGGTTCAGGGTATTTAACTTGGAGAGGAGCCCCTCGGTTGCTGTGCACATGTTTAATTTTCCAGAAACTTGGAATCTCGGCAACAAAAAAAAAAAAAAAAAAAAAAGAGAAAAGAAAAAAGTTACCCCGCCGACGAGATATATAGCTCGAATAAAGATTCTCAATTTGCAAAAAGAAAAAAGATTCTCGAGTATTTGCCTAGAGGATCACTATATGATTGCATATAGAAATCTTTTGATATTCTGTAGAAAGTATTGTATTTATTTATTTTATCAACATTACATTTGAACAGTAATCTCCATCAGAAGCTAACGAGTCCGAAGAGCAACAAAATTTGAGTTTTGTTGCAAGAAACAATTAGCAACTACGAATTCGTAAAAAAAGAAAGAAGCAAATTTACAGGATAAGCCAAAAGTTTTTTCCTACCTATTTTCCTTTTTTTTTTTACTAACAATATTTTATTAATTTTAAATTAAATTTAAATTCGAACATGATTTTTCTCGCTGCGTTTTAAAAATGATTTCTTTCAAATATCGACCAGAGCAAATTACGGATTTATTTCAGTAGGAAGTGATCTTTGTGAAATCAATGCATACCATTGAATTTGGAAGAAAATATCTCACATTGTCAGTTATTGTAAGAGCTTTTTAATGATTAAAAATCGTTGTTTTTGTCTTGGACCATTCTCATAAATACACGCACGAAGTTTCAATTTGATCCCCTTTTTTATTATTGTCTTGGATTCTCTTCTTTTGGCAAACCGACAATCTCTAGAACGAGCAAAAAAAGAAAAAAAAGAAAAATCGAGGAACGATTTATAATTTGTCGATCGTAGATTAGTTCGTTCGAGTTACCTAGGCCAAAAGAGACAGGCGGAAGGTGAACGATAGAACGTCGAGCTTTCTCTCTCTCGTCGAGCTCCGCGTGAAATTTATTTCGAATTCCAGCGTACGCGTGCTACGTAGATTAATGGCGGATTAACAAAGTGTTCGCAGGCAGCCGAAGTGGTCCCGGTTAAGACTTTAAGCGCTACCTTGAGCAATTAATTTCGAGTGGATCTCGCGAGCCGGCGCGCCGTGGCGAACTTCCTCCGACATTGAAAAAACAAACAACCGACTCGTAAATTATCCACTGCGTGTCCCCCCCCCTCTCCAGGCTAATTAAAGTCGAAATTAGTGAAACGCCGTGATCGAAGGAATATACGGAATTCTGTCTCCGAGAAAAATGTTCTCTCTGTTTGTTTGTCGATCAAATTTTTCGATCAATCCCTGTTGTATACTTGTATAACCGTTGTCTGTATCCGTCAGAATGATTCACATTCGTACGAATGGAAAATTTCCCGGATAATTACGAGTATGATGAAGCGGTCTTACGTTATCGTATCGCACGTATTGTCGATTCTCCTGTTGAAAACGAACAAACTGCGACCGATAGACTTTCTTTTCTCGTGTGTGAAAGAAGAAGGTGAAATCCGTCGATGAATAGGAAGAATATTAAATTGCAACGTTGGATGTCGACAATTTTTTTTCATATTTTTTGTATCTTTTATCTTTTATGTGCGCCTTTATCTTTGCAGATTATTTTCTATATTATTTTAAAATTGAGAATTTTCCTCTTTCGCGTATATTGCTTCAATTTCTGTTACTTTCTGCTACTCTTATCTGAACGTTTTACCTCGAGGTTCAGCGGAGTATAAATCATTAAAGATCTAACACATTTGTCATATTCATTCTTTTTCTCTCTTTTTTAATATAAATAATTATAATCTTTCGTTGCAATGACTGCCACAGTGCTACACTACTTGCCGATGATAAGCAACAGAACAATACAGTTCAAAACCTAACTAACTATGAACAAGTGAATGTACAATTTTCAAGGGTTAGGAACTTTTTTCTGAAGAAAAGAAAAAAGAATAGAAAATGAGACATATGTCGCAATTTGTTCGATTATTACGAAATCAGGTGACGACGCGATTCGAGATATATTCGCGACGAGCCGCGAGGGAACGCGAGCAGAAGAAATACGTAGGAACTTCGTTTCGCAGCTTGTTTCGAATTTCCCCGATAGATATTTCTAGTTTCCTTTCCAAACTCTTTACGGTTTACTCCGGTGTTACCTTATGTTCTTCCAATATGTCCGGCAATTTTTGAGAAGGAACGACTTTTGTCCCTGGGAGACAAGGGTGCGGGGATTTTCGCCCCGTCGAAGCCGGAATAAAAGAGCAAGTTAGGAGGCGAAGTTTGCAGAATCGAGGGATGCTCGACGTCGCATCACGACGGAAAAAGCATCGCGTATACGTGGTGAAACTACGGCACTGCAGCTTGTTGCCGCCTGTTGCTGTGCGACGTCGACGTTACCCGGACGTCGCCGCCAGGAAAAATACGGTAATCCGCCGAGAAAGAATGAAAATCGGACTACGGTAAATAAAACACCAGAGAAATATCGGATCACCGCCTGTGCCGTGGTTTTTACCCGGAAGTTTTTACCTCGGTTCACACCTCTTAATAACGATGTTTCTTCATAGCAGAAAACGATTTGATGTTTCTTTGATTTTATTTTAGTTTGGCAGAAAAATTAGTTAGGGTAGAGTTTTGGGAGTTGGGGGGTAGTCGGGGCAGGTAGGATGGAAACGTCGGGATTCTTTATCCTTAGGGATTTTTGGGGCTTCCGAGCTATTGCGAATTCGAGGATTTATAAAAGTTGGGAAATGTGAAATCGGTACGAACATTTTTGTTTTGGAGGGGGGAGGGGGACATGTGGGAACTGCGAAATTCAAATATTTGAAAATTGAAACTTGTCGGTGGAGCGGGAAGTTTGAGTATTCGATTGAAAAATTGGAGGATTTAGATATTTGGAGGAAGTTTGAAACTTTGAGAGTTGAAAAGTTCGGAAATTTAGAATATTTGAAAATTCCAGAAATTCGGATATTTTCGGAAAATCTGAGGATTTGGAAAATTTTGAAATAGAGACTTTGGAACATCGAAGATCGAATCGATTATCGAAAAATTCGAAAATTTGGATATTTGAGAATTATGCAATATCGAATAGTCTTGGGAAACTAAAAACTAGAAGATAGAAAGTTCGATACTTCGAGGATTGAAAAGAATATTGAAAAACTCGAGTGTTTAAAAATCCCAGCAGGATGTACAAATTTTGAAATATAATTTGGAAATTTGAATCTCTGAAGATTGAAAAATTCAGAAATTTAAATATTTAAAAACTTTAGAAAACTTTCGTTTGTTCAAAAGTTCGAGAATTCATGAATTTATAAAATGAAAGGATAGAACTTTGAAAATTTGAAATTTCAGATTTATAGAATACTTAAAAATCGAATTTCTTCGTCAAATACATACGTATATAGTTGGTTGCCTCGAAAATTTTCTACTTCATATATATATATGTGTGTGTGTGTGTGTGTGTGTGTGTGTGTGTGTGTGTGTGTATGTGTGTGTGATATAATCGCCGCAAGTATGGCAAAGTGAATTACAGAACAGTGGGAAAGATCCTTTTAACGCGGAGTTCGATAAACTGGTACGCGCGTGGTATTTGAGCTTGTTAGAGAGAGGAACTTTGTCCCTTCACGGTCGAGAGGAAGTTCGGAAGAAAGAGGAGGCTCGAGGACACGCCTAAATGGCAGGATGTCGAGCAAAGATTTCAGCACCGCCAAAGAAACCTTTGACACACAGGATGGAGAGAGAAATAGAGAAGGAGTTTCTACCAAGGGAAAAAGAAAAGTGTAATTTCTTGAGAACTGGAAAGCTTCCAAAGACTTTGATACCCTCTTAGGCTATTTGATACTTGGCTTTTACATAATCTTTTTCTATCGATTTTCCCGACTCGTGCTTAACGTCCCCGTTTACCAGGTGGTTTTTAATGATATTGACATTGACAAACATAGTTTCGCGATTAACCAAAAGAAATAATGAAACCGTTGCAAAAGTAAAACCCGAGAATTAAGCTGGACTGGATTTTTCTTTTATAGTTTATTTACAGTGCAGTCAAGTACATACAGTCATGTTTGAAGAAATTTTTAAAATAGGATACATACGTCAGGAAAATTTTCAAAGAAACAAACATGAAAAAT
Organism: Tetragonula carbonaria; assembly: GCA_032399595.1. Lineage (NCBI taxonomy): Eukaryota > Metazoa > Arthropoda > Insecta > Hymenoptera > Apidae > Tetragonula > Tetragonula carbonaria. The sequence continues at coordinate 2,225,171 of JAUCRC010000020.1, forward strand.
ATTATATATTCTTTTACAAAAGATGTCTGTTTATTTTATAGAGTTTATTGAAATTCTTAAAAAACACAATGTATTGTAAATTTACGAAATTTTTATGAAACATTGCGGAAATTATATTTTCCTTACTACGTTGTCCTGGCAGCATCGATGTTAAAAAATTTCCCAGAAGATTAAGATACGATTAATATGTCTTTACCAACTCGATCTCGTAGCGTGGAAAATGTTTTAAAGAAGCAGCCAAAACTCACGGAGATAAAAATCTTCGAACTTTAATACCTTAGCAGGAACTAACCCTTTCCCGGCTATGAAGTTAAAATTAAGAAGTTGAAACTCACTGAAACACGTACAATCTCTCTTTAACACTTTCAAAACTACATTCCCAAATCCAACTAACATATTCTACGTATGAATGGATATTTTACAATTTTTGCAAGACGATGGGTAATGTAGGCGTTTTACAAGGTTAATTCTCGTTGCCCTATTAAAATGTAATTTTCTTACACTTCCTAATTTTGTACGATATTCTGTAGAAAATATTTGATAAGTAGTAGTGGTATGAAGAAGTAGAGAGAAATAACGAATTTATTTAATAAAAAAATTATTATTTTGAAGAATTTTTCACTAAAATTTGGACATATCTGAATTGAAACTTTCATTAGACACTAGAACTACCGACAGCTAAGACGAAGTTATTTCAACCAAAATTATTTTGATTTCTAATAAATAAAAATAAAATAGAATTCATTATATTATTATATCTTTAGCTATCACAGTAAAAGTTGCATCATTGCAGGGAAGAAATTGTAACATGAAATAGAAATTTTAAAATAAAATTGTAAAACCAGTCATTTTGACTGGTGTGGTAGTTCTAGTGTTAATAACCTCTCTGTATCATCTCCATTCAACATACTATATATATGTAGCAAACTTCCATTTGGACCATGAATAAAAAAGAAAGCAAACATCATTTCAAAGATTGAAGCATATCTCCATTCACAACTCTTCTATATTGTTTTAGCTAACAATCAGTGGTGGCTCGTGGCTTGAACTCGTGGGAGTACTGCAACTTTCGGAATATATATATATATATATACACACACACACACACACACACACACACACCGCGAATACAGCGGATTTTTATTATCTTTTTTTTTTATACAAAGAAAATCGTACAAAATTATTGATGATAAAATTACACACTACAAGGGAATATAAATAAATTAATAAATGTATTTATACAATCGAGAAAAATTGGAAACACATTCAATCCCGAATTAATGTAATGCACAGTTAGATAAACTATGATCACAATTATTAATAGTAACTAATGACTCGACAAGCTACATGAAATTGACTAATGAACAATTAAATTGAATTTGGAGCGTGATTAGTGACTAAATTTCTATTAAATCATAGTATTCATGGTATAAAAGGTTCGAGTGTTTAATTACTGCCACTAGTCAATCATTACAACTATCATTAGTCATTTTTTGGCTGTTAGTTAAGTTTTCCTCATTTTCAAAAGACACGACGGGAAGAAAGGAAAGGAAAAAGACCAACTTTAACTCTTGAGTCTTAGGGAGAGAATAAAGTTCTCTCCGCTCTCAGTGTTATCTGTCTCACCCCGGTACAAAGGGCGAAAGGGGAGAAAAAAGGAAAAGAAGAGAAATAGAAAAGGATTTCATGGCAGGACGAAGCAAAAAGAGAGAGCGAGAGAGAGAGAGAGAGAGGGAGAGGCAAGTGGAAGGTGGTGGATAAAGAGAGTAAATGGCGAATGGGACAAGCTGTGGAGCGACGGGGGTGGAAGTAGAGAGGGCCCGAGGCGAGCGAGACCACGGCGTGGTCGATGTGGAAAGGAGACATTGACTTGTAGACAGAAAGCGTGACTGGTGGCGGCTGGGGGATGGTCGCTGAGGGGCGGCTCGAGGGCCGGTCGATACAGCCGAAAGTCCAGAACGCGGGGCCAGAGTGGCGCGAAAATTCGTTCAGATGGAAACATAAGTCGGCCTTCTGTTCGTCTGTCGGTTTTCCTCGTTTTTTCTTTTTTTCTCGGACGTGTGGAACGAGAACGCAGCCGTGGGTGATTTCTTGCTCCCCTTTTTTTTCTTTCTTTTACTTTCCTATCCCCTCCTTCCGTTTGCTTGCCGCCCCCGCAACTCGCGCCGCGAATCTTCGAAGCGAGTCGTGTCGTGTCTGGAAACTCGGAACACTTTATACCGCGATCGAACGTGCTGCTTTCTTTCCCCCATCCCCCCTCCCTCGCTTTTTCTTCGATTCTTTTTCGGTCGTTTCCCTGGGCTAGCTAGCTAGCTGCCCCCGACCACGAAGGGAAATACTAACGAGATTGTTCCTGCAGGAAATCGAGGATTTGAGTCGGGAATATTTCTAATTCGAATCTTGCTTGTTAACCTCTCGATCTTTTGAAAACAATGATCGCCGTCGTGACTTGTTGTACATAATCGAAATATAATTTTTGCACGTTCAATTCGAGGAATTCTAGTGAAATGAATTCGTATTCTGACAACGACTGTTCCGAAGCAAGCGTTTCGAAATTAAGAAATCAATTTTAGACTGTTAGTGGTCGTGATAATGCGGTGGCTACGGAAAGTATTTACTTTACACTTTTTATACTTTTCAACGAAGTTCGCTTCGCTTCGTTTCCGTAGTATGTATAGACATTTATAAAAATCCAACTGAACGATACCAATCCCCGCTTGAATTGACAATTTCTTCATTTAGAGAAATTCTCAATTCTACCTGTTCATTTCGTTGAAAACAACACTTGCTAATACTAGAATTTATTTTTCTACTCGATATTCTTGTAGGAGTATAATTGTAGAAGTAACGACCTTATCGACAAATTAAGCGTATTAAACGAGTTAAAAATTAGCTAACGTCATTTCAGCTAATACTCACTTCAGCGGGTGCCGATTGCGAATGTTCCGCCAACGTGGAACAATATCGAACCTATCGACGTTGTTTCCTATGATTATGATCAGACCCTGATTAACTTCGCACTCTTGCCCGGTTGCTAATGTAAATTTAATTGCGATTTGAACGCTGAGAGCCGAGCAGACGGGCCGATTCTAATTCGATGTGACGCGAGTTGGCTGTAAAATCGAATTGAGCGACGTTAATTCACGGTCGCGCGAGCTCGTTAAATTAAATTTGTCGTTGGCCAAGTGGCCCGGCCGTATCGTTTAATCATCGTTAGTCGAGCGCTGGAACGCTGCTGGACTTTGGGAAAAAAATCGGATCAACGTTGACATCGAGCTCGGCCCGTCATTCGATTAAGATCCGTCAACGACGAGAGATTTTCTCGAATTTCCAGTTCCAAGCTGGAGCGCGGGCCGAGCCGCCATGTTCCGAGCTCGTCAAAAATCATGTTACGTCGTCTGTCGATGGAATTTTATATATGAGAGGTAATGAGCGAACGAAATCGAATTCCATTACCACGCGAAGCTTGAGAACAGTTTTTGAAAATGCCGGGTTTTTAGCATTTGTCGGGTAACTTTTCGTGAACCAGTGGTCACGCTATTAGGACAAAAAACTCAAAGAAGTGCCGCGTTGTGAAATATAAATAAAGGATCTAGAATCTGAATAAAAAGAAAAAAAGAAAAAGAAAAGAAATGTAGCGACAAAGAAGATGTTTCGTAATTAAAATAAAGGTATGAAGGAATGTTCCATGTTACGAAACGTTCTGTGTTAAACATAGTACCTCAATTTTTTTAAAACATAAAGTTGAATCCAGAGTAAGAAGAAATTGTAATAAAAAAAAAAAGTGTCGATCAGAAGCTAATTTTCTGAACGTAAAAATAGTTGATAATTGGATGATCCATGACTAAAAACCAATTACTGTAATTCCTTCGTATAATCATAGAGTATAAATTTAATGAAATTCACACGACTCGATGAAAGAGAAATGTTAGTTTATTTTTTTATTTTCAGCTTCTCCCTTTAATTCGACCTTTCGTCGAAATCTCTAAAAATTTAATCAGAAACTTTATCGATCCATCTTTACTCGACTCGACGTGAACGACGATGATCGACGGCAAAAGCATCAATGATACATGCAATGGCATACAACCATGATCTACGTTTGTTATTCGTGATATCGATGTGCAAGAACTTTTCTATTACTCGGTGTAATAACATCGATCGGTCCTCGGGACCGAATTGTTTGCACGTCGCGAATTCGTGTTACGCGCCCGGGCTAATCGGATTTACACAGGTCGGTGTTTCGGCTAATTATTGTCTTAATTAAAACGCGCATGAGCGAGATGCTCGTTGGCGAGAGCACACAAACGTTGGGACAAACCCTCCCCCCCTCTCTCTTTCCCTGCCGAATATTAGGATCCATTAATGTAATGCGCCGTTTGTTCCGCGAGTGCGAAAATCGCGAGAGCATCCGGCCGTCGTTTCGAGCCTTTAATTACAGCGCTGATTAACAGATATTAAAACGAGCCCAGGCCATGATTTTCACGGACCCTCTAATGGCCGGTCGGCGTGATCAACGACTTTAATAGAATCGATATCTAGGAGCGTGACCTATGCGCGATAGTTTGCCGGCTAACGCGTATTAGGTTAAGTGCAGTTTCACTCGCGTTGATAAAACAGCTCTCTGTCCTTCGTTTCTTTTTTCTTTCATTTTTTTTTATAGCATATACGTCGGAGAAGAGTTTGTTCTTTTAATCGACGAATTGTTTTTTCTAGACAGGGAACAAAGTTCATTTTTACAAATGAAAAATTTTATAAAAAAAAGGAGAACTATTCTGTATGTACAAAGATTCAAGATGAAAAAAAAGAAATGAATAATATATATGAAAAGACATTACATAAATTATCCTGCTGTAATTATCATTACTATTATCGTATTTTGCGCTGATGATATCAGTGGCAAAACGAATCCCATAATTACTTTAAACGAGATTCCGTAATTATTCCATTGTTATTGCGTTTATTTTCCATTCCATTGTTATACATTAATACAGAGCCATTAAATCCAGTCGATGATCTTACAAATTTTCACTCGGATTCTAATTACATTTTGTTCGAATTCTGGAATCGCCGGATTCCCTATAAAATTGTCAGCGAACTACGATAAAATTATTACAATTACCCTTCTTCTTAATACCGAGCTTATGAATGGGATAATAAATATATTCTTTATTTGACAGATTTTGAATCGATATTTCCTTTATTTCATCGTGAATCATCGAATTTTCCATCGTCAGTCAACGACAATAAAACTGATGTAATCACTTTTCTTTTATATTATCTATACTATGATCTTTAAAAGCACGAGAAACAAGAGAAAGCTCTTTGCAACTACGCTGCACATTTTCGTCAAATTCTACAAAATTCTATAAAATTGTTAATTAATTACGGCGAAACTATTACAATTGCCCCTGTTTTATATTCGGAATTTTATGAATGTAAATATATTCTTTTATGAAGGAATATATTACAAATATATGTTATGAAAATAAGTATATCCTTTACAACGAAGTCTCCGTAAAAATTATCAATCAACGACAATGAACGTTCCTCAAATGTCAAGCTCCGTGAATTGTACAATCTTGAAAATCGCAGCGACACTTCGAAGATTTTCGAAGATCGACTGATTTTCTTTAAATTCTGAATTCTCTGTTGAAATCGTCAATGAACTACGCCAGAACTATTACAATCACCCTCCCTTTAGATTCGCAAGCTTCGTGAGTCGCATGATCTTTGAACGAAGAGGAGCAAAAAAAAAAAAGAAAAAAAAGGAAAGAAGAAAAGAAATATTAAAAAAAAAAAAAGAAAAGAAATGTGCCCTTGTGTCTCGAAATCATCGCGCTTTTTCGTCACGAGTCGAAGCGTTTCGCCGCGAGGAGAACAAGAATGAAAGAATTATTGGCACGGGATCGAAGAGAGAATTAATGTCGGCCACGGGTAAATTTATTTCGGCCGACCGAGCGGGTGCAACTCGGCTGCTATAATTGAAGGCTGGCCGCGTGCTGGAACACACAACGCCGCTTTGCACGGTTCACGTGAAACAAAGGGAAGATTGTTCCATTCTGCCCGGGTTTGTCAGTCCGCCGCTTCGAGCCGGAAATGGTCACGACACGTCACAATTTGCTTGTGTGTGTGTGTGTGTTTTTTCCTTCTCTCGTTTGTTTTTTCCTGCGTTTCTCTCTCTCGTCCCCCCCCTCTTTCTTTCTTCTGGTTTTTGAGAGGCATATATATATATATATATAGAGAGAGAGAGAGAGAGAGAGAGAGAGAGAACGAGAAGTTTTACTCTTTTCCGTTTTTGGAGCGGTGGAATCTCGCTCGTTTATATCTCGATTAGTTTTCAAAGACTCCAGAGGTTCAAGTTGCATCACATTGTTCCACCACTTCTTTGTCTTTGCACCATTTTTTTTTCGTTTTCAATCGCATCGCCGCGCGCACGATGTTTGCAAGCAAGTGTTCATTTTAATTGTTTCGTTATTTGATTGCGATCGCGGCGGTTCAATTTCCTTAATTTAACATAAATCAACATCGTTTGATACAGTTTTGATTAATATAAATACACTGCGTGAATATTTCGGTCGATTCAGATCGAAATTACGCACGGAACGCGACGAAAATGTGAGAATTAATGAGAGAGTGATTATCATCAAGTAATTATCACAGGTAGAATCTGTTCGCTCAAAATTCTTTTTCTCCGCTGATACTGCATTAAACTGTTGCATTATGGATAACGTCGGGCAAACTCTCGACGTGTCACTTTTTTTTTTTTTGCTCTTCTTTATCTCGATAAATCATTATCAACGGTAATTATTCGCCATATATCTGTAATACACGTTTCAGTAATTACCAAAAATGACAAATTTGAAAATCTGTCAAAATGACGGATCCCTGTTGGCTCTAGTCCCTCGACGTAAGCATGGCGTAGTAATAATGGCGAAAAATTGACATAATTGAAAGATAAATAATGTCGTATTAAAAGTAGAAAAATGATAATCATAAATACTTCTCCGTGCAATTACTTTTCTTTTTTTTCATTTCTTTCATTTTGTGTGTCAACGTAGAACTCCCTCCCTTTTGAAACATTAAAAAAAAAAGGGAAAAAAGGAAATATTGAAATGTTTCCGAAAATTCAGAAAAAGTTCTCCTTTTGTCGCGGTTAACGACGCTTTCGATACCGATATATTTTTTTTGTTCTCGCGTTTCTATCCAGAAACTAGTAGAGCACGCATTTCGTGGCTGACCACATCGGTCATTATCTACTGAACGACTAAACGCGCTTGATAAATGCCAATTCCAAATTATTGCGCCGGCTTATCATCTTCCATCGACGTTCCAATTTTTCTGCCCACCGTTTTCAAGCTTTTTTTGCTCGTTTTCCACGGGATCTCCTCTCTTTTCCTCTGCTTTTATTCGAGATAGAAGTATTCATGACGACGAACACATTACCAACTTTGTTACGAACTTTCGAGAGCTTCTCCAGATCTAATTAGTACGAAAAAAGTCTCCTTTGTCGTAAAACTCGATTTAAGAGATTTTCTGTCGATATTCGGGGATTTTTTAATATTCGGGGATTTTTTAACGGGGGAGATGATCAGAGACTGGAGATTACCTGAGACGGGGTTGATTTCTAGTTTCTATTGTCTAAATTTTGTCGTTTGTTACTTCGATGATACTCACGGCTTAATCTTTCCGATATCACGAGTATGTAATATGAATATATTCCTTGTATAATTTACACGAATAAAAAAGATAAAAGTATTTCTTTTGTGTATTTTTATACGAAATATTGAATTTCATAAAATTCACTGATTAAACGTACCGTTTATTGAAATTTTGAATGTAGTCGTTAAAATTTCGCGTTTATTTCAAACACACACACACACACATAAATATTAAAAACGCTTTTTCACAAATAACAATGATTTTGTATTCGCTTGCGTATTTAATTAATAACCTATCAACGCGGATACGCACAATAGAGGGATCAACTTTCATTCACAATTGTATAATTCTATATCGCAGTTAAATTACATTTTGTTCCAAACAAAAGAGCAAATTGTCCGCCAAAATTTCACACAAACGGCCGTCTTGATAACTCCGAATTATCCAATCCAATTGTCTTTAAATTATTATTCTCCAACACGTTCGAGAAACCTGTGTGAAACCGATCAGTTTGTAGACGTTCGTTCGTTCCAGGAGAACGAACGTCGATAATCATCTCGATCCCGAGGCCCGCCCCGAAAATTAACTGTTGGTAAAAGATGGAACGTTCCCTGGACGGAAGCACGAACGATCTTCCGCTTCTTTGGTCCTCATTCATTTTCTCCTCTGGTTCGCGTTCCCGGTGGCCATGTGTCAGGCAACCGATCACGCTGCTACACGGTTCACTTATCCACGGTTCTTTCTTACAGGCGAAATTGGAAACGAAAGCTCTGAAAGCGAAGAGGCCAGGATTCACAGATGAACGGTACAACGAGACCAGTTATTACGTGGAGAACGGTCAGTATGCCCTTCGTTTTCTACTTAACCTCGATATACACACTGCCAGCCTAAAGTTTGCAATTACCACTTGCTCCGCAAAACACGGGAATTAAAAAAGAGAGAAGAATATGTAATTTCGAGCGAACCTTTTATCGTCCTTTCTCTTTGCAAGACAAATGTTAGCTTGAAATTATGCTGTCCTATATGGAGGTTTTCTTTATCGACGAACAGATAAGTGCATTCAGTTTCTAGGACTTCAACGTTTCAGGGAATTCTTTGCAATAACAGTCGATGTTTTGACAACGTTTATGTCATTTATAGAGGAGCTGGTGCTTCATCTTCTCGTAACTTTTGTTTATTTGTAAAAAGAGGAACATGTTCTCGAAAGTCAGCTGTATTATGTTTCTCGCGTGATTCATTTTAATCGCGTTACACTCAAGATTTCTCGGATGACGCGAGATATTTATTGAAGTCTCAGATATTTCAAGAGTCAACAGCGTAAAAGCGATATGAAAAATGTAATGTATAAAAATGACGTCAAAATCGTATGCTTCCGAGTAACATAAACGGACCTATTCTGTGATTCAATACTTATATATGAAGATAAGACTTATATATGAATTTAATTGAAATTTTGAACAATACGAAAGTCCAAATCTAAAGAAAATTTGCTCAATAATCGTTCAATGTAAAATCACACAAAGGAAATCATTCAATTATTTGGAGAAATGTCGGAGAGAAATGATGATAATGTCTGAGTTAAGTCCCGTGTCCCTTCCCGAGACCCATTGAACGCTACGTGTATCGGCAATTAACGGTTAACGCACGGATTCGTGACGGTTGATCGATCATCGATCAACGGTTTCGCCGCTGGCCAATTAGACGTGGGACCGCGTTTTCACGGACAGAGAATCGAGAAATTCGTCGCATGCGAACGAACGCATGGTAACTCGATTTCATCGGCAAGCGCGTACACATCGTTTGGTTATACCGCGCCGATCCGCGGTCGAATCGTGTATGGAATACGTGAGAATGTATAATCGATTGAATGTATGATGAGCAAGTTTGGGAGCGGGAGCAGTTTGCTGAGTTAATATAAGGATAGTTTATCGATAATTGGTTAATTATTGGCGGTAAAATTCTGCTCCACGTTTACTTTTTCTGAACGGCTCACATTATATTTCATACATTTCGCGGAAATCGTATCACGAGAGGGTGTGAAGTTTCGAACTATCTACGAAGTTGGGAGAGACGATATTTGTAATAATCGAAACAGGTGTTTGAATTTGCATTCTCGAAATCCTGCGTGTTATCTTTATAGTTTCGGCAACAATTAAATTTGAATTGAGGAAGAAGGAAATTCTTTTTCTTTTGATTTTTTCCCCCCTCATAGTCAATGGTGGCGAGAGGTACGCCACGAAACGTTCGAGTAGAAAATTGCGGAAGATCTTTACCCTTTAGTCTAGAATGAGTCAATGATTTGTCGGAAAAATTGGAAGAATCTTCGAAATTTCACGGCGCAGAAGCATTTTCCACTGACAAATCAACTCGTCATCGCCGATTGGAGATGACGTTGAAAGCTCAACATACGAAATACAAAAAAAAAATGTAGAATATTAATTACGAAAATATTTACAGAAAAATTTCAGTGATTTCTTTTTTTTTAAATGTCTCGACATCTACGAACACACGCACACACACACACATCCAAATTATTTCAAACGAAAACCAATCAATTCTCTTCGTATCTCTGCCACGCGTGACGAAGCTTCCAGACGAAAGATAACTCGATCTCGGACGCGGTCGATGAAAACGAAAACACCGAAAGAGCTTTTCTTCTCGACTCTCCCCCCCCTACCCCGTTCGATTTCGTTGGCATTGTGAAACCACGCGACGACTAACCGGGTCGCGGGATCGTTGGAATCGCGACCGTTCGCGGGATTATCCCCGATTACTTGGCGAACAGAGAGCCCGGTAAAAGCTGCAGTTACCGCTGCAAGATCGACGCAGATGAACGCAGATGAAGCGATTAAACGCGTGTCGTTCCTCTCTTTTCATCGTTCTTTTCCAATCCGCCCTTCCTGCTGAAAAAAAGAAAGAAAGAAAAGAGGTGCGCGGGTAACATTGTATTTAACGCACAGGTACATTTTCTGTTTATCGTGACGGTGGCGTCGTTAAAGACGACACGAAATTATCGAGGAATCCTCGGCGTTTTTATTTATCCGAGCGATCATTTCTCCTCCGCTCGTTAGCAGAGAACGTGAATTAATTAATTCAGAGTGCTTCGTGCGCGAGAAGCATCTTTTCGCTCAGAGGATTTCTTCTCTTTTCTCGTGCGACGATCGTGTCATGTAAATTGTGACGTATTAAATAGATATTTGTAAATAGATCTATTTTTTGGCGGGGGAAATATATTTGGAGTGTTAAATCGTTACACAGAAATAGAGTAAATAGAGTAATTTCTTGTTAGACCCCGATGGTCTCGGTTACAGTTCCCGTTGACGATCAAAAAATGACTGACTCGATCGCATTCGGGGGGGTCGTATTTATGCTGAGCTGGTATTTTGTCTCTTGGTGTGTCATGTGCAGGGAGTTCGAAGTCTGGCTTACATCAGGCTATTTGCTCCATAGATTTGTGTGTATAAGGGTCTCGTCACAATCGCAATGTTGCGAAGAACAGGCGAAGAATTTAAAAGCGGCACTCCGTAGCTGTAGCAGGGGAAGCATGGATAACTCTTGGGATAGCGGCGGGGGTAGCGACCTTGAACAGGTGGAATCTCTGGCGTTGGCTATAGCTCGCAATTCCTTTTCACCGGTTTGCGGCATTGTACGCTTAAATGGTCATTGCTTGAGAACGCGTGCATAATTAAACGGAAAAAGAGGACTTTAAAGCTGTGGACGTTTGGTTCATCCTGTCGCAAATACGCGTTGAGAAGTAGAGAATGAAAAATAGAAACAGTAGAAAAATTTAAAAACTTTAAATTCTGCTGTTTCTCGCGTGAAAGATATTTATAAAGTGCGATAGAAACATTGATAGAAATTCGAATACTAACTTCTGTCACTTTTACTCGTATTATACCGACGATAAAATACATATTTCATATATATGTGCAATTTTATTTTTTACGTATAATATATCGTACATATTAAATTATTTTCATGTATAGCATTATATGTATTAAATTTATTTTTGTTTTTCTTGTAGCAGTTTCATAACGATTTATTTTATATCTTCGAACAAATAAAAGTTAAATAAATGATTGCAACAGTTTGTGGCCACGTTAACTCTTTGAGCACTTAGTCGTCTATTAGAATAATAATAATAACGTAATTGGTTTATTTGTCGGAGGTTCAGAAAATATAACGTATTGCAATGTATTGAATAAATATATCAAAAAAAAAAACTTTTGGCAATTTTAGACGCCCCGAGTTAAACGAACACGAGTTATACGAGCGTGCATAGAATAAACAAGGATTGCCTGCATTGTGAGTCGACGAACCTTACAATTAAATCAATGAGTATTTCTCTTATCGAGCGGCAGCAACAATAGACTCTTTACTGCGAGCCGACACTGTTCATTCACCGAATGTTAATTAAAAAGCCAGTTACAGCTACTGTCTCGGTTAGACACGCGACTAATCAATCGATTTCACCGCCACGGGAACCGATATCGAGCCGTTTATTAAGCAGAAATAGGCGCGTACCGGAGAGCCCGAGAGGCTACAAAATCCAGATGGATCGTCGATTCTAAACGAATCTTCCAGCCCGGAATCGGTGGGAACTAGTCGGCGAAGTCGATTTATCGAGTGTCAATACGTTCTGTAATTAAAGTAGATCCTCTCACGGCGGTGGCTACAGAACGTGCTGCATTATCGACATTCCACGGGAATCATTTGATAGACGAACACTGATAGGCGGCTACGAGTATCCTCATTAGAGTGGAAGAAACGTTTACTCGTCGATAACGAAGGACATTGCCCGGAACAAGCGTGAGGAACGTCGAAAATACGATCCCTGAATCTCTTTTTGATATTCGCGTTGCCCAGAAGATCAGAAACGTACCACTGAGGTCTCTTCAGTTGTACGTTTGAAATTTTATTACTATCCCAGCGTTTCCTGTTTCTGCAATTAATAAGAACCAGAGTTGTGTCTCAAGGAAGAAAAATCCTCACAATAATGATAAAAATCCTTATCACAGAATAATATGAAAATTCTCATTGTACAAGAATATAAAAATCTTTATTATCAAATTTAAAATTCTAATCTTGTAGAAAAAAATTCCATCGTTCCTTTGCTCGCTATAAATTTGATTGCGAAAGGTTCAAATCGTTTTAAACAATGTGTCATTGATACTGCAGTTCCAATTCCATTGTTATCGTTCCGACGAATCAGTTTGATGTATGTATACCTTGATATTTCTAACAATTCTTCCTTCACAAAATGTTCAAATTGTCCATTCTTCTTACAAGAATCATATATTTTATTCAGTGTAAGATAATGGAGAATGGAAGAGCTTGGATATTTATTAATATAGTATTAACTTTTACATCGGAAGAGAACTTTCGTACATTTAATGGCTTCTTATGTTATTATAAATGGTAGTTTTAGGAATTGGATCCTTCTTTTTCAAAAAAAAAAAAAAAAAAAAAAAGTTATAGAAAAAGGTTTTGCAGATTATTCCATATTTTTTCTTTTGTGCGTATTACTCGTATTTTCTATAAAAATATATCTTTTGCATTTCGTTACGTACAGATTGAACGCAGATGGTAGAACAGAGTTAAAAGGAAACATAGCACGAGTTAGCGTGTTTCCGATTAATGGCGTGTTTTAAAATGAAGTTTCGAAGTTTCCATCCCGAAGGAACCGAATTTCAGTTACAGCAGAATAGATCAAAGATGGATTCGAGTAGCTAAATAATCCAGCTCCTATCTCCCTTTCTGAGGAATCCTTTAATCTTCTTTCTTCCTTCTGGAAGGATAACTTCTGCCACCACTTACAACCAAAGTTCCCGCCGAACTTTCTCGGACTTCTTGTCGATCTTTTACCCAAAAAGGAACGATAAATCTTTGCGTTTTCCTATTTCGATCAACTATATAAGAATACTTCGCTTCCGTCGGTGTTTCCATTAAAGAGATTGAAACGCGGCAGATCAATCTTCATTTTTTCTTTTTTCCTCGAGTAAACACCGCGTCTCGATTTCAAAAATTCTCCGTTATTACAGAGAAATGATAATTTCCCCGACTTTTGAATATTATATTTCAGATATTTCATATACAGTTAGCAAAGTTATGCCGGGAAAAGTACGGACATTTTTAAATTGTTTGTTTCAATTTTCTCGACTAATCTGAGTTAACTATAAACACAATATTATAAACATATGAAATTTTGCAATTGACTAACTAAGAAGTTCAAGTTGACACACTCAAAAAAAATCTCTCGTCAAAAATCCATGGTAGAGCCTGTTCCAAGTTCCACCGAATTTAGAATATCAAAGATCACCGCGCAGTTACGTTTCGAATGATCGCTAATGTTGAAGCAAGTTCCGCGCGAACTTCGTACCTGTTCAAAAACAATGAAATCAAAATGTTAGAAAGAAGAGTGCCGCGCACGATCTCCCAAAGAGAGATTCTTCTTCAAATTGGCAACATCGTCGCTCGCGAACGACTCGCGTTCCCGCCATTGAGAACTACTCGATCTCGGCGAGCAATTCCGCGGGAAATCGGTCGGGGAAGTTGGCAGCGAGCGAGGCCGCGCGTGGTTGGTCGCGTTCGATGCCTATCGATTGCCCGGCCGTTCGGTGCTTCATTATAGCGAGTTGCAGCCGCGAGTTCGCGATAACGGGAACAACGTTAGTCGTCGAGTTGGCGAAGTCAAAAGAAAAGGGGTAGCGCACGAGGATCTCGGAGGCACGTAAGGATCCACGAGTGTTCGAGAGAACACACACACACACAGAGGCTGACTAGATCGCGGTGAGAAGGAAGAGGGTAGGGGAGAAGGTTGAAGACGAAGGTGAAACGAAGAGAGAAGAGAGACGGCGGACGAGAGGGAATCGATCGAATATTTAGACCCGGGTCTGGCATATCGACAACCGATATCTGCTCCACATTCGAATAATAGACTCGCACGGCTGACGACGTGCTGCCAGGGCATCCTCCAGTTCCTCCTCCAACGAAACAAAGACCTATTAATGCCACTCGAAAGACACACCGCCCACACCGGGCGTGCTTCTCCACCGGTTTTCGATGGACGTCCTACCCTTAACGCGAGAAACGCATTCCATTACCGGAGACTTGTGACACGGCCAACCAATACTCCCGAACGAGCATTCCGTTCTCTCTCTCTCTCTCTCTATCTCTTTTCCTTACGTGCTCTTTCATTGCCCCCTGTGTACTCTCGCGTTGTCTCCAACGTCGTCGATGGTTCATCGTGAGTGAATTCCTGGGATTGGCTGGCAACGTGAAATAGCGAATTTCAAAGATACTTTGAAGTTTTGTTTGTTTGTTGAGTTTGGGATTGATCGGGGATTTCGGGATCGATGGCAGTTTGTTTTGTTGCGGACGAATGGAGAATGATGTTTTTTTTTTTTTTTGGACAAAGAGGATTTGTTGAATCTGTTCTCTCGTCGGAGTCGGGGGGATGTTTCTGCCAAGGACTTGTGGCTGGTATTTTGACCGAGCTCAATTTCTATTTATTTCTCAATTAGTCTATTCCTGTAGCTTATCTCAACCTCGTACCAAACAGAAACTGAATACCAATCCTTCGTACGTCACCGTATCTTTCCTCTTATTTAATCGTACATGTTTCCCTGCTTACTTTTTAATTGTAGCAATTATAAATTGTAAACTCGACATATAATCGCAGTTAATGTAATTATAATTATAAACTGTAAATTATAAACTCTGAAACGATCTCGAATATTATCATCGAAGTCCTTTCATCTATTTCTCTGTCATTGTATCATTCTAAGTAACTTTAAATAACTTTCATTGGTAATCCTATCTGTCGAACCTTGAAATCTATAAAATCACCAGATTTGCCCGCTCACCAAAATTCCCAAGAAACGGAGGATTAAATCGAGCCTTCGGACACGTTCAGTTTTTCGAAATTAATCGTTATCTGAGCCGCAGTTGTTGCAAAACGTTCAACGTGCCTGATACACGTGTATGCAACAAAGATGTAGGAATAGCGGAGCTTCTACGTGATTCAAATCTAGATCCGATCGTATCTCTCGATCGAAGGTGAATCAAGATTGAGCCGAAAGAATCCCTCAAGCTCACGATATATACTCCTTCTCTCTCTCTCTCTCTCTCTATCAACCTTCTGTAACTCGTTTCGTCTCTCTGTACCCTCTTCACCCTCTTTCCATCCTTGCTTTCTTCGGTGCCTGTTCGCTTTTTGAAAAAGCTTCTTCTCCTTCGCTCGACTCGAGTCTTCCTCTTTCGATTTAGCAGGTGGTTGCGGAACTTGTTGGTATTTTTGTCTCTCTGAGGTGAATGTTTCCTTCCTTTGCCGATTCTCGTCTTCCGTGCGTACCGGTTACCCGGGGATGCCTTCTGCTCTTTGGCCCGCCGGCTGTTCCCACAATCTCGAGAAACTGAGGCGAAGCTGTTTTATTGGCTCGCGAACCTCTCGTTTTTTAAGATCCGTTTTTCTGCTCGGCGTTTCTTTTTTTTTCTTCGCCCTCTCGCATCTCTCTGACGTTGGCTGGAAAACCTCGGCTGAAAAACAGATTCGCGTTTAGCGTGGTAATGGCATTACGGGGATGCTGATTGTTTCTGACAGGGGGTAAATTGTTTTCTGAATCGTTTCCCCGGAGATCTCTGATTTTCAGAGAGATGGAAGTCGTGACTTTTCCCTTTCTTCGCTGTATTGCAAATATTTGACAAGCCTCGCAGAAGTTTTAATTAAGTGCGATTTTTGTGAATCACTTGACTGTTTTCGTTAACTTCATTTCGTTAACTTACACGGATACATATGTATGTGCATCAACGAACGGAGGTGATAAGTGATTTTATGAAAAATTGTCATTTTTCGAGGATTGTGCTTTCTCTCTTCCTTTGTCAATATTTCTTGGCTATATTGCAGTATTTAACAAACCTCCGACGAAGTTTAGTCAAGTCCGATTTTTGTGATTTGATTAGTTGTTAACTTCATTAACGTAGACAGATATACACACACACACACACACACATCAACGAACGGATAAAACAGTATTTTTATGAAAAATTTAATTATTTGAATAAATTTAACAACATGAGCTTGTGAATTTAAATTTAAAAAAAATAAAATGAATATTATGAATATATTTATTAACTTCACCGTGCAATGCTACGTGTTTAACTTCATACTTTCGTTACAAAATGATTTATAATGAACGTGATGTAATTTTATTATTGAAGCATATTTGTTCGGAAGGGCATTGGAGGAAAAGTTTGTTTCAAATTTTCCTAACTTCTAATTATCCTTCCGCGTTAAGAGTTAATCCAGTAATCTAGTTCCGAGTTAATCTAGTAATTAATTTATTTGTTCAGATTTCACGTCTATTAAATTATTACTATTATACAGAGTCGCGCTCGAGAGAGCCGTGTGAAAGACTCGAAAGCATATTTTTTCGGCGGTTCGGCGGAGAGAATCCCCAGCCATTATTATACTTGCTCCGTAACCGGAGTACAATGATGTGGAGAAACTCTTTCTTCCAACTTTTTCTTGTTATTAAAGTAGAACAAGTAGGCGAGCGCCCGTCACACATCGTAAAAACTGTGACAAGAAGCTTCTGGTTATAGATATACAGGGTGTCTCTCGAAGCTTGTCTTCGTTGCACAAAGCCCCTGGCCAAAATCCCTGGTACAGAGATAGCAATACAACCGCTAGGAGAATTACATAAGATTTCGACGCGAAAGTCCTCTTTGTTCTTTAACTTGTAAATCTTTAAATCGCCACAATTATTCTTCACTTCTGTGAAAAAAAACGAAACGTGAAAGTTTCATTTTGTATTTTATTATTTTAAATTGTCAGCGAAATTGTTTCCTACACTCTGAATAAGAATTACTCGGTATAAAGATATAAACTGTGACTTTATTGTTTTTGTTATTTTTAATAAATTCATCAAAAATTGCTTTCCATCCGTTTAAAAAAGATTAATTACAATAAATATACATTGTACAATGTAACAACTTTAATTCTTAATTAAACTCCTCCGATTTACGACGAAAAAAAAAATACGTGATCTAGATAAAAAATAAAAAGAAATAAAAATGACCTTGGAAATTTCGAAACCCGTAAAAAATTGATATGCTATATTTTGCCTCCTTTGAAACTATTGATAATTTAATAATTTGAAAATATATATATATATATATATCATGTACTCTCTCGCCAATATTTTTCTATTCCGAAGGGTGTAACCGTAAGCAAGCAAATGAAAGAAAATAAAATTTTAAATAGAAGGAAATAACGGGGAGTCACGTCAGTCGTCATTTTCACCTTACGTTAGATTTTTAGAAAATGTCTCGTTAAGAGGATCGCCTCGTTGCCCAGGCGGGGGCTGATCGCGCTGTCACGCGGATCATCGCCGAGACGCACGCGAGTACGCCAGCAATCTCGATCTAGCCACGTCCGCCAGTAAATTCGAGGCTTCTGTCTGCCGTGTATAATTCGCCGTGAGATAAGATTAGCGGGCGTAGCGTAGTAAGGGGTGTACAAGACGCCGAGGATAGATACAGGCCGGCGATTTAGTGTGCTGGTAATGATACGTTGCGAGAAAGCGTTCCCTCCATTCTTCCATCGCGATTCCTCGTGATAACGCGTGAGAGTATTAATGATGCTCGCCTGATTCGCCGACGTGTCTGCTGATTTTCACCGGTCCGTGACTGATATTCCACCGTTTCGAGTACAACAAACGAATCCGCCTCGACCTTTTTGCGTTCCCCTTCGAAACGTGTTTCGCGCCTCAGTATGTTCTTCGTTTTTTCCTTTCTCGGGTAATAGAAAAACGTTGTTCAGCCACGCCGTTCCTCTATTTCTCCACTCCTCTTTGTTTGTATCTTCTTCTTATATCAGTTATGTACAGTGTGAACCAAAAATCACGTGAAATAAATCAATTAATTTCTATTGCATCTACCATTTTAGAATTAGATCTGTCTTATCTATCGTTTCAATTTTAAGAATCATATCTGAATGTCTAAATTAACCTATTAATTACAATTTGACCCTGTAAAAGGATCGATTTCCAAGCTACAATTCGCGCAACACACACAACTTAATTAAAAAACACAGATAGTCAAGAATAAGATTCTTCGTCGATTTCTATAACACTGTCTCGTATTATATTTGTCCCGTTTTCACGAATTATATTTCAATGTCCGAATCCGTCGATCGGAAATTTTAATCTCATTGTCGTAAAACATTCGCGGAGTGGATCCAAAGAAACGAACCCGACGAACAACCGTTTCTTTACTCTGCGAAATTACATCGTAAAAGGGGCGCGCGAGGGGCGCATAAAATTAAAACGAGATATGGCTGAGATCATAAATAAAAGCAGGAAAGAAACGCGCATATCCTTGAATTCACTTTTGCTGGCAGCCTGATCTCGCGAATGCTCGTTCATCCGTCGGTTTTACGACAGGATCGAGCTTATTACACGACTCGATATGGCGCATGAATGCACGAAGAGTTTCTCTAGAAGTTGAGTTTAGGAGATATCAGCCGCACGCCGATCCGATCCGATAAGGGTGGCTCGCACCCTCTGCGCCGTGTATTTCCATGCGCGAGCACGCTTATGCTGGCTGCACGCTGCTATACAATCCAATATTAAACAGACAACGAAGTGAATAATGCAGCGTGAGAGATAATAAGTTTTGAGTGGATTGAAGCGAAAAAAAAACGCGTTTCATAGAGGAGCGAGAGGAAGGAATTATTTATGAAATCGATAGTCGATCATTCCCGTAGTAGTTTTGTCGTGCGGTGTTTCTTGAAAATTGAGAACGTTACTTTGACAAATAACGCAACTTTGGTTCGAACGATAGCTAGAGGGTTGCATAAATCTAGAAATGGCATAATTTGTTTTTAACGGTATTGCGAAGAAAGTGTGATTGAAATTTTGTTAGAAAGCGTTTCAACCATTTAACTTCTGTGAGTTTCTCGATTTATTTTTTTTTTTTTTTTTTTTCTTTACGAGTCAAGAAATTATTCCTTGAGGTATATCAATTTTCTACGGTTTTCAATTTTTAATTTCGGTTATGAAAATCAAGGTTAATTTAATCGATTGTTAAATTAATTTAGATTACGGCTTAATGGAAGATAAGATAAAAGATTCTAAAACTAATCCCAAATTTCGATATTAAGTTACGATTATTAATACTATCAACCCTTTCGTAACTAATAGCTTCTTCAGTTTTGTTCAAGAAGATTAATTCTAAAGTTGATCGTCGTAAGGTTCTGTGTATAGAGACAACGGGATGAATTCTAAAATATTAATAGAACGTAACGTTGCAGCATTAAGATTATTAACGCTTCAGCAACTGGTTGTTTCTCCAGTCCTTAAGAGGATTAATTCTAAAGTTGATTGTCGTAAGTTTCTCTGCACAGGTATAACAGACTGATGTGTTATAAAATGTTTTGTAATTGTAGCATAATTAATCCCTAACCAATTTCGTTACATTAAGTTCCTAAATTTTTCTCGTCGTTTGTAAATTGGGAATCTCTTTTTGCGTAAGTCGTTTTGAATTTTTTAACATTTAAAGCCTCTCATCACTTCAGAGTTCAGTCTGTTCGAATACTTTCCCTTTTGTTGCAATGTTTTATTCGTGAAAAGTGTGACACAGAAAATTGCGTGGAGTCGTGCAATTATATCGGATATATAGAACCAAATAGAAATATTAATAATATCTATTCGAATGATACGGAGAAACAGCTCGGAGGGATTCAAATTCACTCACTCTTGATTTTAGGACAATGCGTTTTCGACATTTTTTTTCGAAATGCTCCCCTTTTTTTGGCGATCGAGTCTTGATCTTTGCTATTGACTTTCCACTAAAACTCGTGTCAGAAAAATCGGAATAAATTGAAAGTTTGAAACATCCGTCAGAATGGAAAATACTGTGGTGCGTCTCTGTTTTTTTTTTCACGCGGTATGCAAATAGCGTTGCGTTTCAGCCTCATCCTCCGAGCAAACTCGTTTCGCGCTGCACCAGAAAGAAAGAGAGAGAGAGAGAGAGAAAAAGTTAACAGAAAAACGAAAAATATCGAATTTCCATATCCACGAGGCGTGATTGGAGGGTCAGTGGAGGCACATTTGCCGACACGACATCTCGATAACGACCAACAGAAATATTTAATGATATCTCTCTCATTTATGAATTTCGCAGGATGGAAAATCGATCTATTCTTGTCTGATCGAGAGTTGCATCGTTTTACACGCACATTTTCATATCGTACGAGTTGTTGAATCTTCGATCGTTGTTGAATGAATAGCGTAATATTCAGAATTGCAACCTGTGGCTCGCGACCACCAAGAGAATTGCAAAGTGTTCCACTTGGAATTAATTACTTTAGAAATGTATTTCTAAAGTATTTTTAAAGTATTTATATCTAAAGTATTTCTAAAGTAGCGAATGTAAGTAGAATGTGTTCATAGCCAGACGTTCGCAAGTAGAATGAGTCTATCAGATGCTCTCAAGTAGAATGAGTCCACAGGCAGACGCTTGCAAGTAGAATGAATTCACAGTCAGACACTTGCAAGTAGAGTGAGCCGATAGTCAGACGCTCAGAAGTAGAATGAATCCATAGTTAGACTTTCTCAAATGGAATGAGTAGATATAGCCATAGTTAGATGTAAGTAGTATTTCACCTGGAAATCGTTGAACACACAGTGGCTTTATATGTTCGCAGCGAAAAATATCGACCTTTCGTAACTATCTCAATCAGGACCATAACATGTAATAGTTTTCAACAGTTATTCTCGGATCTGTTTGAAGCTCTGAAAGAAATAGCCGCAGCTTCAATAAATCAAGGCACTAATCAATAAACCAACGTATAGTCCAGCATCTACAAGTCTTCAATTTTATCTGATCCCAAGTCATATTTGGATGATCTTTCGAGATTTTGTACACATTGTGCAATAGCCACACTCAACAGAGCTTATTATATCAATATCTATTAACTTAGTCAATCAAAGTCTGATCTAGTTTGGGTTTTCGAAAGAAAAAGTGTGAAATTTTTCAAGGAGATAACCTTGTCTGATCGTATATCGAGTTCTTCCACTTACGCGGAATATTGGAGGATATACAGGGTATCCTGAACTTAAATGGCCACACTGCGAGAGTTAATCTACAAATAAGTGAAAGAAATGTTATGTTAAAGTCTGTCAGGAAACATCTTGTTACAGAGTTGTAAACAAATATTTTATGTAATGAAATAAATAGCTACGAATTTTTCTGTAGAATATGCAAAAAGATCGACCATGTTTATCTGATTTGCGGATACACATTGTTTATCATATGATAACAGTTCTGTGTCTTTATAATAACTGGTTACAAAATGATTATAAAATAATATATTTTAATGTTTAAAGCCTCGTTTTTAAATGTTGCTATTAGGCGTATAACATTTTCCTCTTCTTTTTGTGTGTAAATTAAGCCTTCGCGTTTTAAGTCCGAAATACTTTGTACGAACGTGGAATTGTTGGCTTATGGAACGTTCAGGCTATACATTGTCAATATTTCAAGGTTCTCAAATTAGAGAATAAGAAAATATCTTATTTCTCAGAGATAAGAAATCCTCACGCGATCGGTATTGACAACACACATATATCGATCGTTTTTTTACGTGTTGTAATGTTGCGAAACCTTGAAATATCGACAATATCCGATCGTCCAAATGCTCCTTCGGAAATACTACGCAGGATCATTTCTGTCGATATATTTAACATCTTGGAAACAAACACGTTGTCAACAGAATTCGTGCTACTTTCGACTCGTGTAAAAAGGCGAGTCATTGACAATTTCTTTATTGCCTAATGCGATCTACGAGATTCATGATACGATTCAAGATACGCGTGTACCTTGATCGCCAGTGTGAGGAATTGGTTTCTTTACAGCAATCTAATCTTCTAACGAACAACTTCAGCTGAATTAATTGGATAATTAATAATTAATAATACACAGTTCCACGTTCGTTGCAAAGGGCTCGCGTCGGGCGTGCTAACTACTTTAATCCTTGATAATCCACGATATATCGCTTTCGAACGTCAGGAATTGAACGTCGCGGCTAGACAATTCGTTCTACCCGGCCTGTTCCCAGTGAATATAAAGTGGCGTTGTCAAGCCGAAGCCACTTTAATCCTTAATAATCCTCGAAATATTACTTTCCAACGTCGGAAGGGCGGGGATTACTGTTAAAGAAAAGTGGAACATCAAATACCATTTGAACCAGCGGGGTGGAGGGGGGCCTATGTAAAACTCGCAGAAAAAACCCGCGAATAAATTATTTCTCGCACAAAAGAAAAAGTATTCATTTTCACGCGGAGTGAAGAGACAAAGAAAAAAAGAGGAAAGAAATTCGAATAACGAGTATTTTCCCTTTTTCGTTTTGTTCCCCCTCTCTGATTTCATCGTGGCGATGTGCTCGTGCCTGTGTTTCTTTATTTCTCGTCTTCTTTTTTTCTTCGTCTTCGAATGAGGGATGAAAGTTAGAACTGGTAAACCACCACGTTCGGCATTCGCATGAACGAGTCGAAAGAAAATCGCGCACGATCTCACGCACCGGTTTCGGCTTCGATTGCGGCCACCACTACCGCGAATAGATTTCTGATAACTGATACACGGAAACAGGGTACGTCTATTCTTAATTAATACCAGGAAACGTTGGTTGGGCACGTTTTCGGAAGTATAATTTTATAAAAAGTGTATCATTAGCTGTGTATCGGCGTACGATCGGTCGTTTCGTCGATTAATGGCTGTTCCACTGTTCAAAAGAATTACCTCTTTCCCTTTGTAACAAATTACTCTTCTTTCCTCTCTCTCTCTCTCTCTCTCTCTCTCTCTCTCTCTTGTAACAAGCTGCTTTTGCATTCGTATCAGAGATTACTTTCTATCAATTGTTCTAAAGATTTTCTCATTTTACAACGTAGACTTCTTTTTCTTTTTCATCGAAGCAATTAGTTCACGAGATTCCTCGCAATTTTTCAGTTATTCTTGCCACTCGAATAGTGATCTTTGACAGAGCGATTTTTGGAACTGAACGAAATTGATGATTTTTATTTCTTTGCTGCTCGCAAGTTTATTCGTATCTTATTCGTTGATAATTAAAATACACTGATGAATTATTAAAAAAAAAAAAAAAAAGAGTCAAACGTTACAATCTGGTATAAACTGAAACATGCATTATTAGACTGTGAGCAAGTTATGAGATTCTGTCACGAGTGACTTTTATCCAGTACGAGTCGCTTAAGATAAAATAACAAACGTCAGTTGCACTATGAAGGATTAATTTCTAAAGTTCTCGTGCCACTTTATTATTTTATTACTCTCCATTCCTTCCGTTTTCATCTCGAGAGTGATAATGTGGAAATGGATCCAAGTCAACTCGTAATACTGCAAATTAATACCTGTTCGAAATCTGCGATTATTGAGAATATTTCGAACCCTTTCACGACTAAGGGAAACATTTTTCCCCATTTTTAAAATCGGTGATTGTCGTATTTAATTATAACCTCATCTGCATTTTTTATGCAGAATGTCTAAATAGAACGTATGCCGGACGCAATTATGTAAACGGGAACGTTTAGAAAAAAAAGATGTGCAAATTGTGCTAAACTAATATATGTACTATGTACAATGTCCATCTTTGCTTCACAACCAAAAGAAATTGCTTCGCAAAATATCATAATTTTGTATAGTAATTTTATTTCATAATTTTGTATTATTTTTTATTATAACATTTTGTTATAATAAACCAATAAATAAAAGACATTGCATAATAAGCCTGACCATAATTTGTGTTACCTTTATAGTCCATTGGGAAAAATATTTTCCATAAATTCCAAAAAACCTACACATTGTTATGTATTTTTCTTATGATTTTTATTTATTTTACGTCTAAACAAACTAAAATAAACAGTTACATACTAGTATTTACTCTTGGCAACCTTATGGTCGTGAAAGGGTTAAATGAATAGCATACGTTTCTTAACAACGTTGTCTTCGAGGGACAAGCTATGCACGTCGAAAGCATTGTTTAGACAATTCGTGTCAATCGATTTGATATTTTAGCAAATTTTTTCCCCAACGAAACAAATAAATGTACGACTTGGCACTTGTTCGAAAATATTTGGACAAAATTGACGGTCACTTAATACGATCAGCTTTTGAGTGACAAAATAATAAATGTTGTTCAACATTTGAAAATTTCATCGGCAGACAGCAACAGCTGGAAATATCGGGTGTATTTCTTGAGAGTAATGCAATTAATCCAATTAATGGTCTCTGTTATTTCAGAAAATGAAACAGAATTCGTGGAATTGGAAGATCAATTGATTTGTTATTTTGCAAGCAGCTTTATTTGGACAACAACGGTTGATAATATCGCGAATATCGCGAGCGTGTAGAATTCCCCTCGTAAATCTCCGCATGGCCATATCGAAATTGTTCGGCGTATGATGTGTTTCAGACGTTTCAGCATTTATCATCCGCCAAACAATCTAGATAGGCGTGTTAACAATGTCCCTCTGGAAGGGTGTTAATTGCATAGCCGCTTTAGAGGAGAGTACATTCCGGTCCCAGATACTCCAAGTCTTTGTTGTCCCTTATGGCGCACGTCTTGCTGTGCGACATTATCGATCAACAATTTGGACGGCCAATGGGGCGGTCCGTGAATTTACACGCCTCATACCGCTCGGTAAATTCACTTACTCACGCTGCATTCACATTCCACTTCTGTCCAAATTCATTCCACAAGACGTATGTATTATCCCTTTTACACTCGAATCATTACACTTCTATCTTCACTAAACGTCAATTCACTCGATAATCAACGACGAGATGAGTAACTTCTCGTCATACGGTGAGGAGAATAACTGTACCAATAATTTAACTTCGTAAAGAAACGATCGTATAATGTTTCTGCTTCGTCTCATATCAAAGTGCGAAGCTTCTGCTTTGACAACTCTGAGTTGTCACGTTGCGAGAGCGAGGATACTTCTTTCCTTAAAAATTGTAAAAATTCAAATGTGTGTAAAATCATTGAATCATTCCTTTCATTGCCGAATCTACATCGTGAAGGATTGAATTTCTGTCTTTATAACGAGCCCTTCAAGCTTTTTTGTTTTTTTTCTTTTACCATTTCATTGAAGTTGAAACATTCGATTGATGGGCTAGACGACGAGGTATTAGAATTTTTTTCTCGCTTAATGCCGATATTCAACGTTCAATAAAATGATGAATAAAAATTGTTGCAACAAGTTTTAAGGGGAGACTCAGTTTTTAAAATAATGGTAGATTTAGTTACCAAGGAAATTTTTCAATGTTTTCAATGTTTTTAACGTTTTAATGATTAAATTGTTCGATTGAAGATTCTTTTTAAGGTGATAATAATAATGTATAAAATAATTAAAACAATTAATTAATTTCGTGAAGTAAAGTTTGTTAAAGCTTCTCTCTCCTCCTAATTTGATGTAACATGCAGTGAGCCAAAAGTTTCTTCCCACCGATTTTTTTTTTCTTTAACAAAACATCGAAATATAAGAAAAAACTAATTTTATTAATTTTTAATTAAATTCAAGTTCAAATATGATTTTCTCATTACGTTTCTAAAAATTATTTCCTTCAAACTGCCAGAGTGCTCCTCTCAAATGAATAAAAAATAACAATAATAAAGAAAATTGCGGATTTATTTTAGTAGGAATGATGTTTGGTCAGCCCTGTGTCACAGCACAATTATACACACAATTATAGTAAAAATATCCACGTTGAAGGGATTGAAAACGACTTCAGTTCACCCTCTTCGTTTCACAAACGTGCGACAGCGCGAACAAGCGATGATTCGAGATTCCACCCCCCCCCACCCCTCGCCGTTTTCAACCGTGCATACGTATTCGCGTATTTTGCCCGCTGCGAAACGACGATTTACAACATTACAAAATTCCCCCAGCAAGGGATTATAAAACGGGAGATACAACGGCCGGAATGAAATTTACATTGGCGGCCATCGTTCGCTATTCGATACAAATCCACCCGTAGCCGTAGCTCATCAATGAAATAACGACGATGCTCGACGATGAACAACCGCACACTCGAATTCGCTTGCCGCATTGTTTCCGCTGGATTCCATCCGCACCGTGCACCGCTCCTCTGAATTATACATCGATGATCCCATCGATGCGAAAAGGCTATCGATCCATTCGGTATATCATCTCGTATCGCGAGACGTAAACGCGAGCAGTGTTGAAGAAAGAGAGGAAAGACGAAGGTTGAGGAAGCACGATTGGAGAATATATATCAATGTAGGTAATTGTTATAACAGGTACAAAATACTACAAAAGGTTTTAATCTACGTGGTTTAAATAAAATAAATGAAATTTATTAATTAATAACGAAGGTTTGTTAATAAATAACAGGTTTATTCATTTAGAAATCGCCAATATGGCAATGACAAAAGATATTATAATTTCTCACTATATCACACGCTATCACAACTCGCTACTCGCTGCAATACTCTTCAGATCTGTACGCTCTCACGACTCACTCTCTTTCTCTTTTTCTATTTTCTTCGATCTGCACTTTTGTATGATTCCTTAAAGATATACACCTTCGATATCTCATGCACACATATTTTATGTTGATATTTTAACTCTTTACAAACAAATTCACAGAAATGACACGGCACGATACTTAACGCGTTATAGTAAATATGACAACTCTAACAGTGATGAAAATAATAAATTGGTTTTCGCCGCCTATATACGCGGCATTGGACCCGCAGTAAGTAAAAGTGCCATGCCGCTTATATGGCGGCATTGGTCTGTTAAGGGTTAAATCTTAAAACTCGATTAAACAAATTAGTCTGTTGTTGTTTTTCACTGCGACAATCACATCGCTCTTAACATTTTACCGACCGGTAATATCGTATATTAATATACACAAATATATTATTATACGATATTAACACTTTACCGACCGGTAGCTTATTAATCGTCTATTACTTACCGCTATCGGTCGGTAAAGTGTTAAGTCGCATAGAAAGAAGTTTTCCGAGCAATTTCGCAGGTTTCCTCACGCCACATTAATGGACAGAACCTGAGTCCTCTGGTATCATTGGCGAATTTTCGTGGAAGCCAACGGCAGCTGGGTACTCGTTCGTCGACCAGACCAGAGAATCCCTTTTGGGGATTCTATCTAATCAGGGTGTAATTGGTTACAGGCTAAAATTTAAGTGGATAAAGTTGGTACTCGTTGAGCGTTCTTGTTGCGAAAAACATTCGCGATGTTGGAAGCTTCACTTTGAGCGAAAGTTCGACAGCGAATTACATTAGTTTATTTTAAATCGTATTGTATAATATAAAACATATAAACATACGTTGTTAAAACGAAAGTAATATAAATAACAAATATGTTAACTAGTGTAAACGCATAAATATATTTGCGTTTTAAGTGGAATTTTGATTGGATTACATTATTTTATATCGATAAATACATCGACATGTATAAGCGGTAAGGTAATACAAATAATGAATATATTAGCAAACGTTTTGAACGATATTTCGATGACAGATCGGATTCGTACATTTTAAATCGTACAACGATAATAAATTAAATTATGTTAAATTAATTAATAAATATTGTCAAATTACAATAACAATAAATTAGTTACTTTGAACGATATTGTTGGGTTGGGGACATAACCCAGATCGATTGATCCGAATGGGTTTTGTTTAATTTATAATTTAATCTCAAGTCAGGCTTAAGAATTCGTCGTCGAGAATTATCTACGATCCAGTAGAAGCTTCAGCTAAGTCAGTAAAACAGATCAGAAGGACACTTGGCCTATTCTATTTGACTTATAAAGGTGGCCACGGAGTTAAAATCATCCGGCTCTCCAAACGTCCATCAAACGTTCGATACCACTCGAACGTTTCACCCCTCCATACAACGTCCAACGTCCCCGCAGAGTAATTCGGCCAGCTCTAGAAACGCTTTAGAAATGGCCAATAAATATCCGCAGGCCCATAAAACATTCGTCTCCCAAACGCAAGATATATCTTTCACACGCCACTGTGTTGCGTACCAGCAACCACCGAATAACGAGAACACCAGGGATGAGACCAAGCGCAATATGCATCCAGTAGAAAACTCGAAAATTTCGGGGACTCGATCGGGTCGGGTCGGGTTGCGACAGGGTCCCGAAAATACCTCGGAATTCAGACTTTTCGGAAATTCTTCGCGAATTTCGAGAGTCGGTGATACTCGAGATTTCTAGGATATTCTTGAGAAATATAAAATTACAAAGAGAATGGAATACGAGAGGAGAAGTAACGACTGTATTTATATTGCGACGAGTGTGACATTTTATTTTAAATTTTCGCGTGGAGAAGCCGGCAGCCCCGAAATTCCCAAGAATGTTGAAATTCGGTATTCTCGAGGTTCTTGGAATTCTCGACAATTATAAAATTACAAAGGACGAAACAGAAAGGACTATATTTCACGAATATGTGACGAACACGATATTTTATTTCAAATTGTTGGCGTAAAGAGATACGTATTATGAGATATTTTCTATTCTCGAAATAAATTCTCGCGCATTTCTGTCTGATCTATCTACAGAAACCAAGCCAAGATACTCGTAAGAATAGTATTAATAGTAAAAATAGTAAGTAAGAATGTTTCAATGAGTGGTTCAAAGTGGTACTATTTCAACACAGAAAACAAAAAGAGAAGAAATAAAACATGTAACATATAATCGATGTAACTTTGTTTTCCAGTTACAGCTGATTATCTGTTGCGATAATTTTTTTGGAACTGGACGTTGGTTTGCTGTTTTCCTGTATGTTTTTTCTAAATTAATTATAAAAGATGTGTTGTCAATGGTTTTTGAGTATCGTCTTCTTTGTTAATCGTCGAATTAAATTACAGTGATTGCAACGATATGAAAGACATTGGAAACACATTCGCGAGTCTGAAATAATTCGAGTCCAACGATTAAATCCAATTTGTTAATTGTCATGTTAAATTACAGTGATTTCAGCGATGATATCGGAAACACTCGCTGTCTGAAATAGTTCGGATCCAATAATTGAAGGTCTCGAGTCTATTTGCGAGATACTCGATTCTCCAATCTCTGGAGAACATTGCAGCGTTTAGCTGACGGAGAGTACGTACTCTCTATGTTTTCCTATTCTTGGCCAATTCTTGATCAAAAATGAAACTATAAAAGGAGAAATTTGTAGTAAAAATTGACGCTTTATAATAAAAGAGAGAGTTTCAAATTTTATCACAGGGATTAATAATTCGCATAAATAGAATTCTATTGTTAATTCGCAATATACCAAAAATTGTCGTCCATTACCGAACATCTAGTTAAATAGTACATTTGAAGATCTGTATTAATTAACAACGTTAATAAAAAGACATTTAAACAAAGCGAAATTTTTATTTAAACGTATTTACAAATATCACGAGCAAAGTTTTTTTTTCCCTTGGAACGTGGAAAGTTTCAATGGCCTGTTTTATAATCATTTTCTCTTCGTGTAGCATTTTATTTTTTTCTTTCTCTCTCTCTTTAACTTCTGACATTTTTTTATATAAAAATGAAGGAGAAGAAACCTAAGAACTTTAATCGTAAAAAATATCCTTTTAAACTTGTTCGCTGCTGGACGACGGGCACGTAGAAAAACACTTAGGTTTGACGCGCAATGTACGAAGTAAATCATAAAAACTGATTTTTTCCTCTAATACGACATTTATGTGAGAATGTGGGCGACCATTAACCATGATTGTTGCAAAGGTTGCAATTTTTTTATTTAGATATTCGTGTGTCGTAGTTCGCTACGTTCAATTCTTAGGCGAGTGAGCGTGGTTCCATCTTTTCTGTTGCTATTGCTTGGTACTTGTCGATGGAAATATACATTTGTATATATTTGTGTGTGCTTTTCAGCTGAGGTATTGTTCCATTCGTTTTCTATTTTTTCTTTTTCTTTTCTTTTCTTTTTTTCTTTCTTTTTTTTTTTTTTTGCAATGATCTGATCTTCACAGAGGATTGGAATGTGTTCGTTTGGCTTCTTTTGCCACTATGTATCGGCCTTTTCGTTTCCTTCTATCTCATCCTTGGTGGAATCCAGATAACCGTGGCTTTGGTGTTAGATTCGGTTGTGATTTAGCTCCTTAGTATGTTGGATATTAATTCGTTTTCTTGATCGCACGTTTCTCATTTGCACTTTTATTTTATGTTTTTATTCGTATCGGAATCGTTGCAGATGACGACCTGTGCTCCGTTGTTTCAGCGGAGTGTACCCGCAGAGCTTCGAGAAGAACGTAAGGCGTAGCCTTCGTCTTCTATACCTACATACATTAACAACAATTTCGACAATTCGGCAATCACGACAGCTGGGAAACCCTTCCGTCCGCTTTAATGAATTTCGCGAATGCTGAGATGGTAGTGTAGGTAGGGCAGAGGTTTCCATTCGACGAAGGTGAAGGTGAGGGTGAGGTTTCCTCTCGAGAAATAGGGGGGGGGCGGGGAGGGTTGCCTCGTCGAACGGCGAAAAGCTCGGAAACTTCGTCAGTTTCCTCGAGGAGTGGAGGCTTAACTCGCGTCGCAATGGGGGACGATGCATTGTCTCCTCTATCCCACTTCTCCCTTTTACTTCCGACCGCGGCGACGTAAGGCTCGTCGTCGACGATCTCTCTCTCTCTCTCTCTCCCCGGGAAGAAGGAGAAGAAGAAGAAGAAGAAGAAGCTTCGGGAATCCCCTTTTCCAAACCCCCGGTGTCGACGGTTTTCGCGCCTCTTGGCACGTTTCACGCTCGTCGCGTAATCCAGATCCTCGTGCTGGAGTGTTCTGGCCCCGCTAAAGCCTGTTCTCCCTCCTTTTCCTCTTCGTCGCTCGCGCACCCCTCGCGCCATGCTAGGTCTCTTTATTTCGTCGAGGGCGACCGGCGTGGGCTGCTTCTTAACAGGCGAATCGTGCTCGATTTCGCGATGCCGGTCCTCGTCTTCTCTATCTATCGTTCCTCCCTTCCTTCGCTCTCTTTGTCTCCTTCTTTCTTTTTTTTCTTTTTTTTTTTTTTGTTCCTTTCGACCGAGGAACCGACATCTCGGATCTTTGTTCTGTGAATCGGCTGGCTGGCTAGCTGGCTGGCCGAGGGAATCGTGGATCGAATCGCAGACGGAACAGGCCATCATCACTATGTTTCCAACAGCGTTGAGAACGAGAACAATCGTGAAATGGAATTTACAGTTTCCATTGTAGATGAGCGCTAATTGGGTAGTTTCAGTAGTTTTATACTCGCTTTAGGAGTAGCGATTTTCATCGCGATTATTAACTTCGGATGGTAGTTTGAGAAGTCTCGAATTCTGAGAAATTACGAACAATCAATCGACTTTCGATTAACAGCAAAATTTACGAAAAATTCGACGGAGGATTTTCCAGAAATTTGAAGAAAAAAAAATCTAGATCGCCGTACGAAGTTTTTCTCGTCTTTGAGTATCATTCAGAGGAAGTATTATTCGGTGATTGATTTGAATGACTGATTGCAAGGTATTGTTTTCCCTTTTGGGGAAAGTTTCCACGAACTTCCGAGAAGTGTCCTGGTTCTCCAGTTTGAGCAAGAGGTATTTCTTCGGCGAGATCTTCCAGAGAACGGATGGGTGGATTTTTTGTTGCCTATTTTCGTCGCCTTTTGCATTCTTTTCTCGATTCGTCACGTTTTTGCGCGAAACCAGCACGACTTCCGGCTCGATGCTGAAATTTTGCCGTATAAACGGCCGAGTAGTATCTTGTAAGAGACATCGACGGTGAAATAGATTTACCAGAGGTTGGTTATTCTTCTCGATACTGTTCTTTAAAATTCGTAACTCAATATTTTCAGAAATGTTTGAATTTTTATAATTTTCGAAAAAAAGTGCCCTTACTTTCCCATTTGTTATATGACGTAAAATTGAAAGAAACGAGATAGAAACGCAATATTGTGAAAATGTATATTCTAAAACATATGGCCAAACGTGTCGTTGTGTGATCTTTTACAAAGTTATATCAGTTTAAATTATCCTCTGCATTGTAGTTCTAGTTGTTTAAATGTACAGAATATGTATGTATACATATTATCAAGCCATACAAGCCACAAAAAGAAATAATTAACAAGAAAACCATAATGTAAAAGTATTAATTGCAACCGATAATTTTCAGTTTCAATTTCAAGCTTCTTTTTCTCTGTTTGTCTAAACAAATTGGAGAAAAGAGAAAATTAATATTCTCGAGTTCTTTGTGCAATATTTACAATCATTCTCATCCAGTTTTCCCTCCAGCCAAATTTTTCGTTAGGATTTCCGCTTAATTCAGCAAGAGAACCCCGTTCCACGGACCGATTGGAATCTGTTGATAGAACCCGATTCGTTTCCACGAGTAATTCCTGGTCGCGCAGATCACTGCAATTCTGCGGACGATTTGTCTGGGATTCATAGGAGGCTTTCTTCCTTCTCGATTTTTCCGCTGTTTCTTCGATTCGTCCATCGATTTCACTCCCCGTCGCCCTTGTATCCCATTTGATCGTATCTACAAGACAACAAATTCCCGTGATATGTTTCCAGCGTTTTCCGGAAAGCTTTCCGTTTCTTATCTACAACTACCACCACCGCCGTCATTTCCTCGCTTCGTTTCGTTCACGGAAAAATTTGCGAAAATTTTCGATGCGAATATTGATATTAAAAGGGCTCGTGAGGCTACGTGATAGATAAATAAGAATAGATTGTGGATCTCTATGGAAATTCAAGAATAGAATCTCGACAGATTTAAATTCTCGACAGATTGAAAAATAAAATTAGAATACGATATTAATAGAAAGCACTATGTTTCGGATATTTTCTGTTAAGGAAATTTTAAATGTACATTTACGTAACACTGAATACATGCAGGTTTAAATGGTCTATTGTAAAGTGCATAAATAAAAGCCCGTGTTCCTAACTTCTTCCCATTCCTTGCTCTTAAATTTCTCCGACAGCAAGTTTTAACATTTTGCTTGCTAGTAGCTTCAGCATTGAGCTACAATTTTGAGTTTCAAGGTTTCCTAATAAATCTCGTTTTCTTTTCACATTTGTAAAACGAGCAAAAATTTCGTCGACCAACTAAATTAGTCGATTAAAAAGTAATATCAGATTATATGATTAATGGAAACATTGGGAAAAATTAGTAATTAGAAAATAATATAGTATCGATGTTAATAGAAATATACACACACACAGATACATATATGTATTTGTAGATTTTTATCGGCAGTAGTCGTTAATCAACCGCGTTTCAATTAATTAGAGCGTCCAGCAGCTACAAACAAGGCTTGTCCCAAGGTAAGATTCCGTTTTTCTGGCCAAAGGGGCGGCGAAACAAGGGGATGGGTTCCGCTTCGATGACACACCCTCTTCGGAGGCCACTCCATAAATTGCAGGGTAATCTTTTTCTTGGGCAAAAAAAGGATAAAAAGCCCTACGCTTTTATCTGCGGCAGGCAGGGTTTTCTTGCTGCCTGTTCCGGTTCGACGAGCCGATCGAGAACAGCTTCCAGCTGTTTAATTAAAATCATTTTAATTGCGAAAATGGAGGTCTCCGTTTGCTTCCCTTTGTAACTGCAGCCGATCGACCCTCGACGATAATGAGACGATTAAAAGAATCCATTCTCCGATGATGATGATAGCGGTGGTGGTGTCTTCTATGGCGTTTCTCTCGGCGTTAAAATTGAAAGTTCGAGAAAGAAAGGAGGTCAATTCCCAAGCGCGTTGTTTTAAATAATTTTAAACAATTGCACCGCACTGTTGACG
This sequence comes from Tetragonula carbonaria, assembly GCA_032399595.1. NCBI lineage: Eukaryota > Metazoa > Arthropoda > Insecta > Hymenoptera > Apidae > Tetragonula > Tetragonula carbonaria. The sequence goes on from JAUCRC010000020.1 coordinate 2,259,667, forward strand.
TTATTGTTTGAAGGTTTACGTAATCCTCTTACGTTGTTTCACGATTTCGTGAAATGAAAATCCATACGCGACAAATTTGACTTTCGAAATTAACGACAAATCGAAATTGAAGTGATCGAATCAGAGAAACGAAAGTGAAGTGGAATTCTTGATGAAAATGTGTCATTATTCGAAGGTTAATAATCGTCTGTTGTCTTGTTGCTTAAACAAAGGAAAATTTATCTTCGCGTAAATGTAAATTCGACTGTTTAAATTGAAAATTAGAAATTCACCTGGAGGATTAAATGAAATTGAAATGAGTAATTCTTAAGGAAATATATTGACGTCATTGTTTGAAGATTTACGTAATAGGCGAATCTCTGTTTATCAATTCCGCGCAAGTTGAACATAAATTCGACTTTTAAATTACAGTTGGTGAAGTTTGCTCGACGATTAAATAAAGAGAATATAAACTGTGTAAATTAAATCTCCTGGGAGATTACTAATGAGAAATAAATTACCAATGGAATGTTAAATACCACGTTGGAGAGCCGAAGTTTTGTATATTTCACCAAAGTATTTCATTCAGCGCCAATTGTGACGTAAATGTGAAAATTTGAAAGAAAGGAAAATACGACGTATTTTCTTGAATTCCAACCAGTGAAACTTCTCATGGATCGCCTGTATAAAAAACACCAATCAAGACCCGACTTGAGAACTTTAATTCTTATTAATTCAAAAAATATTGTCGATTCATCTGAAATGAAAGTAAGAAATCCTCGGATCGAAGTACCTCGTCGAATAAAATTAAATCATCCTGCGAACTGCAAAGCACCTTTCATCCTTAATTATATTACGTAAAATAATGTCCCAAGTCGTTTTTTTTTTCCTTCGACATTGTAATTCGCGTGCCGATATAATTTTCACTCGGACGTCTCTCTCAGACCTAGGCTCTCTGAAACTGGCCGAAATGGTCTGTGGATCGTCGAATAAAACACGAGAACACAGCAGGAAGGTGGACGAGTAAATAGCACCGAAGCAGAATCCTTTGACTCGATTGAACGACAGGATGTTAATCAACGCGCCGATGTGTTTATTTCTTTTTTTTTCTTTTTTTTTTCTTTTTTTTTCTTTTATTTCTCTTCTCGCCGGAAATCAACGTCGACGGAAATTGTGTGTCACGAATGGCACGAGTTCTGGCTCGGAGGGGTCGACGCGCGTTATCAAGAGAGGCCGCCGTTTGAAGCGGCGGATTAATTTTTGGCTGACCAGCGGAATGCCAGCATCGCGCTTTTTTACAAATTAAAAGCCACCGAAAGGCGGGCTTGATTTCGTTTACGTCCTCTGATGAAACACAGTTCCCTGTCTCTTTTCACGGGTTTTCACGTCATTTTCTCCGTCAGGAACGCTTCGCGACAGACAGAATGAACAACTAGGCTCTTGACACGAACGTGTTCGACGTGATTTCGGCCGAAACAATTTCAGTCAGTACTTGATTAACTCCGAATTCGTGTTACCGGAAGTGTTGCAACAGTTTTGGATTTAGATAAATCACTGAATCTCGAAACTTTTCATTTAATTGAATTCGATTACTTCGACCACCTTAAGCTTCAGCAAACATCGAAAATAGATTTCAACGTCGTTTGTGTTCGATGTCAAATTTCGAAGTGAATTGTTATCTTTGCTAATTATTCCTTCGAATATTTCATTCGAAGACCAATTGTATATCAAAAAGAGAAAGAGAGAGAGAGAGAGAGAGTTCAATAGATATCTCAGAATTTTTGAGAGATTTTCTTAGAGGAAATTGGTCGTAAACGACTACGAAGAATTAATTACAACATCAAATTAAACACTCTACATTTTTAGTCATCTACTTGACGATCGATCGCGCTGTACTTTTAATCGGACAAAAATCGTTTTATTTCCACCAATATTCTCGTGTCTGTAACCCTCTTAGAAAGCAAATTCCTCCCAAATTGTAGAACGAACAATTTTTTTTTTTTTTTTTTTTTAGTCAGTTATCTTCTATGTTTCTTTCGTTATTTATAACGTTTGTTATTTTATAACGTCCACAAATGGTAGACTGGAGTGCCTGCTTGACGTTAATTCGTCGATAGCAGAGGACGATCAATTCGCCGGGTTTACGCGCGCAATTACAACGCGGTATGCATAATCGTTTAAAATTTATTGTAACTTCCGTCACAGGAGAGGGAGGAGGGGATTGTTGTTCAAATCGTTATTGAAACGGTGATAAACAACGATGTTATTAATACGGTAATTTGGAGTTAAATTCGAGGTGATACGCTTGGCGTTTCTCGCCGATCCTCCTAAAATTTGCATATCGCGTGCAAATGCATCGCGCGGCGTGCACTTGAAATATATATAGTAAATCAAATTCCTGTAAAAAAAAAAAAAAACGGGGCACGTACGTTTTACTTTGGCTTTTCCAATTTTCTCCCAAAGAGAGGAAGGAGAAGAATAATGAAGGAAGAAAAATGAAATAAACAAAAAATAAAAATAAACGTTAGCACAGCAAGAGAGAGAGAGAGAGAGAGAGAGAAATTTACTAAACAAAATTAAAGGGAAGATAAACGAAATTATTGATTCAGTGAAATGAAACGAATGAACGCAACTAAAGAAATATAAGTATACATATGTCAAGGGAAAAGTAACTAAATATTAACAATGAAGTGATAAGTGAGCAAGAGATAAAAGTAAATACAAATAGAAGTACGAAACGAAAGGAAATAAATAAATAAATAAAATAACAATATGCAAAAGTCTCGAGAGTTTGTGCCTTTATCGGAGACAAAAGTGAAAAGTAATTGAATATTAACAATGAAGAGAATAAGTAAGTAGATGAAAGAATAAATGCGAATAAATTGGACGAAACAAAAGGAAACAAGTAAATAAAATAACGGTATCGAAAAGTTCTGAAAACTCTGTGTCTTTATCGAAGACAAATTGAAAAGAATGTAATTAAATATTAACAATGGACGAAAGAAATACAAATGGAAGAAATACGAAAACAAAAGGAAATATATAAATAAAATAACAGTATCGAAAAGTCTTGAGAAGAGCTGCGCCCTTATCGAAGACAAATATATTCAAAGCCATCCTTCGATCAATTCCGCCTGTCCGAAGGATCAATTTCTCCCTTGTTGTCGCACTCGACTCAAACTTCGATCTCTCCGGCCAGTTTTATCAGGCAAAATATAATCCTTGGAAATCCAGACTTCGATTTTGAAGTGGGGCCAAGAGCGATGGACAGCGGACGAGAACGCTCGAGGCGCGTTTCCATCCGACGTGAAGTGCCGTCGCGTCTCTGTCGTCCGACAGAGAGAGAGAGAGAGAGAGAGAGAGAGAGAGAGAGGATAATCATGGCCAGCTGTCCGGGTTTTATTGTGATTTACACGATTGGCGACGATGCCGGCCGGCTTTATTTTCGCCGGCTGCTCTCTGGCCGCTGTGCCAATTTCTAATTAATTGCGAAACAATCGCGTCACTATTTAAAGATTGTACATAATAATAACAGGATCGCGGCGCGATAGTTGGAACGCGTTGCACGTGCATACGTTCATCCGCTTCTGTTTCTGATTACGTAAATATGTTACCTGGGCGTTGGTTGCACGAGCTTGGCTCGTAATGGCTCGCGAAAGTATCTCGACTAGTTTCGTGAACTTGTTCTTAAATTCAATTGAATTTTGTTGAAAATTTTCAATGATCGCGCTTAACCCCTTGTCCTACAATAATAACCAGTGAGACTCGTGGTAAGAAATTTGGGCCAAAAACAAATAAGCACGAGCCTGACTCGTGTTCTCGATATTTTCTTACTTCAGTTACGTGTAATTCTTCGTTACGTTCACACGTTTAAGTTATAATTCCCTAGAACAATTAAACAACCCTTGTACCTATCATGTCAGTAAAAAGGAAATCTAATATTGATGATATACTAGTGGAAAGTGTGTTGTTATTGCGGATAGTGGATCGGTAGATCCAAAAAATGTCGAGTTGCGTTACACGTAGCTCGTTATTTCGAAAAATATCACACAGTTGAAGATTGCTAACCTTCTACGAATTTTCTCAAAACATCACTAAGTTAAACTAAGTATTAATTTATAATTTACAAATTGTTACTGCATACATTATCTGCTTTCAAATAATAAATCATTTTTGTTCACTGATGAATCGATATCATAATTACTTACCAGAGACATCTTAAAAGTATTAGTTTTGTGCCTAAACGTGTTTATTATTTCACAATTCCACCGAATTATGCAATTGCACCGAAATATGCGTGTCATAAGACGCCATACATTTTGCGCAAGTTTGAGCACACGGCTAAATAGCTAAATGGCTCGACGCGTGACCGACTTTCTTGTTTATTGTAGCCCGAGCAATCGGGACTTAGCAATCGGGTAGGACAAGGGGTTAAAAATTACTGTCGATGTTGGAAGTTTGCGAAATTTTTACGCGCATTTGGATTTCTTTTTCTTTTTTCTTTTTTTTTCACGGTGTCGAAGAGAATTGACGGTGAGAAGAATTGACGTTTTCATTTAAGAAGTCGACATTTTACTTGCTATTGTTCGTGTTCTTATTACTGATACGACTATTATATAATTATAGTATAAACTAGTATCGCGTATACTATAAAATAGCATAGAAAGTATATAGAGTATAAAAATATTATACGATACTACAGTGTCGTTCTATAGTGTGAATGAAAAAGACCTAGACGTATTTCAAATGGATTTTAATTGGTGTTATATATTGTTAATGTATTACTTTCTTAAAATCATTGAATCTCGAATTACCACGAATTTGTTCGAAACCGAAATAATCGTGTCAATGTCTACTGACAGTGGTCATGATAAAAATCTTTAAAATCCGAACGAAACCGTGCTTGAACTTACATGGAATTCAATTTGAGCTCTCTCATTTCATATGTATTATCTAATTATCTTGCGGTACTTATAATTCGTTTATAATTTAATTTATTATTTTCTTACAATTCTTGAGACCAATATCTACCGGTACGTGGGTATATTCCAACAAAATTATACCGTTTGTTCAATTCAATTCAATTTATAATATTATGCCTTGTTTTGTAATGTCAGGTTAGATATCTGGTTATTTGCAAAAATTCATTTGTCCACGATATATTCATCTTTTATTTCGTTACCTTCTAAATTAAATTTCTAGGAACAGAAACGTCGGTGATAGTCAACGTATTAATTGACAATTCTCTGCAAACTACTTGCTTGAACTACTTCGTCGAAAATCAGCCATCGTGCCGAAAATATATCCGTGCTGAGAAAAAGTGGTAGAAAAATCTTCGAAACCCCGACGAAGTTGTTTCGAAACTCGGTTCGAAGCATCTCACGTTGCACCTGTTGTACACGCTCGTCGTACGTGTCGCCGCTTTAACGGAACTTCCTCCGTGTCGAGATCGTTCCTCGAGAAACGTTTTCAATTCGATTTCCTTGAACGTTCCGACGAGCTATGAATCACGCCCGTGTGAGATCAAGTGGAGAATCACACGGTTGGTTGCTCGACGGGACGAAGTTGGTTTATTTCTGCATAAGTTCGGAATTTACATGGCGAGATCGTTGATTCAGGGCTGCGAGGAATATGTACATGGCCGCGAAGGGACGTGTGATTTATCGTGTTGTATCGCGGCAAGGTGAACGATCGTTCGGTCCGCGGTAAAGAGGTGTGTCGAATGGTAATGCAGACTTGACTGATGAATTAATGAACGATCAATTAATCAGGATATCAGGCTCACGAGCTATCTTTCAACCTTCGTGCGAAATTATTTTCGGACGAATGATTTTACATGTCGTTATCGATCAAGTTCGTCCGTCGGTCGACTTTTATTTGAATTAATTAATTAATTATTTCCACGATCTTTTTATTCCAAATTTTTGTCAAGGTCCTTTAGAATACGAAGACTGTTTCGATACCGACGAAATACGATACAAATGAGATTCTTACGTCGTTTTTTGTTTTGTGAAACAAAATTTTACAACATTGTGCAAATCGTCCAACGCAAAAGTGGCGTGAGTCCGTAAAAGTTTTAAAAATTTCTGGATCTTGAACGATAAAGTAAAAAAAGTCCAGCAGAATAATTTGACAGCAATAATATCACATAAAAAAAAAAAGAATGTTACATCTCACTTACGTGAGTCGTCGTAAAGCTATATTTTGGATTATTTCTGTACAAAAATGAAATTACGTACGAAAATTGAAATTATTTCGCAGTTCACACACGTGGACACGTGTACTATAATAACAACAATAATAATAATAACAATCCCAATTTAACTCGATTTTCAAGCCGAATTAAATTCATGAAAGGCAGTTTAATTAACGATCTGTTACCCAATTTGCATAATATTATCATAATTTAAAGGGGAATCTCCACGCGGAGGTGAATTTAATTGTTTGTTTGATTTCATTGCCTGTTTATTGAAATTTCATTGGTTGTTTCGCAGGTCTCCGGAAAGTCTACCCGTACTACTTCACATTCACCACGTTCACGAAGGGCAGATGGGTAGGCGAGAAGATCCTCGAGGTGTTCGCCAGAGAATTTCGGGCACATCCGGCGGAAGAGTACGAACGTTGCATCCGCGCCGGTACTTTGACGGTCAACTATCAGAAAGTGGACGTCGATTACAGATTACGGCACAATGATCTGCTGGCCAACGTCGTCCACAGGTAAGAAACGTTCGCGTTTCCCCTATTTCTTGCCTTTTAACCGCACCAGTTAAATTATCGGGAATGTTGCCGAAATAAGGAAATCTAAGAGGATCTAAATTTTATTCGACGTCACGGTTTTTTTTTTAAATTTTCTGATTACTATGTTATATTGTTGTAACATGTAGGAATATTATATTATGTCATATCGTAAAAATATTCCAGTTACAAAATAGCAACACAGGCAACATATTTTAAGTTACAAAGAAAGACACGCAAGAGGAAGTAGAATTTTTTTTTTTTTAGCCCAGAGATTAAATAAACAAATGATTTCGGCAATGGAGGGACTCCAACTAGGATTAATTTGGCAGTATAATAATTTGATTCACATAATACCGTAATGAGCAATAGCGCCTTCGATTCTTTTTCTCCGACAAAATTATAAACGATGGAAATATATGATCGTAATTGCAAACATATGGAAAAACTGGAAACGTGAGAACTGAACGTCTATGACGAAGAAAGAAGAAAAAATTAGAGAGAGTGAAGGAAAGCTGAAACGAAATGCACAGTTGACCGAGGTTGGTAAGCGGGATTCATCCTCGTCAAATTTATCCATCCACCTAATATTTCGCTCTACGTACGAACGGGGAAAACTCGATCGGTTCGAATTCTCTGGAAAGCGTTCTCGAAACAATGATTACGCAGTTACGGCGTTGTCTCGATGTGTTATTTTCTTTCAGCGTTAATGAGAATCGGCGAAGAAATCGGAAGCCGCCGTTCCAAATCGTCGCCATAACTAAGCGTTCGACTCGATTCCAATCTGGTTTCGTGTCGAAAAGGGAGAAATTCATTTCTTTCCATCAATGCGTGAAAAGCCTTGAATAACATTGAATAACTCCCGACTCGTTTTTCCCTCCTTTGTGAATTGGCAACCGCGCCATTGGAAATACATTTTCGCTTAAAATATTTATGGAGTGACGATGCAAATCGAAAAGTTTGCTGGCGATTTTTCAAGTGCTTCTTTTCAGCCGGCGGTTTCATTTTGATCATCGATCGCGATGTATATTACCGAATCTCACTGTCGATGGATACTAATTGGAACAAAAGAAGAATGAAATTAGAAAAGAAAATTAACTGCGAGATAGATCGAAAGATTCGATGCAGTTGGATTTTTCTATTTCTGGGGCAGAGTTGATTTTCCGAAGCTACATTGAAGTCACTAATTTCTGAGAATTAATAAACGTTAATAAATACTAGAGAACTTATTCTTACATTGATCATTGATTAAATAATAAATTTCTCGATTTCTCTATAAACTAATCGAATGATATTCTGACGTTATTATTTAAAGATTTGTATGATGTCTCTTTATTGTGTTTCTAACGATGACGATAAAAATAGAATCTTACTTTTATTTCAGAGATAAAATTCTATTTCTGTACATTTGATATACAATGTTGAAAATAAGCTCCAACTATTAAAATCGAGAATTAAACAAAGTTGTATCGTAAATGAAACATCGATTTACTTAATTTATTCACGTTACTTCTTTTGAGATTGTAATGTACCTCAAAGCGGTTCTTTCGAGCGGGAATATATGTATGTGATATCATGCTGAATATTATGCTGTCATTACTCTATAAATTTTATCTGCTTGCCGCAATAAAATCGCTCGAGAAAAAAGAGCGATTCTTTAATCGTTTTCTAATGGAAGAAACACGCAGAGAAGATAGAAGAAAAAAAAAAGAAAAAAAAGAAACGAGCACAATTTCCTGTTCGAAGTGATTTATGTTACTCGTCGTTTGAAACACGGCAATTGTACAGGACGATTCTGTAAACTGGGACGAGCTAAAGCTTTCTTCCGAGCGGAGCGGGAAAATTGAATGGCTTAACGAGCACTATTTTTCTATGCTACGAGATCTTCCTTGAATGCAACTTGCACGTTCCTTTTCTTTGTCGTCGTCGTTTTTTTTCTCTTCCCTTGCGTGATGTTACGTATCCCTTAATGAATCCCTTTTAATACCGGGTATCTCCTTGTTATTCTACACGCCACGTTCGCGAGAACGATGACGATGTATCTCGGCGAAATTTACGAGAACAAATAAGTAACATGTTTGTCAAAAATGACAGATTGGACTGTACAAAGAAATAAAATATTGTGCAGTCTGTTATCGTTGAGAGAGAATCGCCATTTATTCTTCAATTTTATAATAATTTAACTCTTTGAGCTATCAAATCAAAAGTTCATTAAATATAGGTCTCTTTCATTTCTTTTTTTTTTTTGTTCTGTTTTTTTTCAATAATCACGTTCCATCCGCGAGGAAATCGGAATTCCAAATATTTGGATTTATCGGTAATATCAGTTTTTCTCGTATCACGTTCGTATCGATTTATCCTATCAAAAATAACAACTACTGCGAAAATACTCTGTACCAGGAGAAATTTCATTTTTCATTGGTCGACTGATGCACATTCTTTCTATTTGTCTTTTCAATAATTTCGTACGCGGCTCGCGTCAAATTCTGTCAATAATATTCATTTGTCAGGCTATATCGTCTGCCAATACTTTCGATAATTCGCCTGAGTGTCTGTCTCAGTTTCGAGATGATACTCTGCGATTCTGCGTGAAGGGACTTCAATCTTTTATTTCCATCGACAGATCCCTCTCTTTCTTCGTCTCGTTTTCTCTCCGACGATTCAAGGAAGAGAATCAGAGAAAATTGCTTCAGATTTCATTCCAAAGATCTGCTGTCGATCCCTCTAATAACCGAACGAGTCGAACGATCTTCCCCCCGTAGGCAACAATCCCAGAAAAAGATATTGTAGTCCCAACATGGACCGAAATCGGTGGCAGATTCACAGAGTCGTGAACGAAACGGAGGAAGAACAAGTAGAAGAGTCGACGACACAAGTGTTCTCGAGTGCGAATAACAAGAAACCATCGTGCTATCCTCGCTGTTCGAAGGAACCGCGATATCCTTGGCACGGATATAAAGGAATTTGTGTCTCGCTGTTAAACGCATCGTCGCACAACGAGGTTTCTATTATCAGCGCGGTTATCGTGCGCCGCGAGGCTGCGATTCTCGCGAGTAGTGTTCGAGTCTGAAGGACAATAGCGGAAAAAGAGCCGAGTGTTCGAGTCTGAAGGACAATAAAGGAAAAAGAGCCGAAAGAACAGGTTGTTGCTATCGGAAGATTCCTTCTTTCGAACTGAATCCTCGTTTCGTTCTCTGAAAATTCTTTCTCGTTTCCTTGGTATTTGAAAAAAAAAAGCAAAAAGAGAAATTCTGACGAATTTTTTCGTGATACGGTTTAAAAGTTTGTCAATCGAAAAGTTTTTTCTTTCAACTGAATTTCTCACAAAATCGTGATCTTTCCTTTTTCTATTGAATCTTTTTCTCTTCAAAATCGTGTCATTCTTTTGGCAATGAAAATTATTTTTGTAATGCATCTTAAAAAAGTTGCAATTGAAACATTTCTTCTTTCAATTGAATCTGTTTTTTTTTTCTTTTGTAGAATTGTGTCTCATTTTCTTGGTATCTATCAAAAGGTTTAATTGTGACGAATTTTAAAAAAATTTCTTCTTCCAACTTCCACTTCTTCCAAATTTTGTTCCATTTTCTTGGCTTCTTCCACTGAAAGGTCTAATGAATTTTTTCGCGACGAGTTACCATCGGAAAATTCCTTCTTCCAACCGGATGCCATTTTAACATTCGTCGCGAGAAAAATTCATTGCATAACAGTTTTAGATGCCAAGAGAATGGATCGCAATTTTACGTATCGTCTAAAACGTGCCAGTTTTTAGTTGCGGAACAATCGGGATATTTAATTCATTTATTACTTGACCTATCGATTCCTGTTAATCGATGTGTTAGGACTACCGAATTTATTTGCATAATCGAGCAATGGTATATCTGCATATTCAAGCGCATTCTTGCTGTCTCAAACGAAAAGAAAATTGGACATGTTCCAGAAACGAAGAGTAGATGATATTACGCATACAAAATACGAATTGATTAACATTTACTTTCCTGTATAATATATATATTTAATTTTAAAAACTGTAGTGCTATATATATATATATTTAATTTAAAATTATAAAAATTATAAAGGTATATATTTAATTTTAAAATTGTAGTACAATAATCTTTTGAAATTGTTAACGGCAGTGAAACAATTGAAATTATGTGAAATTTTCGCACAAACGCGAAATAATTTCTTTCTGTCCGATTGGTGCAGAGAATCTCTTTTTAATATGGCCAGTAACTCGTTGAGAAATTGATATTCCAGATCGACAGGATTAGTAAGAAGTCATTATGAAGTCGTTATAAGATCTTTATGAAACGAGTTCAACTTGGAAGTAGGTGATTACTGTAGTGACATTGTAGCGATTGCATACTGGAGCAAGGAATTTTCAATGTCTCACGTTCGACGTTAGAATTTAGAAAATCAAAGGTTCGTGAATGCTCGTGGTTTCCTTTGTCTTTAATCCGAAATTAAAATTAATAAAACGACAACCATCTTTATAATCCAAAGATCCTGTTTTGAAATGCCGTGTGTATAACATATCTTTTTCAACTTTATTTGGAGCATAACATTTCTTTTTTGCTTTTTGAAGATTATCAATAACCGGAATCAAAAAGTTCACTATAATCTGCTCTCGTAATTTTAAATTTTGCATTTTTAAATGCTTCTTCTGGCAATGTCAACGCCAGTATCATTATACTGATCTCTACAGAATTCAATCTGTATCAGGATCTTCATACAGATCCTTATATTTTCAGAAGTTTCAGAATTAGCTGTGGAATTGGTTAGTAATAACATTAATTATAACTCAGAAATTAGAAATTAACAATCGGCTGAAGTTGAATTGTCTAGACTATCAAATAGATAGATAGCGGTGCATATTAAGTTCATCATCGGATTCATATGCAAATTTCTATTTTTATTGGCGCACCCGATGAGAGATCCATTCTTTCTACTAAGGCTCTTAATAAATATTGCATTTCGGATATTCTACATAATTGTTTTACATAATTTTCATCTTTAGATTTCACATATAAACAAGTCAGAATCCTTACAGCGTAGCTGTAATAAATCATTACAGACAGGTAATATTTACGCTACGATCGCCGAAAACATCCACGATAGTTTTGTATCCTCATCTCCCATTTTCAAATCCTCACTCATCATGAAAGATATACTTTCATTTCATTTTCTCTTTCACTACATCTCGAAACTGAATACGTCTTAGAAATTGATGATGACACGTCTATATTTCATCGAAGTACATTCGCAATTCTATTTGTCTGAGCGTCTCACGTCATTTCTGTACATCGTTCAACTCGCGCGGAACCCATTTGTCCAATTTCTTTGCTTCTGCTATTCGAATCAAGGCGATGAATAATGCCAGAATGGGTTCGTCTTTATTCCGAGCGATATTTTTCTTGCTGTTTCTCGTGGATTGGTCTCCAGTTAGAGAACTGTTAAACACACTATCGTCGATGAAATTCCTTAGCCCTTCCTTCCGATTCATTTTCCGATGAAAATATCAGCAGCCTCGAATTTCACGCCACCTACGTTCGTTGTTCTAATATTTGCGTTGAACCCCCCTCCCCCCTTCAAGCATTAAATTACGTTACCAATCGTAACGAAGATTCTGATCGCCTCCGTCGTTTGTCAAATGACGAAATTTCAACATTTTTTCTTATTCTTATTGATATTTAACGCGCTTCTTATTCTTATTGATATTTAACGCGCGTTGTGTTAAAAAAAAATTTTTAAAGCTTAAGAGTTACTGAAAGGATCGGTCAACTTAGCGAATGATCATTCACTTCTCGATTGATTTATCAAACGTTAAAACTTTCTTTTTTACGCTGTTGTTTAGAACATCAGAATCATTTTTTTTTTAACTGTTGTCAATTTAACGTTACAATAAAATAATGATGTCATTGTAGCGTCATGTGATTTTAATTAATTGTCAAAAAAAGCTCGTTTGCATCGAGAAAGAATTTTTGGTTACGGAACAATTCCATTAACATTGCAGCGATCACCGGTGATGTAACGATGTAGGATCGTGTGACTTTCACCGCTGGTGGATCCATGGCATTACGTTGGAATCGATTTTCAGTCGATAGCTGATAATTTAGATTTAGACAGATTTTATAAGTTCTTAATAGCATTAGTTTCTTTATATCAACGCTATTAACCTCATTAATAGAATTAATGAAAACAAAAAAAACCGCTTCGTTGAAAAATGAGAAGTTGTGTGTCTCAAAGCATTGATCGCGTGTAACTCGGATATATTCACAAGAAGAGAAACAGATCATATTCATATCACATAAACAGATATATATATACCACCAAATAATCTCAGAGAGCCAGAGAAAATTATTATTCAATAAAAGTTAGAAATAAATCGGAGTTTTTCGAGTTTTCAATTCCCTTACTCCCTTGCTGGCAAGTCTACGTGATTCAGCTCGTCTCACTATCGATCTCTCGCTGATCGTTTTGGACGTGTAGCACCTCGTTTGCAATCCGTTTTGCACAATCCGGTCGCTCTCTTAAGCGTGCTGGAAACGCGGCTAATTAACTCGGCCGTCGAATGAAAAAGGAAGCAAAAAAAGAAGAAAAAAACTCGTCGTCGTCTTCCATCGTGAATGTTGTGACCTTCGTCTTTTTATTAATCACCCGATTAATTGCATGGAAACGGCGTGACATTGAATTGTGATATTTCATCGATGATATATTCATCGCGTATATAGTGTTTCCTCGCGTCGCGCGGCAATAACATTCAGGCCAACGCGGCACGACGAACGAACGCGTTCGTCATCGCCTCGTCGCGTGCGCAACGTCTGCCATTTTAAATCGCGCGTTACGCCCGCGGCGTAGAAATCGCGCTCGGTAGTGATCGCGACCGGTTCTCTCGCAAAGATTGCACAAAAGCCACCGGCTCGATCAACAGAAAAGCCGTAGCTCGCGGGTGAAGGTCTCGCGGGAGGAGGATAGATGATTCGGGTCAGCCTCTTACTCGTCGCCGACAATAAAACGCGGATACTGACGTCACGCCGACGACGATAGAGAGAGAGAGAGAGATACGCTTTTCCAACGATAACCGCTATTAATTGCCGCGGCATTCTTGAATTAATTGGCCGACCGTTCCCCGTTTTCCGCTTCGTGGAATCGCGGATCCTTTGGAAGAACTCTCCGTTTCTTTTATTCACAGACGTATATTGTACTTTTCTTTTTATGTTTCAAAAAAAAGAAAGAAAGTTACAAATCGCTGAACTTTCCTTGAACCACGATCGATTTGTTAAAGCGAACGCAATGATATTTATCAGTGATTTTTTTTTTAATTCTCTGTCACTATGTCCGTTTCATTTGTTATATTTATTTGTATCGTTGAAGATTGCTTGATTTTCTTCGAATTATTATAACCATCGTATCATTTGTTGAAGCGTATTTATCAATGATTTTTTTCTTAGTTCTCTGTCGGCTAAATCGACGTATCCATGTTATTTATTCGTGTCGTTGAAGATTTCCTTACTTCAAAAGGCGATTCTCCTCGAATTATGATTTATTAATACGAACGTGAAGCTATTAGTATTTATCACATTTATGCTATGTATTATGTTCACTTGTACCTTGTAGTTTTCTTTGAATTACAATTCAAAGTTTGTTAAAGAGAATGTCGAGTTAATTGCAACTACTGATAATAGTTTTCTCTAATAGAATTTCATTTCACACACACACACACACACACACACATTTTTTATCATTGCACCATTTCATATCTCTCGGAACACTGAATATTACCCGAGATTATATTTAGTTGCACGTTTGTTGGCGCCAAGAATCGAGCTGAAGCGTCAAAGTCGAAGGTCTTTCCGCTGATAAAGTCAGCACTAAAGTCTCTGATTGATCGAGTAGATCCGTTTTATCAGGATAAAATCATCGTACCAGCAGCGTAGCTCTCGCTGGTCTCGAATTTTTGAAAAATCACCGTGATTTGCGAGTCGACGATTCTCGAGTTAATGCTCTCTGCTTAATGCCCCCTCGAACTTCATATTTTTCGTCCAGTTAATACCATCTGATCGCTTGATCTCCGTTCAGAGTCTCGGACGTTTGAAAACGCGAACAACGTCGGGCATAGAACGAGACAGCTTCTTATTTCGCGAGCCACTCTCGCAAACGGAGAAAATGTGTCGTGCAAAAGTTTAACAGATTCTCTTTCTCGACGGATTTTTTTTTTTTTTTTTTTTAATATAACTTTAATCCCCACGTAGCACGTCGTAGTACGTTCGATGTTGCGAAATTATTTACGTTTTTTTGTTTTTTAATCACGTTTGCGCGACAGATCATACGTTCTGTAAATGGAACATTTTCGGATACCTTTTGTGCAAAGAGTATAACACAGCGCGATCTTATTATTGCGCATATCGCAACAGAGATTACATTCATAATTACATATGGTATACTTATGCACGAAATGAAAGAAAAGCTCGCATTGTTAATTCCGTTAAGTCGTCAGGAACGACTGTGCATTGTAATAATTTCTATGTAAAAATTAATTCAAAATTTATTTCAACGATATTAATCTTTAAAATTACATGTATCAACGTGTGACCATTTATCGTCGTCATTTAAAGCTACGAAAAACTGTGGTAAATTTCCGGTTTAGCAGTTTCTCTCAATTTTGACTGTTTCGCTACCGTTTCTTTAATAAAAGGTTCATTTCATTACTAAAACAAAAAATTAATCGGGGGAGGTTGAAAAAGCTTTATATTTAAGAAAAAAAAAAAACGTCATGTTAAAAAGATTGTAATGCGCAGTAAATTGGGGAAGGCCATTAAATTTAGAAATTTACTAAAATTATTATTCAACTCGAAGTAATTATTATTATTAATTTCAATCGACGAAAATGATCAAGAAAATTAAATTATAATGATTATCTGATGTAAAAGATCATGGTTAATTTCATATTTAACTCTGTTATACTCTGTGATACTCTCGTTTCAACAAGTGAAAAGATGTTTGATATTTTTTAAAAAAATCTGCGGCAAGACTTAAAACACTCTCGTATTTCTATCATTAGTATTAATATAAATACTAATGACAGAAATGATAATAGTGTAACAGCAATTGTTGTTTCACTGTTTAAATAAATTTCTTAATAATGTAATAACATCTTCGAGTCGAGACTGAGTCGATGAATGCACCAGAGTTCGTAATTACGTGTATAATTTGTTCAAGTAATTTCACCGAGGTATACGAGGTATTCGTTCGTGAAAACACAAATTCGAGAGACTCTGAAGATTCTTGAACTATATATATTAGGAATTATGTTCACCAACTATTTCTTCTCCCAATAATTTCTGCGATATTTAACGTTTGATCAACAAAAAAAGAATTTAATACAGTGTAATTTTAATAAAACGATTAGAGGTTGCTATTCTGTAAATGGTTTCAAGCAAGCAGAAATTATAAAAGAAATCCTACTTTTTTAGGCAGTCGTACGATACTGTATATACTACATACTTACTAAACTTAATAGAAATTCAGATGCTATCACTAAAGTATACTGTTGTAAGATATGGATATAGAAATCATAGAAACACTTGGATTAGAAAAATACATATAGTTAAAATGATCATCGTAAAGTGTTATATAAAACACGATATCGTGCAAGTGAATAATACATCAATGTAGAAATAAAATGAATCGATGAAAATAATAGCAAATATAATAAATTCGTAAAAATCGATGCGTTTGCACTAATTGGATGTTTCTATCTTGCAGAAGATTAAAAATGAAGATTCAGCAGATAGAATAATAATAAAAAAGAAAGAAAGGATTGAGAAAAGACGATGGGAGGAAAAAGGGTGCTTGAAAAGAGTTTGAAATGTCAAGGTTTCGAAGATAATGAAATGGTATCTAGTTTCGCGGATCCTCGTGCCGCGGGGAAATTGAACCTTATATTTGAGCATCTTCAAGAAACAATCGATCCTCATTCTCTCGACGATGAACTGGCGATGAATTCAACGAGAGGAACAAACATGACACGGACAATCAATTCCATCAGTTCAAGAAGATTCTTCGCCGCGTCGCGTCGAACGAGCGAAGGACATTCTAATCGCGAATAAAAGAGACAGACTGCGTTCGCGCGTTTCGTTCTCTCATTCTGCCATTCTGAAGAGATACTTTGCTTCGATTATCGACGTCCGTGTTGGACTTCCGACATAATAGACTTCTTTTGCTCTTCGTCGCTCTTCGTCGGCCGACTGGTAATCTTCGTCAAGAAGTGATCTTCGACTTGCAATATCTGTACTTCTCTTACGATATAGATCCTTATTGCCACGGTTTGCATTGCTCTCGCTGGTTTCTTCTTTTCCTTTTTTGTCTCGTGAGCGCATTGCACTGTTGAAGTTGTTTCAACGGTGTCTGCTAGACTTTATAATTACACAGGCTGTGTGTGTGCGTCGCGAAACAGTCCCCGCGACTTTTTCCAAACGCTTCAGAAAAGATCAGAAAATGATTATTTACCGTTATCATTTGAAGCTGTTATTAAAATTAAAGCTAATTATTTACAGCATTCGATGTTGTAGAAAATGGTTATTAATACTAATTGTAATTATTGAAAAGTTTAACATTACAATTATCGAAGTGTTAATATTATCCAGTAGAGTTTCAAGAGATGACTCCGATGAAAATCTCGATCAGTATCTCGATACTAGATGTTTGAACGTTTCAAAGACGAATTCTTTTTCATACTGATTGCGCTTCCTCGGAGAATGGAAAAGATCGAATGTAAAGTCAGCTCCAAACAAGTCGATGGCTTGATAACTTTTAAATTTAAAACGAGAAAAGAAAAGAAATTCTAGATTCTATTTTCTCGGGAAAATATTGAAGATATTTAACAAATTCGGATATATAACAAATCTTTCGCGCTGTGCGAGTTACGTAAGCTGCTTGATACACAGTGCCTTGAGCACTCGTTTCAAGACGTATCGTAGCGAAAGCTGAAAATTATGGAAATAATATTCAAGCGAAATCGATTGTCAACGTGCTTGGATCCGTGGGCATCTTCATGGGGATCTTCGTATTACGTAAAGAAATGTCAAACAATCGTCCATGGGCTCTGAAGTTTCAGAGAAACTTTGGCCAACGTTTCTTTCCATTAATCACGGAGTAAGTCTGTTTTGCTTATCTCCTTTGAAACTTTTGAAACGAAACTTTCAACTTATCCGCCACATATTTTCTTTACGTTTTCAGCGAAAATACCGTATTCGAGGAATGTTAATCTAATAATTTTTTCAGTCAATCATTTCTCGTTCATTCGATCATTCGAAAAAGGAAATATTAAGTTCGTACTTATACGCCAAAGATCTTACAATTAGTAGAAACGTTAACGAAAGAAATGAATACGCAGTATATCGACACGATATACATAAGTAAACGAAATGACATACAGAATTTGAAAAATAATATTATTAATGAGATTGATAAAAAAGAAATTAACGAATTACCAAATTAATAGATTCAATTTACACGAGAGATTAATGTTAATATTGAAAATTTACACATGACACCAGCTAAAAGTAATGAATATTTTGCTTATCAAACTTGACATTAAATGTTAAGTAGTATTTTAACTAAAATCTATTCGCAATCAGTGACGCGTACGAAAATGAATGAAAAAAAAAAATCAACTGTGCGCGCGCGTGTCTTTGTACAAAATGTGTCCTCGGACTGCATATTTTTTTGCTCATTGTCGAGCCACGTTGTTCGTGTAACGCAGAGAGTTTTCCCAATTATATCGCCTGAATTTCACGTAAAAGTTGCCTCGCGTAAGGAATAGTCAAACAAACGTCAAACCGAGGGCCAAAGTTTCGAGGATCGTGGCATTAATTCCGTCCATTTACGCCTGAATTTCGTTTGTCCTTCTCCAAGCCTCCTCTGCGCGAGGTGGAGGAAGAGGAAGAGGAGGAACAGAGCGAGCTACAGGTGCAAGACCAGGCGGAACGTCAACTGCACCTTTAATCACGTTTCGAGTGTTCCTTGAGCAGTTTATTAGAGCTCGGCTTTTCAACGCTTATTATTCCGTACGATGTTTAACGAGCGGGTGTTCTTCCAGCTCTGTCTTTCCAGCTCGCGTTTTCATTATACATCAACGATGAACTGCTTTTTAATGGCGAGTGACAATTAGGAGTGGGAATATTCTTGCAATAAGGACTCGTGTACAACTGCGTGAAAATGATTCTGAAAGAATGGCACAATGGAACAATGTGTGAGAACGATTGCTTCCGCCAATTCATTGTTCGTATTAAAAAATCTTGAAACTTTTTATTTTTATTTTATCATATCGTTACTATGGTATAATTATATGTAAATAATTTTTAAGATGGTATTCTAAAGTTCGCTTGTTGTTGTTGTTGTTTTTTTTTTAATTTAACATGAAATAAATCTGTAAATAGAGAACTTGTAAATATCTTTTCTTCTCGATTCAATTTCGTGTGTAATTGTAGAAGATGCGATGAATAATTAATGTGAACGAATATTCCTGAATTTCTTTTGCGGGATAAGTTTAACACTCGAAAAATCTCCTCCTCGGGAGAATTAATGCTATTTTATTGTCTGAATCACTGGGATAACAAATAAACGATAAACAGTAGCGGGAAAATTTAATTAACGCACTCGATTTACAGTACATTAAGCCGGGAGAAAATGGGATTATCTTGGAAAGTATCGTAGAAAAAGTGTCGTAAAAAACAATTCAAAGGTATCTGGGTTAATATCGACCGACTTCTATACAATGTTTTTTTTACTCGTGAACATATGTTGTTCTTAGGAAAAAAGAAAAGAAAAGAAAACGAAAGAAAAGTCATGGTTAGATTGATGAAATCGTAGCGTACATGTAAAATTCATGAAAGTTACATTTGCTAAATTGTTCGAAAATTTCCTTCGTATTTTTCTTGGAGAAGTAGTTAATAAAATGGAATGAGCATAATTCGACGCGTGGCATTTACATGTTTTCCAACTTCGAAAATCCGGATAACAGTGATTCGAATTTACTATCCGGCAACTCGTAAATCGGGCTGACCCCATAAACGTGTCCCTACTCTATGCATTTGCATACTTTTATCAGAATCTATTGCTCGAACGAAATCAGTTTTGTTGAGGCTATAGACGCGCGTCCTCTGCCATTTAACGAACATTTCTATCGGCCTCGTCCATTCCTCTTTCAACCGAGACGTGAGCTGATTGCAAACTATTCACACTAAATAATTCCTGAAAATTGGAATTTTTTTAAATTTTGGAATTAAAATTGGAATTCTTTTCGAATTTCTAACTTCTCAAGTTACTTTGGAATTTTGGAATTTTCTCCGAAACTTCCGGATTTATTCACGCTGAGGTATTTCTCGATTCTTGAATATTATCATCTATGAACTTTCCAATTTGCGAGTATTTCTACTTCTGAAATCTCCCAGTTCCCCGAATGTCTCTATTTTTCGAACTTTTCGCTGTTAAAATTTCCATTTTTTTTGATCTCCAACTATTTCCCCAATTGTTGCAAAATCTCCCAGTGTGTCAATCTCTGGCATTTCTGAATATTATCCGTATCGAAATTTCCAAATGTTCTTGGACTTCGAACATCCTCGAATTTCGCTTCAAAGTTCTCCGGTTCTTGGAAATTTACGCGGCATGCGATCGTCAACACAAGGGAATATCAACCCTTCAACAACGTTTTCATGTCAGTGGAGACTCGATTAAAAACAGAGAGGATCACGAGACGTTGCTGTCCGCCCCGCGCGGTTCGCCCCGTGTCGCCAGCGAATTTGCATTTCATGAGAACGTCGAATTAATTTCCGCATGCATTAGCCGGCCATCGGGATAGACACACGACACCGTGAGACAAGACACGGGTCCAAGAAGCCTTAGATGACTGGGCCCGAAAAATTGCGGAAAGATTAATCGCTCGTTGACTGAATTTATTTATCCCCGTTCCAATGATTGATTGTTCTTGTCGCCTCGTTTGGCTAGAGATTTCTTGCACAAGGCACATCTCGATTTATCGTTATCATAAATTACCTGAAAAAAAGAAGAATTTTGAAGAATATAGCGATCACTAGACCATGTCACGGTCTATTTTTATGCAAATTCATACGTTCCGCGAATGAAATCTCAAAGAGAAGAGAAAATGGACAGAAAATTGTTCTCGCTGTTAATTGTTACAGAGTATCGCATTTTAGGTGTTTTTATTAACATTTTTCATTAACTGCGCATCTGTGCAGTTTTTTTCATCTTCGTGTCTCTTACGAATGTATAAAAAGAATTTTTTTTTTTCTTAAAAATGTATAAAGTAATTTAGCGAACATATTGTACATATGGATATATTATTAAAAATATATATTATTAAAAATGGATATATTATTTAAAAAAGTCTCAAAAATCTCGGTCTAATCACCTTTACTGTTCAGTGATTTCATTTTATTATTTTATTATTATTTTGTTCTTTTATTTTATTGGTACAAATGAACTAGAGGTAGAAATCTCGTATATAATAAGAATTTTTAAAATTCTATATTCTATATTCTAAGAATTTTGTCTAATGAACGTACTGTGGATGAAACATCGTCTTTCTTTTCCTTTTCTCTTCCTTCTCTTTTCTTCAACGTACATTGATTTTAATAGCGTAAAAAAATTAATCTTTTTGTTCGCTGTTTTGCAAAGACTTTTATGATTTTAACATCTTTATGATTTTAAAAGTAGAGTGCGGGACGACCCTTTTGAGAATTACATGTATATATTCGTATCTTACACGTTGCACCGATTAATACTAGAACTATTGACAAGAGAGAGAGAGAGAGAGTAAAATATAAAATTTCCATCAGGGACATTAGAATAAAAGAAAAAAAAAATAGCAATACAACAGAGTTCACAAGCTTTTATTTGTACAGTTCATGAAACATCACACGGTGTTTTACATCTATAAAGTATCTAACTATAATATCATCTAACAATCATTTTGACCATTCTCAACAACTTGTACCATTATTATTAAATGATATTACATATATCGAAACTTTGTAATGATAACAAATCTCCATTGTATAGTTTCATAGTTGTATAGGATTCATACGAAACTCCACTTTCCCTTTAAAAAAAAAGAGAAAAATGATCAATAGTGTGACGTTCAGCCGTGTGACGAAGTTATTAACCATGTACACCATGTGTACGTGATGATAAATTGAAAAATTCTCTATAAATTCGCGCGAGAAACAAAAAAAAGAAAAAAAGAAATAAAAGATTAACAGATGTTGGCGGTAGAAATTGGTTGAAATATAGAGATAAAACGATTAAAAGTTCGTGCGTTATCGTTTCGGTGTATTGCCAAATACAGGGTTCAGATGGCCGTCCCGCGTTTCGTTGATAATAAAATTAAATATCGAGCCTTCGGTCTTGCGTTGCGAGGCTCGACGCGATCGGCGAACGCCAGAAATATCGATGGATCCCGGTGTAATATTTGCAGATCCATTGCAGCTGGAATTTCCAGTTTATACCGAGCTTTGTCGCGATACAGATCACGCGGCGATTTCGTTCGGATAACTTTTGTAATTTGCACGTGTGCGCCTGTGTATCTATATACAGGGTGGAAAGAAAAGTGTCGATTTGATGGAAACACATGTGAAGAATCTCAAATTTCAACGTGAAAAACCTTTTTTTTTTTTCTTGCATTGTGTTCTATCACGAAGGTGAAACATTTCCAAGGACCGTAATCTAATAGTTCTCTAGAAAAATGGCGAAAAAGGTTCTTAATCATTTAACACGTGCGTTCTAACAGCGACTTTCTGGACGCGGATGTCCGTAATGTTTATATTTCGAATAATGTTATTAACGATTAGTTTTGTCATTTGATTATTTTACGAACATATTTTTAACATGTTCTCGTGTTTCACGATGTCTCATCAAACATTGGGACCATCTTTTCTTTCAGTCTGAATGTTTTTAAATAAACACTCTGTATGCACTCGTATGTATCATTTGAGCAGAGGAGAAATTAGTTCATGCAGAAAATTAAAAAAAAAAAAAAGAAAATACACGCGGCAAATGTGAAATTATGTCGAGACCAGTGATTGAACGTTTCTGTTTGAAATCCTCTTTAGAGCATGCTTTTTACGCGACGGCGTTTGCCTGTTCGAATCGGTCGCTCGAATCGAGGAAAATTTTCATGGTCTCGTGGCTATCGATCCTTGTCAACCAGTAATTTTTCTTTTCCTTTCTCTTTTTTTTTTTTGTACCTGTGTAAATGTTTGCGTCTCTACGTATACACAAACTTCCTGATGACATATCGCAATCATCTACGAGTCGAATGTAAAAATAGTTGAAACGAGTTGCTGCTTAACTTCGTCGACGATCCTCGGCGATTCGAAGAAGAAAACGAGTCGAGAAAGAATTTCAAAGATATAACTCTCCGTGTCGTTGGAATTTTTCATTGAAGCTAATTTTCAATGACTTCAAGTTATCATGCTCATGTTTGCTCGTTAGGGTAATTCAATTTCTGAAACAGTCAAACGATCGACGTTTATCTTTTTTCGAGGATCGTCGAGGATTCTTCAATTTAAAAAGAAATTATTCAAACGAAACGGTTTTCGAGAAAAAACGCCGTTGCGTGCAGTTGTGTTAAGATTTAACGAAAGCGGATACTCGACGTTAGAATACGTCGTAGTCATTCATGAGTTTTCTCTACATATATTTTCAATAGGGAATATTTTCGAAAGCTTGCCCATTTTCCGGCTGTCTCGCTTTAGAAACTCGCGGTTTTAATATCGCGGAAAGTTTCGTCTCAGGGCTCGTTTCGTCACTGTTCTTCGGTAATTTCATGATTTAACGTTACCAGCTCGTTTCGTGAGCCACGCTGTGTTGGCTTATTCGCGCAAGCGAATGTGCGAGTTCACTCAACGGCGAATTCTGCAATTTGCGAGTCGGCGTAGCTTGAAAATTCCCAGAATTTCGGGTCTCGCGAAACTCCAATTCCAATTATCCTTGGTCGTGGACATTTTAACCAAAAATTATTTTCGCTCGCAAAGCGTTGCATGAGTTCTATTCGCGTTTGATCGTGCCCGCACGTAAAGCGGCAATTCCGAGAGTTAAAACAACGAGGATGAAAACAATTGGAGCTTTATGGACGTCATCGTACGTTATCATAAAGCTCAATAGATCAAACACCATTATCAAATATTTTTTTATTTTTATCTATGCGAAAACCAACGACCACGATTGTTGATCGGACGATTATCGAATTTTCTTTATATTCATCGAGAACACGAACACCTCTCGCGCTTTTCAATTATTTGTAACGCGAAGATCGCGCGAGTCTTTAACCAATAATTGCTAGTGAGCAAGCTTTTGGAGAAAAATCCCTGAAATAAATCTCGAGACTCTTATTCGATTATCCCGATCCGCGAGTGTCAGTGTTTCGAGACTGGTCCCAAGACTCGTTTGAAAACTTGTTCGTGTCTCGCGGCTGGGATTCCTTTGACCTGAGGATTACAACAAAACCTTGAGCGTGAGAGAATGAGGTGAGAGAGAGAGAGAGAGAGAGACTTAGGTGACGTAACAGCTTGCTTAACGAAGCTGACTGGCGTTGGTTAATCCTCGGAGATAGAGGATTGCCGGCGTGCGTTGCACTGGCAATCCTCGTTGGCTCGCCTGTAAGTCGAACCCGAACTGGGTGGCAGCCCGGGAGGGTGGGTTGGATTCGGAGCGTGTTGCGGGTCGAGGGCGAAGCTGAAGCTCGGCGACAGGTTGATTTATTAGCACGGACCGGCTGCGCGATGATATCTGCAAGGATCGCGCGAGTCCCGGTGTTTTCGGAGCTACACGGTATATCTGTTACCAGCGAAGAAGAAGCAAGAGGAAGCCTGACGAGTAGACCCGCCGCGGTTAGATCGTAGATATCAAAAAGCCTCTTTTGAGTTTCGACCTTCTGCACACGCACCCTCTGCACGCATTCACCCGTTCACCGGATCGATCTTCGTCCTAGTAACTTGCTACTCTCTCTCGTCCTTGATTGAGTTAGGCCCGGGGTTGTGGTTAACATTGGAATCGAAATTTTTCGAATAATGGAGGGAACCCCGAGAAGGGTTCAGAGGTCACTGTGTAATTTTGCTAGTTTGCCGGGGTGATGAAGTGTAAAGGCCGAGAAGATTTCGGCGATATTACGAAGACATTACGTTGCGACATAACTTTTGCACAATAATCGAAATTAAGTAATTCTTTTTTTTTTTTTTAATTTCTTTAAGAGTGACTCTGTTTTCTCGAGTTTGGAAATCATTTTCTTTCTTTTTTTTTTTTTCTATTTTCGTCTACATTGGCGCGGTAAATTCTCGTGTTTGAAATCAAAATGCTTTCGTTTAATGGTTAAAAAGAAATTCTACGCGATAAAATCTCTATGACAGAAGTAAGAAGTACAACAAGCGATGAATATTACTCCTCAAGTTTGTTCCCAATTTTTTTTTAACACTAGAATTACCACACCAGTCAAAATGACTGTGTTTTAGAATTTTATTTTAAAATTTCTATTTCATGTTACAATTTTTTTCCTTACAATGATGCAATGACTTTTACAATGATAACTAAAGAAACAATATAATGAATTTTATTTTATTTTTATTTATTAGAAATAAAAATAATTTTGGTAGAAATAACTTCGTCTTAACTGTTGGTAGTTCTAGTGTTAAACACCCCGACTGTACAACGACTCGCATTTTCTCACTCGCAATGCATTATAAAACAAAGGAGGGATTATTCGCGACATTCGAAAGATCACAATCCACCGACTCGATGGCCACGTCATCAAAGGCCCCGTTCCTGGAGAAGAAAACTCTTCTGCTCGTGCAATTTCTTCCGTATTTACGTGCGCTGTTCCCGCATGAAGATTGCTCGTCAGTATCTCCGCGATTCCCGGACGAACAGAAGAGAATCAACGAGAACACAAAGGGGATATCTCTTTCACAAAGGGATTCGACGCAGAAAGACCAGGAGTCTCTTTTTCTTCCTCCATCCTTCGCTCTCTTTTAACGTTAAAAAGTATCCTGGAGCTCGTTTCGTGGTTGTTCCGCAGCGGTTTTTCCGCACCCGTTCCGGTCAAGTTGGCTTTTGTGCCACGTTCCTTCGATTTTCACAGTTTTCCGTGGGAACGCCGGCCTCATTGTCCCGATCGAGCTTTCTCTCTCTCTCTCTCTCTCTCTCTGTTCGTCGTACACCGCGAAAATGGAGGAACCTGGGCTGCGCGGACTCGGTGTATCAGGCCCGACAAAAGGAAATGGCCAAGAAAGAACGAACTGAGAAGAATGAAATCGCGGATTTCGCTTCGGATCGACCCCTCCTTCCCTCTCCGTTTGTTTCGAAATTGCGCGTTTTGTTCGTTGAGGATCGTTTGTCCCGTGGCGATTGTTTACAGACGGTCGTTGTTTGTTCGATAAACGTCGAAAGGGCAAGACCAATCGGTTAATAGAAGGTTGAAAGTATATTGTATTATACAGAGAGATTGTGTATTGTGTACCGAGATTGATTCGTTCTTACGTACGTGTTGTATCTATACATTGTTGCTTTGAATTGTATCGCCATTTTTACAATGTTGTTGAAGATGTGAGTTGTAAGTTTGACTTTCGTGTGAGCTGACTAATTAATTTTTACTAATCCTTCGTTCATTGTTTCTGATCGAATATGATCTGACGACGATGTTCAAATTCATATAAAAACAAGTAATAAAAATTACAGAAAAAAAAAAAAGAAATCCTACGATGAAACGCCTCGTAATTCTGAAAAAAAAACACAAGGTAAAAAATTAAAATAAAGTTCTAAAAATACCCGGACGTAACGTGACAATAATATAATATATGAAATACAAGTTGACATACGGTAAATGCGTAAAAAGAAGAACGACAGGCAAGTCTAAAAAGCGGAAAGCAAAAGGGAACAAGGGACAAAACTCTCCTATTATATTCTTCGCATAAAAAAAGAAAAGAGACAAACGGTTTCTGAATAACGCGTTTACAAATAAAAGTTAAGCGGTGGCAAGCACGTGTATCGTGCAACTAGCTCCGGGAGCTCTACTGAAAACCAGCAATTGGGCGAAATTCACTGGGATATCTTACCAGTGGTGGCCAGCAACCGGCGGAACATTCTCCAGCGAGAGACGAGAGAATTTCCAGCCAGTCGACAGAATTATGGTGGAAGGGCATAAATTCGAGGATTGGGTTGGCGTACGAGGTAACAACTCGGGAGCACACCAGCCGTGGTGGCTCCTCTTCCACCAAGTTCCAGAGGTGGCTGCCAAATTCAGCAACAAGTTCACTTCCGTAACGGAGCAGCGCGGGCGCGACACATCGCGAGATATCGTGGCTACGAGCTATACGACTAGGGATGGGATCAAGTCCAATATGTGCTTGCGAATCCGAGTCATGTTCGATATCCACGTTTCGTTTCATGGAATTCGAATATATATATATATACACACCCGAGGGTAAAAATGTTTCAGTGAGCACACTTGTGACATATTGCATTCGTTTTATGCAAGTCAAGTTTGATGTATACGTTCATTGTAGTTTAGTGTACACGTTCAATATATACATTTTATTGTAGTTTTATCTATAAATTTAATATATATACGTTTCATTATAATTTAATATACAAGTTTAAGGTACACAACGTGCAGATTTCATCAAGCTCAATATACACATTTCAGATTTAACATGTAAATTTCATCTCATGGAGCTCGAATACTACTCGAAAGTAAAAATCTTTCGAGCATGCTTGCCATGTATTCATCTTATACAAGTCGAATTTAATACATTTATACATTCGTTGTACAATGCAATGTACAATACGTATTTCACTGTGGGCATGAAAATGATACTATTTGTATTCTACATGTGTGATTTAAACGTTTAAAACGAATTTACGAGTTTGTAACGTGATTTATTTCTTTTCATTTCTCGCACGTGTGTGTTGTACACGCGTAGTGATCAGAGGCATTTTTGCCAATTAATAAAGAGAAGCTTGTTCAACTCTGTTCATCTCGCACCAAAAACTCGTCCACCTGTAACGTTCGCTGAATGAATTTCCTGAAT
This sequence comes from Tetragonula carbonaria, assembly GCA_032399595.1. Lineage (NCBI taxonomy): Eukaryota > Metazoa > Arthropoda > Insecta > Hymenoptera > Apidae > Tetragonula > Tetragonula carbonaria. The sequence continues at coordinate 2,287,480 of JAUCRC010000020.1, forward strand.
TGGAATTTTCAGTAATCAATATCTTCCTCTTTGATCGTCAGATTAATTTTCGAAGCATGTTTGAAACAATTCTAGTAAAAAAATTAAAGATGGAAAGAAGCAAACGACGAACAAGTTCGAAATCTATTTATGAGGTACTCGAACCCATCTCTAACTACGAGTCCTCCTCCTTTTCCTTCATCACTATCTTCTAACAAAAGGAAAACGCCAATGGACTGTTGTATTTCTTGGCAACCATCTCCGCCAAACATTGTCACCGATGCTACGTCAATTTCAAGCAACAAGTATAGTTTCCGTTTAACTTTCTGTGCACACAGCCTCGCCTCCGCCTTTCTCATCGTCGTTCCAACGGGTTGTCTTGGCACTCGACCTCGTGTTTCGCGATAACCCTCTCGCACACCGCTTATCTTCGCGGCTAAGACGTTATTCTTATCGCAAATGTGCGGATCTCATCCCGCTGCGTCGATTAAATTCCGCTTGAAAAGTCTTTGCAATCTTTGGGAAGCTACACAAATAAAAATAACGTGTTCCAAATGCTCGCGTAAGAGCGAGTGATAAGGGTAAGGATCAACGGTAGGAATGGTGATCATAATTTTTTGGAATGGAATTGTTTGATAAAAAGAACGATAGCTATCTGAAATTCTCAATTTTCCTAGGTGCAAAGTACAAAATATTACACGATGATATTGCTGATCAAATAATTAGACTTCGTTCTATTCTATCCTGAGTTCAATTTCATTCTATTATTTGGTAGTATTATTTGCTAATAATATAAAATCTTTTTGATTTTCATTAATAAAAATTTTTTATAATGTTGCCAAAAATAAAATGATCTTGTCAATAATATAAAATCTCTAAGTGTTCAGCATCTATAATAGTAAAGAATAACTATGTAGTTATTCTACTTGAAATAGTCTATTCTTTCGTCACGTGCAAAAGAACATCAGCATGCGAGGATAACATCGACGATGAGCTTTCCGACTACTCTGTCAGGACTAGCTCCAACCGTAAAAACTATATAACCTCATTCTCAATTTCCCTTTCGCCCGATCAAAGTGATCGACTACCATGCGCCGACTATAATGCGCAGCTTTGTCCTTTCACGTCCTTTATCTTCTCCCATTACGGAAGGACTCTATCGTTCGTTCAATTATTCGTCACGCGACTGCAGCTTCTGCAGCTTTCGAACGTCCCGAAGAGAGGTCGGTCTTGTTAGACGCTACTCGAACTAGCCTCGAGGAGTCGATAAGAAGCGAATGAATAATTGGAGAAGCACGTTCTCTCGCGTGTCCTTTCGTATCCTTCCGTTTCTTTCCCTTCCTCCCCCATTTTTTTTTTTTTTATTCGTTAAATAATCCGCTCGCTGGAATAAACAATCGAGACTCCGTCGAGCTGATTCTCATGCGAACTTCTTACGCTTCGAGTGGCGTCGAATCGGCGGAATTAATGAAAACGTCTAGGCAGGGACGAAAGGTTCCCGCGGTTTTTTCTTCTTCTCTGTGCTTTTGCTCGCCGAAAGGCATCCGAAGACGAGAGAATTTTGTTTTCGAATGGCTACGCCGGTAAACGCGGAACTGCATAAATTATGGACGGGCGCGTGAGGGGATGGGTCGTCTTCCGTTTAGCCGGTTAAATGCGTTCCTAATTCATTGCTAAAGGCAACCCTCGTGCGAAATTGCACGACATGTCCGACGGAAGCGGATCGTTCGACCACGGCTAACCGCTTCTGGCTAATTGAATCATCCTACCCAATTTCTCGTGTCACCGGGGACATGCAGCCGGAGGAACAGCCTCCCTGCGAACGAGGGCGGAATTAACGTTTCCTGATAACATCTTCCCTGGGTTTTCCTGGGATAGCGCTTTGTGAACGAGGAAAAGTTCGATGGATAATTCCTGCTTTTTTTTCTCTCCTTTCAATTTTTAGCATTTAATTAATTTCGAATAATTTAGTTTATCTTTTAATTAATAATCTTTAGTATCTTTCGCTTGTGATTCGATAGTATTAATATACTATACATATTATACGTTTTATCGGGTTTATTATATTGATTTATATGCTTGATTAGCCATCACCTTCATATTTTATGCAGTAGTTCGTCTGTAAATAATTTTCTTTGCGATAAATGCTTATTAACCTTTTAGCACGAAGAATGCTTTCTCTTGTCTATTTCCCGTTGATTGTGAGAGGGTTTTTATCGCGAGATATTTACCAAGGTTCAAAGCTTCTGTTCATTCTCTTAATTATCGGTACCGATTATTTATTCGAAGGCGAAGGAAATCTTGTTCGTTTGTTTCAAGGTGCAATTATCAACAAGATCGCTATTTATTCTTTTTTTTTCGAAATGGACGAATGCAGGTTTCAATTAAATTTTCGCTCGTCGTCTCGTGTTTCATTATTTCTATCAAAGATGATAATCATCGGTAATTTTAATCATCTATGTCTTCTGAAACTGTCTGATTTAAAGGGGACAAAACAGAATGCGCGGAAGCAGAAGATTACGCCGCTACGCTTCGAAAGAAAAAGGAAACAATTTCTCTCTTTCTCTTGAAATTGAACTGAACTTCGTAGAAATATGGGTAGAAATCCAGTTTTCAACTACTCTCGATCTTCAAGATTTTTAATACAATCGCGACCCCCCTTTAATCACACAGCACGAGAAAGATTTTTTTCGTTTCACGTATAAAATCATCCCTTTGGAATGCAACAATTGCCGCAAGACACGAAAGAGATTCCATGAAAGAAGAGATCCTCACCTCAGTTTGGAAGCAGAGACTGCCGAGTCTGAAACGGAGGATTGATATTAACGCGAGTTAAAAGGGCTCCACGAACACGACGGAGACGCAGAATCTCCATGGGGTAAGGGCATCATCCTCTTAGACGAGCCTAGACGCGCCTCGTCGCGTCGGCTGACATTTGAAAAGTGCAACACTCGCCGCGTGTGCTGCTGCCGGCACCTTCCAAATTTAACGCGGGTCGCATACCGACGTGACACGCATCTCCAATGAAATATGCACGACGGTTTCACACGGTTTCTAGCCGGTAAAATCGGCGGGACGCCGGGCTCACGAATCGCCGATAAATCGACCAAGCATTAAAACTGCCCCCCTCCTCCACCCCCGACGGGTTTTTCATTCCCTTGTTCGTCCGTGTTTCCGTGTGTCGACAAATCACGGAGCATACGGCGCGTGACGCCGCGTGACCGAATCGAATATACGTTGTATTATATTATTTCTTAGGAGAGGCACACGTTTGTCGTGTGAGACACGCGTGTACGAGAATAGGTCCCGGCAATAATTAGAAACGAGAACGGTAGCGAGTGCTTCTTCCGCGACGAAGCAAAAGGGAATGACATGCAACTGTTTCGTCGCTAACGTATTCATGCCCCACGACGCGGTGTTCCACGTACATTACTTAGTTGTTCGTTGTTCAACTGTTTAAGTTCAGCCGGTTCAAACAGTCCCGGAATAACTGGGCGGAACACTTTCGCGAAAGTGCGATGCTATTTTTAAGAAAGAAAAATGAAAATGTGCTTGTAAATACAGGAAATAAATCGGGGGGGGGGGCGAGGAACGAATTGCTGCGATTCAACGAAAAGTATACTTTGTCGTTCAATTACTTTAAAAACTTCGTGAAATTGTAGAATCCAAGTGGAAGAAGTTTCATCATCGAAACGCAGTAAACTACCTTTCCTTATATCACAGTGAGATCCTTCCCGTGTCTCTGATTTTATTTGATGTATAAATTACTTCGTTTTAATAACGTACGAAAAAATCGATTATTGAAATTACTAATTTAACAACGTACGAAAAATGTGAAATTACATTTTAAGTAAATTAATCTGTAAATTACATTGAACAGTCTGTGGAATTAAAGTTACAAGTAACCTACTTCATCCTCGTTATTTCTCAATAATATAGAAAGAAATATCAAGCAATTTGTGAAATTACATTTTAGATAATCTGTAAATTACATTGAACAGTCTGTGGAATTAAAATTACGTAGCTTACTTCGTTCTCTAGCGTCTCGATAATATAGAAAAAAATATCTGTAAAAATACGTTTCAAGTCTATAGAATCGCAGAACCAGAATATTCAAAAACGAAATCCCGATAAACTAAATGAACCGATTGCGCAACTGAACTGACTCTGTTCTGGATCAAAACTCTCTCGTTAACACTTTACCGACCGGTAGCCTATTAATCGGCTAACATATTTTAACACTTTACCGACAAGTAGCCTATTAATCGGCTAACTAACATATTTTAACACTTTACCGACCAGTAACCTATTAATCGGCTAACTGTTCACCGTTAATACACGGTCGGTAAAAAAGTGTTAAGTACCGTCAGGGCGCGAAATAAATCGCCACCCACTAATATTAAACTACAAAGTTGCTCATAACCGGAAAACGGCTACGTATTGTTGCGAAGAGAATCTCGAAAATATTACGTATCTCGTTTAATTAGCAGACAACGACGATAGGATCGGCTTAAACGAGCCGATTACGAGTCTAACAGGGCTCTGTAAATCTCTCGGCGATGTCACGAGCTATCGTCGGCCAATTATTCGCGATCTCGGAGAGCAGTTGCGTCTAATTGTCAGATCATCACGACCCGGTCGACGTCGAACCGCGCTCGTCGTCCCTGAGAGCCCGGTGAGGCGTTTTCGTGATTTCACGTTGTCCGCCCTGGCTCCCGAAATAAATCGAGATGCTGGTTGTTCGCGGCGGAAACCAACTTGGTTCCTCGAACGAACGGATCGAAAATGGAATTCCTCCGTCGCCGGTCTTCGCTCTTTAATGACGCGTTCAGAGACTTCAACGAACGCCCCTCCTCTTTGAGGGACCAAATTCTTGACCATTTGTTACACCGACTCTCTTTCTGTTGTTACAGACAATTACTCTGTTTAGCGTCGTAAATGACGTGAATTTAATTTACGGGCGGGAATTTAATTTGCCTCGAAGATCTCAGCTTCGCGGCCCGAGACGTTTGTTTAACCTCTTGTGACGTCGAGTGACGCGGTACGTGGTACGAGTTACAGTTTCCATCTTCTCTGAAAGAAGAAATAAATCTGCGAGACTGTGGAATTTATATTCGATTCTGAAATTTCCATACCAATCTGCACAGAGTGCAACAAATTACAAAGAAGCTGACTCGAGAAAATTAAGAAGAAAAATCAACACTGTTCAATCGCAACGCTCTGTAAGAATTTCTCACCTTTTGCTACATATTTTGTGAATATATCTTCCACGCAATTTCACATTTTTGCGAGAACGAAGCTCAAAAAAAATGGGCACCAAGCAAAAGTTCGTCTCCGCTGTTAAACGTCATAACGTCATTACTCTGCTTCACAATGTCGTATCGTGTGCGTGTTTTGTATATTTTAGGGGGAGGGAGGCGATTCCCTGCGTGAAAATCGAAATACAAAGATACAATGAAATGAACACACGTTTGTCTGATTTAAATGCACCGTAACTTTCAGTCTACTTTTCTTTCTTCTTCTTCTTCTTCTTCTTCTTTTATGCTTTTCAAGTGACAGTTTTTAACAATTCCGCGATCCTAAAATCGCTTCTGAGTCATGGCTGGCGACTCCGCAAACGGGCCACCGAGTTCGATTAGTTCAATCATAACTTAAGCAATTGCTGATCGCGGAGCGAAAGGGCGTCTCGTTCCCGTCTCGTTCCCGACCCCGAAACTTGCCGAGATAAGGGATGCCTGCGGTCGATTCCTCTGCGGTTATCTCCTCTGGCGTGAGGTGGTGAATCGAGAGGTCGGGACGTCATTTGTCAGCTAGAAATCGTGCCCACTCCGTCCCTCGAAACTTTCATTCGCTTACTAGACGCTGGAAGAATCAATCATAATTGCAACGAAGATCAACCTCGTCGTCCGTTGAGAACATTAACAAAAATTTGATATTTATCTGACGTGGATAAATCGACAATCGTGTTCTCTTTCTGCATTAATTTCAGTTGTTCTTCTACATTGGAAGAAGGAATGTTAATTGCAAGGAAGAATCAGGCAGTCGCTGTTGAGATTAACTGATAATTAACTGATAGTAAAGTTATTAATCAAATTATTATCAGAGACATTAACTGATAATAATTTTATATATTGTCTGACATAGATGAATCAGTGACGGTTTGTGTTCTTTTTCTGCGTTAATTTTCAATCGTTCCTTTGCACTGGAAAAATCATTAATTGCAACATAGATCAACCTGTCATCATTGAGAAACATTAACTGATAAATTGATATTTTTTCCATGTAAACTCTCTCTCTTTCAGTTTACACTGAAAAAAATCACGTTAATTGAAACAAAGATCAACTTGTTGAGAATATTAATTGACAGTAATTTGATATTTGTCTGACAGAGACAAAGCAATAATCGTATTCTCCTTAACTCTCAGTCGTTCCTCATCATCGTTTAAAAAAATTATGTATATTAACCACTTGAATTGGAACAACGTGACAATCACTTTGGATCAAAAATGTATTCGCCGATTAAATTTCAACTTAAGTGATTAATTGCAACGAAGATCAATCCGTTTCTTTTTTTTTTTTTTTTTAACATCGAGGAAATCTTTACAGACATTTTCATCCCTCTGGGGAGACAAGGATCAACATAACAGAACATTGACAACAACTTGACAGCAATTTACTATTTACAACAATTTACTATATATCGCGTGATATAACACAACACGATATGACCGCGAGGTAACATAATATAAATCCATTCTTTTTCTGTGGTTAGTTCGAAATATCCACGTAATATGAAATTTTTCGAGTTTTACGTTGGACCAGCCGCATTATTTCATAGAGAAACTAAACGGAACGTGGAAGCGTCTGCCAAGCGGAGTTGATTAGTAAACCTTCTGGTGCACTATCTTAAGGCGCGTTCGCGTACTTCTGCTTTTCTTTAAATAACCGCGAACGTTACCGTATTTATTTTCGTATTTATTTCCGACAATTAATTTCGTCCAAATATACATCTATCTACTGAATCTCTTGTCTTACAACAATATCCCGGTCTACATTCCGGTATTTGTTATTTTATAAACTATAAAATTTATAAAAATACACTGCCTCTTTCGTATCATCAAGTTTCTCTAACAAATTTCTCGAATTTCCATGTTAATACTACCGAAGAACTAGTAAAAATATGATCGATTTATAAATATTTCTCAGAAACTTTGTAGATGTAAAACAGTATGTTTCTTGGATATTTGTGCGATTTTTCGTAAAGCATGTAAATATATTATTATATACGAAAGCTCGAAAAATTTTGTTTATCGTTTTCACTTTAATGTCTCTAAAGTAGAAACTTTAATCTAGCGTTGAAATACTTCTCCAGCGTAGCAGGGAATGATTAATTCCCAGTGTTACTTGTAACTCGTCTAAAATATAACGTACCTAGCAACGATTCGTCTAGTCAGAAACAATTCTTCGTTTCTCGGCCGCTGATCACGACCGTATTGATCCTCGAAAAGAAAAAAGGAAAAAAAGAAAAAAAAAGAAGACAAAAAAGAAAACGTTAACAAAAAACGTAAGTTAGAATGCGCGTTCCACAAATTTCCGCAAGATGAAGAACACAGCAGGTTAGTGCATCGCAACGCGATAGAAGAGGAGAATGGAGGACAAATATTTCTACCGTGTGTGCTCGCTCTCGTGAGAAAATATTTTTAAAACGCGTCGGCATTCCATTTTCTCGCGAGAACTCGCCCCGCCCTGCAGTGTTCTGCACTGCAGTTCTAGGACAAGAAATCCCGAAAATTATTTATAACAACGCCGCCAGGCTTGATTCGCCGCGTTACGTAACCGGGCGCTTCGCTGCACAAAGATTCCGATTCGATACGGACATTGTCGTATAACGTTTGTTTAACGGCCGTCAGTTTCCGTCACGCGTGTCCAGCGGGACGCTAAATTAAGCGACGAAGGATAATAAATATGTCGATCTCTGCCTTCCTAGATCGGTCGCTTGCCAAAAGTCTATCTGGCCAAATGCGCGAGACGACGACCGAGCAAGCCCTCGGCCAAGCGTCAAAAGTTCGCCGGGATTTATTGAAAGAAGAAACAACAGAGCATTTGAAATAGACGGGGCGTTTGTTGCTGGAAGAGGTGAGATTCTTCATGAAAATCTACTCTCGTCAAATTGCTCGACATTTTGTAATTCCGCGCGTGAGGCTTGATTTCGTCGCTGATTTGGATGAAATTTCGAACATTTGGGCAACATTTGGGAATTCGATCATTTGGAGGATGCAGGATTCTTTCCGAAACTTGGTGTATGAAAGTGAGACGAAAGTTTGATAAAGACCATGGGTATTTATGCGTATCCCATTAATGTTCAGATACCTATTGAGACTGTAATGTAATTTTGCGAAAAGAAATCATACGGGTTCATTTTAAAGGTTCACTCTAATTTCAAAATGCATCGTTCATCTTATTTTGTAATATTTCTACAGATATGTAACAGAGGGCAACGTAAAGACACTTTTCTCGAAAATACCACGAATTGCCATAGTTTTCTATGTATAAAAACATTGGAAAATTTGGAGGCTGAAACTTTTTTTCATCATTTTATAGAACTTGGTTATTAATTATAATTAATCACATTAAAATACATTATAAGATAATAACTTTAAAGTTTCTGACAGACTTGAAAAGACTTGTGAATTTGAAAAAAAGAAAAGAGGAAGAAAAGCAGAAAATTAATATGCAAAAGTCACGTAGTCAATATTATATCGCACAATACCCTATTTCAGTGTTACTACATTTCGGTGCGCATTGAATAACACTCGAAATAAATTTCGTAGAACAGTGCCAGAGTGAAACTTTTTGATTCGTTCTGTTACTGCATCAACGACAATAAACTTACGGTTCACGCGTTTCCTCGGGGGTAGGAAGCTTTCACCAGCAGAGACTATACTCTGTACGCAACTGCTCCTCTTTGTTTCGTAATTTAAACGCGGAAAATTTTGAGCTGCGGTTTCCAGCAGGCTGAGTAACGGGGATTCCAGGTTGGAAAAGTTACTTTGGCCTGTTTAAGCGAATCGAGGCCTGGCCGACCGTTGAAAAGTCGCGAGATACGCGTTAATCGCCTCGCCGGGTCATTGCGAACGCGACGCGGATTAATTGTTAATTGGTGTTGACGTTTTTTTTGGAGAAAAAAAGCGAAGACTCTGCGCGAATTACACGCCACGATTAAAAACGATTAAAAAAACGACGTCGAGAAACTTGCAAGAAGCGATGTTGATAGATCGATTTTGACTTTATCGATCCATGTACTCATCAGAGAGGGTACAACTATTTTTTCTTCACTAGATTACAGATTTTTACATAATCAATTATAAATAGACAAGATCGTGTATGAGGTAGAAAAGAAATGTGTAATTTACATTTAAAGATATATAAAGTACGAATTGCAACGTGTATAGAATAGAAAGATACTTTCATTTCATTTCAATTTCACTCCTCTACCAGTAAGAAATAACAAACTATTGCCATTAGAAAAAGCATAGGGAAAATTAAATTTCGAAATACGTGTGTCAAATCCGGACAAATCCGGCGGGTTTCAATTTCGAAGAATTTTCGTCTTTTTGTACGACGACCATTCTAAACAAAGGGAGAAGCGACGAATCGATCGAACACGCTGATCGAACTTTTAATTGCGACACCGAGGTGTTTGCTTTATCGCCGAGGGATCCGAAACTTCGGAAGAGAGTACGTTCTACTTCCTCTTTGTCTTCTTCAATCACGACGGCGTCTTATCTCGTACGAGATAATTATTGGATCGTCAACAGACAAACTTCGTTCCTTCGTTCTACTCTTAAAATTCTGCTGAAAATATCGATCTGATCAAAACCAAAACGTAACCGAAACTCCCTTAAAATTCAATGACCACTCGAGAGGCAAGAAACGAAAAAACAAAAAAGGAAACGAGATCCCCAGCCAACGCGGCGCCGCTTCGAATCATCTTGCACTCGAGTCGACCAGAGTTACCACCTTTAGCAATTACCCAGACTCGAATTGAATTATTCAAAGAGAGCCTTCCTTTCACAAAGAGCGGAAACGGTCGGGAAGAGGGAAGAAACGAAAGTGGAATCAAGACGCGAAAAGAAATACGAAAGGAAAACAAAGAGAGCGCTCTCTCTCTCTCTCTCTCGTGCGCGAGAGGAGAAAAAAAAGCGAAACCACGATGGGTGGTGAAAGAAAAAAGGGACGAAGAGGTGGTGGAAAGCATTGAAAAAAATAGCGGACGAAGAGAGGCAAAAGAATAAGAAGAAGAAGACGACGACGAAGAGGAGGGGAGGTTCGCGACGCGGTGTTCTCCGCGGAGAGAATCCGTCGGCTCGGCATTGTCCGCGGAGAGCGAAAGAAGAATACCGGCGGCTGCTGCTGCAGATTTCACGGAATGCATTAGGCAGATGGAACGTGTAATTGAAGCCGCGGAGCAGCGTGCAACGAGCGTACGCCGCGCCGGGAGAAGACCCAGCCAGCCACCTGTCGTCACGAGATCTCCTCGTTTCTTCGAGGCGTCCTCGTCGACGTCGTCCTCTTTGTCCCTTTTCCACTTTGGCCGCTTTTCCACCCGCGCGTCGCCATTAACCTGTTTAGCTCGCCGACGCTGAGCGAGCGCAAAGTGTGTCTCAGCGACGCGTGCTTCCGCCTCTCGAGGGACTTGTCCGAATGACGAATAACAGGGAGTTTGATCTTCGAGGACGTTAGAGAGCGAATTGGTTGAATGACGTTTGAGAGAATCGTCGAGTATCGAACGAAATTCACGACTAGCGACCAACGGAATAATTCTTGGTTTTTCAAGAATTCTGAGATTCGTGGTGCCGGAGACGCGTTGTGAAACGGAAATAGATTACGTTCGATGATTCTTGGAGAGATCAAAGACACATTTGAGCAACAGAGGATGAAAGGCAGAAATTATTGGACGGAGTAGAGTTCGCAGTGGGTTGTCTTCACTGGGTTGTGGACTTCTTAAATAATCTCGAATAATGATGAACGATTTAAAGATTGTTTACCGTTAATTAATATTTTTAATCAATTAAACCGTTGCGATCACCTATTGACGATGTCGATTGAGCATCAATTTGAAAAATAAAAACTGTAAGAAGTAAAAGGACAAGACGGGGGTCACTGAGAAACGATTGGAAGTTAAGAAGTGACGTCGTTGGCCGTCTATTTTTTGAATATCCCAAATTTGTAAAAAGTACGTTGGAGCGAAGAAAAATGGTGGATACCGTGGAAGGTAAAGTATGTTTAACAAAGGGCATTTTCTGTCGTGTCTCTTTGAGTGATATAGATCGAACATCTGAAACTATGAAACACCTACTTCGCGAGGGGGACATTTTTCATCGGTTTTCTTTCTCTTTTCTCTTTTTTTCTTTCCCCTTTTTGAATAATACTTTTAAGCGTAGGATTTTAGATGTAAGTCACTCGGGAGAATCCTCGAGGCCGCATGAGCACGTGTTACAAGTTAACAGTCTCGAAAGAGGATCATGCACGTTCAACGCTTAATGGACTGGAAAGAACAGACATGTTCGAACATCCTCCACCCACACGTTTCGAAATCTGACTCCCTTCCCGTAAATCGTTATCGTGCACTTCTCTATCGCCATTTCTACATGTACGAGCTTCGTTTATCCGAATATACATATATACATATATACATATATATATATATATATATATATATATATATATACATACACACACCACCAAAGAAATATTTTGCTGCAATTTGGAATTTTCCCCGAAAAGTAGAGAAAATCTTTCGCGCTGTGCCTGGATATCGTATCTATAAAGTTTGTATCTCGCCGTATCTACATGCAAAGTATATCACACCCATAAAGTTTTCTACGCCAAACTTTATACAGTATTCTGTTTAGGAGATCTCCCTCTAAAAATACAGAAGGGATCTTCTTCCAAAAATTTTTGAAACTTTCCTATGTCGCAAACGCACAAAAACATGATCTTAAAGAAACTTAAGCTTGCAGTGCGTTACAAAATATATACGATATTCCCTACAATATTTCTTTCTGATCGAAATTAATTCAAAGCAGTTGATCAACCTCAAGTACTTTGATCTGAGAGAGCAACCAACGTGCTTTCGAGAAACTTCGAAATTCTTCGAGATTTCTTGAAGATCGAAATACTTCCAATTTCCTACCACCGACGTTGAAACGATTCTGCCCGAAACTCCTAATCTAATCCACACCTGGATCGTTGCAAATCCAATGCGGATAAACACGAAGCTCCATTCTCTGTCCGTATGCGTGCGTGTAAGAAATAGAAAGAGAAAACGAACGAACGAACGAATAAATGAACGAGCGAATGAATGTGAGTACGTGCAAGATGAACAAAGCCACGTTAAGCTGGTTGCGATTGGTGTGTTGCAGACACGAGGTGCCTGTCACCTCGGAGCCGATCACGGTGATACACATGGACGAGGACGTCGTCGTGGTCAACAAGCCCGCCTCCATCCCTGTAAGTGGTGTACTGCCAGGACTGTACTGCCAAATTAAAAGAGAGAGAGAGAGAGAGAGAGAGAGAGAGAAATAAAATAAGAAAGATTCAAATGGAAAGGAACAGACTCTCTCTCTCTTTCTCTCTCTTTCTCTCTTTCTCTGTTTTTCGCTATCGCAGCCGCGATATGTCCGCGCAACGACGACGATTGTCGCTTCCTGCGGCCCAGGCCGATTATTTTTGGCCCGAAGCCTCTGAACTCGCGCGATCAATCCGACCGAACATCGCGTCTGTTTGCTGTTCGAGATCACGCGCTTTCCTGGATCATTCGCTACGCTAGTTGAGGTACCTTCGATTAGCTGGATTGGCCGAGTCGTTGCGTTATTTAGATTTGCGCCTGATTTGGAAATTTATCAACGACAACGTGAAAAATGTCTTCTTTTTTTCTTTTTCCTCTTTCGAACAGAGGCGCGCACATCCGCGGTAGTTTCTGCAGAAAGTACACAATTTACCGAGTTAATTTACTGAACTTGCTTGCTTCCGGACCATTAATCCTTTGCACTCCAAACATTTTTATGGCACGATCAACCGGCAACTTCAGCAAACTTCAACAACGAGATTTTTCGTTCCGGAAGGTTATAAACTTCATTTCCATAAACTTCGCTTATATTTTTCATTTTTTTCTCAAATTCCCAAAGCAATTATTACGAAGTACCTGAGATGTAAAAATAATCGTTGCGAAAATCATAATGAACGTTACTCGGTCAATTAAATTCGTCGCAGCTAAATTCGTTGGAATGAAAATTATAAAAAGACAACTCGTTATTCTTCAAACGAAGGTATTTCAATCTCGAAGTGAAAAAAGCAAAGAAGAAATAAAGAAATCTTGGAAAAAAGATTTTTAAAATAACTAACGAAAGCGGTCGATTGTCGTCGAAATCCTCACATACTATTCACATTATACTGCATTTCTCGCATTTCTTGTCGTGTTCTTTTTCTGTTTTCTTTTTTTCTTTTTTTCATTGCATCATGGTAAGTTTCTGTCTCTTTCCCTCCGTAATTAATTGCACGCACGCCACGCAGGTGTATTTTACTAATTTTTTTTTCCTATCATTGGTATTGTGTCGGCTGGCTTCGCTCATCGACGACCTTCGAACGTGGCACAGCGCTTATGAATAATCGCGCGGCAATTCTGTAATGCATTTTTTACACCGTTGACTGGTTTTCATTTTCCCCGCTTGCTCGCCGGTTCTTCCTATTTGCGATCCTTTCACGTATTTACCACTTTAGATTCTCCTCTTCCCACCAAACGTCCGTGAATGTTACGTTGTTCGTATTAATCTTTTTAAGTGCTTCGGCGCGCGTGTCTTTTTTCACGATTTAACAACAGATTTCAATTTCTCGTCTCTTCTCTTGGAAATGTGATAACCCTTTCTTTTTTTAATCTGTCAGTCACTCGTTCTTTCTTTCTTTTTTTTAATTAATACGACAAAAGTGCAATTGGGCCATTCCACTTTCATTGTATATAAATTCGTCGAATTTATTTTTCAATATAGATGTTCACTTTTCTGCGATTAAGATTTTTGTCAGAATTGAAATACGACATTTACAACTTGGGTTTCGCGGCGCCTGTAATTATTAAAATTTACGAACTTTTGAAAAAATACGAACATTTGTACGATATTTAACGAGTTTTCTTGACACGGTCCCAAAATCGACCTTCGAATTTTTCATAGAAAGAAACGTGGTAAGTTTCCTTCACGAATTATTTCTACGTCGTCGTTTGTGAAATCCTTGATGATTTGCCGATAACATCTTCGTAGCGAGTTTAAATGATTAATCTCGCCGTTGATCCCGTCATAATGCTTTTAACGATCAGCCACACGTATGTTTCCGTAGAATTCCAACGATTTTGCAATCGTACATCTTTAACCGTCTACATACTCGGTCGCATCTAAACGAGGGATAATAATTTATTACGCGACTGTAATAATTTTCAATACAATACGTGACGAAGGAAAAGGAAACTTTATGGTTAACGTATTTGAATAATAAGCGGATATAATAAATTTTGTACAACGTTAGGGAATCTTGTAATCGATCTCTTGCTGTGTCAAGGTTATTAATATGTTCGTTCATTAGACGTGAAAGTTTCGAATTTTAAAGTTTCATTGTTAACAAACAAGTCGTAAATTTTTATCACATCGTAAATGAAACGTGAATCTTAAATTTCCATTCTCATAATTATGATAAAAATTTAAAGTCCTCTTTTCCAAAGGTTCTCGGAATCTTTTCGTACGAAAGAAATTGTTTACATTCTCGTTTCGAATTCTAAACTTTTTCCATTTGACAAAAACAAGGAGAATATAGTTCTTTAGAATTTTGTCACCGTCCTTGCTGTTGCAGGATAATTAAAATTTTTCAACGCTTGAAAATAAAGTCAGTACTTTTAAAGTTTCCAAGCAAAGTGCAAGAGTGAAAAATCTCATTGTTCGAAACAAACATCAGGGAGAACTGTGGAAATTATAAAATGATCAAAATTCGATAAAAAAATGTGTGTCATCTTTTGTTTTAAGATTCTTAATATATATATATATATATATATATATATATATATATATATATATATATATATTTAATAATTACAATGGATTTAGTTTAGTTAAAAAAATTCTTTCAGTGATTTTAAAAATGATTGAAATTTTACAATTTTCGAAAACAAAAGTATCCTTACTTTTTTACCTGCTGCGTGATGTAAAAATATTTTTGATAAAAAACGAATTTGCATTTGTTAAAGTTAAAGAAGCTTTATACTTTAGAATGAGATTATTATTGTATTGATTTTTTTCTCCCACGATGTTATAATAGTTTGAAATAACGACAATTTTTCACCGAGCTTTTTCCCTATCGATTCGTATTGAACGCTGTACTTTTGTCTAGCGTTGAATCTTTTTTATTATTAATATAATAGAATATAGATTTTTAGAAAATCTTAAAGTACAAAATTGCACAGAATTCAAAAATATATATAAAATATCCAAACCATAGTGCTTCTTACAATATCTGAAATAATTCCGAACCGATGTTCCATTTCTCTATTTTTAAAAATATGGATTCGCACAAACATCCACAGTCCAATTATTAATTGTACTCAATAACGCTGTTAAAAATAACTTTACATATACATATATGTCAAAAATAACTTAAAAATATTAAAAATACTCTATCCAAACCCCACTCGGGCTAAATTATTAAAAAAGGATCAAATCAGCAAGTTTCATATTGGACTCACTAACTAATCTTTAAAAGTAAAAATTTAAAATTCAATATCTTTTCGCATACAAACAAATAAAAAAAAATATATATATATATATAAAACATTCGAAAGGGAAAACAAACACTGTCTGACTAATACTCGCGAAAGAGCAAAAAGAGAGAAAGATGTATACGTGGATATACGATTTCGTTCGGTAACTACGTTTCATACGTCCGCGGGACGAATTCAACGAAAAATGAAACTTGTAACAAAGTTTGCCGGTTCGACTCGTTGTCCTGCTTTTGTTCCCTTCGTTTAACTTGCGGTCCCCCGCTCGTACGTGGATCAAAGCCAGAGGGAAACATTAAAACGGCTCTTAATCACCATTGCGGGCGTTTCGTTAATTGCCGTGGAAAAACATTTTCGCGGCCGCGGAATGATCATTTAATTAAAGCCAGGGACAACAACAGGGCTCGAATCAATTTTATTTTCCCAAGCTTTTGTCCCGCGCGTTAGATTTTTACGAGATCGTTCGGCCACGCCACGCCGACTACACACACACACACACACACACACGTACAGTTTACGAATTCAGCTCGCCTCGCGTTTCCCCTCTTTCAGCGTTGTGCTTTATACCCCTCTAAATGTTCAATTGACGTACCTGCACTTGGAATTCAATGAACACCGGTACACGTTACTGCGAACGGTTAAAAAGTAAAAGAAAAAAGAAAAAAAAAAGAAAGAGCTGGCATTATTCGTCGAGCTTCGAACGGGAAATATCGGGGGTGAATTAAAGACGATGTACGTGTTACATCGAATGTAATATCGTGTGACTAAAGATATATGCAACTGTTGCTGCGAGCAACGAGAACAACCACGAAACGAAAAAACCGGATTTAATTCATCGAAAGAGGAGTTCGCACAATCATGTGCGTAGAGTTAAAAAAAAAATTGCACCTCGTTAATTGCGATTCTCTCTCGTAAGTTTTACCAAAATTAAAGGATACCCGAATTGATCAAGGATCAAACTGAAAATTAGAGAGCTGTGTATTGAAACGATTTCGCAGTGTGCAATAATGTCGTAGACTTATTACCCGAAATAAACGGATTTTCTATCGATTCTGATCGCATATATAGGAGGGGGGGGGGGGAGAGAAACGGAGGAAACGCGGGAATCGAGCAACCGATGCTCTCCATCGTCGACAATCGCCTTAAAAAATTAAGTCCACTGCGAAAGCCTCTTAACGTGATAAAAAATAGTTTGACCTGAAAAATACGAGTAAAGACGGGGAGAATGCGAGGGTGTTGGCGATGTATATCCGCCTGGAGCACATCCGGCCCTGCCAGTGAGTGGGTCAGACAATACGATGGTGACAAAGGGAAAAGGAAAGAGAGAGAGAGAGAGAGAGAGAGAGAGAAGGGAAAAGACAGGGGTTGGTTGATGAGCAGGAGGATGAAGAGCAGGATTATCGAGCAAATCGAGTGACTCTCATTGTCAACCGGCTGTCAGCGCATCTTTACGAGCTGCTACTTCCTGTTTATGTGCTATTTACCGCTTCTAATAGTCCCTCGCCTATCGACCTATCGACATACCAGTGAATTGTCCGAGCTCTTTGAAGTTCTTTGCATTTATTGCGTGTGTTTCTTTTTATGTCAACACGTTACCTGTTACCTGTGTTACGTACTTTTACATTTTGAACGGAATTTTGTTTCGTAGATCTTTTCTTGGACGATCGTTCTTTTATCGGGTTTTCGTCAGATAAGAGAGTGATATTTAAATGTCACAGTTTGCACGTTGCACCCTTCCGCAATATATTGCACACGCTGCAAGTGTGTTTTTTCTACTGTATAACGCACTGTCATCGCCATGTAAAAACAGTGTTGAGCAAAGTTTTATTCAACTTTATTCAATTTTATGGAACGAATATTCAATCGAATAAGTATTTACTCGTATAACTTATTCAGATAAATAATTCGAATAAAAATTTCATTGTTATTTTTATTTACTTATATTATATTATATGTAAAGAAAGAAGTGTCCAATGCACGAAATAATTTTTCACACTTTTCATCTTTTACTGGGAAATTCTTTTCATTATTAGCTTTTACAATCAACTTTCTTTCAAATATTACGCGTGCACATATGCGACCGAATCTGTGTGAAAACATTACGCGTATGAAATTTAAAACAAAAATAGTGATTATTTGCATTATTATTCGAAAAGTTCATACGAACAAACAATTAAGATAATAAGTTATACGAATAATGACTATAGACATTCGACTAAAGGAATATTCGAAGAATTATTTTAGATAAATATTCGAAATCATTCTGTCCAAAAACTTTTACTGTAATTATTACTATTACCGCATTTTGTTCGACTGAACGAACCTTTCTGCAACAATTTTTTTACTACATCAAAATTTTATTTATTTTTCAAAAATAACGGGAGAAAACATTACGAACATCGGCGATGTGAAAAATTAAAGATGAGAATGAACGTTGAATGAGTGCTGAGTGCTTCGCTGTTATATTGCTTCCGCGCGATCAGACACATTGGCGTTAATGGATCCGAATGTTGACTGATAGCTACGTTGACAATGAGTGTAACTCGAACTACATGTTGTTTTATACGTATGTTTGATAATGTGTAATATATATATTCTGGAAGTTTTATCGTTGCAATTGTAATCTGAGTAAAATCGTACATTCAGGGAATTCTTTGGTAGAAGTTAAAATTTCGTAGAAATTATTATTGTTTCACAGAATCAGAAAATATAATTGTTGTATTGAAATTTTATATTGTTAGGAAGATTGGACGATAAATTAGTTAATTTTATACTTTCGATGTTCGGTATTTATAGAGTCAAATAAAGTTTAGCGTTGTCTGATTGGGAACGGTCTTATTCTACTGAAGTCTACGTACTTCTACTATCTTTTCCGTTTTTTTTTTTTTTGAGAGAGAGAGAGAAAATCTTTGAAATGTGAAATTACACGTAACAATTTTTCTACTTATCTCCAAACTTTTTATAAGTAATGTTTCAACGATAAGAAATACACGGTTAGTTCCAAAATGACTTCAAGAACGCAGCAGAGTCAATTCTGTCGCTCCAATCCAATTAACGAAACTTAATTATTCCATTAACTATCCAATCTTCTCAATCAGCTCTCCCCTCTAAAACACGTTTAATCTTATAGACACCTAAACTATAATTAAAATCAATGTATCAATTTATCAGAACATCGCCGTCGTCAATGTTCTTAAAATTTATTTAAAAAAATGCCTAACATTAACCCCTTTACCTTCAAATTTCCCATTTAACGCATAAAAATTCACAGTTCATTTTTAATCTTAAACTTAACCCTTCGCAAGTCGTCGCGAAGTGTCTTCAGAAAAAAAAAAGAAATGCTTCCTAATATTAACAAGCCAGTTTGAATCGAATCGAATCGAAACCACTGGAAGTGTTCCACTCATTAGAGAAGTCCTAGCTGATCGCATTTTTTTTTTTTTTAGCGTGACGATTCCGGATTAACCACTGTGTTCACATTGTGGCTGACACAAGCGCGAGGTCATCGAATCGTTCCCTTTTGTCACCAGCGAGTCCGTCCCTTTTTTTTTTTTCTTTCTTTTTTTCTTCTCGAATTAGGAGAAATGGGTCGTCGCGTGCACGAAATACGTGTGTTTGCACGTGCGTTCGCGTATATGAACACGGTGTGTTCACGGTGCCACGCGGTCGAATCGTTTGCACTGGCCATCGTCGGTACCATAATGGCGGACGTGCAGTCGCGCTCAGCCTGGACTTTTGATCGTTACACTGTGAAAACCGCTGCTTTTCACGAATGTCCTTTTATGTTTGTTCGCTGTATGTCCTGTTAGTTTGCCTAGTGATGTGGTCGGTGGAGAGCATTTTTGATCTAATGGTATTGGTTAGATAGATGCATGTATGTGCGCAGTGTTCACGGTACACAGTCTAGCCGAAAAGTAATGGGATTGCCAATATATTAATTCAAATATTCGATGGTACTCGTAAAAGTCGTTCGTCTTGTTCAGAGCATTTTTTTTTTTTTTTCTGTCAGTATCAACTCAGTGCTGAAAATACGGTCAATCGATAATTGAATAGGTACATCTGTAGAGATTTGCTTTTGAAGTCGTTGCTTGTCTTCACTGTTGGAACATACGTTGCATCTGTATATTGACAGCGAGTCTTTTATTGAAATTCTCCGCCTTGGTAATAGAAAGAAGTGAATACACGATGGCTGTCGTTCGATTTATGAGAAATTATTATGCACGGGAAGCCAGACATGCTGCCAGCCATTTCAATTGCGACTTTATCCGTATAACATACGTTCGTTAAAATATTCTAGAATTTCTAATCTAGTTTTATTCGTATTATTCGTTATATAATAGCGAACACACGTACGAATAAGAAAAACTTTTTTTTTTTGTACGAAATGTAAAGCTTTAATTTTAGAAAAACACGATGGACTTGATTCGACATGGTTTATCTGATTTAAAGTAACACAACAGCCTGGAAAAATCTGGCATCATCGATCCGAAGATAAATCGATTCCAAACTAAAAGCGACGTATGATCTTGAAAAAACCGATTCGTCCCGAGTTAAAATCGTCAAACGACACGTGCGATACAAAGTGGGTGGAGCATCCACTTCCAGTAACATTCCCGGTGCCTGCGAATACAATAATACAATAATCCCATTTCGCTTTTCTCGTCTCTCTTGCCGAGTATTTTTAACACTGAAACATGCAACCGATTGCACAATCCGCGATCTTCCTTGTCCTCGTTTCTGCTTCTCGTTCTGTTTCCTCGGCAAATAAACCAAGCCGATCTTGGATATTTGCAGGTGCACCCGTGCGGACGATACCGGCACAACACGGTTGTATTCATTCTGGCGAAGGAGTACAACCTGAAGAATCTGAGGACAATCCACAGGCTGGACCGACTGACCAGCGGTATTCTCCTTTTCGGTAGAACGCCGAAAAAGGCCAGGCAGATGGAGCACCAAATAAGAAACAGACAGGTTCGTTTCGTAACGATGATACGACGCGAGGGGAACTTGCTCGACCTACGAGATTTTCAATAAATTCTACCGACGACTGTGGAAAAGCATGCGAAGCTAAGCATCTAATTGGGAAACGTTAGAGCTAGATTGGATGAAAGAGAGAAGAAAAGAGATATATGTAGATGATGTTTCATGTTTTGTAGAGACTGGCGAAAGAAACTCACGAGGATCAGTTTTAACAATTTGTTTTATAGAAAAATTGAAGCGCAAATAGCAAAAAGGAAACTCTCGTATTTTAACCTTGATCTTAAATTTCTTAGGTAAATCTCAGATAATTCTAGTATTATTCTTTATTTATCTTTATAGAGATAGAGGTAACATCTCTTGCAAGATATCTTCATTCGCAAGATTATTCTTTGCTCGTAAAGAATAAATTCTGGAATGATGCAAATTCTCATTGCAGGTTCACAAACAATACGTTTGCCGAGTGGAGGGCGAGTTCCCCGAGGAGGAAGTGGTCTGTTCCGAACCGATCGAGGTGGTGTCGTACAAGATCGGAGTGTGCAAAGTCTCCGAGAAGGGGAAGGACTGTGTGACGCGTTTCAAGCGTCTGAGTTACAACGGCAAGTCGTCGGTGGTGCTGTGCAAGCCTCAGACGGGACGAATGCATCAAATCCGTGTTCATCTGCAATACCTGGGCTACCCGGTGGTAAACGATCCTCTCTACAACCACGTGGTATTTGGCCCGGAGAAAGGAAAGGGCGGCAACATCGGGAAGACCGATCAGGAGCTGGTCAGAGATCTGATTAGCATTCACAACGCGGAGAATTGGCTCGGTATGGACGGCGACTCGGAAATGAGCCTGTTCAAGCCGAAATTGGACATGGAGGAGCGCGTTTCGTTGAGCAACGATAAAGACGGCTCGTCTCCATCGTCGACGCCTGGCCTCGGCGAGGAGGAACAGCAACAGCAACAGGAACAGTCGCTGAAGGTGACGGTAGGCACGCAGACTGGCTCGGAGCCGCCGGATTCTAGTTTCACGAACGACAAGATGACGGTGGATCCGCACTGCTACGAGTGCAAAGTGAAGTACAGAGACCCGAAACCATCCGACTTGGTCATGTATCTGCACGCGTGGCGTTACTGCGGTCCCGGCTGGGAATACGAGACCCCGCTTCCAGCCTGGGCAGCCAGCGATTGGACCGAGGAGGACCGATAGTTCCGGTCCACCGAGCATCGAAACGAGCTGTCACCACCCTTCGTACCCCTTTTTTGATATCCTTACCCCGTGCCTTCCATCCGCCAGCCAGCGATCTCGACCATCGTACATGTACCCATCCCTGTGACCAGGTCGCTGGACTCGCGAACAAATGGGAGACCTCTCGGTTGGCGGCCCGTCACGCGCCTCGTCTGCGCTGATAATCGAGGACGAAACGCGAATTCGCGAATTCCGTCGGGATCGTTTCCAGAATGACTCTCGGAATGGAATGGCAGGTGTCTACCAATCAGTGGTAGTATCATCCCCGTGGCGTTCTCGATATCGTTCGCTGATCATAAACGAGGAAGATTGATCGATGGCGAGGTATGATCGTTGCAACGTTAACTGGCTTGAGACGGATCGAATGTTTGCGTGTGCGAGTCTGTTCCGGCGAATCTTCCGGGGGAACATTTCGCGCCGTCCTCGATCCCTCACCGCGTTCATCCGCGTTTTTCTCCGCGGGACGATTGATCTAGATCAGAGCTGTTCGAGGCAGAATACTCTCTTCTCGCGATTATCTCTTACGTATATTGTTATATAATTTATCGATCGTTGATCGATCAGTAACAGTTGACACGAAGCGAATCTATGTTGTAGATTGCAGAGAGGAAAGAGAAATTCTTCGTTTATTTCAAAATGTTGTCCGTTAAAGAGATCTCTGATTTAGAATAACGCAGCATCGGCGATTGGAATCGGCGTGGTTCGATATATATTATAAATTGATAAATGGTTTTATGGTTGTCCCATACGGAAAAGTATAGATTCCCGTTCAGGATGCACGGATGAATCGCGTAAAAGAATCGAGGCATCAGCCTGGCACGGGGCGATGGAACGATCCTGACTGGTTCTGTAAACGGGTCGGTCGAACAGTCACTGCCACCGGTGCGCGCACGAGAGAAGATTGATGCAACTGTCAACCGCGGAAGCCCGAATGGATCGTTATCGTTCGTGTTCTTGATTTATGATGCAGATAGGGGTGTGGAAAACCGACAGTCTTTTCTATGACAGTGCCCCCCCCCCTGCGATTCGGAATCTTTTTATGTTCGATTTTGGAGAAAAGCGCGATCGAAAAACCAAGTACTTTTCACGAAATTTCTTCTCGAACGAGCAAAGACGATTTGCTCTTCGTTCGTTTTATTTAATTTTCAATTGATAGAATATGCGAGCTTCTTTCTAAGCGTTTAACGAAAATAGTTATCGTTTCATTTCATTTCTGTTTTCTTTTTTTTTTCTTTTTTGATATAAAACTAACATTGTACAAGAGTTTTATTAGTTTTACGAAACCAAGGTGCTTCCATTCTATCAATCGAAGGTTACGACAGAAATGTATATCATGCAAACTGTATTAAAGAGTATCGCTATACTCTACACGCAAAGCAAACTACTCTCCATTCCCTTAATTAAAGAATCGCCTTCAGTCACCTTTCTTCTATAGCCGTGTCGAGCGATCCTCTGTGTATTTCTCAATCAGATTATCCAAACGTAGAAAAACGACAATATCATTCTCTAATCTAGAGATAGTCTCATAGTCTAGAGACCCGTAGAGACCATCAAAATTTAGTTCCGCGACTAATAACTTCCATTCTACCTTACTTTCGAACAACGTGATGGTTTAAACAACTATCTCCAGAAATCTCTACAGCCATCCACACCTTTGCCCTTTCACAAACGCTGCAATGATGCGAAGAAAAAATAAAACGAAAAAAATAATAATAATAAGATCGCGACTGAAAGATTTTTAACCCTTTAACAGTATAGCTTAATGGATTCGAACGCGTTTAAATGCAATCAAAAAGTTAGTTACTCTTTTGTGCAAAACGAAAACTTGATATTTAGCAATTCCATCGTCATTAACGTTTATTTCCCACAAAAAAGGAAAAAAAGAGAAGGTTAAAGTTAAAATTCTGTTACGCTGTGAAAGGGTTAAGAATGTATTTGAGGAACGTCATCGATCAGCGTTCATCCTCGAGGGCCGCGCAGACAAGGGGCTGACGTAGGAAACTGCAAATGACGTAGGAGACGTGTCTATTTTTGTGGCTGATTACATATACGGCGAAACTAAATAATGGCGTAGGTCCAGCGGCAGAGGTCTCCAACAATAAGCGTGATCTTGCCAGGAGGATGTAGCCAACGATCATGCCAAAGACCGCGAGCGCGTGTCCGGCGAGCGAGAGCGAGTTATATGTCAGAGACCAGAGTGAAAGATATAACATTGCGTGTGTATGCGTGTGTGAAAGAGAGTTAGAGAGAAAGGGAGAGCTTCTTTCAAGTCATATCGTGTACGTGTACGTGTACACCTTGTTCCCGCGCGTCGAATTAAGACCCGCGTCCAAGCGGCAGGACTTGCAACAAGTACAATCGAGCGAGTGAAATAACGAGATTAACGTCGTACATTATTTTGCTACGAGTCACGTTCGTCTCCTCTAGCGGGGCTATACATAAGCTTTTATCGCGTGCTCGGGATATCTGGGAGAGGTGATGAGAATGGTAAGGATCTTTCGGATCTTCTGATTATTTGAAAGGATTATGTTCTGGGCTACAGATGAAGTTTGTTTAATTGTGTGTCATTTCATGCACCACTGTTTATACTCTCTTTTATTCTTTCAGTAGAACGTGTGGTAGGAACTCTTAAGGTAGTAAATGATTTTTTAAATTCAATTTCTATATCGTTTAAGGGTCTGTCTTTGGCTCGTTGAACGATGAGTATTTTAAAGCGGATTTTTTGAAGACCCACTGTGTGACCTGCAACACAGATTCTTTTTTATTTTTATAACCACGTTCCTTTGGAAAAGTTTTCCTGAAAGTTACGAAGAATGTGGTTTTCTTCTCCTAGAAGATAGAAAACATCTCGAGGGGGCATCTCAGTTTGCGCTAGTAGACGCTGACATCACAAGAAGGGAACAAAAACCATCTTTTATACGAAAGCTTTGTAATAATCACGAGCTATTAAAATAATCGATCGAAAGAAAGAACGAAACGGAATGAGAAGTACGAAAAAAGACAATTCTCGTTAGCTCTCCGGATTCTCGTAAGCAAGAGGCAAAACAGAGATCAGTGGACAGAGATTTTTAGATAGATAGAGGTAGGAGGGAGATAACGTAACAACGGACCTATCATAAAAGACAGTGTGTGCGCTTACTAACTCACCGGGATAGCTTGCGAAGAGAAATGAAGTAAAAGAAAAAAAATATAGCAAGCTGCCCCGATATTATAATGGCTAGCTTAATTTTATTTAAGTAAAAACAAAATGGGGGAAAAAAAACTAACTCTCGTCGGTATATCGAATGAAAGAAAGACGAAAAGCAAAAAAGAAATTAAGAAAAAAAAAATAAAGAGTGAAGACGAAAGGAGAAACTCCAAAAGACAGTCCCGATTTAGTGGCACAGAGACACAAAAGGAGAGAGCGCGAGAGAGAGCGAGTGGGAGAGAGAGAAAGAGAGCGAGCGAGAGAGAAAGACATCGGTCTGTAAATCGAGCGAGCGCTTTTGTATGTATATACATATATATATATTGTATATTGTATACGCACATTGTACCGTAATCCGAGCGACATTATTGTCTGTATCCGTAGTCAGCGGAAGAGTTAGAGCTAGAAAAACTTTTTTCTTGTATAATGAACGAATAAATGTAAAGTATCGTTCGGTATACACGTCGTGTGCCAATATCCTCTTTAATTATTTTTTTTCGATCTTTGTCTCACTGTAGTCGTTCCACCCTTTTTCGTACGCGTTATTTGGTTCATTCGGTTTATGCAAAAATACATTCAAAATCATTGAATATTTTAAAGACAAATATTTTGCATTTTGAAAATATTCAATGTAAAAAAAAGAAGAATATATACATGCTTTGATGGGATGAAAATGTTACATGTGATTATTCGAGGATCCGAGGTGTACAGGGTGATTCAGCGACGATGTTCGATGATTCCCCGCCATTTTTAAATATATTAGAAACTTATTACATAATATTTACTTTAATCGATACTACAAGTGGACCACCCTGTATATTTCAGTGACATATACCAAAACGAATTGTCACATTATGCGCTATGATTTGACTTGTTTACTGTGTCTCGTTGATTTCTCATTGTCAGTGAGAACGAACAGAAGATCGATGTTATTTCGAACAAGATTAGACGCTGTTATTTCTTTGGATTCCGCTATCGTTGAAATAAAATCGCAGTTCTCTTCGAGTGTCTTTAATTTCCTGATTCGTATTACAGTTATTGTAAGACGTCTACTTTATCACATTCAGTTTTTGTCAAACTCATGATTACGCGTTTTATGAAATTATTTTTCTTCGTAAAACACAATATAAAAAAGAATCGAATCATCAAAAAAAAAAAAAATGCTATTTACTTCTATATTTTGAACCGGTTTGAGTGCCAGGGGTTTTTGAAGAAATCATGCCGACAAATACCAAGCGAAACGATCGCGCTTCTTAAAATCCTTGTCGAAAAACTTCAGGCGATCGCATCTATCATGTACAAGATGTCCCATCTAAATTTACCATCCACAAAATATCTCTGTTATTTTTGAACTAATGAAAACATTTTACATTAACGTATTAACAAAAATTATTCAATAGGGAGCCATAACACGGCGGTATTGATCCTTTTTATAAATAATGTGATGTCAGAAGATTTCAAGATCACTTTTTTATTTGGACTCATACGTTTTATTATGTTCAGTTGTTTCATCCATTAATCGATGTAGCTCGACATTTCCGACAAAAAAAATGCTAACCTACGTATTTCGAAAAAACTTTATCACTGATTAAGAATTAGTCAATGACGTAAGATTTCGTAAAATTGAAGGATCCACCTTCCAAAATTAAAATTCCAAAGTTATTACATGATAAAATATATATAAAGAACCTATCAACTCGAATAATAACCCTCTCATTCACAAATTTAATTATCGTAGAAGAAACAATTAATCCTAGACTTTACGAAAAATATACAAATTCCATACGCTCACAAATTAGTAGACCATATGTCAAAACTACATATTACTTATTTTTCATTAATTTTCTAACAGATATGTACATCTACAGAAGCGTCTAACCGAGATCGCAGCCAATCAGCTCGTATTACTTGTATACCATATAATGAATAATTATATTAGGTATATAATTAATTATTTAGCTATACAATAATGCAATGAGTTATTATATATCAAGTAATACCGATTGCCCAGGTCACTATACGGCGGAGGTGCGAATGGAAACCCATCCTCCTATCCGCAGCCCATCCACCCTCCTTTTCCGAACAAAAATTTACAAATTTGAAACGTGAATTTACGAATAAATACTTCTCCTATCGTACGTTTGCAAAACGTTCAATATCCCGATCAATATATTTCAAATTTTCATCAGCAACATTTAAATATTTAATTGCTGCAATATTTTTTTCATTTCATTTTATACATGACGCGTGAAATCACTTTCGTGCATGCGAATACATTATTTTATAATTAAATTTATAATAAAATTAACAAAGTTATAGCTAATAAAAGATATATATTTTTTCGTAGTATTTTCAGTAATGAGCAGTGGTAAGAGATAAAAAAAAAAAAAAGGAAACACAGTAACCAGAAGAGCTACTGACAAAAAGAAATCGCGATACAGTAGCCAGAAGGGCTACTGAAAGAACATTTTTTATTCGATACAATAACCAGAAGGATTATTGTCAAATCTACGTTCGACGTGAACCCGAGCAAAAAACCCGTGTCTTGTCTTTTCGCAACACTAATTCACTAGCACTAATTCTGAAACAGGAAATTTTCAAAATTAAACGCGAAGAGTGCTTTATCGTCCCGAAAATAAGTACGCAACACTATTAATCAATGCATTCATGTTTAAAACTGCGCAACACTAATTGCGACGCGCAACCGTCTAGTGCAACCGTGCTGGAGGTTGCTGATGAATGATCACTGTACAACTCCTGTAGCTGCATCAGATGATCCAGGAGTAGGAACAGCCTTCCACGAATCCAGTGGAAGAATTTGGGCATTTTATAAACGCAACGCTACTATAAAAGAAACGCGATCGTTCATTATTGCAACACTAACAGAAAAATTAATCGCGATGGAACAATAGCGCAACACTATATGAGTAAAAGTAATTGGAAATCGCGATGAAATAATGTCGAAAGATTAACTTTAAACCACTATATTGAATGAAAATTATTATGAACAATACAAAACTGTAACAAAAGCTACTTCAAATACTCTAAAATTAATTAAAAGCAATGACTCTATAACTTATAATCGAAAACAATAGAGAGCAAGATCAATTTTACTATGTATAACACTAAAACAACTATAAAAATTTAAATCAAAATTGCAAAAGACAATCGCGGTATTATAATTCGCAACTCTAAAGCAAACACGATCATCTATCATTTCTTCGCAATTCTAATTCAACCTGTAATCGATCTCTCGCAACACTAACAAGAAAAACCGCGATTTGCCCAAAACGAAGATGAACGACGATGAAGAAGAAGAAAAAAAATACAACTATAAGTACTAAAAGAGCATAGCGACAAAGTAGTAACGAGAATGACCTCCCATGCTCTGAAATCGTTTGAATGATCCAGAGGATGAGGAGCCATTTGTTGCGACCCTCTTCGTGACAGTTTGCCGGGCCTCTTCGGCTTCTAGCCTCTTCTTTCTTCGAGCGCAATGCCCGCTGAAACTTACGTCTAGCTCGAAGCTTCTGTTCGCAAACGAAAGAATAACTTCTAAATGATCGTGCGCACGTGCGTGCTCGAACAATACCTACATAAACGTTCGTTTCGGCACCTACTCGCGACCGCGATACTAAATTCGAAAAATCGAAGAGTAAAATCAGAAGCAAGTGGCATGCTCCACTTGTACCAATTTCACTGTCGATTTTTCAAATTGCATTTCCAGAAACAGGTTGGACACGCGAAAAGGGGACACGCGACCAGAGACTGTGCCAACCTGCCCGGCCCTACCTACTTATAATTAAACACAGACACACCAGAAAGTATGCTACCTATCCTAACCGGTCGCCCTATATTTAAAAAATGGCAAAACAGGCACACCAACACACTCACTCTACGGTTCTCACACATACCACTCGGGCGCAGACCTAAACTAGAGAGGACGTCCCGAGACGCCTCCGACACCCGAGTTTACCATACAACTTTCACACTCTAATTTACGTACCATTTTCCTGAAATCGACTGACAATAGCTAGCGATCATTGCGTAAAACGTGATTGAAACATATTTATTTTTACTGATATGATACTATTAATAACCGAGAAAAACAAAAATACATATAATTTATATAGAAATTACACGTGCAAGTTGACTAGGAATCGTTCAAATCCACTATAATGAATCGCTATAATTAATAATGTAACTATAGTGTATTTAATGGCTATTATTACAATAAATTCATACTTCAAATTAGTGCGTAAATATTTTAAATATTACGCAATTTATAATGAATGGAATACAATAAAAACGACGCAATTCCACATCCTAACCATACATACACATGCGGAAAATACGTCGTGCACGATACGCTAACACATTGTCAGTCGCTACGAAATTTTCTATAAAATTACAAACTATGGTCATCGTGCCCAATGTCTTTCACCCACCCAAGTAGCACCTGGGCACGTGAGTGAGATCCTGACAATGAACACGGAAGGGATTAAACCTGAAAATCCTGAACTAAAAAGAAAATGATTAGTTTATGTAATTTGTATCTAACGGACTATTGTATTATTTTACTTCAAACTGTAATGACTCTACTCTTTCAGAAATTATTGAAATTGCAAAAAAATAAAAACAATGAACAAGATTTGAATTTTTTGTTAAAAATGATATGGAATTTAACAATTGACTCTAAATTAAATATTAGTAGAAACAATCTCAGGCGACTTCTTCGTCAAAGCACATTTTCGAAAATGCGAAAACAGTGTCCAAACTTGTTGCTCTGATTCAAAAATCAGCCTGTCACGATGTATCTTCTTGCACATGAATTTCATACACATTTCTACGGAAACTCTTCTATCTATTATATTTCAAATTCTACTGAAGTTCATAACTAATAAAACTCAATTCATCAAATCATTAATACTATTTGATACTACTATAAAAAGGAAGATGACATTGAAAACCATTAATTATTATAACAATTGTTAATTATTAATTATTAAAACAAAACATCACCAGTACCAATAATAGTAATAACTGCATCTTTCATAGGAACAAAGTCGGAGAGTATCCGTTTTCTCTACTATGAAATGCCCAAACGAAATCGCTTCAAGAATAATTATTTATAAATATTTATAATTTATCTATTTATACGGATATTCATATGGATATTTTTATATATTTTGTAAGTATTTACACTCAAGGTATTTTGATTTTATATGTAATTAATATAAATCTATATATATAATCTCACTAGTTGATAAAATCGCGATGCGCAAGAAGACCACCTATCCTGATCTAATACACAAAACACTTGAAAAAAATGTTACTACTCACGGATACAAAAAATATCCGCGGTCACTATGCTCATCAAAGATTCTACGTATACAACCAGTCACCCGTGCCGATTCGAACCTTTCGTCCTACGACACGATTGAATGACCAGAGGAACAAAAATGCATGCGACTCACCGCGAAGGACGATGTCATCTGCACTGGACCAAAGAAAGTCATCGTGAAGATCCTAATCAAATTCCCAAGCAGATATCACTGAGGATCTCATGGTGGAAGTGAACACCGTGAAAAATTTCCTGAAAAGCATAAAGACACAGTGTTATTTATGAAAATTTAAATTTTAATAATGATTGGGACTCTAATAGTTTGAAATGTTTTTATTTTATAATTTTACACTCGATTTCAATGGAAAGACTACATATCTGCAGAGAATAGAATTAATTCAAGTACAGTATGCTAAAGTGCTTACATTTTTAGCTTTTGAAGCATCGTGAGATTCATAGAGGATAAGAGGAATCTGTAAAGGATCTGTAGAAAATCTGGAACAAAACATGGAATAGAAATTGGAATTTGTATTTAAAAGCAAAGCAGAATCATGAATTCAGGATAATGAGAGATTTTTACAATGCTACGTGTTACTTTATTTGAGAAATTTCATATTACACAGTAAAATTACATTTTACATTTTAACTATTAAATACATATATTCTTAATAAATTAAGAATTGTTAAATTTAATATTAGAATTGTTAAGAATTACGCAGTACGAAGTTAAAGACTAAACAAATAAGTAGAAAATGTTATAATAGAAATTTGTGTACAAAAGCATATGATATAATACGTGTGTATGTGTGTGTGTATATATAACAATAAGTTACTCAGTTACAATATTTGTACTGGTTAGAATTGAAATTAAATTTTAGTATAAAATTATAAATAACTTTAGCATAGTATATTCTGTTTAAAAGTTTATATTCTACTATTTCTTTAATTATTGAAAATTATGTGCAATAATTATTTGGTTAAACCTTACCTTGAGTTGAAGTTAAAAACGCAAGTTTTATTTTAAAAATATACAACACAAACACAAATGTAATAGCTACTGATTTAAATTTTTACTTGGAAACTTCTGGATGACACTTCTATCTGAATGAGTTTCCTGGATAATACTTCTTTTTTTATGGACGAGCTGTGCTTCCTTCCGCCATTATTTCCGTTTAAAAATCGATCATGAGAAATATCGATTACGTTCGAGAATCGTAGGAAACGTATTGCGTATTTCGCCGTGTAGTGGCGCTGTAATCTTTAACTTAAGATCATAAAAAATTTGATCGTGAAAATAATTTTTTCAGCGACTTTGGAAAAAGTCACTTTGAAGTTTTACGATTTTTTCAACAAGAAAAATATCATTAGTTTCTCACTCACTGCATGATGCAAAATTATCAACAAAACAAATTTAGGATTCGAAAAATAAATGTTTCACTTTAAAATGAGACCAAATGAATATTCTTTTTACATAGTTTCTTTCGCAAAGTAATGAAAATTTAAAACTTGACAATTTTTCGTCGAGAATATAATTACTTTCATCAACGAATTTTTTATGTTACAATGTTAAAATTCAAATCCAAATCTTTCTGCCAAAATATTTTACCTGCGGTTATCCTCAGAGATTTTCCTATGAATGGATTAATCAAAAACTGATAAAAGTAAGAGAAGGTAACTTACCACTCACTCAGTGTGCAAGAATATTGACTAATTGTAAGTCAGTCAACGTTACAATGTCACAACAATTGTACTGGTTAGAACTGAATTCTGGCAGATTTCGATGAGTTCAAGCTAAAAATGCAAATTTTAATTTAAAAGTTCACGACACGAACACAACTCTACCAGCTATTAATTTAAACTGTTACTTGAGAATTTTTGAATGATAACTCTTCCTGGATGATTTTTCTGGATAATACTAATTTCTTTGTGATGTTTACCTCTTTCCGCCATGCTTCACACTTAAAAATCGATCGTGAGAAATATCGATTACATTCGAGAATCGTAGGAATGTATTTCACCGTGTAGTGGCGCTGCAATTTTTAACTAATTTAAACTCAATACGCGCGCCTTTCACACAAAACTAACTCTGGTTAAAAATATTTATAAAAATATTTATTTGATACGTCCAGTTTTTTATATAAAATAAAATAAAAATACATTTCAATCAATTTTTTCTAATACTTTTAAACAGATGTAAATAATCAAATATATAATAAATTTTATATTCCAATTTTCATCACATTCCAATTTTCGCAATTTGTTTTAAATCATTATATTTCTTTATTAATGAAGTTTCTACCACTTTCAATTCAATAAATAATTCTAAACAGATCTAGCAACACTCTACATTTTTTTTATTTTAATTTTCATCATTAGTGGCGCTGCGGTGCAAAACCTGCCTGACTTGGTACGACAGGATGTGATACAAAAATGGTAAGGAGGTCTTAGAACGCCGAAATCGTAGGACAAAAAAATCCATTGTATGCTAGATCTATTCATATATTTCGTCTGTATCTGTGATACAGTTCTTCAATTCATTGTTGTTTGAGTGCGCTAAAAAAAACAATGATTTTTTTCTAGTCAGTATTTCAGACTCTGAGACATGAAAGCCCCATTCAATGTCCGATCTATCCTATCCTTAGTCAATGGTTTCATTCAGTGTTCGTGTATCGTATCACCTAAATGTATAATGGCACAAAAAAGAAAAACAATTCAGCTATCCAAAAAACTCAATCTTTCAAATTTTGTAAATGAAGATGGTGGTAATGGAGGAAATGTAGCGTCTGTTTCTAAGCGAAAGAAACAAGACGTTTTGGACATTTCTGATAATGAAACTGACAATCCGCAAGTTCTCCTTCATTGTTACTCATCAAGTGCGTCAACAATTGCTGATTTATCAAGTGCTCCAACATCTATAATCACTGACGATGAGACACGTAAAAAACATGATTCATTTCATTTTATCGAAGACACTGGACCACTGTGTTCTTTGACTCGCGAAGCTAAACCTATTGAATATTTCGATCTATTTTTCGATTCATCCCTTTTAACATTGATGGTTCGCGAAACCAACAGATACGCAGATGAATTATTACAATTACAATTATGTGAAACAGACCGAAAATCTAGAATGACAATGTGGAAACCAATTACTGCGCTAGAAATGAAAGCATTTATAGCAGTTTTATTGGAAATGGGCATAACGAAACGGCCAACAATATTTTCATATTGGGCAGAAAATTCAAGAAACATACCTTGGTTTTCAAAAATGTTCTCGCGGAATAGATTCCAGCTTATTTTAAGATTTTTCCATTTAGTAAATAATAAAGAATGCTTCCCACCGGAACATGAAAAATATGATCCATGCGCAAAATTTATTCCTATCGTTGAACACGCGAACAGAATATTTAAACTGTATTACAAGCCACGTAAAGAGTTATCCATTGAGGAATCTTTGATAGGGACCATTTGCCACTCGAGCATCACTCGTCAGCATTTACCGAATAACAAGGACCAATGGGATATAAAATTTTGGATGCTTTGCGACGCGTCATCCAAGTATTGCCTACGTCTTTATTGCTGTCGGAGTGCGCAAGCAAAAACTGATAATACTAAATCACAAAAACATAAACTTGGGCATGATATTGTTGTAAATTTATTAGAGCAATGCGGTTATCTAAATAAGGGATATCATGTATTTGTCGGAAATTATTCAAGTAGTATCGCTTTAGCTAAATATTTATATTCCAAAGGTACCTACCTAACAGGAAATATAAGAAACAATAGGAAAGATTTACCTAACGATATAAAAAAAATTAATCATAATGAAACAAAGTATGTCCGAGATGGAGAAGTAGTCTTGTGTGGATACCGCGAAAAAAGAACGACAAAAAATCCCGCATTGTTAATTTCGACAAAAGCGTCGGATGAAAATGTAACTATAATTAAAAAACGAAATGGAAATGAAAAACCATGCATTGTTAATTTTTATAATTATTTTACGGGGGGAATTGATGAGTCTGATAAAATGTTATACATCTATCTTGATGAACAGCGAACTGTAAAATATTGGAAGAAAGTTACATTTAACATAATTTCTCGCATGGTGTTAAATTCATATCTACTTTATAAAGAAATCGTCAGAAGAAAAGCAATGACACGATTAGAATTTATATCAAATATTATTTCTGAAATAGAATGTGAATGGATGCAAGAAAGGAAACAGCAACTTATCAATACTGATAAAAGAACGTTTGGTTTAATGAAATTACCAGGACGAAATTTAAGACAATGCGTAGTTTGTAGCAATAAAGATAATGGAATAAAAAGATCAAATTTAATTTGTGTACAGTGCAAGAAAGGAATTCATCCATTATGTCTTGATAAACATATATGTTTTAAAAGTAATAGTAAATGTTAATAATTGTGTTTTTTAAATCTATTATATACATACAATATATATTTTATATTGTTCTTTCGAAAATGTTGGCAGCATATTTTCACTACATAGAAGCGTACATAAATAAGAGTAGATAAAGTAAAAATTGCTTATTTTGTATATATATGTAGTTTAATTGAAAAGAAAATAATTAGGAACATGATTTAAGACGCGTTGTAACTGAATCTGAGTGCACTGCAAATTGAGCATCACGATTAAATGCTATAGTATTTTTTGATACTAAAATCTCAATAGCAAACGTAGTGCATGACATTAAAATGGTTAATATAGACAAACGTTTTTCTATCTATTTTATTTGCCAAACCATTAAAAGTTGAGGAAGATCCGGCAAAAATACATACGAAATTCACTACATCGCATTTTGTATTCATCATCTTATATACATTGTAAATTAATACAATATCTTACAGATAAAAATACACCAGCAATTCTAGTTGCATTTTCCATGGTTCATAATATCGGAACGTTTACTAGTATTAAATATACCTTTAGTTTAATTGGATACTGCAGTGCGCTGTTTAATACGTGCTTCTATTTCTGGTCTAAAATGCCTAATTAATCCCTGAACTGGCCATGCTGCACCATCCGCTAGAGCGCAAATCGTATGCAACTCAATCTGTTTGGTTAACTCCCACAGCATATCTATTTCGTGTGTTTCTGCTTGGCCTTGGACAAATCTACACATGATTTTCGATATATAATTTACTCTTTTAAATTATATAGATTTTAAAGATGAAAAGAGTAAATAAAACAATACTTCTACCTTCTCATTATTTTGTACATCCAACTTATTCCTTCACGGCAGGGAGTGCATTGACCACAAGATTCATGCTTATAAAAACTGATAAGACGAGTAATAGCTTTAATAATATCGGTCTGTTTATTCATGACGATCACAGCTGCAGTGCCAAAGGAGCTCTGTACTCTGACAAGATCATCGAAGTCCAATAACACCGTATCGCACACGCTGCAAAATCATTCGAGTATTTAATAAAAATTTTTCAATTTTCGAATTTATAATCATATAAATACCTTTTAGGAATGACAGGAGTGGAAGATCCACCAGGAATCACACCCAGCAAATTATCCCATCCTCCAATTACTCCACCAGCGTGTTTTTCAATAAGTTCTTTCAGAGGAATGGACATTTCTTCTTCCACAGTGCATGGATTGTTCACGTGTCCCGAGATGTTAAATAATTTAGTTCCATGATTACGTGGACGGCCAAATGACGCAAACCACGCTCCACCTCGTCGGCATATAGTCTACATATCAATGTTTTAATTTTAGAATTAAAATTTTCGACATACATCTATTTTTTGATATCATTATGTATATGTTAAATACGTACAGGAGCTACTGCAACGGTTTCGACATTTGTAACAGTAGTAGGGCATCCAAATAATCCAACATCAGCTGGGAAAGGTGGCTTTAGCCTAGGCTTTCCCTGTTTTCCTTCGATAGATTCTATGAGAGCAGTTTCCTCTCCGCAAATGTATGCTCCTGCTCCTCTTTGAACGAAAATGTCAAAATCATAGCCAGAGCCACAGGCATTCTTGCCAATCAAACCTGCCTGGTAAGCTTCTGCGATAGCAACTTGCATATTTGATGCTTCATTATAAAATTCACCACGGATGTAAATGTAAGCAGCACAAGCTCCCATTGCACGGCCAGCAATCAAGCAACCTTCGACCAATTTGTGAGGATCGTGACGTAAAATTTCACGATCCTTGCAGGTGCCAGGTTCACCCTCGTCTCCATTAACTACTAAATATTTTGGTCTTCCATCTGAGGGCTTGTTCATAAAAGACCATTTCATGCCAGATGGGAAACCTGCACCTCCGCGACCTCTTAGACCAGATATTTTGATCTCATTGATAATCCATTCTACACCTTTTTCAATGATTTCTTTGGTCTTGTACCAATCCCCTCTTTTCAGAGCACCCTTTAACCTCCAATCATGTCTGCCATATAAATTTGTGAAGATACGGTCCTGATCAGCCAGAGGACCACCTTTTTTCTAAAAAAAAAAAAATAATAAATATTATACATCATTTACAATGTACAATATAGTATATAACGCAATGAACATTAATTAAAATACGAATGACATAGACGTACTTTTCCCTCAGGCGCAGCATCAGCAAATGTTCTTTGTTGCTGGCCACTTAACGATGAGCCAAGGAAACCTCAAAATCAAAATTAAATTTTTTTCATTACATAACCTTGTTATTATTCGTTATTTGCGTCATGGAACGCAAAATTTTTAACACTTGTATTGAATATGAAAAACATTAAACGATCAGTGTCTTTTACATATAACATAGTTGGCCTTGAATGAACAAAACAAAATACTATCAAAACTTACCCAATTGTCTCCTTGGTACCTGCGGAAAATTGCGTACAATGGCACCAGCCATTTTGCTGTTTGCGACTTCGCAAACGTTCGCAGCATCGAACTGTCTATTTAGAAGAGCACACTATAGGCATCTTGTGGTGCATTTACGAAATGGAATGGCACGAGATTGAA
The DNA here is from genome assembly GCA_032399595.1 of Tetragonula carbonaria. Lineage (NCBI taxonomy): Eukaryota > Metazoa > Arthropoda > Insecta > Hymenoptera > Apidae > Tetragonula > Tetragonula carbonaria. Next base: position 2,325,007 of record JAUCRC010000020.1, read on the forward strand.
GACGTGTTAAATACGTGTAAGTCGAGTCCCGTGATTATGTCGTATGAGAAAAATTGGGAAACTTGACAAGAATCTAGTTTCCTAATTTAATCATAGATCGTTTTTGATATCAAAGGTTCATTATGAAAATTCAAACACAGAATTTTAAAATTGAAATTTTATTGCTTCTAGTTCTTTAATGACGTCAAAATTAATTTAATTATTACAAAGGTAAACTGTTGAATTTAATTCCTTAGTAGGCATGAATATTAGTTAAGAATATGCATTATTTTTTTATATTTTAAGATTCTTTCATAAATAAAAAAATATATAAATGAATATATAAAAATATAGAAAATATACGTTTTCTTTTTTGATAATTATGATGGATTTAATTATGAAAATTTTTTGCAGTAATTTTATATTTGAAGTCATAATTTTCGAAAAGAATTTTTACTTCCTCACCTGTTACATGATGTAAAAATATCTTATCTTATCTTTGATAAAAACGAACATAAAATAAAGGCACACTTTGAAATGAGACTAATCAGATTGTTCTACGACTTTTTTCACTCTTCTCGGAAAATTCAGCGAAACACCTCCAGACACTCTTATCTCAAGATAGTTAATGTTGCAATGCTCATACATCCATCGATTATTCTTTCTCATTTATGATCTACGATGCTATCGAGAATATCACAGAATATCACTGATGAATCTAGAATGAATCATTTAGAATCATCCTAGACACGATCCCGACAAATGCGCTGCGGTAACGCGAAGGAATCTTCCACTTGTTAGCGACCTGTTCATAGGGATGAATACATGTACGATGATCGAGATCACTGGCAGATAGAAGGCACGGGGTTATCAAAGGCTACGAAAAGTAGTGACAGCTCGTTTCGATGCTTCGTGGACTGAAACTATCGGTTCTTCTCCAGTTTAATCGCTGGCTGCCCAGACTGGAAGTGGAATTTCATATTCTCAGCCTGGATCGTAGTCCGCAGTTGTCTTGCGTCTAACCATTAACACTTGTAGCTACATATTTCATTGTTCATCAGTACCGGAACGTTACTAGTATTAAATGTTTATACCTTTAGCTTAATTGGATGTTGCTTTCGTGCGTTGCTTAATGCGTGCTTCTATTTCTGGTCTGAAATGCCTAATCAATCCCTGAACTGACCATGAGGTACAGTCCGCTAAAAAGCAAATAGTATGTTTTTCAATCTGTTTGGTTAATTCCCACAGCATATCTATTTCGTGTATTTCTGCTTGTCCTTGGACAAATCTAGATATGATTATCAATAATTTGTTTCTTCAAATTAAGATAAAAAGAACAAATGAATCAACGGACTCTTGTACCTTGTCATGATTTTGTACATCCAACTTATTCCTTCACGGCAAGGACTGCACTGACCACAAGATTCATGCTTATAGAAACTGACCAGACGAGTGATAGCTTTAATAATATCAGTCTTTTTGTTCATGACGATCACAGCTGCAGTACCAAAAGCGCTCTTCACTCTGACAAGATCATCGAAGTCCAATAATACAGTATCACACACGCTGAAAAATCATTTGAGTATTTAATAAAAGTTCTTAAATTTCTGGACTTACAATTACATAAATACCTTTTAGGAATAACGGGAGTGGAAGATCCACCAGGAATCACACCTAGGAGATTATCCCATCCACCAATTACTCCTCCAGCATGTCTTTCAATAAGCTCTTTTAGAGGAATGGACACTTCTTCTTCCACAGTGCATGGATTGTTCACATGCCCTGAGATATTAAATAATTTAGTCCCATGATTACGTGGACGGCCAAGTGATGCAAACCATGCTCCGCCTCGTCGGCATATAGCCTATATATATATATCAAAATTTTTATTTTAGAATTAGAATTTTCGACATACATCTATTTTTTGATATCATTATGTATATGGTAAATACGTACAGGAGATACTGCGACGGTTTCGACATTTGTAACAGTAGTAGGACACCCAAATAGTCCAATCTCAGCTGGGAATGGTGGTTTTAATCTAGGCTTTCCCTGTTTTCCTTCAATAGATTCTATAAGAGCAGTTTCTTCTCCACAAATGTATGCTCCTGCACCTCTTTGGACAAAGACATCAAAATCATAGCCAGAGCCACAGGCATTCTTGCCAATCAAACCTGCTTGATAAGCTTCTGCGATAGCAATTTGCATACTTGATGCTTCATTATAAAATTCACCACGGATGTAGATGTAAGCAGCACAAGCTCCCATTGCATGGCCAGCAATCAAGCAACCTTCTAACAATTTGTGAGGATCATGACGTAGAATTTCACGATCTTTGCAGGTACCAGGTTCACCCTCGTCTCCATTAACTACCAAATATTTTGGTTTTCCATCTGAAGGCTTGTTCATATAAGACCATTTCATGCCAGATGGAAAAGCTGCACCTCCACGACCTCTTAGACCAGATATCTTAATCTCATTGATAATCCAATCTGGACCCTTTTCAATGATTTCCTTGGTTTTATACCAATCTCCTCTTTTTACAGCACCTTTTAATCTCCACTCATGTCTGCCATACAAATTTGTGAAGATACGGTCCTGATCAGCCAGGGGACCACCTTTTTTCTAAAAGAAAAAATAACACAGATCATTGTATGTTCACGTTATAGTATAACGTAACACAATGAACATTAACTTAAATAGGTATAACATAACATACCTTCCCTTCGGACGCGGTATGGGCAAATGTTCTTTGTTGTTGACTAGATAAAGATGACCTCAGGAAACCTTAAAATAAAAATCAAATACTTTTTATCGTTTTCATAACTTCGTTTCAATTACAACGTAAAACATCGAAATTCTTATTAAATATGACAAAAAATCAAAACAATATCTCTTATATCATAATTGGCCTGATTAAAAATAAAATGAAATATTATCGAAATTTACCCAATTGTCTCTTTGGGATCTGAAAATAACGTATAACAACCATATTGTTCACAATTACAGAATTTCACAGCATTGAATTAGCTACGTAGAAGATCACACTATAGTCATCTCGTGGTGCATTTAAGAAATACAATAAGACGAGATTGAATACGTGTTCATCACTGTTTTGTCGTCTGTTTTCATAAAAAAACTTGTGTTAAACGTGTGTTAATTGAGTCCCATGTGGTTGTGTCGTGCATCGTTTTTCACGCTGTGAAAAAAAATTAGAAAATTCGACACGAGTCCGATTTTTTCGCCTATTGATAACCATGATCTGTAGCTATCAGTAAACTGTCTAGACGGTGACGAAAGCGGGAACGTTCATAGTGGCATATTAATCGTTCGAAACAATATGCCTTCCAGGAGGAATAATTGTGACCTCTTGGCCAGGGTGAATTTCCCTTTGTATACGCTGCAGATGCTGACGGGGAGACACATCCTGGTCGGTGGTGGTGGAGGTTCCTCGAAGACTGGAGTCGCTAATGGCTTTGTAAGAATTTCTTTCTCTTTTTATATGCATTAAAAAATGAGATTAATTTAATAAGTTGATTAATGAGATTAATAAATTCCTCATGGACAGGAAATATTTGAATTGTCTCATAATGGATCTCAGTTCATTGCGGAAGAAGTAACCAGACATGAAACAGGTCCCAGTGTTGTTATGAATTGTACCACATATAACGATCAAAAAAGAATCTGGATTGCAGCTGGTCAAGAGAGTCATTGTCAACTGTACAATGTAACTAGTAAAGTGGTAACTATGAAGAATGGAGAGATTATTAAAGGAATTAATAGTACTTCTAAAGAAGGCATTAGACATAGAAAGAACATGGATAAAATGGAAGAAACTATTGTGCCTGAAGAGAGGATAGAGGAAATTAAGGATGACAACTCAAATATTAAAAGTAAAAAGCTTCAATTGATAGTAAAGCCAGCAGATAGTGTACAAACAGATTTCAGGTAACTATAAATATCATTGAAACATAAAAAAATAATTGCTTTTAAAATAATTGTTCTAAACGATAAGAATTTTTGTAGTGAAGAAGAACCACTTCAGAGGATTGTTAGAATAAGTCTAAATGGAAAATTCATGGCTACTGGTGGCATGGATGGTTATATACGATTATGGAAATTCCCACAATTACACAAATTACATGATTTGAATGCTCACACAAAAGAAATAGATGACATAGATTTTAGTCCAGGTAGTACATTGATAGCAAGCATAGCAAAAGATGGCAAAGCATTTATATGGAACGTGAGCAATGGTTCTAAGTTCAAAGATTTAACTTGGTCACCTCCAAATGGATTGAAATATATGTATAAAAGATGCAGGTTCAGAAAGCTGGAGGAGAACAAATCTAAATCTCAAATTTTTATACTTTCCAATGCAGTGGTTGGAAAGAATATCAGTTTTCTTCAATTGTGGGATGTGGAATCTGGAAATATTGTTAAAGCAGTGCCCTATAAAGAAACTTTGTCTGCTTTATCAGTGTCAGATGATGGAAAATTTGTAGCAGTTGGAACAATGTTCTCTGGTAGTGTGGACATATACATCGCATTCAGCTTGAGGAGAGCTTTGCATGTACCTGGTGCACATAGTATGTTTGTAACTGGCCTAGAGTTCTTACCAACTAAATTAGAAAGTCCTACAATTGTTAGTAATACTGAAACTGCAGTTATTAGTATTTCTGTGGATAACAAAATTTGTATACATAGTATACCATTTAGACGTAAGTATTTAAATATTTCTATATGTTTCTGCATTGTTTTGACAATCTTCATGGTTGAAAATGTTTCTATTACAGATACACTACCATTCTGGTTCGTCATCATATTGATTATTCTTAGTATTTGTGGAGCATTCATTTTCTGCAGTTATCTCGGAATATGACCTGAAAGAATATATCTTTAATATCAAGTACTTTTTCTTAGTATTTTCTAATATACATCGAACTTTCAGGCATGTTCTTAGGCTTAAATGTTATTTATAGGAAGAAGGTGCAATAATTTGTTCGATTTTATGAACTCATATGCACGATTTTTTTGATGATAAATATGACTACTTAATTGATAGTAAACAATTATTTGTGTATGTCATTATTCGTACAGTTGGAACTTCAATTGTTTAAATAATGGTGAAATAAGCGAAGTAATGTTGCAATAACTACTTTATACTAGATAAATACTTTGACAAACATAATTGTAAATAGGTATCTCTAAATAAGTTTTGTTTAGACACACAGTTAACTACTTACTTTTCTCATATACTTTTTATTGTAAGACCAATTTATGCAGTTTCTTTCTGTACAGGAAATTATATCTTTCTAACTTTTATTGCATTTATGTAAATTATGTCTATATATTGCTCACATGTATGTAGATGTCAATACAAATATTCGTACATATACGTATATAACAATGAAATGTTATATACATACATATATGCCATAGTATTAAATGTTAATTTTATTCCAGTCTTTGATTACTACGCTCTTAAATAGGAAACGTGATTAGTCCGTCTTGAAAGTCAAATTAAACCAAACTGATCACGTATAAATAGCACGCACGCACCACGTGGAATTTTATTAGTTTTATAATGCATTTCGTGGAAAACAGTAATTTTTTATGCAAGGAAAATGTTGCCATAAAATAAGAATTGGGCAAATATACTTTGTTAATTTGAAAATCAAACCTATTTAATGCATTTTTATTTTTCCTTTCAATCTTTTTAAACAATTTAGACTGAAATATTTACATTTATGTTTTCGAATTGAAGTTTATTAAATTTGAATCTAATCCAAACTTTTCTTAAATCCTTTATTTACATAAAAGATTATCATGTACGTAAACTAATCAAAAGAGAGGTATAGGTCAATCAGAATGCAATCACGCAAAAAAATGTAAGAAAAAAACCGTGAAATGTAAATAAATGAAATATACAAATGAATGTCGAAAATGCTTAAAAGATGAATATATGAAATTTTTATTGAAATAAAAATTTTATAAAAATTAATATTATCGAGATAAAGAGTTATGTACCTGTTTGCCAGTTAATTCGAAGAAGGTGCAAGGAATGTTCGCTTTTTAAGCAACGATTCAGGATTCGTGATCGAAAAGGAGTGTTGTCCGAAATCGAAAGGAACTTGTAGGAGAGGGAAGAACGAATCAATATCATTTTATGACTTTAAAACTAGCTCCTATCAATGACTCTCAAGGCTACGAAGAATATATCATCATTAATTAATAAAAGGATGAAATGAAAGATATGATATGAAAGTTTGCATCTAATCTCGGAAAAAATCAAAATATATTCTCATTCGAAATTCGCGCGCAATGATTTTAGTTTAGATAAATATATAGCGCCAATGAAACGGCGAAATTCGCAGTTATATATTGCGATTCTCGAACATCGATATTCCTCGTATATTAGTATTAGGATTCAGTGTAAAAGTGTTAGAGTTGGATACAGCACAATAAGAAGAAGTATTATCTAGAAATTGAACTACAGTAAGAAGTAGTATTATCTAGAAATAAAAACTATAACCAAATAGCTCTGGAGGTTGCATTATTGAATACGTCTACAATTCAGAACAGTAAGTATTAGTTAAAAGAGATATTACATACATAACATATATTCAATTCAATGAACATAAATATATTCATAAAAGTTTTTTATAAGTTATTACAATCATATTAAATTCTATAAGCTATTAAATTAGCATGCAAACGCATTATTTATAAATGATTGGAAACATTTTTGTTTTCGTGCATATTCGTATCCCCACTCCCTAATTTAGTTCGTGACGCGAACCACTTGCGCAGAAGATTAGTCTATTATCGAAGATCGTGGCGGTAAGATGTATGATTTCGCGTGATGTTTATTAACTGTTTAATACTTTCATCATTGTCTTCATGCTACTGTTAAGTCCGTAAAATGTATGTTTTTATATTCCTTTATGTTATATTCCTCTAATATATAATATAATAAATATATTTATTTTGGTATTTTTTTGTTCAGATTACTGGTTGACTCGAGGGAAACGTTACGTTCACTAATGATAAATGCGATAACTTTTTATGGAGGTATAATAACATTTAATTTATTTTAATGAAGGCAGATGTATTTTTGTGTTTGATTTTTCTTTAATTCGAAATATTTATTTAATATTTAATCTACATATATAAATACGCTATAACACTTAACGTTTGAACACGTTCTGCGCATCGCATTTATTTCATACTGCGCAGACAAGAATAACGCGCCACGTTTGATTAGTATTTAATTATTTCAAACTACAACAGACATTTAAAAATCATATTATTAAAATTTTTGAATTTTTAAGTTTTATTTTTTAATTTCTTTTAACAACCTATAATGTATTTTAAGAAATAAATTACAAATTATAATGTTTTTAATTCTTTTTTAGTGTTTTAATTATAATTCACATGTTTTTTTAAAGGTTTTTCACAACTTTCATTTTTTCGTCTCAACTTTACCTGGAGAGATATAACGATGCTTCAAAGTTAAACATGTAAGAATTTTTGCATTTCAACTAGTTTTATTTCTTTCATTTTGCCTTAATTACTATTAATTAATAAATAAGTTCTAATTAAAAATGTTATAAGTTAAAATTTTTTATTTTTGAATTGAATGTCATCATTAAAATTTTATGTTTAATAGAAATAGATCTTTCATTATTTAAAATACTTTAAATAATTAGCATTAAAGAGAATAAGAGCAAATTATAATATTCTATACTTTGTTATAGATGTTTTCCAGTCACCATGGGATTTGACGATTCCTATTTGCTAACAGGTTTCATAATGATTTTCCCTGACTTACAACTGTATCGAAGAGAACGTTCTTCGCATCTAATCGTGAGTCGCATATATTTTTATCCCTCTAGTCACTCAATTATATTATAATGAAAGATTTAAGTCGAAACAGGTGACTAGTTGTATTATGTAGAACTTTCATTCAGCATAGTGACACAGATATTTATTATACCTATGAGTAGATATGAGTAGTAATAACTTTTTGTCTTTTTTATTTATTAGTTCAGGATAGGTTTTTTTGCACATTACGTCTTTGAATGTTAATAATGATGCATTAATAATTAATATGATATTGACATAATATGTTACAATATAAAATATTGAAATGAGCCAGAAGACTCACTTCGCGACAAGTTGGTCTCTACTAATAAGCTTTATTTTCAGAAATTTTTGCAACCGTGCGCAATGCGATCAGTAGAGTCAGTGTTTGTTGCGAAATATTTTTATATTTTTCTGAGCAAAATGACTCTCATTAAATTAAATTATTAATTCATTCAAATTATAATATTCGCGAAGGTAGAGTCGACAAAATAATTTAATTATTATAAGTGAATTATTCTAGCTATGAAATAATGTTTGGAAATTCAATCACTGATTCAATTGTTACAAGTAAATAGTTAAAACTGGTACATGATATACAAAAATATAATCGAAGGGCATTATTTTACAGTTTGAACAGTTCATTTGAAACAATTAAATTATTTTATTTCTACAATATTTCCAGACATTACTTAATAATTTTTACGAGTTTCATATTACAATTAAACAATTAAATTAATTATTTCATTCGATAATTCAAAGTCTTTTCTCTTAAGTATTCATTGTTCAAGATTGTTATAAATTATCAGTTAAAAATTTTAAATAACACTTTCAAACATTAGTGAAGAGAATTTATCGTTTAATTGTTGCAAGTAAATTATTATAATTATTAGATAATATTTAAACAAATTAGAATATTCAGAAATAATATTTAAAAACTTCGATAGTTTAATCAATGTGCACACGACGAAGGTTCAACTTATAATGACTTTCTTCGCTGCTTAACCTTCACGTGCATAGTCTTTGTTAATAACTCCAAAAACACTTTTTCTATTACAGAAATCAATAATTCTACAGTTTTCAGGTTTTATTTGGTTAGAATTTTACAATTTTATTAGTTTATTGTTTCGTAGCCCCTAATAGGTTCTTTTAATTTTAGAAGGTAGTTCCTTCAATTTTACGAAATCTGTTACATCATTGACTAATTCTTAATCAGTGATAAAGTGTTTTCGAAATACGTAGGTTAGCATTTTTTTTTGTCAAAAATTAGTGTTATTAAATTGATGTTATCTCACGTTTGGCTTAGAGTTTCTTGGCGAATTGCGTCGAAATATCGGTATCAGGCATCACTCGCTGTGTATTATCCAAATGTTATGCCATCTTTGGCACGTGGCACGGTAAAGTAGCTTAGAATGAGATAATCCCAATTCCAAGAATTGATGGAGATAGCGACAAAGTGGGGACTACTGTAATATTTAAACCCTTAGAATATCCAGAAGTCTTGTTATCGTTCAGTTTGTACTACGCATCGGAAGCGTTTACGCGGTTACGACGACTCACATTCCATTGGAAATAAATTTCTGCGTCGACGTCGATCAAGATCGAAATGAGATATGGGATGCCTTACGTACGTAGAATATTATATTACGAAAAATTATACTATATTATTATACTATGTTATTATACTACGAAAAATTATACTACGAGTAACTGGTAGCATTAAAACGTCGCCGTATTAATGAAGGTTATAAAACGTCGCCGTATTAATGAAGAAAATGCTGTCTTAGAAATTGTAGAATACAATCCACATGTTAATACACGTGAAGATTTCTCGATAATCCGGAATTAGTCAATCAAGTGTACTTTGAATTCTTCACGCTCATAAAATGCACCCGTGTCGGTTATGTCTTCATCAGGCTTTATGGCTTCACGAAATCGACTTTCAAAATAGAGTACAATTTGCCGAATGATTTTTGCAGCAAGTAAGTGTTAATGAAAGCGTTTTAGAGAAAACTATTGTTTACGAACGAAGCAATATTTATCAATGGTAAATTTATGGAATTTACATTATTGTGCACCAATTACTCCCCATTGGATGAGTACAGTTAATTAGACGCATAATTTGAAAATTATTTAAGGTGCGAAAGATACGTAAATCACCCTGTATATTCAGTAGGTGTTGATAAATAGGTGAATAAAATTCAAAAAATTCTCAATTTCGTACAACGTTTATTGTGAAATACTTTAATAAGGACTCTAAGAATTACTTAATTACTCTCACGCATTTCTTAAGCAATAACGTTATCCACGGCGGCCCTGCGACGATCGATAAAATCGGCGCGTTTTACGCGCCGCAGAAGAAAGGGACAAGGATGAGAAGGGCAAGGATACGGTGGTTATGTACAAAGTTGAATGAACTCAACCGAAAGAATTTGTTCCCGTCGTGTCTCACGGAAGAAACAACCCCTTCGTATTCTTTTCTTTTCTCTCGTTTACAAACGACGACAGAAACGTTTCGCGAACGTCTACTAGGAGAAACCGACGACGATCTTCCGGAATAATAACACGAATACAACACAAGAATCTTACGACGAACGTCGTACATTGACCATTCATCCCGCGTATAAAATTATATTTCAAGAATATCACAATAAAGAAGAATGAAACGTTTTAACTCGCGAAGGATTTTTAGAAAATCTCCGTGTAACGAAATGCGTTTCACTTGTTTCTTGTTTTGAAAAAAATAAAAAGAAATGAAATTAATCGAATCAACAATCCGTCATTTCCGTTCGCGACGCGTTTCCCGTGCGACGATTCGGCGCGTGTTTCTTCAAGAGACTTACTCCCCTTTATTTGTTTGTTTTACTTTAGACTCTTGATACTTTTCTTAGAAACACGCGTCACGTGACCTACAGATCTCAAGCATGAATTGCTCATTTGTTCGCGGTGAAACCGTCACCAGTTGGATCGAGCAGCCATGGATAGTAGTTCGGGCATTCCATGCAGGTGAACAAGCGAAGGGTTTCGCCGGGAAGTTCTCTAGTGGTCAAGGGACAGGCATTTGGAAGTGAACAGTAGGGTTGTCCCTTCTCGTCGCAGGTTTCTTTCCAATCTTGAAAGTCCCTCAGCGCTGAGAGTTCCGTCGGAGTTTGCATCCACTTGATCACCTGAGAAGAATAAGAACGTGCGTAGTCAGACGAGGCTCCAAGTGATTTCATTTAGTTGTAGAAATGATTTTTAGTAATTTTACTATTCTTGATTTACTAAAAGGGTAACATAGTATAGAAAGAGAAAAAATTTTTTTGGCAAATCGGATTGAAACAGAAAGTAGAAAAATATTAATAAATTACGTATATTTATAAACATTCTTATAGACACGAGTAAATGAATAGTGTTTGAGCACAGATTTTTCATCTACTAACTGTAACAAGCACTTTACTTTAAGTTTGTGTATTAGGAGTTAGTATTTACTTGCAAATAGAACGAGGGCGCATTTAATCAGACGGAGCGTGAAATTAATTTCTGGCTTTAGCGAATTAAGTACGTTTCTCATCGCTTTGAGATTATTAACTTATTTTTGAGACGTTCGTTCAGTTTGTATTTAATTTAATTTTTGAATTTGATATTTAACTTGTTGCCCGAAAATCCGAAGTAAAAATAGCATTTGAAAATCGTGCAAGAACGAAACTAACACAGACAAGTAATCGTTGATAGATTTTGAATCGATCGCAAACGTCTACAAATGCAGTGGAACAGTCAGAGAAAGAAAGTGAGAGCGAGAGGGGGAGAGGGGGAGAGGGGGAGAGAGTTCGTATCGTACGGTTAGATTGAAAGCGGAAAATAAATCAACGTAAAACGAAATAAAAGCAAGTCCGAGGCTTGGTTGGAGGATGGTTCACGAATGAGAAACGTCGTGATGCGGCGAGATTGAAAACGGCAGATAAATTGGAATAAGCCAAGTCGTAATAACAGTTTCAGCAAATTTCTCTTGAATTAAATGCCATTTCCGCTTAATAAGTTTAAAAAACTGTATTATACCTTTAGCCAGAAATCTAACCAGAATTTCTTTCCTCAAACTATTTTGAAAAAAGGTTTCAAATATTTTTAATTTCTAATGTTTTAAAATAAAAACGATACTTTCAAATAATGTTCCTATGCGTTCCGCGAGACACGAGTAAATTAAACAAAATGTTAGAAAACTTTCCTCTAGGAAACAAATATTGAAATGCCTGTAATCGCGACGAATTACGCTGTCGTTAACCGAATTCTGAACCACTCAAACTAAATTCGGTCCCTTCCGATCAATTTCATCCTCCTTGATTAAACACTATCCGAAAGGCCGAAAAAATCGAATCCACTGACCTGAACCATGGTAACGAAATACACGTCGCTCCTGGCCAGCATCTCCTCGATGAATTTGATCAATTCCTCTCTGTACTCCTTCTTGCTCTTCAACCACGAGGCGTGGAAGTGAAGGCCAAGTGGCGCCCTGTTGCTGTTGAAGTGCCTGTTGAAGTTGTGCCTGAGGAGCCTGGCGAACTGTTCGCCAGTCTGAATGTTGGAGCAAGAGTCCACCATGTGACAGCCAGGTAGAGACTCGTCGAAAGTTGGGTCGTCTCTTCTGTCCAATTCGTTCATCACCATCTCCCAGACAGGATGCGATCTCGATGGGCAGTTGCCACCGTTTCCGTTGCACTTGTGCGGCATCCTGAAGTACAACGTATACGGCCAGATAGGCACACGGCCCAACGAGGCGGTGATAGAGGCGTCATAGACGAAGAATTGGTCAGCCATCATCTCGAACTGCTTGTTACCGCCCACGCGGAGATACGGAGCCCTCATTCCGATAATGGAGCCGTCAGTGATGTTTGCGAAGCGTTCGATAATGAGTCTGGCTCCAGCCATCTCCGCCAGCCAGTCGTCGTATGTTCCCTGGGTCCAATATTGCGGGTCGTCTTTGTGGGTCAAAGAGAACACTGCGATCTCGTGGCCACGGCGGTGAAGATCTTGGACGGCCGAGTAATTGGTGTATTTGTGGGAAACGAAGAATGTCCCTCTGATCTGGCAGCCGTTAGGATTCTGACGTTGCCCGTTGAAGATTTCTTCGTACAAGTCGATGTTGTCCACGTTCACGGCTCCGTTGAACGTGATGGTGATCATTTGGGGGACCTGGGTTGGCTCGATGTTCCCGGGAATTCTGGTACCATCGGCGGAACAGTAGCAATCCGGAAGCACGCACTGGGTCGGGTCGCAATCTGGCGCGCGGTTTGGATCGGTTTCCACAGCTATAAGCAATAGTAAAGAATCTTTTTTTTACCGAAAGAAACATGGTTTATAAACGTCGATCCACCAATTATCATTAGCTTTCAAAAATTCGTATCTCAATTTCTTCACAAGAGCGTACGCGAAAAAGACGCTTTTTGTCTAAAGCTAAAGAATTCGAATATAAGAGGTAAAACCAATCGACATCGATTATTATTATTTTGCGCGAGTATCGATTATTACAACGATAATAGATTCGATATTCGGATTTAAAATGCTGAAATGATATCTACGAAAGTATCTACCGGCAGATCGTATTTTTGCATCATCGATCGCTCTAGAGAATTCGTTACGCGTCGTTATGCGTCGCTGACCAAAAGAAGAAAGAATTACGATCGCGATCCGATCGAATCGAAACACTTACTGCACGCGTTCTCGTCGGATTCGTCCTTGCAGTCGGGTTTACCGTTGCAGAAGAGCTCCTTGTCCACGCACTCGCCGTTACCGCACGACAGTTTCCCCTCGGGGCAGACTGGTTCGTCGGTCCTCAAGATGGGCAACACCTTACGTGGCTCTGCAAACGTAATTCTCGTTAACGGGCCGCCGACTCGTCGGCTGACACGGCTGCGTCGATCGATCGCTATTACCGGGGCCATTTTGGCGTCCAACGCAGCTGTAACTTCTACCTTTTACTTCGCCCAATTTATGTACAAAGATCGTAACGCGCTCACCAGTGGCGCAGGAACCAGTGATTCTACTTCACTTGCAGAATTACATCGTCAGGGAATTCGATCAAATAATGCTCGTCATAGCTAACACTACATACACATGGCAGTGATAATTGGTTTAATTTCTGCGAAATTCTTGGTGTGGTTAAAGGTTGCTACGGTGCGGGATTAATGTGACCCAAAGCTACGGTACCTCGCCAGCTTGGATATTAAATATCGAAGTAACTATGTACATCCCGTACGGCCAGTTATGGTTTTCCGTCTGTTTGATCTGGTATCTATATACACGTGTACAATGTGAAGAGTTCTCTTTACATTTTTCTGTCCGTGAATGTTATTGAATTAATCCTGAAGTTAATACTGGTGAAACGTGATATTTCTTACATGTTTTTATCGCAACGTTATTCCAGCTTTATTCCTAACTTTTGAAAGGTACACGGATTTCCAAATTTGAGTTTCTTTAAACTGGAGCCTCCAACGCAATTTTGTTATGCTTGCTGTCGGTAGGAAATCTGTCTTGTATCACAAATTGCAGGTTACAAGAGAAGATTACGGAAGAACCCAACAGGAATTAACTCTATTTCTATCTATTGTCTCTGCTTATTGTCTCTTTATTTCAACTGATAAAATGGTGGAAAGTCACGAACGTATCTCGAGCAATTTGTCAGGGAATTCGATTTGTTCTTGTACTAACAGTTCCTACGCCACTGAATGAGTTCGAACGACCTTTTCGTTAACTTCTCTTTAATTTTTTTTAATTTTTTCTTTTTCTTTTTTCGTTTCCGAGGAATTTCCCTCTGATTTGTAGTCGCCTCGCGACTGGAAAAGCGTATAACAGAATCAACGTAATGGGCATGACGAACAGAACGAATTAGAAGATATAATAAAAGAAAGTCCTTGTGAATCGGTCTTGAAGGCTCTCGAAAAAGAACTGTAGATTTCTCTTTCCTCGAGGAACCTTCAAGATCGCGAGGAACTCCATGGATCGAGAGGAACAAAACGACGACAGTGAGAACGTTGGAGAGACGAAAAATCGACGAACTAACGTTGCCCATCACGAGAAGTGTTCAAGTCGAGAGTATCGTTTGTTTCGTTGGCTCGCAACGATTCGCACGCAGCTCTAATTCCACGAGTTATTCAAACATAAACAAATGCGGTGACTCACGAATGTATTTGAACATTTTTTATCAATATATTACATGCGTTATGGAAAATTTGAATTACACTGTAATGTTTTTGTTTGCGAATTGATCGTTTTCTTTTTTTTTAAATTTAATTTATTAAAACTCTTGTTTCAATTATATATTAAATATTAACACAGTGTATAAATATTTGACTATTATGAATAATTTTGTGAAATACGATAAATATATTTTTTAAATTTTGCCAATTATTGCCAATTTGTCGCGGAAGATCTTTTCTGTATATAATGTACATTCATTGTATGTTCAGAAAAGACTTTGTTCACGAGTGTTCAAATATTTTTGTGAGTCAGTGTCATAAATGAAATGGAGAGAAACGCGCAGGCGTTGTTGAGATAAAAATGCGAGAAAATAGAAGTACATGGTGAAGAGATGGACTTTTGCGAAAAAGGCGAAAAAAAAATAAATAAAAAGAAACAGGCAGCGGAAGAATAAAAATGAAGTAAAAAGTGAGCCAGTGCCTCGACGTGCCACCCGTCGAGGGAACGAACCGCGAGAAAAGAGAATTGCAAGTGAACCAACACACGCACAAATATCCACATACACGCGAGCATATCCTCCACGTAGCGAGCAGAGAAAAAAATATAGACGAGGAAACACACGAGATCACTCCGATTTAATATCATTTGCGATTCGATTTGCAAACTACGTTTCGAAATCTAAAGGAAACAAAATAATCTTTGCCGACGAATTATTAACTTCTCTCTCTTCTGCGTCTTGTTGATTTTTTTTTCAATATTTCAATTCAAGTAAATTTTTTTTTTCTGACCGAGTTTTACCGTTTGCTTGTTAAAATATTTGCTGAAATATTTGCTTGCTTTTAATAAAAAATTTCTGACACGAAACTCGCGATCGAAGTTGCACGAAAAATTGTCTTAAAAATTGTAAACAAATGGACAGGTGATTCACGCTATTTTTGTGTACAGTAAAGTACGATTCTCAATACAAGAAGACGAGTCTGTCAAATTCTTTTCGTAAGTGAAACTTATCCGACGTGAATAGAACCGTTCCGATTCGAGAAACGCATCAAACCGATTTTAATCCAGCACTTAATGCTCAAAGTTCAAACAATTGGATTTTAAATTATTACGCGCAAAGCGTAATCTATATATCTTCTTTGAAGCGAATAATTCGCGTCTTTCCCACGAAATTAAATCGGAGCGAACCCGGGTACCACGGGAGCATGAGCAAACAGAGCCAAGCGCTTCGAGACGGAAGCGGAGGAATTCGACTCGGTTGCGACAAAGTCTCGCGGCAACTAGTGCGTGACATAGAGAAAATGGCGACAGCGCAAGAATAAAAATAAGAAGAAGAAGAATAAGAAGAAGATAGAAATTGGCAGCTGAAAAAATCTTGCGTTCGCAAGGAGTATATGAGATTATATCGTGGCTGGAAAGCGAGAGAAAGAAGGAAAGAATTAATGCGATCGATGTAGCGTTCGGCGGCCACTTGGCGCAGATTTCGAGTAGTAAAAGCGAACCAGTCGACTGAGTAACGAGAAGCCCAGTTCTAAGGAGGCCAGATCGTCCAAGCGAAACCGATCTGAATGCGGACAGACAGAGACAGAGAATATATACAGTGGGAGAAAGAAAGAGAAAAAGTGAGAAAGAGCGACACACGCGTAGCAGACAACCGGAGAAAAAGAGAGAGAGAGTGAGAGAGAAAATAAGAGCGAGATCAGCGATTGAGAACGTGCTACCTTGTACCTGGAGCGATCGCGAGGTGTGTATCGGTTGATGTGTGAGCATCAACACATAGAGCTCAGTCAGTCAGGAGAGCGTGCGAGCGTGAATTCTGCAAAGCTGAAAAGTCAGATTGTCGTGCCGGTTGTCGATTTCGAGAGATCGATAAATCGTGATTTATAGCGTGGAATAAGATAGAGAGAATCAGAGTAGAAATTCTGTCTTTAGATTTTAGATTTTTAATAGTTAGCCAAGGAATTTTTCAAGGAATCTAGATTTTTCACGCGAATTTTTTTTCTATCAGATACCCATATGATTCTTTCAGACAGATAATTTCCGAGCGCTACTCTGTTTTCCGTAGTTTTTGCTTCGGCAATCGGCACGGAATGTTGATCGATGACGGAATTTAAAAGGCGACGAAAGTCGAATCGGGCGAGATGGAAGACGTTATTAGTGTTGGAACGTGAATCGAGAGAGTTGCGCGAATCAGCGCAGGAAGAGGTGTATTCGATGACTTTTGGAACTGGGTTAGAACGCGCTGGAGGCACGAGCTTCTCGTCTCTCTCGAGCGGCACTTTCGCTAAAAATCGGAGCCAGTCACTCGGCCGCGAATCGAAAGTGGCCAGACTGGAGATTACAGCGTCTCGAAAGTGGTCTCGCATGTAATGATCGCATGCATTTTCACTAGCGCCCGAGCGCGTGCGAGCGTGTTGTTCGCGTAACTCCGCGAGATGAAAAATCAAACTCGCGGACGGTTCGCTTTTGCGTGACTTTAGAAAGTACGGGATAACACTCGATTTAGTCAGATATTTTTCCATTGGAATTTCACAAGCAGTGGTTCAATTAATTTTATTAGATTAGAATTTCGTTCAGCTCGCGAGAGAGCAAAACATCCTTGGTTGGTTAGTCCATTAAATTCCAACAGCAAGGATCGTCGTGCAAGATGAAATTTAAAAGAAGCTCGATTCACTTTAATTCTCGTGGAGACGAGAAGGGTCGTGGATGAATATCGAAAGTGCGTGACGGTGCGTTAGTACTGCCTTAAGAATGGTGCGTGCTACGTTGCGAGTCTACGAAGGAACCGGCCTTCTCCGTATCTTACGAAGCATTTTTCATCATCCTTGATAAAAAAAGGAGAGAGGAAAAAATCTCAAAATTTTGTCCTTTCTGCGGGAAATGCGTCTAATGACCTATGCCTGCTTATCTATTAATTAAAAAAAAGAAAGAAAATATATATATATATATATATAAATCATCTCCAATCCAATTAACTTATTAAAATAAAACTTGAATAAAAAAGGCAATGTACGAGTTTCAAGTTTGACAGAAAGTATCATTAGATAGTAAAAGTGCTCCCTGTTATAAGATAAAATATCAAAAAGAAAAGGGACAAAATGAAAAAAAAATTGAAAAGCAGTTCACTGTTTCGAGACGCATTTCCCGGGGAAAGGGGGTACGGAGACCGGTTCACCCTGGTCGATACTTATCGACTTACTCTCGAGCTTGTCACAGTTGGTGACTTTGCCCTTCCAGTCGCAGGTTTGTTTGTCCAAGTCAAAGGCCAGTCCGCTGGGACACGTGATTTGCTTCAGGCCGGATTTCGTGCACCTGTTCGTATCGGACAGAAAGCAAATGGGACGCCGTTTAATTCGATAGCAATCGAAATGAATCGCTTACTCTCCAGCTGGTCGCAGTTCTTCACGTTTGTCTTCCAGTCGCACGTCTGACGCTCGATATCGAATGCCAGACCTGTTGGACATCGTACGGTCGCCAACCTGGTCACCCCGATCTCGCTCGCTTTGTCGCATCTGTGATTCAAGTTTAACACTCGTTGTTCATTTTTCTAAATTTTCTAAACAAATATTTGATTCGTGGTTCTCGCTTCAATTTTCACGATTGAAAATCTTGTTGCTGTTATTTTTGTAAAAAATAACAGCTCGTCAGATCGACGATGAATAGGAGTATCGTTCGTTACATACGATAGATTATAATATCTTTTATAGTTTTCTTTTATAGTAACGTGTGAAACCATGTTGAATATATTTTATTGAATACGATAAAGCAATAAGAAAGTTTAAAAGAAAGACGTATTTTTGATGGAAAGTCGGTAGAAATTTGCTCTATTATATACGAACTAAATGTACGAATGCTAAAAGTATGAAATTATTATCAAAATTATCGTCAATCGTGAACGGAATAGAAAATGTTCGGATAGTTAAATACTTTCGTGATCGGTTGTGCAGGGCCCAGTAGAATTTGAATTATAATAAATGATCCTATCGTAAAAATTGACACGAATGAAAATAGGAACGAATTTACAAGACTTGCAGACGAATTATTATTTGGATAATAGTCAAGGTCTAGGCCTCTTCGTGAAATGATTTTGTAAAAAAATTCGTATAAAGAATGAACGAAGACGAGAGGAGACCGGAATAAAGTTTTACGATCCACAGTTCTTCGAATTTTCTCAGGACGCGTGACATACTACGACAGGATTTCTCAGGCGTTCTTGCTCCGAGGATATTTTTGCACGCGTGTCCTTGACGATAGAATATTTTATCCGTCCGAGTGAGTCAGGATACGCTGTCTGTCGTCATCGGCTGGAAAGCGAGTCCTGTATCCAGTATCAGGCTCGCCTTGAACCTTTCGACGCGGAATTCGATCGCGAAGGAGCCGAAGGAATTCGCCGTTCGGTCCTCCGCGATCGATCCTTCGCGTAAATCACGCTACCCTACCGTTAATTTCATTGACCTTTGGATTTGACACTACGATCCAACCACGAACGATCGAAACTAATCGTCTTTCGTCCTTTCGAGGAGTAAAATTTTTATTTTTGGACAATGACGCGACGTCTTAAATGTTACTCTTTCGAAATAGTCTTTCAAGATATTTTTTATGGATTTTGAAGGACATTTCGCGAATGGTGGAAGTACTGATTGTTATTTCTTATTACTACGTATGTGTAATAAATATTTGTCGTTCTGACACTTCGTAGTTGACACTAAGTTGTTTTCAGTTGTTTCTCAAGTCCTTGCTTAAATGTCAGTTGACGACGATTGAAAAGAATTAAATCGAGGAAAATTACCTTACGACGTCCCGGCAGTCTCCCTCAACGTTCAACCGGAAATATTCGTCTCCTGGCCTATCTTGGCACAATTCCTCGGCATTTGCGTCAATTCCGTCAGCCCCTTCCTCGTCTTGTGCTCTGACCTGGATTCCTGGAAATTCGAAAATTCACGACGTCAGAAGACAGACAATCAAGAAATCTTTTTAATATTTTTCATCTGGCTCAGATTTTGCCTTCCAACGTTAAATTCCAACAATCGTGGAGTACAGTGGCAATTTCCATTTGCTCTGTATTTTGAAAGGAAGGAGATACCGCTCTTCTCATTCTCCAGCTCTTTGGCCACCGACAATTACGTACTTTCTATCATCGATTACATAAACGTCTCTCGGTCGAGCACGAGCACGAGCACGATCTCTAACGTGGCTTCACACAACGTGGCATTCCCTCCTTTCTTCGTTCCATCAAAGAATCTAACGACAGGTTCGCTGGACACGATCAAGAGGAAGTTGCTAATTTAAAAGCCAAGTTAAACGCTTGATTTCTTTGTTTCTCTACTCGCGCTTCCTCTTTCGTTATAGAAAACAGCAGAGCAACAAAATAATCTCGCTCCTCAGTCATAAGTGTTCAAATTTTAACGAACATCTTTCGACGATGTACGTACGTACTACTTTTTATCTTCAAGACTCTCCACGATCAAACTGAAGAGAGGGAATGAGAAAGAAACGTCGCTGACATTTAAATAAAAAGGGCACACAGATTGTGAGGATCGTTCGAGGAAAATGTCGCGATCGTTGGAAGCTACGATCTCCAGAGATCGTAGACCGAACACATCGAGGTCGGTGAACCCCCGTAGAAGTAGAAAGTCTTGGAAATGTCAGGGCAACGTGACGGGGGTGGGGAGGGAAGCGACAGTGGTTCTCCAAAGTAGGTTCTCCGTCTGTCTGTCCGTCTCTCTCTCTCTCTCTCTCTCTGTCTCTATACCCTTCTCGAACAAACCTCGAACGTGCCCCTTCGTTTATACGCGATCGTGAATCGCGATCCGTAATCACGATCGATGCCACTTCCGGACAATTCGTCTTTGTTACATTGACTAAGGTGGCCTTCTGAATTTTACTTTATCGACAATTTATCGAGAATTTCGCACGCGAATTTTGTTTCATCGTCGAAAGATTCATTTCTCAGAGAGTTGTCTTTGGGAAGGATTATTATTGACATTGTTTCGAATGTTTTATGTTTTATCAGGATTAAAAAGTTTTCCAGTTTCTATGACAAAGAAAAAAAAAAAAGAGATACTTGTCAGTTGTCAGTCTGTATTGGTTGGTACAGTGATCGAATTAGCATAGTTCTACTTAAGGAGACGTGTCTTGTCGTCGCGTCAATCGTTGAAGTCACCAGAACTTTCATGGCGCCGAGGCGCCGTTTTGGTCTCGAGACATTTAAGGCGATCGTAAAGCAACCACAAAACTTTCAGAGTCTTTGTTTATTTTTCCCAAGTATTACCATTAATTAACATTTCAGTTTTTTTTTAAACAGAAGTAGTTTAAAAGTAGTTAATTTAAAGGTAATTGTTCTTTCTTTTTTTTTTTTTTCATCGAGGAAAATTAAAAGACTATATAGTTGTAATAGATTAAAGCCTAGGTTATCCGAGCGAATTAAGGAACAATAGCCTCTAGCCGAAAGTTCTCGTGGAAAGCCGTCCGATCCAAAGGAAACTCTGTAAATGACGAAAACAACTTTCACCTGCAGCGAGCATTTGAAGAATCGACGCCTAGATGGCCAGGTGTTTCTCTTCAGCGAGAAATCCGGCTTATCACCAAAGATTCTCGATCTTCCAATTAAACTTTCACTCCAAACACGAGACTCCCGACTCCGTTACTTAACCCTCTTCTCTGCTAAAGCTCTTTAAAGGACAAATAAATTACCTAAAATCGAATTTAACCGGATCTCAGGTGCAAGACTAGAGAACCCTTTCCAGAGCTCATCAAACATGGATCTAAAAACGTTGCACAACAGTCGTCAATACAACCTGAACTCGTCTCGAATTTAATTGTAAAAACTCGTAACTGCCATCTAAATTCAAACTTCGAGATCTCCAAATTTTAGTCGGTTCGAAAGTTTCAACTTTCTTTCGATTAATTCTTCAAAGAAAAAAAAAAAAAAAAAAAAAAAAGAAGAAAACGTGAAAAGAACAACCGAAGTTGCCCCGATGCTCGATGTCCGTGAATGAAACGCGGCCAAACGGAAATAGAGAAGATGTAGCAACAGCTGTACAGTGTACTCACCGGCGAACAGAAAGAGGGATCCAAGAAGGAACAGGAACTTCGGCGACATCGTGGCCGTCGTGGTCGTCGCCGTCATCGTCGTTGTCAGGACAAAGAGTGTCTGGACAAGCCGCGCCCTCTCGCCCCTCTATATGTGCACCACCACTCCTTCCTCTTCGTCGAAGGACTTTCACCATCCGGATAGTGCTGCCACCTTTTTCACGTCGTAAAACAAAACGGTGAACAGGGGGTCCATTCCTTCCGTTTATTCTTTGGCGAACGAGAGGGGACCGTGGAATTCCGTTTCTTCACACGATATTCCTTGTCTCGCGTGATCGCTCGAAACCCGGGATCACTTGTCGTTCGTGGTTTCGAACTGAGAGATCGGGAGGAAGAAGATTAACGATCGTTCGACACGATTGAGCATCCACGTGCTCTGAATTCGCCAATTTCGTTCTACTTTCTTCGATATCTGGTCTTCCAACCATTTCGTGATCTAGTTTCTTCCTTTTCCTTTTTTTTTCTTTTCTTTCTTTCCCCCTTTCAAATGAAGAATTCTTCCGAGAGGAGAGGTAGCGCGTGAAGACGCGCTTTGAATTTCGGTTGATTCAAGACGGGAGAAAGATCGCCGTGAGAATATTATAACGGAGAATTTAAACATGGAACGAAGCATTTAAAAGTAAAATTTACGTACGTATGGGAAATTTAAAGGTAAAATGAAAGAAATATAAATGTCGCGGTAGAATGAAAGGAACGTTGAGAGAATTTATCTCTTTGGCTCGCACGTCCATAAAAACGACGAACTCGCGCGGACCTCCACCACAGTTAATTAGTCGCATTTGAAATATTAATTTTCACGTTTCAATCGCGCGATTAATTATTCGCGTCGTTGTAATTGTTTTCTGTAGAATACTGTGGACAGGTTAACTGAATTTGTAGTTCGATCATCGAAAAGTGAAAACCCGTATCGTTTTACGACCTCTGGCGAAAATGTCGACCGACAGGCGGCGGTTCTAAAAGCGGGGTTCTCGACGAGAAATGGCTCGCGCTCGTAAAATTCGCGATGAAAGTATCGTCGACGTGCTCGAGTAACTTTCCATGAAAACTGCCTCGCTTTTATCGACGTGAACCTTGAACCTTTCCGTTTTTTCAGCGTAAAATTCGGCAAGATGTCTCACGAATTTTTCAACCGCATTTGACGATTATTTCGTTTAATGTTATTAAAATGCTAGTATTATTACGTTAATAAGTAAGCCGGTCTACTTTGGCCTTTTACTTTTTTTTAAATTAAATTAAAGCAGCAGTATTGACATTTCTCGATTGATACGCTGTACTCTTATTACGAATAATAAATATCTATCGTTACTGAGTCAATCGTGGAAATTAAATTGCACAAGTATTTGTTTTTTCGTAATTATCGCTGGAATTTCCTTTAGAGTATCATTGAACGTTATTTAATGCGAAACGTTTAATGTTGCAACGTTTCCACTTTATTGTACAAAGAATGCAGAAATCAAAGAATGCGAATGTGCATAAATCAATTAATAGAGAGGCGAACAAAGATTAATTAGCAGTTACTTTCTCTGCATTAAACACCTCGTCTCCAATTTCGCTTCCTCACGGAAATGTTATCTTCTTCCACTTTCCTTTTTTATATTTCTAAATATCACGGTTCTATTTAAATGTCACATTTACTACGAACATTATAGTTATTATTGTAACGCACGTGCGTGAGAGACGAAACGAAAAAAAAAGAGAAATATGATTTTATTCAGATTTTCAAATCTCGTGTTCCTCGATTTACTTAAAATTCGCCGAATTTGAAAGCGCATGGAATTACGTCGTGAAACGATTATCAACGAAGAAGGCCTGTGGAAAAGGAAACACGCCATCGTATCGATTCTCATTATTATAATAATAATTCGTTACTCAAACGTGCATCTGCAATAACAGTATCTTTCGACTTTTTAACAACTTTTAACCACGAAGAAACATAGAATCATCCACCATTCTCTTTAATCCCATTAAAGTAAAAGGAAACTCGCGGAGCCCCATGAAAATTACTCAAATTACTCGTGAAACACGCCATCGATAATGGAGCCGTCGATTCCCACACGTGAAACGTGAAACGTGAGCATGCATCCCCTTGATGAGGATGCATTCTAGAGGAATTCTTTTATTTCCCCCCGTTTCCATTTCACTCTGGCCGCGCGAAGCCACGTGAATTATTTACGTGGTTTTGAAGCTGCTGGCCAAATAATAATTCTCATTTTTCATTCTTCCAACCCCTCTGCCCTTCCAACTTCACCACCGGCGGCGGCCCCTCTTCGTCTTCTTCGTATCGCGTCTGTCAACGCTGGCACGTTTGCGCAACGCGTTTATTCCCAAGCTGCGCGACGATATGCACCGGGTGGTTAATAAATCTGCAGCTTACCGCGGCAAAAGGTTATAGACGTCGGCGAAATAACTTCGCGGGACGCGCTATTGCGTTAGAACCACATGCTGCATACCGCAATCCACAGTACAATTACGCTCGCATTGATTCCACTTCGCGAGTAGAAACTGTTCGAGCTTTCTACGCATACATGATTTGTTCGCGAAGTCGTTCGTGTTCGATCAATCGAACTGTATCGGTTCGATTTGAAAAAAACAGCTGTTTGCAAAGTTTTTTCTTTTTTTTTTTTAATGATTCGTTCGCAAGTTTTTCGATGGCAGAAAATATATATGATATTCCGAGTAACAAAGTATTTCTCAATGATTCTGACGATTCGAAAAATATGTAATACTCCAAGTAAAAAAATAATATCGTTTTAAAGAAGTATTATATAAAGTGTCGAGGCAAGCTTAAGTTAATATACGCGAAGGTTAATTCTCGCTCGTGTTCGATTAGTTGAACTGAATCGGTTCTTCGGTTTGAAAGACAGATGTCGTACTGTATAAAAAAATATCGTTTTAACGATTTGTTGCAAAACTTTTGACGATTCAGAAAATATATAATATTCCAAGTAAAACATTGGTTTAAAAATTATTGTAAAATGTTCAGGCAAGTTGGAGTTGATACACACGAAGAATTTCCCTTGGCTTTTTGCATTGGTTATGCGAAACGAGAAGTATTCTTGTAGAAGGGAAATAGTATACTTGCAGAAGGACATTTTGAACAGAGGACGAAATTTTATAGATTAAAAATCAGTTATTAATGCTACTGTAAATTCAAGACGAATTTGAAGAATGCTCGATCCACTTTCAGTCTTATTTAAAAATTGTTTAAATCCTGAAACGATAGTAAAGAGATCGATTTACGGAGCTATAAATTCTTAAAAGGAACGTTCGAACTAAGGTATCACATTTTACTGCTACTTCCAATTTCTGTAGATGCCCTCAGAGATAAAAATTTCCCTGAATTACCGTGTTGCATCTTCATAAAAAGAATTCATACCGGAAATCATTTGATTAAATTAGATACATCTGGATCATTGCAATCATTCTCTTGAAAATCTTTGCATGGTGAATCGCGCCGAAGAATTAAAAATGAAAGATGTAAAAATAAAGATGAAGAAACTTGCAGAAGTAGAAGAAAGTATTCGCACACTGGATGAAAAATTGTATATTTTGAATCACTACAAGCGTTAGTTTTCTTCTAAAGCAAGCATACTTTCTTTTTTCAAAAAATTATAAAAATTTAAATAGAAACGTTAACTCTTTTCATGACTATGGTCTGTAAAGATTGAAGTCTACTCTTTACAACGATTTTTTTAAAAATTACTGTTCCTATTTTGTTGAATCTTGAATTTTCTTGAACACTGGAATTGAATGACAAAACGTCAGGATTTGCTAAATCTTCGTCGTTTAATTCGAACGTTTGAGGTTGAATAAGACGACGGAAAAATATCGCACGGCAAGTTCTAAGAGATCGAGCTTCAAGATCATGTAACAGATGTAATAATGAAAAGAAGTTTTCTGTGATTATGCAGAAGCTTTGAATTTTTACATTTTTCGACGGCGAAGTGTACGCTTGCTCTCCCACCTGCTGCACGGTGTAAAAATACCTTTGGAAGAAACGAACTCAAGGTTGATAAAGCACAGGTTTCACGTTTTAAAACGAGGCCAACTGGATTTTCTTTCGCGAAGTTGAGTAACAGATGAAAATATCTTAGAATTTTTCACAATTTTTTTTCCTGCGAATATATCCGAATATAATATCTGTATAAATCTTCAAGCAAAAATCAACAAGTCGATCATCGTCGAGCGGCTCTTCGGCTAATCGTCGTCTCTCGTTTGAAAAAAAAAAAAAACAGAAAGCGTCTTAACATACTTGTGAACGAGAGTGTACGAAAGCAGTTTCGCGAAACCGGTGCTAGGGAAACGCATGAGGTAAATTCGCGACGTAGCCTGTTCCCAATAACCGAACCTTGCGAAAGAAAGGATTTGCGTAGACTTCCCCTTGGCGTCGAGATCGATCGAGCAGGCTTGCGTTCCTGTCGGGTGTTCCCCGTTTTCGCCTTTATCTCGACACGTTCCTTCCACGAACGTAGCTAGTCTCGAGTAACCGAGATGCCGAAGAGGATTTACAGAGGCGTTTGTTCGCCCAATCGGCACCAATAAATCCCGAGATAACGCGTACCCGTATTGAAGATAATGCTCTGTAACGCGTAATCGCGTGTACCAACTTTTCATTACGGCACGCTCGCCTGAAATCCTGCTCGCATTTCGCGCGGATAGTAAATTCACACACGTGATGATGCCGCGCGCGATTAAAGACCGAATCGATTGAAATAAAACGAATTAAAAAAAAAAAAGAAGAAAAAAAACGACGAACACGCGCTTGGTTTTCAACTTGGACCGATCGATGGAAAAAACGAGCGGAAGAAATTGAGAAACCGGAGATCGAAACTCGGGATAACGTCGATATCGATCTCCATGTGCGAAAAAGGAAGACCGAATGAGATTCAAATCGAGGAGGAACGTGTGTGATTCGCCGTTGTGAATGTTGCAAGTTTTTCGTCGTTTCTAATTGCAATTAACAAATCATGGCTTAACTAGCAAGCTTGTAAATAGGCCAAAAGGACACAGTGGCGTCGTTCAGTGGTAAAAGCATCATGCTTATAAGAAAAGAAAGAAAAGAAAGAAAAAAGAAAAACCTCGATGCAGACGCGACGACGACGACGAGGATGATGATGATGATGATGAATTGCACAAAAATTCTCCATTACCGTCGGATCTCTTCTTCGCGTGCTTTTTTTTTCTGTTACTTTTTTTTCCCCTCTCCATCCCCCGTGTCTGGACCAATGGCGTGACATTACACGCCGCGACTTCTCGTCGACGGAATGAAATTTTTCTGGCGTTCGTTCGAGTGGAAAGGAGGAGAGGATCGATGAAGCAACCGAGCGGCGGGAGGGGAAAAAGAAATATTCAACTCCGGTCCGGAAAGTTGCGTCCGCACAACGATATATACGCGAAACGTTTCACGGACTAGTATGCATCGCGAATGTTAATGATGAAACGCGATATGCTAATCGATGAGAGAAAACACACCATCGTCGGATCTGAAAGGGATCTGAATGGAAATGGTCGGTGGAAAAGACCTAGCCGAGAGGTTTGTGAATTCAAACGCCGTGTGATGACCTCGATTGATTTCACCGTAATTAGGGCTGCATGCGTTTCGTACAAGCACTTTGAACTGTGAGAGAATATGTGAAAATTACTTGCGAACTGGCATATTGAGTTCCTGAATTAGAAGAACAACAAATTGGTGTATTTTATAGGTTCAATTGCTTTTCAATTTGTATATTATGTACATACAGGGTGCCTTATTTGAAGCGTCTCACATATATATATTTATATATTTCGTTCTGTAGAGACTATCGCGAAGTCAATGTTAGTTCCATGTCGTAACGGTGAAGTAACGATAGTAGATCTTTCTTGATCCTTGCGTATTAAAGCGGTTTAGGAGAACGTTAAAGGAGAAGTTGCACCGTCTCGACTTCTCCGAATATTCCGAACCACGCTCCTCTCGATTTCCATTTTCATATCTCTTACATTACGATGTCTCCTCTCTACTCTTGAAACATAAACTTTCACGTAGATGGAAACACAGCGCAAGTCGTCGACGAGCGTAGCCACCAGATGATTAGCTCCATAAATTTGTTATTTGTTTACACAACATTCTGCATACATAATATGCTGTTTCGACATCGCGTTTCCGCCAGATGTCCACTCGATGTTGAATCGATCGAATTTCAAGACGCGAGTAGTTCGAAGAAACTTACGGTCGGTTTGAAAGTGTGTGATAATAAATCGATGGTAGTAGGGAAACTAACGTGGGATCTGTTCAATCTTTTCAAAGATCTCTCCACATATATTGCCAATGAAGTTTCGTATTAACGCGAGTACAGGCGAGTGGATGCAATAGACACGAGAGAAAGAAAGAGAAACTTGCGTTACGTTCGCGGCTGTGTAGGATGAGATGTATTAATCTTCGACCTCGTTTTTCCCGATAAACGAGCCGAACGTTCCCTCGTAGCATTCGTAACACGCGTGCACGTGAACACGTGTTTCGTGATTAACGACCAGGAAATGGCTATTTCCTTGTTTAATCTGGTAGCGGGCACGAAGTTTCGCGGGATCGATAGAAACGCGAGAACCGTTCGAGAAATCAGCGTACGTGAAACCCGTGATTCACTCGTTATTTATGCCCCTGCGAGTCTAATCACGCAAGCGCTTTTTATTTTATCCTTGTAATACTTCGGACATGTGTTGTTTCTTGCCCGCTGTTCCATGGTGTTTCGAGCGTTTAACTCGCTTCAAGCTTTTCTCTGAGAAAATATTCTCTCAGTCAACGAAGGTCGTTTTTAGTAGCGACTATACAATTTGCGAAAGACATTGATCTTCTAGCTTTTTAGTTGAAAAATTCTCAGCTAGAAGCTGTTATCTACGTCGTGAACCTTTCAGGTATTCAAAAAAGTTATTCGAGAAACTGTGTGCAACAAATTTTTACGTATTGAAGTGTAAACATCGATACTCTTGCAATTAAAAAAAAATTTTTTCGGTCTATAATATTGAAAAATTTTCGTCGCTTGTGAGCAAGGAAAGATTCTTGGTCATTCGGGATTGGTCTACCGGACCAGATTAAGGATCTATCACTATAATAAAAGGATCTTCTAACTGCGCAAAAGAGAGTCTAGCAACTTTAAGCAGCAACAGCAGAAGATGAATGGCTTGCCTTTCCTGTGCAGCTTCGTTTCACAGCTGTGAACATGTTGCAAATTATTACAAATTACAAGGCTCACGAGGTGGATAGCGATTGGTGTTCCTCAACGGCATGACCCAGGAGGATCCAACGGCATTTGGATAAACGCGTTTTCTAAGCCGAGTCCTTGACGAGATGCACACGCCTGAGATGCCGACAGGGGCACACGTTCACCCGCGGAATAAATGCAGAGAATCTCGGGAAACCAGTTTTCGTAGTTTCACGATCCTACGTGCGTCTCGTCTCTTCGTCTCCTTTCTTTTTTCTCTTTCTTCTGTTTCTTTCTTTTCGCCTTTCCATTTCTTCTTTTTTCTTTCATCCTTTGCTCGGTCTTTGCCCAGTGACCTATGCAAAAGTCGAGAAAGTCTCCTTGATTCTTTAAATCTAAGGTTTTGCTGGTCGGCTTGGCTTTTCATCTTCGCTATTCGACTCGTCTTTTCTAGTTTTTTCTACCTGACAACTATAACATTGTCGGCCGTTGATTGACTCAATTGTCAGTACGCCGATAAACCCTATGGCTATTTATTTTTACTTGTCGATCGAGAGCGCGTAGTTCCGTACGATGCTGATTTATCGCATTAAAGTTTCATCAAGGATTACCTTGCGATATTCCGCCGAGAGGAACGAAAAGGAACATTCTTCAAACTCGTTTATCTTTCTGTTATCTTCTGTCCTTGTCTGTGACCTTTTCATCTCTCGGCCCTTGTCTTTTAACTGTTCGTGTATTTGCTATTGTCGAAGCCGCGAAATTTCGAATTAAGAAGAAAAATAAGAAAATAATTTTCGCGACTCAGTATTTTATCGCAGTCGCGAAATTCCGGTGACATTATCCATCGAATTAAGAAAAAAAATAAGAAAATTATTCTCGCGATTAAAGATAGAGCAACGCTGTCGACGCTGCGAGAAGTTTCTGGCGCATCGTGGTAATAAAATCACTCGTTCTTTTTTCGTGGTTTATGGTTAAGGATTATTACCTTGAGAACGACAGCGTCGTTGCCAGAATTCTCCGGCGAAAATGTCTAAACGAGCCATTTCGAAGTCACATCGATCAACCCCGCGTTATTACAAACGTTATTTTAGAAGGCGCGTCCCGCGAAGAATCGCGATCAATCGCAAGAGAGAAAGAGAGAGAGGAACGCGTGTAAAATACGCGTTTTACGCTCGCAGATACGAACGCTGAAGGTTACTCTGTTACGTAATCGAATAGCACAGTGACCCACAGACCTTTTTCTCCTGCTCTTTTCTTCTTCCTTCATGCTTTCTACAATTGCAACCTCTCCTTGATCCATCCTCGCGCCTCGCCTGTTCGAGATCGAGGTACACGCAGCTGACTTCGATTAACGTATCTCTGGATCGTCTCTGGTCCATTGATCGGTCGATGTCATCTTCGATCCGACGTGATCTCGAGCAAGGATTCGTCTGGGATCGAGATTTTTATCGAAGATGAAATCTCTCCTACGCAAAAAACAGCTGTTTTCTTCTTCGATGACCCATAGAATCTTCAACAATGGCCGTGAATTGTGAAATCAAACTGTGAATAGACTCTTCGTCGATGACAGATCGATATTTTTGATGACTTGGAGGTTCTTTTCGCGCGAATTCCTCTCGAGAGAATTTTAGAACGCTCTTCTTTGAATATCGACGACTTGGAAATTTGTTTCTTGGAAATTGATGATTCGTTCTTCTTTCCTCTCTCTCTCTCTCTTCTTTTTTTAATATTTAATAATATTTTCTGATGAAGAAAATTTTTCTTTTCATTCGAAGCGTAAGTGTTGAGCTTCGAGGAGAGAAAGAGAAAGAGAGGGTGAAAGGGAGAGAAAAAAGAAATAAAAGCAGAAATCGAAACTTCGTTGCTTCGAATCGTTGAACTTTCTCCCAAAGGAATATTCGACGCTGTGAACGCCACGTTCGCTTTAAAGCAGCGATCCCTCCTCGTCCGTTTAAATAGAAAGCGCGTCGAATTTTGATTTATAGATGACTGAAATTCTGAATATTTATAGGACCATCTGAGCATTCCGATAATCGTCGCAACTTCCTCCAAATCTTTATGGCCGTCTTCGCCGTTGTCGCATCAGTACATTTTTCCATGACATTCACCTGTTGCAAATGCAGAACTCTGCTACCGCGAGTTCGTCTGGAACTTCATTTACACGAAAGTGTAATCGATCCGTTGTTTCCCTTGAATTTTAGTAACATCCAATTCAACCGATCATTGAGAAATAAACGAAGATAAAATGTAATTGATAGATTTCAATACTCTCGTCAACGTGTACTCGTTTCATCGATATCCCCTTCTAATTCCAATCGCAGCTATTTTCACATCGTCGCACGATAAAGGAGCATGAAACAATAGAATATTTCGATATTTTCGATTGATTATTCATCCTAATGATACCTCCTCTTAATTTCAGTATCGATCGGTTTATACTCTCCTCCTTCTAAAAATACAACAGAATAATTTACTGAGGCAGATGTGCATTTCAGTATATTTTGCATAAAAAAATGAAAAAGAATACACTGTCGTCCTTAACGAAGATTCGTATCCATCGCTATAGAATTTGCATTCTAAGAGACAAAAATTTAATGTTATATAATTGACATTAGAACAACTGGTCTTTGGTACGCATCAAAGTATCATTATAGTTTAAATGATAACAATTAAACTAAATAGATTTATATAGTTACGTTTCTGTCTAA
This sequence comes from Tetragonula carbonaria, assembly GCA_032399595.1. NCBI lineage: Eukaryota > Metazoa > Arthropoda > Insecta > Hymenoptera > Apidae > Tetragonula > Tetragonula carbonaria. The sequence goes on from JAUCRC010000020.1 coordinate 2,356,997, forward strand.
ATTCTGACAAAAACATCTGTCGTATTTCAAGGAACTAAAAAAAGAAAAGAAAAATGTGAAGTTCGTTCATAGCGACGAGTAGTTTAATTATTACATATACTATTTAATTTAATCATCATCATTTAATTTATTTTACTATTTCGTTTAATTATCATTACTCGCTATTTAGTTTAACGTATACGTTCGTTATAGTTATCAGAGCTGTTTTACTAGATTTAAGTACAATGTTCCCTCAAAAGGGAGAGTCGTGTGCAAAGGGTTAAAAAAAATGGAAGATTGTTCAAGATGGCCCTGATGTAGTAGATTTTAAGAGATCGAGCAGTTTCGAAGGCTTTCTTTCTGTCGCGGATGAGAAAGTCGAGTCGAGACTTTGAACTGGTGGCACAGGACGCGCGAAAGAGAAGCGCGCGAGGAGAAGGTGAAGTTTCGAAATACGAGATGCGCATAATTATGCGCGCCTACTTAGTTGCATCGAGAATGCAACGTTTGTCCCCCCGTTTTTCTGGCACGTCCCCCCCGTGTCTCTACCTTTCGATCGGCCTTTGTTCGTCCCTGCTGCGACTACCATTTATGGCTTATGAACTTTATGACCCGCCTCGTCGCTTCATAATTCAACGCTTTCCTAACTGTTGTACCACCCAACGACGCAAATTTCGCGCCAAGTCTATAGCCAGCTCTACCACTTGATAAGCCGCTTGAAACGTGGAAAAGTCAGTTTTTTTCGATGATACGAAAGTTAATTTTTAAAAGAGAGTAGAAAGACTAGTTAACTTCCTAAGGAGTAAGAAAAGTTTTAATTCTTCGCGAGTAAAAAGAAACAAAAACAAAAAATTGTATAATTGTATATACGATTTTACGTCAAAGTTACCGTCTCATCGTCAGACTAGAGACGTTAATCTCGCTTCCACTCTCAAAGTTCACTTTTCAGAGTAGAAAAACTCTCCAGTTTTTTCTTCTTTTAACTTTTCTCGTAACCCTGACGACGGAAAGGGAATTTGTTCAAATTTGTTGCACGACGTGCACTTGCATGGACTAGATGATGGTCTTTCGTAGATCGAAAGAGAGGAAGAGACTCGATGCCGATCACGCGCCGGAAGAACGCTGTTTCGTATGATCGACACACACCACCGACGACGTGATTTTCACCTTGACCGTGGACGGGTCATCGTTCTACCTTCGTTCATGCTCCTGTTGTTTCAAGCTTCGAAATTTTATGCGGGACATTCGTTCGACAGTTGTCGATAACATCGTCCCTTTTTGCACGTATGTATATGAAACATTCCATTCGGGAAAGTAGGCTACTTTTCGGGCCAATGAATTATATCGAACTAAAAAACGAGACGTCGCGAACGACGTTATTCATTTTAAAATTGATAAAAATTGATGAAAGTCGCGCGTGTGTTGGCAACACGTGGAAACTAATTGTTCGATCAAAGCAGATTGAAATTCTGTTTGATTTAATGGGTGAATCTAATTATTATTGTCGATGGTCGATTAAGGTTGGTTGGCGCCACTGATTGACGTGCGCTGCTATTACTGGCGATTAGTTTCATTAACATTTTATTGATCGACTCAAATAACATATTGCGAATCACAGCTGTTTGTCTATCTGTATTTTCATCCGAGTTAATGTCAAAGCTGAATCTGTCGTATATTTTCAACGCTATCGATAGAAAAACATGCACCATAAGTAGAATGGTATTTCGATAGAAACGAAGATAGGGAAATGGAAAGAAAAGGAAAGAAATGGAACAGAAAATCCACAGTTTACTAATAACAAATCTCGCCAACAGACAATCAAAGACCGGAGTTTAATTACCCCGATCCTAGCTAGGCATAAATTATAGAACTGCTCATCCCCGTTGGGAAGAAGAAAGGTGGTTTACCTTGCAGCGCCGGCCTACGCCAAGTCTAAGCAGCTATGCTTGTGCAGAAATGAAAGAAAAAAAAGAAAAAGGAAAAAGCTGAGAAGAATGGAAAGTTATGTTCGTAGAGAGTCTCGACGATTGCGAGGCGACATTAACGCGTTTAATTATCGTTTCTCGCGTTGAATTAACGTCGAAATTTCCGATGAGATTATTTCCTTGAAAGATTATGGATCACGCGTTTCAATACGATCTTATTTGGAAATTTTCCCTCTTGCAAATTGATTGCATTTCATTCTTTTCATATTGAATTGATTCACAAGTTTTTCTCGCAATCGTTTCGGTTCAATTTGTAACGATTGAATGAGAGGGAATGGAAACGACATGAGTGTCTATTGGAACGACTCATGTCGATCAGTGACACAGCTGGGTCAATTCGAGGAAAATGGTGGATACCGGGGCGCATTTTCTCGCCATCGATGGCAAGTCGATATCAGGCTGGCCGTGGCGTCTATTACGAGGAATAATGGAAGGCTGTTTCTGCAAGGTAAACCACCTTCCTTCTCATCTACGAGAACAGGTCGGTCAACGCGTGTGCTCGCCTAAGCAGAATTTCTCTTTCTTTTTCCCTTTCATAGAACCACCGTGAACATGAAGAAAAAAAAAGAACGATCTCTCCTAGAAATCTGTTGTAACATAAGAATCTTACTAACGAAACTTCCAACTATTTTCCAACTATTTTATTATCAATGTTACATATTGGAGGATGCATTTATTGCACGTAACGAAACAAAATTGATTTTCAACTTTATCACGCGATTGCTTAATAATTTCTTTTTACTTTCCGAGATACGGATCAAGTAAATCAGGTTCTTTTCAACCCTCGGACTTATAGATAGCCGTAATTTAAATATTGGATATTTAATTTAATTTTAATATTTTTATTTTATATTTTATATTCTCCGCGATTGAAATAAAACTAAATGAAATAATTCAACCGTAAATTGCAATGACTCCCAAAAATCGGATATTAGTTAAGGATAAGAGTGAACAATGTAGTTAAATGCATAGCTGTATCTTTCTATATAAAAGAAAAGCTTCTAGTACCATAAATATCCTTTCTTCCTGTATAAACCGGTATTCTGATATTTCTTTTTTTTTCCATCACGAGCCTTCGCCATCACGAGCTTGAAATATTCTCTGCTTCGATCTCGCACAATTGAGATCGACGTGACGCGATAGTCATGTTTCACGCGACGTTTACAACTAGGATACTGATCCTTCGTAATACATAATTTTCTCTCGATACTACGCTCGATTGCCTGTTAAAAGCGACCATTTTGTTTTCGCTTCGTACGCGACGAGGATGTTGAATTCTCAGCACGTGTCTCGTATTCGATCGTTGCGAGACGTGTCGCGAGCCAAGACAAAGGAAAAGCCACTTTTAAAGTCACTGGTTACTCGAAAACGAACGATTTCACGAGTCCTCGCACGATTTGTTCCTGTTTTGCCAGGCATGTTCCATGTTTGCAGGCATGACGTTCATTTTAATTGGTTTATCACAATTCTAACGATCGCACAGTTTATCTTACACAGATCGTTCCGAGGAATTGACTGCTCTGTATCTGAGCCCATCGCCCATGTAATCCGTTTAAAATTCTGCTTTGGTTCCGATTAGTCTCATGAACCGACGAATAAATGCATCGAAAATGAAATATAAATTGAATATAAAAGAGGCAGAATGTAAAAAAAATAATAGTCCGCAGTGACAAAGATACTACCATAATTAGTCTGTAAAATATTATTTGCAGATGATTTCACGGGAAAATATTTTTGTTCGTCGCTGTGTGTGATCACTAGTTTGGTATTCCCTAATGGGACAATTGTGTTGCCTTTTTTTTCTGGAAATGTTATTTTGTCTATTTAAAAATGTCTGGCGTCTGGTTCGGACGATGGTTTTGCAAATTCCTTTTCGTTCGTATTATTTATATACGATGGGATCGAAGAACTGAAGATAAAGTCGTGTTGGGTATTTTTTAATATGTTTATTTTCGATCTGTTAATCGAGTTTGTCGAGTTCTTAGATTCTCAGTCTCTTAGGGACAATCGTTTCTTTATTTAATTTGTCTCTGTTAAGTTTTTGGTTTTGTAATTAAATGTTCCTGACTCGTGAATATTATCGAAACAAACAATCGTTATTTCGTTTGAAACAAAAATATGAAATCTGTAGCTTTTCAAAAGCGTATTGTTGACAAAAATGATTATGTGCTTACCATATTTTCAAATATCGTTCATAACCTCTTGAATCACGATCATAATAAAAAAAAAATTTCCTTTCTCCTATTTACTCGTTACACGAGAACAAATATATATTTTATTCAAACGCGCAGAATATTTTTAAACGAAAGAAGAAAGTAGAAAATTATCGAATAAAATTTAAAAACTATTATCCTCGCTCTTTATACATTAATAAAATTATAACATAATTTCATGTGTATATTTTATCATGATTCAACATTATCTATTCATTAAAGCAAATTGTAATTTATTTAGATTACAGTGGATAGTATCGGAGCATGAAATTTTGCGTTCGATCAAAGCGATCGCGTGTCAATTTTGCGTTTCCAGCATGCAGTCAGAATGGCCCTTTATCAAAGGCGTTTAATTTCAGAATCTTCATCTCGTGATACAGTTTGCCACACCTCTCTATATCAAACATCCCATTTGGTCGAATTTAATTGATAATATTCGGTGTCGATTAGCTTTCGAGATACATCTGCCTGATGGATATAATAGCGTGTAATTATGTAAAGTTGGTCGAATCACGGTCACAGTGTAATGGAAGTAGCGCGTATTGCGCGAGAATACGTACATCTGTTTTTTTCACGCTTTCGTGAAGAAACGTTGTGCGACGTCACGTGGAAATCCGGGTGAAATTTAATGGCATGCTTCGGAACGTAGCATCATCCGAATTGTCTCGTAATTAAAACAGTTTCTAACCATTTGTGCCTGGAAAGGACTCTGTTTCTTTTTCTCGAACGTGACTGTGATATATTCGATGCTCTTTGGGTTCGTCAACTGTTTCAGTAAAATCGAGTAAAAAAAAAAAAAAAGAAAAAACAGAAGCCAATAAAAAGTAAACTCGTTCTGTGTAATGATAATAATAAAGCTGTGAAAACGAACAGGAGTTATATACTCCGCTTTATTTTATTTTACGTTACTTTCGCTGTTTAATTGTCTCTAATCAGACACGTAGCGACTGGCAAACTCGATCGTTTCAATAACGAGTACACTTTACCGTATTAGTGGTTTCCATTCCGCGAGCTGCTTGCGCAACGTGTTTTTCCTCGTCGGCGCCCAGCCGTTTTCGAGAAATTCCTGATTTTGTAACGCGGACGACCTTGTTCTTGTCACTTTCACTCGGGGCTCGTCCGCGGACCACGATCGGGATTCAGAACGAGGGATCGAGAGATCGTTGCAGAGCCACACGTGCACACGCCCATTTGTCTCGCAGCGATCTCGCGTAGATTGAACCCTGAAGGAAGCTGGCCTTGCCCTTGAGCAAACGACTTCAAATAGCCGAAAAATAGCTTCCGCTATAGGTTCTTAGAAACTGATGTCATTGATAATCACGTATCGATCATTATCGATCTCGTTCGTTTGAATTCGATAAATCGCAGTTTAGTAATGCAATAGTATTTCTCTGGATACTAATCGAACGGATTTACTCGTTTGATTTAGAAGGATATTTCGTTTGCTATTTTCCTTCAGAAAGTGACATAGATTCTAATTAAACCAACAGATCGGACATGTGTTTTAGTTATTTTAAACTTTGCACTGCACGCTCTCTTTTCGTTGTTGAAAATTTTCTCATCGTTTTTACGTCGGCTTTTTATTGTCAAAATTGATCTTTGGTGTGTGTTTCGGTGTATTTTACCAACAGTTATCTTTCTTTTTTTGATGATTCCGTGACACTCGTGACCCGGAGGCTACAGTTTCTACAATAGATATTCGGCTGGAGGGTAATTGGTGTAGCATAAAGCTTTGGTTCCTTTGACAGTCGTAGAGATCAAAAAATTGAATTCGAACTTACAAATATACTATTATTATTCTATGAAAGCGATAACGTGCCGTTTTTTCTATTTTATTGCTTTATCTTGTCGTTGTCTTCTATAAATCTCCCTGCAAGAAGATCAAGAGACACACACGTAGTCCTATGCGATTCGATCGAGTCGAAGGTCGAACATTTACCTTGAATATTCATTCCGAAAATTGAACTGGTATCCAAGGGGACAAGGTCGACGATAATGAAGGCATAACGCGCGGATCGATGCCGGGGCTCCGTTCTCGTTTAAATAAACTCTCGAAAGGGTAATGATTGCAAATTTCAACGAGACAAACAGCCTCCTCCTCTCGAAAGCGAGCCATGCCTCTGTGTATTCAAACATAGAACGAAACTCGACGTAAAGTTTTACCTTTGTACACATTCGCGATTATTGACTGGCGGTGAAAAATCTCCCTGTCTCTCTCTCTCTTACTCCCAGCAATGGGAGTCCATTTGCATTTCAAACGGCATCGAAATTCCCTTTCGAGTGTTACTTTTTACTCGAATGTAAATTATGCTCGTCTCATCCATCCATCTATCTGTGTCGTTCTACATATTATGTAAAGCAGAAACAGATTACAGCGGATAGGTTTCATATTTTATTTTAGTCAGTTTACATCGAGCGCTGGCGATCGTTACGCTGCGAACGCTGAAGCACGCAAGAAAGTATATAATCGCGTTGAAAGAAAGTCGACGAGGTACAACGAAGCCACAGCAGTCGATAATCGGTTTTTTATTTGTAGAAACGTAATCTTTCGAAATTAGCATATCGTTAGGCGTGCAGCGTCATCGGTGTGATGCAACTTGTTGTACAGGAACGGGGTGTCCTCGAACGTTCGATTACGATCCTCGTCTCTCAAGGTAAAGAAGAAACATCGAAACATGTAAAATTCTGTCGCGAGTAAAAGAAACGTTCGTTCCTTTACCGAGATATTTGTGTATTTTTACAAGTTTGTATACTAATAACAATAATTATAATGCAGGTGACGTAAATTGATAATTCAAATGTGCAAAACATAACTTCGTACATTTTATGCACACTTTCTATGTCTATATAAGATAGAGAATAAACAATTTCTTGTATCATATAAATCATAAATTGATCATTACGTCTTTTTAGTAAAATAATATATATTTAATTAAAAAAAATTACTTGATCTTGGAAGAGATTATATATATATATTTTAAATACACCTTACTGAAATTAATGATATAATTAGATTAGAGTATAAAACTTCTATAAAAAAAAAACGCAAAAAACACAGACAATAATAATAATAAAGTATAAAATACAGTATACAATAATAATAATAATAATAAAGTATAAAATTTCTATTTAAAAAAAAAAATGAGGATTCTAATCTGACGAAGCTTCGAAGTGGTCCCGAATCTATCTGAATGGCTCTTCATTCCGCGAAGAGGTCGAGAGATGGGAGTTTTCGTATTGCACGGCACCCTGGGGGCACTCGCGGTTAACTTTCGCTGTCAAACGTCACGTAATCCAGGGCCGAGGCGGCAGGATATGCGCGTCGCCGCGGAATTATCCGTCCAGGGATTTAATCGTACGCGTAAAACATGAGAATGACCCCGCGATTTTGCAACGTGTTCCGTGACACGCTGCTTCCATGGGGGATCCCCTCGTAAACGCCACGTATCTCGCCAATCGTGCTCGCTGTTTAAAGAATTGCTCTTTAAACCGATGATAAATTGCTTTTTGCGCGAAAGATTATTTTTTCGAAAAGGAAGAGAAAGATAAGCAACTCGTGATCGTGAAATTTCAAGTGACTAAGCATGAATGTTTTGAACATACAGAGGCTCTTGTATTTCTGAGATCTAATGCAAAGGAATCATCATAGAGAAGCACCCAGTGGTTAAAGAGTATCTTTTTTATTTATCTTTCCTTCGCGAACATTTTATTCCAGGTTATATAGAGTTGACAGATATAATCGACAAGTGCGTGTTGTAACGATGCAAGAAATCGACGGAGCAAAATGTTTGCGAAAGAAAGTCACGCCTCGGATCAAGATTCGATCGAAGACTCTATACTACGTTTACTTGTGCAATTTAGAAGTTTCTGATTCTAAAGTTCGATCTTCAAAACACAGAGAACGCGTCAAGTTGCATTTTAAATGCAACAGGAAACGAGTTAGTTTCCAGTGAAAGTGTTGTCCGTGTCGTGGCGAGGTCGCATAATTAATCTGCTATAATTACGTGCGAGCATGCGATAACTTTTTGCACGGCCGTGCCTTGTTCTCCTCGTTATCAGCGAGGTTACATTTCGTGCATCCAGTGAAAGTGGTTGTAAATTCGAGTCACGCTCGATAATGAAATTCTTCCTTCGAAAACATCTGAATGTTTATTCTTATGCTTTTATGTTTAATTTCGTTGGTATATCAATTACGTATCAATTGTGCAAATATATATTGCATGGAATATTTACTCCACCATTTTCTGCGTCTGTGTTTTTCGACGATTGAAACTTACATATGAACTTCTACGAATCATAATTTACGGAAATCTTCAAATATCAAATTGTGCATGTAAATGTTCAAATTGGTGACATTTTATTAGAACATGTGAAATTCATAAAGAAAGGGTGCACGTGTAATTTATAACATAAGTATTAGATAATGAAACGTCCAATAAAAACGAAGAAAAACTTCCGTTTAGAAACTTTCACGCCAATAAACGATCCTCGAAATTACGCAACCTCATCTTCCGATCGGTTATCCAATTTATACGGAATTAGAAAATTATGCGTTTCGTGTGGGGACTGAGATTCCTCTGCGGATAATGACGCAAAGGTGTCGTAACGCACGTGGGTATCCCGTTACATCTTCGACAGCGTGCAGAAGAAAAGAATATAAAAAGATGCTTGCCACAAAAAAAGAACACGGCCATTACGGAGAAGAGTTGAAAGTTGAAAGTGACACTCTCCGAGTCTCTGAAACGTGAAATCAAGAAATCATCATCCACCCCCTCTTTTTTTCTCTGTAATCGAAAAGCTGCCGTAAACTTAAATTTACAATTAAAAATTCGTGCATCTCTCTTGAATTGTCTAATCGATGCTTTTACAAAAAAAAAAAAAAAAAAGAAGGAAAAGTATATTAAATTTTTACGTAAAAGCGTATTAAATACTTGGTGCCTTTGCCGTTATTTTATATCTCAGATTTCATCACTGGTCTTCTTAGTCAACGTTTCGTTTGTAGTAGCGCGTAATTGAAATGCTTCATCGTGCCTGTGAAAACGCAATCACACCATATCCTGCCGACAACTTTAATTCCTTTCACTGTCTTCGTTGGGCGTGAAATCGGCGGTGAAACAAAAAGACGCTTAGAATCAGCCGCCTTGTCCCTCTTCTCGCGTTCCCATGATCCTGACAGTGGAAGGTACACCTCTCGAGGACGAGACCTTATTCGATCGATCACGCGATCCTCGAGATTGCCCGCGATTTCAAAGTGATCGTCGATTGCTGAATTTTATCTAGCTGTGCGAGGATACATCTATTCAGCTTAATCGCATTATTTAATTTCAATTTAATTAATTCGATTTGTCGAGCTCTCTCTCTCTCTCACACAGTTGCGAACGGAGGCGGTGGAATGCGCGTACGCGTTACGAAGAGGCGTGGTACATACCTCGAGAGGACAATGCAACGTGAATTCGAGCGGTCGATTCCGGTGAACGATACTTGAAAATGGGTCACAGGGTTTTTCGTTTCACCGGACCCAGCTCAGGATCTTACTCACGATGAGCTCCCTCCTCCGGGGTCGACGACTCTCGACGGTCCTACCGCCGATTCGAGATCGAAGGACACGCGGTTCGTTCGTTGTTTTTCTTTAATTCTCTCGTGAAACTCGTTCACCTCATGCCAGAAGGATATCTTGATACCGGTTACTTTACACAATTTCACGTGGAAATAATTGTAATAATTGCGTACGTGAAAGAAGTAACCCAGCGAGGTGTACTAATTGTAAATAAGGTCGGTTGATTGATTCAAGAAAGTATTTGAACACTCGTCGCAATTACATTTTATGTCCATTTTATGCACTCTGTGTGTTTCGTGAAACATTCACGTTTCGTGAAATGTTCAATATGAAATTTCGTTGGCACTGTAACGAGTACCAATTATCCATGCAATTATCCATCAAATTAATAAACCTCGATGTTCGGTGGAACTGTGTTTGATCCTAATTATATGGTTAAGAGGGTTACTGAAATTTTGGAATTGCGCAACTAATAATTTGATACATATCGATTCATCAATTAGTCGATGTAATTGTTATACATGCAAGAGGGCCTGCGTTCGCTATTGAAGAGATGAAAAATGAAAGATAGCCGTTATCGCTTTGTTTAAAATCTAGTTAAATCACGTACGCACAGACAGCTCACGACATGTATTACCCAAATTTTTAAAAGCATGAAAATCATTCGAGTTCGCGATAAATCCACTCGCCTGTTAAAATGTCAAAATGGAATAAATTTCAATCGCGCGTGTTCGCGTGTGACAAAGTTTATTTACTTAGCCACGGAAACGCTATGAATTCCCAATTCCAACGCTACGATGATTCATAATTCAACCGTTACGATGATCGTGAACGATCGAGCGAAATGAAAAACCGTGATGGTTACGTTTGCTATCCTTGTGGCTGTCAACCATAGGGAATGGGGTTACACACGTACGATTTACGTGTACACACCTAAGCGATCGGCTATCGGTTCGATCGAGAGGTTTTCAACATGGTGGAAAACGTCGATCTGCATAATCACTTTCCATTGAGTGAATTTTTCCCTCTTGTCGTCGATCACCGATCGTTTCCAGCGGTTTATTTCTCGTTGAGCCGCGAATCGAAGGGAAAATCGGTTCGGGCGGAGGGGATTTTTGCTCGACCAGCCGTAACGATACCGTAACGCCGGTAGCTGAATACCTGGTTTATTATTATGCGTTACGTCGCCGCAGTTCCATTAAACGCGTCCTGCACCGGAACGCGTCGAAGAAACGACGTTAACGGGCCTGCTGCCGATTTCCGCCGGTCACCACGTTTCGAGCATACACCGTGACACTCAACGGCCACGTTGAATAATACCGCTTCGGTGACGCTTCGGTCGGTGATTTTTCATCGTTGATTGCGAAAGTCGATGCGAGAAATCGAAGTAATTCTTTCCCATTTTTCCCGGCGAGTGGAGAGGTAGTGAGAAATTTTGAAAAATGGAAAATTTTATACAAAGAAAAAAAGAAAAGGAAAGAAAAGAAATCAGGTCGATTTAACTTCTGAATCGGCTCGGTTATTCCTCTGGTCTTTGTAAATCATTCCGTATCTACGTATCTCTGGAAGATATAGGTCTCGTTCCTTCGCTTTTCAATTGTCGTCTCGTACTAATATACTCTTTTCTAGTCACTGCGTGCGAACCTATCACGTTCTTTCCACGTAATATTCAAATGAAAATAATCAGCATTAGCATATTACAGTATGCAACGATTCAATCTCGTGTCTTAAAAATACATCCATAGGTCAAATCCGGCTCGAATGGCTTTTTACCTTGTCGAACACTCCGTGAAGTTCCTTTCTCTTTGGACGCTCCGGTAGCAAACGGTTTGAATTATAGATATCACTATAGGAGGCGATGATTATGGGCCTTCGATAACTCGATCGTTGGCAGAGCGTTTGTGTTACTTCAACAAATTCAGGGATATCCCATAGATTACGGATTCTCGAAGGTATTTTTGCAAAAATATTCATTTAAATTATTCTGAAACACGTATTTGAATATTACAAGTGTTGTAATCCTGTCGATAGTTCAATTGATAGAGTGATGGGCTACAATTGATTTACGATGTAATGAAAGGGAAACATCCATTCGATTGTTTGTTTCAAATTTTGTTAGGAGGAAATGATTATTTTGTCGATTCAATTTACTCGAATATTATTCGTCTGGAAAATACTACAATTTTTATATATATATTTTTTTTTAAGTCTGCACATTATTATATAGCAACTAATGCTATCGTGTAATTTTTAACGTTATATTTTTATTATTGGATTGATTAATTTGTTAATATATAGTATGCGGAATTTATTATGATTATTTAAGAGCATTCAATCACGAACCTTCGATAGCTCAGTTGGTAGAGCGGTGGACTGTAGAGGTTATATACGTACATGTCGAAGCCATCCATAGGTCGCTGGTTCGAATCCGGCTCGAAGGAAGTTTTTTTTTTTTTCTTCCATTTCATATCACGGTGCTTACGATAATTTTCAAACTGGTATTATCAAGATTGATTCTTAGAGAACTTGTTTTCGCTGAAAGATATTTACAGAGAAAGAAGAAAAATATTCTAAAGTTCAGCTTTCACATTCTGTAATCTGTAGAAGACGAGTTGATATGTCATCCCGATAATAATTTCTTGAAAGATCTCTCGAGCTATCATACCACCAAGTAGATAGTGAAACCAAACGTGAAACTTTCAGATTCCACGATATCAGGCTGTAGCACACTTTTCCTAGTTTTCATTGAACAGAATGTCTAATCTCGCGTAAGATTAAATTCGTGTATCGATTATAATAAACGACGACAAGTGAAACGCCGAGAAAATTCGAAGCCTTCTCTCTCGCCTGAAATCGAAGGAGCAGAATTTCAATTAGCATCGCGGTGTTTACACGGCTAGGAGGAGCGACCATCGAGGCAAGAGTAATCGAACGTGGCAACAGTATTCGACTTCTGTCGCCCACTGACCTAGTAGCAGTCAATTTCACCGAGGTTATCATTTCTTCGAAGGTGCGCCGTACCAACGACAGTCAAAAGCTCGTGACGTGGAATTTCTGGTGTCGCTGTCTTTTGACTTTGGCGCCATCAGACGATTTCAATCCCGACGATTCGCCGCCCGAAGAAAATTAATTATCGCGTTGATCATCCGAGAGGTTTTATTAGCAAATCAGTATCGATCTACGACTCTCGATCTTCATCGAAGAGACCGAGATTAATGGGACGATAGTGGTGTGTTCAATGCCAAGTAGACGCGGCCATTGTGCCGGCGAAGAATACGAGCATCATTAATCGATCAGATAAGATATTGTCGCGAATCGACGGAGAAATCGGGTCGAAATTGAAATGTCAAGGAGATCGTCTACTCTGATCGCGAAGCTGAACTCGAGAATCTTTGGATCCCTGTGTCTCTCCCGAGAAACCAGCGTTCGAACTTTTCACTTTTCGTAGGACTCTTTAAATATTCATGCTTCTCCGAGGTGAGCGGAGGATTTTAAGATCCTCTACTTCGGAGATCAAATTCTTTTTGAAAGGAATAAACGAAGTTTCTTTTCTCTTCGAGTCACTGATAATTTTTGAAACTCTGCAGACTTGTTGTTCAGCAACAAATATCAAGAGGTTGCTGAAATTCCCTCAGGATCTGAGTTTTCACTGGTCGTGAAAACCGATCTTTGGAACTTTGTTGTGTTTTTCAAACGAGACGCGCGTGCATCAAGTTGAAACTATTTCCACCGCTGCAGGAATCGTGTAGAATTTCGTGCAGCTCTATTCACACGTTTCTATTTATATTCCCAATTGTGCGTGTGTTCGAGAAGAATGCGCGGAAGAATGCTAACGAGCATTCCTGCATGATCCGGCCGGCATCCTTCATCGTCTGAAGGAGTCCGAGCAAGAGACGGCCTTGCCACGAGATACACAGCTTTCTCTACTTTCGCTTATGCGAGATTTTCAGACCGACTACCAGCGATTCTTAACGGTGTTTGTCGCCTTGGCTCGTGTGCATTCCATCGTGTGCATTCCCCGGAGTTCATGGAAGAGGAAACGCTTGAACGACGATTGAACGTTTGCTCGATGATATTGTCGAGTTACGGCGGAAAGTACGGTCAATCAATAGTAATAATAATTTATGGATTGGATAAAAATATAGGATGTTCAGGAAGGAAAGTAATATAGACGATACGAGACAATTTTTCATTAATTCGGAGAAGCTAAATAAAGTTAAATTTGAATTGAAGTCGTGATGTGAAGTCACGTTCGTGGTTATGAATTGTGCGGATCAAATATCACGAGAGCAGACTGTATTTGTGACAACGTTTAACTTTAATCGCGACTTTAGTCATCGCATGCACAGTGAATATCATAATCGTAGCGATAACAGTGAAAAATTGTCGACAACTTAAATTGACATAACCTCCTAAAAACAAATCGTCACATACAAGAGTCGTGCGGTCCGCTTGCGCTCTCATTTGAAAGCATAGAGCCCCTAATTTGACAGCCGTGAGTTCTTCAAAAATGAATTTACATCACCTGACGGGTGGGAAAGTGAGGATACTCTTTCCTCGAAAATATCGTAGAAATTCAAATGCACGTGAAAGCATTAAAAAATTGTTTCCTGTCATCGTTTTGCGACGAAGACTGAGATCTCCATTTTATAACGTTGAAAACGATACAAATTCAAGACTTCGTGTATTTTTATATATCTGTGTTTTTGATCAGAGATTTAGAGAAGATCGAATGTTAACAGGATGCACGGTAAAATAAGCAGATTTATGCGACCGAGATACCGGAATTTAATTGCGACATCCATTGATTGCTCGGTATGTGGGTGTAAACGATTCCCCCCCTCCCCCCGATGTGCTAGAAATTAATTGAATACATAGACTTAGTGCGCGTCGCAATCATCGATAATCTCTGGTACATCATCGATCCTATTATAGTTATCTTCTTTCAGTTCTCAGTTCTGTGATCTTTAGCTCTTTGAATTCTCATCTCTCTTTGAATTCTTAGACTCCGAGAAGCCTTCAGCTTTTGAAGCTCACAAGTCTTCTGAATATTCGCCACCCTCTGGAATCTTACACCTTCAGATTACATTCCACGCGAATTTTTAAATTATAAAATGACACACGTAATTTGTGCGTGCATCATTTACCCAGTAACGATTAACATAGTAATTTTTACGAATATGTCGATATTGAATCAGTGAATATCGAGCTACAGCTCCTCGCATTCTTTCATTTTCTACAAAAGAGTTTTCTTTTCTTTAATAATTTCTAGCAAACGAACGTTTCGAATACAATGCGAGCTACTGTTACGAGCGAAATCGAAAGATTCTTCTTCGAAGCGAAATATTGCCAATTGTAAGGAAACAATCGGTTACAATCATCTCGGAATGAAAACGATGCGACGAAGGAAAGACTGCATCGGAATGCAAGCATCGCGTCGCCTCGAGCACACCGATTGTCGTTGGCCAGTTGGTATTTTCACGAGGTTACTGTGCGATTTTCCCCTCTCATCGTGTCGTCTCGCGTCCTTTCTTTTCTCCAACCTGGAGAAATAACGGAACTCGCTCGTTTCAATGCTGGGATAACCGTGCGAGCATATACATCTTTATCTTTTCCGCCGCGTTCGCGATGACTTATCGCGATCGATCGAGCGAACGAGCTAATCGCCGATCATTGTTATTTCATTGTTGCTCAACTAGCTTTCTTGCTACCGTGTGATTAACTGCCGTCTGGCTTTCATGATCGACGGAGATTGCGAGATTTTGTTCGCTCGAATTGTAAAGGTGCGTTCTCACTGGCACGTTGGCGAACAGTTCGCGAACAATTTGTCGTTTCGTCGCCATCTCTTTGCATAACATTCGTTAACAGATGGTCTCTTTGAAACGTTTGAAGTTTTTAAAATTTTCTGGCCATGTAGAAGATACAGTGAGAGAACTGAGTAATTATTGAAATTAATATTGTTACAAGTCTCGAGTCGTAAATTGCCAGTACTAATGAATTCTGTTGTACGTGAATGAGTAAAATTTTTTCAACAAATTTTACAAATTTACACGACAGTTATCCTGTGAAATTGTGAAATTGTAAAACAGAAGTTTACAACTTGTAATCAACTTAATAGTATGTAGGTGTTTTAATATTTTTAAATATCAACGAGTAGATATTCTTTCATCTTCTCTCTCTTATAAGTTCGTGAATTTAAGGCAAGTTCAGTTTGTTACTGTATTGTATTTATTACTTTATTAAAAACGTTGAGTAAAATGTTGTACACTTTTCACACTGCTGGTGAGTAAATGCCTTGTTTATGCGCTAGACCAGTAGCTCCAAGCATTTGTATTCTGCGGTTTCCCTTTTTGCTTCTAAATAAGTTTATATCGTTCGAAACGATTGTTATTTATCAAAACGATCGCGTACACTGTTCGTTGTAAATTCAATAAAGACGGTGAATCGTGAAGTTTTCCAGAAAGTCATACAATCAATGATAGAAGCAGTTTAGACTCGTCAGATTGTTATTCCCCCGAAAAGAAAAGACATTGTCTTCTTTCTAAGACGATTTCTTCGATCTCATTAGAATTTCGCCGTCAAATTAACTTTGAAGAACGTTCAATACTTTACGGTCGATTTCATAAATGATATGGCGATAATGTCATAGAATTTTAAAACAATGAAATGTTGCAACAAAATTATATTCGATGAATGTTTATAATACTATAACGGGACGTCTCAGTAATTATGATACGATCGACGAGAAGATAATTTTACTTAGAAAATATATACACGATGCAACTTTTTTTCTTCACGTGATTCTTGAAATACAACTGAGAGAAGTATATGCGTATTTTTGGCAGTGATAGGAACCAAAAATTTGAAAGAGAATTTTCTTCTAACGTTAAACTGTCTTCGACTCGATCGATGTGAGGCAGTAATAAACTCGTCAAACGTCAGTGACGACGAGTGGTTCCAAGTGGACGGACCTTGAGCAGCCATTACAGGCGTTAGGCCACGAGCAGAGTGAATTTCGCGGCGCTAGCGGGCTCGAAAGGTTCATTCTCGCGTACGACCTACAAGCCAGAAGAATGCAGTCGTCGTTCTCTCGGCCAGAACGTTTAATGCCTGTCGCTTCTCCTCTCCTCTCCTCTCCTCTCCTCTCCTCTTCGATGCGGGCCACGTACGCGTCGTTCCAATTTCTAGTAAAACGAAAAAAACGGGCTTGCTCGATTTCGTAATTGACTCCCGCCAGAATTCGCCAGACCCGGCCTTGATCTTAACCACTCTTGTATCTCGCCTCGATTTCGTCTCGATCCGAAACCTCGATTCCACGGTGGACGTGTTTTATCGTTGCAATCTCAACGGCTGACGATACGTCAGAAACAGAAAAAACCTGTACGAACGATTGAAAATATTTGTAAATCAGGAGGAGAAGATTTATCGAGTGATCTTCGTTAGACGAAGATGTGTTTCAATTCGAGAGACGAGGAGAATCTAACGTTGATCTAACAGATAGTTTTATTGGAGTACTACCTTATGGTGCTACTTTTATATACTTTTAAATTTAGTACACGTTGATCTGTTGTTAAATTACGGACGAAATTATTTGTTAGAGTATAAAATTTACGGTGTGATTTTTCACTAGAAAAACGTATCCTTAGATGTACGAAATTTATTGTACTATTAAAACGATTGTTTATATTATTAGTATTTAGTATATTGTTAAAAAGATATTTATAAAAACGACCATTAACGATATAGAAAGATATATCAAACGAAAGAGTGATGAAATTGACACGAGAGCAGTGGATATCATTTTATCGTAGTGTTTTTAACATTGCTTTGTGGTTCAAACGTGGTTCAGAGTTCTGTGTCTTGGTGTTAAATTCAGACAATTTAGAGGATTTTGCTGCAATTTAGAGGAACTCGGCTGCAAGTGTAGACTGCAGTTGGAGAATGAAGAAGAAAACGAAAGAGCTCGAGAAGAACAACGAAAGGTCTTCGAACTTGGCAAACTTCGAGACTTCGAATCCGTTCTACTTTCCTCGCCGAGAAATTCCTGTTCAAAGGGTATGGGAAGTGCGAATGAGAGACACTCTCGTGTTCCGCTGGTTTCTCTTTTATTAATGGTTCCATCGACAACACAGTAAAACTGATAATATCACTTAGCTTTAAAAAATATACATACACGATATTTTATATTTATTTATATATATATATTTATTTATTTATATATATATATATATAAAGTTTGGCTGACCCTTCGAAAAATAAGGGTGTCCGCCTTTTTTCTGTCGACAGGGAGTTTTGGCGGTCGTTGAGGGAATCGTCGATTTTTTTACTTCCATTTTTTTCCTGGGTTTTCAGCAGGACGACCGCAGCCCGACCTTCCAGCTAAAATCGTCGTATCCGTGTGGTATCAGGGATTCGTTTTTTTTTTCTTTTTCTTCTTTATTCGTGCTCCTTCGCGCTCCTTCGCGATCGCGTCGTTTCTCTCCAGGTCAGGCTTCGTCTCAGGGGCCGGGGAGATATCGTTCGTGGTCTTGGGAGAGAAAAGATAGGAGAAGGAAAAAAATATAATATAATTCGCTCGTCTCGTCGTTCGTCGTCGCGTTTGTCGTCCTGGTCGCTGAATCTCTCGAGCCGCTCGGAATTTATCACAGATCGTTGGTGACGTGATGGACGGTTTTCGATCGGGGAACCGATCGGCAGGGTTCTCCACTTTATCAGCAATCACATTAGTATTTCGACTATCCTTTTTTCGTGTTTCTCCGAAAACAGTCTACCGGAAGACTTCTTTGTTTAAATCTTTAAACAACTATCCTTTCTGTTGCGACGGAAGCTCTGCCGACCGTGTTCCCCGATTGAGAACCACGTCCACCGTGAAACTCGTGAAGGATGATCGACCAATGGTAGGACGGAGCTGAGGAAGTGGGGATTGAAAGGATAGAAAGGGAAGATCAAAGGTGAACGCCCAAAACGACAGGCAAGAGGAGAATCAAAGGGTTTGACTTAGACGAGAAGGAGGAACGCGACGCGGCGGGTTTAGAAGAACCCGTCACCGGTCGGATCGTTCACCCACGGGTAGTTGTTTGGGCAACGCACGCAGGTCTGAAGGTTGATGGTCTCTCCAGGTACCTCTTTCGACGTCAGTTTGCAAGTGTGAGGGACCCAGCAAGCGGGAGGTCCGTCGACCACGCACTTCTCCTTCCACGGCTCGAAACTCTTCGATTCCGTTATCGTGCGAGGATTCTGGATCCACTGGATCACCTGGGTCATCGTCACGAAGTAAACGTCGTTGTGATTGGACAAGATCTCGTCGATCCAATAGAGGAACGCGTCCAGGAACTCGGGATTGTTCTTCAGCCAGGCGGCGTGGAAGTAGAGGCCCAGGGGAGCGCGATTTTGCTCGTAGTGCCGGTCGAAGTTGTGGTTCAGGAAATTGTAGAATTGATCGCCGGTCAGGATGTTACTGCACGAGTCCACCATGGCACAGCCGGGCAGGTACTCGTCGTTCTGTGGGTCTTCGCGACGATCCAGCTCGTTCATCACCATCTCCCAGACTGCGTGAGACCTGAACAGGAAATTTTGGCACTCGATAGGTGGAGGGAATGAATCAAGCTGCTTACTGTTTCATTTGTTGCGAAAGCGTAGCTGCTTTGTAGTTGATTCGAAATGTTCCGACGTAATATTAAAAAAATGAGGAATAATCTGGAATACTCTGGAATTTATTAATTCCAAGTATTTTTCAGTGCTCGATGTGAGATTAATTATAAAGATAGAGGGAGATGGAATGATTCTTGATAAATTCATTTAAGTGTAACAGCTCGATTCGGGTCAGTTATTATTTAAACGCTCTTGGCCGGTTAATTGGATCGGCTATTTCGAGTTACAAACTTGTATTCAGAATTCACCATTAGCGTAATCGTTGAAGTTTTTAATCGGATTCAAGTAATTCGGTTTTCCAATTACTTGGAAATTGTAGGACATTACCTCGTGGGACAGTGTTGAAGATTCCCGTGGCAACGATGTGGCATTCTGAAGTACATCGTATAAGGCCATAGCGGCGGGTTGTTCAAGGCCGCGGTGATGGTAGAATCGTAGAGGAATGCCTGTTCTTCCATCATCGTGAACTGATTGTTACCACCGACTCTGAGATACGGTGCCCTCACACCGACCACGCTGTTGTCCGTCAAATTAGCGAACTTCTCCGCGATGATCCTCATGCCAGCCATTTCTTTAGCCCAGTCG
Organism: Tetragonula carbonaria; assembly: GCA_032399595.1. Lineage (NCBI taxonomy): Eukaryota > Metazoa > Arthropoda > Insecta > Hymenoptera > Apidae > Tetragonula > Tetragonula carbonaria. Next base: position 2,376,967 of record JAUCRC010000020.1, read on the forward strand.
TCCACTGTCGCGTCCGACCAGAAACGTTCGTCGTCGTTGTGACTTGAAAACGCAAACACGTTTGTCCCAAAATTAACGCCAATTAATATCGTTAATATAATTATCTGTTTTTGGCGATCGGTTAACTGCGAGATAATTTATACAATCGTTGAAATTTGAAGAGACAGACTTTGTGCACTTGGTCGACGAAAAATGGTTGGGAAAAACTCGAGGAAAAGACTTCTAGGCATGTTTCCTTACGAGATAGAGTGAACGGCGATTTCGTGTCCTTTTCTGTGCATTTCCTGGACAGCCGAGTAGTTGGTGTACTTGTGAGAGACGAAGAACGTGGCCTTGATTTCGCAACCGTTCGGGTTCTTGCGTTTTCCGTTGAAGATCTCTTTGTACAGGCCGATATTGTTGTTGTTGATGGCGTCATCGAACGTGATCGTGATCATCTGCGGCACGTCCTTGAAAGGTAGATCACCGGGGATCGTGGTGCCGTCCTCGGAACAGAAGCAATCCGGAAGAACGCAGACCGTGGGGTCACAGGGTGGCGCTCTGTTCGGGTCGTTGTCCATGTCTGTAATTTTTCATCGACCCACGATACCCTGATAATCGTTATTTAAAAATTTGGCTTCGATCGAAGAACACAACAAACGCGATCGGAGAATACAGTTTTCTTTTTTGCTGAATTAAAATCGAACTTTCTCGATTTCTTTAACGACTAGAAACTACTCGTTTACAAAGAAGGATAATAAAAATACGAATTTTATGTCGGTATGTTCAATGAAATCGTATCGCGTTGATTTACGTTGAATTTCCAACATTCGAAAGGCGGTCGGTCAAGGAAGCGAGTAATTAACAACGATAATCCGCAATTACGAAATCGTTCGAAACGATCGAATTTCTAGAATCACGGAGAAGAGTTTCTCCACTCAGAGTGAACTCACCGCAAATGTTTTCATCAGATCCGTCCGCGCAATCCTTCTCCCCGTTGCAGAAGAGGCCTCTCTCGATGCAAGATCCGTCGCCGCAAGCGAGGGAGCCATCTTGACAGAGTGGTTCCTCCGTGTAGAGCAGAGGCTTCGCCTTTCTTTCTTTGTTCTTCAGTTTACAGTTGTTCACCGAATCTTTCCAGTCGCATGTCTGTTTATCGATGTCAAAGTACAGTCCCGCGGGACACCTGATTGCCTGGAGACCGGAACTGGTGCACTGAATCACGTCGCGACAGTTGTCACCCTCCCCTGCCACCAATCTGAACCATTCGCCCGCATCCTTGTCCTTGCAGATCTCGCTCTCGAAGCTCTCCTCCTTTTTATCCTCTTGTCGCTTCACGCGGTTAGAGCCTTCTAAAATAAAGCGGTTCGTGGTGTCTTTAGAGGAAATGCCATCTTGATTTCTCATCAGAGATCTCAACGATGATGATGATGATGATGATGATAATGAGTTGATAAAAAAAAAAAACTGGGAGAGAGGAAAATTGTAGATCCTTGCAAAAGAGGTTCATCTCACATTGATATATTATTTTTACTCGCAGAGGATATTTTCATCAATGAAATGGTGGTCTCGCGAAAGTTACAGAGATAAATGAATTATTGAAATGGTCGAAATTTCGTCATTTTTCGCAAGAAGTGACTAATATTAAAGGAACAAACGAATTGACATTACAATCACTGGAAATGGCCAAAACAGTTAATTTACAGTTAAAAGTTAATTCAGTAATAACATAATTTGCAAGAATAAATTAATTAGAGGAACTAGTTACCTCGATCGACAGAAGGTTCGATGAGTTTTTCTTCGATACAAATTTCACACTTTAATCGTCGATAGCGTTCTACCATTAAAAAGTATGACACTTGCGAAGGTTTCGTAAAAAATGCAATATCGACGTAATATTATCTTTTATATATGTGATTTATTGCTCACCTAACTACAGTATTGTAGTAATATAACGATACTCTGTATTTGAAAATCTTGTTTCGATGTTATTCTCTTGGTTGTCGCGAAGGATGCGAATAAAAGTGTCTGCACTTAACTATTAATTGCGACTTCTTCGGTGAAATTTCGAGATGTGCGATTGCGTAATCGCGAAGATGTCAGGCGGCGATACTATAGAATGTGTGAAATTGACGTCGATACAACGTCACGCTTTTTATGGTTATTTATTCGCCAATTTACAGAACCCATCGGTACGAACTGAAGACTAGCGATTAGCATAAAACAAAATTTCCCCCTTTCCCTTTTCTTACCTATTTCATTTACAACTCGTGATCCAGGGTAATTTACAGCCTACGAAATATAAAAAAAAATCGTTTTCTCTGCGAATCAATCGCGAATGTTCGATTTCTTACGTTTAATAAAGGAGAAAATCAATAGCAGAATTTACGTAAGAGTTACGAATATATACGATTTTGCCAATACTTATCTTCCTTATGTAACTCGTGTCCAAACGCTGTTTTATAAAATATTTTTTTCATATTTATTTCTACCTGTACGATTTCTCTTCCAACAGGAGGGAAGACTCTGCTTCTTGCTCGTCGAGTAACTATATTTTAAAAGGGAAACGGAAACGCTCTTTGAAAATTCGCGACACGTGATATTGTTTTCGTTTCGCGGTGGTTCTCGATCAAACGAACGGGAACGAGCTCGAGAAAGCGGAGCCAGAAACGACAGATTTTTTTAACGTGCGGGGAAACACGTGTTACTTTCCTCTATTTGTAGTTTTGACCTCGCGTTAATTTTATATCAAAGCAGCGAACGGAGAAAGCTGTCTCGCGCGTTTCGAACGATGAACTGCTTTATTAGCGCTTTATAATTTGCATTCTATTGGAATTACTCCTGATGAGTTACAAGATTTATCTAGATTATTTAACCCTCCCGAGCTGGTTTCCTTTCTTTGATAATACACGCAACATTGGAGTAAAAAGTTGGTCCATATACGATCAACTGAAAAACAATTGTTGGTCTATTAATACTAAAGTTCCAAGTTACAGAAAAAATTATGTCGGTATCTAGCGGTTTGAGACGAACGTGTATTGCTGTAGATTAACATTTTCTGTATAACGTCGAATTACAATAGCCGAGCCTTTCAAGCAGTTCAACTTTTGTGAAATTCATTTTAAAATTTATTATTGGCCGACTGAATTTTGAGGAAATAAGCTCGATGTAGCGGCGTGCAATCTCTGAAAGATGGAAACTCGGCTTGTTAGCTTTTCGAGAGAAAGTTGAAGGAACTTTCTGAAGAAGTTCCGCAACGAAGAAAGCCGATTCGATTGGGCCGAATAGGAAGTTCGTTAGAGGAACCGAAACGAATTTAAAACAATTTCAAACTTTGAGCAAAGAATCATTAGCGAATCTCGAAAGAAATGTAAAATATTAAAAAAAATAATGAAAAAAAAAATTAGGTTACTGGGGATTGAAATCCCATAGATAGGAAGAATCGATGGAAAGCGAAATTCTTATGGAATTTTAAAGAGTGAGATATCCACTCGCGAGGCAATAAGTTGACGAAAGTATAAAAACCAACAGGTTACGGGTGTAACGAGAAGTCTAATCACCGAGTCTCCTTGAAAATCGAGAATTCTACAGCTTCATACTAAACGATCCATCTTATTTTACGACTCCATCTCTTTCTCGGTGTCATATCTAGCGCTCTTTCGCTTTCTTCGTAAACCAATTATACCGCACTCGGTTTCAAAGTCGAAGGTCTACATCCGTTACGTGTATTCTTCTCAAAGAGAATGTCTGCTGATGCATTTACTGACCTTTCCGAAAACCTTACACTTTAGAATCACTTTCATAATCGAAAACCATTGAAAAAAGTAAAAGAAGAACGGTTCAAAGAAAGGAGGAGATTCATGTTAACTATAAATTTTAAGCTGCGACAAGATTTAATACCTTTAATACAAGATTACGGCGTACCGATCGTCGAACATTCTACAGCAACTTTTGAAACTAAAAGTCAGCGTTAAGAACCATTTACACTTTTCAGTGGGACAAGTCAATCATACGGGTGTTTCAAAAAAGAGAAATTGACACCAAAAGAATTAAAATGAACGAACCAATATTAAAATACCTATAGAACTTCTAAATAGTGAAGCTTTCCAATCTAAATATTGGCGCTAGAGAACTGAAAATTAATATTTTAAAAATGTAAAGATACTTTCAACTGATCAGAAACCGATTTTTATATAAAGTACCGACCAAAATTACCGAAAATAATTACCTTTAATAATGAAACCGTTTTTTCTTTTTTGTTTTTTGAAAATGGTACAAGTCACTTCGTTTTTCGAATCGAGATATTTAAAGATTTGCATTTCAACGTGCGTGGAAAAATTGATTCACTTGCATTTGTTATCTCGAGAGAGAAATATTCACATAAACAATTTCCGTGCAGACGTTGACGAATCGCCATTTTTCATTGCTGCAATAGAGTTACGCCACTTTCAAAACAAAGGTTCAGTTGTAGAAAGAATTCCCCCGAATGGAAACGCAAAGACAGGTCGTTACATCGAAATCAAAGTTTGACCAACAGAAACGACAGAAGCCAAGATGCAATTGAACGTTAATGTAGATCAATTTGGGCATGCACCTGAGTCCCGCTGGTCCCGAGGGCCGGTGTCGGCATAACGGGGAAAGTTATGCCCCCACCCCCCGTGTATTTTTCAGGGCACGGCAGTGACGTCACCGATTCGGGAGCAGAACCAGAGGCTTTCACGCTCTAATCTCTTATGCAACCTGTCGTCTCTGTCGACCCCCAGACTCCTCGGAAGCGTCCATCGTCCGGTATAATATAATCGAGAAACGAAAATCGCGCTACTGGGATAGGCGGAAGGGGAGGAGAGAGCAAAATGAACACCGTCGCCTCTCGCCATTTCGAGGCTCACGTGCTGCTGCTTTTCGACTGATTCCCCTACAAATTCAATATTTCACGCGGTGGATCAGTCCACATTTCTCACCACTGCCCAAACGCTTTTGTCGAACGAGTCGAAGTAATCGGAGACCGATCTTAAGAAGTAGCAATTTAGCTTAAGAAGCAAACTGCGGTGCGACGGTTTCAAAGAATCAATTAAACGACCTGTGACGCGTAGCAGCGTGATCTAGTCTGCTGTGATTGTTTCGTACTCTACGATTGACAGAGTGCCTGGTGTCGGTTTGCAAGTAGAAATTCCTAGCAGAGGAGCGACGTGTCTTTGAACGGCGACCAACAAACGAAAGCATTGACTCGCGCAACAAGGAGCAGAGGGTGAAATTCAATTCCATATTGAAAATTCCATCGCGAATCTCGAATCACGACTTGCCACCATGTTCCCACTCGTTACCGTGTGACAGATCACCTCGTCACGCGCATTTCTCTTGAACCTCGCCACTTGATACGATATGTGATCATCCTTGTGGTGACAGCACTGTGAGTAAATCTTCTGTTCATCACCCTAAATCGTTCTCTCGTCGACTCGTTCGGTCATCGATACACTGATTTGCCTCGCGAGGCTGTGAAAGTCACCGAAAGTGTCCTTTACTCACCAGCGAGAACGATGGCTGCCAGGCACAGCAGCACCAGCGAGGACCTCATCCTCGTCCAACGGAAGGAACGGCGCTTCCGGTTCCCGATGAACGTTTCCGTGATTCACGAGACTCCGATTTATCCACGGCGTTCGACTTGGCCCGCGGTGTGTGTGTCTCTCACTCGACGACGGGATAGTCAGGCGGGGGAGGGAGAGGGGAGAACCTTGTTGGAGCGTTGGAACGAAGAGCTCGCGAGTTTTCCCGGCACCACTTCCGGAAAAGGAAGAAACAGCGAGACGAAGGAAGAAACAGCGGTCGCGGGCGCCCTGAGAGGCAACGGTTCGATCGATAGATCGAGGACGAGCGTGTCGGCTTCAAGGACACGGACCTTGAAGACGTAGGTACCGCTCACGGACTGACTGAGGCCCGACACTCGTCGCGCCTTATATTTCCACCACCACGATGAACCCTGTTGGGCCCCCTCTTTCCTTTTCGTTCTTCGATCGTCGCTGTTCTCCGACGATCGGTACCTCGCTCCTGGCTCCCCAGGATGCAGTGGCGTAGGAGTACTCTCCGCTGGAAGACAACGAGCCCCCCATGGGACGTGTCATTTTCGGTTCTCGACGAACCTGCTGGACGATACGTTGCGTTTGAGAGAAAGATTGACACAATGTCAGATTAGAACATCCACTGATATTTTCAAATAAATCTTACGATTTCATTCTATTCTTTTCATTCTCTCAAAAGAGTTTCTTTTTCATTTGGACTTTCTTGGCAAGGGTTTTACCTTGATGAACATTATGGGGCAGTTTTTTTTGTTCCTTATCCTAGTTTGCTTGTTAAATTATAGATTGGGTAGAGAAGACTGAAACGTTAATAGATTCGGCAATAATATTTAAAATCGAAACGAAAAAGATGCCTGTATAATTATGAACAACGTTGTTGAAGACGTATTTAGGTAACAATAAAGAATCAACATCTCTTAAATGATTCGCGTGCCTTGTTGCTTAAACACGGTTCGAGTCATAATTTTCTTGTTTCGACTCCTGCAAGAATAAATTTATTCAAAACAAAAGAAGTATTCCTGATTTCTATCTTTGCGAGGAAAATGATAACACATGAGTAATCATTGTAGAGTTAACATATACGTATGCAATATCTCTTAAAAAGGATTATATCGTTTTGTGTACCTACTTTATATATTATAGTGTATCTCATGTGCTCGTGATTTCAAATGCCCTTTTATCTTCTCGATTTCGCTTAATGATTAATTGTTCGCGTGAAATCGAACGAATTTGCAGAAAAATTCACGAGAACTTTCCTTCAAACGTTACGAGTCGAAAGTGCTCGAAACTACGTTCGGTCGTTCGATCGTTTCGAATTCACGGTCGCGATTCCACAGCCGCGTATTGTACTGTAACTTCGACTCTCGTTTTAACGATCAGTTTAACGATCCTCGGTGATAAAATCGGGAGATCGATGCAGTGTTTATTGCCCGGAACGCGTCGGTTGCAAAGCAGCATGATTCACCAGTCCGTCGTTTCATGTGGGAATAAAGCTGCAACGAAATGTACGATTTAATCCCGAAGATTCGAACAAACCTCTCTTTATCCTCGAACGAAAGTACTTTCGAATTATTTGAAATGCTTGCGCGCGAATGGGAACAGAATTGTGGAAAAAGTCAGCGGCGATGTCAGTTTGTGAAATTTTTCGCAACGAGGATTGTTAGGTAACAGTGAAAATATACAAGTTTTCCGTCGCTTTGGAAACTCGAGCGCGAGTCGAAAGTGAAACGAGCGCTCGGATGCAACTGCACTCATTCAGCCGTAGGTGCAACGTGGCTGCGATTCCAGCAGCCATTTTCCAGTCATTTGTCTTTCTAATTCGATCCTGCCATCGGTGTGACGCGTCTCTACGATCTGAAATGAAGTGCTTTAATGATATGTACGTACTCGCTCGAATCTGCTTCCCGAGACTCGTTTTTCCTTGCTCTGAATTAGAAAATTGGAGATTTGAATTTGCATGCTGTGAAATTGTACGTATACGCTCGCCATACAGTTTAACATTCGAAACATTAGAAACTACGATTTATTTATTTTTTATTTACTTTATTTATTAATTTTTTTTATCTGTTTTACTTGTATACGTTAAATACCGATCAGATAAAAAAGAGAAAAAGTAGAATAAGCGGTATCGTCTTATTGTGATTGTAATTCATGAAGTAGCATTGTTGCGAAAATAGTTTGCGAAGGTTTGTCTTAGGCGTTTTGATATTTCCAAAGAAATAGTCGACTTTGTCGTGACAAGTATTCGCACAAGTGTACATATTCGGTACGATGGATCAGTCACTATTAAAGCGAGGGTACACTACGAAACTTGAGCTATAGTAACTGGAAATACTTATTTTCGTAAAATGGACAGAGCCCTTAAATCCTTTAAAGTAAGAAGATCCACGAAATACTCTTGCCTTTATCATCCAAATATAGAAAAAAGCAAAAAATTCTGAAATTATTTATCCCATTTAAAAATGAAAAGATGACAAAATACGGAATATTAATCAGTGAGAAGAAATAGAAAATTATACAATCCTTTTAATCTTAGAATGAGAATATCTAGAGAACACTTGCATCAAGAAGGAGAATCTTAAATAGTCCTTCGCTTCCCAAATCGGAAATGAATTGGAAAGTTCTGAGTTAAACGCTGGTCAATCCAATTGTCATCACACCTCAAAATGAATAAAATCCAAAAAAAATCTTAAAACAGAAAAGGCTCGAGAGGCCATTCAGAACACAGAGAGAGGTAGAGAGAGAGAGAGAGAGATCTTCGAAAAGTTTGCTCTTCAAAAATCGAGAATATCCAACGACGAAATTCTTCAACCTCCAGTACTCCGTTCTCGCTTTGAAATGTCAGATTCAAGCAAGGTCTCGGATGGCATTTTGGGGCATATGACGAACCGCTGGGTAGGAAGTATGTACGAGTGCCTATTGCACCATCATCGTCCCGTCCGTTGGAATCGCGACACACGTAAATGCCAACGAATCTTTCGACTTTGCAAGTTGCCAGGCAAATCGATGGCTCGCGACCAGAGACGATCACGGACCCGGCCGGATGGAATTTACCCTTTGCCTGGCGGATGATTTCGTTCGCGTGAGAACGATTTAATAAGCGTGCTCGAATCAAATCGTACAATCGGTATAATTTTGATGTTCCGCGGTGACGAACGACGAACGGAGGTGGTCATTAGGTTGTTTCGTTTGCTGTACTAATTAGGTAGAACAATGAACTGCGAGACCGAGGATTGATTTGTGAGACACTTGATTGATGAAATTGTCAGCGTGATTGACAGATTGGGACGGGGACACTCTCTGTAGATGACGTTTGATTACTTTGAGATGAACGGTTGTTGGTGTTTAATGACTTTGGAGAGTTGCATTGTCAAATGTCCGCTCAAAGGTCTCAGGACACTTTTATTTTTAATATTCAGCACTCATATATATATACGTATTTTATAATACAATATATATATACAATATGTATGAGCATAGTATAATAAAATATATTAATATATTAACGAAGTCTTTATTGCACAAAGTATGTTTTATGTGTATTTAATTATATTGCATGTATTTAATTTAAAATCAAGTGCAAATATATTTTGCATTTAATTTAATTTTACTACATCTATGTGTTGTAATATATTAATGTATTAACAAAGTCTTTATTGTGCAATTGTAAATACAATAATTTACATTATATTGCATATATATAATTTATACTTTTATTGTATATAATTTATAACTTATAATAATTATACCATTTTTCATTATACAAATATGCTTGTCCTATGATTTCTGAGTGTAGACGTACTTGCAGGTGGTTAATAAAATTAGGAGAGTTAATACTTTTACACGTTAACATGACGTTAGAATTATAATTGTTAAAACATAACTGTAAAATCATGCCAAATGTTTTTGCTCGACAAACACGCAAAAATCGTGCTATACGTGATTGGGTTGACACTGTATACTATTTATATATATTTAATTTACTGTCATTTGCTTAAACAAATATGTAACGTACACACGCATAGAGGTATAATTATTTCTTCAATTACAATAAAATATCTTTCTCGTGCGAAACGAACATTCGAACACTAATTTATTATCGCGATTCACGCGGAGGATCGTTAATATAGACAGAGAACGGAAAGGTTCCCCAAAAAATCGGCGAATCTGCTTCGCAGGTCGGCCACAGGTCCGAAAAAAAGTGAAATCGTCTATGTCACGGTTTTTGCCGTGCTCACGTTGGCACATTGGTTCTGCGAACCAACTACGTCACGTATTCCTGTATTCGTATTTGTATATCGAATATTTCATTGTGAAACGACGGTGAAAACCGGCGGTTTGTCGTTAAATTGAGCCAAAAGGAATTTGCCCTTTTCCGATGCGGAGGAGCCGAGTGCAGAAGCGACCGAGAAATCGAGTCGTGCGTGCTCGACAGTTCCATTATTCGATTATTCAAATGGTATACTCGCGCTGGTATGACCGATCGAATTCACTTCCCCTTGGAAAAAAAAAGAAGGAAAGAAAAACGCGAAGAAAAACAATCGATAGTTGAAAGAATCTTTAAACCGAATGAAAAGACTGAATGATTTGTTTGATTCGTAATTACGCGAGAGGTAGGAGATGATCTCTCGAGAGAGAGTGAGGTTAACAACCAAACGGAATCGATTGCTATAAGATGATCGTTATCTACGCATCGCATCAGCCTTCGTTACCTTTCTCGTAGTTACTTTCTTCGTTATTGTAAATCTCGCGGAGCGCTGGTTATTCAAATTAGAAAGACAGCAAGGAGGAAGTGTTCGTCTTCTGCCCTCAATGATTCGCGTGATTGAAAGCCTAGCCTGGTATTCCCAGTCTCGCGGGATGCATTTAGAAAGTGATCAAAACGAACGATTTGCATCACGGAGTCACGAAACGTATCGCCGCCACGTTCCTCTCGATCGAACGTTTTATCTTCCATTTTGAAAAATGGTCGATTTAACTTTGCGAACTCGATTCGCCATATTCTAAGAAGAAAATACACTATATATACATATATATATATATATATATACATATATATATAGTGTATATAATGTATACAGTATATACATAAATAAAGTATATAAAGTTTTAATACTTTTTATTTTTGAAACGTCAGTGCACGACTTCGAAATTACGAACTTCAAATTCCATTATTACCTTTTTTTAGACAAAAAATTTTTAATACACTGGCACGTTATACAAGACGTATCGTTTTTTTTTTCTCGGAGCATAAGCTCCACTGTTGAGGCGAATATCTTCGGTCATTTTTATTCAGTTGACAACCTTCGTTTCGTCGCGCGGAAAGATGAACGAACGCGATCAGAATTCCGCTTGTCAAAACGTGTTTAAAGTTCACAGATGTACGTACAATTGCTGCAGAGGCGAAAGGTAGCCGCTACGAAACGAAAACTCGCCGATTAACGTAACGAATTACATAATCGTCGTTTCTTTCGTGTCAATCACGAGATCCTGACGAATTAACCTGTTCACTGAAACAGAGAACAAGGAGATAGGAGAAAAAAAAGAAAGAGGAAAAGACAGAAAACGACGGTGTTGCGTCCTTCGAGGCGAAAGACTTTTATTTTTATCGCGTGACGAGGATTCCCTTGACAGAGGAGAAAATCGAAGAAAGGAACATCCGTTCGTTATCCTTCGACCGGTGTCTATTTAAAGGAATGATCGTGTGGTATGCCAATGATCGTTTTCCCGGCTCGAGTCGAGGAAATGCACGCGCGCGCAAGGAACACTTGCAGTTGCACTGTTAACACGTGTCTGAGCAACGAAACTCTACTATTCGGGGACATACTAATTTTCTGAAACACAGCTGTCGACGTGTCAATCGTTCCGTAAATGCATCGTGACGGTGTTCGATAAAGCACGCTGGAACAGAATATAAATTTAGTGGAATTTTGAAATTAGCTGAATTAATGACGACAATTGGAAACGACTGGTTTCGGACGGTTTATCTTCAAAGTTATTAAAACCATCACTTCTTCGACACAACTAATGTTGAATTTTATTAACGCGGTTAAGTACAAATCTTTTCATACTTGTAGTATGAGAACGTTGAAAATAAACAGAATCATTTAGTTCAAATCCATCGTGATGAATTCTAATAGATAAATAAATTCCAGTAGAAAATTCGTGTATCGAAATTTTTCAATTCTGTTTTCTAAATCGTGCAAAATTATCGTATCTCGTTCGCGGACCACAGCGTTTGTAACAGGATCGTTAATCGATTACATTCTCGTATTCTCGACATGAGGAGGTTGGTACATTGTGTTCGCGATGTTTCCACGCGAACACATCCATCTCGCGTTGAAGTATCTCGTCCAATTCGAATTCTAACGAGGATCGAATAACGTTGGCACGAGAGTGCAAGTACAGCTTGATGAATTTCAATAATTCACGATAATAATAATTGTTGGCCATTAAATTAGATTTTTCTTCAGATCCAGAAGGTTGAAGAAAATGAAAATGAAACATCGACGTTTTCTTACGAATCGTTTTTTTTCTCTTTTTTTCTGACCATATTTAATGGTGATTTAACCATTTCGTTATGGCGAGCGCCGAGTCGTTTAATCGAAAACGGGACAAGTGATTGATTTCCATTGGTTCTTAGATTCTTATGTATAATTCACGATCTCGTTTATTGTACAGAATAAAACTAGCTGCTTTTCGTATTCAAATTATCCGCTATGTTTCAGCGAAATGCCTCTTTCTACGTTCCAGAAGTCGGAATTAATTGGAGTATCGTCGGAGAAAAATTTGACATCGAAATATTATTATTTAAAACGTAATAACTGATATTTCTCTTTAATTCCAGAGATATGTCTCTTTAATTCCCTCCGGCATCTAAGTTCGTAGCTTTTTTCTTGAAGTCTTGGCTTGCAGGGAAATTTTTCTCATTTAAAAATTCATGTTCCAAGAACGCTGCTTTCTGCAGTGAAAAATGTGTTATTTAACGTTTCTTCGTTTTTCAAGATATGTTCAAACGTTTGAAGTTTCACGTGCATTTTGCTTTTTTTAAGTAGTGCTACATTACGTATGTATTACGCTGTTGCGCGGGTTGTTTGAAAATTTCGCCGTAGGAAATTCGAGGAAAATAAAAAAAAAAAATAATGTACTTTTTACAGAATTAAAATTTTTAAATATTATTAAATGAATTAAGTATCTAGTTTCTCTCGTGGTAATCACCAAGGCATCACAAACAAGGTATCCGAAATATTCGATCGCTTTTTTTCGTGAAAAAGAAAAAAAAAAGAAATAGTCTCGCGAAGGCCAGAATAAATATTGCATTCGATAAATGGGTCAGACGAAATTGACCATTTCAATTGAACTCCAATATTCTTGCGCTCTTTTACGTGCGAAATTTAATATACCGTTGCTGAGAAATGATATATTAAATTCTCTTTTAACCTAATTTCCGTCGAATTTGACGTTTCGTCATCGTGCAGAGACATTCTGGTCACTACGAATCGTATTTTCAATCGTATTAAGAATTAAAGACACGGACAAGAGATTTCAGCTTTGAAAGAACGGAACATTCTAATCTCCACTTACTGTTGTGCAGAATGCGCATCGACATTGTTGAAAAAAATAATTCTTTTCGCGATTCGTTTCTTCCGGTAAGTTCTGCTCTTCCGTAAAAACGGAGACTACTTCCTAGAACAGAGTTCGCACGATTACCTGCACGAATTATTCTCGAAATGTTTTTCCTGTTTCCGCGCTTCACGATGAAGAAAAGCAGTTAGTTAGCTGGAAGCAAGATCAAAGACAGGGTCGATCACGATGGGAAATGATCTCCTTATCGGCGATCTGAGGTCGGCCGACGTGAAACTATCCCGATCGTTATCAGGGCACGAGGAGGCACGATTCCGTTGGAAATCGTGCGGCCCTGGCGTGACATATGTCGTCGTCGTCGTCGTCGTGCGACCGCGACGGTGAAAGGAAAAGAAGAAGAGGCAACCGAGGCGGCGATATCAGCTGAAGCCTTCGAGGCCGGCGATCGAGCTTTCTCTGCCCGCGGCCAAAGCGAGCGGAGACCTCGTCGTCGCCTCGGACGGAAGGGTACGCTAGGCTCCATCTGGCGCGTTCTGCTCGATCTTCTAGATCGTGATCCACGATCCACGATCGGGATTTAGCGATCGAGCTGCGAGACTCGATCGGTACTGACCAGGAAATATTAAATCTTTGGTTACTGACGTAATCCTCATAAATTTTCTACATGCATATGTAGGCTCTTTTTAATGGAATATCAAAGTATATAAGAAAGAATTAATTTCCTTAATTTTAAATTAAATTTAAATCGATAAATCACTGAATGTGATTTTCTTCATTGTGTTTTAAAAAATTACTTCTTTCGAATGTTGACCGCTAGAGCGTTCGCAAAAAAAAAAAAAAATAATATATAATAAAAAAATTAGGAATTCATTTATTAGTAGGTTTTCTTGCCCACTCTGTATATTGTCTAAAACTACGAGAAACGAAACGTGTAAAAATTTTACGATAAAAAAGACACGCTGCTTTTCGGAAACATTTTATAAAAGTAAAGCGTCAGTCGAGATAAAACGTCAGTATTCGACTGGATAATGTTCGAAGTATTAATATAAGACAAAAATTTCGGTTTTTGAATACTAAAAGGATTAATTTTTCGCAACAGAAAGTGTTAATTTTTTTCGGTGACATAAATTAGAGAATTGTATTACATTTCATAAAGTAAGCAATTGTATTTTAAAGACAATTCAGTTCAGCCACGAATTTTCTAATGAATTCAAGCGTACATTTATGTTAAGAGATTCAGCTGCGATCTTTGAATTCTTTATATTTCAATCTTGTTCTTATCCGAGCAAACAAGATTCGCAGTGATTTAAAAAATAACGATCTGTTTTGTTCGGAATTGTTACGTGGTCCTACAAAATTGGAATAACAATAATAATAATAATAATAATAATACTAAGTTAACATTGGCGAATAACATACACGATACGCGAATTAAATATTTTATAATTCGCACGTAAATCCAATTTTGCTTAAAAAAAGAAAGAACAACGATTTGATTCACTCGCCTAATATCCGAAATATTTGCGTTTAATACGACGCAACGTTTAATTTTTCAATTTTCCTCCATAATCCTTCGTTTTTTCGAGTTATACCCAAACGAAAAGTCGTTTCTTTAATTGCTCGTTTAAAACTTCATTTCTACCAAACGAAATTACATCCTACGCCGCGACAAACCGCGACAACACACAAATCGGAGGATCATTAATTGAACCGTCAATTAAAGTCCAGGAAAAGCCGGTGGGGTAATAGCAACGGGTTCACAGAGAGCTTACCAGTGGGGAAAGCAAGCGGAAAACAACCGCCTCTGTCTCGTTAATTCGGCTTTTATAATCCAGCCCGACATGGCCGCCGTTTATTGGTGGCACGACACACCGGGAATCCAGGGATTCTGCGACAACTGCGATTCGAAGAGAAAAATCGAACCAGCCTCTTTTCCTTCGTTTCTGCCCCGCTCGGCGATACAGCATCGATATAGTTAGCCACAGCTATCTGTTGCATCCCGAGCACTTGACCCCACCACTCTTGTCCTTGGCCGAATGGTTCTGGAAATCAGCCTCAGACCACCCGTTTGCTCACCACGTGCCTCTCCAATGGCGCGTCTCATTGTTCCCGTTTCGCGAGGAATCAATCCTTATTTCGCGTTTTATTTTTCGCGAACGTAATGGCAACAGTTTCGCTCATTTGCTTTTCGCGCGCGTGATTCGTGCAAAATTAATTAAAAGTCCGTGGCGAAAGAACGAAAGCAAGCACGTTTGGCGAACGGTGTTTCGATTCCGGCTTCGGCTTGAAACGAAGAAACAAGAGCTCTGCGCTTTTTAATCATCGTTTCGTGGTTTTCGTCGATTGTTGAGGAATTGCAACGCGTTTAATGAAAAAGTTGCTAATAAAGTTGCTAAATTTAGTTTGCTTTTCGGTACGTCGGTGGCGATTCAACGGGATATTCGGGAAGAGTAATGTGAAACGAGTTGGTTGATACTTGTATTAAGTAATTAGCAGATATTCCAGTGGATATTCAATTTGTTACGAGATAGATGTTAACAAAGAACCAAAGTTTCGCATTATTTCCGCACGTAATAATCTCGTGCACGTTTAAACTTTAATTAAATTTAAAAGCACGTTTATAAAAAAAAAGTTTAACAGCAAAGCAAAATCAAAAGAAGATATTTGTTATGTTATACCATAAAGTCTGAATGTTTGATTTTTATTATTCGCCAAAATTCCCACGAACTGTGTAAAAATTCCGATAGAAACGTGTTCAACTACATTCGAAGAATTCCCCATGTTTTAAAGCTCAGGAACGACGTTTTAAAGTAACACTTTCCGGAATTAATCCTACGCCAGGCTGGAGGATATCAATTAAAAATCGACTCTGTGCTCCCTGGAGAAATACGCGGAGTAGCGTGGAAACACGGAGAAAGATGAAAATCTTCTGTGCGAAACGCTGGGCAAGCAAGCTAATTTTAGCCGCGCCCTGTGAATCTTTAATCCTCGTGCGCGATCCTTTGGCACGGTGAGTTTTTCCTTTTTTTTCTTCTTTTTTTTCTTCTTCTTCTTTCCGCCTGAACGCTGGGAAAAAAGCAGAGACACAATCTGGAAAGGAGATGGGATTCTAATTGACACTTTTGTCTCGCGCTAGCAGTTAAAACATTTAAACGAAACATATCCGTGCGTCACTTTGCACATATACGCTGGCAATTGGTTTCTATAATTCAGCAATCTGCGTTCAATTTCTCGAAATGTTGATCGAATTAACGAGTAACGTAAAACGACACGATTCTCGACACGCTTTCACGAATTTCAAAGAGCGTGACTTTAATGAAACTTCAAGCGATCACGGGACCGTAATCTAGAAATAAACACTCTAGAAATAACAGCTTTGGACGTTCAAAAAAAAAAAAAAAAAAATTGAACGATGACGCTCGAGACGACGTTAACCTAATAACCGGCCAAATAAATGGGACGAGCTACCTGAAAATTCGACAAACGGGACACGTTAGTCGATAACACTGCGGAACAATGCGGTGCAAGCTACAAGCTAGCTTCTATCCTTTGCATAATATGCTTATCCTTGAGGAAGATAGCTCGGGAAAAGATTAACAATCAACGGGGATTCCTTCTTGCTGAAATATCGGCGGGGATATTTCGTTGCATGCATCCAGTTTCACTTGTCTCGTGTCGAGAACAACGAGGTTTTATTGCTTAAAGTAAACGGCGATTGTTGCACAGGCAACGAAGGAAATCGGCAAATCTTGGCGATGGTATTGCTTGCGGGCGTGTGAGGAAATCGATTCAATGTAGAATTTAATGTTACAATCCGATGTTACGATACGATTCAATATGGCAACTGACGCAGCTACTTTCGCGAGAATGCGATTCCTATAGTGTTTTCAGCCATTCGTGCCTGTCTCCTTTTCTTCGTGCAATTCGTACGCAGCTTCGTCGCGCCTCGTATTTTTTTATAAACGAACAGTCATGTCACGATATATTTCTAATGTGCTTTTTCGTCCTTCTTTCGTCGAGGGCAATTTATACTTGAAACATTTTCACCGATAGATGGAATTTCCTATCGGAAAGATAATTTTGCAAATTACTCTTCTTCTTAGATGTGTTCAAACTGAATTGAAATTGATGAATAACAAACTCATTAACACTTTCATTGCTATTGATGTATTAGTTACGTCATACCGACAAATTTTCTTAAAAAAAAATATGAAAAAGAAAGAGGGTGGCATTGTAATGTATTAAGTAATGTATCGTGATGTTAAAAGTTATACGTTATTGTATTAAAAATAATTACCAACAACTACTAAACACAACGTCTATTTCGGCGAAAGTTTCGATGAATGAAAAGTGGGGATCGTCGTGCCACGTGGATTTTCAATGCGGCCGCCGGCAATTTCCGCCAAAAGTAATTCAAACCGAAGAAAACCCATAGCCGTGTCCACTCTGTCCTCTCATGGGAGACGGATCAAGGAAGAGACAATGCGATCGAACTAACAGGCTTCTTGAATTACGTGATCGGCATGCCGTAAAGCTCCAGGGGCCGATTTTTCTCGCAGTAAATTGAATTTCGCCGCTGGCAACCGCGCCACGAAGCTAAAAATTTCCCGGAAAAGTTTCAAGATCGCTGCTGCGGCAACTCTCCATGGGGATGAGCTTTGAACATTACGCCATCGATGAGCCACGCTTCGCTTCGGGGGATACTAGTCGAATTTGACGTGCGCGAGGCGAACTTTTAACTAGAAAAACTCGGCTACGTTGCAAAGATGCGTTCGTGAAGAGAAAACAAAGTCTACCGAGGTTCAGCGTTTTTATGATATAAAATTGAACGCGACGTAGTATTCTCTAGTACTTAGTTTCACTACGAATCGATACGAAGTTTTGCAAAACTTCGTATTTGCAAATTTTATGCTTGAAGTTTAAGATAGAGGTTGCTGTTTGAACATTTTTTGGAGCGAATGGTGTTGCTATTTTCCACGATATGCATTTTGGAAGATTTTTTTAACGTATTGACAATTTTACGAGGCTTGCAGAAGATCGCATTTTTATGTGTTTTTTAATCTTTGGATTTATAACGTCCTTGGCTTAGAATTTCTCGACATTTTCGCCTCGTAAAACGGAGAATTTAGTATTTTCTCCGATGCGTGGTATATTTTATAACGTATCGATTATTTTACAAGGTTCCCGAGTACAATTTCTGCGATGTCATAATATTTTTCTCATATATTCGGAATTAAATTATTCATATACGGGGTGTCCGTTTCCCCTGCAGAACGATGCTTGCATATTTGAACGAATGAACGCGAGAAAGAAGTAAATGCTTAATTAAAATATTGCGACGAAAATATGAATATTTTTTTCTCTTTTTAAACGTAGAATCAGACGTGGAATCCAGTAGGAAATAAAATGCTAATTCATATCATTTCTTCTCCATTCATCTGCACTTCAATATGAATTCATTATAATATTTTTCCTTGAAAGAGTAAACGTTCGGTGACCAATGATTTCCCTAGTTTCTTTTTTTTTTTTGCCTTCAATATTATACAGCGCTCATTCAATTACTATGACAACTCGTGTTCTTATTTCCGTGCTTTTTCAATGTTTTTCTCATAAATTTCCAACAAAGTATTTGCTCACAGCCTATGTTTACACGAAGTTATTTTTATTCAGAAAGAATGTCCGCATGCTGACATAATTTTAAAGAACAAACCCGAACACACCCTCTGCATTATATTATATTCCACGACGTAACAAAGCTCAAACAAATTAATCACGTGAGATCTGCACGTTCTGCACAACGGAGCAATGAATGATATTTTCATCTCTCGTGATAGTTTTTCGCCAGATTAACTTAAACTGAAAGAACTGAAACTACTCGTTTCGTATACATTCCGTTACTCGTTCTAAACTTCCCTCTTGAATAACGTGAATCACCGAAATTTCGACTTTGTCGAGAAAAGCAGCAACCTCTTGGTTGGCGTCTGCCAACGTAATCGTCCCTGAAATCGGCGTTTCCACGTGGAGAAAGCCAGAAGGCGAGAAGTCACGCGAGCAGAACGACTCGACTTGAAATGTCACGTGAGAGAGTTCACGTTCTCTCTATCTCGACGGCGACGTCGATTCCGAGATGCATGCATCGCCAGGCGACATTTTGTCTGATAATATCTCGAGCTATGTACGTACGTTATTATATTCGATATAAAAACATTCCGTGGAAAACATCCCGTGATCCGTAGCGTCTCTTCGCTAGAAAAATTCCTCGTGCAATAAAGCCGCACATTTATAGCTGATACTAAGCGGTCGCACGAGACGCATCATCTAAACGGATGCTCGAAGGATTGCGACTTCGAGGCTGTCTTCCTTGGTACGGACGTTGACAAGGACGTTCATTTTTAACACGAACTTAATAGCACGAAAGGAAATTCTGGATTTCGATGCCTGACCGCTCACCAATCGTCACGAATCGCTCGTACATTGTCTCGGGAAAAAAATAAACGACAAGGGATTGATTGTACAACAGAGTCAGATTCAGTGTACGATTTGTAGTACAGTGTAGTCGACCTAAATTTTATCAGAATTATACGCTACGTTAATCATGTCAGAATTGTAAAGTTATATTAATTTTTATGAGTTGTAATCGATATACTTTCATCAGAATTATGCATTATGCTAAGAGCGAATTGATAATTAAAAGCAACATTTTTATTCGTTTTATTCTCAATATATTTACGTACTCATAATATTCGAGTTCGATCAGTGCACGGAGCTACTAGCTACGCACTTGAACCCATCATTATCTGATTTGATCATTAAAACGTAATTTGATCAGTTCAATTCAATAGAAAGTTTATATTCAGTTTTATTACGTGCGTGCTTCATTTTCTGACGAACGGAACATTCGTGTTGTTGTATTGCGCGAGTATTTTTTAAATGAAACCAGAGATTTTCATATTCGTACGGAATATAGTAACGATTTCTACGAAATTTATACGCAATTTAATGAAATACAATGTGAATAGAATTTCAGTAGAATAAAAATTTAACGAGGAACAGCTAAAACTTGCCTGCAATATCGGTAGGATTGTTAATTAATTGTTTATTAATCGAACCGATTTTCCGTGAAATCATCGAACCGTAAAACACGTGAAGCAAAATATTTGCTGATTATGTAAAATATTGCACGAGGTAGAGCATCGATGAGTCATATGATGATATTTAATAGTTACACGCGACGTTTGTCGTCGGTACATACATAAGTTGCGCTTCTCCTGCCGCGGTCACAATGACAAATATAGATAAACGATTGATTTGCGGTAACGATGTTTGCAGAAGATATCGAAAATACACGTAGAAAATGTTCGTTTTATTCGTAATTTATACGCTCCGTTTTGTTTCACATTTTATGGTGAGTTTCAACTGCATTTGGATCGAAATAAATTTTCGTTCAAGTTCCGTTGTAGGTACCTATTTTATCCTTGAGATTACTTACAAAAAAAAGAAAAAAAAAACAGCCAGAAGCCATTTCATTTAAAGTTTCGGAAACTTTCGTTCCAGAATTGCAAATCATTTCGAGAAAATATACAAAAGACAAATCATCTTCACCCCCCGTAGCTTGCGTTGTCTAAGATTGGTAAGCTTTACTCTCTCGATTCGATCGACTAATAAATTCTTAGGAAGAAAGTGACCCCATTGATAATTATAGCGTTCGTTTTAATTAACTTTACACTTTTATCAATATTATTAGCACGTATGATTCTTTATCAGAACGGATGAACAATATTATATAAATTATATAATTATTCACGTATCCATTAATTTTGGAACTTATTCGAATAATTACGATTGCTACAGTTAGAATCGAGACGTATTAAGTAACTTGGATTATTTATTGATTGACGAAGTAACATCTCGAATATTTTCAATCTAACTGCCCCCAGATAAAATTTTCATCTTCCTTATCTCAGAGACAACCCTTTTGATTAAGCAAACTAAGCTGTTTAAACACAGCTCCTCCTATCTTTATTTGATTGATCCAAATCCATCCCAAATGCAATCTAAACGGAATTAGATGTATATTTCATAGTTCACATCGTACCATACACATTCAGATATCACCAAAATTAGTAGATCAGAATTACCCTAAAGCAAGGACCAAACGTAACGTATTAATCCCAACTCTCCAACGTGGCAACAAATAACCTTTCAAAGAATTACATTAGCTTTACCTAATCCAAACACTACCTAAATCAAACACATCTATCCTTCGACCCCTAATCTCATGAATAGACCCAGCAAATGAGGACTAACACGTAGAAAATGGAAAAATGGACGGTTAGGAAAAAGTCTGATCGCGTGAAAATTAATTTCATTCAGTCAGAATTAACCATGTGTATGAAAATTAAGTCAAATTGATCACATATTCTACAATGAAAATGAATAAAAATTAGACAACAGTATTCTTATATCAATAAAAAGTTACAATTAATTTTGCCATTAAAAAAACATCATTTTACATTTTTACTAATTACAAAAGCAAAAAAAAAAAATTTAAATTACCTAAGAAATCGTAATAGAGTTTGCTAAATTTACAAAATTAATTATTTTTGGATCCATTGATCTATCTCCACGCTTAATTACCGGCTGGACGGAGTCGAACCAGGAGATCGAGCGACTCGAGAGGCGTTCGCTAAAAAGAAAACGGCCAGTTTTACCTGCACACACGGCGTGGCCTGAACGCGGGCTGGCCATATCGATCTCGAGAGAGGTGAAGATCGTCCTGCACGAAGCTTTCTGGCGGTCGAGTGGGGCTTCAGGGCCGTACCACGGGGCTCGACGCCACCTGCGACGACCTTGACCTACGGGGTTCCTCTCGCGCCGGCGTCACGTCCTCTCGCCCTCTTCCATCGCAGCTTCTTTTCTCTCTTCTATTCAGCTTCTTCCGCGACGAGTGTTCTGCATTTCTCGCATTCGACAATCTTCACGAAAAATCGGATTTTCACTCGCTATTCTCGTCACGTTTTCCTCGAGCCACTCTCGTTCGTATCGCGTTCTATTTCTCCTTCCGGCACGTTGTACAGTTACAATCGAACACCTGTTTAGTGTCCATCGTTTCTCGTTGTGGATTTTATTTTTCGATATTCTCGATAGCCGATCGGTTAGGCGTTACGTTTGCTCGATCCTTGGATCCTTTTCTGTCCGCGATGACAGGTAGTTCTGTCGGAAGCTGACTTTTTGACGCTTCGTCGAATGCCTTCGACAGGGTGAATCGCACGTTTGACAGATATTTCTGGCCGGTGCGCGGACTTCTTTTACCTTTTACCTTTTGTCGTGTACTCTGGTTTCCCGCTTTGTGACCTTGTTTTTTGGCTCTCGTTCTTTCGATGGCTTCATCGTTCGCTGGACTTTAAAGGAGCTTCCGTTTGATATTTCGTGCCGAACACTCGACCGTTCTATCGATTCGAGTTCTTTTCTGTGTATCACGTACCCATACTTCCTCCCCGCGAGCAGAGTCACGAGTTTAACTCTCGTGATTTCGAGCTTTTATTAAACTTCTCTCTTATCTGTTTGTCATCTTCTTCTTTCTTCGCTTTTCGTATCTAATTTTGTAATTTCAACTTTCGAACGATCTTGGTTTCCCAGCATCGTCCCGAAAATTCCTTAATCGATATGGAGGAAACTGAGCACGTAAGTTTTGTTTTTCGGAAGCCTGAAGGCGAATGTCAACTTCCTCTTCGGATCTCCTTCCGGGCCATCGTTATCGCGAAAGACGAAGTACTCGAGGAACTCTCCGCGCGTTTCCAATCCGCCTGTTCTCTGTTTTTCTCGATGGATCGACTTCCTGTTTCGTGTGCTGCTTCCGTCTACGACTAGCAAATTGCTTCTTCTATCTGCTTCATTGTTTTCTTCTCGACGTTTAAGCAATTTTCTAGGGATTAACGGTAGAAATAGGTTAGATACGATCGATCTGTTCGATCGTTCGATGGATCGTTTCATTCTTCATTGATATTAATGTAGAAATTAAAACTTCTTCGGTATAACGAAATTTAGTATCTTTCTATCTGTTGAATACTGTTATTCGTAATTTTCTTTACATATACGACGCATATGAAGGTAATAATACCATTTGATAAAATTTCCTAAAAAATTTACTTGTTCGATGAATTTTACTATAAAGCGCAGAAAATATCCCTCGCGTGAGAAAAGGACGAGTCAAATATATATACAATTCCATATAATTTCACGAAACGTAAAGTGTACAGAATCATTCCATCTATCAATAAACCAACAACTCTACTCTCAATATTTCGAACATTTTGCCACGCATTAAATTTCCCGGATGCATAAACATCCGCAGTCGATTAATCACTCCGGAGGCACGTTTCCACCCCGACCGAAAGATCGTGCTGCTAGAAAATAATAAATTCTAAACGAGTTTCCACTCTTCCCCTCCGCCAAAGGGAGCTTGTTCAAACATTCTACCATTCTATCTCACCCCCACTTTCCATCCCCCATTAGCCAACTCGCTAACTGGTAATTCATCCAGCAACAAGCTGGTCGAATCGATCAGTCTCGTCGCGTAGCATCGGTAGTAAATCAAACTCTTGTCAGAGAATTTGAGCGATACTGGATCCTTTTCCACGCTCTCTCTCTCTCTCTCTCTCTCTCTTTCTCTCTCCCCTTCTCTATACTTCGTTCGCCCTTTCTCGCCGCGAAACACGACCGTCCATCCCCACCGGCGCCGAGCTACCGGACCGAGGGCAACCCCCTCCCCCTGAGCACGCTGCTGTCTCTGCTATTCTGACGAGCGGAACCAGTCGCTGTTCGAACCCGGAGGAGACCGACCGAGGAGCTGATATAACCTGGACGTCGATAGCAGGCACGACGCGGACGATCGTGCCGAAACCCTTGGCCATGAGCCCGCCCTCGGAAGCATGCAGGTGGGTGACCTACGTTCCACGTTCGTCCGTGGTTTCTCTTAGCCTTAGTGCAAAGCTTTTCCAAGGGTTGAACGGATTCTAACTCGG
The DNA here is from genome assembly GCA_032399595.1 of Tetragonula carbonaria. Taxonomy (NCBI): domain Eukaryota; kingdom Metazoa; phylum Arthropoda; class Insecta; order Hymenoptera; family Apidae; genus Tetragonula; species Tetragonula carbonaria. The sequence continues at coordinate 2,401,127 of JAUCRC010000020.1, forward strand.
ATGAGTGTTGCTCTTTGGCACGGTGTTCAGACGCACAGGGGGTGGAGAATGTTTTCCGACCTTTCGCTAGTTTTAAAATATTTTAGAATATTTATTTATTTATTTTTTTTTTGATTTTCAAAATTTTCGAGGCCAGGCGTTTCTTTCACAATCGTGTACATAGGGGCGGAAAATGTTTTCGACCTTTCGCTAGTTTCGGGACATTTCTTTCTTGTTTTTGACTTTCAGGATTTAGTCGGATTTTGATATTTTATCATTGTGTTTCTCTTACAATTGTGGCGTGCATGCGGATAGGGACGGGGAGATTTTTACGATCCTGCTGAGATTTATATCGTATTGTGGTATTGTGGTATTATTGGATTTGTTTCTTTTCTTTTTTATTGATATAAGAGAAATTTTTTGAAGACTCAGGGTTTGTTTTATATTTTATATTTTGTTTTACGTTTTATATTTCACTGCTGCTAAGGTAACTTTAATAATTCAGAGAGAATAGTTTACCTGAGTGATGGATATTGGTTTATATTGTAGTTTCTTTTGTAATTGAGATGCGTGTATGTGTATAAGGATGAGAGAATTTCTTCGAGAATTTTATAGGATTTATTCTACAACGTTATAACGTTATTTATTGTTGCTGAGGTCATTTTGTAGTTGAAGTGTGTCTGAATAGAGGTACAGAAAAGTGAGAATGTTTCGAAGTTTTATTGCATTATACACTTTCGCTTTTTTTTTTTGTATAGTTAGGACGTAGTATAGTGGGAACTTTTTCGAGGATTTTATTCTATTGTTGTCTATCGGAAATTTTATAATCTTATTTCCTTTATAGTTGAGATAGACGTGAATGAAAGTGGAAAATTTTTTTGAACCTGAAATTTATTTTATTACACTTTTTCGTTCCTGGACGAGAGAGAAAAATCGTAGAGAAAGATCGTGGTATTGTAATTTTATTTCTTTCATAGTAACATGTGCGCGAATACAAGTGAACAAGATTGAGAATTCCAGCGTTCTTGAAGCTTTAATTAATTATATATTTCAAAAGTTTTCTGTTATAACATTTTGTTAAAGTATCAGAAACTTCAGCGTCAAATTTGCTGAATTTCATGTTAAATTCGTCGATGGGAGACTCTAATTCAGCTTACGTAGTTTCCATTTCTTTTCACCTAATTTCGTGGTGAATAATGAGATAAATTGCGAAGTGATTAGAAGATTAAAGCTCTTTGAATTAAACTGTTAATCAATTATTTGTGTATTTAGCATGAGCTGTCTTGCGTGTGAAATAACTTTCTCGAGTTCACAGACAAAGTTTGTTTCAACTTTCTTCCTACTCGTACATACTTGCTCGTTTTCTATCCTTGATTATAATCTCATTATCCGAGAGTTATCTTCCGTTGAACCATGAGATGTCTTCAGATCAAGTCTGGAAAGTTGTCCCCTAAATGTTCATTTGTCGAACTTTCTTTCCAGGGGTATTAATTAAGTTCGGTTACATTCTTTTTTCTAATGCAAAATTTTCCAAGCAACAAATAGTTAAAATTTCCAATTAGCGATTTTTCAAACTACCAATTTTTCAGAGAATAATTAAATAATCTTCCTCTGTAATCCTTCGAAATTCCATATTTCCAAAGATCAGGCGCTAAATTCAAATTTTCAAATCTTTTCGAACACGCCAGCCATTCGAAATCCAAAATTTTCGAAGAATAGAAATTCACTTTCCGTCTGTTCGGAATAGAACTAGAATCCTCGCCCGTCTCGTATTTCACGCTTTCCGAAATATTAGCATCCTCGAGGAGAATGAAGAATATAATAAGAAGCTTCTCAACGGCGAAAGTTCTTAGAATTTTTCCCTTCGTTGCCTCAGTTCGTATCGAGAGTATCATCCGATTTTCAATGATACAGTGCACCACCAGCGACAGAAGGGGGTGGGTTTCCAGGATCTCGCACCCCCCAGGGTGCAAATGCAAGCTGACTGAAGTTGCGTAAAAATTACTGTGAAACGAGGAAGTGTCTTCGATAACGACATCGTTCGATCGTTCTCCTTGGTTTTCCAGGAATCCCCGGGCCGACGTTGCATGGATGATTTTGGATGAAAGGGATGTTAGTTCGTCGCGGCATAATGATACCCTTCCCCTACTTTCGTCGACAAACGAGCGACGTAGCCTCGTCGATACACCTCGCGTTCCTTTTCAAAATCCCTCAGCCGTTGACGCTGGGATGCAAACGACACACTTTTAATTAATTTTCGTCAACACAGCTCTCGTGGCGTGGTTTCAAATATTTTCAGAAAGAAGAACACACATACACGTTACATTGTTTATGTCGCAAGTATTCGAGGACTTTAATCAATTTGTGATAACATTATTTAAATTAGACCTGAAGAATTGCAAATCATTAACGAACGAATTATATTATTCGTTTTTACGAAAAGGGAGAAAATTTAACAGAGGAAATATCGTTCTTCATTACAGAAATTACAGAAACGCGTGAAAAGGGAATTTCAATTACGGTGATACCTTGGCTCGCGCGCGTAGCAACCAATTTTCAAATCGAGACCACTCGACAACTATCTCGTTCCGAGTTCCGAAGGGCAAAGGTTTTCATTAATTTACGTCAGGCAACCCTTAACATTTCCTCTCTGATGACAAACTCTCGTCACATTCGCTCATAAAATTCGTAGTCGAGTCGCGACGATGTTGAAACGTTAACTGTGGAGCTCAATAACACAATTTCATCTCGTTCTACCTCGTTCTTATTTATTATTAACTAATGAGTTTTTAATAATAAAAAACCAATGAAAAACAAAAGAAATGTTATCGAATAAATATACATGTATTACGTATTCGACGATACGGGTTCGAGGAAACGCGTAGCTTTACTTTGGTCAGTGGTTAAAAATTAAAGGAGAGGGTGTTGCTGTTTACACGCGTGAAGAGACATTGGGGCAAGAAAAAGCAACCCCCCATTTTTCTACCTTTCCTTCATCGACCGTGTCGTGTCAAGGCCGAGCCAGGCAAGATCTTTCAGTCACGGTCACGAACGTGGTCGTGTGTCTGTATGACACGTTTTGCAAATCACGACCTCGCCCTCGCAGACACTCAAAGACACCCCGCCTTTGAGGAAATTTCTAACGTATTGCGTGAGTTAACGTTTGTGGCGCTCTTTCGTTGCCAGCTGCTCGAGGCAATTCGTTAATTTTCGATTTAAAGATTATGTCTTTTTTTAACAGCCGGCACAGCCCGGCTGGAAGTGGTAATTAGCTTGAGGAAGAAAGGGAGCCGAAACTCCTCGAAGTTTTAATGAACCGGGAACGAGGTTGATTAATTCAATTTTTTTGGAAACTCCTTTTTTTAGAAGCAGAACGTTCGTTTACAAGTGCGATACAATAGCAGGCAATTTCCCAATCGATCTAATATTTTGACACTAGAACTATCAAAATGGTCAAACTAACCAATTGATAATTTTGTAGATATAAAACTGTATTTTTAGAGACTTTGTAAAATAAAATAAAACAAAAGCTTGTGTACCCTATCGTATTGTATTTTCTGTTTCTTTTATTTTAATGCCTCTGATGGAAACTTCATGCTTTAGTGGTCGGTAGTTCTAGTGTTAACGAGTACACTGTGTATAGCGTGAATGTTTTGTAAAGTCCTGCGATGTTCCATGCATTCCTCCTGATTGCAATATTGTAATTAATTTTGTTTCAAATTTTTTCCAATTTCATCTGCCAGTGAGATTGTGTTTTAAAAGGTTTTTCAACATCTTTGCTTATGTCTCGTAGATATTCGTCGGTCTAGTCGCTACGTGATGCTATTATAAATCGATGCTGTTATACGTAGATTAGAGTAACGAGTTTTTATTACGGTGAACACTTTCATATCGTAACAGGTGTCGTATCGAGTTCTTCGTCAAAACTGGCGCTGACAGCGCAAGGAATTCGAACGAAATCGATGAACGAAAAAAGATACACGAGTGAGACCGCGTCGCAAGCATAGCGTAATTGCAATACGAATTACCATTATGAAACACGGCCTTCGCTTTGCAAATGAAAGAGGAATTGTCCGAGCGGGATATTTAATTCTCGTTGCATTATTCAGCCCGTCGTGAAACTCGTTCAGCGTGCCTCGTAACCGAGCAACGATGTTGAAAAATCCCGACGAGCTTCACATCCCAGGGGACTGAATGAAGTCCGGAACATTTCGTCAAAGAACGTTTCGTCTGTAATTTCATGAAATTATCAAAATGCTGAAACCGAAATTCGCCGAATTTCATAGATTTCACCCTGGTGCACTTTTTGGAAATTTCAACGACTTTTAGTAAACCAAACAACGGCCAGATGTATCGTATACAGGGTGAGAACGTATGAAATGATATTAAAAATTAATTTACTTTTGTTTCCATAATTGCAACAATGAATGAAATTATAATGACACATTTATCTCTCTCTATTTTTCTACATTCTACATACATATATACACATTGCCAATCAGATGTTTGTTTCATTATATTTTATATCCGTATAGAGATTAAAAATTACAGGGTAGGTTCTATAGCCTATACGAGTAGAGTTTCAAGTCCTTTGCCCAATTTTTCACACTTCTAATCGACGTGTGAAAAAAGATTGACGAAAATTTGGACGAAAAATATACAATTTCGGAAAGCAATATATAGTTCTGACGAAGTCATACGACAGGGTGATACGTTTGTCTTCTTCATATTTTTATTCTCTGTCAAGTCCAAATACTTTCGCGAGCTACTGTTCCTGCACGCTTCGTTGAAAATTTAGTAGACGATTCACTGCCAGTTTGCCGAGGTGAATTTGAAACTTTCATCGTAACGTTCTCATCCGAAACGGATACTTCGTTTCTTCGTAGCCGTTCCCGTGTATATCTTCCCGTCTCCTCTTTTATTTGCTTCCTCCCCAGAAACGTCGAATAACCGAAGCGGAATGGGGAAAAGCTGTAAAAAGAGTCGTCCAGCTTCATTAGTCGAGCTTCCTGATTGCGGGTTCTATCGATCTGAGTTCGCATCGCTTGTTTGACCAACCGGTTCTTTTTTTCACACGAGGCCGGACTAATAATACGCCGGTGGAGAAAATCGCTGAACAAGATAAAAATGCATCGATAAATTTACATTATAATCCCATTAAATGTCGCCGCCTCGGACTCTCGCTCACCGTCCAGCGAACTCGAACAATGGCGGTGTAACGAATCTCGAAATACAGAGAGAATCGGTGTTTCCAGACCGCGATTATGTTGGTTTGCTGCTTTCTATCCTTGCTATTTATTCGGTGTTTGAATTCAGCATTTTCTTTTGCTGTTTACGCAAGGGACATGAAACCGAGGAAATCGAACGTGTGTTTCTTTCGCTCTTTTGAACATTCTAACATTCTAAACGAAACCATGCTTTGAATTTCTTTTTTGTACATTTTTGCATATTACAGGTATATTTCGATGGTACTTTCTGTAAATACGTCGATATATCGATCCTCAATTGTAGACAGTTGTATCTTCACTGTTAGCAGAAACACGTAGAATTAATAATAATTTTATTTATCCATTCGGTGGAAATGAACCTTTTGCAAGCTTCCGTGAAGTGAGAAAAAAATTTGGAAAAATTTCGACCGTCGAAGTGTCATCAGTTTCTCTCGACAGGCCGACAGAAGGAGCAGCTTCTAGACCGGAAGTATCGAAGAGCAAACTTTCGAAGGGATCAAAGGAATCGGAAAATTAAACGAACGCTGACAGCAATGAAAAAAGTAAGCGGTAGTGCTTCCACAAAGGGCGAGTAATACCACGAAATCGATTTGCTCGACTCTTTTCCGTTATTAAGTGTGTACGATCTTCCCCATTTCCTCCAAGAACGGGAGAAAAGAAAATGGCATCCGAGAGGACGAGAATCAAATCGGTGCTGTAAGAACACGAGCCGCTGCTTTGAACTTTGCACTTTTATTGTTATGTCGTGGTAAATATTAGCTGGTGAACTGTTGCAATTCTCGCACAATGTCCATCCTACGTCATCGTGTCACAAAGAGACGACAAGTGAGACCTTCGCCGTGCCGGTGTAAACAGGCCCTAATGAAAATCCGATCGGGTATATTTCAAGAACGCTGGCTTCGCTCGGTCGAAAACTTTGCAACTTACTACTCGAGCTTTCATGTTTCGAGAAGATTCTCTCGAAAGGATTTCCCTGTTTTCGTCGAGTTCAATTAGTCGATCACTTATATCATGTGTTACTATAACGACTGTGTTATGTCAAATTAACGCGTACGCGTATCACGCTTAAAACGTTTTAGGACAAGCACTACGTTTGTCTTAAAAATTGAATAATATTTTGTGCAAGAAGGTATCTGCAATGTATTGTAATGAAAATTGTGATGAAACACGCGTGAATTTAAAGAACTTTACCGAATATCGAAAATAAAAAGTGTTCTAGATTCTTTTCAATGAGTATGTATATATCGAACATTGATATTTGCGAAGGCACGTGAACTACACGAAAGTTTAGTTTATCGAGTTTGAAATAATAATACATATCAATTACGTATGTACGTATGTCTTGATATTTAATTTGAGAGTCAGTACAAATTATTACGAAATATTTAAAAAATGAGATTTTTATTAATTTCGACATCTCTTGTCTCTGGATAAATTCTACTTTAATTCATAGCAGACTTAATTACGAAAATTCTATCGCAACACTATTTCTCGTGAAAATTTTAAACCCATCAGTCTACCTTTGTAATATTATGTTACATTTCAGAATTTTCCGAATTTTCCGAATTTTTTCGAATTTTTTCTTATTCAAAAAACTTTACACGCTAGTTTCTCGCATAAAACTAGTAATTTTTTTTTTCGAAAACAGCGATTTTCATATAAATTTACAAGCATATTTATATTGTACAATTCGATGAGCTTCTGATGATGGATTAATATCCGACAGTTATTACGCTACCATCGAGGCGCAACTTTTTATTACACTGGACCCCTCAATTCGTTTTCAATTTGATTGCTTCGTCGATTACAATACAATGATACTGGTATTGCAATCGATACAACCACAAACGTGGAAAGGAAATTTCGATTCACGGTCAGATTATAGTATCTATAATACAAGCTTTCTCATCACACACGCTTGGGGTCTTCAATTTCTCCATTGTACTCAAATTAGGTAACCGCAGTTTTTGTTGTTCCTGGCTGTAGCTCAAGGTCTAGTTAATTTAATTTAATTAACTATCCGAAGAGCAGTGATTCAGAAGCGAAATCAAGATCGTTGGAAGCTATCGCGCCAGGAATCTCTGAGTCGATAACGATCGGAAGTGCATCCCGTTCTTTTGTCGATTTTGTAATACCCTTGATGAGCAATACCCTTTTCTATTCAGCTCGACACTTTATTCGCAGAGGCGAGAAACGTCGATCGAGGTTATTTAATGTTACTACGATAATTCTTCAAGTTCTCGAGGCGATCGGATATATGGAACTAATTGTAAGAATTACTCGATTCGCTTAAATTTATCAATCCATAAAGCTTCCTCCGAGTTCGATATACTACATTTCTTTCACTTGTTCAAAGTCGCCTCTATTCGTAGCTATCCTCCTCGCGGACTTTCCTTTTCGTTCTTGCCATTGAAAAATTCATTCGTTCCATTTGCTAATTATTTATGAATTATTTACCCACGTGTCTCTTGCAATTTCTTAAGAATTCTCTCTCTCTCTCTCTCTGCCTTGCAATAAGCTATCTTATCACTTATTTATTTGGAAAAATGTACAATCTTTCGAAGGCTTCGCTTTTCAGGTGTGATGAATTCTCTTCGATAATTTCCATTTCTCTTTCAATAAAATTATATTTAAACTTCATCGAATTACTAAGAAAGTATGACTCTGTTCGCAGAAATTTTCTTCGATGTAAAAGATATAACGTGTAAACTTCTATAATGCCTTTTAATATAATTACAATTGCCTTTTAATTATTTTTAGATTTTATCGTAATTTTCAGTTTCGTAAGGACGCAAATCATTCGGAAGAAAGTATAATTCACTTCAGCAGAAATTTATTATTGTTGCCTGACAATAATTTAGGTTTCTATTCAGTTTTTCACTCGCTGAACGTAACTGAAAATAACTACGCACAGTTCTTGCCCTTAGTAATTTCATTCTTTCTCGTCTACATTTTCAGCCGTCGCTAATAAATAATTAAATAATTAAATAATTATAGGCGTTCGCTTAATCTCCGTTTCATAATCACAGGTATTTTTAAAGCCCACGTGTACTACTGTGTACTATTTACTATGTTGATCGATCAAAGAAGCGGAAAGTTGCACGCGATTATAATTCATTGCCACGTGTAACTCCGTCTCGACTTCACATTGTTATATAACACTTTTTATAACCATGCATGTGTCTCCCCCCCTTGCCAATAACAGCCGGTGAACCTATCAAACGCGACGATCGTTGACGATAATCATCGAAAACGGGCCAAGTATCGCTAGAATCTACGCGAACCTCGCGTGGAACTCCACGTTCCCAGGATTTGACCGCGAATTCTCCTGCACTATGATATCCATAACATCTTGCTATTTGATATTTCACCATATTTCAGGCCACTCTCCTTCATTGTGCGAAATTAATTGAACGACTTTTTACGAGGTTATATTCAGTACGAAATGTTGTACTTTCAAAGTATTTGACTTTGATAGGTAGATGTCGCGTGTGAATTTTGTTCGGTTTAAACATCGTCAAATATTTTCAAGAAATTTCATTTTTATTATTCGATCGTTGTAAATAATTGGAATATTCGTGCAATTTTGCAGGGGTGAGAATTTAAAGAAAGTATCGCGAAAATTGGTAAAAACATAATAATAATAAGCGATTCGAGGGTTTTTTATTCTGTATATTATTTGAACAGAAACTACGACGAAGAATTTGACAAATTTTTAGAATAATCGTATAAATAATTTTACCAAGTACAACCGGTAATTCTTGTGAATTTAGGATAACGAGCCTATATATTACTATATTAATCTACGTGTTTGAAAGGTGCTATATATGATTCGAATTTCATCCGGAAAATAATCGAAACAACTTGTATATCAATCAATGCGCGAATTCGGAATGCAATAAACATCGTTATCGAACGAGCATAGGTGCGAAAATTATGGAAAAGTGACAAACAAGCGCTCCGATAAATGTTTGATGAATAATTAGTTGGCGCATCGGTCGAATTTTCATGAGACAAACGAGAAACGAGATACCGTAGGTTGACAATCAGATTGAAAACGCTTTCGACGAGTGGACAACAGGAATAACATGAAGCCTTCACGGCCCATAAGCCGATTCGAACTTCCGTTTTGTGAGCAGGGACTTCCGACGAGAATGAGTACTTCATCATTTGTTTTTGTTCGCGCGTACATACACATTCGATGATATTTCGTATTAATCAAAGAATCCTCTCAAAGAACTCACTCAAACGTGTTTTATTCATTCAAATGCAAACTCTCGTTGGCAACAATTCTCTCGAATGCAATTCTAATGGAATTTCACAATTCGTTACATGCTGAAACAATTTCGATGGTATTGTTATTCGTTTATTTATCCAAGAGCGTGCCCATTTTTTATTTTTTTTTTCTACGAAGGACATAAAAATGCGTAAACATAGTTGTACGCCAGTCTAGTACAACGTTGCAAAATACAATTTTGATACAGGTAGGAATTAATAATTCGAATTTTTTGATTTAAAGCAAAAGTCAATTGTATAAAATTTGGTATTTGTTATTTAATTTTGTATTATATAAAAATTACTAGATTTCTAGAAATATCGGTGAGCTAGTCAATATCAGTGAAGATGGTGATAAGGCAGAGAATCGGTATTATCGAGTAAAATATTGTGACGAATAAGAGCGCGATTTAAATATTAGAGTCGCTCTGTTAGAACAAGAACGACCATGAAGTCAACAAGAAAAAAATGGAATTATGACTAGATATATATGTTTATAATTCTAAAAAGGAAGCAGAGATCAGCTGTCTTTCCTCAATGAGAGTGAGTGAATACCTAAATTTTATTTTTACAAGCTGTGCCTACAAATTGATACAAAAGTTGTCTGTACGTGAAAGATATAAACGTCAATTCAATGACCGCTGATTCAATGACTCTTCAATTATATTTGTACGATGGGAAGATGCAATCGCGAGCGATTGATACGTTGGAAGCGTATGGTATCTTTGGTGAAATTCCCGGAAACGTTTTCGCGTAGACGGTGTTGAGCGAAATCAATTCGAACCAGTGACAAGCTCCACGTGACGTAAATGCAACGTGCATAATGCAATTGTGTATGTGCAGCTGGCATAATGCTTGAGAACAGTGTTATCAGAGTTTGAGCGTGGTTGTGTCTGATATCGAAGAGATTTATACATATCCTGGCACATCCGACGTTCTGATGTTCCAATTAATGTGAAACATATAGAAATATATATTGTATGGGAATTACGACCCTATAGATCAAAAGATTCCTAAGAATCACGTGATTTTATCATAATAAATATTCCTTCGTTGATGCTCTTCCTTGTGATTAACTTTCTTGCGTTGAAATTATTATACACTGTCCTCAAACTATAGCATAGGTTGTGAAATTTAATTAATTTAATTAATTTAATCCTTTGAGTTCTTGACACTACCAAAAATCTAAAAGTTTAATGTTGAATCAAGGATGCATTCATCATTGAACATTTATATAAATATATTTATTCAATATATCGTAACATGTCATCGTCTTTGAACTTCCAACGAGTAGACCAATTATTTTATTAATAATTATAAGATTATCCGCACGACGCTCTAAAAACTCAAAGGATTAATATTCGGTTGAAATGTGCAAATTTCAAAAGACTCTCTAAAACTCTCCAAGACTATTTAGGAAAAATGTCCCGAAATGTTGCTCTATTTTCGTTGCAATATTCTTCCGTTAATACTCAAGCGATCAACGATGAAATTGCATAATCTTATTGATCAGAAACTCAGAGCTATTAATAATTGCTGGCGATTATAAAGAGAAGGAGTAGGAGGCAAGGGTTAGGTAAATAATTGCTCTACCCGATGATGAAACAGAAGCCATTGAGAGAGCTGGGCCGATTGTGCCTCAGTGCGGGCGAGCAGAGCAACGACGTCGTCGCGGAAGTTTGTACAGAGCCTCGTGGTGGACTTCCTCTGCTGCAAGTATGGCCGAGCGATTCGCCGAGAGGCGAAGCCGACGGACAGGCACAGGCATTCGTGTTCCCGGATGTCCAAGAGAACGTCAACGATAGTGGCATCGAGTCTATACAGGTAGCATAATCGAAAACAATAACTGGAGGACTTTCTTTTTTTTTAAATTTAGTACTGCCAGTTGCATGAAAGTCGAGTAAAGGTCCGAGACGAGAATTCAAAGACTCGAGAGTTGAGAACTTGGAATTTGGATTTAGAAACTTCAAGTATATGTAGAATGATATTATAAAATGGAGGCATAAATTCAGACAGAATAACTTGGTAACATTAATATCAAGCCGTGAAATTTAATAGCCGAGAAACATCGATTCGTAGAATTCGATAGCATTAACTGCAGCGTTGTAGTATTGCATAGTTCGACAACGATCATCATCGAGTAATAAAATTCGATAGCAAAAAAAAAAAAAAGAAAAAAATTGAAAATCGTGAAATTCTATAATTGCAGGTTCAATCGTGGAATCCGGCCCAAAATTTAGATAATAAAATTCGAAAGAGATATATAAAGAGATATATATATATATAAAGTCACGTCTAACTAATTTTTTTTATCAAGTTCCAAACATGAATACAGCTAGCGATGGTTACCATTCCTTTTAATACTTCAACGTCCAATTTCCACGCTACGCTAACAGAATTTCACAGGAATTTCACAGGAATTTCACAGGAATTTCACATCCTAGGCAATAACGATTCTTTTTGCGATTGTCGTAAAAGGCGTCGCCGTCTCCGTGCGGTGTGGCCAGCACTAGTCCAGCCGCCACGCCTCAACAATCCCGACGCGCCAGTTTACTCCATCCGGACCACGCTCGACTGCAATTGCACCATTTGCATCACAATCATCACAATTCCGGGGTTAAGAGCCCGCCGACACCGGACCGAACGTCAATCGACGAAGAACCTCCGCTTCCGCCCAGTCCATCGAGTTCAACTACCAGCAGTTTACGGTCGATGACCAGTTCTGCGAATGCTCAGATGCAAGACAGGAGACGCAGCAGCAGGTAATATAGTCTGTATGCAGAGTGTCTAATCGAGTTTGTTCGAACATAGGATACAGTATCTAATTATCCGATGTTCAATCCCGAGGTTATATTGACTTATATATAGTGACAGTATGCACGTCCTTGGTGAAACGTTTTCGATCAAGCGAAAGTATTTAGAAGCTAATCGAGTTTGTTTAAACACGGTGTAGAATCTAATCGTTCGACGTTCAATTCTGAGGTTATATATGTATAGAACTAGTAGCAGTACATTCATTTTCGATTTCAGACAAGTGTTCGAAAGATCTATCTAGAAACTAGTCTAACTCAGTTTGTTTAAATGTAATGCAGACTTGAATTATTAGATGTTCAATATTCTGAGAGTATGTTGAATTAATAATAATACATCCGTGAGAAACAGTTCTCGATCAAACACAAGTCTTTTCGAACCAAGTAAGGTACTATTAATATTGAACTATAAAATACAATATTAATATTGAAAATAAAATTAGCAATCTCTATTCAATTCGTTTGAGCTCGTGTGAAATGTTATAATGTGAAAACTTTTTGTATAATAACATACAAACGCGTAGATATAAATATTGTATTAAATGGAAAATTGCTTACGAACACTTTACATGCGTGTACGTATGATGGTAAATTTTCGAGGTACAGAATTATTTCCTGAAACATACATGATATACGAACAAGGGCAGTGTTTATAATTAATCTACCACGCTTGTCTTCTGTGCTTTGTTAAAGGTGCTTTGATTTATTCATGACATGCAAATGCATACGTTTTCGAAATTCATAGTTATGCATTAATTTTTGGACGATAAGGCTGCGCGATAGTTATTTCCATACAGAATTAGTTGTGTGTCAGTTCAAAAAAGAAGTTGTTTTACATACATACACGCGCATCTCGCTACCTTATCTTTTCTTTTTAACAAGCTTCAAAAAAAAAAACAAAAAATGACTTGAAAGATTTATTTTTATGTTTAACTTTCTACGTTGAAATTAAAAAAAAGATCAACTCAAACTCAAGGCAAACAGAATTTATATTCATACATCGTGAATTGATTTTTCAGGTCCATTAATTAACGTTGCTCTTTCAGCACTATATACCACACCCGAAAACAGTAAATGTCCCGGTTCAAATTTATTACCACTACCACTTCCGTATATTACGATGGAAGAAGTAGATAACTCTACCCTTTCGTCCGAAATGTATATACCACTGACATTAATATACATAATCTCGTAATTTCACCCTCCATGAATTTCCAAATATACATACGACGATATTTACATAATCTACAGCGGCGGGCAAAAGGAAATTTAAAATTGCTATTTACGTATGTTGCAAATTTTTTTCCAAGTAAAACTAATATTTCATTTTTTACATTTATGTCGAGTAAAATCTTATTCAACTCTATTCTCTATTTCTCAACAAATTTTCTTACATGTACGAAAGAAATTCTTTTATTGCCAGATTCGTTTATATTCACCATTCAAATAAAAATGTCAACTCTGTTCTCCGACGAATTTTTCATATACAAAAGAAATTCTTCATCGCCATATTCATTTATATCCAAATAAAATTTCAACCCTGTTCTCCAACGAATCCTTCATGTACAAAAGAAATTCCTCAGATTGTCAGATTCGTTTATATTCACTATCCAAATAAAAATTTCAACCCTGTTCTTCAACGAATGCTTCACGTACAAAAGAAATTCCTCAGATTGTCAGATTCGTTTATGTTCATCGTCCAAATAAACATTTCAACCCTGTTCTCCAACGAATGCTTCATGTACAAAAGAAATTCCTCAGATTGTCAGATTCGTTTATGTTCATCGTCCAAATAAAATGGCAACTCTGTACTCCAACGAATTTTTCACGTGCAACAGAAATTCTTCATCGTCACGTCATTTGCTTTGCGGATTTTATCGAGATACGTACCTTCTCAGTTTTTTCGTCGAACGATCTGCATCTCGAGATAAGCTGATATCACTCCGCTCCAGACGCGTCACGATCTCGCTTATAAAAGGGAGAAGAGTCCCTGAACGTGCCTGTTCCTGATCCGTGAAATTACCGGCAGGATGGAGCTGGAAATAATAAACCCCCGGGCTGATAGCGGTCTGACGTCGATCTTGACTCGTGTCAAGGCGCGACCCTGGCACCAAGCGAATACGTGCAAGCACGTGTGCGGTTATCGCTCTGCTTTTCATTTATGCATCGGAAGATATTAATCATGGCCGCGTGCTGTCCGAACGATTTAGCCGACGGCTTCCTTCCACACAAAGGCCGGATATCGTCGGGATTTCGTTGCGCTTTTCCCACTTCGAACCCTGAACTTTCCAAGGGTGAAACATATCGTGAATCGATCCGGCAGCGTGACTTTGTTTTTCTTTCGAGTTTCGAGTGTCTTTGAGGCTGTTATGATTTTGAAATGGTGCTAGTACGTTCATATTCAACATGCTAGATATTGGAGAACCTTCGAAACAAAAAATACGTACGGTGATTCTTGTTATAATAATTCGCCGCCGCAATGTTTGAGAGATCGCTGCTTCGTGTTGCTGAATTATATTTAGTTTTCTAAATACCAAAACTAAAAACTGAAACGTTAGACAGTGGACAGAAATTTAGAAGATGTTCGAAAATACAAAGTGTATAAATCAATGTAACTCTTACGTTTCGGAATGTCCTGTTCCAAACAAGCAGTGAGATTATCGAGTGTTCAGTTTTGTGAATTCTCTTTGTTCGACGGTTTGGCGAATAGTTGAAGGAGGTTCTCGTTGGAATTTCAAATTTTGCTAGATATTGATTAAAGGGGAAGGTGGTCGACTGGATCTAACCAACCTCTTTTCGTTATTAAACGCGAGGCTTTGAAATATAAATAGCTAATCGGATTATTTAAATCCACGAAGTAATCGAAACCTTGTAATCATAAAAGTACCTTATCAGTAAATTGTGCGATATCAAATTCGTTGCGAACGGCTGTTTCTTTTTTCTTTCCTCAGTTAATTGGCTCATTTCTTCTAGTAGGACAGATCCTCCAGTGATAAGAATTCAAGGAAAAGAATTGATTTTAGTTGATGTATCTGTAAATTATTTCAATATGGTATAATAATCTTCGCCGAAAGTTCGTTTGTTTTTCTCAGTTGATAAATTGAGGAATTATTCACTCTTGAACTTGGACGACATGATACAAATGAAGTCGTCAAGCATAGTATAACGTTCCACGTACGTTCGAACTTCAACGACGTACCTAACTTAAATGAAGTCATCATAGTGTAGCTTCACACGCCTTGCACAACTCTTCCATCCTAGTCACCCTCCTAATGTTCATTTTTTCTTTTCTTTTGTATCATTGCAGTAAACTATCACCTTTTTCTAATTTTCAGGACCACGATTCAGACATACTCGAATGTATTTTTGCATCTACTACGATAGATCGAATAGAAAAAAATACAAGTAAAAATAAAAATACCAATCATCTTTGAAAAAGAAACGCAAGAAAAAGCGACGTAAGAAAAGGATCTTCTAATATCTTAAAAGAAGACACACCTCGTATAGAAAATATTTCTCTTATTCTAATTTCTGCGATCGATCAAGCCGTGCAAATACTTCTTTGCCCCTCGCTGTGTATATATAAAAATTATCTTCATCGCTGTTTCTTTCCCCGCCAACAATTGTCTCTCTTTCACCACGCACGATCGCGACGACAGTGTACCGATCTCTCGCAAATGATCATTATTATACTGGTGCGTCGATTCAACAGGTACAGCATGTTCGACGCCCTGGACCTGGAGTACGCGTTGCTGAGAGCAGCGGCTCGTGGTTCCGTGGGTCCTTACTCGCTGTCGGAATCTCTGCACAAGCTAACGTTCACGCAGAGCCTGGCGTTCCCGGCGCTGGCCCGTGGCCTCGCCTCGAAGCAGAGCGTGCCAACTAGAAGGCCGCAGCAGCACACAGAGAGCGGGCTGAACGCGTTCGCAAAGGTGGTCACCGCTCTGGTTTTAGTGCTCGTCAGCGTGCTGGTGTTCGGCGTTGTGTACAAGTTCGTAAGAACGTGAGGATGGTTGCTGGTGCCCGATCGACCAGCTGGCTCCTCGCAGGAGTTCGATCGGCCGGGCACCAGCGACTCGGCCTTCGACCAGTGACTCGTTTCGTTCGATTGTTCGCGCCAATTAAATCGACTTGCAGTCAAGCTAGAAGCTTGTTGATGTACGAGCACGTCATCCGGTGGAAGGAACATCGACGCGAAATGCATCGTGCAACCGATTCATCGATGTATAGTGACTCGGTGACGTTCGTTGAACGTAATGGAGTCGTACGGAATGGAGTTTGAAATAGAATTCATAGAGAACGAAGGTGAATGTTCACACCTGGGTGCTTGTCACGGGGCCTAGATTGAAGAACAATCAAATTGTTGAGATCATTGTTGCCAATGTTGCTGTGGAAACGTTGCGGATGACTGTTAATCCTGCTGCGATAGTCGTACGTATATCATGTACGAGCGACTTTTCATCTCAGTTTTATACCGAAAGTTTCCTTTCTGTACAAGTTTAAGATCGTTTCGTCAGTTGTTGGAGTGAGAACAGGACTGGAGAATCGTAGCAAGCGATTGGGTTTATAGTGTTTGATATAAATGAGACTCTAATTACGATTCAGTATTTCAGGCTGCATTCTCTCTCTCTCTCTCTCTCTCTCTCTCTCTTTCTCTCTGTCTGTCTGTGAAAATTCTGGTTTATATTCAGAGCCACGTGGTTCTTAAACGAAGCACGTTAAACATTCATTATACTGCCGGCCATAAGTATTGGAACATATTTTGACAAATTTCGTTTCGCCACTGTGATTTCTAAGCCATGATTTACAATAAATCAACTAGAAAGCAGAAGCAGTGAAAAATGTTCAGTTTATGCTAAATACCAATGCCTGTGGCTGACAGTGTATTCTCGCTCGGAAGTTTGGAGCACGTCAGAATCTCGAAACGAGCGATGAAGTTGTTCATCCCTAAAAACTGTCACGAATAAAAGAGTAAATAAATATTTCACTCGCAACACTGTTATTGATATTAATTACTGTTGCAACAGTAATTAAATGTATTTAATCGACATTAAAAATATATGTAATTAAATGAAATTATGACGCTCTGATTTTTCGAACAATTAGATGATTTTCACTCAACAATTAGAGAATTCTCCAAACATTTGAGCGAGAGTGTACGCGCACCAGCTGTAGCTACACATAGCTCGGTGTAAAGAAATCACGCGTACTCAACACGATACTCAACGTTTTAAATTATACAAAAGGACGACGTGTCGACGTGTTGTATACACGTGACCCACGTTCGAGTCCAACGAAACAGAATCGTCGAACAGAATTGTTCAGGTCAGCTTTGACTTGAGAGATGCAAAAATGATGCATCGACGTGCGGTCGAAAATAACGCGAAACCGAATCGAGCTTTTCAAGAAACAATACAGTGGAAAGAGCGAGTTGTTTCGAACGAGCGTGGAAAGATGGCTGGCCAATACCGGAGGAGGTAAAGAAACACGAAAGTGATCTTGACGCGAACATTCAGAGAATTCGACGACGGTGAGAATTTAACGAGCGTTTTTACCGGCGCACCACGCGATCGTTGATCGAGAATTTATGAGATGCGTGCGCGAGCCGCCGCTGCGAAATCGCTCGACGCGACGTTTCCATTTTCTAAATAAAAGAAAAAAAAAAGAAAAAAGAAAAAAAAAGAAATTTCCACCCTCCGAGTGACGAACGGACGCACGTTCGTGGATACATACATAAGTGAGGGACTAGCTTGGCAAATTTTATAACGGCGAACTTTCTACCGAGTTATCGAAAATTTATCAAATGCTTCGAGCTTATGGTAGAACTGTATTTATTGGAGCGAGATTTCAATATCGCGGTGCAAATAATAGATCTCTAGTGGATTTGTTTGTCTAAATTTGTGAATTTCTGGATTGTTTGAAAAAGTAAAAATTTCTAAAGTGGAACTAAAGAAATTTTCATTATGATTTGTTATGACATATTCTGTTATAGTAACGCATAGTTTCAAGCGCTTCGACCGAAAGTATTGTTTCTTCGATTTCGTTTCAATATTCCTCTTCTGTCTATACATTCGTTGCTCAAATTATTTTTATGTCTAAATATTACACAACTATGACTAAAATCTGCTAGTAACACACGCATTTTCCAGTTTCGAGTATTGGGTCGTATTATGACGATAGATTAGTCACTATTCATTCGTGTATTTAAAAAAGAAAAAAGTACGAAACAATTAAAAAGCATGAAAACCGTGAAAAAATAGAACGCTACGAGATACAAGAAAATAAAAGTAATACGAGGATGTGCCTTCCGCAACGATGATTCGAAGCACAAAAAAAGAATATATACAGCTCGTGTTTGAAAATTTATATAATTGACCAAAGAAGAATATATCCCTTAAATGTATAAATCTAACTGACAATTTCCTTGATCTCTAAAATAAACGAAAAATCGGATAATTTCTATCTCCCTCGTGTTAGTTTAAACGTGGAAGATTCTACCGTACACGAGAAATATTCGTTCGAATAAATCAGGTTCTACTGTACATTTACTGTGAAAATGTTAAAAATCATATCGGCGCGCGAAAATGTGTCACGAGCAAAGCGCGCGTCAATTGAATGAAAATCCGTGACTCTTCAAGTGCTTTACACGATTCTATCCCGATGACAATCGCTGCGACATTTAGACTCCGTAATTTTAAGGGAAATTCTCTCGCGGCTAAGAGATTCGAAAGACTCGCGAGTCGCGGATGCGATCGCGAAATTATCGCACGGGATGCTTCTTCTCCCCGGCGATAAATCGTGCGGTATATGTCACATTAAAGGCAGCCTGTTCGAGCATTTCTATTTAACAGCGGCTCGACGTGAAATTTAGAAAGAAAAACCTGTCCTCTTGCGTTCCGTCGAAGCGTGCTCTCTCTCTCTCTCTCTCTCTTTTGTAGTTTCGATGCTTTTCATTTTTACGGATTGCACTTTTCTCTGTACGTCACTCGTCGTCATGTCGATTCTCCGTGCGATTTCAAATCCAATTTCATTCGTCAGGAAATTGAAATCTTTCATTCTCGCGGATTTGTTCTTTTTTTTACATTTCCCATTCTGCGTTGAACACGAGATACGTTTACTTTTTTTACTAAACGCACGAGACGTTTCGAGATCGTTAACGTTTAAATGGATACAGTTTGAAATTCTTTTTGAAACGAAAAATTCTTGAAAAGTTACTTGCAACGCGTAATCTTCATTTCTCGAACTTCTTCGTCATAATGATTTCTATGTTATATTTGCTACCGAAGATAAATTCAACTCGATTGAGAGCAATAGTTGAACTACATCGGGTTTCCGTATTCAGAGTTTCTCCGTTCATTCTGCAGCACGCGTTAATCATATAATACCGCTTTTCCATTTAAATCTTAATGCAATCTCGATAGCCGCTGCGATTACTCGAAATGCATTTCGTTCACACTTCGAAATTCATCGCAGAGAGAAACGTTTTCTCCAAGCTTACGTACCGTCGACACTTTGTAACATGATAATCGTGAAACGTACATGTATACACATATATTCTATATATAATGTATATTGTAAATATATATATACAAGTATTAAAGAAGGAGCGCCTTCGATTCTTTGACGTTGTGTTGTATATTAAGCAACGAAGATTTCTAAGGTAATCCTCGACGAATCGTCGCGCTGCAGAAGAAAGAGTCAGTGGTCGTTTCTTTTTTAAATGTGAAACACTAAAAAGTGTGTACGTACTATACATATATATATATATATATATATATATATATATATATATATATACATACCATGCTATGAAGTAGAAGAAACAGAGAGAATTTTCTTTACTTCTTGAGATTGAAAATTCTGTAAAGAATCAGGCCAAAAATTTTTAGAGGAAATATCTTTTCACGAGAGACAAAAGTTACACGGAGAAGAGGAATGAAGAATTCAGTTGTTTCAGATGAGATGAAGTAATAAAAAGTAATTTACTTTTCGCTGGATGAGAAACCGCGGTTCTTGTCGTCGTAGAATTATAAATGTAAATCAATATAGCCGCTGTAATCGTTTCTGTTCGTAATTTCGGAAAGAATTCCTTTATATCGAAAGAGATCTGTCAAATTGTTTCACACCTTTCGTCGATCCATCGCTTCGTATCGTACAGAACTTTCGAATTTGTGCAAAGCAACATTCTGAATAAAGTTTTTTCCAATAATTTGTTGAACGATTCTTATCCTTCGGCACTGTGTGAATCAAGTTTTACTCTGTTCAATAGATCAAGGACCAATTTCATCGTGTTAAGTTTATTTGTAATCATTTTCTTTTTTTTTCAGTCGGTAGTTACAGACTACAGAAAGAAAATTAAATAATTAAGTGTAATTTACTTCCATTTTAAATGATGACATAATGATTATTAAATTAATGTCTCATTGTTAAGTTTCATTTTGGTTCAAATGAATTCCAAGTTTTAAACTCTAAGACGTCTGACTATAAACTCGCGTTATTCTACTTACC
This sequence comes from Tetragonula carbonaria, assembly GCA_032399595.1. Taxonomy (NCBI): domain Eukaryota; kingdom Metazoa; phylum Arthropoda; class Insecta; order Hymenoptera; family Apidae; genus Tetragonula; species Tetragonula carbonaria. The sequence goes on from JAUCRC010000020.1 coordinate 2,421,927, forward strand.
TCTCTGTGCAGAACGAAGAACATAACTGAACATAACCAATAACGACGAAAAATTATCGATATTTTAAACTTTATGACTATATAATAGTATCTTTGCTCTCATTTCAAAATGTAAAGCCTCTATTTTAATGATTCTGAATTCGTTTCTTCTTCTTTTTTTTTTCTCAAAGATATTAAGGATGTTTTTATTTTTGAAATTTGTCGAAATTCAAACGTCTCTAAAAATGTTGAACAATTTTTTTCACTGCTGAATCACGACCAATACTAGAATCTTGAAAATCGAAATCTATTATTTACGACAAGCTCTTAAAACTTTTCATGTTTGTTTCATTATTTCATCAAACTTTGAACATTAGGATTGAATGATGAAATGTTAGCATTTCTTAAATCTCTGACGTTCAATCATAATATTCAAAGTGCAATGAAATGGTTAAAAATCTACAAAATGTTTAGTCACGGAAAAAATTTTTTATTATTTCTAAAAACATTTGAATTTTGACGATTTTCGACAATAGAAGTAGTTTTATTTCAATTATTTTATTTTTATTTTAGTTTTATTTTCCTACTTGCTATATAATGCAAGAATATCTTCAAAAGAAAGAACTCAACATTGTCAATCTTCTGTAGGGGCTATGTTTTAAATTATGTTTTAAAATGAGATCAAGTTGATTTTTCTTTACAAAATTATAACATGCTTTGTCGACAATTTTTCATCGTTATTGGTTCAGTTAGGCTCTTCACTGTACATCGTGTGCATTGGTAGAATTTTAGATTATATTATTCCGATCTCAGAATTTAGAAAATTGAATCTATGTTGTGTCTATCACTGAGTCAATCGACCAAGTTTCGACAAGGTTTCGACAAATTCAAACCGAGCGAATAAAATTTATGTTGTAGAAATACTAATTCTTTCTAAAATTGTATTTCAGTTCTATAATAATTCCTCCACTTTCTATCTGAAAAACGTCTGTTCATCAATCAATTCAAACCACTGATTAAACAATAAGATTGTTAATTTATCAGAAACACAAGTAACAAACAAATCAATTTCGAATAGATCAGAAACATCGTGTGACTTTCCTGTTGTATTTTTCCATGCAAAGTTTCACTCTTCGCAAATTCAAACGATTCGAATGAAGAGATTTCGATTTATTGAGACAACCTATAGACAAAAATATATGAAATATTTATCTGAAATTATCTGACCGAATGAAACGGTACGTAACCTTTTAGAGCGATCTAGGGAAAACTATGGAACGTGGGTAAATCATTGGAGGCGGGCAGTTTTCATCGGCGAAGGAGCCATTTATTAGTTTTACAGTCGTGTGATTCCATTCTCCACTCCCACGAGTCCCCGGCGTATCCCCCAGTCTGAAGAAGTATACTTTGAAAGTTTTGCAACAAGTGTTCCCTCTTCGAAGTCTCACATCTAAGGTGCTAAGATATCTACAGTGATATAATTCTTCTTACACGACAGTACACGCATCTCGGCCGGGTGGTTCAACAATTTCTTTCCTCACTTTGCTTCTCGTTTATCGACCACGAAAATAATCGACGAAACAATAATCGTTTCGTTATCACTGTCGTCGCATTGTCGACCCGTTTTCCCCCTTCTTCCCTCCCCCCCCCCTCTTTTTGTATTATATGTACACGAAATATCCTTTATTGCTAACTTTACAAGATTTCCGTCCCTTCCGTTTCCTGTCCCCTCTGCACTTCCATTTTGTGTGTGTGTGTGTGTGTGTGTGTGTCAGCACGTGAACCGTATCAAGCGCAATGTATCAACCGGAAATACGCCAACGCTGGAACAATATTTGTGACTCAGCGTCGGGTGATCGATCCGATTCGTTTCCTTTCCCCCTCTTTCACTGCGTGCGATTCTGAAACTCCGCCGAAAGAAAAGAAGTTCGTTCACATCGCGCGAAGATATGGAGAAGATACTAAATTTTACACTCTCTTATACTTTCTTTTCATCCGAAATGAAATAACTTCTCTCTTCCTTGCGTCGTAACGTAACGATGAAACGCAAAAAAGCAACCTGACGGGATGGTAAATTCTAAAGAGTGAGTCGAGTTCTGTGACTTGAAAGTGCAAAACGGCGGAGTTTTCTCTCTTTTTTTTTTTTTTTAAAGAAAAAGATCGGAATTTCCTTCGGAATGGTTTTTTTCTTCGATTTACTAGATTTCTTCTCTCTTCTATCGCTACGTTTGTCCAGTCTAATCACTGTTGTCGCGCTTAGGCCGTGCGTTCTCGTTTCTTTTTTTTTTTCCTTTTCTTTTTTGCTAATTCTTCTCTCCCTCACTCTTCACTCCTCTCTCTCTCTCTCTGCTCGTTTCTCCTTTAATCCTTTCGTACTATTTTAATCCTGCTAAAAGTATCGTTAGAAAAAGACTGTTATAAAAAAGCAATGAAAATATCTCGGATTGGAAATTTCGATTCGGTGAAACGTTTATGAAAAATTACAGTGTATGTGTGTGTGTGTGTGTGTGTGTGTGTGTGTGTATGTGTATATATATATATATATATATATATATATACACACACGAATGTACAAATGTTTTTCTCTGTCTCTACGCTTACGACAGTTTGAACTGCTCGCGTCTTCTTTCTTTATTTTTGGAACTATTTGAAACTTGAATGATCATCAGATCTTAAATAATTGCCGACGAAAGGATTAAATCCTGAAACATTCTGCGCCCCTGCCCATCGTTAATCGCATGTGCGTTGTACGTACTCGAGTCGTCTTGGTCTATTAAATCGGCGACTGAAACTGTAGAAAAATAAATTATTATATCGATGATGATATCGTGTTCGAGTACATTAGCCTACGTTCCCGTGGTCATCATCCTACTACGGGCGACACGATACCGAAATGTTTTCACGATTGCCCGTAAAAACGTTTTACGACTAAACGAATCTTGAGCACAAAATAAGACGAACGCGAACGAACCGTTACGGAAAAAGAAAAGAAACAATCGAACAATCTCCTTCCAATTGAAGAGAGGAACCAAACGATTTCAGATTGCCTTATTTTGATCTCAGAAGTCGTTTAATGGCGAGTAATGCCGGGGACTTGATGAAATGCCTCGTACGTTCGAAAGCGAACCTGACCTAAGCTCCTGTGTGAGGAATCTCATCAGCGTCGTCTTTTGATCAGCTTCTCCCTTCGTACAAATCGACGATTCTGCTCGCAGAAAAATAGAGTTAAACTCGAAACTATAGAGAGAGACTGTTTTCGTCCTAATGGACTCTCGCTAAATAGATATAGTCATAGTTCAAACACGATGAGAACATTCTGCACGTGATCGTTAATAGACAGTTAAGTTTTCTAGCCTCTTTTACTTTTTCTTCATTTTTTTCTCGTTTTTTTTTTCTTTTCTTTTCTTCTCCTTTCATTCGTCTGGTTAACAAGCTGTTTTTAAACACACGCGCAAGCGATTCCTCTCGTATTCGATGATGGTTTAGTTTAACGACAGCATTCGAAACGTTTGAGGTGTAGGGCTCTTTCTTTCACTTTCTTGTTTCTCTTGTTCTCCAAGTAATTGAGTAATTTCCTTAATATCAACCACGCGTAGACATATCAACCACATCTTTGCCTCTCGCGTCACGTTTTTCGATGTTTCCTTTTCCTCCTTCGTCTTCATTCAACTCTTTCTCTTTTTATATTCTTTCCTTTATATATTCTCCGTTGTTTCTTTTTTCTTTTCTTTTCTTTGATTCTACGAGAAACAAAGCTCCGATATAACCGACGAAATATTATTGTTAGAGCTTTCTCTACAAGATTCTTTCTTCTTCTTTTTCTTCTTTTCTTTTTTTTTTTTTACGATACGTAAACAATTCCTTTACTTTCAGGTTTCAATATTTACTTGGAATGTACAATCCCTGCTTTTCATCGAGCATCTGCACTATCTACACATCGATTTGCAATTTACTCTGTACAACTGAAATTGCACTTGCGATTCGATTTTATTAACTCTGCTTAATTACAACGCGTAGGTATAATCTGACCGATGATATCCGACAGAGTATCAATTGTCGGGACATTCGCCGATGTTCCATACGATCGGTCAATTTCTAAACCACGGTATCGAATTGTTACAACGATTAGATCCTAAATTCCTCGAGAAAAAGGACCGAAAGAATTCTCCTGTGCTCGAGGGGCCAATCGAGCCAGAATCAATCAATGGGGTCAATCACCTTCGATCAACTTGGATAAAACGTCCAAGTCTACGATCCTTTTTCGCCCAGATATACATATTGCGAAAATTACCAGAATACCCCGCGTCACGGAAAATTTCTTTCGCGTCGTATCGTATCGCGATGATTCGAATTCGAAAGGTCATAAAGAGAGCGCACACACAGTCGGCGAAGTTTTTTTTTTCTTTTTCTCGACGACCGAGAGAATGTGTGTCGGGAGAAGGACACTGCGATTCTCCTCGGCAGCCACGTTAGGAAAAAGACCTACCACTATGTAGTTAGCCACGTGCACGCTCTTGGCGCGTTTAATTAATCCCTTTTCTCTTTAATTAATCGCGCCCCGGAACGTGCCCGCCGCGGCATCTAGAAAAATAGAGTTGACTCGATCGCGAGAACCGTGAATTCTACCACAACGATTACGAGCTAGACACTTTCTTAAATTTATCGTATCGTATTCTAGAGTGACGAGGATTGATCGATTCGATCGGCTTGGCTGTCGACGCCGTCCGTTTCCTCAAATGCCACACGCTCCGTTTCGGCAAAATTTATACTTTTTATTTTCCTAGATATGCACGTATTCGACGGGGATCCTCCGATGAGAATTCCTTCCTTCTCTCGCGTTTCGAGATCCTTTCTATCTTTGTTTGTACCTCGAGCATCGAAATTTTATATCTTCGTTCCTCGAAACGGAACCAGTCTACTACCAACGATGTTTCCCCTACGTTTCTTCTCGGTTTTCTACGGAAAAATAGGACTCGTTTGAAGGCCTAGCACTAAACTAAGACAATCGACGTACGGTACGACTCCTTGGTACGTCACTTTCTTCTGTAATTATCAGTTAGTTTCGCTCGTCCCTCGAGCGTCGCCCTAAACTTTTTTTTACTTTGTTTCTTCGATTTGTACCCTGTTCTCTTTATCTCCACGGTAATCGGTAAACTACGGTCGGCTACGTGCAGCGGTAAGAATTTTTCTCTAGTGGCTGAGCTTTTCTTCGGAGGCTGGCTCCGGCCTCTGGAAACCCCTTCTCTCTGGAAAATAGAAATCTCCTCGCAGTCTCCAACCTGTTCGCAAACCAAACGAAAATCATGACGTTTCTGTCATGCGAATCATCGTTCGCGTGGGACTTCTTCCCAAGAAATGAACGAATGATTGAAGAATTCTGGCCAAACAAGATATACGTGATATCGAGTCAATCTAAAGAGCCCAGTTCTCTCGTTTGTTTTCTCTTTCCTTTTTTTTTCTTCTTTTCAAAGATCTCCCGATCTTTTCCTTTCTTCTTTTTCCGTTGCTCGAGACCTCCCCGTCGTATCTTCGCGATTCGCCTTCGTTCTCGTGTTCGAGCTCTTCGAAGATCGTCGAGAGTAGTCGAGGTTTCGCGCGCCTTCCTTACAGTTCCCCTCGGTTCGTCTCGAGACAGCCTCTTCTTCGAGGGTTATCGAGAGAGAGAGAGAAACCTCGCTCTCGACGAAAGGTCCCTTCGTGAACGTGGAAGGGTGTCTTTTCTTTTTTTTTTTTTTTTTGCGTTGAAGTTTTTAGAGCCTTCGAGTATTAGCCTACTGGTAGATGATCGGATAGATGGGTTCGACCGGCAGGTCGCTGTCCAGGTTCAAGGACACACCGTCCTTCGACACCAGGTAGTGGGTGAGCAGCTGACCTTTGCCTTTGACGAACACCAGGCCGCGTTGTTCGAAGCCGAAACCGAACGGCTCCAGGATCTTCCGGGTCTCGTCCGTGACCTACGATTTTTATGTTTCTGTTAGTGTCAATTTGCGAGGCGTTGCATCGCGATCATTTTCATGATCTTTGCTAGTAAGTTTGTCATTAAGTCATTGAATAATTGGTATCGGAGCTGGTATATTTGTAACTAAAGTATTTAGTTACTTATGGAAAATGAAGTACCCACTCTTCAAAGAGCTATCGCGAAATTGTTGAATCCTTCATGAATTATTGTCTTCGTATAACAAGAAGTTTTATATATCCTGACGCTTGTTTAAAAAGAAACTAATCTCCATACATTTTTTTGAAGTTTCGAGCGTGTGTATCAAAGTTATACTCTTTGATTATTAATTTTTTTCATTACAAATTTGTTTCTTCAATTTCAATGTAACCCTGTGTTACGTTATTTTGAGCATTTCCGATCCCCCTTGTCTCTTTGATATTTGAAATTTGTATAGAATGTAAAAGAATTATTAGTACGCGTAATTTCGTGGTTGCAGCTTTTCCTTTAATCATCATAAATCACTGTAAACGCGTTTTGTTACTCTCCCAACACAAAAGTAACATCGAAGGATATACAAAAATTTCGGTACAAGGATCGTAACATTACGATTAATTTACATTTTGTATCGAAGCTTTTGTGATATTTGAAGAAAACGAAAGGTGCAATCAAATCGTGCCGGGAATGTTCTACGTCCAGATATTTCTAAATTGTCCTAGTCGTTCGGACGTTTTACCTGGATGCAGCCTACTTTTCCAGTACTCTCCATCCTGGACGCTACGTTCACGGTGTTCCCCCAGATGTCGTAGTGAGGTTTCCGGGCACCGATGACTCCAGCCGTCACAGGACCGTGATTGATGCCCATTTTCAGAACAAAGTGATTGAAACTTTGCTCGTTGATGCTCGACAATGCTTTCTTTAATTCCAGGGCGAACTCGACGAGGGTGGACAGGTGATTCCATCGAGCTGTATCCTCGGATTCCCCTGACTCGGTGATCCCGGATGCAGCCATGTACGTCGAGCCTATCGTCTTGATCTTGATGATGTCCTTGAATTTAGTCTGATCGAGGATCTAACGGAACAAAAAATACCTTAGACATCTCGACAAAACTAATTGACTGTAATTAGTGTTGATATTATGCAACGAGTAGTATTATGCAATTATTAATATTATGATGTTAATATTATTTCGTTCGTCTTTAATATTTCAATATCTTAGTTACTTTTCTCATCAATGTCGATATCTTCGTACTGTTACAACTTTGTAAAAAAAAACGAAAATCATGCAACAATTTACTTGGTCTCGTTTTAAAACTTGAAAATTCGATACTTTCTACAGTATTGAGTCCATTTTTTTTTTTTACAGGCATGATCCCAAGTCAAATAGGGTGTGGAAGATAAAATTGTGAAAATTCAAACGTCTTTTCGAAAATAATAAAATATTTTTCCTGACTAATTCTATCATGATCTTAAAGTTTGAAGTCTTTCTCTGTACAATCATTGAATTACTGAATTTTGAATATTAAAGTTAAACAATGTAATATTAGGATTTCTTGAATTTATTCACATAAAATACTGAAAAGAAGAATTATACAGCAAGTTTTGATGGTTCGTTTAGAAACTTCAAACTTTTGATGGCGATGACCTAATAACGAAAAGAATTTTTCAATGTTTTTAGACGTTTGAATTTTTACAATTTTTGAAAAAAATAGGTTCAAGTGAATTGTTGTGTAACTTTCTTTTACAAAGTTACAACAGTTTAAATTGTCGACCATTTTTCGTCGTTACTGGTTCAGTTATGACGTAACAATATTAAATACAATTCTGTGTCTATAAATTTTTTACATATATAGTCACAATCCTATCTAGCGACTAGATATAACTGTAATCTCGCGATAGATCATTTGTTTTTCTTCTCTATCGTACACTATGCTCCCACGGTTTAGCCAGGAAAATTGAAAACATCCCACGATAGCATTCTATCGATCTTTTTTATATTTAACCGGAATTATGTTATATTTAACCGCTTAAAAGTTCACTGAATTTAGGGAGAAACTGCATCGAAAAGAAAACCACCCTCTTAATTTTACCCTGCTGTTATAAACAATCGTAACAACGACACCGGGAAATTTCTTTCTCGAACAGAAAGTCTGCTCTTCTATTTTCGCGATCTAGCATCGAACATTAATCGTCCTGAATCCATATAAAATCTAGTTGCATATAGACAATCGCAGGAACAGAATTTCCAATCGGTATTCGACAAGTGTGATATCAGTGGATCTCAAGGGAGAATACGAATATCGAAGCGATTATCGTCGACGATACTCACCGCGTCGAAATCGGATATGACTTCGTTCAAAAACCTGAGACACTCGAGGCCTTGGTTGTTGATGCTCTCCTCGCTGTAGAAATCGGCGAAGTTCGGCATACTGGCGAACAGCACGCCCACCTCCGCGTAGCTTTGGCTGTACAGATCGTCGTGGTGTCTCGCCCTCGACAGGAAGTAAGCGGCCACGTGAGGCGGAAGTATGTTGTAGATGAGGGCGCCGTTTCTGCGCTTCATGTCCGCTGCCCTCTCCCTCTGCGCGACCACCTCCCTTCCTCGTAGGTACAACATCCTCCTCGACTTCTCCGCCTGCAAATCGATCGATGCCCTCGTCGAGTCGTCAAAAACCGAGCAACTTTACCCTTAACTTAACCTTTCATTTATTTTTTTTCAATAGGGCTTGGCCCCGAAAAGGTTAACATCTTTTTAAAAATATAATCGTTCGATTGGTATATTTTTCGAAATATTTTGCCACTGTTATTTTTCGTTTGTTTGCTTGTTTTATTTTACGGTTACAAGATGGTTAGGCTTTCATTTCCGTTAAATGCAAACCTCGTGAAAGAGTGTCGGGGATGAGAGATACGTCCTCGACTGTCGGGCCAAGTGCAACCCTCTCGACTTTGATGAATTTGTTCGAGAGAGGCCTTCGTACCGGAGGCACGGTTATTTATCTCCTCGTTCGAGGAGAAATTGAATTTTTCACGACATCTCTACATCGCGGAAGGTTTTAATCTGCCGAAACTACTCGTACGCAGTAGTGGAAATTCGCTGACGGTATTGACAGGATGGGAACACGTCCGTGTAGGATGCTCCACGTTTCGACTTTTCCCATATATTTCCCGTGTAGGTAATTGAGTATTAGTTAACTTAAAGAAAAGTCAGGAGGTAGCACATTATCGAATAATATTTTCCCCTTTCTACGAAACGAATCCTCTCGGATAAATCTTCTTAAGACTTTTCCAAAGAAATATTCATTTGTTCTCAAAACAGTTTAAAGTGTCCAACAAGTTTCGATATAAAAACGATTACGCTGCACTGTGTTTGTGAGAACAAAATTGAAACAGAGCTTGAATAAAATTCACTCTCAATGAACGAACTAATCCTAAATGTTCCACCATTCAGCTCAGAATAAATAATCTTCTCCCAATTCTGTCAAATACAATTATCGAAAAATAGAAGAAAAAAACTTTCGAGCAGCACATTTTTCGGGGAACTGTCCCGTTACTTACGTATCTGGATACAATGACCAAGGAAGTAGCTACGATGAGTAAAATTGCGGATAGGCAGTATTTCGACGGAACGGGGGACGGTTCGTAATTATCCGGAGAGGATGCAAGATCCTCCCAGTCGAGCTTGACATCCAGTAAGTAGATGTTGATGAGGCACTGGGTACCAGCGATGCCGTACATCAGGAACGCCTTGCCCAGATAGCACACGTAGCTCGGCATCGAGATCGCCACGAGTGTAAGCACGCCGAAGTACGAGTAGTAGGAAGGATACGGACACTTCGGTGACACGGTTATAGTGGTGTTTATGGTGATGATCGGCATGGTTTCCTCGATGACTACGCAGTTGAACTGTGAACGGCACGAAAAGAAATATACTCTTACTCGTTTCCTTGTACAATACGAAAATTTATATATCACGATATATAATTTTACACTATAAAGTAACATATCGCATTACTCTCGTTTAAACGAAAGCGTGACGTTTCCAGAAAATATGAAAGCAACGAAAATGTTTCATTGTAAATATCATCTTTGATTCAAATGAATATAACTAGTGATAATACCAGTAGTACTCTTAATACGGTAGTTCGTTATCGAGAACAAGTAAACAGAATTTCCAAATATATCGTGTTTTGCTCCTTCTTTTTATCAGGAAAAGAAATCATTGTCATACTTGATACATCTGGAAACTCTTAGTCTGCGAGAAATTCTTCGAAACATTTTTCAGATCGATACTCCAATATCGATACTGACTAATTGCTTGAAACTGAATCGAGGGCTTATGAAGCAGCCACGAAATCATGTAAATTTATATTAACGATTCGCATAATTAAATTCAATGATTTTCAAAACGACGTGAATCGCTGTCCTCCACGTTTGAAAAATACACGATTCACGAAACGTTCTCCGGTGTCTTGGACGTTTAAAAAAAAAAAAAGAAAAAAAAATGAAAGACGTGGCGTTTCCCGCCAACAACGTGTTAAAGACGAAGCGAGATAATCGAGAGGAGTTTGAATTTGATGTCATCGAAGAAGGAAGTGTACTCACCATGTCGAGGAGCAAAAAATCACCGAGAGAAAATGTCATTAGGAGGGCCAGAGCTCTTCTCAGCCACATAGCCTTGACGGCACTGGCCAAACACGTGGCACCGGCCAGAACCACGGCGAATAGCAGAACAACCCCGATGCCGCCCCATGTGAAAGGTCCCCAGGGTTGAAACCTCCAAACCGGAGCGGTGCAAATCATCACCAATGGCCCGCCGAGCAGCGACAACGGCGAGAATGCTTCTTCGGCGTTGTGAAACGCGGATTCCACCTTCGTGTCCTTGAACCGCAGCGTCAACCAGTGAGCCTGGCCTTTCAAATGCGCCCCTCCAGCTGCAATTAACGTCTTCTTGTACTTCGAATAAGAAATCTTTCACGAAAGGAAGAGAAAAGTGATGCCTGAGATTGTATTTCGAGATATATAATGTTGAATGAATTTCTTACAATTAGTGAATTGTACAAAGCTAATATATAGCTATTCACACACGTGGAAGATTTTACTAATGATTCTGTTATCAATCTGAAAACCAGCGCTTACTTCAAACATTCTATGTTGTTGTAAAATTTCAAACGCTTTCCTTATAGCAATTCCAATTGTTATTCTCTATTATTCACGTTGCTATTATTTCCATTCAACAACAGGGATCGAAAAAATTCAGGAACTTTGAAATCGATTCTATTTGAAAACTGTGGCTTCTAGAACTTTTCCGAAAAAGTTAAGTTTCTTACGTTACGAGTCCCGACGAATGTTCTTAAAAAATGAAAGTTTCAGGCAAAATGGAAGAATGTTAAGAAAAAATTCAATCTTCGTGGCAAATATTCAGCGAATACTGGAATATAAAAATGGATTTTCAATTGTGAAGTTCTAAAGTTCTACTTGTTTCCATGGAATTGTTTATTAAATTCTAAAAAAAATTCCACCAGAGAACAGATATCTCTTTACACGAAACGTATATAACATTCGAACAGGATTTTCTTTTATCTTTTCCTTTTTTCTAAATAGAAAGAACAATTCAATGTCGATGTCGATCTGTTCGTTCTACGTTAAGAAACGTTTTCTCACTTTTACTGTCGAGTTCCTTCCTCAGCCTCTGTCTAAACTCCTCCGAGTCTTCCTTGTTGTTGTTCCTTCCGTCTCTAGCGTCCATCGTTCTCCTGTTGTCTTCCGTGAGCGAGGCGAGGCTCTTGGTGACAGCTGGCTTGAAAGGTTTCAACGCGCGGACTATAAAGTATGTGACGATGCCCGCCTTCTGGAGTGCCTCTTCTCTGTCCTCGCCGTGCGCTGGCTCGACCTCGAACTCGCCGTTCAGGAAGCTCAGCGTCGCGTTCGAGATGTGCACCCTCCTTTCGAATCATTCCAACATCATTCGTACAGCATTACAGTTTCGTTACAGTTAGAATTTCTATTTTCTATTAAAATAATTATTCGTAGTGCGAGAACGTCTCACAATCAGAGACAGAGACGTTTCGCGATTGGCAAAATGGCCCTGATTATCCAACTATGTGGGCGTAAGACTGGATGTGGCAGTGAAAAGGAGAATTCTGCATTCATGGTAATGTCGAAGGGTGTTCGAACGTCTTTTGTAAGCGATTCGCTGGCTGGAACTTGCCGTTACGTTATTGTTCTCGAGTGAATTGTAGTTTCGTGTGAATAATAATAAGGTTAGCGTAATGTGCCGGTTGGTATATAGCTGGCGACGCGGCGCAGACGACTGCGAGGGGATCGTTAATACTCCAAACTTGCATTTAACTAATTCTAGATTGTGTTTTACTCTAGCGAAAATTCTGGACAACGGCCATCTGTCTTCCGAAGTATTTATGTAGTTGACTCTATTATATTACGGCGCAATCGACTTATCGTAGCCTCTAATTTCACTGTGCGGGATTTCCCCCACTGTGCGTTAAATGCATTATTTCACGGCACGAAAATATTCAGACGCTTGATTGATTGCAATCGCGCAATTAAATTAAACTGTAATCACCGTAGCTACGTGAAATTTATACCATCGTCTTACGTGCAATAATGAAAACGAAATTTGTGATTGAGAAATCAATTGGAAATGGCTCGTCAGCATCGATTATCAATTTTCATTTCGAGTTTGCCTCGTGAAAATTCTCTTACTCGATCGTACAGTAACTGTCAGAGCTATTTCTTTCTTCCAATTCGTCAGCAACAATTACTCTCGTTCTTCTTTGATCACCAAGTGACGTTAAAGAATTAGGAAATTGAAAAGACTTACTGCTCGTGATTTTTCTTCTCTGATTATCAAACACTTGTGGGGTAAAGCTAAGAGGTCTCTCGGTCGCGTTACGTGTTACAGGAAAAGAGAACAGGAGAATCGCGTGACAAGCAGCGCCGAGATCGCTAATTTTTTTTTGTTAAATACATCAGCCCGATGAAAAAGGAAAAGAGAAAAGAGAGAGGGAACATTACAGTGGCCGGTTTTTTTTTTTTTTTAAAGCACGGCTTATCGAGAGAGACGGTTTTCACCACGGGGACTCGGGTATCTCACACTTTAATGCAGCCAGCTAAAATTAAAGTACGACAGGGCATTAAAAACTGCTCGCCAGGCGTTTCGCCAGGTAATTAATGTCAAAGATATACAAGCGGAGTGCGCTCATTACGTGTCCGCCGACGTCAAGGACGCGTTTTGTATGTCGCCGCGTATATCGATATCGTTTAGCTCCGAATCCGGCAGCTTTTTCACGCCTCTGTTCTACTTTTTCTCTCTTTACCCCTGTTGAATTTCGACGAGTTAACGAGGTCAAGAAATCGAAACGTCAATACAGTCACGTATATATATATATATATATATATATATATATATATATATATATATATATATATAATCATATTTCAGTGGAATTATACTGAAAACAAGCACGTGTAAGAGCCCGTAATTCTCCGCTCGTTAAGTAAACGTGATTAACCTTTTTCTCCTACAATTATCCTCTCGATGCTTCTTAGGTGAACATTGATTATTAGAATGTAAATGTACTGGCATGTTATGTATCATTTGTATTTGTTAATCTTTGATCGAAACGATTGAAATCTCGAATTCGAATTCGAAAGTGCACAGGATTAGGATTGATATAAATCGTTAAATGATATAAATTGTTAAAAATGTCGCAAGACAGGATATTAACTCTTTTCCGTAGAATGGAGAACAAACGACAAGGTGTGTGATAATTTTTTTCCACTTGTTATTAGCTGAATTTCAATAGGATGACTTTAAAAGATCTCGATATTCGTCAAATGATATACCTACTCGAACATCGATTTCTTTTTAAACAAAAATTCAATTCCCGCGAATTTCTATTTTTCTATTTCTTCTTTTTTTCTTTTATGTGAAAAAAGTTCCAGAAAAATAAGAGTTTCATCTAAACTAAAATTTAATAGAACAATTTTTAAATATTTGCAAGATGGATATATATATATATATATATATATATATATATATATATCTTGAGGGAACATCGTATCTAAATCTAACCAACAGTTTCGGGCTCTTTTTATAATTTACTGATCATCGTTATGAACGTATATATTTGGTGTTGTATGAAGCGAAGTATAATAATATAATATCTAAACAGATGTCTAGAAGGCTATAATACGTACGAAGAACAAAAGAATTTCTTTGACACTTATTGGAATAATTCACACAAACTAGAATTCTCGTTGCTTCGAAAGTTTTAAAGATACGATGGTGGAAGAGATTAAAACAGTGTATTGTCTCTTGTATATTACATTTGTTCTAACAAATCCGGAATGTACGTTGATGATTGCTTTTAAATTTAAACGATATCGCAGTTAGAGTTAGGAAGACATAATCAACAAAATTTCGTGTTGAATGATCATATTTGAACGATCATATTTCCTATTGATCCTATTTTTCATTTTGTTCGATGCTCCGTAAATAAATTGCTAGCAGATGATACGAAGAAAAGGGGTTAAGTTCCCCGAGGTTAAACAAAGGGTTTAAAATAGTTTGAGAAATCAAAACAAATTCAACTTTATCTACTTCAGTCACAGTCAGGTTTCCGTGAGGTTAAACGGAAGTAAAGAAGTGATACTCACCCCGCCATTCCACTGCTCTCCATCTTATTCGCCAGCTCGACGTCCTTGCTGTAGACGTCGAACTGCCATTGTCTCTGACCGAGGACACCGGCCAGCACAGCACCGGTGTGTATACCCACCCTCATGTCGACAGGGCTATTGGTCGTTTGTTGCACGTACTTGATGGCGTCCACCATCGACAAGCCCATATAGACGCAGAGGACAGCGTGGTCTGGTCTTTCCACCGGTGCTCCACTTATACAGTAGTAACAGTCACCGAGGATCTTTATTCGCAATTGTTCGTACCTGACGAGTTTTCAAAATGAAAAAAAAGAAAAAAAAAAGAAAAGGAAATAATCACACTGCGCGTGAGAATGGTGAGAATCTAAATTATGTATGGAGAGGGTTCAGAGGTCAATCAGCGTAGGTCACTTTGTGCAAGTATGTGAGAGAACCCGGGAACGGAGTCGAATCGAGAATTTATTTTCGGATCGCATCGGGTTCACCGAAAATATCCCGTGATACGAGATTGTTGGGATTTTCGAGAATGCAGAGGATATTCGGGATATTCAAGAAAGCCGGTATTCGGTAAAATTTCGAAAAACTGAATAACAATTTTTCTTCTTCTGTGTTTTTAGAAACACTAAATTTTAATATATGAAAATTGTCAGTGTTGTATGTTTCTTAAGAATTTCGACTTTCTGAGATACTTTCGGAATCCGATATCTTTCCCTAACAAGTACATTCTTATTGTCGAAATTATCAGTTGATGGAAGTGTTTAATCGCTATAATATAATCATTGAAATGTTACAACAATGCAAATTAAATTATTTCACTGACTAAAGGTTTTGACAACGGAAATGTACGGCACAAATCATTTTCAATGGAGAATGGCTTACACTGATTGAATTCTGAAGCCTTTATATAATACTCTAATACAATTGAAAATATATAGAACTATTTAGAATTACAGTAAACTAAAGTATGTGAAGACAGAGTTAGAAAATATAATGTCTTTAATAAAAGAACAATTTTGGGACGAAGACCAATTCCGTATTAATATTATCCTACTATTTGATTTTGGGAACAAAGAGTTTCACATTTCTTCAATTATTTCGCATCGAAGTGTACTTTGTTTTAATCACAAAGTGGCGTCAGAAATCAGAATTGACAAAATCAATGAGGATGAATTTTGAAATGGATCGCGTGATGTTTGTACAGTAGAATTTAAGCTCCACGATAGAATTTCAAATACAACAGTATATAAAATTAGAATTTTAAAGTGAAAAAGCAAAAAAGGGTTACTTCCACGTAAAAAAGAGCTTCTAAAATTCGAATGACAAATAAGAAAGTTGAACCTCGTATCGATTTCGAAAAGTTCTGCTTCTTAGAAGCTTCTAGTTGTTGCAAGGATAGAAGTTGCCGCAAGAAGAAAATGCAGCGTGAAAGTTTCAACAATTAGAGTCAAAACGCGAGCAAGTTGGAAACTGAAAATTTTTCCAGCGTGAACTTTCGAAAGTTAAACGCGAACACGTGAACCCTCCACGCACGTGATGGCGTGTATGTCGATCAAGCCGGAGAATTTGTAATTGAAACGTTCGTATGGAAACGGGGTTGAGTGGCGGGGAGAGTTTCGTTTTAGAAAACGCAAGGGTGGAGGATTTAATTTTTCACTTGGTCCCAAGCCGCTATTTGGCAAATGGGAGAGGAAAGTACATGTCAAGGAGCATCTTAAGTGGAGGAGGGTGTTTCGCTGGATTTATACATTGACCTGCACCACTACCGACGCTCTCAGGGTTAAACCATCCGCCCTCTATACACACAGATCCAACGATAACCGATTTCATTTTCCCACGTTCCTCTTCCCGCAGATTAGATCTCGGTTTTATAAAATCCGCTGTTTCGATAATCCTCGCTGCGTTTTCATTCCTTTTTTAACGAATTAAATCGCCTCGCCTCGTTTTTTCCTTCCCCCACGGAGGATTTTTATATTAATCAAGGAAAAATTAATTTAAAAGCACGATGTTAAGCACGACTCGCGAACGAATATCTGAATATTCATAGAAATCTTTGAATTTCATGAGTCCATTAGGCGTCCTGTGCAAAACATTTGAAAATTTCATTATCACAGTTCCACGAGTTCAAATTCAAATTTCCCGCAGAAACTTCGTTTATATAGAGCTTCGTTTGTCGAATTCACTTGAGGGATCTTTTTGGTGAGAAAGCCGTACCAATACACGATTGTTAAACGATTATTTTCTGCGAGTTTCGCGAATAATTTTTCGCAACCGAGCGTAGAAAAATTCTAACCAGTTCACAGTCTCTCTGCAGTTAATAATCTTTTTTTTTTTTAAAACACGCGAACAAGAATGTACAAAGAGAATTATTAAGAGAACAAGCGTCTGTTTCACATTGTTATATATTCCGCGAGTCTCTGATTCTTTCTTTGTAACATTATTACACAACATACACAGTGTAGAAATGAGCTTCAATATCAAACGATTACGAGTTTCTCGAGTTATTCGAGAACATTATTTTTACCTCTGCGTGTCAATTTTCTCTTTCGAATGCCCGAATCGTAGGTACATCAACGATAGGTGAAAATTCACGCCGACGCTGCGAATAACACGTCGCCGCGACAATCGTCAAATTATGCTAAACGCGTGACTCAAACACCTTTTGGCGAATCGCTGTATTTCCGCTCGGAATTTCCCTCGCCACGGCTGCACAGAGCATGGACAATTGGACAGAGTGAAATATCGCGCGATGGGAATTCGCTAACGATACCACTTTGTCCCCGGACGTATCGATTCGTCGGCGACGCCTCGTGAAGGACCTCGGAGTTAGGATCTCTCGGTCTCTCTCTTTCTCTCTTTCTCTCTCTCTTTCTCTTCCTCCGAGGACGAGCCGAGGAAAACGGGGAAAGGATTCGCTGGAATTTCCCGATAAAGTCAATTTCGCGGCTGGCAATTTCAGGATTTTCATTATCCGCCGTGCACGAACGACAGAGAGAGAGAGAGAGAGAGAGAGAGAGAGAAATAATAGGTAGGGGGTGGTGACAGAGCTCGTGAAAGCTCGTCGTCGTTTCAAAAGCAGGTCACAGTCGAGCGGATTGTAAACGAACGAATTTTCCCGCGGTGTCGATAGCTTCGTTGTCGATTAATCCGTTTGTTCCTTCCACCGTTTATCGACAGCCCTCTTCCCTCCCCCCGTTGTTTCCGAAACGGTTGATAAAGGCGACGCGCGTTTTCCTTTGACTCACATTCGCGAAAATCTCGGATTCGGGGTCGGATTGGCTCGGATAGTGCCTTTCAAAGCATTGTTCGTCCAGTTCCTTGTTATCTCGCGTAAAATTGGTGTTTCTGTCTTTCGAACGGACAGGAGACCACTGTCCGTGCTGCCGAAATCAAGCCAGCGAGTGCTACTTGAGATACGAGAATTGGAAATATAATGAGTTTCTCGTTTCGCGAAGATGACAGACGGAGAAAGTAAATGTCTGCCTTGGGCCAAGGATAAGAATTAGTTTCCACCAGAGGTAATCTTCCTCGAGGTAAATAACTTGTACGAATAATTAATTACGAGTAATCTCGAAGTGTTAAGGTTGACTTGTAATTTTGAAACATTGTATTTCACCTACGCGTGAAGTGTAACTAGCTTATCCAGTTGTTTGCGAAAAATTTTGCACGCACGAAGCGAAATGAGGAAAGGAAATTTAATCATATTATTCTTCCAAAATTCATCTCGTTTTAGAGTCTTTTTAAAAATTCGAAAAGAACGTTTCACGTTGATCACGGTATCAATTCCACCAACTATAATCCCAACGTGAATTCGTTTCTTACTTCGCAGATTTCTCCAAACTATTTTCCCAAAATCGAATCACTTGTTATTGAATGCTTTCTAAAAAAAAGAAAAAAAAAATTTAAAGAACCATTCCTCGTTAATAACGGTTGATTCTATTATTATAATTAAATTAATCCGTTGTAAATAAATCAATTATAGTTCGAAATTGAACAGAAATTCTTACGTGATTAAGCGATATCCCTCGTAACTGATCGCTTACCGCTCGCTAAGTTGATCGAATCTGGCGAACAGCTCGTTCAGAATCTTCACTAGCTCGCTGGCGCTGTACGTGGATGAAATCGCGGTGAATCCGACAATGTCCGCGTAGAGGATCGAAACGTTCTCGTGCCTGGACATGTAAATCTTCTTGAACTGCGTGTCCAGCGAGGCGCCTAAGTCCTGCCGCATCTTCACAGCCACGTGTTCCGGAAGCACGCTGAGCAGCAGCCTTTCCTGTTCCGCGCTTTGCTCCTCGATCACCAGCTGCACTTCCAGGCTCTGCCTGGTTTCCAGAAAGGCTCTACGCTGTTGGAACTCGGTCAGTGAATAAATAGAGGCGCCTAAGAGCATGGCACCTATAGATAGTGTCACCGTCAGCACCTGAAACAGATCTTTCGTCAGAATTTGGAGAATCCATGGCTTTATATTTTGAATATGGTGTGCCTCCATTTCCTCTTTCGGGAAATTCGCCTGTTCTTCGATTAAAATTTGAATTACGTATATATATATTTCATTGTTTATCGTTTGTTTTATTACTGTTCTGTGATTTTTTTATACATTTATTTTCTACTTCTCTAGATTCGTATTCCCATTTTGAGATATTTTTTAATTTGACTTGCTTGTAATTTAAAGAGGTTGTGCAACACAACGTTTGAGAATGAAGGAAACGTTAATGTTGCCTTGTTTATAGTTTCCTGCAGGCCACCATACTCATAATTAAAACGATGGCCGTAAGCCAATAAATCAAATAATAAGTCACTAAAAAAATTTGCAATATATTATTGAGTTATCGGATTTCTTCGTTTCAAAGATGTTTAACATAAATAATGATAGAAAAACCCCAGACACTCTGGGATATTACTTGACGCATTTAAAGTATAATTTCAGTTCTTTTATTACAGTGATACGTCAATTTTCTGCCATTTGAATAATGATGCGTGACGATTAAAAAGTAAAATCAGCGAACGACAATTTCATGTTATTCCCACTGAGCATAATTTACTATTTTCATAAACAGGACGTTATATAAGAGCATGTCTCGTACGACAAGAAACAAGAATATATTATTTATGGACAAAGATCAAAAACGAGTATGTAAAATTATCTCGTGATGATTGCCCTGATACATTTCATGTTGCTCGCCAGTCGTTCATTTTATGCTCGTGCGATAATTGCCGAGTCAATTAAACCGAGTTGATCAGATAAAACTAGTTCCACGTATAAACTGTCGTACGATACTTTCAGTCTGGAGTTTTGTCGAGACAGGAAATATACGAAGCAACTTTACATTCGCTCGACTCGATATCGGAACTCCACCCTTTCACGTTCCTCTGACAGATTTCGATCTCGAAGGACACTTATGTCCGTGTATTTAAACGTCACGTACTGTCTGTGCAACATCTTTCCGAACGTACCAATGAATTCACGTCATTGACACGATTATGCGATACGTTTCACGTTAAAAATTATTATCTTTTGTGTCGAAGATCGATTTTTTCCCAACCGAGTCATTTAAATTCAAGATTTGCATTTAAAAAGCGTGTGCTACGAACGTCACTGAATCTCATTTCTAGAAGAGCCAGTCCATTATAATTCCATCGGACAAATTAATATAATCTACGTAGAAGAAGAGATATTTACAACGCCTTGAAGACATCCAACAATTTCACTGCTCACCGTCTTTTTTCTGGTTCATTCTACCGATAAATTATACTCCACTCTCTCCACCCCCCCCCCCACAGTTAGGAATGCTTTTCATCGATTTCAGGCTAACCGCGACTCCCCAATTACAATCATCGGAACAATTAACGCAAGAAATATTTCCACACATTCCACCTCGTTCCCCGAAACGCATCGAACGAGAAACATCGCCGATCGATAATCCATTTTTGCGTCGCGCCGGAGAAAGTTTTCGAATTTGCTCACGTGTTCTAGTGAACAGTTGGAAATCGTTGGGACAAACAACTGTGCTGTTTCCCATTCCGCAGTTCGGCTTTTCATTTTTCATATTTCGCACGAAAAAGAATCGCGAAGAGAAAGGGTTTGGAAATATTGCTTTTATTTTACTGGAATTAAGAAAAATATTCCCTCCCCCGCACAAAAAAAATAATGATACCCTGTTGTACGTCTTTTGTTTTCATTTTTCGTTTCACTAAAGTTATTTCAACACAGTTTGACATACCGTGTAAAATTACCGGGTCATGTCATACTAGGTCACGACACAACATGTCAAACCAGGTCGTGTCATACCAGGTCATGCCATACCAGGTCATGTCATACCAGGTCTTGTCATACCTGGTCATGTCATACCTGGATATGTCATACCTGGTCATGTCATACCTGGTCATGTCATACCAAGTCATGTCATACCTGGTCATGTCACCCGGGTCATGTCATACCTGGTCATGCCAATCCAGGTCATGTCATAGCTGGTCATGTCTGTCATACCAGGTCATGTCATGCCAAGTCATAATATGCCAGGACATGTCTGTCATATTATGTCATGTCATTCCATGTCATGTAAGACCAGGTCATGTCATACTATATCATGTCATTCCATGTCATGTAAGACCAGGTCATGTCATAGCTCATGTCTGTCATACCAAGTCAACTGTGCAACTTTACCGGATAGTATTGAGGAACAGATGACAATTTGTTGAGTTAGAGAATCCTTGAATATTATAAGGCCATTTTTCTTGATATTCTCAGAGATTCTCGAAAAGCATGTTTCTGTGTTTCTATGTTATTTAAAAATCACGTATAAAGATACAACAACATTCTCTTTCTCCTCTGATCGTTCACTGTATCCATGCACAAACAGAATTTTGTTTTGAAACTAATCACAGTTTCATGTCCAATAGACTGGTTCCATCTTTGGTCCTCCAAGAAAAAGAAGAAATTCTGATTTCCAAGATACTTTCAAAAGTTTCGAATTTTACAAGCATCGAACTACTTATGAGTACTCTCTCAAAATCTGTGAGTGAACCTCTTGAAAACCAGGTTGTGTAAGATGAATACCTGACAAGTGTATTCATTGAAACTTTTTCACTTTAGAAATGAAAATTGTAGGTATGCTGTCCAAACTTGTAGATACTTGTCTACAAACGTTCATAAACTGTACACATACTGAAGTGAACAAAATTATTCGCACGCTCGGTGAAAAATGATCGATAATTTAAACAAAATCGCACAACAGTCCATTTAATTTCGTTTTAAAGCGTAAAATCTCTACTTCTCGTTACATTTCTGAATCCTTTATTTTTTTCAAAAATTTTCCACATCATGCAACAGATAGAAGAATACTTTTGTTGCAATCCATAAAAATTTAAATGCCTCCAAAATCACTAAACATCTTTTTTATAACTCGATCTATCCATAATCTTGAAGATTGAAGTTTTCCCTTCGTGTCAACATCTTAGAACTTTTTTTGCCTTCGATTTTTTTCGTCATTTTATTGAATCTTGGAAACTAGGATTACTCACACATTGTACTTACACATAGCAAGTACACTAACACATTTTAAATTATTTTCGAATAATATTCAATATCCATGAAACTTAAATATCAAAGTTGATATTGACAAGTATATATTGGATTTGATCCCATCGAGCTACCTGTATGGTCAATGGTGATCGAATATTGCATTTATTGAAATCGTTAGTCCCTGGTGACAATAGGATATTAATTGGATCTGCCGCAGAGGAGAAATTAGCGTGAGGAACGCTTTTGCCGCTCGATTAAAGTATTGCACTCCGTTGAATTACTTTGCTCGTTGAAAGAATGTCAGTGGTAATCTACTGATCTTTCTGACATTATCTGTGTGATCTTTGTTATATTTCTGTAATTCTTTCTGATAATTCTTTTAGTTTCTGTGTTTTATCGAGCTCTTATATTGTTTAGTAATCACTGTATTGTATTATTTACTAATATTGTTTGAATATTATTTAGCAATATTTGAATCACTGTGATCACTCTTTAATAATAATTTGTTAAATCTCTTAAAGATAGTCCTTGCGATTCGTCAGATTTAATTTCTTTTGGTTTCGGAATTTTTTTAATAAGCTCTGCGATCCGTCAAATCGTTGTCTGACAGTTTCCCGCGATTTACTAAACATTTGTTGATACATTTGCTAATTCACGTGGATTCTAATTACAACTAATCAATTACAAACTCGTCTATCTAATTAAAAATAATCACGGATAGTTACTTTCTCGTACAACAATTTATAACTCGAAGGGACATAATGTGCACGTGATTGTAACGATATTTAATGCAACCCCATTTTGTGCACGCTTGTTGCTCGATGAAAGGGTTGACAGACTCTTAATTAACCCCGTGATAAAGGGTTCGTTGAACAACAAATCAACGATCATTGCAATTGTCGGTAAAATAGATGGAGTCGGTGATTTCCGTGATCGGGCCGTGATGGCTTTCAAAGAAACGTTCCTGCCATTGAAAACCGATCGTATGTCGTGCATGGAAAGGCAGCATGTCGCGTCATTGCACATCTCTCTGTCTCCACTTCTCTCTCTCTCTCTCTCTCTCTGTCTGTCTGTCTTCTCTTCTCTTCTCTTTCTCTCTCTATTTTAAACAACCACTGACCGAACTCTACTCGACTGTTACTAACGATAGAACCACGTGCACGACTGGAACTTTCGCTTTCGCGGTCGCCCTTGTCTAGGGAAATTTGTAACATAGTTCCCCCGTCCACTATGTTCTGTCATGGTCCACTACGAGTTTGCGGACCGCCCTGCGATTTCGAATAACAAACGAACGACGAAACCGACGAAATTAATACGCGACGGATCTCTCGCTTTCTCTAAGTGGTCTAAAAAATCATGATCTTTTAATCTTTCGATTATGATTATGATCATAGGTATAAATCTGTGATTAATTCCACAAATTTCTGAAATATTGACCAAAATATAGACCAGGCCGAATGGAAAATAAGTTTAATTGATTGATCCGGCCAGTTTAATTGATTGATGCAACTGCATCTACTTTAATTCCAAGTGATTGAATAGTTCATGAATGAATTACGTCTAAGGTAGATACAATAAGACGTATTGAGACTTTGAAAGGAATTACTAATCGATTATCAGTTTCAAGCAAACGAAACTGATCATTATCTGAATAAGTTTTTATGTAAGAGTTAATTTCATAATTTTTAAATTCAGGATATTCACAAGACCGATATCACTGATGTCCAATAGCTTTGAATTGAAAAATATGGATTTAATATTTCGTCAATAAAGTACAGAATTTTTAATGAAGGGTAACAAATTATTATTAGAATAACTATAGGTATTAGAGTTCAGACAATCTCAATAGTGTGGGTTGGATCATCAAAATGGAATCGCTAAAGTACTTTGGAGTTATTGTTCATTTTTTTTTTTTTTTTTTGTAAAATACGCGGACAAATTGTAATTTTTCTATTGGCTGCTGTGAACTTCTTTGTACAACTGTACGTATTAATGATTAATTTGTATTCCTCCCTTGTTCGTATTATCCCTTTCGACACGCGTTGTTGCTTCATGTAATTTGCGATCTCGTTGTCTCGCTAGATATCCCTGAATTTTCGTTCTCAAATCGGGGACGAGCGCGCAAGATTAATATTCAATAATACTCAAATACACAGCGTGTTGCATGATCGTGCATGTGGTGTAATACTTTCTCGAAACGAGGAACTTATTTGATTTTATAAAATATCCTGGTATTATATTAAACATACAAGATTGTCTATGTATCATAATAATCAGTAATGATAATATGCCCTTTACAACGCAATGTTTCATCGTTTCACATTTACAATACAACATCAATAAAAAAAGAAGATAATAATTCGTAATAATTGCTTGACAGTCACGAAAAAAATCCACGCGACAAGAGTATTGAGTAACCGAAGAAATCACAATCACCGCGTTACGAGGAGAGATTTCACGAATATTCCGCAATAATTAAGTCTCATTCAGGTTAGACATTAACGTCGGTTAATTTCAACACGCTACCGCCATCCATAGGAATTTCATTGTTTTTCACGCGAAGCGTGTTGGAAACTTTCACCGGAGGCCCGAGCAGAAAATGAAGTCGGCGTTGCGCGTCGCTCTCGCTTTAGGGGACGATTTTCCAGCTCGTGACGATAGAACGTTCGGTAAATTTACCCCGGCTATAATTCCCGACCTCGGAACGAAGAATTAAAGCAGCACACGCTGCCACGGTGAAAAATAAAAAAAAAAAAGAGAAGAAAGAAAAATAATAACACGCGGCCCGGTGATATGCTCGATCGTCGACAAACGAACGCAAAAATTCATAAATTCTGTCCGTGCAACCCTAATTCCGTTCCGTGCACGAAACTCGTTCCTCTCGCGCATCGATCATCCTGTCACGCGAGGAAAGAAAACTCGCAATATTCGTACTAATCTCGAAAATCCATCGAAACGATTTTTTAATCATTCACGCTTGTTCACGTGTGTGTGAAAATAATCGAAAGAATTCGCTTCATCGTTTCATGAAAATCTAAATTCGTCCCTCTGTACACCCTCAAAGAAGTCTGAGAAGAAGGGCTGTATTTGTACAAAAGAATGACAATAAAGATTGTTAATATATTAATAATTATAATATACGTGCAATTTAAATATTTCATTGTCTACGATAATAGTGTCGAATGTCAAAAGTAAAACGTGCCTTCCAAGACTTTTTAAGTAGACTGGCTAAAAGACTATCTACCCTGATTTTTCAATAAAAATATTCTATTAACACGTGAACTGAATCTCGCGTTAATTTTGTAGAAAACGTCGATTTACTGAAGTTACTGAAGTTACTCTCGTAGAAAGTACTCAAATACAAAGTTTTTTTTGGATACTTATTTCGCAATTGTGTTATATTCATCGTTACTGTAGATACACGTTGTATCGTTCGAATTCGAAATTTTATATAGACGTGCAATGTAAGGTGCATACAATATATATACAAATACGAAAATAATTTACATGGTGGTGAAATAAACCACGACTAACAAAATAATTTATATGGTGGTGAAATAAACCACTACAACAATAAGGTTATAGTTGAGACGCATAGAATTTGTCGTGCAAACAATTAAGTTTCCCAGACAAGGGAGCATAGTTAAGAAGAAAACACAAGGCTCCTTGTGAGTTTTTAATCAGCCTGCTCCGGCGAATAAATCGTGGCATCCAGTTTAGCTAGATCGCTAATTAAAGCGACGATGTGTCTGCACGAAAGGATGTAACAGGAAGGGAAGCCCCGTAATTAAACGAGCAAGTTCCACATTTCCGATCAGTCATCACCGGAATGAACGCTCGAATTCAGTGACCTAAGTGAGGCTGCCGCCTCGACGACTGAAACGTCGATTAATTGACCTTTTATGACTTGCCTAATGAACATTAGCAACGCAAATTCATCCTTTTGCAAGAATGAATTAACAGAGAGAAATATTTCAGAAACTAAAGATAATCATCTTGACTTTTGAACTGACAACTTGATTTACAGTCTATACAGTAGTTGCAGAATGTATTCAAGTGACATTAATAGTTGTTAGGTTGAACAATCTGTGTCGCCGAAAATATTCCAACAGCTAAAAATCTGGAAAAATCTAGTTGGACAATAAAAAAGAGTTTATTCCAATTTTTGAAATTTAACTTTTAATTCAATCTCGACGTCACGATTCTCGCGGAATTCAAATTTCACGTCTATTTTTTTTTTTTTGTTGTTGTGTGCGACTAATCAAAAGATTGCGAGTGATTTCTTTTTTTTTAAGGCCCCGTATTTCGCGAAATTCGGCAAAGCAGCGTACTTTCATGTTTCCCGAAGAATTGTTTGATATTACGAAACGAGTCTAACGAATACACTGCGGATTCTCGCGTGTTCGTTGAGGATTTTAAAGTGCAAAATTACACGGGGGAGGCGCACACGACGTGGAAGAAATACGTATAAAACGACCCGCATTTGCAGACAAAGTATCTCCGGGAATGTTCAATGCGCGATGTCTGGCGCTGCTGCGAGAACCGATACGATTTCCTTTTTTTTCTCCCCTCCCCCTTTATTTTTCATTGATGCAATGCACACGAGCGTGTGATCCAGCTATTGGGAATATCGTTCAGCGTCAACCCTGTGAAATCGCAACGACGTCATATCGCTCGTGTCTGCATTGGGGCTGAGCTGGTCGAACGGAACTGCAGAAACTGCAATAACCAGGAAAAACAGCTCGATCATGCAGCTCGGCTAGCAATTTTCGACATGAAATGAAATAAGCACGATCGTGCCGTTTACCACTTTACTTCAACGATCAGCCCCCGTCGCTCGGGATCAAACGGTTAAAGGATCAATGTAAAAGGATAGGATTTCTCGGCGGTTTGAATTGAATGTAGAAAATTTGTTGATTATAGGCAACGCTCTGCGCAAATCGAGGACAATCAGCCAAATGGAAATGTTTTCTCAATTTCAGGGCGGGCGACGAAGAGAAAAAAAATGAACGTTCGATGTCGATTTCAAGAGAAAATGTTAACTTAGATGAGACGAAGATGCGGGTAACGATTATTTTCGAAAAGTATGAATTGATGAATTGAAAAACTTGCTAGAATGATGGATAGTCAATGTTCTCGGATATAATTACAGTTAGCTTTAGAAACGAATGTTTTCCGTTATTTCATAGAGAACATCAAGTCTAAGGTTTTGAAAAATGTTAACTGATGTCAAAATTCACTAAAATGATGAACATTCGATATGTTCTCGTTTATAAATTATAAATTACAAGTGGAAGTGTTTTTGAACTTTTAGAAATGAATGGAGGGATATTTTGTTATGTTATTTCGCAGAAAATATTAAGAATAAACAATTGCTTCAAAAAGATGTTAACATTGATTTATAAAATTTATTAAAATGATGGAAATTCAGTGTCTTTGTTTATAATTTATAAATTACAGCCAAATGGGAATGTTTCGCTTTTAGGAATGAATGGAAGAATATTTGATGTTACTTCGATAAAGAGACGTAATTATTGTTTTAAGAAATATTGATTGACGTTGAAACATACTAAAATGACGGAAATTCAACGTTTTCGTTTCTATGATTACTAAGAGTGTATAACTGCTGAGAAAATTATTGTTGACCTCTGTTTAAATAGAAAGATTGTTACCATGCATCTATTATTCTTTTCTAAATGTAACATTTATTAATAACATAAAATATCAAATTTCGTGGTTTCCTAAATGTTTCTTTCTTTTTCCAATAAATATTTGTATCTCTCTGTTTTTTTGAATGTTCATCAAACGTAGCGAATGTTTTATATATTTACAGAAAATTTGAAAGTTGGAAGTATTCAGAAAAGTACATGTAGAGTAAAGATATACAAAGTATTCGAAGCATAACGCTCATTATAATACTTGGCGGAAAAAAGCAAATCTCTACCCAATTACCTTCATGAAATTTGCATAAATCAGACATTTGCATAAGTCATAGCCTATTTATCCTACAACATTAAAGTCGAGGATCCCCTTTTTCATACATAATCTTCGTTTGTTAACATTTACATACATAAGTGCATTTCTTTAGCGTTCAAAGTTTCTGCTACATTAAACACTTATTTGTCATTGTTTTATTTGAAACCAGTAATGCGGATGATCTAGAATCTTTATATTTAGATCGATCGTGCCGTTCTCCAGATTATGAGATATCGTCATTTAAATTACGCATCGTGTAGGTTAGAACGTTGAAATTAATTTCATAGATTACTTAAGTTGATGAAGAACGACGTGGAAAGCGGTGTCCTCGGGATTGCCAGTTATTTATCACTGGCGACGAAATAGATTGTCCCATAAAAATTGACAGCCAGAGAAAATGGCTTCCCATAAATTGCACGAAACGTAATCAGCTGGGGCGTTAACTTGTTGCACGACTCGACATGCTTCGTAAATTGTCTTGCCCGCTAATTTCCCCTGCCTTGAGTCGTTATTCGAAAGCTCATCTTACTTCGAATCAATCAAAAAGTTATCCGAATCTGAAGTGAAAAAGAAGCCCGATATCCAGTCTATCGTCGTCGTTAATGGCCACTGCGTCGAGACATGAAATCTCGTTGAATGTTGTCTAATTTTATACACGCCGGCCGCCCCGGATTGAAAAAATAAAACGAGCCAAGATCTAATCCATAGATCCGTTATTTTAATCGACGTCGTAATGCGTCGGGTTCTATAAATTCTACGGGCTTCGTCTAAAATTAGAATATCTTGTCGAAGCTCTTGCGAAGTAATGCACTTCGAACGAAGCGCCGTACGCACACGCGTGAGATGAAGATTGTTGAAATTAAAAAAAAAAGGAGAAAAAGGAAAAAGGAAGAAAGAGGAGGAAATAAATCTGTTTCAATCGAATCACGATTCACCGCTGCGAACGTGTACCACCCACGCCTATCAATGACGAGCGTGAGAAAGTGTGTGTGTGTGTGTGTGTGTGTGTGTGTGTGTGTATTAGAGAGAGAGAGAGAAAATTCTATTTAAAATTCGAACACCCCCGGAGACCGCAAACTTGCCAATCCCTTCCATCGGTGCGGTATTTTCAAAAATAGCAATCTAGTCCCGGGTGTATCGCGAACTTCGGTTCCATTCAACGTTCCGTGCAGGGGCGTTCGAATAGAAAATAATCGAGGGCTTAGCCGCTCGAACGTGGAAAAAGTTGTCACGCGCGCCGGCCACGGCTATTTTACAATGGATCGTTCGAGGCGTGCGAGCAGCCTCGTTGCGTGTGTCGATCGATCGAAACACGTAAGAAAGGCGGCCGCACCACGGCAAATTAGTTCAACCGGATTGAATCGCGCGGCAACAGTTGTTTCCACGAGGCCACGAGGCACCGTGTGCCGATCATTAAATCGCGCGAAATTAAAATGAAAACGGCCACTCTTTTACCGTGGGTGATTGTTCGTCTTCGAGACGATCGATGGATCAAGCGAAAAGAAGCACAAGGCCGTGAAATTTCGCAATTTCAGAAAACGATTGTAATCGGAATAGTTTTTTCTGGTATAATCGCCGAGCGGCGGAGGCGCTCGAGGATCGTAAATCAATTAAAAGGCCCGACAACGAGGATAATAGAGCCGCTCGTTCAACGAGGATGATCGATCACTCGAGTGAGGCTCAATCGCTGAGAATGTAAAACGTCCTAATCTCAGCGGCTGCTATCGCTTCTTTGTGCAGCTCGCGTTAAGTTTCCTTACTTTTTCCACGGAGTTCCGTGCAAAAGTATGTGGCGATTAAATGTAAATGATATAGTATACGAAGAAAATCTATTCTTTTTCTTTTTTTTTTTTTTTGCTATAGGTATATTCGTACAATTCTAAATTTATAGACCCCCCGTCCGTTTACGTTTTACTCTGAAAATGTCGCTTCGAACACGCAAGTGCAGGTGTTCCTGTTTGAGAAACGTCAACGTATAAATATGAAGCGGCACCTACCAAAACGTCGATAGGTATCTGTGCAGGATCTTTGGAGAGTCCAACGACGGACACGATGTATGCCGAGGCAGTACCAAAGGCGAGGAGTACGCAGAGGGACAGCCTGAGGGGTAGAGTGGCGAACAGCAGGTAGAGCATGAGCAACAGCCAGCCTAGTCCGTCCCTAGGCGTGACCTCGGTGGACTTGAGAAACAGCTGAGCAAGTAGCTGTGCGGTGGATAGCTTCCAGGCCACGTGAGGGACCACCGACCACAGCGCATCCTTCGCCCTGGAATTGTGTTTGGCCCAGGCTAACAAGCCGAGGTTCAATCCCAAGAAGACCACGGTCAAACCTCGAGCCGGTAGCTCCTGCCCCGGCGTGATCAACGAATGAGCGCCGTAAAGAAGCGCCGAAAACAGGAAGTACTCGAGGCCACCCCGCCTCTGTTGAAGGGAGGAGGCACGATAGAGCGTCTCTAGCTTGGCGCTGCTGAAGCTCGTCCGCAGCAGGTTCGACGGCCTGCCCGCGCTCAGGTAGGAATCCTCGTTCGAGGTCTCTTGTCTTCGTAACATGGCGCTGCTATCTCGCTCTCTTGCTCTCTCTCTCTCTCTCACTCTCTCTCTCACTCACTCACTCAGTCTCTATCCGCTTCTCCTCGTTTCACATACTTTCGGTTGAGGCGCGCGCGTTACACGCATGGAAACTCGCTCCGGTGGCTTTGAACGCGATAGCATCGAGGAAACATCGTTGTCCGATGCGTTTGCAAACCAAGGTTATCGTGTCTGGTTCGGTCTGCTGGCGTTTCCTTCCTTCTGTTCGCGGACAGACCAGACCCAACCCTTCGGTCGGTCGAAGGAAGGGTTTCACCCTCGGTTAGCCGCGTAGCACGTCTCTTCTTCTCGACGAGCCTCGAGTCGAAGAATGCTCTGACAACGAGGACAACGAGGGCTGTCAGCTAGTGATGATGATTTTCAACCCTCGTGGCGACGTGGTCGTCCTCGCCAGCAGCAGGACACGCACGCACGCCTCTCGCGTTTTGCACTCTCACGCACTCTCACACACACGGGCGTTTTTTTCGGATGCAGCTGCACCCGCGCGCGGGGTAGTGGCCGGGTTACTACTGCCGGTGCTCTTTGTTCTCTCCTCGGAGGGAAGCGGACCACCACTCTCTCCATCCGTCTCCGCTCCTTGCCGCCTCCGTACACCACCTCGCCCTCGTTCCTCCAGTACAGACTTGCGCCATACAACCCCCGACAGCTCCGACCCTCCACAACCGCCGGGTCGATATCAACCACCACAAAAGCCCCAGTGCCGTCCACGCCAGGCCCTACCTGCGCCGCTCTCTGCCCTACCTACGCGTACCTACCGACCTAGCTGCACCCTTCGCAAAAGCCACCGCCACCGCCACCACCGACCGACCATGTCCGCTCGTTTTCCGTGAATTGCTCGTTTTCGATATCGGTCACCCGATGTTTCTCGCGCGCGCCGATCCGCCTGTTTCCACTGCACCGATCGAGAGGGACTTCGATCAACGGGGCTCCCTCCCGCAGCTGTCGTCCTTCCACGATCGATGAACACAATTCACCAGCTGAAAATTACCGTGGTGTGTGTAAGTCACGTAACTTTCGAGAGAATCTCAATTGTCATCGCCTGAATCCGCTGTCTGAATTCGTTCCTCCGTTATTTTTACCTGCTTGGTTGATTTACGTTTTCTCCGATCGCGTCATACCGTGACCTCGTGTCATTCGATGACGCGTGTAAATTTTACGATCAATTTTGCGTACGTATTTCTGTTAGTACTTTACAAACGGCATGTCTGACTGACTTACACCACTGTGATTGTTAACTCTGCGATTATTACGTTCGAAACGCTCGCTTTCGAACAGGTTGAACTTTCGATCTTGCGTTTCATAGAATTTCGCTAGAAGTAGCCCGCGAGCAGAGCGACCGTGTACTCGTTTAATAGAGATTCGATTCCTTTTACGCTAGTACCCGTTAATCAGTTCCTGATTGACACGAGTGATGTAATCTTCGTTAGTTCGAGATTGTGCATTGTTTGCTGTGACGCTTCCAGGAAAGTACGAAATATAGTTCCGTTTTCCTGTAATTGCACTTTGCACCAGAGAGACTGATCCAATGGGTCTCAGCTTATATTCTGCTCGTGTTACGCAAATCAATCTGCTAACCGTCGCGTCGAGTCTCTGTTTGCGAGCGGACGATTTGTCACCTCGTCGTGTGTAAATGGAAAAAGAAAAAAAAAAAGCAAAAGAAAAAAAGAAAAAGTCAAGAGCTGAGTAACGCGACTGACGCGTTGAATTCGAAAATAATTCTCCTTTGAAGTTCGTACATCGTTCGACGAATATCCCCAAAGACCGAACGACTCTCGTTTCGCGTCTCACGGTAAAGGAGATTGATAGCGCTTATTTCATTCGATCCATCCTGGAAAAACGAAGGTCTCGATTCGATCTGTGAATACCACGTCGACGCCAGCCTCTTCCATTTCCCCAGGAAATTGAACGACGTCGATTTTTGTCGAGCCATTAATTCGCCTCGAATCCAATTTATTATCAATCCGCGAATCTTGCTCTAGTATCCGTTGGAGACTCGAGAAAGGGGAAAGATGAGAACGAAGAGGCGATTTCACTGGAAATCGTTTAATCAATATCGCGACAGGGAGCGCAGAGGCCATGCAGAAAGATACAGAAACGAACGGTAATAAACGGGAGTGTCGGGTACAAAAATATACGACGCTTGATATATTGCGCTTGATATAATGCATAAAAACGCGCTAAATAACGGGTATAAAAATGAAGTGAATAGAAAAACTAAGAAGTAAGAAAGAGTTAAGAATCCTAACCGGATTATGCCGGACGTGTATGCAGGTTAGCTTGAGACTAATACGTGTGTGGCTATTATTAATCAGGAAGTAAATATTGAACTGGAGACAGAGCAGTCCCCGAGGGCACGTCCTAATTCAATCGTCGACCGATTGATCTGACTGCTTCTGTATCTTCTCCGGGACTATGTAACCAAGCTGCTTCATCTCTTTAACGATTTGAGGCACTTCGCTGAGGCTGTCGATCCACTTGTAGTAAGGCAACTCCTCTCTGATCCCGCCGTACTTCTTCGGCAAGTGAGACGCGGAGATGTGCTTGTGGAGGCTGTCCGTGTTGCTGCCGTGGAAGAAGATCTTGTTCTGCATTTTCACGTCCAACAGTGGTTTAAACACCGAGAACATCACGTCGAACACCCACGACTGATGGAGGATGTGTATGGCGTGGGTCGTCATTGGGAATGCTGATACCATCAACGCCACCACCATACTGGCCACCTGCATGAATGAAATTGAAAAGAAAGTTCAGTGATTGTTGAATCTCTCATTTTGATCGAGAGTCTCTTGTTTATATCGTTCATTTGCGCGAATTAAGATAATTTCTGGTAATAGAGTAAAGGTGAAATTGGATGTACTGAAAAATAAGAGTAAGCGACACAACCGTCATACGATAGAATACGACACAACAAAGTGCAACTCAAAAAGTTCAACGTCAAACCACTTATTTTAGGGATTTCTTGTTTAGTTTGTTTGTGTAATAATTCTGGTAACAGAAATAAAGGTGAAATTGGATGTTGAAAAGTAAGTGTGAGCAATACAAGCATAATACAATAGAATATAACGCAACAAAATTGCAATTGATTAAGTTATTAATTCTGACATAGTTTTGGTATAACATAGCTGAAATTCCGGGCGAAAAGTTTGGGCAGAGATTCGCGTCGTTTACGAAACCAGAAAGGAATAACCAGAGTAATTTAGTTTGAATAAAATATTATCCATGCCTAATCTCAGATCACTTCGTTCACTCTGCTATTCGAAGCTCAATCTGAACCCTCAATGACGATAGATCCTCCAAAATAAAAAAAAAACAAATGTCTGTCTGTTTTTAATTATAATTATTTCACAAGACTGTCTCAAAATCACATACTGATCCTCGTGGTATCTAGAACTTCGGTAACGATAAATCCTCCTCCACGATAAAGTAACAAACAGAGATCACCCAAATACATCCTATAATTATTTCACGAGAGAATCTCAAATTTATAGCGATCCTTACGTCACATACAGTAGATCCTTGTATCTAAAATCTCAATGACGATAAATCCTCCAAAATGAAAGACAAAGATCTTCAGAAACATTTCACAACTATTTCACAAGATCTCTCTCTCTCTCTCTCTCTCTCTCTTTCTCTCTCATCTGTGATAAAAATTTCGAGAAATAACATGGAGAGCGACGTCGATGATCTACTAGCTCAAAGTTTCTTCGCCGTTATCCCTCACCGTCGTTCAACCAACGATCTGATGAAGAATCAGACCCCGAAGAAGTTGGTCGGATGCGCGGAGGAAAATCGGTGTCGAGAACTTTACGGGTTGTTGTAGTTTCAAGAACACCATTAGTGCCGTCTTCATACAGTCACCCGTTCACCGGATATTCGGCCGGGATGAATAAACGTAACAGGAGGTCGCCAGATAAAATGAGAGACTATTAGTTTCAAGGGCGTTATAGATGGTTTAAGTTTCAAGAACGCTGAAAGTAGATCGATACCAGTACACCCTAAGAAGTTATCTCTTGCTCCCGGATAAATCAGACGCCTCTCTCTCTCTCTCTCTCTCTCTCTCGACTTCGTTTCGTCTAATTAAATCCTCGCGTCTAGCCTGACCTGCTTCGCGTTTCATTTCGACGATCCTACTTGTTCCTTTATTTTTTTTAATTATCGTTCATTCAGCATTCGTCCAGCCAATTAGATTACTGCGCACGAAAAACGAAACGTTTCTCCGAAGCGTTGTGAATTCGGACGGATCGATATCGCTCGTCAGATCCTGCCGTGTCATTAATTATTATTAATTATATCACGCAGGCTGAAATTTGCTGTACAAATTCTTACCGATGCCGTTCACAAGCTGTTAATCTAGTACAGGATACTTTCAGATTATCAGGAGAACGAAAAAGAAATTCGTGCAGAAATGGTGCACTCAAAATGCGGACACGTGCAGAGTTTTGTCAATTTGCAAGGAAGTGATCATTTTAATTCCACGATCCTTCGAATTGGGGAAAATTTTAGAAAGAAATCGGATAATAAATCCGAAAACTTGCATCCAAGACCAACAAGTGTGACGTAAAAATTTGTACACCAATATTTTATTTGGAGAAGCAACACTTGTCGTATAATATATATTCCAGCCCAATAAATACATATTCATTAACAAATAGAGATATCACGGAACTTGAGCTTAAAATAAATATTACAAGATTTGATTCTGAAGGAGATACGTACTGTGTGAAATTTTAAAGTATGACGTGAAGAAAAAGAAATTTAATTTTGATATATATATATATATATATATATATATATATAAAATAACGAGAATGAGAAGAAAGATACCTGAGGAGTGATAGTCCACGCATGTGCCATAGTGATGCCCTCCAAATCGAAAATTACGTCGCCGCCGAGGATTTGTGCTCTAGGCTCCAATACCCCAAGTTCAAGGATGATGACTGTGGCTTTAAAAATCTCCTCCACGCCGTACTTCCTTGGATCCCAATTGCCCAGTCGATAGATCATTATCCTCCTGCCATCTTGTGTTCTATACGGTGGCACTGACATCACATCGTCTTCGCCAATGTGCTTCATATCTGGTGGACACACATCTTGATGGATCTCCGGGTGTTCCTCTTTGAAGTTGCAATAGTTTACGATCTGTCGAAAGATGTCTTAAGACAAAGGAGTGATGTTTGATCACGTTAACAGAGCGAAGAGCATAACTGAATTAATAATAATCATTTTGTAGGATTTTTGAGGAAGATTCTCTGCAATTAAAATTAACTTAAATAATTTTCTAACGTTACGAACGTCTTTTGTATCAAACTGTAACAAAGTGTAATTTTTCATATGTTACAAATGTTTCAATTACGTTTACAATATCATTGTTTTAATTCATAAACCATTGAAATACTTTAAAAATATTTCTCACTCTGGATGAAATATCGTATTACTCGACAATACGTGTACGAACGTTTTGTCGAGCAGATTTTTTTCGAAATTATTTTCACATAATTCCATGAAATACAGAATATCGTTTAATGCTAATGTAATTAATGTAGTTATCGATTCAGTTGTGCTCTTCACTATAGGCAAGACTTTCTCGCGATTGGAGTTATTAAGAGTTTGTTTCATACTCGAGGCACTGATTAATATTATAGCAACCTAGATAACATGATGGAAGATGTTTCAGTTTTGTAACCAAGTTTCGTGCAACATTGTTCGGGAACCTAATCTTTGTTTCAAGACAAAGTTCCAAACTTATGCGAATACAAAATTTAATTGGACACCAGGACTTCTTTGTGTTTCTGCTAGCAACCATGCAAATTCATATGTTTTGGAATATATTAAAAAAGAAAAAAAGAAAAACAGTGTCGCGGTACAGAATTCTTCGAAACATCTTAGAAATTATTTTAAACATTTTATATATTTTTTCACACTATACTTTCAAATTCCTCGTGAACGTAAAAATCCGCGATTTGCTAATAACGGAAAGGAAAATCCTCGCGTCGATGATCGTCATGAACCACGCCTCGTAGAATTAAAATGATTTAATCGCTCTACAAATCTAATCACCGTTCGTCAAACATGGAAACCGAACAAACCGGGCGGTGACCGATCAATAATTGATGGCGTTTCAAAGAAACACCAGGGGGGAAAACGAACACGGTGGCGTTTTTCTTTCAATCTGTGAAAGAAACGAGGCATCGGTGCCGCGCAATTATTTAAGAGTTTCGCGGTTCGTTTTTTAACGGAACGAAAAAACGCTGCGGCGTCGAGTAAATGTTACATCGATCCTGAAAATGCCATTAACTTTGTTAATGACCCACGAAGAGACGATACGCGAAATTTGCGACACGAAGTCGCTTTATCTTGCTGTGAGTTCGTTTTTTTTAAGGGAAACTAAACACTCCATTATTTGACGACTTTAGAAAGAAGAGAAAGAAAATGAATCGGTCTATTCTAATTGATAATTTGAATTTTTCTTAATTTGTGAAATACGTTTTTCACTGATTCCTCCAATCATGAATATATGAAAAAAGAAGACAATATTTAAGAAGATGTTAATATCAATAGAAAAATACCGATTTTCTATTTTCACAAGCGACCTAAATTGACGACTTTCAACGCGTTTGAATAATTTCGTAGGATTTAATACTGAAATAAGTTTGACTGAAATCCTTTAGAATGGTTATAAAACCTATTAACATTGATTAAATTTAAATATGTTAAATTTCGTATCATTTAATAATACTTTCGTATATAGTGACACTATAAAGCTTTAAGACCATGAAAATAAAACGTAGAACTTAATGAAAATACATTTCATTGAAAATTTTAGTGAAATCGAAAATTCACTGGCTTATTTCGAGAATTTATTTTCGATCCTGAACCACGCGAAGACGGCTCTGGAAAGTCGAATAAATTGGTCGACTTAATTGAGCAATTAATTAACAACCATTGGAAATTCGATCGAAATTCCATTCTCTTGCTTTCCACAATCGAAATGAACTGTGATTCAACTTGATCGTGCAAGTAATCGGCTGACGCGTAGCTTGTTCCTTTGTTTGACAATTGCTTTTGTCACCATTGCGAAGACGATGCTCTCAATGAGAGAAGTCGTTAGTCATATCTACACAGTAATTTTTTTTTTTTTACACGCAGAAATGGTATATAAAAAAGTTTCATTTCAATTCGAAAAACGATCAAACGATCGCGAAAGGTGGTCTGAAAAGTGGTAGGCTCGAGCAAATAACATCAGAGCTATATCAAGATATATTTTCTATCTAGTTAGTTCATTTTCCTTGACACGATTGAGCAATTGTTGCAGTCGGACTCGTTTTACAAATCATGCCGCTGCGCTGCCAGCTCGCAAATTATCTTATCTCAGTCGATAAGTTGTAGCTATAACTATATTTTCGTCATAAATAACGGGAAACTGGTTGTCTAATTATGTCTATAATAATTATCACATTCTTACGAAATTACGAAGAAAGAAAAAAATTAAAAGTTTGAAGAAACGAACGAGCTAGGTACTCGTGTATACGTAATTGCCAAAAATTTCGTATCAGATTCGTTATATTAATGAAACTTACCAATCGATGCGCCCTGTTAACGTTGAAATTCCTCGTTCTTAGAAACCTAATCAAGAAGTCATCATCCATCCTGTGCGGCAAACATTCTCCCCTCTCTGTGAAACATAGAATTCTCAGCGTGGAGAAAGAAGGCGCGTACTTACTCGACCACCTTGAATAAATATCTCCCTAATTAACAGATAAGCCTCTCGGAGACTACATTGAGCTGAACTTTAAATGAAATTGCTGCAATTGCGAATTTGCAGTTTGTCACGTTTGCAATACGCCTGAAACCAATCGCTGTTTAAATTTTTTTATT
Source organism: Tetragonula carbonaria (assembly GCA_032399595.1). Taxonomy (NCBI): domain Eukaryota; kingdom Metazoa; phylum Arthropoda; class Insecta; order Hymenoptera; family Apidae; genus Tetragonula; species Tetragonula carbonaria. The sequence goes on from JAUCRC010000020.1 coordinate 2,460,477, forward strand.
TAGCTAATTAACACTTTACAGGCCGGTAGCCTATTAATCGGCTACTATTTATCGCTATCGGTCGGTAAAGTGTTAAGCGAGCGTGTCGATAAAATTTGAAAACAAAATGAAAATATGCGTAGAAGCTGCAAGTCACTCATTCCAAGCACACGCGATAATAATAATTAACATATAATTGGTAAAAGTTTCATTAAATACTTCGACTTGTTAAGATAATTCATGACTATTTACTTAAATGATGAGCAGGAGACAATGATTATACCATCGTGTTTCCCAAAGAAGATAATTACAGAAGATTATTTACTCAACCTTGCGTCTCCTTAATTTCTACAAAATTGCATACTGCTGCGGCAAATGTCTATCCTGCAACTTCTACGATCTACACGCGTTTCGAAACATGCAAACATTGTAGATGCATTCTACAAATATTGATACTACTTTCGTAAGCGTGTTTTGCAAGTATCCAGCTTTCATAACGTTGATAATTACCATAAATCATGTCCCTCAGTTCCTGAAGGGTTCTGCACTTCACGTCGTCCGTCTCGCCGAGCTCCCTTCTGGCGTACTCCATTACTTCCGGCGAGGGTTCTCCAAGATCCAACGAGACCTCCTCGTCGCTGTTCACCTGTATCTGATCGTCCTTGAGTTCCGGCATACCGTCGAAATCGTTGCAACACTTTCCTACATCGGCGTCGACCTTCTTCAACGAATCCTCGCCGATGTGAATCTCTCTCTGCTGTTGCTCTCTCCTCAAGTTTTTTCCACCGTCGATCCGGCCATTCGACAGCTTCTCGCTACCCTGTGGCATGACGCAGTGATCTCGCGTGATTCACGTTTCGCTACACTCGTTGCACTGTCCGATCCAGGGACTCGAGGATCGACGTCGTTGAACGAAGCAACGCCGGTCGAGAGATAACCTGACAACGTGATCGCGAGCCGGTACCGACCGCGCGCAGCAACGATCACCGTTCGCAATTCGCGGCCAGCTTTCGATTGGTTTCGTTTTTGTCCTCTCGCCCCTCTCTCCTCCTCTTGTCACAATCCCTTTTTGCTAATTTTCTTTCCGCGTACGGGACGATTAACGTTGCCGAGTTGCGGAGAATTTCAAGAGGAGCTCGTGTCAGAGAGATTTAGGTTTGTTAATCGACTGAATGATTTTTGATCAAGGCCGTCGTTTCGCGAGGTCGGATTTTTCCGAATGAATCTGGAGAATCTTTGCAATCGCATTGAAATATTTCATTTCAATTTGGAATTAGATCGATGGTTGATGACTCTCTGTTTCTTTTTTTTTTTTTTTTTTTTTTTTAGGTATTTTAAGTTAATTTGTTTTCAAATTTTTAATTATCCCGATTAACCTGTTTCAAGCTCGTTTTCCAAGAATAAACTTGGCAAATTTGAAGAACATTGAAAACGTTTCAGAATATTTCACAGTTTGGAACGAGATGTGACGATTTCGGATTTACTTCAGCTTCGTAATTTTTAAGTTTCAAAGTGTTAATCCATTCTCCAAGATCGGATTAATAAATAATATTTATAATAAACAATAATTATATATTTTAAGACGTTAGCTTAAATGAGTAAATCAACATTAACATTTCAAGAGATCAATCCATCTTCTAATATTGTTTTAACACAGCCTGAAAATTTGATGAACTTTCTCGATCGATCTGTACGTTATTGGCGAAATAAATCAATAAGGACGCAACAACGATATAAAATTCATTTCCAGCGTTGTCACCGGAAAGTACATATATTATTTTCAACATTTATTTTTCACTCAATCAATGATAAATCATTGCGACAATAATAACGCAAACAAAAGAGATGTATTAAGCAGCCGGTGTCAGCAGTCAGCAGTTTAAAAATTTTTTCCCCACTGATAGGAAGCAGACTTCCAGCCATTCTCCGAACTCTTAATCTCATATTACCTCGCCTATTCTCAAAATTAACAGTCAGCGGTGCATACCCAATATTATAAAAGAACCTAAACGCCCAGTAAAGTCTCGGTCTTGGATCATAACTCGAACTTCTTTCTTTATTACCTCGAATCGTATTCTGGAATTGGTGCGAATTGTGTTAATAATAAAGTTTTAATCCTTTTAAAGTCTGATCACTTTCTTCTTCTTCTTCTTCTTCTTCTTCTTCTTCTTCTTCCTCTTCTTCTCTTCATAAAACGTATCAGTTTGTTTAGGTGAATCGTATCGTGAAGTGATCACACGTGAAATTTATCCATTTGTTGGATAATCTCATTTTTTATTAAACTACTACCACCGTCAACGTGACACACCGGCGTGTGTTAAACATCAAACGATTACCGACATGGTTCGACGATCACGTGACGTGCACACGAAGGTATCTTTCCGGTTCCTGCACGCTATCTTCCGTAACAACACGTTTCGGCTGCGAAGATTTTCAGCCAACTGTTGTTCACCTAGCTGGAACACAATCGACGTAACTTTCTCTCTCAAAAATACATTCTAACCAACGTCACTGATTTTACCGTCGCTTCACGGTTTTCTAATTTTGAACAAGACAATTTTGCGGAAGATACACTAGGATTTTTCTTGCAAAAGTCAACACTGTCTTTCGATTTCTTCAACGCAAGGACATTGTACGAGATATTTTCGAATGAACAATTTTCGTGAATTTTAGCTGGAGTTTTTCTTTTACTGTCTGTTAGATGGAAAATGATTGTCACGGAAAGAAAGAGTTCTATAGAAACACGAGAGTCGATCCAGCAGCGATGCCGATCGGTGGTGCAACTGGCTGTAACTACCAGGGGCCGGCTTAGTTGCATGAACTCGAAGTGCACCATGGTTTTCCTTTTACCTGCGGCCTCACCTTTGAGAGCCCTACGTTCTCGCAGGGAACAATCGCGCCACTCTCTGCCGTCGCATCAAGTTATAGACTTGTTAATCATCCATATTTTTGAATCGATGGTAATTCAACGTTATTTATATCTGAGAGCGTTCATACCTCAGACGTGATCGTTTAAACAAATATCTCGAAAGTATTTAATTTACGAAACGAAAAATCATATTTTTCGCGAATTAATATTACATGGCTGTGACTACGGATTGAAAAAAATTTAAAAATCCCGTAATTTCGTGTATTAATGTTTTATAATCTGTAATCAATATAACGGATTCCATGTTGCAAGTATGGTACAATAATTATAAACGTACTAAAGAAATGGAAAAGGCTACGTAAATATTTGTTTCAGACATTAATACTTGGACAAGATATTGCAATTTATTTTGCTCATTAAGATGAGATACTTATTAAAGCAATATTAATAACTTAGACAAGATATTTAGGTAGATTTTTACTTATTATTTACTGAGATAAGACGTTTAAGACGTCACTTTGGATATTTTCTACGGTGTGTTATTGCACATTTCAACTTTTTGCGAATGCATAAGCATCATCTGTAGTGTAATCACGAGACAAGAATTGAAATATTTAGCTAACTCCTAATTAAATGATTATTCCCAAGAATAATCGACGTTTCGAGGCTTTAATGCTAGTTTGTGAATTTTCCTTCTTCTTTCCTTGAATATCAATCCTACTTTCTTATTCTACGCAGCGTGTACGTACACTCTTGCATTCTATAGACCGCGATACCTCGTCTTATTTCTTCAATTATTTTTTCAATACTGTCCGATAATAGCAACGCGAATTCTTCTACACGTGCGTCATCGGTTTCGATTGAATAAGTAACATCCACGTTGTAGATATTTCGAAATTTGGATTTGCAAATGGAAATGTGAAACGCTATAAAATTCGCGTAATAGGCTATCATTGTTTGTGGGAAATTCTATAGATCTGGGAACGTGATTCTAAGAAATAGATTCTAAGCAAAGCTTTGTCTTATATGCTTTACAACGTGGTTCAAGAATATATCTTGAACTTTATGTATTTTATAGTGACACAAGAATGTATCTGAACACGTAAGAGAACATTTTATGAAGATATACATATAAACATTTCATATGAGACACTGCTATCTTGTTTTAAAATTTACAATATATATGGAAGTTGCAAAGTATTTATTGCAATTATCATCATTAAAATATTTGAACTACTCCACTGCATCAATACGTCCACGTAATTAATTATTTTGTAGAATTATTTTTTGCATCGTTCATGCTTTATATCAGTTTTTTACTGCTGTATATTTTGCAGTAGATTTCTTTGCGAATCTTTCAATTGGTTTCAAATTTCATTAGTATTTAAACATTCATAAAACTCAAATATCCTGCGAATTTTAAAGTTACTTAATATTCTGTACACTCTCGTACATTTAGAATTCTCTGTAAATGCTTAAAGTTAAGTTTAAAAAAAGAATATGTAACACACATAATACGTTCACAAAACTTACCTCCAGTGTGTTTTTATAATATATTGCAATTTTATACCTTTGAATTCCACACAAGCTCGTAAACATCCATATCTTAATGACACTTAGTGAGATTCCCGAAAACAAGGAGACCAACACGCGCTGAAGAATCTATTTAAGACACTCTATTTATAATCGTACTATCAAGGTCGCGTAGTTATTCTTAAGATCGCGATCATTTTTTTTTTGGAATTCAAAGGTATAAAATTGCAATATATTATAAAAACACGCAACAAATCGAACAGACGTCTAAAGTTCAAGATACTCCATAAAAAGAAAAAGAAAAAGAAGAAACAGTATGTACAAGGTTTGAAATAATCGACTCACGCAAAAGATATAGCAACTATTTCATACTTGCACTGTAATCATCGTCAAGACAAAAGTATATAAATCAACAGATTAATACCCCCAATGCACGATTCATACATTGTACGCTAACTTTCCAAATCTCAAAAAAGCAGGCCCCGTCTTCCCGCGTCAACGCTGATTTTTATCAGATGATTGTGTGTTTGACGATCGTGATCGTCTACCGTTTGAAAAAAAAGAAAAAAGAAAAACCGTGGTAGATAGTTCGATACTCCTTGCGAGACTGTACTACGTGGAGAAAGTTTAAAATTTATGGGCTCGCTTAGTTTGAATACCGGCGACTGCATTAATGCATGAATCAAAAGTAGCGGCTAAGGAACACCAAGGTCGATCCAATCGTTTCAACCGATCGCCGATGGATTGGTTGGATAGGGTTTCTTGGACACGGTTGACAGACTCTGCACCGTGCATCGTGAAGTATTACCTGGCTGATACTGGGAACGAGCTTAGATTTATGGGTAAAAGCGTAATGCAACTAAGCGTCCCTGTACGACGTGCAACGATGTCCGACTGGCAAAGAAACTGATCTTCCGTTCTCTATGGTTGCTATTTTATTTATCTGCGGATAGGAAGAAAGTGCAGGTTGTATAAAAATAAGGATAGGTAACGCAGTGAAACTCGGTGGAGATAGCTCGGTGGGTGGATGTGTTCTATCGTTGGGTCTTTCAACGGGTCAACGGATATTATAGTTCAAAGAACATCTTCGTTCGTTTGATAAACGCTGCCGGTCGTAAGTTTCCGGATATCACGGTCGATTTCTAGCAATATGTCAATTACTGGAAAACTAACGGCACAGAAGTCCTATCCATTTAAATAAATAATCTCGAGAGTGCTGCAAAGTGGTTGACGTATTACTGTTACGAATCGTTTCAATCGTATCCGAAAGGTTGGAAACTGGTTAACGTTCCACTTGGATTGGCATTCTGAACCTTCGAGTTCGTTAATATTTCGCTGTTTTGTAGAGATAATTTTCTAACTCCGTTTATCTGAATTTCATTTACTGAAACAAGGCAAGTTTCTGCTTCTAATACGCAAGCAAGCGAGTAAGTAATATATAAATAGATAATAATAAATTTTATGCATTTTAAAGTTTTTATGAACGTCACTAAAGAAACAGAACCTGAGAGAAATTTGTTTTATTTACTATATCCATTGCAATATACTACTATTACATTATATTGTATAGTAATATAGTATTTAATAATATTGTTACTTTTTATTATGTAAATATCAATGTATATATATTTAAGTATTTTATATAAGTACTACATGCATTTTATATATATTTTTGCAACTTCCAATTTTCCATAAATGCATAAAATCCGCATCCCGCAGTCGTTGCTTATTACTTTTTCAAGATAAGAGAGAATTTCGTCACTTCTATTTGGACGTTTATCTAAATTTACCCAACAATCTGAATTCTATCGATCGAAATAAAATGAACGGCTAATTGAAATGAATCGACTAGCCTGAACTTCCAACATTCCCAATGTACGAAAGAGAGCGTTCGTACATAAGTAACAAGAAAGTCATTTTTTCATCCGAATCCTATTCACTGAAAGAAAATGAACTCCTGCTTTATTTAAACGTGAACTTCCAATGTACACAGAGTGCCTCGTGGAATTTCTCAGTAACGAGACTTTATCAGTAACGTTCTTCGCGCGCTATCATCGTCAATTTTTGTCATCACTTTCTAACAAAGCGTTTAATTTTTTTTTTTTCTTATCTGTCATCGTAGAATACGCTCAAATTCAAAGTTTCTGCGGAAAGAAATAAACCGCGAGACACGTTTTTGCATTTGCAAACGAAAATCCACACGAAGAATTAATAGAATTCTATTATCATCCATTATATTCCGTTTCCCTCCCGCATGAACGGAATGATTCGCATAAACGCGCAGTTCCGCCGTAATGGACGCACGCAGCGTAAAAATTGCTGCACAAGCGTTTAACGACTGGACAAATTAGATGCGTGAGCTCGCTAGCGGCATGCAGCGCGCGATTGCAGCGATCGTTGGCGAGTGACGCCGATACCACTAGCTAGCAAAAGTTATATCGAGGTTGCGAAATGTGTCATGGTCATCCTATTGCACATCCACGGCTCGATGCTTTCACTAACAACCACGCCACGTTCTCGTTGTACCAGTTGTTCGCTTTTGACTTTTGTCGTGGGTGTACCGTGTCACGTGGCAGGAGAAAGTAAAAGTAAGAATCTTACCGACCGAACGAACACGTTCTAGCCAGTTAGCTACTTCCTCGATAAATACCCCGGCGTTTCTATAAATACCTGCGGTCCCACGCTGCAAAATGCAATTCACGATACTTTATACCAAGAAGGAAAGTACTCCACTTTCGATCGTGTATCACAAAAAGTGACATATAATACGATGAACGTTTACTTTTCGATCGTCGAGCTGTTATTTATTATATATGTCGACAAGTCAATTATATTACGAAACGATACTTGACGCTTGTTATGTCCATTTCTATCTGGTTGAGGAATTTTCGTTAAATACCAAGATACGTGCGGTATTTTTTAAGTAAATATTGTTTTAAATTCGTGCTGTAATCAGTTAGTTTTTCCGATTATTTTCAACCGCAGGCTCAGTTTACAGCTCGTTTAAAGTACTTGTGAATGATATTGTCTATTTCTATCGTTTGAGCATTATTTTAGATTATTCCAAGTCGAGGTACACGGTTCTTTGGTATTACTTTCTTTGAATGACTTTTTAGAAATTTACTTACGTATATAAATACATAAATTCAATATTTATCTATAGAATTTTATATATATATATATATATATATAATAAGTAATTGTTATAAATCTGCAGAGAATGCAATTTAACTTTCCTCGCAATTTCTCTGAAATTGCAAGTCCCAAAGAATGAAATTTTCAAGCGTTCAAGTGGGCAAAAGTATCTTTCATTTTCAAATTAAATCTTGGCGACGATTTAATTCGAAGATCTTTTTCAATCTGCAGTTTCGACGTATTAATATTTATCTGTAGAATTTTACAATAAATAATGTAATTATAATAAATCTGCAGAGAATGCAATTTAACTTTCCTCGCAATTTCCCTGAAATTGCAAGTCCCAAGGAATGAAATTTTCGAGCGTACGAGTGAGTGTACGAGTAAAAGTACCTTTCGTTTTCAATCTTAGCGGCGATATCTTTCAATTAATTTTTATCATTTCAGTTCTAGTGGTGTGCACAGTTCACGATACAGGTACAGTAATTTGTCGTTACGTTCGTTGATGCAATTTCACCGCATCTCTCTACATAAGAGCGTTTCATTACTACTTTCCCTACTCATACAGATATTGCCGGAAATATGCCAGTTGAGTGCACACGTAAGTACACTGATCGTTCAACGAGTCAGTCAGAATTTACAATTGTTCCAATTCACGTGCAATATTGTTCAATGATTCTTTCGCCGGGGACACTTTTTTATTTTCCTTCGTTTCATCGTGCGCCAAATCCACAGAAATGTTAACGAGGCTTGCTCGATAAATGAATGTATAATGTCGTATAAAGCGAGTTAAACAATTTCCGTAATTATTGAATCCAACCATTTGTTCTGTTAAAATGGATTGATGCTTTTATGTAGAAGATAGGTCAATGAAAGCAGTTTAATATCGCGATAATTGCGGAAGTACGAATACTTTTATGTATTTAATTGCGGAAGTACGAACGCTTCATTGTATTGAATTGCCTTGCACGTTTGTCCGTAAATTATTTTTGAGAAATACCGAGAGAAACTGTACTTTCCCCCGGCCTTTCATCAATTGTTTTAATACCACAAGATTCTCATCGAATAAGATCTTGTCAAGATGGTATAAAAATCCAAAATTCAAATCCTGCCGTGTTCTGTCACTCGTTTTCTATCTTATTTACCTTCAACGAAGTTCGACGAATAAAATGAAGTGGCCACTACTGGATATACGTAGTTTCTCGTTTCGATTTTTCCGAGTGAAATTTAAATCGAGTCAAAGTCAAGCGAAAATTCAAATTCAAATTCAAATCAAATCAAAGTGAAATGAAATTTAGCATCTTTATTCGTCAAAACGAGAGTAGATTTCAAATTTGAAATTTTCCAAATCAGCGGGATTAATCTTTCGATTCTATAAACGACTGATAATACCTTCGCGAGTGTAAAATAAATTTGACAGGAAATTGTAAAAATCAATACTCACTCGACGAGGCGATCTCCAAGTTGCGTAAACTCGAAAGACAAACGTAACAACCGTAATAGAGATGAACGAGAGATGTATGTATAAGCGAACAAACGAACAAAGGACGAGAATATGCAGCGAGGTTTAAACGCAACTGAGAAGATCCGAAGGTTTGCAAAGGTACTTACCCTGGAGAACCGGTGCTCGACTGGTTGAACAGGATTGCTTTGTCAAGGACGTAACGCTTGTCCGAACGCTGGCGCGAATCTACGTGCACTGCGATCACTGCGAGAACCTCATAGGCTGGTTTCAAGCCTTCTTCCGTGTTTGTTAATCTACGAGCGAGAAAGTTGTACATCGATTGTGGCACAAATCGACGAACCAACGACGCGCGAACGCTCCTCCTGGTGTTGGCTGTGCTCCTTCCTGGAGGACTTAGGGACAATGCTCTGAGTCACTGGATACTACCATGCCATGCTTTCAGTTCGATCCTTTCGTCGGTTCTTCTATTCGTTCAGCGAGTCATGTCCTTTCGCTGTGGAATGTGCAAATAAGTTGTGACACGTGTGACGCAGCATATAATGCAGCAAACAAACATTCCTAGGCTGTGTTTAAATTAGAGGTTGTCAGTGTCTATCGCCAAAATTGAAATTACAACGCGACGCAGTCGAAACATTTCTATGAAGACGTGATTTCATAAGACGCGATGTGAAATTGACACGAGCCAGTCAGAGGCTGTATCGATCGGCCTCGAAGCAAGAGAATAAGAAATAATGATTAATGATGGAAATGTTACTTTCCAAAATTTATCGTCGGCGTAAGTTTTCAAGAAAAATTATAAAAATTAAAGTTGATCGATTCCTAAACCGATAGCCGATTCCATCTGATTTTTTTCGATAAATCGCTGTTTTCGCTGAATAACAAGGAACGTGAAAATATAGTTGAATATAATAAAAGTATTTCGATGATTTGGATTTTATAATACAATGGCACGAGCCATATGCACGTAGTTAACAAATGAATATTACGATTTATAAGATATCGTCAAATAAATTTAGAAAGAAAATAACACCTACTTTTACGTAATTTTCCAACGAAATAGTTGAATAAAGTTACTTAAATATCAATAAAGCTACTTTATTTTATTTTTAACAGTTCAGATCACGTTACGCGATCGATAAATAAAATTGCAATTCTCCGAGTAAATTTGCGCAGCTGGTACGTTGCGATTTCATAATCAACAAAAAAGAACCAATATGTAATCCAAGATGTAATCCAACATTTATAATATTTTAGTGTGTCTCGTATGTGAGATTTCGGTCTGCATAATCTTGCTCTAACAGATTCATTTAGGAACCTGTTCTTCGACAAAGGAAGGCACATGCATGATTTTATAATAACCAAATGATAACATCCAAAATGATATATTAACGCTATATATTTTTTTATAAATTTGCTACATTTTCTACGCAACTTGTCTCTCTGTCTCTGTAGAAATTTATTTTGTTTGAAATCATGACAATCCCGTTCCTCGGTAAAGGGAGGGACATGATACTGCAGCAATAGAGATTGAGCAATCTCCTACAATAGTGAAATCTTCACCACACCTACGCTACACTGTAATCTAGCAATTTCTCCCGCATTATCGTGGAAAATGCTTCTTATTACTTCAGTGTACAGTGCAATACGCATTGTTTCAAAATTGCCCGGAAGTGAAACGATCTCAATCCCTTTGTTTCCTTCTCCACAGCAATTAGACAACGAATGTTTATACGATTATGAGAAATCTCAACGTATGCATAACATAATGAGCAAAAATATCCAAAAACACATGAAACGTATTATTACACATATTAATATTTAATATTTAAAAACGATACAGATGTACCTCTTTAATACTTAATGATAAAACGTATTGTGAGTTCCGTAGTTTAATATTCACAACACTATCCGCGAATATAATAACTCTTTTTAAAGAACATTAAAACGTTTCTTTTTTTCTTTTAAAATCATTTATTCCTTGTGCACTGTATAATTTGGTTGCCATTAAGAAAAATACGTGTTTCATTCGTGCAATGCTGTCAATACAATGGCAAAAACTTAGTGAACTGTAATTGTTTCAATTATCTGTTGACGTTGTTACTGCTTGCTTGCGCAATAACGAAGGTAGTCAAGTTTTTAGCAATTTAATCGTCCATTTCCACTGATTTTTTCTCTCTTTTTTTTTTTTTTGTTTAGCGGTTCCTGAGAAACCGACTAATCTCGTGCTCGGACTGTTGATTTAGTTTCAAGGGTTGCTCCAACGTTTAATGACTGGATAAGCTGCTCGTCCGAGCAGAGATTCCTAGAACGAAATCTCCTTCGAAGAGGGATTCCAAGAAATACGAAACCAGCGGAGATTAACAGAAAATGATAGGTTTAACGTCGCTGTTAACAGAATAACGGATCGTTGGTTTTTTTTATATCGATGAGAAATATTATGCATACGTGGAGAGCTCAGAAGCCACTCAGTGTAAGTCGCGTCAAAACTTTCAGTCGCTGAAACAATTTAGTTACAATATAGTGTAATGATTACGTTATAAAGAATGAATTCTCTCACCGATTGAAGACTTTGACTTCATATGTTGCTTGTAGAAAAAAAATTGCATCGCTTTAAAATTATGATTGCACAGATTTGGAAATCAGGCGAAGGGAAATTGAAAGATTAGAAAATTAAAAAAATGCCATCCAAGATATTGATCATTTAAAGGATTAAAAATCGAAATTTCAGATTAAAAAGTTGAAAAATGCTGATCGAAATACTAGTTATTCAAAGGATCAAAAATTCAATTTCAATTGGTGAAAATTCAAAAGCAGGTAATTATTAACCTGCTTAACTTTTGTGAAATTCGAACTCGATATTTATCTTTTTGCGAATTTTGTCAATCGAGAGAGTGTAGAATCGTTTCGTTTTTGAGGTGTTGCAATTCATTTTGCAGCAAGCAGTGCATAAAACGTACGAAAGAAAGTTTATTCACCGGTGAATACGTAATAATGGAAATACAAAACGTACGTGTTATAGGATTCGATCGGTCGCAAAAATCGCGGCTGCGTTTGTGAAACAACTTTCATTTCGAACGCTTAACGCATAGTGTTTAGCGATTTCTATTAGCACATACTTCTTGTTCAACACATTAATTTCTCCCATCAGCATAATGTCACTAGATTATGAAACCAGTAGAGTGAACGTATCCTTTAATATCGAATTACTTATAATATTATTTTAGCAGAGTCACGTGAAATTTATTACGTGAACTGAAATTTGAAGCGAAGATTGGCGAAAAAAGGCGAAAAATTGGCGCGTAAATAGCACGTGCAATTGCAAATGTTTCAAAATAATTAATAAAAAGTTAAAATACACGTGAGGACGAATAAGTATCGAAATTACAAGTATTACGAGAACTACAAGTAATTATTAAAATACGCGTAAATATTGCTCGAAAAATTCTTAGAACAGAACTTCGGGAAATTGGAAATTCGTAACACAAGAAATTTATTCTTCGACAGATGCATAAAAGACTGATAAAAATTCGAAAAGTCTAGAATATTTACTTTCAAAGGCCAAGGAGACGCAAGGATCGCGCGAACTATCGCCAAATGAAAAGTATTAAGACGGATTACGAATTTTGCTAATGGTAGGTTCGCTATTCGAATCGGCGTGGAATAAGAATCATTCAACTCGCGCCTTAGAAAGGGAAATCACGAAAATTTATATCGGGAGACGGAAGCACGCCCGAGGCATATTCGTCTCGATAATGCCACGCCAGCAATGTAACATGATTTAATAGCAGTGGAATAGCACGTGTACGTGTGTAGGAAGTAAGAGTTCTCTTTTCTTCGCGAGTGAACGGGCGATCAGCGAATCGTGTGCTGTTTGATTCGATAACATCTTCGATAATTACGTACTTAGATAACGCTTAGATTCTCTCTAGTCAGCGACTTCCAATTAATCTTTCACAGAGTTCATTCATCTCTATTACTGTTGCGTACAATTTACTTCCATCTTTTATTATCTTGTCAGTGTGATTACTTCGGCGTTATTTCAATGTTATATGACACCTGTTTATTACACGATACTTGAAATTTTATAATATAGCATAATGCAACATATGTTGATATAGATATGATAAAATATAATATTAACACGTATTAATATACATATATTTTATTATAACAATTTCCGTAAAATAGAATATTGTTATATGTATTTTAATACGATAATTATCGTATCTATGAATATAATAAATTTATTACACAATGACTATAATTTTCGATCAAATTGTTGGCAATGTGTGACATAACAAAAAAGTGTTCTTCTTTGTTTTCTCTGACTTGTCGCAAAGTACATGACACTCTATCTACATTCTACATACAACAATTAAGAGTACGAAAATTTGATGGAAAATACGATGGTTACATCACTGAGCGATATTATGCATATCGTACACAGTACTATGCAGAAATAAAGAACAGAACTTGCACGAAGTGAAATTACACGAAGCACTACAATCAGCGCACGTAGCTCGTTTCAAAATTGCAGCCAATTAGGAAATTGTAGAGCCAGCAAGAAACTGAAAAAAAAAAAAGGAACGAGACGGAGAAATCGGTGTGACGGATTATTGAAAAGAAAATAATGCATCGTTTCGTTACGTATCGCACTTTCTAGACAGAAGCTTTTATTCCACAGAGATTCAACGTTTAGTCGAGGAAAACTGGGGATTCAAATTTAAGAGGAAGTCGCGAGTGATGGGATTTATTTCAGATGGGATTGGTAAGTGTCAAAAAGTTGGCGATGTCTTTCCTCGTATCTCGTATTCTGCGCCATCTTCTTCGTTTGCGTAACCTTCGGTGTCCTTCGTAGTGTGACGGACCGCATGGAGAACGGAAACGTTTGGGTAAAAGGCATTATTTCGAACCATCATCGTTCGTTATTAATATTCTGATTCAATTGGAATCATGTTGTCGCGTTTTAAGTCCTTCTCCGAAGGCAGCAACCTCAACGACATTCCGGATAAATTTCTGACTAAGCTGTCAACCGCAGGCCACTCGCGACACGGATAGAATTTTAAAATAAAATTCCCGTTACTTGCACATATCGACGGACGTTTGGAATGTTTCTGGACGCCCTTTTTGTGACGCGATTGAATTAGTGTTATCAGTAGATTTGTGGATACACGTGCGTTTATGTAAAATTTGAATGGCAAAGAATTACGTGGAAACTACTCGTGAAACGAATCATGAAACTCTGAATTTCACATTTGCGTTTAAACACTTGTAAACACGATTTTAAATTGAACACGCCACTGTTGTGCTCGATGCGAAATACTAAAAATTACGAACGTACAAATTTTGACTTGTTAACGCGTTATCAACTCTTTATGAACGTTGTTACTAGAATTAGTGTCTCAGGTGTACCTTAGAACGATTAAAACGGCAGCAAGATCACATGGTTATATAATGGTTTTCTGTCCAATCAACGTGATCATGTCTTCTCGCGGTCATTAATATGCAATAGAGAAAAAAAAATTACACTCATAAAATATTCTAAAATATTATATTAGAATACACGTTCCAGTAAGTCTCGAGCGTGAGTAAATTCTCTCGCAGGAACAGAATTAATAATTAATTTGCCGACGCAAGTTTTTCACTCGGAATGAGAATCATTTTCTTTGACGCGTGATCGAGTAAACTCAAGGAAAACAGAAGCGAATAGATTTCCACGTAGTCGCCAGTAGTGACTACGTTATCCATCATTTCGCAATCAATAATCGACTTCCTGCTCGTGTTCAGCCTGCAGTAGCAGATTCATTCGCGAGCCTCCCGGTGTCTACACGTTTCCATCAACCTTGCACGAAACTGGAAAACTACTAAACGGACGGATGAAAATACGACGTTCGTTCTTTTTCACGAGGACACGGTCGTTGAATACAAATGTTCTAGCCGAGGTACGTGCTCCTTTGAAGTTCCTTCTGTACGACCGACCCAGCGCCGTGACAATAGAGCCGGATGGCCAACCCGTTTGTCTTTCTCCACTTGATACTACGTTACACACGCCAGACCTCAAATTCTCATTTCTAACGTCGCGTGATTTATTCGTTTCACGTTGATTTCAGTTGATTTTTGTTCGTTAATTTGTTTCGTCGATTAGTAATTCAAATACCGAAGTAACGAAGTCTGCCACTGATATAACGCTGAAATCGGCTGCTTTTGATCACTTCTCGCGGGGTAAGAATGTTATTGTAAATTCGAAAATGTATTTTTTCTATTTTTTGTAATATGTCTGTAATAACACGGAAAAATTATTAACCTTTCGGGTAGGACGCCCGAAATATTGACGATCTAAACTTTTAACAATTTCCATGGATTTAAATCACGTTAATTAATAATAATAAGGACAGGCTTGATAATAACATTTTTGTAGGTTTAAATAAATGCGGTGATAGTGAATGTTTATATATTATTACAAAATTTATTGCTGTTGAAAGGAATTCTCACAGATATCGTTCTCGATATCGGTTGAAAATCGTACATCTTATCTTCTGCAAATTATATAATTTAACATAAAAAAAAAAAATTTCTTTATATTGGAAAAGAAATAATGTAACAATAATTTGAGAGAGAAAAAGTATGCAGAATACATGTTTGTATGTGCATACAAATATATAATATCCGAATTAAGGTGTTTGCTATAATTTTTCATAACATGTAAAATAATTCTCTATTAAATTATTAAAGCTGTTGCCTACTACCTGCATAAAAAACTACAGTCTGATTATTATTTTTATGTTGAATCCATTATGTTGTAGTCTTCAGAGTTTCTTACCTGTGATGGTCTTTCTAAGAAGAAGAACTATCGCTTTTGTACGAAGCGATCTTTCGCGTTTTTTCCTGCTCCGATTTGCATTTGTTACACACGATCCGCCAGAAATCGGACTTCGCGCTTAATTCAAGGAAAAACACGCGCGTAATTTATGTCTGACGTGCAGACTCCTCGGGTTATTCTCTTTCAAAGTGTGTCGTTGATTATATACGGCAGTTAAACGCACTACGATTTCCTATCAAACATAATTTGAGACGAAAAAATCGTCAGTGTGTAATTGCATAATACAATATCCGTCACGAAGATTCAACATTTCCATATACACATATTTTTTTTTTTTTAACGAAGAAAAGATATCTTTCGTTTCACGTTGTTAAGAATGTAACTTATTATGCTTACGTCTTCTCGCTATTTTAACTTCGACAGGTAATAAATATTCAGGTTTTACGATTCATTCAAATACGATCAGTTTCCAGGTTTAAGGAAAAAGAAAACCGAGAACACTTGGTATTCGTTTTCTTCACTGCGTACAAAAAAAAAAATGAGAAGAATTCAGAACAGTTCAGAAGGCACAGTTTCAAAATAATTTTTTTTCTCTCTATATATTCTTAATAATCAAAATGTACGTCTCGAAAGAAGTACTTCACAGTGTTGTACTGTCACAATTAACACTAGCCAGTAGAGTGCAAAGGTGTACCAGCGATTAATTAGTCTTAATCTTGGCGATCTACCTATATTTTGTCCCCTGAACACCACGCGTTCTGAGACTAGACAAACGCAATCCAACGTATCTCTATTTCACGCTCCTTCTGTCTCTCTCGTTCGCCACCATTGAACACCACTCACACCCACGTGCAACGCTCGTTACAACGATTCCTTCCACCATGAAACCGCGCCGCGTCGGGCGATCGATCACGCACCCTGACCCACCCCAACACCGGCAGCGACTCGAGCTCATCGCGATCCGTCTCCAAGTTCAATTTATTTATAAGCACCCATAACTAGAGATGGGATCGAATACCTCACGTGCAGGCTTTGAATCTTTAATCGTCGGATAATCGAGATATTTTTTGCAAGTAGTTTCTCGAATCACACGTTTCCAAGTACAGTGAATTTTTTTGAAAAAGTCGCTTTACTAACCTGGCAATTAATCACGAACGCTGTACCATGATTGCGAGTTTAGACTGGCAATTGAGAAGATAATATGAAGCAAAATAATAGTCAGCGGGCACAGGGAATCTAGACTTAAAGCTTACATGTTTATATAAAATCATTCAAATAACACTGACTATCGAGCAGTGAAAACGAGACTCGCGGGTAATCGTTTTAAGGTTCGAGAGTGGCTTTTATAAAACGAATACATCGCAGAAACGTGCACCGTTTACTCGAGGCTCACGAAACGAACATACGTGCCGTTCAGAAGTCATATTGATGGACTCTCACCGAGCGACAAGCACAGAAAAATGATGATGCCGATGAGCAGCGTTTCTTAAGACGAATGGAAGTAAACCGTTCGTGTTACGAAATATAAAGAAAATTGTTAAAAGTCGGAGCCGAGTCAGTTCGTGTATTAGTCAGGCTGGTCGCTAGGCTCGATCCCATCCTTACCCATAACCCGATCCCAGCGGCGTCATCCGATAAATAAACATCCCTTTTCCTCCTGCGGAGAACTCGAACGCAACGGGGAGAAAAGACGAGGTTGATAAACAAGCTGCGTCGCCCCATTAATCCCTTGACCGACAGGAATCATCCGTCCCGTTTCTTTCGTTCGTTCGTTCGATCGATCGATCGATCGATCGATCGTTCCACTTCGAGCATCGAGCGGCGTTGTCTCCGCCAGGCTGTGTCGTTGCCGACAACGAAGAGCACCGGAGACGACACATACGGAGAAAGGGAAGTCGATCGTAACGAGGAGGGAAGGTCAGAGCTCAAGTCATCGTGTTCCCCAACGCCGTTTACATAGAGGAGAGGACATCTCGTTTAAACATCATCCACTAAACGCGGGACACATCATTTTT
This sequence comes from Tetragonula carbonaria, assembly GCA_032399595.1. Taxonomy (NCBI): domain Eukaryota; kingdom Metazoa; phylum Arthropoda; class Insecta; order Hymenoptera; family Apidae; genus Tetragonula; species Tetragonula carbonaria. The sequence continues at coordinate 2,478,293 of JAUCRC010000020.1, forward strand.
CGCCTGACGCGACACCAACGCGACACCACCGAGCTGTGCTCCTTAAGTCGATCGCCGTTCGATCGCTCGCAATCAGTCGATGATGGAATAACCAGCAGAACGGTGAGTGAGTTATTCTCGTTTTCGTCTCGTTTTCAATCGCCGGACTCGCGTATTAGGGAGACAACGCAACAGTTGTTAAAAAAGAGGAGAATCACTGATCTTGTAGACACCTGGCTGTTTCTTTTTCTTTTTCGACCGGGAACAGTGTGGATTTGAAACATTATCGCATAGTTGCGAATTTTACTTGTGGTTCTTGGAGTGACGTAGAAAGACATTTGATGGATGAAGATTTAGACAGCGATTTTTACCATCACGAACGACAGGAAGTCGCGAGATCGAGTATCGTGCATCTGTTACATTTTAGAGTAATATTTATTGGTCCATTTAGATGGTATCTCATTAAATGTATACAGTTTGTAAAAATAATGCAACGACGAGAAAAGTATCTCGTTTGATATTTTTATTATTATACTATTGTTATGTTAAACGCACAGTTTGTAGAAGTAATACAATATTTTCGTTATCATGAACGAAATCGACTCGTAAAGTTCAGAATAATTGGTATATTAGATTCTTCGATATTTTCCTATAATTTCTACAGTATTTTTCCAAAAATAACGTAGCAATTCTATTTTCTCATACTTTATCTATCGTTATCCATCGTTGATAAGCTTTTCTTCTTAACACTAGAACTACCACATCAGTCAAAATGACTGGTTTTTACAATTTTATTTTAAAATTTCTATTTCATGTTACAATTTTCCCCCCGCAATTATGCAATGACTTTTACAGTGATAACTGAAGAAATAATATAATGAATTTTATTTTATTTTTATTTATTAAAATAATCAAAACAATTTTGGTAGAAATAACTTCGTCTTAACTGTCGGTAGTTCTAGTGTTAAATACTTTTCTCGTCGTGTTTAATTCAAGTTGAATGAAAAAAGAAAAGAGAATCACCTATTTTCCTATCCACTGTTATCCACTAATCGCCCGTGACATTCTCTGTAACAGCCTTGAACGCCCGGGCTGCCGCCTTTACGGTTTGAAAACTTGTACACTGCTCGAAAACTGGTTCCCAATCGCATCGCACGAACCGTGATTTTTTAACAAACGAAAAGAGGAGAGATAGACGGAGGAAAAAGACAGATTTACACTTTCAATATATTCAGCACTGTTTCGAAACGTTTTATTCGAACCTGTGCAGCAGCCGCCGCCGATTCGCTATAGTCACCGTGAGCAACTGGCTACACTTTAACGTCAAGTATTTCATCTGGTCCCATTTTCGGTTGATCATAAACGAACGGGAAACGCGGGCAATATTAATCAAAAAATTCAAGAATCTTCCGACAGATTTGCCAGATAATCTCAAGTAGTGGTTTGACGTTTACGATCGAGTCAATGAAATTTTTTTAATCATCCGCCGTGGTAAATACATATTGAATTCGTAATAAATAAATTTGCGATATGAAATAATTTGTAAAGGACATTTGAAGCGAATGCATTTATAAATTAGAAAAATTGATTTATTAGATTTTCATGGTCTATGAACTGTGAAATAGATGTAAATGTTGTTATGTATCGAAGTGTATGTAACGCACTGACTGAAGATTGACTGAAGAGGAATGTGATAAATCTATTTTTTTGATCTTCTGATCTTTACGTTTCCGTTCGTGTTAAGATTGATAATAGACAGATAATAAAAAAGTGAATATGAAAATAATTCATTTTTAGTGAAAACTACGTTTATGCGTAAATTTTACACACTTACTTTCGCTAGAATCTTGCGATAGAGAGAATTTACATAGAGAATATTACGTAACAACGCACAATTTTGTTAATTAATTAAAAGAACAATATCAAGTATTTCTCCCTCAATCCGTTAACGTTCTTTCAAATTCTCTTCGAGTTTCAACAGACTTAAGAAAAGAACTCAGGATTTCTCCGTTAAATTTTCACAGATTTTCTCGAACCAAGACATAAAAAGATTCTCGAATCACAGCGGAATTGGATATATTACAATAATTTCAATATTTACAATCTGGGAACGATCCTTTTTTTTTTTAAACATCGTCTTGTTTAGTAACCGAGGAAATCTATACATCACGTAGCAAGGATACGACATTACGTTTCAATTTGCTCTTCCATTTCCCGATCCTGAAATTCTTCTCACGGCAGAGTCCAATTTCCCCCGCAACTCGTCACACGGTTCTTTTCCCTCCCCGCCTCCGGTGCATCGCACCGAATCTCTCGAAACAGCACGACCGAAACTCTCACTCGATCGGTTAATCCCATTTTCTCCTCCGACGACGAGTCAGCCCAGTTAAATTTCAGCCAGCAATGAAACAAAACGATTTCTCCTGCCGCCTTCGCGTGTACATGCATGCAGTTTCCACAGTAGCGTTTCCCGACTCCACTCTCTCTACACACAGTTTCATCAACAACACCAGCTTCGTCGACACACGAAGTGGAAAAAAAGGGGAAAAAAGTCACGCTTGTGATCCGAGCGCTGGGGAGGGATTCGCAATTCGATGAAACGAATTCGAAACCCGAACAGCGAAAGAAATCGCGTTCACGAGCGGACGCTTGTGAAAAATCGTCGAGTTTTACTTTTCTCTGACCCTGACGGCGAAGCTGTCCGAGCCTATAAGAACGGGGTTTTGGGTCCGGACCCGGCTCATTTTCGTCCGTTTTGTCGGTCGGGCGCGCATCACCGGTCTCTCGGCGGGAACGTTCGACGTTCGCCGCTTTTAGTTCGCTCGACTATCACGCCCTCACCTCGAGGGACAATTCGCTCGACGTAACCGCGTCCATCAGATTTTCCACCGTCCCGCCTTTCGTGCCTTCGTTCGATTCGATTCCGCGGCGTTCGATTCACCGAAAACGAAATTTCAGTTTCAGTTACGTCACAGTTGCTTTGGCCAGTTGTGATTGATCGCCTGTGGAATTCGTTGAAAAGCATACCGGGTGGATATCAGCGAGGTATCGGAGTACAGGGAGCACCGAGGAAGACACGGAGGATTCGGGATACAGTGCAGTTTCGTTGGATGTTGAGATGGCTTTGACAGAACGTAAAGAAAGTAAGTAGAAGATTTTGTTTCTCATCGCCGAACTTATTGGACTACAGATGACTGTAATAGTTTATTTTATTTTTATTAAATTTTTATTAAATTTTTATTTAATTTACATTAGAATACTGCTTGATAAAAATACTACATTATACTATATAAAAATACTATACTTAGAGATTAGAAATTATATAGTTATCAGTGGCCAACCAATCAACACTTTCGTCCGAGGTTGATGAATACATCGACATTGTTAGTTTCTAAATTATTACTCATTAGTAACTTCAATATTAATAACGATTAAATACCATTAAATACCAATAATGACTATTGGCCATTTTGAAATAATTAAAAAACAAAAAAACGAAGAAAATTAAAAAATTTTCATTAGTGGAATGCAATTATAAAAATTGTCCCGCATTAAACGTGTCAATTGTGTCAATGATCATTGCAAAATCAACTTTCGTTGATTGACTGTTTATAATCGCATCGAATGCTACGATTGATCATTACTTCATTTAAAAACGCGCATGTAATAAGATATTCAAAGTAATTATAGACAGTAATTAAAGAGAAGAAGATATTCAGATTCATACATAAATATGAATGTGAATTTGAATATTAATTTATGTAAATATCCGCCGCTTAATTGTTAGAGACTCAGAGACATGATGAGAGTTTGCACGAATGATTTTTGTCGAAAACAAATAAATAATACGTCTTCAAGTCTTTTTTTCTATCTCGAGATCTTTTAAATATCTTTCGATGTTTAAAAGACTTCGAAAGAAAAATTTGGCTGTAATGTTAATTCAACAATTTGGTTATAAATATTAATTTAGCATTTCGATTACCGGGACACCGAATTTCAACGTTGACATTAACATTAACTTGACATTTATAATTCCCTTAGTTACGACTCATTCGAATTTGATATTTTAAAGCTCGACATTGATCAACATAAAACTATTTAACAATTAAAGATTATTACGAGACGTTCAACTGGTAAATCGTGACTCTTAAAATTACAGCTTCTCTTTTTAATTATTTGTACAATGATAAGTAAACAAACGACAAACAAAATCAGTTTTTCTAAGTCGTCGAGTGGCCTCGTTCAATATTTATTTTTGCATTAGAAAGAACGAAAATACAGTTGATCTCAAGAACGCAAATTGCATTAGCAAACAAGAACTTGTCTCACTTATCTCTCGTTTTTCTTTTTCTTCTTCTTTTTTTTTCCCTCCCTTAATAAATAGCAATGACAATTACATATAATTAGTTAAAATGATGATCACAACAAGTCTCTGAGATCGTAGAACGATAAAAACCGAGAAGCAAATAATATGCAAGTTATCATCGTTAACAGTTTTTGCCAAGACTGTCATTTTTTGCACTGCGTCGACAAAACTGTCAACAAGTTACGTAATATCGTGCAGCGATTATTTTATGCGAGCGAAATTGTTACGCACGAAATTTCACAACACTTCAGCCAGCGTTCACTTCTCCATGCTCGTAGTTTCGTTGAGATTTCACGATAGACTCCGAAACAATTTCGAAGCACTCGTCTCTCGCGCTTCGAACTCGTATACTCGCCTCACCTCTCGTTTCTGAATGCTTTCCCAGCGACGAACCCGTTCCCCAAAGAAGAATTCCTCGCAGCACCCGACTCGACGCTTGTTAGACAATTCTCTTTGTGTTTTACCGCACGTGCTCGTCTTGCGAACGAACGTATCAGCAGTTTCTTCGCGACCGTGGCACGCTTGGTACAGTTACGTCGAAGAATGACACAACGTTGCTTGTTGTTACCGATTTCCCGCGATCGAACCGCTCCGATTTCCATTGAATTTTCCCGCCGGTGATCACCGTTGGTCCTGTTGCTTCGAAGAATCGATTCGAAAAGCAGCCGTGACACTTCCAATTCATGTGATTTGTTAAATTAAACCCTCTGCCGATTGCGAATACTTGCTCGCACTTAGCAGAATGTCGTTTATCCATTAAACTGCAAGGAGAAAGACCCTGGACGACTTTACCGTGTATTATTATTAGATTATTAATATTATTATTACACAATGGGGTTCATTTTTAGGCGTTAATGTTAACAGTAAGAAAAAAAAAATTTAATATCAATATTGTAGTGAGGTTCTGTTATTTTAAATTGCAGAATAAGAGGATAACTTTGTTATTCGTGGAAACTGTTGTAAAATGTGACACTATAAAAATACGACGGAGGAAATATTTAAAAAAAATGATCATTTATTAATATAGATCTTATAATTTATATTATAACATGCTGTGTTTTATTAATTCATATTGTAATATTTTTGATCGTAAAACATGATTCAGATTGCAAAGTGTAAGAGATAAATATAACAGAGAATCAACGTACTACGTAGTAATGGCTCCAAATATTTTTCTGTCCCATTGTAGTTTCAATGAAATTATTCAAAATATTTTCTACAATTATCCACATTTTTGTGTGGATTCCCACACAGATAGCATTATTAGTCGATCATCTCTCAGATAGTTTATTATATATATTTCGATATCACCTGCCTTAATTCAACATTCCAATGACACCTCTTATCTAATGGGATATATATATATATATATATATATATATATATATATATATTCAACGTTTGAATATAATCTCTAATATATCAATAATTTGTGTAATAAATCACAACGAAACTTTCGTATGGAAATAGAAAAATTTTGTTTCCCTTTTTAAAAATATTGTTAAATATTTGCTCAGCAGGACATTCCTCCACTTGAGCATTTCTCCATTACCTGCCTAACTGCTCTCCTTATTCGTTAAAGCAGGCTTTGGATCGATTCTAAATAACACAATAAGCAAGACAATTAAATGTTAATCTCGTTCCTCGAAAGGAAAGTCAATTATGAATCACATATGTGCATCTACGTATAACATCGTGAAATTCTGTTCTCTGTGTAAGGTTATTATTCACTCAAGGTCACCCGGTAATGGTTTACCGAAGTACGACGAGTCATCATAAAATGCTTCTGCAAACAATTGAAACACGAAACAGAATTTCATACGTCAATATCAAACATTCGTTTATGATTTTCTTACAACTTTTGCCTTAATTGAATGAAATTTCTACCAATATTTTCACTTTCACGACCGTTGCAGCTCAAGCTAGGATTATACAACGTCATTCCAGATGTGAATTGTTGGTCGTTAATGCGATAAGTAACTATCATACACGATCATCGAACGTCATTTTGTAATTACACTTTTTACATATTCGTAAGGAAATTGGAACATATAAAAGTGCACACATAACATGCGAAAATATATAGAAATTAGAGTATTTATTAAGTGTTCTAAAAATTTATTTATAATATTTAATATCGTTTATTGAAATATTATAATATTTAGCAAATGAAAAGGAAGAATGAGCGATGGAATCGCCTGCTTTCGGTCCCTCGATTATGAAATGAAATTTGATATTAAATGATAACGAGACACGAATCGTCATGATAATTAATTTCTGAAATATGAAATCCTAGTTGAAGAACACTCATATCCATTAACGTGTCAATTCGCCCGTTTACGATGCGCGTAGTTTTTTGTGTTGATCGAATAATTTGAAAAAATCCTTCCTTAAGGATTTTGTTGGCGAATTTGAACTTGGCGATTTTCAAAGTTCTGATTTGCTCGTTGTCGGCTCGGCTTGAAAATTTTCCGTCTCATCGCGAGACATCATTTGAAGACGAAAAATCAACGAAGAGACGAAAAGATATCTTATTCCTCCAATTCTTTGCTCCTTGTATTTATCTTTCATCTCATTTCATTTGTCTTTAGCTTTTCATTTTCATTGTTTCTCTTCGTTCATTTTCGCGTTCGCTTTTCACAGTACGCAAATGTCTAAAAATATATTTTAAAAAAAAACGGCGGTCTCGTAGTTGTCCTTCCAAAAGACCATTTTCTTTGATGGTAATCGACATAACAAACTAGTTTCTTCGTGTTTTTTTTTTTTTTTTCGTTACGTCACGAACGATCTCACGCTAATAACAGTCTCTAACGTTTCAACTCTTACTTTCCACTTCGTCTTGAAAATCAGATTCCTTTCTTATCTAAGGGATCCGATCGAAGTCAACGTAACGAACCTGTTAACCCCACTCCATGCGTTAAAATTCCAGAAAGAGAGAGCTTTTCTTTCTTTCCTTTTGTTGCCTTTTGCTCTCTTCCTTTCCCTCTTTATTTCTTCGGAGTCTACATCTCCGAATCTTTATATTTCTTCCTCGTTTCCTTCGCCCCCCTCTTTTTTTTTTACGCCCATTGTGAAACTTCTCCTTCGGACTAATCTTCCGTTTATTTCTCGTCCAAAACGAAGAATCCGACCCCCTTTTTTTTTTATCAAGCTCATCTTTCTGGTGATTACGAGCTGTAATCAACGTCCAGACAAAAGATACTTCGTTCAAACGCGATTTTCCTGCTTTGTGGGAATAATAGGAGGAGAAACGAATTCAGTTTAAGTCAAGTTAAAAGAACTGTGAAAATTTACAAGTTAGACTTTTCGTTGATAGTCGTAATCACGAAGATACTATAGACTTTAAAAAAAGAAAAACGTAAAGTCTATTTTTATATCGTAAATGTAAAATCTGAGATTCACTGATAACGTTTACCAAGCTTCAAATATATGAATTTATATTTACGAGCAAAGATAAGTGAAAGTTGCAGATCGAAGGAATTATAAAATTTTCGGACATCAAAGATCAGGGATCTCGAAAGTTTAAAGCAAGGCGAAAATATTAAATTTACGTTTATAAGCAGAAACAGTGAAAGTTGTAGATAGAAGGGTGATTTCTTTAGGAATCATAAAATTTTTTGAAATAGTAGAAACTACAATCTTCTAATTTTTAATCATTTTCGTTAACGAATAAACAGAACCAGACCACTGAAAACAAGTGTCTATCGCCTCGTAGAAATACCGAAAGTAGCAAACTTTATTCTCAATAGAATTTCGGAAACCCAAAGGCCCGATTTTCTCGAATGAACACTAATAACCATCTCTCTCTCTTTCTCTCTCTCTCTCTCTCGAGCAATTATCAAATCCGATGCCTTATTTCAATCGCGACTTGGAGAGTGCCGTGTACCGTGAGCAATTAACTTCGATTCAAGAGACCGTCTTGAACTTTCACGTACAATTTTCTCGGCGCAACTCTCTGATCCAAGACAATCGGTGTCATTTCACAGAGCGATCCTCGGCGCAACACCGTTTCATATTCGCTTGAACGTTCCAATTATCCTGTTTCTCCATTAACAGGAAACCAAGTGAGTTAATGTTGGAATTAATGGAGTCGATTATACGTACGATTTCGAATCATCGTTGAAAGAACAGAAAGAAAAATGGAGCAGGAGTGGGAGGGATGAGTTGCGTCGAGTTGGTCGACTGCCAATTGTTTGCAGAGGCGACGATCGATGATCGGTGAAAAGCGAGGCGATGGAACCAATGTGTGTGTGTGTGTGTGTGTGTTCCGACGATCGTTAACCAGCTCCTGTAAACACCGAGCACACGGTATTATCCTCCTCGCCAACGAGGAACGTTTTCTCAGATTGCTCAAGGATAGCCATCACGAGAAGGAAGCTCTCTACCGCGATTATATAAGACTTTCTTCGGCAGCTAGAACCTACGTTAGGAGGTTAGGGGAAATTCGCGGAAATTACCCTTCGTCTCGAGGCTTGTAATTTCGTTTGATTGCAACATTTTGTTCTCGACGAGTCAGAGATTGAATTAAAGAAATCAAACGGTATTCCTCGAACGTTGAAAGATTCTTTCTTCGAGGCTAGGTTCAGGTTAGCACGGTCCTCAAGATTGAAATTCCCTTGCTGTACAATCGTCTTCGTCGTTTCGGTGGATTTTAACATTTTCTCGAATCTCTGTCGTTTAACCGTGATTTTTAATGTTCATACAGCGAGTTTCAAAAGATCGTTATCAAGAGAGAAAATTCTTCAATTCTCGAGATTATTTTTAGGAAGAAAATTTTTCCAACGTTCTTTACAGGCATCTAAATTTTGACAGTTTTTAAGAACAATGTCAGCCATTTACTGTAAGAACATTTTTGACGAGAATGAATTCAGGAACGTAAAGATTAAAGAATGTAGAGACTTTATGTTCCAAAATGAGACCCAATAGATTTTTTTTTTATAAACAGTTTCAAACATCGACAGATTTTCATCGTTATTGGCTCAATTACGCTGACTTTTGTCAGTGAAATTGTTCTCGCATACGACAATTACCTCACGTCTCGAAACTCGCGATTACCTTCGTTCCAGTCTTTACTTTCGATCAAATCAGACACGCGCAGGTGTTTTCCTTCCTCCAAAAAAAAAAAAAAAGAAAAAATTAAGAAAAGACAGTCATAGCAAGGTAGAATCGAGGCACAACGAGGAATAATTCATCGAAAACGCAGCCTGTTGCAACGTCCGATTGTACGAAGTCGATCAACGATCGAACGTGTACAAAATGGAAAACTGAGCATCTGGCAACGATTCAGCTACTGTTTCAATGTTTAAATAGTACACGAATGTTCGTATTGGTGGCTCAGCTCGTTGCACCCTTCTTTTCCAGCAGAAGTTCTTGGTCGCTTGCCAATTGTAACTGCGGGTCGATGCGCCTAAGTGGAATTGCTCCAGCAAGCGCGCCAGTAACCCTTGCTTTCAGCCCTCTCGTAAATCGTAAACGACGATAAGTATCGACAGCGGAGAGGCTGATTGAGAAGAGAGGGAAATGCGAAATCGATTCGTGGTAATTCGCGAACTTTTTCTTTTTCTTTTTTTTTTTTTTTTTAGAGAAAAGTAAAACAGTTGTATCGCACTCTTGCGAAGATGGTGACACAATTTTTTGGAAAAAAAAAACGATATATCTCGCCTCGGTAGAAGCTGGTTCTAAATTATTTTATTGATCAAAGAAATAATTTTAAAGTAAAATTAAAACAAACGAATAATTTGAAACTAACATGTCCTTTCATTTTGCCAATATTCATTTATTCACAGTGATAATTAAAATTTATAATAAGGGGTTATAGAGTACAGCACGGTCAAATAAACCAGGGACCGGCCAAATTACGAAGGTCAACGAATAAGATTTTCATAATTGACAACGAGCTAACTCTGCGGTAGTTTTGTAGCGACAACTCGAAAAATGTCTCGAGTTGAATTACTTTCGTCGCCGAAAGCTGCGACATGTTTGACAGTACCACGTTTATTCTGGGATAATGGGTTAATCCAACTGAATTATTGGAATGTAAAATACAAACTGCCGCATCGAACTATAAATCGGTGATCTTCAAGTGATATCGATTGCACGTTATTATTGTTGACACTTCACTCAGCTATAAATTATGATCACGTATATGTATATACGTCTGTACATATTACACGTTAAAATTTCCAGAGTTTCGACGGATGACCTAAATCAAATTGATCGGATAAATGTGAATTTAAAAGAACGACATATGCGTCGAGTGAATTTCATTTTCACTGTCACTGTCAACGAAAGACGTTGTTAACAAATGTATTTAGATAAGGTAGAAAAGTGTATTACTTTGAATTTCGTTGTTTCTTTAATCAGCGAAATAATTTTGCTTGAAATCATTTTCATTCCTTTCGAGAAGCATGATTCTCTGAATTGATTTTCGAAAGGCAGTGACATATCGCTAAATCTTATGTCGCATACAGTTTACAGTGCGTACAAAGTGTTCCAGCATCTTCTAATATATATTAGAAACAAAATTGAGTTTCCGTTTTATATAACAATCTTTCCAAAATTTTGCACAAAATAAATGACATCCTGCACATTGCTAGAATATGATTATGATTTTGCATATTTTTCGTCCACGTTTGCATATGTTTGCACATGCGTATTTGCATATTTTTCGTACACACGTTTTGCATATGCATTTTGCTGATTTTACGTGCGTAATTATCCGCGATGGTTTATTGAGATCAGTTTATCAGTCGTTGATTAATGATCGTACTTCCTACCCAACGTTGACCCAGGTCAGTGTACCATTTTTCTGCATTCTCTGCAGACTCGCGTCCAGATTTCTCACTCGCATTTCAAAACCGATCGTGGTCCCTGACTGGAAGATCGCTGGCGTTCTTCTCTGTTCTCCAAAAAAACTGACACCAATAACCCTAATCGCGGGACAGGTTCACCTTGAAAATACGTTTCCTTTTTGGTTTCTGTTGCATCTCGAGGTCAGACACGGTGAAAGAAACGGGTCTGCACACCAATTCTTCGTTTCACAATCCATTAACTCGTTCGACCCGATCTTAAAAATCTTAACACGTTAGCAGTGCTTTTTTTTCACTTTAAAAAGATGGAGAGAAGCATAAAAATTGTTGTCAACCCATCGAGGAGCAAAGTTATGTTTTTACATTTCATCAATCATTCTTCATTGTCGAGTTCTATTTTTTCTTTCCTTTTTTTAATATTGAGACTTGTGAGAGAAAATTTCAAAGATGATTTGCTTAATATTTTTCTACCTTTACAACTTTCAATTACATTTTATGATTTTTCAAAATTTACGAAATTGAAATGTATACAATATTATGATAAATTACTGCTCGACTCTTGATGGATTAATATAATAACCAGACCACGGATTTCTGTGCATTTATGAGAAATTCGAAGGTGCAAAAACGCATACAATGTGTCTAATATACAAAAAATACCCAAAACATAATGTTTCTCATAATATTTAGTAGACGAAATAATTTTTAATCTAGATTTCATTTGTGCTCAATTTTCTCCATAAAAATATAAAATTGTTTAAACAGTCTAATGATAACTCAGTGACAGTTAAAAGAAATATTTAGACGTGAATTCATGTGTTAACGATGACAAATGTAATCTGACAAATAATGTGACGAGCCATTAATTAATACTTTCGAAAGAATTTTTTTTCTCTCTTGACATTTTTGAATCTCTATAGTTTCTTCAAATTATTTTAATAACCCAAAACATGAGCGAGGAAAGAGGTGTGTTTAAAGAGTTGAAATAGAACGTTTGTTCCGAGTCAATAGGGGGAAAAAAAAAACACGTAGGATTTCGTCAGAAAGCGTGAATAAGATTAATATTTAAATAACAAATCGTCTCGAAAAAGGAATGTCTGCTCTTTATCTTTGTTTATCGTGTAAAAATCAACGATTGTACAACTAGTTCTTTTTCTTCTCACGTTGATTAATAGCATTTTACGTAAGAGGCTTCAAGTTGCTTGTAAAGATTGAATCATTGGATCCACGCTCGATGAAAAATATATATAATTAAGATAAAATCGAAAGAATCCGATGTTTGTAGAAAAATCACGGGCGACCTAAGGAAAATATTCTTTTTCTAATTATTCTATTTCAATGAAAATGAGCTTGAAAATATTCAATGACGATTGGAATCTATTGTCATTTCCGAGCGAGAATTCGTTTCAAGAGTAATTAGTAATTCGCTGGGAAAATATTGATTAATTTCAAATAGTCAATTTATCGGCTTTTTCGCGTTCAAACGTTCTTTGGAGAATCTTGTCGAATAATTAATTATTTAAAAAAAAACACACACACATTTCTGCCACGATACGTGCAAAATCGTTTATTTTGACCTAATTTATAAATATCAGCATGAAACAAGAAAATAAAATCTATCGAAGAAAAATATAAAAACATTTTCCACTAGTCAATCGGACGATCGATTTGAAAATCTACATTTATTAACTAATTTATTAATTGTACGCTATTCATGCAGCGACAGGAATAAAAAGTTCGCTTTAATTCACGCCTGAAAAGAAAAAAAAAAGAATACAAGCACATAGAATGAGCATGAGAGTCAAAAGTAACGCGAGAAATAAATTATTTCAAACGATATATTTATTAAAAATGCCAGTCGTTAAACCAGTTGTTAAAAGTGATCCGTGAATCCTTTTCATAACGCCAAAAAAACAAAAAGTCTACGCAATTGGCGGAATTCACGCTGGACATTTCTTTTTCGTTCCTGTGATCGCCTGTCAACCGCTAATTACCTCTCCGATCGCGTCCTTGATCCTTTTTCACAGTACTTTCGCTATCGATCAGGCTGTCACCGAGTGACACGAAATATACTCGATCCAATTAATTCATATCGCTCGGGCTCGGTCAAGCCACCAAGCAAATTGACTTTTGCGAATCTCAAAGGCTAATACTCTCCGCTTTATCGGATCCAAAACGTAGGATTGTAAATTCGATATACAACGTAGATGATATTCGTACATTGATGAAAAATTATTGGTACTTTAAACACTTGCTACACTGTTGTGAAAACGATCGTATAACAAATTTCGGAGAGGATCGTTGCAAAAGGAAGATTTCAATCTTGAAGATGACAGTGAATTTACAATCAAGTTATAAAGAAAATTTTCTCAGTGTCCATAAAGAATGTTTGAATTTGCAAAATTTTCAAGGAAAAAGATATGCTTATTTACCTATCTTCTTTCAAAATCGTGTGCAAATATTTTCGAGAGAAAAGTAAACTAAATATTGTGCAAGTAGAAGCTTCGCCATTTAAAATGAGCGCGATTTGATCCTTCTACGATTTTTTTTTTTTTTTTTAATGAAGTTGTAAGAGTTTAGAGTATGTTTCTGTAACTCTGTATACTTGACCATTTTGGAGTAAAATAAAATATAAGAATTCGAAGTAATGAAATAAATTATTTCGGCTAATTTATTGTCGTTACATTGAAAATAACAAAGGATTTTATACGGTATGGGATTCACGAATGAAATAAATAATCTGTTTTAAGCGATTGTGATGATATTTATTGACAATGCATTTATTGATTATATTTATTTTTATTGACACACCAGAGATATATTTTATCCAATAAATTTCAGTGATATAAAAGAATTACAAAGTTTAAAAAATCATTTGAATGAAAATATATTCAAATACAAAATGAAAGGTAAGATAAACGAAATTACCTTTGATAATCAAATAATGAAATTTGATAATGATAGTAAAATCACTTTCGCCATTATTATTACATCACATCGAGCTAAATAAAATAACATACCACTCAATTCATCATTGAATTATGAACCATTTACTTTGAAAGTGGCACAACCTCCATTTTCTTTTATTTCGAGACACTTGAAGTGTTTGCGTTTGCATCGATTATGCAATTCCATTCAGCAATGAAATGTTTAGTCGATTAAAACAGATGAATATCTTGTGTTTTAAGTTACAAATTGCTCATAAATAAAAAGCTCACACTGAAATACGTATGAATGTCCTTAAAGTAAACGGACCGTATATTTTTCGAATATAATTTTCTTAAAGTTTACTTACGCAATAGATCTATACATCAAGCCTACTTACAAATAACCAAAATAAATTCCTATTCGTTCACGAGATTGTTCCATTTTATTGGCAGAGTGGCACTCGTAATTCTCGTATTTACTTACATGAATTCTACCTAGTTTCGATTCAATTAAACCATCCGATACGATGAAGGATGCTTTGTTTACGGGTTATTCCACAGGGACAGAGTCGAGTCTCTGTCTCCGTATTTCGGACGTGAATTCCACGTCAATGAATAACATCGCTCAAAACGTCTCCGACAATTTAGTACCCACGTCATACCCGCTTATGTAAAGCTTACGAGTTTCCCGTTTCGTTTATAATTCGTCTCTTTTTTTTTTTTTGCAATCACTCGCTGTTTTGTTAATTCCCATTCGGCGCCGTCAACTTCGAGACAGACTAAAAAAATCGAAAAAAAATCGTCGCTTCTTCTTCTTCTTTTTTCTTTTTTTATTACTTACAATACATCATCCTTCGGCAATTCTATTTTTTCTTCGACCTTAAAGCAAGACGTAGACGCAAGAGGTTCGTATGATGAAGATATTAATAAAGGAAAGGAATTTTGTTTGTCTTGAAACGCGTATTAATATTTTACTTCTATTAATTCTCTGTTGGACGGACAGAAAAGTGTAAGTTAAATTCGAAAGTCAAAGCAATATGGCTCGTTATTTAAAAAAGAGAGAAAAAAAAGTGAAATTATGTTAGTGATTCTCACAGACAAAAATCGAACACCTGATTTTACACTGTGGTTTTAATTTCAAATATTACAAATGCTTCTCTGTAAACTAACAATTCTGACCTGTACTCTACCTACGCTTTCGTTTCCACTAATATAGTGTATCAAGTGTTCAATATAATCACGATATTTAAACACTAGAAGTGGTTAGAATGACCACATTATATATATATATATATATATGTTTTTGTTACATGTTTCATAGATGTAAACCACTATATTTCTAGAAATTTAAATGATTTTTCTTTTTTAATTTAAATTTTTTCTTTTTTTTTCTTTTTAATTTTAACGTTTCCTGGTGGAAAATCAGTAGTGTTAATGTAATACTTGCCTAAGAATGAACGAACACTGTCCGAACACTGTAGAGAGCTAAGACAAAGCAATTTTATTTGCTCGATTCATAAGTTACTCACTGACAAATAAGACATTAAAATATAATACAGAAACCCTAGAAGATAATAACAGCAAAATTGACTATCAGAATCTTCGTCGCCATAGGTCACAATGACCTATCATCGTTGCACAAGATTATTCGAAAGTTAAATAACAACAACAACAACAACAACAATAATGACAACAATAATATTCACAATAATACTGACAACAATAATATTGACAATAATAATGACAACAATAATATTGACATTTAAAATGACAACAATAATATTGACAATAATATTGACAATTAAAATGACAACAATAATATTGACAATAATATTGACATTTAAAATGACAACAATAATAATAATATTGACAACAACAATAATATTGACAATAATATTGACAACTGAAATGACAACAATAACATTGACAATAATATTGACAATTAAAATGACAACAATAATATTGACAATAATATTGACAATTAAAATGACAACAATAATATTGACAATAATATTGACAATTAAAATGACAACAATAATATTGACAATAATATTGACATTTAAAATGACAACAATAATATTGACAATAATATTGACAATTAAAATGACAACAAATAATATTGACAATAATATTGACAATTAAAATGACAACAATAATATTGACAATTAAAATGACAACAATAATATTGACAATAATATTGACATTTAAAATGACAACAATAATATTGACAATAATATTGACATTTAAAATGACAACAATAATATTGACAATTAAAATGACAACAAATAATATTGACAATAATATTGACAATTAAAATGACAACAATAATATTGACAATAATATTGACAATTAAAATGACAACAATAATATTGACAATAATATTGACATTTAAAATGACAACAATAATATTGACAATAATATTGACAATTAAAATGACAACAATAATATTGACAATAATATTGACAATTAAAATGACAACAATAATATTGACAATAATATTGACAATTAAAATGACAACAATAATATTGACAATAATATTGACATTTAAAATGACAACAATAATATTGACAATAATATTGACAATTAAAATGACAACAATAATATTGACAATTAAAATGACAACAATAATATTGACAATTAAAATGACAACAATAATATTGACAATAATATTGACATTTAAAATGACAACAATAACATTGACAATAATATTGACAATTAAAATGACAACAATAATATTGACAATTAAAATGACAACAATAATATTGACAATTAAAATGACAACAATAATATTGACAATAATATTGACAATTAAAATGACAACAATAATATTGACAATAATATTGACATTTAAAATGACAACAATAATATTGACAATAATATTGACAATTAAAATGACAACAAATAATATTGACAATAATATTGACAATTAAAATGACAACAATAATATTGACAATAATATTGACAATTAAAATGACAACAATAATATTGACAATAATATTGACATTTAAAATGACAACAATAATATTGACAATAATATTGACAATTAAAATGACAACAATAATATTGACAATAATATTGACAATAATAACAATAACAATAATAATAATAATAATAATAATAATAATAATAATAATAATAATAATAATAATAATAATAACAATAATAATATGTAGATTCTCAATCATTTATTTGAGATAAAAATAAAAAGTTCTAAAAAATTTCTCGTAATTTTCAAATGACTTGTTTCTAATTACATGTAGCAACGACAATGAGATGCCTGTTCTGCGTGTTCAAAAATCCCTATTAATACCTACCTATGATTACCAATTCGCGTTCACGTAAATCCCTCGTCGTCGCTTCCCCATTTTTCATCATGGTTTTTTCATCGGTGCTCGCCATCGACGACGAATCGACTGATCGACCATCGAAATACCTTCCTAAATCGCTCATCATCGTGAATTTATCTCGTTTCCTGTCCTTGTTGTGGCCGGCACTATGCGACTACATCTCCCGCCGCGTTACGTAAATCCCTGGGCGTTCTTTTTTCATTTTTCTTTCCCCCCCCCCCCCCGAAAAAGGTCCGTTTCACGCGTTCGACGACGCACAAAAGACGCGAAACAAAGGGAGAAGCGATATGTTTGCCTCGCCGACTCCGGGAGTCGCTCGGAGTAGGACTCGGGAGTGCCTTCTCTTTGTCCTTCGTTGTTCCCGCGCCTAAATGAAGAAACCGGGGGAGAGAGTGACTTGCACCGCCGAGGCTGCAAATATAGCAAACTGCTCATTTTAGTCGAATTAACAGCGGGAACGGGCGTCGTCGTTGCGAGACAGAAGAAACGAGCTCGTCGCTCGAGAGAAGAATAAAAGTGGAAAACGAATATTTCAAATTGCGACTCGTTTCTCGTTAACTAACATTATATGATTCTTCAGTAGGGGAGCGGGGGGAGGATTTCAGGTTTCAATTCTTCCATTATCGCAGTGAACGAAGAGAAGGAAAGTCTTGTTCTGTAGTTTAATTCGATTAAGGAAATTAATATCTTACATTACCTCATCTTATGTTATATTGATATTGGTATAATTGTATTATTAATTATAATTATCGTTATTCTATATTATAAATTAATATTAATATAAAAGATCAAAGAAATTAATATCAAAAGAGTGTTGGAAAACTACGAGGTGAAAATTTTTAACTCTTTTGATTGGGGAAAATGTAGATATACATTGCTATGATATTACGAAACATTGTGTCTTGGAAAAACTAAGTAAAACAATGATAAAAATAAAATCAAACGCGTGCAATGAAATAAATCTCGAAGTATATACAATCAGGAATGATAGAAGTAATTTTACATATTTATGTTTATACGCGTAGGCCTCAAGAAATTATGTATGATGGCTAAAATTGTCAGGCTTAAATGAAGGTGAAAGTATTCAGCGAAAGATCAGCGAAATTAGTGGAAAGCAATTGTTATGTCTAATTATCACCGTCGTTATCCTAAACTGTTGTTATTTATATTAATTTCTAAAATGGTAAATGCACCAAAAAAGCTATGTATACCGAAAGAAGCTTCCAATTGTTAAATAACAAATTGTTTATTTCGTAACGAAACAGTTGCACATAGCCAGTTCTAGAATCACGTTCTCCAAATATGGTTTTCTGATCGAATCACGTAACTTTTGATACGCGGACGTGTGTAAATAATTTATGAACCTGATCTATGGACTACGCTACTCGTAATGAATTGCATTGCGTATTAATATTTATTACACAGTGACGTGTTTTTATTTCATTTTGTGCACAGGTTTGTCGCTTGCTTAAGCATAATTTCAACCTTCGTGTAATAATGTTTAAGTATAATACTATGTTTATATCAAATTAACTCCGCAGAAGTCGAACGTGATAATTACAAAGCAGGTAAAGTCCATTTATGAACTCTTTTTTAAGTAATATCAAGTGTTCTGCTATATTTTTATTGCTAGTACGCGATAATTATTATGTATGCACATAAAATAAAATTTAATAAACTTTCATAATGATGAATCTTTAAGTCCCTTTACTATGAAGAGAAGTGTACGAAAAATGAATTTGCAGTTGTCCAACGTACAACCATAAAATGAGAAATGATGCAAACATTGTATTGCTAAATCCAAATAATCAATTCGTCGAGTCATGAATAATCTTGACTTTAAAATGGAACTGTGTGACGAATATTCGATGGAAACAAAGGCAGCGTCGTGTTACGATTACGTCAATAACATGATTGAAGCAAAGTATAAAGTACGTATTTCATTATCAGCTGAACAGTGAATGCGTAGAATCTTTTCCTCGAATCAAGATCGATTCATAAGCAAATATTGATTTCACAAAAAAAAAAAAAAAAAAAAAAAAGAATGCACATAGTCCACTAAATAATCTTCGTTCGTAGAATGGCAAATAGAAAATGTCTCCCCACCTGTGTGCATTGTGCATCACGATGTATATGTATACGCAGAAGTTTCCGCATCGGCGAGCATGCTCTAGCAATTCCACGCTCTAGCTACGACCGGCAACACGTAATTGCCCAAAAAGAAAAAGAGGAAGAAGGAGAGGAATACACGGTGGAAAGGATGCGTCCATCGGGTACCATGACACGAAGAATCTTCCCTTCCCTCATTGAACATTGTGGAAAATTGTGTTTCGAACGAAGATTTTCGCAAGTCAGCGTTCGACGTGGCGATATCATTGTTATGCAACGATCCTGTTTCATTGATTAAACTTTAATTGGCATCGTTGGTCAACTTTCAATCAAGCTTGAATTCAATCAAAAGTTTATCTCGTTTTAATTTTATGTAGTTTGTAGTTTGTTACGACGAATGCTCAGGCTTGACCAGTGTGAAAGAATGCCTGTTGTTATAAAAAATGTAAAATTGTTATATTGAAATTGAAATATATGTTGAAACTTGACTGGTAACTTGACTGGTTGACGAATCTCCTGTCGCCTGTGTTAATCTCTTATCTTTTTAATTTCATCTCCGAGAATTTCCAGGGCCGACTCGTCGCGATAAATTTCCATCAAAGTGACGGTTAAAACGTAATCTCACTATGGTTGTAACAATGTGTGTAACAATGACGGTCATGAAGACGATAAAATCACGGGAAAATAATATTATGCGCGGCGCGAAGAAGACGGAACAAAAATACGTCACAGCCTACTAAACGAAACATTGGATTGCGGATGTTTATGCAATTTATATGCAATTTAAAAGTGTTGCAATTTAAAATATTGCGCGGAAAGCACGTAGTGCAAAAATGCGCGATATAACCAATATACAGGGTGTCTCAGGTGGGGTGCAAGTAGTAACTCTGCGTGAAGAAAATGAAAGGGAGATTTGTGAATTTAAATTTGGAATTTCGTGAATTTAATTAATTATAGACGCTTTTCAGAAAAAAAAAAATAATTAACAGGCTGTTATTGTACGTGCGAGAATAAGTAAAAAGTTTAGAATAAAATTTTTTTGTGAGATGCTTTATTTTCAATCCGAAATAAAATTTGAAAGTTTTTGAAATAACTAAACTAGTTACGAGTGCTAAAACATTTTCAATCGAAGTCTATTTTCATAGTGCCTTAAACGAAAAGATTTTATTCAACACTTTTCATTTATTTCTGCAGCACCCCGGTGTCGATTATTCGCGTCTATACGAAATTAGCCAAATTCGAGTATATACTTGATAAATTTTCAAACTCGATTTTCGAAGGCTGAAGAATGAAAATATTTTGTTCTTTCTTTTCGCGTGGGATCATCTTTTTACTCGTCCTAAGACTACTTTCTGTATAATACTCTTGACATGTTACTTAGATCAAATGAATTATTGAAATTTTCAGTTCATACTCCTAAAACTATAAATTCACATAAACATATTCTGTCCGATATGGTATTTATACCATAACTCTGTTTACATGAGCTTATCGAGAGCAAATAGTTTATAAAAAGTGTTTTGAAGTTTAGTGTTCAAACTTTGCCAGTGTGCTCTACAGATAAAAATAAGATTAAAATGTCATGCAGCTCGTCAACGTTCGTGAATCGCTTTGTTGAAAAGTTACATAACAAAAACATGAAACGTAAAGCTATACGTATAAAATGTGTCACTTCGTCAATGCAAAATCCAATCGAAGTATCGAATTTCATATCAACTTTATCGAATTTCTTCGCACGCAGTTTTCGTTCTTGCGATTCAATTCATTTCGTGTAAATGGTAAATATTTCCTGTATTGTGCTTTTTTTGATTTCGACGATGAAATATAATGAACGTTTTTTTCCATAGGTCACAAATCTGAAGTATAAGCTCTGGTGACCCGGAGGACCAGGAAATTGCTTCTTTTCGACTAATTCATCGTTGAAATTGCGTTCGATCGGACTTCATCATTTCTGTTATAATCTTTTAACGAAGCATTTAGAGATTTTTTTTTTTCATTACATGACATTTCAATTTTATTTCTACAAGACTCGAACACTAAACTTCGTGACACCCTGTATATTTAATGTTCATATGTACAATGGAAGTCACTTATGCTCTGTTCATTTAATAGAAGTACATGTTCAAATAGTTCATTGGCCATTGGACCGATTGTAAAACTAACGATTCAAATAAACGATGTTCTTCGTTGACGACGAAGCTACGCCCGGATGTAACAATCTATTACATCCGGCAATTAAATCGCAGTAACATTGATACCAAAACGCTGTTATTTCCCCTCTTTCATCGTATCATTACAGCCAGAGGAATATAGAGCCGAGTCTCTAGAACGCCAGCGAAAATTGGAAAAAAAAAAGGAATGAAACGAAAAAGTCGTACGAGTGATCAAACAAGATCGTCGAAGATCCTTGAAAAATGATCGAGAGTGAAACAATCTCCAGTTAACAGAGCGGAGAATATCGCGACAGAGGCTGGCAATAAAATAATTGCCCACGTTGCTTTCGGCATCGGAGAGAAATGGAGGGAGAACGATTATGAACGTTTTAAAGGAGAACGCACGCTTCGTTCATCGAATTTCCGCGAAGTTGGCAGAGTAGTTCTCCAGTAGCAAACCGCTTTTGATCGACGCGAGTGAATCGCAATCGCGACTTAAACTATCGCGTTTTCTGTTCCATTTATCAGACGCATTTATCATACTCAGCCGACGAATGAATAATTAGCAATTGAACGAATCACGATTGACGCGGATGTACTCGTGAAAAACCGTCGTCCTACTTTCTAGTTTCGTTTTTGCCATGCCTAAACAGTTCGACTTGAACGTAAATTAGTAGTTTCTGTGAGAACGTCATGGAATATAATGATATTATCGTTTCTGTGAATATATAACAGAAGAACCGAAGAAAGGTGAAAAAATGGAAATGGAAACGGAGAGGAACACGGAAGTGGAACGTCAGTGTTGTTGAACATTATTACTGTTTCACCCTGTTTGTTCTTGTTTAATCAATGGCTCGTGAGGAATTTTATACGAAACATACCGAGATTTCATTAGTATAATGAAACAGGGATGCATTTCCCGATTGTATTCATAGAGTTTCACAATTAGTATATGTCACTGACAATTGACAGTCTCGTTGTTTTTATCTTTGCAATTATTTTATCGCAAGTCGATAACGACATTAGAGGAAAACTGACTACGATTTTGTCTTGTTTTTGAAACTTCTGAAATTTTTTCTCCAAGACACAGAAATTTTCAAGCGACAAGCGTTCAGATATTTTCGTGAGCCCCTGTATTATATATTGAAATTCTTATGTCACGCGAATTTCAGCGACTTGAGTCAATACAGCAGGCATGTGTATGTAATATGCATTACAGGACTCACGTTTACCGACATAAAGGAGTTCCCCACCTTCAAATTTGGCAACTTCACTTACGCAATCGAGTTGGACCTACCTAGCTCGGAGTTTCAGGAAATCGCGAGAAAGGAACTTCGCGAAACGCCGGAACTTCAAAATGATGCGATCGCCAGACTCAGAGAATTACTGAAAGGTAAAATTTTATCGACGAATTGAGAACTACTCTTGGATTAACAACAAATACATCGATTACATTAATTTATTCTTCTTTCATTTCTTCTATTTCCATTTTCAGTTCCGTCTTGAACTTTCTAATTGTTATTTTTTTCGCAGAATTTTTATATCTTTTTCTCCCCTCCGAGGGGAGGTGAAATTTCTTTTTTTTTCCAGTCTAAACTAAATTAAAAGGATTAAAAGTGTTTCGAAATTATGTTTAACATCTTCGATTTAAAGTAGCAAAGACATTGAAACTTGTATTGATTTTCGAATTTATAGTCGTATATCGTTGTTAGATGTTCATAGAAGTTCACAGTTTTGTGTGTACGTAATTAAAAAAAAAAAACTGAATATAAAACGGGCAAATATATGATTGCGTAGCTTTCTTTGGATATTTTATATAATTTTCACAACACTCTTATGTACAAATTTCCGCACCACTGGGTTTCGCATAAAATGCATGAAAGCCCGCAGTCTACTCATTACAATGCTAATGAAATTTCAAAAAGTTTTGTGCAACGCGCGTTATACGTATTCATAAAATTTCTCTATGGTAAAAGTTTGAATGCTTCCGTCAGCGAGTGTAGGTATTTTTCCGCGACGGAAAGATAGTGAAGATCGTTCCTTCTGTTCTTTCGCATTCGCTCGCATTTTATATTGTCGATTGCAGTATCCTTCGCAGGAAATTCGAATTTCTCCACAAAATGTTTAATAAAATTCTTTTTTTATTCTTGTTCCAACGACAGAACAATTGTCCTGATCCTTCAAATTTTACAAACACCGTTCAAATGAAAAAAATTGATCTTCCATCGTCCAGTCCCAAATCTTTCAATCATGATCGATGAACTAAATGAACAACTAAAAAGAAAGAAACAGTCAAGAGAGGAAAATTAAAAATCATGAAATTTCCCTCACAGGCGAGACCAGCTTGAAGTGTCCGGATTTTGATGCCTGGCTGATTCGGTTCCTCAGGCCGTGCAAATACTATCCAGAGTCCGCGTTCAATCTCGTGAAGAATTACTACAGCTTCAAAGTGAAGCATTCCGATATATACGACGACCTGAGGCCCAGTCGAGAGAGGAACATATTCGAGCAAAATATTCTCGTCGTGTTACCAGTCCGGGACCAACACGGACGAAGGATGATAGTGATCGAAATCGGGAAAAGGTGGAAGCACAACAAGTGCAGCCTGGACGAGATATTCAAAGGCTGCGTTTTCCTTCTGGAGGCGGCCATGTTGGAGCCAACCACGCAAATCGCCGGCGTTGTGGTTATCTTCGATATGGACGGGCTCACTCTTCAACAGGCTTGGCAATTCACCCCGACGATCGCGAAGAGGATTATCGATTGGCTGCAGGACTCCGTGCCGATCAGAGTTAAGAACATTCACATTATCAACCAACCGTACGTGTTCAACATGGTGTACGCGTTGTTCAAGCCGATCTTGAGGGAGAAACTGAGGCGCAGGGTGAGTTGAACGTGCTTCTTCGAGTGCCTGCAAACTTTTTCTCACAAACGTTACAGCGAGAATTCGAGTTGCCATTTAATTGGAAATTTCTGCAACTATGAAAATTAAACGCTAATTCAGAAGACAAGATCAATCTTAGACTTCAATTTGACAAGATGTTTCGTTAATTGTGACGTTGAACGTCGACGAGGACCGATCAATAATTTTCGATTTTAACTCTTTAAAGTGTAACTTTTTTTTTTTGGACCCCTAAAGAAAAACATTAATTTATGTATACACACACACACACACACACACACACACACACACACACACACACACACATAAAATCATTATTATTATTATATATACTATTATGTAATATTTTAATAATATAATATTATAATTATAATTTCTATGGTATCTTCATGAAATTAATGAATAAATCAATAATTTTTACTTAATTCTTCCAAGTGTAATTGTGTAACTAATTTTTCTTTTCTTTTTGTAAAAAGATATTTATATATATATATAATTATTATCATTATATATTATAATTATAAATAATTATATATAATTTCTATAATATCTTCATAAAATTAAACATTGATGAAGGAAATAGATTGATTTTGATTCTTCAAGCTACAAGTATAATTATTTTAGGACCTCCGAATAAAAATATTGATTGGACCTCCCAAGAAATTCTTAAATAAGGATATTATTGTTTCAGATTAGAATCGTATTAAATATTACAAACGAGAAACGTGACATTTACGCATGATTTCGTTGTTTCAGCTCATCTTCCACGGAACAGATCGCAAATCGTTGCACCAATACATCTCGCCAAAGTGTTTACCCATTGCTTATGGTGGGGACATTGATGTTCCACGTGTCGAAGGAAAACAATGGTTGGAATGGTTACTAATGTGCGACGACGAATTCGCCGGTACGTGAAATAGATTAAAACGTGACGATCGAATGGTCATCACGATCAATTTGTCATTTCGATCACTCAAAAGATAACGTTTCATCGCTTACCTTTCTATAGTCAAAGAATTACTTAAAAGTGATTGACCGTGTCGTTTGAAAATTTACATAAAATTGCGAAACCCTAAAAAAAAGAGAAGAGATCTGCAACTTATTTATCTTCTTCTATTTTCTTTTTTCTTTTTCCAGCAATCAACTCGTATGGCTATAAGAAATAATTCATGCGCTTTCAAGTTCTCCTCGCGAGGAAACAAAGGGATAACAATTGCTCGATCGAAAAATCGATAACTTGATAACCGACTTTTGAGCAACGACGACGGCTGTGAATTCTTCCAACAAGGTGCTGGCATCCACGTTCGACATACGGCCTATCTGTTTATTTATAGACAAGTTATAAATTAATCTCTAGTTAACTAGCGTATTTTTGTAAAATATGAATGGACAAGTTAAAATGGACAAGTTCGTTTCAGTTCGTTAGTTAGTTGCGTAGTCTTCGATTTGTCATTTACTACCACTATGGCGCTGAAGATTAGAACAATTTTACAGATGATGTTACAGCAATATTTATTTTTTTATGATCCTTTTGATATTTGATATTTCAATATTTTAATAGAATGTTGTAAACTTGTTGCAAACGGAACGTGGCTTAACTGACTTAACTGGAGAGTCCTCTGAGACTTCAAAGGAATTTACCAGCTGATATGTTCCATATAAATTTAGTTGTTAATTAATTTATTGTTAAACATCGGGGGAATCTATCGGAAGGGAATATGCTTATAAAATACTTAATGCGCGTTAAGAAAAAAAAAAAAAAAAGAAAGAGAAAAAGAACGGAAAAACAATTGCGAATAATAATTGCTCGTAAACTTTTTGCCACTGAATTTTCCTCGACTGAAATCATTTTATTTTATACAAACGTACACGTAATCAAATAACAATGAATACCACCGGCCTTTATGATTGCCTTCTAACAATTGTAGAATTAAATTTAGTATTTTTATTGAACGATAAATAACCATGTTTGTACGTTGCCCATTTGTTGCGCTCGAAGTCATTTAAAAAAACTTATTCATCTCCTATGGAAAAAAAAAGAGAGAAAGTAATTAGAAGTTAACTCTGTTATTATTTCGATACGTTCGCACGTCGTATTTTAGATTTGATATAAATAAATTTTATCCGGCGCGAGATCGTCGATCCATTTTTCGCCTTGTACTTCAACCGGGATTTCTTCGAATTCTTATCAGCCACGTTTTATCCCCGTTTTTTCTTTTTTTTTCGGTATTTCGTTTCGACGGTAAACGATCGATTTATTTTTAAAATCTCGGTTACCTCGTTCCAAGTTGAACGACCATTGCACCTTGTCCCTCGTCATTCCGTGGCCTTGACGTATCCGTATTTTGTGGCAGCTGTAACGAGAAGAATTTGAAATTTTACACGGAGTATTATCACAAAAGAGGACACTTTATCACAAATCTGACTGTTTGGTAGAAAATTTAATGTGAGCCAAGAAAGGAAAAGAAAAAACGCGATAAGCAGTCGAGGAATATCATTAGCCTAATTCTACTTGCAATATTTGTTACAGTTAAGGTTAGTATTAACATAAGCTTGCCATTAACACGAATCCGCAAGCTCGGATAAACCGTTTCTTTCTCGCTCTCGTTTCTTGTTATCGGGCCGCGATGGAAACTGCTTTATCAAACCGTGTAACAAACCACTTCGTTCTATCTCTATAGAGAAGGAGAACTTCTGTTTCAACTGAAGTTGTAAGTTACTCCTCAAAGCGAAAACTATTAGTATAAAGTTGAAAATTAAGTTGATGAAACGATTAATAAAAAAAATTATTACTTTCGTTTAAGTGAAACGATATCTTTCTTCCTTGACGATGTTTTTAAACTACTTGTTAAGATAATCTTACAAGTTTTAATTTTAAAAATTGCAGTATCAATATCATTAGATAGAAGATTAGTACGCTATCGGTATACTAATCAGTACAACTTGCAAAATTACCCTTTGTACTCTCTCTCTAATTTAATATTTTCTAAAATATAATTTCTTTTTTTCTAACGTCACTGCCGTTGGCGAACAGTTCGCCAGTTTCACATTGCTTTTTACTGCTTCAGCTCAAAGAATCTTTTCGCGAAACTCGAAGCGTATGTGAACGCATTGAGGACTGCAAGCGCCAAGCGAACAACAGCTTAAATTTTTGAATCTAAAAATCACGTGGCAATTCCACTTCGATCGAAAGAATAGAATCTTTTGAAATTAGTGAAAATTCGAAAGTTGGAATCGGCAGAAGTTTCATCAATCCAACGTCAAGTCTCAGTTTGAAGAAAAATATCATTACTTCGAGGAATATGGCGGAAAGACGCGTCACAAGCTGATATGGATACGATAGAATCGAAAATTAAGAACAATCTCAGCCACGATTTCGTTACACGTGAGAATTAAACGAATTCTTTTTTTTTTCAAGACAGTAATTAATCCCTTTGCGTAATACACGAAGTTGCGTGGCCCGGCAATTAGCGTTTTCTGTACAGACGGAAAATTATACGACGTGCAATTACGTAACAAAGATCGTGCCCGTGCAATAATAAGCAGGTCGTAATACACGTCGGTGCGTAATTATGCAAACCACGAATATCGGCTGTGATCCGTATTCAAAGGTTGAAATTCATCGAAGCAGTCCCCTGTACTAGTTTTTTCTTTTTTTTCCTTTTTTTTTTTTTTGCTCGAGAAAAAAGCGACAGAGTGACGTAAGTTTATTCGATGCCTCGTGAAATCAAGTTTCACACGTCTGCGAAATACGCCTGTTTACGCAATGGCCAATTTGTACGGTTTTTAACAGAAAATGTCCAATTTTGTTTACTGTGTCTTGATATATCTTTAAACTTCATTTCTTTTGTGTTGTATGAATTAGCATTGTACACTAATGTATGAAATCAATTTTAATAAATGACTAAGTGGGAATTGACTATTTCGTGTCGCACGTGCGTATTTTCTTTCTATTAGTTTAACAAAAAAAAAAAAAAAGAAAAGAAAAGAAAAATTCAAAATCAAATTTATAAAAGAATAAAGACAATTAGACGAGAGAGATATTTGTTGTTTCTAGATAGACAGACGTTTGATTAAATTTAAATCTTTCCAGTTCAACACGATTATCTTTTCCAAACCCAGTGACAGTACCTTGGTAAATAATTACAATTGAATGATTGCAGCTCTTGATGAGTTAATAGCTAAGAAAAGGTTCATTCAAAGTTTTAGTCTTTCGTTATAAATTTAAAATTTATGTCTTTCGTTAATTTAATGATCGTTTGTCTTTAACCCCTTCCCGTGCCATTTAGCTCGACGAAACTCGGGGCCCAAGCGATAGGCGTCAAAGCTATGGTAAACTAACCAGACTGATGCTCGAGAACAGTCACAATGCGAACCGAAATGTAAATACCTGTGATATAGGAATCGCAATTATAAGAATCGCGACTAACTCTCGTGGCTGACTCGTGATGTTTATGTTTGGGCCAAAATTTTCATCACGAGTCAGACTCGTTAAAGCACGGGTTAATTCACATGCTGTTTTCGCCTATTGCAGCGCACATTAGTATGCAATTATTTCCTAATGGATATCGGGATATCGAACAGTAAAATCGAAAAGTAAGAGGAAGTGGATTACCTTCGAAATTCTTCTCGAACAAACAGAAATAGTCGCAAATGCCTTGACCAATCGGTTCTGTCGGCATCTCGAACTTGCCGCCGAACTCCGTGGGCAAAACATTTTCATCGATGAAAGATAGCAAAATGTCCCTGTTCGTACCGTGAAAGTGAAGCCTTTTACGTGTTTTCTCCTGCGAATAAAGTTTTAAATTGTTTATCAATTGAATTTAAATTTTCGATCGAAAGTTTTGAGTTTAAATTCCGAATTGTCAATTAGATGAACTTCAATTAAAGAATAGACGGGGAAACGAGATTGCTAAAAAGAATTCATTAGCATTATTATATCGTAATTCGTATCTAATGTCCCATTGTATTCAAAACTGCACTCCAATTGTATTCAAATTATTTCAGAACCGAATGTAATTTTTCGTTCGGTTTCTGCTCCATTTAACATTTATTCATTAACATATTCACATCTAGATTCTTATTTTCTTCGATATGTTATGCATAATATTCTATTGTTGAGATTACCTCGAACCGCTGATTTGTCGAATTGATGAACTCCAGTAAAAGTTAGAGATCGATAAAATAGTATAGAGTTCCTTATTTAAAATTAAAACTGAAGTGAATGAGTTGTATCCTTACAGCTTCCATTTAACAACATACAAAAATAATTGCATTGAAATAAATTATTCATTATTCTACGATCAAAAAAATTTTCGTCATTCAGTGATATTAAGTCTAGTTATTAAGAAAATTTATTTGAACCTTTTAAGTGCTTGAAATTACGAAAAAGTCTAAAAAATACTAAACGGGGAGAATATAATGTACTAAGAATGCATTTATCTTTAGCCATATAAATTTTGACACATTTATTGAATATATTGTAATTTGAATCTCTCTGAATCTCTAAAGTAAGTAAATCGATTATTGATTATAAACGAACGATTCAAAAGCTTAAAAACAAATTAACTGCCTGAAAAGATTGAAAAAATCAGAATCACTTTGGCCAGTGAACGACTCGAATTTTACTAAAATACTATCACGTCAGTAGTAGATTACTATACAGAAATATGTGATATTTATTATATGTTAAAATTACATTTGACATGAAGATAATTCTGTTTTTTTCAAATAAAAAATAAAGAACCTAACGTATTTGAATTTTGCAGGATTAATAAAAAGTCATTGACATCGTGTACCAAAAGGAAAGGTTTGAAGATGGCGTAGACCATGTTGAATATGAAGGGTTGATTCACTACATGAATGCCCTTCAGTCGACAGGGTACACATCTCTGAATCCAATCCATCACCGAAGCGGCGAAACTCGGCGTGATGTGTGCCACATGGGTCAATGTCAAGCCAGACATATTTATAATTACGTGAATTCCGGCGATCTGCAGAAAAACATGTAAAAGCACGACGATAAAAAAGAGAAATTTACAAAATAAATAATTGAGAGAGACAGAATTATATACATATAGAAATAGAATTGATAGAGAAGTATGGAGGACAAATTTTCTTCGACTTAAGCGGTTTAAGGCAAAAGAAAAAAATTACAATTGAATGAAATGTAGAAAAATAGAGGGAAAACGATGAAATAAAACAGAATGCAGGAAAAAAATGAAGAAAATAGAAAAAATAATATGTTATAAAAAGAAAACTATTATAAAATGAGAGACAGAATGTGAAGGATAGAATATAGAAGAATAGATAACAAATCAAAGATTTTCTTAGACTTAAGGCAAGAGAAAAAATTTGAATGAAACGTAATAAAAAGAAACAGAGCATAATGCCGAAAAATAGAATAAAATACAGAGAAAAATTAAAAAATAATATATTATAAAAAAGAGAATATATTCGTTGTAAAACAATTGTTAAAAGTAAAAATTATAGAAAAATTAGAATATAAAGAAAATGGAGAAAAAGAACAAAATATAAAGAAGCATCTGCAAAACAAAGTTATGAAATGAAATCGTAAGATATTCATCATCATGGATATATCGGGTGCGTAATATATATGAATATGAAACATGCGGAAGGTTAGTATGAATATGAAATATGCGGAAGGTCAGTATTATACGATGTCATCGTGACTTGACTGAAATGCGATAATGAGATGTAAATATTTTCCAAAAAGCTATTGGCTCCAACGAAGCATGCTTCCCTAACAATACCAAATATGCGAACCAGAAGATTGGCGTCACACGCCATATACTTTATTACATAATCGCTTTGCTAGTCTTCTTTTCTAAATTCAACAAATACTTTCAGGAAGCTTCTTCATTTGCCACATATACTTCCGTCAAAAACTTCTTTCACTTTCACCGCGCTGTATTTGCGGTGAAAGGTTCAAAATTTTGGAAAAAACGAAATTAAAAGATGAAATTCCAATCAGGTAAACGCGTGTTACAAAAATGACTGAAATTATCAATAATCATTGGGATCATCTGAAAGAACTGAAATTAATTGAAAAAAAACTCCATCTTTTTTTTTCATTAAATATAGTCGAATTGTAAAATTACAATCTTTTTTCATAGAAATATCTGAAAGAATATTAATGGAGTGTCTAAACTTCCTGGCGAGAAATTTGTGAGAAGAATTTATTCTCGATGAGAATATTAATGGAATGTCTAAATTTCTCGATGCTTTCATTCGATGAAAAAAAAAAAAAAGAAGAAGAAGAATAAAAATAGAAACTGAATTGAATATACTTGTGTCCTGGGTTCAGTTATGGCCGCTTCCAGTGACAGTATGACCGCTCGAAAGATTTCATCGATACTGATGACCTTTGGGTTCCATGTTTTTCCACAGTTGATCAGGAATAATCTACAACCATCCGCCATGCGATTTGGCAACGGTATCACTATATCCGAGGAGAATACCTTCTTCTCATTGCTAGGTACGAGATTAAGGCAGTAGCGTGGATTGTTCAACTTGAATTTGTAAAATCTTTTCATCTGTGAAATTAAAATGATTTTTCGATCAGCAGAAGATGATAGCTTGAAGGCATCTCCTTGTAATAATTAATATACTAGCTGCACAGTATCTTCTTAATTACACATCTGAAATTCAACTGCTAATGTCTCAGCAATAACTGGACCATTTCTCTTGAAAGTGGTGCAAGTGCAGTTTTTCGAAGAAACTGAGAAAATAAAGGATTTAAAAAAAATAAAAAGTTTTTATTTAGAAGTAACTTGTAATTTAAATTCACTTCAATATCTCGGAGTAAAAGAAAATGGACTTACACCACTTTTAAAATAAATGGTACAACTGTTGATGTAATTTTTTAGTTGATGCATTTTAACTGTGCTGTTAACCTGCACGTCGCCTCGAGTTATTGTAAAATGAAATATAAAATTGTAACGTGAAATTATTAGCGTAGAAATTGGCACGAGCTTGTGAGAAATTTTCTAACAATTCTCTTTCTTTGTGAAAAATTTAAATATGTAAAACGACAGGTATAACCTGTTTTATGTAATTTGAAGGAACACATAAAATATCGTCAAAGTGAAGTATTTGTTATTATACTTTGAGCGAGTGAAAGAGATTTCTGTTTAATCCTCACTTTGGTTCGTAAAAATATGAAATTGAACAGGTACTTATCACGAGAACAAAATAAAATTTCAGTAACAATAAATAAACGTGTTTTGAATGGAATTTTCCTCACCAGTTCGAAGGCACTTTTTGGGTACCATTTGCAAGGCCGCAGAAACTTCTTATAAAATTCATCGTCATCCGGTACGTATAAGTCAGGTTCATCTAAGAACGAAACAAACAATACAGAACGTGCAATTACATTTGATCGTTTCTTTACATAGGGAGGCCCGTCATTATTTCAAGCGACAAAACAAGCAGTTACCCAATCGCAACGATAATGTTATTACACTTTTGAATTATTTATTATCGTCGAGAGTGGTCGATGCAATTCTTGCCATCATTATGATTTAGAGAATTTAATATCGTCAAGGAGATCCTCGTGAACTTTCTCGCAGTGATTAAAAAAATTCTTCTCCTTTAAGGAGAATTTATTGAAATAAAAAATTTATTAAAATAAAATGGCAAACACTCTCTCTCTCTCTCTCTCTCTCATTCTTTGCGACGAATATTTATTGAAATACAGAAAAAAAGAAAAGCAACCGATTAATAAGAAATAAGAAGTTAAAACTATTGATCATACTCTTCGGTTTCCAAGTTGCTGCATACAGGGACGTTAACGGAACCTGCGGTACAAATTTTCATATTCACTCGACCGGTTGTGAAATATGCGAGGTGAATCCATCGATACTATCGCAACGACGCTGCGACATTGCTTTCTCCGCTATGGGAACGACAGTATCGGCAGTAACTATACTAATTCAAAATGTAACTCGTCTATGAGAATAGTATTTCCTTCTTTACGATCGATGGGACATTTCGATTTATCGAAGCGTGCATCGAACAAATCCTGATTGAATCTTTGACACCGATAACAGCGAGATATTATATTATCACGTTTGATTAACGAGTGCAACCAATTACTTTGCACTTTCTTTGTGTTACTTTGTCCCCTCGAGCTTTTCTGATCGAAGTGATTCAGAGTGAGCCCGAACGATTCTACGACAATGACGAAAGCGCTATCGAGCGCTTTCCCGTTACGAGAAATCGTTTCTCGCGGCATTCTCGATCTTCCTCGATCTAATATAAAAGAGAATATCGTACGGGTGAAGTGTAAAGCAAGCAGAGAAAAGCCCCGCATTACGATGTGTTTGCTCAGGGAAGGCTCCTCGCTTTTGCTGCCCTAATGAATCACGCGCGTGACAAAAATATCCTCTCTTCTCTCTTTTCCTTAGTTGAATCGATCTACAATACAACGATAAGGAAACCAACAAGGTTTCTAAATAAAACTGCAACCCTCTGTTCCTTTGCTCGTTACCTTATTATCCATTTGTCTTAATGTTTAAATCATTTGCGTATTAATAATTCAGCATTCACTGATTTATTCGTACATCGATATACGCGTAATATTTATACGATTAAAATTTCCTTTCTACCGAGCCACTTGTCAATTTCGTATGTATATATTGTATGTATATATGTACGTGTTCCTCGAATTCCCTTCAAAATTCACGAAAAACTTCTAAGGCAAGTCTTAGGCAAACTTAATTATATTCCTTCGATTCGATGCAAAATTCTCTTAAATCATCATCTGATTCCTTAAAACGAGTCGTTTCTACCAAACTACCGTAATCTGTTTGTAAATTTGCCTACATAATGCGTTGTTCATATTAACTATAATCTCTGCGAGTCCTCGCAAATATCCTTCTATCAATTTTTACGTACGTTCGTAAATACGTTTCTATAATTATCGCATAAATTTCCCGAAAGCAGAAAATCTTTTCAAAAACCGATGAGAGAGTTATATTCCTTCGTGCGAAATCCTTCGTAAATTTTTTTCCAATCACTCCTTCTACCAAACTAATCATTAAATCAGCTATTCACGTGCACGTATGTGTAACGTATGAAAATTTCAATAAATCGCTCCCTCGAATGTCATTTCTATCCACGAGAAAAATTCTCCCGAATATTCGACCGATGACTGTCAAACCAAATTTCCTCTATCTTCAATTTTCTATGAAGCTATACTCACGAATATAATATAAAATACTATATAAAATATACACGAGTGTCACTTCCAAATTTTCCGATTTACGTCACGAACGTATCAGAGTGGCTCATTCTCACCCAACTTCCCTCTGTCTCGCGAATCGTACCAGCGAGCATTCAGATGGCCGTGGAATCAACATTACGGGCGCTACCATGGTTGCCATTTCCTAACGGTACTTTCGTTACCTTTGAGCATCGCCTTGAAGTCCTTCAACGCCTGCTCGACAACCTCTGGCGTCTCGCGCAGCTCGTTCTTCGCCTTCTCGTTGTAGAAGTCACCGCCGTCGTCGAACTCGGCCTTTAACATGAAACTGCCTATCGTAAAATGCGGGTCCCCCGATTTCGTAGTAATGATGCAAACATCTTGGTCTCCTTGTCGCTCCATTGGATCGTTGGACAAGCCTGTCTCGCTCTCGGTTAAGCTGTATCTGTGGAATCGATTGTAACTTTCGTTAGAAATATAGAAATTCTATATGCACGTATAATGTACGTGTGTGTGCAGGACGTTCTTGTTCAATGACTTCTTTTCCGTGTTGTCGGTCACTGTTGTATTAATTATTAATTATATACCGTGTGTACACGTTTATACTTGAATATCTCGAAAGAGTCGGCGAAGATTGGATGTGATCTGTCGATCCTCGGATTTTCTCTTTTCTTTTCTTCTTTTTTCTTTTTTTTTTTTTTTTTTGATCGACAGGATATTGTTTGGAGCATTGACACTGAATTGAATTCCCAGGAGATTTGAAACTGAAGAGTTGAAATCATAAAGTAATACAAGACTCTGGTAATTTATCAATTAATAATGGTCTCTTCCCTTTACGATTTTTATGAACAATATTTTTTACTTCTTTTGCTACAAAGAAATTATTGTACACTTTCACGTTCGTTTAAAATGTTGTTTATCTTCAATTTCCTTTGATTTCCTCGTTAATGAAACCGGTGAGAGAAAGTGTTTCTAGTAAATAGAAAGTGAAAAAAAAGTGGTATGTTTGAAAAAATATGTTAATATGCTGTGAAGATACGTTGTAAAAAGATATTGCGAAAACGTGTGTTTGAGAAACAAATACAGAAAAGACTATTCAGACTAGTTGAGTATTTATTGAGTTTATTTAACGTGAACAATCATAGGCTCTGACTCGCAATTTTTATTTGAACATGTGAAAATATGTCTCTAATCGAATGAACACTTTTTAATACCATTACTATTTGATTGTTGATTCAAACTTTGTTCAAAATAAACCGTAAACCTCTCACTTTGTTATCATTACTGTTATTTAATATCACCATAAACATTAAACAATATTGCAACAAAAATTCATACAATCACGTCGTCGAAGAATACTAAAACGATTGTCGAACAAAATATTAAATTAATACAAACAAAAGAAAAAGAAATAGAAAATTACTATTAATAAAACACATATTTACTCTTGCTTCCATTAAATTGTTGAAGTGCAATGTGCGTAGAATCGTTCTTTATTTACATGTACTCAATCTTAATCCGACAGTTCGCTGTTAGATAAGATAATTAAACACTCCAGACGTTATCTAGAAAATGCACACAGCTAGTGTACATTGATACTGTAGAAATTTTGTTAAGTAGCTTATTTTCATTGCAATAAATAAAACAGACTTAATGTGCAGAGCCAATTGAACTCTTATTCACGATTCTCGTGTCATGCAGGATTTTATAATCTAACCGATCTCTTGGTTTCCAAATATCCTTTTTTCTAATGGATTCCACGAAAGACGACGTTTATCTAGAAAATTTAGAAAGCATACCAAGAGATAAACTGAATATTTCCCATTTTCGCTTTCGAATCGGAAAATCAATCACGAGAATCTATTTATTATATCTTGTCGCATAATTATTGTATTATGTACGATGACAATCAAGATGTGAAATTTATAATTCTACAAAGGCAAAGTTTTTGTTCTCATTGGAACACACTAATGTTTAATTCCTCAAAGAATTTATGAACAGCTTATATTTAAAACGTTAAAAAAACACACAGAAGCCCGAATTTTTGAAAAGATCATGCACAGCGTGTCCGTGTTTCTATTTAATTGACTTTTACCAAATTTTTTACTTAGTTTATGGAGTCGATGAGCATCTATATTCAACGATTTCTACAGCCATTTAAAAACTTCACATCTCAACCACCATGATCACCGTTAAATTAACGTCGACGATTAAAACGAAGAGAATAATCCGAACGAATCGGGAAATGAATTGTCATACCTGAAGCAGTCCACTTGCTGCGGAGAGTCAGCCGGGAGTATCGAAGATCGGAAAGTCAGCGGTGGTTTCTCCTCTTCGAGAAATTTATCTTATCTTACGATATCATCCCGCTGCTGCAGCAAGCCATTTCACGGTCTCTAGAGAAGATTCTACGATTGCCAAGAACGAATTGTGATGAAGTGAGAGAGAGAGAGAGAGAGAGAGAGAGAGAGCCGAGAAGGGAGTAGTTGACCTGTTAGGAAAGAAACAGGTTGACTGATTGAACCTGGTGGATGCAACGTGGCCGAGACACTAGTGAAGACTGTCTCGAAGCAGGGACTCGCAAGTCGGAAATCGGTTGGAAAGTGAAAGCGTTTCTCCCACCTTGCCCGTGTTGTTCGTGACAGTGGGATCGGCGACAGAAGTTCAGTACATCCTTCGTCGAAATCAGTTCAACTTCAATTAGCTCCAAGTGTCCTGAATCATTATTATAATTGACACCTGCATACCTTTCATCCTGCTTTTACACGTCGACTCGATCGACTTTTATCGGTTAACTTCGCGTTGCTGTCACAGGTTTAGTACTGCTATCTGCTTTTATTTTTGTTGTCAGGCCCCGAAGAAGACGAGGCAATCTACGTTCAATGTTAAGGAAATGTGAAACAACGAATTTTTTTTTTTGAGCATTCGGAAGAAGCTCGACAACGAGTCTCATCAAAAAGTATTATCATCACGGTCAATGTCGAAAATGTTTGTCATAAAATTGCATACAAAATAGATATATGCCGAAGTATAACACTCATTGCTATATTTAGCAAGTAGGTAAAGTGATTTTCTATCTAAGTTCCATTTTCTGTTATGAAAAAGCACGAGTAGTATACGAAACAGCGCGATAGTTTCCAGATGAATATTGTATTTGAAAAGTGAGTTAATCTTATATTTCACAATTATGACAAACAAAGGAGGATAAGGAGGATGCAATAAATAAATATTTTATGGTAGCTTCTAATGCTGTTTCAAGTGCCTCGGAAGTAATCGATAGAAGTTTCGTTACCAATTAATAAGTTGTACAATTCGTAATTAGCATCATGTTGTATTCGTTAGCGTAGTATAATTCGTATAATTGATAATTCAGCGTTAATAAATTATTTACGAGAATGAATATTTTTCCTATTTTCACTTATTTCTCTTCTTTTTTTTCTTTATGCTCTTCCCTAGTTAAGATGAAGTTAGAAATATGAAGACACCGATCATATATGGTGCAGAAATTTCTATGCCTCGCTACTACGCGTAAGGTAAACTTTCCTTTTGGCCCAGTTTCGAATTGCGCTCTGAATCGAGTTAAGCCGGACAACTCGAGTCAAGTCTGAAAGCGTTATGTAAACGTGAAAGAGGCCGCACTTTTCTTTCAAAACACCCAATTTTATCAATTTTGTATCGGGTAGTTGCAAATGAAATAACCAGGACTTTCTACAAAACAGCCAGTTTGTGCCTTTGTTGAAAGTAATCAAGATGCATCATATTGCGTCATGAACATTATACGTCAATCTAATAATTTATACGGTGCTCGGTCTGAATTGATTTTCCATTGTATTCGAAATTATTTATAATTCGGTGAAATGTTAAAAATTTACAATAGGAAATATCGCAGTTGGGATTTTCCATTTCTTTGCCTTTCGAATTAAAAAGTATTATTAAACTGACGATGAGTCTCATAAAAATTATTATCATACGAAAACGTCAATATGAAAACGTCATAAAAATTGCATACAATGCAAAAGCTTGGAATCTAATATTCATTAATTTATTTTTAGATTAAGTCTAGAAAGGCATTCAGTTAACTAAAATCTCATAAATGCACGACGAAGTAGATAAAAATTTCAATTTTATCCATGTCAAAAGGACTGTAGATTTATAAGATATCTGTACAGTATTAAGTCTTCTTGTTTATAATTTGATACTGTATTTTTAATCGATAATTATCATGTGGTATTGCGATAATGAATTTTATATCTTTTTATTTGTTATGTTTAATTCTAATTTAATTCCAATGTCAAAGATATATTGCTGAAGCTAGTTATAATTGTTATAATTATACTGAAGATATGGTTATGTTGAAAATTTAAATAACTTTGTGGCTAGCATTAAAACTCTTGAAACACTTAATTAAAATTAAAATACTACTTAAACTTATAATGTGATATGATTGATTTATGAAGCTTGCGGAATTATGGATTACTCTTAAAATGAATTGAAACACGAATACAGATATAAATAATTATAAAATTAAGTAAAATGCGAGGAAAACATAGGAGAAAGCTCACGAAATCCTCGGAAGCGTAAAAGTTAGACGATTTGTAATTTTTCTATTCAAAAATTTTTACTAAAGATGAAATCGTTTGACTAGAAAGTTGCTTATTTCCGAAATCATCAATTTCGGAAGCTTTTTCTTCGCCATCTTATCTCATCATACTTTATTTTTCTTCGTATTCTAACTTCAGAAGAATTTCACTGAAAAATTCTTTTCAACGAAAATTAAATACCGAGTTTTATCAGAAACAATTCAAAGATATTTTAGAAATGCACGACTTTAGAGTTGATTTATTTATTTACCTTCTTTTTCTTTTTTGAAAATATTACTCATAACATACAGAAATAATAGCATTTCGTAGAAAAGTATATACATAATTAATAGCAAAATTATTACAAAAATGTAACAATTCTTGATGTGCTTAAAATATTTTGGAAATATGATCGCAGAGAGATGATCATAATTCGCATCCTTGCCTCCTTCAGTTTTAATTATTTTTACGAAATCCGTACGAATTCCACTCTGAAACATAAAAAACAGGCTATATCAATTTCTTCCTTTATTATTTCGAAAATTTTTATTCTATTAATCCTTTTTTATTGTTTGAACAGCCTTGTCATGCTTAGTTCCAGAATTGAACTTCCAAAAAGATAAATAAATTAAATTAAATTAAAAGTTGATTTTAATCGACAATCGTACTGAGTTTTAAAGCTATTTCTCCCTAAAAATGTAGAAAGTATGTATCGCGTTTTGTTTCTTCCTTGCAGTTTTGACATTTTTGTTTGACTATGTATGCTTGAATTAAATCAACGAATTAAAAAGACTCTAATGAAATAGGCTACTTGATTCGACATAAGACCACAAAGGATTAATTTTTGAAACTTTCAATTATAAATTAATTGACTCTTACCTTTAATCTTGCCTTCGTGCTTGAGCAATGTAGGATACCAATCGGCGCTGGAGTAATCGATTTCCGGCAGATTGCCGCCATAATTCTTCGGCAAGTGACTAGCTGGAATGTAAACGTGAAGGGAGGACATTTTGTCACCGTGGAAGAACATGCGTTTCTTTAGTTTTTCTTTGACGAAGGGCTTCAACATTTGCCATACCATGTTGAACAGGAACGGCTGTTTCACGTAGTGTACCTAAAACGTGTAATTATTAATTTAACTGTTCAATATCATCAATTTCAAACTGTTCAATATCATCAATTTCAAACGTTGAGATCGCATGTATATTATGAACCAACCGCATAACCAGACGATAAAAATATACAGAAATGTTCTGAATAAAGTTTGCTGTTTACTTATTATCGTTATAATTAATTATAATAAAAAAAATCTAGCATTCAAACCAAAACGGGGATACCATT
This sequence comes from Tetragonula carbonaria, assembly GCA_032399595.1. Classification (NCBI taxonomy): domain Eukaryota; kingdom Metazoa; phylum Arthropoda; class Insecta; order Hymenoptera; family Apidae; genus Tetragonula; species Tetragonula carbonaria. The sequence goes on from JAUCRC010000020.1 coordinate 2,519,031, forward strand.
TAGATAATACGAAATCAGTTGACATTAGATTTCACAGTTCAGCATTTTTATTTGAAAAAAAGTCTGCATTTTGGAAAATTTTCTCAACAAAGGAAAAAAAAAGGAGTTTGCTTACACGACTTATCACGTCTCTTTTCTGTGGTCTTTCAACAAATTTGTACAACAATCCGCAATCTTTAGTTTCCTTAAAATATTTAAACGAAATTAATTTCATTGAATCTTGAAACGCACCTCTTTCAGACGCAAAGGCATAGCTTCTTGAATGAAGCTCAAGAGTTTCATGGAGAAAGACGGTGTCAGTCCCCTCACTTGTTTCATGGACAGGCCGTCGAAATCCATTATGACGACAGTTCCGTATATCTGTAAAGAAGGATCATTTTCTTACGTGAGCGCGAAGGAACATTTGAAAAGCCAAGTCACCGAAGAGAAGAACTGCAACTGCAGCCTGTTCTTTACATAACCAGGTAATTACAAGTTGCAAACGTTACAAAACCTACGTCGTTATAAAACCAAGCTGTCCGGTCGGGAATTCTTATTTTACTCACTTGAGTCAGCGGTTCGCGCATGGCTAACTGATGGATCAAATAAAACAATCGCAATATTTGATCAGCGGTGACAGCTGTCGGGTCCCAGGTTTTTCCACAGTTGACCACAAGTATCCTTCGACCCTTGTGATCCCTTCCTTTGAGGACGTTCACCACATTGTGATCGACAAGGGCGACCTTCTCGTCCATTGGCATTAGATTACCGAATAGAGCTGCGTGCTTCTCTTTGAATTGCGCGCTCCGTTTCATCAGCTCGTAGGCACTCTTCGCGTAAAACTTGCACGGCCGCAGGAAAATTAGAAGGAAATCCTCGTCCGCTGGAAAATAGAGAGTCTTGTCCTCTGGAAATGATAATGAGAAGTTAATGATGATCAATAGACTGTAGATGTGAATTTATGCAACTACGTATATTCATGTTTCGTATGTTTCACATAAAAGACACGATGACTAAATATATTGTTATACGTATTATAGTTTCTGTATATTTTACGCGATACACCTTTTTTTTTTATTGTCAGTTCTCTTTGCAACAATTTATAAATCACAAATTATAATTCGTGATTGCCTCCATGCAGCTGTTATTTAATCAGTTTATAATGTCTGTAATGTTCGATGTAATTTGAATTCAACGTCATATAATAAAAATTATATAAATACGTTAATGCAACGATGATTACAGAGTAGCACAAATGTGTCGAAACGTTGATTTCATTTCATCGTTTTTACAACTAAAATATTTCAAAAAACAAAAGTATTTCGCAATTTTCATATAATAGGTCTAAAATGAGGAATACCAAACAATTTATGTTTAACAAAATTAATAAGTGATATAACAAATACAAATATTATTCTTAAAGTGATATTATTTATTGCCAGACACGTAATAATGAAAAAATCACAGTTATTTCCAAATACCTATACGTTTGTAAAAGAAATACGGAATAGCATAATAAGTCAAGTGCAAGTGATCAAATGCCACTTGTGAATCAATTTTATAGTGACTTGTATTATGTGACGATAACTGTAAAAAATCTTGACGATATTTAAACAACATAAAAATTGTAAATTAAACAATATTGATCAAAATATATCCAATGAATTCATTCTTAAAAAAGTACACTTGTAAAAGAAAAATCAAAAAGAAGTTTAATCACATTTTGAGAAACGATCTTAGTTCGATTCGCTATAAGTAAAATTAAGAAAATTTTGTATATATACAAAAGAACCAGAGGATGTTGCATTAAATATATACCAATGTTGTAAAGTAGAAAAAAACATTTCCACGAACAAACAATTTTTCCTGAGAGATGGTGCTATTTCACTGTGAAAAATCTATAATAAACGATTATTATATAACGTAATGCAAATTATGAAAAATTAATATTGCAAATTATAAAACCAATAGTATTTTAATACGTACGTACATCATGTTAACATGTTGTCTAGTTCTTAGTATATTATTTGCATATTTATTGCATACGTGGATGTAATTTGACGATTGACGTATTAAATATAATTATCGTTAGAATTTCTATTATCACAGTCTGACATTTCATCAATACTTTTTTTTAGATCAGTTTCTTCGGAATTTCTGAGAATGCATTGAAATCGTTTGCATCAGGAATTACTATCAGAAATACTATATGATATTTCAGAAAGGTCATACTTCAAATTATTTGATATTATATCGGAGAAACGAAAGCTAGAAATAAAAAAATTACACAAATAATTGTTTTACCAGTGTTTGTTAGAAATTATTTCTTTTTGCCGATTTAATAATTTTTATGTAAACTTCCTTGTTTGGTTTGTTTGAATTGCATCATTCTTGAAGTATTATACACACATGATTATACTATATATTAATAAGAGTCCCTTGCGATCTCGCACGATCTCTGTCTATTTTCTTTTCCAGGAAGAAAATTAATTTAATTAATGTTTATAGTTTCTGATTTCCATCCTTTTTTTTGAATAAAATATTCATGCACAATTATCTGTACCACGAGTAATTATCAGGAATAAATAGTTCAATTACCATTGAAGAACTGTATCCAATTAAATCATGAAAATAATTCGACGAAGTATTTATAAAATTCCATTCGATAACAAATCAAAAGATACAGATAATTTTTTTTCATAATCATTATTTTATAGTGATGTTATTATCTAAAATACTGAACTTAAATTTAACACAACTAATATACAGACATTTCGAGTACGAAATAATTTTATCTGTATACTGTCGAATGTATAAATGTATGAGTACGCATACATATACAATGAACAAAATTTTATAATCTACTTTCGATCGAACTACATAAATATTGTACTTCTTATTTTCGGTATAATTCTGATCGTGTCCTATGTAAATAGAGGTCTTCCAAGTAACTTTAGAAACACATTGATTCACTAAATTTTCTTTGTTTTACTAGTCTTTGTTCTCAAGAATGAAGAGTTCATTTTTCAGCCATCAAAAAACAACTCCGATATTTAAATTGAAACATTTATTGAAAGAGAACTGAAAGTACAAATTTGTTATTTATTGTAATCTAAAACTAGGATTCATTTGATAGATCTGTTAGTAATCTAACATAATCAACGAACGTGTGCAAATAAAATTACAAAAATGAAATCTAAATGCAAATTCGTTTCACCCGTTACATGCTGCAACGAAATATTATACTTTTATAATTTATCATATTTTAACACTGAACTACTGAAACTTTAATTACTGACAATACACAGAGATATTGATATTTTACACTATTAAATTTTATTAATGACAAAAACGATGAACTGCTCGATAAAAAAAGAAAATGTTAAACAAATTTTCACAACGTTCCACTTGTTTATTCATTCCAACACACACATAAGCAATTCAAGGCAAAACGCCACATGGATAATTAACCATTCTGCTGGAATAAAAATTCATCATTGTCAGTATGGACAGCTACATTTCGCTGTAGAAACAATTTTTTCATTTCATCGCAACGGTCATGGAAGATCGAACTGTCCTTGCGTGTTAACAGCGAGACATCTTCCGTAGGAAATTGCCCCAGTGTTCCTTGTTAGGAAATTACGACAATCTCTATCTCAATCTTTCTGATTTCAGAAACGGAACTGATGGGCAAATGAATTTCGAATCGCAGAAACGAAGAAAAATCGAGGAAGGAGCGCAACAAAGTAATAAAAAAAATAACTATGTAAAAAGTCTCGTCGATGGTAAGTCGAATAACTACAAATAAAACTTGTATATTTGTTTTTTCTTTTTTTTTTTGCCAATAGTAAATCATTACTGTTATCATTCAATGTGTACTCTAATTTGTACAAAAATTTTTTATTTCCACTTGAGCTCTAATTATGACTATGATAAACTTTATCTTTAATAGCCAAAAAAAGTTAATTTAGATAACAGTGACAAATTTTCTCAGTGCACAGGTTTTATTGGCCAATAATCTTTTTTGATCCATTGCAATTCCCCTGTGAAAAGTTCGATTTATTATGATTTAAATTGTTCGATCAATCCTATGGAATTTATATTTTTTACAATGGCAAAAAATCAAAATCTCCTCATAAAAATATTTCCTTCTCCTCGCTTGTATGATGAAGAAAAGTATCGCTTTCAAGGTGATGATTATACTGACCTCGCAACAGTGATTACATTATTTTTTTATATTTACAAATTTGTTTTAATTAGAACATTTTTTTAAACATAGTCTTTTAATATAATTGTCAGAATATAATTTTATTTCAGTGTAACATTCTAGACTGCGTTAACTGCATTAATAAGATTCTTTTTACAAAAATCTTTTTGACATGCATGTTATATTTGTACGACATATTTTAAATCTCAGAAACTCTCTTAATGTCAATAAATGCCATAAAAGTACATTTTGACCAAACACTTCTTTACCAACTTCAAACTTCTTACCTTTTATTTCAAATCTTGTTATTCTTTAATAATTACAAGTACTCAAATTCCAACTACATAATATCTGAATATTAAAATATCCACAAATTGTGTTAAATTATTCTTATTATAAGTCATATACGTCAGAAAGTGCAATTATATTTATTCATCAACCAAAAGAAGATCATGTAAATGCAAGGAACGACGTCAGAAATCATTTATTATTTAATTCCGTGTTATTTATATTGTAATTTTATTTATTTATATTGTAATTTTGACCATTTAATTCCGTGTTATTTATATTGTAATTTTATTTATTTATATTGTAATTTTGACCATTAAAATAAAAATATTTTAAATTGAACAACGAAGAAGATCGTCAAAATGAATAAAATAATAAAATTCCACGTTTCCTCAGTTTTAAAGCCAAGAAGAACTATCTAGCAAAGAAAGTTTATAAAACGAAAAAAGATTAGATTCCTTCATTGCCACTGCTTATCATATTTATAACATTATTTTTGGTGCTATCAATATACGATTCTACGCCAGTGCAACAAGAATCTTATCTCGAATGTACTCTGCTTTCTTCCGACGTTTACGGTCAAGACTCAAAACGTTATCAATAAGGATTTACGATCGATCGATTTATCTGTAACCTCTGATCATCTTTATCCGAATAGCTGCAGGTTGTTTGCGGTCGCTACTTACCGATGTGAAAAAAAATAGTGAAATGCTGCGTTTAAACGAGAAATGGAAGGCTACTGGGTCTCCCGCGGAGATAAACTCTTATCGAAAACGCGAGTGTGACTGTAAGTGAACATTCTGATACATTCGAGATTGAGAGTCGTCTCAATTCTCCAAATATATTCATTCAATTTTTCTTTTTCTTAACTTTATACACGTTCAGAGATTTATCGACTTCGTTTGCTTTCTTCCTTCATGTCTATTAAATACAGTCGACAGTTTAATTTGAAAATCATTCGCAATTCTTTTATATGCATCGCGATTGATACAGAATATCCATAGCTATTAAATGTTGTTTGCAATTACTTTCTCTGCACTGACTTTTTTATGTGAACTAAATATTTTTATTAAAGGCTTTCAGCAATTCATCCAAGACATTTATCGACTACGTTTAAATTGAAAGTGTTTCAAATACTCAAGACTCGCGTCTTTACATACCATAGTAATAAAAGATATTAATCGTGCAAGATATGTCCACAAGTGTGCAAAAGAAGAAATGTCACTGTCGTGTAAATTGGTATGACTCAGAATATTATCAGAAAAATTTAGAACAAAGGGTGAATTTAAAAATGAAGCAACTATCATTTATAAAATGTTTTTAGTATTTCTTACGAACTATCTGTTTGTTATGCACATAATCCCGCTCGATTAGCGATATTCTTAAAAATAAGATAATTTCTCGACAGTGAATACGACAGTAAAAAAACAAACAGTGATACGTAGGAGAAAATGTTTTCAACTGATTTCGTTTATTGAAGAGCCTGGAGTGTTGATTGAATGTGTAAATACTGTCGGTAATTACTGTTCACAGGTGCGTACGATGATAGAGTGCAACTCACTTGTTTGTGAGTACTGATGTTCGCAAATAGATAAAAAACGCTTTCATCGATATATAATAATCGATTACTAAAAACTTTATAACTGAAGTACGTAAGCTTCCATTTTTTATATAAAAGAAAACTGTACTTAGTTGAACACTGCATATCCAATACTTTATTCTCAAGAAATGAAAATTTCGACGCACAGATATCTTAGAGTTTCTGTAGATTGTTTCTACAATTTATTTCAACCTTACGAAGAAATTTGCAAATTCTCAAAAAAAGACTGTAACAACAGAATTGCCCAAAGAAAAAACTTGAAGCATCAAAATTCAGGAAAAGATCTCAAAAATCCGAAAATTAAAAGCAGAATTATAATTACACTTTCACACGTTAAAGAAAGATAGAATTATAAGAATAAAGGGAACCTAGAAATAAATATAGTTGCTCGCGTTAACATTATATTCGGACATTAGGTATTGAAATAATAAATGATTAGATGACAAGAAAATTCAAGAAATCATAACCTTTTTCGTTATATTCGTTTTCACATAATGTTCAAAGTTTAATAGAATACAGCGAAAAAAATTGTACATCAAGCAAAGGAAAGACTTCAATGTTAAATTCATTGTACATTCAGTTATGAAAAACAATTCATATTTCACACGCTATTATAACTTATCAGCAGTTTCAAAAAGGAAACTGTCTTCACTTTCGAACTCGCGTTCGTTATATAAACAACAATCTCACAAAATAAAATAAAATATACGATGCATTTTAAAATGCATAAACTTTAAAATGAGATTTATTATTGTGCAATTTTCTTCTACGAAATTGTAACATGTTTGAGCATTGGATATCACGTAAACCAAAAAGTCACGAAAAAGTAAAAAAAAAAGATTGAAAGAACTTAAGTAAAAACTCACCCTCGAGATACTTTCTCAATTCAGCGAGTCCCTCCTTCACATTCGCCTCAGTCTCTCGGAGCTCCTTCTCAGCGACAGCCATCGCTTCCGGTCCCGGCGACGTCACATCCAACTCAAACGACATCCTTCTGCTTAATATTCCGAACAATCGATTGAACGCGTTACGAGCGACAAAACGATCCTCGCAGCAGGACGACTACAATATATCTGTGACCTAATATATCTCGCACTAGGAGAAGGAGGTCTTCTCTTGTCCACCATCTCAATTCAATCTTTGACCGCTCAAAGTCCAATCGGCACGTAGCGACGGTCCGATTTCATGACTATTCCGCTGGCCGATTTCGTGTCGCTTACTGTGCACTGAAAGTCGAGGCACATCGGCCGCGTGTTGCTTGATAATATTGTCACCCGGAAACTGATCGTGTACACAGCGAGTCATCAATTGATAAGCAGCGATCAAAAGGAGGGAGATCGATTGTCTTCCATGTTTGTGACATGGCTGATAACGATTTATATCGATCGATGACAACGTGGAGGATGGACCTGAGATTGGGACCGATCTTACAATTTTATATGTATATAGAATAACGATAAGATGGATTTTTTCTTTCTTTTTTTTTTGAAATTTTGAGTTAAGAAATAAAATTTTTTTATATTCATCCCGATTTTTCTTTTTTTGTATGCTTGAAAGTGAAAATGATTGAATATTTGAGGTCCCGAAGAAGTGTTCACTTTGACAATGAGTGTTTAATACTCTTTAACTAAATTTAAGAGCATTAAAATTATATTAATAGAATTGTAATTGTGAAGAGAATGATCTAAAAAGTTTCAATATAGATTGATTAATTACAATGTGTTTCTCCTTTGTTTATCGTACAAGAAGTGAGTATTGCATTGTTGTATATATTAACTTCTTGAACCGATGAATTTTCATACTCTCTAATATCATGTTATAACTTTTTTTTCTACGATTTTTGTTATCAATAAAACTTTTTGTTCTTAAAGGAGATGGTAAACAACTCTTACATTTTATTTACTATAATATTACGATACGTGTCAGAAATTTGATTTGAGAGTGAATCATTATATGTTTATCACATATTGTTCTTGATTAACGAATGAACTTTGTCAAAAAGTGATTATTAATCTGAAAAATTTAGTAAAAATAAGATACATAGTCCGTAATCATGCTATATGAATGTAAAATATAATTTTGAGAATTTATATATTTACATATAACAACTTTTGTTCCCTAAAAAAGTAGAACAAACAATATTTCAATAGAAAAATTGTAGCATAAAGCTTTAATAAAATATTATGATTAATACAAAATAGACTGATACTTGTGTCCTCCGATAAATTATCTCCTTGGTGAAACGTCAATATTTCTTCTTTTTGTAACAAAAAAATTACGATACTCCTAAAATTATGAACAGTAATACATACATAATATTTGAATAATTTATTTCCTAACAAAGTGAATATAATAACAATAAAACCAATTAACAATAATTTCGCCTTTAAGAAAAACTATTATACAACGATATATCATTTATTCAGACAAATTTGTCTCCTTGATTGTTGCTATCATTTTTCATGAATTATGAATCTTCGTCAGTGAAATATGTATATAAATATGTATACGAATTAAAGTTCAATGTAATAATTCCTTTAATTAGAATGAATTAACTGTGTTCTTATTTTCACAACATGTTGCAACAATTAAAATTTTCTTTAGCTTTAAAATTCACAAATAAATGTAAAATAAAGACAGTATTGTAATCGAGCTTACATATATTCTGAAACTTGTTGTATTGTTATTAAGATCATGTGTTACCTTTTATTTCGTAATCGTCATTTAGGTCATAATGACATTGCTCATTTGATAGTATATTGCTTACGACGCTTCAATCAACGCTTCATAAAAGATCATATTAAATTTTATATTTAAATTATGGATTTTGATGTATTCATGAGTAGATTGCGGATTTTATGCATTTATGAAAGATTTGATGATGCAAGGAAAAATACAATATTTTCATAATATTTTTATTGTAATAATAATCAATGTAAAATATTTAGAATTTCTTATAATATTTAGTAAATAAAATAATTTTCTATCTATTTTTTTTAATTATTTTAATAAAAATGTAAAACATCCTAGCAGTCTATTTATGAAAAATATAAAAGTTCAGAGATACATTGAACGTAAAAAGCAAAAATGTATATCAAATATATATATAAAAGTGCAATAAGTCTATATTAGCATATTAAAAAGCGTAAATAAATATCTAATAATTTAATAATAAGAAAAATTAGAAGCCTACTAAAAAGTCTAGATCACATATTTAGACGGCTTACATTTTGATCTCCATTATTGAATATAATTGCTCTAAAAAATTTTATTAATATATATTATATACGTAAAAAATATTTTCGTAAACGTTTCGTCACAATGCTGTAACATATAAATCATTTTAAACATTTAACTAAATTGTATTGAAGATTTACATGTATTGTATTTGCTGCATTCCTATTTATGTATCTGCATTGCGCAGCACATGACTAAACATATTGTTACTATGTAAGGAAATCGTGTTCCTCGTACAGTATAATGCAATCAAATCGATTATCTGCACTAAAGTGGGAGAATATGAAATCCTATATTTTTATTCTATTACACAGAATTCCAAGAAATGTTATAAACTAGGATTAATTCTATATTTCGCCTACTTACGTAAAAAAGAAGCAATTAGAGTTAGAATTGCAATTCAAAGTGATAAAATATATAAAATTAAATTTCCCATCAATTTACGTTAATTTATAAACTATGAAAAAAAGACTGCCCATTTTATACGAATACGCAAATCATGAAGACGTAAAAATCTTTGAACCGGTTTTAAATCAAATCGATTAATTTTCAATTTATTTCTCGTAATCGCGCGTGATTTAAATATCGACTAAATGATGATATCGATACAATAACGACGGCCGTGAACGTTGCATTTAAATCCACATCACGTTCACAGATGGCGCAACATACATATACGATGAATTGCTATGTGTTTTGAACGTGTGATGCTGTTAAATTTTATGAAGTCGTGTAAGTGCGTCAAAACGAGAAAGACGAAACCTACAGAGAAGAAGGATAGAACCATTCCTGTGCGATATTTGTTTTTTTCCCTGTGTCGCCGTATTCGCGGCATTTATCTGCATTCGACGTTGTTCGTTCATTTCGTTGACATCCAAATCTATCGAAAAGAAGTTATTATAGGGCGCTGCAGCCCAAATTTCATCAACGACACGATGTCGGAGGATCAAGTCAAGTCTCCGATCGACGGTATTCTTCCGTTTTTACAAAGCGTGAGTAATTCAATTTATTTTCAACGTAAGCTTCGTTTTATTCAGCCACGGCTGACACGTCTCATTGTAATTTCAAAACTGCCTTATGTTTTCAACCACTTTCATTTTCAATACGACCGGCGGAAAAGCATCAATGCGAGAACATTGGCGCACATGTCAACCAATTCGATCTGTGGTTTATTATATACGTATTCGTTAAAGATTCTTACTAATCGTAATTATGTAGCTTGACTCGAATTTTCTCGCTGTCAGCAAGCATCTATGTCGAATAAATATTTTCGCCGAAAATTTATTTTTGGTACTTGCATCATACTTTACATGTTCGATGTCTGATTTCCAGTTCTTTTATTTATTTTTTGTTCCATTCTTGAATAAATTATAGCAGCAGTTTTATCAGTAAATTATATTTACGTGTAAGCGTTCGTGATTTAGCAGTATATCGAATATATTAACACAGACTCATAGAAACTATTTACAATATATATACATATCATCCAATGACTTGTGAATACATACACATATTACATGTTCAATACTTATGAAAGATAATTGTTCAATATGTAATGATATATAATAAGTTCTCCTTTTTTGTATTTTGCTTTTTAATAGCTGGCAAGTATTTTTGTTTTTATTATATAATGCATACTATTTTTTTGAAAAGAATATATAAAAAAGCACACATTTGAACTAAATTAAATTGAATTCCATTGTAGATTGAATGGCGAGATCCATGGCTTGCATTATTGTTAACTTTCCATATTGCCATTACAATGACTGCATTAATGACACGAAACCATGCCAATTTTCAAATTATGTTATTTCTTGCTTTGTGTAAGTATATTTCATATTAAAAATGATTTATTTGCTATTTATGATCATGCAATAATGTGTTTATGTTGCAGTACTCTTGGTATATTTCTCTGAAAGTATAAACGAAGTTGCTGCATCTAATTGGATGTAAGTTTCTTAATTAAAGATTATCATATCGCTTTAATAATAATATATGTTTATACGTTTATATAATTTTAATAGGTTATTTTCAAGACAACAATATTTTGATTCTAAAGGACTCTTCATATCTGTAGTATTTTCTGTGCCTATTTTGATGAATTGTATGATCATGATTGTAAGTAGTTAAAAATGTCAATCAATTTATAATAAACAATATATGTATTTATTATATTATTCTGATTTTCAATTTAGGCTAGCTGGCTTTATCAATCTAGCCAGTTAATGACCAGTTTAAAGAGAGCACAATTAAGGCAACAAGCGAGAAATCGGGAAATGGAAGATGACTCTGTGAATGAAAAACAGGAATAATCATTCTAGTCCAATAACAAGAATGAAAAAATATGAAATATAAAAATGTACATTACTATGAAACAACAAGTATTGGCTTGTTTTTGACACAAGTAGGATGACATGTAATGGCATTGTAAAATTTGGCGAATTTTCAACATAGCATTTTTTTAAGACACTATTACCGATATAATTGTTACTGTAATTCATATCAAAGTTGAGTAGCTCCATTGTCAGTTGACTGTACTTCCAACCTTATGTCATGTATATATGATGCGAATTGAGAATTCTGCAAATAATTTATTCAAAATTAATGATGTACCAAATTGCGATACGGCACGCAATTTGAAAATTACGAAATGTTACATGATTCTTGAGAGAATATTATTATCTTATATTAAGGTACATTCCGACAATTCTCTACTTTTATTTTAACGTTGAAATACGGATCAATGTTTTTATTATCAATGTACTTACTATTGTAACACATATTGCTTGTTACAAAAGCTGATGAATGGCATAATTAAGTAATAATTAGGCTCTATCTATATGTAAGTATGTATGTATGTGTGAATGTATAATTTTTTCCAAAAACTAAATTTTAAAAGATACTATGAATGTATTATATCCATATTATATGAATCTTTTTTTATTGTATATTTGTGTAAATGAACAATTTCTTGCCGTTGTAATATTTAACGCGTGCCTAAATTTAAGTAATAAAATATTTCTTCTTAAAACTGTGTATTTCTTTTTCTATATTATATTTTTTATTATTCTTCATTCATAAATTTATTTATTTTATTCTGTCATATACCTAAAATAGGTATAAAATATATAACTATAAACATGAAAACTACAATTAAATATTTTTGTTACTGCAACAATAATCAACATTCAGACAATTTTTAACGATTAACCACTGTCTACTACATATACGTATTGTGTTTATGCCATAATATTGTCTAGTCTATAATTGCGAGGTATAGTCTACCTTCTAAGTTGTATTTTGTCTGTGGTTGTCATTAATTTTCAAATATACAATAACTACACCATAAAACCTAAACCATAAAAAGAAATTTATCTTGTTACATTTTAGTAACTAAAAATTATATTTCATGTAATCTTATAATTTTGTGCATTTACACTATAATATTATTAAATATAATGACTTCTCGACTGTATATGCTTTCACGCTTGAAATCTTGCAATACCAGTGAAATAAAAAATTGCGTAATTAAAAATTCTAGTCTTTTCTACTGTTATTCAGCTAATATACTTAAAGATAAAACAAAGAATATTGATGATAAATCAAAGAATGTTATGCTTGATAATATAGGTTATAAAAAGTCAATGGGTACTGTACTTGCAAGAGATAATAAAACAGTAACACAAGTAACTAATTCAGAAGATAATGAACTGAAACCGTCATGTAATATTGAATTTTTGGAAAAAAATGTTTATAAAATTGATGATGCTGTGGAAGAGATAGATGAAAAACTACCAGGACCGTTTGATCAATGCAAAGAAGATTTGTCTCACATTGGACCTTATATGACAGGAACTTATAATTTTGCGAAATTTGCAAATGATTCGCGTACTATTCAACAATTAGTTAAATTAGGAGTTGAATTGTACAAAATAGAATCAGACAAAGAAGTATTAGAAATGTTTCTAAAACTAGATTTTGAAAGAGATATGAAACCATACATACAATTTTTAAACGACTGTGGTGTAAATTCAGAAAATCTTGGATTTTTCATCACTAGATTTCCTAAGATTTTTAAAGAAGATATAGATGATCTTCATACAAGAATAAGATATTTAAGAGCTCATGATTTTAACATAACAATGATACAAATAATAGTAAATAAACATCCACCTTGGTTGGCTTTTAAAACAGAAGAGATAGATCGCAGACTTGGTTATTTTCAAAATAATTTTAAGCTAAATGGTTCTCAAATAAGAAATTTAGCAGTAAAATGTCCAAAACTTATAACATATGATATGAAACGTATAAGACACAGTAGTTTTACTATAAAAGAAGAAATGGGTTTTACTAAATTAGAAATACATCGTATCTTGCGTAAAGCACCAAGAGTCTTAATTCGAGGTAATTAAGATACATATGAATTCTAATGATAACAATGTAACAATAACAAAATATTTTATCTATTTAATTGTGATAATGTTTTACTTTGATTACAGCTAGAACTGAAGTGGTAAAAACCTTTGATTACCTCCATAATCATATGAAGTTATCACATGATATTATTAGTCAAGAACCAACAATTTTACTATGTAGAAAAAGAAGACTTGAAGTCAGACATAGGTTTTTAGTTGAATTAAAAAAAGATCAATATGACCCTACAAAACCATTATATGTGTCACCATTATGTTTGGTGACAGGTAGTGACAATGAGTTCTGTGAAAATGTTGCAAAAACATCCATTCATACTTACAATGATTTTCTAAGAACTTTTTAATGTATAAAATAAATATAAATGTAATTATAATATTTAATATAATTGTAATTATAATGATATAATTATAATATTTATATTTTCAGCCTTCTTTTTGTAGCAGTATAACCTTTATTGTATACACTTCATTTAAATATTAGATATTCTCATATATTTCTATAATCATTTATGTACAATTTTATATATCTTACAGAAAAATGTTTATTCTGTCGTGTCAATGCAAGTTTAGGACCATATAAAAAAATTAATACTTAAATTAAAAAATATTTTTTCATTTTTTCAACAATATCTTCGATAAAAAATCGTTATTCTTTGAGTGACGTGTAAGATCAAATCATCCGTCGTACAAAATATTTTCAGGTATTTTATAATACTTTCTAAATTTATAAATTAATTTGAATTTTAATTATACTTGCCCAATTCTATCTTTTTCTGTATTGCTCTGACAGAATGATATAACAATGAATCTATTAAACCAGCAACCGTAAATACCCCACCGATAATAGCACATGCGTTTGTAGCGAAATGACCGAATGATTTTGCTTTTTCTGTATATTTTACCATTAATGGACTTAATTCATAATTGAAAAATATACCAGGCATCCCTGATTCGCCGCTAAACAGAGATACTTGTCTGGCATGCCGAGTTACAGAAAATTGATTTGTTAATAATGTAGACCCATCGGCGCGGACATAAGTCGTTGGTACAATTTTAATATAATGATAAAACATCATCGCACCTGAAACAAAAACAACGAAACATCTACATAACATTTCATCTGCAAATAGGTTATTATAATTACGTACTGAAAGTTTAATAATTTTGTATTTCAAAATTAAAAGTAAAAGAACTGTTAAATGTTTTTCTATAACTGAACTGTTCACGTATTATAATTGAATAATCCGCCATTATCAATGACGTTTGAGAGAACGGAAGTAGGAAAAGCAGCCATCTTGTATCGTATACGTAAAATTAACATGGCATCTTCCTTACTTTACTTGAACGATTTGTGCTAAGAACTTACAAGTTGTAAAAGACGAAGAATCGTAATAAAGCGAAAACGAATTAGAAATTCCAAAACCGAGCGCTTAAATTGTGAGTGATGTCGTTTATAATAAATATCTATTTATCCATATTATGGCAGGCATAATTAGTTTACAATGTGTTAAAAAAACTTCATAAATTTTCTGTTAAATATTTGATTAAAAATTGGTTTTACATATTCAATTCATAAAAAAAAAAAATAAATTATAACCAGTTTATTATGGAACATCCGTGAAAGAAATAAATTAAAGCTATATATTTATATAAATTTATATTCATAGAATATAATGCCAGCTGTACCAGGTATATATCAACAAGCTCCTTCATGCTGGGATAGGATAAAGCTTGGTTTTATGATTGGATTTTGTGTTGGCATGGCATCTGGTGTTCTGTTTGGCGGATATTCTATTGTTAGGTACATGTTTATTTGTTGTGATTAAATTCACAGAATAACTTTGAAATAAAAAGCTAATGGTGTTTATTACACTAGATATGGATTAAGAGGAAAGGAATTGTTAACCAACGTTGGAAAAGCAATGATTCAAGGGGGTGGAACATTTGGTACATTCATGGCCATAGGGAGTGGAATAAGATGCTAGTACTTCAAGACTGTTATGTTTGACATTTAGGACACAAAAAATTGTAGTACCAAAATATTCTGTCAATTTCTTAATAAAAGATTTCTATGGAGCAAAGGCATACCTTCCATCGCAACTACAGTGGTATCATCCATAGGATTTGTTTTTCCTGGAATGTTTAATCCAAAACTTAAGTGGCGAATCTTATGGGTCATGTTAAATTGTGTTGATGTATATGGTTGAACATCGTGCACTGTAAGCAAAATGAAAAACATAATAGTATTTTCAGTCTATCGAAGAGATTGCAATATATTTTTCTTTTTTTACTTACCATGTACATGGTTTACAGAAAAGCTATCTCCTGGTGCAATATGAAAACTTCCACCTACTCTATTTACTTCCATATAACCATAGATTTGGCAGCCTTGATTAAAGGCAGTTTTCATTTTCTCCACTGACTTTTCATTTTTACATTGTTTTATCATTCCTAGAGCAGGAAGTGCCCAATTTTTAAGTTTGTAGGCTTCTCTTACATCTTCACAAGTATTACAACATCTACAAAATTAATTTAATTATACGATAGGTTATCATAAAATATATAATAAATTTCTGTAACACTGTACTTGATAATATCACTAGTAGCTCCATAACAATCTCCACATGGTTTCTCAGTAGTGTTTTCCATCTACGAAAAATTATTTTAGTATAAGTTTAAAAATCTATATATTATAAAGACAGAAAATGTAAGAATGATATAATTTAATTACCTTTGCTGTTGTTTTATTACGTGTTTTTGTGTCAGTAATGTCTATAATAAAATGAAAAGAAGATTAATTTGATATTTATTTTAAATATTTTACGTTTCTTATAATATTATCTTGTACCTGTTCTTTGTGGATCTTCTATAGGTTTTCCATTTAAGTCTAAACGTCTTTTAAATATATTATGTTCTATTTGTAAATGTTGTTCTCCTGTTGTGTCCATTGCGTCTATCGATAAAACTGTAATACACTTAATTTAATATTTGTTATTTAATATATGTTAAGTATAATTATATACATAAAATAATTTTTACTTACCATCACAAGATATTGTAGGTACAATTATATCTAAATTAATTCTTAATTTTGAACCTCTTGAAGTATCCACGAACAATTCTTCACTGAGAGTTGGAGTAAGATAATAATTCACTTCAGATAGAAATAAAATACCCATAATAATGGTACTAATAATTGTAACTGAAAAAATACAGAAAAGTACAAGTGGATTTAGGTTCTAAACTCTGTTTACATACAATAACAAATGTAAATAATAATTATGAAACAGTAAAAGATTTTAACAAATGTAATTTAAAATATAGCTTCAACAAAGTTCTAAGAAATAACAATATTCGATTTGGGAATAACAAGATTTTCTATTTTTATTAAATATTGAGGTTAAATCTATTTATCATATCATATCTTAAAATAATATTTCAGATTTGAGAAAGTAGAATAATTCAAAAGTTTTTCAGCATCATGACAATTTTAGAAAATCAACAAAATCGTTAAAAAGTTTATTGTATATTAGTATCACAACAAAACCGATAAGCGATATAAGGTTTGACAAACGAAACACTTTACCAACGGCACCACTAAAAGTTCTCACGAGAATATCCGCCTCCTCGCGCACTTTTGGATGCACATCTAATTGCCGTAATATTTGCATTTTTTGTCAATAACAAAATATACTAATTAAACACGGCTAGAACCGTGCCTGAATTACACTCGGCGTGCTAACTTTTCCCGCAATACATATGTGACAACGCGGCAACTTGAAAACGTGGCAGATAACAATACATGATTGGTTATCGTTCATACATCAAGTACATTCGATAACCAATCATCTTTTATATTCATCTATTAAGCTAATTTAAAATTCTCACGAAGTTCGAATTTTCATTACAAAGTGATTTCCTTCAATTTATGACAAAAATTTTATGGTATTTCTAAGTGTTTATTCGTTTGATTATCCTTTATGGAGTATGAATCTTCTATCTTTTTCCAATATTCGTTTCAAACATATAATTAACTTATCAAAGTATTTATACATATAGTCAACTGTAGTTACACTTGTAAAATTTCCTAATTCTTTAAACTATAATTCTAATATTTTAGTATTATATTGGTACTTTAATTCATTTGGTCTAATATTACATAAAAAATTAAAAATAACCATGGGGAAAAAAAGCCGCAAGACAAAGGATAAATGATCAGTATGATTTACAAAATAATCTGTTTATAACGATTTTTTAAATTAAGTCTTTCATTTTGTAATTTTCAACAATGAAAGATTGACAAGGGAAATGAATGAGAATGACGGGACGCGATAGAAAGGTTTTAGTAATTTATATTCATAACAAACGCTCGATAAACTTTATTTTTCCGTATATCACGTGGCACGATCAGAAACTTCCGGCGTATACAACGCATATACAATGATGTGCAACGGTGTATTTCCGCGTGTATGCGTATTAGAGTATTAGAAAAAACGTGTTACTAGACATGTCTTACGTAAAACTCTCGAGTATCGGAGAATATCTCGTCTCGACATAGTAGGTCTTCGCCGCAAGCCGGTTAAAGGGCTGCGCTATTAAGGCACTCTATGCCAGGAATATGTTCAACGTGCACAAGTGGTACAAACAGGATCCATGAAATATAGTGTAATGTATAGTATGTATAATATATATATATAATAGATATCTCTATAAAAGAAAAGTACATCCTATGACGAAAAGTAAATAAACGTACGTACATATGCAGGCTCATGGTTCGAGAAAAATTAAAACTAGTCGTATTCTAAAAATAATTGGACGGCGGTTCAATAATGTATACTTTAATCGCGACCCGTTTTCGACTAATTAATTGTCCTGAACAATAAAGGGGAATGTATGCGAGAATTTTTCATGACGCTACTGTGATTGATTATGAAAAATTACATTTTTGGGAAAGAAAGATACACTTGTACTACTTTTCCACTTAGCATTTCAATTATATTAACAAAGGGTATCTAACTTTCTGTTATCCTTTTTTTATTCATTTTCTTTTCTATCTTCGAATAATATTCGTGCGAATTTCTAACTAAATCCTTCTGTTCTCAGTGTGCGAAATTCATGAAATTTAGAAGGCGAATCGGATCGTTTCGTAAACCTAAAACGAAATAAAGTAAATGCTAAACGATTGTACTTGCTAGAAACGGCATCGTAACACGAGACACTATCTGTCGTTGGCTTTCATAGCCTCGAGTATTTGTTCCAGTCGTAAGTAGAGTGGGCATGTTTGAAGTTCATTGCTTTCGTTTTCAGAAACTAGTTGGTTGCTCTTCTGACTTCTGACACCTTCCTTACCCGATTCGAGTGCGTCATTTGCTTAAAAGTACCTATACATTCGATCGAGACAATATACACAACACACCAAAACTCTGTATACACATAATATGATCATAAAATTGTTCCATTGCACGGCGACATGACGCTATAAATATAGTAACGATACACTCGATACCGGAGTTTGATACAGTCATCGGTATATCGTCATTGCCTGTTTTACAGAAAACAGTGCAATAATTCTTTGTTTCGCTCGAAAGCGCGAATTATAAGGGCCGTGTATGTCTGAGACTATTTGTTCCCTCAGATGATCTGAATGGTGTCTAATAGATCCAATTTACTGGAACCCATTGGTGTTCAGTGGCTAAGGCGTCCAACGCGGCGATCACCTGTCTAAACGTATTATCGAAATCTTCGTTCACGATTACCAAGTCGATATATTTCTCGTAGGCACGCTGCAAGGCCGCCGATTCTTCCAACGTTGCTTTCAAATCGTCCTCCTGGTTAGTGAAAAAACAGACTTTAATTATGTTGTTTAATTTTGTGAAAACTTGTAGAAGAGTAAATTCTCATTGCATTTAATTCACGCGCGTGTTCGACGCAAGCTTGACGCTTACAAAAAAATTATGATTTTCAGTTTATTTGAGAATATTTATTCTTTATTTTCGTACTAGCTTACTGCTCGAGTTTTATTATAAGTTATATTTACATGTTATATAAGTTACAATATTTCTTTGAATGTATCAGTCTCGCGTGATACTGCAAAGTGGACAATTTCTGGCGATAATGCTATATATCTACAAGCAATTACGATAAAACGAAAAAAAAAACAGATATGAAACGCATATACATGCAAATACAAACCTCGTACAAGGAAGCAAGGGACTCCAGTGTCCTGGCTCTTCTCGAGCTGTACCTGATGGAACTCTGGCGGTCAAACTAGCAAAGCCAATATCAAATACATACGAAAGATTAAATAAAGAATTCTACGTCAATCGAGGGAAGAGATTTACGAGAACGCAGTATTTGAAAATGAATTTTATGCATGAGAAATTTCATGGGAGAGAGAAACTAATCGTTGAATCTCTGTAATCGAACAAACGTGCATGCGATACATTTACAATAGGCAAATTATACGTATTTACATGACGACGGCAAACAGACTGGCAGGCAGGATTCGGAAGGCTGCACCGTAAAAATTTGATGACTATGTTTATTTGAAACGCGGCCGTCGATATGTGTTTCTTCTTTATACAAATTTCGCGTACAGACTCGCTCCGTTCCAAGTGGGCTTTTTGTTTTGTCTTATCTTTCGTACGAGAAATTCGAACATATTCTCAGAAATTTGCGAATCGCTCTCTGAATTTTTAAATACGTTTTTTTTCTTTTTCGCAGAAACGTATCTACTTGGCAAAAAAAGTATTTTGGATAGTTGCAAACTGACTAATAATGTAATACTTATCAATGATTTCATTAATGATACTAGCAATCCTATCGTAACAATACAACACATTCAATTCGCAAAATATAATTACTTTTTTATACCGAAGATGAGAAAAAAACATATAATAGAAAGGAGAGTAATATATAGCAGTCTCATAATTACCGTCAAGTTTCGATTGCTAGTTCCAGTTGACCTCGCCAGATCGTACAGCCATTTCAATTGTTCCATTCCTGGCGCCGCTATGAAAATGACATAGGGCATAAATTCCGTGCTGTTGTGAAGTATTTTTAGAGCAGCTGGACTACAGTCCAAAACGCACATTTTCCCAGCTCTGATCAACTCCCTCACAGAATCCAACTTTGTACCATACAAATGGCCACCGTGTTCTCCGTACTCGAGATAACGATGCTCTCTAATGTCCGTTTCCATCGATTCGCGATCAGTAAACCAATAACTTTTGCCATCTTCCTCGAGTACTCTGGGTGGTCGTGAAGTATCTAGAAACATATGATTTCTATGAGTCGATATTATAATCCTAATAGCTAACATTCACGTTATCAGTCATCTTTTCAATTTTCCTGACTTAATTTCGACGCAGCGAATTAAAATTCGCTTCTGTGACGTTTTCTTCCATGGTAATTTAAAATTTTATCTCCAATAGTACAATATAGCTGAATCTTACGTGTTATTCTAAATTTCAAGCCTCGAAGTCTCCAGAAATTTTACAATATGAATGTTTCCTTGTCAGTTTTGTCCGTCATTCTAATCAAGATCTCACGATATTTTCGACACTTACACGGAACAATGGTGCCGAATTTCTCAGGATCGCTATTTATCAGCCTATTCTTCAATGTTCTGCGGCCGACACCCCTCGGACCAACCAATGCCAAGGTTTTACGTCTAAATGGCGGCATTCTGGCCACTTCTTCGTACAACAGCAGTTCTGCACTGTCGAATTCGCCGTTGGACTTTGATTGATACATTTTCCTCTTCTTCTTTTTCGAGATTTTGGTCCCGCAGATACTAATCTTATGTACGAAATCCGCTTCCGGTGGCACGAACGCTTTCCTCCGTTCTTCTAACTCCAACGACGGGACTAAACCTGGTGGACCTAGACCTTCGCCTTCAACTCGTCGAGCTTGCCACCAGTTTGGATCCGCCTGGTCCACGATTTGCAACACATCGCCTTTCTGGAACGGGAGTCCAATCTCCTTGCACGGTAACAGGGTATCTTCCGATGGATCGTAGTCGAACAGGGCCCTCATATAGCACTGTAACGTGAAAATATGTTGAAGATTATAAGAGAGAAACATTTCCACGTAGTTATAGAAAATTTAAAGATGTAAAAGTATGTATATATAATGTTTTTCGTTTGTAACATTCGGCAAATGTTTGTCTGAATTTTACTGTTTCAATTCTGTACCTAAAACTACCATTTAAAAATTTATATAGAAATGATCAATCGGAAAAATCGATATCACAGGGAATACGATGCAAAGCTTATTCGCAAGTATTTTTAGAACCGCATTTCTCATTCTCGATTCAATTGATCATTTATTTATATATGGAATGCAAAGCTAGTGCGAGACACAAAATATTGCTAGAACTTATGCTTTTAACGATAATTTTTATATTTATTTGTAAGACTTTAACAGCAAAATTCTATCAGCAAAGTACTAAAATTTAAGTGTGATAGCATTAGGAGATCTCTTGTTCAGAAGCGGAAATGGTAATTCCACATGTTTCAAATAGACATAGAATCATGAATATTCTGAGAAGTTGATTGAATATATTTTTTTGTACCTCTATACTTTCATGCTTTTTTCAAGGAATTGACTTTTGAAAAATTTTTATTTTTTATCGATTTAAATTCTGATCTATTATTAAATACAATTATGTATAATATTTTAATATAACGTAATTTGACACGACGCGGCGATGAACATTTGACATTTCACTCGAATCTGATCATAGCCTCCATAATTTTCAGTTATGTGATTGGAGAATGATTCGATAAACAAATTAACAGATTATGAACGATTCAGAATACAACGAAACAATTCTTTACGTTAGATTCATTGTATAAAATTATACATAATTTGCTTACCGTAGATTTCACAGGTCGATTGCCATCGGAGGCAATTCCAGGTGCAAGTTTCAGCGACAAATTCTCCTTCGCTTCGTGAATGGCTTCCTGAAGTTCCTCGGGATTGCGGACTTCCTTTCCGTTCACCTCGAGGATCACCTCGCCGGTTCTCAGAAGTCCTTGACGAGCAGCAGTGCTTCCGCCCAGGATCCTGGCGATGATCAAATTGCCAGATTCGTCGACCTGCACCGTCAGACCCTGCGCAAAAACCAATGAAAATAAACTCGTCTGAGTTTCGTTGAAACGCGACGATGTTCGTTACTTTTAGTACATTTGGAGAACAATCGGCGATTCTTGTCGAGACCATGTCGATGTTGACAAGTCGATTCTACGTTCGTTTTCAATTTTTGGTGTTATACTTTGGCGCAATGCTGCTTCTGTGAAGACTTACTGTTCCCATTTGCGTATACAAATGTTAATGGAAGGAAATGTTCAAGATCATGGAGTTTATGCTTTTGTTTGTCGAGAATGCGTTCATCGTTGACAATCGAAAGAAAGTCGTCAACATTGAAGATAGTCAATAGTTTAGTTTGTATCAGTTGAATTTGCCAGACCTTAACAATATATCGTGCTTGTGCTTTTTTTTTAATATAGTCAAGTTGACTTCGATGGAATTCTCGCGCGATTAAAATCGTATTATCTTACTTTAAGAAATGAAAAAGAGAAAAGAACTATTGCATCAATAACTGTGACGCTCCGTTTCTTTACAGAGGAAAGTCCTTGGTTTCCAGAAATTTTGTTGCTCGTCAAACGTGTTATATGAATTTCCGGAATGCAAAATGTTAACATAAGGAAGAATTGCATGTTACATTTCTGTTAAAATGTTTTCTTTACTCGGTGTAAGGCTGAAAACCTCTGGTTTGAAACAACATGCCAGATTCATCGAACAGGCCACGTGGCCTCGAATCAGAATCAAACGGATAATAAACATTTCCAAATTATTTATGAACTGCGAATGGCATTTCCGTCTTTTCTTCGTTCGGGCGTATTAAATCCGATTCAGAATGGGAATTCTCTCACGCGACGGTATGGCAAACCTCTAAAACTAGATCCACGAACGAGAAAGTCGGTGCAAACACAGTTATACTTCTTTGTTGATCATTCGACGTGCCTTCTCGTCAGTCACTTTCTTCACCAACGAAACAAACGATCAAACAAAGAAGCCAAACATCCGTAACTTTTCCAATTCAGCTTGTCTCAAATATCCAACGAATATATTCGATATTCGAGCTTTCAAACTATCAGGATTAGATATTCTGTAAACCTTCAAATATTCATGTCTCTCTATTTATATCTTCTAATAACACTATTATATCAAGTCGGTGCATATGATAATATTTCTTTTATATATACCAATACCATCCATTGGAACTTTGTCCCATGCACATTAAATCTGAAGAAGATTTATAATGAAAATATCAAAGTCCCATTACTAGCCATTCAGAGTGATAACAGAATATTAACGTGAGTTTTTTTTCCTTATCAGCTTGGAAATTTGGAAAAAGTAAGCTGAACATTTCGTAAATTTACTACTTACTAATTAAGTAGTAAATACAATATCATACAATAATCACTGGAAGCCTGTGTATTTTCATTAATTCTATAAGAATTCTTACCAAAGGTTCGTCAGGTTGCCTCCTAAGGCCGACCATCCTCACGGCTTCTGTCCTCTCGTTGGTAGGCATTATTAATAGCGGTGGTTCCGGTTTTGATGGTTGTTCCTTCCGTTTGACAACCGCGTCGTGCGTCTCCAGAAGCGCTTTCAGATGCGAGCTCCTCAGCAATCGCACGAGCTCGCGCGCGTTCTCGTCTCTGGAGGAGCGGAGTGCGTGGCACACTTCGTCGACGATGTCACAAACGGACGAGCATACCGGTTCCAC
Source organism: Tetragonula carbonaria (assembly GCA_032399595.1). Classification (NCBI taxonomy): domain Eukaryota; kingdom Metazoa; phylum Arthropoda; class Insecta; order Hymenoptera; family Apidae; genus Tetragonula; species Tetragonula carbonaria. The sequence continues at coordinate 2,543,573 of JAUCRC010000020.1, forward strand.
GTGGAGTGGAGGATCCTCCAGACGCTCCTGGACCTGAAACAGTCACGGCATCGATGAGAAGTTAGAAGAACTGGTTTTCGTACGAAGGACTTGTTTCGTCCCACTAACTCGACCGGCCATCTTTTGCATCTCTTAATCGAGATTAGACTTTCCTTCCTCTAGGAATTCTTTTTTCTTTTTTTTTTCTTCTTGTACGATGTATGTATTTTATTTCAATTTTCAATTCGAACTATTTTTGAAGATTTGAAAATGATGCGTAATGGGATTATAAGCACTTGATGCTATATTCAAATAGAATGACTGAAGTGGATCACTGATAATTCTGCGTTACCCAATCATTTATTACAATTCTCTACTAGAGATCATTGTAATCTGATTTTTTTTCTATACATTTATACATTTGAATTTTTCACAAATGCGTCACGATATTTCTATCTTAATATTTATATTACGCTCTACATTAGTTGTGTTGTTTTGCAGTTTACGAGATGAGGACATCATCGACGAAATAAGTCAGTCCCTGGAGTTCATCGAACGTTTTTTTTTCGATCTCCTTTCTTGGCTACGCGTTAACGTATGTGGCCAAAACCACAAACAGTGAACGGCTTAGCCATCGCCAGTTGTGAAAGTCGAAACGGGTTTCCGCATTAAATTCACCGTACGAGGTACCTTGGTTGCTTCTCGTATCCCTTGTACAACCCGAGAGAAGCGAAGATTCTTGGGATCGACAATCTTCAGAACGATTTAAAAAAAAAAATATTTCCAATCATTTTGCAACACGCGACGACGAAAATATCTTAATTTTTTCGTTCTGTATTTATAGAAAAATTACAGGATATGTCGAGAGTTTTATGATAAAAATTGCCAAGAATTTTTGGTCGATTTATCACCTAGCAGCGTGAAATTATCATTGTGCAACAATGATGACCCGGTGTCAACAAGGTTTGATTGGATTAGCGTCGACCACGTAAGGCTAGGGTACTCTACATTGAACCAGCCAATGCAACGTTACAACAATGAAAGAGTAATTACGAAAGTAGGTCGTTCTCAATGTTTCAGAGCCACCTTTGAGAATACTTGATACCTAAACGCCGCGACGGTGCACGCCGAGTTGCGAATAATCGTTCACCTTTTTTAGAATTATTTCTTCAAGGGGAAAGACTCGAAGAAACGTACGAAAATTATAGTAGAATTTTATTTGCGTTACTCGTTTTAACTCACTACGAGAATACTGAACGGTAAAAAAAAAGTCACAGATAAGATAAAATGCAAACACCTAGTAACAAGTTATTTTCGAAATAACTAGAGGCGAAAAATAGTAATTATTTTTAAAACTTTCATGAGAAACGTCATTGAGAAAAGCAGTTAACTTTTCTTGAAATGAAGGACGAAGGTCATCTTCAAAAAATCAAGCAGTTAAACTTAATTCTCAACTAGTCTGTACGAAGTAAAATGTCCACCGTTGAAAACCATTATCAATGGAGAAAATATTACCGAAAATTTCGGCCATATTAATCAACGAGACTCAGTTGAGAAATTCTTTTTCGCGCCTCATCAAAAAATTCGATATGAATCATTTACTTCAGAAAATTGCTTCGCGAAGCCGTCGAAGTCGCTGTGTTCTCCACGGCTAGAGTGATTCATCGTCGAATCATTCGCATCAATGTATGTGCATCGCAGATGCACAACGTCATTTCGAATTACTACACGACACAGTTTTTCGCAAAAAATTGTACACACCTTGGATAGGCAGTATTGAAAGCTGGCCAACGATCTTCGATTTGAGGTTCCTTTGCCTACGCGACTTTTACAGCCAACACTAAATCAACTTACGAGACTTGCACAGGCAACACTAAATCAACTTACAAAGCAAAAGACATCAAAGAACACGATTGGAGCCGTGTTTAGCGAAACTTGGCCAAACAGTGTGTGTGATTTATTGAGGAGCGAAATGCGGATGTCGAAATTCGACAGATTGCTTTCATTAACGCGCGCTAGAAAGTTCGACTATCTTATGGATCATCAACTAGAACATTAACTTCGTTAAATTTGGATTGAACGATCTCAATCTTCAAGAGTTCGAGTTCTTGTTTTCCGAAAGGTAATGGAAATTCATCTTCCCATGTTTGAAAATTTATTCTCGAATAAATTGCTTTAAAAATGATTATTTTTAAAAAATCTATCAAGCAATGAGAAAAGATTAAAAATCTTTTTTCGTTTGCGACGGAATAAAAGATGAGAATGAAAAAACGAAGTGTAATTATATCTGTGTAATTTGAACGGAAGATCGGAGGGAAAGGAGTAACAATTAACCACGAGTGAAAATTAAAATTGAAGTTTTTACGTTACGTGGTACGAAGAACAAAGGTATTTCTCTATATGTCGCAAGACTGTCATTGACGTGGACATGAATTACACCGCATTTATCATGGAAACGATGGCAGAACAGCTGGCGTTCAACGAACGTTGCAGCCTATAATGAATTCCCCTGTTCTTCCGTGACGTCCCTGAAAAATCTCTCACGAAATGAACCCGAGGATTGTTGCGCTCGAAGAACAAACAACGACTCGCTCATTACATATATCAATAACTAGCGTTTCATCATTGCCATGATTCAAACGACTGCGTGGCAATTTTATGCCTCTTTTTCTTACCTTCACGTGCCTCTTTGAAATTGTCGATTGAGAAACAAATAAATCGGTTTGTTTTCCCAGTGAACGTGGAACATCATTGTAATGTGTATGACTTGCAAGGAACACGTTAACTGTCAGATTTTCAGTGAAAAGAAAACAGTGAATCTTCTTTTAAAAAAATCAATTCAAATGGGAATAGAAAATAATGGATCTTCTCTCAAGAGCTAATTCAAAATTTCATCTATCCTTGTGATTTCAAGAAATCACATGGTAAACGAAGGATTAAAAGATAATCGAAAATTTCACTTTCACAAGTAGAATAATACTACTGGAATTTTACTGTCCCTTGAATTTTTAAATAAAATTAACAAACGACACAGAACGACTGATTAAAATATAGATCGACCACGATATTCTGTTTCTTTTCTCTTTTTTTTTTTTTCTTAATTACACGTCAAATAGAATAATAATCTGTCCTTAACGAAATTCATCAATCGATCAATCCATTCCACGGTTTATTCCAAATTCCCTCTCTCGAAAAAGATCTACACGAATGATATACGCGCTTGATAAAAGAAGCACGGCTAATGCAATCGAAGTAAACATAGTTCACGTACAATTTTGTCTCGAGATCCACTCTCAACTTCAAGATCTACGGACCACGAACGCCAACAACAGAGCCAACAGCGGGCCAGCAACAAATCACGCTTTCTCTCGATCTCACGTGTCGTCACAGCAGCAGCAGTCCTCCATTCGCCCCAGCTCTCCCAGCCATCCAGATTTCCACTCGAAACTCACTATCAACGCCTCCAAATGACGAAGCAAACCTCTCGAATGATTTTTTCACAGATATCCTGACTTACACAGTGAAGAGAAACGCCGAGGCCAGAGGTCGCCTGTCGTCTCCGTCAGTTAGGCCGTTCTATTCTGGAGAACGAGAGCTGGCCGCCGTCCTGGTGCTAGAGAGTTGGCCGTATCGATCGGCCAGGGCCGTGAGGGTGCACTCACGCGGCGACAACTGACGGGGTAAACGGCCACGAGAGAGAAGCTGACGAGAGGGGTTATTCCACAAGGAATAAAACGCGACTTGGACACGACGAAGCACACGATGTGTGTGTTACTTAGGTAAGCGGCGTCAGAAAACTGCCGCGCCTACTGACGTTTCTTTCGTCCCCACCTTCGAAGCCAGCTCGTTCAGCTCGGCCAGCCTGAAACAGGTGGGGGCCCTTCTTCACAGATGTGGTATGCAACACTCGGCTACGTTCGACGCAGGGCCGTCTACGTGCCTGTTTCAAGCCCCATTCTACTTGCCTTTCTCGTAAAAATGGTAATTCTCGAGTTTTGAAAAATACTTATTTGGAGATTTATTTGGCGAAGTTGTGACTCTGAAGGTGTCGTTGTTTGAAAATCACGTTGATCGACTGATTACAAAGGGGAGAGGTGACCATATTGTATTCCCTTTTTTTAAACTACTTAAGAATATTTCACGTCACTAATGACTCTACAAAAGCGGATCGTTCGTTTGTTGAGAATTGTATTTCTGTTAGTTAGCAATAGAATTGATCGGTTTGATCATATCTTATGGTAATTTCAAAATCTTCTTCCTTCTTTTCTATTTTTTTTTTCTCTTTTTTTTTTTTGAGAAAATAGATTGAAAATGAACTCTTTCGAAGCACGAATCGGACAGCATGTTCCAAAGTGACATTTAGAATGATGATTATCGCGTCAAAACGAGACGAGGTTTCAGGAAGAAACTCGAAAGATTGTGATTGATAGAATTTGTGGAATTTTGAAAATTAATGGTGATCAGCTCAAGAAGTTTACTCGAGAGTTTGTTATTTTTTTATAAATAGTAGATGCGTGTCCTGTTACTTTGGCGTTTTGAAGTGTAACCTAGCCTTACGTTAGAAAAATAAAATGGCACAATTATCAATTATAAACGAAGTTTATTCCCGATAGGATTCGAATAACCCTACCAGATGTGTAATTAAAATTAACCTCCAGTTACGGTTGACGTGTTGGGAGCAAGCAGACAGTGTTATACTTGCTGGTTACACAATGATATTATTATCTAGCTGGTATCGTTGTCGGAAATTCTAACGTTTCTTTCGACACGGGAAAGCGGCGATGTTTGAGGGGAGTGCCAACGTGTAAACGCGAACGTGTCTCGTCGCGAGGAATGTTAAATATCTTAGGTACTCCATCTAGAAGAGGTAGAGAGAGGTGTACTCTCTTACTACGCGAGCATTCCTATTCCCTACGTTATTTCTGCGTGAAAGTATATACGCACGCACATACATACACGCTCACAGAGATTCGTAACTTTCGTTTCATTCTTGTCCTTGGACATATTTTAGTATCGTAGTCTGCGTTTTAATCGTACGTATTCTCCATGTTGACAGCGGGAATTTATAACGTACGTGTCGCTGATCTCTGGAATTATGCAACTCGGTTGCACCTAGATCGATGAATATATAACAGTCGTATGACAAAGAAAAAAAAAATACAGTCAGTCATCGACACCGATCGATTTGTTGATCTTGCGACACAGGTAGACCCTTCTCGAGATACTCAATAATCCGTTATGCGATACAACGGGATCGTATGGCTCTGGTGTTCAAGAGCAAGCTAGAGCAACATTAACTCGGTGCAATAAATATTTTGGAAAATTCGGTGACAATACGGTGTCTTTGTGAAATGTTCTTCTACTTTTCAAGGAACGAATTATCGAAGTGATAAAATCTAAAATTGTCGAACCTTTTAGAAGCAACGAGAAAGAGACACAGTTGTATTTTTTTTTTCTTTTGATGTTCTCGTTTAATGCGTCCAATGATTTCTGTTTCATAGTAGTGAACATTATTATCTTATTTACACGCTTACTATATATAATCGCAATTCTGAATTCTGAAGAAAAGTCTGTAGATAAATGTATATTCTAATTAAATAGTTGAATTGTGGAGATTTCTTTAGTTTGTAAATAATAAGAGAATAAAATGATCATTAATTCGAAACGAGAACTGAACTTTCCAATTTACTAAGATTCACTACGACTTCCACCAAACGAAATAATCTACACAAATAATCTCTACTTCAAACAACTCCAAAACACGTCATGAAGTTTCATCCGATTAGTTCCTGTCACTTGCACGTGCGTCAACGTCACAACCATTGCTCCAAATTTACCTATTTTATTAACCCGTTACGAGTGCCATCAACGTAAAATAATAATTTACACTTCGAGTAATTTCAAAATACGTCATAGTCATGAAATCGTTTACTCTTTAAAAAAAAAAGCTCTTCTTCCAGCAATTCCGAAATAGGTCACGGGAGTTCACATCAATCAGTTACGTCCCTGTCACTTACACGTGCGCCAGTGTTACACACGGTTGTCCCTTCGCGCGATTTCAAAGCCAGCTGAAATTACATCGTAAGCGTGCGTGCGTGCGTGCGTGTGCGTGTGTGTGTGTGTGTGTGTACGCGACGCTGCCTCATAAGCGATTTCTGCGATCATAAACGATGACTCGCGTCGCCTCTGATGGTTCGACCCTGGACCAATTGGTCAGGACCTACCCGGCCGGGGTCGCGGCCAATTACGCCGGATATCAGAGGAGTCGCGGTCGCAACGATTTGTCAATTAACGTGCTCGGATTATTCACGGGGCACGGTTCGCCAGCGTGGATTTCCGGCGCCGCTGGCGCGCGACCGCCTGATTCACGGTTCTGCTTCGCTCTCGTACTTCTTCCCTTCGCAGGAAATGCCTTTGTTCTCGAGGAGGACCGTCGCGGTTTCCGCTTTTCGGTGGACTGTCCAGGCTTTGCAAGGCACGAAGGAACGGAAGTGGAGAGTTTGTTATATATTAGTACAATTCGTTGGTTATTGTGGTCGGATTTTTGAAGCGGAAGAATCGTGAGAACTTTCTCCTTCGAGTTCGACTTTTTCCTTTCGCGTGAAATGAATTTTGTAAAATTCGGAGATGACTGCTAGACAAAGGGAAAATAAATATTCATGTTTGTGACAAAGGCTCGTGAACATTTTCAATGTTGCAATACATATTTGCAACACACTTTTGATACTCTGTACACGCGTTTTTTTTTTTTAATCATTTCTACTTATTTATACTTGATCCAAAGCGATAAAAATCCGCGGCCTATCTATTGATATCAAACACAGGAATTAGTTCGTATTGAGACGGAAAATTTACAAGATTCTTTCCCTTTAATTAGTTCTAGATCTGATCGTGGGTGAAATTAACAAACAAATCAATGATAAATTCGAGGAGCTGTCCGAGCTCGTCCTTGGGGCACAGTATAACTCTATTAGCAGAAATTTCCCTATTACTCGGACAAATTTCTTGGCCTAATTAGATCGACTTGAACGATGTTAACCGCTGAGTCATTAATAGGCTCCTCGAACACACTAGAAACTGTTCACGGATATTTAATAATATACCGAACGAAAATACCCGGCGAAAAGTCACCATGAGAAAATCTCAAAGTTCTCACACTTTTCTCGGATCGTTTCCCGTATTAGCCGTCTTATCCAACGCCTGGTTGTTTGGCGATCGGTTTTCACGGTTGTTTTCGACGATTTTCAGCAACGCTTCATCGCGTCTGTCAACTATTGTCTCTATTGTTGCCTGGAATCGAGCCGGAAACCGACACAGGCTTCTTAACGACTTCTCGACACCAAGAGAGGGACTTGTACCTGCCGATCCTGAGGAGCAGAATGGAATGTGGGCCCAGCAGGTGTGTCAAGGGTGTGTATGTGTGCCTATGGCTGGGCCCTAACGTCTCGCAGAAAAGCCACGGTTGCGTGCACTCGATCGAGAACGAGATAAATCGAATTCGGTTCTGGGTCACGGGCACAGCCAACTCCGAAACTTTACGGATACGCTGAACTTCGAAGATCTTTCGCATTGTTTCTGAATAATTTTTAGAGACCGAAAGTAAAAGTTTCTGTCTTTTGCAATTCCAAGAATTTTCGAAAAAAAGAAAGAAAAGAATTCGAACGACTTCCAAGAAGCAAAGATACTCGAATCTTTTAACCACGCTTTCTTCTCCGTTTTAGAATATCGAATATTGAATATAAGATCTTATTTTGAAATTTTTTCCTTCTGGAATTTCGATTCTTATCGACGACGAATTCGACATTCTGGGATTTTCTTTTTTCAGCTTACTGGCAGGTTGAGCCGCTGAAGAAAACTGAAGAGAGCTCCTTGAAAGATCACCAGTCAGATACTCTAATTATTTTGAAATATTCATGCATTTCATAAATGTAGAAGAAACAATGTTCTTTACAACTGAAACTATCAAATTAGAATATTCAATATCAGATTTTTTTTTATTTTTTTAAAAAACCTCTTCAATTAGACTTGGAGACACGCTTATTTTAACTAACGAAACTGTCTGTTATACAGAACATTAAAAAATCATTAATCTAAGACATAAATTACTAAATTACTCTAGTCTCGACATTAATGAAACGAGAAAGCTCAGAGTCTCGAAGTGAGAAATATTTTCAAGTGTTATTGTAATGCTTACGTAACGGAGCAACGATCAGGCGAAAAAGTGACGTTATGTTCGCGTCACACTGCTGAATTTACACCGATCGACGGATACTAACCTTTTCACTGAAGAGCCGACGTTGTTCGACGGGAAATCTGTGTCACGACCGAAATAATGCAGCTGTTTCACGTGGCTGTGATGCAAGCGGCTCGTAAAAAAAGCTCCGTTTCGAAAATTTCGTCGGTCAGATCGCGGGGATCCGGTGTTTTCGTGTTCTCCAGCGTTACGCATTTTTACACAACGGGACCTCACCACTTGTATTCCGTAAGAATTGCTCGTTTGCGATAAATATTCGTTCTCCTTTGGACGAAAAGAGTAAAATAATCGCGCTGGGACGAGGACTGGAACTAGTACACAGATTTTTTTTTTTATATACACGTTGATGAGAGTGTTTTTAATTGTTGGTGAACATAGAGAGTAGTTCGGTTGGTTGTAGCAAATAGTTTTGTTGGGACTTCTTTGCATGAAGTTGTTATTGCATTACGATGCAAATTTTTGTAATAATTTACTAGTTAGATTTTGTAATAGACATACTGACGAGAGTATTTTGAAAATATTCAATTTTTAATTCAGAGTAAATGTAACAATTGAAGCAAGCTGTTTGTTGGGAATTCTTTGCAAGAATATACTGTAGGAAACTATGTAAATTTCTGCAACATCGCGAACTCTTCCGACGATCTATTACATATAGATGTAACATCAGAAAAGAAATCAGAAATCGAAAAGATCAAGTCAAACGACGACTATATTTTGATCTATAATTCAAAATAAAAAATAACAAGTTCGCGATGAACACGTTCGTTTTCTGAGAAAATTGAGCTTGAAAACTTGTCAACTAGACAGAAGTATTTAGGAATTACGAAACTGAAGAACACCTTTTGTAGATGCAAAATTAATTATTCTCTAAAATAAAAAAATAAAAAATACGTCAAACATTATTGAAAATCGTTTTGCATGAATTTTATTTTCAGTGTGGCTGCTTCCAAAACGAGTGACATGAAACTGCGAGAATCTTCACTATCAAGTTGAGTACTTCCACTTTTTATTCTTGGAGCAATCGACGTATGTAAACGATATCCCCTCAATAGTTTTCTTCTTCGTAGTGTTCACGTGCTCAATCAAGTTCGGATATTTGCAATCATAGCGACGACTAGAAATCAGCGAGAATTGAATCTAACAAGATTTATATACGTCTACGTGCGACGTATCTCACTGTTTAATTTATGACGCCAAACTCCGATAGATTTTCACTTGATTGAACTGTTTGAAAACGTTCTAACATTCATGAATTATCTACAAACGTAACATTCATAATTTTTCAGTGTCTGAAAATTTCTACGTGGAACAGAGGAAGTGGCCATTACGAGCTAAATGAACGGATTGAGTATCAACAATGGGGAAATACAAATTTCTATAATAGCACTGAGTGCTGGACGTGAGAAACAAGTAGTATTCCGAAGAATGGAATATACAGTCTTGGAAAGTGTTTTGTTCGCTGACAGGAAGCTTCCGTAACGTAAGAACGTGGTGATGTTGCGATGGAACAGGAAGCTGAAACCAAAAGTTGACGGAGATATCCAAGTGAAAGAGGCGTTCATTTACTACAATTTTAATAGCGAAACTGAAACGAAAACTGGTGGAAAACGAAAGCGGTAATATGGTTGACGAAGCGTTGTTTCATGTACCGTGAAAATTACAGAGGATAAACTAGCGACTGATTTTTTTATTTAAAAAGATCTTTTCTGACAAGTATTGAAACACTTCAACGAGTCGTTGTAAGTATTCTCCAATATTCTTCAAGGAAGAACTATTGTCTGTGAAAATTCTAACAGGGAAATATTTACTACGTCTATTTTTTGTTGTAAAAATTTGTGGAGGAATGTTCTCATTTCATGATCATTCAATTACTCGAATTATCAATTTATGTGTTAAAATCTTCTTGATCAGACATGTCCCAATTACCATAAAAAAGAATCTTTAATTTAGAATGGCGAAGAGTATACTGTTTCTTTAAAATTCTAACACCTCCTTCATTGAAAAAAAAAAAAAAAAAGAAAAGAAAACGAGAGAGAAATGCTAAAAGCCTAAATAAATAGGAGAAAGCCATAAAAACGAATAAACGTAGCCAAAGATCGAGTATCCAACTTTACGTGATTTGAAACGTTAAACAAAGCGCAGCGATAGATTAATAAAAAACGGAATAGCAACAGACTAAACAAACCGACTGTTCTAGCCGGCGAGCGTGTACATACATATATATCCCTTCTATTTTTTATGAATTAGCTGAGAAAACTGATTCCCAGACGTGTCTCCAGCGTGGATGAAACGGGTTCAACGGCACTTGACCGATTTTTACCGATCGTGACCAAGGGAGCTCACGCGGGTTTGTTGGCCGCGTTGCGTTTTCCATTTCACGGTGTTGGATTCACACCGTCGAGGATCTCAACGTCGTCCGAGGTGAACCTCTCGTAAATGAGAGCTTCACCGTCTCGTTTCTCGTAAAATCGGCTGGCCGTAGTAAACACGTGGCACGTGCATGTGTCCCGAGACCATCTGCCCTCAACCGCGCATGATCCAACGACGCACCATTGTTTATTCCGCCGGTGCCAAAAATAATACACACGCGCGCGAATAATGGTTGCAATTAATCCTGTTTGATATTTACTGGGGGGAAAAAATCGTATGGCCATCCGAGCGGCGATAAACGATCTAACAAACAAGCGATTACGAGCAATGGTTGCACTCGTCCGCGGAGGAAAAACACCGGTTACAACTTGGTTATACATCGTAATAAAATCTGCTCGTAATTTTATCTATTCTAAGCGAATTGTAAAGTAATAATCAACGATGGGAAATAATTATAAGAGAGTGATTAATAAATTCTGTTCACGATTGTGAGCGAAGGGAGTACATTGGTGATACATTTTCAACATTGCTCTGCAAATGTTAAATAACATTTTTATATTACTCAATCTTCCATATTCCCAGTGGAATTTTGGTTTGAAAATTTTAATGCCCACGGCCGTAGAAAATGTCTGCCCGCAACACGACCATGTCCACGCAACTAACCTCATAATTCACGGGACTCGAATCAACTTTCTATACGTTGCGACTACATTTTCGCGATATTATCGCGAGACAGTGTCAGAGACAAAGTCTTCCAACATCTTTCCCAAATTGTCCATTCTTATTGGAAATAATCCCCACGGTCAACTAGAAGGATGATGATGTAACACAGGCGGCACAAGAAACAGCACCGGCATGAAAACGCACGTTCACTCACCTTAACCAGAGACGTGACCACAGGGCTGTCCAGGAGGCCCTTGAGGAACAGGAGGTCCGTGTCATCGGCCACCTTGCCCAGCTCGTCCAGGTTGTCGCGTACGTGCATGAAGGCGGCTGGAACAGTGACCAGGCACTTTTCCATAACACCAGTGCTAGTTGGACGTGCGCGAAGGGCAACGACACTACCGAGACGAGCGTCGAAGGGGTGTAAAAGAGCGATGCGAGGGGATGCCGGGTGTGGCCATTCGGTGGATCAATATTGGGGCAGCCACAGGTGGCTGGTGCCGAGGCACGAAACATTTCGGCGAAAAAAAAAAGATCGAAAAGCGGGAAGTCGAATGAGCGTTGACGCGAAAGGAGCAGGATTCACGCTTTCTTTTTTAGTTTGCGGATGTTCGTGCGTTTGCGGGACGAATCTGCGATACTATGTGCAAAGGATATACACTGCGGTACTTAATAATTTAATAATAAGCAAGGATGGAGAACACGTAGGAACTTTTATATATTTGACGGATATATACACGGATCGCAGAACTTTTTCGAGAAATGCTTTTACGTCAGAAGTGCCGATGAAAACAGATGAATATTCTTAAAAATAAAAGTCTCAGACAGAATAAAATTTATAAAGTATAGAAATGCAAATTTTCCTGCCCAAGGAATGGATAATAAAATTCATCGGTATTAAAAAAGTTGACAACAGTTGCAGCAAACACTGACACTGAATAATATCCGAATATAAACGTGGATTTTTAATTGAATGTTCTAAAATAACTCGTTTCCGTGAAACTTTTATCGTACAGATTCCCGAAATATCTGTTCTGTGAACACTGTGCTCAAAAGTGGAGTATTTCTTTCTATAAAAATTTCACAAAAATATATTTTTTCTAGAAATTTTTTAGAAAGCAGAATTTTTTTAAAAACGAAAAGAACCTGCTAATTTCGAGCCCTGTTTGATATTTTCAATATTTCAAGGTGTAAGTCAGATAATGGTATTTAAATATTTTAGTGTGGTATTTGGACGATGAAATGAATCATATTTGTTCGGACATTTAGACAATGTAATGAAGATTTAGTTTAGTATTTCTTTTTTTTACAATTTGCATAAATATCTGCCGTTTAATTATTTTACAAAACTAACACGTTATCATAGTGAATTGGAGCAAAATGTGCATTACAGATCATGTATGATTTCTTGTAGTTTTGTAAAATATATTTTAATTTATTTATAAAGAATAATTGTCTAAGGTCTTAAAGTGTTGCACACAGAATAGTTTATGTTGGAAATGTTGATAGAGAATGTGTCAACGATACTATTGCTATTTCCGATAATGTCATTTAACTTAATACTTTTTTATCCGCTGAAACAGCTCGATTTTGGAAACTATTTTTATTTCGTTTCAAGGTACAATAATATTAGTACACGTTTCACACAAGTTACGATCAATCAAATTTATCTTATTTGCCCGCCACTGTATATTACTTTGTTTGTGCAACTTGCGTGCATGCAGAAAGAAAAATAAATAATAAATGTTACAGCTGAAGAAACTTTCCCTTTTCCAAATATTATAATTTAATCGAGATCGATTAAACAGTAATAAAATTCCACGGATATAAAGGAAAATTATCTTCAAGATTTTATTAACCACTTTCTTTATAAATATTGGATCAGTTATTATTTATAATACGTTAATTATGGTCTTATTTCTTCAAGTATCTAGTTAATCAGAATTTGAGAGTCAGGTACTCGATTAATTTTCAATTTCAAGCAATACGATAATCAATCTGAGATTAAATATATTTCGTGTTCTAGTAATTTGGAGCAAGCTCAAGGACCAAAGAATTATCCTGTTGTTAACAATAGCCTACCAGCTATGGTGTCAATTAACATTGAATCCATTTGCAAGTTTGCTGGACTAATTAGAGTGATAAACAGATCTCTGTTCTATCTTTTCACTCTCGTTCGGCCTTACTTCATTGAACAATTTTCAACACGAGACGACGTTTAGGATAATTACGAATGAAATATGTACAACATCGTTCGTGTTACAAAGAATAAAAAATAAAAAATAAAAAAACGGTTCTATTGTTTATTTGTTACGTAAATCGACCAATTATTTCATTTGAAGTCTGTCGACGTCGTAGCCATTCATTTATTCCTATAGTAACTGAAAATTCATAGTTTAACTTTTATAATAAATCCTAGAGAATCTATAAAATATTTCTTCAGTGAACGAACTACTATTTTTAATGTGACACAGAGGAATAAAAGTATCTTCGGTGACAGTGGTTACAATCATGTTAGACATCGTCCTGTTCGAATGGAAATTGACACGAATCACCTGAGACGATATTTTTGATGTAAAAAAACACGAGGACGGTATTTTTAAACACCAGGGGTATTTCATCTATAATTATCGTACCTGCCTCAGGATAATTTTATCTGGAAGGGTAGGTTTGTCGAACCGGTCCTGTCTGCACGATTCATGTCGTTTAATTATCGGAGAACGAAACGTTCGTCCAAGTTCGAGTGGTTTTGATAAACAGTAACTGACCACTCGGAACATACGACGATAAGCGATGTCGACGAGGGGACGGTTTGCATGATAAATGCGTGTAAGTAGTAGCTATCGGGCCACGAGTGCATCGCCACGACGTGGCGATCGCGTATCGTCTTTCCAGAACGCCTCGACCTATTTCTCGTTTCTGGTTTACAGCCGAAAAAAATGTTCTTAAACCAGTCTGTTCGTGCGTGTACACGGCGAAATGAAAACGCGGCGGTTTCACGACAGAAGGAACTGACGATCTCGAACATTGCTAATAGGATTATAATTCACATGTGACAAGTGAAATTATAATTGCATCAAACCTGTCTTAAATTTTCTTGTAGAATGTCGGGTTTTGATATTGATATAGGAAGTATATTCTTGAGAATTTTTATCGACTTCGCATGCGAGATATATAAAGAAAAGAAGGTTGTCGAGTAAAGTTTGAAAGTTTGGTCAAACTCGTTTCTACGTTTTTGTTAGAATTTTGTTTCCGTTTAAAATTCTCTCTCTCGAGAATTTCGATTGACTTTACGTAAGAAACAAAAATAGAGGTTACGATGAAAGTGCAGGAGATATACCGATTTAGGATTGGATACCGAAGATTAGAACGCAGAGGAATAATATTTAGGTACAATCGGGCAAGGAATTCGGCTTCAAATAGAGCGAGAAATACTCCAGCACACCTCGAAGGAAACTAAAAAAAAAACTTCTTACTTTCACAAAGAGCATTATGAAATTCCTCGGATTCCAATGGAAAACAATAACCATCAGTGTCGTTACCATTTTCTATTTGATACAGTTTGGCGCCATTCACGGCGTCGATGCTGGCCAACAGTCGGCGATCTTCTATCTTCTCCTTTCTTCCGAAGAAAACCATTTTCACGTATCTTCTCTACGCGTCGCGTACGGATGCAAAAACTGTCGCGAGTGAAGGATCTTCGACACATTCGACGATTTCACATTTTTACATTTTTATATTCTCATCGCCACACGGCCATGTCACGTATCACCACGTTAAACACCACGAGCAAGCGCGACTGTTCTCTTCTCACATTCCACCACTGTCAGACAAGAATACAAAACAAGGAGGCCTCTATTCTATTGAAAGCTACTCTACAACAATATTTACCAAAGAGCGAACAGTGTCAATTATCAATATCCAATTATTACTGATTGACAGTGGTTTCGCTATCGACAATCACTCTTGTTCTTCGTAACAAAACCGCGCGTATGTATTCTGGCAGAATTGCTGATCTTTCAGAATGCCGCGTCTGTTGCGGTAGCCGAGCCAGTGTTTGTCAAGGCAGAGCAAACAAAAGGATCTCCTTCGAAGACGTAAGAAGCGTGCACACTGGTCCGTTCCACGGCACCACGTCACGGTGAATGGGAAACGCCGTGTTACACCTGCTTGGGGCCCCGGGCCCCTATCTTAGCCAAGGGACTGAAAGCGACACCCCGTGGAGGTGACGGGAGTCCCAACCGAGTCGAACGAACGTACGAGCCGCGTTACTCCCTTCAAGATTCGAGAATTGGTCGTTGGTGATGCTCTTTAAGGACACAATATCCGTAATATCCGGTTGACGCTTTCGAGTATCTTTCGAGCGTAGCTAGATCGTGAGATTCCTTTTTTGTTTGTTGTTGTCTTTTTTTAATCAAAAGTTTTGTTAGATTTCTTTCGGCTGAAATCATTTAGAGGCTTTTCTCTTTTATTACACCTCTTGGAAGACGATGATAGATTGGTATTATCTAGAGAAGAGATTGTCGGGTAGTGAGCAAAGTCTTTCTTTCGTCATTTCCACCGTGTAATATTCAGTTGATGCTGATCGAGTATTTCTCGATGTCAATTATATTTCCTAAAATCGTGTTTTAATTTTATCAGTGCTTCTTCTATGAAAGTCTGCGCGACACCTTTCGTTAACTAAACTTCTCAAAAGATGTTGGTGATAAGAATTATTTAGACAAAGGATTGCGATTTGTTTAAGAACTAGATCGTTGAGTTTGAGATTTAAAAAATTGGACCCGGTTTCAAAGAATTTTATCGCTTTTCACCGGTCGAGGAAAAAAATTGATTTTTGCGAGATTGCTTAATTAAGCTTTGTTGGTAGTGTTATTAATATTATGGCATCGATAAGTCTTGATCATTTGGTAATTTGTTAATTTTTACTTGTCTCCTCCTTTTCAAGTCAGACGCTTTCAAACTTACGTCGAAATCTGGAAGATATTAGTTGTGAAATCGTGAACATGTGTGTTGTACCTATAACTGATTTTCTCTTACGTCACGAATTTCCCAAAAACTGTTTGTCTATCCTCACTGCAATTTCAACCGTTCTCCAGTCGAAGAAAATTTCAAGTTTAATCGAAGCTTCACCTGTTCAATCTCATTCATCGAATCCCTTCGCTCATTGATCGAATTCCACGGGTTCGTAGATTTTCGCTTGCTTTATTATTGATCGATGACGCGATATCGATCGATCTAAAACCATCCGCGGTGAAACGCTTTATAAACAGAGCGCGAAACTTATGTGTGTATGATCTTCGAGGATTGGGATCGGGACGTGGTGTTATCGTCGCCGAGGAACGATTGTAACTGACGTTTCCGAAGATTTCGTCGGTGAACAAGCGGATGAAAAGGAGAGGAGAGCTATTCTTATTTTTCCAGGCAAAGCAAAGAGAGGGAATGCGAGAAGGAGAGAAGTGCGCGAAGAAGCGTGAACACCATTGGCCTCGCAAGAATCTCAGCATTCTCACGGAGGGTCCAAGAAAACGAACTAGCTGGTAGCTTGGAGAAAGAAAATCGTTCTTCGCGAAGGTAATGAATAAAAGAACAAAATGGAAAGGACTTTGAGACTTTAGAGGAGACGTACTTGTAACTTTCGTTTGATTTGTGTATTCCGCTTTACGTGGTTTCATTGCACAATTTTTTTATATTGTGCATCTTTTTTCCTCGTTATTTTTTGATTCGATACCGATTTTAGAACCAAGAATCGTCTGTCGAGAACGTAACATTATTTCGAGTGCAGCCATTTTTTATTGCAAATGGAAACACTTTCTCAGGTGTTTAAAATTTGAAGAACGTGGAATTTTTATGCAAATTCATGTTTAAGAAAATAAATTGAATCTCGGTTGAAAATGGCTTTATGCACTAAATGTACTTTGTATATTTTTTCACGATACGTGCAATTTTCAAAATTTCCTATAAATGCGTGAGAAATCCTCAGATGATTAATTATATTCATTTTCCATTTAGACAAGGTCAATCAGACAGAATATTGTAATCGATTGACCTAGTCACGGACCAATACCTTCGTCATTTACAATTTTTGTAAAATAAAGGTAAAACAGTTTTCTGTAGTGGTTTTATTTCTTAAATTATACTCTCGGGGATATGAATTTGTATAAAAATCCGCACTCGTCGCTGTCTTCTTAATCAGAGTATACGGCTGTATAAAATTAAAAAAAAATTCAAATATTTTTAATATTATGTTTTGAAAACAAACTATTGCTATTCAACAAGACTTTCGAGGATCTAAAACTGCTTTCAAAATGATCGTAAAATTTAGACGAAAACCAGCCAACCAACTGTTCTGTCGAGATTAAAGAACGGAAGGACGTACACGTGAATCTGACATCGTCAGTTGAACTCGTCGTCTAAGAACCATAAAGATTTTAATAAACGTTTTATGGAGGCAGCTCGAGGCATGTCGTACATAAAATAAAAGTTAAATATAAAATTCTAGGAAGGTAGACAAAAAAGAGTTGCTCCTAAGAGATGAAAGTATTATAGCAGTGAACGACATTCGTCGAGGATGAAGAAACTTCCAGGAAAACTTGAGGAAAGAAGAGGAAAGATTTTGAAATTAAGAAAAAATACAGAATGAATAAAATTGAAATTTTAAAATTGTTCTCTGTAAAGAATTGCAAGTCTGGAAAAAAAAATTGTGATAGTATTCATTCAAGATCCTTGGATATATAATCGTTTTTATTACGGGCTCTATCGATTGTCCGAGTTTTACTTTCGAGAGCACGTGTATTAATATCGATCGTCACGTATAATTTTTCTACGGCGTAGTGACTGACTCTGCAATATTGTGAAATACCCTCGAAATTGAAATTTTTTAAAAATTAATACAATGAATTAATTCGCCGTTTTCAAGACTTTCAGTATTTTAACATTCGAAGTACACTTAATTTGAAATTATATTTGTCTCTCGATTCTGAAACAATATTACTAATAATAATGTTATAATTACGGAATTAAAGATTGATAAAGGTTAATCAAGAGAGTGATAATCAATCAAGTCGATCTGCGAAGTTATTCCAGAGAAACTTTTCAAATGATCTGATCAAAATTTTTTTTTTTAAATCAATATCGAGACTTCAGTGTTTTCGAAAAGTCAGATAGATGAAATGTTTCGTGTAAAAGTTGTTTGTAAATTTGTTTCGAAACTTGGTCATTGCAATTGATAATGCAATCCTAAATCTCTTGTTGTGACAGATGTCTGAACCGCGACGCGAAAAACTGGAACGTAAGCCAGCATCGATGGTGCTTCCGCTGAAATCACGTTAAATTTAACAGGATCACAGACACTTCGCGCCAGAGAGGAAAGAATCTTCGAGGAATAGTAAACGAAAGTTATAGAGGGCGAAAAGTTTCTAAAAGCCAGGATGAAACGGTCCAATCGATATCCTCCATCTGTACAAATCAAGATTTAGCGAACTGTCAGGAGTTCAAAGTGTCGAACAGAATCCATCGAAAGTTTCTAGATCTGGTGAAACGACACTATAGAAAATCCAACGAAAGAACAGAATTCGAACAGAAATAGAAATTTCGAATTTCTCGATATGAATTCAAATTGCACAAATTTCCTTTGTGTAGTTCGAATCATTAAAGTTCAGACATATAAAGAGACGTATAAATTTTCAAGCGCGAGTTTAAATTTTTTTGTATTCAAGTTTCAAGCTTTCGAGTTCAAGTTTAAATGAAATTGCGATCTTTCGGTGCAAATTGAAGTTGAACTTGAACTTCAATGTGAAAAGAAACATTTGTACTTGAAAGATATTGATTTGTTAGAAATTTCGTCTCAAATTTCTTCCGATATAAATTCAAATTCAATTTTCTTCGCGTAATTTAAGTCATTATATTCAGACGTAGATTCAAATTGTATTCTCAAGCACGAATTCAAATTTTTATGCAAATTCATATTTCAAGTTCAAGTGAAATGCAGCATAAATGAAATCTTCCGATGCAAATTGAGAATTTATACTTGAAAAATATCGATTTGTTAAATAGAAAGTTTTCGACGAAAAGTTCGAAATTCGATCTCCTTTATGTAATTCAAATCGCTAAATTCGAACGTCGATCGAAATTCTCGAGCGAGAATTTAAACTGAAATCGTGGCGTTCAAGTTCGAGCTCGAGTTCAAGTTCAAACGTTGAAGTTGCAACGTTCGCCTTCCCAGAGCGAATTCTCGGGAAGTCAATTTTGTCCAATTGGCCAGCTAAAGTAAAAATCTTCAAACTGGAATCCTGCGTTTTAAACTTTCAGCGAGTTCAACGTAAATTGCATGTAAAGGGGGGTGAAGCGAAACCCGGCCCCCTCGCACGGTCAATAAAACGTAGTTCAACTCCATTCAATCACCGTTCAGTCACGGACAGTTTAACCTAGACTCTGTTCTACGCTCGAGTAATACCTATGAAACTTACCGGAAGTGGATCTCAGATGCGGCAGTTCCTTCTTGGGAATGATCGAGGGCAGTTTCGAACATCCGCAAATGTCCTCGATATCCATCATTGACTTGCTGTTCTTCATGCTGGTGGAACGTTGGGTTTCTCAGGTCGACGCCAATCGACATCACGGGATCAGCACGGATCCCAGCCTCGTGTGTTCCACCGGCAGTGCCGAACTTCCGTTTGCTTGAATCGCCGATCCACCGGCAACCTTGTCATGTTCTCTCTCTCTCTCTCTTTGTTTCTGTCGAATGTTTCGCGCGTCGTCGTCCACCGTCAATCGATCAACGCGTTCGACGCGAATTCAAAATGGCAGGCATCGACGATCCACGAGATCTATTCATAGATCATCGGCGATGGCCTGTGTGATCGCGGTGGCGTGTTGAAGAGTGAACGAAGGAACGAGGAAGACCGCAACGGGACCTATAAGCCCGCGCTCGGTTCGTGTTCGGTACTTATAGCATAGTCGCGAGGGGGGTGGGTTTTTGCACCCTCTCTCTCTCTCTCTCTCTCTCTTTTTCTCTTTCTCTGTCTCACGCGCTCTGCTTAGACGATTTTGCGACTCGTGGCAACGAGTGCCGCGTGCGTTCGAATCGATCGATAGTAAACGCGCCCACGAAAGGGTAGAAATATATTCTGGATTACGGCGCCATAGAAGTGGAACTTGATGATCGAAAGATAAGTATTTTCTTTTTCTTTTTCTTTCTTTTTCTTTTAATGGCGGAGAAATTACGCTTGGGTCTATTGGTTAGCGGGAAAATTTGGCTCGGATCTTCTCATCAGAATGTTCGCGAGTGGATGAAAAGATAGATATTTTCTTAAATAGTGGGGTAATTATGGTTGGATCTTCGATTGACAGAGATCACTTTTTCTTCAGATAGATCAACGATGGAGATTTTTTTGAAATTGTGCTTGGATCTTCTATCAACGAGGAAATTAGATTTCAATCTTTTATTAGAGTGTTGTTTGGTTGATTTGAAACTTTTCCGTAAAAGTTCGTATGTTTATACTTTCCCACAGCACGATGAAAAAATATAAATTGTAATTAGGAATTTCATGTGAATTATTCAGAAACCACGTATAAAATAAAAAGACAAGAAACTTGACATATATTTCTACAGTAGCGTTAAATGTGAATGATGAAAACAATTGAAGAAAGATAATGCGCTTTACTACGTTACGTATGCAATGTGGTAAAAGTTGAGTCGCATTTAAATTTTGTATCGATCAATCGAATCAACCCGACTGCGATGAAGGTATGGCCATCTTGTGGGATCTGTTTCGAACTCGATTCAAAAGTAATTAAGTGAATTAAATTTTAGTACAATAAAGTACGAATAAATTAATTTATGGATAAATATCTTATTCGTAAAAAAATGTATGCAGAAAAGGCTTTTTATTAAAGGCTTTTATTTCAAAAATGCACTAAATCCGATCGCTGGTAACTTTTTGCAGCTTCTAGTGAATTTTATGCTAGTGACATCTAGTGAGATCTGTAGAAAATTCAAATGATACTGCAGCCACAGACGAGTCATTAATGGATGTTGCTACGTCCTTCGTTATCAACAAGGGGTGACGCTACTGATTTGAAAAATGAGATTTCATTACTTTATATTAATTCAAACGAGACGTTACAGTTTTATCTGTCTTGTTTTCAGTATTACAATATTCTCGATACTTTGCACGCAAGGCTAAATTTTCTCCTTCAAATCAGATTTATTCGTAAATTTTTACACTATTCTATTAATTTTTATTGTAATTCTAATCCTCTCTGATTTCATATCAATTCCCAAATTAGAATTTTTCCTAATGTACATATTAATAAATATTTCAAGTGTTGAATGCTAAATATTATAAAAACTTTATAATATTTATACGACAGAAATTTTATAAACGTGAAACTTGTGCTATATGTTATAAATTTGTGAAAAAGATTGAACGAAGAATCCTTTTTACAGATTTACGCAGAATTTTGCAGAGAAACATTGCCAATACATAATTCGCTTCTTTTCGAGAGAATTCAGTTGAATTAAACTTCATACGTCAGGAAATATCTGTCATATGTTAGAAATATCTGTCAGCCAGATGTTATCACGGCAGCGCTCGAAATACCGGAACAATGGGCATTCAGCGAAGATTGGCTGATTAGATTCGTCGAGGACAGCGATATAAGCGGCTTGTTTCCGGTTCTCTTCCGAGTCACGTCGCGTCGTGTCAAACGAAAGATGCTCTTCGTCTGTACTTGACGATCTTACCTAGCAGTTTCGCACCTCGACTTTGTTCTACAAAACGTTGCCTCACATGGCATTGACCTAACGAGTTATCACTCGCGTTCACGGAATCACGTTCTTGGAATCAAGAACAAGACACGGAACTTCATCGTCACTCGAATAAATAAACACGCACACTTATCATCTGTTTCGTAAAATAATATTGCCAATTTACTTACGAACGTAAGTACGCGGAACTCGAATAATGTGCAACGAAGATCGGTTTTCTTCGGTTGTCAATCAGTGGCAGTGTCAGTGATCTTCTTACGAATACAACCTGCGAAGACTGTACGACACTTCGTCCTGTTGGAAAGTTTCTCATTCAAAGTTTAATGGATTCTACCGTATGAATATTTATGTGCTATTACTATTTCAGTTCTAGAATATATTATAAATTTAAATTTCACAAACAGCGAATTGCTCAGTTTCTTTTTCTGTAAGTCATTCTTTCGTAGGAGATTAATTCTCTCTCTCATTTTTTTCTTTTATTTTCATTTGCCGAAATCACGCGGCTTTCGTTGGTTTGGTGAAATTTTGTAAATTATTGTGAATATATGTTAATACACTGTCTTGCTATTTTTACATCTATATCTACGAGCATATTTCATTTACTAGATTTTTCCATAGAAATCTGTCAACAGTAAATTAAATTTCATAAAGTTCATTTTAATTTCACTCCATCTCAATAAATCAGTCAGAATTACATTTTTTTTTTATGCACATTATTATGTACGCAAAGCTCGAGAAACATGAAATGACTTTTTTAACAAAGCTCTAAAAAAAAAAAAAAGTTGGTGAAACACATTTTTCAAATTTTAGTAAAAATTGATCCATTTGAAATTAACGAGAAGAAACGTTGACGTAATAATAATAATAATAATAATAATAATAATAATAATAATAATAATAATAATAATAATAATGATACAGTCTCTTACGTTCTCCACTCAAAATAGAAGTAATTTTCTATACAGCAATTGAAAGATTGACGGAACAAAAGTGGTTCGAGGCAAGGGATATGACACGAATCATGTTCTATCATGCTCGTTGGAAGCTTCCTCTTCCTGTGAAACGGGCACGAATAACAAATCGAATTTCTTAATCAACTTCTGTTCCTCATGGCAGGCTAGTCTAAATCATTTCTTCTACTGTGTCTGGTTCGTATCTTGGATTAAGGTAATAAGAACAAAGATCGCGATGTCTCTGTAGATCAGAATTTCTCGCGCGACTCATTCTCATACATTGACGTACGCGAATCTTGTTAATTCAGACTGTGATGTTAATGAGTCTGACAATGAAAAATTGACAAATAAACGATAACGGGACTATTTAATTTCGAATTAGATTCGAATTAGAAGTTAGAGATTCTTAAATGGAAATGAAACGAAGTGACGCAATTTTCATAGTTAATTATGTAGGATATTTTTCATCCAGGTAATTATAAACACACTGCGGATGGTTCATGCATTTGTGAGATGTTCAAAGCTGCGCTCGTCGTATAAAAATATATAAAAATGCATAAGATAACCTTCTTAGATTCCATTCCTTTTTAAATTTGTCTCCGTGAAAACGAGAACTGCGGCACGAGTAAGTTCAGCAGTATTTTCAAAAAAAAAAAATGTCAAATTCATCTGAAATCCATCTCGCTTCCGTGAAAATCCAAGTTTCATCCTCGATTATTTACCAGAGAGTCAATCGGCTTACAAAGCGGCCAACGGTGAAATTTTTTAGCTGACGATTCGGTAGATTTTCAGAGGACGGTAGTGGTTAGTGTCGGCGATTACGCACGGCGCGTGACCAATTCGCAGGATAATTTTAGCGACGTGCAATTTTATCGGCCGAGCATGTATCATTCTCTTCTTGGCCCGGTTCGAACAACGTCGGTTGTTTTGCGCGTCATCGAATCAACGGGGCGTCCTTGTCGAGGCGCGTTGCAAAACCGAGCGTTGTCGTTCGATAACCGCGATTTACACCGGCCAGAATTTCGCCAAGCTTCGCAAAGTTATTGACAGCGTTGACCCGTGAATCAGGATTATCAGTGACATCGAACGACGCGGAAAGAACGTAAAGTGTCCGCCGCCGTAATAGAACCGAAATTTCAGTCGATATTAATCCGTTTGGATTCCCTTTCGCTTTCGATTTCATTTCTCTCTCTTTTTTTCTTCTTTTTTTCTTCTTTTTTTTCACCGACGATCCGGTGACGGAACCGCAGAACCGTTGGTTCTTTTGATACATCGCGCTGTATTCGTATTTTATAATCTCGGTCGGTTTTTCTTGAAATCGACGATTCTTCATACGGATGGTTGCATTGTCGTTTAGTTCGAGATCGTAAATGGTGTTTTTGTGATCAATTTAACGTCTGTGTGAAGATAACAAAGAGATAAATGGAAAGATAAGTTGCTATCGTTGATACAATGATAAGTGTGCGGATAATAACGATTGAAATTCAATTTGAAATTTAAACGATGATTACATATTTGAGTTTCAGAGGAACACTCGTATCGAATTCTAATTGCAGGGAATTACTTTTTCGTAAATTTTGTTGTCGAAGAATAAATTTTGTTGCTGGCTTCATTGAACGACGAGCCATGCTCGGGGCATTTTTTTTTGTTTGCGGTTACAATGTACTCGAATAATGTACACATAGTTCCTTGTGAAATCTTCTAGGCTAAGGACGATTCAACAGCTTTTTATCAACATGAAGAAATTTCGATTTTGTTTTATTTCGGATATTCTAGAAATCCTAACATCCTCCACTTGTTGTTGTCGACTCGCAGGCTTATTATGTTTAGCGTCCTCTGGAACCGGTTGAATATTCAAATCGATACTTTAATTACAGTACTTTAGTTCAGGGCAATCGATGGCATTTTAAATTCTACGTTAGCTACAATTCATGTACAAAATGGGCCCAATTGTCAGCATATAAGAGGAACATTACAGTAGAATATTTTAGTAGAACGTTGCAGTAAAATAATTCACTATCACAGTAGAACGTGACAGTGAATTATCACCGCGTGATATCTGTAATTGTAAGTCAGTCCACTACTCACGATCGTCGATCTCGTCGCTTCAAGAAACTGTGCCAGTCATTCTAAATCGTCAGATTCTGTCTAACTTTCTAACGAAATTAAACTAAAGTACTTCGAGCTACATCAACCCATCTCAACGTGTCCTGTGTGACGTTAATTTATGACACAGACATCGCAACAAGTCGCTCCCGATTTGTAAAACGAATGTAAAACGAACGTAATTTTTGAGTTCAAAGTTTAAGTGTAATCGATAATTGACGAGCAGTTAGCTACTTATAAATAAATATTATTACACGACGAAATCGATTTCTAAAAGTCAGAAATGCAATAATAGGTATAATATTTATAGTCAACGTCGACAATTTTCGTATCGTCCCACTCGTTAATCGAATAACGTAAGTAAAAAAGAAAAACATCCGACAAACAAACGTCGATGCAAGCAGTAAATAGTAAAACGCATTATCTTCCAACAGATAATGTCGATTTCTAATTTAAGTTTCGCAAGAATTACCATCTCTCAACAATCGGCTCGTTCTTACATTTTCTCCTTCACTGTCGTCAAGTCCAAACTTAGGAAAATTGTCACCATAATTTCCATCGCCAACTCCGTGTACTTTCGTAATTTCTTAGAAAAATGAATATTCACTATCTTCTCTAGAAATTTCGCAAAATTCGTCTTTAAAAAGGAGGCTGGCGTCTGAAATACGATTTTCTTTTCTTTTTTTTTCTCTTCCCGCCAATTCAACTCGATCGCAATCATTTCTCCATCCATCATCTTCTATGCTTCACCTTCACCTATTTCCTCCGCTCATCAGATTCTGCAATATATACACGAACTCGGCTGAACGTTCGCAGATTTGCGTGCAAAGACAAAGAGAATGTTCCCTTATCGATCGATTGCCGCGATAGGGGAATTAACAAAGCTAGAAAGAAGGAAAGGCCAAGACACTGGAAATACCCTGTGTGTTGATCAGATACCGGAGGTGGGAGTGATCGCCGCCTCCGGCACGTCGGAAAACTACGTGATGGATCAGTCTGTGTTCGACACCCATCGAGCCGCGCCGATCTCTCGATCGGCATTAAAAAAGGAACCACGCAACAGGGAAATCGTCATCGACGGACGCTGCCACGTGTTCGCTATGTCGTACAACCGGGTAGGTTAATCGGGGAGCGATTAGTGATGGGATTTGAGACAAGCGATTCGAATCGCTTCGAATTTCTATAGACACTGATAAATTCAACTCGAATATCTTCGTATTTGTATGCAAAAGTCGTAAATTCGAATCGCTTGGAATTTTTATAGATAGCAACGAATTCGAATCGCTTTGAATTTGTATGCATAGTCGTAAATTCGAGTCGCTTTGAATTTTTATAGATAGCAATCAATTCGAATCGCTTTGAATTTGTTTGCATAGTCGCAAACTTGAATTTTTATCACGTGGCAATAAATTCGAATTGCTTCGAACTTTTATATACAGCGATAAATTCGAATTGTTTCGAATATGATTCGGAACTTGAAATTTTCGAAGAGCCTGGATGTCTTGAATATCTTGAGATGAGAATTTGATAACCGGTAAGTGATAAGTAGAACTGCGAATATTTATGAGTTCGAGGATACGAGAACACACATAGCATCGAACATGTAAAATATATAAAATGTAACACTTGTTATTGATATTTAATTAGGTAGAACAATCTTTCTCATTTGGAGACAGATTTTTAATTTTGTTCGCAAATATGAATTCGCATAAATGTTAGCAGTCTAGTGACGACTATTCGTATATAAGCCCAACTTTCCGTATTTTCTTTAATATTTGTATTTTATATCAGATCGTAAAAAATTGGAAACAATTTAGATCGAAAACGCGTTCATCAAACTCTGTCGTAAGTCTCAAGAAACTTTCAAGTAAGATTCAGGACGATCAAGACTTTCAAGACTTTCAGGACAATCAAAATTTTTAAGATATAAGATTTACCAAGGCTGTCAAGACTTTCAAGCTGTAGATTTTTTTAGAAGTTTTCCCCCTTTATTTACAAAGGGAATATTTGAGGCAATTCGAAGTGTCTCTAATTCCACCATTAGGAACAAATTTTATCCTTTGTCTCGTCCCCCATCAAGACTATCATTTAGTTTGCATCGTTTATTAAGGTCGTACTCATCAATGAAATTCACTAATTTTTGCTTCTTTTATTTCTTGAAACTAATCAATCCCGTTGAATTATAAGTCAGTTGAATAATAAATCTTATCACGCGATGTTGCTCTTGTTTTACACGATACGAATGTCATGCAAATGTCGATAACATTATACGATTTTTTCTTTTTCTTTTACGATATGAAAGTCACGTGAATACAGATATCCGTAATAAGTGATGGAACATTGAGTTCTCATTGAGACAGTAATTAGTAACTGTAGATAGTATTTTGTTTTTCTATGTATTTGTTGCTACTGAAATATCACTGAAATTGTTATTCTTGTACAACTTTAGATTCGAAAACTAAGCAAAAACATTCCAAAATGATAAAAGAATTATAAAATTACTTAGAATTATATATTCGGAATTGCATAAGAATATTTCTCGTCAAAGATCATCATTTGATTGATCTTCTTAAACTACGAATAATTATCACTGATTCGAAGATTGAATTACTATTTTTAATTTAATTTCAACAACATTATTATTGACATTGGATTGTTAGTATTAAGTTCCATTTCCGATAAATTATATCACTAATAATTTCAACCACAGAAACGATAATCTACGTATTATATTCAGCTGAGCTGTTATATATAACATAACCGGTTTTACAACGAGCACACGCAATGCAATAAAAAAAAAAAAAGGAAAACGATCTTAAAAGTAAAATACTCTGAAGATAATTGCGGATACCATAATTGACCTCGAACTCTGTTTCCTTCCATCGATTCGACAACATTTCCTTCGAGTTGTTTTCATTGCAACGACGAAGAATCTATTCGTCGTCGACGATGTGTCAATGTCAAGCGAAATCTCGCGGAAAAAGCAGTTGGAAATGCGAATGTACAACGTAACCGTGAGAAAAAGAAAAACACGTGCTCATAAACATTAAAGATTAAAAAAACGAATCGTTTTTATCGCTATATTGGAAGATTAACGATCGCGAGGGAATTATTAACAGCTTTTTAATTATTAACCATGTTTCCGATCTGTTTGAAGTATCATAGCGGAGAAACGGAAGTTAACCTGCAAGGTGTACGTCAAGGACGTCAATCGATTAAGTATAAACGTATTAGTCGAATATAATGCTTACTGAATAATTTTTTTTATTTTTTATTTTTTTTGTTTGTTTCACATTTCTTTTAAACACGTCAAATTTATATCAAATGAAATCTCACGAGTTTTTAATGAAACTTCCGGAAACTGTTTCTTGTTAAATCAACTGCTCCATGCTTATTCAATAAACAAACATTTCGGCGACGAACGGGAAGTTTCACAATTTCAAAGTTGCTGTCCTATGTTTATCAGTTTCGATGTTTGTCAAGCAACTCTTCGAAAATTTTCGTTTAGGTCTCGCGCACGCAAGAAGCATATCAATTTTGTCATTTTCGTTCTTATCGTCGACTTCTGGCTTTCAACATCGAACAGTTACGGCAGAAGTTCTGGAAATTTTGAGTGCCTTCGCGATTCGGAGTTCGCGATCATTTTATTAGCTTAGGTATTCGTAAGTCCTGGAGGAGATCGTAAAGAAGAAACTTGAGCAAATAGTTTTTGGCTCGATAGTTTATCTGCAAAACAATTCCGTTAAATTTAGATTATATCGATATCGTGCCGATAGAATAATATCGGCACGATATCGATAGATAACAGAAATACCAACGATGTTTAATTTATAATTATCAGAAATATCTGAAACAAAAAGCGGCAGTTCTTAAAAATTATTTTCAAAGGTTCTTCCTTCATACTTCGAATTTTTAACTCGTTTAACCGAAGAATCAATTTGTCACTTGGATTGCAAGTTTTTCTTTCAAACATCATAATTTCTTAATTCGCAGACTTATTACAAACTTTTCATTATTTTTATTAGCTTTCAATTCGTATAAATATCTTTGGCCAAGAACAACAAGTTCGCAAATATTGAAAACGAAGAAAAAGAATGTAGTCCGTTCTAGAAAATAACTCTGCAGTCAAATATCCTTTTTTTTTTGCATTTTAAGTATCAAACATATCGTACGAAAGTCCCTGGATTCTCTTTGAACAAGAACTCTGCTAACGTTATATCATTCGCGAGATACTTTTGCTGACCACTCGAATCTCCCAAACGTAATCCATCCTATGCTAACGTCTCTTAAAAGATTCGCAGGCAAACAGAGAGTTACATGTCCTATCCTGATTCAATTGTTCTTCATCTATCGTTCTTTTGATTTTTCCCATCCTTATCTGTCCTCTCATTGTTACATTCTCCTTCTTTTCTTCGTTTCAATTCAATATAGATCAGTTTCTAATTTAAGAAATTATCTGGGATATTTTTAATTTTCACCCCCTCGTATGGTGAAACGACAATTATCGATATTAAATTCAAAGCATATCGTGTCTTCCGTTCATTCCATTCATCGTCAATGGAGAATATTTCATTCACCGTTTTCTGATAAGTGACGTTACATTACGAGATATCTTATCCACAGTGTCACATAAACGACGTCGTATTATATGGACGTTTACTCGTCGATTCATTCATGATGACGATGAGCCAATTGATATTCAATTCTTAGGCATTTATCATGGAAACAGAATAAAAATCTGTTGAAACAATTAATATTCAATTCTTATGCCTCTTGGTACTTCGGTTTTTCTATCGTCTAGAACTGAAAAGCATTGTCACAGAAACGGAATAAAAATCTTGGTAAAACATACTGTTTTTTTATAGAAAAGCCGAGATATTCGACTGTTCGAAGTATTAAGACGAAACAAAATCGTGGAATCGATGTGTCTTCGATACTCGAAAGAGTGAAGAAACAAATAACTATATATAATTAATAATTTCATTTATTGCAAGAATATACGGAATAAATAAATAACAGCAAATTCTAAATCTTCATCATGATTTATAAAATTCACGAGTACAACTTTTGAAAGAAGAATTTGTACGTATCTTATCCATCGAGAAGTGTATCTTGCTCACCAAAGGGTTATGAAACCTCAATCAGAAGTCGGCCAGTAATTTCACTAACTTTTATTAGGCTCGATGCATCTTCACAAAATTTTTATGCACACACACACACACACACACACACACACACACACACACACACACACACACACGTACTACCATCTCCTCCCGAGGTCGAACACGTCAGATCTTTCTTTTAATGTCCTATATACATCGTTCACTCTTTTTTTTTTCACCCTGACGAGACATCGCGAGCAGAAGCAAAGAAAAGGGGATGGAGTTGCAGACACGAGAAATTCTTCTTCCTCTTCTTCTTCGTTTCCCTCCCTCCCCTCCCCGCCGTTCTTTTTACAGAATCTTTCAACGGGAACGAAATCTTTTCCAGGTACTGCTACAGCTGGTGCTGGTGCTGCACGGATCCCTGATCGTCCTTGTTGCTGGAAAATCCAGTAAGTCTTCCGCTTCTTTGTCCCCGAGAGATAATCGCGCTTCCGTTGAGCCGCTTAGGGACCGGACGTCTCGGGATACAACCGGATACCTCAGGATCGACGGGAACCGGGCTAATGCTCTTCACCGATTAGGCGTTATTTGCCTGGAAATAAGTTTAATTGTAGCCCCGGTTCCTTCCTTCTTTCTCTCTCTCTCTCTCTCTCTCTCTCTGTTCCTGACCAACTGATCGATAGAACGATCTGCAGGTTGCGGTGTCACTTGCGATTGCTCGATAGTTATCTTGTTCAATCTTAACCTTTTTTACGCTTAAGAATTAAGTTATTTAAATTTTCTGGTTTGGTATGTATATATACGGGGGAAAGAAAACAGGTTAAGCAGGATTTATCATAGTATCATAAATACTTGAATTTCCTTAAATTTCATAGGAGAAACTATCAAGGAAATTCTATGTTGAAATTTTGATTAATATAAACTGGAGAAAGAATTGCGAATAAAATGTTGCATTGACAGAACTTTGGTTCTTCGGAACAGATTACATATATTGATACACGAATGATTGTTTCACTTTTCATTTCGAGTCATCATGAGAAATGATACTTTTTACGTACACTCGGAATATAAAAACTTATACATGACAACTTCCTCTTTATTTTGTAGCAAATGAAAACAGAATGTATTTAGTACTATAAGCGACAGTGTACACACAGGTAGTATACACTGCGAAGAGTAAAACGAGGCAAATCAGGCAATAAATGAAACGAAGCGACACAAGCGCTCAATATTACACTTTTAAATAAGATTTCTCTAATCACCCGCAGCTTTTCACCGATTATGTAAATCACAACAATATAAATCTAAGCACAACTTTGATACGACACGTATGTGGATCAGGGCCTACTGAGAGCGAGCCACGGCTTTGACCTACATGCGGCTCGATGAATAATAAACTCTCAATTAATCAGCCTGCCGATTACATGTATTTCAAGAAAACCATTTCGCCTTCGAATCTTAAGATTACCGAGCGTTTTTCTTTTTTTTTTTCCCAACTTTCAGCCGTCATGTCAAACCATGATTAATCTTTACCTCGTGAAATGAAAATGCTAAGAGCTTCCGTTCTTTTTCTTTTTTTTTTTTTTTCTTTCTTTCCATACAGTTCCGCAACTGATCGACAAGGACGCGAACGGATACGAATCCTCGGAGGAAAACGATCAGCAGGATGTAAAGGTTCCGTTCAAGTTAGAAGAGACTTACGGTGTAAATTTCCGTGCGAATACCTTCAACGCTACCTGGAGAACAGGCACGGAAATCCTTTATTCCGATAGCACTCTCGGTGACATTCTCCTGTTCGATGCAGCCACGGGGACCTCTTCGAGCCTGCTGGATTTCTCCGTGATAGTATGATTCATTTAACGTAATATATTTTTTATCCTTTTGCTTTGGAACGACGAGAGATTTCTAACTTAGATTTTTTTTTTCTTTTTGAATTTTTGGATATTCGAAATAGGGATGATTCTTTTTTTTTTACATTTCGAATTACGATTATTACTGTATTTTGTTATAATTTTTGAGTTATTATCCCACATTCCTTGGTGAGAAATTTTAGGATGATTTTTATTTTTAACGCTAGAACTATCCACGATCGAAGCATACAATTTTCGTTCAGTGACATTAAAGTAGAAAAATAGGGAGCTTTGTAGTACAATAAATCACGCAAGCTTTTATATTGTATATTTCACGAGGAATCGTTTAAATCCCCAAAAATGTTTTTCATACCTAACAAAATTCTTCGGTTGCACGTAAATTTTGTAATGTAATTAACAGATTCTTTGTTGTATAAAATATTAATTTCGTTTTTCCAGTTTGCGCGGGGTTGTGTACACTGTATCGGCATGATATATAGAAAATAATAATTTAGCGATTATTCCGATTTTTCAAATTTAGCGAAACAACGCAAATCGATGGGGGGGGGTAGAATTTTGAAGATGAAGTCTGATATTTCCGAGTTTCTTCCGTACTTTTAATTATTTAAGTACCCTTGAAATTTTGTAGTTGGCACGAGCCGCGAGCTTTCGGGAAATTACATACGTGTTCAATTTCAAGAACAAATTACTTGAATGTCCAGCTACCTCTTGCTCGATCGAGGACACGTACAAATAACACAGCGACGGTTTAATTAATCGCACGGAAATTCTCTATGTGGTCGAGCTTCTTAACTGGTGAATTACAGTGTCCACTTTCGGGGCGTGAATCAACATCGAATGTTGTTGATTTAAGAGACACGGTGTTTGACACTTTCTCTGTTTCAATTTTCCTTGGTCTCGAAACGATTTTCCCCTTCGCATCTCGTTTAGCGACGTTCCCCGTAAACATTTTTTTCTAACCATAGCCAAAACTTGTCCACTGAAATACTTTCGAAAGTTTTCGCGTTTCAATTATCGTTCAATAATCAAGAGAAGTTTTAATTCGCATTTTCAATCTCTCACCGAAGAACTCACACAATTTCTATTTAAATTTCCAAGTTTAAGTTTCTTAGTTCTCAAATCTTCGTATCCCTGAAGTTTTTAATTTTCTCAACGTTGAAGCTCGAATTTTTATTCCACGACTTCATCTCACATCGTTTATTTAACATCGCTGTGTTTAGATATTAATGTACAGTGGGTCAAAAAGAAAAAGAAAAGAAAAAAGAAGAAAGTATCGATGCACCTAGTTCTTTTGCAATATCTTCATGAAAATCAATTACATGTTTTAGTGCATAAAAATATGCACAATAATGAGCCACAGAACAAGAAATGCGAGAGTCGAAAAAAATATTGACACGCACTTGTAATTGCAGTGTTTAATCTACATTTAATAGCGGAATGTTATTAGAAAAGAATATAAAATAAAATTTTCTTTTGTAATTCTCTACATCGAATATAATCTCGTAATCAATATTGAATAATATCGCGTCAATATTAGGAAAGGACGCTTGTCCTTTTTGAACGATTAAAAATATTTTACTATTTTTTTCTGTTCTCGAATCTATCATGGAAAGAAAAATACTTCACGCGTAAATATCATTTTGATTCTCGTATTTTCATATTATCTGTACTATTATTGAATAACACATTATTGGAAATTGCTATTGAGCACATTACCTTTCTATTCAGTAAACCATTTAGGCAAACAGATTTTGATGATATGTCATTGTGTCAATATTTTTCGGCTGTATTCGAAATGCTGTATTCGAAATGCTGCAACAACGATTAATAGTGTTTTGTTAATAACAATTATTTGAACAGACACGGAGCGCAGCGTTTTCGATATTCATCGTATCGATAAATTAATGCCACGTTGATGTATCGATAGACAGGAACAATCTAAGATTTATCATGTCGTAACGCATCCGATAACCTGACACGAAATCAATACTATCGATATTCCAAATCAGTCAAGCATTTGTTCCAGCATACTGTTCCGATACCTTGATATTGCATCCAATTTTGAATACTTGCTATACCATAGGCATCAATTTCCGTTTCGCCACTGTGCCGACAAAATGGCAGATGAATCTCGGCCCTTCTTGTCAAATATTCGCGATCGTTCGTCGCTGATTTCGATGCCACTTTCGATTGGGAATCTGTTACGATATTTTATTACATTGACATTAACACGTGATTTCAGGCCGACTACATTAAGCCATCCGTAAGCTTCTCCTTCGACGATTCTCTCGTTGCGATTGGTTACGACTATGAAAGCGTAAGTATGCAGTTTCAACATTCTTCTCTTTCCAGTAATTATAATAATAGAAACGAAATGTACAATGAATTTATAATGGATATATTGTAAATCTCTTTATTATTACGAGTTCATCGAGTTGTTCTTTCACTTTGGAAAGTAGATAAAAAAATAAGATTATAATTTATATATTTGTTATAAGATAGAACCTCGAAATTCTTGATTTTAAAATAACACGTATAAGGCATGTATAAATATCGATCAATGTTTTTGCTATTACTGGAATTTTATTTTCTTTATCGTAGAAGCAACGTAATTTTCTTTTTGTTTTTTCTTTTAATCAGAAATCTCTTCGTATTCAATTTCTTTAGTCTTTATTTATTTATTTATTTATTTATACGAAAGAGTAAAAAATAACACCAGATATCTCTTTCAATGCTCAGAGATACAACAATAACCGATGGTTGATGAAAGCAAAACCGTAACATTTGTGTTAGAAGCATTATTGAAACAGTCGATGGAACGCGGTTTGAGGATTTATCTTTCAAATGAAGCGGAGTTTTAAACGAGGCAGATCGAGAAACAAAAATAAAAAAAAATACTGGAAAGGAATTATTATAGTTGAAAGCTATTTTATCTGAGAGTTTTTGTGTCTCACTTTAGTGTTAATCTTTCTAAAATAATTCAAAAAAAAAAAAAAGTAAATGTTTCTTGATTAAGATTCTACTGCAATTTCAATGACAAAAATATTCCTTAAAAGTGGAGTTACTGATCAACGGTATCGTAAATATCTTCACACTGCAACGGTTTCGATTTCATTTCTGTTCTCTCGGTAAATACATTTATATAAAAATAGAAAGAAATATGTGTGTTATCGATTTCCAGGGTTTCCGATACTCGCTGTATCATCGGTGCGTCGTATACAACACTAAAACCAAGTAAGCCGCCCGTTTTTTATTACCGATAATTTTAACGACTTTGTGATAAATTAAATTACGAGAACGATGCAATACGCTCGTCGTAATAATGATAAAAATTGACGTTCGCTCCGTTCATTTCATCCAGTGTTTGTCAATTTTCGCGTGGACGTAAAATACTGACGATGTCAATAATCGTGTACAATATCAATGTGATTAAAAATAAAAAAAGTATTCCTCATTTTTTTTAAATCCAATTCAATTATCGGGATGATAAGATTAAAACATATATTCATACAATTCTCATAGAATTTTATCCATAATATCTTTTGATCTCAATGTTCATATGTTACTTTAATTTCTAGACTGCGAATTTCCATGCAAACTCGTATTTCTGAAAAATTACAATTCAAAAAATAAGATCTTGGCATAAAATTGTTTCACGTACCAGTTACTACAAAAGCTCGGATACTTTGTATGCATTGAATATTTTTTATGTATTCCACAGTATTTTATATATATTTTTATATTTTACATCCTACATATCATACGTATATTGAATATTTTATACGTTGGATGTAATTTCATCGAACATTTTCATCCTTATTTACGCTCTATGTAATTCTGCACTATCAAACGTTCTATCAGTGAATTAACTATAGTATGTTTTTAATTTGTATTCAACCAAAAAAAAAAAAAGAGCAGGTTCAAGGAATTATTGCTAAACTGGAATTTATGGATTTATGCACGTTTCTTTTTACACGTTCTTCTGCTTTCATTCACGTGTAGATTGTACATCGGGATCGCGAATGGCGATCGCATACCCTTGATCAAGTGGTCGCCCACGAGGAACGCTTTGATTTATGTTCACGACAATGATATCTATTATCAAGTGTTCTCCGATCGAGGCAGCACTCTTCGAAGAATAACGAACACCGGTGTGCTTGACACCGTTTATAACGGAGTGCCTGATTGGGTTTACGAAGGTAATTGAAAAAAAGAAATAGTAAAACAAATAATCGTAAACCTTTGAAGTGATGTTCGATATCGATTCTACGACGTTGTTCTTAACAAAAATTTTCCTATTATTAATTAACCTCAAGTTATTAAATTGAT
Organism: Tetragonula carbonaria; assembly: GCA_032399595.1. Taxonomy (NCBI): domain Eukaryota; kingdom Metazoa; phylum Arthropoda; class Insecta; order Hymenoptera; family Apidae; genus Tetragonula; species Tetragonula carbonaria. The sequence continues at coordinate 2,579,974 of JAUCRC010000020.1, forward strand.
GAATTAATCAATGGACGTTGATCTTTGAGAAATTCTTGTTATTTACATTTAGTTATTAGGTGACTAATTAACAGACGTTGATCATACAAAAATTTGTACTATTAATATTAAGTTATTAGTGTGACTAATTTTTCTAATAATAGACGTTAATCTTAACAAAGTTCTTATTATCAACACCAAGTTATTAAGTGGCCAATTAATAGACACTGAACGTAGAAAAACTTGTATTATTAATATCAAAGTATTAGCGTAATTGTTAGACATTTTGCAGAAATTTTTAACATTAATATTAAGTTATTAGCTTGATTAATTAATAGAATTAATTATATTATAATTATATTATAATTTAGTTAATTATATTAATCCGTACATTAATATTTACAGAGGAAGTGTTAGTCTCTGCTTCGGCTGCCTGGTTCTCCCCTGATGGGCGACATCTTGCTTTTGCAACCTTCAATGATACCAACGTGAGAGAAATAGAGATGCTGCAGTATGGGATCCCGGGAAACATAAAATATCAATATCCGGAGGAATTGAAGATCAAGTATCCGAAGGTAATTATTTTTAATTATATGTACTAACTAGGCAGCTACTAATTACTTCTAGTATATCTAGTATCGATTAATAATAATAATATATCGATTAAGCAATTTTCGACGATACGTGAGAGCTGAGAACGAAAATTTAGTTAAGCAAAAGCAATCGAATCGGATAATTGTTCTCTTGTAGCCGGTTTGGGTACGTGTACCAAAGTCATTAAAGAATCAGATTAGAAAGCTCAGGTTGCTTCTACAGGTCTCGTTATAGGGGATGAAAAGGGTTATCTCGCGGTCGTTCTAGCATTTAATTCTCTGTTTTCTTTTTTTTTCCCGGTAATAGAGCCATTTTCTACGTAGCTGCGTATCATGTTTTCACGTGAAAAACTGCTTCGATTCGATATTGAACCGCGAAACGTGAAAAGCAATCTCTTTCTAAAGCTATCTTAATTTGAAATACACGTTCCATTTGCTCGCGTATATTTCGCAAAACTCCGTTTGTTTTCTTTAATTTCCCAAGGAAAAAAGGAAAAAGAGATAAATCAAACGATAACAACTTCGATTTAAAACTGTAATTAAAATTTGTATGTCCGTGTCTTGAATATTCATATAGACAAATAAAATAAATAATTTTAGGCAGGCAGTCCAAATCCAGTCGTATCGATGACCATCGTCGACTTGGATAATCCGTCCTTGAAATTAATCAATCTTGAACCGCCCACCGATATTGTTGGCTGGTGAGTATCTTGCAAGAATTAATTAAGTATTTTGCAACATTAACATTAACGTTCTTATAACTGTTTTTATCGCTTACAACTTAATCAAAGTTAGTCGATCTAGCATATAGTATTCATGGTATTCCTCATCTTTTAAAACATCTCTTAAAAAATAGATCAAACATAAATTTTTCGTTAAAAATATTTCCTATTGTTCTACTTTCGCAAGAATGATACGATTAAAAATTCTAACATAGATAGGAAAAAAAAAAGATTTAATTATAATTTAGAAAAGTTCTAATAAAAAGATACAAATCTCAAGTCTACGAAGTCTCTAAAGTCTCTCGTTTTAAAAACCTAAGATAAGAATTCCAGATTCCACAAAAATTCCCTGAATATTCCACTAGTAACGCAAAATCAGTTCACAGAGTTCTCCAAATGCTCTGCGATTAAATCAGATCAAATAATGTAATTTCTGTAATTTTTCAAAATACATGTCTTCCATCTCTTGTCACAGGGACAATGTTCTTTACACGGTGAAGTGGAAGGACAATCGCCAGGTTGCTGTCACATGGACGAATCGTGTGCAGAACAGAGCTCAGATAGTTCTCTACGACACGAGAGGCAATAGCAGTAACATTTATTACGAAGAGGAAAGCAAGGGTTGGCTTCGTATTCTGCCTCCCGTCTTTTACAACGAATACGTGATCATTGTGAAGCTTCAGGATTCTGGAACGTCGGCTGGACGGTTCCAACACGCGACCAGGTTCAAGTACATGGCTGGAAAATTGATCGATGAAACGGACTTGACGACAGGAGCTAAGGAAGTGATCTCTATTTTAGCTGTGGATCACGCCAGGGGTAGGCTTTATTATTTGGGCAACGAGTTGGACGCACCGTCGCAGAGAAATTTGTACTCGGTGCAATTGAACGGGAACGAGAAGCCCGTTTGTCTGTCCTGTAACGTCGTTAGCCCCGAGGGTGAGCATTTAGAAAACTGACATGAATTTCAAACAGAGTAGAAAGTTGTTCAACATTTTGAAATTTTGTCAGCACATCTGTGAAACTTGACTATCGTTGATCATACGTTGATGAAGCTTGAATTCTGGAGAAGTACAGAAATTACGAGATGATAGCACTTATCATATATTTAAGAGTGTGTAAATTTAAGTAGAAGATTATTCATGTTGTATGGTAATCATTTTTTGAAACAAGTCTCGCTGTAATTATTTGCCGTAACAAGTGTTGTTAATCTTTAATTATATTCTGTCTCGCAAGAGGATTCACCTACTTTCTTCATTCTATTTAACCAGCTTCACCTTGCCAAAGAAAGATAAAGATCTCTCCGTCGGATTTTTAGATTTTGAATAATTGATTCTGTTAATTTAAAAAACAAAAAAATATTAATATTTTCATTTTGGGATATATCGATTGTTTTTACAGGAAATCGCTGCACGTACGCGTACGCGTACTTCTCCACGAATTGTTCATACTACGCGTTGTCATGCTCTGGCCCGGATCCAGTGTTCATTACAATAAGAAACTCCGATCATAGGAAAGTCTACGATTGGGAGGAAAATCGATCACTCAGACGAAAAGTGGCTGCTCGCACGCATCCTATTTATAAAAATCTTCGAGTCTCTGTGAATGGATACAAGAGTAACGTGAAACTCTCTCTACCACCCGATTTCGACGAGAAGAAACGTTATCCCCTATTAATCAACGTGTAAGTCGATGTAATTATTTATCTATCTAATTTCTCTTGACTTTCTATGGAACGTGGAGATTTTTCAAGCATATTATGCTTCAAAATTTAACAACAGTACTTTTTCATTGTTTCATTCTAAATGCCATTGAATCCGTTCTCTTTACAAGATCAAAATATACAGAATAATTGAAACATTTATTCTATAATTGAAACGTTTATTCCATAAGTATTTCTATAATATTTATTCTATATAAATATATATCTATATAAATATATAGAATAAATATAGAAACAATATGTTTCTATCGTTAAAACTTGAGTAATATTCTCTTCTAAATTAATTAAAAGTTTCCTGACCGAAGGATGAGCGAGAGGATAATTTTCTAAACTTTCGGTGCCCAATTATTTTCTTCCAATTGATTAAATGTTCCTTAATTGAAAGATAAAAAGTTTCTCTACGAATGTGAAAATTTTTTCACAAATCAGTAACAACCGGCAAGAGAAAAATATGTTGAACACACCAAAGTGAAAAGCTATCAGTATGCTAGGCACCTCTCTTGTCTCGAATCTGGTTGTTCGATTATCGTTGGCACGTTTCAAGGAAAAATCCGCGAAATCAAGTGGTCTCGTTAATCGTGAAAACTCGCCTACCCAACCGTTCGAAGCCATTAAGTATGATTAATCTACGCGCAAGAGAGAACCGTAATCTCCATTTCCGATCGCAGTACAGTTCCACCGGTTTCGTTTCAACGCCAGTCACGACTAGTTTCATCGATTTCCATTCTCTGAATATCCTATTTCTCTTTACATTTTTTCAGTTACGCTGGCCCGAACACCGTCAGAATCACTGACGAGGTGTCGTTTGGCTTCGATTCGTACATGGTGACCAACAGAAGCGTAATTTACGGTCGCATCGACGGCCGTGGATCAGCTTACAAGGGTAGCAAGATGTTGTTCGAGATCTATCGACGACTCGGTACCGTGGAAATCGAAGACCAGATTGCCGTTACCAGGTAGACCTCTTAACACTTTACCGACCGGTAGCCTATTAATCGGCTAACTAACATATTTTAACACTTTACCGACCGGTAGCCTATTAATCGGCTAACTATTCACCGCTAATACACAGTCGGTAAAGTGTTAACAGAATTTCTATTTATTTGTACTTTTATCTAGAGAAGAATCTTTATCTCGAAGCATTCAGATTCGTTTGAAAATGTAACAGAGTATCTCTGATGTTTAAAATGACGAGCAGACAAAAATCTTTATATAGATATTAGAATAATTCAAGAATTTAGAAAAATTGATCTGTCATATTCTTTCCGTATTTATGTATAAGAAAATTAGACGTTCACTCTAAAAATTCATTACTTTACGTAGCTGTGTAGTACAATTTTTGGGAGGCTCGTATCTTCTTTATTATTCCGTCTTTAGTAAATATTCCAAATGAAACGACATTTTACTATTGCGAAATTAGCAACTTGCTGTTATTTCATACTTTATATTTCATGTCAGGAATATTTTATATTATCTGGAAGGCTTCGCTTTCCCTCTATCTTTGCTACGTTATTTTTAACGATTCCAAAGGAAACGATGTGTCAGTATTGTAAAGTTTAGAATCTATCGTTTCAGAAATATCTCGCGTAACGTCTCTGCGATTTCAATAGTGACGCGTGCGTACGATTTTTAGGTTACTGCAAGAGACATATCCGTGGATCGATTCAAGCAGAACCGGGATATGGGGTTGGAGTTACGGTGGTTTCTCCACCGCTATGGTGCTGGCTACTGACAGGAAATCGGTGTTCAAATGCGGTATATCAGTCGCACCTGTGACCTCCTGGATTTATTATGGTAATTTCGTACATTGTCGCACGTAATAAATATCTAACATATTTATCACCGCAATATCGCCACCACGTGTTTCAAGAAAATAAAGATTTCAGTTTTCACGGAGTTCTGAAACTTACGTGTGAAGCGTATGATCAGTTACGAAAATACCAGTTATCGTCGATACGATTTTTCTCTCGCGATAAAGTAAATTTTAATTCGATCCACGAAGGTCTTCAATTTGGAGGAAATTCAGAAAATTAGAAAAGATTTTTATAGTCTCGAATCTTCCTGTTCTATAATGGAATTACTTTTTATGAATTATATTTTCATTTTCTCTCCGAAGAGTAACTATCTCGGTGAAATCAGAAGATTCATTCCCGCGTAATTTCAAAGCTGTACGAATCTAATCTCTTTATAAAGAAAAAAAGAAAAAAAGAAAAAAAGAAACGTGATCGGTTAGAAAGCATTTAACAGAAAACATTATTCATACAATTATTATCAAAAATATATTATTCATACACACGTAAAAACATCCTTCGTCCTATATAACGGTACCAGCATACTAATTCTTTTTCACAGTGTTAACAAATTGTTTCACTCGCGTAATTCACACTCCACGATCACAGTGTCAAAGATCATCTTCGATTCGTAGATTCATTGTACACGGAGAGGTTCATGGGGTTGCCCACCCCCGAGGATAATCTGTACGGCTACAACCACTCGGATGTGACCAGGCTGGTGGAAGGGATCCGTGGCAAAAAATTCATGCTGATACATGGCACTGGCGACGACAACGTGCACTACCAACAAGCCATGGCCTTGAACAAGGCTCTGGTGAACAAGGACATCATGTTCGAGCAACAGAGTTACACGGACGAGGCGCATGCTTTATCCGGCGTTTTTCCTCACCTGTACCACACCATGGATCGATTTTGGGCGAATTGTCTAGGATACTAGATTCTAAATTTAAGAATCACGCGCGCGAAGCTTGTTAGTCGGCTGAGCTGCCTGTTTGACTTTTGACATCGGCATAAATGGACGTCGTTCTGCCGACGAAGAACCAAGTTTGTGACTTTTGAAACGACTTACCAGTTCTGTTGACACATGTTGGCTGTCACTGTGACGTGTCTAGTGAGCTGCTATTATTTCATCGAATGCGTGTTCATCGTTGCTACTTACAGGCGGGATAGTTATTATTATTTCGATAGCAGTGAACATGTTGGACTCCTGAATTGTGTCACGGACGACGCGATCGACGAAGATCGATCTGGAAATTTGAGCGACAGCATCAATCGTCGGAATATAATTCGAACGAGGAAGACGGGATTTTTTAAGAGAATGAACATTCTCGTGATCGAAATTCGAAAGGGAACAGACAGACGTGTCGCGATAATTCGAAAAGAAGAACAATTTTCGAGAAAGATGTACTCTTAATTCACTCTCCGAAGTGTGTCACGATTATTCTTCGTTGTAGTTTGAAAGGGAAAAGGAGAGGATGAGAAATTTTCGAAAGAGCGGCGCGCGAGTATCAGGATTAATCGGAGTTATTCAGAATTATTTCTTTGAATGCAACTTGGAGGGGGAAAAGGGAGATTGGAAATAGTTTTAGGGATTCACGCGTGTTCCACCTTGGCAGAGATACGATGCAAATACTTCAAAGGCGGGCGAATCGATACTTAAGGGTGCTCGATGCATTTCCGTGACAGTCAAGTAAATGGAAAATGGGTTGTCGAAACGAGCGAATCTTTTCGCTTCGTCTTTTTGTATTCTGTTTTATTCCCCGTCGCGAGAGCATCGAAGTTCGAACTGCGGCTTCGATGGGAGGAGCTGCATTCCATTTGTCATCGGATAATATTGATCCAGTAATTTTTTTCTCCTCTGCGAGAGAAAGCCGAAGCTGTAAAATTGTTGTGACAATCGTTAATAAACCACCGATATTTTCTTTCGAAATTATATCTTCATTCTCATCGACGATTAGCTATTGGATTGTGTAACAAGTTCGTTCACACCGATGAGATTAATGAGTATTATACGATTGATTATTCTTTATAAGTGAACTGAATAATCTTGAAAGTCTTTTTATTTCGAAAAATTGCACGTATATATATATATATTTCTATGTTCTTTGAATTGTATAATTTAGTTAGTTATGAAAAACATATTTTTGAAATTGTGTTGAAATCATTGATACTCCGATATGTAAATATTTCAATAAGCTTGAATCGTTCGTCAGTCACAATCATATTTTCTGTAACGATAAATGACTCTTTTAATATTCGTATTTTCAATTTTATATTATATTCGAAATATTTAGAGTGTTCGTTCTCTTCCTATTTATGATTAAGTGACATTTATTCGTAATTATTTCAATATTTATTAATCAATTAACATCTATTCGTACCACACGTTGCTATATTTGATATGCATGGATTACGTATATTTTTTATAATATTTTTAATATCCTCAAGATAGTAAGAACGAATTTATTACACAACCTAATAAAACATATTGGAAGATTTTATTTTAATCATGAAAATATTTTATTTTGTTATTAATTAATTATGTTAATTAGTAATTAGAATATGTCAGATTGTTTCCATCCTACAATTTATGGAATATTATAGGAATTGCACTTATGTTAATTTATGTTGCTGTACTTATGCAGTAGATAGATCACATGAAGTATGAAATATCAGGTAGCATACTATAATTTAATTATTACTATTGAACTATTATGTTCGTATATTTAATATTTTTATATTCAATTGAACGAATTGTTTCGCGAATAATTAATTTATCGTTCTAAGAAAAAGAATTATTAATATCGATGAGAAAGCAAGGTTTGAAAAATATCTTCTGCCAGTTAAACTCGAGAAAGAAATGATAATGATTTTTTTTTCTACGTTCGCAAGATCATAAATATTTTACTAATTATTATCTATTGAAATTAAGTTAAAATACGAAATTCGACGCTGACGAAGCAAAAATCGCGATTATTTGAAACTATCGGACATATCGTGGCGTAAAGTGTTAGGGAGAATCGCTCGATTTCGAAGTGAATTCCCGGCAAACGAACCTTCTGCCGCGCGATGATATTCGAGATCACGGCACACAGTGGCTTAATCGGCGATTTTTGTATCGTTGAGCTTTCTCAATGACAGGTGACCGGCAATCGTGAAATATCGGATTAAATCTAGCCGGTGGTCGTGATTGCTTGCGGTGATGGGTTAAGCTCGCATGAGAAATCAGAAAGAAGTATCATAAATGTCGGTATAACGCAGTCACAAAAGAGCTGTGCTGTGATGAAACGTGCCGGCTATGTATCAACCGGGAGAGTAATAAAAAATGGAGAGTAATAACAAATGATCTTTTTCTACTTTGCCGAGCGGATCGAGCGCGTTTCATAGCGCGCCGCTCGTCGAATTAATCGACAATACGCGCGAGCAGCTCTGCGGAATTTGTTTGCGAATTTCACGAGCCACGTGCTCGACTCGACTCGCTGACCTAAAATGAAGAGTATGGCGGAAGAACATTTAATAAGTGACATTTTTCCAATTTTTTTTTTATCGGGCAATAGCTTCTATCGATTAATAGGTTACTATCGATTAATCTTACGTTATACAAGTGTTCTTTTATTTTATTTCATTTTATTTATTTATTTTTTTATTCATGTCTCCTTGTAGTTTAAAGGATTAGTCGTACCTTTGGCTGGAATCTGTCAGGATCCTTCTTTTTAGCTGTTTTATGTTAAAATATTCCGTTTTTACTGCAAAGTGACATTAAGAGCAAAAGATGGACAGAAATGTACTTATTATTGTTTCTTCTTTAGCGCTTCTTCTTTTTTTTTTCTTTTTCTTGCTAACACTGATTTTTATTCCTTGTGTCTTTCTCTGCTCTGTCTTCGTAGTATTAAGATTCTTTTTTTTCTCCTTAATTTTCTCTGTAAAGCTCGCGTCTTTTCATTCGTAATCCACGGTGTCTTTCATTTTTTAAATGGTACCTTTCGTTCCTTTCAGACATTGTTTTATGTATCGTGACTCTTTCGCTGTTCTTTCTGTATTTTGTTTCTCATTTATCCCTGTTCAGTTATTTCACTGTTATTTAAATGCACGATTTTCACACAGAGAAGCATCAGAAAATCATCAGAACGTAACAGTTATACGATTCGTGAAGCTCGAATCGCATAAGTTACGACACACGATGATTCGATTGTGTAAACACGACAAAGGAGTACAATCGCCAGAAAACTCAAATACAACATACAATCGATCTCGAAGTTAAAGATAATGTAAAATCTGAAAAAAAACTATTTCACACGCAAGAAACATTCGTATATAGTTAATACGTCGAGCAATCTGTCGAATGTGAAAACGATAGAAGAAAGGCAATTAGACGTATCCTACAATCGCGATCAACCACCATTTTTTTCATCGTCGTTTATTACTTTTCTATTGTTCTCGTCTTACAAGGCAGTGAGCGAGCCTTCCTGAAAGATACTTCTTCCCTTTCAAGCTGAAACTTACTCACTCTAATTCGACCATTCTGCAACTTTCTTCTTCCCTCTCTCATCGATCTACTTTTTTTTACCCTTGCCCTCTCTCTCTCCACCAGCTTCCGTTCCTTTTCCATATAATCGAGCTTTCCCATTCTTTAATTTCCTCCGGTCTCCTCCAAGTTCTCTTCACAGTGTGCGCCTCTCTATTCGAAACTTGGCCCTTTAGCCTTTTCATTCTCGATTTCCTCTCTCTCTCTCTCTCATCCCTCATAGCTGGACCGTGAAACAGATTCAGGAGGACGGAAACGAAGTTTGTCATCTTTCCGGGCGGTCGATGCCTACGGCCGATGCCAACTCGATCGGCCGGTTCCGGTCAAAGAGACCTTTGTGTAATTTAATCAGCCAGCACGGCTATCATTCCCCCGAGTCGCTACGTCGAAAACATTGCTCGCCGAACATCCACCACCCCATCCACACATCGACGAACTCGTTGACCTGGAATCGCGCGACTCGCTGGCCAACTGCAAGGAAAATTCGACCGAAAAACTTCTTCGCGAAACGCGTGCTGCACTTTGCTGAGCTTCCTCTCGAATTCCTGCGCAATTCTTACTTCCTGCATGGTTAGTACATCTCGTTGCGTGTATCGTAAATGCTCGAGAGATCGTGGCTCAGGGGAGATGAAGATGGGTCGCACATGACGTGCTAGTTTGGAGTTTATAGTATAGGATATTACGCAAAGGAATTACAATGTAATATAATTTAATAGAAATTTTTGTTGCGCCGTTTTTTTTGGACAACGAATAAAAGTTGGAAGGATGTAAGGCTATGATTGGTCTACAAAACGATATCATTATCGGTGTTTGTAGTAATTAGTAGATGTCTGTAGTAATTTACATTAAATTACAAAAATTTAGAATATAATCCGAGAATTTGAGATTAAAAATACTTAGGATATATTTGGGAATTTAGGAAAAAACGAATTCGCAATGTGTGTAGATTACAAAAGTTTAAGTTGTAGACGATTATAGTAATTTGTGTTAGATTACAAAAATTTAGAATATTTCGGACATTTAATATTTAAGATTAAAAGGATTTAGAACATATTTGGGCATTTAGGAAAAAAGAACGGAATTTAGAATGTATATGGATTGCAAAAATTCAAGTTCTAGATGCAATTTATGTTGGATTACAAAAATGTAGGATATTTCGGACACTTGATATTTTGGATCAGTAAAAGAAAATTGAACGAAATGAAAAATTCCAAAATTAAATAACTTAAAATCTTACCCCCTTTGCTATTATTGGACTGTAATGTCCAATAATATCAATTAAGAATAAAATATATTAGCTCTAATTATTCCATTCTTATTTGTAACCTACAAATTTTTCTATTTCAATTTCTTGTTCCTATCTTGACGAACAGAAAGAGTTTTTAATATTTCCAGAGTATGTTTAATATACATATACCTCTGATTCCGTATAAAAAAATAAGTCTAAAAAGAAAAAGTAAAATTTTTCCATTTGAAGGTTCTCGAGTTCGAAAATTTATCAAGCGTACTTAAATTTGCGTAACTAATCAATAAAAATAAAAGGACAATCAAGTGCAATTCTACGTGCAAGAATAATTTAAAAAAATGCACTCTTGAACGAAGAAATTTTTCTATTCGTTATTTCCGACTTATTCCTTTCATTTAGAATCGCCTCTGTTCCCAAATTGTATCGTCGAATCGGGAACACCCTGTACACCAATTCTCATATATTGTTCGAGATCGAGGTATCTTTCAACGCAACGGGGAATACAACTGGGTCAACAGTTGAACGTAATAAAGTTCAAGCACGTGCATAAAGTCTGGCCCGAGATTTCGAATTAATCCACGCAGCTTTCATCTAAGATACGGGAAATAAGATTACGATTTGCAAATTTGCAAGCATCTGTCTAGAGATTAATGGCTTGGAGATTGGTGCTTGTTTCGAGTCGACGATGTTTTTATCGGCAGGGATAATATCGTCGACCCACGCGATAGTATCCGTTTCTTCATGGTGAATTGGGCTAAGGCCTCGGCTTATCGCCGCGTATGCACATCCTGACGGCTTAAGCGCCGCTTTAATAACCAAGGAACATCGCGAAGGACGAGTTGGCACGCGAATCTAACCCCTCCCTCACCCCTCTCGACCAACTATTCCGTTTGATTTACAACGAGGAATTGCTCGTCCAGAGAAATTGAGGCCGCCTCAAAAATTGTTTGTCGACACCGTCTACATCTAACCGATCGGCTATGACCGATTTGGAACGTGTTTCCACCGATGTTTCCAGCGAATCGGAGACACTCGAATATTTGCATGAACGTCAAGGCAGGCGTTAATGGCGGATAAATTGTGTCTCGACGATCGTAAATCTGTCAGCTGTTCGGCGGTAACATAAGTCACTCTGACATCGTGTAAATATGGGAATTGGAAACCCAGCTGAACTGATAACTCGGTTGTTTAGGCACTCTGTAATTTTTTTAAACGGTTTCGCGTGGGCATGTCAAAGCCATTGAAACATTGCGCGAGTACTATAGTTTGCAAATTTGTGAAGGATATTTTATACGACTTAAATCTTAACTTGAGATTGGCCGACTTAAAATCCGACCATTCGGGGAATAATTTATAGTTGAATTGATTGAACTTAAATTTTACTACTGATTCCTGTCATAGGAAATTTGTAGCAAAGCACAGAGTAAGATCAAGAAATCTGATGCCTAGCCTGATGATCCAACGGTACTATTTGACTATTTCCAAGTAATTTCATTCAGTGATTAGCGATTCACAAAAATTTATCGTAGAACAACGATAGCAATAATATTCTCTCCCAATTTTCCCTATTTCAGTATCACACGATTGTCACGAAGAATCAGGACATATTTTTATCAAATTCAACTCGATAAAGAAAACCTGTTCGCACGTTGTGCTTTCTTATGAAAGATGGAGACGAGGAAGGAGAAGGTTCGCGGACAAATTCGTCGACGAGCACGAGCCGTCGAGTGACGCATTAAACAATCCCGCTGCATGCAAATCTGCACGATCAGCGAAACAACCATCGATTTGTCATCCCACGCGACGGCCAAGAGGCAGACAAATATACCAGGCGAGAGAAGCGAGAAGGAAGAATACCGAGGAGATAGTATCCGGTTGAGGGGCGAGGGGGAGGGTGTCTTTCCCGCGGCCTCATCCCGCGGAACACGAAGATCGGTGTTCACGTCACCGATAGCGTTTATGCGGTGATGAAAAGCGTCGCCGACACAGAGAGCCATTGTTACAAACCCCGGCACCGCTGGGTTGACAATAGATTGCACCCAGTGCCTCGATGTTACTACCCTGGCTACCAACAGGAACACTTTCAACGTGGGAAATAGACTCCGTTCCCTTTTGTCTAGCACCCGTTAACTTGCCCCTTTCTGCATTCTTGCTCTCTCTCTCTCTCTCTCTCTTTTCTCTATTCTAAATCTTCTCTGTTCTTTTCGATCTGTTTTTGTTTTTATATCTCGAATGACGCGCTTCGCGTTCACGATTGCACTGTAAGGTTTTCGTAGGGTTTTCAAGGGTTGTTCGTGGAATCTCTTTGCAGGTTAGAAAATCACTTTTACGTAGAATACAAGTGCAATTTTTTAAAAACGTCGGCGATGAACGCTGATGGTAATTGTATTTTTGCAAGAAGATGGTTCCGTATTTCATGTGCGATTGAAATCACTGAATATCTGTGATGAAATTTAATTTCGTTGTTATTATTATCTGTGTCGTTTGTCGTGGCGGAGATTCAATCGTTTCTATTCGTTGTATGCATCACTTACACGACGAAGCTAAATAATTACAACAACGCTGAATACCGTGATCTGTTACCGCTTCGAGAAATGATCATGTATAAATTAACACTCGTATCGCTGTGTTTAATGCTAAATGTTAATGATGAAAGTGTCGATTGATTCCACACACTGCTTTCAAACAGAAACCAGAGAATCAGATTCATCAAAACGTGACTTTAAAATGAAATTTCTCGGCCGGAAAGAGTTAATTCTGGACAAATGATTATAGAATAAAGTTTCATAGGTCTAGACTAGGTTTACATTTGATCCTAAATTCGTATTTGTTTCGTATCTATTTTTTTTGCAGAGACTTTATATTGTTTCGAATGTTTGTGAACTTTAACTTTGGTTGGTAGTACAAAGTTCAGACGTTTCGGATTTTTTGTTGGTATTTTTGAAATTGGTGGAGATTTGAAAAGTTCTTTCAATTCCTAAAATTCCTACTTTTTCAATTCAAAACTCACTTTGAGAGCAATGTCAAACAATTAGAGTATTATTGGACATTGTAAACTCTCAGTTTCGACTTTTATATTATTAATAATTATATTATTATTAATTATATTAATAACTATATTTATATTATTATATTATTATTTATATTATTAATAACTAGAATTTCGAATTAGTTATGTTGCAATAGAATGTTTTGAAGCAAGTGAGATCGAGTAAATTGTTGTACGATCTTTTCTTTGCGAAATTATAACAATTTAATAGTTTTTCATTTCAACTATTGTGATTTCACGAAAACATATATATTTGCCAAACTAGAAAAGATCCTACAAAACATTACATATCCTGCTTTTTTTGTATTCTACATAAAATGTTATTAATGTTAAAAATCCGTATGTACGTTCAGTTTTGTTTATATCTGTTAAATTATCATAATGATAATATTCCAAGGTAAATGGTTTCAAATCAAATTTGTTTCCCGAATGCAGGCATCGTAATTGTCTAGATTCTAGATCATTGACTCAATTATCTGACAATTCCCAATTACCTCGTGTTTACTTTCAGTACAATGTTTGCGAAATTTTAAACGAATACGAAAATTTTGATTTTTGTCACCAGTAGCAGAAGATTCGAGTCTTGATTTTTCGCGACATGTCTGTTTACAAAATGGCGATTGTCCGCAGATTCGTAACGCGGGACAATATGCAGAGAGGCTTCTCAAAGATACATGGTTTTGCGCCGTGTACATAGTTTTCGAGTTCAGAAAGCTTTTCGTGTGTTTCCAACAGATTCGCGGACGATTCTTGGCTATTCACGTGGGACCAGATACTTCTGGCAAGTATCTCTCCCGCACGATAGAAGAAGAGGCCATCGAGGAACTTCTCTGAATGTCTTTGGAAGCTTTCAGCTGCGTTCAAATATTCATTGGAGTCTGCTAATGTTCCTCGATCTCTATCAAGCAGCACAGACGGGCCAGTCAAACGATTGAATGTTTCATGAACATTGTGCCGACGGCTGTTGTCGTCTATAATGCTCTAATTATGAATCAGTGACTTCTCGAAAAATTCGTCTTCCAAACTCTTTTTTTCTAAAATGCCCAAAGTGAACTCGTTCACAGCAAACTCTTGCACAAGTTGCAATCCTCTTTGCATAGTTCGTGACAGAAATGCTTGTTGTTTATGTTTGTACATGTTACTATGTACGTATTTATAATTACATCATAAGAAAAAACTCTGTCAAATGTTTTAAAACATCCTTGAAGCTGTTGGTTATTAAATCGATGCATATCCACCATGGGCGCAGCCATTTTGACTCGCTGGGCCGTGCGAAACTATATTGGTAATAAAACTCCAAGAGTATCCCCTATAAACCAGTTCGACGTGCATCGCAATATCACCAGCAGTTCTCCTTTCTCAACAACATATTTAAATTGCCCCGTTTCTTCTGATAATAATCTCGCGCGATACGTGAAATATACAGAAGTATCATTTTACTGTACGTACAACGTGTTTTCTAAATAAAATTTCGAGTAGAATTACCTACGACTAAAGTATAAAACTTGTGTCAGGGAAATTCGAAAGCGGGGCAGCAGGAAATACGTGTCGTATAAAGCTCGAGTCTTCGAAGGCTTCAAGGCTGAGTCTTTTAGGACTATTATCGTACGAAGCTCAAGCTTTTAAACCTTTAAAACCGAAGCTTAGCTGTCAAAGTTCTTGAGTAAAGTTGAAGTAAATAACACCATATGGCTTGTGTGACATCTCACAATTTACGATCACTGTTTGCAATCATCGTCGTATGCAATCTAGACAGTTGGAGTTGAAGAGTTCGAGGACTTAAGCTTTTTCTAGATTTGAACCGCGGCACTAACTTTACGAAGCTCGACGCTTAGGACACATTTTGATAGAAAGTTAAATAGAAAGAAACACAAGAATCATTAACGAGAAATTATCCAATTCTCTGAAATCTATCTGTATAAAAGTTTCATACAGTTCGAGGTTACGATTCGACAAGTAGAAAATACAAACATAATGCGACACCGGAGTGTTCCTTAAATAATGACGCAGTTATTAACTATAAAAATTAGTACATAAATAACATTGCCAATAACGGACGAAGGACGAAGAAATTACGAAACTGTTGATTTTTGATGGCTTCGGCTTATACACCAAGTTCACACTTGCGATTAGTCGAAACAACAAAGTAAGAAATAACGATCCCTCGAAAGTTTCTCAGCTTATTTACTTCTAACGGGGCAGCTTCAACGTGGATCGCGTGACAAACCGGAAATCCATCTTCCCTATGCAGGAAGAACGGCGGCGAACGCGAACCAAGGTGCCAAGGAGAACTTAGCCTGGTCACGTGACGGACATTATCGCGGTTAGCGTGACGCGAGCCCATCAATTACGCCAGGTTCCTTTATCCTGGAATAGAGACAGCCATCCTTGAACTATAAACCGCGGCACGATTTCCGATGCGATCCTTTGGCGAGAGCCAGCGTTTCCGTTTCGACAGGCTGCCCTAAAAATTTCGTTGTTACACCGAAACATGATTAAAAACCGACGGCAGTGTCGTTAATGACGCTATCTTTCCTGCGACGCACGATTGTATTTGTTTGCTTTTTTGTTTTTTATCGACGATATTTCAGAGGGAGGGGAGAATATTCAATAATATAATTAACAATGGCTGTTTGATGACAAATCAACAGTAAATTAAAAATGATCTAATAATCTGATTGATAGTTATAATTGAATTGAATCATTGGGGAAAAGTTTTCGATTGACATTGGTTAGTCACTGATTGTAAATTAGTCATTAGTTATTTTAAATGTTAGTCATTGGTCAGAAGATAATCGGTCAGTTGGCAGCACTAGTTAGTTACAACTATGATTAATCGTACAGATTGTTAGCTGTGACTAATTGTTATTAAATTTGAAATGATCAGTCATCGATCGTTAAACTAGTTGTTGTTTAATCAGAATAGAGCAGGACTTGCGTGTCAAATGAATTAGTATCATAAAATTTTGCATCACTATATTTTCCACGCTTTTACAATAATTTCTATTTACAATTTTATAGATAATTTAATGATCCCTTTTAATATACAATTATTTATTTGATCATGTTCACAGAATATACGGACAAAGCTCGATTGATTTGGTTGTAGAGCACCCAGTGTAACGAGAAATGAAATTTTTCTCGAAGATGAAATACAAAAAATACGAGAAATAATGTAGCAAATGATAGAGAAGTTTCATGAACGGATCGAGAAAGGAGGTAAGTATTTCAGTGCGATTCTCTCGTACCCAGGGGGAAAGTTCCGAGAAGTTTAGGGGAAAAAGAGCAGGAAAAAGCTCGACGTCCCTTGGAATTGGCGTTAATTATCGACCAGGCGAAAATAAATTAACACTGGTGGTGGCTTCGTTGCAAGCGTTTCGCAATAACACCGCTGTTACTCGAAGTAATTACCGTGAATCAACCATAATTCCCGACCATCCGGTAGCATTGAACCACGTTGCGGCGATTTTTCAACGAATAGAGAGAGAGGAAAAAAAAGAAAAAGGGAATGGAAAAAGTTCGAGTTTCCAGCTTTCTAGTGCTGCACCGACTTATCTCGAATATTTCGAATTGCATAATTCAATTACATAACCGAACGATGAATTGCGAATTAAAAAGTGTTTCGACGCACGATGAGGATTTATTTTTCTCCGAATCGATCTTTGACGAAAAATGATCCTCGATCCTGTGACACATTCGCGTCGAATTGCAGAATATCGAAATTCGATTTATTCAATGTTGTACGTAATTCAGAAACCAAAGGAAATCTTACTGCAAACAACAAAATGTGTCTTTGCCACATCCGTTCAGTAACTAACAAGCTGAGATTAATATTCCCAAGTTCCGTGCATTCTGGCGCAATTTGGTTATCAACAATGTTAGCGAATTTGCAAGTTGAAAATTGTACACAGTTTGCAGAACTCTGTTGCGCGAAATAGTCCTTACAATTTCCCCAGGTAAGTTAAGTTATTAATACATGTTAGTGTACGTTTGTGCACGTTTGTGCACACAAGTGCAGAAACACATAAACTGTTTGAAGAATAATACCTATTATAACAATTAATAAACAAAATGAATCACTCTTTCTTTCGTTGCAATCTGAGTTTGTACAAGTATCCACGATCTAATGATAATACCTAATAAATTTCTAAGCTTCGTGAGAACGTACGTGAGATGTAGCTAATTGCGGATCAATTAATCAGTGAAAAAAGAAAAAAAGAAAAGAAACTGAATTAAGCGAGATTAATTATTGAAAAGTCGTGTAATAATTGGCAATCAGAGTAGATTCTCTGGACTTGGCTCGGATAGGAGGAAAGCAAACGAAATTATGAGACCGGGGTATCGAGTCGACGGCGAAGCGATCATTATATCGCGTTCCTGAATTTTTTTTTAATCTCTCGAGTAGCTCCGCTCCTTAGATAGCTTTCAATCCGGTGGAACTTTTCGAAGCCACGAAGAAACTTTCTTCTCTTTCGTTGCCCGAGTTCCCGGTTTCCGGTTTCTTTCGCCGCTTTCCGAAGAGATATCGATCGATGATTAAGTTAGAGTCGCTTAACGCTTGTTAATCTTCAAAACGTTACGCCGGATAATTATTTTCGAGTATTTTCAGTCGCTAGCTGCATATAGTCTGAATCGTAAATAAACTGAATCGTAATCGAGAATTTTTAAAAATCTCTTTAGGGCTTTTATATCTGAATCTGATTCTCGTCTGGACGAAGGATGTGTTTTTAATTTACTCCAAGACAAATACTCTGTGGCCATACTCTTAAGTTGTGACAAGAAATTTCTTGAATCTCTTTAGTCTTCGAACGTTTTACAACTTGATTCGATTCTTTGGAAAGATCTCTGCAGCTCAATCTTTCAGTCACAGGTGAAATTTATAAAACCATTATTATATCTTATTATAGAAGTCCAATTAAGAAAAACATCTTGGACTCTTTTTATTTTCTTTAAACTTAAAAAATTGATATCGATAAGAAAAAGAAAGACCAATTCCAATCTTTTTCCCCAAGATCCATCAATTTCGTGTCGAACATCGAACTTCTTCCTCACCGAATCATTCTGAATTTTCGAAATTTCCATTCAGACTGAGACTTCAATTCCAGCGCACGATCTGACGATAGTAAGCGATCCTCGCGCGAATAAGCGGTATCAATTCCTGGAGAACGATTTATGATTATCCTCGAGGAATCATCGGGCAATCATCACCGTGGATTTTCTTTTGAGACCTCGTTATTTCGTTCAGAAAACGATCCTGTAGCCGGTGATTATTGAACGACGTCGTTCGACTGGCTTTTACGATCTATCCATTGGTCCGTCGACTTTTGCCGACTTTGCGGGGAATCCCAGCCGTCGTTGCTCCGAATCGTGACGAACGACCGTCACCGGAACAGAGACTGAATAAACGTCACTCGTTTTTCGTCAGACAAGCGAGCCAGCTGGCTGGATCAGCATAAAAGGAATAATTTCAATTTGCCAATGCTGCTTCGCTTAACCAGCGATTGACTGTCCTTTTAATGGATCCCTCTCGAACTAACTGCGACTATCTGCGTTCTTCTTTGAAGGTGATTACAGAGTACTGCAGGACAGGATCTCTCGCGCGGTGGTTGTTTCGTTTTATAAAAGAAGTCGGACAGGAGACGACGGATGATTGGTAGTTGAACTCGGTCGATGAACTAAGGAAATGGAGGTCTCTTACGCAGAGATCTGGAAGATTAACCACATGATCGCCGTGCGCGCCAGTCCTTGTGCCCTAAATAAAAGCGAAATTAATTTCGACTTCTTAACGGTGGCATCTAGAATCATTTTCTAACACTAAAAAAAATCGAAAAATATGTATATTCTTCCTTGATTTTGGATATATTCGAAAGCTGCTTCGAAAAGAAGGGCAAGAAAGAAAATTCGCGTGCAAAAATTGTAAGATTCCACTCTGCCCAACTACTTGCTTCAAAGCATTCCACGTCCAAGATAAATATTAGTTTTATTGTGCATAGTATATATATTTGTATTTTCTAGACTATAATATTATAACATTTCAAATTTAACAAACGTGCATATATAACTTTTTAATATTTAATATTTGATCTATCGTGTGGCAACCCTAGTGTCTTTTTCTTTGTGCAAACTCAAGTGTCTTTCTTCTCGTGCAAATTATATCCTAATCGATTGTGGCTCGCTAATTAGGTAAGTAGAAAATATTTAAATTATTTATTTATTAGTAAAAGTATATTTTTTAAAAATTGAATATATGCGGCTAACTGATGCGCGGTTTTTAAAATACGCGGCGATCTAACGTGCGGTCTTTAAAAAGACTGCGATCAAGAGGTTAATACGTAGTAGTAAGCTTGGAAAAGGCGAACGAGACAGATCATTCGAGAATTTTACGTTTTCCGATATTATCGAACTGTTACACATACGCAGGATACGCGTATTTCTACGAAAATTCAGCGGAGAGCACAGTGACCAGAGAGCATCATAGTTATGAATGTGCTTGAAATCATTGAGGAATCTACTGTGATAAAGAGTAAAGAAACATTTCGAGTAATGTGGACGAAAAATTAAAACGAAGCCAGAGATCTCCACTTGATCTATTATTCCCATAATAGGCAGTATTTTACATGGTGACGAAGAATGAATTGAAATCCATTGGAGGCACGCTCGAAAAATAAGTGACACGCGTTACAGCGGATTACTTTGCACGGATTTCGAAAGCTCGCCGGAGATGGACGAAAGTTTTTGGTCGCGAGAGTACCAATGGTGACGTTGAACGAAAAAAAAAGAGAAGAGAAGAGAAACGAACAGCGTGACACCACGCCGGTCGATAGATTAATTGAAAAATTGCCGGCAACGACGGCTGGCCATTTTAGCGGCCGATTGTAAAATATATATTTTACAGCGTGCCTTGACGGGTCGCGATCTACCGATTTCGCTGTTCCATTATTCCGCTGTTAATTTTTCGTCAACCTCTATTTTTTTTCCTCCCCCCTAGCCCCTCGCTCTTAAGAGCCGATCGAAATTGCATCTAGTTTATTTTCCTCGCGAACGGGGAAAACTCGGGAAATATTTTTATTTCGCAAAATACGTATTCTGATAAATATGAAAAATAACGACAGGTGCATTCGGGAAACTATAAATTTGAAGAAAGAATGAAAAATTTCCAAGGAAATTGTTGTGAAGTTAGTCTTTTTTTTGTTTTTCTTTCTTTGATGAATATTGGAAAATATCGGAAGGAATGTTTACAAAGAGATTTTCCTACAATGCGGGGAACATCGACGACGTAGAAAATGGCAGAGGAAGGTGTGAATTTATAGAGATCCGATTGAGGAATTTTTGCGTCGAGTTTTCGTCGAAACTTCCTCCGCGGGCAAGGATTTTTCTAATTTTTATAAAGCGTAATATCCTTGATTCCATTCTTACGTTTGTTTTACGAAACTTAGCCTTTCGGTATTCGCCTCGGCGAGAAGTTTATCTCGTCGGTCAAAAATTTTTCTACCTCGCGAGAAAAGCGAAACTAAAACAGGACGTTCTTGGCTGTGAATCTTCGCGTGTTTTTGTTCTAAATGAAAATTCTTCGACGCGGGAGAGTAACCGAGAGAGAAAGACAAGGAGAGAGAGAGAGAGAGAGAGAATCAACTGTCTTTATTTCGAAATTTTCACCCGTTTCTTCTTTCCAACAGCTTCGTCACGTTTGTTCTCGCGAAATGTTTGCAATTTCATTGTTCTCCTTTAGCCGATACAACTTTCGAAGAACACGACTTGTGGCCGAATCGTTGTTGAAACTTTCTAAGGTTTTCAGCGCTGATAAAAAGCGCTGAATATGGTAGTGGATATGTTTTATTTCGGTGAAGAGATCTTAGAGATGTAAGATAGTTTCAGGAGGAAAGAAACGGAGAGTTTTCTTGCTCGCTTGCAGATATATTCAGACGTATTTTGAAACAAATAGGATATTTATGTCTTTATTTTTGGGTCAGAGATTGTTTTTTCACTGTCAGAGATTGTTGTCACCTTGTGAAATATTACATTTGTAGGATTATTTAAAATTCAATTCACATGTTCAATTCACAAGTCTTTTACTGTCTCGTATTCACCGATATTTGTTCGTGACTTGTAGACCTTATAACTTGCGACTGTCATACCACGAAGATTTTTTCATAGCACTAGTTGCTATGTTCTTGTAGTTCTTTGTATTAATTGGAAAAAAAATTATCAAAGAAATACAAGGTTTAATTAATTTTATTAAGTTTCTCTCTGCTTGCAGACTTATTAATAGAATAAAAAATTTTACAATTTTACAATTTTGCAATTTGTCAATAAATCATCTTACACAACCCCGAGAAACTTGATAATAAAATACATACAATGGAATTCAGGAAAAAAAATGAAGTAGATAAATTTAGACAGAAATTAGATGAAAATCGTTGAATTGCATAGTTCACGAGTTACAAATTGCTTGGCTCGATTGGCCAACACGTCACCTCAGTCGGTAACTGACGCTACTTATGCGAAACACAAAGTTCCGAAATTCCATTAATCGAGTTTATCTAATTTCATTAAAATTTTATCGGCCTCACGGTCGATCGTCACGGTTGTTACAGTGAATTCAAAGTCGCTTGTTTCGATACCACCGATGAAAATCATTTCGAATCCCGATATTCCACCCCCATAGTCATAAAGAACGGAATTCCAGGATTCGCGTTCGTTTTTCGAATGGCGACGCATTTCGAATACCTGCCCATTGAAATCTAATCCCGACGGCTGGATCGCCATCGTGGAAATTCGACGCTTCCGTTCGATTTCCCCTGGCAAAAAAAAAAAAAAAAAAGAAAAAAAAGCGCTCGGCAAGTAATACAGTTGCCTCGCAGAACATCCGAATTTCGCGGTTGAAATGGAACACCATTGCCGTGGTAGCCGCGTGTAGATTAAAGGTAACCGTATATTCCGACGTACCTTTAAGTACAGAACCTGATAGACGCGAGGAACAAATGACTGACGGAGGGAAATTTTAAAAGCAGGGTGAAAAAAAGAAAAAACATACAAGCTGAAGTATAACGTAGATGAAAGAATTTAAGACGTTAATAAGTGAAAAGTATTTTAACACTGGAGTAACGTGATGACGTTACTTTGGAAGAATTGCGTCATTTGAATAATTTTAACTATTATTTATGAATATCCCTGGCGTGTACTTATATTTATGAAAAATAAAATAAGAAGAAAAATTTTAGACGAGCATGTAGAAATTATTCTTCGTATTGCCACTATCTGTATCAAGCCGAAGATATTGATAACCTGGTGTCTGAAAAACAAGCTCAGTGTCCTCATTAAAAATTTTCATGCTTTTTTAATTAATATAAGTACATTTTTCTCGTCAATGTATTGCTTCATTCTAAAAATTGTTTTTAATATCCTCATAAATAATACAGATTACATTGAACTTGATAAAAACATATGTAAACTATCTGCGATCCTCAACAAATTTTTGTTAGCACAGAAGATCTAAAGGATTGGACACTCATGCTCTAGTGCCATGTGTTTGTTAACATTAATAACCGATGGCGTTACTGCGGCCTCGTGTGATTTTTTAGTGATTCGTTTAGTAATTGTCGAAAAATTCAACAAAGTTCAAAGACTTAGAGATCTGAAAAGAAAATATTTGGGACAGTATTTTTAAATATGAACGAAGCTACTTCAAAGGGTCAAAAATCCGAAAGAAGAATGTTCAAAATTTCAGAAAAAAATAACTCAGATAACGAAAAGATCTCAAGCTAATACATCTCAATCTGTTTCAGGAATGGCTGATTATCGAGCGAAAGACGTGAGATATAAGGAAAGACAGAATTAACGCAAAACACGTGTATTGGAATTAACAACCTGTAGTTCGGTCAAGTTCAAAGTTGAGATTAGGTAGTTGAAAGGCAATCAATTATTATAATTGTATCGTTATCGCATTAAATCGTAACACACGAAACAAACGAACACTTGATGCCAAAGTAACAGCAGGATATCAAATTTCGAAATATTTTTTCCGAAAAGTAAATTCCGTCGTCTTCTCGCAGGTCTACGCAGTTACAGAACTCGTTTGGTAACACGTGATCCCAGCAAAATTCTCCTCGAATTCGCTGGCAACAACAACTAAGAAACGAAACACCTGTCCACCTCTCACGCCACAAATTTCGCGTGCAGGCAAAGTGCCATTATTTCCACCACATCGTAGCAACTTCTCCCTCCGTTGTCCTATTATAGGGCAGGGCCCTATTCAAGCCAAACACTGTCAATCGGACAAAGCCGTCAGATCGTAAATCTTTCGCGGCACGTATCCGAGCACACCATGTGTGTGTCCATCGTGTGGATCACGGCATACGTACGTGCCACATACGTGCCACGCTCGTTATTTCGAGCCGCTATTTTCACCGTTTCTGTTGGTCACGCAAAATGGAAAGTCGCTGGTCTAACCTTGTTCACCGTCATCGATTTTCGACCAACGTCGGCGGAGCCAGGAGACGTTGCATGCGCATCCTTGACTCCTGCAACCTTTCCGTTTCCGGGGTCAAGGACGCCAGGTGCGAGATTAATCGTCCAGGAAGTTCGCGGCCTTTCACTACGTACGAAGGTCTCGCGCTATCGTCGATCGCGCAGCTAAGATCACTGGGAAATGTCTGCCCTGCGTCAGGAAGTTAATTGCGTACCGTGTAGTGTATCAGGTATTTTCAACCTGAAGTATCATTGCATTTCTTTTGCGACACGATGTTACGACAGGGAATGTGACTTGTCAAGTAGTAGCAATTTTTTTCGGTCAATTCGTATCGTTGATGATCTCTAGCTTTTAATATCGAAATTAAGATAATAAAGTACCAAGGATTCGCTCGATAATTTCTCAATTCAATCTCTTACAATTTTTTGATAATTATTGCTTAGTCTTCAGTCAATGTCTAACGTGTTTGAATAATTAGCAAATGCTGCAATAAGTACAATATTTTGCAATCACTGTATATGAGACGAATTAGAATTATCTCCTCAATTTTGTTCATTTGCGAATCCATTATTTCCAGAAAATCTGTTACTGCTGATTCTATCACGTTCTCGCGACTCGATCGAAGATCCCAAACATTTACGAAAGAAAGTAACGTCTGTGCTGAAAGATTAAGGCGCCGAAATTAAAAAGAGCGTCGACAGAGGTAAAAAAGAAAAAGTAAATGTGTACTTTGAAGTATGAGAGCGGGGGAACGAACCTCGGGGCCAGATTTCAGAATGTTAATTGTGCCATTTGGCTGCGGTTCCAAAAGGCATTCCAGAAACGAACAGGGCAACAACGCTGTAGGTGACTATTGAAATTCTACAGGTGCAAAATGTAACACGCTGGTAGCGACAGGGCATTCTATTACCCGTTATAAACAGGCCGCGCCTAGTAACAGCCAGTCTTATTTGCATTATTCCTGATATCATTTATCAAGGGGTAATTATTCGGCCGAGTGGACAGCTATATCTAACGTTCTTAATCACTCGGCGGCCAGAATTCGTTTCATTGGGGATTCCATTCCGTGCCGTGTAATTTATCAAAGCTACACGATTTGAACAGTGGCGTAAACAACAATTACGCGGCAGAAATTCAGTCTGTTACGCCCCCCGACGATAACTAGCTCAAGTATTTGAATAATTATCACGGGGGAGATTTTTATGTGAAGATCTATCGTGCACGTTGTGTGAAACATTTCAGAATTTTATTAGCAGCAACGAGATCACGAATGTCACGATCATGTTGGTAAAATTTGTCCAACGAAAAAGAAGGTACAAAATTTGTACTTGTATGATATATACACATGCACATGTACACTTTATAAGTTTTAGAACATTTTTTTATTTTATTTGAAAATTTGTATGTTATATTATGCAGTAAGTATTTCATAATATTTGAACTACTTCGTTTTTCCAGCATTGAAGCCTTGAGTGGCGATGTATACGAGTATTTTTTATATTAAATACATTTTCGCTAACAGTCGTTTATATTGATATACATCTGCTCAAAGATTATGATGATTTCCCGCGTCACTTGTCTCTTATATTTCAATTATCTAAAAATGACAGCCGAGAAAAGTGGTTTCAAACGGAGAATCGTCCATTCGTTGCCCAAAATTCTCCAAGTCCATTCAATCGACATATTGGATTCTACGAGATACATTTTCACTCCTATATAATAATTTATATGGAGATTCGTATTTATCGAATTTATAGAAGGTTTCAGCCTAGCGGGTCAACGTTCGAATCCTGCTCGAGTCCGTCACGTATTCCATTTGCAATAGTTCTTTCATTTTCAGCCATCTTCGTGGAATTCTTTGTCTATTTTCCTATCTTGAAGAATAGTTTCACGTAAGGAAGTAATTTTCTTTCTCGCAGCAAGGGAAGGAAACAAGAGGCGGGTAACTCGAGGACCGAAGGGGGTTGGAGTACGATTTACGTGACTATCGCGCATCGAATCGAAACATCGAGCTACCATACGATCCCTATTTTCGTCTATCTTTATTATCATCTGTAATGCGATTGTCAAGAATTTCGCGGCTCGGCCAGCGAAATCTTTATCGCATCGACGGCGGAATATTATTAGCATAACAATGCCGAACCGTGCCCGCAAATCAGAACTTTATCCTCGATCATATCGTCGCGTCGAAGGTCGTGACTCCTGGAGACTCAACTTCTTTCCCCTTAGTTTCACTCGTTCACCGATCGATCGATCGATCCGAGGCTCGGGCACATCGAAAGAAAATTTATCGCCACCATCGAAGTTTGACGGTGATCTAACATCACTCGTCAAACATTTCGCTTCGTTTCTCGAATGTTTCATGTGTATTGTGAAACGTCGAAGAGAGTCGCAGGAGATAGCATTATATTATAAAATATCTCGCAATCCTCACTCGTTTCCTTAGGGAATCGATAACTTCGAATCTTGGAGAAGAAAGAACAAATGCCATGTCACGAATATTATTATTAATGGAATCGATAAATGAAATATCTACGATCTACCAGGGCAACATATTGTTGCTGTTATTCTGGAACGATTTTTAATTTAATTATACTCTTTTTTTGCTTAAAGTAATTTCCTCTCATACTGCTTAAATTAAGACCAAGACCCTCACGCGTGACTGATTCATTAGCGAAATTTTAGTTTAGTTTCCGTATATGTGATAATTTATAAATACGTTAACCTTCATTAGACAATAGCGAGTTCTATCAAGTACTTACAATCGCTGAAAAAAAAAGGATAACAAATTGACAAATTTGGAATCAAAGTTGAAGTCATCAAAGTGAGACGTACGAAATCTCTCCTCGCGGCAGATGCGAAACGAACGGTTCGATCGCGATCGTATAAAAAATTGATTAGCAGAGAAAGAAGAGCACACACACACACACACACACACACACACACACACACACACACACACACACACTGCCCGGCGATTCGAAATAGCATAGAGAAACGTGACGGACTTAAATATTTCGTGGTTTCACGAGGGCAGACCGAGAGACTCTGTGGGCCATGTTTATTTCATCGTGGGGCGATGAGGTTACAAGGGTTTGCGGCGGCGTCAGAGGGGGATGAAAGAGTGCCAAGATCGTCACAAGCTTGAATTTCGTGGCGAAACACCGTAGAACAGCAAGAATCCCTGGTGACGTGGAACACCGTAGAATAGACAAAGAAAGAGAGAGAGAGAGACAGGAAAATAAGCGAAAGAAGACGCGACAGGGATATGAATGGGAGAGACGGTGAGAAGAAAATCAAGATGAAAACGCGGGCGAGCACCGCAATGGAGAAAATTGCAATGCCCACAATTTGCAGGGACAACAATGGCGAAAACGCGGCGAGTTTGGGAAGAGGATTAATAGAAGCAGGGAAACGATTAATCTATAAAAAAAATTAAGAAGATTGAAATCGGAAAGAGTTTCATAAACTCTTATAACAAATAGAGAACGAGAGTAAAGTCACGGACGGATGGAACGATTGAACAAACGAAACGAACGGTGGCGACATGGGGGACGAGGGGAGGAGGAGAAAAAAAATGGATGACGGATCTGCAGCGAGTAACGCGTTCGCGTTGAAACGAAGAGAGATGCGAATGAAGCGAAAGATCGAGGACAGAAAGAGGATAGAAAGAGCAGGCAAAGGGTAATGGATGGAAAACGACGTATAGCAAATGTTACTCGTCACTCTGCGAGGGGGATGGGCAACGCACATGTGACGATGAAAGGAAAATTACGGACGAAAGTAACGGGTTCCGTGGTAAACAATGAATCGGTATCGAAAGGAACTCGATCGTATCGAGGATGTAATAGAGGAATAAAATCGAAGAGAAGGACGAACGAAGACGCGCATCTAGGACACTTGTAACAGAAGAGTCTATCGAACGCTCACTCGGTGAAATAGATCAACGGCAGAAACACGGGAAATCGACAGAGAACACAATAAATTGACACGAGGAATTTAGAAAGAATTGGATTACACTTTCCGGCTACTATATCGCAAAATTAATAAATCTCGCGACAAATTTCCTTTTAATTTCCAAACGTTCCTGACGGAGGGTCGTTTCCAAATCTTCACTCGATTTTCACTCGATTTTCCAATAATTTTCCAGTACCAAGAGATAATTTCTTCGGTTTCTTTTTTTCTAACCGTAGGTTAGAGGGTTAATATACGTTTCGGTCTAGTAGTAGTACAACATTTCGAGCGGAAGTTATTGGCAGAGAAACGTCGGTCGAAGGCTCGAAGAAACTAGGGTTAAAGACAGGAAGAAAGAAAGAAACGAGGTAAAAAACGACGACGTCGAAGAAACGAAGGAAATAGTGAAGAGAGATGAGCACCAAGGAGAAGGTGGAGCGTACCCGGGGAAAAAGCGGGCCTCGTTTCTCTGGGAAGCAGCGAAGCGCGTGCAAACATCGGGAAATCGAAATTCATAATAAAATGATAGATAAAACTACGAAGCTTCGTTCGGAGACAAACAGACAGGGTGGTAGACAGAAAAATAAAATTGTTGGATTTTAATTGTTTCTCAGAAAGATCACAAGAATTCAAGGAAGTTAACGATTCTGCAACTATAAAAGCGACTTGTGAATCATAAAATCGCTTTAATTTCGTTTCATCGCTACGTATCCTCGAACAGTTAAAAATTAACTTAAAGCGAAGAAACAACGCGCGAGTCGTCGAGAAGGAAGGGAAAAAACCAGCAGAGGGATACATAGTCGGACGTATCCGCGGAAAAGGAAAAAACAGAAATTAGACTACAAGACCGGAAACCCTCGGCGAAGGGGAATAAAAACAACGTTCGAAGCGAGGAAGCGGCGAAGAGTCGAGAGAAAAAACCAAGAAAATGCAAACAAACATCACGAAGTCTCGAGGTGGATGCGCACGTGTGTGTGCGTGTGCGTGTGTGTTGGAGAGGGGCAAGAAGAAAAGTCGTACGGAGGAGAAAGAAAGAAGCAGAGGATTCAAGAAGAGGTAACGCGGGGAGGGGGCGCGCTTTTCGTTCGAAAACACCTATTCCGATCAAGAAAGAAGCATCGAGAAAGCGAGAGGGATGCAGCGGCTGGCGAAACGGAGATGGAAACTGCGTCTGGGGGGTGAAAGGAGGATAGAGCGTGGGGAAGTTGAGGGTGAGGAGCGCGAGTCACGGGGGTGGTAGAGATCCGAAAAGAGAGAGCACAGAGGGTGGCAGGGAGAGGGTTGAGGGCAACAAGAGAAGAGAGGTAGACGCGTAGAGGGCGGTTAGAGTGAGAGAAAGTGAACGGCGGGGGAGGGAGAAGGAGCGTCAGAGAGAAGGAGAGAAACGGAGGACGTTAGCGAAGGAAGTGAGACGGAGTGAGCGAGTGGAACGAACGAGAGGGGAGGGAATAGCAGGAGAGCGAGGCTGCGGCGTAGCCTCAGTGCCGGCGCAGTGGCCGGGCCATCGTGTCCTGTGCCTAGTTTTCTGTGCTCTCTTTTCTCTGATCCTGTTCGACAGCCGACCACGATCCCCCTAGAGAGATCGTCCTTTTTACCAACCCTGGACCTGGTGTGTGTCTTACCTTCCCTGTCTTCGCGGTAGCCCAACGTCACCTCGACCAACTCGACTTTTCCTCCTTTCTCGTTCGTCGGATGATCCTTCGGCTTTCTCGTCTCTTCTCTTATCGACGCGGTATCCTACCAGTCCAGGTGTGACGCGTACGCGACGCTGGAATCACAGTCGTGTCGTCATCGTCGTCGTCGTGACTCGCGTTGTATTCGTGACGCTCTGTCGACGGATCTTTGTTCTACTACTACTACTACTACTACTACTACTATTACTACTACTACTACTATTACTACTACTACGAAGCGATACTTTGGCAGTTTCCATTTGTGTTTCCACGTATTTCCACTTGCACTTTGTGCGAGCAACATCCCCGATTGGCAAACGGATCAGCACGAACGGAGGAAGAAGGACACCCTGCCGGGCAGCAGTCGGGAGGATCACAGGGCGAAGAGGTGGGAGCCATGCCGCCCGGGCGAGCTTCCCTCGAGGTAGCCAGGATCGTCCGGCATCTCTGTCCTTCTACAGCACTGCGTTCTGATCGCCTCTTTTGAGGTAAGGGATCATTTTCATTCCTTGCGTGTCGTCGATGGATTTTCGCATAGTCACTGCTGTGCGTCACTTCGCGCGTGGCTTTACGCGGCGGATCTTCGCGTTGCCGGAAACTGTGCAACGAAACAATCGTCGATTGTTTGATTCGTTGAGTGACTCGAGCTAGGGTTCTTGGTTTCTGTGTCTCGTGACATCAATTGGAATTCAACGAGTGTACGTTTGGCATCTAATATAAAAGGCATTGGAAGAATATTTTAAAAAGAAGCAAGAAGGTTCTCATCCTACGATGAACTGTCGCGAAAAATTTACGCTTTTTGCGCGGCAATCTGAACTGAAGCTTCGTTCGAAATAACGCCACGATACGAATAACGTACGAATCTTTGTTGAGGGGGAAAAACTAGACTGGACGAGGAGTGGAAAAATCGGTTTTCAATTCGGCCGACGTTCACTTCAACTGTGAGGTCGTCGTTCATTCCACGAGAGTCGTCGAAGCTTCTACCCACTGTTGACATTCGCGACGCACGGCTAGGCTTTCCGGCGAACATTGGCCAACCTGGCCGATAGCAACAATAGGAAAACGGCAGGGCGCACATGTTCCGCGAGAAAGGAACGAACGCCGCGGCGGAGTTTCAATGAACTCGCGTTTCAATGCGTCGAGCGAACAAACGTCACCCTTGTCCCTGTGTTTCTGTCGTCGGCGTTTCGTACCCGCTCATCCAGAAAATCACACGCTCGTTCCTACGTGTGTAATTTCCACCGTGTGCAATCGCGAAAATTAGCGCGACGACACGGATCAGGCATCTTCGAAATTTCTGCTCGGTTGATCGCATCCGTGGAATTTTCGATGAACGCGATGGAGATGTTGCTCGGTGTGTGTGTGTGGATTATTCCGAGAGCTAAGAAAAACTGAAAAGACTCCAATATTAACGAGAGCTTTTATTCAACCCCGCTTCGAGTTACTTTTAACCCACGAAGGTATATCGTTGTTGTACATTGTCGAGGAATTGTTTTCATTTACAGTGAGACAATGAAATCACGATTTTTCGTTTCCTTATTCTTCTTTTTAAAGTGTTGAACACCTCTTTGTTTGTTTACGAAAGTGTACTTCAAATTTACGAAAACTCGAAGTACCACCGTAGTACTTCGTAGAAATTGAACGTGATGGCGAATGGGTTTTAGATAATTTAGAAATTACACTCGCATAGCCAGATCACACGGACAGAATAAGTGGTTCGATTTTCATTTTTCTCCCAGGGATTCCAATTTTACGTATTGAAATTATATTCAATACAGCACTTGTACTTTCATGAGAGAGTGGATACGAATTGCGTGCGTGAATTTCAACCTATCGTTGTATCGAAGCTGTCGAAAATAAGTGGTTGTATAATATGATCGATTTAATGAATCTACGAAAAGATTCAGTTTTGTAGATTCAGTCGTTCATTTATTTTTAGACAATCCACCGGGGTATACACGACTGTATATTTATAGATAGTATTATTTCTGTTGATCGAGCAGAAACATGTAAACTGAGGCGATCTATTAAATTCCAGTTGGAGACACGCCGTTTGACACGACTGGACCGTTCCTAAACCAAACAGAGATACTTCGCTTTGGGATATTTTGTCGTTCTCGTTTGGGACAATATACGAGAACTCCTTTTCAGAGAGTTCTCTTATTTAAATTTCTATTTCGTATTTACCAATTTGCGGCACTCCAATCTCCAATTAAACAGACTCAACAGGAAGTTCAATATACCTGTAACTCTAAATATAATTGATCTTTGTAGAATATCTATACAGCTAATGCTGAAATTCGGAATTCGTGGTTTCGAAAATACCGAACCTAAACTTCAAAGCGAGATCCTTTCAAGCCAGAGCTCCAAAGTTCTGACCTTCTTCGAACCGCGAGTCGTTTCCGAGAGTTTTGGCCATCTTGTCGCATAAATTTCACCGTGGAAATAAAAAATTCTTCTGGAAACTTCTCTCAGCCAGCCTGGGAATCGTTCAAGATTCGCGGTTCTTCGCGAAATTTTATAGTCACCTCGAGGCCGTTACGTATCTTCAGGACGGAAGCGCGTTCGAGACAACTGGAAGCGCGCTGGGTTTACGAGCGCGCTGCCAAAATTTGCGTATCCCACGGGAGGGAGACGACGGCTGCATCCACGATCGCGAGCATAACCGTCGCGGCATCGTTATTGCAAATTCGAGCGTGACTTATTGTCGCACAGACACGCTCACGAAGAATGCGGGACATTCCTGCGCGAAGAATTCCGCTGGTTTGCGGCTCTCTCTACGTCGAACAGGCTTCCAGCATGTTTCCAAATTTATTAGACCGTAGAGCTTCTTAATGCAATTTCGGGTCGACTGTTCTTATGTTCCTTCCTCGTTCTTCGTCGTATCTCTCCGGACCCGATTGTTCCCTTCGACAGAGTTTCCCCTCGGCTCTTTTGCGTAACAACGTCGATTGAACAGATCGAGCTCTCCTTGCAATTCCACGATTTCGCGTCACGGGATATGAAAATCAGTCGCTTCGCTAAATTTGTCAAGCGTTTGTTTATTATTTTTCATAAATCGGCAGTAAGCGACGAGTTGCAGATTAAAGTTCTACAATTTTAGGTTAAATTATAAAATTATTATATTAGGTTGAATTATAAATTTATTGCTAACATGGTGATTTTATTGTAATTCGTATGATTTTGCTAGTAACAAGTTTTTGACGAAAGTTTTTCGGTCTCGACTGTTTTCTATTCCCGCTTTGTCTTTTTTCTTGTTTCTTCGATGCTTTCTTCCTCTTCTATAAATAATGTCAATTGTAGATCGAACTCTTTCTGTAATTCCACGATTTCGCGTCATACGTAAAAGAAAACTATCGCTCTTGTAAATGTACGAAGCTTATTATTGCTTATTATTTTTTTATAAATCGACAAATGACGAGTTTAAATCTTACAATTTGCGCGTTACAAAACACGAAAGCCAACTGACTCGTAAATCATTGGTAATTGGCAATTGGCAATCACTGGTCATTTGTAATTCGTCAAAATTTCGCCAATAACGTTAATTCAAACGAGTAAGAGCGATCAATGATCATCGATGCCAGAGCAAAGAATATTCCCGGTGTCTGAGGCAATGATCAATGAACGCGAAACAGGATATTCTGCGATCAGTAATTGCAGAGACTCGCGGTTCGTATTTTACGATATTCATAAAATAATCGACCATCGAGTTTGTTAATATTGTCCGTACGAGTCTGCACGCAACCTATGATCTCGGTTGTTTAAAATTCCGAATGGGTGGCACAGACTGTATCGTGAAAATCAACTCCCTTGATGGTGTAAACGTAAAATAAACACGTAAACGTCGTAAACACGTAAACGATCATATTTGGTCGTTTCGGCGTGAATACGAATCCATCACGCACTTTGACTTTTGCTTGGCGAGTGCTGGGACCGTTTGTACAAACAGATCAAGTACCAACAATTGCATCTATTATCCATTAGCGTTAGAGCGTCAATACGAAGAGGAATGTAATAAATGTTCCAACATGTTCGCAATATTCGCATTGCGAATTTGCGAGACACGTGTATAATTGCAGATTCCAGCGAACGAAGATCGACAAATATTAGTATAAATGAAGAGCAAGAGAGGAAGAAACAGGAAACGTCACAAAGTGATTTTATTCAGGGAAAATTGAGCCTCGATATTTTCGTGTATTCGCGATGAAAACTGGTTTCTAAGTCAGATATTGTACTTAACTCTGTCGAATAATGTCAGGATTTTCGAACGTTGTAATAAATTGTGTTTCAACGATAATAATTAAAATAAATTGGTGGTACACAATCCTGTTTCTACCTAAACACAGAAATCTACATTAACTTTGACAAAAAAAAAAAAAAATAAGCAAGCTTTTGAGCAATTGTAAAAGAGGAAAACCATCATATTGACAGATTTCATTGTTCTGGTATTGATAGTTTTGTAGTCTTAAATAGTCGCGAAGAGAACGCTATAAAATATTCCTCGTTTCTTCCCCTTTTCTCTTCAAATGAATTCGTCTTGCTTTTTACTATTTTATGGAAGGTTCGAGTCAAGATATTTTACATTATAAAAACTACTTTTCTCATCAAAATCTCTAGTCGATGGAACACTTACAATTATTTTATAATAATCATATTATAATTAAATCAATCCGTCGACTGACGGTTTTAATAAAGGATATTGACCATATTGGCACGAGTTGTCAATGAGAAGTGACTTGCACTGTAATTGGCCCTTTTCTGAGCCCTCCGTGTTCATATAGAAAGCAAAATTCCACTGACAGAGCAACAAAAATATTTTTTTCATCGAAATGTTCATTCTCAATGATATGTTGTATTTTAGTTTTATAAATTTCTTCTTACGAAGATCCACATTCGTCGAGGTTCAAACGCGCGAATCATATCACTTCCGTGTCTCAAGCGAGGATTTTCTTCATCTTCAATCACGATCGAGTTGAGAGAGGTGGAGAGAAACCTCGTTCTTTCGACTCGACAATGCAACAGATTTCAGCTGAATCGCGCAGCAAAGGGACGCGAGGAAGCTCGAACTCTCTGTCGTCGTTGTAAAAACGCATTTAAGGAAAGCCAGCGCTACCATAAATGCGAATAACGTCACCATCCAACGAACTCGAGGGTCAACGTTGAACGACTCTCGTTCGACCCTCTAAACGAATAAAAACGTGCCGCTTTGTGCATGGCTGTATTTCCATCTTTCAAGCACCGGGAAGTTGCATCGTTTCCGTTTTGCCATGTGAAATGCACGCCTACGATCTACTATGATTCCTATTTTGATCGCGCGAGCTTTCTACGAGGGTGAGAGCTCGATTACGCAGTAGTTCGCGGCGACGATCGATCCAGAAGAGAGAGAAAAAAAAGTTGCTGTTCCGGAAGGTCGAATCGATTCTGGTGGAGCGATTGCTTTCGGATCAATTCGTCCGTGATTGACGCGGAAATTGTGGCTTGGGTTATAGAAATTGTTCGAAAGCGGTTTGCACGCGCGTGTGTGTGTGTGTGTGTGTGTGGAATTTCGGTGGAGAGATATTGGGATGGAATGAGATAATTTCCAGCGGCGAATGAGCGGCCCGCTAGAAAAACAAAGGAGTTCCAAGTGAATTTCTAAGCTTTCGTGGTGCATTTTAATAATTAGACATTGGGGTGGAATGAGAGATAATTCCCAGTGGCGAATAAGAGTGTTCGGTAGAAAAAGAATTGGTTTATTTTTAAAAAAGAGGAACGTAGATTGTATCTGTTTAAAGAAATTCTAAATGAATTCCTATGTTTATTAGATTTGTATCTGTTTAAGGAAATTCTAAATGAATTCCTAAGTTTTAATATATACATAACGATGCATTTTAATAATAAGACATTGGGGTGGAATGAGATAATTTCTAGCGGTGAACGAGGGGGTTCGGTAGAAAAGCAATCAATTTATTTTTAAAAAAGAGGAACGTATTAGATATTTGTATTCATCTAAAGAAATTTTAAATCAGTTCCTAAGTTTTCATGAATATGTATATATAATGATGCTGGGATCAAATGAGATAATTTTGGGTGACGAATGAGGATTCGATAGAAAAATAATATAATCCATTTCTTTTCAAAAGAGAAATATATTGAATTTGTATTTATCTACAAAAGTTCTAAATGAATTTCTGTGTCTTTGTAGATATAATGATGCATTTTAATAATGAGATGTTAGGGTTGAATGAAATAATTTCGAGTGGCGAATGACGATTCGTTGGAAGAGTGGTATAATAAGTTTCTTTTTAAAAGAGAAATTTCAAATCAATTTCTAAGTTTTTATGGATTTATATAATGAACTTTAATATTTGCAAGCAGTGAATGGAGTGAAGAGGTAATACAAACAGATCTTTCTCTGAGGAAAGGTGTGCAATAAGCTTTGTATTTATCTAGAGGATTTTCAAAGCGAATTTTTGTACTCTTTCACGTATAATAATGCATTTTAATATCTGCAAGCAAAGAACAGAACAGAAATCCTTGTATGCGAAAGTATATACGATTTGTATTTATTTTTTAAATGAGTTTCCAAACTATCATGAATATGCATATAAATTATGCATATAAATATGCATAGTGGCGTATTTTGTACAGTATTTTACAATATTTTATACAATACGATTTGTATTTATTCTAAAGGAATTCACGAACATCTCTGTATTAATGTATTTCAATATTTGGAAGAAGAAAATATAGTTTTCACTTTATAATTCTTCTCAAATGAAAGCTCTTATCATTCGTTAGTACATAGTAAACTCGAATTAATTTTACAGAAAACATAACGCGATAAATCGATCGGAGGGAACACGAAAATTTCTTGAAAACAATAGTGAACCGATCCTCCAGAGATCAATAGGCTACAATTTCGTCCACGATAATCATAGGTCGCGTCGCGAAGTTAGTTTCCATGTGATCTGCAATTGTTTCGAGAGTGTTTCGAGTGTTTCGATTCGTGGGGACGTCGCTAACGCGCGTTAATAGCGTTATAAACGTTTCGATTTGCTCAGCTCGAAGTATCGTAGACCAGCTAGAAACTTCAGTATCGGCGTTACTCGATCGTTATTAGCCACGTTATCAGTCATTTACACCGTTCGTAAGTTGCAACGCGTCAGCTCGCACGATCGTTCGTGGCTACGCTCGTACAAATTGCAAATTATTCTTCGTTTCGTTTCGTTTCGTTGCGATGAATAGCACTCGAGAAAACTTTATAGATGGTGTTTCTAAGCCATTTTACATGGAAAAAAAAATATTCAATACATGGAAAAAACAAAATATCTAAAATAAAGAATAAATCACCGGTTATGAAGAATAAAATTTTTCATTTCGAGGCTTCGTCTCCGAGAATGTCGAAATTTGGAATGTCATCGAGCGTACAGAGGCAATATTTAACGAGTCAAAAGTATTATTTTCCTTAGAAACGAATTTTCGGGGAGGATTTATGAAGAGACTCTATGAAGCACGATGTTCGAACATCGTCGACAAATAGCGAGATAATCGTGTTAGCGTTTTCTTTTTTTTTTTTCTTTCTTTTTTTTCGTGCTGTCTTCAACAAGCGCGAAATCGATCCCTATCGACTGGAAGACGGATCAGTTCCGCTGGAGATATCCTTCACAAGGGGCTAATCAAATTAGCCTCGAGTCTGAAGCGGTAACGCGATTATCGGATGTCTTCACGTCGGTCGTCGTGGAATCTAGAGTAGCTATGAATTATCACGAAAATCGTCACCATAGAAAAACTTCACTCTTCGAACTTCTATTTGAACTTGGATCGACACTGGACACACCGTACTTTCCTCGTAAGGATACTTCCCTTATACATTGACTCGCGAGAATAAAACTTTTACGTACACGTACGTATGGTCTGTGTTGTGTAAAATATTTTGTAACTTCGTTCCATTGGAATTTGAAAATATACGCATAAAAGTTATGTAAGTATATATACCCTTGCTGAAAAGTCTGCAGGGCAAGTGCTATATTTGCTTGAAAAATTAAATAATATTTCATACAAAAAGAAATCTGCAAAGGTGTTGATGTATTATAATGAAATTTATGAAATACGCGTGAATTTAAACAATTTTATTATTTATAATGTGGTGAATACTGAATATTGGAGTAAATAGAAAGTGTTCTAAGACTTTCGAGTGGTGTGTACTGCAAATTTTTAGTAAATTTAATAAAGATTGAAGATTTAGTAAATTTTCCTAACGGTCCTAATAAATATCGAATTTTTGTTCACCAATGACACTATTTGTTTCTTACAAAGCACAAATTTCTTCTCTCTCAATTTGAAGTAACATTTCTCAACTACAGGTAATATAAAAATTGGGAAACCAACAAAATGATTCGTCAGATTTTCCCTGTTGAAAGTAATGTTAAACATTCTCGTATAATTTAAATATGTTTATAATTACCTAGAAGCTCTAGAAGTTCTTATCGTTATTGCTAAGCAGAACAGGTTGAAACTGGATAACGAGAGATCGTCAGAATTCGATCAACGCGATTAACGCTTATTATCGAATAGCAGTTTATTCGCCGGTGGAACTATTTATTTTCATTTGCTTTGATTTGTTTTTCCAGCCGTCGTTAATGAAACTCGAACGGAATTGAAAGTTCGAAACGACGGAACGAGGCAGAGCTCTAATTAAATTTTCGGTTTTGCGGTGTTCTCGTTTTGACGCGCGTTTTGTCGAGGAATTCACTCGTCGAAATGCAGTTGCGCATCGATGGCAAAGTCGAGACACGTGACGAAACATCGTACTCGACGAGACGCAAATCCCACGCACGATTATCCCAAGGAACACAACAGCTGTTGCCGAAAAAAACGACACGCGTTACACGAAATTATCGATGCTCGTGAACTCCGTTTCGCGAAGTCGAGCTAAACTCCAGCAAATTGGGACGCGTGAATTGAACCAACGATAAATCGTACCGCCGGTTATTTCCACTTAATTTTCAGCCGCGATGCCTTGTACCAACGAACACGATCGTTCGAAAGATTTATACTTGCTCCGGCAGATTTTTGGCGAAATCCCCCGCAACGAAATTTAAAAACTACGCGCACGTAGGTTAATTCAGCACGTTAATCTAGGAATGTTTCCTTTGAAATTCCCGAATTTCTCGTTTATGATTCGCATGGAAGGTTGCCAGGGGATTCGTTTCGTTCAACAAATATTTCAATTATTTCGGTATATTTAATTGAAATTTTTTTCTGCACGTTGCATCGAAGTGTTCATTGTTGCATATGATATTTTCAGGCTTTCCATAAATGAATAAAAAAAAAAAATATATATATATATATAGGTTATTGTTACATTCGCATTTATACTCTACACGAATAAACCAGATTTAATGAAATATCCTTTAACGAGATATTCTTTCTAAAAATTTCATTAGTTCCGGTGATACAAAGCACTGACGAAAGCAATTTCCTTTTTACAATGGCAGGTAGTTGGATTTCTAAAATTTTATATACGAGCTTCAACTTTCACTTCGATGTTGCCTCCCAAGATTCTGTTGAATCTCTCGAATGTCTTCTCGTCTATTGATTCGAATTCCAATATGGTCTCAGTTGTGATCTACATAGGCGGATAGAAAATCGCTACAGCGTAATCGATCTACTTGCAGGACTAATCGAATAAACAACCCGTTTAGCTTAAACGGGGCGATGAGTAAAATTAGGAGGGAAACTTTGTTAGCTCGGCTAGCTTCGATGATTTTTAGCGCGACGCAACCGGGGCTGCATCTCATAATCCTACGATTATGAGATCTTCGGTAAACGAGTAACACCCTAAAAGTGTCGCGAGATAATGCTTGCCGAAGTGATACGAAAGAGGATCAAACAGCTCACGAGCGGAGGGAATTCTGTAGAAAAGTTTCATCGGCAAAGTTTCGCGAAACGAAATGTTCGAAACTGACGATGCAGTAAAGAATCATTTAACGGCGGGAAGCAATAACTTTGGGAAAACGAAACGCCATCCCTGAATATTGTTATACTCTTGATTTTTTATTCAACGATTTGTACAATGAGTCGAGTATCCCGTATTCGTCATGGAACTCAGTACACGAATTATGCTCGCGTTTTCGACGCGACGAGATAAATATTAACAGTTGCGTAGTGATCTTCAATGTTTAATTGTTTCGTATTTTTCCTTTGCAATTTTATTACAGTGCCGCAAATTAATTACGAATTGAGATTGAATATAATTCTTGTAGTAAGAGAAGCGTAACTCTTAGAATTGGTACAGATAATTTCCCCGATTTTACAGCTGCATTTTGCAATTTTACGCGAATTTCGAAAAGAGCACGTGGAAAAGAAAGAGAGATTTATTTATACACGTTACACTTGAAAAGCAGGTAAATACTTCGAGATCGTATCCACTCGCATCCACTAGTTCTTCACTCCCATAAAACCCCTAAATCTCCGTTTCGTGGAGGAATCGATACTTCGTCGAATTTCCAACAATCACTCAACGAAAGATCTCACGAAATAATCTCCTCTTCTCGTTGAGATCTGGGGTTCATAAAAAATTCCAAGCGCTTCGGCCGATTAACAAAAGCGACCCGCAATTAAGCTATTGTTCGTTGAACAAAAAAAAAAAAGAAAAACGCCTTTTTCCCCTATTGCCTCTCTATTACGCGAGGATAAAAAAAAATAGAAAAAAATAGAAAGAAAAAAGAAAGATTCAACGAAATCACGGAGCCGAAATTTCATTAACAGCATGGCCGGGCTCTTATCTAATCGACCGGCGAACGATTCGCGCGTAATTTCGTTTCAATTCAACGCGCTCCCTCCCCTGCCCCCCTTCTGCCCCTAGGGGCAGAAATGGGAGAACTTTGTTCCGGCCGGTGAATTAAGAGATCAACGAGAAGACCGGATATGTCCGCGAATCACGCGCACGCCCTGTGTCTCGTTAATCGTTTTACGAGCAGGAATTTTTCGATTTCGCACTCTCGCCGCCGCAAATTGTTAATGTCGGCTGAATAATAGAGACCAGAGGTGGGAACTGTTGCTACAGCAGCGGCTACAGCTCCGTTAAACGATCGACGATATCGCGGTAAAAATTGCCGGCAATTATCGCGATCGCTTTTTGCATCAAACGTGTGAAAACGTGCCCGACGTTCCGTCGTGCGTTGATTCCCGGTCAGTTTCTCTCATTGTTCTCGTTGTTTCGAGATATTCGACCTGTCGTTCCGCAAGAACGATGTCGACGGAGTGTTCGTAACTATTCATTTTGTTCTGTTAATGGTAATTTGGTCAGACGATCGTAAGACGATGAATTGAAACTCGAGCAAAGCGATGTGAGGCTTGTGTGTGTGTGTTTCATATTTTCAAATTTTTGAACTTTTCACTGTAAAATTTTATTTTATTTAAGTATATCTTTGCATCTGTAGTAATCGGTTCTCCAGTAGTTTGTTCTCGATCACCGTTGATTTATGATTTTTCCTACTAATTTACTTTGCCGACTTACTATGAAGTCGTCGCGCCAGAAATGACGACAGAGAACAAAAACATAGTTTTGTTAAGTAACAAACCGGATTGTCATACGGCTCTTTTTTTCTTTCAAATTTATTTCTTCTAAAATTGTAACAGTTTAAAATATCGACCGATTCTTCGCCGGGTTCTTTTACCGAGTGTGCGAATACTTTCGTCCATCCCGTCATGCGTGTTTATCGCACTTATCGCATCGTTCGCCGATTAATTTAGCAGATTATCGCGACTACTTGGTTCGGAAAGCCAAACCGCGAATCGCACGGCTGATCTTGTTTCGATCTCGTTCGATCCACCCTCTCGCGATCCATCTTTGGGGCGCCTACGTCTCTGCGTGCTCGTCGAGTTGACCAACGTGATTCGAAATAATGAGATTCAGTTAGCGAGGCAGGGGGGAAGGACGACGGTGTACAATGGACGCATCACGGTGAAATCTCATCTCGCGGGGGCGGGGGTAGAAAAGCAAAAGCGGGACGAAGTTTGTTATCGCTACGCGGGACGCGAGAATTCCACGAAGAGGGAATGGGGGGGTTGAAAGCGGCGACGAAAGGGGAGGAGAGGGGAGCAGCAGGTCTTTCGCTCGGTTCCCGGTAACCTTCTTTCGCTTTGCACAGCCTCGTCGTCGAATCTTGCTCCCGGCACCGTGGCTCTTATCTTATTATCAGCGGTATTGTTCCAGAAAGTTGAACGGCAACGTGTCGTCCCGTTCCGCTGGAATACGACGTGTCGTGTGTCCCTTTGTCGACGATGGCCGACTCGTCTTCGACGTCGACGCCGATGGGGGGTGGGGAAGAAAAAACAAGTACGAAGCGAAGGGAGAGCAAGAGTTGCTGGATTATTGTCTCTGCTCGTTTCAGTTTCAGTTTCGCGTTTTGACTGATCGAAAAACTGAATCTGAGAGGAAAGATGATTATCATTCGCGATTATTTTACTTGGAATTGTAATTGGTAGCATTGGTTTTTTCTAGTTCTATATCAATATCGGTTTTATCATATAGTTTCCGTATATAGTTTCTATATCTGTTTTATTGAACTTTCGACCGGAGGATTTTTTAATTAAACGGACGGCCCATAAATTCAATCTCGAATGCAGCAACGTTTTACAGACCTTGCGTATTTGAGGATCGTATCGATCCTTCGGTTTTAATAATTTTGTTTGCCTTCTATTTTCATTCGATGATCTGCGAGATGGACGACAAACGTCAAATAATCAAGGAAAACGTAAATCAGACGCGATTCACGTGTTGAAACAATTCACAGCGGGAATATATCGGATCGAGGTGGATTTTATCGAGCGCTCTATTTGTTGTTGTCATCGTTAACGCAAATATCACGGTCACGCACCAATTTTCATCAGTGGAAATTGACGCGACAGTGCGACCGTTGCCGATTTAATTTATTCGGCGTTGATTTCGGCCATAGTAGTTTCCATTAGTACGTGGATTAAAGTTCAACGCTTTTATTATCGTGTCGCGCTTACATCTTTTTACGTTTCCCTTAAAGGGTTGAAGACGACACGTGTATCTCATGTCCGATCTTCAAGTAGAGCCTCGTAGAGCGATACATCGCTCAAGAAATAAAGGCCAATTGTCTTTATGTTTGGTCTCGTCCCGTACGTCGATTAAACGTAATCTCTTCTTGAAACTGGGCTGCGGGATTTTTCACGCGCTCGTGAGAAATTTATTAACATTCCGATGATCTTCTTGAAAACCAGGGATCGGAAAAGTTAAGAAACTTTTTAAACAGGTGATTTGAAACGCATGGATCGTAGAAGTTCTTTTGAAAGAATGTTCTTTCATCGCAAGTCCCAATGAGAACGAATAAATAAATTTAGAACTTACGAAGTATGAAAATAAAAATTTTTCTATCGGATAATTTTGTTTATTAAGTATTAAGAAGACTCGATGAATTAATTTTTAATTAAACGTTCGAGAATAATATTGTCACCATGGACACATTTATTTCACAGTTTCTCTAAAATATCTGTTTCATGCGAAAACTACTCAAATGTTTGTAGTGTAATACTTTCTTCCATAAAACAAATATTCTTTTAGAGATATATCAGTTCAAACAGAGTTTTCTTTTTAAAAGAAGAACTTTATTAATTTCGATCCTTGGCTAAAACTGGCGTCTCGATACGAAGCAATCGAAAAATAAAACAAACTTGATAAACTTTGGGTTTTATTATTTGAGAAATGAATAACATTAAATTAATTTCAATTCATTAAGTTTTCAATTTTAATTAAATTAGTTAACAATTTAAAATTGTTATGTTAGTTCGTAATAATGTAAACTGGTACTTTTCAACGTCGAAGAAGAGAGCGATAGTTTCGGTGCAAAATTTTCCAACAACGATCGAATCTCTCTTATACAAAGACAATAACTCTTTCTCAAGTTATAATAAATTATGAGACATGATAATTTTACAAATTATTCACACTGAATTTCTCGTCGCTTCGTCGTCAATTTTGCGAGAAAAATCCCATCGGTATAATCTATCGTAATTTTGCACTTACACGACAATAATTATTCCAAACGATCGGAATTTCCCTTCGAAATCGCCGTAATCGCCATCCCGCCGATAATAACCGTAATATCCAAAATCAATAAACGTCTAATGAAATCGAACGAGAACCTATTGAATCCACGCCGCCGATTCGACGCTCGCGCGATTAATTCGAAATCCGCGGGAATTCCGCGGCATGAAAGTTGTAAATTATGGCCGAAACGGAAGGAAGAAGGGGATCGATTATCGAAATAACGCGATCCGATAGGCAGGTGAAGCGCTATGTGTTCCACGCTGCGTTAACGAAACCGCACGGTGGTGTGTTCCACGCACGAAGATCAGAGAACGAGATCAGAGAGTGGAACGAGGGTGGTTGGGTTGGAATTTCGGATGGGCGAATCAGCAGTCAAAGAGGAGGAGGGGGGGAAACGCGGAGGAAAAGTTCGAGTTGGACCAGTAGCAGCAGGATCGATAGTTCTGTCATAAGCCGGCACGAGCAACAAAACCGCACGCGTCAGCCTTAGCCGGTTGCATTCACATGATAACAATTCAATTTCTCTTGAAACTCGGGGAAATCTCATCCGCTCTATTATATTCGCCTCTGTTCTACTTCCGGTTTACCCTCGTCCCTACTCCTCTACTTGGAGACCGTTCCCCTCCCCTCCAAAAAAAAAAAATAAAAAAATTTGATGATTTCTGACGATCCAATTTTCGCTGGGTGTGGCGAGCGAAGATCGCGTGAAGCCGATTTTCGCTGGTTGTTTTTCCCCCGAACGATCTCGTTTTCGTTTATTGTCCAACGCTGCGGCGACTGATTAGTTTCCGGCCACTTATCGGGGGCAGGCAGGTAATCGTTACGTCCGCGGAAAAGTTTCGAGATTCTAAGCGTTCGGTAAAAAGTTCGAAAATCGTGTGTTACTTTGCTTTTGGTACTAATTTTCAAGAAATCGTTTGTTCGGAAATCTTCCGTAATTTGGCGAAAAGTCGTTCGCTTCGAAATTTCGATTATCCAGTAAAATTGTCAACGTTCGA
This sequence comes from Tetragonula carbonaria, assembly GCA_032399595.1. Taxonomy (NCBI): domain Eukaryota; kingdom Metazoa; phylum Arthropoda; class Insecta; order Hymenoptera; family Apidae; genus Tetragonula; species Tetragonula carbonaria. The sequence goes on from JAUCRC010000020.1 coordinate 2,624,759, forward strand.
TAACCGACTATTATTTTAAGTAAAAAAAATCCTTTGGAACCAATGTAAAAAAAAGAAAATACATTAAAGATTCACTTATTCAGAAATCGTCTGGAATTTGCAGAATTTTAAATATTGAAAAGTCGCCTGCAACGAAATAACGAATCGCATGTAAGAATTGTATATTATTTGAATCTCGTCGAAAGAATTTATGGCGAACGAACTTGCGTTTGCAATTTTGTTTTACAATTTTTGTACCATCGCGTTTCTCCCTCGTATCATCGAAGAGTTTCGAGCATACTTGATGACCTGTTTCGTTGCAAAGGAGCTGAAGAGAGAATTCTGAAGTAGCATTTGCAAAGATCAATGAACGAAAAACTAAACCAATACTCTAAATGATAAAATGTCCGAATCATTCGGGGAAATGGAAACAATTGTAGCAGATGGTACCATCTACTTTGATAGCCAACAGGATGAACAGTTATTTGATTTTTCTTCCCACTAAATAAAAAGCGAAAGGAGCAATACTCATAATTTGTAATCACCGCAGGAAATCACTCGGCCTGGTCCCCGCGACTTTATCGACATTTCTCTCTTCCGTCCTTGTTCTTTCACTTCTTGCAATGTTGATTTTTTTCTTTTAATCTTTCATAACGTGGGAGTTTTCCACGAAATAGATTCGACGTTCGCGGACACGCGGTGGAAAATTGCTCGCGAATTAATTGAAAAATGAATTAACGGGAAGGAAATGCCGAAAGGAATTGAGTTTCTTTGAGTGACTCGTGTTTCTCCAGCTTCTCTCTCGAGGAACATGTTAGGAGAGTCTTTGTTTGAAATGCTTTTCATCCCCGTGACCACTCTTGATTGGTTAATAGTGATTTTTTTTGATGTAGTGCTAAGTATTGATTAGATGGGAAAGTAATTTCGGTTCTCGAATGTTTCACACGTTATTGTAAAATTTTGTTGACGGTGATACTTTCTTCTGAATATTTTATGAATACTATATATATATATATATATATATATATATATATATATATATATATATATATAACTGTACATATTTTATGTAATATTATACATATATTATAATTATATTATAATATTACTTCGTCTGTGGTGTAAGTGTTTTGTGAATATTTAATATTTAAAATGCATATGAAATGTTTTTATACACCATAGAAGAAAGCCAAAATTTCAGTCTTTTGATACACCTTTGAAACATTCTTGTCACATTTCCAAAATAATCATCAAAGAACAGAAGAAACTCATTTCTTTTCGAAAACATATATTAGATCGTGTGTATATATATATATATATATATATATATATATACACACACATAAAAAAAAAATAATCAACCTTGTTAATTCAGACTGGCACGACTGTATTTTCCAGCGTTGGGCGCATTTTCATACCTCCGTAACTAATTTGAATTTTTATTGAATTAAGTAATAATTAAACCGCGTGCACTCATGTAAATTCATGTAACGTGCGCATGCATGTAACGTAATTCAAGGAGTTGTGAAACCTGAGTGAAGATTTGTTTCACTTAGCGAATATTACGAGAAGTGGATATTTTTCTCTTTTCTTTTTCCTTTTCTTTCTTTCTTTTTTTTTTAATTGTTTCAAACAATTCTTGCCCCGATTTACGATCCTCGTCCGTGGTTCTCATATTAAATTACTTCCAGCAGGAAGAATGTTTCTCCTCAACTATCATCCTACTTATCTCTCTCGTCTATTTCCAAACGTTCTTTCCCTCTATCCGTGGAATTCTTCTCACAGCGGACTTTAATTGATCGATCTCATTAGCTCTCGGGACTTTTATTTGTATCGGGCAGCCAATGAGGAACAGCGCTAGGGATTCTCTCCGCCTGGGGCGTGCTTTCATCGCCAAAAAAAAACGTTTCGGCGGGATGTTCATGCTTCAGCCGGCCCGACAGCGGGACCAGCATTAATTCATTACGCGAGAACGTGGTTGAAACGTGGCTGAAAAGGTCCTGACACGAGCAGGACTCGTTCGCCAAAGCCATCGGCATGATACGAGGATATTTAAACCAGCGAATCGCGCGGATTATTTGAAAAATGAAGATTTTAAATGTTACTTGTCCATCCGCGACTGCTATTGCGCCGTATAAAACGAAAATAAAACCAGGTGGAATCTTCGTCGAGGGGACTTGAACGAGGGGAACTACAATGAGTATTTAAACTCCACTTTTTCTAAAAAAAAAAAAGATAGAAAAGTTTACGTATCGAAAACAAAGCTTTCGACAGAACGAAGAGCTCTAGTACTTTGAAAATTGATTGCTTCGTTTCTGTTCGTGTGTAGTAACCTGTTGACATTTAGTCTAGTACTTTGAACATGTTGATTTCATTTTTTATTTTGCTTCGTTTGAATTTTTTTTTTAGAAAAAACGAGAAAGTTTACGAGATTATTTTTACCAGAAAGATAAAAGTAATTATTCGTTTTCGATTTGAATGATGTATTTTTTTTTTTTTTTAGAGAGAATTTATTAAGTAACTCTTCGATTAAAAGTCAAAAACGCACACACACAAACATATCAATACTATCCTTTTCATTATTGAAAGTGACTCAAAAAATGAACTTTTTTCTGGAAGTTAAAATTAAACTGAACTTCTCTCTGAAAGTAACTTAAAAATTGAACGACTTATAAACGACTCTAAACCTAACCTAAACTTTCTTTCTGCGACCGGAATTAATTGACAAAAGTAAAATCACGAAATTAATTGTCAATAGGAAAAATACAACAAAGAACCACGCCTACTGATCCACCAATTAGAAACTAAAATCATTCTTGATGACATCATCATTAAGATCAATCATTCTTGATGACATTCTGTCTCACCAAACAAATTCAGCACGACGAAACTGCATCAACAGTGCTCCTCATAGTTTTCAAAGGTCACTGTTCAAAGGTTTATTCTCATGATAAATAGAACTGTTCTCGTCGATTTCCATTGCTCGATAAAAAAAAAAAGAAAGAAAAGAGCGAGGCCGAAGCCGATTAAAGGACACGGCGGCACCGGAAGAGCAAGACACGTAGCCAATTTTAATAACCACCGCTTGCCGTTTGAGGTGTCCCGTGGATTATATATCCCGATAGTGCATCGATGAAAATCGTGCGAGCTGGCGCTGGTGGAAAATCGGCGAGAGGAATAAGTGGAGAGAAAGAGAGTGAAGGACGGCGATCGTCGTTCGAGGCCGAGTTTATTGGACAACGCGTGGCGACTCGTTCGCCGGTAGAAAGATTAAATTGGAATTCGATTATCAAACTGGTGTCGTTTGGCTTCCGCCTCGATTGAGTTCCGGTCCCTGGGTATTGGCCGTCGTTCATCGATTTCATTGTTCGCGATCGCCGCGCGCCAACTTTGCTTTTCAAAGGAAAACCTTCTCTTTTTCGTCTCTTCTTCTCTTTTTTTTCTCTCTCTCTCTCTCTTTTTCTCCACGGTTTGTGTTTTGGTTTGTTTCCCGTGTTACGTAGGTGCTTGATATGGCATTTTTAGTGGTTATTAACCCTTTTGCGATCCCGCGACGCTGAGCAGCGTTTCGACATTTCGTTTCGTTTTCATTTTGATTCACTTTTTAGCGTGTATACCGCCGTTTTGTAAACATCTGGATATCTCGGTGAAGTAAAATGTAGAATAAATCGCGGACAAATGAATAATTCATTTGACGTCGAGTGTTTTTTTTTTTCTATTGTGGAATTGGCACACTGTAAATTTAAGTAATCCGTCTACGAATTCATTTGCCTATCTTTAAATTCAAGTTCTGTAATTTTATCAATCTTCCAAATTTTATTGTACAATTTATGTAATTTTATAATACACGAATTATCATTTATTCTGTATTCGATCAATCAAGTTTCCAGTAAGAATTAATTTCTTTCTTATTTTAAAAGAACTCGTAGTCATTTGTAATTTAAGAAATAAAAGAGTCTAGAAATAAGATACTTACCGTAATGAAAATAACTATCCTACAAAATTTGACAATTACAAACGTCAGTGTCATTCTTACCATTATAAGCTCCAAAAATCAAGCTGTTCCATTGTACACAATGACATTATCAAATCATCAGTAATTCATTCTATCTACGATTTTATTAGTTTTTATAATTAAAACACAGCTCGTCGAAAATGACCGATAATATCCAGATATTGTTAAACATTGGCGATACACGAGCAAAATATACTATGTCATGTTGATCGCTTTGTAGAAACGTAGCCATTAAAAGCAATCCATCGAGCGTGAAAATCGTCAAATGGGATACCGATTTTACGCGCGATTTTATGGAAATAATCGCGACAGGTGAGAAATAGGACATTATTACACCAATCAGACGAAGGTCTGGAACGTTAGGTTAACAGAAGGGATAAGAGTTCATGGAATATCTGATTAAGTTAATTGACCTGGGGTCTGCGTCTGCAATCTCGATCGAGCAATCCAATCAAGTAACTTCTCCTTTCCACAATTTCGAATCTACTTCAGATTAGAAGAGCTCTAAAGCTTTTACAGGTCTCTCCGATCTTTTTTCATGTTTCTTCGCTGTGACTTCCGGCAACTAGATCGGTAAATCTCGGTGCATGTAAATTTCAAATCTCGTTTATTAAATTGTTTTCAATTTATCTTTTATCACTCGGCGATAGAGTTGTTCCTTTGATTTCATTCTTCGTGCAATAGTCTGCCTCTGGAACACCTTTGAAATCTGACAACACCTGACTTTTTGATAACTTCCAATTCAACCGTGTATCTTTCTTTTCGTTTCTTTCCCTCTTGTTTTATTAGTTAAAAATTTCCAGCTTCCAGATTCGTTTTCATTTTTCTGATTTATTTCCATTCCGATCGCACCTACTTTTAATGCGATTTCCTGTACGAGAAGTTATCACCGAGTAATTACTCCGAAATATGCAACGAAATCTTCCATTTTTATATTTGCTCGTATTCACGGATTCAACTAATGTATTAGTTTTCATTTCCAATCTCGACTTTTTGATAATATATTGGCCGTGGACATGTATATCCAATGAAAAAAGTCAGAAGTCGCGACGCGAAAATACATCCGGGTGGATGTTTGAATCGACGATCCCCGTTGGGGATATATTGCAATTTTTCTCTCGCAAACATATCGTGTTCGCAGCACTAAGAGAAACAAAGAGAGAGAGAGAGAGAGAGAGAGAGAAAGAAATAAAGAGGAAAAACTCGCTCGTCATACGCGTCGAATAATGGACATGTTTTGCCGATTCGAGGTCGATACCGGTGAAACACTCTCACGCTCGATTACGTCGCCATTACTTTCGCCAAATTCGCTGCACAACAGCTCGAAGAGAGTACCGAGAGCGTTTATCTCTATCGTCAACGTTTTACTCGATCGGTAATTCCGGCCCGCTGTTCTTTCACGTAAAATTCGTTCAGAAAAGATAGACGTACTCGCTCTTCTTTTCCTTTTCCTTTTTCTTTTTCCTGTCGATTGTTCCTTGGTACATAAATTTTCATGTATTCGGCGAAACTGTGTCGAAAGAGTTTCTAGCGAGAACTAACAAAGGGTCCGTTCCTTCTTTTCTCATTTTCCATCTCTTTCGTTTGATTCGACTACAGAATTTTCGACTGACTGTAGCTTTCGTTTGAATAAATCGTGAATTCTTTCCGTGAAAACGGGTTCGTCGAATTCAAATTTAATCGAGAATCATTTCGAAAATACTTCTCGTTAGTATTCGTCAAACGGAATGTTGATTTTCAGAAGGGAGATTCGCAGCGATTTGAAAGGTTACAGTTATGGACCCGTTTCATTCTCGCGATGAAGAATTTCCAAGAGAGAGTCGGTTACACGACATTAATTTCCACCGGTTTTCGAAAGCTCTCTTCTTTTTCCTTTTTTCTCTCTTCGCCGACTAGCGATCAATCGAAACACAAATATCCCGGAAGTTTCGAACAAGAAGTCCCGTTGAACGCTATTAAAATGAAATCGAACTTTCGATGCAATTAGGGCAATGAGTTCCGATTAAAAGTTTCTCGTTGCTTCACGGTGTGAGCCGAGGTAACAAAAGAGATCCGAGGGGCAATTTGTTTAAATTCGTTTTTTAAAATCAACATCGTCGTTTTGTCGCAATAAAAAAAAGCGGAAATTGCATACAAAGTGCTTCGAGGTTTCCCCATTTTTTCTTTTTTATCTTCTTTTATACGGATTATTTCGATGCGGAAAAATACGTCTTATTATCGAGGGAAAAAAGCGATTGCAATTCCGCGGAACCGGAACGCAACAATGGAAGGAAGACAGAAGGGAACGATGAATCGGTTTTTTGTTTAAGCAGAGTTGCACAATGCAAGACACAATGCTATTGTTGCCGATCGGACGATAATCGAGCTAGATTAAATAACGATCGGTGAAAACGAGATTACACGGCTAGCAAAGTGATACGTCGATCAGCCGTGATAACAAACGAATTCGCGGTCCGACTGCCGATTTTAATCGGCCGTTATTAAAGAGCCGAAAGTCAGTTTGAACCCGTGTGTGTGCGGACAAAGTGAATCCCGTCGACTAAGCGATTAAAATCGAGCGATTAAAATTCGTCCGCCTCTGTTAAATTGTGCTATATAGAGTATGTCGCTCTAATTATTAGATAACGCTCAAACAAATGTAAAATAGTAGCGATCGAACAATGTTGGAAACAAACGAAAGGAATTATTTGAATGAAGCTTCGAGCGTAGGTGAAAACCATCAGATATCATATTGAAAGAATAATTTGAAAAAAAAAAAATCTTGGTGATCGATCATAATTTTTAGAAGCGAGTTCTATCGTGGTCGATGGAAATTCTCATGCGCAGCAGTAGAGAAATAATAATCTCTTAAACACACATATACATATGTATATTCTTGAAACTGAACCTGACCGTCGAGTCAAGAAAATTTAGTAGAAATTTTGTTTCTTCTAATGTGAAATATCGGTATAGCCCACATACGTCTAAATATAATAATTATCAGTACGATGGACAAAACGAAATTTAATAGATAAATTTACAGGAGATAATTTTATAAAATGAAATTATACATAAATATTATATGTATATATCAGTTAATAATGATGATAAAAAGTGTCTAGCGTAAAAGTCAATCAGTTTCAAACTTTTCATTTGTCCACTAAAAAAAAAAACACATGTTCTTGACAGTCGATAAAAATTAGAACATCCGTGAAAATCATACTAAGTGTTTCGCGCAAGAAAAAAAAATAAAAATGATGATTTAATACATATGTCAATGAAAGTCATTTGTTGCATTCTCAGAACAACGGTCTCGAAACCCGAACTTTCCTCGAGAAATGCGAGCAATTTGCGAGCCAATCGTTCGGCTATATCGATTTCGAGGCCGATTTCTAGAAAAATTGTGGCCTCTGCCACTGTCAACATGTTGGAAGCTTAGTCAACAGTCGGCCTGCACACCACTTGGCCAGTTTTCTCGAACGTCGCTCAAGTGTTACGAGATTCACTTTCAAGTGGAATAGGTCGGTACGTAGTCGGACATTGCTCGACGTCAGTGTATAAACAGAGCTCGTTAAATCGAAAGCGGCCGTCGTCCATGCAAGAGATGTTTTTATTTCGTTTCTCTCTTCTTTTTTTTGTCTTCCTTTGACATGTACCAATTGCACGAGAACTTGGAAATTTTCATTATTTTCTTTTCTATTTCCTTTCTCGTTTTTCGTACGTAGTTTCATCGTACATAGACATTCTGAGAGTTTAAAATATTTCGACATTTTTCTTTTCGTAATTAATGAAATACATTCACAAATATTCACGTAGATATATTTTTTCCTTTTTGGTAAAATTAATATCTAACTATGATAAAAAATCAAAACGCAACAATCGTGCGGGGAATTTTAAGCAATTGAATTGGGTTGTAACTTTAAAACGATAGAAAGAAATATTATTGGGCAAAAGTTCAACGGACAATGTCAAATGGATAAATTTTCATTTAATGTTCTTGAATTGGAAGCCGATCGAAAAATGAAACAAAATCTCTTCGAATCATTTCTGAATATCTCTTCTTCGTAAGCCAGCATCATGTATTTTTTTGTTCGTACGTATAATCGTGAAATAATTTTGTCAATTTATTATTCGATTCAACTGTTCGACTCACCATATTTTAAATAGATTTTCATGTTTTGTCGTGTCGTTTCAACAATCAGAAGAAACGGTCCTGAGTGAAAGACGAAGTGAAGAAGAAGTATACGATAACGTTTAAGCGGAGAATCATCGTCGTTAAAGTAATTACGTGCATCTATGGATGGCAGAAGCGAAGGAACGTTGTTGCGGTTAAGACAGGCTCGGCCTTGTCTCTGTGGGTCGGCTGGTGTGTGGCCACAAGCTGGCCAAGTGAACCACAAATCCCATTACACGTCTATGTTCTCCTTGGTTGGTCCGGTATTTCCGTCTTTGTTCCATTATTTGCAATTTATTTCGATTAATCTCTTGACGATATTTTCTCATTGTTCACCCGAATCTTATCAACTGTATCGCGTTATTTTATCTCTCTGTCCCTCGAGTCTTATCTGGTTTTCATTGTATTTTATTTTATTTTCTTTCTTTTCGTAATCCAGACGTTGTAATTGACGAGTTTTATCAACAATGTAAACCAATTATTTTATTGTTGTTTTTTCTTTTTTTCTTTTTATTGCACCTCTCTCTTTGCGCAGGAAATTTTTATCCCATTTGTCAAAACTCGTCGCTTCGAAATTAATTTTCAATGATGTTTCTGAAACAAATGCCCGACGTAGAAATGAAAATGAAATCGAAGCTTCGCTACGCTGCTTCACGCTTCGAAATGTTTGCGACTCATTTCACGTTATTGAACTTAATATTTCTTCCGTCATCCACGCGCAAAAGTATGCAATATGTACTAAAATCAATTTGTTCAATTATATTTTTTATGTTCATGTTATTCTATGTCGTTCGTATTTCGTACAGCGAAGAATTGGAATTTTTCTCGATTAAATTTCTAGTTTTAATAATTAAAGAATAATATAGTTCTCGGATTACGATTCTCGCAATTCCACTTGAAATTTTAAATCTGGCGACTTTTCCATTCGACGACCTGTTAACTCTGACTTGGGAATTACAGAGTCGCGTTCCAAGAAGAAACCTTGCCGAGACCTTGAGGGATTTCGATTAATTTCCTTCAAGCAAATCTTCAAGGTTTAAGTCTCATTTCAACTTTGAACCTGGCTGCGTAAAATAGAGCCGCGGTAAGAGGAGAAAGTCGAGGCTACTCGTTAACTTGAAACTTATCTCGTCTTGTAAACACACTGATAACATCACCTGTTCAAAAACAACACGTTGCTCGCGAAACAGTTCTGGCTTGAATTATGAAAGGAAAACATTCTAGGAAACTTCTTATTCTTCCTGCGGAGCCTTTCATCGTTGTGTGCGAAATTACATTTGAAGCTTCAAATCTTTTGAAAATGAATTTCTCACTTTACCAAGGATCAACACTTTTCCCTTTATTCTTCCGGTTTCAGTCGAAGGAGATTGTTAATTGCGTGAAATATATATATATATATATATATTTTGTGGTTATTTCCATGATTATTAGAATAAACGTTTCACAAATTACTGAGACTATCAATTTCACTCGATTTAATTGCACTTTTTTATTTTATTCAGACTGTTGCATTTTCTTCTTGAAAAAATTTGATGATAAATGAATTAAAATTATCCTTCATTTTCTTTTTCCTCCCCCAAGTGGAGAACACAATGCGAAAATTCAAAATAAAACAACGCAACATAAACAATGAGTAAAGATAATCATATAAAAAGTTACATCGTAGTTTCTCGAAACGTTTCTAGTAGAACATCAATCTATCGAAATATATCTATATACTTCTAAATATAGGAATATTCCCGAATAAAAATTCGACCTTTGTGATCCAATGCGAGTCGCGAGCGCGAATTTTCGCTGATCGAAATGGTCAATAGAATAAAGTGCAACGAATAAAATAAGTGCTTACGGCTTTTGCAGAAGGCGATTTAGCTTCGGCCATTTTCGTTTCGCAAGCTTCGACCGGGCAGCCGGCTTAAAGCTAAGACGGCATAATCATTAGTTTCAAGGCAACGCGTGCTTCAGGGGTGTCGGCGAGCATTCGTTGTCACCGTGTTCACCCTATCCACGTAGCAACTCGAATTCCAACCGAACACTAATTGTAAGCCTGTAATTTACTTACACTGTAGCCGAACCTCCCGCCGTCGTTCTGGGAAACGCTCCGAATTTCCTCGGGAATTACCGTCTTCCATCCTCTTGCTGTGACATCCTTCAGCCACCGTTCCATTTGTCCTTATTGGCGGTAACGTTTAATTTTCGTGCCGGCCTAATTCTCCTGATGGAATTGTTCCGCTGTTGTAACAACACGTAGCGCAACTGCACGTGGACATGGCGTGCTCACCTGAAACATCAGATCGGATTTTGTAATTTTCGAATATATCTGCTGTAACGCGAAGACTGGGAATCTTCTACGTTGAGAAAGGATGAATCTATCCATGAAAATGTTGAGAACGAGATATGCTCGATTCTTTGATTTTTAATATTTTTCAATTTCTAATTGAACATATGTCTTCCATCGTAGTATTTATTTGCTGTCCAAATTAAATTTCTAATTTTAGAATTTTATTATTTTCATGCATAATATGTACGCGTTCGGATTAATTTCAAAATTATAATCAGTATTTTTTTCACTATGTAAAGATCGTAATACGAGCACTGTCTGTATATCGTCTATGGAAATAATACGAGCACTGTCTGTATATCGTCTATGGAAGTAATACGAGCACTATTTAATTTGATGATTCAGTGGCAATCAGAAAAAATGTTTAGGAAGTGGAAGGAATTTACACTAGCAGTTGCATCACGAGAGATTAATCTGAAAACGTAAATACAAATTTATATGAAAATATTATATATAGTATCATGTTATATAATATATTGTATAGAAATATATTGTATTGTATTGTATTATGTAAAAATTAAATACTAAAATCCGTCGAAAAATCCTTAATTAATTAAAAATGTTCGACCACTATCACGCTTACATCTGCGGCGTCATTCTTCATCAAATCTGATTTCTGATTCTGTATTTGTATAATATCTTTCTCTGAAACCCGTTTAAAGAACAGAAATTTTCAAATTTCGCAAGTTATAAATAAACCTGAATATCCTGATAAACCCGTCACGATCGTTCATGACGAGTTGAACTTAGTCCTTGTCTGCTTTCGGCTTTACCATCCGTCGGCCGATTTAAACCGATCGCTCTACATCCTGCCACTCGTATCGCTCGTATTCATCTTGAGAAGTTGCGGCACACCTGATCCGATTCACACAGGCCGCAATTGCTGTTTGATTTTCCAACGGAACTGAACCTATTGCCGGCCTATGCATTGTCCTCTAGATTATTCGATCCGATTCCCGCCATTTGTACGAGCACATGGTCAAACAAACGAGCGAGTTCCTATTCACGTGTACTGGTAGTGAATACCAGTGCCAATTAATGGCAACAAATATAGACGACTCGGCGAAGGAACAGCGAATATCTCACTCGAAGTTATGAATATAATTGAGTTTTCGCTGGATTAGATCGGCCGGTGAAAATCGGCAGTACGGTTCCATTCGATTGATTCCGTTCGATCAATCACCCGTCTCGCCGGTGAGACTTATCTTCTTCTTCCACTGTTTGACTCGCCGAATTGCGAACGCCTAGGCCTGTGATTTATCATCCTCGTCGATCCTCGTCCTTTCCCTTCTATCTATCCTCCCAGCTTGAAATCGTTCTTAACGTTCGACTTTCTTTTTTTCTTTTTTTTTTATGGAATTACTTTGCTTCTGTTTGAATTTCCTTTGAATTTGAATTGGGAAGATGCAGATTCCGGTTATCGTTAACAAACGCGGTCAATTGACGCGGTTTTAGAGCTGTGGAGCTCGTATATCTTTCGTTGCTACATCGAGTTGGCTGAGCTATCATTCGAATCGAACAAATTCAAAGTCATAATACATTTGACAGCAGACAGTAGAGATTCGACAGTACTATTAAAAACGTCAAGTGTCACCGAATATTTAACTTTCTGTTCTCGCTTTGGTGTTTCATGTTTCTGCGAATATATTATCTGCTGCGTACCAACTGTACGTATAAACTAGTTAAATTTCTGTTCTTGCAAGAAGTAATTACATTCAATATTCAACGTTTGATACATTTATTCACACTTTTTTTTTCTATCTACATTTTGCGTACCTCGTACGTGCATTCTCATCTATATTTATCACGCGTGTATCGATATATCCTTCAATTACGAAGTTCCGTCTCGCATTCAAATGGCCTGTGAACGTTTCTGCTCTCGTTCAGCGCCACTAGCGTTTTCGATAACTTTTCGCGGCTTTCGTCGACACGTGGAAAGCCAAAGAGAAGCAACGCGACACGACACGACACGACGTTCTCACGTTCAACGTTTCTGCGCGAAATTTGGCCTTTGTGCTACCACGGACCATGCCCGGAAGGGAAAGTTGACACGGATGAGGCAAATAGCAGGAAGAAAGTGATCCGAAACGATCTCTGCCTGAATATCAAACTCGTGCACTAATGTAACTTGTGGGGGGAGAAACGTTTGTACACATATGGTCACGTATCGAGCTGATTCCGCTGTGTTCGGCATCGTACAGTTGCGAATGATCTGTGTGGAGTTGTACTTGGAATGGTGAAAACGGATTTGTAAATATTGAACGAGAAGAACGAAACCCAGAAGGTCGAAAATGTTCTCCTACGCTTCTCACGCCAGGTCATGTCGATTTAGCAACACAGTCTTGTTCTTCTTGCTCGTTCACGGACAATCCTCGTCTGACTACATACAATCTTGCACTACTTCCAGAGTCATGTAACACCGTCTTGTCGCCTGAGCAACGAAAAGTTCCTGTGCTCTTTGACTATATTTTTGTTTTATGCTTCTTATTTAACCATCTAAACGCTGAATAAAGATCCTCAATAAAAATTAATTGTGAATTTCTTTTACGTTATTCACACAGAGTCATGTTTGTTTAGCAATTGTTTTATTCTACTTGTATATATATATATATATATATATATTTATCCCAGCGCTTTATATTGTTTCCTTGTCTGACCAGATACGATCTTGTGCTACTTGTCGAATCGTTTTGTTGTCTGAAATAACGAAAACTGTCCCGCTCTTTGACTAGATGGATTCTTATACTACTTTGTTCCGTATTAAATAGTAAAAGTGAAAATAAATTGAGAATCTTTCCTTTTTATTAATCGTGTCTGTTTAGCAATAGTCTCATTCCACTTGCTCGTTCGCAAAGACGATTTCAGTTTAGCTTGAACTAAATTGAGTTTTCGTCAGTATACGTTGTTTCCTTCGTATTCGTATGATCTTGCTTTAAAGCCATTCATTGTTACGCTGAACTTCGTTTTATATATTCGGTCCAACTGTTTCAATGAGAGGAATAAAAGTCGATTTGAAAATTTCTTCACGTCACGTCTTCGATCACGTCTACTTAGCAAAGTTTCACTCATCTTACTCGTTTAGGGATTTACAATGACTCTGTCAGCGGATGTTGTTTCGCTCTGTTTATTCGATTATTTCGAAAATCTTTTGTGCAAACTACAATTGAACGAGAAGAAGAAGGAGGAAATCGGGTCGAAAGTTCATTCACGAGAAAACGTCTGTTTAGCAACAGTTTTTACTCTATTTGCTCGTTCAGAAGCGATTCCAACTACTTGTACGATTTCCACAACTAGATACCATCTTGTTCTACTTATCAGATCGTACCCTAACCTATCGTTTAAGCAACAAGAAATCTCTTTAGCGACAAGCTCTTTATCTTGTCTTATATCGCGTTCTTCCGCATCTTTCGTTTAACTTTCCAAACGATTCGTTGCACTTTCCCTATCGTAAGATTTTCTCATATCTGAGAAGCGATATACAAATATAACGTGTTTTTCACCATTTTTCTTCCTTGCATCCATCTTTCTGTTCCTCGTTCTTCTCCCGTGCATCCATCTTCCTATTGTCAATTCGCTCGTTGATCAAACTGACATGTCGCGACGAGTTTAAGAAATATTCTACATGCTGGTTTATTATTTATTACTTGAACATGTAGAGAAATTTTATTACTTTTCTTTTTAAAAAAGGAATTTAATTATTTTCTCATTACCAGGTGAATTTGACATTAAAATGCGAATTTTATCTTTTATCAAGTTTGTGACATACGGGTGCTCGTTGTTCTCTAAATGTTGTTTACCGTTCGTCGTGTTTTACGAATTCACGTTACAAAGGAAGCGATCGCATGAAGGTCCATTGTACGTATAATTTCAGTTTTCTATTTGTCACTGTACGCGCTCTTCAAATATAAAACCTAAAAGTTCAAAACTACAACAACGAAGCAATCGACACGGAGAAACAAGGAATGACATTAAAGAATGAATTTACGCTGTAGTCGAGGAGGTCTAAAAGTTCGCTTGAAAATAATTGCGGAGCCATTTGGATTTTAATTCGCGTTTCCGAGGGGACCTAGAAACCCGAGAGAAGGAATTCTAAAAAAAATATAAGAAGCATATCACGTTCCCGAGGGAACCTAGAAGCTTGAGAAAATTTCTAAAAAAAATTCCAAAAACATAAAGAGAAATTAAATTGAGAAATTTACGAAAGCGACATTGGATATACTGAGCGCGCTGTTCAGCTGTAATCGACACGTACGCTGTAATTTACAACTCGAAACCTCTGTGCCTGCCACTCGAAAGCGGGCCTAGCTCTAAATACCCAGAATGCAAGTTCCACGTGAAATTGAATTATTCGCGCCGCGTCGTTGTATACCAGCCGTGTATGTGTATGTGTGTGTACGGTGCAAATGCAAATACGCGAGTCGCAGGCAGAACTCCAGGGTAAACCGGATGACGTCTTCCGGCTGAAATCAGCGCGCGTGCATTCGCTCTTACGAGATTGCCTCTAGTACATACTCGCGGAGCTGTTGCGATTTTTTTCCCTTCTTTTTTTCTCTCCATCGGGAGAATAAGCGTACCACGGCGGTGGACACGTTCGCCCTGAGAGTTTTCGATTTGCGCGGAAGCGATGTTGCTCTTTTTCCCTTGGCTGATTAGCAGGCCAATTCTCTGGTTATCGGATCTCTCTGCGATCCTGCTTCTCGGATTAAACGAAAGGAGTTTGTCGAGAGCGTGTAAGTCAGTCCTGACGAGAGAATCGAAATTTTTTCGTGAAAAGTTTTCAATTACTTGGGCGCGCGTACTGTTATTTTGCTCGCACGGTTCACGCAATATTCAAACTGTTGAAATTTCGCGGAAAAACCGTGGATTTACTTCGAAGGCTCTGACTTCACAAATGCAATGCGTTTTATTTACGAGATATTTTTCTATCGCGTAAGTAGTAAGTGAAAAATGGAGACAAACACACGTTGTACACTGTTCTTTGTTATAAATTTAGAGAAATCCAAACGTCACGAATCTTCAGTATCTTTACAGACACTGTGTGATAATTTATGACATTATCAAGAGGAAAAGTGTCTTCGTTCGTCTACCTGCTACGCGATATAAAAACATCTTGAAATAAAACGAACGGCGCGTATTTTGAAAGTAGAGCGGTTTCAAACATCAAAACGAATCCGATTTTGTAATAAATTTAAAAAGTTCAGAATTTGTATATTAACGTCATCAATTGCATATCGCTGGTTTGTTTTGATCTTTTGAGTAATTTTCAATCGATTCGACAGTATCGATACCCGCGGTGATCCATCATATTCTCGATTCAACGTTCTTGCGGTTCTTGGCCAAAGCCAAAGGATTGAATTTACGTTACGTACATCTCTTCAACGATATTCTAAACGAAAATTGCATTTGTCGTCGCAGCATCGACATTAAGGAAACGTGTCGTCACGATCGTATTCAATAAAAGTCTCTCCCAGAATATGGGACCAGCCTCGATACCAACCGATCGCGAAATGTGAAAATGGCCGCGTGGTAAAACTGCGAATCACAGCGGAGAAGAATGAGGGATAATTCCAGCTGGCTGGGAAAAGCAGCTGCCACCAAATAAAATTCCCCCGGCTGCCATTTCTTTTTTTTTTTTTTTACATCGGCACAATCACGCCGTCCGTGAAAATAAGGAAATAAAGATGGAGAACACAGGCTACAGCCTGTGAAAGCTACAGCTACAGCTACCTTTCACAAAGGCGTTAATTCCGCGAGTTTGCAGCTGTAGTTTCGAATGCAGCGCGTCGACGAATACGTCTCGGCGACCGAGGCTCTTCTTCAGGGAATTTCTTTCTTTTTCTTTTTTTCTAACAGACTTTGCGCCCTCCTTTCTCGTCGCAAAGGCGCGAGTTTTTCTTTCATCAGAGAGAAGGCGACCGATGTACGGGAAGCCGCCGGTCGATGCATATGCATCGAGAAGACTGGCCTTCTGGAGGATTCAACGGGTCGGGGCATCCCGCTCCACGTCCTCCTGGAAGGGTTAATTACACGGGGCAGGTTAACTTTGGCCTTTCTCATTTGAATAAGAGCTCGACCACCGGTGGATTTTTCCACCGTCCGAAAGAATTCCCTCTCCTCGGTGGAATTCCCCACGTACGCTGCACGTTGGCCAGTTTCGAAGTACCAGACTGATGAAAAGATTCATCAAGAAGCGCGAGAATTTCACGAACTGACTATGATTAATTAGCTAAATCGTGGTGGTCGAATGTCGTATGAATCGTACGAAACATATCTTTTCCTATTAATCAATTCGTGAAAGATACAATGTCAATTGAATCGATGAAAGATATAATTTCGAGGATATTTGAGTTGTGTCGAACAGAGAAACGAAACGGTTCAATACACGTGTAATTAGAAACTAATTTTGGAAGGTTCGTTATATTTTTACGTATCCATAGCATAGTTTTATTAGCATCCTCGAATTTACCACGTTCCGCATTTGCCAGAATGAAAAAAGTATTCCGAAGACTGAATTACTGACAAGTATTCAGAAGACTGAATTACTGACAATTTACGAGACAAAATATATAAAAATCAAGTGCCAGGTTAAAGAGCAGGATCCTCCTCAAGTTAGGCGTGTAACGCTTTTGTGCGGCGCGTGTAAAATTCCGGAAATTATTCAAGGGATCCCGGGCCCCACCCTCTCATCCCGTAGGAACGTCTGAGAGGAAGAAATTAGTCTATGTATTACACTGAAGTACACGTTGATTTCAGACCTCGCTGAACACCCTTGGAAAATTAACCAGACTTTGAGCCAGGCTTCAACTTCGTAAACTTTGAAATACTTTAACTCGGCTCCGTAGAATTTTACGAAATTAACTACTATTGTTAAACAATTAACCCAGACGTTGAATAATAAAAAAAGTCGTTGATTAATCTCGATGATATCACAGTCAACTTCTTCGACTTTTCTCTGGTATTTTTGACGTTCAGATTATTTCGTCGTTTCCGTTATTTTCACTTATTCTTAGGCGAGCTTCCACTGAGCTTCTTTGCTTTCAAAGTACTTCCACATTTACAAATATTCCGTTTAAGTGCTTAAGACACTTTCCGTCTCTCACGCAATTCACGGTATTATTTATCTTGGAATAAATTCGAACAGTCAACAACACATATACGTATACAACAGCGTTTTTTGAATATATAAATGTAAATTTTAATTTAGATAATGGTTACTTTGCTGATACTGTTATCTTGAATTTTCAAACGAAGCTAGGAAATTAGAAGTCAAAAGTTGAAACGCTCGTTTGAAATATAAACGTGGAAATTTTATATATATATATATATATATATATATATATATATATATACACACATACACACACACACAATGTTCTTTCGTAATTCAAACTTTCATTTACAGAAGGCACGGCAATAATTATAATTTCCAACTGCGCGTGTTGAAGCGAGCGTGAGTGGAATGGCCAACCGGAGACTTAATTACAAGAAAAGAGAGAGAGAGAGAGGGAGAGAGAGAGAGAGAGGAAGCTTATTTTAACGAGTCGCTCTATTAAAGCGCCGAACTCTAAGTTTACGTCCGATAATCTCGGTTTCTCACGAGTCAACACTCGAGAGGCCAGGACGCAATATAAACGGTGTCCACGTCGCTCGATGCAGAAACTTTGCGAGTGAAAACACGCCTGAAGCGTTGACCATCCCCCCCCTCTCCCCTTCCCGTGCTAACAGGAAGGGACGATTACGGTGGCGGCTGGCATCCGCCATTAACTTTCTTCATCCGGTGATGAACGACTTGGCCGCTTGCATTTGGCTAAGAACCTTTCGAAATTTGCAGTCACGCTCGACCCTTGCCCATTATAATTCAGCCTTTCTGCCGAAAATTCCCCCCTTCCCTGTCCGAGAAATTTCTAGCTTTACTACTTGCGACGCGGAGTTCACCGTGCTCACCGGACGTAAAAAGAGATTTGAAGGGGGAATTTGAAACTCAGGTGTGAACATCTGACTATAGCGATAGCTGACTATATTGGGAATATATTGGGAGTATTGTTCGACGATGATTTGTGGAACTGAAGGGATATTTTAGTAGCGAGAGAGAGAAAATATGCTGCATTTTTCTGCAGGAAAACAGAGTCAAGTTTTTTTCTTTTCAATGTTAAATGTGCAACGTGTCCGATATATTTCAATTTAAAGTTGAATATATATAATTCGCTATACAATGAATATTTTGTTTCGTTGAAATGTATGAGTTAAATGAGTTTAATGAATGCTGCGAAGTAATTTCGTAGAGGTTACAAATTTTTATATTGCAAAAGTGTTGTCATTTAACGAATGAGAATTAGATACAGTTATCGATTGAATGTTCAACACATTTGCAGTCTGTATTCGCGAAAATTCTCACGCTGACGGAAATAGAAATAATGGTTGATTGTACCCACGATCCAATTTTTCACTTCTCTCTATAATATTGGACACTCCTCTTCCTCGTTAACAATTGTCAACATTTTTTTCTTTTTTCAATCAAATATTCCATGAATCTGTGAATTAATTTACCAAGTGATTCTTTTATATAAATCATTTAAAAATGTTGTTGAATCGTGCAAAATAAAAATCTGAAATACGACTGGAAATCAGTAGTACAAGTCAAGGTTTCAGGACCCAGTCCTAGGGAATCTAGTCCGTTTAATTTGCGCTGCTATTTTCCGAGTTGAAGAAATATAATTAACTTTGTATAGTAATAAAACGAAACATTACTTTACTGGTGAACGAGTTCGAGTTATGATATTATCTTATAAATATTTCATCAGATAAAACTATAAAATTATAGAGGAAGAACGCTCAGTCGACTATCAAATGAAAATAAATATACTTTGCTGACAGTGTACGAGCTAATAAACGAAAGAAAGGAATGTAAAAAACAGTAGTAGTTGGTAAATGTTTTTTTTTTTTTCCCGAACAATAGTCCAAATTACTCGGATCATTTCCCACCGTTTCATTCCGCGAGATCTCCCTTTGACGATTCACAACGCTGGGGAATCGTGGTATTCCGGAACGCGAGATAATTCCGTCGTAACACACATCCGGTGGAATGTTTGTCTCGCAGAGATATACTTCGCGGTCGGCGAATTTACAACTCGCGCCGCGTGTTTTTTTTTTTTTTTACGTGACGTTTAAACGTTCGAAACTGCCTCTCAATTGGAACTGCTGCCTTCCAAGCTTTATTTTTTTTTCTTTTCATTAACAAAAATCTTTTAACAGAGGGGAAAGAAATAACGTAGAATTTTAAACTCTGGAATCAGAATATTTCACATTGAAAAAAGTCAATCAACTAGCGAAAGATTCAAAAAGTTCGGAACACGCTAAGCCGCTCGCTTAAAGAAGAAGGAATTTCATTCAGTCACGACTTTGACAAGAACGATCTAAAATTTCTGAGTTGTGGAAATCATTAAAAATTGGAAACTGTGAAAAGCTCTCGAGACGCGGAAATCTTGGAGAACATTAGCGTTGAAAATCTACTAATACTATTTAGCTGTTCAATGTACAAATTTTTAATTTACTTTCATTTAGTTGACGTTCCTTATCTTCCCGAGATTTTTCTTCCTTTGGCGAGAATTTTCCTTATTTTCAATATTTCACCTACTTCGAAGGGAAGAAGATCACAACTCGAGGAAAGCTTTTCAACAATTTATCTGAGAATATTTGGGGAAAATTCTCAATCCTAAGAAATTGAAGAAACTACTGTCACCAAAAAAAGGAAAAAAGAAAAAACTCCAGAATTCACTCCGAAGAAATTGATGGTGGATGCTGCTCGTTAACCATCGAAAGAGTGGAACGCAATTATTGTCCAACATCTTGCGCCCGAGTCTCTTCCCGTTTCCCGTTAACAAGCTGTCAAAGTTCCTTGTTCCTTGTTGGTAATAGCTCGACGCGAGTGGATGAAAAGCGACGTGACGTTTCCCTAGACGTTTCGGGACTACGTTCATCCAGTTAAGCTTAATCCCGCGGAGCGGTTCTATTGTGTATTTAGGCTGTAACAGCTTGGTTACACAGTTTGACTGTTTCGTCACAGCAAACCTGGGTCAGCAACGATGACCGTTTCGTTCATCGTCATAAATAGTACGACGATGCTCGTCGTCGCGGAGCGTATGGATAACTGTCTCGCTGAGAGAGAGAGAGAGAGAGAGAGAGAGAATCGAACGATGCACGATTAATCAGCTGGAGTACGCGATTGAGCAAGTAGAATAGGACGGTTCATGGTCAGGCGAGTAGACGAGGACAGGCAGCGATTATCCAAGGAGAATGGGGCAATTGTTCGTCAGACAAGGTAGAAGAGGATAATCTCTCATCGGGCAAGTGAAACGAACTTGTACTCTGTCGGGCAGAGCAGTGGAGAGGGGCCAGTACGGGTAAGACGCGAGCGGCAAACGAGGTTTTCTACGTTTGTGTGAGTTTGTACAAGGTGAATTGGTTTTGATGAACACGATAATGCTATATGTGCGAATGTTGAAGTAACTTCCAGTGGGTACTGGGATTCAAGCAGCAGGATTATTCTCGTAATTAAGCGAATAGAATGGCGGCTCGGTCCGTCGTACGAGCATAGAAATCTATTAACGTAATTAACGCATCGACGTAGAAGTGCATTGCTGCACGAGCTTCGTAAACAGCGAACGAAAGTAATTAAAAATAAAGAGTGAAAAGAGAAATTTAATTATAAATTACATATTGGTTATATATGGATACACGTAAAGTTAATATCCGTAACAATTTTGCAATTGTACAGGATCATATATACATATGCCGAGTGAACAATCACTTTCTTATTAGAACAAATCCGTAATTCCTTCGTTATATATGAATTTTCTTAATTTTCCAGATCAGAGTACACCGATTTATGTTTGAATTTGAATTTAATTCGAAATTAATGAAATTATTCTTCTCTCTTGTATTTCGATGCTTTGTTGAAAGAAACATGTGGGCAGAAACTTTCGGCCTCACCTTATACGTGCAAAGTACAAATCAAACATGAATGAAATTAAATGTTAAACTTTCTGCGAGTGTGTTTCGCAAGGTATTGATGATCGAATTACCAGGTATTAGGAGATTGATAATTCCGAAGTAATGAGCGAAATGGCATTAAGGTTAACCGCACAACGTCGAAAGAGACCGACACATTACAGAATCCGATAAGCGTCAAGTATCTTCGGCGCGACAATCGATCGTTTGTTAACGAGGTGCAAGCGGTCTCGCGCGCTACAGGGCCGGCTGAATCACGAGCGCGCAACATCCAATATTACCCAACATATTTAGAGAGCGGATGTGGCGGTTTCTGTGAGCCTTGTGCAAGCCTTTAGCAAACAATTCTCCAACGACCGACAGGCCTCATCTCCGGTTTCGTGTCCGTGCTAAATCCACGCGTCGATTGAAATTCTTGATCGCTCGAATTAACCCGCATTATCAGAAAACCAATCTCTCTCTCTGTCTCTCTCTCTTTCTCTCTCTCTCGTACAGTTTGTTAAACACTAGATTTCACAACTGTGAATTTTCGAAGTAAAACGTATTAATATCTATCGAATAGCGAAATTAATACCTATCAGCGAAGATGAAAATCGATTTTCAACGATACGAGTGACCTGCGGTGTTTGAATTAATACTAATGGGATTAATTACGTTAGAAGAGAGACTGTAAGTGAGAAAGAGAAAGAACAAAATGCAAAGGAATATGAGAAGAATAATTGAGGGAGAAGAAAAAAGAGAATACAGAATGAAAGCAAGAAGGAAAATAAATGAAAGGGAAGCTATTAAGAGCAGCACTTGTCTCAGCTTCTATTGATTATTAATTATCACTGTAATTTTTGTCGAATATATCTAGTGATTGTAATTGAACATTTAAACGTCATGTTTAACTTGTATGACATAAGTGTTTCTAACAAAACCTATTGCGTTTCGTGTCACGAACTATAACACGTTATACGTTTTATGGCGTAGATTAAAAATTGTTCTATTAATTTCTTCTGAAATTATTCCATCTCTCCGATAAATTATGCGACGAACGTTAATGTCGATTACATGTCCAGACTGGGAATTTATAATATCCAATGTAATTCATTACGGATGAAGGAAATTTCTGCTTCATAAAAGAAACATGAATATAAATAAAAATCCGCACAGAATCACAACACTGAAATGAGAAAACAAATTGAAAAATGGTAAAAGTACCAAAAGTGATGTCATCCTTTAATTAATCACTTTATCATTATAAATAATATTATTAGCATTAATATTTGTAACTGAGGATTTTTATAAGAATTTAGAAATACATCTTTCCATGGAAGATTAAAAAATTATCATTGTTAGTAGTATCACGGTACATAAAAAAATAACGACAATAAACACTGCTGAGATATTTTGTATCTTAAAAAATCTTAAAAAGATGAGAAAAAACTATCTTAAAAGATTTTTTTAACAAGTTGTAGGTTAGGTATTTATTTACCAGAATCTGTCGACAAAATTCTTTCTCGTTCGAAATTTTACAAAATTCCACGAATTCTATAAAAAGGGAAGTTTCTCGCAAGAGCAATGGCTGTCGTTCTATCGCGAGGCCAAAGCAGTTTCCTTCAAACCGCCCTGACAAAATGCCCACAATTCGCCGAGCGAAAGAATTTCCAAGGAACAAACCGTCGCCGAGCGGAATTACCATTTCAATTCCTTCGCGTATCGTTCTTCTCTCAGCATTGTTGCCCATTGTTATCTTTCCTTCGGTGTATCGAATTCGTCGAAGATTTAGATACGCGCGCATAAATCGGGCAAACAAAGCGGAATCCGCGGGGATAATGTCGCGGCTTCGTTGGTGTCCCGAGCTGAGAAAGTGGAATTTCTCTGCGTCGACGATTGCAGTCGCTTTCGCTGAGACACGTGCCACCGTTGGAATAAATTCCTCTCGGTGTGCGAAATATGAAAGATTCCGAAGCGAGAGAGAACTTATAAATTCGCGTATCGGCAACGTTTTTCCCACGAATAATCATCGACGAACACAGCCGGTCTGTGAATATTTCAGGCGATTTGATTTCTTGTTTTGCCACGAAACGTTTCTTCAAAGTTTGTATTTCAAAGAATATTTCGAGCAATTGCTGATAATTTCGACGATCGATTATTCGAAGGGCCAATTATTGAAAATTATTGAAAATTATAGAAAAAGACATTTAATTTCTAGAAATTAAGGTTTTCGAATTTTCGACGAAAATTCCTACTGGCGAGGCAATTGCAAAACTTGTTGATAAACCAAAGTCGATCCATCATCAAGGCGAATTATTCAAATATACCTTTGGATCGAACATTATACTCTCGATTATACCTCGTTAACAAAACAAATCCATTAAACTTTCCACGCTTTCGAGAAACCTAGCCTCATGGATAAACATAAATTCACATGAACATTCTAAACGAAACTAAACACCGACAATCGCGTGTAGAAGTTCCACGATGTATCGACGCGAGTCGGTTGGACGAGAAACGGTGGATAAGTATAAAATAACTCGTTCCCCTCTCTCGGTGGGAATCGGTACATCGGGATTATTCATCAAACGAATCGTCGCTCGGGAGGTAGCTCGGCAGACCATTCGAGATAACCGGTGAAAAGAGGGACGAGGAATCGAAGGGAGGCGAACGGAAGGGGTTCCGATGGAAAATGAGTGGGCTCTCGTGACGAGAATTGAAAAGCATACGGGATGAATGGCCAGGAAACTGGCCCTGTCAAAGGGAACACGTTGCTCGTAATTACGCGAAATGCTTGAAACCGGAAGGGGACGGGGCCAATTTCAGACTCCCTCGACTGCTACCTCCTGACGATAATGCTTTTTTTTCCCCCACCTCCCCCCGCCATGAACCTCTTTTTTTTCAATTCTCCTGTGTCCTCCGGCGGAAATGCTCGACGAGGCCCGATCGGAAACGGTAACGTCATTTCCTGTCGAACGACCAATTCGTGCGGGATAGGCAGGAATTGGTTTTGTTAGTTTTTTGCTTGAAATTGGGAAATTTTGGTAAATTGTATGTACCGGGAATTGCAGAGGTTGCTGGAAAATTGAAAACACTTGGCTTAAATTTCGAAATTTTATTCTCATCGAAATTCTCGACTTATATATTTCTTTCTTTTTTTTTTGTGAAAACTGATTGTGCAATGTAATGTAGCAGAGATTTGCACACAAGTGTCTGGGAATTGGTTTAAATAATTTTAGATCTTCGCAACCGAGAAACGCGATTTCCAGCGTGCGTTCGTACAAATCAAATTACTGAATGCCTAAAATACTGACAAATATATAAAAAAAAACTAACAAATACTTATATGAACAGTATAAAATTTCCCCCATTTACAAGCATGTTCCATCACGTAATTGTCTTCAAACAAGATACACCTGCTTATAAGTAATTGAATTTCACAAAATGCGTCAACATCAAAGGAATATTTCAAGCTATATTATTCCTTATTAACAGAATCATTCTTTCGTCTTGGTGATCGAAAAGAGGAGAAAGAGCGAACCACTATTTACCGAGGTGATTAAGAAGCTCGTAACACGTGACGTCAGATTCCCTATCTCGATTTCTCAGTTCGACCTCCACGCGAGCATATCTCAAGGATATTCTTGCAGGAGAGTCAGGGACAAATTGATGAGAGGCTGACACCTTGGCACGTACAGAGGGATACGAAGGACAGAAATCCCTCCGGGGACGTACAGAGTTTCCGGTAGCAGCGTGCTGCTGCCCCTTGTAAATTTTGATGTCGTGGAAATGAATTCGTGGAAAGCTCTGGAAAAATACCTTGCGCCTTGACGCAAGACGACGAAGATAGTATCGGATAAACAACGTGCGAGACAAATGTGCCAGCCTTTGAGACAACGTGCGTCACGAGGATCGAGAGCGATCGTTGCGACTTGGAACGAGAGCGTAGAACGAGGGAAAGCGGAAAGAAACGCATTTGATATCTACTCCCTACAGAAAGGGAATTTATTTCGTCGGGGAAGATTTTCGTGTAAAAAAATGAAAAATGAAATTAATAGGTGAATGACGAAGAGTTCGTTTGATAATCAAAGGTTTAATTCGACAGTTTTATCGTTAGAATAGATATTTTCTTTTTTTAAATGATTGATCGCGAGTGACTAGATCAGATAAGTTCGATTTATTCGCAATTTTGAAAGAGAAACATCTTTGACGATGATTATTAACGATTGATAATCACACGTCGATACTCAAAGTTTCGAATTTTTCGCTAAAATGCACTTTTACACTTCCAAGAATGCCACGTTTCATTCGCTTTCGAGTTGAAAGCTCTCCTCGGCCAGAAAACAACAAATAATCCTTTCCGTGCAAAAAGGATCTAGAGAAAAAAGAGAAGAAAAATCTAAAAGAAATAGGGTGAAATTCATTCCGAATGATGGTACAAATCCTCGAAATCCGCGTTCTGGCGTCGGATTCGCCGGGTGAAAGTTATGGGAGCTGGCAGGAAATATAGGAGGGGATGGGATATTTCTCTAGATCTTTGAAATCCCGCAGGATCGAGGAATACAGCCAAATGCGACGTGTGCACGTGTGTACGTGTGCATTAAAAGGAGAAAGATCGTCGGAGCATTTAAGAGAAAAACCGGCGACGACTTTTCGAGCAAATGAGCAAAGAAACGGCAAGCAAGAAAATGAGAGAAAAGAGAAGAAGAAAGAGAGACGCAGTTTCATACTTTTCCTTGATTAGAATCGAACTATCAACGAAGGTTTCGGCGATTTAAGTTGCCTCGTTGAAACCGATATCTTGAAAATAATCGACGACGACGTAGTAGTCTGGAGGCTCTTTCACAGTTAGCGGTGTTTCACTTTCATTATAAGTCACCAATTTTTATAAATTGTTCTTATATTGTTAATTCAGTAACTTTTGAGGTTTTATTGAGTTTTTTCTGCAAATAAAGATGCATTTCAGCTTCTAAATATCGTAATGAGTTTACTTTATCGTACCTGCTTCGTGTATTCGCACGTTGTCTATAATTTTAAGTCTCTCATAACATAATCAGATAAAAATTGGGATATTTAAATGATTTAAGATGGACCTTTAATTAAAAAACAATCGAAAGCCAATGCTTCTGATTGCGAACCATCTTTTTTTAATTTCACACAATCTTTTTATAAAGTTATATCATTAACACGTTGACTATGATGGTTTCTGATGGCGGTCGTTTCTCTTTCTACAAATATTTGAAAACAACTAAAATGGGATGAATATCACTAGCAATGAATTTTACGTAACACAAATACCTATAATAATAATATAAAACGAAGCAATACGTTTTTCATTGTATTCTATTGTAATATAATATCTTATAGAAATTAAATATTTTGCGTAATAACATAATATAATATAATTATTGATATAATTATATTATAATATAATTGATATTAACATAAATATATCAACACAATATTATATTAAAAATTTTTCTACGCGATTTTATCCTCCTGATTAGTTTACCGATATACTGACTAACGACAATTACAAGAATTCACTTTCGACAATTTCGAAATAAGCGAATGCAAACTCTTACGTTACCACAATCGACCTTTTACCTTTTTAGACCTTTTCCCTGCAACTTTCCTTTCGATTCGGAATCCTTTCTATCGAAAAATATGGAAGACGTATTCGACGTCGCGAGAGAGGCCAGCGCCAAGACGGAAATCTCGATATGTAGATTAGTCGAACGCAAGGGAACGAAAACTCGACCCAATCGGAGTGCAGACTCCGGTTTTCTACGTCCTCCATCCAACCAGCGTGGAATATTCAATCGCTCGTTCCCCACTTGGTCGAATCGCGACCATGCTCCCTTTTCAACGTTCGCCGCGTTCAACCCTCATCCCTCTGGGCTAAAAGCCATTCTTTCTTCCCATGGTTCCAGCGTGCTTCGTTTCGAATGCCGAGTGGCGCTGCCAACTCTCGCTTGTTCCCATCTCTCGAAAAAATCGAGAATCAGCCTCCGTCGTCAGCGAAATTCCCGCGCGAAATCGACGTCAATTCACTGGATTATACGTATTCGCCGATTATAACGTTCGTTAACATCTGGCCTTTCGTTGCGATCATCAACTTTCAACAGTCGCGACCTGGATCAGTGCTTTCAGTTCGATAAATCACACGTTCTACTTTCGGCGAAGCTGTGCACGGTCGACGTTGGTCGATGAAATTTGATTTCAGCCAATATCAAACTGTCAGCCGTTGAATTCTCGAGTGAGAGTTAATTGAATACAAATTATCAGGAGATTATTGAAGTTTAATCGAAGTTTATCGCACGTCGATCATTTGGATACATAGATATCTGTGATTTTAATAATAAATGTGACCCGAGATAATAAATAAATATCACTATCTCTGATGACATTCGTAAACGTGGCGTCCGTCCAAACTTTTGGACAAATTAGTGCACGTTTTCATCCTTGAGAAGTAAATGTGATTTATAAACCCTGTCACGTTAGTTTTAGCTGTGATCAGTTAAAAATGTCTCCTGTTTCATTGAACAATCGTCTAGTATTATACAACAACGACAAAGAAGAAAATAGCACGTGCACACACTCGCAACGCTGTTTTCATTTCAAACAACTCAGAACTCGCGGATGAATTTTACCGTGCAATATTTTTGTTACACTTGGAATTCATATCCTGCTCCACGTCGTTCAAAGTGTTTGACGAGAACTATGCAAACCGCGAAAGTCCTCTCGTAGAATGAAAGGTCTCTCCTTCGAGGTCCAATTTCTCTTACGTTGCCTCGCGCGTACACACACAACGCTGATTCACAAAATGTTGATATTTCTATATTCATACATTCCACATTCAGGTGCTAGTTGACCCCTACCCCACTTCCCCTCGCTGTTCATTCGCAACTTTGAGCAATTCGTCTTCCGCCCATTACGTGGTACTCGCGACCGCGATTCCTCTTTCGTTCGCGCTAATTTTTCGGAACGCCCGCACACGTTGCTACAACAACTTATTTTCCCTCCCTGCTCGTAATTTCTCTTTTCCGCGGAGCTCGTTCAATGTGATTTACGCGTGGCCACGTCAACGTGAAATATTTCTATCGCCGGATGATATAGAAGAGAATGTCTGAACGTTCGATGTATCACGCCGAATCCGAGGCCGAAGCCCGGGTTTCTCAGAATTCCATGTTGGACGCGGTGGTTTTACGAGATTGCTACGTGATCCCGTGAAGAAGAAAGTCTGATTCACGGAATCGCGTCTCCGTTTCGAAGCATTCGAAGTGTTCAGCGATCATTGTGAATTTCAGCCACGTTTAACTAGCTGATTATTCGATTTGCGGACGATAGAAGCGAGTCGACGAGCAGAAAATGTTGAAATCACGGATCGAAATAGCGCCGTAATCAGTTCGACGTTGCGAAGTGGAAGATTTTGATATTATTCAATCAATTAATCACGGTTTCTAATTGGAGAAAATAAGCAAGTCGTACAGCTACATGGAATCTGAATTCAAATTTAACTCTTTAAATTGAAGAGTTTAAACGCGTAAATTGTACACGATGTTTCAACATATTTTGACATCTAAAAAAACACGATCTAAAAAAAAAAGAAAAGAACGGCAAGAAATTAATTCGTTAATATTATTTTGTAATGTTATATTCTACAATGTTAATTTCACGATCGTTATATTTGATTATTAAAATTAATTCTTAATTCTCATTGCCAAAGACATGAAGAATTGCTAACTGATCTGACAATCTTCGTCGAATTACCAAGTCGAAAGCCTATATTTTTAATAATCTTCGATTTTACGATGCATAATCGAGATACTCGAACGAACACGCATTCTCTTTATCAAAAACACGACCGACAGGATAAACCAGGATATATTTTGAACATATTTACATATTTAATACGTTTTGTTAATGCGCAGCTATTTACATTTTAATGTCAATATTCATGATTCTGCACGTTTCCCGATTACGTTTTCAAAGCCGGCATGCATCCGCAACGCGATCAATACTTTTTAACGAAAATTCCACTCGTTACCGATATCGCCGAATTTTTTTCGGACGCCGTAACGCCACCGGAAGTGTGTGTGCGCGGCTTAAGCGAAGCTCGTTTGCGACTTACTTCCTCGTTCAAACAATTCGCGAAACAATCGACCCGAATCGAGCGGGAAAATTGTAAATGCTTCTTTCTCCTATCTTACTGGAACAGCAAGCTCAGCGGAGTCTGGTTTAATAAATCGGGAATGAAAGAGGATTAAAGAGAAAGAGCATAAAAATGGGATGAAAAGAGTGAGACATTCGATTATGTCTCAGTATTACGATACGACAAACGCATAGCGTTGCATGAATTGAAATCGTGCACTTTTCTTTTTTATCTTGATTATTTTCTTCTCTCTCTCTCTTTTTTTTAAGTGAGAACTATATCGAACATTCTTGATAGAGTAGTACCGAGTTGCCGAAAACGAGAATCTCACGCTCGAAATGAAATTAAAAGAAGAAGAAAAGATTTACATTAATTGCAAATTCCTTTGTTCGTCCCTCGCGTTCTGTTATTTTCTGCTGCAATGCTGCAGATGTAATTGGATTGAACGCTCACAATGTAGATGTAATCTGTACAGTGCACTATACTGTAACAATGTTACATACGTATAATATCACAGCAGTATCGTATGACTTTGACGTTACAATATCCGTGTTCGTACATTCATACGTGCATTCATTCTGCTTGCTATACAAGATTACAACTGTACAAATCCGAAAATCGCGTGCAACTCGAAATTTGAAAAAAAACTTTTAGAAAAGTTAAGAGAGAAAATTTCTGTTGCTTTTCCATTCGAATTTAAAGCATATTTCTCTGCGTGTGCGACTTTATTTTTCTTTTTTTTTTTTTCAAAGCGCGGCAAGCAATTGCCAACAAAGAAATTTTCTCATGCTTATTTGCGTACGACGAAGGAAGCATACGAGTGAGATAGAAATTTACAGACAAAACGAAATAAACGTGCATTTACGAGGTAGAGCGAAAAATTAAAAATAACCACATTAAATATAATCGAAATATATAATCAAGATAAATGTAACCACATTAAATAAATTAAATAATTAAAAATAACCACATTAAAAATAATCAATATAAATTCGGAAACAAATTTAAAAAATTTCGCGAGTGCGACGATGTCACTTCCGGTTTAACGACAAGCCATATTGTGAGACGACTTCTCGACG
The DNA here is from genome assembly GCA_032399595.1 of Tetragonula carbonaria. NCBI lineage: Eukaryota > Metazoa > Arthropoda > Insecta > Hymenoptera > Apidae > Tetragonula > Tetragonula carbonaria. The sequence continues at coordinate 2,655,464 of JAUCRC010000020.1, forward strand.
CCCGAAACTCCGTGATGACCTACCGCTCTCCTACGCGAATTACCGAACGAAAAAGGATCGTCACTGTCGTTAAACTAATTGGCCACGGTTCGTCGAATTAGCGTCCCGCTGATATAAGATGCAAACAATGAAATTATAGCGGAATTATATTGGAGACACGTTCCATTCAATGGATGCTGGGTGACATGACGTACGCTTGGCAAAGGGGAGAGGGGTTTGTTTCACGTTTGGTCATGGGGATAATGGACGATGAATTTATGATCGCGCGTGAGTTTATCGTTTGAAACAAGCTTCGGGTGCGAATAAATATTTTACGCGGTAATTGCGTATGGTATACGTATTAGTGACTTTTCATTCACGATTTATGATGTCGTCTTGATTTATGAACGTGTTCTGAATAATTTTAAGGATTTGAAATGGAATTTTTTTAATAACGTTTAACAATGTTCATTTAGTTTAACATTTTCCTATAACGTTAATTCTGGACTTAGTAGATTTTATCGGCTATGATCTTCATCTCCTATGCATAATATAGACAAGGTAATCACTATTAATCTGTGGATCTTGATGCATTTATGAGAAATTTCGAAATACGTAAATATGCAAATCACGTGTATACAAACGCAAAGTATTTAATACTGAAAACAAATTTCCGTTTCGATCGCGGAACTCTATGAAAATTCTGTAGAAATTTGAAATTGCATAAAATCAACAGTGTAATCGTTATTCATACGTGGTTTCATTATTAGAAATAATTATTTCATAATGTTATTTTCTAATAAAAATAATGTATTCTCAATTTTGAGCCTCCAAAGGCTCAATAGACAACCTGATAATTAGAAAGTGAAATAAATCTAGCTTCTGCCTCATTAACTGGGTTTGTATTTCAATCTATATGGATCAATCTGCTGTCTAATCATAATTATAGTTTTAGACTGGATGCAGCCCTTTTGAAGTTTCTGAACGAGAATTTACATTATTCTGTTTAAATAATACTATTGAAACTTGGTAAGGAATTAGCCCGATGCTATCGAAGTTGTAACGAATCAGCATGATCGAGCAAGCGGAAACGTTTCGTAATTAAGAGCAACACAAAGCTCACTCTACGGACGAATTATTTTGCTAATTCAATTTGGTGTACGTCCGATCTCTCTCTTTCTCTCTTTTTGGGAAACTTACAACCGAGAACTTTTAACCTGAAAACTTCACGATGTTCGAGAGATAACGGAGGCGTTTCTCACAACCGTATTGTAATAAAATACAATAAAATAATAGTCGTCTTTCTTTCGGCTGTCAAGAAAGGAGAGCAATTCGTTTGAAAATCCGCCAAGAAAGTCGTGCGAATCTTTTGCTCATGTATGCTTGCACAGACGTACAATGCAGTTGAGATAGCTCGTTTTGTTTGAAGATAAAATCTAAATTCTTTTATCATTCCGTGAAGAGAAGCAAGGATACATGAAATATTTCCTCAAACTATGAATTCTGGCTCGGTGCCTGACCCTCGTCTGATCCAGTCTCCATCTATCTTATCGTAGAATAAAATAATCCATAATTTTTCATTATCGAGGCTCGTGGTATTATCGTCGAATCGTTAGAAACGTTTCTGGTGATCATTAGATGATTGATGAGAAATTCGGTTTTAAATCATATCTCTGCAGAGTGTATTGTTAAAATACATTGTTCAAATAAGTTCAAGTTGAAACAGTTGATTAAATTCATCTACGAAGAGATACAGATCTTTACTAATTTTGTTTCAGACTATACTTCTACACAGTATATACTACTACTAACAAAATAATAATTCAATTTTTGAATAATTTTTCTAAAGGATTAAATCGGTTGAATTGTTCAAAATATATTTTGTCAATTTTTTCACTCTCGACTTTGAGAATCCAAGATATTTTAATGTTTTACAATTTCTTCAGGATCGTTCGGGAAAATCTATTTGTGAATGATAAAAGCAATTTTTCCTGCGTTTTTATCTAAAAAAAAGAAAAAATTTCGATCTTGAAAGAATTAATATTTTTTTTTTTGAGGAGATATAAATGTTTACCGATTCGCAGTTGACAGAGCTGAAAGTGTAACATAATCGTAAAAAAGCAATAAACGATTCAATAATCGAGCTATCGAGAATCAATTTACAGAACAAATTGATAGATCCAACGCGAGAAATATGTAAAATCGTGTTTTATTCCGCTTTCTAATGGCGTTCGACTATTTCGTTGGCACTTGTCTGACAAGTTGTTTAATGTATATTATATGACGCAAGGTTACAAAGCAAAATTATGCGCGGTACTCTATAACGAGAATCGTTAAACAATCTTGGTCTGCTCGATGATAAAACGAAGATATAAAATAAAATTGGTGTCCAACGATGGTCAGTTTAATGCCAATCGGTCAAAATTTGATCAAGTGCCACTACTTTAACTAGTATTTCTCATTTCAATAAGTTTATTTAATTATCATTTAATAATTACTAATAAATTTCTTATACGTTGGTAGAAAATACTAAACACTATGGAATCTCTATTTTAGATGGAAATTTTCACTTTTTGTTTCACTTATTCGGCCTTCCAATATCTTTATCAATGTTTCTTTATCTTTAAATTTACGGAGATTCTTATTTCATACTAAATTCCTTTTCTGCATTTATAAAAAATTTCTAAATGCAAACTTGCACAGGATGCAAATATTCGAAGCATGTGTTGCATTTCCTACAATACTCGTCGCAGTAAAACAATTTCTACTTACCATTTCAAAAAAGGTTCCACTTTTTAAATTATATATTCTCAAAAAGTGCAAATTCATGCTGTTCGTATCTCAGACCGTGCTCACATTCTCTGAATTTATTTATAGGTTCAATCTTCTATCATCATCAATAGTGATAGAAAAGAATGAGCAAGGTATAGAAAAGAGGTGGTCCCGATATCCACCACGTGAATACTCGGCAACAATCGAGTTTTCGGTCTAGTGGCCATCGAGTAATTGTAGATCGCATGAACTTCCGGGCAGAAGTTTCACCATCGATAAGTATAACGTCCCCAGAGGGATGGTTTCGCGAAGCGCTGTCCGAAAGATCGAAACTCGATGACCACTCGAAGGTCTACTCCAGTATTTGAAGAGGTTCTTTGATAGGATTCTTGAGATAAAGGTGGGCCAAAAACTATACTACGACAATTGTACACCGGATATGAATCTCATAACAACAGTTCCTTTGCTTCGCATGAAATACCGTACTACCATCGCGTGAATTCCTTAAGACTTTCCTTTTATAATTTGAAGTTCATTCGTGATTCAAGGAGAATTTGTTCAATTTTTGTTGACTGGAGAACGAAGAATAATAACGAAGAATAATAATGTAATATGAAGGGTTTGATACTTTTAATAATGTCAGTTAGTCATATCAGTTGACACGTTGCATGCCACGTAATATGTTTCAAACAATTTTATGATTTTTATAATTCTGAATATCGTTAAAGAAACAATAATCGAAAGCTTTGTAATCACGTTAATATCCAATTTAAAAGGTACGATCTGAACAAAATCGAATCAATGAGGTATTCATACCAGTGTTCGTTGGATCGTTTTAATACAAATTAATTAATTAAATATAAAAGGATTATTTTTTCACTATATACATTTTTCATACACATATTTTTCATAGATTCTTCATACATTCATAAACATCGGCATCAATGATTCAATTTAATATAATATCAATGCTTCTTAAAATGTTCCACCCTTAAAAAAATATTGAATATTTACTGCCAACGTCTTAAAACGTCACAAACGTTATAAATTAATTAATTAAATGTAGAACACTAAACAAACAGGACCCAAAGTTTTGTGATTTAAAATAATTGAAGACACATTCTTCATAGATTCTTCATGCGTTCATGAACATCAACGATATTTAACAACATGATTCAACGTAATATTCAACATGATATTCCGTGTTAATGTTTCTGAAAAATATCGAAATAGTTTCTCCAGCCAGGAAAAAAGAAATTAATTTCACCCTAGAAGCTGTTACTTCGCGTTCGACGGATAGTCTGAGACGACGCATAATCAACGTAAATCGACGGTCGATTCCCTGGAGGACCTTCCAGTAGAGATACTGGAATCACTGGGGTGGCCCCGAAGATAGCCGAATCTGACTTGCAAAGTCGCAGATTTTGGGGGATGGTGTTGCGTCAGGGGAGCCAACGTGATTCGCCAGTCCCTCGGAACGCTCTTATTTACTTCGACGATTGTCTGGCCGGGCCATTTATTTTCAAGTCTCTGAACGTCTCCTATTTATCTTTGGAATCGAATGGCCGATTTAGTCATTCAGACTGATTAAATATTTTAAAACGAGAGGGGAACGAGGAATTGCTACCGCTCTCTTAAACGTGTCCACGTAAATGAGAATGAATTTTTACAACTGGATTTAAAATTTGGATTATTCATCTCACCGTCTCGCGAGTTTACAAACGTTTCGAGTAATTTCGTCATAAAAATTTCAAATGGCGAGGAAACAATTGTTGCGGAACCGTCCATAATCACCATCATTGAATGATAACGTTCACGCATTTGCGGTTTAATGATCCTAACTGACTTTGTACAAATCGCAGTAACGAATCTCGTTTCCTTGGTGTCGTCAAACGAACTCGTCTTTCAACTCGACTTGAACTTTATCCCCACGAGACTCGGATTTCGAGTCGAAGGGCTTAGATTAAAGTATGTGTTTGACGTTAAATTTAATCGTTGTAAGTTAAAGCAAGGAAAATTTCAAAGCAAGTCGAAACGCAAGTTTTATATCACAAAATTAAAGGTTAATTAAACTGATGGAACTTCGTTAATTTATTCTCCTTTTTTCGTCTCTTACAAAAATTCTCTATGAAAAATTAATAAAAGCGTGCTTCTGATGAACTGAAAATTATTATGATCAATTGTTTTGTTTTTTTTTTCTCAAATCATCCGAGTTCAATGAAGTGAAGAATACTCTATTGCTAGTTTGTCTTTGTCGATAAAAGAATCGCGTTGGTGCAAAGCTGGCTTAGCCACAGGATTTTCCTAGACGTTGAGCTGCGATTATCTCAGCGTTGAGTACATGTTATTTCGCAACGTTTGCAAATTATAGACGACGATTCGAGGCGCTGCGATCGTGATTTAATTCCGCGTAACGCGTGTTTGACTTTTCGTTAATAATGCTGACACAAGTAATCAAAACGCTGGTCGTACGTCCGTGTAACTGGTTGGTATCGGAAGTTCCGGCACGGAGCATTAATATGCTAATTATGATTTCGTTAAGTGTGAAACAGTCGTGGCCATGCACATAGTGTTATCTAATTAACAACCATGAATTCAGTAGAGAAGCCAGCTAGTAGACGGCGTTTCACGCTAATGCAAAAGTTAATTATCCTCCTCCTTCGCTTTAAATAATTTATAGCGTTGCGCTGAGGGCTCTCTCTCTCTCTCTCTCTCTCTCTACAATGAAACTGGCCTTTGATCCCATGGCAAACGTGGGATTCTACATGGTTTAGACCGAGACAACAAAAACTCAAAGCAAAATTTCAGCGTTTAATTTTCGTGCGGAAAAAGAAAAAGCTCGTGAGAGAGTTACGCGAGTGTTAAGTATCTCTCTCTCTCTCTCTCTTGTGTTTCTTGCTTGTTAAAGCCACTAGCCTTGTTAGGAAACGAATTTGATGAATGCACGCCGCTTTGCATATTGCAACGGCGGGGCTCGCAAAATTCTCGTCTACGAATTCTTGGAAACTGTTGCCGCGTCGGCTCTGTTACGGTTTCTCGAAACGTTGGAGTGCAATACTTCTTTTCTCTTCTCCTTCTTGGATCTTGAATATTCAAAATAGAGGATATTTCAGCAGTTTTGAGCGGAGGCGTATATACTCTATTAAGTTGAAAAAGTTTTTAATTGCTCTATTCAGTGAAACTGGTTTTCTGAGAAAATTAGAGAGGAGCTTCTTCCCTCTTGAAGTTATATAACTTGACTGTGGCATTAATTTTATAGACTAAATACGTTCTCGTGAGAAATGAAAATAGAAGATACAAAACAGTGAAGTAAATATTTGTATCGTTTTCATGTGATTGCCATCTTCGAACAGTTCATTATTTGAAATACAAAATCAATAAAAATGCCAATTAATCAAGCTTTCGTGTTTCAGTTTCAATATTTTCAATATGATATTAATATTAATATATCGTCGTTGACTAGAACTTTGAAATTCGTATTACAAAACGATTTTCAATTGTTCGAAATTGAAAGTTAGACGATTACGAACATTTGTGTGGACAACTGCATATTTAGCTTAGGATCCACTCCATCGATTCTAGCCGAATTGTAATAGACAATTAATACTTAAAGTGTATTACACATCCTGAGCCGATTACACACCACCGCATCGTTCGTCAACCGGAAACGCAACACGAACTTAATTGATTTAGTTGTCGGATAAATGAGCTTCCTCATCTACTTCACCTCGGACGAGAACTTATTGGAAGACTTTAAGTGCAAGTTGAAATACTTGCTCCCCGATGTTGATTCTGTTGCAAAGACACGCTAAAATCAACGAAATCTATTATTGGGATAATTGTCTATTGCTTCTCTATTTCCTTGGACTAACGCTGCACACTAATGAAAACAAACTAGAACTATCTTTCGATGAAATATTTCAAAATATTTCTAATATCATTATAATATAAGAAAATTCATTAAAATGAATATATCTCAATTACAGTATTCTTAAATATTTTGGAAATATAGGGAACAGGACGATTTTTACAGAATTACAAGGTTATTTTTCAAAGTACCATTAATCTTTCAATTTGAATGTTGGAATAAATTAAAATGTTTTTAAATATTTTAAAATAGTTTTAATATCCTTGTAATACAAGAATCTAATTAAAATACTATACTGCCTTGCTACTATAATGTTTCTAAAATATAGGAAACAGAATGATTTCTAAAGAATTCTGAGATAATTTTCTGCACAAATTTTTCCAAGATCTACTAGTCTTCCAAATTGAATGTTGTGTATAAACTGAACGATGTCGGGATAAACTGAAATATCTTTAAATGGAATATTTTGAAAATCATTTTTAATGTTCTAATTCAAGAGTCTAATTAAAACGATATCTTAATACTACAATGTTCTTAAATATAGGAAAATATAGGAGACAGGATGATTTTCAAACAATCCCAAGATCATTTTCTGCAAAAATTTTATTCGAGTTATTACCAAGATACTGCTTGAATATTGAACATAATAATATTTGAATTAACATCTCTTCAGAATTTCTGTTATTGTTAGTGACATTCTAATCATTAGTATTGATCCAAACTTCTCGTGCCAATCTATCGCACAATAAGTAACTGAAAACTTTCATCTAGACTTTTTCGACATTTCTAGAGCTCGTTATAGAGCAAAGGTGAGACAGTGAGCGATGAATTTCACGACGAACAGGGACAAATAGAGTTCGAGAGTTAGAAGTGTTTTGTATATCCCATTCAAAACATATTGAAAGTTCCTGCGACGCGACGTTTCCTTGTCCCCCGCCGATTCGATTGCGAAATTCCAGCGCGAAATTCCGAACACCAGAATGATCCCGGGGTTCACGCTCTAGTCCATGGCACTCGTGGCACGCGACACTTTCGAAATAGATGCGCTCACGTTGTCACGGCACGGCCATTATTCGCCATTATTCGCTTATTTCAACGCCTCTTTGAAGCATTCTCCTCTATGGAAAACAACCTCCAACGAAGTCAAACAACCCCGCCTGTGCGAGTTCATGGGAATTTCTGTTTCTTTCTCGACTATTTTTTCTAATTCTAAATTAACACATATCCGTACGGCATTATTTGCACCGTCATTGACCAAATGACCGCCATTTTTCGACACTATTTGTAGAAACGATATGCTCTATATAAAAACAACCTAACTTTCAAAAAGTCATATACTTTTTAGTGAAATTTTGAGAAATGAAACAAAACGAATTTGTATTTATATACACCTTTATTTTTGATTTTTTTTTTCTTTCTGAAGCTAAATAAAAATTAAATCCACAAAAAAGTTGAAATGAATTACTGAAAACGTACTCACTATTTTATTAGACAAAGTAAATTATTTTCGAAACTTTAATTTTATCAATGATTAATAGTTCTTCACTTCGGGTGAATTTGGCGTAATTTTTACAACAGGCACTCCTTCAAAAGGTTCCAAAACGGGTTCTATGTCAGTATCGGACCACAAGTCATCTTCAGAATCACTATCATTTTCAAAGTCACTATATCGTAAAGGATTTAGACGTGGTCGTTTTCTTGTCACTATCATCACTATCAAAATTAGATTTTAAAAGATCTTCAATGTTATCACTAGACTCACAATCAGATAAATTGTCTGCACATATTTCTTTTTCGTTCTCCATTTTAGATTTACTTTATTATCTGATTTCGATAAAAATAGGTTAAGAAAATTAACAATAATGTCTCTGAAATTTCTTAAATATCCGAATATCCAAGTGCTTAAGCTTTGAATAAACTTCTTCTATAAGCAGTACCGACTGATACGTTTTTAAATTAATTTTTCCTTTTTTTGCGTTTGCACCCTTATACGACGCAACTGAAGCTGAAATCAGTTTTTTTCGTAGAATTATCTCTGGTTGGTAAGAATTACGTTTTAATTTATTCGGATTTAATAAAACAACAACCAATTATCTACTGCAATGTACAAATGACAAATTTTCGTCATTTGGCTGCTGGTGATTGTCTGTGAAATGACGAATTTTTGTCATGCGGACCGAATTATGTGTTAAAATTTCGTTGACCCGCTAAATATTACAAGTATCACGAGCATTTTATAGTATTTTGTGCTTTGAATATTTCGTACGTACGCTCCTGTAGATTTTCAAAGTCTTTAATTTTATGATGGAAATCTCTTCTTCGCCTTCTAACGCGAAGATACTGCGTTTTAAGTTCTTCGACAAGACTTTCGCTAAAAATTTACCTGCTTTACTATCGATATTTCACAGATATTGCTTTGGATCTTCGGCGATACGTGCATTCTGATTTTCACAACTTTAATTTTCGCCCATCAGCGACAAACTATTGCGTCTGAAGTTGCTAAATGCTGAACCTTCGAAAGTTCTGTTCCATCGATCGCTAAAGTGTATAAAATCATCAAATTACTGAATGTTGGAAATTACATCATTAATTGCTAACGTTACACACCGCCAGTAATTAAACTATTACACAACGACTAAAGTAACGTCATCGTTAATTTAGCAATCAGCTAATTCTAAATTTCTCCCCGTAGCTTTGGCTTTTAAATCGATCGAGTTGATCGATAATCGACGAAGTCAAGTTAATTAAAATGCTTGCTTCTATATTTCAAACAATTTCGTCATCGTCGCAGAGTGGAAGAACACCTTAAGGATCTTGTATCGACTAGGACTGATGGAAAATTTCTCGAGACCTTGAAAGAGAGAAAGGAAAATCGAAAGGACGTAAAGGAAGGTAAACACACACCTGTTATGCGATATCCACGAGAGAGAAAGAGAGAGAGAGGAAGCGAACGAAGGGAGAACGAGTTGACGTAGGAACCAGCTGGCCATGACCTAGGGGAGAACCGGGGCAAGTTCCGGTTTCCATGGGAACTGGAACCCTCACCTGGAAGACGATCTCGCGGTATGTCGCATAGACAGGGTATTACCGCATCGATCTTTCAATCACCTGGCTGTTGTGATTGAATGGCGCGTGCTCGCCATTCAACAATTTTTCATTGAACCGCCGTTGGCTAATCAATCATCAACGAAAGAGAATGGGAAAAATATAAATTCAACGTTCAAGCGGAACTTGAAACTGAAGCGTAAATGAACTGAATTTTGAACTGTAAATTTTCGTATGCTGTTCGATCAATCTGTGAAATCCTTCTACGATGTTACCTGTATGTTGCGTTTTTAAAATTCATTTCTACTGAAGTCGGTATAAGCTGAATATAAATTCTGTTAGCGATACCAGTAAGTAACTAGTCGTTTTCTGATGTACAAAATTTTATTTCATTTAAGATTCAATGTAGTTTCAATCTGTAATATAATTTAACAACACGCACGCCAATATATTGTCGATATATTTAACTAAAATATAGATCATGTTGCAACAAGTTAAATTATTGTCACTAGATGGCAACGTTTGTTAAATTTGAAAAAGAAAAGACGACATTACTTTATGCACATCGCTAATATATTAAGTTTCTATATATTTGAGAAACACCGCGAAAGAACTTTCTCGCATTTATTTTTCCACGCACTACCGCTGCGGGAATCAGCGTGCTGTGAAAAAGAAAAAAGAAAAAAACGGAATTTGAAAGGGACAAACGTTGTATGAATACACGTACTAATTAGCTCGAGTTTCCGAATGACGTCGTTAGAATTTCCAGCGCGGGATGAGTTACGCGAGTTACGCGAATTCCCCGGTTTTATCGTTTTATCGTTTTTCCCCCTGAAGCTGAGCTTGCCAAATGTCGCGCGACTTGGAAACGCGAACGACGGCCATAACGTGGACGAGCATCGTAGTTCGTTCAACCGATCGTTTCTCTCCTCCCTTTGAGTTGGTTATTTAGTGGCGGGAAAGAAAAAAGAAGAAGAAGAAGAAGAGAGTATCACACTCGCGGTTAGCGAACGATCGTGCCATAAAGTAACTTTCTCGGACTTGTATTACCTACGGCCTCGGCTATTTGTCGACCCGCGTTTTACAAACTTTCAGCGTGCTTCTCCAGTCCGCCATTTCTTTTTTTTTTTTGCAGCCCCCCTCCCTGAACCACGCCGACGAAGTTTCGAAAAGTTGGTCGGGAAACAATTGAGCACTGGTTTAGAGATGATTAAGGAAAAAGCGGGTGACTTTCATTCGAGGAGCAATTTGATATTTTTTAATTACAGTCCACAGAATATTTGGACAGAATTGCTTGTAGAATGAATTTCACATAATACTATATTTAGATCGTTCATCTTTCCACGTTCGATGACACCAATTACATTGTGATTACTAAAACACCTTGTACAGTGATGAGCAAAGCTGTACATACATGCGGATTCTTAAGACTGATAATATTTTATCGAGTGCAAAACTGAATGAGAAGAGAAGATTTTTAGAGAGTTGCTCGTTTTTGCTCCGTTTTAGAAAAAAGAAAAAATGTTTTCATTTTCTCACTTGTTCGACGTCGATCAACTCAAGAGAGCAATTGAGTGATCAAATCATAGTTTGTTACATGAAACTATGCTGCAATATAGAGTGGTCAATGTATGGTTATAAATAGATGCTGTTTTTATGTAATAATACCGATGATTAAAACGAGCAACTCTCTAAAGGACTTTCTTGATCAGTGCTCCCGAAGTTTCGACATTTAAATTTGCGACATCCTGCACAATAAGTACTGAATTGCCTTTCCAAAAGTGTTCAAAATATAAATAATACCTAGTAAGTATAGTAACAATATCGAAAATTTTTCTACTAAGCTTTCAGTCACGTGTTTCACTTTCGCTCCAGCCTCGAAATAGCTGGCTACACTCGGGACGAGCGAATTAAGAGCTAATAAATGACAAGCGTCGCTATAATTCTCTTGTCTTTCTCTCTCTCTCTCTCTATCCATCTATCTTCTCCCTCTCTCTCTCTCTCTCTCTCTCTGATCAGCAGTTTCTGCCAACCTATCTGGGACTTCTCTCTAAAAAGGGAAATCAAACGCGAGCCGGACCACGGTTTATCCGGCGAAACAGAGACGAACAGATAGTAGGAAAGAGAGAAAAGTGTCCGGCAGAGGGGTGAAGAGACGCGGAATGAGACAGTGGACGAGTATTTATTCAGTCACGAGCACGGAAGCGCTCACTTCGCCTCGTACACCGGTCACTGTGGATACAAACTCGAACGGGTATTTTCAGACTCAGAAAATCGTTCTCTTCGGGAAGCCGGAGTTCTCATTCTCGCATGTTTCGCCAAAAAAAATGAAAAAAAACGCGAAAATTAGTCTTTCCAGTCCTTCGTCTAATCACTTTTGTCTATGTTCCCCTCTCTTCACATTTGTACCTTGTTGGATGCAAGAAGACGCTTTGTACCATCGGAAAAAAAAAATATATATATACTTTATTAATGAAACTGTTAACAACTTCTCGGCTTCGATTGTTTTTGAAACAGGAATATTACGGAAACTATTACAATTAACTGTCACAGAAATTTTATGATAACTGCACGACTTAAGTGGTTCGATATCTTCATTGATTTAGGCTCACAAACTCTTTAATGTTACAAACAATCTCGTTACATGTGACACGTGCTTAACTTCTAGTTACTTTCTGCCAACAATCTAGCTCTGTAACTTTTGTCATCGAGTTTCATCCAACGGTGCATTCGTCAATCTCGAAGTGAATTCTCGACGTCGGGCGTTCCCTTTTCCTCCCTTTTCGCCGTTCACTTCGGGCGTTTACTTCGATTCTCGCGAAGTGAAATATGTGTCGGAGACGCGAGCGAATCCATTTGCCAATCGAAATCGCCCTCGAACCGAAACGAGGGGGTGAACACCGAGTGTTGCTGTGTTCGCAGGGGTGATCAAGGTTCCTGCTGATTGTAGCGACTCGGGCGAGATTTATTGCCATCAGTGCCATTAAAGCTCGAGTCTTAGCGGATCGTGCTTCTGGTTCCGGTTCGATGACGAGCCAGGACTTTTATCAATCTGAAGGAAACCGGTGATCGACTTGCCAGTCCGGGAATTTCTGTTCGGTAAGCCCGAAAGGTCGTTGTATTTCAATTTTAATCTACGAACTTTCCCTTCAGGCCGGTTCATTGATTATCGACGATCGTTCGAGGTGTACGATATTCCCCCGCTTTGAAATTGAATCCCTTCCCCCCCCCGCCCCTGTTTCCCCTTCTTCCCCTCCCGTTTTTTGGGCTTTCGTTCGATAATCGATTCGGTATATCACGCGAATACGCTCCGATGAAATGACGCGAAAATCTGCGCGGAATTTTTCGCTCGAGGATGAGTTTTATAAATTTGTAGAATTTGAAAAAAAATGGGGGACAAGAGGAATTTGTAAAAAGAGGAAGCAATTAATACGCCGATGAACGGAGGAAAACCGATCACCATGTACACGCGGTAGAATTCTGTTTGTTTCGAATCTGTTGAGGGAATCGAACTAAACGTGATTCTCTGACGAATGATAATTTATACATCACGAGGAAGAAAGGATTTTTGCATGTGTTTTATTACAATTTTTGGGAGGGGGGAGGAGGAGGCGAGAACAGCATTCTTTTCAGAGAAATAACGATTTTCTTTCTGAGAAGATCGTGTCAAGATTAAAAATTTCTAAATCTCTCTAATAATAAATTGTAATAAGAATTAAATTCCTTTCACACGGCACTGAAAAATAAACGGCAAAGAAATTTGATACCTGCTTCATAATTTCTTGCCACGGTTACATTTACTGTGATTTTTAACGTGCAGTGCTAACGAGAAAATTTCTGTGTAATTCTAGAGAGAAATGAAACTCTTCCAAAACCATTTCCAACGTTCATGCGTGCAACTAAATGTATAGTATACAAGAAAATATTTCGACGCCACGTCTCTTAATAGCCAATTTACATGTATAATTTTCTGACCATCCACACCCAAAAACATAACGCTGCTTCTGATCATTAATTCATCGTAAGTACGTATAATTCAATAAACTGCGCGTTATCATAAATCAACCAAAAATATCCGCACAGTAAAATAAACTGTATTATAAATTTTCTTCGAATTTTCCTTCGATCGTTTCTTTTTGATAATTGTAAATTTTTCTCCCCGCCATTGCAACATGTTTCTATTCCTAGCTATTCCAATATATTTCAAAGTTTGAGTAACACGAATAACTAGGTGATACTGTAAAACGAGGGACATTGCGTTTTCATCGCGTTTTCATTGCGTTTTCATCGCAACGCGATATATTTCACTGATGATTAAATTAAATACGGTGCAACGGTGACATTTCACGGAAATTCCATATTTCGTACTACAGATTTCGCTTGGTATTCAACGTGTTAATCGCACTCGACGATTCACGATCAAATGCGTGAAAGCAAAAGTTTCGAACTGTTTCGATGAAACAGTTCATCCCAGTGGGTGGATCTTTTCGCAAAGAACCGATGGTTTGAGAACGAGAGAGAGAGAGAGAGAAAGCGCCTCGAAACTATGGAATTCGAGGAAGTCGATCACGCGGCTACGCGTTCGACAAGTTTCGTCGGAAGTTCGACCGGGATGCAGGTCCGTGATTGAGTCCCGAGCTCGGCTAAATGCGACGAATTTCAATGCGTCCCGATTCGCCACTGTAACGGGTTATTTATTGTCGAATCGAGGACCGAATGAGAGAAACAAAATAAGAATATATGCAACGGAGATTACGGTCGAGCCCCATTTATCTCCACCTGCTGAAGCGGAATTTCGCGCAACACCCATTAACTTTTCTTGATCCGTTTATCCATGCGTGAACTCGTATCGAAACAGGGAGAAATAGGGATTTCGTTGAAAAAATTGGCAAACAAAAACACTCTGTCGATCATCGATGAAAGAAAGTACAGTTTAAAATGTACATATTTTTCTTCGACTATGAGTACAGTAATGGATTGTTACGATAAGGGAGAAAATATAAATTATTATGAATCGAACACGTTAATTGAATCCACTGGATTTTTTTTAGTTATAATTTTCTCTAATTCAACCTCCCTATTTCGACTGAATTTCTGCTTATGTTCATACCGTTGCGTTCATTAAATGAATGGCAATGTAATAAATGAGCACAATTTTATCGTAGTGAAGAATTACATGAATGTTATGATCAATTATAAGTACATTTCTCGATGACTCGATTATTATATCACTGTTAATGACACACGATAAATTTTGAAATGTTAAAAGAACACAACTGAAAAGGTGCTTGTATGAAATTAATTAATGTAATCAATTTAATTACATTTCTGTATTCTGTGAGCAGTTATATCAATAAACTTTATTAATATGACCAAAAAATAGAGAACACTGAACTTGTTGTGATAGGCCAAGAATCAGGATCCTTTGAAGTATTTAAATTCTTTTTTGAAAGTTGTAAGATTCGGAGGTATTCAACTTGCAAAATGTAATGTGGTTGGAAAACCACAATTGAAAAAATTTTAGACTGAAATTAATTATCCGTATTAATTTACTTGATTACAGTTTTGTATTTTATCCTAACCTAAGAACGATTGCTTCACTGAATTTCATTAACGCCATCAAAAAGAAAAGAAAGGAAACATTGAGTCTCGTTGAATTCGCGTGAAAAATTATAATACGGCAAGAACTAATATCCTTTGAAGTTCTTAAATGTTTCCTTTAAAGTATCGTACACTGTGAAAAATTATCGTTATAACACAGCAAGATCTAGAATCCTTTGAAGTTCTTAAATTTTTTTTTAAAGTATCGTATACTGTGAAAAATTATCGTTATAACACAGCAAGATCTAGAATTCTTTGAAGTTCTCAAATTTTTTTTTGAAGTATCGTGCACTATGAAAAATTATCGTTATAATACGGCAAGAACTAGTATCTTTTGAAGTTCTCAAATGTTTTCTTTAAAGTATCGTACACTGTGAAAAATTATCGTTATAACACAGCAAGATCTAGAATTCTTTGAAGTTCTCAAATTTTTTTTTGAAGTATCGTGCACTATGAAAAATTATCGTTATAATACGGCAAGAACTAGTATCTTTTGAAGTTCTCAAATGTTTTCTTTAAAGTATCGTACACTGTGAAAAATTATCGTTATAACACAGCAAGATCTAGAATTCTTTGAAGTTCTCAAATTTTTTTTTGAAGTATCGTGCACTATGAAAAATTATCGTTATAATACGGCAAGAACTAGTATCTTTTGAAGTTCTCAAATGTTTTCTTTAAAGTATCGTACACTGTGAAAAATTATCGTTATAATACGGCAAGAATTCGAATCCTTTGAAGTTCTTAAATTTTTTTTTTTTGAAAGTGTCGTACACTTCCGTATAAACCTAACATCTCTCTACATCTCGCAATCGGTTGTTCTCTTATTCGCCACTCTGTCTTATCGACCGAGGTTAAGCGACAGCCCGCTAAACGCTCGCCGAAGGCTTTTAGAATAGAACGTCAGAAAATATTGATAGGCGTTCACTGCCAAGAATGTCACGGCTAAGCGACGAGATGTTCGATCGTATCGTCGTGCCTACAGCCGGTCTTTTTCTCGCCTGTTCTTCTCTCAATGGAGCTCGAATTGGGATTCGCGAGACCGCGACACGCGTGCCTGCTATATATAGATCGTTTCGCGCGCCATTTCTGTTCGACGGAGATAAATCGGCCGCGTATATTTAGCGAGACGTTCGACACGAGGATACGTAGAAAACGGGCGAAACTACCATGGGGTTCGCTGATGAATGACAAATGGAAACGATCTTCTGCGTCTCTACCATCTTCGACTACACGCGTTTAGGTTGACCTCGTGACTTTTCGCTTGCAAGTTTCGCGCGCGACAATCGAAACTCAGAAGCGAAGCTCTACGTTTCATGGTGTTGTTTAAACGTATAATCAATTGAACGATCGAGATAAACTTAGGATAAACTTGGAACAAGGTTGTACAGAAACTATCATTCTTTTATTAAGGTTAATTGTTAAAAGTGAAAACTTACGACAGCATAATTCCAAGGAATTAGAATAATTTGACGAGCACAGTCCTCTCTCACTTCTGCTAAGTGCTATTTTTATTAAAATTACGAAACAAGTCGAAATCACTCGTTTACTTTTACCTTTCAATTTTTTGATGCTTCATTCTTCGCACAATCAATTTTTTACAATTACAAAATCTACGCGAAAAATTTCTGGTAATATTAATATTTTCGTTTCTTAAAACATTCGTTGCATTATGTATAATAAATTTCGGCAGTGCGTATTAACGTACGCATCAATCGATGAAATCGCGAAATTTTACACTCCTCCTTCTATATTTATTTTCCAATACAACAGCTCCGTAATGCGATTATAAGAGTAAAGTAAAAGTCGAGATGAAGGATCGCATCAACGTGAAACGCAATTGGAAGTGAAGTAGACGAGGAAGAAGCTGCATTGAACGAGACATTCTGTGTAGTGCTAAGAGAAGTTTGTCTACGATAGATAACATTAGTCATCTTGATCGATTATACTCCGCAAGCATAACCAGGTGGTTGGAACCAGCATCTTACGTCTTTCGTGTTATTTCGGACGAATTCAAGATATTATACTACACAACATTTGTAATTGAATTGCACTAGATTACATTATGGTTACTTGCATTTTTGATTCAATCACAAGTGATTCACAATAATTTGAATAATTTACTGCACATCAAAAACGTCAGATTTTCACTGAAGTGAAAGCAGAGATGAACGAAAGTATTTGCAAAAATTTTTCTATATTTTAAACTGTCGTAGTTCCATGAAAGAAAGTTGTACAACAATCTAATTGACTTCGTTTCGAAGTGTGAAGCCTCAATTTTGACAGTTCTACGTCTTTTTACAACAATAGTTTTTAGATTAGGTAACAACTGAGAGAGCAAGGATACCTCTCTGTTCTCGGAAATTGTGAAAATTCAACGAAACGTTTCCGAAATTTAAAAAATTTTTAAATCTACCATGATCTCAAATACTGAAGCCTTCTCTTTGCCACGACCTCTTAAAACTCGCTCGATTACTTTTTTCTCAACTTTGAACAATTAAAATTTTAGAATCTTTCTTGAATCTTTGTCGTTCAAAGTGCAATAAAATTGCAAAAAAAAAAATCATGTAGCAAGTTTCAAGGGATCAATGTAAAAGAAAGACTTGAATCTTCAAAAGTATGGTAGATCCAGTCATGAAGAAAAAAAATTTTCTCGAAGGCGTTTAAATTTTTGTACCTTTCGATCACAAAAATGTCCTCGCTGTTCCATATCTTTGGATGAAAAGAGCTCAAAGTAAAGGTAGACGTTTCACGCTTCAAAACGAGAATTTTGTTTTACGAAATTTGAACAGGTTTGGAACGCCTATAATTTTTCATCGAGCGTGCAGATACTTTTGTCCGCCATTTTGTGCACGGACATTCAGCCTGAAATGAATTTTTTCCCTCCGAAATGTGTTTCCGAAGTGTCGCGCTGAATTCGTAATTACGGCAAAGTTTCGTGACCAAAAAAAAGTACTTCAGGATAAATGGGAAAGTTCCCGGAGTATAATACCTCCGGCTGCTTCGCAAAGTCCACTGAATTACCAAATACGTATAATACCGCGTAAAATCCGGTCTCTCGAATGACCACCGCGCGCTGCTAGCCGAAGATAGAACGCGACACTCGCGATTTGCATAAATACTCGCGGGTGTACGCTCTTTCTTCACGGTTTAAAACTCGCCAATTACTCGCTAGGCGTTTCGTTATGGCCACAGCTGGCC
Source organism: Tetragonula carbonaria (assembly GCA_032399595.1). Taxonomy (NCBI): domain Eukaryota; kingdom Metazoa; phylum Arthropoda; class Insecta; order Hymenoptera; family Apidae; genus Tetragonula; species Tetragonula carbonaria. Next base: position 2,673,927 of record JAUCRC010000020.1, read on the forward strand.
GCTGCCGATTTCGTGCCACAGTGGCCATTAATCGTGCTTTGCCGAGGGAAATCGACGGACGCCAGCCAACTTCCGGTATCCTTCGCTCTTAACGAACACACACATACACACACACACACACACGCACAGATACACGCAGGCGCGCCACTATAGCTCCGTAGAGAGAGAATATTCTCGCAATGCCGAGAAATGGTCGAATCGTGTAACGATCCGGCGTTGGATGTCATTTCGCCTTGGTTCGAAATTTGCTGGCTTGGCTCTCTTGACTTGAAAACGACAGGACCGAAACCTCACTCTCGAATCAGACTTCCAAATGTTTGTGCTGCTTGAAATCAGCCCCTGTTCCTCGGTGCTCCTGCAGAACAGGAGGAGAAGTGTATTTTTCGTGACGATCTTTCGGCCATTATCCCGATCGGTTGGATTCATTGTTCTTCGAGCGTTTCGTCTGAAAGCGTAACGATTCTACCTCGCGACGAAGAGGAACTTTCGAGTAGATTAATGGTTTCCCCGAGGAAATATCGCCGCCTGGAGGGAAACTGAGACCTTAAACTTCCGGACGTGGCATTTTTCATGCGGATATACGCTGCCGGTATAAAAATATATAACGCAGAATAAGATCTAGTCTATTTCGCGGATCGTCATTAAGGCGCGAAACGTTTCTTCCCGCAGCGAGATTGTACAAAATGTGGATGTTTATTATAGAAGATAAGCGATTAATAGTTAAATATAAGATTTCTTTCGTTGCGAGATTTAAGGGTTGTTCGCACAGTCGTGTTTTATGGAAGCTGAGAAGATGTAATGTGACACGTGGATGTTGATTATAGGCAATAAATGATTAATAGTTAATTATAATAGGTTATAATAAATCAATAGTCAATTATAATAGATTAGACTGTGTGAATTCAGATTTTTATGAATACAAGGAGAAAGATTACTCGATGAAAACATCAAGTATTATAGACGAGTACCATTGTACTTTTCATTGTAAATTTGCATATCTTTGCTATACTAGATTAGTATATAACTTAAATCTATTAACTGTGCTCGACACTGCTCGTACCCCCTCTTTTTCTTTTGCTTTGACCATCCACAATACACCCTCCACGTGCCCTGAGGAGCTACTTTTGCTTCATTTGCTTGCATTGTGCTAGCCTCCAAGTGGTCCTTTAAACAATGGTGTTTTAAAATGGCGCGACAAGAGAAAATGTCAGAAATTGTTCTTAAACTATTTAAATAGGATTAAACCAATTTAATTTTAAATTATACATGTTCTCTGGACACACTCTCCAGACAATGAATGTTCTAGTCACGATGTTATACAAGTTGTAAACATCCGTGAATATCTTGCTACATTGTATAATGCTTTTTGGCATGAAACACACTGTCTAATCCTCACACGAACATTCACATATCCGCTTGAAATTGAAACGTGCACACCTTGACATCAACAATGAGCAAAAAGTGAGTTCCCTATGACTGAAAATTAAAAATAAAGAAATGAAAAATAAAACGACAAAAATAATAATGAGAAATAATAAACAAAAAGAAACTGATCCTGTGATAAGCGAAATAATTATATTCGTAAAAAAAGAAAACAGTATTAACTATCGACGCTAGCTATATTGAAGCTTGAAAGTTATTTTTGGTTATTCGAAAGTTTACGAAACCGAAAGAAGAATTTGGAAGCTGTTGGCTTGATGCAAAATGAAGAGCCGGTAGATTAAAATGCACATTGTGAAAATGCGAAGAGTTTCTACTTTTTGGCGGAGCACGCCAACTCCTGCAGATCAGTCGCCCTAGAAAATTGCAGTTCGCAGCTTACCGCAGGTACAGGATATAATAACACAGAGAGAAACTAAAGAGAAAATTTCTAAAGACGTGCACTTGCATTTAAAACACTCGCACGAAACTTCTAATTCCAATGGAGTGCAGGTTTCTGAAAATCTTTTCTCTAAAGCACTCGTGAACAACCCCTTCCGGGCATTACATGGAAGAATGAAAAAGAAAATACTGGTGGCTCTTTCACGCGTATAATATACTCTAAAAATATGACAAAAAACGAGCGAGGATTAAGTCGTTTCGACGATTTTTCCATTTCGTGTGATCCTGTGTTGACGAACTTGAGGAACAAGTTACACGAAACAGAAAACAACGAAAGACTGGATAATTTCCCTTGAAATCATTCTCGACAATTTTAATTAAGATTGTATTATTTTATGACATCCTCGATTATTTTCAACGTTCTTTAAACGCGCGTGCGCTTCGAATTTAGCACATATAAATTCCTTTTATAATACAAACACATGTTATACAGGTTTTGCAGGCGATATTATAAATACATAACATACGCAGCACTATGAATATTCAGGTATTCTAAACTAAAATTGATCGAGCTCGTCGAGAAGAATAAATGAAAGAGTAAACAAAGAATTTAAAAGAATGAATTAAAAATCACAGGTGTGCTCAACGACGTAAATTAAACGATCTGTAAAAAGCGATCTGTGGGAAATTTTTAAACGCGCAGTAGTAAATATCAACAGAGCGACCGAGAGAGACATTCGCAACGAGCGAGCCTCAGCCAAGCATCGACTACTTTAAAAAAAAAAAAAAAAGAAAGAATCCCCCGCGTTTCCCCGATAACAGGAAGACGGGGACAAAGGCAGCGAGAAAATAAAGAGAACGTTGAATCGCGGATTCGAGAGAGAGGACGAGCACCAAGAAAACTTGTCCTTGCAGTTAAAGCGGACGAACAAAAGGAACGAGAAGAGGGATGCATTTGCAAGTTGGGGCTCGTTAATTGTATGCAGTGGGCGAATAAAACGGAGGACGGACAAATTAAGAAGAAGAAGAAGAAGAAGAAGAAGAAGAAGAAGAAAAAGGAGGAGAAACGAAAAGAACGTCGGCCAAAGGTGGACGTATTTCTTTTTCTTTCTCTCTCTCTAATTTCCCTCGTCTCTTCAGGGGGAGAAGGGGAAAAAAAAGAAAAAAAACTGCTCAACACACTCTCCAAAGTCCGAACGTAACGAAATCTCGCTGCACAGGTTCGCCCAGTCATCGCCTGATTCTCGAAAGCTGAGAATCCGAGAACAGTTGTTTAGGCAAAGAGCTCGCGGAATTTGACCGAAGCTGGCCGAGGGGAAAGTTCGAGTATTTTTCGAGAAGTTGACGTGGACAGAGAGAGAGAGAGAGAGAGAGAGAAAGAGAGTCCTCCCGGCACGACCGAAACTTTCCATTCTCGGGCGAGTTAGTTTGGAAACCCGGAGGGCGAAGTGGAAACGCGCGATGAAACGGAAAAACGAAGTCTCGGCCACCGTTGTTTCTGCTTTCCAGAAAACGGTAATTGCCAACGAGCACACCGAGCTTTCGCGCAAACAGACAATTTGTGCAAGGCAGAAAGGACACTGCGTGTCCTTTCGGCTTTCCGGATTTTCAACGAACGAAGCTGTTTCCGATTATGCGGAATTTCCGAGAGTGAAGAGTACGAGAGCAAGAGTGCGGCGAACGAGAAAGCTGATCGTGAATTTCCCTCCCGGGGAAACTTTCTGTCAGCAAGGGAGATCGCGACAATGTCGCTAAACCTCTCTCTCTCTCTCTCTAGAAGTTGGAGAGATTGCCCGGAAGATTGAAATTTTGTTTCTTCGAAAGCAGATTCTTGTTCTAGCCGCCGGCTTCCGCTGCGATTTCCACCAAAGTTTCAACACTCGGCGAACAGCGAGAAACCAAAAACTGGAAAATATCGGATCGCCTGCGCGAGTTTTGTTGCGAAAAATTTCGTTCTACAAATTGGAATTGAATCCCGCGCGTTGTCTCGCGAATGAAAACGGAAACGCTGTGCAACATACTGCGCGACTCGGGAACAATAAACACTTTAATAAATCTATCAGCGCGTAGAATACAACGTATGTAGTCTGTTACCACTGAAAAATCAAACATCGTTCGGTACAAAGTCAGAGAACAAGAGAAAGAATCGTCAATTCCACAAGATGAAAATGGAGAAAGAAAAAAGGAAAAAGAACACCGACTCGAGAATCTTACACAAATATTTAAAGTCACGAATCTTTGGCACTTACTTACTGGGTCCAATGCCGCGTATATGGGCGGCAAAAACCAATTTATTATTTTTATCACCGTCAGAGTTGTCATATTTACTATTGTAGTATCGAAATTATTGTGTATAGTTATATATTTAGTTATTTTTATTTTTAATAGATGGCCTGTTTGCTGAAGATGCGTGAATGAAAAGTATGAATGTGACGTGAGAGGCACAGCGTTGGCACTGAGCGCTTTTCTTTTCTTTTCGTGCGTGTCAGGAGAGAGTCGAAGAAGAGTGTTGAATGAGTGTGGTCAAAAGAGTAATTTGTGTTGTATATTAATTGTATCATTTAAGTTTATTCGAATTATTGTTGTTTGAGTTGTCTATCTTGTATTCATCATTTGTTGTTTTGTTTCCGTTTTCTTTATTATTTAATATAATAAATCATCTAAATTATATCCCTACACTGTTAACGCGTTAAGTATTGTGCCGTGTCATTTCTGTGAATCTATGTTCTGTTATCTTTTACCGTTTTTGTGTTACGTGCACTTTCGTGCTCTTCGCGTGCAAAGTCAGTCTTGTGTTTGATTTTTCAAAAGAACGCGCGCGTTATTCGGAGTTCTTTTGCACAGTTTAGTTTGTTATATTTTATTTTGTTAATAAAGCCGTAAATAATATGGCCGGAAACTCTGAAAGAATAATACACGATGATAACGATAATTTCAATGATATTAGCAGTAGTGGCGACGAGTTTAAATTCGGTATATTTCCATCGATGAAGATGAAAATCTGAGAAGCATTACGTTTTCAGACTATAATGATAGCGACGATAGTAACGATAGCGAATTAGTTCCTAGAAAATCAAGAAAAATTCCAAATATAAGTTACAGTGAGGATGAAGAAGATGAACGTGATACTGCTGATGAGAATACCGAGTGGAAAAATGTTACAGAAATTGATGACACTCCAGCTTGGATACAATTCAATACTTTTTCTCTTCGTATGAAAAATAGGTTGGACCTGGTGGGAAGTAAATACTTGAAATACTTGAAAGTCACGAAGCAAATAGATTTAGAGTTTCGGTCCGAATTCTAAACTTTTTTAGTAAAAGGAAAGCCTTCCTAAGTTTCAGTTTCAATCGCTCAGTGGGATCTCCGTTCGAAAGTCGACAATATAAAAAAAAAGGAAAAAAAAATGAATCAACCATCGTCAAAAAAAAACGATCACTTTAAAAAAGAAAAAAAAAGAAATCCGACGATAGACACGACGTCGAACACCCAAGACTGGCGGAATTAGCCCGCGGTTTCTTGGACACCGTTTCTCCGAAATCTCGGAATAGACGTTCGAACGTGTATGAAACGACATTATGAAACAGCGCGTGATGGCGAATGTGATCTTGGTTATTAATACCGGATCGCGGGATTCGCTTAATCGCCGCCGACGAAGGTAAACAACGGCTCGAAACGCACCCGCATGCATAATTAATGTAGATATCATCGATTGCATCGGACGGAATTATGCATGAGCCACTTTGCCTTTTGAGGCATTATTCAACGATGTGAAATCGAGTTTCCATCTTTTTTCTTCTTCTTCTTCTTCTTTTTCTCTTCTATGTATCGAAGGGGAGAACTGATGAGTTCGTTAAAACGAACGTCTGGTTCGCTGGCTTATTATTCCACATCGAACGAAGCTAAACGAAGATGTTCGTTTCATGGTGAAAAAGAAAGAGAGAGAAAGAGAGAGAGAGAGAGAGAGAAAAGAAGAAGAGTGTAGGACGTCGAATGGAAGATGGCGAGGCTTCGTTACGGTATCCAATATCGTGGATGAATCTACATAATGTTATTGCGTCCGAGGTGATTTGAATTTGATCCGTGAAAGCTGATTCTTCCCCGGGCGTTGGGAATTTTTTGGCGTTGCTCGAATACTGGATTGTCTGGAGTCTACGCGGCGCGCAACATCGATGGGTCGAACGGGTAAACCAGTCTGATCCGAGATCGAAGTAATCCGACGGAGAGCAGAGCCGGTGAAAATGGTAGATTTTGTCGAGTGTTCACCTCGGTAATACAGTGGTACTTCGATCATCCGAGCTAATTGGTTAGAAAGATCTGAATTGAACGATTGCACATGTACGCCCTCGCTCTCAAATGTCTTAGGTCACTATTTTTTTTATTTTCGATTCGGTTAAAATTTATACCGTAAAAAAGGTTTCTTAAATTCACGCGCGTTTCACGATATACGTACAAAATATCGTTTAATTTCAAACGTAATTAATATATTCATTAATTTAATATAATTTAATATTTTCATTGTTTCATCGTAAGTTTATATTTGAAACGAATGTAATCCTCGTCCTAAGACTTTCAAGTCTATGATCGTTTTAGTATCGATAATTTTCAAGGTTTGTTCAAAGATTCTACGAGCTTTGTGTCGTTTCAATTCCTTCCAGAAATACATCACAATGTCGAAAAAACTCCATTTTGCGTTGCGTTGATGTACAAGACAGATGTATGACAAAGTGCATCTTTTTCTTTTAGATGCATAGACACATAAAATTCAACGAATTTTCACACATGTTACCGAGTGTCTCACGCGACTTGTGGAAACAAGATTTATGTAGTAAGCTTACTGCTGTAAGTAAATCCGAAGTATTTGCTTTCCATTGCATACTACTGTGTACTAATATTATTTCCACCGCAGTCTCTCTGCGTTTGCAAGCCAGCAGTAACATTAGGAAACCGTTGAAGTAACAAAGTGGAGAATTTTTTAAAAATTAACGAACCGCTCACGTCTTTCCTCGAGAAGATTTAATTTCAACCGCGCGCGATTTTCATTTCATTTTCACTCGCCTCCTTTCGGTGGGCGAAATCTTACCACGCAAAACGAGAAAGGAGAAACGGTCAACGCCTCGCGAGGATAATTTCTCTTTCTCCATTTTTTTTTTCTCCCGTGGAACAACCACGGTCGCGATATTAAACCGGATCAAAGTGTTACCGGCTTTGTCAACGCCGCAGCTGTTCCTCTCGCTGCCTCTCGTCGCGATAACGAAACGTAAATCTCCGCGCGTCTTCCCCGTGATTGGAAAACTCCACTCGACTCGATGTATAACCGTCCGGTATAATGAGGTGCCATATCACTAGCAGGAAACGAATGCCCACCAAACAAATCGATGCGTCGCGTCCTACGCGTCCGCGGTCGTCGATTTTCCAATTTTCCACCATCCTTGAGAAATTCAGCGATATAGTTCTCGTTCGGAGAGGCCAACTTTCAGCCGATCTGACGAATAAACGGATCAATAGTTTTGAAATTTTTCTGTGGCCATTTCTCGAGTCAAAGAACGGTCATTTGCAGCAATAATGAAGCAACACAAAATTTGCAATTTTTCAGTCGTTGGTAGTTGGAAGAAAAAACAGTTGATAATTCTTACTTGTTATAGAGTTTTATAAGTACGTGTATCAAAATATTATATTATGATATTTAATATTATTGAATATTATATATATATATATATCATTCTCAAAATATTATTATAAGAACAAAAGAGTTTTTTCGATGGCACGCTGTAATAAACTGGAAATAAAAAGAAACTCAAACTCATTTCCCAGAAATCGTAATTTTAGATAATACATGATATTATTGAAATTGTAATTTTAGACAAACGCGGTCGTAACATACGTAATATATTAATTATATTTCCCGAAACAGAGTTAGAGCAAAATAACTGACTCTAGAATTTCCGCGGCATGTAAATCGGAGAACATAAACTGAATCGACAGGTTTGCGTAATGGTCGGTGAGACAAGTCGACGGAGGATCGAAACTTGGAAAATATATAGGATAGTTGCGCACCGAGACAGTGTCGATGACAAAGGGGCATCTTGCGCGCAAGATGAGCCCAGAGATCGTATCTGGTGCGCGGATTCGAGCACGGTCGAGCACGTGATTAATAGCTCGATTCTCTCGAAACGCTGACTAAAGGCTGCTTGGCGAACGCGTCAGCCAATCGCGTTCAGCTCGACGATATTAATAACACCGTGCGTGAAAAGAGGCCTCCTCCTCCTCCGAGGAGGTCGCCTTCCGGCTTTTCAACTGTCTGCCATCCGTCAAAAACGAAACCGTGTCAGCGATATTTTCTTCGCTTCGAATCGAAACTTGCAATGCCGATTTCCATCGAGCATCCAGCGAGAAACGGCTGTCCAATTAGCAACCGACGTCAAATAGCTAAGGAGACAGTCGCATTCGAAGAGGTGAAAATAATTGATCCTATCCTATTACATTTTTTTTCTCTTTTTTTTTAAATCCATCAAGTATCAACATTGCGTAAACGCGACATTTCATTTGCCATTTTCTCGCATTCATTTTACAAGACTATCTTTTACTGGTTTTTTTGGTATTCTAATTGGTATTATCTCCATATATAATATACTGGACATTGCTCGTATTATTTCTACATATAATATACTGGACATTGCTCGTATTATTTCCATAATATAATATACTGACGTTGATGATATTTCGAGCACGAGCCGTCCCGATAATTCGATACCTTTGATTAGAAATTAATATCCCTCTGTGCGAGGCAATTTTTTGTAATTAATTTCAAATTTACAGTGTATTCTGCCCGTGTAGTATAGTTTTCATCGTTTTAGTAGCATTGTCGAACGGTATATGTGGAAAATGTAAAAGTTGGAAAAAATGGAACAACTCGTGTTTATTGGTCAGGTAGTTCCTATCGATTACTGACACCAAGCCTGTCCCGCACGAGATAATAGCGTGCCGATGATGGGAAGCGGACAGCAAGAGCTACCATCCTCTGTGTAATTCGTTGATGGCCTCACCTCGCTTAAAATCCTACGGGAATTTCTGGTATATGCGGTCGTGTGAATGGCTGCCCTGGTCTGACCAGTATGGACAGATTCTACTTCGATGAAACGCCCTCGAACACACACGTACCTCTACCAGTTGCTACTTTATCGAAACGATTTTTTCCTTCTTCCTTTTCTTTTTCTTTTTTTTTTTTTTTTGTATATCGATCAATAGCAATCGGCAATTTTAATTTTTAAATTTCCGAATTTTTAAACGTTTAAACTTCCAGGGGCAAATCCTCGATGTTGCATCGTTGAATTGACTTGTCTCGAAATTTTTAGATATTCAATTGCCCAAAGTTATAGTCTTTCTACGTTTTGTAGATTTTCGATTCGCAAAGCCACCGACTGGTCTTCGAGTTTTGCAAATTTTTTTTTTCATTTCCGGAGCCTTCAAACTCGAGTCTCCGAAATATCTCCGAATTTCTAACTTGAAAGGCTTCAGAGGATTTCCGAATTTTAGATTTCCAGGATATATAAAAAGAAATGAATATATTCCAAAGCTCTGAGCTCCTTAACTTTGAAATTGCTGAAGCTTCGAGCTCTCGAATTTTTGATTTCCAATACTCGATTCTGCGAGATCACTGAGATTTTATTATACCGCCAATCAATTCTATCGTCGTTTTCAAATTTCCGCGAGAAGTTTTTTTTATCACAAATCCACCAAGAAATTTACGATGCAACGGATGCCAAAGAAAGGGATGCCATCCGAAAACGAACGAATTCGCAAAGATTCTCAAAGTACTCCAATTTAGAAGGAAGAGAAAAAAAAAAGAAGAAAGAAAAAAACAAAAACAAGATGGATGCATTATGCAACGTTCAATTTAGGCTGGCGACGCGAAATCCGAACAGCGGAACAGGTGCTCGCGGTTATCGCGTTAACTTATATTTCGCGACCTATTTCGGATTTCTGAAACGTCGACGCGGAAGCGGCTGACAAGCGGAAGCGGTGGAATGGCGGTCGTCTCGCGCTCCGCTTCGACCATAATAGGGAAACTTTCAGTGGCTCGGCGAAAGAGAGAGAGTAACGTTCCGTTAATTTTTCCCTCTCCTCTGTCCTTGTCTCTCCGGCTGCCGAATTTTCAACGACAGGCAACAACCGGTGCCAAGTCGCTGGTCGCCCGCGGCGAAAATAGAAAAGAAAGAAAGAACAAAAAAAAAAAAAAGAAAAAAGGAAAAGAAAAAAAAAAGAGAAAAAGAGGGTCTTCTAGTTGGCAACGAACACGCTGGTCGCCAGGGTGGCGCGGCCGACAGAAACAAATATACTTTCGTAGATAAAAAGCCGCGGCGGTAGGAGAGCAACTGGAAATCTCTATTATCGCGGGCAAACCTCGCCGCCGACATGAAAAGAATCTAGAACCTCTCTCTGCGTTCTTTTCGACGACTCGCTGCCGGATGAGGGAAAATCTTCTCTTCCCGTGAAAATTTCAGGCTCGAAGAGAGAATTTTCGGAATCGGGCTGTCCTCGCGGGAAAGTTCATTTAATTTTCACAGCTGTCAATAGAGACGAATAGAAAGGACTTCTTGCAATCATGTCTGTTTATTTAAATAAAGGATCTGTAAGTAAAGAATATTTTCGAACGAACGAACGAATCAAGTTGCCGTTTCAACCTGTTTCAATGATTTTTTATAGACAAACAGTATTTTCATTAGGGTCGAACAGAGTGACAATTTTGGTAACAATAAACTAAATGAACTTTTACAAATAAATGTTATGGTACAATGTATCCAACCCTCTTATACAGAATTATGTAAATCGTTCGTGCGATAGCAATCGATAATCCCCAATTTGTCGTTTGTCAATTCACTGATACATTATATATATATATATATATATATATATATATATATATACATATATATTAGTATTAAAAGGATGCATTACATTGTATACATTACTTTAAAAAAGATTATATAAATAATTTAAAATATTATATCATGATATATTTTTTATAGATTATACAAATAATTTATAAAAAGGATACAGAAAAATTGTAAGAAAAGATTAAATTAATGCACGCGTTACATTACATGCGTTACAACAAAGAAGGGACTCACTGCAATATAATTTTCAAAGTAAATCCACTATCTCCATGAATGACAACACATACATAATTCCTACAGCGAAATAATGAATTCGACAAAGCGATTCGTTACGAGTGTCCACGCCAATTCTCCTGTCTATCAGACGACAACAATACCCGATTGTTCTTATTAAACACGTCTCTAGCCGCCTACTTCGCAGAAGCAAGAAAAAAAAAAGAACTTTTCCCCGAAGTTTCCAATACCAACAGGAGGAAAGTGGCAAGCGGGGAGAAAGATCGGTGCGAGCTTAATTAAACTTGCCGCGTAGCCTAGCCGACTGAAATTTACACCGGGGGATCGAGACCGGTCGAGAGGCTGGAAAATTCAAGCGACGGCCGCGGCACACTCGCGGATCATCGAGGACGTTTGCCAGGAATTTTCACCGGCCGTTGAATAATGAAAAAACCGCCGTGGAATCGCGTATATATCCCAGCTGGCTTTATTTTCTATTCCTTTTTTTTTTCAACGACGCGACTATCGCCGCCCTTTTTCCCAACTCTTCTCGAACAGCCGGCGAAAACAGAGCGGCGTGATTTCACGTGAAAGCGTGTGTTCCACTCGACCACTCGTCCCTTTTGTTCTCTCTGTCGTTCTTCTTGCCGGCCTCTATTCACGAAACGCGCTCGACGCGTTCGACGGGGCGGTACGCGCGCCATAACCGCGGCTCGACAATTTTCTCTTTTTAACGCTCCCGAAGCGGCTCTCCTGGCCGCTGTTGTAATATCCGACGTCGATTTCGCGTGATGGACAGAGCAGACAGCGAACGAAAAGCTCGCGGTTTCCACGTTTGAAACGTAATTTTTCTGATTGTGCCGCGAAGTTTCTGCACCACGCGTGAAGTTTCGAGAGGTCTGGGTGAAATGGTGAAGCAGAATGGAGAAGTAAATTGTGCGACGTGAGGGGAGGAGAGGGTTCGTTGAAGAAAGCTGCGGATAAGTGCAATCTCGATGCAGATAATGTACATACCTACTTTCGAGACAATTTCATTACTTGTCAAAATTAATATGATTTTATTCTCCCGTTTTGCTGGAGTTGAATTAATAATTTTCAAATAATTTTCGAGACGGGGATAAAATCGAGCAATTTGAAAGAACCGATCGTTCCTGCTATTTTATTATTTATCGGAATTAAAATAATTTTATTCTCCCGTTTTGCTGGCGATAGACGAATAATTTTCAAATGATTTTCGATTGGTAATCGAGACGAGGATAAAACCGAGGAATTTGAAACCGATCTATTCTATTATTTTATTATATTTCAACTATTCTATTATTTATTAAAATTGATGGAAAGTAATTTTGTCTTTCTGTTTCGCTAGGGTTTAAACGAATGATTTTCAAACAATTTTCGATCGATATTAATCGTTTCGAGTGAAATCGGCGAAACAATTTTGACATCGATTATAATCGATGACAATTTTAACATAAATTAGAATTTTAAATATCGGATTCTACGTACGTTTCGTTTATAGTGAACAACACGGCTGAATTGTTCAATAAGGTAGCAATATTTGCATTCAGAATTTTAATCAGCATCGGAATAATACATGTATCTGGCAAACTTACGTGCATCAGATACTGCGATGAAATCTGTATTTCCAGAACAGTTCGTAATATTGATCCAGTAGAACTAGAAACTACTCGAGAGATTATTCTACAGAAAAATGTTTATTCGAATGAAAATTACTGAACGAAGTACAGAGTCATTTGATGGTCAAACAACGAAATGTTTTCACGCACGACAGAAAGAAACGTCAAACAGTTTGACTCAAACTTTTCAATTTGAAGTGCAGTTAATTCAAAGAGCAGTAAAGGGATGTAATATATACTGGATGAAGTAGCAAAAGAATTCATTCTGCACGGTCAATTTCTTCGTTTTCCGTTTCTCTTTTCTACCCTTTTTCTTTTGTTTCTTATGCGCGATAACTTAAATTAAAATCTACAAACTCGAAAATAACTCGAGATTCATCGCGGATCATCTTCCGGTTCGGTCTTCAAGTTCCGGATTAAAATTTTCATAAAGTGTCGCGTTTGGAATTCTCTCGCGCAAATTTATTTACATTGCACCGTCAAGTTGGACAGACCCTTGCTCTACTGCAATTTCTTTCCCCGTGTCGACAAGGAGTGTTTTCATGATATATATTCATTCGTATTTTTATCTCAAACAATTTGCTCGTACTCTGCTTTTTGCTCGCGTAACTTTTCATTCCAAGCCACGTGTACTTGAGGAAATACAAAATATTCTAAAATAACAGGGGAATTCAATGTGGAAACAAACGAGACGAGATAATTTACATACCTGAGGGATTTTGTTACGAATATGCCAGTCTAGTTCTATACTTTTTTCGAAAACAAATGAAGGAGATTTAAAAGATACTTTTGACACTCGTTCAAAAGTACACAAGTTTCAAAGTTTCTCGATTTACAAGCGTCTTCTCGCTTGTATCGTTAGAAACAGTAGTCCTCGAAAATTATCGTAATCTTCCTTAAATTCATTCAACAATTATTTGTCCAATATAAGGAAATGCAGACCTAACCTAAATCTAACCTAAAACTGCAGTCGCTATAGATAAAAATAAAATTGTTCTTCCAATTAATCAAACATCAATTAATTTAAATGAATGATAATATAAATTTCGTCGAACATGAATATAAATTAATAAAAAAAATAAAACGAAGCACCATTTATATGAATCAATCGAATTGATCATCCTGAGTTAACATCTTTCATAATATACGAAATTCTTTTAAAAGCAAAATCAATATTTAGACAATAGTATATAGATAAAAACAAATAACCTGAAATACTTTGAAATGTTAAAAAAAAAAATCCCTAATATTGATCCAAAATTTCAAAAACAATTAACATCTATAGTTACATTCATTTATTTTTTAATCATATTTAAAATGTTAATTTATTTGCTCTTATCGTTCATCTGTGATATTCGTTCTTCGCTAGCTATTCTTCTTCGCATAATTAATCTCTCAATTTTGTTTGTCTGGATTTATCTATTTACGTCTTCAGCTCGTTTGTTTTACAGTCTCTACTACTACTCAATTAACGAAATCGCTTGTTCTCGCAGTGAGTAGCGAAGGAATCATTGTTTCAGGTTTCAGAATTACTGGATTAAATTGAAACGGAAGGAAGAGAGACACTTCAGCCTCAAATAGCAGAACGGATACGATTGGATGCTATAAACGCATTTAATTTATGGCTGCCGTAACTTCCGTCTGCCGGGCGCATCTTACATTTCGATCCCCCCCCCCCTTCCCCGGTTAAAATTCGATGCACGGACTCGTAGTCACGCCGAGCAGCTAATTAAATCCGGAAATGTACGAGATAAAGGAAGCTTGTGCTCGGGTTCCTTCCTAATTGTCCTACTTTTCGAGTAATTAACGATCCGCGCGCTTGTTTGTTCGTAGACTTTGGATCGGTGGATATTCATATACGCGAGAAATGTGCGAAACCAAAAAAAATATCACCTTATTTCGTACGGTTTTGCTGTGCATTCTATGCTTATCAACTACCGGTCATTCGCTACTAAAATAGCGATGTAACAGTGCAAGAATTGATGATTGAGCGTCAGAGTCTGAAATTATCTGTTTCAAAGAATTTGACAGAGAATCTTAGGCTTAGAATTTCGTTGAAAATCACCTATGAAATTTGATTTTCGTCAAACATCTACTCGAACGAAGAGAATTAATATCGAAAGTAGTAGTATTGGAGTACTGAATGATAAGATTTTTAGAAAGTACACGAAAATGATAAGAATTTCAAACGTACACGTTGATTCTTCGTTTCGATAGAAAGTAAATCTGAAGATTGCTCTTAATTTGATTGTCAAGTGTTCGTACTTCACAACGAAAATGATGACGTATATACATAACCCACAGTAATATTCTTATGTCTTTCATTCGACTCTGTTGAACTGTTCGGTAGAATTCGCGCAGGGAAGCAATAAACGTAATAAAAAGACGATCGATCGGCATCGTGGAATCCTTACGCAGATATTTTCTCTGTTATTCTTGGAAGCCTCGATTATCAAAGCTCAACGCGAACCGCTGACCTGTAAAATTTGTTTTTCTTTTTTTTTTCTCGCTCCGAAGACTTAGGTTGCAGTTCTCCTTTATTGCGCTGCCCACTTTCAAATCCCACGAGTGTCATGCAAATTTGTTTTCATATTTCACGTCGAGCCGGTCCATTCGGTTTATCTTTGGACGATTATGCTGGTTTTCTTTCTTGCGCTCGTAAACGAAAAATTCTATCTGTTTTTCTTTAAAAATGAAAACTTCTCTTGCCTTACCCCCAGATTTTTTTCCCCCACTCTTCAGCGAATGTCAGTTTGTTACAACATGTTACGTCAGATCAGCATTGAAGGCTATCACGTATAATTTGTACTTATCAGTGAGCGTGAAGAGTTGAAAATTGAAAATTCAGATTCCGCACGTTTGTTCCTCACAGTTTTGCTTCTTCTTTCGAATCGAAAGCCACGAGTCTAACTCGATGAGTTATAACTCAGAGGATTAATAATGCAAAGGTTGAGAATAAAAGGAATCTTAAGTATTCGGACACCTGCCAATATTCAGCGTAATTTATCAATTAGACACTGTCTCGAAGGGAATTATTTTTTGATAACTTCAGAACGAGGAACCTCGAAGGAAACTTGAAGAAATCTTGAAGAAAAAAAGCCACGTTTCCAAAGTCGACTCGTTTTCTTAAAAGAAAAAAAAAGAAAATACTCTTCCTTTTTACGCAACATTTGACATTGGTAAATACGTCGATCCTTCGGTGTATTGTGTTCGAACATCAATTCCAGACGTGCCTGTTATCCGAGACATCGACCCTAGTACGGCGTAAGTAACTCGATAAATCGAGTGCAGCCTCTTTCCACCTTCCTCGGGAGAAGTTGAAACATCCTAACGTAAGAGACCGATAGGAGAGGAAAGTCTGGAAGTGTGGAGCCATGGCTACGAAGCGACGAATCGAAATTCGGGATGGAGGATTACAGGCTTCCGGCGCGGAACGCTGCTTCCGCTGCGTCGTTCGCGTCGTTTATCCATCTTTCTCCTTTCTCGCGCTTCTCTCCTCTTTTCTTTTTTTTTCCTCTTCTTTTCTTTCACTTTCTCTTTATTTCCGTTTCATCGGGACGAAACTCGAGATTGAAATCTGCCATTAAATCTGCCTCGGAGGAATGGTTCTTTGAAACGTTAGAATGTCAGTCGATCCGCGATCACCTTGTTCTATGATTTTTAATCTGCGTGTCTCGAACTAATTACAGTGAAAAAAGAAAAAGAAGAATAGATATTTTACACAAAGTTTATTTGCGCTTCTTACGACGAGTCGTTCAAATTTTTAGAAATGTTTCTGCATGTATGAAATGTCTGACGAAAGTTGTATAAATTGCGACATTTTGATCATTCAGATAGTTTCACAGTTAATCTGATACAAAATATCGCTCTGACCGAGTAATTCGAATTTTAATATTTAATCGTGAAGTTCCTAGACGACTGACGTTATTTCGCCATCAATTTTTCTAGAAAAAATCATTTTCTGGTTGTTATCAGAATGAAAGAATTTCTGACGACACGTATTTATATTCACTCCTGTCGAGATAGAAATCTAATTAGGTGTATCTGCTTATTTATTTTCTTCTCATACTAAATAATCTTCGATACTTAATAACTATGTGATTACAGCTCACTATATGTGCTCTCTCAGAATTTCACTATACACACAATCAGATTATACAAGTGTCTGCCATGAAACATTTCATAGCTAAACAAGCTGACTGACCCAATCTCCTACAAGTACATAGTCGCAAGATACCAAATACGTTTGGAGATGATTCGACATGTAGTTCTGTAACCTTCGCGATTTTTTCGGATCGAATTTTACTTATCCTGCAACGACAGAGATTCTACGATTCTGATCCACTCTCCAGGTGTCATCAAAGTCAACATTTCTCTACCGAGGAGTTTCTAATATCGAAGTCCACAGCTCTAACGGGAGTTCTAAGTGTCGAGTCGTCGCTTTGTCTTCAAAATTCCTAGGATTGCATCCGTTCTACGACTTCGAGGTTCTACGCTCTTTTGTCCGTCGTGTATTTAAATCTTCCATGACCTACAAAAGTAGAAAAAAAAGAAAGAGAAAAAAAGAAAAGGAGAAAGGGCAGGTTGAAAAACCAGACGACCGTGGCTAAACGTTTCCAAGCCGCGCGATAATTATCCCCGTTTTGTCCGCGCTAGCGCACACACACACACATACGTAACCACGAGAAGAAGGAACAAGGTAAAGGATTAGACGAAAAAAGAAGAAAGGAGAGAAGAGAGGGGAAAAAAGCCGAGTCGAGGGTGGAAGTAGCGTCCTCGTGAAAAAAAATCCTCCAACGGAAGTCGATTGTCTCGCGCCACGCTCAGAAAAAACAAGATATGCAAAAGCGAGCGAGCGTGGGCGTAAAAGTGGAGCACGTGTGCACGGCAGAAGTTTCGCTCGTTGAGCGTTGGAGTACGACGACGACGACGACGACGACGACACGAAGTGGTCCTCTCGTTGGTCCCACTTTTTTGCGTTTCACGGGCCACAGAAAATGTAGGGAGGAGTAAAGGAAAAGAAAGAAAACGAAGGGAAACGAATTGAAAGCAGAAAGAGAAACAAAATGAAGGAGAAGAACGAAGGAGAGCGAGTGAAACTACGGAGATTTGTAGAAACGTAGAAGATCCTTGGAGGAATTCCTGGAATCTCGACGAGGATGCGTGACGTTTACGAGATATCGAAGGATTCCTAGGAATGTGGGCGTTTCACGAAAAATGACCTCCTTACTTTTATTGCATTTTTTTTCGAATCTATGGATTGATATGTGAATAAATTATATCGTTGTATCGCAATAATTGGACAGAAAGAAAGAACGAAAAATTATACGAAAGAAATTAACACTTTCTTCGTATTCAATTACTTGTCAGATATGGGAAAGGAACGTTTCTCAAGAAATGTCTTTCTCTCAAGATTGTTGCAAACTTAAAATTATTGAAAAAATTTGTTTCTGAATTTAGACTGAAGCTGACGTGCTTAGTTAATGTGCGTTTCGAATAAGATCAAATTGAAGTCAAGAAAGTTTCATCTAATTTTTGATAACAATATGTCAGTATTGTCAAAACACTTTCTTCTTCTTCAAGAGAAAAATGCAATAAATTGCAAAAAAGCGTTCAGAATCGATTTTTTATTATTATACGCCACTTTATACTTTGCTGTTGTTTCATTTTTCACTAACAATGACAGTGTTTCAAAAAGTTTTTATTAACGAAATGAAACTTTGAAGCCAAATATTATATCCCGAAGCAGAGTAAAAATTTTGTCAGAAACGCCTTTATTTCTTAGAAATTTTCAAACCCGAGCTGTTGAATTTGGACTTTCTGTGCGCAACTTCTTTCTGTTTCGTCGAAACGAAAAGAGGAGTCGGATCGAGAGGAAGAAGAGAAACAAAATAACGCGGAGAAGGTGGAATCGTGAGATTTATAAAATGTAAGGTTCTTAAAAGGAATCTCTGAGTAAAGAATGGAGGACGTAGGAGAGTTAGCATTGCGAGATTTTTGTAATATGTAAGATTCTTGCAGGAATTTTCAAAAATGATGTATGATGTTTAGAAGGAGCTGTTGGTCGTCCATGGCGACGTTTATAATACAACACATATCGTTTCAGTTTTCTGTATATTTATGGTGAAATGTATCACTCAGCGAGTGGTATATTCTCTGAAAGAGAGTCTTACCGAGTATGGTAGATAGCTGTTTGCGAGCAATTTTGAAGATACATACGACGATGGTGGATAAAGGTTTAAAGTGTGTCTAGAATGGCACGTGGAATTTGTATAAAATCATTTATAATATACAGTGACATCCATTAATATTCGGACACTGTATATTGGAACTGTTACAATTTTGTAAAAGAAAGAAATCGCATGATAATAAACTTAAACTCTCGTCTCAAAATTTCAAGCCTCTGTTTTCAAAATATTCTAATTGTAAGATATTTTTACACATGTGTCTATGGCAAAGTGACAGAATTTCTCCTTTTGAAAGTAAAAACATTGGAAAAATTGTTTTTACAATTGAATCTATAATAAATTTGAAGATTGAATCTTCATTTTTATAACAATACCCCAAAAAGTTGCCGTGCAATTTTTTTTATAACAATTTAAATATCTGTGCATCGAATAAAATCAAATCAAATTCACAGTAGACAAATATACAATTTTGATTATAATATCGAACGTGTAGCCTCCGTGTGTCAGAACGATCGGTATACAACAAAATTTCCACCGAAATTTCTTTGTCCTTCGACAGCTCGAGACTCGTCTGAGAAATTCAACTGCTCGAAGTAAGAAGATACTCGAAAAGAAAGTTAACAACACCGGACACCGGGCGATTTTCAGAGAACGGCTGACAATAACGAGGCTAATAAGTACACAGACGAAGAAGAAGAAGAAGAAGAAAAATTAACGATCTCGCGAGGAAGTTTGCTCGTTTGTCGGGAAGCGAGTCTAGGCCAGCGCGTTTCGTCGAACGTTTCGTCGAGACAAGAAGAAAGAGGAACTGGTTTGGCAGCGGGCCATCGCAGCCGAGGAAATCGGAACGATACCGGTGGCATGGCGGTGCATTCGTGCTTCGTTCGCGCGTGAGCAAGCGCAAACATCGCGAACGCACGAGATGGGATCGGCAGAGACAGGTCAACTGTGGCAAGAAATTGACGAAATATTCCGCGCATCGATTCCCCCTTCCTTCGCGCCACGATTCTCTTTGACGAAGAACCGAGAAAAAGGGGGTCGAAGTTCTCGAGCTACCGAAAAACTGGACTATTTTTCGGCATGAACTTTTTTTTCAGAGAGAGAGAGTTTTGACTTTGAAAGCAGACACGTCGTAGATCAAAGAGCTTGTTGCTGTGTTGGCGGAGCGTGGCGTGTGCACGCCTCTCGATTTTTCCAAGTTTCTGCATTCGTAATAACGCCGATGGCTTTCCGGAATGATTTCGAATGGATTTGACGAGTTACCGGGGGTAACTTTAGAATTTTTTTTCAGCCACGGCGGTGGCAGGTTACCACCTATCCTGTTAATTTTATTGCAAATGCGGCAATCCTATCCTGAATTAATTTCATTGCAAATGAAATTGGTTTCGTAATGATTTCACTCTGTACGTGGAAATGGAATATTCCCGAGTTAAATTAGCTTCGCGTTTCAAATTAAATGTTTTTTAATTGCGCCAAGTGTGAATTCGACGAACTGATAATTTTCAGTATGTAACAAACATTTCTCCGACACGGAGGAGAAAATTTTATCCACTTAACTTCACTTTTCCTACAACACATTTAAATGGGAAAAGCCTTTAACAATATCGGCACTTGCAGAATATTTTTTCTATAAAAACGGACCTTGAAAATCTAATTTATAATTTAAATAGTCGATGGATAACAGTCATAACAATGGAGAGTACCTAGTTAACTGATATTTATCTGTGATGAAGAAAAATCAGAAATTCTTATTTTGTGAAAAAAAGAAAGAAATGACTTTTTCTAATAAATGTATCCTAATATTTCAAGCAATCGAAATATTCTCCAATACTAAGGGACGTGTCTCTGCGTCGTTGTTCTTCTCGACGTACCGTAGCTTCGCCTTGAAAATTTTGGGCGAAAATTCATCGGCGGCAAAACAATCGGAAGAAACGAAAGTTTTACGTCCCGATATAAAATACGATGGCCCCTGAAGTACAAAGAAGCCAGCGTATATCTAACAGATACGTCGATGGAGAATAGTTAGAGTAACGCTAACATTGGACGCATAACAAACAGCGATAAGTTTGTTTAAACCAGTGGTGGCACCGCGTTGTTGGCCACCTAAAGCACGATCGCAGTTTTATTCCGTCTCTGCGCGAGCTACATTCCGCTCTGTCCGTGCTTGATAATTGAATTCGCTCCATATTTATTTTATTAAACGTCGGGACGTGCGCGAGCATACGAAGCGAGATAATAAAACGAGGGAAAAAGGAACTTTAAAAAAAAAGGCGGGGGGAGGGGGAGAGAGAGGAGAGAAACGGAGCGAGAGCATGAAAAGGTTGCAAACGCCAAAGTGCACCGACCAAATATATCCAAACGATAAAACAACGATCCACTCTGAAAAATTATCGTCCCATACGTTATACTGTGAAATAAAAAGAAATATATATATAAAAGAGAAACGACACACACACACACACTCTTTGGACAGAATTACTACATATATCTTCGCGTATATATATCGCTTTCGATCCGTAAAAAAAAAAAGAAAAAATTTTACGAAGAAGCAACGCTCTCTCTCTCTCTCTCTCTTTCTTTTAAAAGAAATTTATACTTTTGATCGATATGCGTTGCAAGTATGTAGTCGCGACGCTCTGTTTACTGTTAAAATACTGCTCTCGTCATTGTTCTCGGTTGTACAATCAATTCCTGCACAAGTTTGTACGCGACACTGTATTCGAAAATCGTGCCGTAATTCCGTTCGATACGCTGCGTGATAAAAATACGCAGTTCGCCTCGAACAGGGTTGTGTAAATACGTTTAAAATCGTTTTCGAACGGGATATACGCCGATATACAAAAAAATGGAAAATAGTGAAAAAAAGATTCCTCTGTTTTCGCAGTGAAATATCGCGGAAAACTCTTTCGAGAGTAATATCGTTGCAAAATACAGAGATCCAAGTCGAAGATAGTAAAGACAGCGATCGAATGAACAAAACAGGGATTTGAGGAAGCGTGGATAATCTCGTGTCTCGTATTTCGTTGAATATGATCGAGCTTCTCGTCGCCAGTGGCGATAATAATTGTCGTCGTGTCGGTAATTAATTTAGTTCGATTTCGAACGAGGTTTGAAATTTCATCGTTGCGAAAATATTTCACGGCTGCACCCCCAACCTCTCATTTTTCACTCGCGTGGACTGTTCTTCCGGAACGCTGGACCGTCACCTTTCGCCACGTTTTGTTCCTCGATTCGCATCAATGTGTCGATAATAATTTAATCTTTCGGTAAAATAGGACAGCAAGTGCAATACATTTCAGTATTCACGTGTTATTATAGGAATTGAAGCAGCAATGAAATTGATTTTAAGGTCATTTCCTGTGTATGTTTTGCGTTGCATGTAATTCGAACGTTCGTTGAAACAACGAATCAAGAAATTACACGAATTTACAATGGTTACATTGTTGAAATTTCATTCACACGTGTGTTTGATATTGTTTCATAACCAGACTGCGAACATTATAAAGAGTGCATGAAATGTATCGTAATATTCACGGGGACAGAGTAAATTTTTATTCATGTCCCGTTTCTCGAATCGCGTTTACAAACATCTACAAAAATATCCGCAATTTATACAAATTCTCGTAAATTTCAGCCATTGAAGCCATGGAATCATAGTAAACTTCCTTTATACTTTATCTCGAAAATACGATTTAGAGTCGTTCTGTCGAAACATCTTGTACACAATGTAATAAGAATAGTTGTGACATATGTAGAAAAATAAAATATTATAACTAACACAAATCTTGGTGAGAATGGGAAACTTTTTCACTTGAACGAAAATTTAATCCTAAATAATATTTGAATAGTTCTTAGCATCGATTACAACTTCAGCTTTACATATAATACTACGTGATACGGTGATTTTTGAGCTTTTCTTTCTTCATCTTGTCACGTTTCCCTTAGAAATTTGCAGTGTTAAAAAATCTAACAATTTATTTCCTAATCTGTCCTCGAACATTCTTTACAAGAATTGACTTGAGCGCTCGATAAACTCCGACTGACTCGAGGGAATATCTTCAATTTAATTTAGCCAAGTTTTGAGAAAAAAAATCTCTTCTTCTTCGTCCAGCAATTCGTTTGCCAATTTCTTGAGAGTCAAACGTTGAAAACTGAACTTTGCCAGATAGAGCTTCGAAAGCTCTGTTTGTTTCCACAAACAGGATACACTATGTCACCCGTGCTCCAGTTTATCACTTTTACAACGCTGTGTGCAAATATTGCAGAACACCATTACGCGCACCGTTATTCGTTTCAGGCTTTCTGAACTCGAACATTTCGAATTGTCACCCATCGTTTCAACTCTACGCACACTGTTTAAAACGACGTACGGTTGATGATACGGTTTGGAAAATGTTAAACTATGGGTCTGAGGTTAAACTCCAGTCTACTCCGATAAATAAATAACGATCGAATGATTTTTTTTTTAGCTGGTTAGTAAACGTGATAAGCTTTATCAAATACTTTAGACAGCAAATGAAATAAAAAACCGCGTCAATGATCGGACCAAAGGTATATACAAATTGAAGAAACTACACTCGAACTCTGCATAGCATAGTTCATAACGACACTGAATATTAAAAATTCTCAAAGAGAGCTGTGTATCGTTTGATCCTTCCAGCCATCACTTTCCCAATCAATGGTTTCACCGCAGCAACGAATAAAACTCTATCACCCCCTCTCTCTTACGTCACATTCATGGAACAAACACGAACGAGACGGCGAACAATGGGCCGACGAACTATCCGAAAACTGTCCCGAATTGGTCGAACCGACGTCTCCATGGCCCGGCGGAGCTTCTCCGCTTCCGGTTGCAAATTAATCTCGCGAAGGTGTCCGGACGAATTGCGGATCCCTGGCGGAGTCATCAATCGTTGTCGATTGAAATCGAAAGTCCTGATATCGTCGACGATGTTTCTTTGGAAATCTGTAAATCTAGGTTATCTAAGTCTGATGTCACGTTGCGTCATTTCGCGAAATGAGAGACGAATAATTATCAGGAAATACGAAAATCGTCGAAAATTTTCGACAACTGTTTTAGCTGATTAAATATTAGGACCTGTTTCGGTGCAAATTGATTATTTTCATAGATAAATGTTGTTCAAGAAAATCTATTAACGTTCACAAACTATTAAAAAATGATTTAAAAACATTTTTAATATATTGTTTTTTAATATATTGTTCGAACAAATGGTTTCTTCGCAAAATGGTATACATACCGTTGAATTCGTCGTTAAAATGACACTGATTTCGTCAATTTGCACGAAAACTGTGTCTTCAGTAATTTCCGAGATATTTGACAAAACATGTTCTTGACTCTCAATTTTCAGGGTGGTTTTCACCCCTTTAACATCGACGATTGCCGATAAAAAAAAATTACATTCATGCCAAAATTTCATTAAAATCCGATTGACACTTCACTGTGTTCCCTTGTAATTCTATTGTTTATTTTATTTGCATCGTGAAAAATACCATTTACGCACGATGAATTCCGATGAATTGACTCGTTTACTTGGTGCTTGGATTAGTTGTTACCAGTAAATGTTTCAATACTTATGAACAAGAGCAAACATTGATGCAAACGAAATCAATGCAAAAGTGGAACTATCGTAGGACAATGCGGACGTCGTGAAAAAGAAAAAAGTTGATCGTAAACGAGCAAGAAACGCTGTTGAAAATGCTGTTAAATGCTACTAAAAACGTGTCTTATGGTCGAGCACAGAGAAAGAACGAAAATGAACTTCGTTGATTGAAGTACCAATTTAATTCGACTGGCGAAATTAAATTGAATTAAATCGCGGATAATTTCAAATTTCCTCCGAACCGGGAGAACCAATTAAAGATTCAATTTTTTTTTCACAGAGAGAAGAACAATTATCTTCTGAAAAGAAAACTATTCCTTGAAAAAACTATTTTCTAAAGCCAGAGAGAATAAAGATAGAAAGGATTTATTCCTTCAACAGTTTGACGAGACGACGAAGAATTTAAGACGAATTAATTATTTCTCTGAATATCAATGATCGTGTTACGTAGTACAAAGTATCGAACTGCTGCGAAATCATCCGAAGATTAGAACTCATCGGATGAGAAATGAACTTTGCCGCGATACTGAGATCCAGACGAGAGAAAATTGCCACGAGAAATTCGGATTGAGTTGAAACGAATCGCAATGAGGAACAGAGGCACAAAGCAACAACGATGAAAGCTTCAATATTCTCCGAGTGTTTGCCGCCAGAAGCTATATAAAGACGACAAGAGAATGCACCTTGCTGTTATAAACAAATAGATGAAAACACAATCGTTCCTTGTTCTACCCTCGGTAATTCAACTAGAATGTATAATTCAACGTAACGCAAGATTCGTGGAACAAAGATACCATCTTTGCTTCTCGAAAAGCAAGCGAAATTTCGTTCTGTTTAATTTTTCTAGCACGACCAGCATTCGAGTGCTTTCTACCATTTCTGGTCGAATAATTCTTTCCCTCGAAGAATTCAGTACACCCAAGATGGGCACCGCCAGTCGTTGAATTTTTACGAATGGACATTTCACATTCGCTTGGGAATCCGCAGTATTTCGTCGTTCCGAGAAATATAAGACCTCTGCATTTTTCTACGCGTTTCGTCTCTCTTTTGGCATCGAGACTCAGCTCCACTTCAATTTCGCCCGTTTCGAGAGCAATGATTTATCGTTGTATACTTCGACTTCTTTCGAAATTTCTTGAAATTATAGAGCCTAAATGGCGAGCAGAAACGATGGAAATAATATTAAGCGAATCTTTGGAATCTTCTCTACACGGTCTCGACGTTTAGAGTTAGAATCTGATCAATGCAAATTGATTGAAGATAAATGAAGTGTCTAGTTCGCGTAATATTACGTGATAGTCTTTGATTGGTGTAATTATGAAAACACGAGGAAATCAGCGTTATTCTTGGTCGACAATGTATCTTGAAAGGGACAAGCTATGAATTAGAAATTTTCGTCTGTACGTGCAGTCATCTGAATTGTAAATTTGCAATTTAACTACAGATGTATGCTCGAGATACATTATCTAATCACTCATTAGTAAATTGAAATAAATTTCATAAAATTGAATTTTTCATAAGATTCGAGTGATATTATCACGTATATATTTCTTAACACGCTGCGTCGCTATTGTCACGCGAATTTTTCAATTTCTATTACACATATTGTT
Source organism: Tetragonula carbonaria (assembly GCA_032399595.1). NCBI lineage: Eukaryota > Metazoa > Arthropoda > Insecta > Hymenoptera > Apidae > Tetragonula > Tetragonula carbonaria. The sequence goes on from JAUCRC010000020.1 coordinate 2,699,914, forward strand.
CTTCGAATAGATTACGAATAGATTAATTAAAAGAAATCTTTCTCACAATGATAATTGTTAAATTTTAATTTTTTAATTTTCATCGTATTTATCGTTCTTTCAACGAACTCTAACGAAATATACCGCGTAATCAACGGAATCAGATCAATTAAAAGGGAGCAAGCCAAGAAAAGAAATATTTCGCACGATAATCATTCCGGCTTCCCTCGCTTGTGCCATTAATCACGTGAATTTTTCCAAATTTTCGTTATGCGCATTGTCCTTCAAATCCACGAAAATCTATTGTACGATCAGCGGAATTATTAATGAACAAAACAATTAAGAAAGAAACGGAAACGTTCAAGAGAAGAAATAGTATTTCTCTTTCATGCATATATTAATCACGTAAATTTTTCAATTTTTCAATTTCCATTGTACGTATATACATATGTATCGTTCTTCTAAGAGATCCACGGAATTGTATCGCACGATCGGCGAAATATATTAACGGAACGGAATATAGATTAATTAAAAGGAAAGGCAAGCGAGGAAAAGAAATATGCTCGCACAATGCAGCACAGTTCCCTCGGTCTCATTATTTTATGCCACATATCGTGTGAAAACGTTTTACGCCGCGCGCGGCTGCCAGGCGTAATATATTTGCATATTTCTTCAAATGAATCGGTGTCGTCGCAAATTAATCACACGTTCGTTTACACACCGGCTGCTTATTTCTACGAACGGCGCGAAACGCGTCCGCTTTCTTTCCCCGCTGCTCTATAGACGCGGATAATAATTTCGTTACTGCTCGCTGCGGTGCTCATAAATTAAAGACACCGAGAGAACGCCCCTGTCCCGAAGCGAAATAATTCTTCGTCGACCCTTGGCAGTGTCTACGACAGGTTTATCTCGTTGCCTGAAAAAAAGATTTCCCCGTGAACTTTTATCTCCGTACGTGAGAAGAAGGAATACCGAAGTGTAACCGAGTTGTTTACGGTTTCTCTGATTCCTTGAAAATATTCTGCAAGATGGTAAAAGGATTTTCGAACTGAAATTTTACATCTACAACAGTCGTGTAGTTGTTAGTCGATGTTGTGAAAAAATAACTGAAATAAACGAGAAATTGTCGATTACCTCGAGTTAAAGAAAAATCACGTGAAAGTTAATTCGGTTTCACTTTTAACACTTTCACTTTTAACACGGAAATTACATGCATGTACTCGGCTTTCGGTTCGTTCAAAAATATCGGCATGAATGAATAAACGATAGAAAGACCGTATCAAAATATTGTACATCGTACGTGTAGATTTATACAATTATGTATGTCATCAAAACAGAATGAACTTTGACAACAATACCTGCCTGAAATCGCATTCATGTTAGTGGATTCGATCGTCATACTGTTAAAATAATAAAACTGTACGATAAATAACTGTACGATTAGTTTTAGTCATTTCCGCCGTGAATGTATTAAAGCGATAGTTTTAAATACGTTCTTTTCTTTTTAAAATGTTTCTACATCATCAGAATTTTGTGAAAGACTGAAATGTCTCTGAAAACATTGAAAATTCTCTTCGCGATTAGATGCGTCATAATCTTAAATCACTTCTTTCAAATCTATCAAAACTTACTGTAATTTTTTTCTCCCCGTTCTGTTGAACTTTGAACACTAGAGTTCCAAATTAGAAACTAAACTGCTTTTTGTCTCTCGACGCACGCGTTCGGAATTCAATAAAACGGGGAAAAATCGTGCGGTAAATTTCGAGGGGTTTCGAGTTCGATCCTCAAGGCCACGGTGAACCTAATTCGTGAAAAAATTCAATATTTCTAGACACTCTTGGTTTTATTCACTAAGTTTTGTTACACGTTCACGTGAAACGTGCCAGAGAGAGTTCTCTCTCGAATCGCGCGAGGAGAGGAATCCGTTCTCGGTCTGGAGAAGAAGACGCGGAGAACGGAATCAAATTGCGTCAACGAAGGGAAACGCAAACCTCGCCGGCTCTTAATTAATCCATAAAGCTCCTATTTTCATTAGCTCCTGGTAAGTCTGCTTCAACGGTGTCGTTCGCCGCGCCGGTTTTAATTACAAATTACGCGGTCGCTCTCAATTTCCCCTCTGCTTAGTTTATCGTCGTCGCCACGCAAGCAACAAACAAGCCCCGGGGGGTGAGAGTGGGGAGGGGGGGGGAGCGAATGATTCCTTGGAAAATTTCTAACTCGTTTTTGGAAACTTTTGTCACGTGGCCAACTTCTACTGACCATTTGCATTCGTATACTGATAATTTTTTACAATTTTCCGCGTAAGTGACAATATGCAGGTTGTTCCCAATTTAAATATCGAAGCTTTGGAAACATGCAGGGAAACTAAGAAAAGAAATCACCACTTCGGAGAAAATTGCTCCCGAAGAAAGCAGCAAACTGATCTTTGTTTTTCCCACTTGTTTATTTATTTTAACATCTATGAAGATAAATTCTAAAATTCCGTAGCAATGCAAGTATTACATGGAACATTAACGATGTTCGATATACCAAACTACGGTTCGATCCTTCAGTTGCTCTCTCGAGTTGATTGGTTTCATTGAGCAAACTTGCTAAATGGAAAGATGAAAAGAATGAAAATCGTTTGCTTTCTTTTTTTCGCAATTTCCTCCAAAACCGAAGAAAATCACCGGAAGGACTTCTTTTCTTAGGTCACCGATTTTCACTCGTTTTGACATTTAAATTCGCGAAACACCGCGTATAATTAAGAATAAGAATGTAACTAATCATTATCGAGAGAAATTCGTTTTTCGCATTCGTCACGCCTCGCAGAATTGTGAAATTCTAGTCAGTCAATCGTAATGCTTGTAATGGAAAGTCTCGCGACATCCACGAAACGGCAAAAAAGAGAAAAAGAAGAAAGAGAAAAAAGAAATTTTCAATTTTCAAATTTCCAAGGAACCATCGCACTTAATCCGTTCCATTTTCCGCGTTCCATTATTTCGCTCTTAATACTCGACGAAAAAGCTCGGACGCGAGGTTAAACGAAATCCAGAATACGTTCTCGTGCACGTCTCCAGTTTTTTCTATTTGTCTATTTTCACGTTGGCCCCTTTGCATCGCCGTAAATATTCGCCGGGAAAGTCCGGGGAAGCCACGGTTCTCCAAGTGCGACGTATTCCATTCTACGTTTCCCAAGCGGTTTCGCGAATTAATTTCCCGTGAACCTGGCCACGATCCCGGTTCTAATCGGTTTACTAATTCGTGCGGCTACCTGTTGTTCGTTCGCTGGCCGTCTGCCGCCTTATCAATTGGACTAGTTCCACGGAACACACCTCAAATCAGTATGTCGCAAATGCCTCTGTCTCCTGCCACGCAGGAGATTTTCAACAGCCAGACGAAACTGCTTTCCATCGGGAAACTTTCGCGATAAGCGAACTGAAAAATTTCCCTCAAATTTCTCGATAATCGCGAGAGGGGAAAGAGACAAAGAGGTATCTGGCGTGATATTTGAGAGAAGTGAAGCAGAGGAATTCTACGATCGTCGCGTTTTCTGTAAGAATTTACTTTCTCTAATTTGCAAATCAAAGTTCAGCAGCCCGCGACAAGTGATATATCGCGGTCAAGTTTGTATTGACCTCAGCGAATCGCGTTATTGCTCATTCGGGCAATTCTGATTTTCGTGAGCAACGAACTACGGAGAATCGGAGAATATACCGTTCGCTCGGAAACTGAAACGCTCAATGTACGAACAGCTCGTAGATTTGGTCGTCATTCGAAAGTTTTGAACTGTCAGAACTCGCCGAAATGTACGAATTTCGATGCAACACAGATAAAATAAATATTGAACTTTGAACTTTGAGGGTTGAAGGGAAACTATTCTGTCGAAACGTTGCGTCATTTATACAAATTTCGAGAGTAGCAGGTACAATGGCGAGCAAAACTGAACACACGTGTGAAATTTTAATGTTTTAATTTATATTTTAATTTATATTTTAATTTATATTTTATTTTAATATTTATATATAAATAATATTTTATCGAGTACAAAAAAAAAAGAAATGTGGTGTTTTGGCTTTCCAAAAAAAAATTTACGGCCGTGTTACTACCAGTATTCTATATCAATACGGACCACTTTCATGGAGTCAGTTTTGCACCACAATTAATTTAAACGAAACCATCGATATTTTGAACTGCTACAATTTTGTAAAAAAGAACCGTGTAACAATCTGCCTGGCGTTTTTAAATAACAAAGCTTTTGCTTTGACTGCATTGAATTCGTTTTAACATCACGTAACAAGTGAAAAAGTGTTCTCTCTTTCTAGCAAAATTGTTAAAAATTCACACACATGTAGAAACACTGACAAAATTTTATTTTATCCATTACGGTCTTGAAGGTTGAAATTTTTCCTCTACAACGACCACATAAAATTGCTGTGCGATTTTTTCTCCATTTCTTTAATTCACCATAATTTTAATGCTCAAAGTTCAATAAAATGGCGAAAAGATTACACAGTTATAAAGAGGAAATTTTGATTTTCAAGGCCGCGGTTTCATGACAAATATTTTAATTGTACTTTCTATAATTATCCAACTAAATTAGCCTAAACTTATTTTCTTTTCAAAATTGCATTTATACCACTTTCAAGGAAATGAAACAAAAAAACAAACTCATAAAAATTGTTATAACGTCAGTTTCAATGTAATTAAGATTTTTTTATAATATACAAATAGATAAACTATTTTTGAACCACTTAATCACTTGATTCAAACGAAAGTTGCAGATACGCCATTTTGATTGAATTTCTGGCTTTATACACGCATTATAGTTTTACAGCTACGTGACACGACGTAAACTAACAAAAATTCCGAATAAACTATACAGATCTTCAATTTCTCGATAAATGGTTCACGTGCACAAAGACACTGATCTTCAATTTCTTAACGCACGTTTCACGTATTTCAAACGTTCAAAGTTGCGGCACGCTCGAGATAATGAATTTTGCAACAACCACGCACAAGGAAGAAGACCACTTGACGGGAAAAGTGGAACTTTTCCACTGAGCTTTTCCCAAATGCACGATATTAACGACACTTTACGTGTAGGGAAGTGCTCGTACGGATCTCGAAAGTTTTTGACGCGAGCGGCAAGTTGCTGCTGGTTTATGATCCTTCGCTCGATGGAGTCTACTGATGACTCGGAATTATTCAAGATGATGTATCATAGTTTCATTCGAGCACTTAATTCAAAAGCTAGGAGCCCCTGACGCGGAATAATTGACCATTTCTCGCGGTTATTACGGTGAAAGATTGCACGGTTCATCCTCGAACCTATTAGGCACCAATGTTCCGTTGACCAAACATTTCGTGCGCTATTTCTTTTTTTTTTTTTTAGTCAATTTGCATAATTGAATCTCGTTTCCCGAGGACGTCGTAGACGCGGAGGACAGAGGCAAAGGTAGCTCAAAATTCTAATAGACTATTAAGTTCCACGCGTACGTGGAAAATTTACAAAAGAAATACATAGAGCGCTCGTGATACGCAAAAATATATATAAAATATCCGAAATATAGTAGCTGTTAAAATATCAAACAAGTACAATGTCTGTTGAAGCTGAATTTAACAAATAAAACAAACTTCTGTCTATTTTCACAAAAAAATACGAATTTACAGAGAAATGCACCGTACACGAAGAATTGAACCCAAATTTTCCCCCGTGGAGCTTTTATCGAGCAGATAAAAAGCACACAGATTCCTTTGCAAGCACAAATTCGTTCAATCCAAGTGTATCAAGAATTACAAAGTCATATTTTATGCCGAGAAAACTCGTACAACTCTCCGTTCGTTTTCCCGCTTTTCCCGCTGCGGAGATTATCGATCGCGCGAGACAGAAACTTTTCCAATCATTCTCTTCGGGCCAGTCGATACAGCCGGAAAGAGAGAGAGAGAGAGAAAGAGAGAGAAAGAGCAGTGGCAACGCGTGGCGACGAATATTTCTGCAGCCATCGTCGACCATGCGAGCAGACCGAAACGCTCTCGCTTCCGGAAACCGAGCGGTTTAATGCTGCTCGAAACGCGTCACGCCGCGAACAATGGCTCCGAACCAACGACCAGGCACGTAACAATCAAAATTCCACATAATCATCACCCGATAAACAGGACGTGCCCCAAACACCGTGACGTGTCCATATTAAGATAAAAGGAGTAACAAACAGATAAACAGTAGTATCAGTAGAGTCTCCTCCAGCCGCCTGAGTCAGTACCCGATAAAAGCGTGACAAACAGATCAACAGTAGTATCAGTAGAGGCTCATTCAGCCGCCTGAGTCAGTACCAGACAGGTAAACAGTAGTATAAGTAGAGGCTCCTCTCGCCGCCTGAGGGAGTCTTGATCTAACCACATTGTGCGTACGTATCCTCTGAATAAAGTGTCTATCTGTAACATCGAGTGTCTACGGCTACTCTACCAATCTTTTATTACCTCGCCTATTACTACGTGACACACGATTCGTAAAAGTACGACTGCTGACGTGGCTGCCTGGATCGTTAATCCCGTTAGATCGGCCGGTATACCGAAAAAAAACTGGAAAAATCAACCAGCTTCGCGAGCTGATTCCCGATGAATTCGTTTCGACGTGCCAACTAGTGGGATTTCCGTGGGATTCGTCCCTGTTCGAGGTTGACGATGATTCAGGATTGTTCGAAATCTACGAGAATTCGTTGGTTTATTATTTTACTCTGGTTGACGATTTCTCTTCGCTAAATTTTGTGCACGAAGTGTAAGAACCGATGCGCGAGCTGATGGGTGGGATTTCTTTGGTTCATAATTTCAGTCTAATTGCTTATCTTAACTATAACTGCAAAATAAGAGAAGCTGTTCGATGCGCAAGCCGATGTGACTTGTTTGTTCGAAGTCGATGGATTAGAATTGTTCTAGATACTAGTTTTGTTCGTATTACGAGCGTACAATTTTGTAGCAAAGAATAAAACCAGAACTAATACACGCTGGAACCGTATAATTCCAGAATTCATCATGGGTATTTAGAGATACTGATAAGATCGAACCATCCACATTTATTTATACGTCTATTTTCCGCGTTTATTTCAGAATATTCTCTAGATCTCGAGATAGCTTGCAGAAATCAAACGTTAGAAACTTTCCGATTCGGATATTTTCCGAATCGGACAATGTTTCCTCCGGAATCTCCCGGAGAATATTTAAAGTTTCCGCTATAAATTCTCTAACTGCTTGGAGGCCTTCCGGAATTAGACATCAATCTTGCAATTCGAAATCGCGTTACCCGCGCTTTACTTTCGCGAGCAATCGAGCAACATCTCCTCGATGAACGCGAATTTAGCGCGATCCACGCAAGCGTGCATCCGTCATCGTCGTCGTTTCTCAGGGTGGCAGCTTCCGTCCGGTCCAGGACAAATGAGTTTGTTTGCGCGGTGGAACACAACTACGACGGAACATTGATTAGCAGGATTCGGAAGAGGAGTCGGGGAGAGGAATCGTTGGGCTAACTTACAATTAGTTTGCTCGCGTGGACAGGTATTTATGGTGCCGATCTCCGAGGATCTCCGAGGCCATCGGAGGCCAATGAAATTCCGATTTCGCGCACGCGGATGAAAGCCCAAGTTTTCCCAATTTTCATGGCGGAAACTTTGCCGCCGTTTCTCGACGCAGATCGTTAAGAGGGGGCAGGAGGAGATAGTCAATTTCGTTGCTCGATTTAATTAAAAGCAGCAGTTCGATGGGAGAACGAGAGAGAGTGGCAACTGGCTCGCTCAGACATTCCAGCCATTGATAATGGATTGTGTTAAAAGCCGAGCAATTAGATTTCAACGGACAGTCTCGACGATCGAGGATCTTTTATGTGTAATCTCGAATAAATACGTACGCGTATGGATGATGTTTCAGATCGTTATCAATCGAGATGGACGTTACTATCAACGGTGATTTTCTGATATATTTTATATTTCATTGAAAGTAAACGCGTCTGTACGATACTGTAAGTCAGAAATATTCAGTGATTAATTTCAGAACAATTCTGACAGAATTAGAAGGGAAGTGATTGTTCTTCTACAGTGGAAGGATAAAAATTTCGTTTGAAGCTACGCTTTCGAGGAAATCAAGTTTCAAGATTTATCGAATGCATTTAAGCGGATAACAAACGGGAGGTTATTCCATCCGCGAAAATAAGTCAAAAGTGTGTAGGATACGATTTTTCGGTGATATTCTTTATTTTCAGGTGTATTTGATCAAAGTTGTATTCAAAGTTTACTTGTTGAAAACAGCAAACTGGTTATTCACTCCTACCTGGTCTAGAATTAACGCCAAATTCAAGCGTGCTTGATGAAATTTTGAAATTCGATCTTTTTTTTAAAACCAGTCTCGAAAGACATAATCCTACTTCTATTCTTTTCGACTCATTTTCTCACGCGGAATCACTTCCTCGCCGAATGGCAAACACTTTGTACAACGAAACATTAAAATACAAATGCAACAAAAGTTAGTATCGTAAAACCATAAAAAAAATAACTTTTCTGAAAAAAGTTATAGTATACACATGAAGACCATACAAGGAAATTAAATATTCTAAGTATTCTGGAATTTGTCAAACTGATTAAAAATGAAATGTCATACGACGAATCAATAATACATAAAGTTGCTGTCTGTAAATATACCACAATAATGATAGACAATCTAAGCCACACTTGTTGAATCTGTCGACAATTTGTCTAATGCTACATGACGTGCACACTTCTAACATTAATTTTCTTTCATTTCGTTCGCGCCGGCCTTTTCAAAATTAAACGACAGAGTGGAATGCTCGTTTCGTTGGAAGTGACTGTTTGAATGTCATTGTAACTTCGATGTTTCCATTTTGGTAAGGAAAGAGTGTTGGCCGCGTGTAAGCATGCTCGTGAAAACTTTCGCCAATTGAAATGACACCGTTCTGTGCAGGCTGAGTTACCGCCATAATCGGCTTTTGTGCGCCGATAAAGTAGATCCAACCTGCTGGAAAACGTCGCGACGAATCACCGCGAAATTACACGGCTCGCTCGAATGTTCCTTGAATGTGTAATGATGTACACCACGCGAGCAGAATTTTGATCGAAATCCCATTGTAATTAAAGTTCGAGGTGCTGTTGATCCGAGTTGAACGATGTGTCTGAGAGAGAGAGACCTCGCGCAGTTATCCTCGTATCTTATAAATCGAGGTTGAGATTTAAGCGTGATTCGAATTGCATTTCCATAAATTAATCGATTCTACCAGAAATATCGCTCGCCCAGATCTCGTCAAGACGACAGAACAGAAATATAGAACAATCTCGCAAAATGTATATACTTACAGCTATCGAATTTTACGTGAAATACTGTCGACTGTATATCGGTTCTATACAAGTCGCAGATGCAAGTGGTTTAATATCCGCAACACTAACCTCGCTTCCTGCTCTCGAACGAGACTCCTCGATACGCGCGGAACGAACACACGCGCGAATATCGAGACACGCGCGTTGCTAAATATCGATTATAAAATTCCAGTCGCACATCGGAGTCTGTACGAATAATTCCAGCGTTCAACGAAAACTATCGCGACAATTGCTCAACAAATTTCAGGTTAAATCCTATCGTTACACCGATATTGGAACAATCGAGAAATATTCTAACGAAATATAAGAACGTTTCATTCTCTTTCAGTTCAATAAATATATTTAACATTTAATCGCAAACACTAAGGTTTATATTTTTGAAACCAATCGGTAAACAGCAACGATAAGGCGGGTCAAAAGTTTTTTTCCACCTGTTTTTTTTCTTTTTTAATAAAGCATCAAAATACGAGAAAAAACTAATTTTGATTAAAACTAATTTCAAATTAAATTTAAGTTCAAATATGATTTTTTTCTTAATATGTTTTGAAAATTATTTCTTTCAACCGCCAAATATCGTATATAGTGAAAGAAGTTACGGATTTGTTTCAGTAGAAAGTGATTTACTTAACAAATAATACTGAAGTTCCATTATAGAAAATTAAATGAAAGAGAGGCGATCGTTTTACGCGTAAAATGAACGACGTTGTACGCGCGATCGAAGTTTCGTTCAAGGCGTTATTTTTCAAGAAAACAGGCTTTGAATGTATTCCGTCGAAAATCTTGTTCAATATTTTCAGAAACGTATTTTACAAAAGAAATTTATTTTACACTTTTTTTATAGCTATTTTTTACGTAGAATAGCTTTCTGTTAATTGTTCTTTTCTATCACACTTAAAATTGACTAAATTCAAGTATACTTGATGAATTTTCAAGCTCGATTTTAATTTAATGAAACAATTTTATTCTTCCTTTCTGACTCATTTTTTAGTTACGGGACACCCTGTATAATAGAAGAAATCTGTGCAAAATTGTACATTTGAGATTCTAGATCTGTAACATGTGAATTTATGAAAAGAATTGTGTAATTATTTCTTTTTTAATTAAATGGTTTTATAATAGGTACAAATAGAATTCAGGAGTTCACTATATAGCACACAAGTGAACAAATAAATTACAACAAATTCGTTGGAATGTAACATGTAAAATGTAAATAATATGCTTTTCATTCAACGAGTGGAAACTCATGTATGTATTATTAACAATTATTGAATTGGAATTAAGCAAATAAAAACGACCGAATGAAAGTTCGAGAAGAATCGTGAAAGAATTTTTGCAAAAAGGATTCACAAAAATAAGCATGGGATTTTATCCTTGCCGCGTAATTCTGCACGAGCTTTTTCTACAATGGAAAGCATTGTCTGACCAAAGCCGGACTCGTTCTTCTTCACTCGGCGAGCCATCACTTCCGACCTTCGTTATCTACGATTTCTGGCAAAAGACCGGTGTGGCCTTTTATCCGGGCGACGATCTCTCGTGAAACGATAAGACAGAAAACGGTTGGTCCTCGGCTGGAATTGGCAGTTAAAGACGAGAGAAAGAAACGCCACTCGACGACGCGTCGCAAGAAAAGTTTAACGAGCCAATTTGGCGCCGAGTGATCGCCGAGCTGAAGAACTCGAACGGGGGGGGGGAGGAAAAAAGCGGCGGTCGATCCGCGGGATCCATTCAACAAGAGCTGCGTGAAAATTCGATTACGGTAAGAAGCTTGCCTTTACTCACGTCCCGTGTGAATGTTTTTCCTGTGGGATGTGCTATAACGAACGTCCGAATACAAAAACGTCGCGCCGCAACGAACATCTCAGTCAGAGAAACTTGTATTTTGGATATCGAATAAAGAACGAACGAACGAACGAGCACGAGCAGTGGAAAATGCATTCGAGCATGGAATAATTAAAAAGAAGCTTTTTTATTCGCGCGGTACAAATCCTTAAATTTTATTATCGCGAGACAGACAAATGACTCAGCTTGGAAAAACTGGTTTCGTTATTTCAATCCTACGGATCGTCGAAAAAACTTCTCTCGAAAAACTACTCTTTGTGCGAAACAAATGCTTTTTGCCACGCTTTTCCAAAAAAAAAAAAAAACAGGGATATTTAACCTTTAAATATTAAATATAAATTTAAATTTTCAATAACTACTGAGTAAAATATTTATTTCTTAGAGAAACGTTGTTATTTCTCTGTAAAATCCTGACGCGCTCAAATATCAACAGTTTAACTAGAAATATTCGTAATAATTTATATATCCCGTGCGTCACGCGAGATTTTTCTTTCAGCTTCGGCGAGCGAAATGTGCCGAATAATTCACGCCGGATAAATAAAATCACGAACGTGCACAACGACAACTTTCGTCGACTTGACGCGTCGTACACACGTACGTGAGAAACGTATCCGCCATCAATCCATGTTTTGTCGCTCGGACAGGGCTGACAACTGCGAAGGATTAATCCAGTTAGCCCGGCCACCGTGGACTCTGATGAATGAAATCCGAGGTGGCCGACCTTATTTTGCGTCAACCTTTGCCCCCTAGCCCCCTCCACGTCACCTGCATCCCCTTTGCAGCCCTCGCTACGCTTCTCTTTCTCTCCCTTCCTCCCGTTTTTCCCACCGTTCCCTCCCCTCCTCCTTCTCCTCCTCCTCCCACCTTACGCCGAAGCTTCGAACGAAGCTTCGAGTCCACACAGTCTGCCGCACTACTGACGTAACACACCCCCTTCTGACGTCACGAGCAACCCCCACGGGAGCAACCCTTTCACAAGAGGACAACGTCCTCTTTCTCTGTTATTACGCTGGCTCAGCCGATTTTGCCTTTCTCACCCGCGCCTCTTATTATTATTAGTATAATTAATTGCCGGATACAGGGCTCATCTTGCAGAATCTCGTTTAACTATCGGATCGGATCGTGCAAACGTTGCAGGACGTACCGTTCCGTCTCGAGAAAAGACTCGTCCGAGAGTTGATCACTCTGCTATCGCATTGCTTCGTGCATGCTTTCGTAATTTGTTGACTGATTGAACCGGTAGTTGTCAATACGTACACCGATGATACGTGGATAATTTGAACGATAAATAGTTGAGTATAGTTGCATGTAATGCGGTTAATTTGTAGAAATTGATGATTCATTCAGCGTTTTCACTTTTTGAAATTTCTCTAAGGTCGGAAAATTTCACCTCTTTTTATCTATATGAATCGAGCTGTGCAAGTTATGATTGGATCGTCACGACATCTAAAATTGAAACTCCTCCAAGATCAATTTCCATTTGAATGCAAAAAAAAAAAAAAAAAGAACGGATCCATAAGAATCTTTACGAAGAATCATCCGATGCAAAATTTGCAAAATTCGTTTTACCATTTCCAAACTTTCGTCACGTTTCTGCAACGTCCTTCAAACTTTGCAAATGTTGTTTGACTCTCGTTAACCCACCCCCACGCAACGTCCGCCCCCCGTTCTACTCGGCTCGTGTTCTACATTTTCGGCAATTGCCAATTAAACCTCGCCGAACGCCATCAAAAACGCGCAGAACCAAACAAACACGCAGAATCAGGAGAAGAAAAAAAAAATTTCTGCCACTTGCTCGTTTGCGAACAACAACGTGCCGAGAAAGCGGGAAAAAAAAAATTCGACGCAATCACGATATTATAAGACACGTAAGTTCGCGAGGCCGAAGCACGGAACTTTAATTAAGGTTAATCCGTTTTCTTTTCCAGGCAGGCGTGACTCGTCTGCCACGGACGTTGAAAAGTTCAAAGTACCCCGGTGCGAATCTCGTCCGGCCGCGGACGAACTATCAGCTTCCTAACGAATGAAAAGAAGCTGGCGATGTAATTAAATGATTCCTTCGGGGCAAATAGCTTTCGGCCAGTCGTCGGCTACCTCATTATCTAACTTCGCCCGCAAACGCTTCGTTTCCCCTCTGTCCCATCCCTCCATCGCCCTCCTCTCATCGCGGCTTTTGTCTCCGCCGGTGGCGAGCGCGGTGGAAGCGATTCAATCCCCGGAGAAGAAAGCGAGGAGGATCTTGAAAACGATTTAATAGACGCGGTCCTCGACACCGCGTCAGCTGGATCGGGGGATAATATTGTTAAAAGTTTTCGGGACCCGATCCTCCGCTTCGTGCTTGTCGATTTTACGGACAATTCGTTTTCGCGATCATTGAATAATAATTCCATGATCCTCTGAAACAAAGAGGAACAATCGTGGCGCTCACAATTTTGAATTTGATGCGCATATTGTGGAACGATATATGAAAACACTTTGATCTGTACTATATGTTCAAATGATAGATTCATGTAAAATATGTAAAAGTTCTGTAAAGGTAAGTTGTAAGTTATAATAAAATACTTGGCATATTATATTATACATACATAAGATGTAAAATAAATGAATGTTAATGTTAATAAATAATGTTGATCTGAGTTTTCGTGTTTTATATTACCTCGATTGCAATCGAACTTGTTCTTTTCATGATACACTACTGGAAAATAAATACAGTTTTAAACTGTCTTGCACACTTATATACAATTATGTCTAAGTCATTCGTGTTTGAATCTTAAATTAATCACAGTCGTTTGTGTTACAAATCAATGCAAATTAGTTTCGCAATTAGATGCAAACTAATACAATCACTTGCGTTGTATATTACAAAAATTCAATGTACTCCATTCTATCTTAGCATCTCGCGCGATTGAAATTGGAAAATTCCAGAATTAAGTTAAACTAAGTTACTATATTTAATACCAGCATGAAGAGCAAAAATTCTCCCCTGTGATTTTCAAACATACACCCAAGTGTTTTCGCCAATTGTTCGAGCGAACAATTTCTGAAAGATTGACGAGAGAGAGAGAGAGATAGATAGAGAAACAACATCGAATTACGCGGATACGTGTTCGATAGGTGTTCGAACGCGAGTACGACGTCGAGTAATGAAACAGTAATTTCGCGATTCCGGCAGAAAACGATGGCCTATTGAAATCCACGGGCGGAGGATACGTCGCATTTTTACGATGTCGTGTCACGTCGAAACCGAACGGGAAGCTGAAATGATGCATGCGGTCGTACGTGTACTGTATTTTCATGCAATTTCACTTTACGAGGCAGCGACGCGCGCAACGATGGAGAGAAAAACGCGTCGGCCAGATTATTATAAGGTTTCCGGATGCTTGCATAAAGAATGCCCATCGTTTATCGTGTGTGTGGCCACAACACAACCGATAAACGCGACGACGTTTCGCGTTATCGCGCAAATGCGTTATATCGTTGAAACGTGACTTCGCCACCGGTTTATGAAACAATCGCGCCGTTACGTTGCGTAATACCGACCGATCATTTCAAGTGTTGATCATGTTGGATCCTTCCTTTGTAACGAGCTCGTTTGTTCAGTTTATTTACGATGAAATAAGGGAATACTTATTTGAAATGTAGACTAGAGTGACAAATAACGATTAATATAACAATCGTGTCGTGACTCCACGCTATGCTCTATTTGACGAAACACGTCGTTAAACCAAAATTTTTGCTCTTCTCTGAAATCTTTGCCCTTTAATTCTTAGCAGTGCGTCGAATATTTTCGACTTCAACTTTTCGGATCATTTATTCGTGAATGTTTGACAATCATTCAAAATTTCATCGCTCGTATCATTGTATTTATTTTATTCAAAGTAATCGCCCTTGGATGAGATTCGCCCTAGAATATAGTTTTGCTGTTAATTAACCAATAACGATCCAACTGTGTCCTAAACACAGTCATAGCGCAAACTAACTAAAATTATCGTTGAAAATGTAAAGAACAGATCGTTCAAACTTCCATCATTTCTACCATTAAACACGATTATACTGCTGGCGACGCGAATGAACGAATTTAATGTTACGACAAATTCACTTGTTTCACGCGTCGTGAAAGTAGAACAACGCGGAGACGTTTCACTCTTCGTCGGCGAAAGTTCACGAACGTGAAAAACACGATAAACGACGGAAATGTGAAATGGCGGCAAGAATCACGCTCGATATACGATATGGCGTGGATGAAAGTTTCAGCGTGATGGCCGACAGGCAACAGCTGTTAAATCGCTGTTACGCGATCGCAGTTTTATATGTGCAATCACGGAGGATTTAAATGGCAGAGGGAGTGCAAAGGGCTCGAAGAATGAGAGAACGATGAATCCGAGGCGAAGAGAGAAAGTATCGTGCAGTGCGTTTCGTGTTTCTTTTACGTCCCATAAATTTCCCACCCCGGCTGAATCGCTATGTTCGTTATCGCGATCTGTTCGTTTCACGATCGTTTTCCGGAATTCGCTCTCGGTCTGCCGAGAACGTTGTAATCCACAATGTTGATCTCGCGATCGGTCTAGACTTCGTAAGAAACTCGGAGCAGCCGATATTAACCCCTTAACATACGAATTAAAATGATATATATTTTTCATTTTTTAACGTTTGCGTAAACTTGGCAAAGACAACTTTTATACTCTTATACTTGTACTGAGAAATGCCATGAACGCGATATACTTGTAAAGAAAATTAATGAAAAATGATGAAAGAACAAATTAATAATTCATAGTCCTTAGGAAACGTATGACGTGTCCCAGACGTCATTATATGTTAAGGAGTTCATGCAGCAAAGACAATCATTTGCGTATATTTCAAGTTTAATAACTATAAAGAGTTTTCAAATGTAACCATTTGACTTAATCTATGTTCTAGTGTGGTAGATTATTGGTATGGTATTATGTGTATATATAATATTAATATACTATTAATAATATCAATCTATAACACTATATATATTTTTAATTTAATAGTTTAAATTAACCTAATGATTTAAAACGATTATTCTTTAAAGCGCGACTTGAATTTGAATTTAATAATTCAAGAATGAAGAAATATTGTCTAAAAATTTTTAAACGCGACTCGCTCAATATATTCCTATCGTTATTTGTGTATAATGATTAATATTCTCAACTCTCGGAACTTTTTTCAAATGAACGCGAATGAATTAAATATACCAAGCACAATTGAAATGTCCAACATATTAAACAAGTCAATATTCAGATTTCATTCAGTTTGTTTAGGTGCGAATGAAAATACGAATTTTCGAGTATAAGGGAAGAATGACTCATTTTGACACTTTACCGACCGATAGCGGTAAGTAATAGACGATTAATAGGCTACCGGTCGATAAAGTGTTAAAAGAGCGCTCCGAAAATTTTGCAAATTCGAACCACCGTACAGCGATTAATAAATATTTCGCGGAACTGAAATTACCATGAGTAATTGAAAATCAAAATTTCACCTCTGCAACAAAAAATTTCAACGCGATTCAAAGCGAATCGGAAATCGAAGATTTTTGCCAATCAGATGTCGATCGGATCGAATTCTGTAATTTCGTGATCAATGATGTAGAGCTCTCCAATTTAGACGTCGTTTACGTCGAGTTCTCTAATTTCACGATCGTTTTGGTGGAACGCTGTAATTTGGTAGTCAAACGGTATCGAATTCTACAGTTTACAGGCTATCTGGTATCGTGTTTCGCAATTCAATCGTTAGAAAATCGAATTCTGACGATTCAGGCACCAACGCGTGTTCAGACGCGTAGCTTGAATCCTCGAAGTCAAGTGTCAAAAATATATACTTTCAACTTCCAAGGAGATCCTGTCCATTGGCTCAGAATTTCTACAGCGAAACTCCCGCAGTTCGAACGTCATCTGCACGTGAGTTCTGCAATTTCGGGGGTCAAGGATACCGCAGTCTACAATTTGGCAATCAAGGATTCATACCGTACTTCGCACTTCAAGAAACACGAACGTTCCGCTTGTTACTCGAAAGTCGAAAATATTGAAAATCCTACTCTTCGAAACGAGCATCGCAATAGGTGCAATTACGATTTAGAAATTGAAAATATATCGCGACTACTGGCGATTCAACTTTAAAGCCACGAAGAAACAGAATTCGAACGTCGAGTTCTCCAATGAAGCTGCACTTTCACTTTGGGCAGCGATAACTGTTCGGAGAACTCTAAAATCACTAAAGACGAAGTTCCCGCAGCCGCAACTCCATCACAGTCTGCGATTCTGAAGTATCTTCGAGGCAAAGTCCAACGCCTTGGGGAGCATCTAATCCTACTTGACGTTGATACGAGTAACAAGTATCGAGTCTCTCGAAGCATACTTCCGTGGTGTACGGAGTATGCCACATCGAGTCCCCAACGTCTCACGGGCTCCATAAGTTCAGATTCGAGGTAACCCTGGCCGACAATGATTTTCCAGAAACTTTCCCTCAAAATGTCTGCCAGCCACTACCAAGGCAAAGGATGCTTCCGAGTTTTCAAGGACCCGCGCGCGATCCACGTCTCGATGACGTTAGATCAACCGAAACTGTAAAAGGATCTCGAAAATTCGCTGGGTGCTTCGTTGAAGAGTCGACGAGCATCTGACAGCGTCTAAACAGCCGAGGAAATTTGAAAATGATGATGGAACATTAAACCATCGTGAGCGCGTTTCGATGATGTTGCGATAGGGGTTCAAAAGTATACGAATACCATCGTTTGCATTTATCTGAATTTTTTTGATCGATTCATAATGGGAGTGGAATTTTGATTCTGCGAGAATATCGACTCTACGAGAGATTGATATTATCGGAGCGTTTGTTAATTTCGCGAAAATCGAGAGACGACTCTGTATGACATTTAAACACCGAAATTAGAAATCTCTCTACCTTTGTATAAACCTTCGAAATTAAAAAGAAATCGAAATAATTCTACAAAGTTTTAATAGGTTTTAATTACAAAGTCTTCCAACTTTTGAGAATTAATTTGATAGTCGCAGTTCGACTCGAGTGTTATTTTTCTAGCTACGAATTACAAACTAATTATTAATTATTTCGTACATGTATGGTCAATTGTTTCGTAATGTTTTTTTTCTCTTTTTTTTTTTTTTAGAATTTGGACGGCGGCTCGCGATTTAAAATTTAAATCGAAAATAAACTAATGGCCGGCTGTGCGCGTTCCGGCCGAGAAAATTTCGAGCTTTATTAAATTATTCATAGGGAACGATGGGACAGGCTGAGCGGTGTAATCCTTTATTCCGGCTTAATTCCCTAGAGAATTCGTAATTATCCTTTGTCTCTGTTCCTCGTCCTCGTCCTCGTATTTCCCCGAAACTTGAAGAATCTATTGATGTTGTTTGACATCGTGTGAATGAGAAAGCCTTCGAGATTTTAGAATCTCTTTGTTCGACTTTAACTACGATTATCAGAATAATACTTTCGCGAATATAGTTCACATGATTAGAAAATTTGTAACTGTGAACAACGAGTGAATTTTGTACACTCTGAGTATTTTTGTGCATTAAATTCTTTAAATTTGTACTTTTAACGTAACGATAGTTTACAGCCATTTTATAATTATAAAACTGATAAATAACGAAGATGAATTACAAAGTTCAATAATTTATAACCGCAAGAATATAAAATAATTTTAAATTTAATAAATACACAATACGAGTCTGTTAAATTCATTAATATATAACAAATTTATTCAAATTACCTTTGAATAAATGTATTAGACCCATGAGGCCGTTAATGATTCCCGAAGTGTCCCAATAGTCCTCTGAATAAAACACGCGTATCATTTGTCGAATAATGTGTTTTGGTCAATTCCTCAATTTCATCAAACGCGAGGATGATCAATGAAACGACGCTATAAATAATCCACGTGATCCATCCAGGGGCGTGAATAAAAATCGGGCAAATCTAAGTCGAGCTAGGAGACGAGACAAGAAAAGTCGAAGCGTCCCACGCAAATTACCATGACATTTCATGAGAATCGTCCTTAACCTTTTTTTCCCCCCTACCCGAGCCGAGCCGACTCTGCGGCTCTAATCAAAAATCGATATTAATCGCCGTGGAAACGACTTGAGGCTGTTCGTCCAATCTGTGGAATCCGAACAAACCGAGGCCTTGCCCCGACGTAGCTTCGACTCGCCATTTACTTCCGTGTTTGACTTGCCGATCGACGCGGTTTCAATTCAATTTTCAGCCTTAGTTTTCCTGTTATTCTTCCATCGAGTTTCGCTTTGCTCCTCGACTTCTTTCCTTCACCGGAAACTCTTCCCCGCCATCTTTCTTCGATTACTTTCTAACCAGGTGAAACTGTATCGGTTCGTTTGCCTCGTTCGAGCAGAACCCGCGGCGAAATGCAGAACAGAGGCTTTGTTATCTTTCCTTGTACTTTTGTAATCTTGTTTGACGCTCTGTAAAGCCAAGCGGACGGAGAAAAAAGTGGAGAGAAAAGAAGAGCGGGAATAAGGATGAACAAGCGTTGGTTTCATCCTGGTTGTAAAATCGTGCATCGAGTATTCGCGGAATTTGCAAGAGTGGATTTACAAAGTGAGAACGAAATGACATAAACACGTTGGAATTCGAAGTTGCAAATTTTTTTAGCTTAGCGGATTTTCTATTCTCAACTTTCTTTAATGAGAGGTTTAGGTTAGGTTTTATATCAGTGACAAAACAAGAAATCAATCGAGGTCGAGAAATTTATTGACATGAACGAACATTCACGAGCTACAAGCATTTGCCACAGCTATATTTGATCTCATTTCACCTGATATAAGGAAACATCTAATACAACGTTTTCAAAACTTTTTAACAGAACGTTCTCTTTGAAAAAGTACAAGAACTATATAACTTTTTCGATTTGTTGATTTTTCATTTTAAAAGCGAAATGAAGCTTCCCAAAAAAATCTGTGACTAATAAATAACAAATAAAAATTGAGAAAAGTTAAGCTAAACTAGAAATCTACCGTTATGACGAATTTTCTTAAAATTTTAAATGGTACAAAAGTTAAATTTTGCCACACAACGATGCAAATTTTTCAATTAATTATCGATGTTAATCTTTCATCGGTTCTCTGATGAAATCTTCATTGCATGTATGAAAATAATTTTGCGTAAATAAAATAACGAATTTAATTCTAACATGAATGAAAATTTAATCGAAGTACATGAGAAAAAATTTCACATTCCTAGGCATAGCTATAAAAATGAGATTTCTACAACGATATTAAAAACATGGTTCCCCCTTATTTGAAGATCCTATAATTCCAGATTTGCGATATTAAAGCTTTAACGATTTTTTTTTTATTATTTCTGAGATTCGGTTTACTCTTTGTAACTATCCTAATAATTATAAATGGAAATGCACGTAACATTAGGAGGTTACTCAACAAAGTCAATTTCAAGAACTGATGAGTAATAATGGTGGCCAGTTAACGAAGAAAAATCTGTTACTTAAGACAACTTCTACAGTAAAACTTCATTTATCTAGACTCGTCGAGGATCGAACAGTTCGTAATAATGTTCCATTTTTATTTTTATTTTTCGTTCTAACCTTCGCACTAATAAATAATTCCGTTCCAATAAGTTAATTTCGGATAAATTAGCTTCACTAGTTTTTGTTAAAAAACGAAATTGGCATACAGTGAAATGAATTCAATCGGTAAATGCTCAATTAGTCAGGAATCGACGATGGAAATTTCGTTTCAATAAGTGAACTTTATTCGAAGAGATTCGATTAATCGATCATTAATCCTTTGAGTGTTTAGCCTGTGTCAGAATATCAATAACAAATGGCAAAACGATGAATTGAATGAATATATTAAAAGATGAACGTATTCTTAGTTCGTTGTATGCTATTCATTAAAACACTTAAACGCATAATTTATTTTAAACGCCCAAAGGTTTAACCAAATCGAACCTAAACGAAAGTTCTGCAAAGCTAAAAATTAAATTTCAGAGGAAATTTAACTTACCAAACTTAATTGGCAATACAATTAATTAATTCCCGCTTACACAAACCGGAAACCGACATTTGGATGAATCGATCCAACCTGAAATGGAATGGGAAGTTCGATTAACCGAGAAGAGCATTAACTAAAGCCCCGATGAGTGAACTTTGGGCGCAAGTCGCTCGACGTAACTCGCTTATAAATGCTCCGGCCGAACGAATTCAGCCAATTTTCGTTAATCTCGTTTCAGGTGAGGAACTGTGGATTGCTGGTGTGAGACCTCGGCCCCAGGTGTGGCCCGGGGGTTACCCTGGGGACCTCGGCGAAGTGCTTGCGCAAGGACGAAGCTGTTAAGAACGACGAAGGACACGGGAGGCGGAGGAGGAGGCCGCTATGAACGCCAGCGTCAACATCGAGAGGAACTCCTGGCGGCTGCCTCCCGACGAGACCGTCCAGGTCGCCGATCCCCGTTCAAAGTCAGCCCAGGTAAAAGAGGTAAATCGCTCCAGCCGTCCACCGTCTCCGTGTTTCTCTCCCTCCTCCCCAAGCCCTCTCTCTAATACACATACGTTGACACGTTGTCAGTCGAGAATAACTCGAGAACACGTCTCCTCTCCAGGTTTTCCACGCATGATTCTGTGTCTTGCGGCTCTTCACTTCTCTCTGACAATCACTGATCATCAGTTTCTTCCTCCCTTCTTCTTTCCGGAGTTTCTACTTTCCGGTTTAGGATCTCGCACCGTAGACACACTAGCGCACTAGTTTCACTAGTGTGAAATGACGCGTAGTTGACAGATGTTTCTCGTTTTCTGCGGCGGGCGATTTCTGTGAGAATTTTGCAATTTTTCCAATCTCTCGCGCGGACTTTGCAGATTTACAACACGCTGCGTTTGAATAATTTTTCATAAAAATATGTATGTACATATGTAAATGGAAATTGACGAACCGCGTTCTTTTACTGTATTAAAAACTTCTTTTACATTCATTGCACTCTCGTGCGTTAATCCTTCCTTTATCATTGCATTTGTAGGGAAAATTTTGATATATAATATATTCAAAATGCAATGCCAATTCCTTAACGTTTGGTGCATAAAATAATTTTCCATCGCGGCTCAGATATCGCATGAAAATCCACAATCTCCGTGACAATTGCCTCATTTTCTGTTGGAACGAGTCTCTTAAAACACATGTTCGCATATTTTCCAACTGTTTTATCTATCTTCCTCGACGATACTATGTGGTAACGCAATTACAATGGTTAATCGCTAGCAATGACACCCCCAGCTGAAAACATTTTATAGCAACAGTCACGAGCAACCTAATTAAAACGCATGATACTACGAGGATTTTGCATTCGTGCGTGGAATGATATTGATAGTTGCGAGTTAGAGTACCGAGTAAGATAGAGTTTCAACGTGTGCCACCACATCGTTGCGGAACATTGTACAGAATACAAACATACGACACCGTTGCAAAGGAACACTGTTGCCATAATTTCAAGGGAACGTAACACAGTATCCGCTCAGAAAATTCATCGGCGCAACATCGTTTCCGCCGGTCGTTAACATGACTGTTTAATTAACTTGTTGATCATTAACGAAGCGTGAATGTCCGACGAAACGAGGTATATTGCTCTCCTCGTTGGAATTTCGAGGCAAATTTCAATCAAAAAGGAGGAATTGCGAATTCTCGATTAACGAAAATTTATATACCCTAGGACAAAAAAGGCAGCACACTCTAAAAATTATTAAACTGCGTCTGACTAAACAAGTCATGTAAAATCTTTCTCATGCGCATTCTTCAATAGTGTTTTCAGTGACATGTACAAGTGAATTAAACTTTTCACAATACATCTTGCATTATTAAGGAAAAAAAAAATAGAAATATTCAGCGGGATAAAAAGAAACAAGTTTGATAATTGTTTGATACTTAATATCACCCTGTTTGCATTTAGTGACGGAACCAATTCTTTGAAGCTAAGATTTATATTATTTTTTTGACTTCTTGGCTCAGTTCTTTCCACAATACATTTTTTAAATTCAATAATATTTGCAATACGTCTCTCGTCAAATTTCCTCAATCAATTTTTTATAATATTTAAGTCCAGAGCCTTAGCTGGCCATTCTAAAAGCCGAACTTTTTTGTCCGTCAAGTATTGTTTTACTGCTTTCGCGGTGTACACGTTGAAAGATACTCATATTTCCGGCAATTCGTGTCGCATAATTCGTGTTAATTTGTTCGCCAATCGTTTCAATATACTTTCTATACGATTTAATTTTCCCGTAATAAATTTTGTTTCCATCTTACCTTGGTAACCGGTATCTCACCAAATCGTTATGCGGCCGCATCGCATGCGTCGATGATTCAGAAGTTGTTGCTCCTTTCGTAAATCACAATAACAGTAGTGAAGGCCATCGGGTCCGTCTAAATCGAACGTCCTTTCATCGATAATACGACTCTTCGCCATTTCTTGTTCGTATAAGCATATTTCTCGGCAAATTGCAGAGAACGGCACAGCTGATGCTCTTGCTTTAACCAAGGTTTTTGCTGCAATTCTCGTCGTTTCAGATGTTCACAATTCGTTCAAAAGACGTCGAACACTCCTAATATTTGTCGCGACTCTAGCTTTTTCTGCAAATCGTCTCGCAGTCAAGCTCGAATTTAACGCTGCACGTGTTATAGCACTTTTACCCCGAGCTGTTAGACCACTACGGTCGTCCAGAACGTTTTCTTTCTTCATAATTATCAGCATCTTGTAGTATTCACTATCAATTTACGACTTCTGTTAATTATTTTGGCTATTTTTGTCACAAAATATTGTTGTTCGTTCAGTTTCAATATTGCGTCTATTTCAGTTGGATTTAACTTTCTTCGGCGACCCATTTTCACAAACGTTAATACGCACTTAACTAACTATATTTCACACGTGTGTTACGCTTTCGATAGCTCCCGTACGACTGAAGAGCGTAAATATTGGATTTGTCGTTGAACTTATCGTGCCTCGAGGCTACGGATTATAATATTTACATTTTTTGTATTTCAGAGAAATCGTGTCGGTAGTAACATTCGACATAATACACGCTGAACCCTGCATAATTTGCGATAAATAATTTCGAATCTCTACAACAACGGTAATTGATCAATCAGTTCGAGGCCCATCGATTAATCAATCTCGTTGAGCCGTACCGGAGGAGAAAAAAATCGCCAAAACGTCTTCAACGGGGTGGGAACTCGATAAAGAAAAAAGAGTAAAGAGCGTGCTGCTAATTACACGGAGACGAATCAGAGAAGGGAACAGAGAATGGTCGAGAGACGGGGATTCATTATGCAAAACCGGCTGCTGGCTTCGCTCCCCTTTGTTTCCTCAGCTCTCGTCACCGGTCACGCGAGAATTGACGGGGGCAGGGGGAGGGGGAAAACTCGCGACTAAACGCCGACGAGTGTTGCCAACCGAGGGCATCTTCGAGTAATCCTCGAGAAAGTTAATTATGCAAAGAACGCGTTAGAAAGGGAGAGAGAGAGAGAGAGAGAGAAAGGGGCGGAGGTTCGTTGAGGAGAGACGACCCTTGCCGCGCCATCTCGAGATGGGAAACTCGGCACGTTCGAAGAGGACCTAGCCGACTGCGAGCTGCAGATAACCGATGGCAACCGATTTTCCCCCTCGTATATATTTCAACGGCAACTGAGTATCCGTCGGCCACTTTCTCTCTTTCTCTTCCCTTTTCTTCGTTTTTTTTTCTTTTTCTCTGCGTTTACCATTCTCGCGTTCTTGAGAAACTCTCGAGTTTTCGTTGGCTGATTGCTTCACTGGATCGAATGAAATTTCGCCGGGTGAGAGGGTAGTCCCCTCCCCCCTCCTCCCCCCTCCCCAGGATCGGGAAACGAGGGTAGATAAAAGGGGGAATATTGAGAAATAATTGTCGACCAACGAAAGGTAAGAGAATTTCGCGTGTTTCCTGCTTATCGAGGTCGATAACACGGTCCACGCAATATCGTGTAACAATCCCTGGACGTTTAGTAAATTTAGAATGGGAACCATATGTTTGGAATTAATAATGGAACCATACGTTCGTTCGTGTCTCTTAACTTAACTTAATTAAATATATTTCTATCACTCTTCGAATTATTGACTAATTACTCGAAAGGATATTCCAATATTTAATTTAACTCGTTGTTCCAGCAGCCTCAAGTATCGTAAACCAAACCAACAAACGAAACCAGAAACCGATAAATTTCTCTCGCGTAGTGAGAGGAATATTTAATGCAAACATAAATCACACGCGTATTTAACGCGTAACAAATAAGTTGAGACAATGGCTGTCGTGTGGTGAAAAGAATATTTAACATAAATACAAATTGCAATTGTACGTTACGAAGAACGTAAATGTAAGAAGAGAATGTAATTCGAGTTACGTTCGAATGTAATTTAAATTATTTATGAATGGTGATGTACCATTTTACCACGCTCTTTCACTTCTCAATCAAGGCCTGACTCGCGCGAGTCTATACTACTTGAACGATCAGCCAGGCTCGTCTGTGTGCCATACACTCGTGTCCCAACACCGAGTGGCGTTTATTAACCGATCCGCGGGATTCGTTACACGGGCACGGTTGATCGATTTAAAAAAAAAAAAAGAAAAAGAGAAAAAAACGCTGATTGCCGCGGTTACGCGATACACGCGTGATACACGGAAAAGGCCTTCGAGGGCTTTTCACTCGCTCGCCAATCATCGATTAGCGAACAGTTAATTCGGTCGCCGGCAAAATCTCCCGGCCGGAGATTCGAAAAACACGAGTGTATCGGTAAACTGTTTGTCTTTCGAGTTTTCCAAAGCTTCGTCGTCAACTTTTTATTGGCGAGCAATGGCCAGGCAAAGAGAGAATGCCATCGAGCTGGCTCTTCAAAGGGACATTCTTGGCATACCGCTATTGATTCGATCATCGACGAAATTTGACCGAGAAAGCGCGACGACTAATTGGAATTGCGATTCACGCAGATTTATGCAATTTTTCATCAGAAAGTTTGATTCAATAAGCATATGAATGTGATTGCGCGTAAGTTTTCTGTTCGAGAGTGTTCAAATACTTTCGCGAGCATCGATGTGTGACATTCAGTCGACGATTTAAATTCAAAGTAGTTTTCATGTGTCTTCCCTTTGTTCAATGGACTTTTTCCATTGAATAAACAAACATAAATGAACAGACGTTGCTTGATCACCGTTGTCGAGACAACGTCGAACATTGTCGTAATAATTTATACCAAATTTAAATTAAATTCAGCCTTCAGAATTTTCAATCTGACTTGACGTCATTACTAATTCCGCGGTGGATGTAAAATACAAAATAAAAAAAATTAAAGTGAAACCGAGCATAGAATATACAAAACAGGATCAAATATTCCAAACTAATCTAGAATTCCTATGATCCAACGATACTGTTGTTTCACCGATGACTAAAATATAAAATTTTCCTCCGGAGACGTTGAGTTAGAAGAAACTCTTTACAATAAGACAATATGGGATACGCAAGCTTTTATTTATTTTACGAAGAATCGTTCAAGCCTTGAAAAATACACTGTTCTATATCTATAAAATATCAACTGGTCATTTTGTCCATTTTTGTAGTTCCAATGCCAAAGCTTTCTAATCCCCCCCACTCCCCCTTCCCCTCATAGCGACTAACGACCGTAGAAGAGAAGAATGTCACCGTGCGAGTCTCAAAGAGGCATTCTCGGAGCGTAACCTTATCAGAAGAAGTTTGGAAATAGTTTGCGCGACGCCGTAGAATGTCACAGATCCCGCGGACCCATATATATATATATATATATATATATATATAACTCTCTCCTCATCTCTTGTTCCCTCACGATTGCCGGCAACGGCTATTTATAAAGCGAACTCTGATATGTAGACGCTACGCTGCACGCGTGTGTACACGTACGGTTATAATTCCGTAGGAGCGGCGCGAAGAGGGTAGGGTTGGGAGAGGGGTAGGGGTTTGGGGAGAGGGAGCGGCGCTGGAATCCCGGATCGATAAAACTGAAGCCTTCAGCGGGAAAATCTAAATTTATACCGATTGTCGGAGTACAACTGCGTGTTTGGATAACATTTACATGCCGCGCGGCGGACGAATTTTCCAGACGTATGCAGATTTATTCATGAAAGGCCGTGTCGTCAACTGTCCCCCTCCTCCCCCTCCCCATAAGTGGTAGAAATTCTACGCGGACAAATAATTTCCATCGGCTACCGGCATCTGAGATTGTTACGCGTTTATACCCGGGTCTACAGCTGGAAGAACTCGCATGAAAACTCTCGCGATCGTCTCGCGTTACCGCCCTGTTGCTTGCGAGAGGAGAAACTTTATGGCCCTTTATGGTTGAGCGAGTACGAATGTAAAATTTAGCAAACTGAAGCTTATGTCAGGAGTCAAATACTTGCACGCTCGATCGGAAAATTGTCTTATATTTTAAACTGTTATTTTTAAAATTTTAACTTTGTGAAAAAATATGTCGTGCAACAATCTAGATTGGAGAGGGAAAAGACTGTTTCAGCAGAAAGATGAAAACCAGCATTTTTAGCAAAAACGGATTCGGACGTAGAAGATCAAAAATCAGAGGCCAGATATAAACACGAATACAGGACTTAAAATATTCAAATA
The DNA here is from genome assembly GCA_032399595.1 of Tetragonula carbonaria. Classification (NCBI taxonomy): domain Eukaryota; kingdom Metazoa; phylum Arthropoda; class Insecta; order Hymenoptera; family Apidae; genus Tetragonula; species Tetragonula carbonaria. Next base: position 2,727,743 of record JAUCRC010000020.1, read on the forward strand.
GAAAAAGAATTCACATTCGCCCCAAGTATTAACTTCAATAAATTGGAGGAAGAATACTGTGACGGTACGCGTATTTTTAAAACGAGTTTAACAGCTTCATTGCAAATGAAAAGAAAGAAGAAAATAAAATGGCGGGAAATATATTATAATCTCAGTTGTTCAGAATCGGTCGTCATAAATATCTTGTTGTACATAAATTAAGATAAATAGTTATTGTTAAATCTCGCAATATATTTATTTAAAGGAGTAAACCTGCATATAAATTGATGATCTATAATAGTTGGCCTGATTTTAAAGCGAAACCTCCACTTTCAGTTACTTTGTTTCAAAAATGTTTTCGACGGATATTTTTATTTCTTGAAAACTGTCAAAATTCAAACGCTTCTCGAAATTAGTTAAAATAGTTTTTTCCTGATTAAATCACGGTCTTGAAGTCTCTCCTCTTTGCGACAATCTTTAAAACTTGCTGTTTTACGATTTTTCCTTCGCCGTTTTATCGAACTCTGAACGTTTAGAGTTAAATGGCAAAATGTTACGATTTCTTGAATTTCTGTTTCGTTCGAAGTTCAATAAAATGACGAAAAAAATTTCGATCTTTAAGATTATGACAGATCAAGCAGCGAAGAAATTTTTCAGCGACTTTGAAACCGTTTAAATCTTTATACTTACGTTTTCTTTCTCGATAACAGAAATATCTCTGCTTTCTCACTACACGAGGCAAAAACACCTTTGGAAAAGAGGAGCTCAAGATTTAAAAAAAAAAAATTTCCAAATGAGATCAACTGCGATTGTCGTACCATTTTTTTTTTTTTTTTACAATATCGATTTTTCATCAAGCGCGCGACTACTTTGGTCCGCCTCTGTATACGTTTTGAAAATTTTTTGCGAATTTTTATCGATGAATGACCATGGATTTTTCGGCAGATCAGACACAAAGGATTACAAAATACAGCGATTCGATTTGGAACATTGAACGATGTAGAATTGTGTCAGCAATATTCACTGACAGACTTCAAAATACCGCAGAACTACGGCAGCCAAGCCATCAATTTTAAAATAACGTAGAACTACGTCCCATCGGGACGCTCGGTTTAGAATACGAAACTCAATAGTCAGTTTAAAATCTAGATTATCGGGACAAACGATATGATCGATCCGAATTTTATGCTCGTGCGAGATAATGGTGCGAAATACGGTGCGAGAAATATAATAAGGAGGAATACGCGAATGTAATAAAAACATAATGAAAATAACAGAAAGACAACGAACATTTACGACAGTTTTGAGCTCTAAATTTGCTACTAACGAGAAAACATAAAAGATGCAGTAGAAATAACAAATGGAAAATATAAAAATACAATAATGTAACATATTAAACACGTAACGTATTAAGAAATAACAACTTATTAGCAAACGAATATTTTACACACGGCAAGTACCAAATTTAAAAAAAAAAAAAATCAAAATCATCATCATTCAGTTGGAAGTAAACGTAGACTTCAAAATTTGGTATCTCGGTATCGTATCAATTTTACCACCAGATATCCCATTGGTTATATTCCATTCCGATCCATGCATTTTCAAATCCAGAGACCCTTATTATCGGAATACGGGAAACAGACGTAACCGAGGAATGGAATGACGGCGGTTTGCCGGAGGAAGTTTGGCGCGGTGATCGGTGCTGCAGAGCGAGACCCAATGGCAAAGGTCGCCGTTTCGCGAGATTGCATCGCGCTCGTTAATGGGTCGTCGCGATAACGGCGGCGCTGGTCGTTAAACGCGTCGTTGTTTGCCGTGAAATCGCCCAACACCGTCGTGAAAAGGGCTCGAAAAGCATGCAACTGTCAACCTGTGACTAGTTACAGGTTGAGGAGAGAACAGAGGAGACGAGTATATTTCTCGGCGGGCTCGAAAAGGACTTTTCCTCTCTCTCTCTCGATTTTTTTCTCGCTGCGCCCGATAAATTGCGCGCCTCCGACCAACGACTCCTTCCGGGTCATTATATCGATGTAGCTCGATATATTTCTTCCAGCCCGAGGCTGTCTTTCGCTTTTCATACTGGTTGAAAGGACGGCCGCGGTTTCATTTGAGGAGACTTCTCGGCTGCAGAAAAGTATTTGAAGGGGATTGTTGAGGATTATCAATGTGTGGCAGTCGTTGACGTATATTGCGTGATTGGCAATTCATCGAGTGAATTAATTCCACAAACTTTGTTCTCGACTTCTTTTCCGTTTTCTTCTTTCGATTTTCATTTAAAGGCAACAGATAATTGTCAACTATTAGCTGTAAGAATATCCAAGTCTATACGAGAGATAAGTTCATCGAGATTATTTATGATTAAAGAAAAAAAAAAAGAAAAATTAAACACTGTGTGCTGTATATGGATAAATCGAGGTGATAAATTGAATATTTATGAAAGCATTTTTCTTCGACATTTGCTCGTAATGACAGTCATTGTTATCTTTCGAAATGATATCTGAATTGAAGGAAAATTTGGCTTTTATCGAGGCAGGGAAACGATCCCTGATATTTTACTATTAATACAATTAGTATCCACTAAATCGTAACATATTTAAAAAAAAGAAAAAAGGAAACTTTTACCTGTCTACATCTATTCTATGCTTAGACAAAGAAAGAATCACGTGCTTTTGACCAAGAAACATCGAACATATATATATATATATATATATATATATATATATATATACATATACATATACACATATTTCTATAATTTAATATATGCATGAATAATAGTATTATTATAATTATTATATATATAATATATATATAATAATTATAATATATTATACAATTATTATAATTGTAATATATGCATGATATAATGTATTATTATAATTATTTTATAATTATTGAATAATAAATTATTTCATTATTATTACTATCTTCTGGAACTTTTAATTTACATTTATAACTTATCCTTCAATCATTATCTTCTATTTTATTGTTATTATCTCGAATTATTTTATTTTATTAAATAATACCAGGGTTATTAATTAAATAATTTAAGAGATTGGAATTAAGTAAAAGTATAAAGAACATGAACATTTATGTTCATGCATGTGGGTATTTCACTCTATGCAAAAAGGAATTCGTCAACGTTTTTGAACCATTAGATTACTATTTTGGACCATTATTGGATTATAATTTGTCCAATTACAAACATCGTTTCTTGAATCCTTCCGAAGTAACGTTAATATTCATGTATGTATTAATATTATTTTTATAAAGAAATAAATGATACTGGTATACTGTGGTCAAAAAAAACTTCCCTCGAACGAAAATCTCTCGTCAAAGCGGGAAATCTTTTCACGCGGCGAGCGCTGGCGAACGTGGTCAGCAACAGTCTCCAGTCTCTACAAAGTGTGACACCAGCTGTTTTTCACGGTTGTAACAGACGTCCACGAAACTGCGAGAACCCGCGACACGAAATTGGCGAAATAACTTGATGATGGCGTTTTGCGAAGGTCGAGGAAACAAGCGTACAGGAGGGAAACGCAACGAGAAAGTTGCAATCTCTATCCGGTAGGGGCCCCTTTGAGACGGTTGAGAATACTCGTTACACAGCTTCGGGCAAGAGACTGGGCATTAAAGGGAACAACTATTCCGCTTGACCGTTTGTGGTACGCGTTATCACGGGCGACCCTCTGATAAGGAGTCTGCTTTCAAATACCCAGGGATTTTCGATGAAAAATCATTATTTTTGAGAAATTAAAAAGAAAGAAACGAAACCGAGGTAGAGGATCATTTCACGTGTCAAATATTACACTGTGAATGTTTATATTTTTCACATTATTATTCGTATTATTTCATATAAATGCATAAAAATCCACAGTTTAATGATCAACATTTCCCTGATCAACTTATCCCAATGAATGTTCCCGTATTTAAATTGGGAAATTCATGGCGAAAGTTTAAGAGAGACTTTAATCTGAAACGACGATGACTTTTGTCATCTGTTATCTCAAAGTTTCGTCTCTTTCGAAGCAACCACGAAGTTTTTTCCAACGGTTTCAATGATAATCAGACGATAAAGTAATTGATGAGTGAAACAGATGGAACGTTCCTATTCAGAATTTCTTGACCGAGGTTGTCGTCGTGTCGTTTTGAGAAAGTACACAGTAGTGTGATCAGCACATTCACGTTTTTTCCACGAGACAAAGCATTTAATTTCTACGATATATTATGTCATAACAAAATACATACGACGAAAGCGTATTCTTCGTTTTATAATATCATCTTTTCAGGCGTGTTACTTAAAATTCACCATAAAATATTTATGAAAATAGAAACGATAGTCGTGCAGTGATCATCGTAGCAATCGATGAGTATTTGTATTCAATTAAAATTCGATTCACAAGATTTCTTTTTACTTAAGAGAATTCTATGATAGGAAAGTTCTTATAATAAAAATTATATACTCATATACCTTGGTACTATTAAAAAAACTCTGGCATGAGTTATCTTTTACAAGAACTGCTTAAATTAGAACTTCGACGATAGACCAAAATGAAATACGAAATTTATCGATCGTTCTTGAAGCCAGATCGAATCGCTGATTGAAAGATTTGAAACAAGAGATTCATATTCGAGATGTTTCAGACATTGTCTGAACTTTCAGGCACTTTTCTCTTTCGTGACGAATGGTTCGTACGGTGCAAATGAAAGGGATAGTGCTGCCATCTACATGATCGATATCGTCTCCTCGCGTTTTTTCCGCGACATCAGCCCGGATCATCTGGACGTATTAATCAGCGAGTGAAATTCGGGCCACCGGATGGTCGTACACGAAGATGGATGAATTTAGAAATCGTTCGAGGTTTAAATTATTCGATATCGACATCGGACGAAACGAGCCGATAGCACGTTCCGTGTCGCGCCAATTTTCTGCGGTTTATCGTCCATGCAGTGACAAAGAAGAAACAAACTAAGTATAATAGATATATCAAACGAGTAAACTTAAATAATCGTGAAATTTTAACTTGCAAAAACTATGACGAACAAATTAATAATGTACATAAATTGTACATAAATTGTACATTTCATCAAATTATAACACATTTGACATACTTTTACAAATGTTAAATTTCATTTAGTTGCGTACAATACTACTAGTATTCTAACTGTATCACAGTATCTTTACTAAAAAAATAGTTTTCGTTGACTTTATTACAAACAAGTTCTCTCGAATGTTGTATAAAATTAACGTATTATATAAATTTGATGTAATTGACACGTCTTGAATACTTTAGATATAACGTCTTTCTTAAAAAATAGTGATTGATTCAGCGACTGAATGTTGCAAACAAAGTTTCTCGAATATCATTAATTCCCCATTCTTCTTAAAGAAGAAGCATAAACACACGCAACAAGTCTATCTGAAAACCAGATAAAGATCTGTTCGTCTCTCGTCGTACTTCGCAGAGATAGATAAGAAAACTCGGAGGAGAAAGCATGCATTTCCTTTTCATCTGGTGGCTTTCAACTGAAACAAAGACGACGACAGATGAAACGAATCCGTCCGTTCGATTATCGACCCCTTTCGGCAGAAGTGTTCTCCTGACCCCTGAAGGGTCAGCCGTGCGAGGGGAGAATCGGCATGTGTTACCCCTTTGAGCTTTCTGGCTCAGGCAAAAAGAGACGGCCGACCGGAGAAGGGTCTCTCCTCTGTTCAAGCAGCGAAAAGGCACACCAGTTAGACATTGTCTTTCGGCCTGAACGGTGGTTGATCTAAGTCGCGAGAATCTCAGCTTTTTCTCGCCGCGAGATGAAAGCTTGCGCGCGGTTACACGAAACCCTGGTGAGCCCCAATTTCGTTCTATTTAGAAGTTCCCGTTTTTTTCCCCCGAGCACGTAGCCTTTCGAATTTTCCGAGATTTTTTTTTTTGAAGCTTGAATGGCTTAAAAGAACGGTGAGCTCTTGGTCGTATCTGTTTCGTATCAACACGCGTGTAAACTCTCTCCATAAACATTTATAGAACAAGAATAGTCTACCGTGCTTAAAGATTTTGTACAACACACACACATATGATGTGATACGGTTCTAAACGCAAATTGAAAAATTTATGTACAAGTTGCATGATATTCGCTAGATATTTATAATCGATTGTCTATCGTATTAGCAAGTCGTATTGTCATGCTCCGAAGATTTTATTTATTAAAATTGACAAACGTGTCTCGTGATTCGTGGATGAGACTGAATGTTTTATGAAAACTATTCGTAAACTACCAGGTTTTTAATAAATACGAAAATCTTGCAACTTTCACGTACATTTCTCAATTGGCAAACTCTGTAACTGGAGTATGTCGTGTGTAGTTCGAGTTTGTTCAAAGCGCAACGTATCAACCTGTTTGTGTATTTAACAATCTATTTTCTCTTCACCACTGTCTTACGTAAAAAAAGAAAAATATTCCCCATTTTCTTCCTATTATGCACTATCTCAGCCTCGAGAATGAACCACGACAATTACACCGGATCACGGGAATTAAATCGGATTTCGCCGAAGAATTCTAAATACTCGTCGTGCTCTTCTCGCGAAGACAAAATCAACTATCTACAAAAAGCAACTCGTCAACGAAATTAATTCGCAGTATTACACCATCGAATATAAGTATAATCGAAGTCGATTGGACCTGCAGTTTTCAACTTACTGTTTCGCAATATCGAATCGCTCGATATTTTCCCAATTCGGTTCGTTCGACCGAAATCCCGTTGATTAAGCGAGACACACACACACACATCGTGACGTAACTACCGACGAAATCGATATTGCGCGCGCGAGTCGTGGAAACGTATTATCGTTCGGATACCGACAGACACACACACACACACACACGCACACTCCGATGTATCGATCGGATCTGTCAACGATCTCCGGCGATTCATCAGCAAGCTCAAAGAGGCGCGTTTAACGTTGTCAACGATTTCCACTACGCTGGTCAGCGCGTGTGTGTGTGTTATAAATTATATATATATATATATATATATATATATGTGTATATATATAATTTATAACACGTTAAGAGAGGCACAACAGGAGGGACAAAGGGAACACTGAGGTGTGGAGGGCAATGAGCCAGAAAGTCTGGCAGAAAGATTCCTCTCTCAGTCGAGGCTGGTTGCTCGGTGACGAAGGATTATGCACGTTCGATGCTCGCGGATACGTTGCCAATACAACCGATCGTGGTTGTGTCCTAATCTAACTGTGTGAGAATGAAGCGTTACGCCGACGAAATCGCGTCACTGCACGGTGAAACTCGCGTTCATGCGTTCGTGAAACCTCGCGCTATTTCGAGGAACTGGTGCTAAACTGGAGGGACAACGATGGCCAATACGCCGATCAATCTGTCGGAAGATAAGCAAGCTTCGTCTTTTAGCCCTATTTTTTCATACTTTTCGCGTAGAAAATTCATAGAACTAGAAATTCCGTGGAAATTTTTTTCACGATTGCATCGTTGAACGTCTTGCACATCGTTCTTGTATTTTATTTAACGTGTTATTTATAATTATCTTGCAGTGTGCGTAGTTTTTTGCTACGACTTTATTTACGCTCCGCCTTGCCCTGTGACATTATCCGTGTTTTTTTTATCTATTTTATTTATTTAAACGCAGCGCAGTGCTTAGAAAGTATCCCAACAGTTATTGGGTAATCTTTCGCGAATGTATGTCATATATTCTGGAATTTGATCAATTGGATTAGAAGCGATTAGAAGCTACGAGATATTTAGTACAAGTATCTATATTTCGCGAATATCAGGAATGTGCTTGAACGGTCAATCATTTGTCGTATTAATGAGCCTGAATTTATCATCAGGGATCAGTTTTAACATTGATTCCGAGTTTGAGACTGCTGTGTATTAACTACCAAAATGGTCAAAAGGACCAATTTTTTAAATTTTTGTTGGACATTCCATAGAGGTAAAAAAGTGTGTTTTTAAAGATTTAAATAATATTTCATAAAAAATATATAAGTAAAAGCTTGTGCACTCTCCATTCTATTATAAAGTTTCTCTATTTTTTTTTTTTTTTTTTTTGGACATTCGATGTCTCCGATGAAAATTTTATGCTTTAATCGTCAGTTTGATTCTAACTGAGCGTGTGCTTGCAGCAAATATTTCGTAACTTCCACGTAGGTAATTTCAGAGATTTTAACAATACATATAATCGTCACAGTCGTGTCTCATAATAATATTAAAAAATTTTTGATTTATACTTGGACACTAATGTACCGAATAGATTTGCAATTTTTCTCATTTTTTCGTGGAAAATCTCGGCTCCGTTTAAAGAGATCCTTCACTGAAGAATTCGTGAGTTCTCAAGGTTTAAGTCAAGATCGTCCGGAATTTGAATTTCGTTGTGCGAAAACTGTGAATGCGGGTTACACACGAACCTTCAACGTCCTGTACAAAATACTTGGTGACGTTAACTGCATCCTCGTTAAATATAATGTTGGTCACGCTAATATGTTCCGACGGACCGATTTTCAAGCTACAAGTTACTCGTTTTCGATGATAATTTCTTCACTTTGTCACAAGCATTTGACATTCGACGAGTGACTATCAATGTTTAGTGTAAATTCAGTGTTTTACGAAATTCTACTCATCGGAAGTAAATTTTCGTTAACTCGCTAAAAGAATTTTGTTTTGGAGAAAATCCAAGTTAGAGTCAAGAAATATTATCTTTTTGAAACTAAAGTTTTTATTATTCTTAAGTATTTTTTTTTTTTTTTTTTTTTTTTGAAGAATATGAAAGTTTCTGTCTTCTGAAATTCGACTGTCAAAGTTCTTCTTTTTTTCAAGTGTTTTATATCAAGTTACCCTTTCTCGATTACAAAGCGATGTTCTTCGATCAAAAATTTCGATTCGTTTGTTCTTATGTTATTCAGATCATCATCGGTCGCGACAGAATTTTCCAAATATCGATACAACGTTAATGTAATATATAGTCCGGTAATTAAAAATTAAATTATACATCCCAAATAACAAATCGTGTACATTCCAATTACATTTCAGATGTCGAAACGTCCAATTATTTAAATTGTTCATCCCCTCTAACAAACTCGAAAATTCTAATTCAATATCAAGATAGTCAATACTTTCGATTAATTATCGAAACAACGTCGCCAGAATCGATCTGACAATTTCTTTGACCGGGATGAACTTGTATCGGCGGGTCGTAAAAATACAGAAGCGCTCGACTAAATGTCGGGCAGACCGCTCGTTGACGGTACGTACAAATTTAACTGCAGAAATCTATAAACAGTTTGCCCCGCGAAGCTTCGCTTTATTATCGAATGAGTAACTATGGGTCAGTATTTTCTCAAGTGTTCTCTCACGAGCGTTGCCGAGCGTGCTGCGGATCTGCGAAGTTTCTCGTCGTCGGAGGGTAACGAGCGCTGTTCAATTAGTAGCAACAACTTTCCCCAACGACAATGGCGCGGTTCTTCGCGAAAACGAATCGATTCGCCACCGAAACGATTCCTTCTTATTACCCACATATCCGATGATCGATCAAGAGACAGTCTCCGCGTTTCACGTAACTAGAACTATCGAGGATTACCAAAGTACAAAATTTCGTTTCGAGAGAGAGATTAAAGTGCGAGAGAAAAGAGAAAGAGAGTTTGCGAACGCGATTGAAGGACACACGATTTTCTAAAGATCTGTTTTATGCTTTAAGTTCGTAGAAAGACTGAGTTTATTACAACGATCAAACTTTTTAACGCCGCGCCAATTCGACAATTTTTCATCGAAATTGAAAACATTGGAAAAATCATTTCCAAAAGGGAGTCTTCCTCCGGTGGTGCTAACTCCGTCGCGACGTAATATCTTACGTCACGTGACGTAACAAAATTCTGCTTGCAATGAAATTACACATTGCGAAAGCGAGCGAGCGTCCGCATAGTTTCCAGCGAGTTCGGGTCGAATTTTGCAGCGGTTTTATAGGGAAACTAGGTATGCCTATAATTCCGGAAACTCGCGGAATCCGATATAGCTTTGGCTGGATATCCGGTGACCTGATATTCCCGCGAACGTATCGCGCCAACCAATAAAACGCGAAGCGATATTTTCGCGGAGCTGTTTCTTTTTTTTTTCGCCTTTTTTCTCTTTCGTTCAGCCGTGAGTCGATAAGATCCAGAGAACAGAGAGAAAGATCGGCCTAGCCAAAGATCTTCTTCCAATCTTTTAGCTCTTCTAGTCAGCCGGTTAGCTTCTAATAGAGACGTTCCGTTTCGTCGAAGAAATAACAACGTGGAACAACGAACAACGGTTGGCAGTGGTTCAACACTAACAACGAACGTACAATTACATCTTTACGATTGATTTAGCATTAGCCTCGGTGGAGGAATTTTCTTTTTTTTGTAAACAGACCCGAGACATCTTCGATGACACGACGAAATATTCCAGCAGGATCGTAGAGCGCAGAATATACAAAAAAATGCACGAAAATATTCAAGAAACGATACAACGTTACCGAAACCGTGGAATATAAACCTGTGTTGTAAATCTCACTTTTTCTTGCTCGAGTTATATTCGAGAAAAATATTGATTTTGCATAGACGTTTGTAATTATATTTTCTAGTTACTAGTTCTGAGCGAGTCAATTTAATCGAAGACTATTTTATTCACAATTCATTCGAGTAACATTTATGATTTTGATCGTGATTTGATTATATACGATTTACGCAATATTTACGTAACCTACATGTGGTTTCTGACAAGCTTGCTGTCAATCTCGAAGTAACGTTTCAAAAATAGTACGATAGATTCTCTTGCACAACGAGATGTTCTACAACAACGATCACCCTCGAATAACATTTCAGAACAGAAACGTTTTAAACCGCCTCATCTGACGATCGCTGCTCTATCCTCGGTGCAAACACACGATCACTACGATCTCTCGACACAGAGACGAACGTTATAACTGCGCGATCGAGACAAAATCCATCGCATTTCCCAGGTTTACGCACACTTCTAACCGTATCATTTATCTTTATCGAGGCGAGTACCGTGTCCGGGTGTTTTCTTCAACTAAAAATAGAGAAAGGAAAATAGTAAACAACCAACAACAGGCGGATCGATAGTGCCACTATTCATCGGAGAAAATCGGTTTCCATTCGCCTAATAATCGGCTCGTTAATTCGATCGAACGTCCCGACGATTATTAACATTAATCGTCGAGACGCGTAGCTTTATCTTTTCACCAGACAGGTGAAAGCAGCTTCTTAATGCAGCAATTCGCGGAGTACAGCGAACATAGTTTCATTATGCGAAATTTAGTATTCCGGGTGATGCGGCGATTTATTGCACGATCGGAGCTTTTGCTCCATTCGTTGTAACTTCACGTCAACGTCGTTTTGCCCGACGAAGATGTGTCTAACAACCGGTTAGAAAGCTTTTTCTTTCACTCGCAAGTTTTGTCAAGAATAACGCGAAATCTGATTTTTGTCACGTGTAAAAAAATAATCTCGATAATTGTGAATTTTCTAAAAAGAGTTTGGATCACGTGGAAAAATACTTCGAATCACTTCGAGACGTTCGACTTTGGTGTTCCGACGATGAAAGAACGACATTACAACGTGACGATGAAATCAAAGCTCGAACTTTTTCATACGGTCTCTGATAATACTATGACAAAGTTGAACGAAGAGGAATGTAGGGTAATGTTTATAGTTCTTCGGAGACTCGTCTATTTATATTTAATTTCTAATTTTTGTTCCGTGTATTGCGCGGTAAATACTACTTACGTGAGCGCCGTTTATCACGTAGAGCGCGCAAATTAAGATAAAGTAGGCACTTTGAAACTACGTCGGTTAACAAGTATCTTCGTAGATCGATCCAACGTACGAAACAACGTACGAAAATGTATAACGAACAAGATATGAAAATATCCTGGATAAATTCTTTCGGAGAATCGTAAAACGTATTTGAGCTCTCGTTGAGCACGTACATTCATTGACAAAGAAAAGAGAAGGCTTTCTAAATCATTTATCTAATCGATAATATACGGTCGATAAAGCAACTAGACCCGAATGGTAATTACAGTGCATTTCGATGTTTCCTCGTTCGTTAAAGGCAATAAATCGAATGTGTGTGTGTAAGGGGGGGGGGCGAGCATTCATTATCGAAGAAACCATGACGAGGACTGTAATTGGGAAAATTATTCGGCGTGTTTCACTGGGAGGAGGCGGTGTTCGGGGGTCTCTGCGTTTCGAAACGTTTAACCGAGGCCATTATATCCACGCTCGATTAATTCCCGACCCGACGATACGTCAATCGACACGAGGCTCGTGTTTCGCTTTTCGTCGTGTTACGCTGGCAAAACGGCGACAATCGAGTAATCCGTACGCAAACTCCTCTGCTGCCAGCCATTTCGTCGCGAAACTCGCACGCCCACGCAGCGAATATTAAATGAAGCTGCATCTTCCGCAAGCGTAATGCAAATGTATGCGTTATCTTTCGGTTGAAATGCAACGCGAGTTAGAAGATATGCGGTAGCGAATAAAAAATTGGAGCGAAAATCCATTGCATTGGTAACGAAAGGGATGAAGGACAATTCGAAAGGCGTCTGGTTGTGCAACCAATTTTTACGTCTTCTGGAACTGTCGCGTGTGAAAGTTACAATTTTGCGACTCGCAGTGTATTTTCTAACTTACTAACGGAATTTTAATCCGGTGTCCGAGACGATTATGTTTTTGATTCAATGACTATGCGATGGATTAGGGTTGCTAGGACTATATACACCCCCGGGACAAGAAGATAGCACAATATAAAGATTATTAAATTTCTTTCTTAGTAGTGTTCCTATCGACATGTTCAAGTAACGTAAATTGAACGTTTTACAATACATTTTGTGTTATTAAAAAAAAAATATATATATATATAAATACTCAGCAAGTTAAAATGATGGCACATTTCTTGAAACAAGTTTGATAATTGTTTGATATATGATAAAGAGTGCATTCTTTGAAGCAAAGATTTCTATCATTTTTTTTAACAGTTCTTCCCACTCTTTCACGACACATTTTTTAAATTCAATAATATTTCCAATACGACTCTCGTCAAATTCTCCTAATTAATTTTTTGTAATATTTAAATCCAGAACTGGTCATTCTAAAAGCCGAACATTTTTGTCCGTCAAGTATTGTTTTACTGCTTTCGCGGTGTACACGTTGAAAGATACTCATATTTCCGGCAATTCGTGTTAATTTGTTCGCCAATCGTTTCAATATACTTTCTATACGATTTAATTTTCCCGTAATAAATTTTGTTTCCATCTTACCTTGGTAACCGGTATCTCACCAAATCGTTATGCGGCCGCATCGCATGCGTCGATGATTCAGAAGTTGTTGCTCCTTTCGTAAATCACAATAACAGTAGTGAAGGCCATCGGGTCCGTCTAAATCGAACGTCCTTTCATCGATAATACGACTCTTCGCCATTTCTTGTTCGTATAAGCATATTTCTCGGCAAATTGCAGAGAACGGCACAGTTGATGCTCTTGCTTTAACCAAGGTTTTTGCTGCAATTCTCGTCGTTTCAGATGTTTACAATTCGTTCAAAAGACGTCGAACACTCCTAACATTTGTCGCGACTCTAGCTTTTTCTGCAATTCGTCTCGCAGTCAAGCTCGAATTTGATGCTGCACGTGTTATAGCATTTTTACCCCGAGCTGTTAGACCAGAACGTTTTCTTTCTTCATAATTATCGACATCTTGTAGTATTCACTATCAATTTACGACTTCTGTTAATTATTTTGACTATTTTTGTCACAGAATATTGTTGTTCGTTCAGTTTCAATATTGCGTCTATTTCAGTTGGATTTAACTTTCTTCCGCGACCCATTTTCACAAACGTTAATACGCACTTAACTAACTATATTTCACACGCGTGTTACGCTTTCGATAGCTCCCGTACGACTGAAGAGCGTAAATATTCGACTTGTCGTTGAACTTATCGTGCCTCGAGGCTACGGATTATAATATTTACATTTTTTGTATTTCAGAGAAATCGTGTCTCGATAGTAACATTCGACATAATACACGTGGTTAATCCACGCTCAAGGATACTGATGTGATGATCTACGCATTCTCTCTACTTCACGATATATATAATATAAGAAAATATACATAGAGCATGCTGTCTTTTCTGTCTTGGTGTGTAAATTCACAGAACATTGGGTATTAATCAGAAATTAACGGAGTGTTGTTTTCAATGTTCTGGCGTCGTTTCTGTAACAAATAAAATCAGATAACCGCTGCAGAGTGTAGGCATTTCGTTCATATAGAAAATGTTAAATCCCTTGGAAGACCGGTGCGCCACTTCTCGACGTGTATCGAGAATCGATGCACGCCGAGAAAGAAAACGCGAATATGTGCGCGTTTGCCAGGAATTAGCAGTTTAATGGTGTATATATTCTAGCATCTATCACCTTTTAGGCTGTCATCGGGAAGTTTCCTCTGAAAAGAATCGCGAAACTTCTCGGCATCAGCGGTTTTTTTTCTACCTCGTTCGTCCACGTTTCGAGGATATTCAGCAGGTTTTCTGTTGCGAAAGTTTGCCGTTGTTTGAAATTTATTCGCTGATTATGGAATCTCTCTGGTCGACGCAGAAGTATACGCGAAGCAACCAAAATCGTGTCAAATAATATATACGCGTTGCACGTTGCAATATAATGTATTTATAAGACCATTAATTAATTAAATTCTTTAGTTAGGTCCTTTTAAAAAGTATGTCTCGCTGACTGATATAACTCTGATTGCTCCGCTTGTCTCTCATCGAAAAATTTAAAAGGATTCTCGATTAGCAGGTATAGTTTAGACGAAGAACTTGCGTGTACGAATTCTTTAAGACTTTTTGCGTTACTGTTCTTTTCTAATACAAGAAACGCTTACCAATGAAATAGTTGAGAGAATTTGGAGAAGCATCACGATGAAAGGTAAAGATAAAAATAGACTCGATTATACAAGCTAGATTTTTGAGAAAGACGTTCTCTTGATTTCTTCGAGGATTATGTCAGGACGTTATGGCGGAGCGAGCACGTTTCTGGTTTCTGGGTGAGCAGAATCGTTTCGATGAACGAGAATGCCATTTGAATAACGAAACAGATAAAGTATGAATTATTCTTAAATCAGTTTCGTCCTTTATCTAAGGGCAGGATTGGATAACGTGCTTATCCTTATTCGCGAAGAAGGATAATACCCCATTCGGATTCAAATTTATTCGCGAAAGAAGGTTATGGGTTTTCATCCCTCTCTTGACGACGAATGAGGTTTCTGTTATCTTTCGGATAACATTTTTCATATCTTCCGCCATAGAGGCACGATCAAATCAGCGATTTTCGTTTTGAATAATAGCAGCGTACTGTTTCATAAACGATCGAGAAATCCGTTTTATCTTGGATAATAAACTAGAGTCGTACAGAATATCGAATATACTGTTTAACCATGGATGTTTGAAAGATATATTTTTGAAAAATTGATAATATGTACGAAACTATCTCCAGTGACAAATATATATATATATATTCGAAAAGCATTCATCGTATTATACAATGAACTGCATCGTAGAAAGTTTTATTTCTATTTTATTTGCGCAAAATAGGAATCATAGATGCGCTAGATTTCAAACTTTCATATTAAAAATGAAATTGAAGAGGATTTCTCGAAAATCCAATGTGTCGAGAGGAATTCTCGAAGCTCGATGACGCGATGTTTCATTTTATCCTCAATGGAACGGTTGTAACAGCGTACAATTTTTCCGGGGAATAGCGAGCTAAATAAAAAAGAACAAGCAACTCTCACAGACGGTTAAATTAATTAAATTCCAGAAAAAACGTAAACTAAAAACAGTGTACGAATGTAAGGAGAACGTATAAAAGAAGAGCTGCAAAATTGCACGCAATTCGAAATTTTTCAAAGGAATTTTATCCTTTGAACTGCGTTATCTAAAACTAAATTTTATAAAACGGAATTACACTTTTTGTAATTAAAATTGCATTTTTTTTTTTAATTTAAAGAAACTACAAATCGTCCTGATGATATCGGTAAAATTTAAAACTAATCGCAAAATATGCGTGGAATTTGCAATATATATATATATATATTATTGCGATATTTAATAAATCAGCGATCATGGACTTATAAATAGCGCTGAAGATCGTCTCACTAAATAATGTAATTTATTGATGTATTCAGTTGATTATTTAAAT
Source organism: Tetragonula carbonaria (assembly GCA_032399595.1). Lineage (NCBI taxonomy): Eukaryota > Metazoa > Arthropoda > Insecta > Hymenoptera > Apidae > Tetragonula > Tetragonula carbonaria. The sequence continues at coordinate 2,743,971 of JAUCRC010000020.1, forward strand.
TCTTTTTGTACGTTTGCAATAGATTTCTTGCAACTGCTATATATACTTTCAAATATTAATAATACTATCATATTAATTATATTTCAAATATTAAAATATTTTACATGTCACGAGAGTTACATATTCACAAGAAGATTCTATAAGTGTTCAAATACAATAAATACGTAAGTCATTATGTAAGAAATAATTTAGATATCTTTACTTTAGACAATATATATAAACAATATATATACATACATACGAGATATCTATTGTACAAGTTATTTGTACATATATGCACATATATAGAAAACCTGAAAATTTTTATTCAGATTGCAGTGAAATATGATTGAAACGTAATTCTATATGTACATTATAGAGCACATATAGAATTACGTTTCAATTACACGTCACCATATTCATAAAATGTATTTACGCAATTATCAATGTATTCACAAGAAGGGTTCAGGTTAGGCTTGAAGATCAATAACTGATAGAGAGGATCCGTTGAGAAAGAAAATCGCAATATAAAATTGTCGCTTTATCAGCGACAAGTAGTTCACACAGAAGAGCGTGAACGTTGCAGATAACTGGGTGGTGGCTGGAAATACGTTTATTATCTCTGGAAGCATAAGCGTGCGTGGAAGATGTGAAAGCACGAGAGTGAGGAGAGGAGGCGGAGAGAGAGAGAGACTCGGCGAGAGAAGAGACTCGCTCCGTAACAACCCTTGCGGATATTTTCTTGCCGCACCACCGTCGTGTACTGAGAATATTATATTTCCCTCTCGCGGGCTCTGCTCGCGTCTTCCGCATTCACCGTGGCCCCGTATCATGCTAATACCATCGTCATAGTCTTGTAACACTGCTATTTTACTATTCTGCGAAGCGTCGCCGCCTTCGCGGCACGTGTTTGCCGGCAACTTCTGAACACGTTCCGAAACGTCGCTTGTTCACGCGAAAGTTCACCCATCCGCGGCTGAAATCGTCGTATCCACGACTAAGAAATCTTGCGTTATCATTGCTGGATTCACATTCCTGGTTTTACATTCCTTCCGCACATCTGACACATCACGCGGCTCGACTACTTTCTATTTTCCGTGTTAATTTCGATTTTTACTAACTTCCGTTTATACCGATCTTTCGTTTTAATTTTCTATTCTTCTTTCTAATTTGACGAGATTTTTTTTTTTTTTTTTTGAGTGCGTACGTGATACGAATGTGTGTATCGATATAGTGTCCAAAGTGCTCGGAAAATAAAAGAAAAAAAAATTGACGACTGTCGTTTCACATTATTCTGTAGTTGGCGATGTACTAGACTTTGACCTACAGCTTATCTTGCAGTAAATGCAAATTTTTCGGTGAAATAAAGATCGAAGATCGCTCAGATTTTGTTTGCTCAGTTCGCGAAATAAAGTAGATATTCCCTTCTATTTCATTTCTACTTCATTTTCAACATAGTGAAATTATAATAGTTTCGAGATACTACGCTGTATTTTTAATTTGTTTTTCAAGTGACAGGCAAAGTTGCAAGCTCTCTGATAACAGACTCGACTTCGTTGCAAACTAATAAGGCAAGTGTCTCTTGCCTGTGTCAATTCCCACGATATGATGTAAGATCCATAAATTAAAGCATCCGGTAACGACATTGATTGATGCAGACACGGGGATGCACAAAATACGTTGCTTCTTTTTTTTTTTTTTTTAACGTGATTGAGTTAAAGCTAACGGAGACACCTCGTAAAATCTCAACTAAAATTAGCCTGATATTAATCGATGTTTATTCAATAGTGGCAAGACAATTTACCACTCGCAGTTTGCTTCTTGCGATGAAGTTTATTACAATGAAATTGAGAACTCGACAAATCACTTGGTTTTCTATCTACTATCTAATGATAGATGTACTTTATCGCGGTTGGAATGCCGGGAATGTGGAAAATGTTTTCCGTAGATGATTCTATAGAGAATTCTCAGTGTTTCTAGATAAAAGCGACACAAGTTATAGAAAAAAAAAGAAAAACAACAGAACGACACTGGAAAAAGAATTAATTCGCCGGCAATAAAAATTGCGCGAGGATACTACAAAAACAAATCCAGCAGTGAGATAAAGAGAAGAAAGAGCGGTAAAAGTATAAATAGAATTCTACCGATAAAAAAAAAAGGATAACGACGTAACGGTCTGCGCACACGTACAGATACGAAAAAAAAAGAAGAAAACTGTTCTGGTCCTCCAATAACAAAATGCAAATGAAAGAAGACATTTTGAAGCAAAGCAAATTCAGCACTAAAGGAGAAAGAAGTATGAAAACATCAGAGCAAGAAGTTTCAATAATGAAAGCAAGGAAGGATTTGAGCAATGAAAAAAAAGGCGGTGCACAGTGGGAGGGGGGAGTTTAAAAAAGAAATAAAATTTAAAATGATACAATAAATCCAGAGGAAAGGAAATTTTAGGCAAAAGAAGACAATGTAAGAACATAAAAAGAAAGAATATAGGGATAAACAAAGAAAAGTGAGCTTTCGCGAGACGAATTTACATAAAATGAATTTCCAAAGAAAAGAAACTTCTTGAAAATGTTTCTGAACATAACTTGAACGAAGCTTTTAAATATAAAAATTTAAAAAGACATGTAAAGTATATATGAAAATTTCTAAAGTTGTACTAAATCGATGAATTTTATTAGTCTATATACGTTAAGGTAAAGGGAAATGTGAAAATTTTTCCTATTCTCAGCTTTAAATAGCGAGGAAGAACTCTGTTGTACAATTTAAAAAAAGAAAAAAAGGACATGTCGCGCGAGAATCATTTTTGTCGCACAATATATTGTAATCGGAGAATATTGATTTTTCTCGATCCACCAATAATGCAAATGTACGGATGTACATGCGTTGAAAAAACACTTGTCATTTCGCGAGAATTCACGAGCATCCATACTCGAATGCTAGCCATCGAATGGATACTCGCATGCCCTCGTCAGCCCTTTCACTGAAAAGTGTGGAGCGTTGGCGAGGAACCGGTGCTCGTGCTTCAAGTCTTCCTCGTCTAGTAACTGCAAGCGGAGCCCAGCGGTTCTCGAATCGCGTGTATGAAAATCGCGAGTAAAACTAGTTCTCGAAAATCGCGCTCTCTGTCGTAAACTGTGATCATCCTCGTAACCGCGGTATCGCGGTGCCATTAAATCCAACCATTCTCCGAGCATTCTTGTCGAACCGAGAATTCGTGCCAATTTCAAAATCGTAAACACGTGGATCCTCCTAGTTGAAATTCCGCGTATTGGAAATCAAACTTGAAAACTTAGAAAATCATCTGGAGAACGTGTCGTCATCTGTCGTCTATGACACACGTTGAAAAAACAAAACGCTGATGCGTTTGCAATACTTTCACGCGGATGAATGATCGACGATGGGTGTACGAGAGTGTACCGGAAAGGAACAAAGAGTACAACCACTCCCGCGAGGAGGGTGGAAACGTCGAGCCTCGAGTACATCGATGGACAAACGATTCGATTCGGTCACGTTTCATCGCGATGCGCCCTCGATACGAGATACGCAATATCGAAAACATTATACCCTGTACGGCAGCACGCTTGGAATTCAAAGGCGACGAATCGATCTGCTTTCCGAATCGGTCGAATGGTGAAAGACATTAACACTATTCCTGCCGACACTTCACGTATACCTATTGCTACCGCGACCGGTCAAATGACCGGTTTTTAGCACTTATATTTTTTAATATAGAATGAAGATAAAAGCCAATTTGACAGTATAAAAATATAATTTTTTTTATTCAGAACTATATAATGTACATTTTATTCGTCTTCGCCGCATTTTTTGTTTATTTCACAGTCATAGTAGATAAGACGGTGTAAGAAAATCCGAGGTTCTGCACCGCTTCGGATACCAATCAGGCAAATAAGCACCGCGAGGCCGACAAGCGAGCGAGAACTGCAAAAAACACTTGAAAGTGCCGTAAATCAGTCCCTCGTAGGCACTTTTCGGCTAAAATCATGCCACAACTGCATTGCCTTTCGTTTGTAACGACTTTATAGCTTTGGAATTGAGAGAATACTATTACAAAAAGATATAAATCGTTTTACCGGTCAAATGACCGGTCGTGGTACGTAAGACAGACTACAAATTCTTCTCAGCAAATAAACAATTAAAAAAATAAGTGAATATTGAAAAATGTATACGTATATTTGAGGAAAAGTCGTGAAGTTTAAAGTATTAATTTAACTACGTTGTATGTAGGAAATTCTAATCGAAATTTTAAAAAAGGTCGTGGTAGGAATAATGTTAAAGAATCGTATGTTGTTGGACGGTGGCGATGAACGAAGAATCGAAATGAGAAACAAAGGGACGAGGAGAAAAAAGAAATGATGATGGGAGGTAAATAGGGAAGAAATTAGGAAAAAGTAGGAAAAGACGAGGTGGACAGAGAAATCGGCGATTAATCTACTTAATTTGTCATAGTAGGTACTATATTGTATTACTATTATGGAATATATTACTTTGTACTATATTACATTATATTATATTGTATTTATTATGTTTGAAATTATAGGTATTATATTATAGGTGTTAATATTCCAAACACTTAAGCATTTTTACTGTCAGAATTTGCATAAAAATTGCAAGACAATAAAGCTAAAACATTCATTTTAAAGCTTGAAATATCTACTTTCAAAATGTATCATTCATCTTGTTCTAAGATATTTTTACGTAGAAGAAGTGAAGATACTGTTTTTCTTGAAAATGTTACAAACTATAAGGTAATATAAAAGCATTGAAAAATTTTTTCGTAATTTAATCTAATCTGATTTGAAGATCAAAGCGTCTCCTTTACGCCTAAAAATTTGACGTGCGATTTTTCCTCGTCATTTCATTGAATTTCGAGTATCAACCGAAAATAAGTAATAATGAAAGCGTTGCGAGTTCTTAAATTTTCGTCGTCTATATATAAAATATATAAGTGTCTGGTCACTTTAATTGATTTGTAACAGTCAACTACACGAATATCAACAGAATTAGAAATTAATAGTTAAAAAAATAATTTTCTTTAAACAATCAATGCTCGTATAGAATCTTTCAACGCCTCGACGAAGAAGAACTTATACGCCTCGTCCTTTAAATTTACTAATTAATTTCAAATTTATCTTGCGCATTGCAAATTCGTTTGACGTGTTAAGAAAAAAGCTGGAATGAACGAACGAGGAATCGAAATGAGGAACAAAAGGAATAGCGAAAAGAAATGGGAAAAAAAAAGAAATCAAGGAAAGAAGACAAAAAGGATAGAAGGACGACGAAGATCGATGATCAAACCATTGCGACAAATCGTTGGAAACCGATTATCACGTTTCGAATGGTAATATCGATCGTTTTGTAAATGTGCACGGAATGGAATTATCCTAGAGCGCTGCATTTTCATTATATTTTAAACGCGTTTCTCGAGCTTTCCAGCTTAACGAGAGGAGATTTCTTTTCTAAACGTGCACGTTGAGGCAAACAGCCAACGAGAGACCGTTTAAAAGCAAGTACAAATTTAATGATCGGCCTCTGAACCCTTCGGAGGAGGAAGCTTCGAAGTGCGTTCGAAATGAGCTACCTTAATTTGACCATTTTAGGGGAAATTATCGAATTCAGATGTGACATCGTGCCTCCCCCAAAAGAACTCTCTGACTGCCATTGGTAGTATAATTCTTCTCGTCAAATCTCTTTTCGGATTTTTAATTTCCAAAATGAAAGATGTACAGTCGAAATGTGAATTTAAAAAATCCCCAAAAAAAGAAAACAATCTCTGATCGAAGTAACCTGGTCTGGTTTTAACAGAAGCTTTATTTGATCTGTATCTAAGTGTATCTAAATAAATTCATACAAATCAAATTCCTGATTATTGCTCGAATATGAAAAACTTAAATACAATGCTTGCATGTATTTAAATCTTAGAATATACACAACAGAAAGAAACTTTCTCTTCGTTTGTTTTAATCATCGTACAGATTTGACGTACACCCCTGTTCAAAAGTCTTGGTCTTTTATCTTTAACATAAGTATCTAAGATTTATCGTATATACATATTTTATAATACAATATATTAATATTACATTAACAGAGTATCTTCATTGTATAAAGTACGCTTTATATTTATTATATTTAATTTCAATTTAAAATTAAATGTAAATAAACGTGTATTGCGTTTAATTTAATTTTCACAATGTGTGTACGTATTGCAATATTATAGTGCAATGTACGATGCGATATACTAATAACACAACATACCAATACATTAACAGAGTTTTCATCGTGTAAACTACGTTTCACATTTAATTACATTGCACGTATTTAGTGTAATATTGTATATGTATTGTATTCATTGTAATTATATGCATACTATACATCATACATGTTGTATATAATTTATGATTTACACTCATTGTGCTATTTTTATCATACAAACTTGCAGTACTTGCCCCGAGATTTCACCGAACGGGGGTGTACGTATGCAGGAAATGTACAATACTTTGAACGTACACGGTCGATCGCGTTGAAACTCGCGAGAATCATCGAGCAAGGAAGAAAGGGGGTTGGATTAACGCGTCGCGCTGCGTGCAAGTCATTGTGCCATTGGGGCAATCAAGTAAAGGGTAGGCAAGTAACACCGATGATCGTCCATCGGAGGTGGAGGCCGAATGAACAAACAGCGGCCGGATTAGCTACGTTTACGCGGCGAATCGATAACTTCTGCCGGCAGCAGAAGCCGGATCGCGCGCAAACACGCGTGTGCGTGGCGCTGGTCGCGTGGCCATTCAAACAGGTCCCGAAAATCCAGTCGCGCCGCTATGTATTACACACGGCCGGTACGTGTTATCCGGCTTAGCCCTGCAAACAGTGGCAGCCTCCACGTTGCGAGCATAACCCAAATGCAATATGCATGCCACGAACAGTAACACCGTACGTAACCCACCGCGGCATTCTCATAACATTCTTTATATAATCGTCGTCGTATACAAGTTCGATCGTTCTCGTCGTGCAGAAGCATAGAAATTTGGAGAGTCGAATTTTCACAGGGGTAGTTTTCACCCCTTCGGCGTTGACGATTGCCGAATTGTAGAAAAGGATACAGATGTGTTCTTCGAAACTTACAAATTTCATCGAAATTGGCACGTTCCCTCGGCGAGAGCGACACAAGTCATTATTCACTATATATACTAAAATGGCGATTCGTCAACGTCTGCGCGGTATTGTTTGTACTGTGAGGAATAATATATCCCAGGTGACGGATAAATCAAACTCGAAAGTCAGCATCTATTTTTCTAGATACGTTGAATGATAAACGAGTATCTCGATTCAGATTTAGATAGACCTCGATCTTCGAGGGAGATTTTTACGACCGCGACCAAAGACCAAACACTGTTGTTCAAATCCTCGAGAATATCACGAATTCTATACACGAGCCTGAACCTGTTCGCATCAGATCTCGATCGCCTGGTCGATTCTCTGCCCGGTTATCTCTCTTCGAACAGATTGGTGAATTCTCTGACTGAGGATCAGATCCGCTCGACTAACAAACCGGTTTACAGCATGAACTCAGCGTGTTTACGTTCGTTCGTCCCCGACCAAACGTCCGTTCTTCGTCTTCCGTTCGGTTGCATGCGAGCTTGTGCTGATTTGATGAGACACCATAAATCGGTAGATCGCTGACGAGAAGGATCTCTGGTATGTTCACAGGATCTAACGTACGCGGAGGGTGGCCACAATTGGCGGAGCATAATCTTCTCGCTGCTGGTCATCGGCTTCGTTATCGCCGGGATCGTTACGGCCATTTACCTTCTCGGGTGAGTATCCCGAAGGTTTCCTTCTTTCTTCCCCTCTCCTCCTTCTCCTCCCTCTGTTTTTGGTCCGCGATCCTCTCGATATAGCTTCCACCAGGAAATGCCTTATCCGGTGTAGACTAGCGAAATTAAGCCGACCTGCTTCTCTCTCCGCATCGAGCGAAATCTCCTGATCCCTTTATATTAACGAGCCACGATCCGTGCTTCCCCCAAGGGAAAAACCGATTTATCCAACGCAAAATTCCACTGGAAGAGTTTCACCGGAGGGAGTTTTTCTTTTTTTTTTTTTTTTTTTTTTTTTTTTTAGCAAACGAAATTATTTGTTCGCCTTTTTTCTTCCCTTTCAGCGTTGCCGAAGTTGAAACGAGTTGTGTTTCGTGCTTTGCTTTTCTCGTTGAAAGTTCTTTTTTTTCGTAGATTAAAAATAATCCGTTTTTTAGAGAGTCGAGAACGATCCGTAAATAAACTTGAGAAATCGAGACGGGAATTTATTCGGATTTATCAAGAGTAGATTAATTTCTGTTTGGAATTTGATTTACTGTGAAATTTCCGGGACAGTAGTACCTTAGTCACGTAATACCTGTTACGTGAATGTTCTATCACACGAACTGTTTATTTCTTACTTCTATAGTTTCTTTCAACGAAGTTCGAAAACTTTATTCAACATTTTTCTTTTTGCCTGCAAAGAATCAGAAGGATCATAATTTCGATTCAATCGCCGTGCTGTCAACTTCAATTTTAATAAAGAAGAAGCTTAAGCAGCCTATTATTTCCTTATTAACAGGGTCGACTTTCAACGAGAATTTTATATTTACTTTTTTAACAAGATTTCATAGAGTCACACCGTAAAAGAGAACTAATCAAGTCGCGTCTCGGAACTGGTTCAAATATGATGGAGTTTGCTCAAAGAGGCCGCGAGTTGACTTTCACTTTTTACCTCGTAGTTCACTTTTTGCGGGGGAATTCTCTCGGACGTCCAGCTCTCTCGTTCCGCCAGAAAATTCCACTTTATCGCCCTTAAAGCTACCACGGAATGAGAACATCCCTTCGCTTTCTATAACATTAACCTTCCCACTCTTTTTTCGCAACCACTGGACAGCGCCATCTTGCAGCTACCGCGTCGTAAACACGAACGTTCAGCCGCAGATCTTAAAAGCATTGCGATTTAACACCATTAACGTTATGAAAAGAAAGAAAAAAAAAAAAGAAGTTGATAATTCCGGAGGTTAAGAGTAAATCAAGACTGTATTACCTTTGAAATATTCTTATATCTTCGTACGAGAAAACGAAGAAGCATTGTAACTCCTTCGGCGATCGAAATTAACAGATCCATTTCGTTTTTAAAGGAAATTGTATTTGAGAGCTTACACGTTTCGAAATGTCTGCTTTTGTGGAATTTTTTTTTATGAAAAAAAGTGTGTACTTAGAAACACTTTTAAGTGGTATTCTCCCGGGAAACTATTTTTTTGGATATTTAATTAAAAGTCCATTCGTTGAATAGCTTTCAGTGTCTTTGTATTTGCTGAGAAAATAGAGAGTCATTTTTATATCGATGGATGTATTATCTGTTCCTCCTGTAGAAAAATTTTTACCATCACGTTTTACATGAGTCCTGTTCTGTCTGTGAAACTTTTATTTTTAAAATTCCCATTTATGGGACACTTGTAATGTCGGAATATTTTCCACGATTCACGTTCGAAATAGAATCCATTAACAAAAGTTTCTTAAACTTTTTTCACATCAATCTACTTTACAAATGAACCAAATAATTCCAGAGTCTACGAATCAATCCGAGTATTGATTAATCCGTGGACATTTTACTCGACAAAAATTGTTATTAAAAGAAATTGATACTCTCGGAAGGATCTAATTAACAGTAACTATCAAAGTTGAAGAAATCAGAATTGAGAAAATTGACAGTTCCAAGAATTAACGACGCGATGGTTGTCGAAATTAACGAGTCCAGGCTAGATACGTACTTTGGTTACGCGATTAATCAAATTATCGGATCATTGAACGGATCTCGAACCGATATTTCCTGAGAGCTTTTTATCAAAGTGGACGCGAACTTTCAGGTACGTCGACGAGCTGCTGTATTGGAGCGGCAGACGGCTCACGTTAGACGAGTGCCTTCGTGATGATCTGACGCCGCACAGGTTAACACCGACCTGGGTTTCCCACGACAAGTTTGTCTACCAGGCGGACGACGGTTCCCTCACTCTCCTGGACACCAGCAACAATTCCGTGTCCCTTCTGGTCTCTAATCACACGCTCGTACGTATCACACGATGCGTACCACTAATTACTATGATTACGTTGGATCAGTGGACGAGTAGTTCTGACAGAAACACGTACCAGAACAGAAATCGACTACAACGATGATATATTGCTTTTTATCGTTGTTTCGCGTAGATAAATACGACGTGGTAGAATTGATTCTTAAAAATTCTCTTATAATCGGTTGAAAGAGTTTTGATTAATAGGAATTTTGATTATTCTGAATTTTGTCGCAAAACGACAGAAAGAACAGCAATGAAACGATAGAGTAGATTAACAATAAAGACTCAGATAACTCAAAATTGAGAACGCAAATGATCAAAAAATATGGGAAATTGTTCTTGCATTCGAGAAGCAGAAATTTTGCTTAAATGCTGTACATATATGTCGAACGTATATATTTCACGAAATATTGCGAAAACGGATTCGCGCAATGCTGATGAAAAGTCGATCGAAAAATCGGTGTGACAGTTTACCGAAAGGCTACACAACGAGCGATCGTGAAAATTGCATACAAAGGGATATGAATATTAATTTGAAGAACCGTGGGGAAAAAAAAATCCAGTGAAAGCATTTTTGACAATCACGTTAGCCGCGGTATCGAAATCTTTTTTTTTTTACACGTTTTTACACTTTTCTCCGCACTATTCCATCGGAGATAATATACTTTTCGAGTAAATGTGTGAACAAATAGAGCATCGACGAAAAATATTTATCCTCCTCTAGAAAAATTTATCCTACAATTACTTTTTGTATTCATTTTTCACTAAATCGTAAGATTATCCAAAACTCGCATAACACGACGTTGAAAAAATTTTCTGTGACAAGTATGCAAATAATGTGTCTAGAGCTTCATTATAATTTTTCGTTTAAATTTCGTTGACGTAATTAGAATATAATATTAACATAGTCACGGTAATCGAAATTTCTAAATATTTCCGTAAGACGTCTAGAATTGTATTTATATTATAACTTTTTTCATTAAGATTTCATTAATATAATTGGAATATAATATCAACATAATCACAGTAATCGAAATTTATAAAAAAAAAATTTTCCATGACAAGTATCCAACATTTCTGTAGGCTATCAACTATTGGAATTCATCATCATCGCACCTAAAGAGTAAGAACAATATTTGAGGATAGTTTTCTGCAAATGAATCTCACGGACCTCACGTTTTACGAGATGCACGTATGTAAAAGAGAGAGAGAGAACACGGGACGATCATTTCGTATGAATCTGCATAGTTTAACACAAGAGTCGCGCCGCATTTTGATTCCTCCTATGCATGTTTATGAAGCTCTGACCATGCTTTACGATCCGAGAGTGTTGATAGAAATTTAGAGTGGAAATCTAACACGAGACTGCGTGCACAGATGACTGTTCGACGAGTGCGATCCTCGTGTTCGAGCAAAATTCGATGTAGATTTCGGCGACAATTAAAATTCATTCCGTTCTCGATTAATCGACTTCGGCAGGTCCAAGTGCAATGGCCTCGTTCAAACGTTTCCAGCATTTCAGCAAGTGTTTGAACAGCGAATTATTAAATTACCTAGCTTCAATTAAGTCTTGCGCAATCGACGGGATTTTCAAAATTCGCGATATATTTCTCGGCTTCCTCGGACTTGGAAATCCGGAGGAACGTTGCGAGAAGAGAGGTATCAACGCCTCCTGCTTCCTGAACAGTCTCCTCGCCCAAAGAGGATCATAAATTTCAACGACTTTACCGCGCGAACGAAATTAATTAAACACGCGGAAACCACGGTTGCGGGATCCACTCTGAGGTTAATGGCAATTAAAGCGAAACGATCTCGTCCGAGCGATGGGAAACTTCGACCTGTGGGGACGATCTCGTCCGAATTCTCGACGAAACGCGGAATTAAGAATGCGTATTATCGCGAGCGATGTGAAACGAAAGATTTTTAGCAATTGTGTAGCGTGGAGTAGCCGAGTAATTTCATTTACACGTGTAACAGAAGTAGAAATTTCAATAATTCTCTTTATTCGATTAGAAACTTTTAATGACTTATTCTTTCTTTTAACGATGATTTTCAATGTAGAAGGAATTTTAATTGCTCTTTTCATATTTAGTTATCCTACAAACATGTGAAACGAGAAATTTTAGCCTATTCGGATGAAATGCTGCGCAATCTCACTTATACATGTAATACAAGTGTCGTAGAAATTTTAATTACTCTTTTTTATTTGGTATTTTACAGTAATCTTTTCAACGTGGAAGAAAGTTTAATTATTCTTTTTACTTAGTGGCCTACAAAGATCCAACGTAGAATTATTTAGACAATTTAAAATTTAATAATGTAATATACATCTCTGATATAAGTTTAAAAAATATTTTTCTGTATATCTCGGTGATTGAAACCGTGCAGTAGTCATGTATGAAAGAGAAAAATTCATACTAATTAAACTCTACGAGGTGCGCTATCATCTACTCGCACGATTGTTGCAATAAGAGGATAGCTCCTTTTAATTTTAGCAAATTAACAAAAAAGCAATTAAAAATTACATACTGTTTCGAACGTGCTATAAATTTGCGATTAATTAATATTCTTGTTAATAAACTATTTCTTGAAGCTACAGTGGTGACCATGACTGTACTAATGACAGTGAAAAATTGTCGATAATTTTAATTAACTTTGTAAAGAATCTCATAATCTACTTCGATGCTTGATCTCATTTTAAAGTATTGTATAAAGCTTCTACAATTCCGAATTCATTTTTTTTTCAAAAATGTTTTCACATCATATAGCGGGCGAGAAAGTTTCGTTTTTCTCAAAAATCTGTAAAAACATTTAAAAAAATTTTTCATTGCCAAATCTACGCTTGAAGATTGACGTTTTCTCTTTACAGGGAGCCCTTAAAACATTTCTTTTTTTTACCATTTTATTGAATTTGAAACATTAGGGTTAAATGACGAATTTCTTGAATCGTTTAACGTTGAATAAAAATTGTACAAATTTTAAGAGGAGACTTCAATCTTCAAAATGATGGGTAAACCTAGTTGCAAAAAATAATATTTGACTCGACTCTTTAATGTTTCGAATTTTTACAATTCTCGATAAAAAGAAAAGTGTTCTCGTTTTCTCGCTCGTTAATTGATGTAAAATTTAAAAAAAAAAGAAAAACAAATTAATTATCGAAGTAGAGGCTTCGTGTTTTAAAGTGAGATCTTCTTTATTATTGTAGGGATATAATTTAAATGATTTATTATATTAAACAATAAAGAAAAACGGAAACAGAACAACAAATGATAAATATAAGATAGACAATAATAATTTAAATAAACTTAAACAACACAATTAATATACAACACAAATTACTCTTTAGACTACACTCATTCAACACTCTTTTTCGACTTGCACGACTTTCTTCTTTTTTAAAAAGAAAAGCGCTCAGTGCCTCTCACATCACATTCATACTTTTCATTCACGCATCTTCAGCAAATCAGGCCACCTATTAAAAGTAAAAATAACTAAATATATAACTATACACGATAATTTCGACTACTACATTATCGACAATTTTCCATTGTCATTGATATGATCCTGATATAACATGCTCTTCACTGTAACTCCATTTCACACCAACCGGAAGATCGAATTTTTTGACAGAAAATATCGAATAAAAAGTGGCGTTGCCTCCTTTTTTCATCGCGATACGTTACAATCGGCGAAATTTCTTCTCGCGACGAAGGGGCAGAGTGAGAAAAGGAGAAGCAACAAACAGTTTTTTTAACGTTCGAGTATCAAACATCCGTGGTCTTAACGCTATCGCGGGCGAGGCGCGTTTTAGCCCGCGGCGCGCCATAAAACAAGGAGAGTAATCCGTATATAAGGCGAAGTTTCGAGGTATTCGCCGGTTTATTCAAGAGAACAGGGCGTCGTTCGTCTCGGCGCTATTGCATTTCCCGCTCGACGCGACAGAACGATCCCGCGTGCCCGTGGGGCGAGCGAAAAACGATCGCGAACTAGAACGAAAAAGAAAAAAAAAATAGGAGAGTAGAAAGGAATGAAATAAAAAAGGCAAGAAATTGTGAAGAAATTGTCCAATATTCGCCGAGGACAACAATTCACTGACGTTACAAATTATTATATAAATATGAAAAATCATTGAAGCTTTAATCTCTCAATGCAGGTTATTCAGAATTCTAGAACTGTTATAATTCTCGAATAAAATGAATTATTTAATCTTCCAGAAATTGTTCAATTTCATCCTTTAGTTTGGGAATTAATCGAAACTGTTCTAAAATTTTCTTTTCAACAGTAGCGTACGAGTCTCGATATTCGAGTGTCAAAGTTATCGATCTCTTTAAATTCTTTGTATTTACTTTAAAGCTTTAAACTGTATCTATACACTGACTGAGAGTTTCGCCATTAAGCCGTAGAATACCCAGGATAAGGATGAACTCGTGATGGATTCGAGAAGCGACAAATTTAGCTAGCAGTCGTTTACGATCGAAACGATCTTTCATCGTCCCCGACGACGGGGGAATATGAAATACGATCGAGGGTAATAACGCTTTCTTGCTGTCGAGTCAGAGGAATCGCGGTTAATGAGCGCGAAACCGTGACAATCGCTGTCAATGATTTCGCTGATTCCAAAGAAAACGCTCGGAAGATTAAACGGCTCGACTATGTAAGAGGCACAAAACTCGCTCGCTAACGGCGAGAACTGTTGCCGTTAATGAAATTGGATGAAGGATTTTACTCGACGAGTGTGTGAACATTTGATCGAGTTAAGTACTTTTGCCCCCGCGTCGAGTCGTATTATCGCTTTCGAATAGAATGCTCTCGACGAGGAAAATGCTGTATTTCAACGCGCGGCATCGGCGAACCAATTGCGAATCCCGTGGCGAATTCTTCGAAACCGATTTCGATCCGGTGACTAGAAAAAAACAAACCTCGACTATTCTAAAAATTTTTTTAACAGTACGAGTCTTAATATTCGAGTCTTAACATTCGAAAATATCAATCTTTTTCAATTTTGTATTTATTGTACTTTAAAGCTTTAAATTATCTATATTTTCGATATACAACATGCAATGCACTGACAGAGTGACTATGTCATTCGAAAACAGACACCAAACTCTGATTTTCATATTTCACTTTACAGTACCATTTTTTTTCTAGTCGAGATAAAGAGACCGAGCTTTCGAGAAATCTTAAGTAATACAAATTTTGCTGCAACGCGATATTTCATAAAAATCTAAAGTCTTGCTTCGTTATTTCAGAAACGTATTGTAGTTGTAATATCAATTGCTAGACTGCTTGTTTTTATGCAAATTCATATTTTTACAAGTAAAATCCGAAAAAAGGAAAATACATGGAAAATTGTTCTTCATTGTGCAGAGTGTTGCACTTTGGACATTTTATACTCTTTTGCATGTTACGTGCATTTTTCTTCGCAAAAACTCACACTCTAATTATGAGTGATTGGAAATTATCATCTGCCAAACAGATAATAACAATAACGCTGGATTATACAATTAAAAACTATTAAACGTAATTGATAATTACGTGTGGGAAGCGTTGAGAAAATGCAATGTGGTTTGAGAGGCCGTTGCACATGGACTTGTGCTCCCACAGAGATTGTTCTCGAAAATTCGAGAAACGATCGTAAAATTCACACCAGCACGGAAAATGAAAAATGCAGAAGCTCGTAAATCTTCGACGGCTTTATTTCCAGAGACAACTGAATGTTCAAGGCTACCAGTGCAGCTCCGATCTGCGTTACGTGTTGTTCAAGCACAATGTCAAACCGGTGAGTGATAGAAACTGCGATAGAAACGATTCCGACAACCTTCAGTCTCACTCCAAACTGCCAATCTTCAGTGATTGGAGATAGAAAACTGTGATTTCAACATTCCATGTCGCGCGATTCCCTTTAAATAGTGATCGCGAGAGCTTAAAAATTTCTCTAGCTTTCTCAGCGATGTAACTTTCTGTATGTATGCACGTGTCGAAAAACGTTGCTACCAATCAAAAAAGTTTTGCACGCGGAATGTATAGATCTCATACACACTTCTAATTTCCTTGTCCTCTAACGTCTATATTAATTTCCTTGTTTTAGTGTTCCCGTATAGAAAATTGAACATTGCATCAATGTAATCTGAGAAAATACGCGAAATATCGAACTAACGACGATTATGGAGTATAAATGTAGCGAGCGGTAGTCGAACTTTTGGCCTGAACGTAATCGTAACCCTATCGATTTAAAACGAGTGATTCTCCAATCGTAAAGACCCGAGAAACATTGAAACATTGTAAATGAAATTCCAATTGAAACACCAAATGCCGAGCTAACCAAACGGTTCGATTACAGGTGTTCAGAAATACCTTCACCGCGTACTACACAGTGTACGACGTCACGAACGAGTAAGTAAAACGTCGTCTGTTTCGCCTCCTTCGTCGTAGCTATATTTACGCTCTATCTATGTTTTCGCTGTTTTCAGCCACCACACGCCTCTTCGTCTGCACACATCGCGGAGGATGCAGCAGACGCGGCTTCAGCACGCCGCCTGGTTGGGCAACACGTCCGGCGTTCTGATGGTCTCCGAGAACGACATATACGTGAGAATGGCGCCGTCCGCGGCAGAGGACGCGCGAATAACCGAGACCGGTGTTCCCGGCGTCATATACAACGGCGTGCCGGACTGGCTGTATCAGGAAGAAGTACTGCCGCGGCCGGAAGCAGCCTGGCCTAGCCCCGACGGCACGCACCTTCTCTACGCTTCCTTCAACGACACCAAGGTCACTGCCCTGGAATTCCCTTGGTTCGGCACGCAACTGGGCCAGGACGGGCCCAGTTCCAGCCCGTTGGCCGCGACCAGGAGAGGCTCGTTCCCGCCCTCAAAGTCCGTTAGATATCCCACTCCCGGCTCGCCGAATCCGGAGGTCGATCTGTGGATCATGGAACTGAGCAACCTGACTAATTTCTTCAATGTCAATGGTAGCGCGAACTCGACCACGCTGTTCAGGACGAGGGTGAAACCGCCACCTGCTTTGGACGGCCAGTGAGTAGCTTTGAAGAATTCTTCGATGCGTTAATATTACAAATTTAGAGGAATAACAACGAAGTTTGATAGTTACGCAACAGAGAGACACGAGTTCTTTCGCGGGGGTAATTTTTGTAAAAGAGAAGAAAAAGAATTGGCAGAAATTGGCAAGTTTTGAGATTTCTCTCTTGGTAATTCTCAGTACTAGTCACTCAAAACAAAATCTCAGACACAAAGCGAAACGATCGATTGAAAACTTTACTTCTTTCGAGGAGAAAGTTTCAAAATACGAGATTAGAAAAAAAAAAAAGAAATCATCAGCACGTTGAAAGAATAACACGCGGTTTAAGAAATGGCAATTTTAAGAAATTTTTCAACGATAGAAAATCGATGAGGAGGAAATTCGCAAACACGCAAATCGATGAGGAAGAAATTCATTTCGATCGTAGGGAATATTATCTAATATCCGCGGGCTGGGTGGGCGACGACTCCAGCCAAGTGGCGGTCGTTTGGATGACCAGATCGCAGAATCTCTCGGTAGTATCGGCTTGTCGAGCACCGATGTGGGAGTGTGAGGAGACCCACTCGGAGAGAGCGCCAGAAGGACAATGGTTAGACGCACAACCTCATCCTCTATTTGCCCCTGACGGTGACAGCTTCTTGCTGTTGGCTTCTGTTCAGGAGGGTGATAAGGAGCACTTCACCCACATCAAGCACGTAACCTTGACACAACAGAGGATAGCGGTCCTTTCTCATGGTCGTTACGAGGTGAGAGACAGATTAACACTCGCTAATCACGTGGAAAATTGGCACTTTTTTTCTACACATATTTCTCCTGTCCCGCGTGTGTCAGGTAAGCGAGATCTTAGCTTGGGATACGAAAGCCCATTTGGTGTACTATTTGGGCACCAGGGAGAGAAGGCCAGGCCAGAGACATCTTTACGTGGTTCGTGATCCCATTGCCGATGATCCTCGGCGTCTGGAGCCGCTCTGCGTCACGTGTGATCTTGGCGAAGTTCTTTGGAGCAGTAGGTGGGTCCTTGTGTATTTAGGGCGTAGAAAATTCGTGTCCAAATTCAACTCGAACTCTCGTGCCAATTTCTCGAATTTCAACGGAATTAAAACGGAACTGTGAATTATTTCATTTTTCTCCTACAAGCTTGAGGAATTCATTGACGATGATTGTGCGCGAAATGATGTTAAAGAGTCAAGTTAGTTTTATAGTCGATCAAAAATTAGATATTGTCAAATATTACAGACTTCTAACTTGTATCCGGGTTGTTAAGTCTCAAACTTGAGATACTAAATAGTTGTGCAATGCGGAATATCAGACGACCAAGATACCGACGATACCTAACTATCAGAGTTTAGAATGACGTTAACCGTGGTCGATGACAAGCAACTATGAGCGTAAATTTAACAGTAAGAATTAATAAATTTTACAGATTCTACTACACCAACTGTACGCACTTTGGCGCCTCCGTGAGTGCAGCAATCGACGACGAATCTCAGGGTTACTACGTTCTCTACTGCGAGGGTCCAGGCCTTCCATTAGCTGGCATGCACTTGACAACCTCTCACAAGATGATCCGCGTGTTATATGACACGCGAATCCAACGAGGAGACAAACTTTCTCAACTGGCGTTACCAACTCGAAGAAGCTTCGAGGTACTACTACTTGCTACTACTACTATAGAAAACGAGAAAATGGCTAATCGCCATCGCAAGTTGCATCATCTTATTAGTAACTGCGAAGTGTTATTCTCCCTAGCTGAGGTGTTCCTTCTACCGTTTCATCGTTCTCTGCTAAATTCTCCGTATCAATCTCTCAAGATTCTCGAAAACTCACATTGCTCGTGAGATGGTCCAACGTTCAATTATTACGTAACGACTTGACTCCATCTTAAGATTAAAGTACAGAAAACATTAAACATTTTCGCGTTTCGTAAAAACGAGGAAAGCACTAGAAAGTAACCAATGGAATCGTCTCTGAGTCTAGCAATCTTCTCAGATAACGTTCCCTTTATTTTCAATTTTTCTCAAGATTCTCTGAAGCTCACATTGTGGAATGACATTTAATTATTGTAACACCCTGTGTAATGTAACTTTATCTTCAAAGTGATAAAACAGAAAAGCACGCTACAAAGTAACTAATCGAATTGTCCCGAATACGTCTAGCCATCTTCTCACAGATAAGGTTTGCTTTCAATCTTCCTCGAGATTCTCGAAAGCTCGCATTCCTCGTGGGATGACCCAACGTTCAATTGTTATTTCTTCAACAACTTGTATAATATATAACATTTATCTTAAAGAAAGTAACTAGTCGGACCGTCGTCTTCTCGCAGATCTCAGATAAGCAGTTCCTTCCTTTCAGTTCAATCTTTCTTTTAAAGCGAATTTCTCGTCACAGGTACCCCTACCTCAAGGATGGAAGGCTCAAGTGCAACTATTGTTACCACCTTCGTGGCGAGAGGAGCTTCGAGACGCGGCGTTCCCTGTCCTGGTCGAGGTGAACGGCCGTCCAGGTAGCGAAGCAGTGACGGATCGATTCAGGATCGACTGGGGGACCTACATGTCCAGCCACAATGACGTAGTGTACATCAGGCTGGACGTGCGCGGTGCCAGGGGTCAGGGGAAACGAGATCTGTTCAGGCGGATCGGCGGCGTCGAGGTTCAAGATCAGTTGACCGTGTTGAGGCACTTGCTGAAGACTCTGAAGTACCTGGACGTCACGAGGGTGGGTGTGTGGGGTTGGGGTTACGGCGGCTACGTGACTGCCATGGTGTTGGGTAGCCAGGAGAACGTGTTCAAGTGTGGCGTCGCTGTGAATCCAATCGCGGATTGGCTCTATTACAGTGAGTTTCGAACAAATGAAGATTCGTGTCGTTCGAACGGTTGTCCAGACGTGTGTGTATCGTTCGTTTCAGATTCCGCGTTCACGGAGCGAGTCCTTGGTGCCCCAGCAGAGAACTACAAAGGTTACGTGGAGGCTGATCTGACCCAGAGGGCAAGGTTGGTGCCCAGTCATAGCCTCTACCTTCTTCATGGTCTAGCTGACCTCACAGCGCCTTATACGCACGGTGTCGCCTTTGCTAAGGCTCTGTCCGAAGCGGGTATCATCTTTAGGTACCAGGTACGTGATTCTTTTAAAATATTAATCCTGGAGAAGCCATTCTGCTGCCTAACTGGCGGTCCTTGCCACTATTTTTCTGATCACCATCCCCTCCACTACATTGAAATTTCCTCGCCGTGTTTGAATCCCACTTTCTCTCTCTCTCTCTCTCTCTCAGTCTGTAGCTACCTCTGCTCTAAAATATATATACGAGTCGCAATTTCTTAATCCAACAGAGTTACGCGGACGAAGACCACGCCTTGACAGGCGTGTTGGAACACGCTTATCGTTCCATGGAGGACTTCCTCGCAGAGTGCCTCGCCCTGGACGAGTCCTAGTGCCTCAAGCCGAACGCTCCCTCGTCGTCTCTAGCTCGCCTACTTCTCATACATCCCAGATTCACCTGGATGCTCGTCAAGAAGGCTCTCGTCGTTCAGAACTAGATTAGAACTTCGAATAAATAGATAGATGTCGGACGTCACGGAATACACTCGGTCCTGATCGTTACGAATCAAAAATATCGAACACGAAACGAAGATAGATCGAAAAGAGTATAGTGAAGGATCGTATAGAAAAAGAAGAAGAAGAAGAAGAAATAACGAAATGACTAAAATTAATGCTAGTCCCCTGTCAGAGCCCTCAGCGAATCGATTACGCGATATAGAAGATTAAGCGATGATGAGAGGGATGAAGTAAACCTAGCGTTTGTATAAGTAATAATACCGTTGAATAAAGTTGTATATCAGCCGCCTGCATCAGCCTGCGGATTCCTCTTTGCTACGAACAACTTTCACTTTGCTCTTTGGACGTGCAACACCCGTATCAATTTCTAGTCTGTAATTTACCCCCCTCAGCCATCCAGAGGCGTATCTAGTTAGATACTAATGTAACGCTGTAACCACTATGACGCGGTTCAACACACACAGCGATCAACAGGCACGCCCGGATTCTGCAAGCTCGAGATTCACGCGTTTCCTTGCACTCGTCACCTTATCAAGATATATTCTATCACCTTACACGCATCACTCGCGTGACAAAGTCGATTGGAAGGGATTCACGCACGACGAGAGACGAAAAAAAGAAAAGAAAAAAAATTCGGGAGAATCGGCGAACGGTGGCGTGCTTCTCGCAGGCTTGCAAGCTCTTCCTACTTTTTATACAGCGAAACCTTCGAGATCAAGCGCACGACGATCAATGGACACTCGAGGGTTCATTCGCGAACGACGATCGGGCGTATCGAGCTTAGCGCGAGCTTGCAAGCTCGCGTCTCGCATTTTTTATATCGAACCTCCGCCACACACTCGCGTTACATCGCTCGGGACATTCGTGTCGTTTATACACACACACACGCACGCACATATGTCGTTCCGCTTTCGAGCTTATGAAACAAGTCTGCAAATTCCTCCCCCGCCTTTTCCATCGAGTGACAGTTATTCTCGACGACGCAGCGTCGTATTCTCTCTGTATCAAGCGTATCTCTAGATTCGGTAAATCACGACACACACACTTTTGCCGCGCTATAAAGCTTGCAGGCTCGCGTCCCGCCGCCATTTTCTTCCTCCACGTTTACGCTCTGAACGTATGTACGTACGTACGTACATCACCGGTGCCTCTCCGACTTATTCTGAACAGCTGGCTACGCCTTTGCGATGACGCCTGTCCAGGGGTTGGTCGATACGATTTCACCGTATTTAGGAAACGAACGCCTAGTCTTAAGTTTCGTGTTATATAGCTTCGCGCCTAGTCTATGTACCGTTAATGTTACCTGCGCGCAAAACAAAATGGGGCGGGGGGAGGGAGAAGAGAACGGAAAGGAAGAAGCGTGGAAGACAGATCCACCCTCCCTTGTCCTCTGTCGATCTGATCTTCTTTCCCCCGAAAAACTTCGTACTTGATCCTTGGATATTTGTGTGTATATATATATATATATACATACATATTCGTAACGCACGTGTCTCGACGAATCCTTTGGCGCAGGACGCGTTCCCTTCGACGAGGTTCGAGCGCAGTTTTCAAAATTTAATCGACTATCGCCACGATCGATTCGACAAGTCGGGAGGCGGTCAAGACGACGTTCCAGATTATTCACCATTGTGTACTTCAGATCGTGGGCGAGGGGATCGAACCTCGTCGAAGAGCAACGAAAACTTTACCGTATCCCTTTTCTCGATCGAAGGATCGCCGATCCGCGCGCAGCGTCCCGAAAGATCGAGGATCGTTCGCATTCTGTGGATGTTGAAGGTTTCGGGACACTATCAATCGACGTGGCGAAGATCGGTGTGTTCAGACGCGATCGATGTCGAGACCGATCGAACTCCCGAGATCTGTTTCCTGGCAACATTTCGTCCTTTCGACCCTCTCGCTACCAAAGATCCGCATCGCCGATGATGATCCGTTACCTTGACGAACATAGTTAACGCCTCTACGTGTCTTTTGAAATTTGTATACCGTATTCGTCGTCGATTGTTTCCGAGCTTGTTCCGAATTATTGCCCGATCTGTGGTAGCGACGAGCACGCGGGTGGCGAAACGTGGCTCAGCAGAGGCAGAGGGACACGTACTACCCAGCTCGCGAGTCCGATCGGCACACATTTCACGGTCGATTATACATAAGAGAGAAAACCGTCAGAGAGAGAACGCAGGTCGAACACAAAAAGAAAAAAAAAGAATATGTCGCGCTCGAAGACGAAGAGAGTCGCAGCACGTCGCCATATAAACGCTGCCTGCTCCAGCAGCCCTTAAAATGCCGACAATCAAGGCTAGTGCAACTAATCAAACGATAATAAATAGAAACCGGAGAGGGGGGAGGGGGGGAGTGGTGATGAAGTTTACCTAATAATAATTAAATGAATTCTTACAATTAGATGAGTGATCGATGTGGTTCGTCGGGCCTCGGCGAGAACGTAACGTCAGGGAAATCCTGAGAGGGGATGAATCGTGATATAGAGAAGAAGCTCCGAGCGTTGCAAAGAGAGAGGATCTCTGAGAATCGAAGACAACACACTGGAGGAATCTTTCTCGTCGGGGTTGGGAATTCACGTACGCGCGTGCACGTGCAATTAGACGTGGCGAAGAGAAAAAAAAAAAAGAAGAAAAAAGAAATCGATTAGATCGAAATTACGTGCTTTGATGTCGATCGTAGAGAGTACAAAAGGTGCAACCGGCGCCCGGCTAAGGAATTGCCTCGCCAGTTATTATTCACCCTCGAGTCCGCGCCCCCGGGAGAACATTCTCATTCGAATCAACGCGCATCGCCACAATATTTTTCCCCACCAGCGAGAACGCTGAAGAACGAAACAGGTCGAACAAGAATTCGACGCAATTCCTTGGAAACTGTTAGGCGAGTTGTTGTCAAACCACCATTGTCAAAATCGCTCGTCTCTCCTTTTCTTTCCTCCTTTCTTTTTCTTTTTTTTTTTTTTTTTTTTGGTTTTCTCAGGCGACCAGTCCCGCGTACGAATTCGAGGGACAGACAAACTCGAGAAACTAACACGAGAGGGAGAGTTGACGAACGTGAGCGTAAAAGAGAGAGACAGAACGAGAGGAAGCGTGAGAGTGAGCGCGAGAATGTGAGTGTGCAATCGCAATCAATTATTAACTTATAATAATAATAACACGGCAAGCAAAAGAAAGAAAAAAAAAGAAAAAAAAAAGAGCGGCGAAACTCCAACCGTAGGCAATATAATATATTGTAGGTGGTAAACGGTCTCGCGAACTCGCGGCTGGCAAGCGGAAAACAAAGTGAGAAGAAACGACGAGAACGGAAGGAAAATAAGCAGCCGGTGAGGAACGAGAGAAAGAGAGAGAGAGAGAGAGAGAGAGAGACAGAGAAAAACTGCGAGCATGCGAATTTACGTGAAACTTAAATCGCAAGAAAACTAAATAAATAAATAAATGAAACCTTGGTAGCAGCGCATAAGGGTATCTATAAGCTTTTGGTAACGTATTATTATTACGCCGCTAGGCTAAAGAGGATTAATTAAAAAATAAAAATTAAAAAAAAAACAGAAAATATATATATATATATATTATACAATAAAGAGAAAACCAAAAAAACGAATAAAAGAAGCGACACACACAAAAGAAAGAGAAGACACACAACGCAGGACATGCAGATTGCGAAGAACTCGAGTTCAAACGCATCGGGCCCGTGCGAACACTCGGCGACGAATTTACATGCGCGAAACGACGTCGACGTATGATTCGCCTGTTCGAATCGTGCGACATCGCCCGTCGACGTTCAACGATTTCGAGATGACTGATAGAAAACGCGTGTGTGAGAAAACACAGGAAGATGAAGGATGAAACAGCGAAGAAAGGACGAGGAAGAATTTGAAAGAGAAATCGCGAAAACGTTTGTACATCATAATTCGTAACGGGAGAAGAAGAAAAAGTAGAAGAAGAAGAAGAAAAGATTTACTGATGATAATAATAATAAGGCGACTTATTTGAAATTATTTGGATAATCTGTGATACTCAGATTAACGATTATTATTCGGATTAGACGGCGTTTCGCGCGTTTTTAACGTCAACACGGACAACACTCGAAAACATCGAGGCATTAATATAGATAAGGCGTTATCGAATATAAAACGACGAAATTATTCCGAGTAACGCATGCTCCGAACTAAGCCCAAGCATCTCCGCCAGAATCGATGTACAAGTTAGTAAGTATAGACAAAAACTCGATATATTCAAAGTCTTCAGGGTTCTCGAACGATAAGCTGTTGTTATCGAATTGTTATCAAAATATACCAGCGGTTCTAGCTGTTATAAAACGTGCTCTTTAACGTTTCATTGTGCGATTGTTCAAGCGAACACGCTTTCACAACTCGTCGAGATTTCGAACATTCAGGCAGAGTGTATCGTAAAGTGTAATTTAACCATTTCTCAGAACTGAATCTCTTTTAGCTTGAGAGGAAAAGTTACTTCTTGTTGATTGTTGACAATAAAAAAAAAACGCATTTTAAGATGATTTTGTAAGAAAAGAAAAAAATAGAAAAAACGAAAAAGACGCGATGTTCCAAAATTTGAAAAAAAAAAGAAAACGAATTGCAGACTCGACAGAAGGATTTGTTATTGAAAGTCACCTTATATTATCACGTGAGAAAAGAGCTGGTTCGTCATTTCTTTCCACTGAACGTACCAACTCTTGCCGAATTTTGTAAAAACACGTCGACGTTTCGAGATATAATTTCCAAGCTGTTACGTTAAAAAGAAATTAAAGAAAAAAAAATAGTTTTGTTCTCTCAAATGCTCCGATACCAGAGTTTAAAGTACAATTTTTACCACCTGTTTGTAATCGACGATCGAGAGCAGATCTACCGAGGTTCTGCTCGTTTTTAAAGAATTTCCCTTGAAAAAAACAGTGTCAGTGTTAAAACGCAGGGTTGGAAACCCTTGGCTTCGTTGTATTCGAGATCAAATGTTTATGAATTCAAAAATTCATTTATTTGATGCTTCTAACTTCATTCAAATGTTGGCCAATAGGCCTTCTCGTCAATAGTGATTCGATGTCGCGTGAATGGGGGATTCAATCGGTCGTTATCGATGTTTATATGTCGTCGGGGGGGGGCTTGGACTTGGTTTCCGGTGGTGGCCTGCTCGTCACGGCAACTCCGTGTGCGTATGTGTATGTCAGACTCCTCGATGTGTGTGAATTGAATCAGACGAGCCAACTCGAAACGACGTCTGAACGATCAAAGATTCGGTTTAATCGATCAACTCATACTCGGAAGCGTTGAGTCGAATATTGAGCCAGCGACTCGATTCGAAATTCGATCGTGCGCCGCGAGTGTGGCCGACGCGCTCGGACAATTGTTTTTTATAAAATACATAATTACTCGCTCGGATCATCGAGCGAGCGAGCGAGCGAGTACGCGAATTATCGTTATCGAGAGACAAGGAGAGACGTTCTCGATAGTTTCTCGTGGGAGAACGACGGCACGCGGATTGTTATCCACTCGGTTTTTTACGATATTCGCACGGACCTGGAGACCGAACATCCACGAAATCGGCCACGCTAAACAACCGATCGATGCTTTCGATCGGTTACGATCGATGTTTCGTTTCGCTAGACAAAACGTAAACCATTAACACGTTGAACGAACGAGAATAATCGTGTTCTCGTTTTCATTCTTTTTTTTTTTTTTTTAATATTTGATAATGTTAGATTTGTCGTATCATTCGTTGAGATGTATTTCATCCGTTTTATTTCGCATTCTATTTCATTTTTTCTTTTTTTTTTTTTAGTAATGTTAGATCGTTCTATGAGTTCTAATCTTGCGCTTACGAATGATAATTTATGATTTGTCGTGTCATTTTCTCATTTCCTGATTATTGGCTTCTAGATAAATTCTTCGAAATTTGTTACGGATATTGTGTATTCAGTTACTGTTTCCCAATAGAACGAAAATTTTCAATTTTATAGCATTTAGCAATAATTGAAAGCCGATTCTGTCTGTAGTATTCTGTCTTTCTATTTTCTAGGGTAAACAGTTTTTCAACGGTACTTTCTTTTCCAATAAGAATCGATATTGTTCGTATAACGACCAGATGTAACAATTTGGAAATTTAGAATTTTATTTCTCCAGTAAACCGAGCGCGTTTCATTATGTCGTTCAACGTGTTACAGATTAATTTTCATTGTATTCATAAAAGGCACGTCTCTCCCACGTTAAAACACAAAAGTCTCGCCTGCAATCTTTGTTATATAGGATGAATTTCAAACTAGAGCTTAGCCGCAATCGTTCAAAGACCGCCGATTTCGCGGATATCGTTATAATTCCACGTAACACCACCCACGAGATAATCATGTTACTAAGACTCTGCGTTTTTTAATATCAGCGAGACTCGGCCCTGACCACGGGCGAACAAAAGTGTTTTCAATAAACTGTTACATTACCTGAAGTCTCGCTGTTTTCTTTCTTCGTCCCCCTGCGAACACACCTGAAACACGTACAACTTCCGATTAATCATCGCGAATGACATTTGCTCGCCTTCGTTTTTTTTCTATTCATTTTTATTTCTCAATTAAAATTGTGACTTTGGGAGATAATAAGTCTTGTAATACTCGGGATAAAATGCCGAGAAGATTTTTAGGAATGGTATTTTAGAAATACTATTTTTTTGTCAGAATTGGAATTATGTCTTTCCGAGGACGACAACGCAAGAAAAAAATACGTAAATGGCTGAATGTTCTACGAACAAATAGTCGAAACCTTCATCCATCGTTAAATAATGACAGGTAAATTATTTTGTTGTATCACCGAAAAGAAATATATATACATATTATTCCTTTTACTTTTTACCATTTTTCTAAGAACGTTTTTACATTTTCCGTCCATGATAAGTTTCACTTCGATTAACGATCACCAAGCTGCAATTCAGGAAATCACGTTCGAATATTTCACAATCATTTTTGCATCAAGGTTGCACGATCATTTTCACGCGACGAGATCGAAGAGCGAACAACGCATTGTCACACAAGCGGACTCGAATCAATCGTTGGTTGTCTCGAAACAATCATCAGACAGCAGTGTTATTTATCTGGGAACATTTCGAAAGATTCCCGAATTAATAAATTTGGAAGACACCAACGATGACTGTCGGGCAGAGGTAGCCAGACGCGACGAGATTCAATCTCCAAAATTTGAGGTAACAGTTCTTTGTTCTTTTTTTTTTTTTTGTATCCGTACGTTGCAGACGATACAATCAAATAAACGAAATTGATGAGCAGAAACAGAAATTTTATTACAGATACAGCGGAACAAAATTGAAAATTCAGTACAATAATCGTTCATCAAAGAGGTATCTCCATTTCTAAATATCACTTATAATTACAAAAGTTTCCCTCTACAGAAGAGAGGCAAAATAACGAAAGTTGATCGAAAAGATTCTAACTCTATTTGGAGGGAAATAATTCGTCACAGTTTGTCGCTTTATTGAAATCTCACAAGATACAGAAACGAAGAAAAAAACAGTACAAAGAAAAAGGAGAAGATTATATCGAATCGAATTTAATCGTTTGAAATTAAAATTTTACGCTGATACTTTGATCTTCAATCTAAACAGTTAAATTTCAATAAAAGCGGATTGGTATCTTTCATTTGGATGTAATGAAACGACGAAACTTCTCTGTCAAGTCTCCGTAATATTTTCTATTTTGCGCGAATAGTCGTTCTTTATCGTTTGTGTTAAATGTAGTCGTTGCCTTTGATCTTGCAAGGTAAATAGGTGGCTGCTAGGAATCTTCCCGAGGAGGGATACACGTTCTCTATCTCCGCCTTTCCGGCTCGCATGATTCCAAGCTCTCTGAGAAACGCTCCGGTCATATACGGCCTGGCTTCGAGAGCCATCAGTTTCGATAAATCGAATTCCGTGAGGGGAACGGTATTCACTCCCAGGGCGAGCAATTCCGACGGATGTATTCCCAGCCAGCGTACGTTCGAACAGGCCAAGCTTTTCCTCTCTCTGGATAACGCAGCCGAGCCGAAGCTAGTTTAGACAAACGTGAAACAGACAATTTTATCGTGAAACCTCCTTGAACGTTTTCAACTTGCCTAGTCTTTTTTTTTTTTTTTTTTTTTTGAAAAGTCAACTTTTACTGGGAATTTCAATTCTTATTTCAGTTCCTCGTTTGCAACGCGTTTGTTAGCTCGAAGAAAAAGAATATCGATTGTTAGTTTTTAACATGCAAAATTTAGAAATTTCAATGATCGACCTTCGTGATTTTATTTAGTTAGATTCTCTTTCCAATTTTGATTGTGACGATTATTTTAAGAACGAGTATAGTTTTACACTGAATATTTCTCAATTCCTTGTGTCCTTTGTCCCTTGGTTGATCTTTCCAATTTTCATTTGCTCGTTGATTGATTTACCGATAAACGCACATGATGTCCACGCCGAAAGGGTCCGCGTCCACGATTATATAAACCGGAAGCTCCAATTTCTCGGACAGCAGCTTGACCAGCATTCTTGTAGCCACGTCCGGATATCCCTTGCCAGTGATGAGAATACAGCTCAAGGATGAGGTACAATCATCGTCTAACAACTTCTGAAAGACGGCGTCTTTCTCGACAATCAATACCATTTTGGCCGTAGTGCGAACGGAAATTAGATTCGACACAATGTGCGGAATAAGAGCACCTCCGGGCACCGTGCAATCGATAACGCGATTGTCAGACATAGTGAGCGTCAATTCACCAGCTGCTAATCCCTTTGATGTTGGCAATAAATCTGGATAATTAATTTTTCGTATTTAGTGCGACTATAGTAAAACGATTCTTGAGAAAATGAATTCTTGATCAATTTTTCTGTACTGTGCACTTTGATTTCACTGATTGGTGAGAAAATTATTCCTGGTAATTTCATACTACCTATTAATCAATTCTCGATAATTTCTAAATTATTACTCGCCCATTCGAAAGGAAATTAATTTTAGATAAAAAAAACACCTGTAAATAATTTTCAGTCCACTGATTATCATTGCTACGCGTTGAAAGCTCATTCCCGGCAAATTTCGAAGATTAACGTACACGAAAAAAAAAAAAAGAAAAAAGAAGAAACGAAAGGGTAGATGCGCTGGAATTTGATTAAATTCTACTGAAAAGAACTCACTGAGCTCCCATGGCGAGCAATTTAGTAAATTAGCAACGTGATGCACCGCCTGATCCAGACATCTCTGTTCTGGGACCAAATTCGACGTCCTGTCGTTTTTCAGGTCGTAATAAAGCGACCGTCTCGTGATGGTCGTGTTTGTAATTAACAAACGATGCACTGTGGCCATCACCGTCATCATTAAAGCGAATCTGTCTCTGCCTCTTTTGGTACCAAAATTCGTCACTGTTCTAGTTTCGTTTCGTTCGGTTCCATCGAGATTCTGACCCAGTTCTTCGTGAGATTCTGATTCGAAATCATCGTCTTCGACTGTTTGCGTGTCTACTGGAGTATAATTTTCTGACGATGAGCTCGAAATTTGTGGCAAATGACCGGAGCATATCTGTTGGATTACAGATGAAGTCACTTGCTCGATACGAGCTATCAATTGTTTCCTAAATGTCATGAAAATAATTTTATACTTTCTTGTTTAGGAATTTCCTTTTTTTTTTAATTTGAAATTATTTAATAAAAGATATTTGAAACACTGAATCACCTTGATTCTGTATTATCTACAGCAGGTAGATCGACTTTCTTTTCTCCGACGTCTCGTGTTTGACTGTCGATAATACGGGATCCTGCTTTCGTATTTTTATTCATTTGTGACATTTTGTCTGCAATGAATGATTTAATATGTGGATAATATTGCATTTTGGCGTAATTCGTAATTTCATTTTCACAGAAACTTCAATAATAACTTTCAATCAAGATTAAATTATTTTTCAGAACCGGTAAGTACAAAAAAATGTTAAAAATCCTGACAAAATGTATTTCTCATAACCAATACTTAATATTATTTCGCACAATATTTGATGTTTTCAATTTTACTTTACTTTAATTTCACAAGTTTTATAAATTTAATCAGTTTAATTAGTTTTTTCATCTATAGATGGCACGAGATAGAATTTCATCGCTCTCTGTTCGCACAAACTTTTTTATCGACATTGTTAAAATAGAAATTGCCATTGTCTCTAAAATTTTGAGCTAATTCGCTGAAATTTCAAAGTACAAACGTCATGTGAAAACTCTCGAAATCTCGAGAAGCTTTCAAAAAAAAAAATGGCCTTTTTATATTAGTTATACTTCAGATAACAATCAAAATTGCATAATTATAATTTAACTTTCTAACTCTTTGGCTGCAAATTGCACTAGAGTAGCAGCTCTCCACAGAAAGTTTTCAGCATCTGGTGTAAAACTGGGAGAAACAAAAAGTAGAATTTCAAAAAGTAGAATTTCTGAAACCACTTGACGAATAATATAGCACGTGATAAAATTTTAATTCCATAAAAATATACTGTCTTTGATTTTCTTTTTTCAATCTCACCAATTTTTCGAGCAATATAATATCTCAAACTATACATACAGCCATATCAGGAAAATTTTCAATCGGAGCGGCAGTCTCTTCTTCTCCCCGGAAGCACGCGCGAAAAAACGAAAGCGGAAGGGAACGAAGGAAAAGTCAAAAGAGGCGGCCCCGTTTCGGATAAAAATCCGGAGTCGGTTTTTCCGAGGGACTGAAGCACGTTTTTCTGGCCTCGGGTTTAGAAGGCAACGTAGGCCAGATAAAAATCTACCACCTATCCGAACGTAACATTCTCACAGCAATAAACATATTAAGTCGTCGCACGACAGAAGAAGTGTTGATCCGAGGCTATGAAGCCGTGGCTGTGCAACGATCGACAACGATTTCCCTGGTCGATGAACGACGCTCGTATCGAGTAGCGAATCTCAAGAGAGTCGGACACCCCGCTGTGCATTTGTGAGCGGTGAACCATTGAACGCCGCGCTACCGAGTGCACTAAAGACACTTCAGGATCTCATTCTGCAGCACAAAACAGTGGCCGTGCCTGCAAAACGGCTCGATTATAACGAAATTCGGCGATCGGTCTCACCGTTTCCGTCGGATCTGATAAAAGAACGATCGGAAGCCAAAGGATGGAAATACAAATTACATTGATTGAAATTTTGAAGATTTCAAACGGTATTAATTATTCGTAGGAAAAATCAAGATTTTTCTTCTCTTATGTTAAAATGCACATAACCAGCGCGTTGGTTTAGATCTTTTGTATCGTGCTTGTTCTGTACCTATATCTCATTATTTTTCGAAATATTGTTCTTTTCATTCAAATTTCACTCTACAATTGTTTCTTCGTACCGAAGAAAGATTCGTGTAACTTTCATTCAATGTTCCAGAATCTCCTCGGGATTTTTGTACGCGTGTCGTTCGATGTTTCAGAATCATTCTCGGATCATTTTTGAAAATTCAGCAACAACAATGAATCAGTGAGTTTAAGAATTGTTTGTTTCACATCTACACGGACGTTCTTCAGAAAACAAAGATTGACCCATGCACGCAGATGGGCCGTAAATTTCCTTCGTCCTCGGATATTCCGCTTTTCACAGGCGGCGGCTAAAAGCGAAGGCAGCTTTGCCGAAAGTACAATGAATACTAACGAGAGGCCACGGGCATTTGCGACGCGTGCCAAAACAGTTTAGGGTCACCGAATCTGCCCCATCTCGATGATCTCTCTCCCTCTCTATCCAACGAGCGTTAAGCGTATGCTCTACTCTCGTGATGTCGCGAAAAGAAAGAAGAAGAGAAAAAAAAGATTCTCAAAATGAGAGACGTATGTAACTGTACATCGTCGAATATTAAGTGGCCCATCGCAACGAAGAAATGGCCCGTTCAGCGACGATTATTCGACAGCGACAACTGCAGCTCGTCGCGCAAAGGTATATCTTTCAATTCTCAGTCATCGCAAATGTCATTCGATCATATGTAACAATTCACGAGGTAGATCGTTCAAACAAAATTTTCGCAGCGCCGCCACGAAAACGGATTTGTGTCGCGTTCGAGCGTTTATCTCGATGATTGCATACATTGCGGTCGCCCGAGGCTAACGTGGAATCGTTTTCCATCCCCCCCCCCCTCCCCGATGGCCGCATGCTTATACGTGAAACCGGCAGAAGTGTCTCGTCTTGAAGGCCCGCGCCGGGCCTCCTTTACCGTGCATAAAGAGATCATTCACGACAAAATAATACAAGAACTCGCCGCTCGGTTTCGCATTAAAGACACTTCAAGGCTGCTCTTCTATAACCCGGACCGGGCGGGGGGTGGAGCGGGGAGGGTGGAGGGGAGGGGGGATAGTGTTACATTGTGCAACGAGTACGTTCGAGAAACGTACCCCCTGAGAATGCGCTCTCCAGCCCTCAAATGGCCCCTATACGGCCCCGTCCTCCTCAAAAACATCGGTTGGATATATCCACCGAGCGTGTGTTCGTACGAAAATATATGCCTAATCTTTCACGTTCACGTGTGTGCCAAGTCCCGCACACGACGAAACGAGAGGCTAATCCCTGGACTCGGGTTCGAGAGTCGAAGAATTGATTTCTTTCTTGAAGAAGGATTTGCACCTTCGAAAAATAGGAATCTCCGTGAATCTCCGTGAATCTTCTTTCGAGTTTCCGAGTCGGCGAACTCGTGGAATTCGATCTGAATTTCGTGGCTACTTCCGGCGAATGGTGGGTGCAAATCGGTAATACGAACCGAAGGATCCTTCTTTTTTCCACCCCGTAAACGGAATAATCGCGCGGAATAAGCCCCGAGACCGAGGTAATCCCTTCGCGTTTCATTCGATTTCATTGATCGAGAACGAAGGTTTTCGTTCCCGTATTGAAACGTCGAAACGTGACATGATCGAGTGGCGAGAATGGCCACATGGTACCTGTTCGATTCGCTCGGCGACGACCATTTGTCAAGTCTGTTATATCGCAAGCATGTAGGGAAGCATTTACGTGTGAATGTTACACAGCCGAGGTGTTACAAAGGTTTCTTTTTAAGCGATAAGTTATGGACAACTTCGTTCAATGCTGTCGTAAACC
The DNA here is from genome assembly GCA_032399595.1 of Tetragonula carbonaria. Classification (NCBI taxonomy): domain Eukaryota; kingdom Metazoa; phylum Arthropoda; class Insecta; order Hymenoptera; family Apidae; genus Tetragonula; species Tetragonula carbonaria. The sequence goes on from JAUCRC010000020.1 coordinate 2,777,718, forward strand.
TGTCACGAATTTTTCTGTCGATTTTTGTTGGTTTTGAAAATCAATTATCGATCGGCGATCGTTCGAGCGTGTATTACGCGACAAAATTAAATGCACAAGCGCAACTGCAAAATACATCGTGAGAAATAATCAGCGAACTAAAAATTCATATTAAGATTAACATATTGTAAGATGTCTGTAACGACATCTTACAATTTTGCTCTGTGTCTCGAAAAGTATAAAACACCCAAAAATAAAGGTACTACTTACTGCGAAAGTCTTTTGTCTCAAGATAAATCTTGAGACCACCATCAATTTTAAATATCGAAGTGATTATTCCAGCATATTTATAAAAATAAAAGTACAATTTTTTACATCCAAGGTTTCAAACGAAATTCACCGCAATCTCAAGATCGATCTGTTATCGATTTCCTATCATCGGGTTTTCATCGATCTTTGGCAGAGATTTGGGCGGAAAACCACAGAGAACAAATGAAACCGAAAGAATATTTCAACCGATCCCGGGGCGTTGAAAAACTCGATCGAACGTCACGAAATATCGACAAATCGGTGGCCCATCTTTTGTAAGAAGCTGTAACAGCCACGACGACACAGAAAACGTTCAGATTGAATCTGCGTCAGCTTCTCGTGCTGTTAAAGCAGGACAGATAGCATCGAATTTGTCCAAACAGTGGGGGTTGAATTTGTCCAAACAGTAAAAGACGCAGGGGTTGCTTAACGCACCATCAAGGAGAAGCAAAAGAACACGGATCAGCCGAGTTCGTAGGAAGAAAAAAATACGTTTCACCGGGCTGTTATTATTGAGAATGTTGCTCGTTGACGCGAGGAGATTGAACAAAACGAATTTCTTCGATGAAAGCCATCTAAGCTGTTGGTTACTTTCTGATCTCCAACTTGCATGGTCGACACGAAGAAATTTACGTAGATTAAATAGCAGATTCTGTGAATTAACGACAAGGCGAAAGTTCGGAAGATTTTTCAAAAGAGATTCTCCTTTTCGGAATTAGAAAATCAAATCCCTCTAAAGGTCGTAAAGTTTTGGATTTTCTTTCAATTTCCTGTCAATTAATACACGTACAATCGATCCAACAAAAATAGTAACTGCAACGGGTACGATAAAAAGAGTTTCTATTGAACGAAGCTAGACTTTTCGACTCTTGCTACTGCCTAGAAATTTCCCCAATTTTTTTTTCTTTTTTTTTGACACACATCCAGAATGAGTAGCTGGGAACAAAAGTCACGAGTGTACTCGTCACAAGTGTAGTTCCGAGGGGGATTCAGGAAAACTATCGCAGCGATCTCCGCATATTCGCGCACTGAGAGAGGAAACTGCGTTGAAGAGTACTCGAGCTTGGGAAAGTCCATTACCCAAAACGACGATGAAATTCTCACAATAAATTCTCGGCTCTAAATATGCGTGAATGCCTACCAAAAAAAATGATACACATATTCCGCCGTGAAAGTCGATCGAGAAAAGATTATCCTGCAAGTAAGTAACACGTTACTTACCCAGCACTTGTATTACACTTCTTTCATCGCGCGCATCGTTCAATGAAAGTCCGGGCTCGAGCGTTCGCAGCCGACAAACCTGTGGCCGCGTTTTGCGAATAATTCACGATAATTCGAACCTTTCGAATCTTTCGAGCAGAATCACTGAACGAGACCAGTATGCGATGCTCTCTTTAAGTCCGGCAATCCCTAATAACAGAGACGTTCCAGCTAGCAGAGAATGTTCTTTCAAGGATCTTCGAGCGTGGCGAGGAGAAGAAGAAGAAGAAGAGAAAGAAGAAGAAGAAAAGGACGAAAAAAAAAGATTTTGAAACAAACGCGAAGGGAAGATATACGAGAAGAAGACGAGTGGAAATGAAACTGGACGAAAAAGAGATTCTTCGGGCAGATTTGATAGCTGTCACAAAGGAGTTCTGTCGCCTCGATGGCATCAGCGAGGATCCGCGGGACGATCTCGTTTGGCTTGCGCGGATCCAGAGGGGGGAGGGAACAGCATGCCCGGTTTCTTAAGTGTAGGTCAGTTATACCAGCCTGACTGGTCCCGATCGGCTGCCAATTAAATAGAAGCCAGCAACCTGTTATTTCCCGACACGCTTCTGATCTGCACGGAGAGAAGGTCATTCTCACCTTACTCGCACGCCACGTTTTACGCCCGGGCTGAGATCTCGATAGAGATCTCAACGATCTCAGGCGGTGTCCTTTATATTTTGACCGTGTCGGATTTTCGCATCTTTGCCGCCTCTGTCTAACGATCCGTGGATCGCGTGCTTCCGTCGCGCGATATAGCAATCGTTTTATTCTTACTTCTGCTCGCCGAACCCTCTTCTTTCTGACAGTGCAGCTTCGCAGTACATTTTGTGCGTTGTCAGTCAATGGAGGCGATCGAAAAGCGAATAAAGCTTCGCTTCCTAATTCTAAAATTTCCTAATTGGATATTCCTAATTCCTTTGAATTCTGTTGACAGCTACTGACGCCGCTACTCGCCGCGAGGATTGAAACGTTGTAGGAACAAAAAGGAAACATTTCGAAATTGAAAGTGTAATTCCGAAGATATCGCGATTCTATAAATTTGCATAAACGATATTGCGGCCACTTATTTTCATCGTTGATCGTTATGGATACAGGCGATAACTTGTACGAAATCGAGTTATCAACACCTTCCTTCAACACGTTTTCTTCATGGTTATCCTTTCGTTTTAAACACGAGGCGAGAAACATTGTTCGAAATTAAAATGCAAGGTGAAAAAGGCAAACAACGAAGTATGCAGATTATATTAATTTATTTGTATCGACAGAATACTTCGATCAGAATGTGAGCAACTTTCCCTGCAATTAACTAAATTTTTAAACTCACTTTTGAATGATTTCTCGAAGACGAAATACTAATTTCATTCTTAAGAACATTTTCTACGACCGAGATATTAATATACATCTACTGATAGTTTCTTAGATGAAATCTTGGCAAGTTAAATATTCAATTACAGTATTAAAATGTTGTGAACGATCTGATAATTTCTGATTAAATCTTTAAACATTCAATTACAGTATCAAATTATCAAGAAGTGAATGATCTAATAGCGTTTGATAAAATCTTCACTGTGTTAAATATTCAGTTACAACAGCAAATTGAGAATTAAATGATCGTTATTTTCTTCATAATTAACTCTCACTCGAAACGATTTTACCGAGAATATCTACGAAAACGATAAGATTCTAATAACCTTCGAACGAGTGAACATTTTCAATTGCGTGATCAATTTCTTGCGGATTTTTGCTCGCCGTGACAGGCGCCATAAATCTGCGAATCGTGGTTCTAATTGAAAAAGCTTGATAAATCAAAAATATATAACGCGAGAAAAAAAAGAGCAACATTTCACGAAACAGAACAGAAGCAAGAGAATCAAAGTCCTTGGAGTCGCAGTCGTCTCTTTACGCTGCGATGTTTTCAAATTGCTCGATTCGTCGCCGCTTATAAAATATTCTTCGTGAATTATTTACAACGACACGGTCACTTGACAGTGAATTGTGCGAATCTCACGCGTCGATGACATACCCGCAAACAAGCCTAGCAAAATCTCTAACCTCTTCGTTAATTTAATTGTTCTTCCTAGCTAATGTTCACTTTTATCTTTTATATCTCCCAATTTTTAAATTAGAATTTTTCATAAAATTTCTGTCGACTTCGAATCGCGACATTTGCAAATCCGCTATTTATATTTCATCGAGGATTCGATTTTAACAAAGGTGCCATTAACCACGATGATAATAAAATTTTTCCAACAAGTATTCTCATATCGCTACTGATATCGAAAACCTTCGTTGAAAAAATTGACGGTCACCGCTTAATAAATAATAAAATAAAAATCACCGGCTACCTCACAGTCTCGACGAAAGCTGTAAACTGATTTTTTGTTTATCCAGTTCTCATTTTCATACGATCGTCTCGATAGAATTACACTTTTCTCTCTCTCTCTCTCTCTCTCTCTCAGGTTCAACGTATTTGCTTATCGTTCGCAGGTATACTTCTTTACACATTGCCTGCACTCTGTCATATGTATCTGAATATTCTCTCAAATTGCATAATTTTGAAACGCGCGAACGCAGGTCACAATGGAAGAATATTGATGTTCAATCGCGAATTCCACGAGTCTGTTTTTCACGCGTGAAAAGAAAGGGAAAACCACTGGAGACGAATGGTGGAAAATTCGAGGTCGCGCGCTGTCTTCGGGCTAGGCGTATTGTCCAGTTGCTAACGGGAGAGTTGCCGTCAAAAAATTGCTGAACGCGTGTCACGTGACGGGTGGTTTGCAGCTGCCTCGCTGCATGATTTTTTTTTCCCCCGCGAATTTTTCGCGATTCCGAGGCGAGCAGATGCGTTCTCGGTAAGAAATGCGCGAGATCCCCTGTCTCGTTTTCGCCGCAACTTCTTTTCCACGCCCAACCGCTTTCCCATATCGGTAGATCGCAATCCTTGCGAGTCACGGTGTTTCATCGAGTCGACCTTTCACCTCGTGGACCAGCCTGGACGCGAATATTCTACCGTCCATCATTTTTATACCCTTCACTTCGTCTTCTTATTCGAGTTTGGAAAATGTCGGTGACTCGGCAGTAATATCCAAACAATCAGTCGTGTCCTTAATTACCAATAATTCTCGACGTCATAAAACATTTTTTTTTTATTAGTTTTTACGTTAATTTCAAAGGATATTTTAAGGAATTTTTATATCGAATTCGGAGATATCAAAGACTGTGACTACTTTTCATAGGATTTTTACACTATTCTTTGCTTCATTAACTTTTATATCAAATTTGGAGATATCAAACGACTGCTAGTTTCTATAGAACTTTTGCACTATTCTCTGTTTATTTCAAATGCAGCGAAGATTTCGATTATTATTTCTCCTAAAGAATTTTATTGTCAACTTTCGCATCGAATTCAGGAATGAATATAAAACTGTATCCTTTCGTTTTTCGAAAAATTTCTGGATACATAGAGGAAGAACAGCGATAAGGAAATTTTTTGTTTTTTGAATCTGAAAACTGTCAGAACGATTCAAATACGATCCAAATCGTAATTACTCTATAAAAATTTGATAGAGATGTTTTTTCGAGGATTTATTCTCTCCCTGTATCAAGCGTGCATTTTTCATTTTCGATTTCTTGATAAATGTAAATGAAACAAAAGTAAAAGATTTCGAAGGATCAAAGTCCCAGTAGAAAAGTTACCTCGTTTGGAGATACGTAAAGGGAGGGACAGAGATTAGGCTCTGCTTAGCGACAGACAATTGGGGGTTGCAATAATTAAGTGTCGGGGAGGACCCTTGAACCTAAAGGGCGGCCTTTATCGTGGCTTAAAAGGGGATTAACCGTGAGGAATGAAAAGCTATTGGCTGACCCTGAGGATCATTAGTGGCTCGATAAGAGGTGAACGATCGCTGATAAACTTAGACTTTCATACCCCGATATTACGATAATGAAGCCCTAGGATCTTTGGAGATGTGTTCCAAGCACATTAAACAGTCAAGAAGAAGAAATCATCCAAGGACGTACGCGTGATCACTCAATCAGGAGACTCAGTAGTGGAACTCAACTTCTTAGTTCGTATTTTCAACGCAGTTATATACATGGAAGAAGAATCTGGAAGAAAGGCAACAACTCTTAAACTCGATCAGTTTCCTGCAAAATGACACAAACACGTTTCATTTTGTCTAGAGAAAGTAATTCTCCTCTGTTGTTAAAGACAATTTAATTCGATCTTACATTTGAAGACCACTTTGCTAAATACGTTCTCCTCTAAATCCTGGATCCAATTTACCCAATCTTACTCGAGCCGCGAGCAACCCTCCTCGACTTTTCGTTTCATCGCAAGCAGAAGCGGAAACGTTGAAAAGCAACCGAGTCGAAACTCGGGAGGACAGCAATTCAATATTAAATCAGCTCGACGAGTCTGTCTGTCTGTCTGTCGAATCGTGGAGGCGCGATCCTTTCTGTTTGTTGGTTTTTCAAGAGCGTTCCACGGGCCTTATTGTTCGTAAACATATGTTCCTGTGGGGGCGTGCAGGAAGAGTAGCTTCCTCGCGAAAGGCAGACGAAGAGAGAGAAAGAGAGAGAGAGAGAGAGTCGACAACGACGAAGGAAAACGGATGGACGAGCAACAGACAGCCAGTCTGGCATCACCTGGACGAGGAGCACGCGCCTTCAAATCCTGCAACGCAACGCGTTCTGCAGGGAAAGACACGCGTGAATATCGGTGCGTAACGTCTGCATTGTGCGATCGTTGCCATAATGCGACCGTGTAACCTCGCCACGCAACCGACTATTCGTACAATGAATGATCCGTGAGCCCCGTAGTCTCGCGGCGTGTAGTCCTACGTAAGAGGAATCCTTTCGCGAGCAATGGAAATCCTTTTAGGGGGATCCTGGCTTGAATGGTCGAAGTCAGGGGCTCGACCATTCGCGGACAAAAGGTATTTTTCGACGATTGCGGCATGTCCGATCGTAATTAAGATCCGTAAGGGGGGCGAGTCGTGTGCTCGGTGAATCCGAACTGGAGACTGGAGTTTTCTCGCTTACAGCTGGCAACATTGTTGACACGAAGTGGCGCATTTCGAGTAGAATTTGCAAAAAGTGGATACAGACAGCGTGAAGATGTTATTTTAAGAATCCCGCGTAATCTCGGTCAGTTTGTTACTTGAAACAACAATAGGTAACAATTATAAATATAAATACGAAGGAATGATCGTTCAACGAAAATGTCCAAAGATTTCGAGATACCTACTTTTTTCAATAAAAGATTAACGAGTTCCAATGGAAGCTAGGTCTTTGTCCCTTCGTTTTTGAAAAGTTACAATTACAATCGTGTCCTCTTTTGTCAACAAGTTCATTATCTTCGTCTACGACTTCGATTTCATCGATTTCAATTTGTCAGATTGAATGCATTATTACGTGAAAATATCTCAATGTTACGTTATTTGACAGTTGACGCTACACGTACGAAGTTAATAATATCAAAGAAGTATATCAACATTACTAAATAACATTTCTCTCGCTGTGTTCGAAAGAAAGGGGATTGTGCGATTTTTCTGGAAACTTATACGACGACGCATAGTGAGGAGACGATCGATAAATTATAGATCGAAGGACGGGCTCGCGTCCTTGGCTTCGTTCAAGCTATTTATTTCGCGCGTGTTGCGTATCACGAAGGTAATCGCGAAACAAGTTTTCTCATACCCTTTGTTGCTTTTCCTCGCCGACAATGTCCTGTTTCTAGCCGAATTTAGTGCCTTGTCAAGCACGAGGGCCACCGACGATCTCGGTGGCCTAAGGAGGTAACCTAAGGATAGGACGTGTGAACAAGAACATTAAACTGATATTTAATCTTCAGGAAACAACTGGTTTCACTTTCTGAAATTTACGTAAATTTTAAGAAACATTTAATTACATTATCATTTCTTTTATAATTTCAATCTGAGATAGAGATAGAATGCAGAATCAACAAATCGAGCTTAATTGATGCTCTATTGCTTAAGTTGCTGTCCTCGGGGAACATTATTGTCACTGCAGTAATTAAAATAATAAACGCGCTGTAAATCGCGATGTCTTCATTCGCAAGGAGACAAAGCTATGATATGAAGCTGATGTCTTCGCAATTATGCAGAGAAGTTGCAAGAAAGTTGAGTCGAATATTCGTAAATTCAAACTGGAAAGCAGATGATCTATTATTATTATTATTATCATCTATATTATTATAATATAAATTACAATTACTCTGCTACTTCGATAACGAACGACGAACGAATTGAAACGAAACAAATTCCTCGACAACGAAGCGAATCCCACATCCCTTCGAAATGTTTCCAATGTTTTCGAAAAAAATCACCGCGAAGCTACGTCATTCTGTGTTCATTCTCGCTGCACGCGGAAACTGGGCCAAACGAGAACAGTGGCACTTGTCGCGAAAGTCGTCGCCCCGAAATCGCACCTTGCGACGAGCCACCTCCTCGAATAGGAGCCGCCAGCAAGAAGAACTGGTTCGGCTTCAAAGGAAACGAGAAGAAAGGAAAAGAAGAAGAAGAAGAAGAAGAAGAAGAAAAAAAGGTCAAGGTGCGAGAAAACAGAATTAGAACGGATGAAAAGAAGAGAGGAGACGAAAGAGGGAGAGCCGACTCCGAAGAGAGAAAGAGAGAGAGGAAGGGTGTGGGCCTCCTCGGCCGCGTAAATAAAACGTTTTGTAGCCGGGGTTTCGTGAGTGCGGTCGAGGTCTGGCCCACCTACCGGAGAAAAAGGGCTACCTGCCTCCTCTTTTGCTCCTTCCCCCTCCCGCCCCCCCTCTCCACCCCGCGCCGTGAAACTTTGAGGTCTTCATTCAAGCTGCTCGGATTCCTTCCTGGGACTCGTTCCTCCGCCAGACACCATTGACTTTTCTCTCGCACGAGGGGTGGCTTTCTCTCTCGATAAAGGACGCCAGGGACTTGCGTCGATATAGGGTGCGATCAAGGACAATGGGAGGGCGACAGTTCATGGCAGTGGTTCAACTCTTCGTACAGATGTAATCGCCTGGGAATACGCGATCATTGGACCGACTGGCGGATCGTCCGACTGTGACATTTTTATGTTCGGTTTACAGTGGAAAGGAGTCGCGAGATCGGTGAACGACGACGCGTTCGGGGCCGCACAATAAGAAACGTCCACGACACCCCCGCGTGCGCGACACAGCCCATATTAGCGATCCATCATACCACCGTCCTCCGTGAAATCGGAGGAATCGAGCATTTCTCTCGTCTCGGGCTGGATCCCACATTAATCTGTCTCGGATCACGATCGGTCAGATAAGACAAGTGCATCGTGACGCAAACTAACGTTCCGTCTGCGCGAGGACGAAAAGGTATAAATTCTATCGCATCAGCGGCCCTCTTCTGGTTATAACTGTTACACTGACGTTGAACGATTGTGTCTGTTCAAGGTCGTTTATTATTGCGAATCGACTTCGACGAGAAGAAGATGGCACTCGAGATTTGAAAAAACGTAACGAGTTAATGACTGTAGGACTGTTAATGTGAGATCGTTTGCAACGGTTGATATAATCTACGGAATCGAAAGTAATTGACAAAGAGAGACGATCGATCGATCAATCGTTTGCCTGGCGATTACTTTGCATAATCGACGCAGGCTCGACTAACGGTCGTGTCTGAATTTCTCTCTCTCTCTCTCTCTCTTTCCTTTGCCGTAAAAGCTTTTGCAGCTGCGACATTTTTCTAGTCGCGTGAATGTCTTTTGTCTGAGTATCCACACGGTCTCGTGTAACGCGCGCGCACACCCGAGAGCAGGCTGTGCAGTGAATTTTTTCACCGCCGCGGAATATTCACCTGGCGTTAATAATCGCGTTGAAAACCGCAAAATAATCGCAGTGACTCGCGTCAAGCTGCGCTCCTGCTTGCTGCTTATTAAAAGTCGCAGACGCACGTCGTACACACGCGGTTTTATAGAAAAATTCTAATTAACGCGAGCCTCGAAATCTTGCCGGGTAAAAATCGTACGAAGATCGGGCGAAGAAGAAGCAGGTGAAGATGTTTGTAAATTGATAAATGAAAGAAACCTGAATTATATTTCGTTTTGTGACGATCTTACTGCAATGCGTGTAACAACGTACGAGTATAATTAAAATCTCGTGCTGAATCTGTACTCTCGACGCGACAGTTGTTAATTTATTGCTGCGTGTATAGCGTGTATGAAAGAGAGAGAAATTTCCCGAGGCTCGCAAAGTTTCCGAATAGGCGGACAAATTATCATCCGAAGTCACAACAGAGTGTGCCCTTTTCATCTCGCGCCAGACCCTTTTCTTTGTCGCGCCATGAGAATTTTCCACCTTGCACCATTGATTTATCGCAATCTCAACGTCTCTCTCTCTCTCGGTGTCTCCGCGGGACTCCCACGTGGACCAGCTTGCACAGGATTTCCTCTATCTTTGTCGCGACCAATGTGTCCCCAGACGCATCCACGCAGCTTTTCATCGTCCACCTTTCTCCTTCGAGCGTCCTCTCGAACACCAGTCGGGATTCCTCGGTGGTCGTGCGCGTACAAAACGATCCATTCGAGATCGATTATTTAGAAGCCTCTCTCGAGAGGATGCAGCGCTCGATCTTGGCTCTTTCCTCTTTCATTCGGTTGCTCACGAACGGGGGAGAATCGCCCCGTAAATATAGGGAACGTTTCTAAGCGGGAACTCTTCGCACTCCGGGCAACTATATTAGAAGCTCACGTGAGAGAATCGCGATGGAATCCCTTTAAAATCGAGACGAGGACATCGGATGATCGACGACGTGGAGAAGAGACACGCACACAGGTGCAACGTAGAGGATTTTACGTCTCTGTCGTACACGTAAGGCCGATCAAACCTTGGCGATTTTAATGGCAGCTATGTAGTAAAGTTTAGTTTATGGCACGCCTACGGTCGATCGAATACGTCGAACATGTAGAGAATACACAACGAAGAATATTAATGCCATGTACTTTATATTCCCCTAAGTATAATGAAAAGCACACAATGCGACGAACAACTGAAACAAGCAAAATTTTTCTTCACGAGCTGCCACTATTACTTTGTTCACAACAAACGCAAAAATGTCGCACCAAGAGAGACGATGAGTTTCACGTTATGGAAAATGGTTCCATTTCAGAGATTCATAATTCGCCTGAAGCTGAATAATTACCTTCAAAATTACCTTCATCAACGCAATCAAAATTCATCCATTTGATGAGTATTCCTTCTTGAAATACGATCAAAGATTCGAGATGCAAATGAAGTACGAATAAACTATCGAGCGATAACAACGTGGAAAAACTGAACGAGGTACCAAGAAAATTTCACTTTTCGGCTGTAGAAACATCCTTCCATCCTGCTCGGACGATCGAAAGCAGATGTTGAAGATGTGGCAGCACGTCCACAGATCGAACCGACGATTACGTATTATTTACTTTTTAAGGGGTTGCGATTGGACGCCTGCCGAAGAAGCCGTTGCGTCCACCCCCTGTAGGCACGCTCGATCAGATATAGATGAACAACCACCTACCTTTCGCCCTTAACCACGTGGAACACCGTGGCGAATATACATTACAATGCTCGTTTTGATCTACATACATTTTCGGACAGCCGCCTATCTTCGTCCTTCACGATCGTTTTGAACATCGGTCCTTTTACGACCATTAAACCCTTTTTCTCGCTTCCGAGGGGTCGATTCATTTGTCAAAGCTTATCTCCGATATCTCTTTCCGTAACTTTTTTTTCTGTAAATTTTTCCTTCTATACCTCTTGCGTCTAAATATCAAAGCAACGAAGGTTTTTATTCATATAACAACACGAAAATTGGAAAATCCAATATATTTCGTAGCTTTTTGTAAATTGCAACTTTTGCTTCTATACTTCTTACGTCTAAATATCAAAGCAACGAAGGTTCAGGTTAGGTTTAGTGAAAATTGGAAAATCCGATATATTTCGTAGCTTTTTGTAAATTTCAACTTTTGCTTCTATACTTCTTACGTCTAAATGCCAAAGCAACGAAGATTTAGGTTAGGTTTTGGAAGATTGGAAAATCCCGAAAATTTCTCTCGTAACTTTTTGTAAATTGCAATTTCTGCTTCACCTCGCGTCTAAACATCAAGGTAGCGAAAACATCTTTCTTCTTCAGGTAACACGAAAATTGGAAGATCCTATTTTTCCTGCATAGAAATTGGAATGCAATCGTTTAATGGAAACTTCTGACAAAGAGATAGGTTTTTTTTGTTTCCATAAGGGAAACATGAACGTCGTTTCCGTAACAAGGGAGACTAGCTCTGACGGAGGAACGGTGGCCATCGAGAGAAAGAGAGAGGGGGTTGTGGCACGCGACCGCCACGAACGCATGCGTCGGGACGCACGCACTCGGCCTACCAACAAATGTGCGAAAGGAGCCGCGACGCGGGTTGGGGTAAGGGGGCGAAACGTGCCGGACGAGATGCAGCGGCCAAAGAGAGGAAAAGGAACTGCTGCGATCGAGAGGAACGAGTCTTCGAGCGACCTTGGGATCCCTAACCCACATCTAATTCGCGAGGTTAACGCGAGTTTCCCTTTGGCCTTCGTAGGGATGGTCCTTTCACTCGAGATGAATATACGATGGTGATTGGCGATAATATTTTTTAAACACCCTTAAACCCATCCGAAGACTTCATGTTGGTTTCGATCTTCAACCTTGTTCCTCGATCTTTTATGTTCTATTTTTTTTTCTTTTTTTTTTTTGCTATGAAACTGACGACGCAGTAATAACTATACCTGTGGATCTGTGTAACAGTTTCCTATTTAATTAAACAAACATAATGGTCAAGTCAGAGTTATCGAAACGAAGTCTCACAGAAATGTGATCTAACAACCTGCTGGCAATGCTGTCACTTTGCAGGCATGCCAAATCGTTCGATCCTTATCTTCCTTTTTCTATAATGAACAGAATTGAATTTACTATGAAAGGATAAATTATCGTAGATGGTAAATCTAGAAAGGCAGTGAGAAAACGTGTGAGCCATCGCCTCGATCATGTCGCGTCGAATTACAACAGATTACATCGAGTTCGAAGCAAGACGTAAAATCTCGTCGTAAAATGTAGAACGCAGATTGAAATAGGAATGTTACGACCGCGTAATCGGTTTCTACCAGAGAGAATCGTGATCGCAGCTTCTTCGTGATTCTCACGACAAGTCTCCTGTATGGATGTACAGAACCGTTGGCTCAATTATCATGTTTTTACTCGTCTCTATCGTTTCTCGACTCTATCGAAACGGATCCACATCCTTCGTTTTACACGTAATATAATTATCCAGTTTTATAGACGTTCTGTCATTTTTATGGGAGACGCTTTAAAATATAGCTGCAGTTTCGCCGGTCAGAGGAGCTTTTAGCTTTCGCGGTTGGCGAGGTTGTTACAATTTCAGGCTTTCAAACGTAAACCTTGACGTTTCGCCAGCACCGCGGCTAATTATTTTCTTGCTCGTGTGAAACCGTTCTCGGCACAGTTCGCCTTTTTTTTTTTTTTTTTTGTTCGAGGCGTCGGCAGTAAAACTCCTGAGGATACGAATATTGCAGGCATATATTTGAAGATTATACGAAATGAAACAACATTCTCTACTTTTTACAAGAAGGGGGGAAGATTTAAAATTCAGTGCAATTCGCCATCTCATTTTCATCAAACATTAATTTAATCATATCCAGATGTTCTTTTTTAATCTTCTACAAAAGCCAGAATATTAACGAAACTAAGCTAAAACAAACGTGAAACGTTTTTAGAGAACATTTAGAGAATAACGTATTAACGCGCGTATTAAAACGCGAAATTCGCTCGCTACGAACATTCTCGAAGTCGCGAGACCCTTTTCAAGGATAAAAAGTTCAAAAACTGACAGAGACTCCCTGTGCTTTCGAATCTGTCGAGTAAACCGGTGTCGAATAAAATCTCGCCACCTCTAAAATCTCTCGCAAAGTTAGCCTTCAATTGGCTCGTTAACGACGGCAAGGTATCTTTATAGCGCGGTTCACCGTGAATCAGAATCGCGTTTCAGCTGTTAGAACCGCGCGGGCGGGAACGCAGAGAGAAAGAATCTCTCTCTCTCTCTCTCTCTCTCTCGTTCGTTTCAATTTTATGGTCCCGATATTTTTATCGGGTTCGCGAGGCTGCTAGCGACAAGGTAGGCAGGTGGTAGGCCCCGTGTGGTAGTCTATTTGCAGTGTCTGTCGCGGCCATTTGTAAGTCCACGGTTACGTGACCGTCTCGTGAGTGTCGAGAGCGTACGTGAGGCACTCTCGTGTGGCCATTTGTGTATTTGAAACACGTCGATAGGGTAGCCGCGATGCGGGTTCATTACTGGCACGAGCCAAAGCGCGCGACCGTTCGCCAACCTATCGCCACCGTGGCCGTCCACGGAATCGTTTCGTATACCGTTCGATCGGTTACGTACGCCAGACAGATGAGATAGAACAGATAGATCGTAAAATAAATTTGCGTTGCAAGCAGGTAATTAGAATTACACCAGTGCAGATGAGGCTATACGTACGTACCTACGCTGTAGTAAGAACGTGCATCGTTGACGATGAGGTCGAAACTTTCAGAACCGTGGTACAAGGGTGGAAAATTCGAACGAGATAGAGCGCACTGAATTCTGTAAATCATAGTATAAATCTAATACGTGCGTATTAGCTGTGTAAGTTTACGCACTCGACAGATTTCTGTTCCCGCTGTCCCACTTTTTTCCCTTCTTGTCATTGCTCTGCTGTTGTTATTTTCAACCTATTTTTTCTTTTTTTTTTACATAAATACTTCTTAGTTACTTAGTGTTTGTTCTTTATCATAATAATGAAGACAGAGTATAGGAGCAAAATATAAAAAAATAATCGAGAAATAGATAGATAAAAGTGAACGACACTTTTAACAAAGAAATATCATCGAATCTCTACTCCAACTTCGTTAACATCTATTAATTCTCAGAAGAATTTATTTAATAAATATTTCTTTGATAAATACTGAAGGAACTTTGCATATTTGAGGGATATGAAATGGTGTATTCCGTTGCCAATTAAACAATGTTAAAATTTCTCGGATAATTGAACATGTAACATTCGCCTCGATAATGCGATTATAGATTGGTGCTACGCGAAAAGCGTGTTTAATGAAAAAAAATAGAAGAAAATTCTGCATTTTTGTCTAGACACGGCAGATGCACGCCGAGTACTTGTCGCACCTGCTCTACGCTGTACACACACACACACACACACACACACGTTTGAACATTTACCTGTCGAAAGAACGCTGAATCTTCGAATGTGCGCGATGCTCAAACGATTTTCTTTTCAACCGAATTCGAATCTCCTTCGAAAATATTTACGTATTCGGTAATAAATACGTTGATTGCTATTAGCGAATTTTATCACGAGTCGGACAGGCGTGTAAGAGACAGGCCGATTTAAATAATCGATTTTACAATTGCGCCATCGACGCGACCTTATTCACCGCGCGCCTCGATCAGGCACACGTGAAGCTAATTTCAAGCTGTGAATTAACTCATAGCTTCGTGGTCAATAAAATTTGATGGTGCGCCTTGTATACCGTTGTTTTAGAAACCATAATATTTTTCGTGTTAAGCGTTCTGCAGATGCGTTAATAGCGTCGTCGTAACTACATTTATCTTTTTTTTTTTTCGTATCTATGGATCATTTGTGAGTGTTCAAAAAAAGGTCTAAGAAAGTTTTGACAAATTATTTAAGACAATTGGAGGACATTTGTGAAATCTATAATCTACTCCAAGTAGATGTAGAATTACCTCTTATCTTCTCAAAATATTATGGGAAATATCCCTTTATCTTCTCAAAATATTATGGGAAATATTATTTGTACGTTGTAATAATCGCAACTTCGTGCGATTTTGTATAATAATTTGTTAATCAATTTGAAAGTCAAGCGAAGGATACATGATTTATTTAAATCTGATGATCAACTGACTTATTTAATTCCTAAAGATCTCATGATATTATTACTAAATTAGTATAGTATAGGGGAGAATCGTACAGTACCAGACGAAGACAGCTTTTGGTTTCTTACCGTTAGTTATCTGCGCTATTGATGGAAAAACTATTAATACTATTAACACTATTTTTTCAGTATTATCAGAGAAACAAGGCATTATACGTTTACGCTGCTACTTTGTGCGACAAAAGTTTCTTTTCATAATGGATTTCTTATTTCTTCAGATAAGTAAATAATTTTTTTATATTATTTTTAGATTCTTAAATTATAAATGCCCCAGTTTCTGCGATTTACTTTGTCATTTTAACGTGCGAAACCTATTTTCTTTTTTTCTTCTTTTTACGCGACAGAAATCTTATAGTTATTCAATACCGAACAAATTTAAAAAGATATTTTTCGATATCGATTTATAGTTGTGGAGAATTCTTAGGTTCTTTTCTCCTTCGTTTTTATAGAAAATTTTTATATAAAAGTCTGAAATGAAAGCTGCTTCGAAAATACAGGAAGAGAAAATGACTAGAAAGTAGGCCGCTGAAGCTTTCCACGTTCCAAGAAGAAAAAAACATCGATTATAGCATGCTTGTGATAGTTGTAAATTTAAATCCCAATTGATTATTAATTATACAAAAATAAATAGATATATCTGGACGACAATTTTTCATACGTTGCGAATTATGACTTTCCTATTTATACGAATTATTAAACTTACGATAAAATTTAAGAAAAACGGTTCGTACCCTCTTATTGAGAGTCACTTTTACTACTAAGTTTCTTCTGTTTGATTCTGAAATCTTGTTTCTGTCACGGAATTATAAAAATATTTAAAAATCTAAATTGTCCGATTATTAGATTTATTTCCAAAACGACTGAGCTGCCGCTGATGACTTGCCAATTACACAAATATCAGGCAGGTGATATTTCGTAATCGATTACACAACAGACACCTCGACGATGTACAGTGCGGAATATAACAGTGTATCTAATATCTGTTGGCTCGGAAAATGTAAAATAACTCGACCGTCGAAGGAGTGCTCGTCGTGTGCCATCGTTGGTCCACAAGGCACGCGGGACGCGTGTTAACCTAAAGGGATGACGGAGACCTGGAAACAGGAGGGTTCGGCCGATTCGTAGAATCGCGTGCAGACGAAACGGGGCATGCAGGCTCGTCCCTTTTAGCGCGTATTTAGCGCTGGTATTCAGTTTCGCACAATAAAGCGCTTTGTGGGGTATCGGTTTACCCGGGGGCACGTGGTGCGCGTGCCAAAATGAAAAAACCGCAAAACGGCGCCCCGGCGTCCCTTTTCTACGGCCCTGCGTATCCTGTTTTATTGCTCCGCCTCTGTGTTCCACGCGCGCGCGTCTCCGTGTCCTTATCTATCTGCATTTTCTATTTTTTATGCTCGAACGAGATTACTCGCGCATCGACTCTTTGCAATTTCCAATCGTTTTAGGAAAAAAAGATAGAAAAATTTTAGAAAACTTCGTTGTCGGTCTGACAAATGTTTAGAAAAGTGCTGCCCGTGCTCTTCGTTCATGCTGAATTTTTAGTAAATTCCTCGAAAAATCAATAGTGGGACGGATGAAGCAAATATAGGGAAAACGTCGCATTTAGCGTTGTTTATTTATTCGCTTAAGCAAGAGAAATAGAAAGATTAATTTTCTACTGTCTAATTCTAAGTTTCGCAGCTTTTCGTAATCTGACTTTAACTTTTGTAACGTGTTCAGAGAAATCTATATTACGGAATTTATTTTTCACCGGAGTGAATTATTTTCGACGCAGCGCGCGAAAATAGAAACTCAGTCCTGCTTGCACTTTCTTTTCTCTTTTTGTTTGTTATCATCCTGCTGTGAATCGAGCCTGCATTTCTGGAAAGACACAAGTGAAGGGATAAAGAACGATAAAACGTACAGGTAGGTAAATAGAGAATAGATGTATCTAGAAAGCGCGTAGCTCATCTAAATTAGATATCGTTTAACATGAATATGTATTTCAACGCCGCAAATGCAGAAGGCAGCTGCCCGATCCGGGAATGAGTTACTTTAAAGTCATTTCATAGCCCTTTTGAACCTTTCTCGTCATTTTTCTCTCTGAGCGAGCAATATACTCAAATAATAGTGAACATTTTCTAAACGGTAGGATATAAATTTGTATGACATTTTGTTATTTTATTATGTAGATTTGTCGTTCAAAGTGCACTTAAGAATCACCCTGTATATTTATTCATATTTCTTTTTCTAAGAAAAACTGCAATTGTCGTTAAAGTTTTTGGATGAAACACTATTACAATACTCCTAATTAAACTCATATAATTCGAATGGATGATTCGAATCAAATTCAATTTCTTTAAAACTCTATTAAAAAAGAAATTCATCGTTCCCCAATTTGTGTTCCGTGACAGGAACCTCGGTGACTTTCAGGGTTAATTTCTACCCTTCGAACTACTCGGTTGATCGATCCACCACCTCGAATGCAACGAGCCCCGCTGGTATATCGAATCGTTTCGATGGCATCAGGTTAATTCCGTCGCAGATGGCGATAGTCTGGACCGAAAATGATTCTGCAGAAGCAGAACGAATCGCGTTTTAGAAACATATTGCGACGGTATGCAGGTATAGCACGAGCCAAGTGCCACCCTCTTTATTAAACAGGGGAGGGGTTTAATGCGTCGAAACAGAGTCGCTTGTTACGACTTTAAATGACGCATCGATGACGTGGTAATTGTTTCGGACCAAAGTGATCATCTTGTGAAGCCATTAGTAGCGTGCTCTAATTGTTCAGCGCTTTCAGATCAATCAACAGCCTTACGATTGCTCGTTCAGAAGAATTGAAAATTGAACCAACGACGAGAATTCTTCACTCGTTGATTCATGAATGAAACATTGGATAACAACAAAGTGCGTTTGAAATTTGGCATTATTTCTCGCAAATAAAATAGAAATAAACGTGTCAGATTCATTTATGCCACCTGATCTGAAGATCTTTTCAATCTGAAGATCGTGTATTGTTACGTTTCTTGCCTGTTGTGAAAGATTATAAAGTTTCACCATTACAATTTGACGGTGTGTGTCTCTTCGCGTATTATTTTACAATAAAAACGAGGAAATTTGTTCTATGAGATCTACAGAGGTTAGCAAAAAAAGTTACCAAGTTTTTCGAAATTCGGTTTCACAATTTGGTATACACCGCGTGCACAGTTGAGCAACGAACGATGATTCGAAAGTTGTATCTCTAAATTGTTGAATACGCCCGGTTCTAATATGGTAAGAATCATGTGCGATGATTTATGAATAAATATTTTTCACGAGCGCGTTTTCATCTGGCCAATAAATGCGGCGATGTTGCTCATTACCAGGTGAGAGATGACGATTATCGGGCGCGTTTCTACTTCGGGCGAGCAGGTGAGGCAGCAGATAGATAATGGGTGAAACAAATACACGATGATTGTAACATACGGGCCGATTATCTCTTCTATGGACTTTCCACATCGGCTTTTACAGCTCGCGTTTCCTGTAACTTGCACATATCAACGTCACTCGACGAATTCTACTCATTGAAACAACAATGGCGGAGCGTCGCGCGTGCCCGATACGTGTTTGCAATTTAACCCATTAAACCACGATGTCCCTGCTCGAGGACACGCGAGTGAAAACAGTTCATTGGAGGATAAAACATTCTAAAGATTCTGATAGAATGATTAACCATGTCACTATATTGTCAAATTACTTGATACATATAATTACATCTGCGGTATGTTCTGGAAAATTCGTCCAGAAGCAAGAATGTTGCTTGGTTGTGGGAACGAAAAGAGATTTATTTGCAATTTTAGCGACTGACATGATTTTCATTGTGGATAGATCCCAGAGTAACATAGTCATCTTATGAATATGCCCACGGTTTGACGCAATAAGCGTAACAATGTTAACCACTTGCCGATCGACAAACTTTTTATGTATCATTTATTAGTAATTTATTTACAAAGCATCACTTCAATAAAATGACATAGCATTGGAAATAATCGTTCGAGTGGTATTCAACACGAAATTTTGTCGATTATATTCGTTCGAATATGTAGCTATTCTTTCTAATTTAAAGCAATCATCAACGCGCATCGCGGATTTGTTAGAACATATAATATATAAGAATTAATGATACATAGTTTCAATCTCCTCCGCTATTTTTTAAACTTTCGTAAGAAGTTCCAGTTTATGTGTGAATTATTGCGAATTGTGTGAGTGTCAATTGACTCAGGACTGTTTTTGGGAATTTCTTCTTACGTTGTTATATCATAGTTTCCACTCTAAGCATTTATTCAGATATTATACTATTATACATCGGTGTATACGTTCATTATAATTATCAGCAAATTATAAAAAAAGAAAAGGTCCAAGCTGTTGGATTACATTTAAGTTAAATTTAGAAATAAAGCAGCAAGTACATCACATTGTCAACTCCTGCAGAAATGATCTGTAATACTAAACACGCAGCACACGGTACCTACATCGAGCAATCGAGCATACGATGTAAACTCGAAAATCATCAATGCTTCCAAAAGGGTTCTAAGTATGATTAACGTGGTTAAACGTTCGTAATGCTCCATTGTTAAACGACGAGAATAAATTCAACGTGGAGGAATTCCACGAGCGTAACGACCATAAACGAAGGACCAGCCGAGTTTGAAAGTGATTCATCGAGTGAATCGAAGGGGGTGGCAAGCACGAGTGGAATTCACGGTCGCTTTCCGCGGCGATTTTTTTTTTTTTTCGAGCACGGGAAAGAGAAGAAGCGGGGAGGCTACGCGCCACTGTGAAAGCTATGAATCGCGTATTTGCCTATGAAAGGGATCGAAGACACCTGAGGCGCCACACACGGCGACGGTAACCCAAAACCCCCAACCCCTCGGCCTCGCAGCATCGCGACAGACATGTTGTCTTGGCACAAAGGATCTCTCGAAGAGAGAGAGACGGCTCCTTTTCAGGCCGCGGTACCCGGAGATCATCTTTCTATTGATGCAACGTTTCTGTGCCGCGCGTAAAACTGCGCACGATAATGAAGCGCGTCACGCGAAAATCTCCGATCGCGTATTATTCCGGGATGCGCGGAACGCGTTTGCCAATCTTGAATCGAGTTTAAACAGCCTTTAACAGCCTAGCCCGAGAGAGAGAGAAAATTGAAAGTACGTATTATTACTATTATTTCTTTTTTTTTTTCTTCGTATACGATACCAGAAATGCAGAAATTCTTAAAGAATTGTACTTGTTGTACATTGTGAAACATATTGAGATTTTTCATTGTACAAGAGATCATTTTTGTACTGAGATTAGAAGAAACTTTCATCCGATAGAACTGTTGCGTAGAACAAATTTTTGTTTCACTTTATCAATATTTTTAAGTTTAAACTATTAACCCTTTTTTCTGACGTTTATATCGTCGCGAGAAGATGGCTTTTTCTTTTCGTTTGATGACGAGTATACTCGTCGATCGTAGTAAAATGAACAAATATATTCGTAATTTTGGTATACTTTGTGATAAGAAAAAGGAAAATTGTTATCAATGGCAATTATGTGTAATGTTTCAATGAAACGACACAACTTTGTAACAAACATTTATAATAAAACAAGATTTCGAGAAACGACTAGAAAATCTTGTCGTTTCATTGTAATTCACTTAATTTCAAATGTACTCTGCTTTAAAAAAAAAAAAAAAAATAAGTACACAAGCGCACGTTTTCTCGAAATGAAGTAAAAAGACAATTTATTTTCAAAAAGCAAACGCCTCGATATCACGAAATATTACGCGAATCATTTGAACTGTTGCAACATGAAAATGTTCAGCTAACAACAAGCTAAGAAGCTTTCTATATTCCCCAAATAGCAAATACCACAATCGAAGTGATCAAAAAGGCGTACAAAACGAGTGTTAATAAATCTCCAGAGAGATAGATACTTGCGGAAACCGGTTAGCGCGCAGCGAACCGTCACCGACGACGTGGAAAACATGGATTCGTTGTCCGAAAAATAGTCGGATGAATCAGGAATTTCCATAGGTAATTGCAGCGATTATAGCATCGCGCAACTGGTGTCGTCGCAGCCTGTGACGATGGTGGTTCTGCCCTTAACGCGGCACGATCAGAAAGTGCTACCGTGCGTACACATGCCAAAAACTTTTTTCCCTACACCGATCAGGATGTTGAGCGTTTAAAATGGCATAAATTAGAGAGGTATTTCGCGGCAGATGCGGGGGCGGGCTCACGTCAGGACAATATGGTCGTCAAATTTCGCGTCAGATCTGATCGCGAAACCAGGCTTACATCGACGCGACGCAACTCTTTCAACACGATTTTCGAAACTTGTCTCTTTAACTCGATCGCTGTAAAACAAATTGCTTGTTGTTTGCTTTTCACAAGTGAAAATCTAGAAGTAGAAAATGTACATGATAAGTAGAATCTCAATGTTTCATTAGACGTAAATTATTTCACTTTCATTTCTGTGAAGTCTGAAAGCTACAAACAAATAATGAAAATAATGATAGATTTTTAGAATTTATTACAATTTCAAACAAACCCACTTCTTTTACTTGCGTGAACTCTGAATGACACAAACAATTAATGAAAATAATGATACATCGTTGATAAATTCGTAGCATTAAACGCATCGCGAAAGAAACAAACTTTATACAAAAACGAGTGTAAAGCTAAAATATATGCAATTAATGCCGACGAAATTTTAGGCAAGTAATAAATAATAATATCGTCGTAGCGTAGAACATATAAATTCGCTAATTAGATTCACAAGTCAGCACAATATGTATTTATGATTTTTTTAAACTTGCACTCTTTTAACTCATTGAATCATTTCGATTTGTGATTTATTTTAAAGTGCAATTCACTTGCGCGAAATGGAACATTGGGACTGCTTATTATGCGCAGACCGATGATGTTTCATCTCTACATTGAGTCGAATTGAGTCACCTGAGATAACCCGCGTCTTCTTCGTAGCGCGATTTTATCCCGATTTTATCCAGCGTCATCCGCTCGTCGACGCATTAGCGACGGCGGTGTAATTAAATTCTCAAAAAACAAGGCGCGGGAAGCGATTCCCGTGGCGGTGGCGTGAAAACGTTTCACGCGAGGTAAAAGATAAAAAAAGAAGAGAGAGAGAGAGAAAAAAAAATAGGTTGCAATTATACAGTCATTACTTCCACAAATTACGTCGCGAGGCGAACGCCTATCGCAGGGAATCTACCCTTCCTGGTACTCTCCCCGCCACCCTCGTCGCTGCAATTATTGCGAGAAGGAATGAGGGAGAGAGAGAGAGAGAGAACGTGATCCCCGTTTCTGTTAACCTATGATTCACCTCTTAATGCGGCTCCTTCTGCTCGATTATTACGGCTACGAATTAAATGAATATGTACACGAAACTCCGGCTAACTCGATTTATACTCGTTTACAACGTTGCCGCTCGAGTTATATATTTTTGTTCGCCGATGACTCGGCTGCACAGACGTGGAATGCTCGTAAGTAGGGTAAGAATCATCTTCGATTCGACGATTCACGAGAAGACGATGGAAGATTAATGAATCTTTCGAGAATAATGGAAACGGCAGCGACGTCGAGTCAAAGAACAGGAGAAAGACGACTGACTGAATCTTCTACGAATTTATTTATTTGTTCGGAAGTAACAGTTACTTATTTATTCAGAGATTTCGATTCGACGGAGAGCAAGACTTTTCTAAGACAAAGTCTTCGTTTGGGTAATTTTTCTTTTTTTTTTCAAAGTCTTTGAATTTCAGTCGTCAGGTTATTCTGAGGCCATTGTGACCCCCTCCCTCCCTCTGAAGAGGTGTTGTACGCTCGTAAATTAGAAATTGCGTTGATTTAGAGGAGAATGGTTAGCTGGAATTGCTTAATTAAGACCGGCTGCATCGGTGAAGTGGCAGACGAGCACGAGGCGTGTTCTTCGAAATTTTCGAGTGGCACGCTCGCTGCACTCGAGACGATGCCGTTAGAAAAAGAAAAAAAAAGAAAGAAAAGGAAAGAAAAGGGCAAGACAAAGAGGCTCTGGTGGCGAGCATTCACCAACATTGTTTGCGGCACTCGTGCGATCCTGAAGACCAGGCAGGAAGTGGTCGTCGCCCAGTGTGAAATAATGGCCGAAGACGAAGGTGAGGAGTTCGATAGTACCTTAAAATGGCACATGAAACAGCGCCCTGTCACGGCGGTTAGGTAAATTAGCAAGCAGAGAGCATAAATTCACTTCACGGTGGTCGAGGACCGTGCTCCGCTTCACAGGGGGTAGATTCATCGACATATGGCGGCCGAAATTCCAAAGCTAACGTCCTCCTTTCTTTTTTTCTTTTCTTTTTTTCTTTTTGCAGCGCGCATTTGCGAAAATATTTATCAAACGTTCCCGCAGTAACGAATGAAATACGAATGGGACAAGAATCGTAATTAAATACAAGTAAAAAAAACTACGTGAAATGATATTCCTTCGAATTTCTAAAACTTTGAAAGCTCTAGATCGAACAAGTTACAAATCCGAAATTGTAACTAGCATCGTGCCAACACCTGTTGGAGAAAATATCTACCAAATGTTTTCACAGTAACGAGGGGACAAGTGAAAAAGAAAAAGCTTCGTAAAATTATATATTTTAATTTGAATTTTTGAAATCTTCGATTATTCTTCTAAAATTCTCGGTGGACAAATTCCGATCGAAATTCTAAGGTCTAACCATATCATCAAATCATAGAAACGTATCGTGGCAGAAGGGCAAGAGATTGTTCGATTATTGTCAAAGGGATGATCTTAAAAATCGAATCGGAGCACGTAGTTTATACCCTATTCAATTTATATAAAATTGGGTAACAAATCTACGTGTGAAGGCTAGAGAGTGAGTGAGAGTGAGAGAGAGAGACGTTTTTTTCGTGAAGCGTAAAACCAGCGACGTAACAAACAACGTTGAACCCGAAAGAATTCCGATGGCCGCGAGTCGGGATCTTCTAACGAGAGTAATAAACGAATTAAAAGGGTGTCGGCCACGCCACTTTACGGGCCTGGCCTCATTCGTACAGGGTAGTATATACTTTTTTTAACTGGTTCAATTAAACGCCGTCGTTCCCTAGGTGGGGATCTTACGTGGAGCTGAACTCGTGTCAAAAGGGCAACGTTTACGAGCGTGTTAGAGAAACGAGCGTGTTCGCTTTGAGTCCTGCAGGCCGCAAGATAAACATCTTGAGGCTGTCTGCGTCGCTCTGTTCCCTCGACGCAACCAGCGATTTCGTGCAATTTCTGGGCTGGAATCGTGTCGGTGGTCCACGTGCATGCGAGAGAGCTCCTGCACACCGAGCTTGGACACGCTTTGTGGCTTTGCGTCGGACCACCGAAGACAATGGGGAAGGAACAACGACCGTACCTAGCCGACGAAGGCGTGTTTATGACACCCGGTAGATAAGCGGACAACCCCTCGATTATTTTGTCCTCAATGAATCCCTGATGACACGAGCCGTCCGAGAGGAGGTTGCTTGGAATCCTCGACGAATCCTTTACAGAAAGATATCTCGAGAAACTGACGTGACAAACGATTCTCTACTGTCATTCGCAAATCGTTTTTTCTTTTTTTTTTTATCGATAATATTGTTATAACAACATGTACGAATCTACTATTTTCTTACGGAATCAACAAAAATATACGAAATTCATATTTGTTTGTTCGAAATCCGAGCTGTTTATTATTCTGGCATAATTATTCTCTCTGGTAAAAATTCTATAATGAAATTGGAACATCGGAAATGTTTTTTTTTTTTTTGAAAATTATCCCCTCGCCAATTCGAGTCTCGTTTCATGGCCGAGGACTTCGATTAAGCTGGATTTAAAATTACAAACAAGGAGAGAACTGTAACGTAATAATTGGAATTATTTTGCGAAATGATGCCACAAATGTTAATAAAATCTTCTATCTATAGATGGGTGTTCACGTGAAGAAATTCCCTAGCAGGAACAGTCACTGACAGAGTTTAACTGCCGGTGAATCTTCCCACACCAATCAAAGAGCACCCCTCGAACGTTTCCTCTTTCGTTGTTTCTCCTCTCACCCCCTCGGTAATTCTCTCGGGAGTTATCTACCCCTGATGTGTGCTGGTCGTCTCTGTCTGTGTGTATACGCTCCTAAAAGCCCCTTAATTCCGTTCATTTGTACCACTGGCATCCGTATCGAAGAGCAGAGGGTTTGAACTGTCGTCGTTCAACCAGCCGATGTTTTCCCCGTGTGTGTACGTACACACCAATCGATCACTCGACTCTTTCTTCTGTCTTCTCATACTTTCATTTAAATGTTGTCTCTCGTTAGATCTCGTCTCATTCGTCCAAGACACGTCTAATCTTTCCCTATATTAACATGAAAACTGAAGATACCACTGTGATAATTCAAATATTTTCTATTAGACTGCTCGATGTCGAAGACTCTAAGATACCACTTCGCCCCAAAAACTGAAATTTGAAATGTTCCCTTCTGAAACTTCTAAGGACAATGCTACGAAGCCTCGCTCTATAATAAATAGTCGAAAATCTCCCATTTCCACGTGGAGAACTTTTGTACGAAAGACAATGCTACGAGAAAGTTGCGAACTCTCGAAATTGTAAGTTGGCCCGCCGATGGGGATCGTCAGTAAAGAAGAAACTTTTTGTAATGGCGGCTGGAGGCTGGTTTCCAACGTTCGAAAGATTACAATTTCAATGTGGAGGTTCTTTCTCAACGTAGGAACGCGCTGGCTGTTAACAATCTGTTAAAAGCAGTAAAGAGTCGATTCGCGAGACACTCGAGAATCGTATTCACACGAGCGCACTCCAGGTCCAAGTAACGCGGACACGGTGTGTTTATGGGGCTGTGTTCGGACTGGTAGCGTATTGCTCCGCACAGCATGGGGCATGTACGTGGCGCACCCGTACCCCCATGCTGTCAGTGAAGTGCCCCCTCGTCCTACGAATCGCTTATGTATATCCATGGGAAAAATATTGGTTTATTTGGACGCTACAAGACGCATTCGGCTAGAATATTAGACGTTTCTGCGGTGAATCGACTCTACAGTCCCAATTATGTGGATAATTTTCTAAGGGAAAGGAGCATCGATTAACTCCAACGCTCGTTTCTCTCGCTCTCGTTTCTTTTTTTTTCACGTTCGAAAATTACTCGACTTTGAGAAGAAAATGAAAAAAAAGAATCGTTATCAATATATTTCGTTGATATATATATTATTCACGTTGATACGTTCGTTTAGAAGTTATTATCAATTATTTCGAGATAACATCGTCGATGGATGACAACAATGGTCGCAGATAAGGAGGGACGTGGAGTGGTTTTTCGGACGTAAATATGCGAAAGTCACGAGCGACGTTTTTCCGAGGGAATGTGCCATGGTGGACACGTGACCACCAGGCTCGACACGTGGTTTCGAACGCCAGGTGGTCCGCCGAGCGTCACGCACTACGTCGTTAAACGGCGATACCGTGATAAGAGGCCACGTGGGGGTTGATGCACCCCGCGAAGAGTCGTTTTTCCGCAACCGTCTTATCACGCTCATCTATGGCTCTTTCTGACCTGCTCGAACTCTTTTGACAAATAGAAAATGTAAATTGTATACGGTCCCGACTACAGTAAAATGGCAACTGATTTTCAGGAAATGTGAAAAATTTATGATATATTTCTTACATACGTATCTATCTAGTTGGATGATCTAATCAGTTTGTGAAGAGAAAATTCAATATAGTTACCATAAAAAAAAAAAATTGAAAAATTGTAGCCACAAAATAAAAAAATATACTAGAACGAAACAACTAATTGTAAGTACATATATCGTATTGGCAATAAATTTTATTTTTCAAAGTTTCACGAGCTCTTTGTTGAGGAATGTATTGAAAAGAATTGCACAATCCAACATAAAGCCGGAACATTCGAGGGAAATCGTGGGAGGCACGAAAGAGTCAATCGCACACGAAAATGAATACCTTAATTGTATACTCACAATGTGGGCGATCTGACTCGCCAATAAGCCATGACATGACCGATCAGTCTCTCTCTCTCTCTCTCTCTCTCTCTCTTTCTCTTCGAGAGCATTATTTCCCGGCGTCGAGATTTTCACTATCTTCCTATCTTTTCCGACGAGTTCACACGAGTCACTGCTACAAAACACAAAGGGGGATGACGTTACATAATGGAGGATGATTGCCGTCTGACAAGCCCCTTCCATTTTCTTCTTAATTCACAAACGATAGGGTATCCTTACAGTCAACGATCAACAAAATTCTATTCCGTATTGTAAAGAAATTCTCTTTTGAATAAATTATTTCCTCACTGCACTCAGAGACGCATGATTCGCGATGATTTATCAATTTTCAATAATAATAAATTGCACAATGTTTACAATGTTTCGTTGAACAGAATGGAGGTAAACGAACTTTTATCGACGATTCAAGATTGACTTTCAACATGTAATATTCTACTAATACTGTACTAATCGCTATTTACTTGATAAAAAAAAATCTTACTTTCCTGGACAATGATCTTCCCATCACTTCTCACACTTTCATGTAAAAAAGAAAAAAATTGTTTTTCGAAACTATCGGAGAAGAATAATTCCTGGTTTGCCGTTGGAGAACGTTCCAACTGACAAACTCAACAAACTACGGCCGACAATTGTTTGGTAGAACGCAGAGTAAAAGAAGGTATCCAGAGGATTCTATTAAATCATCGAGAATCGGTGGGATCGCCGGCAATAGAAAATCAGGATTGAATCCCAACGTCTGAGTCCTATTATGGACTTATTAGGACGTCTAGGTAACCACCCCATATGCTGTCCCAGAACCCGTACCAGATTCCCATATAGAATTACCAGAGAGAGAGAGAGAGAGAGCATCGTCTCCCTCTTCAATGTCGAACTCTCGGTCCGTCGGATAATCATTTTACTTTAATAGACTCTGATCGGCCATTGAACGATCAGAGGCGCTCTGTTTGCGCGCGTCAAGGGCGCGTGCCAAGCAACAATCCACTGAAAGGAGGAAGCTCCCCGGGTGACTGATTTCCCGTGACTGCGCGAAAATCCGCGTTCTTCATCATCGATGATGTACGAGTTGATCCATCGAAACGTTCGATCTTTGACGCGCCACGTCACAAAGTGCAAGGGTCTCGAGAGAGAGAGAGAACTCGAGATGGCGGACGCGCGTGGGCGAAGCGCGTCGCTTCCGCATCGATTTTGACCGATGTCAAAGAGCGTTTCGCCGAATCTTTGCATGACGCCTTTTGTGATGCGAGATGGACACGCGCGCGTATAGATCACGGAAAGAACGATCGCTGATCCATCATAGGAAGACTTGTTAGAGGCTATTGTAGCGAATAGCTGCGCTCTACTTTTGCCAACTGTATTTCCTGTATCCCTCTACGTTCTGCGATTGGATGTTTAACTAAATGTAAATTTGTTAGTGGTCTGAAAGGTTTAGAAATTGGTTTCAATCGTTATCTTCAATAATTTTCTAAATAAAGTAAACTTCGCTGCTAGTACTTTTTGCAGAATGCATAGCTTCTACTCTTTCTGATATATTTTACATCCATTGCTCTGTTACTATTAATTTCGTTAATATGACTTTTGTCTTCAAAATTGGATGTATATAATTGCAGAGTGCATAGTACTCTTTCTGATATATTTTATATCCGTTGTTCTATTACTATTAATTTCATTAATACGACTTTTGTCTTCAAAATTGGATATATATAATTATCAAGAAAATTTTCAATGACGATGAAGTTGAGTTAATCGTCTGATTAATAATACGTGTCCCTTATAATTCATTTTCCCAAATGAGAAAGTACAAAATGATGTGGAACAGACTTTTGGAATCGATTTTCTATTTTCATCAATATCGGATGTAGTTATCAAGGAAACGTTCAATGACGATGAATTTGAGTTAATCGTTTGATTAATAATACGTGTCCTTTATAATTCATTTTCCCAAATGAGAAAGTACAAAATGAATTGGGACAGACTTTTGGAATCGACTTTCTATTTTCATCAGAATCGTGGTCAAAGTACTGGATCTATATAGTTATTAAGAAAATTTTCAATAATGATGAAGTCAATTAATTGTCTGATTAATAACATACGTTGTTTATAATTCATTTTTCCCAAATAAAATGATATGAAAAGGAAGCGGGACAGATTTTTGGAATTTCGATCTTCTATTTTCATCAGGATCGTGGCATCAAAGAGATTTCATTTTTCATCCTGATTTTCCAAGCGTACTTCGAGCTGTGAAAAATGTGTCCTCACCTTTCGGGAACGGAATCGTACAATGTGAATTAAGAAGTCATTTCCGTAGCGATTCTCAACGGTCATAAGCGCATCAGAAGAATCCCTCGTGCCGAAAGGATTACAGAGTTGATTATTGACACAAGGGGTTGGCCTGGTCTTAGGCCGGGCCCCTTTCCGCGTCTGGTGACACCCTATATGTTTGAACACATTTGTTGATAACCCCTTCACGATACCCGGCATATTGAGTTACAGGGATTTATGGAGTGCAAATAAAGGATGCGTTGAAACATTTAGGGCGCGACATTGATTCCCATACCGCAGGACGGTCATTGAAAACTACTCCCCCGTTTTGTAAAAAAATTTCTGAGAATTTCTATGCCTGTCGAGGAAAAGTAACCTGGTTTTAACAGTGCAAAAAAGATTGAGCAATCAAATTAATTTACAACGCGACAGATTGAACATCTTCGTTAGACGCGAGTGGCAAGTTTCAGCAAAATTTTGTGTCTTACAGTTGGCTATAAGTTATTAGTATCTTTTACCCTGGCTAAAAAATTGACCCGTTCTCGAGCTAATGGTCGGATTTCAATTTATACAAATCTATCAAGGCCGGAGAGGCCTTCAGGGGTCAGTTTTTAAAAATTGCAAAATTTATATCGTCCGCGCGTGCCAAGCGTCCAAGCTGGAGGATCATCTCGACGGGACGCCGAGCGATCTAAATGGCGAGCAAATTTAATTTATGCAGACGCCGGCGGATCGTATCCCGTCAAACGACTACCAACCCTTACATGCTACTGCCGGTGAAGAAATACGGTCGCGTGTGTTCGAACAAAACGACGGAAGCAACGAGACTTTAATGAGAAGGAATAAACGATTCGAGTGCCCTTTTGTTCTGCGATGACAATATTTCTGGCTGATGGTCCTTCGACCGTGATAAAGTTTGCAAAAAAAAAAAATGTGGGTGACGTGTATGGAATAAGGGTCAATTAATCATTTTTTCTCTGTTTCTCTCAGTCTCGCCGTTTCTTTCCATGAATTTTATGAATATACATTGTTGCAAGGGTTGACAGTCGCGATGTGCAGCGATTGTTGAAGCCAATTCGTGTCGTTGCGAAAAATTTCGGAGGCAGTGGATCTTCACTCGTATCAAATAAGACACGCGAAAAGAGTAGAATTAATTCCCTGATAATATGACAAAGCAGAGTGTTCTACAATGAAGGTAACTTGCTCAAGTTTGAAAAGGAAATGACGAAATTTAATGAAACTCGTGCTCGAAACTCCAACAATCAAAACTCTGCTTCCAGAGACAGAAAAAAAAAAAGGATTAATGTAACAAATGATTTCTAAAGTCCTTCGAAGCAATTTTGTCTATGTAATCCATTAAATTGAGACAAATTCACGTCGACCCAAGGGGAGGGAGGGACGGGTGAAAAACGATTAAATGGAAACCTCGGGAACTGATATTTCCAAGAATCCCACCGAAGAATACGAATTCCTTGTAAACTGTGGATCCGACGCTCCATGGAAGCTAATAAACCAACGAGAAACCGTTCGATCACCGTTGTCACTGACGATGACGTCCAGAAACGGTCCCGATCCACCGCCAGGACAAACGGGCAGAGAAACAGGGATGAAAGAGCGCGTATAAAAAGATGGTGGACAGAAGAAAAAGAAAGAAGAGAAAGAAAAAAAAAAGGATTCGAATCGAAATATCGTCGATCCCGGAACGCGATAAGTCATAAAATAGACGTATAGGTGCAACAACTTGTGCACGCCTATCGGGTGCATGAATTCGCAGCTGAGAGCATACGGGTGCCCTAATGGGACGTTAGCCACGAAATTCATCGGGGGAGAAAAAAAAAAAAATTTATAATAGCGACCAGCGGAGGAGAGAAACGAAGTCAGGTAAGGAGAGTATAAATGCTCCCGTATCGTGGAAAGATTCCACACGACGATACGGACGGGCATTTTTTTTCTTTTTCTTTCTTTCCCCTCTCATTCCCTCCCTCGCCCCCGTCTTTCCATCGCGGCCAAGCCAATTTAAATCAATTTAGCCGCCACCCCCTCCCTCCGTTTAAACGAGCCTCAATTGGTGGACAATGAAAGTTTCAGGGGGTTCTTCGAGCAGACAGGGGAGGCGACCATACTAGAAAAAGACGTGAACCACTTAAATCTTCGTGAATAATGCTCAAGATCCTCGGTCTTGAATCGAGAAACAGGATACAATCAGAAGTTTAGTGCATTTTGAATCATTTTATGTTATTTCGTCGTTGAATGTTTAATCTCGAGATATGATGGAGTACTAATCTAGTTACATTGCTTTTAGCTATTTCGTAAAGACTTACTGGCGAACATTGTCGAGTATACTCATTGTTGAACAACGTGAACAAATGAACGAGTGATTTTTCTTTCAATCCTTGAGATATGAAAAAATATGGAGAAACATGGATAGATGGCTAAATATTAAATATTAGGCTATACAATTCCAAGGGTAGTCAACGTGTCAACTTGGGATGTATATTTATATACGTATAGCTTAAAACATATACTACAAGAAATTTATGTTTAAAATTTAATACATAATAAATTAAAAACATTAAAATACATACCTAAGAATGTAACAATTGAATAAAATTATTAATACACTGTAAATGAAAAAGTTATAAACAAATACATTGAACAATTATACGAAAAATTCCCTGTAATAAAAAGAATTGAAAGTTCGACAAAAGTATAGTAAGCTGCAAAATATTCATATATTTTCTTTAAACATTAAGAATTTATAACGAAATTATACTAACAAACGTATCAAGATTCACGATGAAATATATTTTCGAGCCAAAGGCGTGACAGGGATGAGAAGGAAAAATTGAAGCATTTAATTCGGATACAGACATAGTAGATGGATGGAAACCCCACGAAAATGATTCGGCACGTGATCGGAGAGACGATATTAATCGACTACCATCGATTGCTCCCCCGTTTTCCTCGCTCGTTACAAAGTTGCCTGAACGCTCTTGATGGGATGCGAGAGTCGTGTTGCTGTCGATAACGAGATAAGATCCCGGCTATCAACGTAATGAA
The DNA here is from genome assembly GCA_032399595.1 of Tetragonula carbonaria. Lineage (NCBI taxonomy): Eukaryota > Metazoa > Arthropoda > Insecta > Hymenoptera > Apidae > Tetragonula > Tetragonula carbonaria. The sequence continues at coordinate 2,810,641 of JAUCRC010000020.1, forward strand.
TGTGAGAGAATCGCGGGGAAGAGGCAACGCAGGTACAAACCGTGTGAATCGAAGAACAACTATCCGATATTTATTAAGCGGGGATCGTAATTGCGCCGATTAAACCACCGCATCTTTAATAACGAGGCTCTTATTCAACGACTAATGTGAGAACCATTGAAAGCTTTCGCGTTAAATTCCGAAACGATTTGCACGGTTGAAATCAGTTGTCGCTGAAATTTTATAAATCTATCAAGGTATAAATTAAATTTATACTGTTATATCATTTATACTGTTATTACTCGAAAATATTTCATCGTGAATCTTAATGACGTTAAACTTTTATTTGATTGAACTTCCTGTTACAAGATATAAGGTATTAATTTCCAGCACGATCTTGCCGTTAAAAGAATTAAAAGTCAGCCGATTTAATCGATGATACGATATAAATACAAGTGACATAACTTTTTTTCTCTAACTTCCGACTTGATTCACTTTTTTATTCCTCGCCTCGAAATGATGGGCTCGCTTAGAAAATCCCATCGTTATAAGCTGCCTAGAAGCATATGTCACAACACCCTGGGGACGTCTCTCGAAGGGTGGTTTTTTTTCTGCTAGCGAACCCTTGATTTAGAGGGCGTGTTTTCTCGGGTAAATTCGGTTAAACGCGTGGCACAATGGCCTCAACTCGCAAAAAAGCAACCTGACCAGCGTGATCGCTAAACGAATCATTAGATGATTCCTGAAACATTTCTTCGAAAAAATTCATACATACAATCCGAGGGAAATTTCATTGGGACGCAACGTTCAAATGGATTCTTTTTCACCCAGCGATTGCGGTTAATGATCGTGTTTTCGGCAACACGATCGAAGGATCATTCCAAGATCTTGCTTTACGATTACGGGGGACAAAGCGAGTCTTTTGTACGTGACGTTCGTCCCTCGATAATCTGTAAAGACGACGCGACTCGCGCCGAGTGAATTACAAAGTTCACAACGTTCAGATCGGATCTCCGATCGCAGAAGGCAGCTCACCGCTTTGAAAAACCGGAAGCAGCCGGCACGAGCCTGGAGATGCTCGTGGTTTACCAATGTTTCCAACATTGCTCTTGCCTCATCTGCTTTCTATCCAGGTATCGGGTTATCCCGACGCGAAAGCTGCGTTGCCGCAGACAAAATGTATGTATCGTGCTCGCTGCTTTCACCGGGCAACTCGAGAAACCCGCGTGTTTGTTTCAAATTCTCAGTTCTTTCGGACGATAACGTCTTTCCAATTCAAGTAAAGCAAGCTCTGAAAGCTCGCGTGTATCGCGAAAGCGGAAAGTTAAACGCGGCAATGAATGAAGACAGTTTCGGAGACAGTTTCCGTCGCTGTATGTTCGAGGGTGTGCGCACGTGGGTGTGACAGGTGATGGAATATTTAAACGCGATGAGCCACCTCGGGCGTGCTGACTGTTAAAGGCACGCGACGTGCATTCTATGCAAATGTTCCTGACAGATGCGCGGATAACGCGCTGGACAAATATTCTCTCGGATTCGGTGTCGACGATTCCGCGTCTTGCGGACGAAACCGAACGAATATCGCTGCTACGAAACGATCGTTTCCCCCCAGATTAATCCCGTACGCGGTGTTTTATCGAGTTTTATCGGGGAACGTGGTGCAAAAAATATGATCGGCGGCGAAACTCGCTCACCGGGAAGTCATAAAAACCGCGAAACACCTCGCTTCGAGACAATGGGCAACGATTGGAGAGAAAAGAAGAGACGCGGAGAGAGAGAGAGAGAAAGAGAGAGAATTGGAAGCGAGAATGGGGGTAGGCGCAATTTTTTCGCGATATATTTTCCGCAATAATTGTCGGGCTAGGAAGCGCGGTATCGAAATACGCCAGCTTGGAAACGGAATGGCGACCGGCAAAGAGATAGTGTCACAGACAGAACCGTAGTTCCAGCCGTGCCCCGTTACCTGTGTGCAAGTACCGAGGCCGTACCGACACGGGAACAAGTACAATAGACCAGTGTCGGGGACAATAGCCGTGGCCAACAATCAAATCAGAGCGCTATCAGCCGGCCACCCACCCCATCCGCGTTTATCCTTTGATCCGCTCGCTTGCTCGCTCGCCTGTTCGCTCGCTTGCTCGCTCGTGGCCCGGCAAACACTCCTGATTGCACACCCTCTGTATTTAAACAGACCCCCGAACTCTGCCTTCTCACCGACCCCCCCCCCTCTCCCCTCTTCTCTCCATCGCTCTGTTACACTCTGTCTTTCTCCACTCGACTGCTCCTACTTTCGTCTCCTGTTTTTCCGCTTCCTCCTTTCATCCCTCTTGCCCCCTCTTGACGCGAGCGATTGCCATTTCTTCCACGCGAATCTCGAAATCGTTGTTTCGGCGATTTACGGGCGACAATGATCGTCACTTTTTCGCAGTGAATTTTTCACTTCAAGAGCAGAAATGATTACAAAGCGAAATGAGAAGTCACTTGATAGACGCTTGACAGATATTGATACGATTATCGAAAAATCGTCAGAAAGATAGTACACAAAGGCACGCTACAGCAAGATGCTGTTTCTCGCGTTTCACTTTTTTTTTTACAGGGGTACTATAGTTGCATCGTTTCACGTCCGACGTCTCTCTTTGTTCAACCCCTTGACACCATCGACCCTTCTCTCCACGGTGGTATTTAAAGTTCTTTTCGGGAGAAGAGAAGGGGTGAGAGAGTCATCAGCTGGTACAGCAACTGACTGTTTCTTTGCCTTTTTTTTTTCTTTTTTCTTTTCGAAACAATTTCTCCTTTCGAAGCGCTTATTGATCCGGACGAGGAAGTTTCTGTACAAATAGAAGCATCTTCGTGTCTAATTAAGGTCCCGTGTTAAGCACACCTGTGAACACGTGGTAGGAAGTGGAGTTATCACAAACGCACGTGCCGACTCGAAATCGCACGTGCGGTTACGCTGCATACGGATATGCATCGTTACGCAAAGGCGATAAGAACGCTCTTCAAATTAGAGAGAACACACGTTCTGTAGATCGTATCGAAATCAACGGACTCAGTATATCATTTCTTATTGTTACGTCGTTACGTCTGCAGTTTCTTTTCGCCGTGTGAAAACAGATTCGTGTGCCAAAGCCAAAATCCTCGATTGTTCCTCTAACAATCCAGCAAAAAAGATTTTCTTCGTATTTTTACAGAAGTGAAGCGCAACATTGTAAATCGAAATTACGTCACATTGACAGTTTCATTCGCAATTTTCCCTACGTGTTTCGAAAAGATTCGAGATTGAACGAAAAATGTAACAAGAAAATTATAAATTACATACCCTTTGGTAGTTCATTTTCCCGAACATTTCATTCCTTGGAGAATGTGTTCAAGTACCTACCAAGAATACCAAATATATATTTATTTCAATCCTAAAGAATCATTTAATCTCTTTAATAACCCATCAGCTGAAATAAAAGCTTCAACAATTTCCCTGGATGATGACAATTTCCAATCAGTCGATATAAACGATACAACAGATACAACAGATAGGAAGATGACAGGATTTTCTTTCCAAACAGTTGCAAACTATCGACGCGTAGTTTCAACGAGCCAAGAATTACGAGCCAAGCGACTGCGTCCTTCTCCATTTAGGTGAGAATCGCGGCAACTCTTCAATTCCGAGGACGCGCTCACCTCGGCAGATATGTTTGCGTCGTGGGTTCAGGTTCGATCGAAGCGTAACGGGCCGTTGTCTTGGATGCGGGTACCTGGGGTCGTCGGCAAAGGGATGGAGAAGGTAGGAAGTAGGAGGATCCTACGAGGGACACCCCCTTAAAGCGCCGCGGAACCAGCTGATTGCGAACTGGTTGCGACCTACGATCCCGTGCCGAATCATATATCGTAAGACCGGTGTTTCGTCTGGTAATTTATCGTGTTGGTAATTTCAATTGCCGCGTCGTAGCCTCGGCAAAACACGTTAACCGCGTTCGTTTTTCCATCGGGCAGTGAAACGAATTTCGTTTCAATCGAACGTGTCACGAATGACAAACAGTTCGCGCCACAAACAGGATTGTCATCGATTGTTTCTACTAGCTATGACTTTTTATTGATACCAGTAGAATTTCACGTTGAAATAAATCGATTCAATCAATGGGAGTTTGTTCGATTGAATTATTTAACCCTTAATTATGTGAGCTTCGATCTTTCGTGACCGGCGGCAGATATATTTGTCGTAATTACGGTATTTAGCGAATTATTATTCGAAATTTTTCGAAACAGTCTCGATTTAGAGTTCTTTCCTTTCTCCACTGAAAAACATGTTGGACATGAAAGGACGAAACAGTTAAGGGTTAAATGAACTTTTGCTTCAATAAACGGTATACGCGAATAAGAGGGGTTTAATTACAACAGAAAACACCTAGAACACTTTAGTATTTCTACAGTGGATTGATTCCAATACGCAATGCTTTAATTTTCCAAAAAAAGAAGAAATCAATCTCGATGGACTTGGTCAGACTTGGCTGTTCTCTAAGTCGAGCAACGGGAAGCAGAAAAAGGTCCCCCGAGGAACGGAAAATCGGAGGAGATCGCTAATTAGCGATGAACGCCCGATAAAGCCCGATCGGCGATGGCAACCTCAAATAGAGCGGCTATCGAACGATCTGTGACCGCCTATCCCATCGGACGCGAAAGCACCCGAAAAGCTTCGCGGTCGCGTCGACAGAAAAACATCAATAGACCGAAATCGAGGGGGCTCCAATTCCGGAACACGAGCAATAAAACCCGTACGAGAGAGAGAGAAAGAGTGGTGGTTGTGCGGTGATCGATCCTTCGGCAGGTCGAGAGGGGTTGCTGTCTACAATTAGACACCCTCTGGCACACGGGTGAACCAGCACAGCCGATTGGTCGAGCATGGCCACTCCTCTAGGCGTTTCCTGACACCGGTCAGGACTAACCACGACGTGTACACCATCAACCAGCAGCAACGTGCTGGCTGCAGCTTGGTAGTTACGCACCAAAGAGCGGAGGCGCCTCAGTTCACGCAGCGACTTCGTGTCGCGCGCATCGACGTGCGTATTATATCTACGTGCCAATAAAAAAAAAAAAGAATCGTGTACAATCGTTCGATCGCTGTATTCGCGCATGATCGTTTTTCGTTCGAGGAGATCCGCGGCCTTTAGGGGCTTCTAGGGCGACTGTTTTCAAGGATCAGTGAACGAAGCCCGCCTAGGATCTGGATGATGACGAAGGGACACGAAGTCGGTTTCGGGTGATAAAGAGAAGAAGGTTAGGAGAAGTGAAGTGTCCTGCACAGAGACGAAGATCACAGACTGTTGTGAATATACACAGAAGTTCTGGTACAACGGTGCAACGTCATCTAGCAAGCAGCTACGACTATGGTGGTATTGTAAGTATTTAATATCCTGTCTTCTTCAGCCTCTCACTCTGGATACGAATTAAATAGTTCTAGATAGAAGAATGTTCATTAGAGTTTGATGAGATGGACTTTTCAATGGTAAGGGAAACCAGGGACGAATCGAGGTTTCGATTCATAGATGTTTTACTCTAAAGAAAGCTGTTACATCTTCGTGGTACGATATGAAATTGTCAGTAGGTTTTTTGGAGCTCCAGGAATTGCCCGCTCCAAATTGAAAGAGTATTCTATCTAGTTCGTGTAGCTAGTCAAAGTTAAGGGGCTAGGCGAATGTCAAGCAAGCTCGTAACGATAATTCGGAAAGCTCGGAGCAGGTGGCGACCATTTCAGCATCGATTTCTCTTTCTGGGCAAGCAGCAAGATTTCCCTAGTATCTAATCAGTGGGCGTACTGCGGGTTTCTCATTGGTGTGTGGGCGTTATCACGGGTCCGGATTGGTCGATGGATGTTCTAGAGCTGCACCTGGTTCATGCATGCGCACTTCGCAACGCTTGAACATCCAAGTCCTGAACCTGTGCAAGTTCGGCCGTCTATTTTACGACGAGAAACTTCGCAGATATCTCATATCTTGTATTTGTTATAACTTCCAATTTTCAGTACATCCTTTCGAGATACTTTTACTTTTCAATCAGATAATATCCTTGCTCCAATATTTTCTACCGCAAGTAATTTCGCGTCACGTGAAATTACGTTGTTCGAAGAAAAATCCAGTCGACCGCGATCAAACGTTTAAATTATTCAACCCTCGGAAAGGGTTGGCGATCGAATCGTCGCACGTTCATCTTCTATTCGTGAAAACATCGGATTATAGATGTAGCCGAGACGCGCTATTGATCACGGTCCAACGCCTCGAAGACAGATTAAACGAATGTCCGTGGGTAAAACGATCTCTCTCTTTATCTCGAATCTCAAGAACGTTCTCTCCCTGTCCACCGCGGTGAAGAACTCTTTGAACCCACTCTCTGTCTCCGCTCTCCTCCTTCTGTTGATCCAGACGCTCAACCAGAATCCTTTTATACGTTGGCGGCCAAATGGAAGCTGACAGTTTACCAGGTATTAATTATGCTCGCCCGTCGAGGATAACGCTTCGTATCGCCTAACTCGAGCTCACTTCTCGACGATTTTCTCCTTGGTAATTTACGAGCTACTTTCGTTAATAATTTGTTTCGCTGCATGATTTTTTCAATCGTGTTCTTTCAGCGCCACTATTCGTTAAAATTGTTAATTATTATCGTCTTGTTAATTGCACGTCAAATGAATTTTGTAAGACGAGCCATGAGAGTGTAAATGTAAGAGACTTTGTCTTTCGTACAAACAAAGAGCGAAAACAGGAAAGATTTTTATATCGAATTTAACTAAGTTTGAAAATTGATCAATTATATTTGTAATACTCTAAAGTACAACATCCGAATTTTTACGCCCCTCGTCTATAGGTTCGGCTCTACATTACATGCAGGACCTATCTCAATCTGTAATAATCCAACTATGTCTGCTCGCGAGTTCAATTTCAAACAAACCTACGTCTCATTTTCTAAACCGGAAGCGCAACGATGAAACACGACGAGCAAAGAACACCGCGAGCCAATAACTCGCACAAGAATTACACGCACGTAGGCCGATTCGATAATATTGGAATTGGTAGAAGACAAGCCACACTGTCTTGCAACATTGCGATCGAATAGAAGTAACAAATTCGCGATCAGCGATTCGTGTAAAATTGCATCACCCTCTGATTTGTTCTCTGCCCCTGTTTTTTCTCGCTTTCGTCTCTCTTTTGCGGGCAACCGCGAAGCGAGTCTGTCGCAGCGAGCAACAACGCTCGGGGCGCGAAAAATCGCGAATAATGGAATCGCGGCCAGGAGAGAACGAAAGAAAAGGAAGGCGGCTCGGTGTAAAACTCGATGAACCTCAATGAAACGCGATAGAACACCAAACAAAACCGGTCCAGCTGGATTTTTGTAAGTCAGGTTTTTTTGCCGATTCCCTCCGCTTGCTCACTTTCAGAGTAAATCGAGAAGAAGGGGAAGAAGAAGGACGCGAAATAAAAGGAGCAGAAAGAGATGATTCGACACGTCTTAGAGAGCCGTCTGCAAATTAAGAGAAACACGTGGGGCACTGATATTGTGCTCGCGAAAAACCGTACCATTGCCAATCACCTGACGGGTGATTAATCTTCCTTTATTTATCAACGACATCAATTCGCCTTCGAATTCGACGTTTCTTTGAGAGGCTTCGTCTCACCTAAATGGCGCTTACGTGATGAATCAATTAGGGTAAACGAGAAAGCTCAGAAAGAAAGTAACGAATGACGCTACGCGCCTTGAACAATTTATTTTGTTACCTGAGTTTTCTTCTCGATGACAGATATCATGAAAATAGAATATTTTGTCAGTGCAACGACTGGAAACGATGAAACTTTTAATTGGAGAAAATTTTCGATGAAGTTAAAATTATCGACAAGCACGCATCATGAACGAGAATTATTAGTCTAGCCAAAAAAGTAACTGTGTTTTCTTTTTTTCCTTTTTTTTTTCTTTTTGCATGTGTGCAAGCGAAAGATAAATTTTTCGTGACACACAAAAATTTTATTAGACAATATATTGGCCACTTTGCCATCTTTCAGATAACTTTATGAATCTTGGTTCGAAAAAGTTCTTTTTTGACGAAAAAAGTCCCAAAAATGATTTAATATCCTTATCAGTAGTCAAACCAATTCTGACACAGCCATGATTTGAAGATTTCTTTACCGTATACATTGAATAATTTCTCACGAGTTTGCATAGTGGTTTTTGAAGGTAAGTAGTACAACAAAATATAAATGTACAAAAATGTCCATCTTTAATTTTCCATTTTGAAATCGGCGCGAAACAAACGATTGTTAACGAGATCGTGTATTATCTTTTTCTTGAACAAGCTTGTACGATTAGGTATCAGATCACAGAATGAATGTTGAATTTAAAATAAAGTCAATTACAATTACATTGTAAGATGTATATTAGAAAAAAATTATATATTTTTTTTTTGACTAAGCCAGTACATTCTCATTTCTGAGAAATTAATCTTCATTCCAATTGATAAAATTAAAATAAAGTAAAATAATAATACAATCATACAATCTGTACGTCTTCGTACATTAAACTGTGATATTTATCTTTTTTTTTTTTGAAAATTTGTTAAAAAAAATCTGCTGAATTTATATTCCTATATCTATATTTTTATAAGCGTGCCACTTTTCCATCGAAACCTTCGATTAACATTTGCGTTGTAGCTTTCTTCGATTAGCCATCGAGTTTGCTTAAACTCAGAGGCCGATGTAGAAAATGCAAAGAAACAAAGTTAGACGAAGAGACGAATTTGAAGTATGGAAGATGGAGGAGTTAAAGTTTTCCCGTTAGTAACGGAATACGTAGTACTTCTCTGCTGTGTATAGTACAATAATTTGAGTAAATACTCTACCTACGCGATATTCGTCTCTGCGAACGCAACCGCGCGAAATGAGGAAAAATCGAGATTTCTAAGATTATTATCTGTCGTATCGTCGGTATTCTCGATTCATTTGCAAAAAAAAAAAAAAAAAAGAAAAAATTCAAAGTCGTCGTAACGCTGCCGGTCGTTCAAACAAATACCGCGAAATCGTTTCTCGATGTAATTCGTACTTTTTTCGCAACATGGAAACCGTCCGCGATGATTCACCTTCTTTTCTCACTCTTCAAGCATTTTCTCGCTCATAAACCTAAAACCACGACGAAGAAAGGAGACACGTTGGCGAGAAGGCCAACGGAATCAAACCGCGAGAGAATTAACACGTTTAGACGCCCCGTAATCTCGGGGGACGATCCCCAGCGAAGCGCGAGAGACTAAGTCTCTTTCTCTCTCGCGGTCCATCGAGGGAAAGAGAAATCTCTCTCGGCTCTCGTCGAGTGATATTTTAGCGGGCTCGCGGTATCAGCCTTAATATCTGAAATTCTGAAGTCGCCCCATACCGACCGGAACGAGGATGTAATCCCTTCTCTCTCTCTCTCTCTCTCTCTGTCTCTCTTCTTGAAAGAGAGAAGGAGAAAGAGAAAGAGAAGTGGCTGCCGCGAGTGTGTGTGTGTGTGTGCGTGGCTGACACCAGCCCGAGGCCTCCTCGAACCGCGGGACAATCTCCTCGCAGCATCGTCCGCCGATGTATCATCTTACGCCGGTGCTAAAGGCGATGACTTTATCACCGATCCGGGCAATCATTCACCTAGACTGCCTCGCTCTTCGTTCTTTCTCCTCTCCTCGCAGCCGTCGCTCCTTCACCACCTCCTCTCTTCTTGTCCCCCTTGTCGCGCTTTTCTCGCAGGGCGCGCATGAACGAACGAACGCTTTGCGCGTTCGGTCCCCTCGCCGGAGCTTGGATAACGGATAACGAAAAGGCCGCTCGCAGCGAAAAATGCCCGCCAAGTGAAATTATCGCCTCGGATAATTCGCGGCCCCCTCCCTTCCGATTCTTCCACGAGGAGAGGTAGCCGGTTTCAACTCCTCGTGGAATTGAACGACTCGCTTCCGAAACGGACGTGTTTCCCGACGAGGGAGACCACGTCGGTTTTTCGACCTTCCTCCTTTATGAGAAGAGAATCTCGCGATCGGTCGCGGTTTTACGCTTCGACGTTTGCGGTCTGGCATGGGTAACTCTGTGACCGCTGCACCATTCTTCCCGTCCCCGGCAAAAGTAACATTGTTTGGCAAGAATGTCGAGGGTAGAGAGACTTTGTTCCTGGTAATGGAGCGAAATTGTCCGGTCTATCGATGCAGATGAAACGTGATACATCGATCCTTCTGTACGGCAATATTTCGCACGCGCATTTTGTTCGCAGTCATGTCAAGATTTGGGTACACTTTTTCAAGCTACGAGTGAGACTGAAGATTCAAAACGTGCAAATGTGTGCAGAAATTTACGTATTGATTCTCGCGTGAATTTGTCTTCGACAACATGCATTCGAAAATATTTCGTATTCGTCGGTGTAACATCGTGGATTCGTAAGACCATGAAATTGTTAACAAGATGATTTCACAGCGGAATGATCGTAGAATCGTTCTCTCACTCGGAACGACTTGCCGGTTTAAAAAAAAATTCTATCGAACGAAGTCCACCGTGCAGCTTTCGCGATAGTTTGAAGCGGGTGAAGCGCGAGCGAACCTCGTCGAGAGTAGGTGTTCGAAGATCGTAAACGTCCGCGTACAGACTCGACTCGATAAAACCCACGGAAACTTTGTGTGCACGCAGCTAACGCTATAACCTATACAAACACCGTAGGAGGCGCGCGAAGATCTTCCTAAGGGGTCCCTTGGACACGATCGCTCATTGAAAAATCAAGAAATATTTTCACATATTTCTTTTTTTTTTTTTTGTTATACAATAGAACTCCGTTTGCTTGAATTCCAAGTTTCAGTCAAATTTGTTTCCGATTACTTGCTGATCATAGAGCGGCGCTTGTTCGATCATTCAATGCAATAATTAATTTCCAAGTCGTTCACTTTGGATTACGCTGCAAAATTGAAAAATCAAACTGAAAATGAAATAAAATTAAACCTGAGCTTCTATCAATGAACCAAAGAGAATCATACGAATTCCAATTATACAAACTGTTTACTGTAATTTCGAGAACCTTACAAACCAGCTAAATTCTAAATTCAAATTCCGATTCACTAGCAGAATTTATATTAAGTAAGTTAAGTAACATACGAAACATCCATTCCAGCAATATCGATTTTTCGCGTAAATTACAGTGGAAAGTATATATAATTCGATTCCATGTAATACGATTCATGCGAAGTTAAATTTTGATTTAAACAATTATTAGAAACGATTTCCAGGGTCATAGAGCGACGCTTTTTCGATCATTCAATGCAATAATTAATTTCCAAGTCGTTCACTTTGGATACATTGCGCTGCAAAATTGAAAAAATCAAACTGAAAGTGAAATAAAGTTAAGCTGAAAAACTAAAATTTTCGAGCAGAAGTTTTTAGAATAATCTATGAATTTTCTCAACTATCACTCGGCCACGTACAACAATAAAACTTAGGCTTCGGTGTATGTGAGAAACACACCGAAGTCACATCTCAATAAAGCGAGGTGCACCAGCTTGTTCACGGTTCCGTTTGTAACTTTAGATAGCAGGTTAGCATAGTCCCAATAGAACGTAGGCGAGTTGAACGTCTTCTACGGTTGTCTTCATGGTCAATGACACCTGACCGCCGATATTTATAACATTCGCGTACGAGCAACGCCTATTTCACGTCAAATTGAAATCTCCTGCTTTCCCTCGAAACGCGCGATAATTTACGCTCGAGTATATCGGCGAAGCAACCTGCGCGAATATATCGCGAGATAAACCGATCGGGCACAATAAACGTTACCAGCGACGATCCTCGTCTTTGAAAAGGGACCCAAAACGAAGGGATACGAAAGAAATCTCTGTATCCCTTCGTAAATTGAATAAAATCGAGTGTCGTCCACTTGCAGGGAAACGGATCCACTCGAATTACGTGATTTGACATTTCATAAATATCACTGGAGTCGTAAGTTTCGTAAATTTTTTTTTCACAGAGGATTCAGAATATCATCTCTCTAAGATTTTCTGATCTCTCGGCCGAGAGCTAATTGATAATTACGATCTAAAAATGATATATGATCCCCTCGAAATTTGTCGTAACGTTTACTTTAAATCAATCTTCCATTTACACAAATTTATGTGATGAAAATTGAAAATAACAGGAAAATAGACTTTTTTTCTTATTTGTGTCGTTTCAATCGTAAATTCAATCTAAATTTTTAGATTTTTCTACTCCAATTAGATTTTAAGTACTTTCTTGGCAAAAAATTGGTATTCTTCAAAATCAACGTTGTCGAAGCAGGAATGAGAGCACGAAAAACACTGAGTTATCTCAGAGTCACGGCTTGCAGATTGTTTTCACGCGAGCTTAATGCTGCCATAGATTATAACCGTGGATTCTAATGTCAACGAGAGAAAGGCAGAAGCTGTTGCGTGATCTGATACGCACGAGCACTTACGCGAGAATTTATGCACAATCGTTCACCGCTAACGTTTCCTACGTTGGCGACTGATGAAGAAGAAACGCTTTTATTTCGTAACTCTGCGCCACATCTGGGTAAATGTGACAATAAAAGTAAATTTACTAATTTATCGTGCGAACGATCCTTGATCTGCATCTTCGATTCACTTTCAATTCTCATTTAAACCTTCTTAGCAATTACTCGCGATTTATTCAATCTCCGAGAATAAAAAGAAAAATGTGAAAAACTGCGTTTTACAAAATGTGAAACTACACTTCACGTGAAAAGAAAAAACTACACAAAGTGTCTGGTCTCTCTCTTACTCAGGATTAAATTGAAAATTCGGCTTAATCTTCGGAAATTAATTACAATGTAATACGTGCATAATATAAGTATAACATACAGTAAATAAGAGAACATGTGTTTAACTGAGATCCACTGGAGCCCGAGTAAGGACAAGGGGGTTGAAGAAAACGGCTGGTTGGAGGAACGTAAAAGCAGGAATTCGTACGTATGCGCAACGCGACGAGGATCGATCTTTTTCTTCGCGATCGAGAATCGCTCGCGACGGATATAAGGATTCCGGAAAGTCGGTGAACGTGCCCCTTGTCAGGCCACCCACGGGCTCCCATAAGTATGGTGCGAGCTACGGCCAGCTACGTTCCATAAATCGGGATTTTATCTCGAAGCTGCCGGCCTCTTGCTATGCCGGCCTATTGCGTAATCCTAAATTGACCCTCGAATTCGATGCAACGAGATTCGGAATCCGCAGGATTTCAAGGTCGACTTCACGATCATTTGCTCGATTGTTTCGACAGTAACGTACCAGTACCATGATCGTGATAATTCATAAACAATGATTCATAACGCGGGCAATGTGCTGGTTTTCATCATTGATTGTAATTAATTTTCGTATTACACTTGAAATCGAAGAACAGTCAAAACGACACGTTTCCTCGATTGCTTAAGTTTACTTGACTCTGCACGAACCGCATGAACAATTTGTTGAAAAGTCACTTTCGCGATTTTTAATCATAGTTTCGAATTGTATTTCCTGTTCGCAGGAGTCGCGTTGGGTCGCCGACGATGTCAGCGACTGTTGCCGGCAACCAGCAACAACAACATCCCCATCAAGAGTGGGACATTAATGATTCAAACGTGCCAAGGGTGACTATTCTAATTATTATTCATTCTATCGAGGATAATCAAATTATTAACTCTGTTAATTCCAATTTACCCGGGGGGGGGGGGAATGTCCAACACATTCTGACGATCACGTATCTCTGATTCTCTTTGATTTCGTAATTAAAAGAAACACACATTCCTACTGAGAGATTTATTTTTTCGAGGTTTTCAAAACTGAGATTAAATTGAGATAGCATTTATATTAATTGATCGCAGGTAGTGGAGTACGATCCATGGTGCGAATGGGCGGATGGCCACGTAAGAAGAGTCTACGGGCCAGACTGCGAAGAAGCGAGAAGACACGCGTCCGGATGGGCGATGAGGAACACGAATAATCACAATGTGAGCATCTTGAAAAAGTCTTGCCTCGGTGTGTTGGTATGTTCGCAAGAATGCATACTACCTGGCGGTGGAAGGGTTCACCTTCGACCGGCGATTTGTGACAAGGTAAGGAAAATTGGAATCTTCTCCTCTACAATGATTCTACAATGATATTTTCTTTTCGTTTCAATTGAACTCTCTAAACTAATCACCAAACCTTGAAAGAATCAATCGAACCAATCGAACCTACGAAATTCAAAATAATTCACACTATTTCTAGCATTCGACATTCGTTACAAATGCTTTAAACCTTTGAAGTATCATCGAGCTCAGACCCACCAAATTCATGATAATTTACAATTGTTCCGATATTTGCGAATCAATATTCTAATACCTAGCGTTCGAAAGTAACATTTGAAAATAATTAATCGACAAGAATCACCGAACGACCAAGTTGATTAATAATCTTGCGCCGATTTTTAACTAAATTTACTAATCCGTTCACTGTGTTTTCGAACGTGAGAATCAAAGAATCAGTGTTTTTTCAGGCAAGGAAAAAGCAACAAGGGAAACCATGCCCGAACAGACAATGCACCGGTCGGCTGGAGATACTTTCGTGCCGTGGCCATTGCGGTTATCCAGTGACGCATTTTTGGCGACACACGGAGCATGCGATATTCTTCCAAGCCAAAGGGCAACACGACCATCCACGACCGGAAGCGAAATCTACATCCGAGGCGAGGCGAAGCGTGGGTGCCGGCCGAAGGGTGCGTGGACTAGCAGTTCTTCTGGCGAACGAGGCTGCTTTGGGTTCCAAGGTACGTTTACTACTAATTATTTACCTAATTATTTATCTAATTATTTATCTAATTATTTATTTTACTTACTAATTATTTATCTCGATTTATCGATTCTAAAGAAAGCTGGGACAAATGATGAATTTCTTAGAGCTTAAGTATATCTCTTGGTTGTTTTTCAAATTCGATGGAAAAACGACGGTGAATAGAATTAAACAGTCGATTTGGAACATTGAGTTTGCATTTAAAAAAAAAGAAAAAAGAAACACTTTTTCGTGTTTTCTATTTCAATTCAGTTGGATTTCGAGTGAGAACTATGCCTATTCGCGTGATCCTACAGCCACTGTAGGGTGCTGCTATCTTCCGGCGGCCAACACGAACAGAATGAAGAAATAAAGAAGAAGAATAAATAAATGAATAAAAAAAGGAAAATAATAAAAAAATAGGATAGAAAAGTACGAAAGTGTCAAGTTGCAAGAAAAACTGGAATTTTAAATTTTATCGAGGATTCTATCGAGGCGGTGCAATATATTATCAATATAAATAATACTAATATAAATTATACTAGTATAAATTACAATATATATACTATAAATTATATATACTAATATAATTATAATTTATATATTATATATTATTAATTATATATTATAATAATATATTATATTATATATTATTAATAATTTATATATTATATTAGTATATATATATACTAATATAAATTATAATATATTACCAATATATTATATATAATAGAAGATTTTTTTTAAACTTGTCAACTTTTTTCAACAAACGCATGGAAAATATATAGAAATTATTATTTCCAACTCTCATCTTTAATATTTCGATCCTTGTCGTATTCAAATCGCCGCCATGTTTGCCGCCACGAACGTACAGTATATATATATATAACATTTATCATTGCAATACTTCGAAATCATCCCGATTTTCATCAGTTCGTCGCTGAATTTCATTTTCTCGAATCCAAAAAAGAATATTTCTTACCACGGTCATTACGAAATTTATAAAATATAGAAGTAAAATATAGAAGCATAGATGCAATATTATCGATAAAAGTACGTTTGAAATATTCAAACGTTCGAACGACTGAACGTGATTAGTACGTGTGAGAAACTCACCGAGACAGGCAGCTTGGACAAATTCGACAGGCCAGTATCTTCGATACGATTAACACAAATGAATTCTCGTGCTTTTTTTTCAGTTAATGTCACTACGGGGAACGAAAAGACCGAACTCGGAAGCAATCGAACCGCCAAGGACGACGCAACCACCGCCACTAATACCGGACAAAGGTTAATTGTTGCTTTAATTCGAAATACCGCTCCGCGTCACTATCACGACACTTATGGATTTTCACGATCGTTTCGCGAGAATTCCGCGAATTTTTCGAAAAGGAAAATCACCATTAAATTGAAATTTCGCGACACACTGCGCGAAACCGTTGCCGCGAACGTTCTCGCGTCGATAGTAACTACCGTTTCCGCTACGTGGCGCCAGCGTCTGTTAAATTGCGCTCGTAAATTTGAATTACGAATTTGAACGCAGCAGCTTCTTCAGCATGTTTAAATGTTAGCATGTTAATTTCACGACAGAAAGAACGTTCCGCTTGGATATTGTTGCTGTTGTTATTTGAGAAGCGTTTTTTTTTTTTTTTGTTTGGAAAAGTCAGTTACTTTGTCAAATAAATTTTGCACAAAGTATAAGATAACCTAAGATTTTTCGAAAAAGGCAAGAACGAACCAGTCAAATGAATTGATTTGAAAATTGATTAGAAAATACACACGAGATTCATATTTATATTTGCCATGATCTTTTTGTAGTATTGTATGATATTTGTTACTATTTTTTAATAATAGTAAATAATATTCTAATAATATTACTATTACTATTTCACTACTTTTTTTTAATAATTATTTTGCAGTTACTATTACTTATTACTATTTTTTAACAATAGTAAATATTCTGATAATGATTGCCTTCTCTTTCAGGATACTCCTGCTCCTGTCCGCCATTTGAATGCATGTGTGGCCTGCAGACCAACGTCTCGACTTATCAGCAATCTCATCATCATCATCATCATCATCATCAGACAACCATGTATCCTCAGCAAACAGCCCCGAACGACACCCCCTACTGGCTCCAAGACCCCGTGCCATCGCAAGAGAACGCTCTGGGATACAATCTCGCCAACGAGGTGCCCCATGAAGCCTCCTATCCCGACTTTCCCTCGTTCACCGGCGAGCTGCTTCAACCGGAAGAGATCTTCCAGCTGGATCAACCCCTTAGACCAGAGTTCACGATGAATTCTCAAGAAGTGGCTAGATCGCCGCCTACGTTGCTCGATCTTGGAAGCGGTACGATCAAATACGAGATGAAGCAGCATCAGGATCAAGCATATTGGAACCAATTTCTCAGCGAAGATTCTAGCAGCAGTCACTTGAGCATGCCACAAGACGACCGACTTCAACCGTTCCCTGGTTTCGAGACGGACAAAGACTCCAATGGCTTCTGCGTCAAGAGACAGGTGAACCATTTCGTTTCCAACAAGGAAGTGAACCACCAGAATCACCACTTGAACCAGAATCACCAGTTAGACTTCCAAGATTACCAACGACACCCGAATCACAAGAGTTTCGTGGACGGGCCGGTGAAGAACGACCAAGAGGCGAATTATTGGGCTCAGAGTCATCAGGACGATCGTTTGAACTTCCCTGGCTTCGACCCTCACAAAGAGGAGGATCTGTTGTCGCCTAGAAGAGACGTGAACTGTTTCCCAAAGGAGAATTGTCAACCAGGATTAATCGACCGGGGGAATTACAGCATCTATCCTAAAAAGGAGAACGGAATGGTCGATCCTGTACGCCCTAGTCGCAGCCCCATGGAGACCAAGCATTATTCCTACGATGGCTACAGTCAGATGTTCGAGCAGTCGGACGAGAAGAATCAGTCTTTGACCAATCGATCGAATCAGAACACGAACCGAATGGTCCTGGACGAACGATTGCAGAACAATTACGGCCGTGAAACGAATCCACCAGACTCAACCGAGAGATTGTTCCCAGATTCCAACGGCATGGAGGCGACCATGCCAGCGCAGAACAGTCCGGAACCTTTCTTCTATCCTAGTAACGATCGTTGCCATTACACTTGCGAGGTGCTCGACACGCGGTTGCCCCAAATGCCCATGACGAATCCGACAGTCGCGCAATCGGCTATCAATAATTACGGCGACGTCAGCGAGTTGGATTTACCACCTTTCGTTGATTACACTCTCGTTGGGATGCTGTGCTCCACGGAGGAGGACACGTCGAGCTTATTACCCGGCTGTCCCCAAAACGGACAGAACTACGTCCCCCACCATTAGAGACCCTACCGATCACGATCTTCGTTTGTATCATAAGTACGAAATATACGATATAGTTGCGAGTGTCGTGCAGTTTTGTTTCCCATCCCTCGACGAGAACGCTGTAACTTACGTTGAACTGAGAATCTCGAGCTGTTATTTAAACGAAGGAAATAAAGGGATTTTTGTTAACAGGAAATTCCACAGGTGATTGTACAAACGATACCTAAGATCTCGGTGAACTTGATACCTACGTGTTCTGTTCTTTGGTATTTCTCGATTATTCGATTATTCTTGGCTTGGATTACTCTGGCCGATATGTTCAACTTGTTCTTTTTATTTAATTTTTTTTTTTTAAATTCGTTTCAGGATCGACAGTAGCTGAGAAGAAGAAGGCAGAGCAGGGTTCAAAGCACACGAGTCGAAGTAGCTTGGAAAAAAGTCACGTGGTTTATTCGTAATTTTTATTTTATTCGTAACAGATACTCTCACGATCACAATTGTATGTATATTATGTAATATTATCATATATCTATATTTTGCGTTACACTTTCTCGGATTACATGCGCGATATTCGTTCTTTTTTCTTATCTTTATCATTCCTTTTTTTCCTTTTTTATTCTTTTTTTCCATCCCTCTTGAAACAGGCGCTGTAATACCATCTTATCGACGTTATCGAATCGTCGATATCCGTTCATTTCCTATTCCGCGTTGTTTCTTTTCTTTTTTTTTTCCACAAGCGGCGAGCACAAGGGAGACGAGAAACGAAACGAGTGCGAATCCGATCGCGTGCATCGCCGAACGATCAACGAAATCCGAAATCGCCTGTTCTATATCCTTTGCTCGCTCTATCCGTTTCATCGTCGACGAGGAGCTCCGCTGCCGGAGAAGAGAAAGAGAACGTTGGAGCGACGAGTCGCTATGGATCGCTCACGTTCGTGTTTGCAAAGCGTTATCTACTTATCGTGGATCGGCGTCAACGACGATTCGAGAAGAAAGCGGCGATACAATCGCGCGATCGATTGTAATCGATTGTAAAAACAAAGTTGGGGGCTCGTTCGATCGTTCGATCGTTCGATCGTGAAATTCACGTTCACGGATCACGGTTAGTTGGTTCGTCTAATGTACAGTGGGTTTCGGTGTTCGCGAATTATCGCCACAACTCAGAGCTAAGTGGTTAAATCGCTACGTTAAAAATGTGCTACTTATCCCCCGGGGAAAAATCGTTAACTCTTGTAGGAAACTATGCTGAATCGTCGTCATGATGTGACTACTCGCTTTTACGAGAAGCGTCGATCAATGGTTTACGCGTATCGTTCTCGTGGAAATGAAACGTTTCATATTTTTTTTTCTTTTCTTTTTCCTTGTCTACGCTAAAAAAAAAGAGAGAAAAACGAAAAAAATCGACATCGGCGCTGTCGTTAAGAAAAGCAAAACCTAAATAATAATTACGTCACACGACATTGTCTAAAGCTCGTCCATCTTCGTCGTCTCTAACACGTCGTCTTTCGTAAATTTCTTTCTTTGTTTTTTTTTCTTCTTTTTGTCCCTTATTTGCATATCTTTTTCGTATTTTTTTTCGTCTTTTTTCTTTTTCTTTTGTTTTTTTTTCATTCCTTTTTTGTACGTAAATTACGATCAACTCTCACATAGAGTGTATAAATGTTTCTAAGCGTATAAATTTTGGTCAGTAAAAAAAAGAATATACTATAATATCGAATTACACTTTGTCCTATACACGTCACACATAAAACAAACTCTATCGATAACTACGTTTACATAATTCATCGTGTTAATTTTAGTTCACTTTTTTTTTTTCTTTTCGTCATAATTTTTTTTTTCTTTTTCCTCTCACTCGCATACAAGACACACTCACTCACACGTCCTTTTAGGCATCTAGGTAAAAAAAGGCGGGGGGAGGGGGGACCAAACGACGTCCGGTATCATGTTGTCAGAGAATCGCTAGAAAAATAAAAATCGCGGCTCTATCTCATCCACGAATAACTTTTCCTCTCTTCCCTTCAAACACATCATATTGACATCATTTCTTTCCTTTCTTTTCGATCTACCCTCTCTCCGTACTCGAGTCACTCGTTGGGCCTTCGACGGACCAAACTCGTGTCACGCATCATCATCATTTCGAATCTCACACATCGTTCACATCAGGTTCTTCTGAGGTGTGGCTCCGACGAGTTCTTCTTCGCACCCATCGCGGTGAAACGCGGTTTTTTCACGCACGCGGAATTTTTCCAGGAAAAAAAAAGAACTGATTTTCGCGCGTTCGTTTCATGCCTTCTCGCGCGTCCGCTCGCGAGAGACCAGATCCAGTACCTCGGGGGGTTCTTTCCTCTGCCGATTTCTCGTCGCAAACGGGCAAACATACGGAAAAAAACAAACAAAGCCACAAGCAACAAGCCACTTCCCAAAAACACGGAGAGAAAAAAAAAAAGAAAACGCGGAGAATATTCTTACGCTTACATATCCCGTGCTCGTTCGCATAAGACACATTCGTACTTTATTTCTCTGCTGTCGTAGAAAAAAAACCCACTCGACGAGAGTAACACAAACAGAACGTTGCAGGCACGTCACTTTGATATTCGTATAATTCGTGTACGTCACCGTGGACGAAAACGAGCAAGTTGGAAAAGTCCTCGATCGATCGATACGCGAAGCTTCGATCGTGGCTTCGATCTACTCGAGTATCAACGAGATTTTCTTTTTTTTTTTCCAAGTGCCACTGGTGGGTCCGAGGGAACAGTCGTTGGTTCGTTTCAAGAACTTCGAGAACTTGTCGCTCCGAATGGAACAATCGCTCGTTCTCTCGAATCGCGGGGCAAAGCGATTGTGAACGCGCGCGCGATTTCACCGCGCGTTTCCGGTGAAAACGAAAACGAGAGCTAACAACCGTGTCGTTCGTATTTAGAATTGTCAATTTTGATTTTTTTTTTTTTTTTTTTTTTACCTCGCAACGAAATCGCGCAGACCAACTCTCTCTCTCTCGGTGCACGAAGCTGCTCGATATCACGAATTCGAGCGTTCCTTCGAAGGAAGGAAGGGAGGGAGGAAGCGAGTGAACGAAACGTTTGCTGGAATTCCAAAGGAAATCTCGCGTGAAGGTTCGTCCAAGTATGACGAGATTTACGTCAGTTTCGTAGCGTTTGTAACCGCGCAAAGAGTCCTCATTATAACACGATCCGTTTCGTGATCTCTTGGCGCGCTTTGAGCGTGTTCGAGCGACTCGAGACGAAATCCTACTCGGTTCGTCCATCATTGACGCGGGGCGGAAGAAGCTTCGCGATCGTCAAATCGATAAGAAAATTAAAAATAGAAGACGAACGATTGCAAAGTTCTCTACCATCGTTGGAAGAGTTTTCTCTTTTTTCACTTAAATTCGAAACTCTTCTTCTGAGTATACGATACAGAGCTTTCAAACTAGAAGTTATTATCGATCTCTGTAAACGACCTCTGAGATCCTTCCTCTTGATTCGAGTCGCTCGATAATTCACGCGTAAAGCGGAACGCCATACGATGGAACAAGAAAGAATCGTCGCGTTATGTGTATATTTTTTAACGATAAAAAGAACTGGCTCGAAGTGAAGCATAAGTCGGAGCATAAGCTGCCGCGTCGAGTGACCGTCTCACGACGTTGCAGCTAAATGCTCGTCCAGCATCCTTCGGGCACTCGGCTAGTGCAGCGTGTATAAAGCGAACTCTGCGTGTAAAGTTACGTTACGTCGACTACGCGTGCTCTTTACGAGGCAGTGCTTTCTCGTCGTCCTATCGTGGCTTTACCTTCGAGGTGGTGGTGTCAACAGAAACGGAGAGAGTGTGCTCTACGTGTGTGCCCTCTGACCTCCCTTCGACGAGGCCGTTCGATCGAGAAAAGAATCGAACTGATAAGAAAAAAAATCAATGGACATTGGAAACTTTCGTCTCGCACAAGGGAAAAGGAATTTCGCTGGCTCGTATACGTGTGTGTGTGTATATATATTATATGTATATGTATATATACACGTCTCCAGAAGTCTCGAAGTATCGTCTTTCGCTTACGTCTCCAATAATCTAACCGTTTGCTAAAATTATTGGATCTAACTCGATAAAAATTACTCGATTTACCGCTCTATCGAAGCTCTTTCGCTAGCCACGCATATCAACATTCACGCGATACGTCCGTGTAAGTTCTATATACAGCTAACGATTTACATTTTGATTCGGAGATTCGAAGAAACCTTGGTAACAAATGCGAGGAACGCGTGTCACCATGCGTGTTACGCATGTAAGAACGACGATTGTAAGAGACTCGATATATTGTCCAGGCGCACGATGCTGGATGTGGGGAACTATGCAGAGACCAGTGTGTAGTCGAGCCAGAAAATTCGTAATTTCCCGGTGCGCGATGCGCGGTGTCTGTTGCTCGCGAATCGACACGACAGTGGAACGTCGATCGCCATGGAAGCACGACGATCGCGCGGTTTCCAGAGAGAAAGTGTACCTACGAATAACAAAGGGAGATAGGAAGAACCGGCGAGGCCGAGGTTCCGCGTTTCAATTCGTGCGTGCGTGCGTGCATACGTGCGTGCTTGCGTGCATACGTGCGTACGCGAATTGCTCTCTTTCCGTATTATTTTTTCTCCTCTTCTTTCTCCCATTTTCTTTTCTTCTCTTTCTTTTCTCGTTTTTTTCATTTTTTTTCCAACTATACTTTCCTCCTTGATTTTCCTGATCGACGAGAAGAAAAAGGGGCAAATCGTTCGAAAACGATAGCTACTACTTGTCAGAAGCGAGGCGCGTCGTGTTTTTTTTTCTTTCTTTCTTTCTTTCTTTTCGACAAGCTCGAGCTATACAATCTACCGAACGAATTCTTCGTTCTTCGCCTCGGTCTTCGTTTATCTTACTTATCAGCGTGTAAAATGTGTGTGTGTGTGTGTGTGTGTGTGTGTGTGTGTGTGTGTGTGTTCGGCGGGCCACCTCGTACGCTGGCGGCTTTGCTCGAACTCGAAAAAAAAAGAAAAGAAAAAGAAAAAGAAAAAAAAAAGTATTAAGGCCGACGAGCGAACAAGCACGTCGTTGAACTCCGCCTGACGATTCAGGTACACTGTGTGTGCATGTGTGCCTAATGTAATACGATTATTCTTGGTTCTTAGTTTCGAGTACAGTGAAAGAGACAGACAGACAGACAGAGACAGAGAGAAAGAGAGAAGGAAAGAAAAAAGAAAAAACCAGAAATAAAAATAGATACAAAGAAACAAAAGAGAGGTATTGAAATGTGTACGCGGACCGTTCCGTTTTGTTTCTATTTTTGGAAGTGGACGACAAACTCATCGTTATTCGTCCGGCCTGGAAATTACGATTCAACTATGCGTCTATTATCGACTATATATGTAGAAGTGTAAAACATCGAGCCTAATGATCACAGCTATTGTACGATACTACGAATGTGTAGAAACTGTCGCGGAGGAAAAGAAACGATATTAATAATATTAATATTAATAATAATAATAATAATAATAATAATAATAGTAATAATAGTAATAATAGTAATAATAGTAATAATAGTAATAGCAGCAGTAGTAGTAATAATAATAATAATAATAATGATAATAATAATAATTGCAGTTAGATAAACAATATAGAATCGACAATCAAAGGATACTACGAGCGATATCTGTCATAAAGGTCTAAACGTTGGTCTCTCGTAGTTCTTTTTCTCTTAATCGTTGTTCGAGCGAGCCTCGAACTCTTGGACATTGAACGATAGAAAAAAATATATGTATATATGTAACGTGTTGTATACATGTTGATGCAATTCACGTATGCATATACGCATTTATATATATATATATACATATATATATAATCTATATAAAATTCATTCTACGAAGAGCTTTGCCTCGCACCGGTTTCATCAACGCGACTTCGGAAGGGGAAGGTTGCAGAAAATTTTCGGTAAGTTTTCGTGCTTACGCTTCAAAGTAAAGATATACGTATCTCTCTCTATATATATATATATATATATATATATATCCGGTGAGTATCATGCGGCTTTCGTCTCTATATGATTTTACGCAGCGAATCTACCGTGGCTGGTGGAATCATGGTGGAACCATGGTGGAACCATCGAGACTGACGATTTGAAGAAACGTGGATAAAGCACGAGGTATACTCAAAACGAAATACATTTCAGAATGAAACGCGACTGTGATCGACGAATGAGGAGAGGTAATACTCGCTCCACCTCTCTCTCTCTATACATATATATAGGGTGCTTCAGTTACTGAGACACCCTGTATATTTCGTTCTAAATTGAACTCTCTCTCTAATGTGTCAAAGACGTGTCTCGATAATCGAACAACACACGATTGTTCCATTTTATAAAATCTTAGACTTCAACTTAGGACCTATGGTGTACGTTTCTTATGTGTATATGTGTGTATGTGTGTATGTTGTGTTATACTTTTCGTACACGAATATTGCACGCTTCGATATCCAAATGAACCGTGTGTACACGCGTTTATGTATATTATATATTATATATCACATATATAATATAGAGTAGTTTGCATATACAAAGCATTCGTGATTTGTTTTCGTTATATCTCCTTCTCTATCTTAATTATATATATTTTTTTTCTTCGTTTTTCATTTGCTTGTTTCTTGCAAAACTTACACTACTACGATTTTTTTTTTTTGTTTATCTCCTCATCATTTTGTTTCCACGTAGTGCAAAGATAATAATAGTAGTAGTAGTAGTAGTAGTAGTAATAGTAGTAGTAGTAGTAGTAGCAGTAGTAGCAGTAGTAGTAGTAGTAGTAGTAGTAGTAGTAGTAATAGTAGTAGTATTAGTAGTAGTAATTGTAGTAGTAATAGTAGTAGTAATAGTAATAATCATAGTTTAAATAGTTTGAATCGTGGAACGAAAACATTTCGCTTCTACATCCGAAATTAAAATGATGAGAAAAAAAAAAAATAAAAAAAAAAAAATAAAAGAAACTCTCTCTTTTGCTCTTAGTCACGCTTAACTTTCAACGATCATCCAATCGAATTGCAAGAAGATAATTTGATGATCGTTTAGTTTACTCGTCATAATAATTATATAATAATTATATTTATTCGCGGTTGCTCGTTATTATTATTTTCTCTCGCGTCCTCTCTCTCGCACATACGCTCCCTCTCTTTCTTTTTGTAATTTCTCTTTCTCCCATTCTCACGCCCGGTCTCATGTGCAAAAAAAAAAAGAAAAAAATTGAAGAAATGAAGAAGGAATACAAACATCGTTAGAACGTTGTTTCACAGCTAATCCCACAGCATTCGGCAATTATGTTTCACTCATCTAAAAATTACTTATATCACAATGAAACGCCAGCGCATCCTTTCGTCTCTGATCCCTATTTACGTGTGATATACCCAGAGTCCGGGTACTTATACCTCTCTTTCGTTCGTCCAAACCTTTTTTTTTTCCCAGCTAGTAAACTTTCAAGGATGGGTCTTAAAGGCTCTGGCAGGTTTTGGCCTTGATCCGAGGATTTCCGGATGGTCGCGAATATGTATGCTAAGGATCCGCGTGTCGGATGAACTGCACGTGCAAGGCCACAGGTGTTCATCCCCGCGACGCGGATCCGCGGTCACAGGGCTTATCAAACTGGCGGAGAATCGATGGAGCTTGTTGTTCTCTTAGCTTGTCGCTCGTTTACTACTCTTCCTGAACGCTCGCCAACATAGCTGCGCTATCACCGGCTGACTTCACCGCTCTCACTCGATAGAATTTCGTGCCACGTGGCACGCGATACCGATTATCGATCTGAAACGTGAACAAGTTTTGCTCGTCAATACTTGTTAGATATAAAAAATGAGATATACACGTTATCTTGCAACTGGTCGTAGAATCAGAAAGGATTGATCAGTGATTTTATCACATATGTGTATGTATGTATGTGTGTGTGTATATATATATGTGTAAAAAATATTCGATTTTATTATTTTAGATAATATCGAAAGATTTTACGAACTCTGTTGTATCACGTTTGATTCGCTTCGTCACACAATGAAGTGTGTAATTCATTTTTCGCAATCTCAGAAATACAAATAGAACAACATCGGCTATACCACCAGTTACAATCTGTATTTAAACATGAAAATAATCTCACCTTTATAGCATGACAGTACTCCTTGGAGGTAACCTCGACGATGCTCTGAGCATTTTTCGACGACTCGTCGGGATGCCAGATCAAATCCAGGGCAGAGGTGGATTTCGGATCGAGGAAATGAAGCGTCGTCGACTCCTGATAGAACGTGTACGTTCTATGCGTCTCATCCCAAAACAACAGCACGTTATCACCTGGATCGCAGCTGGTCACGGTGATGTTGCCCAGCTCTGCGAGCTTCGATGCAATTTTGTCCATCTTCTTCTTAATATGCGTGAAACAGGTGATACAACCGCACGGACGTTGCGGCTTCGGACTGGTCGTTGCCTCCTGAGACGAGCTCGATTCGGAAACGACCGCCACGGAGTCGTTCATATCCTTCTCGCGACTACCCGACGAAGGCAACGTATCAGGAGTAGAGAAGCTTCTGGACCTCTCCTTCACCAATTCGATCTCTAATCGGACCTTGTCCGCCTCCAAGTTCTCAATTTTCGTGTCGGCGGATTCTTTGCTCTCGCGAAGCGACTGTAATTCCGCATTCATTCTTTTATTCTCGTTCTCGAGGACCTCGAGCCTCCTGGACAGACAACTCGGATCGTTGCTCGGCTCCAGTCGTACCTTTTTCGATTCTGACACTTCCACATCGTCTTTTTCCGTTTCGAGGCTCTTCGGCTCCTCCTCCAGGCTACTCTGACTCATTTCCAATTGCTCGTCACCGCTGTGCTGCTCTTTGTGCAAGGCAGCCTCGACGAGAACGTTCTTGAAGTTCTCCGAATCTTTCAAACGTCTGATCGTGCTCTTGTATCGCTTACACTCCTCCGCTAGCGCCAGTTCTCTTCTTCTATACATCTCCATTTTCCGATCTTTCTCCTCGATCGTCTGCGTGGCCAATCGTAGATCGTGTATCAATTTCGCCACGCAGTCCATCCGTTCGTCCATCGTCACTGATTTCTCTAGCTTCTTCTCCTGCGTCGTCTGCGTCATTACTAGGTCAATGAAATCCGGTCTCTGAAAAGATACAAACCAAGATATAAACACATCAGACTATGATGCTCGAAATGAAAAAATCAATCGCAATTGTGCATTTACCGGCAAATGTGAAAATGCAATTTGAAAATGCGTGCGAGAGAATGATTAGCACGGAGATTCGCAGCGATCGATCACACTTACGTCGATCTTTTCAAGGCTGCTGTCGGTTGGACTGCTTTCCATGGTGGACGCAGTCATTAGCTTGAAACGGCTTCTGAGTGATTGCAGTTCGCTCTTGTATTCCATTTGCAGCTTCTCGGTCGCCTCTTTCACCATCCTTTGCTGTTCGCTGCACGCCTGGTTCAGACTGTCCTCCAACTCTTGGATACGTTTCTGGCTCTGCGCCACCGAGTTCGTCAACGACGCTATCTCGATGAATCTCTCGTCGTTCGCCTTCTTAACAGCCGTCTCTTTGTCAACGCGAGCTTGCTCCAACGTTTCTTCCAGCTGTTGGTGCAAGTGCGTCTGGAGATCTCTCATTTCCGTTTGCTCGTTCTCCAACTTCTGGCGCATGGTGGCTATCAGGCGTTCGTGCTCGGCCAGCTCGGCTTCTTTCTCCACGAGATTCCGCTTCAGCGTGCATATCTCCTCCTCGCGGCTTTCGATCAGCTTCTTCACGTCCGCCATTTCCAGCTCGTGGTCCACGGTCAATTCCTGCTCGCGCTCGCGAAGACGGCGATCGCACTCGCGCGAGTACAACGACAGTGCCTCGCGAACCTGCTCGGCCATCTTCGAGAAAACAGTCTGCTGCTCGTTCGTGCGATCCCTCAGGGCAGCCAACTCTTGGCGCACGGTCCTCAACGCCTCGTACACCACCGCCTTCATCGTCTTCAGGATTGAGCTAAGCCTCTCCACTTCCTCACGCGTGTTGCCAAGATTCTCCTGAAACGTTGACACACGTCACACGTCGGCCGAGTACCGAGCGAGGAATACGATTCCTTTTTTTTTTTTTTCGTGCTAAACTCGACTAAAAGACGTCGACGACGAACAACTAGTCACGAGCAAATTGTAAAAATCGTTCGCAGGCGTGAATAATAGAATCAACGTTGTTAGCAGAAGGGAGGAAAAACAGTAGGGGGAGAGAGAGAGAGAGAGAGAGAGAGAGAGAGAGAAAGTAGTCTGACAAATAGAAGAGAAAAAAAAAAGAAAAAAAAAGAAATCCCAAAGCTGTTGAGTGTGTGAAGATGATGACGATGAGAGTGGCGGTAAGAGCATGGATTATAGCGAACAGTCGGTCCGGTCGAAATCGTATCTCGAACCAAGTCGTCTTCGGTTTCTATTCTGAAAAGCGAACTCGGTGGCTCGAATGTATTATCTCGGGGGGGACGTACTTCGAGGGTCATAGGATCGGGAGAATCGAGTGCGACGGCAGCTAATCTCCTGTAAAAAAATTAAAACACACGTACTCACACGACGACGACGACGACGACAACACGCGCGGCCGGCTATGTAACAAGTACAGAAAAAGAAAAACGTACACACGGATACGCACCAAGCACTTTGGAAAAAAAAAGAAAAAAAAGAAAAAAGAAAAAGGCAGAGTAGATCGTACCAACTCATCAGAAAACGTTACAAGCAAAGAAATACATACCCACCCGTTTTGTTTTCCTTTTTTTTTTCTGTTCGAGAATTACGTTAAGACAGCGCTAATAACTTACTGGAATAGCGAATACAAAAGAGACAATGACAACGAAAGTACCTAGAAACGACAGAGAAGGAAGAAAGTAAGTGGACGTAAAAATTCAAATATAAGCGATCAAACGTGGAGTAAAAGGGCAAGTGACGCAAAAAGTGTCACGGGGAGGCTGCAGATACGAGGAAGTGGCGTTGAAAATGATGCACACATACACAACATGGAACCAATAAAACAAGGGTACACGTACGAGTCGGAATAGAGATATTAAATAATACATATATATATATATATATATATATAAATATATAAGCAAACGAGTATGTATATACCATAGACAAAAATCGCGAAGAGGAGGGAAAGAGGTCGGGATCGGTAATAGGTACGTATTAGCGGTAATGGAACGTTTACGGCTACGACTACAAGGTCTGTTAGCGAGCTGTAAGTCGTCCAGTACCTGGAGAAGGGAAACGATAGCCTGATGCTGGCCGTCGACGGGATGCTCGCTGAGACTGCTCGGCAGAGACTCGTCCATGTAAAACTCAGTACCCATGAAGTCGGTAGCGCACACTCCGATAGAGGGGCTGCTACCGCCACTACCGGACAACTGCTGCTGGCGTTGCTGCTGCTGGCCGTCGCACATCACCGACCGTGACAGGGAAGAGGAAGGATTTGGGCTAAGAGAGTTCGGCTCCTCGGCCATCGTCGTCGATGGCGTCTCGTGATACTTGGAAAGACCGTTCGCAGCGGCGCGGTGAAGCAAACAACTGCTCGACTCGCCGTTCTCGGCGCACTCTGTTAACGGGCTCAGCTGAGCTGGACGCTCGCTGACGGACAGACTAGGGAAATGGAAGGATCCAGGCTCGCTCGAGGAAGATGACCGGTTCGTCAGGTCCGCGACTTTCGAATTAAGCGGGGATACGTTAGTCGAGGTCGAGGAAGCGGGGGACACGCTTCGCGAGGCACCAACCTCCAATTGTTTCTGACGCATTTGTTTCGCGCCATCGTACGACTCCGGCTTAGAGTCTGTGGCACCTTGACCGATCTTCTCGAACTCCTCCGTGTCCGTCTCCGATTCAAAACCACCCCTGAAATCACACCAACGGTATATGACCAACGGTTGTAAATGACACCGACAAGTAAGATCGAAAGATCTCTACTCTTCACCGAAAACAACAAGAAGACGGCTGTGTACCTGTCGAACAACATCGGAGCTCTTGTTCGTTCTTGATCCTTGGTCGCTACGTCGACGCGCATGGAGGTGCTGTCCTTCTCCTTATTCCCGTCGGTGCTCGCCTCGGTGAGACTCTTCGACAGGAAGAATTGCGTGATGCTGTTCAAGTCCGGTGACGAGATAGTAAGCGCCAGATCGGGTAGCTGCGATCTGAGAGATTCCATGTCCTCCGCTGTCAACTGTGGTGCGTACAATCGCGTTAGAATCAATTCCTTCTCTCTCTCTTTCTCCCTCTCCTCGAAATGAAATAAGAACGATTTAGTAAATACCTTGGGCAGTCCACTATCGAAAACAGACGGTGCCTGGGTGGCAAACGGCGGCGGCGTGTCCTCAAGGCCAGGGAACAAAGTATTCAGAAAATGGCCATCGAATTTACTCTGGAATTCCCTTCTGCGTGCCAGTTCCTCGCTGTGAACCGTCAACAGCTGGCACGCCAAATTGCTGGCCCAAACGAGGAAAGCTTGCGAGAAGGTCCGTCTGCGAACCACCTCGGCCACGGCGTTGATGTACATTTGCGGTGCCAGATGGATCTGTTGAAGCACCTCTAGGTGTCTTCTCAAACGTTTCAGGCTCTCGTGATACATGACCAGTTTGCCGTCCACTTCCATCATCTTGTTCTCCACGTACATTATCCATTTAAGCCGGTGGTAGATGTTCACCGACAGTTCCTCTTTTGCTTTCGTGCACCGGCGCCTGATGTCGCGCAACTTGTTGTGATTCTGCAGCATCACGATAAGCTGCCGTCTGTGCGACGTGCACAAATCCGGGAGCACGCTGGCATCACCGAGATTGTTTGCCCGGCTCTGGTTCTGCAGGAAACCCTGAGCAAGCTCCCCCTGCTCGTGGACCAGCCTTTTCGTTTGCGTCATCAGCTGTTCCAACGCGAACAGCCTCTCGCCCAGGCCCTTGATCTCCTTCATGTCCTGCTTGTTCGCGCTGTCGATGGCCGCCTTCACCTCGGCCTTCAACGCTTCCATCACTTTCTCGTCGAACTGTTCCAATCCTCTGGAACACTGTTCCGCCACCTGTTCCAGGCTACTCTGATTGTCTTTCGCCGAAATCCAACGAAGCAGGCTCAGAACTTCATCCCTGCCCTCGGTGTCCTTCTTCGATTGACTCGGCTGATCGTCCGGGCTCAACAGACCCTCGGCCTGAGCTCTCAGCGCTGGTAGGATTGGAATCTTCGCCAGGGTGCTCAGGTCGGCGCTGAAGCTGCAACAAGTTCAATGAAATTCCGTGAGAACACGGAGAATGGAAAAGCTCGAACGCGAGAGCGAGAGCAAATGATGATAACTAGAGTGATGGATACAAAGTATTGAAAGATGTTGCGAGGCGACAATTCGGCGCCTTGTGATAATTTATTTAAGCTTCATCAGCAGTCACTGTCTTTGTTTAGTTTCATTTCAAAGAGTAGATTCACACTCTATAGTGAACTCTTCGTAAACTTTTTAGCATACAATAAATACGACAATAATGGCACCTTGGCGTTCATATAATTCTTGGCTTTGAAATTCTAATCGGTTTTTTTTCTTTTCTTTTCGGTACGTAATAGACGTATAGAGTAATTAACGATGGGACATTTTTTACGGTTAACTACTGAGCTAAAGAATTATTTAACTCGTAATATATTTGTAGTTGAACTGCCACGTTTCGTGGATGACGTTGACTGTTATTTCACTGCCAGCAATTATGCTCGTTTCCTCGAAACTCGCGTCTTCCTTCATGTCACGCGACATTGCACGCTATCCACGCAATTCCTATGTAACAATTTAACAATGTCCAGCATGCGACTATCGTCGTCGTTCAAAAAAAAAAAAAAAGAGAGAAAAAAAGAGAAAAAAAAAATATTGACGGCGACTGCAGAATCGATGCGACAACCATATTTCACGAGAAGCGACGCGAACTCGGGGACCTCGATGAATCGTCGCGATTATGCAAATCGGACGATATTGTTAGCTGTAATTAAACGCTGTGCCCGATCTTAATTATTTACTGGCGTCAAGACGTAAAATCTAATTTATTCAACCTTCGATATAAGAATATATGCCACCTTTGGAAAACAAATGCAAATCGAATTCCAAGTCGTTCCGCCATTTAAAAGTATAAGGACATTTAATTACAAACTGCGACGATCTGACTCACGCTATATGCTAACTGCAATTGCAACGAAATAATAAAATTAAAGGCTACGCGAGAAAGTTAAACTTACGTTTATATTGATTATTATTTGAAGATCAAAGACCTGAAAGATTGTGATTTAATCCTTGATTGACATGATTAAATGGATTGGAGTAATTTAGCCCCTATGAGAGCTGAATTACTTAATTTTAAAGCTGGCTTTGTTTCAATTTCTATTTACGTCGTTTACGTCGTTTTAATGTGTTTTACATCGTCTTACACATCTTGTAAACTGTGAAATAAAATTGTAACTCAACAACGTTGAAAGTTGAAATATCTTCTCGAACCTAATACTATGACGTATTTTTAGTCAGTGGAAAGAACGCATAAACAACATGATAAAATACTTGAAAGTCAAACAATTTTGATACCTGGGCTTGATTCATAGTGTTTTAAAAATAGATAATTTTTACATAGTTTTTTAAGAATAAGAAGAAGAAAAAAACAAACTCCAAGAACAACTTTAATGATCCGACTTTAATTCATAGCGCTGTGTGTCTTGAAAATCACATGAAACAAATTTTTCCATGTTAAAATTACATAAAATGAGTAGCATACAGATAATTTTTACATGGTTCTAAGAACGAAAAAGAAAAGAAAAAACAACAACACAAAATCGAACCTAAGAACAATTTCAATAATTCGGATTTAACTCGCAGCACTGCGTTTCTTGAGAATAGTACAACGAACGAATAAAAGAAATAGTGCGAAAGAAAGAG
Organism: Tetragonula carbonaria; assembly: GCA_032399595.1. Lineage (NCBI taxonomy): Eukaryota > Metazoa > Arthropoda > Insecta > Hymenoptera > Apidae > Tetragonula > Tetragonula carbonaria. Next base: position 2,843,680 of record JAUCRC010000020.1, read on the forward strand.
TACGTTATCTAGTTCCACTAATTTTTTCACTAATTGTATATCACATTTCTGACATTTCTAAATACGGCTGCAGTTATCACGCTGCACGACGCGAGCTATAGTGAATCTTCGTTACTTACTTTTGAAGCAGCTCCATGTGCTGTTGCCTCTCCGACAGATAGACGGCGAAGCTCTGTTGCAGAAGATCGGCTCGCGACTGGAACATCTGCGTGATGTCCTCGAGATTCGCCACAACGGCGGCCCAACCTTGTTGCTGAAGGTGTTGATCGTGCACCAGCCTCTCACAGATCCTGGTCTGCTCCCGTGCCAATCCACAACATTGCTGAGCCAATTGGGCACGGGAGATGAGGGTCTGATAAGTGGCCGGCATCGCCAGCGACGCGTCGATTTGGTTCTGAAGATCGACATCTGCAATGCAAACGACGACAAATGATCGCATCAAGTTCTTAATAAAGGGATATTCGTCGATAACGCTCGAACCGTGCGGTTCCTATTCATTAAAATACCGATCGAACGGAGATGATCCTTTTATAGGTCCTAAATGGTCCTTTTCTCCTCATTTTCTTTCTTTCTTCTTTTTTTTTTTTTTTTTAAATAATAAAGGCAACAATATTAGATGTCAGATTGTACGGGAAATTCATCGATGTGACAATTAAATTGCTTTTCTTAATGCTACGAAAATTGAACTTTCGTGTAATATATTTTGTAATAAATTAAAGACGGATTGTATTGCAAGAAGATACAAAGAAAACGAAGTGGAACAGTAGTAACATGAATTTATATTTCTTTCGAGTAAGAATAATTAAGTAACATTGGTTATGATGTAAAAATTGACTCGTATCTTTTATTAACACGAAAGAAGGTATATATCAAGGTAAATTAAGTTGTTAAATGAAACAAGTATTTTCAGATGAATTCATTTTTTCTTTTTTAATTCTGGACTTATTGTTAATTGTTTCAGTACCAACAGCGATTTGTAATTTCGTACAGAAATTTTCTAGATCTAGAAGGACTCTAGGTTTTCTGTTTTTTCTTTTTAGATTTAGATGATCGTCGCGAAATATACGAAGAACATTTCAACGACAGAAATGAGAGGGAAGATTTTTAACCAAATGCTCCTTTGCTGCCATCTTCGAGTACGTGGATATAGAAGTTACGCTGCACCGAAGCTTTGTTAAAACAGTTATCCTCCGGAATTAACCCTGTCGATTGCGAATCAACGTGCCAAGGTTATTTCCTTGGTCCTCGATTGGCGCCATTGTTCGATTCGAGCACTCGAAACAATATCCATCTCTCTCTCTCTCTCTCTCTCTCTCTCTTTGTCTCTATCGACGATTCGCGAGATAACTCTCCGAAGCAGGATAACTTCCGGCGAACAGTGTCGATGCAACCACTCCCTACCGGCCAATTATGCAAACACATTTCGCAAACTGCGGGATCAACCCGGTTCGATCGGCTCGAATAATGACACCGAACGATGAACCTCAGCTTCGATACGGATCGCGTAAACGATAAACCGGAGAAAGATCAATTTCGAAGAGCGAATCTTCGAAACGAGCCGATAGCGCGACTTATGGTAGAAGATTCGCGCGCGTCTTTCACGCATTCACGAGAAACTTGAAGACAGAAAAATACAGTGTGCAAGAATATATATATATATATAGAGACACCGAAAGTAGAATACTTCATGGTTGTACAACAGTGTAGATTTCTACTTATTGTTAGATTCATTCATTACGTTCACCAAAGATCGTCTGCAGGCAAGAAAAAAAAAACAAAAAGGAAAAATTGTTCGTAAGAATCTTTAAAATCCCTCGAATGACAAGAGGCACTGTGCGTCTTCAAAGAAATTGAATAAAATGATATCGTGCATAGTGATATTGGTTATCAATAATGTTTATGCGTTCGGATGCGATTGGATGAGCAAAACATGATAAGTTTATTTTTGGCCATTTTCTTATTTTTACATTAACTTGGCGGCTAAAACGAAATAATCTATTATAATGTGATTTAAATAATCTACATGCTAGATAAGTCCAAGCTCGAGAGAGCTGAATTTTATTGTTCAATTATGTAGAAGTGATTAATATTTTACAGTGCAATATTGCTTTTACGCAACGTCGAGCGTGAAAGGATTGTACATAGACACGTATAGTATACATATTTTTATTTCAGACCCTGACCGCCATAATGGACATTCATCATTATGAATACCGCATCACCTGATCTCTCTATTATTAAGATGATTAATAAATGAAAGAACGAGTCAGTTAATGAATAAAAGATGTAAATATAGATCTCTCTGTTAAGTATTAAACACCTTCTGATAAATTAACAATTATATAAAGAAACAGGAAATTTGCTACAAACCATGTGCAATTAACATCAAGAAGATATATATGTGTGTGTGTGTGTGTATATATATATTATCGACTATCGTGAATAATCAGAATAACTCGTTTCATTTTCTCGTACGAAGCAAAAGCTGTTGAAAACTTGTCTTATCATTTAGAATTGGTGTTCTGACCTTTCGTTCGAACGAAATTTTCTCTACAATTCCAGAATTGGTGATTCCTGCGATCTTACGTAAAATAAAAAATCAGATCTGATCGTCAGACGGAATTAACGAAGAGGATCGCGTGGAGACGAAACACGTGACATCTCGTTGAAATTACGTCCCGCTAACACAATCATGTCGAAGAACCGAGCAACACGATCTAACCCTGCTTTTGTATTTATTGACGATGGCAGAGTCTATACTTTGTTACTTGATGCTTTAATTTAGAAGTTGGCTACGTATATATATATATGGCGGAGGCTGTTATATCTCGAAGCGAGGGATTCGAACGAACATCCGACGGATAGAGCGTCCGCAAGCCGCCTGTATAATTCATCGAGATTCGCCAATGTAATCTTGGCACGCGACGAAAGCTCAAGGTCGCGGACACAATTCGCGCCGTCTCCGTACCTTGCGTCATTACCTTGGATTCACACCTGGTTCTCCAGGTACGAAACGTTTTACTGACGACTGAACTGCTCCAGTTCCGCTTTTAGGAAGATATTACACTATCGATCCAAAGTTCGACATAATTCACTAATTAACACTTTCACGACGGGCGTACATGCTTGGTTTCAATTGTCGAAAAATTTATTAATATAAATAAATGAATAATGAAAATACTTGTGAAAATAGAACAACCGTATGCAAAATATTCCACGTATAAATTACTATAATTTGAATAATTAAAATAAGTAGATTTGTACATTAGCGTTTCTGCTCAAACGAGAAGTTAATATTAATATTATTTTCACAAGAACAGCCGTATCTTTTAAGTAAGTTCAAACGAAAGTCTGAAATCAGTCGTACCGATCAGGGTTCGATTATAGTTGTAGCACGTTAACAAAATTACAATAGTTAAATTCATATAACACAACAACGAAAATTGTACAATTATTTACGAAACGTGTATAAAAATAATATTTCAAATATCTAATATGTTTTTAACATTTATCGTTGATCAAATGACAAACAGTAACTTGTTTTAAGCGAACTGATAGAAAGTAAAATCGCCAGCAAATTATTTCTTTTCTTTTTCAAAATTTTCGAATGTTTACAAACCTAACCGGAAAATAATTTTCCATGAGAGTAACAATACAAGATATTATGGAGAGAATGGTTGTTCTTCAGAGTCTACAATGAATCAACAATTATAAAATATGGAATTTTAATAATACGCTAGTGCTATGTTGAAAATGTCACGGGACAAAATACGTCAGATTTTCAGGTTTATCGTGCCCAGGAGTAAAAATTAATCGAAACGATGGAAACTATTGTGCCTCCATATACCTGGAATCATCTTTATAGAAGCAACTATTATAATAATGTTGAAAATTGTGAGATTTTTACTATAAAATAAAATAAGAATATGTGGTACCGTCTAGAAATCTTTACACAAGATGCGCATACATTATTTCGTTTAAATTAATATCTTTTATGTCGTTAATTTAGTTTCGTTTTTCTTTTGTTAATCAGAATAAAATGGTATTTTATAAAATAATTTGTTTTATAGTAACAAATCATCGAGGAAACGGTTCACCGGCAAGGTACTAAGAAAGAAGAAATAACTATTCAGAATATATTAATAATTAGACGCGTTAATGAACGTGTTATCTCCTTCGATTCGTCATCCTTCGGTATTTTCTTTTGTTTTTTAATTTGAAAATCGCTCTAAAACACAAAGTGTATTTGCAAAAATTGAATTACTTTAATTTCCTCTCTCTCTCAAGTTCTCCTCTGCCAATTTCTTCTCCACGGTGACTACAACGTCGGTCCGATAATTAACTTTAATTAACAATAAATTTAAGTTTAAACGTGAGTTCAACCGTATCTAATCGACTTTAACTTTTAGCTTTACGAGAATCGTCACATTGGATTCGAAATCCAACATCCCGATTCAATGTCCAAGGCGATAACAACGAACAAGTTCTCTCCTTTGCTTAGCGATCCTTCAATTACGTACAGATGCATCATATTCTACATGATTTTCTTCACTCTGATTTATACTTTCGTAAATATCGATGCCAAAGTCCAATCGACATCGACAAGCAAATTATCTGGTGCTTGCTTAACACTTTACCGACCGGTAGCCTATTAATCGGCTAACTATTCACCGCTAATACACGGTCGGTAAAGCGTTGATACCGATGTCTGAACCCAGCTGACTGAAAACGAAGAAAAAAAAAAAAACTCAAAGAAGAGAAAAAAGTCGCGATTAAACGTATTTTCACGTCGCGCAACAAATCATGTGTCACGTTCTAACGATAGCAAACTACGTCCTCTCAAGATGGTACGCGACGACGAGACGTCTTCGAGTGTCGTCTTACGCATCTTGCTCATCATCGATACCGCGATGTTTCAAGGCTAACGTCCAATGTAGCGCGGGTTTCGACTTTGCTGCCTCGTTGCAAGGCAACAACTGCTGTTCATCCGCTCCGGCGCGCGCACAGCACGGCAGGGAAAAATCTAGGGCTGGCCGAAGTGAATTTTATTGAAAGTTCGCGAACTGCTTATCCACCGATTACCCCCGTAGTGTATAAACAAGCAGATTAGGCCTTGCTCGTTAAATGCTTAATGAGGTTAATGCGTCGAGGCACAGTTTCAAACTCAGGCAACTCTGCCATGATGATTGTGTGCCTTGCTTTATTATACCTAGGCAACGTGTTGTACTCGCGAATTCGTACGGGAGAGAGTTAAAGTCGATTGATATCAGCCAGCACCGCTATTTTTTTTTCTCTCTCTCTCGGTAAATATTGTCGTAGTCGAAGACATGTCTCGATCAATGGCACCGGACATCGCAGATATACTTCGTTCTTCCGTATATAATGTAAGAAAATATCAACTATGTTTAAGTAGAATTCGTGAAATACGAACAACGGTAATAATAATATATGAAGAACGTATACATATATACATATGATACAACATAAATATACATACATAAATATCGTATTATATTTATATTTGTCTTATAAATATTAATACTTGTATATATATTTGTATTGGATTATATTTATATACATACACACAACATATATATATATATATTTTTTTTTTTCATTGTATTTCATGAATTTTATTTGAACAGTGTTACTTGATATTTTCTTTCACACGGACAAAAATTATTTTCAGGATGAAACATTGCATGTTTGACATTCGTTCAATCGAATTTATTTATATTCAGTGACTGTCTGGCTATGATAATTAGATTGGTAAAATTCAGGACACTTCGATCAAATTAAAAATTCTGGAGTCAAGTAATTCAATTCTGGTTGAATCAAGAGGTTGATGATGAAAGGAATTACTTTTGCCACAGGCAAAAACTGTTCGCGTAAATTTCGACAATATTAATTTCAAGTATACTTTAACTAGACTATTCTAACTGGCCTTTCTAATTCAACGAGAGAGAGAGAGAGAGAGAGAGAGTAAGATGCAATTAAAAAGCGTATTGTCCTTGGAAGTTCAAGTATCTATTAGCCGGTCGATGGCGATTGAAAGCGCCGCTGCGTCGCTGAAAGAAAAGGGATCGGCGCAAAGAAAAGTAAATCGAGGCTGAGGCTATATGTCGCACAACTGTTGGACAACGTATCGATTTTATACTCTGCTGCTTCGTGGGGCGTATTCCTCTTTCCCCCCCGCCCCCAGTTTCAGGCGTTTCGTTTCAGAGGAGGGGAGAAAAAAGAGAGAGAGAGAGAGAGAGAAAACGATCACAGGGAAAATTCGTCGAAGCGTGAAAAGATCAGAGGGTGGAAATCGAAGGAAGAATTCACGAGGTCATCACGGAGAAAAGGAACAACAACAAAAACAAAAGAAAAAAGAAAACAAAAGAACAAAAGAACGTGGAACCACGATTTTTTTCTATGCCGCCGATTGATTTCGGATCGTCAAGCAGCGACGATTAAGCTGCGATATTTCATGCGTTAATTCAGTTATGGACCGCGGTTATGTGGACGATAGAACACGAATGAAAAATCGCGAGATCGAGAGCGAGGATCGATATCCCGATCATTTGGAAATTCAGTAACCGATTACGAGCGTAGAACGCCTTTTACGGATGGAAATAACCACAACGACGATCACGCAATTGCGTGATATATCACTTCGAATTACGACGCGCAAAAACATGGACAATCGCTCGCTAATCGAAATAAGACATCCATCGTTGATATAATCACGGCGAAGAACGTAATTGATTCGCGGATCGAAACAGAAGATGAAAAGCAACAAGGAGGAGGCGTTCAATTTGCACTCTGATAATGATGTCTCGTAATAAAAACTTGTCTCGATAAAAAGAAGAGCGAAACGTATAAAAGCGAAGCGCTCGTTGTTGTTAATATATTCGGAGGACACACTCGATTGCTTCAATTGCGTTCGTAAACGTGAGAATTTGCATACAAAAAAAAATCTGCGCGATGCACGTTCTAGAAACGCGGTCATTATCATAAATCGACCGCCGGTTCATGCAAATGCATGAATGTTTTCGCGAACGTGCGAAAGAAAAGAATACAATTTTCTTCGCAGACTTTTTCTCACAATTTTGTACATATTTTTTTTCTTTTTCATTTTGCATATTGAAATTTTATGCTGCTTCGTAAACATCCGTAGCCTCATTATTAACAATGCTGCCGATGAAATTCGTGGCCAATTTCAAGCTTGTTTCATTCGCTTGTGTATTCTCTCAGTTAAAAAAAAAAACATGTTCATTTATTGGAAGTTACTACAAGTGAATCTTCCGTCCTCCTGGAGAGATGGAAAATCCTTAGAAAAATGATCATCAAGCACCTGTGCCGAACAATCTCGTCTATCGGGCCACGTCCGATTACACAACGAGGCGCGGATGATGATGCGGGCAAAGATGATGAAAATTCGCTCGGGTTTCGTGCACGCGTGTATAAACGACGCGGTGACCTCTTTTAATCGCATATAATTGCATAAGCTTCCGCGGCGCAGGTTGAACCTGGCAAACAGGGGCCAAGAATTTCACGGCACGATACTGAATTCCCAGAATATCTTAACTTGGACTAATGCTCCCCTTTTCTAATTATACGTTCTACGCACCACAAACACACACGCCTACGCGTGTCGAAAACCCGTGCATCATCCCGCAACAGCCGCGCGCGATGCGTTTATTAATTAAAAAAAAAAAAAAAAAAAAAAAAAGAGGGGAGGGAGACCGTTTATTTGAGATGAAGGGATCGCGTTGGTCTGTGTCTCTAATCAGCTCTGATTCCACGACTAGAGTTGCTTGTTCGGTCTGGCAACGCCTGTAAATCAACAGGGGTTTGTTGAAAAATATATTTCGCTTAATCCCTGATAGAAGCAACGTTGAAAGAATAGAAACGAGGTGAAGACTTTCACGTGTCTCGAAAACATCATCCACGGCGGACTAATCACATTCGACATCGATCAGAATGATCAGAACTTGGATATTGTTTTCTCATTCTTTCGTTTCGCGAGTAACAATTTTCTCGATCTAGCTCGAACAACCTGAAAATATACACAGCCTATTGAACAACAGGATAGTTTCACCATCCTCGACAAACATCGTCGGCAGTGAAAAGCCGAATCGATTGATTAAAAAAAAAAAAAAAAGAAAACTCTCTATATCTTAGCGCTAGATCAGTGTTAAATCTTTCGGGGGTCGATCTCACTCGAACGTGAGACTGCAGATCTGTATTATTCGCAATTTTTAGTTGAATTACACGAAATTTGTCGAACATAATAAACAAGCATACATATTTGATAGTTTACACATCACAGTGTGTCTATTCGAGATTAATTAATTCCTTGATCTCCCCAATGTTCAAACCCAATCTCAAGACAATTACGCAAATCATCACTCCGAAGTTAGCTCCAGCTCTTGTTACTCTTATCGTCATGCAGCATCGGCCAAGTGACCGGATAATTGGATATTGGGCTATCTATCGGAGGCGGTTAAGCAGGCCATCGCGACGAATGCCGTGCGATCTATCTCGACTTATTAAAGGGTTAATGGGTCGCGGGCATCTACAGTTGCGCGATGCATCGTGCCAGACGATTGCGAACGCTGTTTCATTCGAGTCAGCACTCTCCTCGTACGGTTGATAATCCATCGGACACCGGAGCAGAACGCGAGATTTCTCGCGAACCTCTACTTCTAGAAACGACCCTGCACAAACGATTGAAACGTGCATCGATACTTCGAGATTTCACGAGTTATAGATACATACATTGCATCGTGCATCGTAAAACTTAGAAGTTGGCATCGCTTAAAGGCAAAACTTGACGCGTAAAACACTGTGCAAAAACGGTTGTGTAACAGTAAAAATCTACATCCGTGTGTGCGTGTGTTTTACACGCTATGAATATTACTTAGCTAGAATAAACTTTGAATAAATTGGAGCTTTGAGATTTGAAACTGGCCGCGTGCGCGTATCGCAGTTGTAGTTTTGTTGCCAATTGCTTGACAATCTTTCGAAACGTTAAAATTTTACAAGAGGCACGAAAATTCTTCTGTTATTTCTTTGGAAGCGGATTATATTGCGTACTGCTTAATACTTAACTTGTTCTTACGCGGAAATTGAATTCTTTAAAAAAGAAAAAAAAAAAGAAATACATCACTAGAATATTCTTACGGTTTATGGAACATAATCTACGTACAGAATAATTAGCAATAATTAAAGAACAAAACGAGTGGAAACAAACGACAGTTTCAGATGAATTCGTATCGAATGGCGAAATTGAATAAATCAAAGAATTTGAAAGATCGTGTACGGCGTAACATTGTGTATGTGATATTCACTATACTGACGTTCAGAAAGATGACATGCGAAAAACAGTATAGTAGATCCAATCCTCAACTGTTACCACTGGACCATTGACAACCATGATAATCTAGAATTAAATTGCTCGATAAAAATTTCCAATCCGACCTGATTCCATTGGCAGAATTAACAAGATTAAGCACAAAAACACAGAAAACGCAAACACCTCTGTCTTAAATCCTCGAACTGAAATCCCATTTTCTCATTTAACCCTGAACTGGTAGGCACTGGATTGCACAATTTAAATCCAATTTCTAATTCAATCTAATCTCTTTGGCGAAATTAACAAGGTCACAGGTAACCGAAAACACAAAGAAACGCAAAGACCTCTCTCGTAATTCCTCGAGCTAAAATCTCAATATAACGTTCGTTTCTCTTTTAACCTCTCAGGCGAGATTTTTCGCGATGCTGTATTTCTTTGCTATATTTCTACAGTGCTTAAAACGCAAAACTGTGCGAAATTGTGTAAAATGAAATTTATATCCGGCGGTGTTTCACACTACGTAATTATGCTCGAAGAAACTTCGAATAAATTGAAAAAATTTTGAAATCGAAATAATCATAACAACAACGTACACATTGTGTGTATACAATTGCCTGACTGAGAAACAAGTGAGCCACACTATAGTGGCGTACCGTTCGAAAAGATGACATATGCGAAAGCCATTATAGCGGCGTTCTTAGTGGTTAAGAGGTTAAAACCATTCTAGTGTTACGTAGCACGATTCACGTTGTTCAGATTTCGTATTCGAGTAGTTTTAGCAGATTTCGATTATTGCGCCATATATCAACATATTGAAGCTTCCTCTCTTAATTACTTTCTTTTGAATTAAACATAAACCACAGAAATTGCATAGATAAGCAAGCTTTTACTTCGTCTACTTTTTTCGAAGTTAGAATGCAACGATGCAACAAATCGGTTTTTCTTTAAATAGCCTTGAAACGGTTGGGACGCGTGAATGAAAAACCATAGAGCGACTCGATGGTGAAAACTCGGTCAATCGTTGACAATCCAAGGGAAGAAAGGGGGGAGTACGGGAAGAAATCGTCATGATCATCGGTTAACGCGTTGGTCGATCGCCAAACACCGATTTTGTCGGACGAAAAAAACGCGTGCATCGCTCGATTTCTCACTCCTTTGTTCGAAATGTTCCTGTCTTTTTTCTCTCCCTTCTTTTTTTTCTTCTTCTGTTGGTCCGTCGATGGTTGCATAAACGTGAAAGACGTGGTTCGTGATCGAGACACTTTTCTCCTTTGCCTCGACCACGATCCACTTCGGCGAGAAAGAGATCCGAGAAAATGGTCGATTTTTTAAAGTGAAAGTCAGGCTTTTGTATCTTTTTCTTTTTAAATGCTGCAACAAATCGCACCGATTTACTTTTCGTCGTGACGAATCAATCAGTCACGCGACTTTCGATGTAAATACGAAGTAACGACGGACGTGCTTATTTAGACGAGGGAGAGCACGACGTGTTCAAGAGTTAAAAGAGACGGTCAGCTCGGGTTCGTCCCGTTTCTTTTTCTTTTTTTTTTTTTTTCTTCTTCTTTTAACATAACGGCGAGATTCAGCCACGCAGATCGTTACGAGCGGTACGAATTAGCCATTTTCTCTGGCTGGCCAGGTGAAACTCGGCACTTTTACCGCGGAACGCGAAACCGCGTGTTATCTCAATTAGAACGAATCTTGCAATATTTGTCTGGTAATCGTCTCCTCCTCCTCCTCCTCCTCCTTAAAGAAAAAAGAAAAAAAAACGAGCTGAAAAACCTTTCGTTTTCCACGCGTCTGCCTCGTTTTCTCCGTCAAAGTCATTCTTTACGACACGTCTTTCCCATTTTTTTTTTTTTCTGAAACCGCGCGAAAGCGGAGGCGAAACACGTTGAACAACGTGAAATCAAAACGCACGAAACGTTTTCTCTATAGGTTGCCCGGTTAATTTGATATCGGTAGACTCATGCACTGTAATTAGAGTCTTTTCTTTTAATTGCAGGCTATGAAGTAATTATTTTCAGAGCGGAGGGAAACACTCGGAACGAAAAACCGTTGCAAGTGGCAATTTAGAGCAGAAAACGAATCGCAATTTCCATCGCAATCCTCAAAAGTGCACCGCAAAAACCCGGCTACCGCTGTCACGCACTCCTCTTCGGCTGCCTATAGTTCTCTCTCTTCGATTTACACCAGGCCTCTAGGCTCCACACGACTTGGCACGAAACGCAAAACCAATAATGCACAAGGTTTCAACCTGCGTGCGCTCGTCATCAGATAATATGCACAATGCGCGTCCGTTCATATAAATTATTCGCTCATGCGTTCACTGCGTGCTGAGTCGGATAATTGAGCTAGAGTTTTGAAAGGGTGTGATAAATTCATTAAAATTCTGCATTTTTTTTTTTTTTTTTTTACGAAATAACGAATATGAAAAACACGTTAGTAATATTTTAGAGAAAACGGCCGAATTAATAACTGTATGTTCTTATGTATGCTATTTATATATTTCGTGGTGTCACGTCATGAAGCTATTCTTCACGCAGTTTTCTCTTAAACTCTCTATTCGCTGTAGAGAAAATTGTTTCAAATGAAACCTATTTTATGGTTGCCAGAAATCTTATCTAAATGGTCGAGCTTCAACCAGGCAAATTTCAAGATAAACTTAATTTCAAATGGAACTGGTATATTTTTGAGTCTTCAGAGTTATCATAGAGTTATCATAGACGTCGAGAATTCGAGATAATGTTGGTATTCGTTGAGCACCCAGAGGTTGTTTCCAACATATGTTCACAAGATTATAAGATACACAGTTCTGTTTAGAAAAAAGCAAAGGTCAGTTTGAAATCTCGGACCATGTAGACAAGATTTGTGGTCAACAACCCAAGTGTTTTATTTGAGACATTTTTTTCTATAGCGAATAGTTTCAGAGAGAATTGCGTGGATATGCCTTCACATGGGACACGTATCTTTATTTCTATGATACAGTATGCCAACACCGATAATTTCTTTAGCGGATATCTTGGAATATCTACGTCCGCGGATCATACGTGAGAAAAAAGCTGTTGCCATTGAAATCATTCTTCTTCTACGAGAATTCCAAACGAAGCGGCAATTTTTAAAAAAAAATGTCGACCAAAAATTCCCCGGAGAAAGAAAGAAAGAAATCCGAAACTTTTACAAACGGAGGGGCGTGAACTTGAAACTGCAAACACCGAAACGAAGGGACGAACGAAACGGAAGTACGCGAGAACAGGAGGGGAAAAACAAACGTAGACGCGGACGACGAGCGAGTGACGAGGCTCGCTATAAATCGCGATCTCCACCCTTTGGGAGCATCCGCGTCGTTTCGACGTTGCGCAAGACAAACGGCAGCCGCGATCGGAGCGCGCGAGATCTGAAAAGGAAAGCCTCGCGTTACTAGAATAAACCGTCAAGGCTGGGATCTGGTCCAACTATCCGATGTATATCGTATCTATACGTCACGCGCAGTGTGTGTACCCGACTGCATGCCGTCGATAAATGATCGCAATTTACGATCGCAGCTCATCTCCGATTCGAGAAGAAAGAAAAGAACGTGCGCGAGAGAAATCCCCGTTTGCCCAATTTTTTTTTCTCACGAATTGCAAATTACAGAGAGAAAACTGAAACGAAAAAAAAAAAAAAAAAGAAAACAGAACGAACGAATCAACAAACCGAGGCATCGAAAAACAAATTGATCTCTCTCGCTCATCCGCGAGAAACTTGTAACACGTTTGCAATAAATCGTGTGGCTATGCTACAAGAGCAGCGCGCGTGTGTGCCCCTGTGTGCGCACACGTATATAATAAAAGTATGTTATCTCGAGCGTTACAAAATGAGTGCAAAGAAACGCGTATCGACGGCGATAAATTCGCGTGCAGTTAATTGACCCGATAAAACGGAGCTCGTCCCTCCTCCTCCTTCTCCCCGCCCCTCGAATCTTGACCCGATCGAAGATAACCCTAAGCACCCCTTGTTCTTCTTCAACTTCCGTCCAATGCTCCACTTCGTTGATCGTTGTTTCTTCCCCTCGTTGTTTCTCCTCCTTTATTTCTCGTCGTTCGTTCATTCGACGAAGTTATCCTCGAAAAGAAAGAGAACGTGTCTGTCTCTTTCAATTTGATCGCAAGCCTTAAATATTGCGTGAAAAAGACGAGAAGACACGTCTCTCTTGCTGCATGATCTTTCTCATTTCGACTTCAATTAAATTAAGACATAAATTAAATATTTTGTTGACTCTACATTTTTAAATAGACGGAATTCAGATAGAAAATTACTTGATCTGCAAAACACTGTGACGAATGCTGTTGTTTTACCGATTTTGTGAGTCTTTCTGTCTCTACTTCGAGTTGATTAAAAGGTGTTTCAAAAAAAGTTTCAAAGTTTCAACCAATTCTAGTAGGATTGTTCTTTCGAAGCTATAAATCACTGCCTATATAGTGATCTTCAAACGTTGTTCAATTTCACCTCTGAAATTTAGTTCGACCCAACAACACGTTTAGAATATTTCCTTTCGACCATGACAACGATGATAAAGCAACAGTTTATGTACTTTTTTCACGTCCACGATTCACTGCCAAATACCATACTTACATACATGTGTTTCTATAAAATCTATTTGCCTGGAAAGTCAATTTATTTGTTAATTTATTTTCATTCACTTGAACGTGCAGCGATCATCCAACGCGAGACCGATCGAGTCGTTGTCAATGTGACAGCACGCACACGTTCCAGAAAAAAAAAAAAAAATACACGAGATCACAAAGAACCCCGTAATCGTTCTTCAATCGCGCGTAGCGAGCATTTTCAATCCGCTTTCGCATGCAATCGCAAACACACACGGTACAATGTGTACTTGGTATCGCGAGGGTGGCGCGCGCTGTCAGCTTTAGGGTGGAAAACGAAGAAGAGAGCAACGACGCGATAATCGTCGCAGGGCAGATTACTCCTTCGTAACAATGAGCATCGTTGTGTGGGGAAAAGCGAGGAGAAATGGTATCGGGGGGTCTAAATAAAACCCGGCCGATTGGTTATCGACAGCTAAATAAAGAATATCGGCCCGGCTCTCGATGCCGAGTGCCAACGTGGAGGCTTTTGTTACGTGCTTCTTCTTCGCTCGCTTCCCTCGCTCTTTCACACCTATCCTCTCTCCCCCCTCTCTCGACACCCTCTGATTTCCTTTCGTTTTTCGCGGACCCGACCCGTTCATTCACGCGACGTTCGCCGATTTGTCTCTCCGTGACGAACACGCGAGATGTCGATTTCAGTGAAATTGCAGCAAATTGTGCGACTTTCGTATTCGTCTCTTTCCTTCTTGAAAATTGAGAGTAAAGTGAGTGAAGTCTTAATTTTGTACACACACACACACAGACATAATCGATCATCGTATTTTCCAGAGCAGCAAGAGTCTACTACATAATATAATGTATTACTATAATTGAGAATAAAGCGAGTAATGTCAACTTGCACGCCTGAGATAACTTTTAAATTATGCGTCGAATGAAAAACCGTTTACAAGACGAAAGTTCTATGGTTTTAACGGAGGCATAAATATGGCGTATCAATTTTTCGAAATTTCCAAGGTCATCTTTATGATTCTTTTCAATATCTTTTTCGCCATGAAAGAATACTGAATTCCAAGTAAAAATCTATCGAGCCACGTTGGTTCTAAACCTAATGATTAAGGAGATATTTTACGATAATGATTGTTTCGAGAATGAAAACTGCCTAGAGCATTAGGCTAAGTTTAGGTTAGACTATTTGCTTGCCACACA
Source organism: Tetragonula carbonaria (assembly GCA_032399595.1). Lineage (NCBI taxonomy): Eukaryota > Metazoa > Arthropoda > Insecta > Hymenoptera > Apidae > Tetragonula > Tetragonula carbonaria. The sequence goes on from JAUCRC010000020.1 coordinate 2,858,818, forward strand.
TTAATATTCCATGAACGTTGAGGATTAAATTATCGTAAATTATTATATAAATTGAATTATTACGATTAAGAGTAAAGCGAGTAAAGTCTTAGTTACACATATAATACAGTGAATATAATATATAATATAGATTACGAGTATAGCAGACTCTTGCTGGTTTAGAAAATACGATAATTGATTTAAGTTATATAAAAATGATACATAAGTATACAAATTATAATGAGAAAACCTGCTAGAATTTTGAAGGAAAGCAACGAATTAATAATTAACAACGTCGAAATTAATATTAAATATACACGTTTGCAATGAATATCTTCAGACTTTCAAATTGGCTTCAAATTTTACCACATAACACATAACACGAAATTCTCCATAGTGGTAACTACTACGATAACTATAACTACTTTCACTGCAGGATATGATGGAAAAGTGAAATTTTCGACAGTGAGAGAGGGTAGCAAAGTAGAAGTGAGATAGATACTTGGGCGAACGAAATGAAGGGAAACCAGCGGTGTTTAGGGTTGCGAACGAAGGCTGCCCGTGGATCGATGACTGAGAGCCTAAGAGGCCTATATTTATCCATCGTTCGACCGACGGAAAAACCACCGGTCATCGCGAGCAACGTAATTTTCGTACAATTCCGAGGGAGAAAAAGGGGAACGTAGATGGAAATTCTTTTCTTCGGGGAAGAAAACGAATGGCGAGGAAGGATGTCTTTTCTTCTTTTTTTTTTTTTTTCTTTTGGGGTGGAACTAATCTCACACGCAACGAACTAATGCGTTCGGGGGTGGGAAAAAAGAGGGATGTTCGGTCATCCTTGACCTGCGAGGGAGCCTGTATACCTTTTGTGGGAAGAATCGAAGAAAGACGAGAACGTGAAAGTCACGTAATTCATGGGAAATGTCTAGCAATTAACTGAGAAATATGAGGGTCCAGGTCAACGGTGCAAGATCAACTACTCCCTCGGTCATCCGAGTGAAAGATTCACGACTCAAAGTGTTCTACATTGTTAACATTTTATGCTTGTTAAATGCAGATCAAGACCAGACATTGACCAAGAAGACATTCGACCAACGGAAACCAAGGAAAAATAAGATACAATTTTTAGTATCGATCTTAACGCTAGAACCATTGACGACTAAAGCATCAAATTTCCATCAGTGATGTTGAAAGTAAAAGAAACAGAAGATCCTTATAGTAATTATAAATATGATACACAAGCTTTCATTTATTTACGTGTTTTACGAAGAATCATTCAAGTCTCTAAAAAATGTTTTATATCCAACAAGAAATTCAAATAGTCATTTTGAGTCATTTTGATAGTTCTAGTGTTAGGGCTGAGTTTCGTCAGAATTTCAACCGGTCGATTTGAAAAAAAATGATGATCCGAGAACGAGAAAATTGGCACGATCTGAAAATCAAAATGGCCTTTTATTTTCCTTCTGAAGCAAACCGCCACCGAAGCAACCGAGACAGACGAAAGAAAACGCGAAAGTTAACAACAAACAAACGGACTTTGAGCCGAGCTTCATTCACGTTTCACTCAGGATTTCAATCGACCAATTGAAAAAATACCAACAAAGCTGGGTTTCGTTTGCGTTTCCATCGGAATTTCGATCGAACGAAAGACGATGGCCGACGAGGCGGCCAGCAACAAACTCCAAGTTTCAGTTTCGAATTCCGCCGGTCGAATTTCGATTGATCAATCGGAGAGAATGACCGACGCGAAAGAGAGAGAGGCGACCCTAAAAATCAAAAAAACGGCGGAGACGGTTTCGCATGATCCAAGCGAGCAAGCCAGCCACTCTCGATCTCTCGGGCCGAGTGAAACGCGCCTTGAAATTAATATTCTTTCGTTCGCGTCGGGCCCAGCGCGAGCACACACACCTTTCCCCTCCGTATCACTCTTTTTTCCTCTCTTTCTGTGTCGCGAGGCGTGCTTTTCCCCTCCCGAGCGTATATCAGCGCCGTGAAAGTCTCGGCGTTTGAAGTGGATCGCGGACACGAGATTCAGAGGTCGTGGAAAAATGGCCTGCGGCCGAACCGTTCCGAACGTCGAGCATCTCTCGCGCGGGTGTGAACATCGTCGACGGTTTGCTTTCGACCTCGTTCGCCGACGAGGCAGCGTGATCCGGAGGTGTACAATAAAATCTGGATAAAAAATTGACACGTCGTTAAAATCATTTCTACAATGAACTCTCCAAAACTCGAGGAGAAATGTAAACGATATAGCTTGGATATCGTCACCGTCGAGACTTGAATGCCAAGGAAGCATTGATCTTGCTACTAATCGAGTCACAGAGCCCTTTTTCCCCCCGTGTCAAAAAAACTCGCACACCATGCAAAAACCAACATGCCAAGAACGAATGGAGCCGACATCAAATCGAAGGTAGATTCACAAATGCAGCAAATCACTTCTACCAAGAAATTCCTTTTAGGATTAAATTGTAAAAGATACTCGATTAAGGACAGGACACACCGAAATAACCCATGATAACACCATGATCAAGAAGACTGACATAGCTCAACACATTCTACAGGATGGGCCAAAAGTTTTCTCCTATTTTAATAAAAACATCAACATACAAGGAAGGAACTAATTTTATTAATTTTTAAATTAAATTCAAATTCAAAGATGAATTATTTTTCACGTTGTAAGTTTCTTTGTTTTGTTTCAGACGAGTTGACCGCCACGTGCAATAATAAAAAATATAGTTTAGTAGTAAGTGATTTTTGGCCCGCCCTATATACGAATGCACAAACTTCGAGAGCGGCAGAGAAGATTCCATAAGATCGATCCCACTACTTTTCACTGAGACTTTTCAAAATCATCCGAAGAAAACACTCCAATACTTAGATGGACATAAATCTATACTACAAGATATAAATACTATATAAATACCTCGCAGATGAGCTCGATGCCGATGCCTTAAACCTGCACAAAAAAAAAAAAGAAAAAAAAATAATAAAACCTGAAAAAAAAAGGAAGAAACGAGACGCATGCGTAAAACGTAGAATGTCAAGGGGACTGAATAAGTTTCGTACGCGTCAAGGATCGTCGCTCGAGACCGCCCGCTGCCTTTCGAATCCTTCGAAATCAGTTTTTGCCAGTGTTCGAAACTCGAAAGTTTTGTCCAGGCGCCAGCAGGCTGCTTTTTCACCGACACCACTCTTCTCTCAGCCAAATATCCCGACCAATTGACCGAAATATCTAGGTTAATGTTCGAGTTCTTTTGCGTTGTTCGAGATTCGCGAAGCAAAACAACGAAAGGAAAATAGAGAAAACGATGGATTAATCTTGATCAACTTCTTGTTCTTCACTTCTGAATTCTACCGTTGAGAAATACTATATTTGATTTAATACTATATTTGATACACTGTGTTGTACGATATTGAAAATTCACGCAATTTTCAAGCATAACTAGTTCGAAGAATGGTGAAAATTGGAAATCCAAATAAACGAGTAGCAGTTAACTATCTCGTTTAATGAAAATTATTTTCAATCATCGATAGCCGAATTGTCGACAGTCGAACGCCTTTTTTTACTGTGAAACAAGTATCTCAACCAAAATTAAACCGTTTTGTCGTAAACTTGTTTCGTTCAAAAATAGTTTTACAAATGATTGTTACTTCGTATCTCTGATTTAAAGCACCGTAAATAACCGTGTACTCGCATCCCTCGGTACCACATAGATGAGAGATAGTGGCTTTCTACGGCTTCCGCGCTTCCAATTCTCACTTAATCGCGCGAAGAGATTAAGCAACGAACGGTGCATATGCACGTATATTCCCATGTACACACACACACACACACACACTCTCTCTCTCTCCACTTTCTGTTTCCCCAAGCAACGTCCTGCTGGCTGTTACATAAAAGGACCTAACCGGGCCGATAGATTGAACGCAGTTGCCTATCGATATCCATTTGGATCCAGTCGTGAAAGGAGTTCGACAGTCCTCATACGTTTTTTCTTTTTTTTCTTTTTTTTTTTTTTTTTTTTTTTTTTTTCTTCGACGAGACGTCCAAGCGATTTCCATCGCGATTTTCACGCGTCGCAATTTTTTCGACGAACGTTATCAAAGTGAAACGCCGGAGATTATTAGCCAAATCGCTGACAGTACAGGTTTCGATGGAAATCGTGATCGAACGATTTCTAAGATTCTAATTCCAATTGAATGTTCTTCTTTGAGTTTACGAAGTCGAGTCAGTTACGTGTTGAAGTTCGAGGAGAAGAAATATTCGAGAATTCGCGAGAGATATTCCAAATTTATAAATATTCGAGAAATGTTCGGAGAAGAATATTTGAGAACATTCGAATTTATCCGAATTCGTTGGAAATATTACAATTTATCCAAATTCGAGAAGAATATTTGCGAAGAACGTTTAAGAAAAATATTTGAGAAGAATATTGGTGAAAAATATTTGAGAATACTTGAATATTTATCCATATTCGTGGAAAATGTTGCAATTTATCCAAATTGAAAAAGAACATCGGCGAAGAATCTTAGGAGAAAACGTTTAGTATAGACGTTTGCACTTTGTGCGATTTTCATCATTTTTACGTAAAAATTCGCCGTTTTTTTTTTTTTTTTTTTGCAAGGAAAGCGCGAGAAACACGACGTTTTGAGAAATCTTGGGCACAAAGTTGACACAAAACCTTTTCGAACGAGAGTTTCCAAACGCCGAATGTTGATAAAGAAAGCGCAGATTACGTAAAGTGTACAGCGGCACAGTTCCCTAGAGTTCTATGGAAACCGATTCTAGAAATTTTCGCGAACGTAGAATATTTTCTCTCTCAACGCTGCGTGAAACGCGTAATAATTATACGCAGAACTAGTCGAAGATGCTTCAGGAACGTCTGTTCGAGCGCATAACTGCTCGTGCATAGCTCCGAGAGAGAGAGAGATTATGTATTCACCGATTAAATATCCGTCCGCTTATTTCAGTCGCGTATATATATTTGCCAATTGCATAATAAAACTAACAATGTTACATGACAACGTTGCGCGTTGGCGTTTGTTTGCGCACTGTTCAAGTTCATCCAAGTCCATAAATATTAGAACGTGCGCGCGAAATAAGATAAATATATAAGACTATATATTCCCTCTCTAATCACTCGGCCAATTTTCACCGCGTTTCCTCTGTTCTTCGAATCGCCGGAACAACGAAGTTGAAATTTTTCCACAGGCGTCGATTTCAATTTGTTTAAGGAATCTTCCTTAGTTTTCCTCCCGGAGATCTCAACGGAACGCAAAATAAGATAAATGTACAGAATAAGCCTATTTTGTTTTTCAACAAAACGTCAAAATAAGAGAAAAGGCTAATTTCATTGATTTCGAGTTAAATTCAAGCTCGAAATTCTTCGTTATGTTTTAAAAATTATTTCTCTCAAATAATTCGACCTTCGTCGGAGCTTCCTCAAATCAAGTGGATTTATTTCAGTAGGAAATGATTGTTGGCCTTCTCTATATATAAACGCTACACTCTTCCCCGTCATCACCACTTGACTAATTTTTCACTACTAATTTGTTCTGTTCGCCGACTGCTCGGTGTTCAAAGTGAAGTTCAAAACTTTTACTCAGACGTCGTTCAATTTGTTCGAGGAATTTGCTTTCCTCGCGTGGCATCAACGGGAGCGAAAAATTCCAATAAATCAATCGATCGTGCCTTCAATCTCGGATCGATGTTGTTACCTGCCTCACTCTGTACGAGATCAGCGCCAATATTTATGGGCTTTCGTTACGCAACCGCTTTCAACGAAATCAACGTCCGACTGTCATTATAACGTGCGGTTATATAATATCCACCCGTTTCCTTCGTCATCCTTCAATTATTTATAATCCCCCTAACGTATGTACGTGCAACTCGCGCGAATTCGAGCCGGCGAACGTCCGTGTAACAAATTATCGATCGCACAGCGAAACACATCGAAATGGCACGAAACTACTACTACTACTACTACTACTATTACTACTACTATTAGTAGCGATTTTCGTGGCTGTCCAAGCGACGAAATAAAGGAAATGAAGGAGCACGGTGTCTGTGCAGCCGACGCGGAAACTCTTTGCCTCAGACTTTGCGTCAGACAAAGCTACGAACACGACGATTTCGACCTGGTTCGCACGACGAGCGTACAATGCACGAAATAATTGCACACGGTGGCAGTGATACATACGTGGAAAATCGCGCCGTTTCGCGAGTAGAAAGAAAAAAGGCCAACTCCGCGGAGAACAATATATGTTCGCCGGCATGTGCCCGCACTTGCATCACCTTCGCCAAGGCAATTACCATCCGGTGCGTGTGTGTCCGTGGGTAAACGAGGTATCGTTACTGCGTTCGTCGTAACGTGTCATTCACGATGTGGAACGACATGCTTCCGCGAGGAACCCATCTTCGAGAATCGAATGCAAATCGCGGTGAAATTCGAACAAGAGGCAACGAGGTAATTTGTAGAATTATATCACCTTGATATCGCATCGAGACTTTTCCGAAACCGAGCGATCATCTAACGAAGCTAGCTAACACCGTCGCAAATTCTCACAAACGCGTCAGAACCAAAAACAACGGAAAGCGAACACCCGAAACAATTAGTTATTATAATAAGACTAAATTTTGGCGTCGATGTGGTTGCACCAAATGGCGCGAAAATACAGCGTGCAAATCCAAATGCAATTGATGCACGTATTCTTCAATATCCTGGATTTAGCTGGAATCAATGCATGAATACTCTATCGGGAAACAAACTGGAATAAAAGTATCGAGACAGCGTTTCCTGTTACAATTAGCAGATGAACTAGTCACAGAGTGTCACGAATCTCTTGAAAGAAGGAAAGGAAAACAAGGAACATCAAGCAACCCAAGCAATATTTCCCAATCACGAAGAAAATGTCAAATAAGATTGTGCACGGGTAATAAAACCACTCAAACTTGCATAATTTGCAAAAAATTTGTCTACGGACAAATGTATGAAGGAGAAAACCAGCCATATGCAAAAAGTGCAATTAATTGATTATTTTTTGTATTTAAATAAAAATATATGTTTGATTATTTCATTGGAAATCAGAAGTTACGCTGCGAGTTATTTCCTTTAATAAATGAAGAATTTCTTTCTAAAAATCAACATTCATTCATAAGGGGGTCGAAATGACCCCTTATGGTAAAATAGGTATATGTAAAATGCCGATACGTTTAGTGTTAACACTAGAACTACCACACCAGTCAAAATTTTACAATTTTATTTTAAAATTTCTATTTCATGTTACAATTTTTTTCCCCGCCACGATGCAATGACTTCTTTTACAGTGATAACTAAAGAAATAATATAATGAATTTTATTTTATTTTTATTTATTAGAAATCAAAATAATTTTGGTAGAAATAACCTCGTCTTAACTGTCGGTAGTTCTAGTGTTAACTTCATATATTCTTTCTAATTAAATACCGAACAGGGGTGATTTTCACCCCTTTGGTAGAAAACAGGTATATGTCAACTCACGGTAAACCAAGTGTTAAAAAGCGAGAGAGAGAGAGAGAGAGAGAGAGAGCCAGCCTCCTGCGTGGAATAACTCGCGACAGAGAAGCTCGAAAAGAAAAATTGACGGACGATGGCGGCTTTCTTCGCTCATGAATGGAAGATACTGTTAGCTCGCGGATTTCTCGCAGCCTGTAACTTCCTGCTGAAACTAGAGCACATCCTGTCGCTCCGCTGTGTACAATGCTCGGCTGTAACTAAACTGTTGTATCGATCCCGATGTTTGTCCTCTCGTATTGTTTTTCTATACACCAGCCGAGAATCACGGACAATCCCTCGAGAAAAAGCTGCTTTCTCCATCGACGGGGGAGAAAAAAAATACACGACTCACGAGCAGCGTGTTTCGCAAGAGACGAGAGAGACAGTTCTTTCAAAGTCGATCGAACGCGGCGTGTCGCAAACGAACACGTACACGGTGGATCTGACTCCATTGATTTCCATCGTCGTGGCTTGCCTCTAATTTTCGATTAACGTAATCGCCGCGCCGATTGCGGTTCATTACCACCGTGTCAACTTTCTAATCGGCCCGCGTCGTTCCTTTCTGCGCGGGTTCTCGATCGTTCGCACCGAAACAGTCGTACGTGAATTTGCACTAAGGTGATTTCGATCAAAAGTAGGAATCGTAAGGGATGTATAAGCACGACAGAAATGATCCACAGAGGCAGTATATAGCGTATCATTGACAGTATTATAATGTTGAATGTCCAACCAGGCAAGTATTGACTCATTTCAAACACGAATTGTGAGTCAGTGATAGTCTCCCTAAAGTGAACAGTTATTCGTATGGCAAATTCTAGTAGTTGGTCATCCCTTTCCCTTCGATTTGCCATAGACAAAAATACAGAGAGCTTCTGCCGAGAAGAGAAGAACACTGTTTTCCATCAAGCAGATACTGTAACATCATTCTTGCACCACAGTTGCAACTTATGTTAAAAGCACAAGTGTCGTTCCTTTACGGCAAATCAATAACTAACGTTTCTGCAAAGTCGACAGAAGTTCCGAAGAAGCGGAACGTCTTGTCTCGTCTTCGAATGAAAGTTCTGCAAAGTATAATTTTTTTGATTATATCCTTCACAACGTGGTGAAAGAGAGAAAGCGCGTAGAAAGAGAGAGAAGGGATACAATTTATTAGCTTATGAATGTAAAAATCGTTCGCGCATCGGTCAAGTTTGCAGTTTTGCACGCACGGAGAAAAGATCCACGCGAAACAAACCACCGACACTTGATGTACCAAGAAAATCGCATGACCGCCGTTGCCGCGACGTTCTGTTGCAACAATCGGAAAATAAAAGCCGCCAGAGGAACAAAATATGTAATATGGACGTGTGTGTGTGTGTGTGTGTGTGTGTGTGTGTGTGTGTGTGTGTGTGTGTGTGTGTGTGTTTGTTGTTCCCAGATACACACGAACCGCGCAAATATAACGCGAAGAATAACGAAGCTATTGCTTATTCATTGCAGTAACGTGGAATTTTCATCGCGTTCGCAATTTCTTCTTACCGACAGATCGATGCACGATAATGCACAGGTGTTTACGCGAAGAAAGTCGAACACAGAGAGAATAAAATTTTCACGTTAAATCCTTGGTTTTTCGTTGAAAATTCAAATTGAAAAATTGGAGGTTTCATTTCATAAATGCGCAGTGAATAAGGGATACTCCGCGCGTGAAATTAAACGAAAAGCGTAGAATAACATTTTTCCCCGCTCGAGTTTCCAAGAAAATAGGCTCCGAATGTTTTTCGTGGAAAAAATTGCCTCGAGCAATTTTCAAGCTTGATTTTTCACACGAAGATAAAGCGCATTAAGATTTTATTCTACGTTTTTCACACGTAAAGTAACTTCCTGTCAATTATTGTTTCCCGTCACACGTTGAATCAGCTGATTTCAAATATACTTTATTTAAATATGAAATTTTCAAACTCGACTTTCTCGAAACACGAATAAATTTTACCGTTTCTTTTCGACTTATTTTTCACTTCTACTCTGATTGTATCGATGTATTATAGTCTGCAACGATAGCCAAAGTGCAAATTTTCTTTCAACAGATATGCACTACAAATTAATTACGAAACTGAAGGAATTTTTTTGATCACTCGTTATAAATAATTTTAAACAACTTCTTGGATCAAACACGTGTTTTCTTTTTTCTTCAAAAATATTCAATGTTCTTTGACGAGTGAAGATTTTTACAAGGATTTTTACAAGGATTCGGAGCAAAAAAAAAAAAGGATTCTAGCTTTAAGAGATCGAATCTATTTCTTAAAACTGCGATAATAAATGTGTAACCCGAAAAAAAAGGCCGTCAGTTTTTAAAACCTGTTCGATCACTCTTGTCGCGCATCTGTTTTTTTTTTTTTTTGGAATCAAACTTCCACCGCAATAAACTCTTTGCTTTTGAAGTGAATTTGTATCGAAATTCGTGGAGGAAAGATCATTGAACAACTACTTTGTGCAAGTCGTCGTAAAGACAAATCCGCACAACAGGGTCAGAAAAAGCTGTTTTCGAGTGCCTATCGGCCATCTGCGTATCACACGTCAGCGTTTTACGTATGGTTTATTTTCCATAGTTAGCTTAGTTTTTCCCAAATAGTCTCGATAGCACTGCTCTGTCGTAAGTTTCACCATTTCTCAAATACGACATCGACGGGGGCCTTGCACCATTCCTTAACCTCGTTCCAAGAAAAACCTTAACGATAAACAGAACTCGCTCATCCCCCGTGCGAGTTGCTCGCCCTTCCAGAAATAGAGCGTGCGATGAAAGGGAGAAGAGAGCGATTTCCCTCAGGGAAAAATGGACTCGGATTGTCAGCAATTGAATAAACCTTCGTGACAATTTTAAACTGTTATTATATTATCTAGCTTTAAGAGAGAAATTGTGCGTAATACTGTACGCGGTAGTATAGTTTGTCCATTATCCAACTAATTGCGAATCGGAGAAAAAGAGCATGAAGTCATTCGGTTCGTTCGTTCATGAACGGAAGAATTGAGGAGAAAATTACGGAGATCGTAAATCGATGAACCGAGGTGAATCAACACTAAAATGACCATTGACCATTTTTGCTCGAATATTCTATAGACATAAAACAGTGTATTTCTAGAGACTTGAGCAAAATACATAAATAAAAGCTTGTGCATCCTATGTCATAACTGTCACAAAGATTTTCTATTTTTTTTTTCTTTTTACTTTAATAATCTCTGATGGGAATTTTATTATTTAAGTCGTTGGTAGGTCTAGCGTTAAGCGAGAAGAATAGTTCCTGGAAAATTTAAAAAAATCTAAAAAAAAGAAAGAAAAACAAAAAAACGAAAGATCATAGAAAAGAATAAAAAACAAGAAATTGCGAGAAATTCGAAATTGGCGCTTGGAAAAAGTGCTTTTCTAGAAAAACGAAACAAGCGGAACTGGAAGAAGTTTCTTCATACTGAAATTATCCATTTATTAAAGATTTCTAACTTCAGTCTTGCAAGCGACTGAATTTTTTCCGTTTTCTTCAAAGTTCCTACAATCATCCTGAAATTATTCAAATTTCGATTCTCTTCCATTTTGAAATTGTTCCCGCGATATCTCAAGATTTACTTGGCTAATGAAACACAAATTTCGAAAGTTCATCCTCTCTTCAACAGAAATCTCCAATTCGAATTTTATCCTTGATTGAAGTTTTCTCCTTCTTCGAGTCGAAGTTACGAAGAACGTGTGTATCTGGACGTCCGATTTCCATATCGATTAGTTTTTTGCAGTTCTCGCTCGCCTATCGGCCTCGCGGTGCTTATTTGCCTGATTGATTGTATCCGAAGCGGTGCGGAACCTCGGATTTTCTTACACCGTCTTATCTACTATGACTGTGTGAAATAAATAAAAAATGCGGTGATAAACGAATAAAATGTACATTATATACTTCCGAATAAAAGAGACTATATTTTTATACTGTCAAATTGGCTTTCATCTTCATTCTATATTAAAAAATAATAAGTTGTGCTAAAGACCGGTCATTTGACCGATCGGTATACGTGAAGTGTCGGTAGGAATAGTGTTAACACTTCCGCGAACTATCCCGAACAAGGGGAATTCCAAACCCGGCAATTCATGTTTTAACGACGCGAGTCTTATCTTTCGTTCCGACGACGTCGTTCGATATTTAAAACCATTAGTATACCGCTGGAATTCGTCGGGAAAATCCAGCGACGCGATATTCCTTGACACAGTCCGGCTTAACACAGTGGGCTCAATTATTAATCGCGGAGAGCAGCGTACGACACGATCGATCGAAATGCATCCGGGCCGGTACCTGTTTCGATCGATGAATCAAGTCACGAATCAAGCGGATTTACGAGAACGACCGCGGTTTGGAAATCGACCGACGATTTGAATATCATCCGAAAAACGTTTCGAAAATGTGTTTTCTCAAACCATGGATTATATCTCTATTTTTTTTTCTTTTACTTTTATTTCGATTTTTAACATTTCCCTCGCAAGTACAGATCTACCGAAATAAATAAATAAACTGTAAATTCGGAACGGCAGTTTAGATTAGTACGAAATAGTTCTAATAGTTGAAATAAATGACCAACGAATTAAATATCTCTTAGAGAGTGGCAAGTTCTATGATGAGCTTCGATAGGATTATTACCCACATTCGACAGGCTTGAGAATATTGAGAATATTGTAACAAAATTGAAGGAGGTTTTATGATGAGAGTGTTATAATCTCTCTTTTTTCTTTTTTATCTTCATTGCCTTCGTTCGTATAAAAAAAAAAAAAATCCGAATCCGCGCGAATATCTGCGGTCGACGCGACGACGACGACGACAGGAAATTCTATAATGAAAAGACCATGGCAATATTTTTAGCATTTCCACGATCGATGTGTTTCTCCTTCGCTTACCCTGACTCTTTTCAATCCAATATACACCTCGACAACGTATCCGTTCATTGATTGAAGAGATATACCCATCGCGACGATTTACGTCATTTCTGCTCGACGACGTTTCGCGTCACGCAGTCTGAGAGAGACAGAGAGAGAGAGAGAGAGAGAAGGTGCGTTGCAGCACGACCTGGGAAATTCATAATCCAAGGGGAGAAACAGCCGAGTAAGAAGGCGCAAAACGGTGAAATTGTGCATTTTCCGATCGTCTGTCATTTTTTTTCTTTTTTTCTTTCTTTCTTTCTATTGTTCTTCGTTTTCGCCGAGCGGAATAACACAGGCACGTGCGAAAGTGTATCCGTGCGACACGTGTATCGCCGGACAGAGAGAGAGAGAGAACGGTTACGCGACCGACTCACGCGCCAGCTTGTCTGCTTTAAATTAAAGTCGCGTCATTCCTCGTCACGCGTCGAGCCACGCGCGTGTATTGCGGCCGCGCGAGAAAACACACGCTGAAAGAGAGGAGGGCACACACAGCCGCCGCGGTGGAAAATGGCCGCGGAATCTAGGCGAGCGCGATTATCGATCGATTTCTAATCGCTCGGAAAAGTGGCTTTCAGACGGAAAGTTTCATCTGTCGAATGAACAGCGAATCGCTACTCGAAATGTTCGAAACACGCGCCGATCAACAGATCTTTGACTTTTTTTCATTTTTGGTATGATTGACGTTCTTCAAATATGATGATTTAGAATGCTTTCCTTCGAAATATGGCAAAGGAAAAAAACTTGAACCGATTTCAAACGGAACATTAATAGTACATGAGCGATTTGACGATTCTGGAGCAAACACCTCTGTGACTTCGTCGTGACAGCCTGATTATGAAAATGGCAACTAGAACAGTTGATTTTCATAGAGAACTTGCAGCTCGAAAGAAATTCAATGTTCTTTGGCGTTTTTGATTTTTCTATTTTTCATTTCTTTTTCGGGTAATCGGGTAATCTTCGAATGAAACTCTTAACACTAGAACTACCGAGTTAAGATGAAGTTATTCGACCAAAATTATTCTGATGTCTAATAAATAAAAATGAAATAAAATCCATTATATTATTTCTTTAGTTATCATTGTAAAAGTCATTGCATCGTTGCGGGGGAAAAAATTGTAACGTGAAACAGAAATTTTAAAATAAAATTGTATAAACCAGTCATTTTGACTGTGTGGTAGTTCTAGTGTTAATATAATATGTGTGTATTAATTGATTATACCTTACAGAAATAATTGATATTAAAATATTATTGTTACTAAATGTTAGATCGCACCCTTTTTCGTACAAATGTTTTTTCTTCAAAAAACACAAACAAGAAAGAAAAGACTTGAATAATCAATTTCAAGCAGAACTTCAATAATTTCGAAGCAAACCCTTTAGACTTCGTAGGAGACCGAACATCAGAGTGTCATAGACTGGCTTTGAAACGGCCAGTAAAACAATATTAATTTCCATGGAGAACTTGGCAAGAGGTTAATTGACGAGAATTCTACACAAATGGAACACGTCGAGCAGAAACGTCGTGGGTTCAATTACGAACACGGCCGCGAGAGCTCCGCGCATCCAGAGGACTTCGCTGCATTTCGCGGTAATGAGCAGATTTGCAAGATGGTGCGACCTTGGCGAGTTCAAGGGCTAAGAAAAAAAATCGTCCCAAGGTCTACGAAGAATCGTGCTAACTCGATGCAAATGATATTCGAGCGTAAACGAGCGGCTTCGAGTTGTAAATATAATGTTATTCTTTGTCGAAACACAATCGTTTTCCCATTTTATTACAAGTGAATCGTTATTTCCATTTCTCGTCAAATAATCGCTCGACGGTTCGCAAGACACAGTTCCGTCGGTCTTCACTTATCGTTGGCACACGTAATTTTCATAACTGTCTCGGTAATTACGATGACGTTCCAAAAAAAAAAAAGAAGGAAAAAACTGGAAGAATTTCGCGATGGTCAAGTTTGTGATTACCTTGTTCTTAAATTCATCGACGATCGTTTTGAACGCGAGTATATACGCGGCGAAACGATCGTGAAAAAGAGGATGTTTCACAGGCCGAAAATAACACACGGTAACAAGCCGTGTATGCTAGATTTGCGTCTACGAAGTAAGATAGACGATTGTGCCCGCATGGTCACGATAGCGTGGAGTTAATAATTGCAATTGAGCTTCGCCTCGTCCCAAGGTGAAACTGTGAAACAAAAACTGGCATAAGCTTGAAACACAGAATCGCTCTTTCGTCACGTGAATGCAGTGTAGTGCAACGCGGTTGCGATCAGTAGTAGAAGAAGAAGAAGAAGAGGGGGGGGGGGGGACCGACGAACAAAAGAGCCTGATGAAGCGACGTTTCTTGTCAAACAAATCCCCATCCGTCGCTGAATTTGCACAATTTACTTTCCCAGAAGCAAAACTCTCTCTCTGTCTCTCTCTCTTTCTCAGAGTTCGAGAGACAAGACACCTTTAAACGCGCATTGTCAATCGTTTCTTCGACTGTAATAGATATATTCTTCGTACTTTGAAAAGTGCTGGCTGTTGAAAATGATGGCAAGGATATCTGTAGATAAAATTATGTAGAAGTACCAGTTTCTAACTGTCACGACTGTCTAACACGTGCTCCGTTCCTTTTACATCAGATCGGCAAAACATTTACACACATATCGCTATCGTATGTATGTATGTATGTACATATCTGTTCATTTGGCATTGAGAGATCATTTCTGGATAATATTTCACTTATTATTTCTCTTTTAATGTACAAAACAGCGTAGGTAAGGACCTACTTCGAATTCATAATATAACACACACACACACACACACACTCTCTCTCTCTCTCTCTCTCTCTCTTTCTCGTTTCGTATTTATGCACGCTTCAACAAAAGGAACATAAATTCGAACGACGGAGATTTATTAAAACACCAAAGCACGAATAGTCTCTCTTTCTATTCAAGCTTTTACACACAGAGACGAGATGATATCAGTCGTCTATCGTGAAGTTTATTCCGCGAAACACAACGCAGATACGAACAAAATAATAATAACACGTCGAACGATATCCTCTTCGTGCAAGTATGTCCACGTACCGCTGTTTACGGACACGTAGCCGTGGATTACCATAGTTACACGAAGATCAGATCCATCGAAACTTCCAATAGGATTGGAGGAGAACGATCGAATCGATCGGAGAAAGGTTAAGCACATTGATTTGAAAGCCTTTTTATTTTACGAGATACGTACATACATTGAAACGTTCAAAGTATTTTTAGGATATTTGTTCGAACATTTGGGAAACTTTGTTCGAGAGGCGGACTGGAACGATTCGTGTGCGATAATTTACATGTTTGTTCCAATTTGTTTGTTTTCCAGGTGATCTATGATCTTCTATATTTCGAGTATTAAATTCAAATTCGCACGTGGCACGTTTCATTGCAGCATGTTACTTTTCTAGCGGCAATTTCAAGTCACTATCGCTACGTTAGTCGCTGTCTTACGCAAGTTTAATTAATAGCCGTATATGACTGTGAAGCAATGTTCAAATATTTATTCATTAAGTAGCTTCATAATTGCTTCCCTGAGAAGCTTATTAACAATGAATGTCTTCAAATAGCTTCCACAGAACTTCGAATTAATGAGGCGAAAGAGATTCTCGAGATGAATAATCAATATTTTTACAAGGTTCTCGTTTTCCTTTTCGGAAAATGGACATTCGTTAAAATCAATATTAAATTTCTCTCCTAAATTGTAACCAGTATTATTACACGTAGGGAAAAGTAGGATCAAACCGAGTGCTATTTGTTTTTTTCTATGAAATAAGAGCTCCGATATGTAACCGAACTGTGGTCTTTTCACATTCACGAATCTATACAGGTAAATGATATTTGTATTCTATAGTCTTTACAGAGTATTCTAACCCTTTTGACATTTTTCTATCTCACATTGAAGAATAAATATTTAATTATGTTTTAGCGTCCGGAGCAAAACCGGGAAATTTCATTTCACCGCGAGCGAAGGAATTTCTTCAAAAAAAGTTTCGTCATTTTGGCTTTGTTACGAAAAATAAATAAATAAATAAATACACTAGATACACTAGATTACCCCTATGCGAAATAAATGATTCTCCCGCGATCATCAACTTGCGATTTTCCTTTTCGATTTTCCCAACCGAAAATCGTAAAACAAGTAAAAGACCAAAAAAAGCAGCGACGATTCGATCTCGTTAACTACGAGGAGTAGACATTCCGATTCCGATCTGGCCGCGCAGTGTCGTCTCGGCTTTAAAATAAAATAAAATAAATCTTGTCGCTCGGTTCGAGCGGATCGTTCACGGTCAAGGGGAAAATAGCGAAGCGTGGCGGCACAGATATGCAAATCGACTGGGATTGAAGCGTGATCGTCGTGGTCGTAGTCGTGGTCGTAGTCGTAGTCGTAGTCGTAGTCGTCAATGTTCGACGAGCAATTCGCCATCGTTGCAATCGAAACGACGACGGGAAAACGTCGTCGCAGGATAATGGACGTCACACGTTGGCTTGAATAATGCGATCCGGCGCGGGGGCTCGCGCGGAAAAGCGAACGACATTCGACAAGCGAGGAAATATCGCGTGCGTGTACTTGACCGCGGTAGCTGGAACAGCGCGATTTCAATGGCCTTACAACGGTCCGTCCCACTCTTTGTTTCAAACGAATCCGCGAGCAGAAAGCATAGCTCCGCCGGTGCAAACTAAACGGCCGTTAAAGCGATGCTCGAAAGTAAATGGAATGACTAACACTTGACACTGACATTTTTCCCGATGAAGTTATTAGGTTGTTTGATGAGTTTCTACGGGTAGAGTTGCCTCGTGCAAAATCTTCGATAGACATCAACAATATAATTATTACAGGCTAAGCAGGCACGAGTTATTCCGGCTACTGCGTCTACGAAAAGATACTTGCATAGCGTCAGTCATTCTTCAATGAACACCGAAAGGACTCGATCAAGTTCAAAATAGAAGGGTACGAATCGAACGTCCTGTTATTTTACATACAGAAAAATTTAAAATTCTTCGCGTCGCGTTACCAAAGTCGTCCTCTCGTCTTGACTTTTGAATCAAAATGTATATACGTGTACATGTATCTAGTGTATCTCCTGTAGCACGAGTCTAAAAATTTTCAAAACGACTTACTTTTTTATTTTTTACCGACGATAGCTAAAAATCTCCTTCGAACGAATCATTGTTCTCCTGGCAAACATAGTCCAGGTCCCTTCGCTCAATTTACTTTCCTTTATCGTCGTCTACCTGCTCGGAAGGAGCCGGAAAAAAATCGTCAAGTCTGACGTGACATTTACGTGGAACGTCATGCTCGAAGACGGAGTGCGAACGAGCGCCGCTTGGCACGTGTGTATGTGTATGTGTGTGTGTAAGTTAATTCAAGGCCGGCGAGAAGAAGAAGAAGAAAGGCCAAGGGACCCGGTGAATAAGGAGCGAAAACGGCGAGGCCGTTTTCTCCTGGGCATTATCGAGATCGAGCTTGAAAACGGAGTTGTCAGAGGTGGCCAATGGTCATTCGAGCCGACGACGACGACGACGAAATCCAATTTTCGCACGCACCTCGAGGCAAGCGAGAGAATCAGCTGACGGGGACACACCAGCACCAAGCCAAATTGAATTCAATTGGAATTCGGGGAAAAGAACGCGAACTCTACTATTGCTGCTGAATGGTTGACCAGAGGGAAAATCCTGCCTCCTTAGCGGCCAAGTCCGAGCGTGTTTCTATTCTTTCCATTCGTGAGAAATAGTCGGATCGAATTGAACTTTCCTCGCCGGCGTTTCATTTATCACGCCTGGATTGGAAAATTCACGCGACAACAGATCATCGCGACGACGTTTGATACGCCGCGGAGTGATAGGCGAAAACGCGTTTTTCTACGTATGACATTCCGATGCGATGCGAAGTGTAAATGTGAGATTTAAATAAAGATATAAGACAGCGAATGAACACGCGCGATTTTCCTTTCTAGCGATATCGATAATGTTTCTTACTTTTGTCCATTAAGCTGTCACGTGTTTAATAGCGTGAGTCGCTGACTCAGGGATCATTTCGAAGGCAATTAACATTGAAGCGTTCGTCAATAACTTGGAGAAGTCTCGATTTTCCGACTGAGTGTCGAACGAAAATGTGTTTCCGTGTTTATCGTGTTACTTTTATTAAGTTTTTTTTTTTTTTAACATAGAATATGTTTTACCGGGGATGTTCGGGCGAAAAATGTAACGAAATGTGCAACGAAAAACGCGTCACGCTCTCGATCAGGAACTTAGAGGAGAGGGGTGTCACGTGATTAAGGAGAGAGATAAGTTTACGAGCGATGTGTCATGTTGTAAAGGAGTGAGGTGTTAAGGTTGACGAGACACAGATGATGGGCAAGCAATGTTGCAAGGAAAATAAAAGTAGTTAATAAAATTATAGCTATCACCAACCAATTCTGTCCATAAAAAATTAACAGGAAAATAAAGCAAATACATACATGAAAAGGTGTCAAGTTTTGTTTCCCTACAGAAATGAAGTCAAACATATTCTATGTGACAGGCTTTAACACTAGAACTACCGACAGCTAAAACGAAGTTATTTCAACCAAAATTATTTTGATTTTTAACAAATAAAAATAAAATAAAATTCATTATATTATTATATCTTTAGCTATCACTGTAGAAGTCATTGCATCATTGCGGGGAAAAATTGTAACATGAAATAGAAATTTTAAAAAATAAAATTGTAAAAATTGTAAAACCAGTCATTTTGACTGGTGTGGTAGTTCTAGTGTTAAAGCCGCTCATTTTTTTTTTTTCTCTCTACAAATCGAATTCTAACTCCCTTCTAACTTTGACTTTTCACCTTTCAAAGTCGGAGAAATATTTTAAAAAATTTTCTTCGTTGGAAAGTGTTTTCAGATGCGAAACGCACGCGCGTATCAGCGCCAAGTTAATATTTCAAAACGTGCCCGCGTTCACGTTCCGTCGTGAGACGAGCCTTTGAACAAAGAGCACGTTTGTTCTTATTTGTATAGAGTCGAGAGGAGTTCGATGACTTTCCGCTCGATCCTCAAACAGTTACGCGAGCATTGAAATTTCTGTTTACGTAGGCTATTTCCACGGTACGGTGCCCGGATTTCGGAATCGAACATCTGTTAATAGCAATAGGGAACGATAAGGCAGGATTGAAATATAAATGTAAATAGCTGAAATCACGAGAATCGAAATTTTCTGCTTGATTCGAGGATCAGATGGGATTTGTTCGAATTATTCAGGCACGAATATAACGAATTGACTGATAATCATAATTAATGTTATTAATATTAAATTATATTAATAATATTAATATCAATCGTACTGTAACGTTAAACTGTAACAATAACTAACACTATAATATCAAGCATATGGTCGAAACGTTTGCGATCAATCATTACACAATGTTGCATAATCTGATGTCATTTTTAATTTTTTACACAGTTGTTCCACTTCTTGAGAATTATTTCAATTCAAAAATTATTTGCATCCCTTTAGTTCTCTCGATTTCAGCAAAAAGTCAATTTCAAGGAGGGATCTCGTCTAATGTTTGCCATTCTATCTCGATATATCGAGCAATCATTAATCCACGTTTTTTCACTCTCTTCCATTTATCACTCCATTTGTATACGTGTTTCGAAAAAAATTTACGAAATAGAAGAAACCTAATAGTACCATGAAAAAATTCGTTTTTCATGTAGAAACTATTTTTCACGTGGAAAAAATTTTCTAAAATGTACGTGATTGGCATTCGATTATGAGATCATCCTGTCAGAAATAATATCCAAGACACCTGCGCAACATCCACATCGTGCGTTAATCTCGCCGGTTATCCTTTTCACTCGCGATACACAGCACTCGCAAAAGCAGAATTCCTTTTGTTAAACTTCCACATCCTGCCTGTATTCGCGCAAACTCGCCGGTTCAATTCAACACGTCGCAGCTGCTCCATCAGAGTCGCCGGCCTACGAAACCGCGTTTCCGCAAACGCAATCGTAATTTTTCTGCCGGTCGAAAGGTTCGACAAAGGTTCGCGTGATTCGAATCGAGTCAGCTGACGCAAAAAAAAAAAAAAAAATCGGGAAATAAAGATCGATTTCGAAAAATTCTACGCAAGACGAGAACTTTCGTTTATACGAATTATTGAAGTTGATCGAAGAGATCAAGAGATTTTATGACACGTGTTACGTATATTTTGTATAAAGATTGTGCAATGTTTTACATCGTGGATACCTTTTTTATCTAGGTGTGCACTACATTTTCGAATTTTTATTCTTTCCATTCAAACATATTTACATTGTCGTCGATGTCAATCAATAATTCAGTAACTTTCTTTTCGATTAACGATTTTATTATATTTTTGTACGAGTCCCGATGTTTTCTTACACACGGGTGAAGATTTCTGATTATGATCCAAGCAAACATTGGCACCGGATTCAAGTGTCATAGCTAATTTAGATGCAATTTTTATAGAATTAGATTCGAAAAAAATTCACGCTCCGAAAATGTATATTTTCTGATATCGAGAAATCGAAGTCTACACTTTCGGGACAGTAATCGAAAATCGTTTGAACGTGAATTTATATGCGAAAATCATTTTTTCCGGGGTCTCCAACGAGATTTTATCAGAGAAAAAATCGTTTCCAACAAAAGTTCTAATTTTTAAATATATAATATTTAAAAAAAAAAAAAATTTCTTTCCAACAAAAATTCAAGGTCGCCTTAATTTTCTAAGATTAGCTCCTAAATTTTTCACTACATTACATAATAGCTGAAACGTAAGTACGAACTCAGACTTAAGACTTATATTATACCGTGTATAACCTTGAGCGTATGAATAACGTTAAAATAACGTTTTTCCGGCTTTCCGGACGAAAACTATCCCACTGTGTGACGGGAGAAATGTCACGTAAGTGACTTCTCTTATCGATAGAGCGTGAGACAGGCCATTCGTCGAGTATTTAAATGTATGTAGATCGTGATAACCGGCTGGCCACTTACGTGGCCATCATTTCTTGCGCCATCTACTATACAATCGTCGATCATCGATTATAAATTAAATGAAATATCTAAGATTCATTTTACACAATCTGCTTATGCCACTTACGATCTATAATGATTCATTTATTACAGGGGAGAGAAAGATTAATACACAGGGAGACTCGACACACTTTTTACAAAAATAAAAGAAAAACTGTCGGATTTCTGTAGATCGCGATATGTTGCGAAAATTGTCTCAAGCAAGTTTCATCGACCTGAAATTATTTCATCGAGGAAAGTGCTTTCATCTTCTTCATTTGCCGAGAAATCTAGGTATTCACTTCATTCGTCACTGTATATTGATTTTTTATGAAATATCATCAACTTACGTATGTACGTGCCGGCATAAACTCAGTTTACACAATCTACGTTTCTTCCCCCCCAAAAAACCCCTCCTAGTTGCCAAGTGTTCGATATTAGCAAGCCATCGATGAACATTAAAATAAATACTTGCAATAAAAGAAGAAAGATCTTATACACCGATGACTGTGTATAAAATACATTTTTGTTGAAGAATTCGTAACGTGACGTAATTGAAAATAAATTATACCCAATCTCTATTTATGCTCAAAGTCTTCAGCAAGCTGAAAAGATGTTCCGTGGTTATATCCGAGATATAATCATCGATACGAGCAGCATTTGAAATCAAGGCATTTAAATGTTTTCATTGCTCAATATATATCATTCATTGCTTTATATATATCATTCGATAATTTTTCAAATAAGTATCCCCGTAAAAAGAGAAGTAGAAAATGCAACTTGTCCTGTGGCCTTCGCTTTGCAACGTAGTACACATACGTGTACTCACACAAGCTTGTCGTTAGCTGCGTTACGCATTACGTTATTTCTCGATTACCTCCTCTCAGAGATTACACCGGATATATCACATATAATATCACGCGAGAAATAATTCCGAGTAATCGAACGATTACGACGATTTTCGTCTCCGAAATATATATTTCTGTCGCAATCAATCGCCGTTTATTTGCATTGCAATGAGACTTTAATCGAACAGAAATTGCTAGGCTCGCGTGATTGCTGATGCAAGTATATATATTCCACCTGTTCGTCGTGTCACCGTGTATAGATTGTTCTTCATAGTTTACGTAACGCACGTGTCCGCCGAGAGTCAAACGTGAAACATTAAAATGCACTTGTCCCAATAATTCTAGGAAGCTCTTTCAGTTAATGAGACTCAATTGCCACGTAATAACAGTCATAAACAAAAAAGAGGAGAAAAAAAAAAAAGAAAAGAGCGTTTACGCGTTATAAGTAATTGAACACCTGCAATTTATCAGGCAGTCGAGGTAATGAAATTATTCAAAGGTCAACCATTCAACGCGCTATTTCTGAACTAGTTCCGTGTTTATCTGCAGCGAGGTGGTGGCTGAAAACTTGGAAAATTTCGGAAGATGGAAATCTCAGAAACACCCATTTTCACCTTAATTAAACGTCTAATTAAAACAATGGGGATTCCAGAACATTTGAAACCACTTAAATCGCGATCAGCCACCGCCACGGTATTTTCACTCGATTAACAATCGCGGGAAATAACGCCAATGAAATACGAAATTCGGCCGCCAACCATAATCAGTTCTCCGCTACTTTCTCGTAACTGTTATGTCACTGCTACCGATACCGCTATCGTCATTCTGCTCGTATCGAAACGAAGCGTTAATTAAAAATTCGACTAGAAGCACGTTAGTAAAAGCATCGTGTTTATCACGTTCACGAACCGTATACTATTATTTTGTAAATGATCGCTCGCTCGTGTACGTCAGACAAAGAAACGGGCCAACGACGATCCACCATCGCGTGACTCCCTTTTCGTTCGAATACTCGCGAAGTTCGCGCGAATAAATTGCTGAAACGATTGTCTGTGCAAAAGGCATTAAATTATTCGAACGTCAAAACTAATGGATCACCTATTGTCCAAACAGTGGTTTCAAGTTTTCGAAACGTGTCGTCAGGCTTGAAAATTTATATATCGTATCAATGATCAAGATTTGAAAAAAAAAATTGATTGATCGTTTTAGACAATTGAAAAATGTCTAAAATTCTTGTAGATAAGTCTCGATCGCTGGAAGCTGTTTCGAAACAATCATCGAACACACATTACCAATAATCAAGAAAATTCATTATATATTATTACGTGTATTCGCGTGACAGTTTGAAACTTGTCTAAATTCTCTAAATCTCAATTGTTGAAAGCTGTTAGTTCTTTGAAACTGGTTTAACATCTGATCTACCTAATCTTCGCTAGATGACAGAAATCGTCTTCATCGCGGTCAACTGTCGAGGCATCGAGCTTCAAGCTTCGTGAGAAACGTAAAACTTCGGAAAGAAACGTAGCACGCGATCAACGTCTCGCTGTAGTAAATAAACGAAGAAAACGCAATCGTCCGGGAATATCGAAATAGTGGGTCAACTATTTCGTGTTTTGCTCGCTTAATGGTTCGGTTCCTAGGCCATCCAAACATCGAATGTGTATTGCAAGTTTTACCCGCGAGGATTGTGGAATTTGTTCCACGACCGGAATAAAAACCGGGGAGACAAAGGGAGAAAATTAAATTTCTATCTGTTCTGCCATCTCGTTGCCTGACAAGTCCTCGACAGGTAGAAAAAGTCACGCGAACGGTGATTTCATTTCTTTCACTCTTTTCACACCATTTTTTTTTTTTTTTTTAACACTATCGTCGAGAACTGACAACAGCTTTTGCGACGTAGCAGGAGTTACACGTGTTCGAACTTTCAACTGTTCTTGAATTTGCGGGCGCAACACGTGTCTCGGAACGATTCACGTTGTCTAGAAATCGGCTGTCCTCGTTTCGAAGTCAAACCATTAACGACCCGACTCCTCGATGAGTCTCTTAATTTTCACTGTTTTTTTTTTTTTTTTTTTTTTCGAGAAACTCGTGGACAGCAATTAAAAACGAAGCACACGTAATTAACGAACGATTGTATGGATTGACCCAGTTTTACGAAGATTCTCTTCTGAAGATCCTCGCAACGTCGAGTAGTTATGCCAAAAATGTCACAGAAATATATATATACCTTGAAGAATCACGTGTTGAAGAAATATTCCAGTCCAGTAACACTTTGAGATTTCTTAAAAAAAAAAGAAGCGTGAGGATATTTATCTTACGCATCCATTATTTCTTTCTTTTTTTCTTCTTAAGAGAAAATTAATTAAATTTCTTGCGTCTTGCTGTAGATTTGGTTCACAGAAATGCAAATTGATATCCTTGAAAGTTCTAAAATAAAATATTCCTCCGAAGTAGTTTAGCTTCATTCTTCGGTTAATTGACAAATTGGTATCGAGTTTAGACTTCGAACTAACAGCGGGGAAAAAAAAAATGATCGACGCACTTCGATATTCATCGATACGCATCGTCTCATTAATCGTGCTAGCCAGCTCCAAACGGATGATAACGCGCTGAAACGACCCACTTGCTTCGACGAAAAATCCACACTCTAATCACTGTATTTTTATTGCAACGTTATGATGCAATCGATCGATCGCTGTTGCTCAACAACCGAGTGCTAAAAAAAAACTGGTCCTCTTTCTGCCTGATAATAACAGCGTGAAATACGTTAAAGCATTAAATGATAAATATACGAACCGTAAATTAACTTGACTAAACTTAAAAGAAAATGATACTCCAAGAATTTCGAATTTTTCGATCATTTCTGGCGAAATATGTTTTAATAAGCAAATTCATGGCCCGTTATTTCTCTCACGAATTCTAAAGCAAAAGTAAAAAAACAATCAATCGTCAAATAATAATCTTCACCAATGATAATAATCTCCGAGTTTTTGCTTTCAATTTCGTCACGTGAGCCACCAGACGTGTAAATGTCATTTATTCACGTTTGCATTTATTGCAAACTGCGACTGCGATTACAACATTAATGTACATTAGAAGGGAAAAAGTGAACAAACAAATCGAAGAAATGATCGAGAACTATTATTGATTCGCAACCGATGCAAATTTCGTCATGCGAGAAAAGCAACTACAATTCATCGTACTTGAATTGAACTTTTCTTTCGGTGGAAAATATTTGCAGATCTCGAACATTTTGGAATATTTCGAGACTAAGTTTCTTCTTGCATCATTTCAAAATATTTTCCTGCCACTGACATTAATTCCTATTAATCAATTAAACGGTATCAATCAAATGAAACGATAAAACCGTCGATTTAAAAAAAAAGAAAGAAAGAAAACTAGCGTTACTCCCTTGTAATTTAATTCGATTTTACTCGGCGTATAATCGTTCCAGCGACACAATGTAGATACGCAACGCTTTTAAAACAACTTTTAAAATTGCAAGCGAGAGATTGTGAACGAGGGCTCGCGCGCGAATGCAGAAAGAACCGGTGCTTTTGAACAGCGTTTGATTCGCTTTCTCTGGCCGTGTTCCTGGCCAGCAGCCTCGCGAACGATCAACCAATTTTCCTCGAGCAACGATCGCACGAACGTCGACCCGATTTCGGCCTCGAATCGTCACGAACACGAACACGATTCGCAAACGGCGAGAGATCGTTATCCGTCCGGATAAAAGAATCAGGTCAAAGTTGCTCGCGAGGCTCGTTGACACGGGTCAAAGTCTTGTTACGTCTGCGAGAATCAAGCAACAATGACGAGCTAGCCAGGCCCTGCCGATTCTTCTTCAGGAACAGGAAGTTTCGACAGAAGAGACAGAAAACAAAGGAAAACGGCCTTTTTCTGGCTTCTGGATTCGCTAAACTGCCGTTTGCTTGGAAAAAGAGGGTTCCTCTCACGAAGCAACGATCGGTAAGATCGGTAAGAAAAACTCGCTCGAACGACTGCTGTGACCACTCGTACACGAACATACGCGTGAATTAATTCCTTTGCGTCGAGAAACGAATCCGATCACCGAGTATTCACCGAGGTCGAGATCATTTCGAGGGATTGCTTGGAAATTATAGATTGATATCGAGTATCGAGAAGCTGTTATTATATATGTAGAAAATTCTGTTGCGCTGGAGATGAAACGACAATGATTCTTAATAAGAGCACTGCAGACTAGTATCCGATCTGAGCATTTTATTTCATCTCGCAAACCATCGTGCAATTCAAGTAATTCTTACGGCGCAAATGATTCGATAAATTAGCAAAAATGATCAAAAGACGGGAAGGGGGGGGGGCTAAATTATTATTATTCAAACAGGCATAATATATATTAATATCCATGCGTATTTTCCCTTTCATTTACTTCGAACGAACTGGGCAGACATTATCTGGACGTAAGTCTCGAATGACTATACGCTATTCTTTTACACTCTGTGTACTTTTATATATACGTGTTCGCAGTTCAGTTATTTACAATATAATAACTGCTCCAAATTCCAGCCACCTTCTCTCTCCATTAATCTCAATTTTATTTGATCCTCTAGCAAGTAATGGGAGATATACGCCTCCTCTCCTAACAATTATGCTCAACCTATCTTTCTTTCGTTCCAAATTTGGATGTATCATGGCCATATATACTACAATATCATCGCGCGCAACGTTGAAGGAAGAAATATTCCGAGAGATATGAAACTCGGAGCTGAATATTTTTTACGGCGCCCGGAATAAAAAAATATGGCAGGGACGTAGAGATCTTACGGTTTGCGCGTCAAGATAAATAAATAATAGCTGCAACAATAAATGGAAGTAAAAACGGGAGTTTTGTGTCTGTTTGAGAATGATATGATTTTTTATGCAAATATGGAAAATTACTTTTCCAAATATTGTAAGAAAACGCTATGTTTTGTATAATCTGTACACTTCTTCATATTATACAACTTCTGCGACAAGATAAAATTATACTGAAACAGTACATCAGTCGATGAATTCTGCAACTTTCGATTTGATGGAAAATGAAATTTAACCCTCTATTGCACTCCGTTTCCCAATTGGCGACTTATTTCTTTTCTATTTGATTGATTTTTGTATAAAGTACAGGAACAATCATAAAAATGCAATAAATAACATTTTCTAATGAAATTTCATTATTTACTCCATGACCACGCTCATTCTTCACCACACATATCCGTCCGGCATTTTTCGACACTATTTGTAGAAACGATATATGCTCTATATAAAAACAACCTAACTTTTAAAAAGTCATATATCTTTTTAGTGAAATTTTGGGAAATGAAATAAAATGAATTTGTATTTATATATACACCTTTGTTTTTGATTTTTTTCTTTCTGAAGTTAAATAAAAATTAAATCCACAAAAAAGTTGAAATGAATTAATGAAAACATACATACTTATTATTTTATTAGACAGTCAAATTATCTTCGAAACTTTAATTTTATCAATAATTAATAGTTCGTCACTTCTTCGGGTGAATTTGGCATGATTTTTACAACAGGCACTCCTTCAAAAGGTTCACAAAACGGGTTCTATGTCAGTATCAAAGACTACAAGTCATCTTCAGAATCACTATCATTTTCAAAGTCACTATATTGTAAAGGATTTAGACGTTGTCGTTTTCTTGTCACTATCATCAGTATCAAAATTAGATTTTAAAAGATCTTCAATGTTATCACTAGACTCACAGTCAGATAAATTGTCTGCACATATTTCTTTTTTCGTTCTCCATTTTAGATTTACTTTATTATCTGATTTCGATAAAAATAGGTTAAGAAAATTAACAGTAATGTCTCTGAAATTTCTTAAATATCCGAACACCCAAGTGCTTGAATTTTGAATGAACTTCTTCTATACGCAGTACCGACTAATACGTTTTTAAATTAATTTTTTTCTTTTTTTGCGTTTTGCACTCTTATACGACGCAACTGAAGCTGAAATCAGTTTCTTCGTAGAATTAACTCTGTTTGGTAAAAATTACGTTTTAATTTAATCAATTATCTACTGCAATATACAAATGACGAATTCGTCATGCGGACGGATATGTGTTAAGTAGACTAACAACCATATATATTTTTGTCCAACTCGTCATAAAAATTCATGCAACAGAGGGTCAGTCGATTCACGCGCAGCTTGTTTTCCAAGCCTGACGAAACGTCTTTCGTTCGAAACCTCCTCGTTTACATATCTACTGTTATTTATCGCGTCGACCGATCGATTAGCCGATTACTCCGATTGGAGTTACTGAACATCGAGTTGAATAGCTCGATAAAAGAGTCGAACGACTGGCCGGCACCGAGCCAGCACGATTGTCGCCGAGAAAATCGAAAGTGCGAGACGATAAGAGTGAACTTGATCGTTACTTCATCAACGATCGGTCAATGCGAACGCGGTGGATCGCGAACGAGTGGTTTGCGGTCGCGTTGCACCGGTATGCGCCTCGAGGAACGTGAATTACCGCATGAAACCCGAGGATAAGACGGCCAAATAAGAAAGAAGCTCTCCGCTGGCAGAGAGGAATCGATTTCACAGCTCACTCTGAAAAGTGACAGAGAGAGAGAGAGAGAGAGACGTTAATGAACGAAGCGTTACTTTTCTAGCCAGCTAGCTGAACTTTCTACCTTTCTTTTTATGATCTATCGAATTGACGAACTTCGAGGAATTTTTCGAAAATTTGTCCCTCAGCTAAAATGAATTTATTATTCCTGTTGTTGTTGTTGTTGTTGTTTCAAACTTTGTTATCGTTCGATCGGATACTGCATGCAAATGAACAGTAGTTTCTTGAATGTAATTGGAACAGTGGGATCTCGTATATATTTTCGACATTTTCGTACAATATGTGATATCGCATAAACGCATGACAATATTAGCCGCGATTATAAAAATTGACAAATATCGAAGTAGCCTCTTAATGTTTATGTACATTGGTCAACGTATCGTATACTGTTTTTTTTCTTCTTTGACATTAATAATTTCCTGATAGTATTTAGAAATTAATGTTTTTCCTATAATTACTCCAATACTTGCGAACTAATTAAACTTCCTCAGAATTGGAGCTTTTCGAGTCGCAGAGAACATCTCGTAATTTATCGAATCTTAACGTTCGTGTATATTGATCGAAATAAGTTGAAGATCATATATCTATTGGCTGGATATATTTCTCAGTTTAACACTAATATTTAAAAATTAGCATTCTTCCTACGAGTAATTTATGAACTTCGATAGCGAATAGTTCATAAATCAAGCTTTCTCGAAACGTCGTTTTTTAATTTGCAGAATTTTTCCCCTATCGTAACGATCGAACCGACACGTCGCGTCGAGAGATCAAGGATGGGATCAAGTCCAAGTCTCGACTAGTTGCGAAGGTGCTCGATGATCTCCATCCAGAAGTCTACTCGTGGAACTAGTATTTTTATTAAATTCGAGGCTCGGTTCGAGAGTGTGCTTAAGTTTTCAACGTGGCCCATTGGAAATGTTTACAAGGGGATTCCCGACCACTCGTGAGTTGTATTCGATCTCTAGTTTAGACGACGCGTTTGACGGAACCGGGTCACCATTGTTTTTCTCCACCTGCGCCACGTCCCGACGCTTCTATTTCTCGACGTCGCGCGTCTCGACGCCTTCGCCACCAACGACAGTGCGAGGCGTCGATCGGTGCTCCAATCGTTTATACGTTGCCGTTACGTCGTTAAACTCGTACCCGCTTCGTTATTGCGCCTCCGGATCGCACGCTTCGTCGGTCACGAGACCGAGAGAGGCTACACGACTCTACTGTGTATCCCATAAAAAGACGAAATATATATATATATATATATATATATTTTCTCTCGATAGCCAAACGCCACGCAATTCTCTGGCTAGCTTTTATCGCGACTCTTGCAATTGTTCGTTCCACTTTCCGATATAGTGTTGCACGTTGGTGAACGTTTACACGCGGAAGGAAGGACGATTGGACGAGATTGACATTTCGCGCAACGCGCCGCAAGCGCAATCTTATCGGACCAGCGGCCTCTTCCAAACATTTCGACATTTTTGTTTTATCCTTTCCACCGATGTATTTCGATAAAATTTCCGTGGTCAACGTTGTGTGTGGACCACAAACAACACAACGCGAGCTTCGTACTTCTCGAAATCTTCAACTTCTCTCGGATCATCGAGTTTTTCGAATTTTCGAAACTTTCGAAGAGTTTCGCGTTTTATATATATATATATATATATATATATATATATATATAGTCTTCTTGCCTCGCTTCTTCAATTTTTGAAACAGCTGAAATCTCGCCGACAAAAAAAGAGATTCCGTCGATAAAATGGTTAACTTTTAAATAGGCGTTTGATATCACGATTGTTAGCATTAATCAACACGCCCCACATTCAAGTAGAGGATTTTACGTAATTCAGTCGCATTTACGTAACGCGGAAGTATTTCATATATTTTTTTTTTTCTTTTAATTCAAACTGGCCAGTTCGCGAAATGTATAAATAGACGCGTACGTTATTAAGTTTTCCTATCCGCGTATCACTCTGAAACTTTCGTGAACTGGTAACCTAAAATTTGTCGTGTATGTTATTCTGTTATGTAAATAACTGCTAGCCAATTTATCTAATTCATACGAGGCAGTTATGCTAGATAAAAGGAGGCTAGTTAGTCAAAGCTTCGACAGCTTATGGAAAAACCGAAAAAAATTTTAGAATTCCTCGTTTTTTCTCTCCATCTTCGAGAAAAATCGCTGAAAAGAAGGAAGGAAAAAAGTTTTAATTTCTTCGCTTATTCAGCTCAGCTTTACACGACCGAGAGATCAAATCGTAGCTGCAAAACAATGTCTGGCTGCAAAACAATCGAAATGATCAATGGGGATTCGATGTGATAATGCTTGCTGCAAATGACCAAGCTTTTGAAAATCTTAATTAAATAGATGACAACAAATGATATTGTAAAATAATAATGGACGATAAAACAGGTGATAACATCGCTAGGTGCAAAATAAATAAACGGAAACCTCTTTGTTTCTTCTTTCGCGATTGTCTCCAACATGGAGCAGAAAACGAGCAAATCTCATTTTTTCCCAATTTATCAGTCCCGAAAAACAAACCAGAAAAATTCATGTTTGATCGTTGATTGAAGAGAAATTTATTCACCGTGCTTTTTAGTCGAGTATACTCGTCATCGCCTAGAAATAATTAAGCACACCAGAGCACATTCTCAAGATAAAACAGAATTTTAACGCTTAAGGGGTTAACCACTTAATCGCCGTCCCTGTACCCTAAATAAAAGCGAAATTAATTTCGATTTCTTAACGGTGACATCTAGAATCACTTTCTAACATTAAAAAAAAAAATCGAAATATATATACATATATATATTCTCCCTTGATTTTGGATATATTCGAAAGCTGCTTCGAAAAGAAAGGCAAGAAACAAAATTCGCGTGCGAAAACTAAAATTCCACTCTGTCCAACTACTTGCTTCAAAGCATTTCCACACCCAAGATAAATATTAGTTTTATTTGTGTACAGTATATATTTGTATGTTCTAGACTGTAATATTATAACATTTCAAATTTAACAAACGTGCATATAACTTTTTTTTAATCTTTTTAATATTTAGTATTCGATCTATTGTGTGGCAACCCTAGTGAAAATGTCAAGTGTCTTCTCTTTGTGCAAATTATATCCTAATTGATTGTGGCTCGTTAATTACGTAAGTGAAAAATATTTAAATTATTTACTTATTGGTAAAAGTACATTTTTTTAAAAAATTGAATATACGCGGCGATCTAACGTGCGGCGATCAAGAGATTAAATCAACGGAGCCGATTTACTACGCGCGACCGTAATCGTTTTGCGAGAAATTCTCAAAGGACGTTGAAGAACACCGAAACGAACGTGTAGTGAAAAATAGCCGACAGCTTCTCTATTGTGTTTCGATACGACGATATAAAAACTGCCTTCGAGGTTACCTCTAGCGTCGCTATCTTCACGCTGATATTATCCGACTCCTTTATCTCTCTCTCTCTCTCTCTCTCTCTCTCTCTGCGCTTGCGAGTGCTTGCCGATAAGGATCGTTATTAGCCACGTCCTTCCGGCAAGAGTCTCGCTTAACGAAGCCAGCCAATATCGTCGTGAACCGGCCGCTCTCTTTTTCTCGACGCCAGTGGCATTCGACGCGAAGTACATTTACCTTCGGATCGCACGCAACTAGCGTCGAAAAACTTTCAACTACGTCAGAAAAATTCGAACGAACTATAAAAAGCTTCGTCGTCGAACTCGCGAGAATAATGGGAGGAATGAAACTACGCTACGCTACGGTATGAACCGAAGAGAAATCTTCGTTTTACATGGAGTGCACGCAAAAGGAAAAAAGAGAGAAAAAAAAAGCGTTATGAAATTCAAGGTGACGAGATATTTCCCTTCATAGTCGCGTAAATGAACGTAAACCTTCGTATCAGGTAAGAGATCGCGATTCACCCGGCTGACTTCGAATTAATCACGATGACAATTAAAAATGAGAATTAATTAACAGTGAAAAAACTAAGATAACAGACGCGTGCAGGGAGATCTCGATCCCGCATAATAACAGATGGAAAACAGTTCATTTGGAACGAAGGGAGTTTACCAAGTTATTTTCTTTGGGAAATCTTCCGATCGCGCGACACACTGAACGTCGAACCGTCGCGTGAAAAAGAAGAAAGTCAATTTGCGTGAATTGAAAATTATTACAAGGTAAAAATCGACCGGTGAATTTCTGGCTGAGTTTCAACCTTACCTCGATCATTTCTAACATCTGTGGAAACTATCGTCAAGATTCGTAGAAAGGTTTTGCATCGAGCAAGCAGAAACAGAAATGGGGGAGGGGAAGAAAGAAGCCGAGTGATCGAGCGCGGTGCGCGATGAGTTAAGAAAAAAAGAAAAATTTTCACAGGTGAAAGAAGCTTCGTCGTCACTCACCGGAACCGTAATCTATGCTCGGCGTTGGTGGATGGTGACTCTCGATGGCGGCCTTGCTGAACAAATAGATCGGATTCGTGTCGGTTCCGGCCGAGTAGGAGCACACACGAGCGTTTGGTTCCAGGCTTTCGCCTCCGCTCATCAGGAGCACCTGGTGCGCCGCGACCACGCCGCATTCTCTCTCGATCGCTTCCTTCAGCTGAGACACACTGCACAAACGTCAAACAAAACAAAAGAAAAATTGAAAATATATATTGCGATCACGACGACTGTAAAAAGTGAAATGAACACTTTATATCGTTAGCTCGGTTCAAGAAAGGATGTCGGTCGTGCAAATAACCGGTGGTTATTTTGAAATTGAAATTCGCAGATCGACGTTCATTTTGAGAAATTCATCAAGCATCGAAGTGCGAAAATTCGAAACTCTCGAGAATTTCAAGAGATCGAGAGAATCTGAGAACCAAGCTTGTCGAACGAAATCCAAAAAAACGTGGAAATTCCACGGTTTTAATGGGCAAACACGGTTTAAGGCGCGATCGAGCGTAATTCTCCGCTCGTTGGAGCCGTTTAATAAAAGGCGATATCTCGGTACGCGATAAATTCTATGATAAACCGGGGCAGTTGTACAGCTTCAGCGTCGTCGATGCCGCGATTAAGGTCAAGATTATCTTGTACCCGTATCAGAGAGCCGCTCTTACAAGAGCCAACAAAAGTCCGAGTAATTGGGGAAACTTGGAAGACTTCTGCGTAGCCGAACGGATGGATATCTAGCACGAGATCACGCCTTCGGGTGTAGAAAACACCGTGTTGTCCGGCTCCAACGCGACCTGCTTCTCGCAGCACACAATCTGCGTCCGATGATAATTGCCGGATGACGTACGTTTCCATAATTCGCGGTAGAAACCCGAGCGAAAGCAAAAAGCTTCGAAGAAAGAAAGAAAGAAAGAAAAGAGCAAACTACTGGACTCAGATAGAGCCGATCCAGGTGAGATCCTACTTTCAATCTCGACACACAACCACTCTCCGTGAACAACGACGAGACAGAGAGCGATGAATCCGCGATGCTCGAGACGAAAGGCTCGTGTGCGTAATTCGATTGGCCTAAAGAGGATAAAAGTGCAAGCTGCGACCGTGGCAATTATGTCAAGGCGATATTCATCGAGCCGGCCACAGACCAAGTGTCCAACAGCAGCTTTTCAAACGTCGAAGAAAAGGGAACCACGGACGAGTTTCCAAGCAATGTTAATGAAAATTATCGTTTCAACGCATTTAAAATGAAATGTCACGCACAACTGTTTCAAAATGCATTTGCAATTGCAGCGAGGAGCATAACTGAGCACACAATGATGAAAAATTGTGTCGATGGCTTCAAACTTGGCTGTAGCTTTTTAAAAGAAAATCGTAAAGTCGTAAAGTAAAAGTACTTTTATTCTCAATAATTAAAAAGTTCAAACATTTACTTTATCACAACTTGATCCACCATGATCTTGAAAATTGAAGTTTCCTCTTATCCCTTGAAACTTGCTGTACGATTTTATAGAACCTTGATCATATTAAGATTGGACTAAATTGGTTCGTAGTTTTTGAATTTTCGTCGTTGAGCTCTAACGTTTGATAAAATCATGAAAAAAAAAATCGCACGGCAAGTTTTGAAAGATTATTGTAAATGGAACTTCAGTCTGTAATGGATTCAGTCATAAATAAAATTTTTCAGAGTTCTTACACACGTGAATTTTCGCAATTTTTTTTTTTTAGAGAAAAGAATACTTTTCCATTTGCTACACGGTGTTGAAATATCTTTGGGAAAAAACCGAAAAGCGTAGTGAAAACAGAAGCTTTACATTTTTAAAATGAGACTAAGCAGACTGTTATATATAATCTTTTTTAACAAAGTTGCAACAGTTTAAAGTGTTGACAATTTTTCACTCAAATTAATCGTGGTGTAAAACCGAATCCACGAAAACAATTTATATTTGTCAGAAAATAGTGACGGTAACAAGGCGATGAAATTTTTTTTTTTTTTGGAAAGTGGAAGCATTGCCTGTATTTTTGTTTTTTTTTTTTTTTGTATTCTACGTACAAACATCGATAAAATATTATTAATACTAAAGATCCACGTGTGTGCTCAGTTTTTGCTCAGTCGATTTTTACGTGTCAATTGCAAACAAAAATTCCGAAATGTTTTCAACACACGCACAAAAATTTTCTATCATAAGCGAGACACTTCGTGCTTTTCACTGCATCGTGTTTTCTTTTTTTCTCCCGTCGTTTGCAAATAACGAACGACGAATTCGCGAATAAAAATTTCACAGGACTTTCGAGGCCTGAAGTTGACTTTTGCATTCTTTAAATATTAATACGACACACACCAGCCGAGTTTCCTTTTATAATTAACACGTGATGCGACTCGCATCGTCCTCGCTTTGGACAAAGAGCTCTTCTCTCTCCTTATCCATTATTTAACCTTTCCAGAGGTGTTAATGACGACTCACGTGTGTTCACGACCACTGTTCCAATTCCTTTTACGCGCAATTTATGGCTACCGTGTCGGGTAGTGTTGTTCGAGGCGAATCATCCATTCGAGAATCTCAACAACAATAGAATGATAAAATTCGCCACAACTTGACTCCAATGCGACAACGGTGCAATATCAAACCGGATAAAACGGACCCTCTGTGTATCGCGCGAATACCAAGAAATGCCATGAACGTTACAACGACACAACAATTACGTTATGTATAATATAATTATATAATTTTATAATTTTCCTACGATCACCATATTTCTACGATCAATTTTCGAATAATTTTCGAATAAAGCTTCGACCTCTTCGACGCAAGCTCTTTCCTCCACGTGAGACACGAGACTATAGAAATATTTCCAGGCTGCTACTTTCGAACAAAAAAATGAAAGTTCAATAAGAAGGAATTCGAGCTTTCACTGGCCGCCTCGACGAATCGGCTTGTCCACGTAGGATCGAATTAACTGTAAATACAGCCGGTCACGTCAGAGAATCGAACAACGAACGTCTGCAATTAATGAAAACTAATTAAAAAGGCCCGATCGACCAGCCATTTGTCGTCGCGAAGCGCGAGGGAATTTGTTTGCAAGTTTTATCAATTTCGTTTCTAAACGCGGCGATTGTTTTCCTCCGCTCTGAGGCCCGATTTATAAATTATAAAAACCGGGGGGAGGGGGGGAGATAAATCGAGATTACGCCGTATTTACCATTTCGCGCTTTAGCGGGACACACTTTGTAATTCACACGGTCGCGGGAATAAAAGCAGCGGAGCAAAGGCGCCAAGCTGGATCGACACACACGTCGTTAATTGCCTCGACGAACCGGGTCACTGACCGCCGCGCGGCCACTCTATCATCTTAATGCATAAATATTGGAGGTATCCGCGCGAGACGGGCCGCCTTTTTCGTGCGTGGGCTTCTAAAAGCTAAGATGTTAGAGACGATGCTCGAGATCGGAGTGTTTCGAAAGTCACCGCTGCTAACCACTAGAGAACTACCACACCAGTCAAAACGACTGCTTTCACAATTTTATTTCAAAATTTCTGTCTCACGTTACATTCTTTTCCCGCAATGATGCAGCGACTTTTGCAGTGATAATATAATGAATTTCGTTTCACTTTTATTTATTAGAAATCAAAATAATTTTGCATCGTGACTACTTGTACCCGCAATAGGTCAAAATGACTGATACTAATCAAAGTGTAAAAGAATCCTACGATCTGTTTACCGAACCCGAATTAATCAGTTTTCGTATAACTTTTCACGCGTTTTTAGAATTTATACTGCTATCATGTAACATGATGGTGATAATTATCAGGAGAATTGCGCATTTTCTTTACTAATTGACGACGACCATATGCTCGAATGTATAGTATCTTGCACGGAATTAGAAGCTTCTCGAGTTTTGGATAAATAATTTGGAATTTTGTATGCAACGAAACGAAAAATTTGGAACTTTCATATTTCACGCAACAGAAAATGGGAACCATTTCTTCTTTTCCAACACCATGAAATGATTTGACCGAAATATTGAGATTTATTCGCTTTTTATCGAAAAAAGTGGCGAAGTCAACGTTTGCAAAGTGATAACTTTGCTTTGACATCGGGTTGTGTGGGATAAGTTTATTCAAAATAGTCAGAGTTGCTACAAACAAGGTGCAAACATTACAATTGACGAACAACTCTTACCATCTAAAGCCAGATGCAGATTTATTCAATATTTGCCGAATAAACCTGACAAATTTGGTATTAACTGTACTAGATAACATCAGATTTCTCTTGCAAGAAAGTAACAAATGAATAAATCTAAAAATATTCTATCACTACGTTTTTTTTTTTTTTAAAAGACCAGTCATTTTGACTGGTTTTGGTAGAAATAGCTTTGTCTTAATTATCGGTAGTTCTAGCGATTAAATCCCACGAATTGAAAATTTCTGTCCCGCCGATCGACAGATCGGATTTTCATATCGTCCGCGATCTGCTTATCGCGACGAATAAATTTGCGAAAAACGAGTTCCTTGGTTAATCGGCGAGATACGATATGTATCTATGCTTTAAGGCACGAAGCGAATGCAAGAACTGGGATCGATCAACTTGGCTCGTGTATGTGTGTGCGTGCGCGCGTGTAACGAAAACGTTGAACGTTGAATGGACACTGCGAGAATACAATTTCAACCGAAATATTATTCGATATTTAATTCGCATTCGAAAGAATCGCTACCAAATAAAATATTAAACACTCTGAAAATTCGAGAATTCTCGATTTCGAAGTTCAACTTTATCAGCTGATCGTTTATCGCACGTGCTTGCCAAGAATTATAAAAAAAAAACCGATCGAATTCAGCGTCACGAAATGCCATGCCGACGCTGAATCGTGTTGGGAAAATACGAATAAACCTGATTTCACCTAGTCTATACATTGCCTTATAAAATACACGTTGCGTAAGTAAAATATCACGGTATATTACCGGTTAATTCTTTATAAATAATTTAAGTATGTCGGCTAATCTGTAATCGAGTCTCTCTCTTTTTTTTTTACTGTCTTAAAACGACATTCGAAACGTTTCACAACGCGTCACCAGACACGTATGCACCTTCGTTTCGTGTCAGAGTCTGTGCGCGTTCGCTAATTGCGAAGGGAGATTCTGAAAAAGAGGTTCGAGAGCTTCGGGGCAACGCGCAAGTTGCGGAAGTGGGTGAGAAAGGGTTGACGTAGACCACGAGTGTTGACAGAGGGAGGTTCACGCACAGTCAGAGGGATGACTCGCGACAGTTGATTCCACGATTCGTTATTACTCTGCTTGAAAAAACGAAGCAAAATAATGTAGAGGCGCTTTTCTATAGATGTGTGAGACTCGAACGATTCCCTCGATTTCCAAGAAGATCGTGCGCAAAGAGCGATCTTTTCTCTAAGAAGAACCTGAATCTGTCGGACTTCCTTTTCCATCGTGGCTGAAAATCAAATCTGTTCGGCTTACTCATCCGAGGGTACGCGAAGCGTAACGCGGTTTAATCGGAATAATGGATGTTGTAGCCAGGCGGCGTGTGCTTTCCTTCGTCGGTGATAGGCCTGCCAGCGAACGTTTGCCAGTTTTATTTCCCTAATTCACGTTAACCTCGTTCCGGCCACCAACTTTTCCCTCGATGCCTTCGTGCCGTTAACACTGTTCCCGTTTCCGGGCAACAAACGTCCCGGTAGATCAGCGCACGAAACGAAAGTTCCACTCATTTGCCTGGATAATGTTCGGCGGGAACATTACTGGTTTCGCGTAAAGGAAAAGCAAAACGATCAACAGCTGTAACCTTCTACGTTTTACGCTCCTCTTTCCACTTTGACGAGCGATCTCTAACGCTTCGATCGTATTTTTTTTGAAATTAAATTTCTCTGCCCTCCCGTGCCGTAAACTACCGTTGCTATTTGCAATTTCATCAATCTGCGAAACAGTTTCTGCGAAATACACGGACACTGTATCACCGCTGTGGGTTATGCAATTGTCAAGTTGCACGATCTACACACACCATAGAGAGGCGAACTGATTTCGACAGTTGAAGACAAATCCAACTACAGATTCCTGACGTTCAGATTAATTAGACGCAAAAGAAGAAATTAATGTGTCACACGTCGTTAAATTACATCTCGATACTCTCTTGCATCGCTGTTGATAATTGTGGACAGCATTGGCTCGAATGGTGCGCAAAACCACGACGATCCTGGTTTTTTATCCTAGTTTTTCTTATCGAACAAGATTCGAGGTTCGGCTCCCCAACTGTGCAACGTTTATCGATAATCCTTTGCATCTCTCGGCAAATGTTTACGAGGCATTTTTGCGAGCAAACGAGTAATAAAATGCAGAAACGACGCTGCAACGGTGCAGCTTGCATTGAAACGCACGTTAGGATTCACCGTTCTGCCGATCGAACGGGTTAATTCTTTTGCGACTGCAGTCTTTGAGAGTTCGATAATTCTTGACGGATAAGAAAAGTAACTAACTTTGATAAAAAAAAAAATAAATAAATAATTCTAGGGCGTCGAGGAAGTTCCAAAAGACACGAAAATTATTAGAGATACAAGTTTTATTCGAGGATTACACTTTTTCATTCCGTGGCTCCGGGATTCTTATAGATTCTTAGAAATTTGGAATAATGAAACTGAATCGAAGTGAACTAAACGCAGTGATTAAAATTGTTCCTCAAAAAAACGACATTTCGACACTCGACAGCTAACATGTTTCAAGTATTATGCAATGGAAACGGCGTGTAACACAACAGATTAAAGTCTCGTTTGAAGAACGAAATATTTTCGTGTGTGTAAAATATAAGTATTTTACACCGAGAACCAATAGCTAACATATATCAAGTTATCAATGAAAACGACGCGTGATACAACCATCAAAGTCTCGTTAGACAAACGAATTGTTTTTAACGTCGGTATTAACGTGTCATAAATATAAATACATCCTTTCTCCATCATAAAATAAACCACGCGTGCCTGTAGAAGCAAGCGAGTCGCCTCTCAACACACGCAAGATGAAACACGAATTACCACTGAAGAGTAAACTCCGTTCTCGGACGCCATGATTTATAACGTGGAAGATTTATAAAAGAAGCATTTCCCTCGCGAATGCATCAGAGAAACTTCGCAGAGAGGAGTTTCAAGAAATCTGGTAGTCGGCACGAAGCGTAAACAACGCCAAACAAATGGTCCAAAACGAAGTTTTCGCATACCGCGAAAAGTGGATCGAGCCTTTCGAGCAGCGTTTTCATTCAGCTTGACTCTCGTTTTTTTCGAGGGAAAATTCCACGAAAACGCGTGTTCGAATTATAAGGATTTGGCCCGAGTTTTATTCGAGTGGGTCAGACTCGTGCGTGACACGAGCCAATGATCGCCCACCGACGTTCGACATCGCCGATTTCATTATTATTTTCGTAGCCACCTGCACTTGCACGAAAGATCTCTCTCTCTCTCTCTCTCTCTCTAGTTCTATTAAGTAAGCTATAGCTTGAGAACCAAAGGAAAGCCTCTGTGTGCCCACGTTCGTGCCGCGATAGACAAACGATTTTGTAATTTATTCACCTTCGGGGTGGGGAATCCTTGACACTTCTCCACAGCGTGGCGTGTCGTCGATGTCGTTGTTCGCAATACTATCGCTCCTACGAGTTCTGTTAAACGACAAACGACGAAGACGATTACCGAGATGCACGCTTAAAAGCTCGCGTTCAAACATTTCGTTGTCGACTCTTCGTTTTTTTTTTTTTTTTTTTTTTTTTTTTACTATCATTGTTTACTTCAGGCACGGACGGATAAAATATTCGAATAGTATGGAATATTGTATACAATTTGTTATTTCGGAGAGAACAATACACGTCAAGGTATTAATGCCTATGCGAATATGAAAAAAAAACTGATCAATTCAATTCGGATGGAATGAAATCAAAAGTGTACGTACTTTGCAACGGGTATATATGATGAATTTAATCTGTCACTGACGTGATTCATCCGTTGGCAGGAACACACGTTTTGAAATACACGATATTAACACCTAGCGATCGCGTTAATTGCACACTTATTCTTGCTTTATGACATAATAACTATCTATGACCATTTCCTCACGCTTATTTTTGGCCTCGAGAAAATACTCCGTCGTGTACCAACTGTGTTTCCTTCTCATCCTCCTGATGACACGGTTTTATAATTATATAAAAATACGTGGAACACCCTGCACAATTTCTACGTACAACTGTCGTCGACAGGAAATGAAAATTAAACTCTGTTAAAACTACGATGTCCGATGGGAAGGAATAAAAGGAAGGAAACAAGATAGAAAGAAAAGAGAGCTGAAGAACACGAACAGGCGAAAACGGTACGCGCTTCAACGCGTCAACGTGTATTTATTTGATATAGAAGGCAGTCGAGGAAGCGGATCCATTTAGAAGGCAACCGTTTATTGCAAAAAAACCGACTCGTGTGAACCGGCCACGAAAGGATGTGGATATACAGAAGACTTCTACGCGAGAAGAAATGAGTTTCCGCAGCGGACAGCATTCAAGTCGGGCCGATAAGCCATCGGCGAGAGTTTGATCGGGCAATAATATCGAACGTGTTCCTTTATAATATGCAACAAATGGCAGGAGCAAACACCAACGTGAGAGAGACAAAGTGAATTCAATTCTGTTTGTTTAAAAAAAGAAAAAAATATAATCGAACCTTGGTAACCCAAACGTTTGGAACAAATTCACTAGTATCGTAGCCTGTAATATTGTATTATTGCGTTCCACGACAAAAAAAAAAAAAGAAAAGAATTTTCTCGGAAGAGTTCGGGAAAAATCCAATCAGACAAAATCTCAGCTTTCCCTTGAGATTCGACTCTCCGCTGAAGTTCAATTGTATTAAATGTAACAATACGTGTCGGATTTTCTTCCGTGAAAACCAATATTTTGACCGAGTGCCTAATTAAACAAGCTTAACACAGAGTGTTAAAAGCAACGTTACTTGGCCTACAATCGAAGAAACTTAAAAACACAGATAAGCTCGTCGAAGGTTTATCGGAGCAAAGTTTAATGGTTCGTCGTTTTTGTATGGAAAATAACAGTTGGAAAGTAACAGCTGCCGCCATTCTTTCAAATGGAAAACGAATCTACCCAAGTCGGTAATTATCCGCCTTGCGTTCTCGTTAAGTGAAGAAAATATAAGAGTGAATGAAGCGCTACGGAGAAACAATGGGGAAATAAATTCAGGAACGGTAGAATGTTTATTTCGACCTACCTAGCGAAATAAATATTGATACTGAGTAACAAGAAGTAGAACAGATGAATATAGTGATAAATGATTACTTAGAAATCGAAGGGTCAAAATTCGCAATTTTTTCCAACTCGTGATAAATACACGCAGAATTGGCAATGCAAGGTGTTGCAATTTTACGACATGAGCATTAAATTTATTGCAGAGTCGTTTCTGTCTCTCTCTCTCCCTCTCTATTCCCGTTTAGTAAACTTTATAATTACTCGCGATCAGATAAATCGTTGAATTAGGTATTTATCCACCAAAAAAAAAAAAAAAAATTTTGAGTAACACCATCTTAACACTTTACCGACCGTGTATTAGCGGTGAATAGTTAGCCGATTAATAGGCTACCGGTCGGTAAAGTGTTAAAATATGTTAGCCGATTAATAGTCTACCAGTCGGTAAAGTGTTAACACACCAAGGACTAAAACTGAATAACTCACGTTTACAAATCCACTGATAAATTATCACGCGCGTTGATAGGCGTGACTCACGACCGATATATACTCGAATTCAAAAAAAAATCTTTTCTCAACATTAAACATTTCCCAGAGATCGGTAAACTTTTATATATACGGCGAATTAACATACGCAATTAGCTACATAACCAAGTAGCTGCTCTATGCGCTCACACGCGTGACACGGGTAAACGAACAAGGTAAGAATCTATCGGGTTCACGAAAGGCGCATGACGCAAGCCTCTCTAGCCTATTGCAAAAGTAAATAGCAACAGGGAGTAGAGAGAAGGGGGCAGGGGGTAAACAAACACGGTAGAGGAGAGCTTGTTGTTGTGCTTACCTCTGCAGCGCCAACTTGATGTCGAAGGTGATGGTGGTGCCGGTGTCCACGTGGAATATGTAGAGCATTTTCGTGCCGGTCAAGCTTCTCGGTGTCGGGCGACGACGACGATAGTGAAACAGCCACCAGCCCGCCTAAAAGACTCCACTGGCATTCGGTAGTTCTTGGCGTCCGGTAATCGCGACGCCCGACCAACAGGAGAGAGAGAGAGAGATGTCACCTCAGGCTGACTCCTGTAGTCAGCTCGATCGGGGCCGTACCCCTCGTTTCACAGCGCTCGCGAGTACGGCCCCCTCGGGTTTATGCCGCATCGATCACCAATCCGTTCGTCATCGTCGATTCACGCAAGCTCGGGCTAGCGTTCGACCAGCTGCTGCTCACCGCGTTTCCCTCTCGGCTATATCGCACGTACGTTGTTTCCTCGTTGTTATTCTCCGTCGTGATCGACGAATATCGAAATATCCAGCTGCCCGTTGAATCGCGCGCAAACCGAAGATGGTATAATTCACGACGCAACGCCGAATATCCACTGGAAACTCGACGATGTATACGTTGTTGCTACGTATACGTCTGTATATATATATATATATAAATATAACGAGGGCGAGCGCGCGCGCGCGCGTGTGTGTGTGTGTTTGTATGTAGATTGGTTCGAAGGAAAGCAACGATGGTGTAAAGTTAGATATCTGGCTGCCTTCGGAGCACTCGTTCGCAGATTCGTTGAAACGCTTGCGGTATAATAGAAACGAGAGGGAAAAACGATAGATAGATATAGATATAGATATATCACGAGATCATCGGTAACTAAGAAAGAAAGTCCCACACACAGCCTTTAGGAGGGAAGCTATTGTTACAGTCTCTTAGAGGGCCCGGCCAGATCACAATAGGTAAACGACAGGCGGACCGAGGTTATACATTGTCCGGTTGGAAACGCACGATCGTTATTTACAGGACGGCTCCGAGTGATTTTCGTTGCGGCCAGAGGTAAACGGGGAAACGAGAACGAACGCGAGAACGTAGAATCCCTTGGAAACCGGAGAGGCTTAACTGACACACG
The DNA here is from genome assembly GCA_032399595.1 of Tetragonula carbonaria. Classification (NCBI taxonomy): domain Eukaryota; kingdom Metazoa; phylum Arthropoda; class Insecta; order Hymenoptera; family Apidae; genus Tetragonula; species Tetragonula carbonaria. Next base: position 2,903,310 of record JAUCRC010000020.1, read on the forward strand.
CACGAAAATGTTACGACGTACAATCGATCCGATCACTTATCGCGTAGTCGTCGAACAATCACGTAGTAACAATTCTTGATGATCGTTGCCGTTCTCGTCCGCCTGTCATCCAGTTTCATTGAAAACTGTGCCTCGCGTAGGTTGTGTACGTGCTATCGCTGCTCCTCGGTAGTATCGGTTGATCGCGTCCTCCGGATTTTCTCGTGATGTAACGGAACGGAGCACTTGGTCGTGATGCGGGACGCGAGTTCAAGTCGCGCGATTCGCACGATAATTTTTCATGCGCGAGAAGAACACGGTAGAGAGACGGAGCAGCAGGAGGAGAGAGACGAGTTAAAAAAAATCAACGAGAGAGAGAGAGGAATCACCGTTGCAACGATGGAGGACTGCTCGACGCGATATAAACGCGAGTGTAGTCCCGGATCAGCTGCTCGTCAAAACAAAGCACTCGCGCGTACGCGAAGGGCCAGCGATCTCGGCTCCGAGTCGGTGTTACCGCTCTGCCCAGGCTCGCCACTCCGGCACACACCACGGGCAAACGTGCGTTCTACGGTGTGCCTTGCTCTACGACGCCGAGATCGAGCAGGAGGACGCCAGGATCTGGTTTTATATCGTGACGGGCCGTCTCTACACACCGAGAGTGACGTACCGACCATACAACACAATGCTGCGCCACTCGCACGGGAACGTATGCGCAGAGATCGCAGCCACGAAACAAAGAAACTCCACTTTCGCCACGGGATTTTCTTGTTTACGTTTTCAATCGCCGTGCTCGTTCTGTTCAGGTACTGATTGCTGACACTTGTCTGCCTCCGCGTCGCTGTCGAATTTCCACCGCGAATGCGCCGAACGCTTGCCCGAGAACGTCCACTTTTATGAAACTCTTTGCACCGTGCCAAACAGCGAGAAGGTAGGGGGGAGGGGGCAACTAGCTTGGCGCAGTCCCGTTCGACATTTTGCTCTGACGCATCGCGTCGCCAGCTGTTCACTGCCGAGTCCAGGTCTGGCCGAGCACGGAGGACAGAACGTCTGCTTACTGTGTGCCCCGCTTGCGCAGATATTCCACTCGCCACTCAGCTGTTCGCCCGCGATCGACGCGCCATCTTCCCTGGCGAAAAAGATGGCGTGGTCGACGCGTGCGGCAATTTCAACGACCTGCCATTCAATCCCAAGAAATTACAAATTAAACGGTTCTTTTCCATCGTTCTCTGTCTTTCGCGTGTGTAGTAAAGTGCGTGTGTGACTAATCTATGACAAGATCGATAAGATTCTGCGTTCCGCGCCCGTTATGCGTGCGAATGTCGAAGTTTGCCGTTCTATGATATCGTCCGTGCCGCGTTTGAATCGCGTCATGCGCAACGATTCATCGTCGACGAAATGGAAACCATTGTTACTTCTTCTCACGGCGTTTCAAGCACACTGTTTTCTTCGCGAGATTCTTCTCTCTGTGAGTGACGAAAACATGCCTCTTTCAATATATATTTTAGAAAATGAAAAAAAAGCAAACTGACTTTATTATACATATATAATAAAGAGTTATAGACATGGCTTGCCAGTTGCAATTGATTGCATTGACAAGTTTGTTCGTGAACGTCAGTAACGTTGAAAAAGATCGTATTATACTCGTGTGTCGTATTAATTCCGTAGAAACCGTAAGCCACGAAGTTACATTTAAATAAATGTCGGTTTAAATGAAACAAGTTGTAAAAGTAAGTAGCGCTGTCATCGACCGTAAGCGTGAACGCGCATGCGCAGAGCTATAAATGACCCAGCGCCATTATCGCTTCCGTGTGGAGATTCTTTACGCTAAGTCGGCTGTGAAAGGGCAGAAGAATGTAAATTTCGTACTGACAGAGCGTGGGGTTGCAACTGCACGCGCCGTGTTTGTTTATATTATAACGTAACGTTATCGCAGCCGAAGTTTTATCGCTTTGTAAATGCTCCATGAACGCGTGCTTTGATTTTCGAAAAAAAAATAAAAATAATAATGATGATGATAATAAACTTGCGCAAGATCAACATAGTCACCGAAAATAACTATTACCACTTGTAAAGTTATTCAAGATTAATTGCGCAGTTCACAGGTAGCTGCGCGTTTACGCTTAATGCACTGTTTATTTAGGAAATCATAGTCGAGCTTGTTCCGACATGTTCCTGTATTATTGTACGTGATCCACGTGGTCGTCGTAGAGTGTAATAAATAATCATATAACTGCGTCGTAGAGTGAGAACTTGAAGTCGAGTCTCTGCAGAAGAAAAAAAAGAAAAGAAAGATTTACCTCGACGGGAGAGAATCGTTCACCTTTCGTTCGAGGCCATGAGAGCCATAAAGGCGAATCGTTCCCGCCTATATCGCGAGCATTGTCTCACGCGTAATTCCAAATCGATACACGACGAAATAGCAACACAGTTATAGCAACGTGCCGCATGGCTTCTCGGTGAATTTTAATTCTATCGTGCGGTTCGTTCGTCAGCGGCACGGTGTCAACGAATGACCAGGAACTACTTAACTACGTCGTGACTCCTACATTACTTCGCTACGAGACCGACGTAGTAGAAATGATGTTAGCATGTGTGTGTGTGTGTGTGTGTGTGTGTGTGTGTGTGTGCGAGTATATCGGTGCGTCAACACGTGGCATACGATAAAGTCATAGACTTGCGCTGCACGCTCGATACCGCGAATTAAAGGACTAACGAAGGAGAAAAGGAAACAGATACTATGACAAAAATATATCGTAGCTTCGAGGAGCGTGGAAATATCGCGTCGCGTCGTTATGATAAATGAACTTTAGCCTTTTCACAATACTATCGCGCGTGAACACGTGCATTGTGGTATTGCATCGCGTGTATCCCATGTATTTTTGCGCAAGGGAGAGAAATTTCTTTTCTGCTGGCAACCGGTGATAATAATTTTCCCGATGACAACCGCTGATAATTTCTTTGATTAGTCATACGTTGCGATATCATATCGCGCGACTCATGCTTTCAATGCAATTCAATGCAAAAAGTTATTTCATCATTAGACACACGTCGAATCCTTTTTTTTATTACGATTTCTTGATATGTTCATGATCAATATTTCTATCTCGTCGATTAACGTATGTTGTTATTTTGACAAACGTCGTCAAGTTTACGAAAGCAACATCGATAACGAGGAACTAAATTAAAAGATAATGTGAAAAAACTGATTAGACAGGGGGAAAACAGCCTGCTTCACAGAAATCTAGGCTTTTTCGAAAGCAACACGAAAGCACACGATAAATAACTAATGCTTTCACTTGTCTTAAATATTGATGAAGGAAACTATCGATATCTGGGGAGATTAGATGAAGAAATTGCTACTCCAGGGCCGTACCGTTTTAACCAATTCATAACCGGTAGTTCTACGCGGTTGGGGATCATTAACGATCGTTTTCCCCTCGTGAAAACGCGAACCTTGACGCTGCCTCGCTCGTGGTAAGTGGCCAGTCAATGCCTGATTTCTCGATTTTACGATTGCGAAATGTTGCGCGAGCATAATGTAATCGCTGTTGGAAAGTCGAAGGTGAAACACGACAGCACGCATGGAGCTCCGATTTTCCAATTCCTTTTTCTTTACTTTTCTCTTTCTTTTCTTTTTCTTTTTTTTACAACTTTTTTCGCTTGGGCTGAAAATTGCACCGATCAATTATTTTCCCAACGTTGCATTAAAATGCAGTTGTCCGCGCGAGGCAAGTTTTTTCTCCACTCTTTTCCACATGTAAATCAATTGAAATGTGGCGAACCGTCGATAATCATACTCCGCAATGTGAGGCACGCTCTGTAAGTACGCCGATACGGAGAAAAGGTGAAAACGTGAATCCGATGATTGCAGACTACAACATTTCCTGCACAAAAAAAAAGAGCAAATCGACTGGCAAACAGCAATGAAAATAAATTTTTCAATTATCTACAAATATACTTTCCACTGCGCGTACTTCTACTTTTCAATTCACTGACACTGCAAATGCAAGGTTTCAGTTTGCTCTAAATTACATACGACACGAGGAAGCGTAGGCTTGTAATTTCGGTTTTCGCGAAAATTATAGCTACTTCCTCGCCACTTTTCATGGTTCAACCTTTCCCCGTTTCCTGCTTTCCGGGTTCTTTTTCTTTCAAACCTAACCCCAGCATTATACGCTTGTATGATAATCTCAATTTGCAAACAATTTTCATCAACGTTTGTTCAAGCGCTTTCGAAGTTTAAATAGATTTCTGTTGATTTCGAAAGATTTAGTAGCATAGCATTTGGAAAGTTTCTATTTCATCGCTGAAAGTACACGAATCAACGGAACGTCGCATGGACGAATAAATATCCGGTCCAGTGATCCGGTCGACCTATATTCCATTCCCTACAAACCCAGAAGAGAGGCGTAGTATTTCATGCGCATGATCGTGCAACAGTTTCCCATCGCGGCGAATAATAATTCAATTACTAAAAGGCCGGTAAAAGCAAGGAGGATAGAGAGGAAATAAACGAGCAACACGAGAAAGAAATTAGCGGTAAGTAGATCGAATGGAGAAAGGACGATCGCGAGAGTATTACACGCGATGACCGATGAAACGAACGTAGAGGTTGAAGTGGAAGTAGTAGCAGAAACAGAAGCAGAAGGGGAAAGATGATTTTCTACTCGTTCTACTCTGTTCGTGGGGAAGAGGATGAGAGGCGCGTGATGAGAGCGATCTCGATACTTGCGTGCGCGCGACACACGCGTGGTTTTCACGTCTCTCTTTTACGAAGGTCTCTCGTTAGGCTCCGTAGCACGCGAATCGTTGGACAACCATGCGGGAGGTGCGTGGCCAGAGCGAGGTCAGCTCACGCACGTGCACGCCGTGCGTGCCTTGTATTATATGTTACATGTTACGGACGTCCCGTTCCACAGGCAAAGGCGTAACCAGTGAGAAGGGCGCAGCCTCGTCATTAAACTGTTGCGTAATTAATATTTCGAATATTTCTCTCTTTTTCTCTTCTTTTTCTTTTTTCTATCGTTTACATCTTTGTCCAAACCCACAAATTGGAGAGCCGCGCTGCGTATCGTTTTGGAGTATGTTTTTCAACGAAAGTGTCAAAACAACTTATAGAAAATAATTTTTTTTCTTCTCGAATCTCTTCGTTTGACAATGTAGTTGAGACAATATTGAATTTTAAATTACTTTCTTATCAAACGTGACAAATACGACTTATCGCGATCTTTTACCACGGGCATTGTTAAATTCTTTTACTTCTCATACGTTAACGTGTTTTTATACACGGTTAAAGATCAGACTCACGTGCTTGAGTAATATGATTGGGAAAACAATTTGCCTTGCGAGAGACTCAACCGTAGGTGTAAGGTTTTGTATGTATGTATGTATGTATAGTGTGTCAAGGACGATAAAATACCGTAGAAAAAGATACGACCAGGAAGTCCACAGAACGACATAGAAATTCAATGAATCAATCAAATTGCTCAAATCAAAATGCTCATCCAAATTATTCTTTGGCCTTACCAATCGAATTGTCCTAATCATTATTTTCTCTCTTGAAATTCATTTTTTTTTCCATTTATGATCATTACCATTGTTTATGAACATAATATAAAAATGTCGTGGAAAAATTGCGAAGCTAGCTGGCATCGAAGTAATCCAACATATTCTTTTATATTTGTTACAACAAATTGATTGAATTGCGGATTTCTGCTCCGACTGGAACAACGTATCACACACATCTGCCTTTTCTATTTGTTTTAAAAGCTATGTTCGATGCCATACGATACCATAGAAAATAGCATCGAAAAATAAAATGATCTCGCAGATTCATCTCTACGCGAATTGTTCTGCATTGTTGATAGTGAAGGATTATATGAACATGTCAGTTGTTAGTCCATCAGATTTGACGAATGTCTGTAATCAAAGACCGTCATAGACGTTGTCACTTGTCGACAATTATATAAGTTCAGATTACGCAAATGAGAAATTAATAACCGTAGTCGTGAGACGCGTATTTCGTTAAAAAAAAAAAAAAGAAAAAAGAAAAAAGAGCCACGGTAACGAAAACATTTGATCTAACATTTATCTCTCATCGTCTATCGACTTGAGATTTTTCTATCAACCTCTATCAACCTCGTGTCGATAATACCGAAAAGTTCATAGGCTTCGTTAAAATAAACGATACAAATCGACGTTTCAAGGAAACCGGGGGAAACGTTTTCTCGGTAATTCGTGTTGGCTTCTACGCCGTTGGTTGGTTGGCCATGTTAAGAATCCTCAGTCTGAGTTATCGGCCGTTCTCTTTATCGTTCTTTCTTCAGTGTCGACGACACGCGGGCATTTCCACGGTAGCGAGGAACACACAGCGAGGAAAGTGGAGATAAGAGGACACAAGCAGCGTGTCAAAACCGATATCGCCCTGGGGGGAAAAAAAAAAATAAAAAAAATAAAAAGCCAGCTGGTGGTACCAATTGCATGTACGCTCGTGCATCTGCATTGAGCAACCACGATCGATATTGCGTACACGACGTGCGAAGAGAACCTAAAATATCTCCGTATCACCTATATACAATGTGTATATATAAGAGCATAAGGTGGGTCGTGAATCGTCCGATAAAAATAAAAATATTTACTTTCTCGAATGTCCCGCCAATGTAGTCGAGATAAGAAGAAACGACGATCGGAGACGCAGATAACGGATGATATCGCGGCTCGTGCACTCGTGTACAATAATCTCTGCGCAGTAGGTTTTATCTAGCCATGTCATGAGCCACGGGGAATAACGATATACAGCGGTCTATATTCGGCCATTCGAAATATATATATTTTAAGCGGCGCAGAATCCGCGCGCGTGCACGCGACAAGAAACGCGGAAGAACGGAGAAGAGCAATAAAGAGTAATAAAAAAAAAGCGCGACGCGGAGGAAAGCGTTTATCGACGCTGGACGATCGTCGTCGATTCGTCATAGTCGTTGCACCAATGCACGAATTAACCACCTGTTCGCCGGACTTATTCATCGTCTAATATTAAAGAGACTTTTTGTCTCGATCGAACTCGAGCTGGCTTATCGTGCGTGTAATCGAACGTCAATCGGTCATCGAGATAAAAGCATAATGTGGAAGAATCACGTTTCTCGCAGCCGGAGTGTTCTCTATTGTGTTCTCTATTGTACGAAGCCGGAAAACACGACAACATGTACGTACGTATTTCGAAAGCACTTTCGGTTGATTCGAGTTCGCGGCGTTGTCGAAACCTGTCTGATGATCGTCGAGGTTTCACTCGCTACATATCAGATTCGGTCACGTTTCGCCTGACACTTTGCTTGTCACACTTGCATGCTCGCCAGCTAGAATGACATCGATAGCAACGGACGATATATCGTCGTGTGAGGTCAGACGGAACACGTGACCAGCGTGATGTAATGCACGAGAGAACGCTCATTACTGTTATCTTTTTATCTCTCGGCGAGAGAATTCTAAACGAACAAACGAGGCAGAAACTTCATACGGAAGTGGATCGTTCGCGTTCTCTCGGTATCTCGGCATCTTGTGTAACTCTTCTTCACTTCGAACATTCGCAGTAGCTCGAGCAGCGAATACGTATCGAAAAGAAAAAGCAAATAGGCACGTGGTGGCTCTCAAGAGAACGATAAGTCGACTTGGATGGAAGGAAGGGGAGATTAGGTTGTTTGAACTTCATCGAAACACGTTTCTCCATTGCATGCGGCTGAAATAACGCGCAACGTGTTCAGAGGTGTTTATCCAATGTGTGCTGCACTTTAATTGCGACTTAATTATTTTCGCGTTACTTTGTAATCACAAACGCGACCGCAAACGCGAGGCTAGAGAGAGAAAGAGAGAGAGAGAGAGAGAGAGTTACATACACACATGCATACACGTACACAACCGTGTGAAACGTGTTTCTTATCTGTAGCCTCACGATGCGGAATTCTAATTGAATTTTGTCCGATCTACATAGCATATGAAAATATATAAGACCTTCGATCAAGTTATGATACAAGTTTATTGAATCACTGCTTTCTCGCAAATCAACAATGACAGTGGGCCCTTGAGTTGCTTTTTTTCCATATTCTTTTTTTCTCCTCTTTTTGAATCACATGTCCGTCGTAAGGTACCAAAATTCCTTTTACGCTTGTGGTTCGTTTTCACATTTTCAATGCAGTCGTTGATAGAATGGTGATAATGGTAGCAATAATAATAATAATAATAATAAATGATAATTAATAATTGCGATAATAGTAATAATGATGATGATGATGATGATGATGATGATGATGATGATGATGATGATGATAATAATAATAATAATAATAATAATAATAATAATATACAATGATAACGAGATATGCTAACTGTTGATAATAGTGAAGAGATAACAAGTAAAATATACATATGGTTTTTTCGTAGATTTCTTCGCGATCACGTAGCAATCAAATAACGAAATCGATTTTCACATTTTCCCGCATTTCGACTCGAACGATATACATTTCTACAATTCTTATTAGAAATTTTTGCCTTTGATTTGTGATATGGCTTCTCCGACGCTCAAATGATCAATGATTAACGCGCATAGGTTTAGATTTGTCTCTTAACAATTCATATCTCTCATTCTTCGACAAGTGTTCATCTTGCACACATACGCGCACGCATATACGGACATTCTCTCACTTGTTCTCTCTCAGATTCGTTTATCAAACTTTAGAGCTGCTCTTTGCGGTACTAATTAATCGATTCATATACGTATATATATATAGTTGCAATGTTTTTCGCGACAGCGAGCAAGCCATCGCGACAGAGTAGCTTGCTTAAATTACTTTATACGAAACGATCTTCGTAACAAAAAAAAAAACATATCTTCGATTCGTTCTTTGTAATTCATAAAAATTTCATTATTTCGTTTTTTAAGATGCCCGTCACCCTAGCTGCCTTTTGTCAGTTTCATTTCATTTCACTTCCCGTTTCGAATCAACGTGTCAGATTCATCTATACGATCTTATTATCCTAGGTAAATGAATTTTTCAAAAGGATTCTTTCCGTCGATCTGATCGAGACGAGATACACACAGGTGATACGAGCATCGTGTACAAACCTTCGATTCGCATAAAATTCATCACGCATCACGTTCTCTCTTTTTTTTTCTTTCCTTTCTATTTTCATCCTAACATTTGCATTCGATTAAGTACTCGAAAGTGCTAGCGTGTAGGTACAAAGAGGAAAATATATTACGTATATATATTAATGTTAGCAGTAGGATGAAAATAGCGAGTCTTTTTTTCTTCTTTGGAAAAATAGCTTCGAAACGGTTTGTTAGTCGCCCGTCTAGCTTCGAACAACGTGCAACGCGTCACGAAGGGGCGCGAACCAATGAGGATTTCAGACGATTAATTGTGACGATCGCGATATCTAATAATGCTCTTCTTCCTTTTATTTACAAATTCACCTAGAGATATACAAGGTATGCCTGAGGCTAGAAAAAATGCGACCGTTCGAGCGCAGGGAGATCGGCCCTCGATGATCGATCACGTCACGTGATCTCGAGATTCGGAAACTCCGACCCCCGTGCCACCGTGTGAAAAAAAAAAAAAAGATCGACGTACACTTCAACGCCTCGCAAAGACAATTAGCTGCCCCTTTTTTATCTTTTGTGCTTATCTTATCTTGCTCTATTAAAGAGGATCCCAGAAGGAAACGACCCGAAAAAATTTATACAAGTGTGTTAATCTTCCTTGTAAAAACTTGGTTAAATCTATCGAACGTTCGCGCTCGTTTTTTATCGATGAATTTACGCATAATGTAATCGATTGCACCGTACTCATTGCTCAATATTGTGCACGTTTTCTCTCAAATATTCGGTCGGACAAATACAAAGGCTTCGCAGGTTGACTTTCTGAACCTGGCCTGGTGTGCGCCTAGGAAAAGGATTGATTATCGAAATGTTTCTCGATCTTGAATAATATTCCACCGGATTCTCAATTTTCATCCGTTCGAAAAAACATCGCATTATATCTCTCTCTCTCTTTTAAACAACACAATTTATACCCTTTATTAATCAGTAATAAACAACAAATTTTATGACTTCCGTGACTTGTGTCGTCATTTTGTGCCGGAACGATCCTCGATCGGGAGAAAAAATTGTTTCGATCGCTTGTTACAACGATCGCTTAGCGACAACGTGTGTGACTTCACTCCTAACGTGTATATAAAAATCGGAGAAAAGTGTTTTCATATGTACAATTTCCACGTGGAAGGCAAAGGCTACACGTAAAGTACTTCGCGAACGAAGTGATCTCCCGTAGGATTGTTTTTTTTCCACGATTACAATTACATTATTATATCGATATCCACATAACACTCATACAATTACATGGACACGTCGATAACACATGAATATATTTTGTAACGTTACAACGTACAACAACGTACAACTCTCCATTTCGTCTATCAAATTCGTAGAAATCGTAACAATTGTATAGAAATTCTAACTTCCTCATTGCTTTTTTTTCTGTTTTCTTTTTTTTTTTTTTTTTTAATCCTCTCACGCTGTTCGCGCGACCTAGCGTTCGCGAAACAATGCGGAAGCGACCATCGCCGCAGTGATCTGATTGGCAAAAAATGTTTCTTTTTTTTTTTTGTTTTTGAAAAATATGTTCGATCGTCCGCGGAGACGATTTTTTTCTCCTCTCTTCTTTTTCCGTTTACCCCCCCCCCCTCCCGTCGGACAAAATTGTTTTCACGCTACTCTAGCTGCTCTATATAGCTTCTTTTTGTATAAAAGTCGTTCCGGTGTCCGCGCTCGAGCCGATCTCGTCGAGAAAGTACAGGAAAAGTGTAGAGAGATTCGTGTGTGCGCATCGTGTTTAGAGCGTGGCCTCAGGTTGCTCCATTGCTCCATCGGGAGTCCACCAGCGGACCAGCCCTTACAAATATTAATTATTATTATTATTAAAATACTCGGTGTAAAAATATGTATGATACAGGCGCCAGGGAGCTTTCCCTGTCTGAGAAACAACGAGCCGCCCTTCCCCCTCTGCCCTCTCCTTCGTCAACCCGTTGACAACTCGAATTTTTCCCATGAATCCTCGCCGGAAGTCCTTCCGAAAACAACTCGTATAGTAGAGTCGAGAAGTCGTTGTAACGTAGGACGTGCCGAACGTGCAGTTTTCGACAACGATTCGTCTCTTTTCCTCGCGGCCTCTTCGTCGAGGACCCATCATCGAGATGCTTGAAAATGCTCTCTTCTGCCTGTCTCCCACGGAAATCCTCGAGGTGCAAATGCTTTCTCTTCGTTTACCGCGAGTTTTCGATCGCTCGAAAGCCGTTTTCAGCGGTTTTGTTTTTTTTTTTTCTTTTTTCGTGACTTTGTCTGTCGAGGGGGTCACTGGATCGCGACCCCTCTTCTTTATCGCTTCGATCCTGTGGTATTCGGTGACGACTCGGTGCGTCGTGACGCGCCCGGGTCTCAGGTCACGTCCACCGCGAGCCCGTGAACCCAATCGTCGGCTGGCTGCTACGTCAGCAGCTTGAAGAACATCAGGGCTAAGGATATGTTGATGAACAGCACCAGCATCACCAGCTGCTGCCGGGAGAACCAGTCCTGGAAATTTTTGGAACCTCGTATGAAAAAAACCAGTTTCGTTTTTCGGGGGCCTCTCTGGTTGTTTGCCCTCTTTAAGGAAACACCGAAATAGGATTCGTAGTAGAGAAAGAGAATTTAGCCAAGGGAAGGAGATAATCGGAGACACAGTTAGTAATGTAAAGAAAGTCGACAGTACTATGAGAACCCATGTCGAAGGTCAATCATAAATCGATTTCTATGACCGGCTAGCTCCTAGATGGACAAGGAACACTACCTGTGGACTATAAAGGACCCCCCCCCCTCCCCATAGACGTTGAAATATGCTATGATGCATGCATACACTGATACAAGCACTGCTGAGAAGCAAGGAATCACTGATGAAGGAATAGACTTCTAGCATTAGTTGGACAAAGAAAGTACCGTTTCGAATTTCGCTATCCTCGTCGGTACGACTGTCGCCCTCTCGACTTCTCAAGTGGTCTTGATGCAAGGATCAGAGTCACGGTTCAGTTGGTGAGCAAGATCCCGAGTGACACTTAACCAGGAGATAAACAGACAGACGAGGATAGCGAAATCCGAAACGGTACTTTCTTTATCCAACTACTGCTAGAAGTCTATTCCTCCGTCAGTGATTCCTTGCTTCTCAGCAGTGCTTGTATCAGTGATGCATGCATCGTAGCTGTTTCAACGTCTATGGGGGCCTTAAAGGACAGTCGGAAGTACAGGTGTGCTCAAATTGGATTCTATCCAGAGTACAGAGCTAATCGAGCGAGCTACACGCGTTACGTAGTCATATAAAGTGCAAAGCATAGAGAATACGAGTATTTCTGTAATTTTGAGATGGTCAAGCAGGTCACTATTCCAAGGAACAATTCTAGGAAATTGATATGTAATTGCTGGATTTCATAACTTGTTCAACACGCTGCACGATATTTAACAATTGACAAATGCAAACAGTCGCGTTCGTCGCGTTGGGAATATCGGGTTTCAAACGACGTAGAAGTATCTTTAATTTTAATGATCGTTAAGAAACTCGACTAGTCATTGAGCACGAAACGCGTACGGAAAGATACGCGAGACAATTGCAATTGCAAACGACGCGTTAAAGATGCCGGATATTCGAAACGATTTGATTTAATGCATGTTAAATTGCGTGTTAATATTCTCGCCTTGTGGCCGATAAGAAGCGAGGGTTTCTACGTCGTTAGATCGTAAAACTGTTCCCCGCTCTTTCATTTTCATGCGTTGTCTACGCATTGTCTATGCTTAATCGCGCGTTATCGAGAATATCAGCTTTTTGTTTGTTTGCTTTTTTTCTTCGCCGTAATCGTTACACCGGGGGGGAAAAAAATGTGATTATTCTATTTTTATCGATCTTCTTACTTTTACGTCACTTGCCAGGCTAAAGAGAAGTTTCTTTTATCTCGGAGTTTCACGATTATCTGTAATGAAATTTTTTTGGTCGGACGTTCCGAAGGATTCTCTCATTCGTGAAATCTCGTTCGCGAAAGTTTAGATAGATTTGGCACGCGGGAAGGAGACAGTGCGACGGCGCGTAGCTTTTAATTAAAGCTTTGACACTCATATTGAATTGATAACGTTAACCGCTTGAAAAGGTATTATCGAACGACACACCAGTTAAATACATTTGCATATTTAATTAGACTTCCGCGTAATTGTGCATTGTAATGGACAATACTGTGCACGGCACTTGTATCGAAATGATAATTTTATGCCCGCCACCAGGAAGAAGGTACGTATTACTGTTTTATTACTATCTCATTTCATCGTGAATTTGAATTTGAGCACGTTATGTGGGGGTGTACGAGGTCGAAGAGTCACACAACTATCGAATTATTTTATTCCCATAATAAAGCACTCGGAGTCGAAGAATTGGAATGGAATAGAGCTACTACGATTGAAAAAACGATTGAAAACAAAAATAATCTGTCGGGTTCAAAAATATACCACGTTTTATCGAAACCAAAGATATATAATTACGATTCGAGAATATGTAAACAACGAACGGAACTCTCTAATAAACAATAAATCCTTAAATTCTTTAAATCAGTCAGAAATCTTTTCCACTGAAAGTAACGACGAGCAATCAAGAGTCTTCAGAACGATTTTCGTGGAAATATTTCGTTTGATTTCTTTCTAATTCAGTTAGTCGTTGATTTCGTTGGCGACGAGAAGGGACCAACAAGGTTATTCGGATATTCTTGCTAGTTTGCTCAAAGATATATACATATACTCACCTTAACCTGAGGACTGACCAAGTACAACAAAGGATTGGCCCTGAGTCTTTCACTCTCGTCGATCTGCCTGCGGATCTCTTCTCTCCTCATGCTGCTCAGGACACTGACTTCCTCCCTGGATAGCGGCGCCGTTGCCGTCAATTGAATAGGTTGTGCCACATCCGGCAGTGATTTCTTTCGTTGAAGGGACACCGCCGCCGCCGCCGCCGCCGGCATCGCCTGCACGAAGAAAAGGAAACAAGAAACAAAGAGAGAGATGGCGATCGATTATGCAACGAAGCCTTATTGGGTGCACGGGTGCACCGCGTTATAACAAGAGCGAGCGTGTTCAACCGAACAGGCCGATGAAAGGCCCTTTAGCAATAAAAGTCGCTGCCTTGAAAGTCCGTCTTATCAGGAATTCGGCAATCGAGCCGCCGTTCGCGATCGAACTCGAGAAAGATACGCCTATCGATATTTCTGAGATACCTCTGAGAGATATCGTAAATCTCTGGGATATATCGCTAATCGCAGAAATTTTGTTCTATCTGTCCGTGGAAGAGGAGAGACCTCTCTCTGATTGTAGCGCAACAGAGAGAATGGGAACTTGTTTCCCACATTTGATTTGATAATAATGGGTTAAGGTTAAGGTTCGTTGGTTAGAGTTGGTTGTAACGTCGTTTTCGGGAACGACTTCGAATTTGTTTTTGCCGCGGCGTTGAGCACGTCGTACGTGTTCATTAGTTACATTCGTTTCGAAGGAGCAGAGAACACACAGAACGTCAAAGGGAGGAGAAAGACGAGAAACACCTTGGACCACTTCCAAAACCGCCGCTCGTGTAATCGTACGTAATATCGGTGCAAAGGCCACGAGGCTCTAATCCCAGTGAACGTGACAGATGCGTTGACCTTCGGCGGCCACCGATTTTTTTTTTTTTTACTCCGTTTACGTAAAACTTCACGACAACAAGGTGCATCGAGCTGTTTTTACCGATCCTTGCGTCAACGTCTTTAACCTCTGATCTCGTTGCAACTTTTCATCGATCACGGTCGATGAAAGAAAGAAACGCGGACGAATTTCAAATGATTTACACAACGAGTGTACAAACGAAAGTAAAGATAATCGTGGCAATTCACGTATCTCGCGAGTCGCGAAGTTGTCCGCATTTCAGAAAGCGTAAAATTAGACCGGCGCCCCTGCCTCGTTCGGGTGATAATTCCCCTTCGATAGCGTTAATTAGTATTAAATCGGTGTGTTATTCCTCTTATTTCGCTTCGTTATTATCTGCCGTTACGGTTCATCGGGACCTTTCGAGACCTTTGTTTTTCGTGCGTGCCATAAATCGTGGCGATAGTGATATCTGGGAATAGCAGCTCCGGCTTTCTCGATGCAACTCGGCTTTTCCTATCTTTCGTCTCCGCGATGTACGCGATATTTAGCCTGGCTTATCGAACGATTTACATCGTAGGGATCTCTCGACGGTCGTTTCTTATCTTATTCACACTTTCGATTTCGTGTTGAAATAGCCGACGAGTCAAACGTATACTCGCATCGTTGTAACTACGATGATTGTCGGATACATTGTTCTTAAATTAAATTACCAAAAAAGAAAAACAAATACATTTACAATCAATTGTCCGTAGAGACAATTACAAGCGAATAATCTCTTCGAGCCAAAGATATAAATTTCCACACGACACGCGTTCGATGAAATTAGCTTTTAGCATTGGTCTTCAATCGCAGTTACAACGATTCGAGTTAGATCCCTCCAGATCAGTCGAGGGATCTAACCGTGACCGAGTGGTCTCGGATTTCGAGCTCTACGTAAAAAGCGCCATGCTTGTAAAATGTTGTCGGCGACTACTTTTGAAAGATCTTTCGGAAAGAATTTCTCGGACGTGTTTTCTGTCTCGGTTCATACCTCCACGGGAGGCGTGACGATCCATGACTCCGAGGCCCTTCTGGCCATCAGAGCGGGGCTGCATAATAGCGCTTCTTCTTCCTCGTCCGGCTCCGACCACAACATCCTCCCTTCCTCCTCCTTTACGTACCTTTCGTTTCCAAAGAAGATTTCTCTACGAAATTCACGGCCTCGAGAGCAAACAGTTTGGGAACTCGCTCGGAACCACGACCGGCCGATATCGTTGTTCTTAAACCGTGTTCCTATCTAAACATCTCGATCGCTACTCTCACTCTGCCGGCTACCTCCAGGAAAAGCTTCTCTTTTACAAACGATCCTCCCTCCCAGATGTTCTTTCGACGGGGGGGTTCTTTTCCTCTCTGGCACAGATGGAGGACAAAAAAGAAAAAGAGAGAGAAAAAAAAGGGAAAAAAAAGTGGAAAATTCGGAGACCCATTCGGTCTCCCTGTGGCGAGGAAGCCAAGCCGCAGACTGAACGGCCCTGGCTCGTTCGACCGAAATAGAGAGACGCCCCACTATTTTCACGTCGAAATAGCATCGACGAGCGGCGCGTCGCGATGCTCACGGGCTGTGAATCGACAACGGTGCCAGAGCCTTGTCGATCCGCCGCTCGTTGATTTATGACAGCCTGTCGTCGGTACAGATCCTCGCCGTTTCGCTTTATTTCGCAGTCACACCGCTTCTACCGGAGTCGTCGATGCTTTTTCGTCGTTGCATCCGTGCATCATATCGATGGTTGTGTTATCGATATCGGTATTTTTAGCCGAGGCACCGTTCCGCGGCCGGATGTTGATCTATAATCTATATTCTATACGATCGAGAGAAGACTCCTGACTCCTCGCGCGGAGAACGTGTTTGCTATCGTTTGCAACATTGAACTTGGATCCTCCCCCCACTCCGCGGGGGTTGCGAAATTCCTGTCATTTATTTTCGTTGAGTTGAGATTGGGAAAAAGTCTCGTCGCGAGATTGCGGAATACTCACGAATCCCTCCAAAAGGATTCCCTTCTAGTTTCTCTTGTCTCGCGATTTTTAATAGCACGTTATTTTTTTTTCTTTTTTTTTTTTTTTGTACGTGCAAAGGATACCATTGTGAAATCGATGCTAGCAGTTCAAAAGAGCTGTAGCTTGTTCGACACGTTTGAGAAATGACCGTTTCCGGGCGTTTTCACTCGTTGCCCTTGGACTTTATCCCTTTCTAGGAACCGCCAAGTTCCAGGAAGGTCCGAGGGTTTTCTGCGTCTGTTTTATGTTTTCTCAACCATCTGCGGGGATTCTACGTATTATCGAGTTTCTTTGCATTTGTCCGAAGGACCGTGGCCAAACATTTTCCCGGAAAGCTTTTCGAGGAACGATCGCGGAGGAACTAACAATTCAGAAGAATAGAGAACAGAACGGAAATGACAGACATTCCGTTTGAAAAGATTTCATTTGTTACAGTTACAATTTTCGCTGGTCAAAAAGCAAGATCGGTGACGTTCGTTCATCATTTGCAACGTCTTTTCCCATTTGAATTTCATATCTGCGTATCGACAGTTTTCATTTAGCATTAGCGCAACGATGCTAATAATAACGACACTGATGCAACTGAGGAAGAAGAAGAAAGTTGAGGAAGATTAATTTCCCGAGTCTCGATTCTCCATTTCCAGGGAAACGTAATTTTTTCTTTTTTTTTTTGATTAAATGTTAAAAAAAAATACTTCTTCCTCGCCGGCAATTATCGTGGTGATGAGAGAGTGAATCGAATAATTCAGACATTGACCAAGGTCAGGTATAAATAAACGAGTCTATCACGCAACAGCTGACGAACCAACGCGATAAAAAAGAAAAAAAATGAAGGACTGTGACGACGCAGGGGGGCCATGAAACTTTTGCGTAGGGTCGTCCACGGCCACGAAACACGACCGGAAATATCGTTACGCAAATAAAGTCGAACACGCGATTCGCGTTGCCTGATTCACGTGGCTGGCATGCGAATAAATTCGCCGAGGATTTTCGAGGATTTTCTGTGCCCGGTCTTTGCACGCCAAGATGAGGCTCGGCCCACTTTATTTGTGTTTTCCTCGTTTCCTCGTTGCGTTCTGTCGTCGCGGTCGTTTTATATCGTTTCGCGAAATATTCGAACGTCTATATATTATCTATTTGTCACGCGATCGAATAACAACGACCACACACACACACACACACACACACCGTGTCTACTACATATTTCTCTGTAGAAACAATTTTGCCAAGCAAGCAGAAACACAATGTACACATTAATTATCCTTCCTTGAAATTCCGATCTTTCAAAACGGAACCTTGCTTGTCTCTTCAATGTCGATCCAGACGAAAAACGTGACATATTTTTTCGACTCGAAATCGACGTATCATCGCAAGCTGACGCGCTCGTTCTCTCGTCTCGAATCAATGACTCGCGCAACACGCGAGTTTTTTTTTCTTCCTTTCGAGCGGGACGAGTTGTTTCTCAACTGTTTATCCAGAAAAATACCAGATATTTCACAACGAATTTTAATCCTGTTCGCTGTGGTGCAAGTATATATCGTCATTGTGTCACCCTTGGTCTCTCGACCTGTGTCGTATCAGCACGTAATCGCAATACTGTTCTTTCCCCCCCCCGCCTTTTCTTTTTGCCAATCTAGCGTGTGAAAATGTAATGCAGCGACGAACATCCGGTGGCTCGCTTCACTGTATGCAATTAACGAACGAGTTGATTCGTCGAGTCGAATGGTTCGATACCATTAACACATATCCGTCCGCATGACGAAAATTCGTCATTTCACAGACAATCACCAGCAGCCAAATGACGAAAATTCGTCATTTATTGCAGTAGATAATTGATTAAATTAAAACGTAATTTTTACCAAATAGAGATAATTCTACGAAAAAAACTGATTTCAGCTTCAGTTGCGTCGTATAAGGGTGCAAACGCAAAAAAAGAAAAAAATTAATTTAAAAACGTATTAGTCAGTACTGCGTATAGAAGAAGTTCATTCAAAGTTCAAGCACTTGGGTGTTCGGATATTTAAGAAATTTCAGGGACATTACTGTTCATTTTCTTAACCTATTTTTATCGAAATTAGATAATAAAGTAAATCTAAAATGAAGAACGAAAAAAGAAACATGTGCAAATAGTTTATCTGAGTCTAGTGATAACATTGAAGATCTTTAAAAATCTAATTTTGATAGTGATGATAGTGACAAGAAAACGACCACGTCTAAATCCTTTACAATATAGTGACTCTGAAAATGATAGTGATTCTGAAGATGACTTGTGGTCTGATACTGACATAGAACTCGTTTTGTAAACCTTTTGAAGGAGTGCCTGTTGTAAAAATCATGCCAAATTCACCCGAAGAAGTGAAAAACTATTAATTATTGATAAAATTAAAGTTTCGAAAATAATTTGACTTTGTCTAATAAAATAATGAGTATGTATGTTTTCAGTAATTCATTTCAACTTTTTTGTGGATTTAATTTTTATTTAACTTCAGAAAGAAAAAAAATCAAAAATAAAGGTGTATATATAAATACAAATTCATTTTATTTCATTTATCAAAATTTCACTATAAAGAAGTGAAGAACTATTGAAATTGAATTAAAGTTTCGAAAGTAATTTACTTTGTCTAATAAAATAACGAGTACGTTTTCAGTAATTCATTTCAACTTTTTTGTGGATTTAATTTTTATTTAACTTCAGAAAGAAAAAAATCAAAAACAAAGGTGTATATATAAATACAAATTCATTTTATTTCATTTCCCAAAATTTCATTAAAAAAATATATGACTTTTTAAAAGTTAGGTTTTTATATAGAGCATATCGTTTCTACAAATAGTGTCGAAAAATGGCGGTCATTTGGTCAATGGCGGTGCAAATAATGCCGGACGGATATGTGTTAACAGTTGGACAATTCAGCCATGATGCGACTGATACTACAAATAAGTACGTAGCTTTTCCCAAAGCCACAGTTTCCAGCCGCAGGATTTTGCGTTTCGCGCAAACGTGCATCGATACTACTTTGATACTATCATCAGGAATCTCGTTTCGCCAGCTAGGAATTCTCACGTTAATCGCATTCGAATCTAATCTATCCCGTTCGACGAGAGCTATCGTTTCCAATTTTCGCCACGTAGAAACGGGCATTGTATCGTGCACGATGTACGACGCGAAGTATATATATCGGCCGTCATTTACAGAAATCTTCAGGTATTTGCCATCCGGTACCATCAGCTACCGAAAATATCACCCGCTGTTTCCACGCCAATACGCATTGTCTCGACGAGGCATTGCGCACATCTTGGCACGAGCCTGAGGGCCAATTAAACGCGCATATTTCGTTACGCGAAACCATTTTTCCTTTGCCGAATTCCTGAATGGCTTCAAACAGCTGCGTGTCGTTGTGAAATTTCGAAATTTGCTGCGCGCGTATTGCAAATTATCGGGGAATAATCGAAATTTTATCGCACGCACGCACACGCACTCACACACACGCACTCTCTCTCTCTCTTTCTCTCTCTGCGATCGTGTGTGTGTGTGTGTTTGTAAATCTCAGGCAGAGAAACAATGCGACACGTACACGCTCGATAGATATTCGCAACTCGCGTGGCAATAGGTCAAGGAGTATTTCCCTTCAAAATTCCTCCTAATCGACATGCTTTAATGTGTCGGCCAGTAACAGCTTTTTTTTTTACATCATATACATAAATACATTCAATACATCGAACCAACGTTTTTTGTAACGTCGTTGCGTGATTAACAAGATTTCAGCCCCAAGATATATATCAACGGTGTACATTTGTATCTGTATCGGTTGAATCGTTTCTCGAAATGTAACCTGGAAGTAATATCGTTGCGTGCGTGCATCGGCTGTTCTTGCTTATCGATATCTGTTTTTTTTTTTTTTCATCTAAGGACGCTTCTACTACGTGCTTGTTTCGTCTCTAATATTACGAATTGTCTTTATATTAAAATCACACGAGATCTCGAGTGTGATTCCGATGTGATCGTTTCTATTGTTCTTTATCCGCGTAATAAGTCACGAAACGAAAATTGAAATCCTCGCGCGAATTTCGCGTGTCTCGATAGAACAAAACGTTCGAAAAATATTTTACGTCACTTATCTTTTTTTTACTCTCTCTCTCTCTCTCTTTCTGTCTGTTGAGCAAGATCTACGCAAATCAAATGGCTCGTTGAAAAGGATACTCGTTCGATGTTGTATGCAACGCGTTGCTGCGCGTACGAGAGCTTACCGTAAACGAGAAAATGATCAAATTTCAATGTTTGCGCCGCGATGGAATTTACATTGCATCGCGTTGCATTCTCGTGGAAAGACACTTTTCGAAAACAAACCCCCGACGTTAGCGTCGCGATATATACACCCACGCGAGGGGGTGCTATTCGGTCTCTCTCTCTCTCTCTCTCTCTGGAATAAAAAATAGTGCGTGAAACGTCAAGGAACTTCCTCAGGGGGAGATTCAATTCCCAAAATTCTGAAACTTTGTCCTCTAGATTCTAGATCTCTATTCTCGTTACGCGGTAAGGATCCAGGTTTCATTCGATTGTATCTCGGGTCATAATCATCTTTTCCTCTCTTTCCCGTTATCTTCTCTCTCTCTCTCTTTTTATTGGTTTATTTTAGGCACGACCATTGTTGAGGTACAATTGCAACCACGTTGAATGGAGAAAACTCTCGTGAAAAAAGTTTTGCCGTTCGTGAATAAGCCTGTGACTTCCATTTTCGTTTCTCCCTTCGTGTAAAAAATCTCTCGTTGATCTCTCTCTCTCTCTCTCACGTTCGGTTGTAGAAACGGTTAAAAATTTTCGTACAAATTCTTAATTAACCACTTTGAGCAACATGACGCGGCTTGAAATTGAAAACAGTTCGAAAAAACGAGAGGTTAGGCTTTACGAAATGGCGTCCGTTCTCCCCCGTACGTCGTACAATGGCGTCGTAAGTGTCTTTAAAGGCCCCCCATAGGCGTTGAAACATGCTGCGACGCATGAATCAACTCATAGGTTTCATGAAACATCAGACTGATGTTTCAGAATCAGCTTGCCTCCACTCTACCGATTCTTCAATTCTTCGTGTGACGCCAAAGTTGAAACAAGTGTTTTAAAATGTCGGACCGTCAGCTCCAATATTAGTGATAGTAATGTTAGGTTTATTATCACGGACTTTCTTTGTCCAACTGATGCTAGAAATCTATTCCTGCATCAGTGTTTCCTTGTTTTTCAAGGCTCCCATAGACGTTGAAACATGCTGCGACGCATGAATCAACTCCTAGGTTTCATGAAACATCAGATTGATGTTTCAGAATCAGCTTGCCTCCACTCTACCGATGCTTCAGTTGAAACAAGTGTTTTAAAATGTCGGATCGTCAGCTTCAATATTAGTGATAGCAATGTTAGGTTTATTATCACGGACTTTCTTTGTTCAACTGATGCTAGAAGTCTATTCCTGCATCAGTGATTCCTTGCTTCTCAGTGCTTGCATCAGTGATGCATGCATCGCAGCATGTTTCAACGTCTATGGGGGCCTTAAGAGATTCAACGTGGCGCGCAAAAGGCCAGGTTTCGTAATTGTACTGTGAAAAAACCCGTGGATTAAAATAGAGAATCCTGTGATATATTTTATTAGCGCGTGCGTGTGTCCGTGTGCGTGTCTGTCTGTGTCACGCGCGCGTAATCAGTTGTCAGCGTGTTTAGGGTCGTACCTAATGTCGCACAAGATTTTACACACAATTCCTTGCGTCGTCGTTCTCCATCGACGAGAGGAACAGTACGTGCGTCCAGAACGGTACGCCGAGAATTAATTTTACGTTATTCATAATGCACATTTGGTATCCAACGCTTTGTGCTTGTGCCGAGTGGAACAAGGATCCAACCCCTCCGAGATATTTCAGAATCTTAACACTTGGAAGGAACAAAACACGCTCGCCTTCCGATATAATTCTCGATTTCACAGCGTAATTACTAGAGAAAGACTTTGGTAAATCGTCAGATGCTATAAATTTTGTTTAAACTCGTCGTCTCGAGTCGTCGTTCCGCACTCTGTCTTTTTTGTTTTTCTATACACTTCGAAGTGATTTCACTGCCGAACGGCTGCGAATCACAAGTAGTACATCTATCAAATTTCTCAGATCAATCATCCGTTCGTGTCAGGAAACTCGAATATCTCTTCGATGCATGTCATTCCACGTTCGCGTCCTGAAGAGGGAATCGTGAAAAGGATTATTACACAATTTCCACGTGAAGATATCTCTCTCCTTTCGTCCGGCAGCGATCCTAGGATCTCGAAAGGGTTGTCATCGTCGTTCATTCGTACAGTATTTTACCACCTAAGTATGTAATTATCTCACGCTACACATTTTTCTTCTCATACTTATATCTACGAAATATATATATATAACATATGTGTACATACATGTGTATATACATATATATCCCATCTTGTATAGAACTGGTACAGTATGTATATCTTACAGTATGTAAACTTTACAGAGTAACGCTACGTCATAGAAGCATGCGTTAGAAAAATAATGTTTCTGATCAAAAAACAGGAGAAAAACAAGCGGCGTGGAGGTGGAGGGTAGAGAAAGATCTTTTTCTTTTTTTTTTTTTTTTTTTTTCTTCATTCCTGGTAATCGTCGCCAAGTCACCAAGTAAAACGTGAAACGTGGAAACGAAGAGTGGATTGTGAGTTTTCGTCGACGACGAGAACGGCATTCGAAACGGTACAATCAACACAGCCGACGAATGACGAATGAGGGACAGATCGTAGTGTTCGAGGCGCAGGAAGTGTAGCACAGGGGTGTCGTCGAGACAGAGGGAAGTCGAGAAAAAGGGGTCGACGAAGCTGAGTTGAGAAAAAGGGGAAACAAAAAGAAAGAAAGAAAGAAAGAAAGAGGAGAAACGAACGTAGAAAAAACGGACAATTAGAATGAAAGAATTGCAAAAAAACCGGTCCCCGCCTCCACACCGCGCGAACCTTACCTTTCCGGATTCCTTGAAATTGCTTAATTAATGGACGTAACATCGTACACGTTACTTCGCTTATTTAATGGACGTAACACCGTGTGTTGAACGAGTTGAAATCATCACTGTGCGTGTGTATAGGTGCGTGCTCGTTTTTTTCTTTTTTTTTTCTCGATCGTTCTCGACATTCAATCGCGATCAATGTTTGATCGGTTTCGGTGGAGAAAACTATAATCGATAACAGTTAGTGAGAAAGTAAAAGAAAAAAAAAATACTGGTCAAAAAAAAGAAAAAAAAATAGATTGAAAAATAGAAAAAAAAGAAGAGGAAGAGAATTGCACGGTACAAGTGTCCCGAAATTATCGGTCTCGAATAGTTCGACTTTCGTTTGAGTGACCGATACTAAAGCCCGTAGAATTATCAAAGAAGAATCTTTTTTTCTCTGGTTTCTTCTTCTTCTTCTTTTTTTTCTCTCTCTCTCCCTCCTTTTCCTTTCGCTAGAATTTCCACGTCGAAACGAAGAGACGATCAAGCACCTTGATCCTCGAAAAAATTTTCGTCGTCTCGTTTTTTTTTCTTTTTCTTCTCTTTTTGCCCTTCCTACAGGCTATGTCTGATCGAACAAGTCGCAATACTGACAAATCAAGCGCAGATCGTCTGACGTCGCCCGAAACGTCTCGTAAATATATTCTCGCTCTACTTCTATCGTGCTTCTCGTAGAAAAATAACACTGTCTCTGACGAGGAGGCGGAAAGAACGTTGCTCGCTTCGTTCAATGCCCAAATTCGATTTGACCCTTTCAGCCTCGGGTAACGCCATTTTCTACCGAATCCGGGGGGGGAGGAACCTATTTATCTGTGCGTTCAGCGTTCGAGGTATTTTTCATGTCTCGTGAGTTTCGCTTCTTAACAATCGATAACGCGCGAATCGTCGCCGAGTAGAAGAAGAAGAAGAAGAAGAAGAAAGAAAAAGGAAACAAAAAAAATTACATATTACGGATCGAAGTGGTCGAACTCTGAGCTGAAAGGGATCATAAGTGGCTATTCAACCGTCGACGCGAATTATCTACATAGTAGCTAATAACAATCTACGACCAGGTACAAGTTCTTCTTAGTTCACACCTTGAGAATTTCGAGCGTAACTCGCCGGTGTATGGTTAGGGTAAGGCTACGAAGTGAGGTCGTATATCACGACGACGACGACTTACGATTTACGCGCGAAAGAAGCCAAGTAAATAGAACTTTCCTACGACGGCCGGATGCCTTTCAATTCGCGCATTCGGCGATTTTTACAACAAGGGAATACTCTCAACATGTGACGTGACGCACGACAAAAAACTTCGAATACGTGTATATTTACTTTGAAACTGAAAGCGAAATTCGAACTGACAATGGATTACTTTCGTGTTTGCGATTTCTTCTTGTCCCTTCCTTTCTTTTCCGCGTAATTTGTATAATAACGATCCTCGTTGCGTATAAGGATACTTCTCAGTTGCATCGCGTTGATAATTCCCCCTTTCGATAATTTTCGAATGTTCAGAGTTCGTTCTCGCTGGTAACCTTACCCTAATGCCCCTGTGTGGCGCACGCGCGATTCGTCGAGGCTAAATGGTCGGTCTGAAAATATTTTCCTTTTCAACGCATGCTAAACACAACCGTCTTCCGGCCTCTGTTCCCTTTTAACACGTAGCGCTCAGGATGCTCGTGTAAACTGTGAGATGCCCGTTCGCTAAACCGTGACCCTACAACACCACGCGCTCCAAACGAGTCGAGTCCGTTCGAACGTCTTCAGCGAGAGTTCCACGTTCGATCGATATATATATATATATATCGGGAAATATTGGCGGTACATGATCGGATAATACGATCCTTCGCGGCTATAATCGGCTACTCGGACCACGTTCGACGAAATTCAACAATTCACCGCGGAACAACACGCGTATCTTGGAACGATAATAACACTTTTTGGTACAATATTTTGGAACGAATTTAGGTGTATATATAATTGTTGGTCGATGGCGATGGAGAATGCGTTTGAATATATTGCCGCATCGTTGAAGCTCGAGAGATTCTTAGGTAACGCGCGACACTGGTCGTGAGTAGACCCTAGATTCTTGAGAAATGTTGCCTCACTGCCCTTGGACTATCTATTCTTTACAAATTTTTAGAGATTTAGTGTCTTTGACGATGTGAAGAGGCATGCAAATGGTGGCACCCTATTATCGTGTAAACCGTAAGTCAGAACACAATGCGTTTTTTATATATCCTGCGGATAACATTGAACTTCTCTAAGGAACACTAAACACATTATCACATCGAAACAACATACAGGCTACGAGTTACTCGTGGACCGTGCACAGTGTTCTCAGTCTGGAGACCGCGTTTTCATGTTCCGTCAAAATTATGTTATTTTGCGTTATTTGCGAGAGTTATTTAAGGCTCTTAGTAGTTAGATCGTTGATTTCGTTTCGACATTGTCAAGTCAAAGATACATAATGATGTACAAGTTAAAAAGATATCACTTGAGTTTGAATCTTTTTTCGAAACTCTTGACTGAATTCATCGATGAAAAATTGTGGTGAATATTTGCGCGTTCAAGATCGAAGCATAAAGATTGTAACTTAAAATCTGTATGCACTTCTGAACAATTTAATTGTTTGACACTTTCGCGTAACCACAAGTCTGTGTTGTCAACCGCTCTTGATCATTTTTTTTTTTCAAAGTTCGAATTGCTATAAACAGTATTCTTTCTACACGGATGAAAATAATATACTCAAAATACAAACGAATATATTCGAAACACGCTTGTCGATGCGTGATGAAATAACAATTGAAACCCTTTTGATTTACCCTTTCTCATCGAAAGAATTAGCTTCATTTTCAGAATTTCGACTTTAGATTCCGCAGAGAGTTTTCAAAACAAAACAGAATCTCGCCGAGATATTGAACATTGAGAGATCGACTCTCGAACGCGGTCTCCGGCGCCACTATGTCGTGACGAGGGTCCCAAATACGAGGATCCCACCGATGTTGATCTTAACCCCCTAAATTAGCTTGGTGGAACAGTCAGTCGTTTGGCAGGCCACGCTTCTCTCCCCGATAGAATAGAATCTCCCCGAAACATGCTGACCCTTCTCCCTTTCCTGTCCTCGAACACATCCCTTTGTCCCCGCTGGTTCCCCTCCATTGTCAAAGGAATCCAGGGTCTAGTCACGAACGCCGCCCCCTTTTAAGTTGGCCTCGACTCATTTCGTTGTGAAACGCGACGCGGCTCGCGCGTACCACTCTGTATCGCAGTGTGTGTGTGTGTGTGTGTGTGTGTGTGTGTGTGTGGGTGTGTGTGTGTGTACATATTTATTTATAATACTTATACTCATAGGGTTGCGCGGCCCTTCGACGTTGCGGCGAAGGCGGGGACCGTCCGGCCTGCGTCCTGGGATGGCATGCACAGAACACAGCACAAAATGCCACACAGTTACACAGACAAACAAATCGACAGAGAAGAAAAGGGTACAGGTACAGGAGAGAGAGCCCTGATCACTCCTCGGGGTCAGAATCCATATTGGGCATATCGTGGGGTATTAGGGTCGTGAATTAATATAGTAGTTGTGGCTCCGGGGGTTAGATGAATTGTAAAAAGCGTAGAAGTCGAGGAGCAAGAGCTGTTCGGTGAACGCTTCACGCTTGACGTTCCTGTAGAAATGGCGTCCGATCCTTCGAGCTATGTATATATATATATATATATGTATATGTATATGTATATGTAATATACAGAGATCGTTGTTCGGTTCATGATAGAGAAAGTCGACCAGAGGTGAAAGAATAATACAGTTCGATCGTGAGGAGAAGTAAAAAGAGAATCGTGGTGCTCACTTTAATTACGCTCGCTAGCTAATGGCTATATATAGTAAACTAGCAGAAAATTGGAAATGCGAGAAAAGAATGAAATATACGATCATTAATGTTCGTTAGAGATCGAGCATAGAGAAGAATTGTACGATGCGGCTAACTGAGCAGGCATGTATACGTATATATTATAAAATGGCGTTGTAAAAAAAGAGAGAAAGAAAAAAGAGACTGTAGAAAAATCGAGGGTATACTCGAGATATGGAAAAAAATCCATGCTACGCGTGATTGGTGGAAATTTTTTTTTCACTCGTGTGTTTTCCCTTTCTCGTGCTCGTCGGCAAAGGGTATTTCCTTTACATGTGAGAAGACGTTTCTTTCTGTCCCTTGCTCTCTCGTCGCGAAGATGGTTGGCTATAAATTCTTAATGTTCTCGCAGTAAGTGTGAATGAACGAGTAACAGCGAACGATTGTTATCTTGTTTAACATCCGGTGGTATTTTTGTACGACACTCTTGGAAAACCGTCTCGTTGCGTTTCGCCGAAAAAATCGTCACGCCGCGATCGGTGACGACGAGACGATCATCACCGTCGAAATCCGTTCTTTTGCCAAATTTCTGTCTTCTGTTCGCGCCGCGAGGAAACTCTCCGGTGACAAAGGCCTAAATCCTACGATAAATGGATACGCTAAAGGGAAAATCGAGCAGAAAGGGAGCAGCGAATCCGCGTGGATCTCACGGTGCTCGAAGGACCACATGTGAAACATATTCGTGGTACACGCTGAGAGAATATGCATATGTATGTCTTGAATATTTGGGACATCTCGATCGGAAAAGGTGACGTAATCCATACAGATAAAAAGACAAGACAATTAAACGTACAGATATCAGTTCGAAGGATTGCTTACACCTTGATTTCGAATATCATTTTGAAACAACGAAATACGTGGCAGTGGTAGTGAAGAAACACACACACACAAAGAGGGACCGAATAAACGTGCGTGATTCAGATCCAAAGAGCTCGCGGCTCCCTTTCGTAGCCTCGTGTCGCGTGACAAATAAAGAGACAGGAAATTATGCGAATGTAATATCTACGTGGTGATACAGTAGACGAGAAGAGAAGAAGACTCACCTTCGACATGCCGCCGCCGCCGCCTCCGCCTCCGCCGCCGCCGGATGCGGTCGAACCGCGTCCGGGAGTGACGTAGAGACTTTCTGTACGCTTAGGCTGTCCCGGACTCGGTAGAATATCCTGTCCAAGGTTACGATTCTTCAGCAGGGCGCTCTCGAATTGGCTGGACGTCGAGGCTGCGTACGTCGGCGTCGCGGCGCCGCTTCCCACCACGGATCCGTTCAATGGCGTACCCGATCGAATCGCACTCGGTGCTCTCATCGATCTAAATTTGCGCATCGAAGACAGTTAGGAATCTCCTTTCGTTGATCTATTTTTTTTTTTTTTTTTTGGTTCGTTAACGAGTAACTTACTATTCAACTATTACTATTGTAATTACAATGGGGTATTTGTTAAACTTTTATTTTCCATTGCTTTCGTGAAAGTTCGAATGGTTGAGCAATGTGAAAGACGAATGAAGAGAAATTAGAATCTATTTAATTTGTGCTGATTCATCATGATTTTTTGAAAAGTAGTCAACGATCAAAGGTGAAATAACGATAATGAAAAACTAAACTGAAAGTGTTATCGGAATTATCGTAATTAGAAAGGAAAACAGTGAAATTTCAGAGCACCTGTCGAGCATGTCCATGGATGGATTCGTAACGGTTTTATCAACGGACGGCTGTCTCGAACCAGTCAATCGGGAATGCGCTCTAGCGTATCGATCTACGGAACTGTCGCGACTCGGCGGCCTTTTGTAATGATCTAGCCTGTAAAGTGACAAGCCAGAATCTATAATTCGCAAAATATTGCTCCAAAAAGAAAAAAGAAAAAAAAACATCATGGTCCGAAAACTATGTACAAAGAATTTCTAATACTAGAACTCTGATCAGTCTGAAATCTGTATGTACGTATCCCCTGTGTGTAGTTGTACAATTTTGCCAAGAGCACACGAGTGACAATTGCGACAAGAAGAATCTCAGCTAAAGTTTACGAATTTAGTGCTTCTAACTGAATGGTATCGTTATTAATTTATCAGCCGACGACCTGTCGTTCAGCGTTTGCCCAATGGTGCTGGGTCGGTCTTGGGGAGTTAAAACCTTGCTGTTCCTTCGTATACTCGTAGAACTCGGTGGTCGTTTCGCGTCCCCATCTGGCTCGTATTGTTGCAGAATTTGTGTTTGCGACTGTGGCGGTAGTTGCTGGGGCTGCCCGTACATTTGCTGGGAATTGTACTGATTCATCTGACTTGGTCCGTATTGATTCGGCAACGTCTAGAGAGACATATCGAACGACGTTGATATACATACGCAAAATTGTGACAACTTTCTACACGATTTAATTAGAAAAGAAAAAAAAATAGGAAAAAGGATAAAAATAATTCCGTAACGAGTCTATTTAAAGCGTTATCATCACCTGCTGATTAGGATAAGTCTGCGTGTTCTGATATCCTTGCGGTCCAATCTGTTGCTGCTGATACAAATATTGATCGCTGTGAGGTGGACTCATCGGTTGGTACTGAGACTGACTATAGGGACTACTCTGAACAGGGTATTGATTCTGCGGAGCATATTGGCCCCCTTGAAACTGACTCATCAGCTGATACTGATTCGGTATACTGTTAGGGTACTGGCCCTGTTGAACGGGACTCTGAGCCATCGTCTGAGGGTACTGCGTTTGATAAAGATTCTGACCGCTCAGCGATGTCTGGTTCAACTGATTCAGAGGTAGTTGGTTCACCAGTTGAGCCGGGGTCGGATTCGCTAGCTCGCTCTGCGACAACTGATTCTGCGGTAACTGATTGCTCTGCGGTAGCTGATTCTGCGGCAACTGATTGCTCAGCAGTTGATTTTGTAACAATTGGCTCTGCGGCTTCATGCTGGTCCTCCTGATCGACTGCATCACGTTGCTCGCCGTGGTAGTGGCTGCCGACGTGGTCGATCCCGAGGTTGGCTCCGAGGTCGGGCTCTTCATCGGCGTGGAGCCAGGCTGATCCACGCTGGCCGCCTTGTGCAGGATACTCTTCCCTGGGACGGTGTCCTGCGGCGGTGGCACGTACTTGGGTATCTCTCTGTTTCGAAGCCTCTCCAGTCCAGGTTGCCGGAAGTCCGGCGCGAATTGCTTGGCCGTCTGCTGAGCCAGTTCCGAGTCCTCTCTCGCTTGCTCGGCGGCCGCGTCCGCCAGCTCAGCTCTTCCTCGGGCGGTGGCTGTCCTCGAGATGGCGATATCCGCCTTTTGAAGCGCGATCTTGCTCGCCCTCTGAGCCGCGTTCACCGCCGCCTCTATCCTCTCGCGGAACTTGGCCGATCTGATAAGGAACAGGTGCTTCTTCTTCTGACTGGTGATCAACACGTTGTTCTTGTACTTGCCCTCCTCCTTGCTGCCGTCCCTGAACGTCGTCACGCCGTAGCCGTATTTCCGGTTATTGAACCACTCGCCCTCGTATCGCAGACCGTCGCTACGCTCCGATATACCGAAGCCTGTCCTCTTGTCGTTCTTCCATTCGCCTAGATACGTCTCGGTCACCGAAGCGTCCATTTGCTCGTCCTGCGAATAGAATATATCGTTTTCTTGTTTCGTCATATTCATTCAGCAACTTCAATCCCTCGCGGACTTGTCATTTTTTCATAAAAAAACGAAAACTGACTGACTTCACGTTTATGTTCGCGTTCACCACCGGCTTCTTTACACGGCGACAAATCTCACCTCGATGACAAAGGACGCGTTACTGTCCGTGTGAACGGATGCCGAAGCCTGGCTCTGCGAGCTCTCCGTCGACATCCACGATGCTGAGCTAGCATTACTCCTAATACTGCCTCCAGTTCCGTGTTTCTCCAAATCACCCGTGCTTCTCTGCTTACGAATCTTCAGTCCCTGAAATTCAGCGGTTATCCTTCAATCTCTCATCCCGGATAGTTCTTCTAGAAGAACTATTCTACGCTTCCTTCGTATTTATTGCCCGGATGAATGAAACTTCGTTCAATATCGAGGGATTAAAATTACGCTTTACCGAGAGGATGCCCTTCTTCAACGACTTCTCCGTGAGGCTCTTCCTCCTTGCCGGAGGATTGTCACTCCTGGCCTTGAGCACGAAACCACCCCTGCTGTCGCCAACCCGACGATCCCTTCTGTCGGTCGGTTCCGGCGTCGGTGCCACCGCGCCGCCATCGTCCGCACTCCTCAACGACGTCAACGAAGCCCTGACTTGCTTCGACGGTTTGTAATGACTCGCCAAACCGAAGGGCGCGCTCGCTCTCACGCCGTATCCGTGCCTCATCCCGTGGTACCATTGTCCCTGATACGTTCCTGCGAAAAGCGAAATCCCTTCGTTAATCCCTTGGTTGTTTCCATTTGCGAACTCTGTCTATTAGAAACGGTTCGTCTTATCGATTTCTGTCCGATCAATGAGCGTCGTTCAAATTGAAAAATGTTGAATGTATTATTGATTTTAATCTGATTAACCCTTTGCGGTCGTATTAAGTTTATACATAGGTGTCACGCTGGTCGGAATTAATTTTCGCGATGAACGAACAGTGATACATAATGTGCAAGATTATGAATGAGAAACAAAATTTACTAATTGTTTTTTAAACTTTAGATATATGTAACGCAATAATATGATCTAATTATATGTAAAAATTATATTTTATAGTTCTCCATCGTGTGGTATTTTTCAAAGTCCTAGTTTTCGAGACACATGTTTCGCAAAAATAAGCCAGTTTGGCATCTTCCGCCCTTAATTTTTCTGTTTGAACATACAGAACAATCTTTGCTCTTTACATCTTTACTGCAACATGTATCGGGTTGGTGCATAATTATCGCGCATTTTTTTCGCAACTTTACATCTTCGCAGTGCCGCAGTATGGCATAAATGGCACTCGTTTTGCCATTTTAGAGTATTACTTTGAAAATATTTCACGAAGTGAAATTGCCTAATTACACTTAAATACAATTTCCAAAATATTATTTCGTATTCTACGTATCTCCGAAGCTTGTCGATTTAATATAATAAAAGATCAATACGGTTCTTTGTTGTGGTGGCTGAGAGTAGACATACGACCGCAAACGGTTAATATCTTTTCTGGTTCGTAAGTGCGTGACAATTACGAGCATGGATATGTGCTGCAATTTCTAAACATTTGACGTAGGCCACTTTGAAAACACCGTGAATTTAGACAGCTTCAAGTGCGATCTTTCGCATCATAGGATCGTCGTGTCAGTAACACGCGCGTATCCGAGACATTGTGTGAAACAATGGGACAGATTCTAGAAGAGAACGGGACCAGAGCCAGGTTACTCCCATGGGTGGTAAACGAGACATTTAGAAACTTCCGCTATACTTTCTGATTGATCTCGACAACTGCTCAGAGTCTTTTGGAAATGGCAACACACGACTTTGATGTGAAAGATGATATCACAGAACACAAGGTAGAAGATAGGTGACGTTAACATTTCAATCAAATCGAGAGACTAATCATCAGACATCAATCGATATATTCAGCTAAATGTACCTATCCAACTCATTGTCAGTCGTCGGTATCTTAGACAAGCCAAACTTTCTGAAGTTATTCAGGTTCGTTGCGAGATAAAGACAGTGCAAATCAACAACAGAGTTGTATTCGTTTCCCACAACCAAAAATGGATGTACCACGAATGTCTTGCGAATGTCTTCAACAGTAAGAAAAACTCAAAGTATAGAATGAACCTTCTATAATTCCGCAGGAATTCCTAAAGACAGATCAGTTTCACCTCCGGATCTTCTCCTATTATTTAGAAAAAGGGCAATTTTTGAAGTTTCACGTATCGTGTCGATCAGTTTTACATGAAAGCTACGTGGTAGTGCGAGCAATATATATATATATATATATATATATATATATATATATATATAGTTTCTTCTTCACAATTGTCTTAATTCGATTTGCAAGCGAATCACGGCTCCGCCGTTCGCATCTCTGAACCTCGCTGTTTCTCGCGTTTGCTTCGAGAATCGTATCACGAGAGTCTCATAACGACCATTTGCATTTGGAAGCACCAAGCAAAGCGGCGAGAAGAATTTCAAGTCTTTCTTTATTTCGCCTCGTCCTTTGATAAATATATACCACGCTTGCAAATGCGTTTAAAGCGTATTGCATTTCCATTCTCTCTGGGAATATGCATCGTGTGTCCAATCAACTGCCGGCAGGTGAGATTTACATATTCCCCGGCGCAGCGTGAAGACGGACGAAAGTTCGCGGTTCAGCGGTTCGGCCACGACATAGTCGTGGAAATCACGTTCCACGAACGATACTACGCATCACGCGGAGGGGAGGGCGGATGTGACGAATTCCCAGGAACGCTCGCGCTCCGGTAATAAGGCGCATTGTTTTTGCCAAAACGTGACCGCGTTTCAAAATGTACCGCGTGAGTCATGTGGCTGTGCCGAGCGGCGCGCGACAAAAATTTACGTTGCGTGCGCCGCCCCCACTCGGGGATGGAATTGTACACGACGTAACCGCATGTGCGCGCATTCCTCGTTCGTGGAAAATCGACATTCCACGGCGATGAGATCGACCGCTGGCCGTCTGCAAACCAGGTTGATCTAACACCGGGCACAACCGGTCCACGACGGTTAACGACCACGCGATCTCTTCTCGAGAGATTTTCGATTTTCACGCAGCTTTCCTTCTTCGTATCGTAAGCGAGTTTGGGATGTGGGATCGAGATGTTGAAAGAATCAGATATATCGAGGGATCCAACTAGTCTGGAGTGATTCGAACATATTTAATATCGAAGAATTTAAATATACGAATGTTCAACCGTTCGAGTGTTTCACTGCCCAAATATTTAAATATTCCAATATTCGAATGTCTGAAATATCATACTGTAAATATCTGAAATACCAAAATTTCCATTCAGCTTCCGTCACTCTGTTGATTTCTCTAATAGGACGATTTTTATAAAACTCACGACTAATTATAATCTGAAAATTTCACGAAATTATTTTCATCGCACGTCCACGGATTTCTGGGCATCTCGTATTTCAAAATGTTTCCTGTTCACCGTACGAAGGACTACGGATTTTCATAAAATTCACCATCTAATTATAACTCAAAATTCCGCAAGATTATTTTTGTCATACACCTATGTGATACATATTTTTGAGTATTTCATAAAATTTACAATCTAATTGTAACTCAAAATTATTTATATCCACGTAGCACATATTTTTGGGCATTTCGTGTTTCAAAAAAGTTCCACGTTCACCGTTACAAAGGGTTTAACGAAAGTTTAACGAACGAAACGTGGTATGTGGATTAAAGCTACGAGCCGAGCTATGCGATAATATCGGGGAAATAATTTGAAAATAATTCGACGCGTCTATTACGGAACGTCGATGAAAACACGAATCCGATCGTCGTTGTCGTGTTTTTTTACTCGTGGCCGAAAAACTCGACTCTGCAGTCGTCAGCAGTCGAATTCGCCGCGATATACGAATTCGCTGAAAGAAAGAAATAAAGAAAGAAAAAAAGAAAAAAAGTATTTCGTTAGGGACGGAGACAAAGGACCGGCGACAATGAACACATTTTCAGTAGGCCGCAATGATCAACAAAGTGGCAGCCGAGCTTGTCGAAAGCGTTTCCATTCTTGCGCCGTTCCGCGCGGGCTCCGTATTATTCGACCAACAATAATCATCAAAGTCTTTCTCGTCCTCCTGGTATGTTCGTCGGGCATTAACAAAGTGTCGCCACGATTTCAGCCGAGGGAACGATGCATCGTCGTTTGTCGTTGCACGATGCACGCTGGCGGTGGCTTCCTTTCTCTTTATTCCAGTCGCGATTACAAAGCAAACGTATTCCGCGGATTCGATTCGTACACTTCAGCGACAATGCATTTTCACCGATCGACTCGCGCATTTCAGACGCCTCGACTCGGTTTATTGGACGATCGATTTCTTTTTCTTCTTTTTTTCGAGAGCCAGGCGCTCTTTTTTCGAGCGCCGAGCGTCTTCCAATTAAAAACCTCCTCTGTTCTTCCGATTACCACTTTCAATTCGCTTGCGTTCCTTTTCTATAGTTGGAAAGAAAATTATTCGATCGCGAGGAAAGTTCCTTCCTTTTTTTCTTTTTTAATGGACAATCGCGGGAGTACGTACATTTTTCGATTTCTTTCATCATCTTATCGTTTGTTATTTATCTCCATCGCTCGTTGTTCGTTGTATATTGTTTTTCTTTATAACTGGTATATATTGTCTTCTGCTTTAAAGAATCATTGGAGCCTGGTGAAATTACGTCTGCCTGCCATCTTTTTTGTCATTTCTCGATTTTGTTGAAAGTCACCCGTACTTTTCTCGTAGCTGAATTTTGTCGAAACTAAAAGGAATTGATCTCTCTACGCAGTAGTCTTCGATTATTTCTGATCAATCGATCGTTCCGAGTTTCAACTCGTAGATTTCTCATCTATGTACTGGGAAATTCTACGGTAAAGGCTGCCGGTACTAGATGTCACTACCGTCATAGAAAAGTAACCCATAGAAAAGATTTGTCTGATTTGAAAAAAAGAAAAGGAAACTACTACTCGTCCATGGAACTAGCTTCTTCGATCAATTATCAAATAATAAACTTTGGCAAATTCATTGGAAATTCATTCACTTTGGAGGAAACATTCCATTCCAACGATCAAGGGGCAAAAAGTTTCGAACAAAACAGCGCAACAACTGATATCGATAAATAATTAAAGCCTGTCACATAGAATATGTATCTGACTTCATTTTCGTAAGGAAATAAAACTTGACACCCTTTTTTTCTTTTTCGAACAACTTTTATTTCCCTCTCGTTTGCCCATCATCTGTGTCTCGACAAGCTTAACACCTCGCTCCTTTACGGCATCTACAACCGATGGCACATCGTTCGTAAACTTATCTCTCTCCTTAACACTAGAACTACCGACAGTTAAGGCGAAGTTATTTCTACCAAAATTATCTTGATTTCTAATAAATAAAAATAAAATAAAATCCATTATATTATTTCTTTAGTTATACGCTGTAAAAGTCATTGCGTCATTGCGGGGAAAAAATTGTAACATGAAATAGAAATTTTAAAATAAAATTGTAAAACCAGTCATTTTGACTGGTAGTAGTTCTAGTGTTAATAAAAGTATATATAATATATGGGTCCACAATACACGTCAATAGCATGAAGTCCAATTACTCCAAACCTAACCTGTATCTAATTTTGTCATTTTCGACTGGTATTGATACAGTAGCCATGATGCAGAATTATCTTGATTTCTAATAAATAAA
This sequence comes from Tetragonula carbonaria, assembly GCA_032399595.1. Taxonomy (NCBI): domain Eukaryota; kingdom Metazoa; phylum Arthropoda; class Insecta; order Hymenoptera; family Apidae; genus Tetragonula; species Tetragonula carbonaria. Next base: position 2,940,265 of record JAUCRC010000020.1, read on the forward strand.
AATAAAATAAAATCCATTATATTATTTCTTTAGTTATACGCTGTAAAAGTCATTGCGTCATTGCGGGGAAAAAATTGTAACATGAAATAGAAATTTTAAAATAAAATTGTAAAACCAGTCATTTTGACTGGTGTGGTAGTTCTGTGTTAATCACGTGACACCGCCCTCGTCCATGTTCCTGATCGAGAGCGTGACGCGTTTTCGTTACATTTTTTTTTTTTCGAAAACATATTCTATGTTAAAAACACATCCTCCTCTATTCTCCCTTCTTTCGTCGTTCATGGTAAAAGCCATGAATTCGTCGATCGTTACTGCGTGATCATACATACATCGCATGGATCTTCGCCGAGTAGCCACGAGGCGTGCTCGGTCGGTATTAAAAAATTAACGACGCAATTTATCGCGCGATCTGTCCATTTACTAAGGTCATTAGGAGAGGAGAGGAGCAGGTCGTCTGCTGATCGATTGCAGAGCCGGCAGCCAGCCTCGTTTCAGAAAAGTACCAACAGAAAGACAGAGAGAGAGAGAGAGAGAGAAAGAGGGCTAGGAAAATGGAGTCTGCGAACGGCATTATTGCAGCCCGAACTGTACATATGGAAAACGGGCGACTCTCTCTCTCCCTTGCCAGGCGGAATATTATTTCGCCAGCGTTTAAGCAAGTGGGTCACGTCGTGCTTCTCGACACGCTTCGACTGCCGATGCGAGCCCCGGGTCCACGAAATTGCGCACCGCCGTGAATCACGCGCGCCTCCTAACCTTCATTCTTCTTTCTTCCCCTTTAATTAATTTCGGCCACTTCCCGCTTCATTCTGTTTCTCCGCCAGTGAACGAACGGGGAAAAATCTCTCACTCTGCTGCCCTTCAGGGGCTCGAAATTCTTCTCGTTCGCTTCTTTCCTAGCCTATTTTTCCTTTCTTTCTTTTTTGTTTGTTTTTCTCTCTCCTTCGTTTTGTCGAGCAGCGAATTTTCGAACTTGAGGAACAGTCGGGAGGACGAGAGACGCGCGTGAAATAGGCAAATCGTCCGATAGAGAAATCGATTCGAAATAGAAAGCTGAAAGGAGAAATGTATTACGACGTTGGAGATCTCTGTCAGAGATTATTATCCGCGGTTGGATCAGGGTTGATGAAATGGAAGGTATATTTGCGTTTCGATAGAACGGAAGAGGAAGCCTGTTAAATGGTGCAACGAATATATTGTAACTCGGATATTCGAAATGTTTTATGTACGTTTGGAATCAGCGTTTGCGGAGATCTCGAAAATTAACGATCGTTGGATGCAATGTTCTTCAACAGGTCGACGATACGCTGTTGATGCGTGAGATGATTTTTTAGAGTCGAGTAAGTGGTTTCTTATCGTAAAGAAAAATACGAGAAAAATCTCGTACAAGTACACACAGTACGGTCATCGATAAGATTAACTGTTTATAATTTTTCCCGATAGAATGGATAGAAATACTTGTCGGATTCGGTAAAATAACGTACAGAAATTTTTTATTATCAAGACGAATTATCATCTCTTAGATAATAGTTCTTATATCCGCATCTTTCACGTATAATAAATTTTTTTCCCATTTATATCCACGTTGTGCCTTTCAATTGCGGCATTCAGTTCCTAATATTCGTCAATCACTAACTATTTTCTTGTATGTGCTTCTCCGACTTCTTTATCTAATTTTTTCCTACGAATTGTGAGTAGATCAGACAAACGTACACGATATGATATCTGTATTACCAACCGTTGGAAATAATCGTCGAAAATTCCTGAATTATTATTTCGTATCGAGGCGCGATATTTCGGAGTGAGTGATCGTTTAAATGATTACTCGTAGCTTGCATCGAAAGAATTCGTCGTAGATTTATCTCAGAAATTACACGGAGGATCGATCCTAACCTAAAATATCGTCGCAATCGCATGAATCGAGTTGCACAACTCTGCTCACTTTCAGAGGCTGCTAATCAATCGTAAATCGAATTTCAGTATTCCGTAACTTTGTCGCCCCTTTGTGCCAGTTGGACTGCATGGAAAATTCAAGGAAGCTTTGCTTTATCCCGAGGAACCATCATAGCCGTTCGTCATCTCGCGTTCTAACGCAATTATGGAAATTAGCCTTCTTCGCTGAAATTCCAATCCTAAGCACAGATGACAAAATCCCTTTAAATCGCGATTTAAAGTCGCAACTCGTGGTAGCAACGAGGCAACGTTTCGCGGACTTTTGCTTGCAGTTATTCGGGTCAACTCTTGTTCGTCGGTTGAAAACCGCCTCGGGACGAAAAGCGTCCGTCAACGCGGCGTCCCTTCGACGATTTTCGGCGACGAATGCTGCAATACGCTCGCGACGACGAGCGAAAAATTCGTTTCGCGGAGAGAACGGTTAAGATGAATATTGCAGCATAACAACAATCCGATCGCCTCTAACTACGGATGCAGAATATTAATTATTAAACGGCGAATTTTTATTCATTTATTCTGAAATTTAAAGGTACCGACGCAACTTTGAATCTCTTCGTTTCAGATTTCTCAAAAATTTGGATAGAGATCATGTTTCTTTCAAAGTCAGCAGATAAGATTATGTTATTGAAGATGCACACGGTTTATACGCATTTTTTTGTTCTTTGAGGATGAAATTGAATAGATGTCTCGAACTTTCGGACTTTGTTTTGGAACAATCCGTAGATGAAAATTCAGGGGCGTTGAATTGGAAACAATATTGACAGGTAAAGCACGTATTTAACTTTTCAACAAAGCTCTAAATAATCCCCGATCGTACGCGGGTGGAAAAAATAAAAGAAACGAGACACGAAACGTGCAAGTAAAAAAGTGAACCGATTAAGCATCGAACGCTCAACTTTATCGATTTTGGCGCCCCGGATTAATTATTGTCGAGTTTCTTTTATAATGTTTCGTCTACCGGCCGTCTGATTCTTTCGCAAAAGAGGCAGAGAGAGAGAGAGAGAGAGAGAGAGATCGTTTTGTTCGTTCTCTCTGCCACGAAAACTTTTACTGGTTATTGAATTTCCGTCGAGTTTGCTTCTCCCTTGCCCCCCTCCCCCCCTTCGCGACACTCGCTTGCTCCACTTCGCGGAACTCGAGCAGCATCGAATTTCGTGCTTTTCCGTTACTCCACTTTGTCGTTTCAACCCCCCGAGCTTCCTACCCCCGTTTAATATATTATCCGTGCCGCTTTCTTCGATTAGGCTAAGTACGTTTCGTTCTCGCGCGGTCTTCGAGGATAAGGACGCGTTTTTTTCTTCTTTTTTTCTCGTTTTCGCGATCCGACCTACCTTCGTCGAAACTTTGCTCCAGTTATTCGTTCGCGACGAGTTTATTTCTGAAGTGTTACGATTCTTTTTTCACGCTCTTTGCAAAGGAGCAAGTCCAATCGTGTGAAAAACGAAATTCTCTTTTTTATTTTCATTGATTCGTTGCACGCGTGTGAGCAATTTATTAAATTGCTCGAGGATTGTCGCAAGAATGAGCACTTCTGGGAAATGAGATTCCTTTAACACTGGAACTATCGACAGTGAAGGCGAGGTTATTTCTACCAAAATTATCTTGATCTCTAATAAATAAAAATAAAATAAAATTCATTATAAACATAAATTAACGTAAATACACGAAGCGTCATAAAAATATTGTAAATAATAAAACATTAAAATTTATTGTCACGAAAATTCTAGTTTCCTCGGTATATCTTTCGCAATAATTTCGTACGGAATCATTTTACAGAGTAATTTTTTTACAGTGTGTTGTGTAAAACCTTCTAAAATTTCATTAACAACAAAAGATCTGATGATGTATACGGAAATTAGAAGATAATTTTCAGAAACATATATAAATATAAAAATCACGAATAGTAATATTAAAAAATGGTATGTTGATATTCAATATAATATATTAATGATATTATACCATTACACAGGGTATATATTCACGTAACTTATTCGTATTACATATTTTGTAACTTTTATATAAACTTTTTAGATTTGTTTCAAACTTGACTAACAGTAAAACTACCGACAGTTAAGGCGAAGTTATTTCTACCAAAATTATCTTGATCTCTAATAAATAAAAATAAAATAAAATTCATTATATCATTTCTTTAGTTATACGCTGTAAAAGTCATTGCATCATTGCGGGGAAAAAATTATAACGTGAAATAGAAATTTTAAAATAAAATTGTAAAACCAGTCATTTTGACTGGTGTGGTAGTTCTAGTGTTAATTCCCTTCAAGTTCCACGTTACGTCGAAGAAATCGTTCCAAACTGAATATCTCTCGGTGAACACAACGAGAAAATCGTTCATGCAGAGAGAAATGTTGCGCGTTTGAAATTCCTCAAGAACCATTACGATTATTATTCCAACGTTTTGAATTATTAATTCAAATCGGTAACTAGGAACGATTCACCGTTTTATCTTACGGCACTCCTTATCTCAACTGCTCCCTTAGTCGCAACGTTGAGAAACGTTCGTTTCACGCTGCGCGCGGAATTCTGTCTAAAGTTCGTTTCACGAAAAATACAACTCGCGATTTTCGCGTTCTGTCGACGGTGGAGTTTCTAACGTTATTACGCAAACACCAAATTCATCGCAATTCCAAATTCCCAACGAAGGCAAACTTCGCCCCGGCGATTTAATTGGCGTAGAGGGAGGAACATGTTAGTGTGTCGATGTTTCTTGGTTGATTGTCCGTAAAAACATTTAGCGTTGGGCAGGGGCGTTCCTCTATTCATCAAACGACTTCTATGTACGAGGCCTGTTCTCTATTTACGCCTGTGCTCGCGCGAGCAGAAGAGAGTCCAACCTGTTCCGTATAGGTTACGAGGGTGAAGACCCTTTCTGGCTTATATCCGTCGTGCATGAAGTATCGCGGCCATCGAGACACGCAAACTTCTCGTTCGACGCGTGGCATGATAGCAGGGAGCAGGCCACGGGTTTATCTCGCGCTAAAATAATCATCGGTGAATTCCGCCGCTGAAAAATTGATCGCGAGGCGGCGATCTGCCTTCTTTCTCTCGCGAAACTCTCGTTGTTTTCCATCCACGAGAACTGTGAAAAATCGATCGCAGCTCGCGAAATGATGATCTCAGCCCACGGCGGTGAACCGATCAACACGATCTACACGATCGTCATAGTTGTTGAGATATTGGGAACCTAACCTGTACCTCGTGAAACTCGCTCTTCGATTTTCAAAACCGTGAAGAAAGTGTTAAAAATTGATCGCAGCTTGTGCAAAGATAATCTTCATCTCGGTGATAGTTATTAAGATATTAGGAGCTTACTCTGAAACTATCTGACTTGAAGCTTGCCCTTTCATTTTCAATTTCGAAGCTCAAAATTCAAAAATCGATCGCAGATTGTAAAAAAAGGTGATTTCAATTTTCACCGGTGAATCGGCAACCGATTTACACGATCGTGATAATTGTTGAGATATTGGAAAACTTAACCTGAACCTTGAAAGTGTTAAAAATTGATCGCAGCTTGTACAAAGATGATCTGAATTTCGATGATAATTATTAAGATATTAGGAGCTTACTCTGAAACTGACGTGAAAACGATGCTTCAATTTTTCGTCTGTGAATGGACAACGATCTACACGATCGTGATAGTTGTTATTAGAAACTTCACTAGAATCCGACTTGAAGCTTGCTCTTTCATTTTCAATTTCGAAGCTCAAAATTCAAAAATCGACTGCAGATTATAAAATAAGGTGATTTCAATTTTCAACGGTGAATCGGCAACCGATTTACACGATCGTGATAATTGTTAAGATATTGGGAACCTAACCTGTACCTGACATGAAACTCGCTCTTTGATTTTCGAAACCTTGAAGGAAGTGTTAAAAATTGATCGCAACTTGTACAAAGATGATCTTCATCTCGATGAACGCGATAGTTGTTCAGATATTAGAAGCTTACTTTTTCATTTTCAATCTCGTAGCTTCTAAAACGATGCTTCAGTTTTTCAACTGTGAATGGACAACTTAACTAGAATCTGACTTTTGTCCTTTCATTTTCAATTTCGAAGCTCAAAATTCAAAAATCGACCGCATGTTGTAAGAAAAAGATGATTTCAATTTTCAGCGGTGAATCGGCAACCGATTTACACGATCGTGACAGTTGTTGAGATATTGGAAGCTTAACCTGAATCTGATATGAAATACGCTCTTTTATTTTCAGCCTCGAAAGTGTCGAGAAAAATCGATCGCAGCTCGTCTCGAGGCGATCTTAATCTTTGACGATGATTCAATCAACGATTTACACGATAACCGGGATAAAAGAAAAAAGAAAAAGAAAAAGAAACGAGATTCCTCGAAGAAACTCGTTCGTCCACGGGTAAACAAAAGTCAGCGTACGATCCTGTTTCGCTACATGGCACTGCCTGGCCCGCCTGAAATAGCGCGGCCACCGTCTAAGATGATGGTCGTTTGCACGTGCAGTGAAAATCGCGTCTGTGCTCGTGAGAATCGGCCGTGCGAGTGTATTTCGGTCCTCCACCGAATCGTCACTAACCACCCTACGGGCCTGTCGTTCTCATCTTCTTCTGTTTCTTTCTACTGAGTGATACCTGAACGCGCGACACTCTCTCAGGTCAGGTTTCGTACCTGACCTCGCTTCTTAGCACGCTCTCTCTCTTTCTTTCTCGCGGTCATACTTTCACGAAAGCCTTCATTTTTGCATTCTTTCATTTGATTTTCAATTTTAGTTGCTGGCAGAAATGTTGAAAGAGACAATTATTCTCGGCTGAAGTGATTGAATATACTTCTATATATTTTATAATGTATAAAAATGATATATATAAATATATTATTTTATATATTTTATTTCTATATATATATATATATGAAATATGGCTGAAATGAAGTTGAATGTATTTTATATGTAAAAATATATAATATATAAAAACGTAACATAAATGTGAAATAAGATCTGAGCTGAAATAGTTGAACTTTTGTACTTTTTGAATATTTTATGATAATATATATTATAACCTTATATAGTATACTTTTGAATATTTTATGATAATATATATTATAACCTTATATAGTATATAAGTATAACATACAAGATGTATAATGTATATTATAAAATATAGTAATATTGATATATTTTATAACATTTCGGGGTAAATGAAGTTAATTCTTTCCTTCGAACACATCCTTTCACTTCGACTTATAATCTGCTGTTCACTTCCATTTATAATTGTCGGGACTTTGCAAAAAAAAAAAAAAAAAACCCCCACGTTACATTTCCAACATTTTCAATATTTTTCCAAGAGTAAATCATTCGGCTCGCGAACGGCCCCGTGTTTATTCGAGGCGAGGACGTGAGTCGAAGCGCGGCCAAATAAAAGCAAAATTGGATCATTCGGATCGCGGTTATTTCCATCTAGCGATATTATCCGTGTATCAGAAGAAGGACTGACGTATCTAGAATCTATCAATTAAGCGACAAAGCTTTCTCGTACAGAGAAAGAGAGAGAGAGAGAGAGAGAGAGAGATAAAAGAAAGTAGATTTTTCGCTTAAAAAAGTCTAAAACCGTAACGGATATACGCTCTTTCTCCCTGAGTGGAGACAATTACTTTCGCACAGGCACGCAACGAACCGTGACGCAAGGTGTTCGAAAAACGGAAATGACGGCAGTTCACAAAGTAGGTGACGCCTGGCTTTATCAACGAAAGGCAATCCGCCGTTATAATGTTAAACGGAGAGAGAGAGAGGCTTTGCACGCCGTGCGAGCACGTGAGTGGGGTTGCGCTCACGCTCAGAAAGGAGGGAGGAAAAAAAAAAGAAAAAAAGAAGGAGAAGAAAAATTACACAGAACAAAGGAAGAAAAAGCGGACACGAGCTTTTCGTTATTCACGCGTGGATCGTTCCCTTCTTTGTGAGCCCCGGTCGAAGCAGCCGAACTGTCCTCGATGAATGGTCCGGGGCTCGTCGCGTAAACGAGATCCTCTTGCGACGATGGTTAATTGCATCGTGAGACGGCTAAGTTTCTCCGGGGGGTTGTAACTGGCGAACAGATCCGTTGTTCGTCCATCGTTGTTTCCCTTTCGATGAACCTCGAGGGTCATTTTCGACTGGGACTAAGCTTTGTTTAAACCAAGACACCATTATCCATCGTTGTTAGAAAACATTTGAACACCTTTATTTTTTATGATTATTCTTCTTTTTTTTTTTTGCTACGTAACTACCACGCGTAATATGTGCGTGCACTGAAGTAGACATATCTAGTAGTACGAAGTATACCTCGATTTTTTAATAAATGTCACTGTTAATTCTGTCAAATGAATCTATATGTTTCTGGTAATTACAGAAACGAGAAATTGCATGAATTTAAAACTGTGTTCGAATAAAACGTCTAATGAATTTATGTCCAATATTAGATTTAAAGAATTAAATTTGGATTTGAAGAAGAAGAATATTACATTCAAAAATTGTTAGACTTAGAAAATTAAGTCGAAGGAAATAAAAAGATAAATTCTCTCGCGTAACCTTGGATTATTTTCTTCAAACGGAAATATACGATTGTAAAAGAAATATACGATTGATTCTGTCCTTTCGATATTTCCCACTAAAAGGTACTACGAAATACGAGAATAGCGAAGTTGAACGATCCCCGTCGCATTCGGCCATATTGAGCATGGAATTTCGTTGGAAACTCGGGTATCGCGGCGCGGTATTTCCGGCAGAGTGAAATTCGTTACAGAAACGCGATTAACGAACGCCGCGCGGCAACAATCGATTCGCAACAAGTGTTTACGCCGATCGGTCGTCGTTCGCCATTTGTCGCTGCAGCATTAACGCTTCCGCGAGTGTAATCGACTCCCGTCAACAAACGGGAGCCACCCCTCCGTTTAAAACCCCGTTCGGGATTCCTTTCGTCGAATATAGAACTCCGTACATACTTCCTAAACACATACTCCCGCGCGGCGACCCTTCGTAATTTCTCCGTGTTGTTGCTCGAGGAACGCTTGCGTGGCGAACGTTCACGACATTCTGCGAATATTCGACCTGCCTCAAAGTCCTCCTCGGAGGGAAACGTTCGAAGTTCGGGAGCTCCGTGAGAGTCGCGCGAAATTTATCGAGGGGGCGTGGTGGGTTCAAGAACTCTATTAGCAATAGGAGCATTCGAGAGGGCGTGGTGGGTTCAAGACCTCTATTAGCAATGGGAGAATACGAAGGGGCGTGGTGGGTTCAGGAACTCTATTAGCAATGGGAGCATTCGAAGGGGCGTGGTGGGTTCAGGAACTCTATTAGCAATGGGAGCATTCGTGAACTGGCTCTTTCTTTTCTGTCCTGAACATTTACTCATCCAGTTAACACATAGAGATCTTCATCTGTCATCGAGTTATGCGAACGCGAATCGTGGAAATATTTGCGCACTTATTTCGCTGTCTTCGTGTCTACGTACAAACATTTGGAAATATTATTTGGAATTTTATTAGCAAGGCGCTGTTGTAATTGAGAAGTTACAAGATATTGATCGTTAATATACCGATGCACAACATAAGTTAAACACAAATTCTCGGGTGATTTATCGTTCAAATACTTCGTGATTTCTTTCTGCGAAATATACAGGGTGTTACCGATTAGGAGATTGCGATTCGAATGTGTCGAATGAAATGTAGAATGAAATTTGCTCGTTGAAGCTTTCGTTTTTGAGAAAATCGAGTATACTTGAATCTGTCTAATTTCATACGTAGACAGGCGCGAATAACCGACACGAGAATATTCTACGCGCGAACGCAAGTAAAAAATAACGTTTTCTCGTTTGAGGCGTCGTTTTCGAGAAAAACAAACTTTGAATGTGTTTCCGTTGAAAATTAACACGTGTGTATTTAAGGTACTCGATAAATTTTCAAACATGAGTTTCTCGCAGACACGGAGACTTTAATGAAAAAAAATTTGACTGCCCCTTTTCGACACATTTTTGCACGTAAGTGTAAACTTAACCTAAACCTAACCTCCCCAGTCGGTTGACCACGAGTTAGAACTTACGAATATAGTATCGATCGTATTTTTAGATACTGAGTCTGAAAGGTGAAAATGTTTACCAAACTTCGAGACATTTCGCATTTCATTTATATATTCCTAAAAGGTACGTACGAGCGATCGAATGGCTTTTCGCGTGCCCGTGTATCACCCGGTGATACGCCAGTGTGCGGCAGCATTGGTATTTATAAATAAATGCGTCGGCCACGTGCCACGGGTGAAATGGAATGGCGTTTGGAGAGTGCCTTAACTCGAGCAAGAAGCTTAAAACGGCCAGCTCGGAGGGTAGAAGTGGCCGTTTGGTGGGGATCAAGGTGGAAGGAATATGCCAAACCCGCTCGATCTGGCTTCTTCTCGCCGCCGCGTTCGCTCGCCGTTTTTGTTGTTCGATTTTCATCGAAACCGGCCGCAATCGATTCCGTGTGATTCTCGAACTTCGCCCTCCACTTCGCCTTCCTCTGACCCGTGCTCGAACGATCGAACGATAGAAATCGAAGAATGGCGTAACAGGAATTAATGTAACAGAAGGAAGCTTCTGTTTGGAATTCTTCTGGCAAACGTCGAACGAATGCTTGCCGGTTGTTGCTTGAGCGAATTGTTATTTCGAGCTGCCGTCTCCTCGTGAAATAGGGAATTTTGTAATAAGAGGTTACCGCGGAAACTTGCTTCGTTGGCAAACGTGTGTGTGTGTGAGAGAGAGAAAGAGATTCGTACGTAACGTATATAGCCGTTGTGTAAAATCGGTCACGCGTATGCGCTCTCTCTCTCTCTCTCTCTCTCTCTGTCCCCGCGCTATATAAACGTTCTGTAAAAACGTTAAGAAATGAATAGAAACCACCGAATAAATACCACCACAGTTAATGCACACACGCTCATTGTCGGAACGACCAGATTTTTAAATACTTTCGCGCCCGGCTGTCGATCAACAGCCATGAAATACATTGTTTCTAATTTTAGCGGTGGGGCCACGGCACGCGCGTTCATTGACGAAAGTTCGCGTTGAAAATAAAAATGAACACTGGCTGGCAGCTGCCTGCCGGTGGTGTCGTTCGCTCGCCGTTTCTAGCCACGATCTCCGTTACAGATTCTTCGACGTTAGTCAGTTCTGGGGTCCCTCCCCCCTCCCCCTCAGGGGGTGAGAGCGACCGAAACTGTCGTGTCAGACGGTGTCGATATTATTATTAGACCCGTTATGCACGTCCCGATAATCCGTGGAATGCGCGAATATTTATGTAATCCCTTCCCCCCCACCTCCCCCTCCCCCCGTGACGTCGATTTATAACATTGTTGTACGAGCGCCGCGGTATCACTCGCGTTGCCAAGTGACGCGCGTGCTGCGATCGGAATAAGATCGTAGACCGCGTAATTAACGGGCGAAACGGGACGCGTGATGATTTTTTTTCATTTCCATTTGTGACGCGAGATTTTTTCCCCATCCCGAATTCGAGAAACGAGTGCCATTCTCGACACGCGTGCCACGTGTTCGCGTAGTCTACTTTTAAGAGAAATAAACAACGTATTAATTGTTCACGCGGCTGGCCGACCTTCTCTCGATATTGTCGTTAACAATCTATTTTACCTTTCCCAATGCTTAATTCACGCGGCGCCAGCTTGCAAATTATTGGAAATCGCGCGTGTCGTTAATGAATCCTGCACCAGCGGCGAATCATGCGCTGAAAATGTTCCAACATATATATACACGTACATTATGTAATGTTAATTTAGTTGCATCAGCTGCGCGATTCGAGAACGACCGGAGTTGTCAAAGTTGTTCTAACCAAGCTCGACGAAAGGTAAGAGAGATTTGATAAAAATAGCAATTGGAAATGTCTCATTGGAGGCCACGGAGGGGGGGGGAAGGAAAAATGGCGAATAAATTTCAGTCGGGCCGCAATGTCGTTTTCATCTTCCGCGAATTCCTTGCGTCAACCTTTAATTAAGGATGATAATTAAACACCAGCCGGGCCACCGATACTTTCTGCCGGCGATAAATCTTCGTGACGCGGTGTTTCCTCGGTGTTTTCAAGGCGTTCCCGGTGACGTTTATCGGCTCTCACGGTGTGTGTGTGCGTGTGAGTGTATGGTGCATTCGTTCCGCGCGGTGAGCATTTTTCACGTCGACCTTGCCGATCCGTCCAATTGACACAGCTATGCTAATTCGCGACTAAACACGCCGAAGAAACCACTTGTTTTTTTCGTTTTCGGATTCGTACCGTTTCTTGGAACGAACGAATTTCTACACGTGATTCACGAAAGTGTCTTCGCACTACTTACTACATCTGTAGATCTTTTCTTCGTAAAAACAACTAAAATCTCATCTTGCTTCATCTTGAAATGGAATACGATTTAATGTGTCTATTAGAAAACCACGAATAATGAGATACGATTATGATGAGAATCGATAAAGTTTTGGAACAAATTTGAAAACGTGATATTTATCGCAAACATAACCTTCAAGCATTTCAGAATAATCATTGTATTAATAAACTGCGATACATTTATTCAACGAGATTATCTTTGGTATCGATTATACATTTGAAGTAGATATTCAGGTTGTATCAAATATATTTGTGAGGTATTCCGTGAAATTTACAACGAGTGACAAAAGTCTTCGCACGCTTAGGTACAAGGCTTAGGTTAGGTTTTAATCAATATCGATTTTTAAGTTATTCAATATCGATTTGTTTCAAAAAATACACACGTCTCAGCCAGACTATTTACATAAAACAGTCATTTTGCTGTGAAATACTCTAAATATTAATAAATAAATATATCATATAAAAAAATATGATTTACTTTAATAGAAATACTTTAATAGAAATAGCCCATTTGTAATATACACGAAGACTTTCGTAAATAATTTTCATCAATATAATCACGACAACCGTTTTCGTTAAATTTTAAACAGTTTTTCATAAAACGTACGTTCATAAAAGTACGCGTGAATCGCTTGCGAGATTCGACGTAAAAATAGAAAAACACTCGATAAATATCCACTGGTTATTGCCATGCTTTTAGACATCGAATAAATTAAACTCAGACGCACTTTATTCTCTTAGAGTGTAATTGTTGCTCCTCGTTGCTTTCTTTCTGTCTCTTCTATTTGCATCGAACAATACAAAAATGGATTCAAAACGATCTTTCAGCGTGTATTCATTTACTCGTGAAGATCTCGCTCGGTGCCCAGTAGAATAGAACGTCAATGATCAGACACGATTGACCGAGTAGCGTAAAGCTGTCGATAACAACGTGGAAATTAATTCACTGGAAAAGACATCGAATTCAGCTTCAGCAGAATAATTTATCAATCCATGATATTACCTAATCGACAAGTCACAAGTCGTGGGTAGATTCGTTCGTTATTTTCGTAATTTTATTCAATTTTTTACGTCAAATCGCGCAATCGAACGCGAATTTACTTGCGAAATTTTCCCTTGGTTTTCTTCTGTCGGGCTTGTTTTTATTACACACATTCGGTGTCGCGAATTTCTTCGAGGAAATAATACACGAGCAATTTTCATTAAAGCATCGAAATGCAAATATCGATCCTCTTCAATTTCGCGAGCGAGTTCATTTAGAATTTCATCCTTGCAATTAATTTCTTGACGCTTGACAATTCTTGTTACGTAGAAAATTCTCCTTTACAGTTCCGCGCAATTGAGAATCCAGTGTCGTAATTATCCAGTGGTCTTGGAATTCAAAGGATCTTCCCTTATCGACCTAAATGTTAATCCGTCGACGGTGGCATTTTTGTCGTAAATTCATAACAAAACGTTTCTATAGATATTTTTCTTCTCGCTTTTATTTACACGACGCATTGTTTCGCGGAAGAAAAATCGGATAACTCTTTCTGTAAATTGACAGATGCAATAATTTGGATACAGCTCCAAAAATATATAAAAAAAAGAAAGTAGCTTCAGATTCAAGCAGTGAAAAGAATTCCAGACCGAAATAATTTCACGATAGAAGGACATCGATCTGGCGCCAGGTATAATTCGTTAGACGCGGAGGTATTCACATTCATCACGCGAACATCATGGAAACCGAGACTCTCTCTCTCTCACACACAGAGAAGAGACACTCGTTCCTTCGTATCTCTGACTTTCCTCTCTTGTAACGTCGAGCAAGCATCCATTATTTAAACGAACGACGTTCTTGTACGAGGGTGTGCAACGGTAGTTGCTCAATATTTATGAACCACGGGGAAACAGCGAGAGATATTCGGACAGGCTGCGATTTCGCGATCCTCGCGTAATGAATCGTATCCCCGAATTACACGAGCTTTAATTAATCGAGTATATCCTCTTCCTTTTTCCTCCCTCAGACTGAAAGACTGCGTTGGGAATCTTATTATACAGGGTGGGCCTCTGCAATCGTGGTACAATGAGAAAGAGTTCCAAAAGACTGGAAGAAAGAGTGAAAAATACAGGTGATTGATCGATAAATCGACACGTTTACTATTGTTGAGTAAATTTATGCTAGCAACTACAAGAAAATAATGATTTTTATCGCTTACTTTTGATTGATAACATCGAATTTATTCAAAGTTTTATACGAGATTCTGAATTAATTAAATTCTGAGAAAATTCCCATTTTCTAGCACAAACGAATCTTGTACAAAAAATACAAGGCTCATGTTCAAACAAAGATTTAATTTCATATTCTTAACTTATTTTCTGTCTTTTCACACTGAACGATCACTGAAATATCTCGTATACTGTCCCTATTTTCTCTTTAATGTGCAACATCGTGTAAACCGTTGGTGTTCAGATCGATTTCTGAATAAATTATTACCGATCTGGAGAGATTGGAATTTTGTTTTACACGACGATCGTATGTACTCGCCTCGTCCTAATCTCGATCCGCGGGACATTACGAGCGTAATTGGAGGGAGGAAAAGTTTTAAAACGCCATCGTGAAACTTCTTCTCGATGCTCGTAGTACACGTTAATCAATTAATCGCCGCTCAAAAACCAGAAATGATAATGTTCGTCGAATCACCGACAGAAAAATTTTTGGGCAAGTGTGGCTAAATCTTTGTAAACCCAATAGAATGCCAATTTTTTTCTCAAGTGAGCTTCGATGCGCCACTAAATTATTTTAACAACGAAAAACCGTGTGTTTATAAATAACAAACACGTAAGAAGGACATTAGAAAAGAACAGAAAATAACTTACTTTTTCAATGGAATTTACGAGCCTGTTTGCTCTTGATTGAATTATTTATGTCCGGTGGGTGAACTGTGTTCTAGCGAGAATTACTGAACTCTTTAAATTCTCATCGATCATTCTCGATCGGTGCTTGTTCGTAATTAATTTCATGGAGGAGAGAGCTCGTTATACGTACTTCCAAGCAGGTTTATATATCTTTGTGCAAACTTTCTACAGTTTGGAAAAGCTTTGGGAAGGGTTAGGATCTTCGATGTCTATCGAGTCAACGTTACTTGGAACAGCAGGGAGGATATCAAACTTTGCTTTCAATAGGGAATCTTATATTATTTTCTATCCTTTTATTTATTATTAAAACTTGCTTCAGAAATCGTTCCTCCTTCGTCTATATTCGACTCGTGATTCTTCATCGTGATTCTTCTTATGGGACCGAAGCGAGAGTCACGGGCAGAGAAATTCCGTTTTCCCTTCCTTTTGAAATCTTGTGAAATCAAAACGTGGAGAAAACGGGAAACGTTCGAGAAACGCACACGAATGCCAGGGTAGCCCATTGAAAATCGTTCTTCCGGCGTGAAATCAAGCTGAGCGCGCGCATCGCGATGTTTTCTCTAACTTCGCTGATTGCGCGATAAAACGATCTCCGTGAGTGCTCTCACGGCGCCAACGAGAGGCGATAAGAATCGTATATAAAAAGCGGAAAGGGTGTCTCGGTAATCGGTCACTGGAAATTTTCACTCCGCTTCGTTTCCTCGTTTTAGGGCGACGTTTATTCTATTCTATCAAAACGAGTATCTCAAGTTGCAACAATTCAATTTTTTACGTTCAATTTTTAGAGAATACGAACAGAGTTATTTCTCGAATCAGCTGGCGTAGCTTTCCATTTTTTACTTGCGCGTCGTGCATCCTCTTCAGAGGAGAACGTTTCATTCTGCTCGTTTAGCCTCGGAGTGAAATAGCGAGACGGCCAATAAGTGTATTTCCAGCTTGGATATTTTTATGCATAAACTTTCTTCATCATCTTGATTGATGTCTAGATGCCACGTCGTATAAATATCACCTATTTTTAACATCCTGCGTGCGTGTCTTGCTTTTTTCCTTTTTTTTTTTTTTTTTGCTTTATTATTATTTTCTCTTCTTCCTTTCTCACTTTCATGAAATCGTACCGGTGTGAAAATCATTGTCGCCGCGCTCTTTCATTATTATCACGCGGCAAACAAATCACTCGGCGAGTAATCACCTTTTAACGCGAGCCACACGCTTCTTTCATTTCAACGCACGACTGTTTGGCCTTTTTTCTACGCGTGTAAAGAAGCAACGGTACGTTGCTCGAATTAATTTCCCATGCAAAACGTTTTTGAAACTCGAGCGCCCTCTAGGCTACCTCCGTTTGTTGGATCTCTCTCTCATTAGTTCTTTCGCTTCTCTTCTATTTAATAAGGAAAACGATGAAAGAGTTTCTATTTTTGCGAAAACATTGACAACCGTCAGGTTGAAAGGGAAGAAACATCCCTTTCATCGTCGCGTGTCGTTTGAAACAGCGTAACTTGCTTCTAAAAGGTTCAGGTTAGGTTTAGGTTTTTTATACTCGAATAATATATAAATTAGACGTTCGGGTGATCCTGTAATTTCCAGTTAGTGCACTTTGCGTATTCTCATGTTAGACTTTTTTTCCAGATCTTGAATTTTGATAGAATGAATTTCATTTAAACTCGGTCGTGTTTGTCGACACATTTTCACAGTCGTTTCTTTGATCCTTCTTTTTTTTCCCCCTCCATCTTTCTCAACGTCTCGTAACCCATATATCGTACACGTTATCCATCGCATCGATAGCCTTGACCAACAATCAAAGGGTTCAAACAGGAGGGTGAATCAACGAGGTCTGCACGGTGGAGCTTTAAAGGCGGAGCCCGGCACAAGTATACTATACTATAACCGTGTGATATTTGCACGGTCTCGTCCCTTTCCACGCGGTTTGCTCACACGTGCGCTTCCACTTTTCACACCCGATGCACGCGCCCCTGCGCAGCTGGTACAATCCACTCCCTTCATTCCATGTACTTGCCTCGCCATCGTGAGCCTCGTAATCAACGGCCTTGAAAGCACGAAATTCATTGCCTTGCTCTTACGGATTCTTACGAGTTCGCGTTCATTACGAGAAATTCAAAGATGTTAACCCTTAACGGTCCGGAAGTATTTCAAGTTTACTTCCCACCACCAGGTCCAACCTTGTTTTCATACGAAGAGAAAAGGTATTGAATTGTATCCGAGGTGGAATGTCATCAATTTCTGTAACATTGTACCATGTTCATCTTCTTCATCCTCACTGTAACTTATATTTGGGATTTTTCTTCATTTTCTAGGAACTAATTCGCTATCGCTACTATTGTCATTATAGTCTGAAAACGTAATGCTTCTCAGATTTTCATTTTCATCGAATTCAAACTCGTCGCCACTACTGTTAATATCATTGAAATTATCGTTATCATCGTGTATTATTTTTTCAGAGTTTCCGGCCATATTATTTACGGTTTTATTAACAAAATAAAATATAATAAACTAAACTGTGTAAAAGAACTCCGAATAACGCGCACGTTCTTTTGAAAAATCAAACGCAAGACTGAATTTGCACGCGATGAGCACAAAAGTGCAGGTAACACAAAAACAGTAAAAGATAACAGAACATAGATAACAAGCGAAAACAAATTCACAGAACTGACACGGCACAATTTACTTATACGCGTTAATAATAAATATAACAACTCTAACAGTGATAGAAATAATAAATTGGTTTTTGCCGCCATATACGAGGCATTGGACCCAGTAAGTAAAAGTGCCATGTCGCTTATATGGCATTGGTCCGTTAAAGTATACGTCAAATACGTTCAAAGTACAGTACTCGAATCGTAACGTTGATTAGATATTTCTCATTCGAAGTGTGACTTTAAATACGACCGATGCTCCAGCACAGTTCATTAATGTTTCCTTCGTTCTTTGTATTTTGCGTTTGATCTCTTCCCTTCTTCCGAATCCGTTCGTTTCCTCGCAAAAGAGGATTTCCTCTTCTACCAATTGCTTCTTTGTTTCTCAAATATAAGAAATATATTTCTCTCCAAAAGAAGAAGATATTTCTTTTATCGACGATAAAACATGAGATTCGATCTTCGTCGTGATATTTATAATTTCCTCCGTGTGCACGATATTCCATTTTCGCACGACCGAGGATTATCGCGTCTTCTGCTCTGTAGGAAAGATCCGAAAGTAGAAACAATCGTTCCCATTGTTCGCCAGTTGTATCGGTACGCCGAATGTAAACTCTCGGTGCTTTCTTCTCGTAATTCAGCAGGCTTGGCTCAGATCTTCCAGTTACACGCGCGTGCACGTGTAAAGCTCGCAGAATATATCGCGATGTATTCTCACGCGCATAGTGTTTGCACGACAGGTCGTGCAGCTGCATCGCAGATTTTCGCCGATCTTTCAATCGTTTCGATCGCGAGCAATCGATCGATACGGCTCGAGCCCCTCCGCTTGAAGAAAGGAGAAAGGAAGAGAGAAGGAGAGAGTTAATTTCGTTAAACGCGCTCGAACGTAAGGAGGACTGAAGCGCGGGAAAATGGCGACCTCTGTAGCAGGCATGGATGGCTGGTTAATTGCCCTCGGTTCGGTTGAATAAAATTTCCTTTACGTCGTTCTCCTCGTCTGACATCGGCTCCTATTTCTTCCGGTTTTCTACCGGTATTAATTCGCGTAAGAAGATTCGAAGCTGCTTCTGCTATCTCGAGCAGAGCCGACAAATAATTAATTCTACTTTCGATGAAATTTCTTGGATCCGTTCTTTCTTCGCTTTACTTTTTACAAATTTATTCCTTAGTTGCTAGCAATGGGAATAGACTTTCTTCGACACCTCTTCGTAAACAAGACACAATGCAAAATAAAATTGAAGCCAGTATTTACTGGCATTTATTAATTAGTAATTAACAAATTCTAGTATTAAGAAGCAGCTAGTTGATGATTTTCGTAATGCTAGACACAGATACATTACTCAGTTTACTTTACTATCTTTCACTGCACGAACTGTTATTCTTAATTATCTAAATTATCCAAGAAAATCTAAAATAAAAGAGACTGATGATTCATGAGATCAGAATTTCCTAGAGAAGATCTTTCTTGTCGTTTCAACAAAGTCAGGCTACAACTGAATTATTGTTAATCGTCAAAATTAGAAACGATGATTAATAAAATTTAAACAATATAAATCCTTCAAAGATAACATGAATTAAAAAATAATAATCTATTCATTAAAATTATCGATCCCGTTAAAATATTGGGAAAAAAAACATTGAAATTATTGACCCTGATAGAATATTTCAGCAATAATGAGACTCTGGATAATCTGAATATCGTCGTGGTATTCCTATCGATCATAAAAAAATGTTGTAAGATCGACTGCAGTGAATATTAGGGGAAAAAATTGAAAAATCATACAGATAGATTGCAACAAGGTTAGAATTACAACATCAACGAAGGGGAACCTTTGTTACGAAGCGACGATTCCTAATTGCCCGTCGAAAATGGCGCATCGATCGTCAATTTCGAGCATCTCGCGTACAAAGCATCAGGCGACGCGACTCGAATACTCGCGCGATTCCTCTCGGCCGCTACGCGAGACGCCATGTCACGAGACGCTCGTGCACGTGCTAATTAAACGGGGTCCGATGGAATTTTAAAGGTTCGCCGAACGTTTTCGTATTCAGTCCGGCGTGTTTCACAACAGTTTAGCAGCCGCGGTTTACGAGCTACGTTCGTTCCAATGGTATCGTAAACGAGGCAAGAGGCGCAAAGCGAACGTGTTCTCTTCAATTATTTCATCCGACGTTTATCCTCGCCTCGCGTGGTGTTTGTTTTTTTCTTTTTATCGTTGCGATGGTTGATAACGATCATTGGGTCACTTGGGTTCTATTACTATGAAATTTGATTCTTGCTCCATGTTGCGAGAAAATTTCGTGGCAAACGGTGAGAATTATTCAGAATGACTTTGTTGCGTATTTACGAGTTATTAATTGATCTTGTATTTAATAAATATAAGAATATTTATACAGAGAATAAATGTTTCTATTAATAACTAATAAAAAGGGAACGATTTTTCTCACAAATCAAAAGAAAAAAAAAAAGAAGTTTGAGAGAAAAGAATTTATAATTTCTCCTCGTTCTTGCTGGTCTTCGCAATTTTATTTTGTTGCCAAAAAATTTCGCCCCCTACGCAAATAGTCTTGAACTTGTGATTACTATGTAGCCGTTCCACGAAAGCCGTCCTTTAATCGCCCGAAATAGTAACCGCGAAACGAAAATAAAGAAAAGATGGGAGGAGAGAATCCAAAAAGTTTCGACGAGCTCGGAAAGTGCAGAAGCGTTTTTTTACGTCAGCATAGGTAACATGATTTTCGTGCGACAGAAAGAGAGAGAGAGAGAGAGAGAGAGAGAGAGAGGAAATTTCTTGCGTGATTTTTCGTGAAAGTTGCTCGAGCATTTCTTAATCCATTGTGCGTATAAAACTCTTTTTTTTTCTAATGTTGGCAGACGAACAGAGAATCCCGGATGTTTTCGAACGATTCTGTCATAGATATATTTGTGCTAGAATACGAGAATTTGTAAAAATTGTTAAAAATCTTATCGAGATATTTTACACGTATCGTAGATAAAAAAAAAAAACCATACAAAAATTTTCCTAATATCTGACTCAAAATTTGGAAACGACTTAGTAAGATTGATTAATTACAACAGAAAAATTGCCAGCACGAAACCCACAGTTTGTTAAAGCAACGATTAATAAACGTCGTCGTAATTAATAAACGAACCAGGAGAAATCGAACGTATATATACAAAATAAAGATGATCATCTCTATCATAATAAGTTTCAAATCAAAATAATTCGCGAAGAGAATAATTCGTAAAGTATTTCCCAATCACTTTTGCTTTCACTCTCTTCCTGTAAATGTCTCGATTCTTCCGAAAATGTTTCAATTAGTAAACATTTCTTTCTTTTCTTAATTAGTAAACATTTCTTTCATTTCTTTCTTATGACCGTGTTAATGCGTAAATGTTGCACAAACACGATCTCGTTGAGAAATGTACACACATTACTCGCGTATTTTTATAACGCGTAAACATTGCATAATTTCACTGCGCGTCGTTCGATCGGTTAAGTAACGATTCCAGAGGGCGGGCGTGCATCCTAACTAGGTTAGGTTTGCATCATTGTTGTGGTTTCTTCCTTGACAAGTGACGCCGCGAGATCAGAAAACACGGGCAGCTGGCCGGGGCTCTAAATAAAGCGCTCAAGTGCAGCAGACGAAATGAAACGCAATGAAACTTATCCGTATCGCCGACTTGCACGACCTTTCTCTGTCTCTCCATTATATTTTCCTCCTTTTTCTTCCCTTTTCCTCCATTTCATTTTTCACCGCCACTTCGCTTCGACTTTCCTTCGACTGTCTTCTTTTGCTGCTGCCTTTCCTCTCCCCGTTTTTTCTCGTGCTTTCGTCGTTTCAGTTCTTCGTTGCAAGTTGCTTCTTTCTTTGTCGTTGCTTTTCTTTGGAACTCTCGGTCTTATATTGTTCTTTGTTTCGTTGCCGCGATTGCTTCCGGTTTTTCGTTCGTCCGCGCCCGCGTATCGCAGTGAAATTCATTCGCCCGACGGGAAAGTTGCACAGCGATCGAGAACAATGATCGAGGCAATCGAGAATTCGTTCTTGTAATTTTGTGATTTTCTTGGAAATATTATTGCAGAAGTAGGTTTGCCGACTTTAAACGCAAGAATTTGGTTTGTAAACACTGGCATTATTAATTCGTAAATGATCGTGCAAGAGAGCCAGAGGACTGAATTGAGAGATAGAATTTATTTTCGTTTTTAAAAGGCAGAACTATTTCGCGATTTGTGTCTAGTTTTCTTTCTCTAAAATCATTTTCTACAGAGCGAGTTTTTCAAATGAAAATTTTTCGTCTCGTTCTATACATCGTTCATTGTCTCACTACAGTTTTGTACTAATTATTCACGTGGCAGAGTTTAGGTTCACTTTCCAACGTTAGTTAGTCAAAATCAATTTTGTTTTCTATTTGACCTGATTTATTTCAATATAACGCTTTCTCTTCTCGATACTTTTTTTCAATATCAGCCAGCAATAAAAATTTCTTTCATTGAAATCTGTCTTTTAACAAATTAGCTATTTTGCCGATGAATCATTGACGTAACTCATTGTTTCACTTTCTTTCACTTTCAACACTTTCTTTGAACATCGGATGCGCCGATTAATCTCGCGGTTCTACTTTCTTCTCGCGAAAGAATCGCAATCTCGATCCCACGGGAGGGAGCGAGACTTTCGTTCGCTCGACACGTCAATCGAAATTTCTTCAAATGTCCCTGAAGCAATTTTTAACTTGATTCCCAGAGTAGGGTGAGAAAACACATCGAACGGCAGTGAATGATGCAGGAGAGAAAAACGCGAAAGCTACGATGGAAAATAACAGTCGAAATAAATATTCGTATCCCTGTTCTGCGTCTCCGACGAATTTACTTCACCCCTAATTGATATCGCTGAGCATTGAATTCGTAATAATTTGCAAAGTAAAAAGAGGAAACATAAATTAACGTAAATACACGAAGCGTCAAAAAAATATTGTAAATAATAAAACATTGTCAAAAATTTATTGTCACGAAAATTCTAGTTTCGTCGGTACATCTTTCGCAATAGTTTCGTACGGAATAATTTTACAGAGTAATTTTTTTACAGTGTGTTGTGTAAAACCTTCTAAAATTTCATTGACAACGTAACAAAAGATCTGATGATGTATATAGAAATTAGAAAATAATTTTCAGAAACATATGTAAATATAAAAATTACGAAAAGTAATATTAAAAAATGGTATGTTGATATTCAATATAATATATTAATGATATTATACCATTACACAGGGTATATATTCACGTAACTTATTCGTATTACATATTTTGTAACTTTTATACAAACTTTTTCGATTTGTTTCAAACTTGACTAACGCTAGAACTACCGACCAGTTAAGACGAAGTTATTTCAACCAAAATTATTTTTATTTTTAATAAATAAAAAATAAAACAAAATTCGTTATATTATTTCTTTAGTTATCACTGTAAAAGTATCATTGTATCATTGCGGGGAAAAAATTGCAACGTGAAATAGAAATTTTAAAATAAAATTGTAAAACCAGTCATTTTGACTGTAGTAGTTCTAGTGTTAATAAAAGTATATATAATATATGAGTCCACAATACACGTCAATAGCATGAAGTCCAATTACTCCAAATTACTCAAAACCTAACCTGTATCTAATTTTGTCATTTTGGACTTGTTCACTGTAAAAGTATCATTGTATCATTGCGAGGAAAAAAATTGTAACATGAAATAGAAATTTTAAAATAAAATTGCAAAACCAGTCATTTCGATTGGTGTGGTAGTTCTAGTGCTAATATAATCATGACACATCGGATCGATTCATCAGTATCAATGAGATGACGGAATATTTTATACGATACATACATATTACGTTCTACTGCTAGCGTACAAATATTCTCGTGAACAATTGGATATCAAACGATACCATTTGAGAGGGTCGGTATACTGATCCATGGAAATGCAAAATGACGATCGGTGGTCTGCGGTGGTCTTACTCGAGTAAGGTAACTTTTAGATCGGCCGCGATCGAATCCCGTGACTCACACGCCAACTATTTTTCCCTGGCCGTTGTAACGTTTCGAGAGGAGTGCACGGATCGACCCCGATTCGCGATCTCTAGAAACGAAATGAGAAAAGGAAAAATACACATCGATCTCCGTAGGCCGGAGGGGAGGGGGGAAAAACGAGCGTCGCCGACAAGGCAAGTGGATACGAGCTGGCGAATGGAAAGGAAAAAAGTGTCACAGGGATAGCGATATCATCGATTTTATGTAACCTACGCTAGTGAAACGTGAAATTTGGACGTTCACCTCTCTCCTCGTGTAATATATGGCTCTCTATATCGCACAGCCGATAGTGCGTTTTTTCTGTTCTTTTTTTTTTTTCTTTTTTTTTTCCTTTTCACTTCGTCATCGATAAAACGTCAAATCGCGCACGACAAGGAAGCGTTGATGGAGAACAGAGATCTGAAGCACGAAATTAGTTTAAATGAAAATCGATCGTTGTATTGTAAATCGTGAGTATTTAGTTCTTTGAAATGTCGGGTTTCACGATACACTTTATTTTTTTTTTTTTTTCGTTCATTGAAAATATTCGATTGATACGTATTGCATGAAATACCAACCACAATACCAAGGAAAAAGATTAGTTCCAAAATCACGATATATCGAACGTTTAGATGAAAGTGTGAAGATCTAGATCTAATGAACTTCTTATACATGTTTGGAATCTGGAAAAGGTATAATTGGTTAGCACCAATTTTTAATGTTACACGAACTATTTATAAACGAAAGGAACAGCGACAGTTTAACTTCGAATCACGCGCGGTCAAAATGGAAGCCACGTATAATGTACACGTTCACTGATATTTCAACCGAAATAGAATCGAGCCACGTTAAACACCATTTTCGTCGACGTCGCATTTGGAACGAACGGGACCGATTATAGAAAGGATCTGGACGAATCGATACTATCGAGCCAACTCCTTCGTACCGTATGTTTCCATCGTTCTAGAAATTCTAGTTCCCTTCGATGATTATTCCCTCTCTGTTAGTTGGATTATTCCCGCTTTGTTATTCTTGTTTTATTGAAACAACAGAGTCGCATCTTCGCTCCACTTCATCTCTCTGACCTGTCTCTCGTTTTCTCCGGCCACGAGAAAACCAAATTGCCACTGATCGAATTTCCGCAATGTATCGTCGATCCATTTTTTTTTTCCTGTCCTTCGACCACTTTCACAACAGTGAGAGATAAAACGCGCGTCTTTAGGAGAGAGTCAGGGAAAAATTGAAAATATTATATAACGTGTGATATAAAAGGAATTCATTCAACTTCCAACGAGTCGAGTTTTGAAGACTTGGAGAATGATTCGATTCAAACATAGGTGGTGATCCGATTTCATCGGCACATAACCTTAAAATTCGCCAACTCACAGTGCGACATGATGAAATCGCGAAATGTGCGTATCTTCTTCAAAGAATTATAGAATTATAAAGATACGTAACTGGCATCATCGTCACGCGAGCGTTCACTTATTTCTTTTTTCTTTTTTGTTTTTTTTTTTTAAATGTTACTGTCTCTTCTGAAATAGAGTTTCATTAAACAAGCCGTAATATCGTTTTAATCACCTAGCAGCCGTCGTGGTTTTATTTCATGCCATTATCCTTTGCTAAACGAATTGGCAAAAAGGTACGTGCTTTCTGCAGGCCAGAGTTCGAAATAGAAAAAATGATTAATCAGTCAACTATCCAGCGATGAACTAATTTGTGTTTTCCTTCGGGAAATTCGTTTGAAACACGATTGATTATTCAATTATTTAAATCAAGAATGAATGAATCTTTCCTTTTAAAATTTAACTAGCTAGTTCCTTAAGTCTCGAAAGTCTTTCAATTGTGTACTTTGTATTTTAAAAATTAAGAAATGGAGTAATTGTTCGTGACAGTGAAAAAATCGAACTAATCAATTCTTTTCTTGTTAAATGTTACAATTTTGTTTCTACAATCCCAGTAGTCCGTCAAAAAGATATCTGATTCCGATTCATTGTCATTAAAAAATATCTATACGAAATTTTTCTCTCCGACCGATACCTTTTGTTTATTAATTAGCAAGCGTAAAAGAAACACGGATGGTGTTAAAGGTACAACAGTCGCGTTGAATGTATCATCAAATTGGCAATCATCCAAATTTCGTCCGATGAAGAGAGTCTCTCTCGTCTCTCGTCGGAGACAGGCCAGCAATTAAAATGCTTATTAATAACCGCAGGATTAAACGGGGAAAAATTCGAGTCGCGGTTCGCGTCGATTTTCAATTGGAAGTGAAAGACGGCGGAGAAAAATCGACAGGTTCGAGACGATTAATCCGCGTTGGAGATCCGGCCGATGGCTACGTCCGGCACACACGTGTCCTGTCACGTTGGAGTTGACACAGATTTCCACGAGTTGCCTTCGGTGTCTACGATGCACGCCGTATTCTTTGATCTGCTTCTGACAGCTTTATTTCGCTCGTATTGCGCTCGTCAACTTTCGCTGCCGTAAGTTCGTATAATTTCGCCTCTTCTCGATCGAGATTCTGCTCCGTGTCGAAACTCTTCGTTTTCTGGCCTATCGGTATGCTTCATTGTCGCCGACGTACGAGCAATTTAAACGTATAGAAATTTGTATCGTTAGTCCTTCGCGTCTGAGTTGTTAGAAAATGTGGAAAATGTCTGAACATTCCAATGTTTGAGTGTTCGAGAGCGTTTCAAGTCGCTCAAATGTGATTGTTGAAACGCAATGTAAAAAATACTTTCGACGAAATGGTCAAATGTGTTTCGATTTCAATTGGCATTAATATAATAATATAGAATTACAACCTCAAATAGCCAATTGTGCGGTAATTTGTATCGGATTATTGAAATCTTTGGATGTTTAATTTCATGTCCTCTCTGACAGAGAGAGAGAGAGAGAGAGAGAGAGAGAGAGAGTGAAGTTAAAAATTCCAAAATCAAATGATATATATATATGATTGTTCTATCTTCTAGTATCCAACGACATCAGTTAAAGATTAATAATCGCTTAATAGAAGATTATTGATCATCTTTCCCAATCGAGAATTAAAAATCAAACAAACGCGAAGAAAACAGCAATTATTTACATCATCGTATCACTCTAACAGCTTCTCTCTTTACTTCATTAGCTAATTTCTTCGTTCTTCATTCTATCAGCGTTGAAACAACCGAATCTCCCCCCTCTCCCGCTTCACGTGAATCATTCATCTCTCGATTATATCTATCAGTGCTTCCCACCGCGTATATTCTCTTTTAAACACGGCATAAATTACCCGAGAAAAGCACGCTCTATGTAAACATCGCGTCCCATTCAATCGTTTCAAAACATGCCAAAAAATTTCCCCGCCCACGCACCCTCGGGGAGGGGGGGAAGGGATGCAGCGAAATTTCCAGCGTTCCTCGTCATATGTACACAGAAGCATGATCAGATTAAAGTAGAACTCACCGCTGTCCGCGTAGGTCTCTGAACCGTATCCATCCTGAAGTCCGCTCGCCCACGTGCCCTCGTACCTCGCGGTGGACGTGGTCGATTGTCTGACACCGTATCGACCCTTGAATCCTTGACTCCATTCGCCCCGGTAAATCCATCGTCCACGAGTCTCCATGCCCAGGCCATGGCGTTTCCCGTTCTGCCACTGGCCTTCGTAAACCGATCCGCTGAAATTCGATATTCGTTGACGGGTGATTTAATGCGACGTGCAGGACGTTTTTCAGGATATCACACGCGTGGGTAGCTGGTGTAGCCAGAGGGTAATTAAAGGAACTTACCTTGGACTTGTTGCGCTCGGCAGATATCGAAGACACTTCGATGATCGGGATTTCCCGAATGCGAAAGGTTTCTTGCTGCTTTGCGTTTGAAAGGGAAGGGTTCTCGCGAGATCGAAGATTTGCCAAAGGGCGGCTTTCTAAGCCAAAGCTAGCCTTGGAAATTGCGAATTTCACAAACTACCGAGAAGATGCCTTTACTTGTGATTATTCGAGGAAGAATTTCCAATTCTCTTGTGGGATTTTATTTTCACTTAAAATCGGTGCATTTTTTTTTTTGACTTGGTGCATTTTTTGGCTTGACAATGTCCCCCTCTCCTCAAATATCATTAAAAGTTTCGCGAATTTAAAACACTCTCGGAGATTCGTATTCGCATCGTCACTTTGTGCAGAGACATTTTACAAAATTTGTATTTTACTTTTCGAGGATTTCGAAACTTCGAATTCTTCGTAGAAAATTTTATAACGACTTAAAACGATATGTCTCAAGGACGAACATCGCGGGAATTTTGCTTCAATGGTTTAAAAATTTTCAGACCTAAACCTAACCTAACCTAACCGTACAAATCTTACTCCATCGACTACAAATTCCTATGAATTTGAACTGACTTTCTCTGAAATTAAAGTGGATATATAAAACGAAACTTTATTTCCCATACTGTCTATGCGTTTTTATCGGCGCCATTTTGCGCGATGTCATCGTTGTTAATTTCATCGGTTTTCTTTCTAAATCCAATCGCCCGAAGAAGCGACAGAGATTAGACGAAATGAATCAGACTTTTCCAGTTTGCTCTTAGCACGCGGTCGATACGAAAAGCAACTCGTTATCGAAATGCTTTTTGGTCTTTTCAACAGTTTCCCCTCGAATATGTGTGCGCTTTTCCGCGACTGCTGCTCGCATCTCGGAGACGAATACGTTTCGCACGAGTAAATCTTCGTCGGCACACGAAGGGAAAAAGAAATGCAGATCCCCTCGATCTAAGGGATCGCAATTTTCTTTTTCGCGTTCAAGAGGCTGCAACAGGGGAATCTTTCTTTTCCTCGATATTGCGAAAGAAGAAAAAAAAAGAAAAAAAAAGAAGAACAGATTCTTTGTCGACTCTGTTTGCGAACACGCACGTACTGATGACATGCTGCGACAAACATGCTTTGTCCCTTTTGTGCAAAAACACGTCTCTGATAAACATTTACATCGTGTAAAAAAAGCTTTATATATATACATATATATATAAAATTCGCCATAGTGTATAACTTAATAATAAGTTTAATTTTCTTCGTCGCCGATATTTTATTCGTCACTCGCGCGCAGTTTGTATTTTTGTAAATGAAATGAATTGCATCATAACTTCAATTCAGATTTTATTTCATTGCTTCGCTCTTCAAATATTAAGCGTGCAAACTGGCTAGGTATCTATAGATCTGCTCGATTCTAGAGCGTTATTATTTCAAGCTAAAATATCGGGCTGTTTCATTACAATTTTAAGTAGAACATTATTTGCGTTCACGTTGTATGTTTTACTTGTATATTTATCGGAATAACGTTATTTGCGAAGTATAAATAAAATTTTTATTGTCCGATTGAATTAATTTATGCGCCCGATATTACCGTGTAATTTTACTTCGAATATCTTGTATCTACGACGTAAATTTAACACAAATTATGTATATTTTATGTATATATTTTAGTACTTTGATGTATAGAGAATATATCTTGAAATCCTATTACATAAAATACACAGTAAAGGGCATAACTGAACCAACAAAACTGAACCAATAACGATGAAAAGTTGTTGATAAATTAAACTATTGTAACTACATTAAAAAAAAAAATCATGTGACAATCCACTTGTTATTAGTCTTATTTAAAAGCTTAAGACTTCTACTTTCATAGTCCTGAGTTTGTTCTTTCTTCGAAGATGATTTTACATCGTGCAACTTTGACGAGAAAATAAAAATACTTTTTCCTTTAAAAATTTAAACATTTCTGAAAACATTAAAAAAAATTTTTTCGCGAATAGATCCACTTTGTGATTTCATTATTTTTGGAAGATTCTCTCCTTTAGAATCTATTGTACGATTTTTTTTTTCACCATTTTATTGAACTTTGAACATTAGGATTAAATGACGAAATGTTAGGATTTTTGGAATCTTGATCATTTGATCTTAATATCAATTTGATCTCGATAAACTCCTGAAAAGAAAATTATATAGCAAATTCTGAGGGCTCGTTGTAAAGAGACTTCATTCTTCAAAATAATGACGGATCTAGTCACGAGAGAAATTTTTCAATGTTTCTAGAGATGTTTGCAATTTTCACAACTTTCGAAAACGAAGTATCCTCACTTTCCAATTCATTACACGACACAACATTTTTGAACACAATATTTTTGAACAAAACGAACTCAATACTGTCAAAGTAGAGATTTTATACTTTCGTCATTCACGGGATCAAGTGGATCGGCATAATATTTTCCTTTACAAAATGACCACCTTTATAAAGTTCGAATTATCGACAATTTTTCATCGTTATTGATTCAGCTATTCCCTTCACTGTGTCAAATCTCCGTATATATTTCTGCAATTTAAATTTTCTACAACGAATGAACAACGAACCGCAGGTCTTTTCATAATACTCAAATTCATTCACTCGGATATATTAACTTCGCGACAACACACTGGCTGAAATAACATTAAATCAAAAATTCACGTACAATATTTTTTTCTTTACGGAATTTTCCGAAACTGACTTTTTCAATCGACCGTACGCCATCTCGAATGAACATATTTATCGAGAAGGCAATAAAATTCACGATTATCCTTGTAGAATAGCGAAACACTCGTACTACTTATTCGCTGTATTCGCATTTAGATCAGTTAATCTTCTGAGATCTTGCTAGCTCGCTAGAGATTAGCTGGGAATTATAGTTCGACGATCATGATATTCGACGATATTCGAAACAGCTGGAGCTCGTTTAATTAACACTTTCGAACACATCGAAGACTGCGTTGGAAAGAATATGGAAAATTGACAAACGATGTTGCAGTGTTTTTTTTTTTTTACGAGTATTTACAGTAATTTATCGAGACCATTTTTAACGCGTTATTCAACACAGAGTATATTTCTATGAATATATTTTTCTATAAAAAGAATTTCGTTTACGAAATACGGATGCTACGATTATATTTACGAGCAGTAAAATCAATTGGGATATCTATGATAAGGTTACAGAAAATTTATTATAAACTTGTATATTTAGTAAAAGATATTTAGAAATTCAAGTTCGGGAGAAAATAAATATTTGATTAAACAGGTGTTTCAAACAAATAATTAACATTACATACTGTTTAAATGTAATGAAATTGTGTCTCGCAATAAATTCCGAAAACTAGCATGGATGAAATTTCAACGAATGTCGCGAAAATATATATCAGCTATAATAAAAATCTACATAAAGTTCCACTGAACTCGCTTCAGTGGAATTTGTTTATCCCATAATTTATATGCAACAGTTGTTGCCGACACATGTATCACATTATCGTGAAATTTATTCATTCCAGAAATAATGTTCGATTTATACGCCTTCTTATACGTTTCAAATAATTATACGCTTTAGTAAATAATTAATACGCTTTAAGTAATATCGTCACGCTGAAAAGAATATCGTAACAAAAAAAAAAAAGAAAAAAAAACGCTGGTTTATCGTGCAAAAGCTTCAAGTATTTTGAATGTCAGCTAACGATAAGTATTAGTCGACGATCAATAGCAACTCTCATTTTCTGCAAGTGGTGTTCCAGTAAATCAACCGTTCGATTAGAAAATATGAACAACGTCAACAACATTTCCCTCCAAGCTACTCTAATCTCATTTTTTTTCAAACCGGAAACCGGCGACCGAAACTGCGTCGGACGTGAATCATCCCATTCACCATTTCTGGACGTTTCAAGTCCAGAGATCCTCAACCCTAAACGTGAACCTCGTCGTCTCGTCGACGAAATATTTCCTCTTTAATCTCCAAAATGACTGGCGAAGCTGCTGTAAATAGAAACGAATAAAATCTCCCTTCCCCCCTCTCCCTGGTTTATTGTGACCAACGACAGAGATAATTGCACGCGAAAAACGGTTTCCACGCGGTCGTTCACGGTCGCGGAGGTTTTGTCATCAACGACAGGGCAGGATCGTAATTTATCGGAAACGTCGCTAGGAAAACGTGACTTGACGAAGACCTTGCTCCAGTTTAGACGGAAACGAAACGAAACGAAACGAAACGAAACGGTGTCTCTCTCTCGGCCCAGATACGCGGTAGCGAGAAACACAAGCCTTCCTCCGTCTTCGTATCTCCTTTCTTCTTCTTCTTCTTCTTCTTCTTCTTCTTCTTCTTCTTTTTTCTTCCCCTCTCCTCTCCCCCACCACCCTTCCCGCTCTTTCTATTTTCTTTCAGCGGTATTTCCTACCTTTTTCAGCGACGCACTTTGATGATGCGAGCGGAGGCACAACTTGCGTTGTTGCAAAGGCGAGAAGCGATGAGAGAGAAAGAAGAAGAAGAAGAAGAAGAAGAAGGTCACACACTCGCGCGCACCACGATCTTTAATATTCGCTAATTGCGCATTGTGATTATATCGAACGAGCCGGCCGTTGAATTGTTAGACACACGCGCGATGGCTAGCCGACGAAGGTTCGTCAGCGTTATTAACGAGCATTTCCCATTTTAATTATTTCCCTGTTTCTCGCGAAATTTCAAATCTTTCGGAAATCTTTCACCGCTTCAGCCAAGGTCCACGGCTTACTATTTCTCCCAAATTGTAATTTTTTGGGGGATTTTCCAAGCGACGACTACGTACCTTTTTTTTTAGATACGTAATAGAGAGTTTCTTTGGTTCATAGTTTAACGATGGTTTAAACAATTATTAGTACTTAGGAGAATTCGAAAGAAGTTGCATCTTTGTTATCGACATCGAAGAAGCGATTATTCAGTAATGCACGTAGCGAGTGATCGCCGATACAGAGATTTCTTTAAATTATTAAAACATAAGGTTTCTTTAAGTCATTGAAAAACATCAGATGAATGACCAACGTTACTCGTATTTGCTAATATTGAACTAATTTGTGACTTTCGTTTCAATCGCCGCGTACGAAAGATTTTTTTTCCATTTGTAAAAACAGGAATTCACAATGTACTAACAACTCGATCGAATGATAAGACTTCGAAAAGGAAAGTCAATTGTAATTTTGATTCTTCAACGGGGGTGTTCAGATCTTTTCAGAAAAAGAAAACTGCAACGTGGAAGGTAGCAAATTTAAAAAAATCATATAATTTGGTAATTCGACAGTATTTCAATTTCAAGGAAATTATACGACAATTTCTAAAACAAGGAATTGGTATTTGTTTTTTAAATCTTGATTTTCTCAGACGTGAGAGAGAATCACGTCCCCCCCTCCCCCCCCGATTTGTCGCCACCATTTGTTATCAAATCTTAATTCGTGTTCTCGAAATAAGCGAAAAGAGTAAAAACGAAGCCGAGCAAGGGTGGAGAACGTGTTATTACGTCTCAATTAAAAACCTGTTCGACCTGTGCGTGACTTAGGCTCGCGATACGATCGCGGCCCCCGGATCTATCCAACGACATTTCTCTGTCACGGAATCTACGACACGTTCTCGTAATTGTTACACGACTGGTTAATAATGTCGGTTAATCGATACGCACAGGATGCACGACAGCAGAAACCTAACCAGGTTAACACGAATTTTTTTACTCGTATTTCCACTGAAACGAGTGGAACGTTCAAGTGACGTTAGACATAAACTTGATATAAGCTTTCGAAGAAGCGTGAACTGGAATTTTTATCACCTGTGTTGTGTATGTCACCTGCTAAATTAAATAAAGTACGTATATTTAGCGAAAACGAACGAAAATTTGCACGAACGTTCGCAATATCGATGCGCATGTTTGTTAGGAAGATTTTTCACTTTTGGTAGACCTTCGGTGACATTGACCCAATTTAGCGAGAAAGCTTCTCGGCTGCTGCCGCTCGAGGTGTGCGAGGGGAAATTTGCAATAGGCTTTTGTGTAACAAGTATAGAGAGAAACGGGCAGACAGTTTCGGTATCTGGATGTTTGGGATAGTTTCAGCTGTCCCAATAACTGACGTCCGATAATATTGGTATATATTCTTGAACAATCCGAGAGGCGTCGATGCATCAACGTGACCTATTATCCGAGTAGTCGAACGTCGGTTGACCAAAACTACTAAAGGGATCAGCGAATTATTTATGATTTCCCACCGAATGACTGACCTCTCTCTCTCTCTCTCTCGGTCGAATTTCACCGCACGCTCTAAATGCAGTGACGCCCCGAGTTCGCGGCGAACGTTCTTTCTTTCTTTTTTTTTTCTTTTTTTATTTCAGCCTAATCCCGAGCGTTCCCATTGATAGGAACACCGTTCGCACTAAAAATACAGAAAAATGTGGGTCAATTCCCCTATACGTTGAAATACCGCGCGACCGCGTGTCAGTCGATGTTAATAACACTTGTATTTACGAGCTCTCGTTGCACCGGGACTATTTAAAGCCGCGTGACAGAATTTCTTCCGGAACGATCGACGGCTCAAATATAGTCGCGCAACGTCACGTTACGTTTGCGCGGTGGAAGCACAGGATTTTCGAAAACTCGCCGCACCATCGTCTCGATTTCGGAGAAGAACGTAGTTCCCTTTCGAAACAACGTAGCAGGAAGAAGGAAACTTTCAGAGATTATACTTGCGAGCGATAGAATGTTTTCAGAATGATATTACAGAATTGGCAGATTTTAAAAATCGAAAAGGAATAACATTTCTAACTGGAAGAAATTATACATAAAGATCGAAGTAGAAATTTTGTATTCGTGAAAGATTTTCGTAGGAGACAATTATTTTTTTTATCTCGGTATATAAAATGTACATACATGCGATCACTATAATAATCGTACGAGTAACTTCTATCTACTCTATGGCAGACGTTTACGAGAATTCGTATCCCAACGAAGATGAAATTGAAAAACATGGAATTGAAGGTTCACCAAATGGCGAGGCCATTCTTTGTATTTCTTTCCATAAGTTTATTCTCACGAATATGCGATCTACGTGTCGCGCATATAAATAAATACGAACGTTACACGCGCGCTATCCTCTCGCATTGATCCGACTTCGAGAGCAGGAAAAAATTGGTCAGCAGAACCCATACTGAAACGCAATGATCGTGTAATTTCAATTCAAGAAAACGGGATCCCAACGATGAACTAATCCTCTCCCTCCCTCTTCTGGCTGAAAGTCCTGTTGAAATTCGAGGAAACGATTGTCGGACGCGTCCGTGAACTAGGTCCTAACCGCTCGGTTCCCAGTGACCTGGACTCGTTGTCCTTGCACTCGGTGACCCACTTTCAGGATCGGGAGAGATTCCCTCCCGGCCCCCAGGTATACACCGAGATACGTGTCAAGGTCTCGCCCGTTCATCTCGAATTGACGCCGTTAGAAACAGCCCCCGGCGATAGAATAAAATTCAGCTAAAGGTTAGCACGGTGAGGTCAGAGTTGATGCACGATGAATTTATCACCGCCTTATCGAATACTATAGACAGTCGTTGTCGATCGAACGTGTTGGTCGGCCCGGTGTGTGTTTTCTTTTCGAATGAATCGATCGGCGTGCCATCGATACGGTGTGATTGATGGGCAGAGGCATCGCGATTGCGATATACTGTGGTTAGTATATCGAGTATCATGATCGTATATTGTAAATAGGTCGCACTGAATTATTATAGGTAATGTAACAGCTGGGCTATGGCGAGCTCGTGTGCTTAATTGAAAGAGTAATCAGAGTAATTGAGAAACGATGGCTTCCTGGTTTATTTGTATTTTTTTCAACGTATTTTCGGAATATTTTCATCACTCGGATTTCATCCGATTTCGCGAGAAACGAACGCTGCGCTTCTAAAACTCTGGCCGGCGAATTCTGCGTGTATAAACAGAGCTTTGAACATGAATATTTATGAACACTCTTGCGCGTGTCTGATATTAAATTGCTGCGAAGTCTGATATTTGGCAAAAAATATCGCAAATTGCGAGAAGGTATAATAACATTGTTGTTTACAGACAAAATGTAGCGAAATGTAGTGAACGATTATGTCATGAAATATGATCGTCTTGAAAATTTTGACAGACGAGGCTCTCTAAAAGCACATTCTCGATTTGTCAGAAATTAATTTCTTTTTTTTTCGTTTTTTTTTTTTTGTTTTTGGATACTACCCTTTCACATAGTTTAAGAGACTGTGTTAATTTTCTATGACAAATATACGTAAATACACACTATCAGATTACCTGTGTATAGTAAAATTCCATTAAATGGATCGATCTTCTTTCACGTAGCTATGAAGATAAAGCACACGAATTCTCGCTAATGGATGAAAGCGACGTTTACAAATCGAATCGTATGAATCATATCGGAGTTGAGTAGAAATTCAGACAGCGTAAAAACACGTTATCAAAATTCTTGAGCAATACAGCAAGCATCTCGAAATATCGTAAACTTATCGACTTTGTTTCATTGAAAAACATATAATTATATATTGTATTAATGTAATCATATTATATATCACATGCCTGATATTTGACGTATTTAATATAAAAAATCATTAGAGAAATAAGATTTATCGTTTTAGTCGAGATTCAATTGAAATTATCCTTTGACAGATATTTTTAAGATATGTCCAGATGGGTTTCAAATCGGTTGCAAGACGTTCGAACGAACGTAAAATAATGCCGTGCCGGTGAATACAGAGTGGTTTATAGCGCAATAACATCATCTACTGTGGCACCATTTTAAAAACAGGGTATCCATATTTTCGCTATCGGAAATGAAATTTTATTATCCGTGAATTATCAATCATCTGCGTCTAGAAATTGGAGAAAGTGCAAACTGATAAGCATTGGGATACTTGTGGATAGATGAAAATTGATTAGAAAATTAACGAAACCTTCGAAAATTGTTTCAAATAGAAAATCACAGATTGTGAAAGACGTCAATATCGTAGTAATAATCTCAGCTTGGAATAATACGTAATTTTTCTTATTTCTACTTTGTGAATTTTCATTACAAAGGATTTTAATATTCAGTCGTCGTTTTCGGAGTCGTCTACTAATTATTTCTATGAGATTTACACAAGTTAGGAGACATTGGGGATTCACAGCTGTGTATTTGAATATTTCTTGGATTATACTAATAATACTAGCATGATGTCGATATTTATAAAGCATCTTAACGATAACAAGTTTGATAAATAAATTTTACAAATAAACTTCACAGATTATAAACTGCCTGACATCACAGTCTATGAGAAATTATTATATTGTGATTTTATAACGAAGCCTGTAATTATTCTAGTGATATTATTAATTATCGTGCGACAAAATCTCGTAAATAGATTGAACGATAGTATAACTATGCATAGTTATATTCTCCACTAATACATTCTTTTTGACTAATCGTTTCGATGATTTAGGTTAACTGTTTCACGTGTGTTTTAACCTATCTAATTTCACACAACGAAGAGAAATGGACAAGAGATGTGAAGGCCAAATGTTCACATATTGATTCTGATCATCTCAAATGTAATAAATATTTTAAAATGTTCTCTAAAGCCCTATGCGTTTCCTCTTTGAGCTTTTATCTCGATATGTGTGTCGTCTTTGGGATTCAGAGAGAAAAAAGGAGAGAGAGAGAAGATGAAGTTTACTTCTGTTCCCTCTACTTCCGGAAAGATACATAATCTATAAAAACTCTCGTTTTGCTTTTGACAGGAAATCTTCCCGGATCGAACTCTATATGAAGCGTTTCATATGTGCATATGTATACCAAGAGAACGTTGTTACATCGTTCATGTAAAGGAATCGTTAAAAGAGGTTAGAAAAGGATAGAACGAAATTTAATTTCTTTCAGAGTCAGTCTATTTCGTCGTAGTTTGTTAATTTTCAGGTTTGGTACGAGTAATTTGTTAATTTTTTTTTAATTCTCTTCTCGAGTGGAGGTTCAACTCTCCAGATAGGGGAGGTCGAGTTCGAAAGCTTCCGAGCGTGACCGAGTCATCGATAGTATATCCGGTGTATCCTCGAGATACCTACTCGTGAGTGCACGCTCCAACGGGAACCTAACGAGCCTGAACCAGTTTCATTTGCATCGATGCCCATGCCCGTTTCCATTCTTTATTCGCCGAGAATTTTTGTAAGTAAAATTCGGACAACAGTACGAGAGAATCTGACGTTTAGTTTCGTAAATGAATTCCGTTTGGAAAATTCTTGCGATTTTCGTCGTATTTGATACTAGTCCTAAGTCAAAGTGGTCGAAACGACCAATTTACAATTTTTGTTAGACATTTGTTACAGGCGTACAATGTGTTTTTAAAGATTCAAATATATTAAATTTTTCGTAAAATATAAAAAATAAAAGTATCGTATACTCTCCACTAGCTTGATGGAAATTTTATGTTCTAATCATTGGTAGTTTTAGCCTCGATAAATCCTGCATTCTATACTTCCTCGTTTTTCGTTTCAAAAATTACATATGAATATAATGAAGATAAATCGAAGAGATCAATGACGTTTTTTATTAATGAAACTCTCAAGATCTCTTTGATTTGCCGTCGTATTGCTAATTAAGGACGTTTCACTCGCTCGCGAAGGTAATAATACACGTAAAGAGTGGCTTAATTGAGATCAACGTTAAACGAACGAGAGAGCAACTGCGGCTTTTTGTTCAAATCGGTATTAAAGTATAAACGGAATTCTGACAGTTCTAATGGCTTTGCGGCATTTCAGACGAAGAACTTATTAATTTAATATCCACAGTGCTAACAGTGCTAACTGAATCTGAAAGAATTCTTCTTGAATTGAATTTTTAATAAATTCAATGAATTTTCAAAAAGTTTCATTCTCATTCTGGCCGTCAGAATTTTAGAAAAATCCCGCATCCTGCTGATCATCGTTCTACTTTTTGTCTCGAATTCATTAGCATCTTCTCGCATTTCGTATCTGTCTCGCAACTAATTTCTAAACGATCCATATTTTCGTAACATTTACATCTTTGAAACACATCGACCCACGACAAAGAGAAAAAAAAAAGAAAAATTAAAACAAACCGACGGTACATTTCTACGTTAGCATCTCTTCCCAATTTCGACATTTCATATTTTTTTTTAATATTTCTTTTTTTTACAAAAAAAAAAGAAAAAGAAACGCTAGATCTCATATTCCTTCATACGGAAGACCAAAAGAACGAAACGAAAAGAAAGAGAGAGAGACAAAGAGAGAGAGAGAGAGAGAGAGCGTAGCGAAATTGACAAAAGCCGTTAAAAACGAGAAACTTCATTTCCACGAAGCAGCAAGAAACCCGATGAAAACGATGAAAGTTCACCGCGAGGTGAAACGCGACAAAAAAAAACAAAGAGGGGAAAACAGACGGAGCAAACGGGAATTGAAAGCATGCGAGAAAATTGATAAGAAAGCAAAGGTGTGATCTCACCTAGGCCAGGTGTAGACACCGGAGACCTCGAAACCATAGTGCCAGCTGCCGGAGTATGCACCTTGGCCCTTGGGTCCCGTGCAGACGCCGTGCCCGTGAGCTTTTCCATCTTCCCAACCGCCGCAGTAGGTGCCGCCATCGTCGAAATCGAATCTGCCGCCGTTAACCTGGGCACGATTAGACGCCGCCGTGGCGGTACCTGTCGCTCCAGGTTGGGCCGAGCTTATGCCACCTGTTTGAGGCAATTCGGCACCACCTGCCACCCCGTTCGGCGCTGACTGTTGCTGCATCTCTCAACACCGCTCTCTCTCTCTCTCTCTCTCTCTTTCTCTTTCTCTCTCTCTCTCCCTCTAGGCTTCCACCTCCTCCTCCTCCTCCTCCTCCACCACCAACTTCTTTCCACACCACCCACGTCGTAATCTTCGTCTTTTTTCTTCTTCTTTCTCGTCGTGGTCGTGGTCGTCGTGGTTTTCGTGCTCCTTGCCGTCGTCTTCGTCGTCGTCTTCGTCGTCTTCGTCGTCTTCGTCGTCTTCGTCGTCGTCGTCGTCGTCGTCGTCTTCTTCTTCGTTATTGTCGTCGCGCTGACCCGTTACCAAAAACCGCACGCTCGTCGTCCCCCTGCTGAACGCCGCACCGTCATCCTTCCTTCTCTCCGCCGCCACTTCCACCTTCCACCTTCTCGTCTTACGCGTACCACCGACGGACCTCTGCAAGATCACCGAACAACCCTTTGCCGATCACTGCAAGTAGTCGTCG
The DNA here is from genome assembly GCA_032399595.1 of Tetragonula carbonaria. Classification (NCBI taxonomy): domain Eukaryota; kingdom Metazoa; phylum Arthropoda; class Insecta; order Hymenoptera; family Apidae; genus Tetragonula; species Tetragonula carbonaria. The sequence continues at coordinate 2,980,239 of JAUCRC010000020.1, forward strand.
ACGAGCGACACTGAGATAACGAGCCGTAATCGCAAGTTAAAACAATCGCTCGAAAAACTCGCGTACGCTCGGTTACGTTCGACCGACCTCGAAGGTCTTCGAAAAGCTCGTTAACCACGTGAGTGTAGTTCTCTCGAAGAAGCGGGAGCGAATATAGCGAATTTCTCCGGATATCAACGGCGGCCGCGCGTTTTATATCGATTACCGATCGACCGGTCGGTCATTTGGATGTCAAGGATACGGTTTCTCTCCTCTCTTTGTGTACGATCTATAAATACGAAATTCAGCCCGAAGCGAGGCTAGACGTTCTAGGATTCGACACGGGTTAATTTTAGTCGCCGTTGGTCGGACAGCAACGGACCCGAGAGAAACATCATCCCGATTTCGTGCGAGCTGACGATCGCACGGTTTACAATCGGACTTCACCCCTCCCCCGCGAGGTAGAATTCGCGGCCGTGACGACGCAGTTCAGACGACACAAGAGGGGAGAGGAGGGAGAGAATAATGGGAATAACACTCGTGATAAACACGATTACTTATTTTTCGACACACTTCCTCCTATCTTTCTCACCACTCTATCGATCGACGGTACAGGACGCGGTCGCGTGTCTGCGATTCTCCCGAATCGACCCCAAGGTTATCTCTCTCTCTCTCTCTCTCTCTCTCTCGATTCTCGCACGCACACGTCCATCCGCCTGGCAGCTGGTTTTCGAAAACGCGTTTCCGATTCCCGAATCGTGCGTGGAACAGCTGGTTTTCGCGCCACGAGACACGAGTCTCTTCACACGTTCTCGGCCCCGGCCCCGAGAATCGACGACGCGAGAGAGATTCGAATCGACGCGTTCGAGATCTAAATCGAGTCACCTGTCGGGGTCAATCGGCGGCACTGCGCGACGACACACTTGCTCGAGTTCTCTCGAAACGACGTTGACGAGTGGACGACGATCCGTCTAGTCCGTGATGGTGTTGGATATCGGGCCGGGTGCTCGATACCGGGAGAAGATGCAGAGTAGGTTTTTCGTCGAACTTGACGAAACTCGACGACCCAACCAAGCAGCAGCCGCGGTTTCGCCGTTGCCGTCCGACGCCGTTACGCAACGCTTCTATAAGCATCCGTGATCCGCTCGGAATGTCGCCCTCTCTCGCTCGCTCTCCTCGACCGTCAGGCAGTCTATCTCTGTTCCGCTCTTTCTCTCCTGTTGCTCTCCTTCCCACCGTCTCTGTCTCGGTCGCTCCTCGGGCCTCGGAGCTTCACCTCTCGCCCGTGCTCCGCGTCCGTCCGTTCGTCGTCGTCGTCGTCGTTTCGGCCAGTCGTCGAAACGAAGGCGCGGAAACTCCGTCCGATCGAGCGAGTTGGTCCCCGTTTATCGATTACGTGCACGTAACGAAAGAAGAGAACAAGAGGAAGAAAGAGAAAAAGAAGAAGAAGAAGAAGAAGAAGAAGAAGAAGAAGCGCATTCTGTGATCGCTGTTCCCCGGTTCTCCTCCTACGTGCCGCGAGAACACGGCAGCCAGTGAATCAGCTCGCGCCGCCTCTTCCTACATGCGGCCTCTTGTCGGTCTTAAAATATTCACTAGACTTCACGACGTTTCGCAGAGTTTCGCGAGCAGAGGCACGGTGCAGTTCGTATATCCAGAGCGGAACCAATTCGCCCAGAGAGGACCACCACTTTCCTCCTCTGGGCTCTCTCTCGTCTAATCCTTCCGACTCGAGGACTCTTCTTCACTGGACTTTTTCAATTCTGGACTCCGGCACTCGGTTCACTCAGAACGAAGCGTTGATTCAGCCGATCACGGAGCACGCACGCACATACACACTTCTTCCCTCTTCCCTTTCCACGCGACACAGACGACGGAGCAACCTAGGGACAACCGAGACAACGATCATCGGCAACGAACATCCGCGCGTTGTCTACGTGTCTGCTGCGACTCGTTTCGCGTTGCTAGCCTCCGTGGTAACGATATTCGTGGCCGCGTCATGATCGCCTCTGCAGGGTTAGGACTGGCCCGGTGTCGTCAACGAGACACGTCAAATCGTTGAAACTGTTCGCGATCGCTGGCTAGACACGATTCACCGCACCCGTCCGTCCGTCCGCTCTAGCAACGCGCTAGAGCGGTGCTCGTGCTCGAGCTCTAGCCTCGAGCTTCTCGGCTAGCTGGCTAGGAGCTTCTATTTTTATCATGGGGTGGCGAATTGTTCCCCACACCGGCGGCGGCGGCGGCCCACGAGGCGGCAGCTCGAGCGGACCAGAGGTTCGCCAATAAGACCGGGGTTCAAACCATTTATAAATAGTAGGAGTTTCTCGCGCCGCGGAAAATCGGCGACCATCTAGCCGGAATACGGATTCGGGTTCCGATTCGGCTCGTTCGGCTGCGAACCAGTCGGAACAGTTTTCCCGCGTTGACCAATCGAGCCAGCGGCTGTCCCTTGACCCTTTCAACGCCGAATCTCTCGAATTCGGAACTCCCTTTCGAAAGCTGGAAATCCTTTCCTCGTGTCTCGTGAAAAATGACGAACAACGTATTAAAATTTGGAACGTCAGTTTCATCGACTGACAATAAGAATATATGATATTGGTAATAAAAAAGACATTCGTCGTTTAACCTGTTAAAAATCAACAAATCAGCTTGATAGATGCAGCATCTCGTTTGTTAAATCATTTTTTTTTTTCAATACAGTGTCTACGGAAATGAGAGTAATTAAACAGTTCTTTTTTTATCATTAGTTCCATAATTTTCTGAAATGCGAAGAAAATATCGGGATATCGTGACAAATTATTGCTTCATCCTCGAATTGATCAATTTGATGAATTTTCTAAAGACTGAAAGGAATTTACGATAGATTCGGTTTCAAAAGATTTACGTGGCGAAAGTTTAGCCGGTTCAATTCATCGATGAGTGCGAGGCGGTCGTGCTGCCCGTGTTCTCGATTAACCAGTTGACGTAGTCTCGTCGAACACGTGTATCGAAGCGTGGTGCAAATAAAAATTTACGATATTTAGAAATAGAATCACCGAGCACGTACGTTGATGTATGTACAGCGTTTGAATCGTGCGAGGAAGATATTTGCCACGTTCGTGATTAGGTTCGTCCAGACAGTCCGTGTACGTACGTAGAAGCTCGAACGATAGTGAATTCGAGAGGAAATTTTCCAAGATCCGCGTTGACAAACGCTACGAATGGTAATGAAATGTTACCGTGGCAATGAGTGTTCATTCAGATTTGTACGATTACTAATTTGTACGTGGGTGAGCCTGCGTGTTACGTACGTACATTTGGATGATTCAACTTTGAATGAATGCGTAAGGAGAAATATCAACAATTATACCTAGCACACGTGTTTCCTGTTCGTAGAACGTTTCTTGCGTAGAATGAAGCTCGTGGAGGGAAATTTACGAGAGAAATTTAGGACGTTCTTCCTCGCTCTGTCTTCATAATGAAACTTTGGGAAAATTAGGAGAAACTTGGTAAATCTTGAATGATTCCCCTTTAACTTTCGGTCAACAATCACGAAGAAGAGAACGTTTGGTGTACACGTTCTTCGTTCGTAGGATATTTTTCGACGTTCAATGAAATTCAGGGAAAATCTTGTTTCTTCTCGTTTCTCCAAATTCTCGCGAAGAAACACGCGATAAAGCCTCTGAAAACTCGTTTCTTTGATTCTACCAGAGTGAGTGGAAACGAGAAATAATCGATCGTAATTCAGCACACACGCGTTCCTCTGTTAAAAATTTCATGTAAAGTTTATTCCACTTCGACGAAATTGGGAGACTACGCGAAGAAGAGGAAGAACGTCTCAACGACTTGAGACCACCCTCTGAGACCAAGCTCTGAAAGAATTTCAGATCGAATCGAGCGAATTATCGGCAACAACGTTGGACGACGCCGCAAAGCAAAAGTTTACGAAATCGAGGGTGCTTTACTTTCGCAACGCGGACGTGCAGCGGGGATCCAACTGCGACTGGGTGAACGAAGATTTCGATCGATCGGGTGAAAAAGCACGAACTCGTCTATAGCCGGTGCATAAAGCTGCATTTTTGATGCTGCACATGCGACTCGTCGTCGATGTCGGTCAGTCGCTTTTCTCCCTCCCTCTCTCTTTCTCTCTCTCTCTCTCTCTCTCTCTCTCTTTTCTCTTCGTTCTTTTTTCTTTTTTAATGGAAACTAGGCTTCCTTGAATTTATTAGAATACATTCGCCCGTGTCAACGATCCTACGAGATACTGCAAACTACTATAACGTCGTCTATTTTTCTTCTTTCTCTCCGAGCAGGGCCGTCGAGGAGAGCCGGATCGAAAGCTCGACGAGAGCTCTATGTAGAACGCGAACCTCGTCCAATCCCTCGCTCGCGTCCTCCCGCTTTTTTATATAACAGAAATCAATTAATCGATCGATCCTCCCCTCCCTCCCTCCTCTCCCCCTCGCTACACAACGTCGGCGTGGTACACAATATCGTTGTACGCAACAACGAGAAATAATTACGCGCGTTCGCCGATGATGCTCACACGCTCGCCCGGTGCGCGGTCACGAGAAAAAGAAAAGAGGCTACAAAAGCGGCTCGGTATATACCCTCATTATTAAAATAACTCCTCGTAGAGGATCGTTTTCCCTCTCGAAACGCGGTCGCTCGAGTGCCAACTTCTTGCGAGTGCTTGCGACGATGGACCGGCAACTTCTTCGCCCCGAATATCCTTCGTCCACTCCGTTCAACAGAAGCTAACAGCCCCCCTCCCCCTCTCCCTCCACCCTTTCGTTTCGAGTGTACGACCTACGAGTATCGACCTTCGATTCGGCGTTCACGCGTCGGTAGAAAAATATCAGATGCTACCAGAGCTTCTGCGAACGTGCGACGCCCTCGTTCCACGCATGCCTCTTGCTCCTGCGGACGCGTCGCCAGGCTGCACCGTCCCTGCGAATCGCGTCGTCGTCGTCGTCGTCGATTCGTGATCACTCGCCGATGGTTGTGCCGATATTCTGCATACTTATATCTATGTGCAGCTATCGCGCGGGAACCGAGACACTCGAGGTCGAGTCGCTCGAGGGACAAGGGACTCTTTACAATTTCACGAGTCCTGCGTGCGTGACCTCTCGTTCGCAGTGAATCGCAAATCTTGATTCTCGCCACGCTACGCGCACGGATGGGCAGAATAATCTTTGGTAAAAGAGGAAAAAAAAAAAAGACAAGAAAAATTCAAGGTCTCCGATTAACGTGCGACGAACAATCCACCAACGTCGTAGATGAAAATATAGAAATATTTCGGAGTAAAGATCGCTAGTAAAGTCCGGCAGACTCGTTTCGAGCGTGGACGGGTCGTGAAATTGATCTGTCAAAGAGGAAACAGTGTGTCGGCACTAATCTCGCGGCCCACCCCCTCCCCACCGAAAGAAATCACGGACCGAGTCGGTCGTACTTCGAAGCGCAGCTGCAAGCATCACAACCAAGGAAAACACACGGAAATAGAGCGGGACACGGCTAGAGCAATCGCGCGTGGTTGACCGGCGTGGTTCGGGAAGAAGGAGGAAGCAGCTAGCCTAGAATCCTCCGGGACGAATCCTTTCCCGAACCTTTGATCCTGGTATGTCCTCGCGATCGTTGCACACGCACCACCCTCCCCTCCCCTCCGGTGAGCCGTTTTAGAGCTCTCTCGGGTCCGCACTTCCGGTCGATCGATCCGCGCCAGCGACACGTGCAGCCTTTCCGCGGACGATTTCCCGGCTGTCGCGCACTACGCACTACCTCCGCGGAAAAAAAGAACACGTTGTGCGTTTTTCCGCACACGTGCGCCCCGGCTCGCACACATGACACTTGTCAAGCGCACACGCACGCACACACACAAACACACACACACACAAACACAGCTCTGCAGCTGCGCCACACCGCATTCACGCATGCAACCCCACGTCCTGCAGCAGCACGGACACACGCATTCAATCGGACGCACGTAGTTTCGTCGATACTACCACCGCGGTATATATATATATATATATATATATATACATGTACTCGATATATATATATATACATACATATGTATATACTCGAAGCACGATCACACGATTTTCTTAATTGAACACGACGATTGACACAGCGGAGGAAGGAAAATCGGAAACGGGATGTACCGTGCCGTGATGTGGCGTCTCGACGCTCCGGCATCGAAGAACCACAACGAAGGACGCTTCCTCCTCGATCGTTGTTTCCTCTTTGTTGGTTACCACCGTTTCACAACGGTCTCCAGTTCCGCTCGATCACAGGGTTCTTCCTCCTTTTCGATCGTTCGACCCCTCGTTCTGTCCTCGTCCCTGTTCGCCGTACCGACGCGTTGCACCGAGTTGTTCGTTCACAACGTGAAACTCGCCCCTCTTTCCCCCCCTCCCCCTTTCACCGATTACTCTTTTCACGCGTCCTCCACTTCCGGTTCGCCGCGTGTCGTGCCGTACGCGATAAAGAGGCGATCGTTTTGCTCCGGTTTCTTTTTCCCCCTTTGCGTCGTCGACGTACACGCACCGTGGATACGGAGACGTGCGTCAGGGTGGTGGCATGATTGCGACTATCCACCTCGTCGTGCGTCGCCGTCGGCGCTGCCCTCGACGCCGTGCGACGCCGGCGTCGTGGCGCCTCGACTCGGCCGTTCGCCGTGGCACACATGCGCTGCTCGATACCGATGGCCGCGATTCGTCGTTCTCGCGCCGTCTTCCCTCGAGCGCGATTTTCCTCCAGCGGAGAATTCTCTCTCTCTCTCTCACGCGATTATTTCGTCGAATCTCGTCTTTCTCCTTTTTTTCTTTTTTCTTTTTTTTTTTTATTGTTTCTACTGTCGGATCGAGCTATCAATGTTCCTTTGACTTGATCTTTCGGCACAAACGAGCAGAAAAAGAAAGGAAACAGAACAGCACGTTCCAAGAGTTTCGACATTTAGAACGAAACTGTACCATTCTGTACTGTGTGTTTTTGAATTTTAGACTTCGTCGTATTCTTGAATATTTATATGTTCCATGTTCTTGCTGCCGATCATTGTCTAATTCTGTGACTTTATACCTGATATATAGTATTACATCGGTTTATCTTATATTTTATATTTCATTGTTTTACAGTATAACTATATTTTTATTTCATGTTGTACGATGTTATAACATGTAGTTCCTTGTATTTCACGGTATTTATAATTTCTCTTCGAATGTTTGTAGGTGTACAAACAATGTACTTTTAGAGGTTTGAATGATTTCTTCGTAAAATGTATAAATACAAGCTTCTGTATTCTATTCTTCTTTTTTTTTATTTTTATTTCAATGGAAATCGTCGGTAGTTCCACTGTTAAATACAAATCCAATTCTCGAGATATTTATTTTGTCAATCTCGTACAGCTTACTTTGAAATAACCTGAAATAATCTTCCGTTTGAATACCTATCTAAATAACTAGACACACATGATGGTTTCATTTTGATTAAATTTTAAATTAAAATCGTTCCGCGCTTAAACCTGGTCACAGTCTTGCAACCTAAATTACTACTCCAAATTCCTACCATTTATACGGACGTAAACCCCGCGGAACGCCACGATATTGAAAGCATAATTCCATCTTATGAGTTCAAACACCATTATTCTCGAAATTGTGAACAATATTCCCCACCCCCCTCCGAACTTTTGTGATTAAACTCATTCTGAACTAATTTCGAATTATTTCGAAGCGTTTATATATTAAAAACACGACAAGCTTTCCGGACATTGCAGACTTCCGCGAAGAGTTATATACATATATATATAGATATGAACGTGATTGAATCGAAATTTCAGGCTCGAAACTGACTGCTCTTAGATGCCCGCGCTCGACTATACGCGTATGTATATATAAACAGGAATATGGAATAAGGTGGGAACACATTCGCATGCACGTCGTGCCAGCGTATATAGTACATATTTCGGAATGTAGGGTAGAATATGTGCGCACTGGATGGAAAATCGAGGTGTGGCAGCAGCGTTTGCTGGAAAATCGAAGACGACTACTTCTGCGATACGCTTTCGTAAAGCTCAATAGATTCTACTGCCGACAATGGAAACAGGAATTATCCGCGACTCGTGCAATCATAATACAGTCGGACAAATGTATGCGTATATTTCTTCCACGTGATCGGGCCATTTAAATATATTACATAAATACTCTTGGAATCTCGGTCACGTGGACGCGTCGCCGGCTTTATCCCGCATTTTATCCCTTTAATTTTACGATAAGAGTAATTCTTTCGTCGCGAATAATTCGGGAAGATTTTTTTCTTCTTTTGCTTGAATTTAAAAATAACGTGGCGACGTGAATCTTTGAGCAAGAATTTTTTTTTTGTTTACGATCGAATTGTGATTGTCTTTTTTTTAACGAAGAAGTTACAGAGTTCGATGGTGGCGTCGTTGTTGAATATATCCGTCGTTAAATGTAAATCTTGCTGTCTGCTGGCAAGATATCAACACGAAACGACTGGTAACACCCTCTGTATCGACGGACAGTTAAATATCGACGTTGAGTAACAAGCGCAATTGCAGATAATGTACGAATAGACAAGGTGTACGAATAGACGTTGCACCTTACGAACTTTCGTGACCTGAAATACCGATGTAGTGAAAAAAAATCACTGGTTTTTTAGCGCACTCTGCATTTAAACAACGGTGAGCTTGGGAAACTGGTGAATGCGCCGGCAAAATGATTTTTGACACCCGCCGCAGTGTTGTCAATACCGAAATGTAAAGCTCAAGTAAAATGACACAACCAAAATGATTGATCCGTAACTCCAGAAACCAAAACGCGAGATTAATATTTAAAATCATTTCGTTTTTTTTTTTTATTATGTATTTATATGTATTTATGCCAGAAAGAGCTTCGTTGTTTGTGTTTTACGAATTCATTGGTTGATTTCACGTTGGAAACGATAAAATCAATACTTGTAACAGGATTTCCTATATTTGTTGAAATATATTTACGAACGAAATATATTTAAAACGGGGCCTGAAATTGAATCAAAAAGTAGAATAGGTCTATCGCCTATTGTATCGAATCATATGGTTTGAAAATATCTATCGAAATCTAAAGTCTACGATCTTGCAGAATATTTAAAAAATGCACAATACGTTGTCATAAAAAAATTCAATCTATAATTTTGGAAATCAACGATCTGCCGAAACTACTCAACTAATCTTTCAATTACATAAACGTTAAATCATGATCACAGCCGATTAACTCATATTATTTGTTGTATAATAGTAATATAATATAATATAACAGTATATATATATATATATAATATAATATAATATAACAGTATATGTATATATATATAATAGTAATAATAGTAAATATAATATAATATAATATAATATATTATAATATAATATAATATTATAGTATATAATAGTATATATATATAATAGTAAATATAATAGTAATTGTATAATAAGTAATAGTAAATTGTTGTATAATAAAAATGCAATTAGTAGTTGTATCACAAATAACAATGATTGCCACGTTAAGATTGCTATGTATCCCATTCACCCTTCTTTTACTTTAAAACAAATTTATTCGCCAAAAAAAAAAAAAGAAAAGAAGAGAAAACTTCTTTCGACATACGATTGCAAAATGTTCACAAGTCCTTATCATTGTGCAAACGAACAGCAAATGAAGTTTTAAGAAAAAAAAAAACCGATGAAAAGTAAACCAAAGCACAATAATTAAAATATAAATCGAAGCTTGAATTGAAAATAATTACAACTAAGGTTTAAAATATTTCACAATATTCACAGAAAAAGTAAAAAATAGTTAAAGTTTCATTTTTAATAATTCAATGATTCAAAGTCATTTCTCTGATGTACATTGTTCAAGATTGTTATAAATTATTAAATAGCACTTAGAAACATTATAGAAAAATATTTATTTGTTTAATTGTTAACAAGTAAATTATTAGAAATATTAGATAATGTTTAAACAGTCAGAACATACAGAGATATTTTATGACAATTTTTAAATTTAATCGATACGCACTGACAGAGGTTCAATTTATACTGAGCTCTGTATCGTTCAAGGTCAATGTGACTTTTCGATCCTGCCTTCCTTAATACTTTGAAAAATAATTTTCTTTATTAGAACAATCGATGATTTAATAATTTTTAGATTTTTATCGCAAATTTATGCTTCTACTGATATTTATTGCAATAATAAATATTATACTTACATTAGTTTCTTACTTTTTCTTGTATTAACATATACGATTGTTATATACGAATCATTAAAGCTAATTAATAATGTTTTCGCGTACCAGAGAATTCAATTAATGATTTGAACTGATATGAACGAATGAATCATTAACCAACGTTTGGAATTAATATAGAAACTAATTAAATTACAAATAAATCATTCATCGTTACCCGATAACGTTTAATAATATTGTGAGAATGTATTAATGATTTCATTGTTATGAATAATTTATTGAATATTTCGCTACATCGTTGATTTAATTCTCACAAGTAAATAATTGAAAAAAAACATTTGATGAGTTAGAATATTCAGAAATTATTACGTAAAATAATTCGATTTGCGAATTTCATCGATGTTTATGCGACGAGGATTCGAATTGACAATCAGATCCTGAGAGAAAAAAATGATTTTTCCGTTGTAAGGATTAATAATCTAATAATTCTTATATTTTATTTTTTGTAAATTTGCGCACGTAGCTGTTGATTTATTTTAGTAACAAATATCATAGTTCACGTATTAAAGATTTAATTATAAATGCATATAATTTAATTGCAATTAAAACGTAAGAAGGAAACATTCATGAGACAGCCTTCATTGATCAATATATATATTTTACACTTAGCAACTTCCTCCTTTTGCTATCGTATAACGGGTAACTTGTCGGATTACACATAATCATTGACGTAACCAAATGTAAATTAGATCTGTCTCGTGGCAGAATAAATAAATAAATAACAACTCATTACGTAATGTATGAATATTCTTGTGAATTGCGAAATCACGTGTCTGAGAGAAACAAAGAATGTAGTATTACACGTATTCTTATATAATGGAATACAATCAACTTCTTAGTACTAACAAGAAGCAACAATGAATAATTTCAAAATAAATTCACTCTTATATCGAAGCTCTTGCATGTTTTGATATTTAAAATATCAATATTGTAAGTATTTATATTATAATTTATCTTATCGTCGAGCGATGTTACAATCGGCAATAACAATTTCCCTCGTGCCGATTATTTCTGACGAAATATCTTTACACGATGGTAAAATACTAGATTTATTATTTTCTGGAACAAGTTGTCGACAATTTTTAATATAGTTCCCCTTGTCCCGACGAATTTCTGACGAAAGAAGACGACACACAACACTGCCGAACACTTTTTCTTTTCAAATTATCTGGCAATTACAAATTCTCTTGGATCTTTGGAAAGAAACTTTCTCAAAACAAACCGAACTCTTGACCTCATTTTGATATTCTTCGGAAATCTTTCCGAATTTCGCGTGGAATTTCGACGAAATAATTTCGACGAAATGCTGTGTTCCGCGTGAAGTTGTCGATTTCTACGAGTCGGCCCGGTGACTTTCGAAACTTTCGAAACACCGATAAAACCTGCGATCAGAAACAATGTTGAAACAGTGTTATCATTTATCAGGGATATCGACGCGCGACGCCACTGTATAGGTAACGTAATGTTCAGTCAGGGAACAACCGGCATCGGGTTTCAACCGGTAATAGAATTATTTTCTTTTGCCTCCCTCCCCTTCCCCCCTCGAGAATTGATTTCTAGACGCTGTTCAGTATTGCGTGCAATGTCCAATCGGTGAGAACTCGTGTAGAGAACTCGGAGAGAAAATGGAGGAAGACCAACGGATCGAACGAAAGTAATCACCGTTATCGACTTTTTCGATTAATAGTAAATTAACCGAAGATTTTATTTTTGTTCAGTAGATTTAGAATCCAAGTATTTTTCCGTTTAGTTTCACTCGACGAATCGAAAGAACGATAGTGGTTTTCACGTGTACGTGCGGCATAAAATACCGAAAAATGAAAATTGCACGGAGCGAGCAAAGAGAAACGAAAGGTGAATTTTATTTTATTTTTTTTTTTTCTCTTTTTGAAGTTGACTTTGTTTTAATCTTTGCAGCATTTGAATCGATCAACGTGATTGTCCATCTATTGTAAAACGTCTCTCCTCTTCCTCGAAGAAGGTGTATTTTTTTTTCTTTTCTTTTTCTCGAAAATCGGAGCAAAATTTTTAACAAATTAATCGTCATTTCATCTTCTCTACTTTCTTTCCGCATCACTTCCATCTGCAATCCGCGCTCTCTTCTCTTTCTGCGAGTTCACGAGAAAGGAAATTCGATAACCTCTAATTTTATCGATGTTTTATTTAAACTTCGCGGATTACAAATTAGTTTTCCTTTTCTTCTTCGCCGTTGTATACTGTATTATATCTACGGTTCGTATCGATATAGTCGGATCTCATCAATTGGTGGTGATTGTCATTCGAAATCAAAAGTCTTGCCGAGAACTTTGAACTTATTCGAACAAGAAATTCCAAGCTGCGAAGCAATCTGTCGTAATCGCAGTTTGCAAACGTTTGTAACAACAACGGCAGCAAATTGTGAAATGCAATCTCTGTTACGAGACAGAGAGAAATTTCCCCCCGTTTCTTGTTGCGATCATCAACAAGCTACATCAACTACGTCCGTGAAAACGCGCGTATAAACGATAGCGCATATCAATATAATGGCCAGTTCTGTCGCGAGGTTAGAAAAAAAATCATCCGACAATCGCTAGAACACGACCAGCCACCCAGTCACCCGTCGATCGTTCGTGTTTTCTTCCAGAAACAGCGAAACAGCGATGAAAACGATGAGCCTGCTCGACCTGACCTTCCGATCGCTGGCTCTCGCCGAAGAATTGGAGAACCGAGAACACAGCGAACAGCCTTCCAAACAGTCGAGAAGAAACTCGAAACAATCGCCGAGGGAAGACGACGTGAGATCGTCGAACAACAAGTCCAAAGACGAGATCAAACAACAACTGAGGGTGATCAACTTGGACGAAGTCGCGTGGCACGACACTATCGACAGTTGTTGGCTCGTGATCCACGATTTTGTCTACGATTGCACGGAGTTGTTGCAGACACATCCTGGCGGGTACGACGTGATCCTCGAGTACGCTGGCAGGGACGCGACCTTGGCCTTCATCGGCGCCGGACACTCTCCCATGGCGAGGCAGAGCTTGGAGAAGTACCTGATCGGCGAGCTTCCATTCGAGGAAAGAATCTTCCGCGTACCAAACGGCATCAAACTGGTTGGATCGTCGTAGATTTTCGAATTATTTCGGATCTTGCGACGACGTTCTCGAAACCAAGTCGAAAAACGAAATTTTCACTTTGGTTCGCCGAGACGAAAGATGGTGGTCACAGTTTGGATAAAAAGAGAAAGAGAAAGAACTAAATCCCGACTAAGTGTGAATGCAATCGTTACGGATTGTGAGAGTTTTTTTTTGCGAAATTTTCAAAAACTGTTGCAAAGGTGTTTCTAGTTTCTACGATTTTTGTCCGTGTTGTCAATGTTACTTCTACGCATCGCGTGTCAGTGTGTTATGTTCTTTCGTTTCTTTATCACGCGGTGATAGAACGTTGAATTTTTATTGGAATTGTTTTTCCTCGATCGACGAGAGAAAACGTAACGTTTTTCTCGACACGTGCGTGTGTTCGCTCGACAGAAAATTTATTACTTTTCGCGCAGTCGATTGGTCGTTCGAAATCCAATATCTCAAAGAAAGGACTCGTCGAATAAACCAGGATACTTGTCGCGAATTTATTTTTTACATTGTAAGATTCAAAAAATACGTTTCTCGTAATTCGATGCATCGTGGATATTAACATTGTTAGACTAAATCATGAGTATTAAATACTAAACTATTAACTAAATTATTTAATTAAGTTGAATTATTATTAGACTAAGTTACTAGGCGATTTATTAAGATTTTCCTCCGTTGTCTGTAGATATTTCCCACATTTTCGTTTAATACTAATTCATTTTCAATATCAATGCTGCAGGACTTTTTTAACTAAGTCAATTTTTCTAAATTAATACTTGTCGATTTTCAAACACGTGCTAGTAATAAAATAAAAATCGAAATCGACCAGTGCTCTTTTCCCGATCTCGCATTTTTTCCCCACCTGTCAGTCAAAAATAATTTCGAATTGATTTGCGTACGCGTGTGCCGTTCATTCGAATATCAATCAAGTAGTAGCGGTGCGCACGAATCAGACAAATGTCGATTTTCTTCATTCTGTTTGTTTTCTCGGCGCTTTCTTCTCTTCTTCTATCGAAATGAAACGAAAGTATTACTATATTATCGATAGAAATTAAACGATACGAGTCGGAACATAGAAATATTTCTATGTTCAACGCGTTGTCGAGTGCGATCTAATAATGTAAAAATAACATAAATGTAATGTAATGACTTGTTAACGTAAAAATGAATTTTTGCGTGAACATGAATTTTCTCGAGAGGAGTTTCGATGAAAATACGAAAAACAAGAGGAGAAACCTGTCAGATACGAGGAGAATAGTTGTCGAAGTTTTGTAGAAAACCAAAAACACAATTATCAAAGCAAGAAATATTTTTTAACGTCTTTCAATATTTTTTTACGAATCTCGAAGAGAGTGGAAAGTACTCGTTTAGCCTCGAAATTAATTAAAAGAGTAATTTCAATCATTAACTGGCAACTATTTCCCTATATAATTTCCATTATATAAAATTATCTTTTTCTCAAACTTATTTTTCTTGCAGTTTTCACGGAAATACATTCTCCTTAAAAAAAATTTTTTTCTTTTTCACACGATAAAATAAAACTATCTCGTTACTAATTCCACCTACGGCTAGAATGCGAGGTTTTCATACAATTTCGAATTCACGTTTCACCGCGTTTCTCCTCGATCGAAGCAACAAATATCCTTTTTAAACAAGGATAACGATTCAACTAACAACTAACAGTTATAATCGTACCAACAGCTACAATTGATCGATACAAATAACCGGCAATAGTGCCTTAATCGTCTTTGGTCGACGAATATTTATTCGCAGTGTCGTGCAGACGATATAACCTGGGCTTTCGATCGTTTTTCTCTTCGTCACGGATTGTTACGTCAGTTCGCATCATTCGACGTGTGATCTCTCGCTCCTTTGATCGGCAATTGGACTATTGACGAAACGATGCGAGTTACGTGTGAAATAATCCAAAGATTTATTAAGCTCAAACTTACACAGTTCTCGTTAAATCATGAACGACTCCTAATGATTTGCTAAATTACTAAAATTTAATTTCAACCTGTTCGACAATATTTGATATTTCGTTCCGCAATATTTTACAAAAATTATTATTTAGTTAGTATTATTTGTTTACGAAATATTTTAATTTCGTACTTCACGTGAGAATGTCTGAGGTTGTCGTACGAAATAAAATGAAATTACTACTCCCTCTGTCCGAAAATATGGTACACATTTTAATATTTTTTTTTTTCTTTGGCCGAAAATATGGTATACATTTGCGAGAAAAATCGAATAAAACTAAAATTAAATATAAAAGAAAATATTAGATTCATTTTATTATCACAATATAACTAAATACAAATAATTTCAGTGTAATCCGAAATTTAGTTAAAGTGAGATTTAAGCTTGTTGAACGCTTCTTCTGAACATATATATACTTTTCAGCTAATCGACCCTCACGACGAAGTTTCACCTTTCAACATAATTGATTCCATACACGTTTGTAATGTTATAAAAAATGTTATCAAGAGTATTTCTCTCTAATTTATTAAGTGCATCTTGACACACATTCAATCAATTCATTAATAGCACCGTGTTCTAATTTTTCTTTGATTCTTCATATACTGTAATAGCTGTTGCAAGACACCACGAACATTATTGTTCATTAGTCAATTGCTTCGATTTGCCATCTGTTCTTTGTAAATTCACGTTACTTGGGTGGAAGATTTTCCATTTTGAAGTTAGAGCGGTGACTGTATTTTATTTCTCTTAAAGAAACTAATTTTTGGTCTTCGAATTCCAACTGAACTGTAAAACTGTAGGTTAAACCTACAGTAGTAAGTTACTGTAAGTTACTTACAGTAAGTTACTGTAACTGTAGGTTATTTAGCTATTTTAGCTTATTGCCAGTTGCTTTCGAAACTCTAGATAACCTAAGATTTCCTTTCAAATGTATGCCATATTTTCGGACAGAGGGAGTATTAAATATTGTTTTGAATTTCGCGCTTCGCCGCGAGACTGTAAGACAAATGTTATTACTGACAGAATTAAGTCAGTATCAGAATGAAAAATTCGATTCCAGAATTATATAAATCAAGATCTCAGATCGTTGCATAATAGCATAAGCTCGATGATGCCAGACGAGAGAGAGTTAACGAATCATCAATTTTGTTTAACGTTTATCGTTATTTGTACATTGAACACGTCTGTCGCGGGTCAACGAAAGGCAAGATCGATAAATCAAGTTTTTGAGAAACACTATGCCCGGAAGCCGTGTCCGGATTATCGCAAGAAGGTGTTTCATTCTTTAATTAGACAGCATGAAATTAGATACCGTACGGTGTGTCTGCGGCCGCGAGAGCCTAAGCATTTAAGTCACGCCTTCGTGATCATTTTACATCGTTTCATCCAGACGCTCGACTTCTTCTTCGTGTCCGTTTCACCCGAAGCGTTTTGCTTCGTGCAGTTTTCCCCTCTTGCGCTACACTTATCGCGATCTTGTCGTTCCATGCGATGCAGGGAATAACATAACAACGCGAGCTTCGTTTAGTCGAATGAATATTTAGATAGCAGTCCGATTAAACGAACTCTTGTCTGCTCGAGATACCAAAGGTAATGTTCATGTTTTATGAAATAGTTACAGTTTATTTATTTATGTTGCTTGAAATTTATCGTGTTGATTTTATACTTCTTGAAATGATCTCGGAACAGTTACAATTGCAATCGTTACAAATTAACACTAGAACTACCACACCAGTCAAAATGACTGGTTTTACAATTTTATTTTAAAATTTCTATTTCATGTTACAACTTCCCCCCCCCCCGCAATGATGCAATGACTTTTACAGTGATAACTAAAGAAATGATATAATAAATTTTATTTTAGTTTTATTTATTAAAATAATCAGAATAATTTTGGTAGAAATAACTTAGTCTTAACTGTCGGTAGTTCTAGTGTTAATAATTGAAATTGTTAGATAGTGTGTTATGGAATTTAATTTGATGGTTCAATTGTTGCAAATAAAGTGTTGATAATAGATATATTATACAGTGTTTAAAGAATTCGAAGTAGCCGGAGATTTTATTAAAATTCGAGTTTTTACTCGACTACGGTCGACGTGTGCACGCTGAAGGTTCAAACTAGTAACAAACGAATGATTTTTAGACTTTTATTTACTGATTTACTTAGTTACAATAACAACGCTTCTCTACGTGATGTCGGCGTACGTATAACACCAGACGTCTTTTTATAATCTAATTTTATAGAATTCATTGATTATCTCGTGCCATTTATTCTCCGATTCGTCGATCCGCGAGAAACAAAAAAAAAAAAAAAAAAAAAAGAAAAAGAAAGAAAATGATATAATTATAAAAATAAAGGAAGCGACTCTCGACGGCCTGTGGATTTTCAAATCGCTCTCTTCTTCTTACCACCAATGGCTGCGAATTTATACGATTTCTGCTGAACAGGGGACAACAGGGGAAATGAACGATACGCATTACATCGGTACATTATATTTCTTGGTCCTCTAAACATTCATTAATATACACAACATACAATACGACATAGCGGTTTCAGCTTTTGTTATTTTTTTCTTTTTTCTTTTTCTTTTTTTTTTTTCTTCTAGTTTCTCGTTCTCGAACGCGGTACCGATACAGGAATGTTTTTAATGATTCTCGTTGACTCGCGAACATTGCTCTTTCCCTCCGCCAGCATTTTTCATCGTCGAGTATCGATCGTGTGCCATTTTTCGTGCACGACGGCAGGAGATAGATCAACATTCACGGAAATTAGTTTAGGAGATATACACACCACGATGAGAAAAATATTTCTATATCGGAATATAATGCGTCTACTGGATACCATCGTAGATTCTGTTCTCTCTTTTCTTTTTTCTTTTCTTCTTCTTCTTCGTTTTGTCTTTTTCGCTTATTTTTAATTTACAACGCTACTACGTTTTTTTTTTTATCTCGCGCTCTGTAACGGAAACATCTGTCCATCGAACGTATTCCCCGTTGAACGGTCTCTGTCGCTCTTCGCCTTCGCTTGCGGTTTATTGATTAAATTGGAAACACCGTTACAACGGAATGGTACGTCTAGACTCGTGCGCCATTTTATGGAGGTTGGTGTATGTGAACTACTGCGGTTTCTACGAGTAAAAGTTTCGTCTGCCTTTTGTTTCCACGAAGCATTGCACGTTTGACGAAAATAATTTTTTATTTTTATTTAGATCGTAAAAATTGTCAGTTTTGGAACTTAATAACCATCCGTGAAATGGTGCAATTTTTTTTCTCTTTTTTTTTTTTTAGCAGTGAAACTACCAAACTTTTCAATATCACTAATTTCGGAGTTTCTTGCCTTTGCAACATAATTACATTTCTAATTGATAAAAGTTTTTATATATCTGTTCATCTTCGTCGTATAATTTCAATTGAGATTATTCGTGTATAATATATTTAGATATCCGTCGACGATTTGTGTGTTAAAAAATAAAGTAAAATAAAGACTTCGGTTTTCTATATGGTCTACTAAGAGTTCATGTCCTTCTGTCTGTCAATAATGAGGTTTCTACCTCTTCGTTATGTCGAAACTACGCAAATTTTTCTAATCCTTAATATAATCAGCAACTTAACGTACACACCATCGCGTAATACACCAACCAAACGATCAAAAATTGTTTCATCATTTCTATTGTAAGATAGTGCTTCGCCAAGGTCTTTCAGCTCTGCTTTAAAAAAAAATCGTGAATATTCACTTTCGAGACGAATAAACAAGATAATTTGTTTTTATATATTATTCACCGACAAGCGAAGCTCGTATCACGAGGTATATACGAATTCGTTCGATCCCCTTTCGACCAATTGACAAAACGATTCCATGCACACATGCACACACACGATACGACGCGAGCTTTCTCGTTTGAACGATGGTTGAATCACGCAAAATTGACACGGATTACAATCTCGTGTTGGAGAGCCTATGCATTTTAGAAGTTTCGCGCTCTTTGGCAGTCCTGGGTTCCATTTCACCCTCGCAGCTTCCGGCGGTCGACTCCGGCCGGAAGCGACGATGCCCCCCGAGAAATAAATCCCGTTCGACGCATCATTTGTTACATTTATTATTCCTTTCTCTACATTTATTATCTTCTTATCGCGTGATAACGATAGACTGTGTGCGCTTAGACGTACATGTATCATCGATAACAGGCGAGTCTCCTGTCGCTGTCGAGGACAATTTTAATCTCTGCCACGATCTTTGAATCTTGTTTCAATCTGTTACCAGTGCAGCAAAGTATCTTTGATCTCTCAAAATGTGTGGGAAATTTAGATTTTCATAACTGTCAGGAAAGTTATCATGCGTGTTGAAGAAACTTCGGTTTCTTTCGGTTGATTTTTGAAATATAAAACAATTGTGAGATGAATGTAATCTTTTGGCCGGATTTCAAGGATTCTTTAATGTCGAACTTAATCCTTAATCTTGCGTAATTAATTTTACCTACATTTACAAAGACAGTCACTCTTTAAATGAAAAAAATTATTCTCTTCGATCTTCAATTTAAATTCACTTCCCCTGTTGTTATTTGTAACGTTGTGTGTTACAATCTATTCAAATATTTTCATTTCATTGCGATGAATTTAGTTATTAGTAAAATATTATCAAACAAAATGATTACTTTAGATTTGTTTCTGATAATCTTTCCAAGATATATCGTCACGACTGTGAAAGAAAAAAAAAAAAAAAAGAAACAGACGTCTTGCGATTAACGATTAAGAAGCCTTTTGACAATAACGATTTCGAACTTAGAGATTTATCAGTGAGAGAATGATCCAAAGAAGATAGCAGAATTAATTATACCATTGAAAGCGATTATTCTCGGTACGCTTCTCATCGAGTGCGGCTCGCCAGCTGCGCGTTTAGTCTGTTTAGTCTGACGATTGCCGGAAGTCTCGAAGACACTTCCGCGTTTTCAAGCCTCGGGGAAGCAACTCGAAAGAGGATTATATTGTTTTCACGGTCGATGCTGAACGTTCCCGGCAGCGCGCAGGAGAGTCACGCGCGTGAAATTCGACGAGGTTAATGTTCAGCTAACATTAGATCAGTTTTGACGAGGAGAAGCACCACGAATTACTAAATCTACGCTGACTGTATTATTTTCTTGTGTTTCTTTTTTTTTTCCTTTCTTTTTCCACCCCCCTTTTTCTCTCTCCCTTCGTAACATTATAGGAGTTCTTCGTTCGATTCGCTGGAAAATCGAACGCGAATTTACTCGATTCGTCGTTAGAGAGAGAGAAAATCCGAGAAGAATTTCTTCGACTCGCTAGAAAATCGAATCGCGAGACTCGTCGATTCCTCGAGCGACAGACAACGCGATAAATCCAGCCGTTCATCCGTGTCCGTATCTAACGACGTATATATCGATCACACCGATACGAAATCGAATTCGCAATTTTCGGAAATTCTCCCGAAATTAAGGGGGGAGGGGGAAGGGATGAATTATCGATCGCTCGAGTGCCGCGTTATTTCGAAATAACGACGATCGATTGGATCTCTCGGGGAGATTTCGGCGTGACACGCCCGAAAAATCAGAGTTCACACATCGACTACGTGATACATAAATCGAATTATTATACCAACTGAGACATTCGTTTTCCTAAAACGAAAATTGATGATATATATATATATATCGATGCCGAGCGAAGAAGCTGTTGAAACGTCGTTCGCCAGCTGTAGTTCGTCGTTTGAGTAGAAAAAGGATTCACAGGTGTGTGTGTGTGTGTGTGTGTGTGTGTGTGTGTGTGTGTGTGTGTGTGTGTGTCGTAGCAAACGCTGGTTGACGGAGTTCGTTCAATCCGCTTAACGCGCAGGTTCTCCCCTTTCCCAAGGCGACTTTCCCAATTTTATTAAATTTCTTTGTCAATAAGAAGACAGTTGTTGGCTGATGGCGATCAACCATATCGGCTAAAAAAATCTTGTATAAAGTATATACGCGGCTGATGAGAAATGTATGAATAACACGCGAATCTTTCTCCGGGCATTTAGATTGTATTAGACTGCTGTGGATAAGATCTACATAATTCAACATATTTTCAAAACTAAAGAAACACAGATTGCGAAGATCAGAAGATAGAAATCTGTTATCGGAAGTTAGAAATACAAATCTATTGAATATTGCAACAAGTATTTCGCTTCATATTGTGCAAACATACTTTGCAAATATATTTATACATATCCTTGCATAAACATTCTAAAGCAGCCTAATCACAACGTTAATACGATAAAAATGGGAATAATGACTACCAAAAAAAGAAAAAAAAATCCGATAGACACATGTCTATTTATGTCAGTGCGATAAAAGCGTATAAAGAATTAAATGATGACGTTGCCAAACGATAGACGCATCAATCGACCATTCACACGCGTATTCTACACGTATGCGTTAAGCGGTTGACAATCATTTAAGTATAACTATACAGAAAAGAAACACAATCTCAAAACTTGAAGTTTTAGTCAATCGCTTAGAAATACAGATATTTGAAACGTCGTTTGAATCGCTTCGCGACTCACGGTGTACACACGCTATATATAATACTCACGGGACTATGGTATAATAATTATATATATACAGTAACGAGTAACATTTTACGTGTTTCTTAATCGTGATCATCGTGTAATTTGCTCAAGATCCACGGGACGCTGTCGTTGAACTTTTTTCATCCCATCTTCAGGTATCTGGCACTCTCTTGCACGACAATTTTTATGTTCATTATTTGAAAATATCGTTCGCCGCGTAAATTCTCTCTCTCGCGTAACGGCAGAATGTCACTTCGTTTTGCCAGTATTGCGCGCATCTTCGAATTCACATGCGTAACAATTGTGCAACAAGGTATCCCGATAATCAGCATCAAACCGCGAACTCCTTGAGCTCAACCTCAAGTGAGTCAAGCAAAGTGGGACTGCTGCAAATTCAAGGACAGCGTGCTTTTCACGAAATGCATATTTACAATTACATACGCTTACAGTTACACACGGCACCCGGAAGCGGCACCGTTTCGTTACGGATAACAGAGTGCACGCACTCGAAGAATGGAGGGGGGAGGGGAACTGTCAGAACTCTATTTCAATAACACCGATTAAGTCGGAACGGTTGTTGTTCTACAGTAAAAGTAGAACAGTGTCGCCGCGTATCAACGTTTAACATGTACATATGTTATATGTATATATCGCAACACGTACGATCTTTCTCTCGCGGGCGCTGCGACACACCGACTTTTTTTTTTAATTTTTACACGCTACTTTCTGCTTTTGTATGCAACGTTAGGACAAGCGTTGAGATCTACTAGATCTCGTAGATCTCCGTCGTTTATGTCGTGCTTGCTTAATTAACAGAGAGATCTTCTCTATCGTCGTATATACGGTACGTCGAAGTTCCGCTCTCTGATAATTTCATATACGATTAATTCTTACAGCTCTCTCCATCGGATTACCGCCGGCGAGGGTGATTAGTCGAGGAGGCAACTGCTTTCTCTCGTTTTTTTCTCTGCTTTGAACAAGCAGGTGTAGGACTCGCGTAGAAAAATCCCGTGCCTCCGAGAGTCTTTCATTTGATAGTGTCGTTTAATTGATATACTACCTGCATTTAGTACACGTCCGATTGATACTACGAGTACACAGAGATCGAGAGTCGTTGACTCTGGTTGTTTGGAAAAATAAAGAAAATACGTGTCGTTTAATCGATACGCGTTTTCGATCGATCGATGGATTACACGGAAACACGGTTGTCTCGGGAAATTAAAAAAAATATATATATATATATATATATATATATATACACCTGTGTGTGTGGGACAGTTTAAGTTCACGAGGTGTTGAGAAAACTCTAGAAAGTATCGAGCCACTCTCGCAACCTTTGACCTTTACGCCGCCGTAAGTGAGTTTTCCAACTATTCTCCAGCCGTGCTGCAGCTTCGAAATGAAAAAGGAAATTCTTTCATTTTCACGCCACCTACGCGGCCACGTACGTTCGAAATGTATTCTTTTACCCTTTTGTAAGTGTCGCGTCGTGTAACGACGAGTATTATGACACGATTAAACTCGTAAAACTTTCAAAAGTGTTTCAACATGTTACTACTGTCTTTCAACCGATAAACATTCCTCATCGATACGTGAATTAAATTTATAATTTTACTGAATTTACACACACCGCTTCTAACTATACTGATACGTTAATTTGTCCATCTTAATCGAATTACGGTACGTAAAGTCATTGTTATATATTCAACGATTGTAGAAACAAAATTAAACGTCGCGTAGACTGAAATAAGAGAATCGAATCAGAATTGTTCGCAAGCTACGAGTCGGATAACGAAACGTCACTTAGGCTTTAGTGCAGTCAGTCTGCAGGGGAAATGATCAACGTGTGACACGATACACGCGGCAGAAAGCACTATATGACACGTAACGTGTCTTTTCGTGTGACGTAAATGCGTACGAGTGATTAAGTCGTCGTCCTGTTACGATGATGAAGTTGCACGTGTTGTAATTAATACTAGAACTACCAGAGTGGTTTGAACAATTTATAATTTTAAAAGATGCGAAACAGCGTGCTTCGAAAAGATTTGAACGATCTTTCGTAAAATGTGCAAATAAAAAAGTTTTCGTGCTCGTTATCATCGAGCTTCTCTTTCACCTTTTCGTACCTTTTCAATTTGATAATTCTAGTATTACACGCTTTCTCCGCGAACAAGAAATTTCGTTCGATGAACACCACGTTTGGACCGTTTGGATGTTTCGTGAATCACTTACATTCTATACGATACGTGTACAATTCACATCTATTCACGAAACGCTTGAGTATTGTTGCAGGATCGAAAATGTTTTTATCGGAAAATCGACCACAAAACGCGAGAAACGAACTGTGCTGATTTTGCGTCGATCTCGCGATCTTAGAAACAATTTTTAGAGCAATCCTCTCTCCATTCTCTATAGAAACTTGTGATATTCTCTCTGGTCTCTTCTTCTTTTTCTTTTCGCTTGTTAAATATTTACAGTGCCTTTGAATCGATACGACAACTACGACTGATGATAATCGAATGTTTTACTGGAATTTTGAATGAGAATCGATTAGGTTGTGCGATAAGTACGCACTGCAGATATCAACATAAAAAAAAAAGTTTTTTTAGGAATTTGCAGGAAAATGTCTGCAACATAGTAGCACATTATGGCTCGAGAAACGTTTCTAGAAATAATGAACGATACCATGTGACAAGTGTTATTGATGCAATTGCATCATTCGATGATAAGAGTAAAAACAAACGACACGAATGCTTAGCAAACGAATTGCTTCGAGAGTTTCGCTCGTGCTTTTGCGATTGCGTGATAATTTGAAAAATGAATTACGCAGTTGTTGTATAATTTTCGTCGAACTTATTACACAACCTAATGTTTAACATTACGTACCTCGATCGAAGATCATCGATCTCCACGCGGTCATAGCTCAATGATCTTTAAGAGCAGAAATGAGAAAAGAAACTTTGCGAAGAACGAAGTTAGCGTGAATCAATACACTTGGTGATTCGTTATATCGATAGAAGAAACTTGAGTTCCGAGGTCGATCGTCGAAGACCTGTTGAGCCAGATTGAGACAAGAGACTTTGAATCCATAGAATCCTTTTTTTGAAATTGTTAAATTACAATTACGGATTGTAACATTATAGATATAAAATATTAAATATCTCAAATGTCTCAAAGAAAAAACCTGTTTGTGTGATTTTTTTTTTTAAATTTTACGATTTCAATCGAGGAGGAGAAAGAGAAAGTTAGCCCTCGCAGCTGTGTTTCGCAGCTGATTGAAATTATATTACGACGAACGAACCTAACCTCCCACGATGGATGGATCTAGCATCGACGTTTCCACTCTGTGCAAAAGTCCACGGGGTACAGCGTCCATTTGCAGTCGACGTCTAAATACCTAACGCGAAATTATAAGCCCATTTACATAAACGATTAGACGCAAGCCGTGTGTATTCACGCGTCGGCGATACCACGTTGCATCGGTTAAATGCAAACATTTAGATAATCCAACAGCTGAATGGCTAGTGCCGTTTCGAATTACACGCAACGTTTGTACAAATCTAGGGTATATACGTATATACACCCGTATATATACTCGCCCTAGAAATCAGAATACATCGTGCACGCGCAGAAGCTGTAGAAAAAATAGAACTTTCTATTCGAGATGTATCGGCCGTGTTGTAAACGAAAGGACAAACCCATCTCTAACTGTCTGTGTAATTACTAGAGGATCATCACTCTCAAGTCGTTCATTTCTAATCGAATACCTACGCACGTTCGTTCCTAGCTACGAATTCTACACGCTTGCGAGAGTTACACACACTCACGATAATTTCGCGATCGGTATCGTTAGCGAATCGATGAAAGTTACAAGTTGCCGGGGAGAGAGTCTCTCCGTAGTTTTGTGCAGCCAGTGAAATTTTAATAAAATCAAACACGCATCAAAATCGTTATCGAACGCGCGCGCGAAATTGAAAATGAAAGCTGTATATGTGGGAAAAAAGAAACGTATAGTCGAGAAAGAAAGGAAAACTTTCGTCGACATGTTTTCTATTGCATCGTCGAAATACTTAATAGTCGAGTTATTATAAAAAATTATCCCGATCATTCCGATGTGATTGCATCAGAGTTGATTACCAACTAAAAATTCCGATACTTGTACCTTTGTAAAATTTTTCGATATTCTGTCGTTGATAATATTGCATTATATTCTATTATACTATTGTGTAATAATAATTTTTTAACTGATTTTAACTAATAATTTTATTAAATACTGGTTATTTACCTCGATAATTGTGATTTCTCGATCAAGAACACCGCAAGTCTGACTGCTGTTAAGAAGACGTGATGAAAGCGAAACGTATCCTTTCTTTTTCCCAGGTTTTGGTTTGAGGCCTGGACCAGCCAGGAAAGACGAAGGCAATGACGAAATATCTCGCTTACGGTTCGCAGAACGATCGGTCAGAATTATACGAGTAGAGAGCTTCGTTTCAAGTCGCTCGAAGCTGACTTATCTACAAACGTCTCGTCGTATTTATAATACTTGAGTAATGAATAGAATTCGTACGTGCTCTGAGCCGTGGAATTCTTCGATTCGCACCATTTTTTGGCACTCAACTGACGTGTGAACGACAGAACGATCCACACGTGTATAGCTGATAAGTTTTGTATGTTCTGTCGTTCTTTTTTCTTTTTTTTTTTTATCGTCGATTCTCAGTCAAAGTAATGTTCTCACAATTCCAGAAATGAAATATCCATTAATTAACATCGTGCGTCTCTCGTGTCAATTTGACACGTTTTTCTCACGGAAATTATATTATGTTATTTTACGGTAAAAGATAGACATTTGTTTCTTCCAACGTATCATGTTATTGTAATATTCGTTTTCAAATCGAAAGGATATGTCTAATATTCGCTTCAAATCAAGTCATCATGCCCCCCAAAAAAAGTAGCGCAAAACTGAAAAATTTTACCTGTACGTACATCACGAGAAAATCTCGCCCGCTTTAAAAGCGAAGGCGTAAAAGTTTGTTAAATATTGAAAGTCTCTTTTTCAAAAAATTCGGTTCATTGGTTTAAATACGCGTCGTGCTTTTTCAAAGCTTACAATTTCGAACGCAGTTGTAACGAACGTAAATTCAAAACAAGTGATTATAACTAAAGCTAGAAGAAGATGAGATCGAAACTGAACACTTGCACACGAGAGTAGGATATTTTCGTGTGTTTCAAGCACAAATTTAGACGTCTCGCTTATCTCTAGCGAAAGAACTTGCAAATTCTTTCTTTCTTTTCTTCAATTCTTACTTTTTAATTCCTTTTAAATTCTTTTCTGATATTTTTCAGTCTTTTACCGATTCTTCTTTAGATGTTAGTTCTCTTTGTCTTCGTTGCGCGAGATCGAAACAAGAGACGGACGAGATTCTAAACGAAATACGTTTCAGAAATTATATAAATAAATTATATAAATAAAAGAGTTCGTTTTTCAACACCGCGATGGGAATACTTCGCGCGAAGTCTCGAGCCGCGTAAAAGGAACGACAGAACTTACGCTATTTGCTCGAGGACGCAGCATTTGCACGAATGGACGCGTCGTTTGCAGACACCGACGGGTGTTCGATAAACGTTCGAGACGTTCAAACGGAGAACAAACGCGACAGAGAGCGGACTCGATAGTTTCGAGAGCGTTTCCCGGCCGTTCTTCTCGGCGGCGGAGATCGTTGACGTGAGTAGTTTCGAGAGTGAGTTGAGAACTCGAGAGTTGGAAAAAAATGAACGCTTGCTGGATGCCCGGGCGACTTCCGGCTGTCTGCAAAGTTTCCCGGCCAGACTTCGGAAAAAATATTCCGAACGTTCGTGCAACATTCGAAATTCCACTGCTCGTGGCCGCGGTGACGTTCATCGATTTTCGCCTCCTTTACGACGATGTTACGCTTAATTATCGGTTTCCAACTCGCAACTTTAGGGTGAGAATGAAGAAAGGAAGAATCGGGAAAACACGATACCAAAGGTCGATCGAGAGATATTTGTCGCCGGGCTTCGTTGCGTTCATCCACGATTGAAATTCATCTCTTCGAACGGTCCACTTCGGTTTTTTTCGCTTTTTCCTTTTCTTTTTTTTTTTCGAATCCCGCGCGATTTTTCGGGACGACTGTCGAAAAGACCCGCGGTGCCGCGTCATCGCTTCCTCGATCTTCCGCCGGTGGATTACATCAAGCTGCACAAGGCTATCCCGTTCTCGAACGCCGATTGCAGCGCGGTCGTCTCCATGCAGAACGCGCCGTCCTCGTACATCGTCGCGATTCTCTGCTGCTGCACGCGGCTCTCGCTCTGCGATCTGAAACCGGGCGTGGACGTTAGTTACGACTCACTTTCAAGACGAGTCGTCTGAAAAAAAAAAAATGAGATTTACGAGGGGATAGCTTCTTAACGTTAGAACTACCGACGACTGAGGAACACAAAGATTGATCATCGACGAAAATGCAGAATGGCAAAGTTTATGGTACAACGAATGGCGAACGAACTTCTTTATTCGTGTATCTTAGAAAAAAATTGTTCCAAATCACTAAAAACACAATGTTGCAAATCTGCAGAATTGAGAAATCATAGATTGGTACTTTGAGAAATCATAAATTGGTTATGTGTATTTTGACCATTTCGGTAGTTCGGTGGTTGATTCAATATCGATGTAAATTTACAGAATTAAGACATCATAGATTGTTACTTTGGGAAATCATAGATTGGTACTTTGAGAAATCATAAATGGGTCATATGTATTTTGACCATTTCGATAGTTCGGGTGTTGATTCAATATCGATGTAAATCTGCAGAATGGAGAAATCATAAATTGATAATGTGTATTTTGACAATTTCGGTAGTTCAGGTGTTGATTCAATATCGATGTAAATTTACAGAATTAAGAAATCATAGATTGGTACTTTGAGAAATCATAAATGGGTCATGTGTATTTTGACCATTTCGATAGTTCGGGTTTTGATTCAATATCGATGTAAATCTGCAGAATTAAGAAATCATAAATTGGTACTTTGAGAAACCATAAATAAGTTATGTGTATTTTGACCATTTTGGTAATTCAGGTGTTGATTCAATATCGAACAAGATAATATTGCGGAAATTATTGTAATTGTATTATATACAATTATAACAATAATTAGAGAACTACTACATACTATATATTGTATTATTGGACTATTATTCTAACTAATTATTACAATATACAATATTATTATTATTGTACAATATATAATATATTGTATATACAGAGTGAGTCACGTAACTTGCACACCTGAAATAACTTTGCGTATAAACTATGCGTCCAATGAAAAATTGTTTCATACAAAAGTTGTATGATTTTAAAGGATATATGCAGAATATTGCATATCGTGTAAAAGTAGTTTAGTTCAGAATGGATAGAATTTCAAGGCGAGTCCTTAAGCTAAATTTTCCAAGTTCACTTTTCGTTCGATTAATTCGCCAATTCTGTAATAATTTATATCAATCGAAACCGAATGATCAGATAATCCGATCAAATCGGTAACGAAATAACCGAAATACGTGTTTCTCTACAGTAAATTTTTTACTTTCGTAACGAGGAAGGAAACTAAAAATTCCAAAAGAAAGACTGACGATCGTGTCCTAAATCCTCTCGTTCACGATCGTGTCTTCGCGTGTTACAAGCTTCGTTAACGAGGATCTTACGTGTTTTTCCATTGCTCTGGGATTTCATTGCACACGTATATCATGTTCACAATACATACTCTGGTAATGCGCCCGACTGTTTTATTTTACAAGCTTTTTTCCTTCCCCCCCCCCTTCAAAGTACTGCATTGAAGAGATAATCGAATAACTCAGGAAAGACGAAGTTCGAGGAACAACGTTATAACTTGCACCCAGTGTTGCGAGATTAATTCGAGATTAAACTGGCCCCATCCTTTCGAAACTTCTTTCAAATGGGGGGGGGGAGGGAAAGAATTCGAAGAGCAATTAACATCTTCTAACGACCTCGTCTCGCATCGTGTACAAATAATTCCGTGCCTATATTTGAAATGCTTACAAGAATTAAAGGAATTACACATTAAAATGTACAAACAAAACGTTCATATCTGTTAACGAAATAAATTTTTATATATTTCAATTTGTACACCTTTCGTTCATTTTATTTATAAATACATTCGTTAACGAGTAAATTTCCTGTGGAATGGAGTTCTTCAATTCCGCCGATTGAAGATCTGAATTTATACAAAAATCATCATTATCGTGCTCTTTCATCCATTAAAAAAAAATATATATATATATATCATGTTCCCCAATTTTCTGTAACGTGCGAAAACGTTGACGAAAGACGTACGTCACGGAATCACGCGTGAACCGAGGAAAATTTCGGAAAATCCGCAAATCAACGAAAAAGGAAAAAACCTTCGCCGCGTCCGGGCGATTTGTACTCGAATCAAATTCACCCGGTACGATGCCCAAGGGTATCGTGAGACACGTGGTCGTCGACGAAACGAGCGTCTGAATTATTTCGTCCCCGACTTCCTTCCCGAAGGCACACACACACAGACGTTTGGAAAACTCACCTGGGAGGCATGGCTCGCGCGCGTTGTTGCGTCCTCACTTGCTCCCTTGAGATTTGCTGGTTCGATAGGTAGCTACTGTCTCTGAGAACGGTCCCTTGATGATGGTGGTGATGACCGATCGACCTGTCGTTGTTCTGCGAAAGCGACAACTGCGCCAGATACTCCCTGAGCTCTGGCTGGCTGGCCAGCAGCTCGCGACGCACGTGAACGTTTGGCGTCGTCGTCGTCGTCGTCGTCGTCGTCGAGTCTGACCACGGCGGTGGCGGCGTGTGCGATCGCGATATCATGGCGTATTTGTGACACAGGTATTCCTCGTAGGTGGGTGGCAAACCGGTCTGAAACATCGAAAAACCTCCGTTAATTTTCTTTTTATCACACACCCAGCCGGATTGAGTGTTCTTTCCTCGCCGATTTCTTTTTTTTTTTTCTTTCCCTTCCCTTCGAAAAGAACAGAACTTCGAGCGAAGAGTTTTCCGATTTTAAGAATTCGAAGACAATCCACGTGGAATATTTTTTACAAACACTACAATGAACGATCGTCGCGAGTTTCTAATTTATTTGCTAGATAAAACGGAGGGGAGGGGGGTCGTTGACGAGCGATACAGGAGCTTAAACGCCATTTGAATTCATTATGATTTCGATTTCAGACTTTTTGTCTCTTTGTTGCAATTCTGCGGCGATTGTCGAAGGGGAATTATATTCGTTAATGATGTAGCAACGAGACGGAGTTTGTCATTAATTGTTCGTATTGTTTCCGTGTAATTGGCTAAATCTCTGTCACGAGGAGTTAAAAGGCGAGAGAGAGGTGGTAGGCAGATCCCACTGAAATACAGTCTGTGCTGTAATTAACAACCACCGACAATGGTGACACGCAGCTTTGTCATTTGAATAATAACGTGTAACAAAGCTATGGGTTTCCGATGGGGATGGGCGAGGGAACCGTCGAAGGTGTGAAATTGTTATTATTTTGCGAGAAACGTGTCCGAGCTTCGTGCCGAGAATTCTAGTATTCAACTTTAACAGAAGAAACTTCAAAGAGTTAACAAGAAACTCCGTACAACCGAGTTGGCATCCTAGAATTTCACGCTCGAAAGTACGAAATTAATTTGCAATTCATTTTCGCGAATGTTAATTTCCTCGTCAATTTGTCGTTCAACGGGGAAAGAAAAAGGGAATGACGAAACACGGGTGCTCGGGAATGCAAGAATGTTGCTCATTGACGTATTTAACCGCTCTGCCTTCTTGAATTTCATTTCCATTTTCACGAATCCGCGACGCTCGAGTAAGTTTTTACAGTTTGCTGCTTCGTTCCTTATTTCTCCGTATAAACATATTAAAAAATAGCTTATCGATTCGCAAGAAATGTCCGATAGTTTTTTCATTTGCATCAATTGAAAACGATACAATAGTAATGTATGTATTTAATAATATATCGTATATATTTGATAATGTTGATAACGTTTACGACGTAAGGTTACATAGATCAACTTCTCAAAAATCATATAGACCGATATTATTGACAAAATTATTGAATAATATTGTATATATAATAATAACGCATGTATTTAATAGTATTGGCAACACCGACGACATAAGGTTGCATAAATCCAACGATTTCCAAGTCTTAATTCTATTTCACTTTCCAGAAATCATGGAATTATTAAAAATCATAGATATAATTATCGATTAACAATATTCCATATATTTAATAATATTGATGGTCACATAAGTTAATTAGATAAAGTCACATAGATTCAACGAAGTTAATTCGGAATGCATTGCTTGTCTCCAAACCTCTCGTAAAAATTGCAAATTCGAGAACTCGATTTCCAAGTTATTCGATTAATTCGGAGGATGAGAGAGAGAGAGAGAGAGAGAGAGGCGAATTATGTAACCAGCGAAGGAAGTCGAATCGGTCGATAAAACGGCAACTAAGGACGGTGTGGCTCAGTAGAACTCGAAGTGTCCTGGCATCGTTATCGGTAGTTTCAAGTGGGTCGCCATCGAAGGTGGCGGTGTTTTTCGCGTAGAGTGGCCGCGACGTGGCACGAAAATTTATGTGTCGCCCGGCGTCGCGGAACTATGGCGGTCGAAATGGCTGGCCAGAAAGCTGAAAGCGGTTCTTCAGTCGAGGAGCAGATCGAAGAATTTACCTGTTGTTGCCCCTTTCGTTCCTTCCATCCCATTTTTCCCATTCCCCCTGTTTCTGCTACTTTCTACACGCTAAAACCACAAGATTTCCATCGGAGACATCGCAGTCCAAAAAAAAAAAAAAAAAAATAGACAAACTTTACAATACAACAGAAAGTATACAATTTTTTCTGTATATTTGGGTCGTTTTTCGATACTATTTCACTCGATGGCAACGTTTGTAAAATCTGAAAAAAAAAAAACGAAATTACTTATGGCTACCTTGATTATTTAAATCTTTAAAAGCACGCTGTTCCATGCCGTGTGAAATGTCAAGAAAAAAATTGAAAAATCGATCACTTTGGTCGTTCCAGTGTCAAAGAACGTAACCGAGTGAACGATCTACCGATCGTTACGAGAATTTCGAGCGACCATCCCCGCCCGTTCGTGGAGCCGCCTCGGTGTCCAGCTTCGTTTCTCGCTGAAAACGGGCCGAGACGGTTGATTATTCGAATAATCGAATATTCAGTAAACAAGACTCGAGTCAGCAGAGTGGATCGGGCGTTTTGAATATTCAAGCATTAATTTCATCCCGTCGCTGGATTACTCGCGCACCGACGAGAGACACCGCCCTCCAACGAGATTCAAATCCGTGCTTTCCCGATTCGTTCCTTCTTTCATCAAACGGTAAATCAACCGGCTCGTTTTACCTCCGAATTTCTTTCTTTCTTTTCTTTTTTTTTTTTTAATGCTGATGAACGATCGCGAAGGGCGGACGAATCGAGAGATTATTTAAAAGAAAAAAAAAATACATGCATATCTATATATATATATATATATATTCGGCTGCAATCATCGAGGAATTAGGGCGGCTTCGAGGTAGCCGAAGCATCGATTTCACGGATTGCACCTGGTTCTGCGGTTGTTTTAATCCCCGAAACTGTGCGCCGTCCATGGCGAACGCTGGCCTGGATTTTCTTGATTTTCGTTGATCGTCGATTAAACGACACGGCTGGAGGAGGGAAAAGAGAGAGAAAAAAAAAAGAAAAGAAAAGAAATTCCCTCGCTTCCACGAAGAAAATTTGAAAATTTTCTCCCCTTCACCCCTTAATTAGTAGCTCGAATGCGTATTTAGAGGAACGTCAATTCGTTTGCAAAGGGATCGAGCGGTCGATTGCCGATCCATCGGCAGATCCGTGTCTGGCCAGCAGCGAGCTTTGCTACTTTGCGGTCGTCCGACAGTGACTCTGTCCGTTGTCTGACTAGAGCGCGTTAGAGCAGTGAAATCCTCGCCATCGCGTTTGAACCACGTGAACTCAAGGCTTCTAATCCCATAGTCGATACATTCGTTCGGTTGACAATTTCGAGCCTTCGGTGTGTGCTCTCGCTGAGAAAAGACGGGGAGAGAATCTCGTCGTCTCCTTTCGATGAAAATTAAAATATACACGCGATTATCGAAGTATCGACGAAGTATCGTTATACATCGCGATACATCGAGGATCGCGGATCTGAATTTCCGCGCGAAACAACGAAGTACACGCGAGTAAATAAACTCGGAGCATTGTTTCGTTGTTTGGAATCTGATTAACAACCGAAGGTTGTTCATCCGATATTTTATATGAGAAAACTGAATGATTTATTTGCCTAACAATGAAGCTTCGACAACAATACACCGTGTTAATTTCGAATGGCTCGAGCGGCAAAGGGCTTAGCGGTGGTATTCGTTGCTGTGCGAATGAATATTTATAATAACCATTATTAAATCGTATCGAATAAATCGAGTAATTTGACAATATCAATCATCGTGTACATAATATGCTATAGTTACAGACGAAAATATGACGACGATGATTGTATCTCTGTCTACCGCGCCCAAAACTTTCGTCACCAATTTTCTGAAATTTCGCACTTCAATTCCATGAATTTCGAATTCAATTCAACCAACTCGCGTGCCACGCCTTTTCTAATTATCAATGCTCACTGTCTCCGGCTCGCCATCAAAAATCGTTCGCTCGACAATTTCGAATTCACGTTGAATTTTGTGAAAAATTGAAACGCGTTCATTGAACCACGATCGTTCAATTATAACTTCGTGATTTGTAAATGCACTCTCTCTTCTATTATTTCGATGGAAAATTATTTTCGTTCGAAACGCAAGGAACAAAAGAAAAGATATATATATATATATATATATATATATATATATATATATATTAATTTCACCTGTTCCACGTATGAATTCTAACGTGTAATTCCAAAATTTCCCGATACAGATCAATTTATCAGCAACGTAACTGTGAAACGCAAAGAAAGAAAAAAACAGGCACGATGTTTTGCGTTTGCAAGCGAAAACGCGTTGATTGAAAAAGGAAACAGGTGTTAATCGCGAGGAACTTCGTTAAAAGAAAAAAATTGGGGGAGGGGGTAATCACGTTGGTCGTGTTTCCTCTGTTAGAGAAAATCCATTTCCTACCGGGGGGCAACTGATAATAATCACTTACCTGCCACGTTTTCGAAATCGCCACGTCATAGGTGGGCGGCGGCGACACCATAGAAGGAATGGCGTAAACGGGTTGCGATCTACTTTGCGCGTTTAATTGACTATTTCCGGTTTCGTTGGCGCTCGCGTTGGCGTTCGGCGTGTCTGGAATGGTGGCGTACAGCGCCTCTGGTATAGTGTTCTCCCGAATCCCGCCGCCGAGTATGCTCGAGCCAGAGTCTGCAAAAGAAGAAAAGAAAAAAAAAAGAAAAGAAAGAAGAAAAAAGAATTTCGCGTTTAAAAAAGAAAAAATGTATCGTGTCAGTGGTGTCTTTCTCGTAACTCAGAGACGATTCCTATTTTGAAGAAAAGAAAAGAAACAAAAAAGAACTCCATTCTGCAAAACTCGCAGTTGAGAATGAAAATATTTTTCCGACGAGATTTCCCGTTAAAAACGAAACGAAGCGGACTCGTTCTGAAAAGCTTGAAACCCGAAAGCCGTTCCAGACTACGATTTAAATTTCGCGAATGATATATTCATTGAAATTTATACTTGGAACGTTCTAAAAATTGGCACGTAGGATTTGGAAGCTCGTTGATTAGCTCTCTGTCATACGTGAACGATTCATCAGTTGAGAGTTGCAAAGAGTAAGGATTCTCGTCGAAATTCGGAAATCGTTTCCAGATTTCTGCGATTTAGATTTCGTGCGATGTTTATTGAAATTTACGTTGTAAAAATTGAGAGAGAGAGAGAGGGAAAACATAAATTTTAACCAGGAAACCTCTCTCTCAAAAGTACAGACACAGAATTCTGAGATTTGAAAACTCGTCACAGATCGACGCGCGAACGAAATTAAATCGCGTAGGAATTATACGAACACGTATCGAGAGGAGGCAGCGTTTCGAGAAGTGGTTTTCATCGATCGAGCAATTAAAATTTTCGCTCGCACCAACCTATATAAGTGTAGTGCGACTCCGCTCTGTCTGCGCTTCGGGTCCTCCTCGAGTGATTCAATCGTTTCTCGTGTTTGCTACTTTTCGTAACCGGTCTGGCTTGTTCCGTCACCGAGCTGCAGCTTCCTGTTTCGGAACTTCTGCTCTTCCCACGGGCGTCGTCTTGTTGTTTCTTGGCAGCCCGCCCGTCCGACTTGCCGCCCTTCGACTTTGGTATTCTGATCGTCAGCTTCCTCGAGGACAGGACGCCATTCCGTGATTTTGGCAGATCCACCACAACACCGCACCCGCACACTGGCGCGTTTTCGTTAGGCATTCTGCAAAAAAAAAGAAAAATGATTAGGAATCGAATATTTTCGATCATCGATCTGCTTTGAATTCTAGCTAAATTGCGGACGTTTGTACGAGCTCGTGTCTCTGCGATAAACTTTAATGTTTTAATGTATATTTTATATTAATTAATTAATTTAATATATATATATAATATGTACTTTAATATTTTAATGTAACCAAAGAAACGAGATCAGAGACAAGAGTCCGTTTCATTCTATTATCTTTTTGTCTGTTATGCGTTTCACGTTATTTGTATTCTTTTACTCTTCTGTCAAATACGTGAATGTCTAAAATTTAGTTGCAACGCATGTCTATCGAAGAAGAGTGTTTTGATATGAAAATGATAGTATACTAACGTTTAGAAATAACATTAAGACGATCGGCATTTTAGTGAATACGAAGGTAATTGATAATGTATTGAAATTTTAAAACGAGAAATAAGTGTGACCTGTTATGCTTGTTTCTCGTGGTCTTTAAATATTTACAACGAGGCATGAAATTTTCACGTTTAAATCTGTCGCGATGAAATATTCAGCTGACGTGAATTAACAACGAAAAAAAAAAAATGCCTTCATTCCTTTGTGCTTGCATCGGAAAATTTGCTTGAAAAAAAAAGAATGCTTCAATATTTTAATGTAAATCGTAATAAATAGAATATACGTGTACGTATGTCAATAAAATCAATTTACATTTCCGTACTTATACCGCTATAAATAAGGGCAACGGGTGCAAGGTTTCTACCACCCACGCTGAATATATTTCATCAAATTAACTTTTCAATTAATTCAATTAATTAAAATTCAGTTTTACATTTTCAATTCTTCTTTGTACAGGCTGTTCTGTTTATCTCTCAAAATGGAAATGTCTCGTAAAGGATTAAAGTTCTAAAAAAAGGAAAAAGAAAAGAAAAAGGAAACATCAATGCCACACAATGTGTTCCTCTGTATTAAACAACTTTTGCAGGATACTTTTTTCCTCATAATTTTAATTTCTTACCAGATATTTCCATCTTACCAAATAAACGGAACACCTTGTATATATAGTGATACGTATGCGAAACGAAAATATATCTTCAACGTATCGCGATTTTAATCAACCAGCAAACCTTTCGATAATAATTATTTTCATTTTTCTTACGAAAATGTTAACCGGAGTATCATAATTCGATCACGGACTGCAAAAAAAAAAATCTGCAGTCTCGAAACAAATTTACATCGAAACAAACATCATAAATCGCTACCATTATGGTGCTACGAGAATTTATAATGAGAATGTTTCACGAACTTTAGAGAACTTTTATTCTCCTGTAAATCTAAACGTACAGATTCTTTCGTCTGTATCTTCTGACAGCCATTTTGTGCCATTAAATTCCCTAGCCAACGTAACCTAGAGTACGTAATACGTTCGTTGCATGAACGCGAACGTAATATTACGTAGCTGAATCTAGCATGTACAATTTCTATGATATTTACAAAATAAAAAAAGGGAAATGACATTAAGTATTAAATGATATTAAAAATAGTGAAATTAGTATTTTCATATAGTTATGTGAAATAATGAAATAAAAGATTTCTTTCTGACACAGTTTGCTAGAACCTGAACGAATCTTCGTACAATTAAATATTCATTATCATTAACTTACTTACACTATGTAATAACGTATACGTATTACGTATAACGTATTTTTAAATTTTTTAATTTCGGAGGCTCGAAATTGATCAGCCAGACCTGAGCCGATCGTACAATCGGGGTTGCAACTTCGCTGGAAAAGCGAACGGTACGCCCACTCGCGAGACTCCGATCCACTTATCAGAACAATTTGCCAGTGTTAATCACGGAAAATAGCACGGCTCAAGCATGCGAAATCCCCTTTCGAGATTACTGCTGGAATTAATCGGAGCCACGAGTGGCAGCGGAGTCGGATCGCGAATTGGCCAAATTGAACGGCATTTCGCCGGAAGCGATGTCGTTCAACGACATCGATACTTCACCTCGGCCCAGCGTTTCGGGTATAATAATCAGCAAACCGGTATAACACGACACACGGTTCCGCGGGGGATCAAACGCGTTATTCCAAACGCCATCAATAACATAATGGCTGATAATGGCCCCTGAAAATTGAAGTCACTGCGCGACTGTTTGCCGATTCTTGACGATTCAATGGTATCCAACCAACTAGCTCGATCGTCCGTGAACCCGATTAGGCGAACTCCTCGTCGGTGGAAGACCGCCACAAGGCTGCTCAGCGGAGACTCTCTGTCTCATAGCGACATTGTGTGTGTGTGTGTGTGTGTGTGTGTGTGTGAGACACAATAAGGAAAAGGGAGAGAAAACTGTACAAAGGGATGAATTTACAACAAGTGATTTTCTTTGTGTATTTTTCAAATAGCGATCTGCAAAAGAGGGAAAAGAGAAACTGTGGTAGAGTATTACGACAAGCGTATTGGTCTTGGAACGATTTTCGTCGATCGATAGCTTTTTCTAATGGTATTGTGGTATTCTTTTCTAATGGAACTCGCCGGGAAGACTGTGCGAAATTCGCAATCCGCGAAAATTCGCTCTTTGAAATGTACTTGTGAAAGTACTTTGTCGCGTTGTTAGGTGAATTTATTGACAGACCTGGAACGAAACGCAGACTTTCGTTTATAGACGCGTGATCGAAACAAAAATTGCACTTTGAGAAACGAGAATTGTACTTTTTAAATCATGTGTTACTGGTGAAGATAGAAATGAATCTTTCGACAATGCAGTCAATGAAACACACGAGTAAGTGTTCCCTCCATTTGCTGTACATCGTCATTTAAAAGTATTCATTTGTCAGATTGTGATTCGGTTGCAAGATGGCGGACGAGAGGATCTGCAATGATTTTATCATTTGCGATCGTTAGAGTTACTAGAAACTTCTTGTCAAGATTCTTCAACTTGAAATAAATAATTTCGCAATCTGTATCTGTAATATAGCCATTGCTTATAACAAAATCCATCAAACATCCCGTAATTTCGAGGTCAGAAAATTTTTCCAAACACCGGAGAACAGAGTATCGCTATTCAGCATATACGAAATTTAATATTCCAGCCCAAATTCGATTAAAACTTCGGTGCAACGCGACAGACTGTCCAGTAAGCAGCCCCCCTGCCATAAACTCGATCCTATTCGTCCTACAAGGTAATCGTTTCCGAGGTTGCTCACAGCAGTTCTCGACGAGGTAGCATCGCAGACGATATAATGAATCGATAATCGTACACGCCGAGAAGGTTGTGAACGTCTGGTCTTGTCCCGGGTTAATTATTCGATTCCCGTGAAAGCCTGATTTCCCCGTGACGAACGAGAGAGAGACTCGACGTACGCTGAAGAGTCGGCACTTTGATCCACAGAGATTTAAAGGCGTGATTTACTGGGAGATTTGAAAAGGAGTTCGCTTTCTTTCTTTCTTTCTTCCAGCCTTTGTCCGCGCTGCCTCGCCGGAACAATGGCTCCCGATCCTTTTACAACGCTCGTTCCGGACCTCTCCTCCCTTTTTCGTTAATTTGTTCTTTGAACGAAGGATTCGTCGCCGCATCGGAGCGTTATCGCTCGTTTTCCAGCTGCCTCTATGCGAGACAGCCGGTCCTCGTCGAAAATATTTCCGTATTTTCGTCGGTCGAACCGATGAAACGAGCCAGCCAGAAATTTTCACGCGGAGAACTTTCTGTGTGTTGTGTGTGTGTGTCTGTCTGTCTGTCTTAACGCGTTCACTGTCCATGCATACGTGATGCATGCTCTATTTTTTACCACGTGCTCTTCTCCTCCTTTCTGAAGTAGAAAAATTTTACCTCAGAAGAGATCTGTCGCGCTTGACGGTTGTTTGTTCTACTGACGAATTTTACAATACCAGAAACATTCAAGCGTTTCGATATGAGACAGCGGTAGATCACGCAAAACATCCAAACTACTTCTTTCCTTCCTCACCTAGTGAAAGTGTGAAAATCATCGGATGGTATATTCGTCTTCACGTAACGTAAGATATGTATAGCACTTTATTTAAAAAAAAAAAACCGGAGATCAGTTTCAATTTTCAAAACACAGTACGAAATCGAAAAAAAATTGTTATGCAGCGTTGTATGTACAAAAAACAATGTTCAATGTTTGTCAGTTAGTATCTAATTCTTTTACTGGACAGCAAATCCATGTACACTTTGTATAATGGAGAATCTGATATTTCACGCGTAATAAATATTAATTAGAACATTGACGGAATATTAATTTTGTAATATATATCGATTGTAACGCTACGAATGTGTCATGGAAATTAATATTTACAGAACATTAAGTTTTCTAAGATATTAAACGAAGGTTTTAGTTTCAGAGTGCCAGGAATATATTATATGTTACAGTTGATATTCGTTTTATTGAAATTTCGGACGAACTTTCTCGAAACTTTAGAAATTCACTGACATTTTTCGTTATATTCGTTTTTTTTTTTCGACTATTCGAAATTCAATAAAACAGCGGGAAAACGATTGTGCGTCCAGGTTTTTTGGGAGTCGTTGCAAAGGGCTTCAATCTTCAAATCCTTTTGTAAATTCGGCCGTGGAAAAGGATTTCCCACCGTTTCTATGTACTATGACAATTTATAACGAAAAGGAAGAGCGTCGATTTATTTTCAAGGAGAAAATTGTCTTCACCGCTACGTGACGTAAAAAACATCTTACAATCAGAAAAAAAGTGAACAACGCATTTCAAAAGTAGAGGCTTCGAGCTTCGAAATGAACCGAAGCTTAT
The DNA here is from genome assembly GCA_032399595.1 of Tetragonula carbonaria. Lineage (NCBI taxonomy): Eukaryota > Metazoa > Arthropoda > Insecta > Hymenoptera > Apidae > Tetragonula > Tetragonula carbonaria. The sequence goes on from JAUCRC010000020.1 coordinate 3,021,373, forward strand.
CATCATACGATTTTGATTTACGACATTTTAAATATCAATACCAACAACTATATGTATAATAATATAAAATAAAAACGTATCATTATATTCCATAGAAGCTGACATTTACAGAACAATTTACGGAATAAATATCGAACAAAATTTTCTAAAATATTATACCAAACAGATTTTATATATATATATATATATATATATATATATATATATATATCTTATATCTTATATATATCTTATATATATAATCTGTTTGGTATAATATTTTAGAAAATTTTGTTCGATATTTATTCTATTGTTATATATATATATATACTTATATATATACTTATAAAGTATAAAGTATAAGTATATATACTTATAAAGTATAAAATAAGAATATAAAATATAAAATAAAAATTATATAGAATATAAAATAAGAATATAATATAAAGTATAAAATAAAAATATACTTATAAAGTATACTTATAAAGTATACTAGAAGAATCCACGTGTCACTTTAATCGTCGTGAACAATCCTAGACAACCTTTGAAAGCTCTGAAATATTTGCCCGTTTCGCTTTCTCTCGCGTAAATTTCATTTCTTTTTCGTCTCTGCTTTTATGTGTATGTGTGTGTGTGTGTGTGTGTGTGTGTGTGTGTGTGTGTGTGTGTGTGTAGAGGTCCTGCTCGTCAGCGAGAAAACGTTTCGGTCGCTAGCAGCATCCTTCGCCAATGGCACAATCCAATTTTCGTATCGTCGTCGATTCGAAAGGGATACACCTTTCTTTTTCGTCCCTCGTATCAGATACCTTTTTTTTTTTTTCGTCGTTCGTTCCCGAGAGATTAGGAAGAAGTTACACACAGGCCCGCTGGCGTTCCCAACCCTCGTTTCTTCGCCCATTTCCCGCGGAAAACTGGATTTCAAACTCGTCCGGCGAGTACCTTCGTCTTTCATCGCTTTTGCTATAGCTTTATAATACAGCTTTTTGTAATATTCGACACGCTTTGTTCTTTCCTCGCTTTATGTCGCTCGGCGAAGATTCATAATTTTTATCCAATGGCATACGACGAATAGATTGAATTCCTCGAGGTCACGTTTCCACGATAATCGAACAATACGCGAGTTAATTATTATAATTTGCGAGTTAAATGATTCTTTTTTTGCAGCTTATTCGCTCAAGATCTGAGAAATTTCCTCGTAATTCGTTTTCAAACATAGTCAGATTTACGACATAATAATCGTTTCTTGATATTTCAGAATGTTTTTATGTTCAATTAGAATGAATTATTTCACTGTAACGATCGTTGACAATGTTTTTTTTTCCAAACATATCGAGATTCAGCTTTTGCGCGCGATGAGGTCAGGTGATCGACCACAATTACTTCGTATTGTCGATCGCAATACGTTTCGTAATTTCAGCTACGAAATATTGGAAAATTATATAATCAACATCACGCGAGAACCATTAGGTTAGCCTTTATTGTGTGAGCTATCCGAAACAATAGCCATTAGCCAACTATATACGAACAAACCTCCCTAAAAGCGACCTTCCCCCCGATGATAAAATAGCAACAACTAACCCAAACTCAGTGTGCAACACTATAAATGCTTCCATGTCCGTTTCGTAAAGTTATTCGTTGAAAGAGCAAGAATATAAGACAGAGTTAAGAACGACAAGCTGCTTATTAAATTGAAGAAAATTCTACCAAAAAGTCTGTACGTGTAATTTTTGGCTCAGCTTCAATACGCCAGCGATAATTCAATATCGCGTCAACTGCGAAATTATTATACCGTATGTACGAAATACGAACGCTATACTAATTTATACTAATTATAAAAATATATTAAATATATAAAAATATATTAATTTGTAGAGTAAGTTAGTATATTAATTTACAGAGTACTAATATATAAGAATAGTGAGTATATTAGTTTACTAATATATAAGAATAGCGAGTATATTAATTTATAGAGTACTAATTTATAAAAATATATTAATTTCTAGAGTAATTTGACGGCGATTGATAATTTATGATACAATTCTGTAAAAATTTTTAAATCTCTTCATCTTTCGAATCAGCATTGAGAAGGAGAGTATCAATGTGTTGTATCTTTCACTGGGAGTGTATTTCAGAATCAGACGATAATATTACAATTTTCATATCGCGGTGTGTCGATTCGTTCGACAAGCACGTAGTCGTAAAAATCGTGTTTTACAATAGGTATTTCGTCACTTTCGAGCGAGATGGTTGATTATTTTGCGGAAAAGAAATTCTCGTTAACGTCTTCTTTGACACCGGCACGCAGATTCTGCGTTTGAAAATGCCATGTTCACGACAAATGTTCGCGAATATTTGATAACGTTTGCACAAAGTGCTCGTTTGATGGATACCGAAAGCAATCCCCCATTTGATAGATTCTAAAGCACCGACTGTATATCTGATTGATATACAGCCAATTACAGATTATATGAATTGTGGGGATTCAAACGTATCGGCTATAGATTATAGATCCACAGCCAATTATAGATTATCTCAAGCATGGGCATTCAAATACGTGGCCTATAGATCGTAATTCTATACCCAATTAGAGATGTTTCAAAGCATGATAATTCATGTACATACGTCGACTATATTGGCCATCGGACACATCGATTATTAACGTGGATTCAGAAAGCGAGCCTCTCGAAAAGCTAAGTGAATCAACTCTTGTAGCTATTTCTCGTAAATTTCTCGATTACATTGTGTAAATGAAAAGAGGGGGAGGGGGTGGGAACATTAATCAAAAGCATCTCTAATACAGGACTAAACTATGAAATTTGTATGAGAACGAAGCGCAAGGAACAAGAGTTTAAGAATAAAGAATATAATGATATACAGGATGTCCCGGATACCTGACAAATTTTCAAAACTCCATTTTGTCGAAGACGAAAAATTTTAGTAAAAAAAGAAAATTTTATTCTTTCTGCTTATTTCTTCGCCTTTCCGTCGCACATTTGCGTGAAAAAAAGAAGGAAAAGAAATAAATTTCTCTTCTAAGCATAATGATATATCAGGATCAGTACAAAGATACAATGGTACAAAGTATACTTGATGAATTTTCAAACATCGAAACCGGAAGCATTTAATGAAAATGCTTTTATTTCTTTCTTTTCACGTAAGATCATCAGATGGGTGACTTTTATATATCTCATATAAAAGTCATTCAAATATCTCTGAAATACATTTGTTGCAATTACAAGTTAATTACTTTAATCACGCTGGTACTGAATTCAGTCAAGTTTGAATTCGCTTGATAAATTAATTCGTCGAAATTCGCGCGTTCAATCAGAAAATACAGCGACGTATAAAGACAGGTTTGCATTACACGGTACGAATTGATTCGCGATTTGTTCGATTTTTAAAAATTTCTCTTCTCCGCGAAAAACCAAGGGAAAGAATAAACCTGCATATATAACGTTGCAAAATAGAAAAATTCCAAAAAAATCGTTGGCGCGATCGAACGAAAGCAGTTCGCACGAGGCGAGTCGATGAAATTAATTTTCCACCTGGCGCGATGGAAGCGACGACGTATTATAATATAATATATCGGGCAAAGTGAAAATGACTGCACGGTTTCCCGAATGCGCGTACACGGCCGCGGGACACACGTGCACACGAGGACGAAGAGAAATCGCTATGCGGAAATTAAATTACGCGGTAGGCTGCGAAATGAGCTCCGGGAGACCTTAGTTAGTGCCAACGACAAACTACAAACGCCACAAGCTCCGTTATTATTCATCCTTCGCTCTACGGTGGCTTCGCAGCCACCTTCCGGTCGCCGCGAATTCCTTCCGCCGTCTCAGCGAGCTTCAAACCGAGCCAGCGAATTTTCTAGGATATATATATATATATATATATATCCTAGAATGGCATCTAGCCACGATATATCAAAAACAAAGCGAGAACGTCCGATCATTGGTTTGAGCGGGGAGTGCTTTTCTTCGGTATCGGGAAACGTCTCGAAAAAGCGAGAATTTCTTTTCTTTTTTTTTTCTTATCTTCGAGGCATCTCGAAATTCTACGGTAAAAAATATAACGAAACCGTGAAGAAGCGTGACACAACTGTTTTTTTTTTTTCTGATTAAAGGAAAAATAAAACAGTACACGATATTCTACACGAGTTCTTGAAAACTAATTAATAATTCCCAACTTTGTGTCCCTTCGGAAAAATATCTTCAGAGACATCCACTCGACATCCCGTCTCGAATATATCCGCCTTGCACGTCCCTGCTTTATTATTTTTTTCCCCCCCGGTTGAAGTGCACAATATCTAGGGAAACACATCGGTGCTTGTACGTGCTCGAGAGATTAAACCGAATCGCCTGGGCGCTTTGTTCGAGAGTCGCTTTAAGTCTTCAGGGATTTCCCGACTGAAGAAATCCTCCGCGGGTGAAGGGGAGGGGACGAAGTTTCTTAGGGGAGATTTTAGCGTTTAACAGCCGCGGGTTTCTTCTTTAGCCGGGGGTCTTTCTTTTCGCCCAAAGAGATTAACGATTAAGACGTGGTTACGCGTTCGAGGGCTCTCTCTCTCTCTCTCTCTCTCTCTCGTTGTTGCCGTTATAAATTACATCCCTCTCGACTGACACCGGCGATGCACGATTTTTCTTTTTTTACAATTAATTAATTCGAGGCATGCATCACCGTCGCGGCGTTTCGTCTTTATAGATCGTAGCTTCTGCTCAATTTGTAAAAATTGTAGCTTCGCTACACAGTCGAGTGATCGTGTAGCGGGGGAGAGCTAATTAATGCACGGATGATAATTAATTCGAGCAGATTTAGGTAGCTTTACAGCACGTTTCGCAGCAATTTGTTTTTCGCATTACGCGAACGCGAACCACCTACGATTTTTTTCCAAAATTTTCACGATTAGTTAGTTTATTTTCGCGGTATATATATATTTTTTTTTATTAACATTGCATAGAACGATCCTAAGTGGCCCACGTCCACGTTCGAACAACGTATTATCTCGCTTTATTATTTCCAAATACTTGCAACCTTGTTGGTTGGAAATTCGTTTCGAGAGGTTCTCCAGTTAACTATAATGGACGCGCCACACTTTAACCGAAATTTTCCACGGTAATTGAATTGCCGAATGTCGCCGTTAAACCAAAGAGCAATCGCAAAAATTATGAACAATGGATTATCGGTGCCGCGAAGGTACGAACTGTTTACGCGCAAAAAACCAACCATAGATCATCGAGATCAACGGAGGAGATCTTCGTGAAATAATCGTTCGATCCTGTCCGCGACAAGATCACGAAGGTGCGATTTATTAATTGAGCAACACTGAACTTTCCGTTCAGGCCATTTGGAATTTTCATAGTAAAACGAAGAATTTTCGAAAAATTTGTCGTAAAATATTGACGTTTTAATAACACGTACACCGCGTGTGACGATCATTTATTTTTCGACCGTCTGTTCGAGATCGACTAAATTCGGCAAGAGAACGCTGTGAAATTCGTTACCAAAAAGTAACAAAGTTAAAATAACGTTGAAGCAAATATTATTTATTAGCGTTTCGTATCGTTGTGCAATTTATATGATAAGTATTCCAAGTGTAGCATCGTATAATTGATACAGTGAATTATTATTACTTGGTGCGTAAACGATAATGCTAAAAATATATGGAAATGGTTTCATCTTAAATTAACGTTGACATCGTTAAAAAATTGTTCGTTAAAATGAAATTTATTGCTTCGTTCTCTGCAATGGAGACACTTTTCCTGACAACTTGTGGTGTTGCACTATTATAAAAAAAAATTGTAAGACACAGCCGATAGAAATTGTGAAGAACATTCTTAGAAAGTAAACCAATAATCGGCCCGGCACGTAAAGTGTTAACAAATTGCATTTCGACAAGTTTGCCGGGCCTTTCTTTCTTCCTCCGCCGAAGAAACACGAAACACCGCTTCCGGTGGATCGACGCGCGCTCCGAGCATCTCGAAACTCCAGATAATTACGCGGCTAATTAACAGTCGAATTTAATTAGAAAGCGCTCGAGGCGTGTTCGTTATCTCTCTTTCTCTTTTTCTCTTTCTCTCTCTGCCTCTCTCTCTTTCTCTCTGTCGCTCATTGGCATTCGTGAAACGCTGCATGGCGATGGAGGCTTTATTAAACGCGAGGCACCGCAGCGGACCGTTCGATCCGAAAATCGACAGAGTCGTTATTCGGCCGGCTGAGATTTTGCATAAGTTAATTGCCAGCGGGATTATATATACCCACGGTATATCGGATATACGAAAAGGAAAGAGGAGAAGTTCACGAGGGTGTTAAGGGTATTAACGACGACGAACGACGACGATGGGAAAGTAAATTAAGTTAGAGTAAAAGTTCCCCTCCCCCGATCCGACTTAGGGGGGAGGAGGTAGAAGATAAATGTAAAATTAAACGAAGAATTAGTTACGAGATCTTTCTATTCCCCCGAAAAGGGAATTCGATCGTGCGAACGAAAATTTAATCGCGAACGATATACGTGTGAGCTCGGATCGGTAGGTAATAGTTTCAACGAATGAATTTACGTGTTTTATTGGGAAACGGGATTTTAATCGCCAAATGGTTGTCGTTAGATTCTAATGCGTGGCTGTGATAACCGATGCGATGTTGAAATCGTTGAAAATTTCATGCCAAATGTTTCACTTTATTTTCCACTTCGCGTTCTTTCGCGATCGAATCTGGCAAATGAAATTAAATCGCGTGGAAAAAAAAAGTATCTGTTACCAATGACACGACGATATCAGCGGAATAAAATTTCGTTAGGAGTAACATTCAAGTTGCACGTACTATAGTAACGCGCGCCCCAAATAGTCCCAAAAATTTTTCGCTTTAAACTATAATTTACCAATTATATTTGACCGAAAAGTAACGACTTTTTCGGAATGCAGTGTGTTAGTATAGTGTTTACACTTTTATAATCAGAATGGCCTGGGTTTTTTAAGGAAAGAATTCACTGTGAAATCGTGTATGTAATAGTCAGTGAATATTTCTCGAGAGAATCTAGAAACAACCGAACGATAGTGGATTATGGACAAAATGAAGGATTGTTGGATGCTGTAGAGACAAAATGGCAAAATGAGCGTGAATCGAGAGTTCTCAGTATTCCAATTCCTATATTAAAGGGACGAACGAAAAGTAATGATTACTCAGAAAAGAAAAACTTTAGGATCACCTTCATCGTTAAGTGTTTATTTAAAATTCGCAGTTAAAAAATTCCAGAGTACGATGTCACAACATACGTGGAATGCGTAAGAAATTAAATCCATGGCATTTAATTTGGTTGACTTGGCGATAAATCGTAAATTTTTTGGCTAAATCATAAGTTATTTGGCTGAATATGTTATCTGAAAATCGGAAGGTGTTTCATCGTCTCGATATGAACAGGGTAGGAATTGATTCATATTTTCAATCATTAGAACAAACCAAACTCTCATAGACAAATCGAGAAATATATTTAATATGAATGAAACAGGTAAATACGTATTTTTTACCTGAGCCAATCTGAACTAGATAGCCTTTCGCATAAAATGTCGTTTCTTCTATTTTATAAATCTATGATTATTTCTTAAATTTCCTGTTTGTAACATTGCAAATTTATATGTATCTACTTTCAAAAATATATGTGTGTGTGTGTGTGTGTGTGTGTGTGTGTATTTTTAGACATCGACTATGTCTAAAACGTAATAACTCTTTTAGAAAAAGAAAAAGTGGGCTCCCCCGTAGTCAGTGATATAAAACCAATTTCTTGCTGCCGCAGCGTCGTGAAACATTTTCCTTGCCGTTTAATTAAAAGTACGGCGAAATGAAATTAGTTTTCGTTATTTCCCGAGGAAATAGCCGTTCCTTTCGCAACAACAGCGGTATAAATTTGAGGGAGAAATCCGCGATAATAAAAATGACCCCATCAGCGGAGGCGCGCGTTTCCTCCGAAATTAAATACGACTCTTCTATCTCGAGTTCCTTTCTCTTTCTCTCTTTCTCTCTTTCTCAAGAGGAGGGGGGGGAGAGGGTATTTCCATTTGTAGCTGCTACAGTAGATAGATAAATTAGTTAGGAAAGTTAGATAGAACGCTGTGAAATCACTACGGTAGAATTGCTCGGCGCAGACTTCTCGGGTAGAAGCATGCCGGCAAACGATGATTAGGCAAGTCAAATAGACTGGATACTATCGTGTGCTGGGCTAGGAGAAGTAACCGTGCATATCTCGGACAAATAGCTCCGGGTCAACGTAGAACTCGAAAAGCAAATTACAAGCACTACGATTTTCAGGAACCGTGCGCTTCGAACGTGTTACTCCGAACTTGTGCTTGTGCACGTCGTAAACGATGAAAATCTTAGATCGATGGAATTTTCTAGGTCGGTCGTTTCTTTCCCTTCTACTTCTCCAGCTTTTTATCCTGTGGAATTAATCCTCTTCATTTTTCCTTCGATCGAGAGAGACGAATCGCCTCTATTAATCAAACGTTACGTTAGCAACTGGAACGAGGACGCTGCTCGTTTGCATAAAGGATAATTTTCTGTCGCGTTTCGTTTAGCATAATCTAACAACGCGATTGCAACTACCGGTATCCAATAAAATTTGATGATTCTTCTCTCGTGTTAAAAGAAGAGGGTCGATCTTCACCATTTTATTCTGCGAGGCATCGAGTTAGATGGTGTTCTATATTTAAACGAAGGCGGATTTTTCTGCGTTGACGGGAAATTTTTAAGTGACGAACAATACACGGACTGTGTCCCGTACGAAAATAACCTAATTTATTAGAAATACGTCGTAAAATTGAACGAGCAAATGAAAAATATCATTCTGGAGTAATTATTCGATTAGATATTTTAAAATTACTTGGATCCGTTAATATGTACGGATTTATGGAAAATTAATAAAATTAAAAAAAGTTGTAATTGAATCCTTAGTAAAAAAGAAATATTTAATTTCGAATGAATAGGATTTGAAGATCCCGATAAATGTAAAATTATTAAATTAATAAATACTAATACTAAAATAATATCGGTTTAATGTAAAATTATTAATTGAAAATCCTCCTCAAGTTCGTTCAACAATTATATTTGTCCAATATAAGGAAACGCAGATAATAAATAATAAATAAATAGTAATTACTATTGCTCCTCAAAATGATATTTGACCTTATGAACGTTCATAAACTAAAAATGCAATTTCTATTGATAAAAATGAAATTTGTTCTTCGTATAAACCAAGCATGAGTTAATTTAAACGAATAATAATATAAATTTCGTCAAACATATAATATATATCAATAGGAATATAAATCAATAGGAAATAAAATGAAGCTCCGTTTATATGAATTAATCGAATTAATCACCCTGAATTGGTATCTTTTATAATATATGAAACTCCTTTTAAAAGCAAATTCAATATTTGGACAATGCTGTATTGATAAACGCAATTTTCTCTTAAACTAGAACACTTTGTATATAAGACATCTAGAAAAATATAGTGCTCTCTACCTCTCTCAAAAATATTTCTCGAAAAGTATAAATTCTCGCGACAACTCTCGCGACAACTCTGTTCCAAGACTTATATATAGAGATAGAGCGGAAGTGCATGCAAAGGGTCAAAGATTCTCGAGCAGCGTCCGTTGTATCGGCCGATAAAAAAAAAAAAAAAAAAGAGAATGAAAAAGAGACACTAGCGACACCGAGTCGGCTGAACTGGCCCGACCCAATTTTTCGATCAGCGCTTACCGATCGCGGTTTACCAATTACACGTGATCCAGCCAAAGGCGACGTCAGCCTATCGCGATGCAGCGAGACCGCGCATAATTCCTCCGGCCCGGAAACCCGATCCATAATGAAAAGCAGGTAACAAAGCTTGGGAAACACGCGAACACATCGACACGATGGCCCACTTTTACCAGGTGGATTTCCATATACTAATAACGAGGCTGTCGGGGCATGCATAACGCGCAGCTACGTTCTCTGGCTTGATGATTCTTGGAAGAGAGTAGGGTGGTTCACGGAAATCGAGAAGCATCGGCCGCGCACCGTTAAGCTCCATTTGCAATTTTTTTTAAAAAGATCCCGGCGTCGTTTCGTTACGTATTCGAAGGTGGAAACGACACAGAATTTTTCTTGAAACATCAACAGCGAGCTATAATATCGTAGAGGATTTCGAGTGTATAGGAAGCGAGGGAGGAAAATTTTACGATACGACAAAGAACGGCGAATTTATTTTATTTTCTAATCGTCGAAAAGTCATCGAAACTCGTCGACGCGAGGACTCTGTAAATATTTCTCAACGACGACATTTTCAATATAATTTCTCCGGCATAACTTTGCCTATATACAAGTGAAAATAAGGGGGAAAAAATGTGTTCGAAAGTTCTTTGGTTACAATGAAAAGTCGAAATAACAGTAACATGGCCGAAGTTATTCAAGAATTTCACAACAAAAACTTCGTTCGTGAAAACTGTTGGGCGATTTAACAAATACGAACAAGTGGAAACAACTTCGTCGAAATTATGGGACGGTGAGATGGTGAAGCGTAATTGTGATTCCTTCAATCTCGTGTCTCGCGGATAAGGAAACAATATTGGCGTTCGTGGCCAGGCCGAGTAAAAAGTTATTACGCTTTGCGATTTAGAGCCGCAGAGTCCTTGCGATAAAACTCGAATTAAGTGGATTCTAAAGGGAAGCTGGGAACCACTCTCTTCCATAACCAGCCGACGACGATTTCCCTTTTCATCTCTCGGCCATCAGTGAAGCATTCTCTGAAAATTTCGCTCAATTCCAGCACCAGATATCTACCTCTGCCGGCTAAATCCATTTGCCAATCTGATGGATGGTATTAAATAAAAGTAACGAAAGTATATATCAGGCGTACGTGAATAAATTTCGAAGCTGAGGTACAACTGTGTTGTTTGAAAGATATTTTCATTTTCACTGTGAAGCTTCTTTGTCTTTTTTTCTTTTTCTTTTCTGGAAATTCATAAATTCCGATAAATCTGTTCAGAAACTTTTTGAAAGTTTAAAACAGCAGTGTGACTGAAAAACTGATCCCCGTTGCGCCATTGCAACTTGTTAGAACTGCTTGGTGAATTCGCAAGTTTTTAAAATATGTATACGTATCCCCTTGAAAATGAATAAACCAAACGCTTAAAAATGTGCCGCAGCTACGAAGATGTGTACTCCATTTCCCCCCCTCCGCCCCTGTTTTCTCTTCTTTCTTCGCTACGTATTGAACGTCAGAGGACTCTGCTTCGCGGTAAATGATTCAACGAATGAAAACTCCGTTTTAAAAAAATTAACTTCGTCATTTTCCCTTCGTCGTTGAGAATTCTCCGTTCCGAGAATTCTGAGAAAAAAGAAAAGAGAAAAATTCGTCTGTTTCGTGGCGACGAACGCCGCTCATCAATGCAGAAAAATTATCTAACGCTGGTGAAGCAACGCGCAGCGGATGAATTCAAGAAGCTCGAGGGCAAGCCGAGCGGAATCGCGGGAAACGAGGGCGACACGACTTCACCAGAAGGATCGAGAGATTAATTTCTCGAAAATCCACCGGCGCGCACCGTGGATTTTCTTCGGGCAATCCCATCGGCGCATGACTGGATTAATTATAGTGGCGAGTGTTGCAGTTGTCGATGCTGATTATTGATCAAGCCGCCGATAATGTTGCTGAAATGCTGGCAATTATTCGAATTAATCGAGAGGAATAAGATCAGCAGTGGTTGAAACGAGCTGAAAAAATAGATCGATCGATGTGAACCATCGTCGATGATACATCTCGTCGTTCTTGACGAGAGAAGCTAGGACTAAACACTTACGAATACACATACATAAATATACATAAATATTTACTAAGATTATTGCATATAATTCTGTTAAAAATTGAATTCATGCAGAAATTCATTTCTGTCTTCGTCTTTGTGCGAATATTAAGCCACGAAGAAACGAGATCGCGTCGCTGTCAAACACTTTCATGCGTTGTCGCGCCGATTCGCATGATTCGCAATTTTAATTTCAAATTGTTGAAAGTAATTTCCCGCGCGGGAAGTCGATTTCTTTGGCCGCTCGCTTGAAATATCTCGCTCTCTCGAATCGAATTATCATAACCAGACGAAGGAGGAAGTTCCTATTCCGGGATAGAAGAATACATCTCGAATTTCCCAGTCGTTTTCCCATTGTTATTTGTATTTCCTAACAAGCAGGGATGCTCGTTGAAACTTCATTGCCACGCCCGCTTCACGGGAATTTAGCCTGACTATAGCTTTCATCGAGTCGCTATCAATTAATTAATTTCTCGTACGGCACCTGGCAATTAAGCTTCTCGTCGACCTAATGTTTCGCCAACGCGAGTCTCCTTTTTTTTTTCCCTCGACACAACACCGTGTTACACGGATCGAATGATTTCATGGCACGAAGGCCATAAAAGGAACAAATAAAAAATTATTTTTTTCGATTTCGTTGATGATCCTTTATTTCGGTGCAGATATTAATTTCATGCCGTAACCTAAGGAAAATGTGCGTGACAAAGGATAACAAACGATGCGTGCCAGTTTCTTTTGCATGCTACGTGCACCATCCAAATTTTTCCATAAATATACAAACATCCGCTGTCTAGTCGTATTAATCAATATTTCCCGACATGCACCCGCGTAGTGCGCCAGAGGCACGAGCCACGTGTTTTTCGAAACGAAATAGAAACGTATCGTTCCTGACAGGAACTATCATATTCGAAAAAAATCATCCGCCTGCGAAAATATGGAGAAAATATAAACACGGAGAAAATATAAATTTCTTCGCGCGGCGATGGCAACGCCGAATTTCGAATTTTGATTCTCTCCGATTGGACGAGCTGCAGAGAGCATAATTATAAGCCACAATATCGATTCACCTTACTGCTTACGAATTCTTCGGAAGCCCGCGAAATTAGACTGCGACTCGAGCTGTTTCTGCTGTTTTCTGACCCCGGCGTTGGTCATTTATTTATTTAAAAGCAGTTCGAAACTTCGTTTGCACGCGCACGTTCTACGTGGTTAATGCGATTAAAATGTAATACGATGGCAAGCCGGTTCGTTGCCAAAAAAGGAAAGCTGCAATTGAAGAAAAAACTAACGAAAACGCATCGGAAAGTGTATTCAAGCTGTTTCGAAAACCGAAAGCTGCCAGCGTGTATGTCGAATGTTAAAAGAGTGTGTGTCTGACTTTAGACCCAGACAACAACGATGTAGGCGAAGACAACACGATTAAACGAATTTGCGTTTGAAATAAGTGTAAATTAATTTAGAAACATTAATAATTCATTAATTTCGGAATTAAACGGGAAAGTGAAAGACTCCGAAAGACGGCGATGACAAAGTGATAGAGTCTTCACGAAGATCTACACGAAACTCTCGTATTTCACGTCATTAATCCCAAGTATGATTTTCGTTTGTAAAAACTTGGAAAAAGTTATCAAAAATGCGGTCTTTTAAATATGTCGTTTAAACAAAAGGTTTTTTTCTTTTTGCAAAACGGTATACACCGTTAAATTCGTCGTTAAAAGACACTAATTTCATCAATGTACGCAAAAACAGAATATCTTCAATCATTTTCAATCATATGTTTCGCAACCCCTAAACTTTAAGGATAGTTTTCACGCCTTCGACATCGACCATTGCCAACGAAAAGAAACAAACACGGGTCGAATATTTTTTTTTTTTTTTAAATTACATTCGTCAAAATTGGCAACTTTCGTTTAACCGCGCAGGATGAAATTTCGAAAAATGAGACTTCTTCATCCCCCCCCCCCCACAACTGAAACATACTAAAAGCAATCTCCGGCGGAGAAATAATTATTCTTCGCCAAAAATAATTATCTTTCGACGTAATATATCTTCACAATAGTTAGTTTTTCAACGATGTCATCTTCAACTCCAAGTCAGTGATCGAGTGCAAATGAATCGCCGATCGGTTGTTCTCGATTGGTCGAATCGCGGAAACAAACCGCTTTTCAAAGCTTCCATTGTTTCACACGAAACGGGGGTAGGGGGAGGGGATCTCGCGTTGTTGTTAATGCATTCATAACGAGGAAGATTTATGTGCGAGAATCGACACTACGCGTAATTAATCATCGGAGAAAATTCAAGAGAATTGTCTTTGGAATTGTTGCTCGGTGATGAAGTAAACGTATTGTTCTCATTTTTGAATATTAAATATCTGCATTGTCATTTGGACAATGATTCTTGAAACTTCGAAGCTTCAGTAGAATCTTTTCAATAGAAGTTTCCGGATCTCAAGCCAAATGACTATATATTATGACCTAAGTGCCAACGTCGAAAAATTCAAGTACTAATTGTTTTGCCAGGCTCTCGAATTTCAAGCCAACAATAATGAAATATAATTGACTCAGTTTCAGAAATTGAAATTCTACATGCGCCTTTTATTAGTATCGTATCAAATCTGACCACTTGTATTCATATTTTAATTTACTTATGAAATTATATATATATATATATATATATATATATATATATATATATATGTGTATGTATGTATGTATGTATATATGTATATATCTTTTATTAATATGATTACTTGTATTCATATTTAATTTAGTTATAAAATTCTTCATATAGTATAGTGATATTACAGTCTAGTATAGATATAGTATACTGTGGTGATATTTGTATTCATATTTACTTACGAAATTCTGTACATATTTTTTATTAGTATTGATATCTGACTACTTGTTTAATTTATCTATGAAATTTTCTATACATCTTTTATGTCTTTTCTCTGACTACTTTTATTCACATTATACCTAAAATTCTGTATATATATATATATATATATATATATATATATATATATATATATATACCTTTCACTAGTATAATAATCAAATGCGACTTGTATTTGATATTTAATTAACCTGTGAAATATAATTTTTAAACATAACTTCGGAAAATCTTTTACTAATAGAATCTCGTTAGCTTCGAAACGTATTAAACCTTCGAGAGTATTGGAGATATAATCGGAGATACTTCAAATAATTAATGAACTCGTTGCAGATGTAACGAGGCCAACGTATTACAATATATTAAACAAATATGTCGAAGTCTAGACCCTTTCAAAAATTGGAACTCGAAGGATCAAGGCTCGAGTACTTCGCCACACCTTCACCTTTAAAGAAACAGAACGCGTGAAACTAAAACAGACCAGAGAAAAAAAGATCAGTGGCGGCTTGATTATCACCGTGTTGCAATAATTTCCAATTAGCAGGCTCGCACGTAACGTAAACTCGCCATTCTAACTCGCGATTCTAAACGAGGGACGTAATTCTTTCGACAGGTAACGCACCTGTCCGCACGTTTGTTCTTCCAGTTAATGGAAAGCCTGCCTCTACCGATCGCGGTAACATCGGACAACCGCTAAGAAATTCAATTACGCGAATGTTGTACGCGGTGAAGAAGCACGATCCGAGGGAACGAGTGATCCACGTGTCGCCTTCGACTGTATGTTTGCCGACTGTTTGCCAAGGAAAACGTAGCAGCGTTGACCGACCAATTACCACGAGAACCTCCAGATCCATCGATCGAAGAAGACCTCCCCTTCCCCCTTCCAACGGGTGGCGATATATCGCCCGGGCAATTTCGATTCTCGAGATCTCCTCAACGACAGACGAGTTGAACTGTCGGGAGTTGGCTGGGATCGTTGGAATTTTCGAAAATTTCACTCGCGTGTTCCAAGTTCCCCCCCCCCCCCCCGGTGTATTGAAACGTTTTATCCGAGGCCGCGTAGCGAAGTAATAAAACGAATATTGACCGCGGTATATGATAAACAGGCGAATCAAATATCTGCATTCGAGATTCGGATTATCATCTCCCTTAGCTTTTTCTACGAATGCGAAATTAACAATGTGTCGAAATACATACATATCTTCCAGTGGCCAATTTATTATTTTTTTTTTTTATATCAGCTTCGAAATTTGAAGAAAAAAAGAAGAAAAAAAGAAAAGAAACGAGAGAACACTGCGCGTCCGTGCAAATTTGAAACTTACGATCTGCATCCGGACGAAAAATATTTGTCGTTCGAAGGTTGAAAAAATATGATTGTTTCCTTTCGAAGACTAGACTATTTTACTGCGAGATGTATTCTTTTTTTCTTTCTTCTTTTTTTCGTTTTTGAAGTTTGGATGAACAATATTTTGCAAGGTAGATGGACAATAGCGTGCAATAGTATCCTTTGCGCTGTGCACGTAGCTTCCCCTGTAGGGGTGAAACATAGTGATACGCTCCGCCAAGAGAGTATGCTCTATTACGGGGCACGAAACGTCTGGGAATTCGTACTAATGAACACCTTGTGCCAGTTGTTAATTAATAGCCTGAGCGTTCAATTGGCCCCGGGGATCTGTCTAAAAGGAAGTAGCGGCCAGTTCGAAAATTTCCTTTGCCATCATTCTTACGACAGATCCTTGAACTTCTAAACTAAATTTGTTTCCCAAACGAAGTTTCTTCGTTAGAACAGAAACGCAAGCAAAGATTATCGATATAAAATATATATCCTGAGATATAAAGCATCTCCTCAAATTTCTAAATAAATTCCAAATCTTCGAAAGTACACGAGAGAAAGAGAAAGAGAGAGAGCGAATAAAAAACAAGATTCCCCCCCCCCAAAAAAAGATCCCCTTAATACTCTCCTCGGCGAGGAGATCACTTTTACCCGTCCATTTTCCTCCTTTTCGCATCAAGAAGTCACGAGAATTTCGTAAAACACGCAAGAACTACATTTCGGTGCAACGATACGTTTTTATCACTGTAACTTATTAGGTTACCAGATCCATCTCGTATGTGGATACATAACTCGAGCGAGCGAGCGAGCAAGGAAAGAAGGGAGAAAGAAGAGGAAGGAAGAGAAAGATAGAAGGAAGAGGGGCAAGGGAGGGGAGGGGGGTTGTTAGAGGACGAGAAGAGAGAGAGAGAAGGTGGGAGAGAGTGGTGAGCAGGTGAATCCGGGTCACGCCGGGCCAGGAAGCAGTGACACCAAATCCAACCCGGTCACCCTTATCGCAAACTGGGTCACCTTTCACCCTTATTCCCTTCCTTTGGCCGCGATTCCCCGTTTCCGATCGTCTCCACGCAGACGAACACGGGCCAGGTTGCTACTTTACTTTATTCGAGAGACATTTTTCGCGGTTCGACGAGAGAAAACGATAAAATCCTGCGGAAACGTACGGGCGGTGCCCTTTGATGAGAGTTTTAATAAGAGAAAAAAGAAAAAGAAAGAAAAAGAAAACACTTGGAAAAGTTCATTTTACATCGTGTGTTTCCATCTGATCTTGTAATTGATCGAGAATCATTTACTCGCGTTGCTTTTAGAAACATTGCGTTGCGACTTTTCGTTGCTTACTGGATACAGGCCGAAATTTCTGGTGAACAAGTGAAACTACTCCCACAGATGAAGAAAAATGAGGACAGAGAAATTTCAAGTTTTGAAAAAAAAAATGGAAATCACTCTAATGAGAGTCACTTTTCGAAATTGCAATTTTCCTCGAAATTTTCTTGAATTTTCTCGCTTTTTCATCGAGGATTCTGTTCATTCAGGAAATGGCCAAGTAAACGTACATTTGATAGATTTTCAAATTCGATCATGTCCGAAAATTGAAATCTCAATTTAAGTCTATTTTCTGCATTTTTAATTGATTTAATAATTTATATATATATATATATACATATACTTATATAATATAATATATTTTTAAACATAAATGTATATATATATTTATTTATTTACTTGTTAAACTTTATTAATAATACGTATATATGTATATGTGCATTTCTGTTTACATTTGCAATTGATATCGAACTTCTTGTTTCCTTTCGACTTTATACAATTTCGATTAAGGCGATCATGACGTACGGCGAGGAGATTATTACATCACATATGAACATATTTTATTATATATTTTATTATAGAGTCAGCGGGGATAGAAGAAAAGGAGTGATTTTTTTTTATAACAAATGCATGGAAACACGCACGGCGCTCTCTTTCACCGCGGCGGATATTTTATTATTTCATGGCGGTTTTCATCGGATTCAATGAAAATCCACCGCTGGCGTATTTTCCATGCAAATGAAATTTATGGCAGGAAACCGGGTCGTTACCGTAATTAAACGTTTTATCTACCGTTTTCCGCCGTCGTTTTTCTCATCCTTGAAATTGAAAGGAATGTCGAATACTTTGTATTTATTTGTCATTTCATCGGCGACACTTCTTCTTCTTTTTCTTTCGAATCGAAATCGAATCTGTTGAAGAATTATAATAAATTTAATTTTCGCTGCTTCACTTCGTAGTTGCGTTATGGAAGGGAAATTTCATATTGCTATTCGCGTGTATCTACATGCGAGTAATATTAACTTCTGAACTAGACATTTTCATTATGCTGGTAGTAATCCGTATTCCGCGATATACGTGTGTGTGCGTGCGTGTATGTGTGCGTGCGTGTGTGCGTGTGTGTGTTTGTTACGTATATCCTTTCCTTGCCTCTGTTGTAATCTCGTTTC
This sequence comes from Tetragonula carbonaria, assembly GCA_032399595.1. NCBI lineage: Eukaryota > Metazoa > Arthropoda > Insecta > Hymenoptera > Apidae > Tetragonula > Tetragonula carbonaria. The sequence goes on from JAUCRC010000020.1 coordinate 3,039,903, forward strand.
GTAAAATCATATAATTTCATTCACGCTAATACTTTGTTTCATCCGTCGGCATAATTTCATTAATCGTTTTAACCGGATTTAAATCCGCAGAGTAATGAAACAGAACTCGAGAAATCATAATTCGCCTGTCGATGTTTACTATCCAGAATTTTAAACTTCCTGACACTCTGTATGTGACCCAATTATTATGCATTTGGAACGGAGCTCATTAAAATCAAGTTTTTTAATAAATTTTATTTTTATTTTCACGTACGTGCGCGCATCGCAACGACGAGAATAATAAATCCAAACTTTCCAAGCTTGCCGAATGGAATACTGCGATAGTAATTACTGTTAATTGATGACAATACAACCCTTTGTAAAAACATAATGTGATGATAAAAATGTAACGTGTCGTCTATTGTAAACAGGGAACGCGGACAAGTTTTAATCGAAGCAATTCGTCGGAAAATAAACCGTTGAAAAAGTTGAACGAGGCATCCGCGTAGGGAACCGAGAAAACCAACACGACCCGATTGATAACAATACCGAAGCGATTGATCGAACTGGAGTCTGCTTCGCAACATCACGGAATGGGATCACTTCGAATCTAACAAGAGCTACTGGGTAAGCAATTTGACTCTTCAAAGGTATGCCGCCGATACTTCAACTAATTGAAAATTCGAAACCCGGTACCGATTGAAGTTCGTATTCGATATACAGTAAGTGAAACGATATTTTTCGCAACAATATGAAAATTGAAGTTTCTTTTCGAGAGGAAAGTTTAAAAATCTGCTGTGAAATTGTCGCAAATACTGATCAAACTGACTTGAGAATAAAATAACCTGCCGCACACGTTTCTGCCACGTGCGTGAGATCTCTCATGTGACACCATGCATTCGAATCGACTCGTGCAGAATTCGCAGAATTCGTTCTGTCACCGGCCATCGATACGCCAGATCAGAGGTGGCGAATTTCTTCCACGCTGCACGAGTTGCTCGCTCATTGTCAGTCTGCCCAGATTCCCCCACCGTTGCCAGTTCCCACAGCATGAAAATTAATTCCAGTCTGTCCATACAACTACTTTCCTACTGATTTTAGCAGCTAAGAAAACGATAAAAGAAAATAATTTATATGTATATATATATATACACATAATAGGCGAGTATTATGGCCGCGGTAGAGATCTCAACGTAGTGGAGGGGATAGCGATGAGAGAAAGTGGAGGGGGTAGCGATGAGAGAAAGTGGGGGCCCGCGGGCCGCCAGTTAGCCATCTCTGCCTCAGTTAAAATACTAAAATACTCGATTCGTCACTCGTTCAATCACTCGTTCGCACCTCAACTGCCCGACTCTGAACTTGGAAAAGGCGCGAGCGCGTTAATTGCTGGAGCTAGCCACGAGTTCGAATTCCTTTGCGCGTTGTCCCAACGGAGTTGGCGGCCGAAACAAGCCGCAAAGCCCGGCTACACGACCGAAAAAGTACACTCTCTCTCCGCAGCATGGTGTGAGAAACGAAGGGCGGAACGTCATTAAAACTTGCCGCCGCCGAGTACGCGTGGAATTTCGGCCCGCCAGCTAGCTGGCTGGATATGTTGCTCGAAAATGCTAATCCCCGGCCGTTCCCCCTGGAACTTTTTATCCCCTGGACCAGGACCGGGCTTATTTCTACATCCGGAATTTCCAGCGCGCGAGATGTTTCGGACTTATTCGGACTAATTTCACGCGGCGGTCCGGGTTGTTTCATTTTTTTTCCCCTTCGGGGAAGGTTCACGAGGTCGTTGCTGTGACGACGCGTGTCGTTTGCTTTTAACTCTTTCGTGTCTGTGGACGAGATATCCAATGAAGCAAAGGCAGAAAGAAAAGTGCAGATTTCTGCTATAGATGATACAACTAATAATCGATCTTTAATTTTTTTTACGATATTACTCGCGCGACGGAGGGAGAAACTTTGTTTTTGAAAAATACGACACACTTTAATACTCGTACGTTAATATCGTTGGCACTTTTTTTCGTACGGAACTCGCGGTTTTATCCGAATTTCTGAACAGGATATCTGAAAAAGCGCGCGACATACGTATTGTTCGTTACCATCGATGTTACACCGCGAGATATCTTCGTTCATGAATGCGAAATGATCGATTTGATGCGGTTGGCAAAAGAATCTTTCGATTGCTTTCATTGCACGATTTAATTCGATTTAATTCTCACTTCTTTCTCTCTCTAAGTATCAATCTAACTCTCTGCACGCGAATTTCTTTCGGTATATTTTCTTTTTTTTTTTTGGCGTTCTGTCAGCGATTTAAATGAACATCGAGAGAAGATAGAAACAGTGCTCGTTGCCAAAATTGATCAAACCTCAGAATCACCGGAGAGAAATAATAATTTGGTGCGGGACACAACAGCCGAAATGTTTCAAGCGATGAAACTAATTCAATTCCAATTTCGTACGAATGGATGAGTTTATTCTCAGAGTGCGACGAGCGAATAAAATTTGATTAATAACTCCGTCATTTCAGCCATGTTCCTCCAATTAATGAAATAGTATTATTTTTTTTTCTATTTTTATAATATATCTCTGCATGATAAAGCTACCCAAAAAAAAAAAAAATATATATATATATCTTCACGAAGCTTGACAGATTTTAATAAAATTATTATAGATTGTAAATATTTTTAATGAACGTTATGTCAAAAGAATGTTAATACATCGTTACATCGATCAATCGCGAGAGTCAAACGCGTGAGCAACTATCTTGCAGACCAGACGTCTACGAAAAAGCCACAATGAGCTTTGATCGGCAAGTCTTGTCGTTGAAATCGATCGGATTTCGGGTCTCTTTCGGTGACTGGTTGACAGCTACAATACGTCTAACATCTGATTTGTCGCAAGCAACAGCATCAACGAGTATGTATTTACTCAGCAACCTGATTGTAGAGATTGTTAACGAAGCACGGTGGATAGACTCAGTTTCAATTGATTTGAATCTATCGTTTCGAGAAATCTCGATGGTCAGGGAGAAGATCTCGACCGCACGGAGCTTTCATTCCACGGTCTTTCTGCGACACGGAAATGGATGAAGATGGAGGAGAGGAAGCCTCGCGCGACAGGTCCGTGGGAATCGAAATACGCTCGACAAAGAAAAGATGAGTGCACCGAATGGAAGGCTCGATCCGGAAGAAAAGTAGAAAAGAAAAGTAGGATACGGCAAACTCGACGGTGGCCACCGTTTTGATATATCGTTCCCTCAAACGAAGCGATACCACACGTGCGAAGAATTCCGGATACTTAAATGTTGCACTTTCAGCGAATAGAACACGAAGATTTAGGTGGAATTAAGAGGCCAATAAGTTCGCGTTTAATTTAAAATGCAATGTGAATCAATTGTGAATTGATCATTGATCGCCTGACTGTTGTAAACGCGAATTTTTACAAATCAATACAACGAAATGAGATCTAAGTAGAGATTTGTTCTCACATAAATTAAATACTCACAAGGGGTGTATTGCAATTTAAACTGTTCATTTCTGCTTACACGTCACGTTCTTTTTCTGAATTTTCAATTTCTTTTGAATTTTTTAAATAAACGCACAGATATCGACCGTCTGACCGCGATAAAATAGTTTCTTTCAAGCAAACTTCGCAGATTTCAATACTTCTCATCGGTCGAAGAATCGGTGGTATCGAAACGCGATCCCGGCGGTAGCAATTATCCTTATGTATTTCAAGATCACGTGATCGAGGATTCCGATGCAAATTAATTATCGAAATTGAGAACCATACGAGATGCAATCCTGCGAGTGAAATCCTGTTAAATGGCGTTCAAAGGCGGATTATAACTATGAACAGCAAACTCTGTCACAATGGCGTTTCTTCGTCCTTCGTCCCTTTTTTTTTTTTTTTTTTGTTTACATTATTTATACCGCGCCACGCGGAGAAGAATAGGGTTTAATAAACGCAGCCGGCGGAATTTGTAATTTCTGCGCTGATTTAATGTGCCACAGAAGCGCCGGCAAATCCCATCAAAGTTAAATACACGTCAAAAGCTTGCTCATAATCGCGAGGAGAGGGTGGGAATGGGATGGGGGGAGAGTTAATCCGACGCTGGCTGCCAGAATCTTCCGCTCGCCCTCCTCGTCTTCAGTCTCTCACGCTTGCTTTATCCTCGCCCTCTTTCTCTCGTCGTCGTCGTCGAGCTCTCGTACTTTTGTTCCCTTTATTTTCGTTTAGCGCCCCGTCGTTCCTCGTGACCCGTGAATTCTTTATGATCCGCGGCGAGACGCGTGCTCTCGGCGGCGAGAAACACACGAGCTACGAAAGGGGGAAGCGCAGCGCGAAACCAACTCAAACCTCGAGATGAATTGTTCGCGCTGGAATTATTGAAGAACGCGGAAATTGTTTTTCAACGATTCGCTGTCGTAAATACGTCCGGCGAGCGACATGTTTACGAGGGTCGTCGCGCAAGCAGTCAACGCCATTTTGCTTTTATATATAATACACGATCGGTTATGGACGAGTCAGTTTTCATCGTCACGCGATTCTGTGCTATCTGATTTTTATATACACGCGTGTGTCCGTAAACCATGAACAATCGACTGTAGAACTGAATCGAAAAGAATTTTTATTCGAGCCTTCACGAAAATAGAGTTTGAACGCGTTTAGGTTAGGTTTTATATTCGAATAAAGAATTTCCTCGTAGAAACACTGAACAGAAGAAATGTCAAGATTTTAGAATTTCTTTTATCTTCAATGCATAACTATTTCGTATTTTCTCATTATAAACATATAAAACTCAGGAAAGTTTAATTCGCAGACGTAGGAAAAAAATGCTGAACTGAAAAATTCCCCCCTTCTTTCCTTCAATCGTATTCTGTACACGTTTGATTTGTGAAAATAGCATCCTATTCGTTAATAAAGTAACATTCTATTCATTATTCGTTATGTTGAAATTACACGATTAGCAAGATTTAAATATAATTGATTAATTTTCAAACTCGATCCTCTCGAAAACGGGACTTAAACGAAAAAATTTCATCCTTTCTTCTCGGCTTGATTTTTCCACGCAGACGAGGATTTAATTGGTGTACATCTTATCGACATTTTATCTGGCCATTTATCGAGAAAGAAAATCCTGAATTGTCGTTCTTTGACATTAAACGTTTAGTCGGCGTATGGAGTAACGGCATGAAGCTTGCTCAGCTTTCGTATATCTAGAGAGCTTGCAATTACAAGAGGGTGACAAGCAGAATAAATTGCACGGTCAACTTTTAATTAGCTTAATCGAGTGGGAAAACAATCTTGAGCTGCCTGGCCGCAAATAGAGAGCTTTCCTCTTCAGCAATCGTTATTTCTTCTGTTTCATCGGCACACGTTTCGAGAGGAAGCAATCAGTCAGGCTAATTTATTGAGATCAGCTAGAAAAAGTCAATGATTCGGACAATTTCTCTACTCGGTAAATGAGTCAGACAACTTCTGTGATTCATGATCCAGAATTATAAATACCATTGTCACTAGTTTATTCGAAATTCAATTTTCGTCATATCAATATTTACCAATTTTCATCTTTCAGCATCAGTATTTATAACACAGAAATAAGATACAGGTAGAAGTATTCCTTTTTAAAAAATCTGATCACGAATTAGGACAAACAAGATCATTATCGTATTTATTTCAAGATCTTAAAATTGAGACCAACACGATGCAAAAATCGCGACGAATCGCCCTCGTGTAATATTCTGATAACGCCGTGTTTCCCATGCAGCATGATTTAATAAACTTGGACAACCTTGTGGCAGTAGTTTTTCATCACGCTGTTTCTATGTTGTATATTTTCAAATTTATTATAACATTACAGTTTCGATACAATGTATCGAAATAACCGTATTACAGAGACTTTCCTCTGACTATATTCTCTTTTCTCTAATCGACGTTTTATGGAGGATATTAATTAGGGTAGCTCTTGGTAACTTCTTATCTGACCCGTAAATGGTCACGTTCAGTTCGTTAGATAACCCATTGTCCCATTCAGTCGACCAAATCACCTATCATTTAGAACTGTTGTTTGTTTGCCATCTACAGAGATACATTCTATCGATCCTTCTTCCTCGATTGTCAAAAGCAGCACTCCCCTCTCACTTTTCTCTCACAACTCTCCTCTATTTCCTCTTTACTCTCATGGTCCGACTACGCGCGATTTTCTTTCACTTTCTTTCCCGGGCTAGCGTTCTTTCGCGCCTGACTATATACGGTTCTGCTCTACTTGCTGTACCGGTAAGCTGTTACCGACTCGACTCGTTTCTTTCGAAACGTACGCATCTCCTCCTTTGACGATGCCATCGTCGTCGTATAAAATAAGAAGAAAAAGAAAAAAGAGGGAGACCTAACGCGAAACAAATTGACAGTTTACCGGTCCATTAATATAAAAAGAAAGACGCATCTATCTCGTCGTCGTTGAAAACGCATCCAGCTACGTAGCTATTTTCATGACAAACTAAATCCTCTCAACATTATTTCGTGCAAAATATTTTTCCCGGATCGGCTAATAGGTGAAACGGACCTATTTCTCAAACCTCGGACTATTTATAAAAAACTTCTCGGACCTATTTATAAAAAAAAGTATCGACAGAGGATTATCATTCTTCGCGATTTACATCGCTGTTGGACTCGGATACTTGAGCTGCTTGGCGTTGTTCAAGAGAAGAAAAATAAACAACGAAGAAGAGAGGCATCGATTGATCTTTCAGATTATAGTAATTAAATACGCAAAGATCAAAATGCATGTACATGCAATAGGAAATAACTGAAGAAAAAAAGCAAAAGTACTTGGAAAATTAATTAAGAGTCTCTTTCATTAATTTAGTTCCATCGAATCCACAAATATTAATACATTGTAAGAAATATACAATTTGCTGAAAACAAGAAATAGATTTATTCAGAAGAAATCAACATCAATTCATAAAAGTAATTTTGAATAATTTTCATGTTACTCGTCAGAGTTTCAACAACTCAAACAATAAGTTAAGTTATTAGCTCGTTAAACGATAGTTCAGTTAAACAAGTCGAAATCATTAAGTCAAGTTAAATGAGTTAAAATTTCTTCACTATTAACCCCTTAACGTACGAATTGAAATGAAATTCGATATAACCAAAAAACGATATATATTTGTCGTTTTTTTTTAACATTTGCGTAAACTTGACAAAGATAACTTTTTATACTCTTATGCTTGTACTGAGAAATGAACGCAATACTTGTAAAGAAAATTAATAAAAATATGATGAAAGAACAAATTGATAATTCATAGTCCTTAGGAAACGTATGACGTCATTATATGTTAAGCAGTTAATATTGTATTAATAACATAATAAATTCAGGAACAGATTCACACGCTCTATTGCTCTGTGATGTACTATTCTAACACGTACTATTCAGTAACCGTAGATGCTTCCCTTGGAACGCGGAATCCAAGGAGAAAAAGCAGCTAATCGAAGGGGATTGGCTCGGATTAAGAATATCCCGGCGACGAAAAGGAAAAAAAGCGGCGAACGAAAAAGAACATCCGCAAAGATCGAGGTCGCGTTCTTTCACCTGAAAGGACGAATTACAGGGGCAATTGCAGTGAAATGAAACTCGACTCAACTCGAAAAGAAAAGAAAAAAAATGAAATTTTTTACAAGAGAAAGTGAAAAAAGAGCTCGTTATTCAGTGACAGACACACAGGGAACTTTCGAGCGATAACTGAGACCGAATGACAAATCGTAACTCGCTGCCGGACGAAAAAAAAAAAAAAGAAAAAAAAAGAAAAAAGAAGAAGCGCTCACGATTAATGCAAATGAGCGGTCTTTCCGGGGACGTATTTTCGCGAAAATATCAAAAATGGACGACCACCGTTTTTCTGTTCGATCGCACTGACATCAGTTATAAAAAAATGAAAAAGAAAGGAAACAAAAAGTCCGGGAAAAATTACACTGGGAAATTATTACCGAGAATGTGAGAATTTATCTTTCGAATAATCGCGGGAAAATGCGACTTTCAACGAGTTAATTTCGAAGGATCATTCGAAGGTTTCGAAGCGACTTCTCTGGCCACGAACGAGGCGAAAAATTAGCTATGGAAAGAAGAAAATCCGGATGAAATTATACTTGAATAATTCAAGAATCTGAGAATTGATCATTTCAACAAGGGAACAACGCCGAACTGTCGATCACCGATTCTGGCGAAATCTGGCATAAATGTAGCTTTCGAAAAAAATATTCGACACCACCCTCAAAGTTGGGGGATTATGAGACACATTATTTTGCCAAATATCTCAGAAACTGACTGAAGCTTTCACGTAAACTCATGAATTCGCGAAATTTTCTTTACATTTCGCTTTATTCGAACAATATTAGTTTTCATCCCCTGAACGCCGATAGAAAAAAAAAAATACGTGTCAAAGATCTCTTTTTCTTAGAAAACTATATTTATGCCAAATCTTCATCGAAAGTCTCATCGGTGACTGACACTATACTTCAATGGTATATTCCATTGCGCGAGAAAAGTCTGACGAAAATCGACAGCAAGGAATTCATCGATTTTCAATTGTTCAAGGCAAGAGTTCGAGAGTAAAAACCGTAGAAAGAGAAATTAGGCGGACAACGTCGTCGCAACAAAAAAAAAAAAAAAAGAAAAATATATCACCGAACTTATTAACAGACGTTTCGAGGCATGCTCGGCCGATCTGGCTGAATGAAGCAAAACAGCCTTGAATTTCATTCAGGAGTACGCCCTCTCGCTGCGTCGAATTCAATACAAGACTTATTGTACGGGCGGCACAATTGCTCGGAGCATTCGTGCGCTCCGTCTGCAGAGTTCGTTTCTAACGAACGCTCGGAAACTCTAGACAGAGAGGAAAGGACTCGAGACGAAAGGACAGTCGAGAGACGAGGAAAGAAAGAAAAAAGTGAAAAAAAGGAAACAGGAAGAAATCAAAGGGACAAAGAGAGAGAGAGAGAGAGAGAGAGTGGGAGAAAGAGAGAAAGGGGAGAAGCCGCTTGGAACGGTAGAGTCGATATATAACTGATTTCACCGACCAATTGACAAATCGGTTAACTTGTCGAGTCACCAGATCGTGAATTATTTAACTGGCACGCGTTGCCTCGTTACGGTGGAATTGCGGCGAAACGAAATTGCGGTCCGACCGTTGTTCCGGGTAGTAGTATGCTCGATACGTTCGCGTTCCGTGGCGTGCGTCGCTCGGCACGGTGAACTTTACAGTGGAAAACAGGCGATAATGGTCGGACGAGTGATTTATCCTCGAATATTACCGCCTGTCGGCAGCTTCCTTCGCGAAAAGGGAAATCGTTCACCGCTTGGTGCTCCAACGTTCTTCCGCTGCTTTTCAACGACCTATTTGTCATTTAGGATGGAGTCGAAAAGTGGTATATATAAAATCGGTCAATGTGTACTTGCGTTTTCTGATCTGGTGTACGTATGAACCACCAAAAAATGGTCAAATTATAATTTACCAATATATGGAAATTCTAACAATATACTTTCAGATAATCGAGTGATTTTTAATGAAATATATTAACAGTAGCTTGTGCTCTTTATCGTATCATCAATTTTTTTCTTGTAACTTGCACTTTGATTTCTTTGCTACGAATACTATGCTACAAGTTCTAATGTTACAACTCTCGCGCAGAGAATATTTCGTGGATTTTAATCACATTTTATATTTATTTCTATTAATTTCATTATTTTACATATTTTTCTATCATAAAGTCGGTCGATGCTGTGTCTGCGTTTTTCTGACGTACACGTGCGAATGATTAAACTGTCGTGGCACAGTGTTTCATGAATTAGCAAATTGAAACGATCGAAACAGTGATAAGAAAGCATCGCCGATGTTTAAATTACATTCTACATTTCAATTTCATATCCTATTATTCCATTCATTTTATTATTTTGCATATTTTTCCACCGTGCATCCTATATACTGTTTAATAACTTCATGATCACCGCATCGTTGTTTCCCCTCTGACATTCTTTGCAAGCATTATTATGCACTTGTAATTTCGAATATCGCGAGAGTGGCGATGAAATTTCAAAATGTTTCGCGTATAGCAGGCGCGGTATACACCGGCGAAAAACTTTCGAGTGCCGTTGGATAATCTGAGAATCACGCTGGCGATCTCACTGCCTCGATCACTGGAAAATGAAGGATTCCCTCTGTTCATAATCCCGCGCTCCTTTGTCTAAATTTCTACAAAAATTCCATTCCACAGCTACCGCGTACGTTCAGAAGATTCCCCGGAAGTTATCCATTAGTCACGCTGAATATCTCACGCGTATCTCATAAATCCGGGGCTCTCGACTATCTAGGGCTAGAAATCACCGGACTGAGCGTGATTCTCCGCTTAGGCTTCTCTAAACACGCGCCGCGAGATTTAAAACACGCCTTGCAATTACCGTGCACTTTCCACTTCAGTCTTCCACTTTCCACTTTCCACTCTCTCTTAGTTTCGACGAAAAGCACACGTTTCACACCTGTAGGGTCATTAGTTTTAAACGGCGGTGGAAAATATTTTTTCCCATAGTAAACGCGCTTTCAACGTCGATCCACGCGTTAGCACGAAACATGCACGAAAAGTGGACGATGTAATTAGCAAAACGCTCGAACACGTCAACGAGTAATAGTTTAGTGTGAGGAACCCTTCCCCTCCCCGCGGAGGGGTGAAAAAACCCTCTTTGCGTAAAAATAATTAATTCGTTATTAAAAGAAGTAATTTTCGATAACTGACGGGATTAAATTTCGCAGATGTTGTTCCTGGGACTTCGACTGTTTCAACTTGCCATTCGGTCAACGATCCATCAGGCTATTTTACATGGAACTCGCGATGTTTCAATGCAACACGTTGAAAATGTAATTTCTGAAATTTGTTAATTTCGAAAATGTTTCGAAGCTGGATAATTCAATTTTTTTTTAGATATTCCGAGACTTGTCATTGGTCATTACGATTCATTAAGCTATTTTGTACGAACTAAACTATTTTATAATGTTGCAAGTGTGATCTACTCGTTCATGTTAAAAATACGATTATTAATTTGTTAAGTAGAATCGTTATGGATCTTCGACAAAAGTACGAAAGCTACGAGATTCGATTTTATAGACTTCACGTTCGAACTTGACATTCAATTTACGATTCATCCGGCTATTTTACACGAGCTTGTAACCTTCAAATGCAACCTATTAAAATTCAATTATTAATTTGTTGAATACATTTGCCACGAATCTTCGAAAAATATTTAAAAGCTACGAGATTCGATTTTATAGATGTTTCGAAACTTCATTCAATCTACGATTCATCAGGCTGTTTTACACGAGCTTTTAACCTTCAAATGCAACCTATTCGTTCACATTAAAAATACAATTACTAATTTGTTAGATACAATCGTCATGAATCTTGAAAAATATTCAAAAGCTACGCGATTCAGTTCTATGGACATTCGATGGGAACTGAAGCTTCGATTTACGATTGAACTTGTTACACGCCATTCGATTGTAAAACCGAATTCGCCAAGCTCAGATTTTGTATAAATCATTCTCTATCGGCATCGACACTGAAATATTCAGAAACTGTACGTCGTCCAGTTGAAAAAGCATGTGCCTTACATAACTGAGGAACATTGATTCAATTCTGCATTCTGTATGACGTGAATAAAAACTGCACCTCGAATTCGACGAACATTCGAACGCTAAAAACTATAAATCGAGAAACTTAGTTCAGGTTAACGAAACACGTTCGTTCCTATCATCAAAAGGTAATTTGCGCGAAATCTGCCTTCTCGTAACCATAACCCTCATCTCACTCGTTCGCTCAGTTAAAAATACAACCATCCTCGTCCCTCTCCCTCTTCGTCCCTTAATTTCGTACAAGCGGAAACTCGCCTCTTTCATCACTCATCATTCGGAGTTCTCACTCATCAGCCTCGACACACACACACACAAAGAAGAAAAAAAAAAGAAAGAATGCGAAGAGAACAAAGGAACGTATCTGCGATAATACGTGAACACGTGAAAACGTGCACGTGCACGAGCGACAGAGGCAACCACATTAGACGTAGTTTTCATTTCACGAAGTACGACAGAATTAATTCCCGCTGGATTAGAAACTTCGATATCACGCGATCATTAAGGGTTAAGGATTACGCTACCGGACACCGATATCCGCCGGGTTGAACTTCCTCGAGGGGTGGAGGGAGGGGGCGAAGTTGAGGAAATGAAGCTCGCGCCTTTCGGTCCCATCGGGAGAGAGAGAGAGAGAGAGATCGATTTAGAGTTTTCTCAGCGATATAAGGTGGACGTCGAATATATCGACGTGGAAACCGAATTCAATAGCGTGGAAAAAAATGAGAGTTTCGGCTGATCATTTTGTTAACACTTTACCGACCGGTAGCCTATTAATCGGTTAACATATTTTAACACTTTACCGACAAGTATTCTATTAATCGGCTAACATTTTAACAGTTTAGCGACAAGCAGCCTATTAATCGGCTAACATATTTTAACACTTTACCGACCGGTAGCTTATTAATCAGCTAACTAACATATATTAACACTTTACCGACCGGTAACCTATTAATCGGCTAACTATTCACCGCTAATACACGATCGGTAAAGTGTTAAGAATAATCACGATTCAGATTCGTGTACCTCTGCGTATATCCCTTGAAGTTCAAAGAACACAAAATTGTTGCGAATGTAACTCTGATTATTCGCACCTCCTGTGTTCTTTCTTTATTCGACTATTCTACCTTGTGTGTTTGCCGTGTTCAAGAATCACTGCTCCGATCAATTCATCGAAGTCCTTTTTTCGTAACAAGTCTCGGATTTTCCAAAGGATTTTTTTCTGAAAAAGTTCTAGAACAAGGGACGCGTTGTAAGAGTAGTATCGAAAAGTATGAGGAAAGGGATGATCTATCTACTGAAAAACTGTCCTGAACATATATATTTGAATACGAATTAAATTAATTGAAATAAAAGAGGAAATAAATACATTGTAAAATAATATGTTATATATAATAACTTCCAAGGAACCTTGATTTCGTTATTAACATACGAATTAAATGAAATTCGATATAACCAAAAAATGATATACATTCTTCATTTTTTAACATTTGTGTAAACTTTGACAAAGATAACTTTTATACTCTTATACTTGTACTGAGAAATGCCATGAACGCAATAAAGAAAACTTATAAAGAATACTTGTAAAGAAAATTAATAAAAAATGATGAAAGAATTAATGAGACAAATTAATAATTCATAGTCCTCGTAGGAAACGTATGACGTCACTATATGTTAAGGAGTTAATAATATTCTTGTTAACATAATTCCTATTATGAACAACCGAAGAAATAGCTACAATTAATTTTATATCTAATTCACATCTTATTTACGTATTGTGCTTATGACATGGCAATCCCTACGATGCACTCATATTTATGGGGGGCGCCTAGTCGAAATTTTATATCTATATTTATACCTATTCTAAACACAAACGTTTGGACATTTCTAATTTTGGACACACTGGATTGGAACACATCTGTGTCATAAGTGGTACCTGGTGTATTGTTGACCTCAACACGATTAATGTATGTCAGAGATACATATTAGAGATTGGGGATATGAAAGAAGAATGGAAAATCGTTCGAGATTTACGGGAGGGGGAGATGGCCATGATTGAATATGCGGCAGTGTCTGCGAGTTTACTTGAAGTTTAAATCTATTGCTTGGAAGATACGTGCTTGAATTATTGAACAGCAGCGGAATGTGGAGAAAAATGTATCGTTTTTTTTATCGCGCGGAAGATTTATCGCGTCTATATTTCTATTTGTATTTTCAAAATTGTTCTTATAACACGCACAATGGCCATAAAATGTTGCACAGTTATTAATACACAGTGGCTCGTTGGAATTTGTTGTATTAATTAATTCAAGGATATTAAATGTCGTGAATTTACCAGCGTTCTGAATTACAAAAAATTCGATGTTACAAAGATGAAAGAAATAGCACGTGTTAAAAAAAAAACAACACGCGTTCGTTGAAAAATGAGAACGTACAAAAGAAAAAAAACAACACGTTGCACACGCATCGTGCGCACGTTAGTTTAATAAATAGAACACGGAAAAGAAATGTATTATATTAAAGGAAAAACGAAAAAAACTCCATTTAATCAAAGTTTGGATGCAGTTCGAACTATCCATCATTCTCCATTGATGAATGAATTTTAAAGTATCTATATACATATATATTTACAAATACAAAAATGCACTTTTTACGCTAGAAAAAAAGAAGAAGAAAAAGAAGATAACAGATATGTACATCGACCATTGTGTCGTAACGAACAAGCACAACAGAGCATGATTAATCATGTTCGACGAAAATTCACAACAATTAATCTCACGATTATATATTGTTGGATTCATAATCGATCAGTTCACGTAATAGGGGTACAGGGATAAGTGGATAAATGAATTGCACCAGCAGCAGTTTAGTTAATCAGGCACTAACTGGGGTTTCGTTTCGGCGAATGATATTCGAGTAAACGAGGTTGCTGTTGCATTATTTGGTGGCATAAAATTGTTTCAATATACTCAATTATAATTGTAATTATACTTGCAATTATATTTCTATTGCTTTCATTACATTATCCTTTTATCATCATTACGACGTAATTATTTGTTCGTTATTTTCATTACATTTACATTCCCATTTTTAATTTTACCTTCTTGTCGGAATTTTGCGAGCTGCAAACTGGTTAGAAATTACAAACATTAAAAAGAATGTCCTCTCCTTTTCTTCTTCGTATTAAAATTAATTAATAATTAGAGGTTAAGCAGGTGGAATTTTAAAAGTATGTTTTCTGCTTCCAAGTACTCCGACGAAATTAACAACTATTAAAATCGCAATGATCGCGGCGATAACACCAACAAGTAATAAATAAAATAATAATACTAGACTCCGGTATAGCGTACAGTATATTCTACTAATCACAATAAACGCAATAAAGCTACACAAGAGAAATTTATAACCTATATCTCTCTCAATTTACCAGTTCGCTACCATTAAGTTAGAACATTATTATGCAAGAAAGCTTTGGTGAATTATTGAACACGAAGATCACGTAGGTGGATACGCGCGGAGAGGATAACTGAATTTCGACGGAGTAGCACGAAGGAACACGTTGTCGATGGCGATAAATGGAGTAGAAATGTAGCGAAACTCTATGTGTACGTGTGTGTATGTGTGTGTGTGTGTGCTGGTAAATATTCAATGAATTTACATGAGTTGGCAGAATTTTTGTTCCCGAAAACTCTTTCTCTTTTTTTCCAAAGAATATGTGTGGCAGAGCTGAATAGAGAAGGACGAGGTTAAAGTGTTTTGATCGAGGAAAGTTTGAGGGACGAGTGGATTCGGTGTGACAACAGAGTCCATCAACCTGTTGCGAATCGATTTTTCGTATTTTTTTTTTTTCTTTTTTCACTTCGTGAAACTCGCGATTACGTTGAAACGAATTCTTGGAGTTGTGCCGCGCATTAGAAAAATTCTACATTCTCGCCTGTGTTAGACACGTGAAACCTGTAATACTGAAAAACACCAACAGCCACTTGCAATCAGTGATCATTTACCACCATATTGAATTGTCTATCAACAGGGAGAAAAAATAAAAGAACAGGTAAATATTCGTATTTTTAAATTTATTTTTTTTTTCGAAAATGTAGTGTAAATTAATGTCGATGTATTAAACAATATCTATTTATGTTATACTTCGAGGAATCATTGTCGATCATTTTCGCCTTCGATCGTTAGAAAATCAAAAAAAAAAAATCCGCGAATCGAAAAAAATAGGAAAAAATAATAATAAAGATGACTTTCGCGCGTATTGCCACGAAAAATATTGCGGGAGCCGGGGTTGAATCGATGATCAAACACAGTTGTTGTACAAGTCACGGCTAGAATAGTTATATATGAAAAGTTTTATATATATATATATATATATATATATATATATATATATATATATATATATATGTCGGCTGTGCGATCAAATTAGTTTAGACGCAGAAGCAATATCGTGTGTTTTATCCAATCGCGTGGAATGAAATTGAAAAGAGAGGAAACTCTTTGTTTTGTCGTTAATTTGATTGCCAGGATTACAATCGCTTCGGATTCTATTTACGTTTTTTCCACGCGTGTAATATATTTCACAAATTGAGCAATTATCATTTCGACTTTTGCGATCGACGTTCTATCGATTACAACAGCTCCACAAGTAAATATTCCCTGTTGTGTTTTCCTACAGTCGCGTCGCGTTTCTAAACGCAGAATATCGACAAGTCGTCGACGACAATCGGACACTCGAACGAGCACAAAGGAATACCGATATACAAATCGCTGCCGCGTCGATCGTGCCTCAACGACGATACAATACACCTTTTTAATTGTGAAATCAAAGAATCGGCGGATTCCATCGGCGAAAGATGGCCTTCAAGGACAATTGGTTATGCAAGCATCAGTCAATTATAGCGAGCATCGAAGCTCAAAGCACACAAGGTTTTCGTAGATTCCGATTCCTTTCAGCCCCATTCTCCATTGCAGGATCGATGTTTAAAGGATATTTAATATTCATTAAGGCGAATGGAAGTTCAAGGGGGGTGGGGAGGAGATCGTTTGGAAACATAGTCGAAGCAGAGCGCGCATCAATTACGTCGAGGTAAGGCGAAAGAATCTATCGATTGGCTACAAGATTCAAAGCGATACAAAAGAATAAGGAACGGAGTTTGAATTTCCCCGAAGGTTAACAGAATACACTGCACGGAATTAAACAACGTTCTCGTATTCTTTTGAGATACAAAGGCAACAAGACATCGCTTTCAACGCCCTTTTCTTATCTATTCACTTTATGCTCGACACGTGAAGCGATGCACACTCTCGCATGCAAGTATTAAAATACCTGATGGTCTCGTACGAAATACACACACACACACACACACATATATAAGAACGAACATAGTGTACGAAAATCTATATAAAATAAAGGAAAAGAAAAAGGTTATTTGTTATAATATTTAATCAACGGATGAAACAGGTTCGTACTTATGTTCCATTTATATAGATTTCGGGAATATCCATAGTTTAGTAATCCCTATTAATAAAAAAAAAAAAAAATAGCCAATAGATTTTGTACTCATGCAAGTTCGCAATCCAAATTATTAGTATTACGAAAATGTAATAAATTATAATTACAGTAAAATATCGTGTATTCACTTCAATTATGTATGCACGCAGTTGAAACTATGAAACGTTTATATTTTGAAGCATGTATCCTTGCCTCAAATGATCTGTTTTAATATCTCATCTGAATGAACCGCTTTTCATTTGTACCATGTTAAATACTATTTAAAAAGAAAAAATTAAATATTATCTTTAAAACCGATGTTAAAAAAAATGTACAATTAGAAATAGTTCGAAACAACAATAAGAGAAACTTTCGTCTGTCATAGAAGCTTGAAAATAGCAAACGATAGCAAATGATAATTAAATCGAGCTGTGCGCGGACAAATATCACGCGAAGAGATAATAAAAATTTTATCAGCATCTCTATTGATTGTTAGACATGCATTCTTTTGGAAGCATCCGTGTTTGAAAAAACCGTTTAATTTCCAGTTGATTTGCGACACGATCGCAAATTTGGTTCTTCCAATTAATTCAGACAATCGAGGATCACGTATCTTATTCTCGCTTTTGATACTCTCTCGTTGTCTAAAACAATTATATCAAAATCTCGCGACGTAAAACAAATTTGGTTATTCTATATAAAGTTCCAGATCGAATTTTAATACTTTACCGACCGATAGCGATAAGTAATAGACGATTAATAGGCTACCGGTCGGTAAAGTGTTAATATCGTATAATAATATATTTATATATAATATATATATATATATAATAAAGTGTTAATATAATATATATATAATAAAGTGTTAATATATATAAATATATTATTATACAATATCCACACTTTACCGACCGATAGCGGTAAATAGTAGCCGATTAATAGGCTTTACCGATCGGTAAAGTGTTAATATCGTATATATATATATATAATAATATATTTATAATAAATATAATAATATATTTATATATATTAATGTATATATAAAATATATATATATAATATAATAAAGTGTTAATATAATATATATATAATAAAGTGTTAATATATATAAATATATTATTATACAATATCCACACTTTACGGACCGATAGCGGTAAATAGCAGCCGATTAATAGGCTACCGGTCGGTAAAGTGTTAAGATTAGATATCGAAGGTGAGGTTAGGCGACTGAAATACATCCTATGCCATGCTGTGTATATAATAACTCCAATAATTCTTCTGGTTTAAGTTAGGTTTACACTTAATCCCTTCTTCCTTAAGATCGTACCAATATCTGCGAACACGGTTGTATACGTAACAACGAAATAAAGCTGAAAAATCTCGATGGCAGAGGAAACTTCGGTGACCAAGGACGTCGCTGTTATTAAAGAAAGGACAGAGAAATCGAGCTACTGTATATCCTTTCTCTTCCAGCCAAGAATGAAGATCCATGGGAATCAGATTCTCGTGAGTTTCTCTGCCGCCGTTGTCAGAAGAAAACTACCAGCCATTTATCGTACTTTCCGAAGATTACTCCCACGGCTTGTGGCCGTCGCAGGACCGCGTGCAAGACGTCACGGGAAATTTAATCTCGAGCCAGAGATTACCTCTCCGCTGCGAGATGCGGGTTATCAATCAGAAAATTAAGTCTGCCGGAAGCAGATCTCTCTCTCTCCCGCGAGAGATCGTCCGCGATAATCGGCTGAACGCGACCAGGCAAAGTATTTTTCAGCGAGTTCAGCGAATTCGGCGTCCTTGTCTTTCGCGAGCTGGATTCCCTTAATAATCGTGATACGAAATTATTTGTTATTGTTGTATAGATGTCTATAGATACTCCCTCTGTCCGAAAATATGGTACACATTTGAAAGGAAGTTTCGAAAGCAACTGATAGCTAAATGACCCAAACATATTTGACAGGCGTTGCTTTTTGTTGAAAAATTTTCAACCCAAATAACGTGAATTTACAAAGAAGAGATGGCAAATCGAAGCAATTGACTAATGAACAACGTCATGGTATCTTGCAACACCTCATATATAAATAAGGTAAAACTTCTAAGCTGAAAAGTATATATGTTCAGAAGAAGCGTTCAACAAGGCTAAATCTCACTTGAACTAAATTTGGATCACACTGAAATCATTTGTATTTAGTTATATTGTGATAATAAAGTGAATTTAATATTTCTCTTATATTTAATTTTAGTTTCACTTGATTTTTCTCGCAAATGTACACCATATTTTCGGACCAAAAAAAAGAAAAAATATTAAAATGCATACCATATTTTCGGACAGGGGGGAGTATTTTATACAGACACTTCGATGCAAATGAAATAGTATAAGACAATCGTGTCAAACGGCCAGAAATTGGCTCTGATTGCGGTTTTTTGGTAAACGATATCAAATTATCATTTCACGCTGTCGGCAGCGCTGGGTCAAGTGCTTAATATTATCCCGTGAATGAAAGATTCATGGCCGACCGAGGCTTCCAGTGGCGTGATAACTGAATTTCTTTTTACGAACGGGGACAGCGACGAAAAACGAAGAAGCAGAGACGAAATGAAAGGAGAATACGAAATGATAGACTTTTAAAAATCTCCAACTTAAAATCGTTGTGACTTAGAATTTGATCGAAGTGTACAACTTTAATAACGATTTTCCTCTTGAAAATGATTATCGATATGTTTCTCATCTGATCAAAGTCTAATTTACCTCAAAGTCTAATTTTACGTTTTTTCTTTTTTTTTTTTTTTTTACAAGTTTCAGATACTTTTCATTCTTAACAGACTGTTATTTGTCTATCGATTTTCTTAAAATTTGACCTTCTGAAGGATTTTAGGTTCAGGTTAGGCTTAGGAAGCAATTTGGAAAATTAAATACTAGAAGATTGTAATTCAGAGAACTAAAACACTAAAACGATGCGGATTCGTGGTTAAACAGTGGACAAGTTTTACTCGAAACAATGGACAGTATAACAAAACTACGAATTTAGAGGTGCTGATCATTCAACCAATAAATTCGGAATAAATTGAAATACTCCTATTAGCACATTCCCTCCTTCTTTACCTACTCATATAATATTACTCATGTAGTCATTTAATTCACCGCTCATAACGAATGCCGATTTTTTCGATATGTAATTACTGTTTTGCATATTGCATGTTTGCGTATTTTATACATTTAAACTAAAAAGCATATGCACATATACATTAAATATTTCTTTCATGTCCATTTCAGGCGTCTAATTACGATGATTGTACGTATAATCAGTTTTGAAACCAAATTTTGAAAAAGATAACTCAATAAAATTAAATAGGTACGACAAGATTTTTTTTTCTAAAAATTTTAAAATCAGAAAAATCACTTTGCAAAATCATTCGTTTCTTTTATGTTATTTCTGCATAACAGGTGTAGTTGAAACTTTTTTTTGACGAAAATGATAATATTGCAATTGCAACTGCCAAAAATGTACTTCGGCGAATAAAAGTTGCTGAAAATGCAACAAACATATCGAGATACATTTTCAAGTACAGCCAGACACAAACAAAAAAGATCGGAAACTGTTGGTCGTTTTAACAAATGCAACTCAAATGTTCAAACTGTGTTACACATTTAAGAAATGTATCTAGTAGTGAACTCGTAAGAAAATAGATTCACTTATTGTTAAAAAACAAAGTCCTGATTTATCTAAAATTTACGCAAACTCGCGCAATTCAATAGATTCGCTTATATAAAAAAAAAAAATAAATAAACTTACAAATTCACATATGAAAAGAAAAGTCCTGATTTATCTAAAAATACACGGAAATCGCGAGAAATGAAACGAGCATGCCGCAAGTAGTATTGAAATATAAATACAAAATATGCACTCGTTACGTCCTGTGACATGGAAACGTTCTTTCTCTGAATGCAAATTCATATTAAACGACAACGAACAATCGAATGCAAAAACAAGAGAAAAAGAGAATTGAAAAATTGTTATCTATTTTAATATCAATTCGTGGCAATCTCGTTATAAATAAATTCAGCAAATTAATTGAAATGAAAGTTAAAACAGTGATTCATATTCTTCGTACACGCACGCATATTTTTCGTGCTTCTCCATTCTGACGATCATTTAACACTCTTGACAAACTTGTAACAGACAACCAATGAACACCAATCCGTGATTCGATCTTACGATCAAATTGTCCAACAATTAATCCAACTGAATCAGTCTTCAACAGCAAACGTAAAACATCTAGCCCTGTCTTCGAGCATCTGTTCCCAATAAAACGAGCGGTCCTGTCGCCATTGTTTCGGCGCGACGTGAAGAAAACCTAAATGGCGAAACCACGTTTCAATCGCGAGGTTTGATAGGAGGTTGTCGATACGTCGGCTACTCGAAGTCGACAACGGAAACATGCTTTTCGGCTGATACCGAAAGAAGCACACCAGCGAGGAGCCTAACTGGACTAAATTCGTCAGGAGATAGGCGCAAAATCGGTATCACGCTCGTGACACCTTGAACAAAGTCTGAAAAAAAATATCGGGAAATTTTTCATTCTATTTCCCCGGGTCACCTCGGGATCCTGCTTCGATCCGTCGAATCCGGAAGTTTACACGTACATCGCTGAGATACTAAACACGTGTTGTGAACACGTGTGTATGTACATCGAACTGCAATATTCGGTAAGATTAACACGAATCGTTCGCTTCGTCTAGCGTAAACTTGCGTCAAGTTTACCTAGTAATAGCCGCGATGAGGGAAATGACGTTCTGTCAAGCATTCACGCGAAGAACGAAGATTAGAAAAAAATTGAGGCTCGGCCCCGTTGGGAGGCCAAAAGCTTTTCCCCATCGACAAATAGCCGGAACGATAACGCTCGAGATAAAAAAAAAAAGATTTTATCTTTTGGTTACCTTTGGTGAGAAAGAAGTCGCCACGGATTCATTAAGAGCTGTTACGAGTCAGTGAAAAGAAAAAAAACACACACACACACACACAAAGGATAAAATTGCTGTTCCACGTGGCTATAAAAATTAATTGGCTGTCAGGTAATTAATTTCGAGAAAGCTTCGTGCTATCATCGACGATGGTGGCGACTAATTCTATTTCCCGACAGTCTAGAACTACCAAAATGGTCGAAATGGCCATTTATATTTTAGAGTAATTTCGCGGATTTATTATAATGTTGCATTCTTCTCAGATTCGAATAAATTTTTGTAAAATATACAAATATTTCCATCGACGCAATTTCCTGATCGCTTAGAACTACTAAAATGGTCGAAATGACCATTTATAATATTTTGGAGTAATTTCGCAGATTTATTATAATATTGCATTCTTCTCAGATTCGAATGATTTTTGTAAAATATACAAATATTTCCATCGACGCAATTTCCTGATCGTTTAGAACTACCAAAATGGTCGAAATAGCCATTTATAATATTTTAGAATAATTTTGCGGATTTATTATAATATTGCATTCTTCTCAGATTCGAATGATTTTTGTAAAATATACGAATATTTCCATCGACGCAATTTTTTGACAGCTTAGAACTACCAAAATGGTCGAAATGGCCATTTATAATATTTTAAAGTAATTTCGCGGATTTATTATAATGTTGCATTCTTCTCAGATTCGAACGAATTTTTGTAAAATATACGAATAAAAGTTCTAATATCTTTGACTCGATTTTTATACTCTAGTGCTCAGTTCTAGTGTCAAATCGTGACTTGTAAATTTATCGGAATACTAACGTATCCATAATTCGATTCTCGCGCTCGGATATGCCATTTATTTTTCGTTTCGAGCGGCCGTTGCTCGGAGAACAAAAATATCACTGTCTGTTTCGAGGCACGGATCGATCCTCCGAAACTATTTTAATTAAATCATCGAGTCGAAGCAACCTTCCCCCTTTGTGAATTGGCTCTGACAATTCGCCAACTCGCAAATCAGACAATAATATCCTGCGCTCCACACCTAGTCAAACTTTCGCGCTCGAACATTTCCAATGTGCGAAAGGAACGAACGCGAATATATCCTCGGATAAAAGGGAAACATTCGTTGAAAACAGACCCTTGTCTATGTTTTCCTCGTTTTTTTTTTGAGACTGTAACGTATCCGGTTTACACATCGGACAGAGTTTTATCGGCTCTGATTACATGCAAGCAAGATTCAAGCCTTGTCAGATAAAATTTACTCCAACTTCTACAACGTGTATAAATACACTTTGTTTAACGCTTGATATATATTACGTTATAACCGTACTCTACTATCCCAGAAATGTACGATCCCTCGTTCTACACTCGACCGTCCGACATATATAATTCTATTCTGTTTGCCTGATCACGTACGGTGCCGTTTACAAATATGAATTTTCCTGACTTATCCACTCTGGCTTGGCTATCCGGTGACACGCGGTTACTTCACTTGGTTTATTTTCCGTGACGTTGTTGCTCTGACACATTCCACGATCAGCCAAGAAACATTCGTATTCGTTGATATTTACGCGTGCAGCATGTATATCGTGTGTTTTTCAGAAGTACGATGAAAGTTCACGGTTTACCGCGGAACTAAACTAGCTACAGGAAAATATTTGTTCACTCGATCGAAGATAAACGAAGGTAGTTGAAACTCTTGTAACATTGCCAAAGCAGATCGTGGAACGATCGAACTGAAACAATTACAATGTTTATGTATGTCTCATGTACAATGCTTGCAAAGCAATTCACGACTCTTGCATGGTTTCTTTTGAAAATTGAAATTTTGTAAATTCGAAACGTGGACTGCCTCCGTGGACGTTGAGAAATATTGTTCGTGGGACTGAATCCATCATGGTCTTGAAAATTATAATCTTTAGAATGATTCCTCGGAATTTTGTTGCACGACTTTTCTATGAGTTTGAATATTAACAATTTTTCATCGTAATTTCGCTGTATATTTCCAATAGTAACAGTGATTTGATTAGTTGACGTATTTTAATAAAAATGGACATGCTATATAATATAATATAATTGTCAAATAGTGTATAGTATATAGTATAGTCAGAAACTAGAGAAGAATTAATAAAAGAAAAATTATTGGTGCATCTAGTATTTTTGCAATATCTTTGCGAAAAGAAGTGATAAAATTTGTTTCCATACGTATACACAATATATAAAAGTAATATGCATAGCAGTAAATAATACAAATAAGATAAAAATTCAGGAATCAGAAAAATATTGACACACGAGGAGTTTTTTTCTCAGCTGTACTACGTATTTGACCAAAATATAAAATATTTATAATGATTTAAAGACAATAATTCGCAATTTTTTCCAATGGCATCTTCACCATTAAATGCAGATTAATCACTGGAAACTACAAGCGTGTCAATATATTTTCTTGACTGTTCGTTTAGAAATTGCCACTGTGTATATCACTTTTACACGTAGTGTAGCGAACTATTTGTGAAAAGACTATTTCACTAATACGTCATTTGTTTTCACAAGGATATCGCCAGGAAAACTAGGTGAATGCTTCTTCGACTCACTCTGTGTACCCAAATGCAATAAAAGTGTACCCCGAACCCTTTGTTCGTGGTACTTCAATCTACTCTCTCTCCTCAATCGATAACGTAGCTTTAAAGATTCTCGAGTGATTCGTTCGCATTCGATGACGTTGACCAAAAAAAAAAAAAAAAAAAAAAAAAGAAAAAGAGAAGAAGAACCGATTCCAAAAACTACAGAACGCTATAACAAGTACGCTATAACAAACTACGGAGGAACGGAAAAACGGTACCGATCTCGACGCCAGTAACAATACATAATAATAGCGTAAAGCCAATAACCCTCTCGGTTCTTTCCGAATGACCTACATCGCCCTCGCTCGATCTCTCGACATCGATACAACGTGAAATCTGAACGAGGCGGGGGCTCCTCCACGGAGCCAAGGAGCAGCCGAAAACGGTTCGCTGCGTTTTTCGAATGCCTTTTCCAACGTATTACGTCGGTCCAATCTTCCTCGTCGAGCCGGACAACTTTCGGATGTGGAAAACGAGCACTACGTCCCGAGCTTTTCGGCAGCATTTACAATTCGCTGGAACACTGGCCACGTTTCATCCGCAATCCAGACAAATATGTACGTACGTTCCGCTCGCTTTTGTTTCGGATGGTGGACACCGCGTCGAATTTCGTTTTGCGAGCCGATACATCCGTCGGTCGCGCAAATACCATTTTCTCCGCTTAATCGTTCCGTTTTGCTCACTCTTTTTCTTTCTCTCTTTTCTTTTCTTTTTTTTTCTTTTAGTTTCAAATTACGACAGTCCATTAGCCCAGATGGTTTTCTTAACACGTTCGAAATCGCTGAAATAGCGGACGATATTTTTCTAATAACTTGTTTCCGTAGAATTAGTACGTGTCGAGCATATATTTTGACTGATGATTTTTATTTAGAACACTCGAACATCACTTTTTTTCTATCATTGATTGCTATTTTTTAATAGATCGACGACTCGCGTTTGCAACACAGTCATTCGTGTCATTTATTTATTTTCATGCGATCTTAAAATCAACTATCGCGTTAACTAAGAATTAATTGCGTTCTTTTTTTTCTAATAGACGGGCGTATATGTGTATCTAAAATGTAATTAATAACTTAACATTTTGATTCATTGTGTCATCAGACAGCTGATTTTTCAAGCTCTCGCTTCTTTCGAAGAAGAAAAGGCACGATTTCGTCGAACATTCTCTTCTGTATACTTCCGGAAAGAACAGGCCGTATCATTAAAAAAAATCGATGATTTTCGACGATATCGAATCGTTTTTGGCGCTTCTTTTTGTCGAGAAAGATAAGAACTTTTTCGAACGCGAAGTCATGAAGTTGGTCCGAAAGATAGCAAATGATCATCGAACAAAATTGGTCAATTAACCAAACGTACCAACACCCGAACAAATGACTGGTTTAAAAATTTGATTTAAAATTCTGCATCCTTTCTGTGTCAGTTCTTATTTTAAAAAAATCCAGTTTTTTTCTATTATCCAAAGTTATTTTGTGTGTTGTTTTGTTGTATTAAATCGACAATTGCCTTTATCTCTTTCGTAAAAAGACCTAACTGATCACAGTAGAAACAGGTATAATATAAAGTGCCGATATTAAATAGCTCATTTACACTTTTACGAAAAAAAAACACCAACCTAATATTGTAGAACATTTTGGAAGCCTTATTCCATAGTTGACACAGTGAAACGACATCAAATAATTAAATATAAAATCAATTTCTAATTAATAATTTTTATTGTGTTTATAAATTTTCTTAGAGTTCTTCCTCATATTTTTTTCCATTAATTTCATAAATCTTTATCACTACCATCACGATTAAGATTTCCTTTACATTTGTCAATTAATTTTCCAATAAATTTTTTTCAAACACGTGGTTCCAAGAATCGAGTGAGCCAAATTGATCGTAGTATTTAGTAGAAACATCTCGTCAATATTTCAGAAATCTTGTTCTATAGTTGACGTTTTTTAATATCAATAAATATGAAATAAATTTCTAATATTAATAGATAATCTAAGATTAATAATTTTTTTTTTCTTTGACATAAAGTTTTCGATGAAGCAGAAATACGAAAGTAAACCAAAGCAAAGTGTTCTTCCTCTGATAGTACAATTATCGCACGTATCTGCTTCTCGAAGAGCTAAATTTCGTCCTATAAACGCAACGAAATATCCGATATCTTCTTTGGCTCTCCTTCGTAAAGAGAGAAAAAGAATCGACCGATTGGATTATCGCCGAATTGGAATTTCGTGGACAGATCTCTCTCTCGCTCTGCAGACCGACTACGTCGCTAATTAACCCTCCCGAGGATTAAAGGAACTCTCTCCCTCTCTTTGAATTTTCGTCCTTTGTATCCGCCGCGAGATCGGATGAAGATCGGCGCTGTAGGGTTAATCACGCCAGAGAAAAAAAATTATCGTCGCTGGAGTTTTTAATCGATCGTATCTTAACGATTACAGAAAGAGAAAGAAAAATCCACTCTTTTCTGTTTTTAGAATTTCTCGCGTTACAGAATAGATTATTAATAAATTAATACTATTTCGATGGTAGGGCTCGTCGCCTTCGTGCTCGTTAAACGCCAGAATGAGAAAAGTTCGGCGATACTCTCTTGGTCCTTTCGAAAAAAGAACGTCTTCTTTCCCCCTCCCCTCCCCCCTCTTTCTGCATTATAGCAGAAGGAAATCACGTGCAGCGCTCTCTTCGCCTCTCAATTCCACCAGGATCCCGTGGAAACTTCTTTGAAGATGCGAGAATTACACTGACACCCCGGTTTAAAGTAAAAATACTTCCTTCTTCCGGGTCAAGCCCTACCGGTAGAATATCCGAGCATACTAAATCATCTCTCACGAGTTATGCAGTAACAGTGTACGTGCTGCACGCTTTTAAACGCGAAACGCGAAAATTTTTTCATCACACGTTTGTTAAAAACGACGAGTGATATCGTTGAATTTATTTTTATTTTAAATTACTTCATTCTCATCATCATGTCGTTGAGAGTTCTTTTCCCTTTCTTTTTATTTTTATCAGAAGGTGTAAGCTAATTTTTAGGATTGATTCTTCATTCTTTTTTAGCTTGTCACTCAGGGAATGTTTTTATGTTCAATTGGTGTATTTTTCTTCGCTGGACAATAATATTTAATACGTTCCAACACTGTCAGCTTGAATTTCGCGAATTGGGAGACGACGAGTTTTTTGTATAGTCTGCGATCGAGATCAATTGTCATTTTCAATGATCGTTAGCCGTATTAGTTTCCCATTTGTTGTACCAGTTTTCTTTGATTCTCTGTCTTGCTGGTCTCGAGGGTCGTTGGAAACTACGTTTCACCATTCCTCTCAAGATTGAAATTTTGAAAAGATCTCAATAACTCCCTAACGATGATTCGTCAACGATCGACGAATCGTTACTCGCCTCTGTAAATGATTCGTCGTGTCCCTGTAAATTTATTCCCCGAAATATATCCAAGTTTTCGTCCACCGGAGGACAAAAGGCTCCGAGGCACACTCGTCTTAATTACGAAGCCGAATACCGATGGAATCTTTGTGCCGAAGCGTCTCCAATTAAGAACCACACCCACTTTCCCTCTAATGACCTTCGTCTTCCATCAGGAAAGCACTACTTATAACCCTCGAACACTCGTTAACGACAACTTACCGTCTCGCGATCCCGCCTCTTCCGCCTTCCATCGAAAACCAAGAAAACCGTTTCCACAAGCCGTGGGTCTCTCGTTGCACCTACAAACTCCTAATGATCTCATTTGCTCCACTTCATCGTCTCTGCTTTAATCTTACAAAAAAAGAGAGAAAGAAAATATGCTTGCTACGCAACTGTTGTATCGGGGACCATAACCTATTTATCTCTATCTATCTATCTATTTATCTTTCGAAAGCAGACCCGACGTGTGAAATTTGGCAACGTAATGGGTGACAAATAACGCGATCGATGCGAATCGGTGTTCAAGCGGGTTGTTTCGCGCGAAGAAACGGAGGAGGAACAGTTCGAACAGTTCGAAAGCAACAATAACAGCGACGATGTCACGTCGATAGGTAGCAATAGAGAGAGAGAGAGAGAGAGAGAGAGAGAGAGAGAGACCGAGCAGGCGATACACTCAAGCGGAGGAAATGGCGAGGAGAGGCGGAAACCAGGAATTCGGTTCGCTGGCAGCGAACTGGGTGGCGGAAGGTCGACCCGGGGGTTCGAAAACCAGGTCACAGCCAGGTCACTGAGCCACCATTTCCAGCGTGCCGCCTCGACGACAAATAAAA
Organism: Tetragonula carbonaria; assembly: GCA_032399595.1. Classification (NCBI taxonomy): domain Eukaryota; kingdom Metazoa; phylum Arthropoda; class Insecta; order Hymenoptera; family Apidae; genus Tetragonula; species Tetragonula carbonaria. The sequence goes on from JAUCRC010000020.1 coordinate 3,068,863, forward strand.
CGAACGGACCTCGGTCCAGATCGTTCGCAAATTAATTAGAAATATCGCCGATCCGCTGATGGAAAGCACAACCAAGCAGTGCTCTGCCTGCTCGATTTCGGGAAATTTAGGGGAAATCCTTTCCCGCGCTGATTTTTTTCAACGGCGCTGCACGAACAGGATTTTGCACGAGAAGCCTTGCAATGTATTCTGAAATTTCGTTATAAAATCGATGGAATTGAAAATCAACGTAAAATGCAAATTGCATGTGTATAAAAAGAAAAAATATTCCAAAAGGTTGACCTTCGGAAGAGAAATTCCGCGCGCCAAGCAAACGTTTAAATATTCGATCCTGTTTCTTATCGCTGCTGTACAAAAGTATCCGAATTTCATTATTCGATGCAGACGAACAAACTGAAACTCCGGAAGTGTAATTTCAATCGCTGATATATCACGGCTTGTTAACTGATCTTTACAAAATTCGTATCGTTTCTGCGAAATATATATATATATGCCAAATGTTGAATACGTTGATACCGCTAATGAAAAAGTTTCAGCAAACGTTCGAGCGCCGTTATTGCCTACCATATGTATACAGAAAGTATTATAAGTTGTCCTAAAAGTATGTGACACGTGTTATTTATGCGCAGCTGGAGACGTCGATCACGCGCGCGTGGTTGATTGAAGTCTCGAGGACTTCACCGGAGAGGAAAATGGCGGAAACGTCGAGTTCAAAAGAGACGGTAAGAGACGCAGTGTATAATACCAATATTTGACAGAAGCAGGGGAAATTGGAGAATTTTCGGGGCAGAGGAATTTTCCAAACCGTTTCACGTACACGGGTGCGTGTTCTCTTCTGTAAATTGATTTCCCTGATCGCCGATTTCCTGCACTTTCCGTTGATGCGGGCCAATCCTTCGGTTTGCATTCGCAGACGAGGTTCTCCCCCGCTCATTTTATGCAACCGAGTTTACAGTAAAATATTAAATCTTGGCGCGAGACGTAGACGTGGAGAACAATCTTGTTTGAATAAAATCTTAGAAACGTGGAATATTTCACGCTCGATCGAAAGAATTCTCACTGCGTTTCGTAACTTTATCCTTTGTCCGCGCTTTTTGGTGTTTGCTTTGGGCCAATGGAAAACCGGGTGAAAAGAAAAGAAAAATTGTAGGGAAAGTATCCTGATTTCATTTTAGAGTATCCTCGTGGGTGGAACAAATGTTTATGTCAAATATACGTATAAACATATATATGTAAATAAAATAAAATAATTCTATTGATAATGTTTATAATATACTGTAAGATATCTGAGTCTCTATTTTTTCGAATATCTTGATATTGAATATCTAAATATTGTTCAAATGTTATATTATATAGTATTAATATAACATTAATGAGGCACGATATTAAACACAGTGGAGAAAATAAGGATTAGAAAAAGAATATATCAAAAATAAAGAATAAAATTTTTTCATTTAACTCGTCGTACTTAAATTTCTCTAATTCTGAATTGCACAGAACTGTTATTAATTGATATTTTCGAAAATAAGTAAAAAATGTACAATACTCTTCTCCTGTTTAAGACCTCATTTTCGAGAAAACGGAATTTGATCGTGTTTAGTTAAAAATTGGCTTAGTAAACGTGAGAGTTTTAAACTGAGTTTCCTCAAAAACGAAGCATCTTGTACAAAAAAATTGCATTCTACACTTTCGACTTTTTTTCACAAGTAAAATAATTTTCTGTTCATCGTACCTGTTGATCGATCCAAAATTACCTAAATTCAAGTACAATTGACAAATTCTCAAGCTTGATCTTTTGAAAACGGAGCCTTAAATGAAAAATATTTATCCTTTATCTTCGACTTACTTAGTATCATTCTCTCTTCAATATTAAATTATTGTACCTAAATATCGATATGTTCGAGTATCTTAAATTCGAGAAATTTAAATAATCGTCGCTGCGTTTCTGCAATTTGCACACATACATACACACTTATTACATTCAAATGTTTTGTCATCGTGTCTTAAATTGTCTCTTACTACCTTTCACTTTGATTCTAATCTTTCTAAGCCTAATTTATTTCGATTTCGCTGATCACAAATTTATTATTATCTTTAGTAGTTATAGCCGATCGTTCGAAGATTAATATTCAAACGTCGTCACAAAATGCTAGGCTAATAACAAACGATCTTTTTAGCAGAAATTCTGCACAGGTACTATAACGTTTCAGGTATTCGAGTAACAGAGTTTCGGATAAGAGAGGCACCACGATAGTAACTCGATCGATAGATATGTCTCGACGTGTCACTACGTTTTATCGCGATATTTTCATATCACGTATTCGAACGTCTCTCACTTTATACAACGCCTCGTTTCCATTGCAAGTCGTGAAAAAGAACCACCACCATTTGTCAGTTCTCATTCTTTTTGCTAGAGAATCCGCATCGCTTTTTTTTCTTTTCTTTTTTTTTTTTTTTTTGGTACGCTCGAGCGACGTTTCAGCAGCTAATTAATTGGCTTGATTTAAAAATAACAGTGCACACGAAAAGAGGCGAAAGCTACCCCGATTTTAATTATGTAGAACAACAACCGAACCGAAATGCCCTACGCGCCGGTCATCGTTTGTCAACGACGCGTGTCCAATGAAATTTTCACCGTTTCCCCGCCGACATACATCATTCTCTTATCACATTTGCTCAGACGTTGCTTTACAAACTGTAGCCGTGCTTAGACAAAGTTGGCTAACCCGCGGGACGTTATCTGCAATAAACCGATAAGAACGGCCGAAGAGCAAGAGAGTAAAGTTTGCTCTTTGGGGGAAAAAAGACGCTCGTCCTTCGACGTAAAAAAAAAAAAAAAATATATATATATATGTACATATATATAAATATTGACTGAAGAAAGTGACGACTGAAGGATTTCGTGCGGATGGGTGCCTTAATTTTCGCCCGTGGAAATATTCCTAACATAAGAAAGTGTATTTAACGAGGAACACTCTGTAATATTCTATACTTGGAGGTAAAGTAACAATTTATAAGAGAAGTGAAAGAAAACCGCTGAAATCGGATATCGATCTCTGCCACTGCAATTTTCCTTTGCAATCGCGATTCTTTTTTCTTTTTTTTTTATCCTTTTTCGAATTGGTTCTCGCGACCTTTCATCTTTCTTGAATTGGTTCGACATTTTATTTTCCGTTCGATTGTCTCGAGAAAGACGTACGCCCGCGTTTCTTTTTTTTTTCTTTCTCTTTTTGTTTGAAAAATATAACAAATGTTACGGCGAATAAATACTTTTTTCGCGAAGAATAATTGATCCAAGTGGACGATCGTACAAATGCACGTGTGATTATTTTTTTTTTTTTTAATTATAATCTCCTGCTCAAATTGAAAAGCTTCATACGTAAGCCTTATTCCCTCGCATTATGGTCGAATTCCGTGGAAATGTTCCCACATGTAGATGTGAGTAGCTTTTAAAAATAATTAAAACAAAATGTTGATGATACTAGAAGAGTTTCAAATTAGTTGTACATGTGCTACAATACTCAAATGGGAAAACTATATAAATACAAAGCAACAAAATAGTTCTTTTCAATAATTTCTCATTAAGTGATCAACCTCAAAATGTGCCTTGATATATGTGAAAAAGTTATGTACTATTTAAAGATTAAATCTCAGTATCTATTATTGTATAATCAACGTAATTACACAATTCCATGATCACTGTCTATATACAATTATCCTATATATACTCGAATTAAGAGAAAAAATAACACATACCCTCTATACATGATTATACCTTTGTACATATCCAAATAAAAAGAAACAATAAAATAAAATGAAACAATTCTGTGACTCGTGAATTATCAATTTCAAAAACGTCTTGATATATTCGAGGAAAATGTTAAATATTATCCAAATATTTTCATCTAACCCAGTTAAACAATTCCACGATTACTCTCCATACACAATTCACCTTGCACATGCCTAAGTAAAAAAGAAAAAAAAAACAATGAAACAAAACGAGTCTGTGACTCGTGAATTATTAATTTCAAAGTGTTAAACCTCGTTTCCAATTTCAGCTAAATTTCACCTAAATCAAATCCAACTATTAGACAAGTGATTTTAAGTCATTATACAATTCCATAGTTATTCTGTACAAATTTACCTCATACACACCTGAAACTGCAAGAGAAAAAGAAAGAAACTACAAGACTCCTAAATGATTTCAATTCCAAAGTTTATACATTCGAAAGAATTGTGAGAAACCCTGTTCCGAGTTTCAGCCAACGTAAACCTAATCCAACTAGTGGACAAGCGATTTCACGTCATTACACAATTCCATAGTTACTCCATAACACTGGCGGAGCATCCCACAGGCTGACCTTGTTAAAATGATTTCGCCACAAGTTGGCCGGACAGGGCAGGCTCCGGTCGTTGAATTAGGATGGCGTGAGCTGGCCGCTGACCCGTTTTTGAATAATTCGCGTGACCCGGCCACCGCGTGGGTGCGACTGCACGCTAGTACCTGTTCATCCCGCCTCAATTCAACAAGCTTCTGCTCTTCGTCGCCAAGTAGTCACGGTCTGTCACGCACAGACGACGACGACGACGACGGCTGAAAGTGGCGCTCACGCGTTCGCCTAACGCCGCGCGAATTAATTATGAATCGCGCACGCGCCAATTCCAACACGAAACGCCGAAAATTAATTTCGTTTTGCCCTCCCCCTTCCCCTGGCTGCCCTGAATCGGCATTCTAATATTGGCATTTAATCACACAGGTGTGTTTCGAGAACAGCAGAGAGAGAATTTCAATTAAGTATAATATTCCGCGCGCCGAAAAATAAATTCTCTCGCTCACGGCGAGATCAATCGGTTACGGCTGGCATCGAATTTCTTCTAATTCGCAATTGGCGCGAAACACCCGCTGGTGTCTCCTGGTGACAGTCACGTTTTATTGATTCACACGGGCAACGTAATTAATATTTAACATACTTTTAATGTGCTCGCTTTTTCGTCGTGCTGCTTTGCTCGCGATTTAATCGTGAATCGAGCCGAAGTCGAGTCGTGTATGCGTAGACGTAGAAATTGAAACAGAAATTCAACAGTTGTATTAATAATAGTGCAAGATAGAAAAAAAAAATACGATAGTGATAATCACTTCGATATCGTTTCAATATCCACGTCATCAGACTTTCATGCGACGGCGGCATAAAATTAAAATGATACGATTGATTAATAGTACAGAATTAAATGAAAGTAAAATTTATAATTATAATTATAATTATAAATTATAATATAATATATATATATAAATTATAATTATAATATAATTATAAATTATAATATTATTTATAATTACATAAATTCGTAACCATATGAAATTGTATTTATCATATATCTATATGTTAACACTTTACCGACCGATAGCGGTAAGTAATAGACGATTAATAGGCTACCGGTCGGTAAAGTGTTAAATAATATTGATTTGAGGAAAAAACAAAATATAAACCTCACGGAGTTTACAAATTGTCCGCCATTTCTTTTTCTAGGTTCTTTTTAGGTTAAGTTTGTTACGTTAACAAAAACGCGGCTGTTCAATCATCGTTTCTGTATAAGCACGTATTAATCCGTCGCGTTAGCTGCTCGATATTATAAATTCGACGAAATTTCACCTCGAATGGGTAAATATATATATCGACGCTGATCGCTTTTATTTTATTTATTCGCTGAAAGCGATTCTTCTAATAACGAGAGCCACGATAATAGGTTTATAAACGAAGCGCGATAATACAAATGAACGGATGCATCGGCAACGAGCAGCACCGGATGGTTACGTCAATAAAAACGGTTTTACGCTTTCTTCTTTCTCTGTCTGAATGGAAACGGGAAACGGGAGCGAAACATCGCGGTAAAACAGAGGGTGAGGGGGGGGGGGAGGAGAAAGCTGCGCAATTTTATTAAAATATCACAGGCGAAGGCTGGCGAAGTGGGGGAAGGAGAAGGGCGCCTTTTTAATTATCCTTCTATCTGGATGATTAAAAAGCCTTTCAGGAACTTCAGAGAGCCGAGAGAGAGAGAAAGAGAGAGAGAGAGAGAGAGAGAGAGAGCCTCTGAAGTTCGACGGTATAAATTTCGCCGGCCGAGTTTACGAATCGTCGATCGTGCCGAAAGTTTCGAAAACCGAAAGCTCGAAACGCGAGCGGATATCGACACGGCGACTGACAAATCCCTCGAATAAAAGAGCCTAACACGTCCAGCCGCCCCTTTTGTCAAGGCCAACGCGAAATATCGAAATAATCGAGGAAGAGCGGGCAAGATACAGAAGCAATTAGAAGAGGGAGTAACTTCGTTGAAACGAAACGCGATCTCGGCCCGAGTAATTGAAACGCTTTCGACGAAACTTCCTAACGAAAACAACGTTTAGTTGGCAAATTTCGTTAAAAAGAGAAAAAGGAAGGTCGGAGGAAGATCGTGATTGTCGGGTCAGCCGAGACATCGTGGGTAAATTTGTTTAGTTTCTAAGAACTACCACCTGATCGTGGACTGTCGAGTGCATTTTTCACTAATTTCTCCTTTTGTCTTTTCTTTCTCTTCTTCGATAAACGCGCTGGAGTTAGTCTCTCCCGTTGCAAACGAAAGAGTAAAGTTCTTCTAAAATTCTCTCTGGTTCTTTTTTGAAATTAGATATCACTTTGTCAATTAAGGAAACAATAAAATTGAAGATAACACACTTCTTCTCTACATTTGTTCACAGTGATGGTTAAGGCAAGATTCGTGATAAATTCATAAAATTCATAGCAACGAATTAGGATGAGCAACATGATTCCTTATTACCAACCAGATTGTGTTAAGAGATTTTCGAGTAAGATTTTCAGGACTATTTCTCCGATATTTTTACACTACATAACTCGAATGTCACGTTTTTTTTTTTCGTCGCTTTCGTCATTTTTCGAGCGTCGAGAATAGTTCGTGGTCGTCGTTAAATTTTCACTGCAATTTTATAGACGCCTGCCGGGAACCTTTGAAGCTGTTTCTCTTTTTATCATTCGATTCCAACATCGGTGGAATCTGTTGTCATTTGTCGGCAGAATCGTGAAACTATTACCCCTTTTACTTCGGCAACACACGCGCTAAAAGCTGACGCTACGTGCGAACGATACAACGCGCTAACGATGAAAAGTAATCACTTCATTATCGTAGTGGATAATCTAAAAGTTTCGCCCGTGCAACAGCCGAACTCTACAAACGCGCGAACTTACAAACTGTCAGCAACAAACCGCTATATTGCAAAGGAAGTTCGTCGCTGTCGACGAACATTTCTCTTTCGATCGCTCGAAATATTTCTGAAATATTTTCGTTCACGTCTTCCGAAGAGAGAAAAAAAGAGAGAAAGAGAGCAGTCAACGAAGCTTTGTTATTCTCCTCGTCGAAAGTATCGTTCTCGAATCATCGAACGTTGGGGGAGAGGGAGGGAAAAGCAGAGAAACAAACGAAGCGAGGAAACGAAAGGAGAATCGCTGTTTGCGATTTAATCGAGACGAGATAACGAGCGTGCTCTCGTAAAATTGCAAATCAGCCGCCGGATCGTCGAGGACTAGGACACACCGTTTAACGATCGAGATTACAGAGAGGAATTGAGGAACGGAGTTGTCCTTGGGTTGTGTTATTCCATTTCTTGGCTCGAAGACAATTGATCTCGAAGCTCGCGCGACCGTCTTCTAGAACTTCGGCCCGCTCGAAAATTTTTCGCAGTTTTTCTCGCTGAGCGCGCGATTAACCAAGACAACAACGCGTTGTCGAGCAGACTTCATATCTCGTTGTTCGCGTTAATTTTCCCGACGACCAGCTGTTTCTCGTCGTTTGTCACCAGTTTCTCTCTCTCATTTTCTCTTGCTTGCTCGTTTTGTTCTGTTTCGCGACAAGAGAGAGAGAGAGAGAGAGAACCGGGTCATTTTAATTGCTGTTCCGCGTGTGTAAAAGCAAGCGTACGCGCGGCGAGCAAAAGCATCGCTTAATGACTGCGAGATTTCCTCGGAGACGCTGCGAATGAGAACAGGCGTAAATAGAAGGATGTAGTTCCGTAGTTATTAACGACTGTGACGACTGACTGTCTTCGCGAATCATTTTTGAAGTGAAAACTTCTTTAAGTAGGGGGAAATCTTATGAGTTCGCGTCACCGACATGCAATGACGTAATGCGCTTGGCCAACAGTGAAAGCATATATATATATATATATATATATATATATATATATATATATATATATAAATTATATATATATACCATTAATTGAATTTTTGAATAAAGCATTAGGTTTGACTATGTCCAATGATCGAAAACTCAGTACTACAAAATATAAAACGACGATCGATGCGGTTTTAACACGATATTTACATAAATTCCAATCAAACATTTTTGTTTCTTGCTTCAGTTACCATAAGCCTATTGTATCCTTTTTCAGAATATAATGAAATGAGCATTGTTGAAATTAATGATGATAACGATGCGAACAATGAAAATAATGTTGAAAATTACACGTTCATTGATCGTTAGGGAAAAGAGTAGAATAAAATGTTTTCATCTGAGGCCTCGTTCTCGAGAAGATCGAGCTTGAACATTTATCAAGCACCAAGTATTCAATTTTCAACGAAACATAATTCAAGGCCTATTATTGAGAATGAAGATTCAAATGAACAAAATTTCATTCGACACTTTTCTACCTATTTTTGTACGACACACGAGAAATATCCAGCTCATTATTCTCTTCTGATTAGTGAAAAAATTTATCAAGTATACTTGACAAACTTTCGCGAACAAACGAAGCCTCGAATGAACAAATTTTATTCTACTTTTTTTTCAACTTATTTTTTTCACGAGGGGGGGAGGCTCTACTTTTCACAGAACACTCTGTATAATTTAGAAAGGAATTAAGCAATTCTGAAAGTATTTTCGAAACGCCATCGCGCGACACAGAAATGAACGAATTGCGTCTCACCGAGAGACGCGAACACGTTTCTAACGTTACACTTTTCGAACGTGTCTCGCAAGCATATCGAAGATATCGCGAACGCGCGCGTGGAGATACACGTATGAGAAGCACGGTTCAAGGATAAAGGCCACAGTAATTGCCACGCGCATCGCGTCTCGAATTACTCGAGTAATTTGAATTCGAGATTGTCTTCGTACAAATCGAACGCGTGGCCGATTATTAAGTCCGATTGGATCGAACGAATTTTCATTTAGCAATTATTGCAACATTGCTTTCTCAAATCCGTATGTGGAATAACTTGCTCCGTTATAAGAAACACGAAACTGAAAGAAGCAGAAATCAGTATGTCGTAGAAAAACGTACAAACCTATAACGCGTGTATTTAATTTGAATTGCCGAAAAATCAATTTGCGTAAGAATCTATAGCCTGCTACAACATAAATTCCCCGTCAAGAATTAAAAAGAAAAAAATTTGAGTCAAACATCAGTATCGTAGAAACATGCAAAGCACATAATGCACGCTACGCTATATTTAATTTAATTAAATTACCAAGAACACCAAATGCGATCAATTTGCGTAAGAATTTTACAAAGAGAATTAATTCTTTAAATTGAAATATAACAATAGGCATTATTTCTAATGCCTATTAGATCATGTATTATTTAATATCTACTAATTGCAAATTAATTGTTTCAAATAAAAACTAAAATCCAGTTAGTAATAATACAAATAAATTATACACAGATATTTTACCAAAATATATCTTTTTCAGAGATGTTACTTAAAAATACTGAGAATTGAAGAAAAAGAAAAAAAGGACACCAAAGAGATCATTTGCGCAAGAATTTACTGATAATTTTACTGACAAAGAGAATTAATTTTTTAAATTGAAATATAATAATAGACATTATTTCTAATGATCGTTGTATTATATCTGTTATTTGATATCTACAAATTGCAAATTAAACTAAAATCCAGTTAGTAATGATACAAATAAATTATACACAGATATTTTACCAAAATATATGATTTTCAGAGATGTTACTTAAAAATACTGAGAATTGAAGAAAAAAAGAAATAGAAAATAGAACACCAAAGAGATCATTTGCGCAAGAATTTACTGATAATTTTACTGACAAAGAGAATTAATTTTTTAAATTGAAATATAATAATAGACATTATTTCTAATGATCGTTGTATTATATCTGTTATTTGATATCTACAAATTGCAAATTAAACTAAAATCCAGTTAGTAATGATACAAATAAATTATACACAGATATTTTACCAAAATATATGATTTTCAGAGATGTTACTTAAAAATACTGAGAATTGAAGAAAAAAAGAAATAGAAAATAGAACACCAAAGAGATCATTTGCGCAAGAATTTACTGATAATTTTACTGACAAAGAGAATTAATTTTTTAAATTGAAATATAATAATAGACATTATTTCTAATGATAGTTATATTATATCTGTTATTTGATATCTACAAATTGCAAATTAAACTAAAATCCAGTTAGTAATGATACAAATAAATTATACACAGATATTTTACCAAAATATATCTTTTTCAGAGATATTACCTAAAAATACTAAGAATTAAAGAAAAAGAAAGAAAAAAAGAAAAAAAATCTCGCAGAAGTGCAAAAATGAATAGATGAACAGAGTCTAGAGACCCTTACTTTCCAATAATCTTCGCAAGAGAATTCACAGAGAATAACCGATTTCCTTTCGGCAAGCATTACCGCGCTTTCCCGTTTTCGATATTTATTTAATGGGCCATGAAATCACGGCTGCGTTTTGCAGCCTTAACCGCGAGGAACGCGGCGGCGCCCCTTTTATGCAACGCGGCCTTCCGCCGATATCTGACACACTTCGTGTCCCCTGGCTGTTGGCAACCCGGCCAGCCGCCGCGTACGCCGTATTGTCTTTATTGTGCGCGAACAATAGTCGTGATTTCCCACGTGTCGTTATCTTCTTCGCGTCTCAAACTCTTGGATACGCGTACGCGGTCTCTCTCTCTCTCTCACTCTCTCTGTTTTCCATTCGGCGAGAGAAAGAACAATTTTCGCGAACAGCAACTTGCTCTCACTCGAGAACACGTTGTTCCTCGTTGTTGTTGTTTTTTTCTTTTTTTTCTTTTTTCGGTGGAATTTAATGGAACGTCTGCTTAAGCGACAATGCATTACGCCGGATAAACCCCGTAGTCTCGTATTTCTACTGTAAACCCTTGGTAAACAGCTGAACGCTGTCCTTTATGGCTTTCACGGATTTCAGGCGTTACAGCTTTTGAACCTTTAACCATCCAGATCCGAAGCTTCAAAGCTTTCTAAGAGGTATTTCTTCGAGCTTCTCGCAAACACAACAGATTTTTCGGAATTCTGCTAACAGGACGACCGAAGGTGTTAATGGTTTGTTTAAACTTTTCCCCCGAGTCGAGATGAGAGAATCTTTCGTCGGTCCCTTCGAAGATCGATCTATCGAACGGGCTCACTTCGGTCATGCAAGGTGAAATAATTTTTCTCCTCCAACTCCCTTGAATTTTGAATATCGTGTATATTTAGTTTTAAGTATACCACGAAAGCGGAACGATAGACATAGCGGAAAAGAAAAACAGGAAAAACGGTCTCTGAATTTAAGGTCGAAAACTTTCATTGTGAAATTTTCATTTCAATCTCATTGAGGCGAATCGTAACGTTGAATTTGATTATATCATTCAATGTAATATCGATCTTTCGAAAACGAACATTTTTTTCTTCACTTTGTTGTTGAGGTAGTGCTTTCGATTCGATCTGGTGTGCCTTCGAAACTAAATTTCAACTTAACACACACGCGTGAAAATGATCAAGCTTGCACGTTAGGTCTCTGCGTGTCTTTAACACTAGAACTACCATATCGGTCAAAATGACTGGTTTTGCAATTTTATTTTAAAATTTCTATTTCATGTTACAATCTTTTCCCCGCAATGATGCAATGACTTTTACAGTGATAACTAAAGAAATAATATAATGAATTTTATTTTATTTTTATTTATTAGAAATCAAAATAATTTTGGTAGAAATAACTTCGTCTAAACTGTCGGTAGTTCTAGTGTTAATTTCACGAATAACCGAGAAGCCGATTTATCTTCTCACGGGGATCAATAATTTTCAGACCGTTGTATTTTCACCCTTTGTATTTTCGAGAGCCTGCTTCCCTCCGCGCGAAATATTATAATAAACGCGAGCTTCGATCGAATTCTATATATCGTCGCCGTGATTTTTTGAAAAGAGATATGCAATCGCACACGGCGGAAAAATCGTCGAAATTGGGCAGATGTTACGCGTGCTTTCATCGCGGGTCGACTCGACTCTCGAATTTCAAGCTCACGCTTCCGTTTCTCGCGATCGTTCCTTTCTTTTCTCTCTCTCTCTCTCTCTCTCTCTCTCTTTCTCTTCGCTGCATTTTTTGGCCGATATTCCAAAGTGCCATTTCGCGGCGCCGAGTAAATTCAACCTCGCGCAAATAACTCGACGACGAGGGACGGCCACGGCCTTGGTAGCAAACGGGTGCGCAATTTTGGACAAAAGGACCGAAAGAGAGAGAGAGAAAAGAGAGAGAGAGAGAGAGCCACGAGTAGCGAGCGTTTCTTTTGGAAGAAGATAGGCAGAATAGTTAGGTCGACCGATATCTCCCTACGTTTCCACTCAAGTTTTTAATTATAACGTAATCACCCTCTCCCCCCCCCCTATCTTCTGCATAAAATTATCGGAGTTTTTGGCGCGAGTTTATAAACTGCGGTCATTAAAACTTCACGAACGGAGATACACGACGTGTCGTTTTACTTTTATTAATCACCTTTGCGTCACTTCTTCCCGTGTCGCTCCTTTTCTTTCCGCTCGCCGTTTCGCCATCTTGTCGTTTTTGAAGTTAAATCGTGAGACGAAGGTGTAATTGTAAGATCGTTGTAATACCTCTGGTAACGAGACAGTAAATTCACGTTTTATTTGACGTAATTTTTTCAAATGTTACAAAAAGAATAATGTGAACTTTGAATATATATATATATATATATTTCACGTTACGTATAAATCTGTACAGTTGTCTTACAAATGCGACTCAATAGTAAGCAAATAATTTGCAAAAGAAAAAAAAAAGAAAAAGATGAAAGACAACAAATTCAAGAAGCTGCTGTTTAAGAATTGCGACACAATTTAGCGATCGAACTTCGACTCGCTCGTGATAGTTACACACTGTCAAGAATAATTGGCCGTCGAGCGACCAAATTGAACGTGCCCTCGGTCGTTCAGAAAATATGAAAACTACCTTGGAAAGTTAAATGGAACGTGGAAACGTAAATTAGAAAAAGCGAAACGCGAAAAGCGAGAGAAATGGATAGGGCAGACAATTTCGAGTAAATAGGAATACGATCGGACCGGTTCGTTTCGTTTAATCGTTTCACCTGTCTCGCGGATCTCCATCGGTGTGTATTGCTTTATTCCTGGAATTTATTCAGAAAGCACGACGCTCTCTCTCTCTCTCTCTCTCTCTATCTTTCTCTCGCATCGCAGCTTCCTATTGGTCTCTCTCGGTGAATGCACGAAGCGTGGGGTAATTAGTAGCCTACCACTGAGCCACTTTCACGACCTACTTTGTGCTACCCCCGAAAAGATAAATAAATAAGAGAGCTTCCTGTCTTCTTTATTTCTCATCCTTCTTTCACTTTTAATAACTGGGACGAGACCGGAGCAATTAACGTATCGACGAGGTGGCACGACGGGGGGGGGGGGGGGGTTAGGTTTAGATCAATGCGTAAGATGAAAGATTTCGATTGTTCCCTTTCAATTCGAAAGCTTATCATCCGAGTTTATCATCACACTTCACGATGAATTTTCATGGCGTCGTTTCGAGAGAAAGAAAGGTCAGTGTGTCGAACGATAAGACATAAATTCAGGAATGGTAGAAAACATTGATTAACACAAAAAGAATTGCTCTGTGTGATCGTTGAATGAATTGAAACTGTTGCAACTCAATTGTGTAAGTCGATGAATCCTAACCTTTACTTCCATGGCCTCTTCACGGCCGCTTCCCTCCTCGTTGACACTTGAACCTAACCTAAACCTTAACTTAAGCTTAACCTAAACCTAACCTAACCTTCGAACGAAAGTTTACATCACAGTCCATGCTTTCCTCTAACTAAGAAATGATATACTTTTCTCTTCTGTGTTACTCTTAACTCGGTTAATAGGCAAAAAATCATTGCCGCCTGTTCGAAATGCAATGAATCTTCGATTCGTTCGTAAATCAATTTTTACACCCCCCCCCCTTCCCCGTTTCGTCTCTGCGAAGACGAGACCACGTACGATCCGAGGAAAACGAGCATTCGAAGCTTGACGAGGAAAATTTACGGCAGACGCGAAGAACACTGATATCGAATTTGTTCGACCGTGGCAAGAATTTAAATGGAAAAGTAAATATAAACGGTGAGGGGGTGGGTGGGGGGGGAAGAAACAAGAACGGCTAGAATAAACAATTAAACGAGCCGGCGTTCCTTTAATACCTCGAGTAGAACGGAACCGAGAGAACAAAGATAGTCTCTAAGATATCGTTCGCGTAGATGCATTAATTAAAATTCCACCCCCGGCCACCTACGAATTCACCCCCTCCCCCCTGCCCCCCCCAAGCGTCGTGCAAACGGCGCGAAGACTTCGAAGACTCTCACTCCGGGGGGGGGGGGAGATTTAATTCACTTAAAAGAACCACCCATCGCTTTATGAGGCTCCGTTGTGTTTCTTCTTCGACCTTCATCTTTGCCTTTTTTTTTTTTTCTTTTCATCCTACGCGTACTCGTATGTATGTTTGCTGCTAAATCGAATTTCAGCGAAAATTCGAAAATTTTACATAACCCGATCTGACTCGCGCTGAAATACACTTTTTCACTGGATTGTCAACGAATCGCGTCGCGCGTTTCTTCGTCTTCGGGGAATTTAATTAGAGGTAAACCGTGGCAAAGAATGAATTTAATGAGACACGTTTGAAAGAGAATCTTTCATTTTTTCGTACGCACACGTGAACTACTTTTTTTTCAAAAAAAATGAAGTCTACGATGAAAGAGCATTGCCGATGTTTCTCGATTTCTTGAATCCTTCCTTGTACGAGGGAACTTTCGAATAAACGGACAAAGTGAAAAGTTGGTTAAAATTGTAATACTTTCTTGCCTCTACCGCTTCGAAATATATACTGAATAGAAATATCGATCCGTTTCAACGAAACTGCATTTGTCCAAGCAAAAGAAACTGCAACGTATGGAAAACACACTGTCGACGTGCATGCAATATGTAATTACTTAATATATTGAACGAAAGTGTTCGTTTATTTAAGCTACAATAATCTATTCGAGAAGAAAAGCACCGCTGAAAAAGTCTTAGGACACTTTTATTTTTAATATTCCGCACTTATTCGTGAATTATCGTGTATGTATATTTTATAAAACAAACGCAATATATATTACAATAATATAATATTACAATATGTTATGATCTCTGATAGTACAAAGTATGTTCCATATTTACGTATTATATTTATTGTAAATACAACAATTTGTATTGTACATTGTACACTGCGCGTGTAATTTATAATTTACATTTATCGTATTTTATTATACAATTAGCGCTTGTCCAAAGATTCCTCAGCAGGTACGACATATTCAGTGCATGAAATTAGACGCGGCAAGCATCTGCGTGAATCATTTTCCAGAAGCATAAAAAAATAGCCAACAAATTCCGGCGCGTACAAAACGAAAGTGGATAGTAGATTTCATCGATATTTCCACGAATATCAAATATATCGTCCTGTCAAAGATATTTCGTTGGGCAGAGAGTATATTAATCGGAAAGTGGCCGAAAGATATCATATCATCGCTGTTCAAGAGTACAAAAAGCGTTTGAAAAATGTCCGAAAAGCGCGACGATTTTTTCCCCCATTCTCTCGTTGCGTTTTATCTAATTTCACTCCCCCTCCTCCCCCCCTCCCAACCCCCTCTTTGAGCGTTGCTCCTAATTTCCTTTCACACACGCCCGGCAATTTGCTACTTAATCAAACGTCCGACTAAAAAGGTCGTCTAATTAGGCAAGCAGTCCAAAGGACACGTATTTTCAACACGTGTATCGAAACTAGACCAGCCGGAAGCTGGAAAACTTTCGAGAATGTAACTTCGACTCTTATAATTAAATTTCGTACGACTTGTGTGGCTACCCGCCAGCCTCGATGAAATTTTCAAGAAGCAAACCGATCGCGGTTTCCTTCGATCCTTTCCACCGATTTCGTCTCGATCTCGCGATCGTCGAGAGATGATTCGAGGCGAATTTTTGAGAATTTTCTTAGTATATATAGTCTCGGTATATATAGTTTTAACCCTGCTCAGGTGACTTGAATCGCGAATTAACCTTTTTCGAAGTAAATTTTCGCATTTCCTTTTAAAGGCCTGACTTGAGAAGATTTCATTGAGCGAATCCAAAGATAGAGAAAATTAGACGACTTAATTTTCTCAACAAATTGGTTTTCGATCCACAGCAATATCGAAGTGTTTGAAGTATTTAAAATACTATTCTGTTTGTTTGAAACGTACGAGGCGATGAGAAATCGGCGAATTTTAATTTCAGTCGAGTCGATAGATTTCAATGTTTCTCGAGTGACTTGCTCTTTTCTTTAGAAAATTACCGACGATTCGAGTACGAGATCTGCCGGGGAAATGAAAACGAAAAAAAGTACAAGGAGGAAAATGTACAAATGCAATGGGGTAAGAACGTAAGCTGTTGTCAAGTACAGTTTACAATCGTTGTGACACGAACACGATAATAAACGAACTTCTCGGGATCGCATCGCGGCGAATCATCGAACGAGGAGATCGAATGCATTTTCGATACTTTCAGTCACGTAACTGTTGCAATTTAACTGAAACAATACGTACACTGTCGCCCGAATGTTTGAGATTTCGCTCCTTAACTCTAACGTTCATCGTTCAGAGAAAAAAAGAAAGAGAATTTTTCAAACTGCAAATACATGTGCATGTTTCATGACACAATCAATGCGTCAACACTTTGCAGTTCTTTTTTTTTTCTCTTCAGCCACGCGAAATTTTCATTCGATCTTGTCAGTTTTCGAATGTTACGCAAACACGATGGGTATGATATTTCGAAATCGGAAACCGCTAAAAGCAAAATATTGGCTTTTCTGCCCCTCCCCGGCCCCGGATAGAGTGAACTTCCCGAGTGAATCTCCGTTCACAGGGTACAGGAAGTGTAAATTGCAGAGGAACCAGAGAAGCCAAAATTCGGGGGGAGGATCGATCGTTGTCCAAACATTCCTTATAAGCTGTCCTCCGCTTTACACGACGGTAAACACGTGGCATCGACGTGACATAAACACGGGGACGTGAATGCATGACTATTAAGCTTCATTTTCACTGACAGAATCGTGTCGGTACCGTGCATCATACGTTGTCACAGAACAACAGTGTATTAATCTCCAATTTGATCGTCGTTTCACAACGTTAAGTTTAATATCGTCGTGTTTTAACGACGCTGCTAATAGCAGCTCGTCGAATGGCGATATCGCCATTGAGAAAATTGTAATTTAAATCGAATTCGAGTTTCGAGGAATATAGAGGAAGCTAGATTTCTCGTTTTCTGTTGGAAAATCGAAGATACGATTATTCGTAGCATCGTGAGAGCAGACACGTTTATATTTTTCTCAATTGAGAAGTTTTCAGGGAAAAACGGAGAGCTTGAAGGATGACCGTATTTACAAAAAAAAAAAAAAAAAATAGCGTGTTTGTACAACGGAGTAAAGAACACGAGGAAGTACGAGCCGTTCTTTGGATAAACTTTACTACTACTGTCTCGAGAAATGTCTGACAATCGTTGCCTCTCTACTACTTTATAGCGGCTTTACGCGTGAAGTTGTCTTTCGTCTCGACCCGAGCTCATTATCAGTGTCGATATTTATTTGTACACTTTTACGAATGTAATTAATACGATGGAACGTAGATAGAGAATCGTTTTACTCGGCAAATATTACAACTGTACTTTGGACTCTTTTTTTTCTCGTACACTACGTGCGTTCTATGCATCTCTGCGCTTCTCACGCATCTCCGATAAATATTTCTATAAAAGCCTACCTGTTCCAGTTATTACATTTGCTCGTATCACGAAATATATCGATATATACTGATTTTTAATGACTGAATTGTAAAAACGAATTAACAGAGATCTAGACTTTTCTACACTAGACTATTCGTCGCGGAGAATTCTTGAGCGTTTAAATATACATCTAAAAATATTTATTTAAAGGGAAAAATTTAATGGACATAACATTTTTTTTTTCTCTTCGTCTACTATGTCGAAGATTACCAGAACTTCGAGTTATTCGTTTGATTTTCAGGGACTATCGGTTTAAAGAGTAATTCGAAGAGAAATGAAAGGCGAGATTTCAATCGAATCTGATCACACCTCGCCCGACACTATTCAATCACGATTCAGAATTCTTTCTCCGTGTCAATATCAATTTTCCACAAGGAACGAAACGTCTTCGTTCCGCTTGGCCCGAGCGTGGAGACGTGAGACACGGAATGATAAGTGTATTCTATTGAAGCTTTTTCACGATGAGCTTAAAATTCCCTCCCTGCACTCGGCGAATATCGTCGTTTAAACTACTTCCTTCTTCGTCGCTCGCTTGTTTCGCGTAGCTCTCTCGAGAACACTTCGCAGATGGAACAAATTTGACTATCAAAATAAAACGCATCGGAATTTATTTTCAATTTTCCAAATCGATGCCGTTTTTTCCTGTGCATTAATCTGCGAATACTAGAAAATACTCGAAGGAATTTGTTTCGAAAAGTTATTTTTATAATAATCTTGCTAGTCCCCTTTCCACCAACGTCGAGAAATGTTTTCAACGAAGAAACACGTATTTCAGACCATTGTAATATATATCTGTGTCTCAAATAAATATTTACATAAACATCTGTCCTAAATTTGTCAATCGGAAGTAAGAACAAAAAAGGGACTAGCAGATTGCCCTTTGACACAATTTCAACTTTCTCCGATTGAATATCCGAGTGCAATTTGATTGTGAAACATTCTAATTTTAATATTTTTTATAAAATTGTAATATATGAATCCAATTTAACCACTATACTCGGATGAAAAGAAAAATTCGAACGTCCACTTTGATCAAACTTAAACATCCTGATTTTGTTATTTTTATAAAACTGTTCATCCAATTGAACATCCAAGTCCAACATGATTATGAAACATTCTAATTTTAATATTTTCTATAAAAATTGTTCTTCCAATAAATCATATGAATCCAATTTGACCACTATACTCAGATAAAAAGAAAGATTCGAATGTCCACTTCGATCAAACTTGAACATCTTGATTTTGTTATCCGAGTCCGATTCAACGACCGAGAGAAAAAGGAAAAAAATTCGAATTTCGCGCGAAGTTTTGTTCAATTAAGCTTTTCACGTTTCCCACTTCTAAATAGTATCCAATTCAAAGCTGGAAAGTCTTGATTCTAGTTTGAAAACTAGCCCGGCAAACGCCATTATGCTAAATTTCGTTTCACCGTCTTTTATTTCCGGCTTGAAAGTAGGTTAAATTCGCGTACAGATTACCCCCCACAGGCCGCGAAACAGGTTAAACCGCGTGCAACGAACGAAGGCGAGGTATTCCTTTTCATTATGTGTTCCACCGGCATCAGCCTATCCAATTCCCGTCGTAATTCATCGGAGCAACCGCGCTTAATGCATTCGAAAGTCTTCCTCACGGAGAAATATATATATAACCAAGGGAACGCGCGGGGCATCCTCCCGGGAAAGTGGAATTAAGCCCGAGGAAAAACACATTATGCCGGGGGGGAAATACTTTTCACGATTTCCAGAGAAAATTCCAGCGTGCGCGCTTCCCTCTTCCGTGTCACCGGCCGCGGAAAATCGAAAATCGCGAACGACTTCCAAGATCACCGATCGATATTCACGCATGGAGTTATTCGCGGGATAACCTCGAAATTCAATGACCAGCAGAAGAGTTCCGCTGTTTCGGAATTTATCAAGCGTAGAAAACTAATCGAGCTCTTCCGCGAGCTAAACCGATCGAATCTTCCTTTTTTTTTTTTCTTTTTTTTTTCTTTTTTTCAATTTCATCGCGCGTCAAACATAGAAGACAGATCGAAGATTATCACAGAAAAATTATCAAAGATTTTAAATATTTTAAAGTGATTTTAGAAGAAAAAAAAAATATATTTTGCAAGATCTTACTCACTGATCTCGCGTCTCTTCTTTTCGATCGCACTGATAAATACGTTATCAGTTCGTCGTTACTTGTTCATTCATCGATTCACGCGCTGTAATCGGTGCAAGCCATTGGATATTTACAGATATCGACAACGAACGAAAGTTTTTAAATACTTTCCCCGACTATTCGCGAAAGATCGGGGGGAAATTTTTTTGAAATCAGACAGATTGCGAATGGTGCGCGTTTAATGCGTATAAATCCATTCGCGCGGGAGGCCATTAAAATTTGTTAATATATAATAAACGCTACATAGTGACGCAAATGTACGTGTTTGCATACGTGAAATCGCAGAATTTATCTTTAACGTTACATTTTATTCCTGGAATTTATCGTCTGAAATTCGTTCCAATTTCAATCGATCTTATTTTCCCTTCCCTTGTTCGATCGTTCGTTGAGATTCTTGAATTTCTCGAAACACGTGCTTTCATAGTCGGCGTTTGATTCTTTGATTTTAATCCCGGAGCTGAATTGCTCGATACGGCACAAGAGCAATTAAAGATGCAAAAGGACGTGTTATTTGAACAATTCCCAATATACAGAGTGAATAGAAAAAAAAGGATATATAGTACTCGCCGAAACATGAAAAGAAATCGTAATAAACATGGATCGAAAAATCAATAGTTTCAAAGTTATTTTTTAACTATTATTATATATTATATATAGTATATTTTTTAACCATATTTAGATTATAAATAAATATAAAAAAATATAAATAAATATAAAAAAAAATTGTTGTATCTTTAAATTCTTTTTATCTTTTGTTTCGATTGAAGAAACGAATTTCTTCAATCGAAACTATCACACTATGTATGTAAATAGTGGTTTAGGTTTAGGTTTAGGTTTACGTTAGGTTTAGCTTAGGCTTATGATTTCTTTCTTTACAGGAATTTTTTTCTAGGTGTCTTCTCACCATTTCTATGCATGCATAAAGAATCGCGAACCTATATCAAAAATTTCCGGACGTATTTCTAACATTTTCACGAATTTCAGTATTTCAACTGGAACAAAAAAAAATCGTTCGTAACTTCGAAATTATCAATTTTATCGACCCGTGTTTATCAGTTTATTTTTCTTCATGTTTCGGCGAGCACTATCTATCGTTACCGTACCTTTTTACCAACAATGGCGAGACAAAAAGAAAAAACACGTGAACGAATTTCTATAAATGTCTCCTGTCTCGTGATCCCGTCAGATACGTTCGCTCGTCGATTCGTCGAGACAAAGGTAGAAAATTAATAACCATTGAATGTGAATCGGTTTCCAAAGTACAACGAAGGGGAAAGCGATCCCGCAAGCACACCGTGCTGGTATCGTTTTGTTTTCAATCGACCGCTTGAAAGAAACCTGCTCGCGTTCTCGTCGATTAAAATAGCTGTCTGGCCGTGAAACATCCGCGAGACACCGTGCAGACCGGAAGTTCGTCCACACGCGCGTCGAAAAGTTGATCATTCACGCGTGTTCGAGAGTGTTTCAAGATTTTTCTCTTTTTTATCTGGAAAGCCTAGATATACACTTTTCTCTGAGATCTGTATCAATGGGTGTTCAAATCTTTTAGATCTTCCTACAATCACAAAAAGTTTATCGAAACGTAGTTTATATATTTCTCGATCGGTTCAATGTAACCTACATTATCTTCGATGGTATTGAAACAAGTTTCGTAGAGGAACTATAACAATTGAAATGAAAAAATGTGTTTATATCAATTAAAGAAATATGAAGATTTTTAACGAGAACACCGAGGTTGTTCTTTTTAGATACTGGTTCATCAATATTCGGTTTTGATACAGGTAATAGTACGAAAAGTATTTTCAGAGATGCTCGTGTAAAATTTTATTCTACTTTTTCCGTGTACTTCATACGGGAGGGGAAAAATCTACTCGCAAATGTAAATTATTCAAATAATAAAATTCTTATTCAATTATTCCAATTTTGCTTGCCGGTTGGATACGCGTGATCTATATTATGTGAAATGGTATTCGATTCTTTGAATTTTCTTGTGACATGGAATATCGATTGCTAAACGATACTGCTGAAATTTTCTCCCGTTTTTTCTTCCCAAACTATCCTTCCCTCGTTAATGATCACTTGCATATTCTTTGAGCGATCGAATTCACAAATTTTCCAACGAACAAAGCTAAGCCAAGGTTCTTTAAAGTGAGATTACTCGAGACAACGAAGATCATTCGCTTTATACAATTACTATGCACAAATAATATTCCAGAAATCCTTGAAAAGATTTGAAAATTTAAAAAAAATTTTGAAAAAAGAAGGACCGAGAAAATATTTGTTTCGTTGTTGAAAAACTTGTCGATGAGAATACTGTTCGCGCGCCTAATTTCAGTGGAATTTTTCTTTCGTCAACACTGCATAATCGATCTGATCGATCGAATCTTTGGCCGAACGTTTCTATTTTCGCCCGAAAACCACGATGCTTGACATCTCGTTACCCAGACAGACAGACAGCCATTTTTCGAGCAACCGTAGTCGGCGATTGAAATTTTGTTTCCCCGATGAGAGAAGGCCTGTTCCACGAGGTCGAATCGTGCCTAACTAATTCGCGGGACGAGAACACGCGCCGATGTACGGAGAAACGAAATGAAACAGCTGAGAGAGGGCTGAAAAGGGGTAGAAATTGCTCTTTTGCGACGATCATCCACCGAGAGGCGACGTCCTCGATATCCAACACGTCTCGAGCCGACGTGATTAATTACGATATCGTTCTTCAGCTCCCCTTCCCGGTCCGTTCGATTGCCACTTCGCCTTTTTTCTCTCTCTTTTCTATCCGCGTTTCAAAATCCACGGCCCGCGAATCGACACACACGCTTTTCCTTTTTTTCTTTCTTTCTTTTTTCACTAATCAGTCCCGACGAATTAATCCCGACTCGTTGAACCACGCCCCCCTCCCCCTCGATGAGGAGTGCCACGCGATTTCGTTAGACGTCGAAACGACGCTTGTTGGCACTTCGTTAGCGCGTAGACGCGGATAATATTTTGCACGAAAAACGGAGGAAGGAATTTCCCGAGTATCGAGAATACGAAGGCGTCGAGAACTATTTCGGCATTTGCGATGAAAAGTGACGAATTACAAACGAAGATGAAAATCGTCAGTTGTTTTAACGAACCGATCGATCTCGTCGCGAAGAGCTGGCTTGCCTGGTGTCGAGAAAAGGAAAAAGAAAAAAATACGACGCTCGGGAAAACCATAAGCTAATCTCGTGAATCGACCCACCCTTAATTCGTTTTCACCACCAATTTAGAATCGCTCTCTACAATGTATGTAGCTTTCAATTCCAACGTGCAATGAAACAGAAAGATCTGATAATCAATTAGCCCCAATTCACTATCGTATATATATATATATATTCCTTCATTTCCTCCTTTTTTTTTCACCTTACGATCCAACGTCTGTCAGCACAATTTCTAACTCGGGCATTGGTATTCCATTTTCGTTCGACGAATCGCCGAAAGATACGAAACAAAATACATTAGGATCTGCCTGAGGTAAGGGTAAAAAAAAAAACTTGGAAACTCTCGAAAAGAGTTGATTCGGATGGATCGCCAAACTTTCCGGAGAATTTTGGATCTCGTAATATCTCTCGTAAAGTCTCCCTTCTCTCCCCCCCCCCACACATACACAAGATTCGTTCAAGCTGCTCCGCGAATTTCTCGACCCGTTTTCTTTTCTTTTTCTTTTTTTTTCTTTTCTTCTCGGTTTCTGGCTCGCCTTCGGAAAAACCGATAATTAAATAATTTAAACCGGGGTCGAGGAACCAACTGCTCCGAGAAATATCCCGCGAGCAGCTTATATCCCGTAGCTTTCGATAGAAACGTTGATTGATTTCGAACTGAAACAGGCTTCGAAAGTTGCGCGCTGCAACGTCTGGACTGTTGCGAGGAAACTTTTCACTTCGACGACGGTGGTTTCTTCATTCGTGAAATTTTCGCTCCTTTGCACCGAATCGCGTGATATATCAATTCGATCAATGTTATTTCATCCCGTTATCTCGAGGATTAATTAGGATCATACAAAATGGCGGGAATCGTGGCAACGCGTAACGCGTCTGGCACTCGGGTTGGCGAAAACGAGGCCAAGAGATGAATTCTACATTCTAAATATCGCGAACGTTCAAATCTACCTCCTATCCATCATAACATGCTCGGCGAAAGCACAAACGAAAGCTTGCGAAAAAAAATAAAGCTGAAAGGAAAAAGAAGAAACAGGATGCTTGGATAGTAGAGGGTGAAAGGAAAATTTCATTTGCGGGAGCAAAATAAGGTAAATCGAGTACTGCGAACGTGTTCCGCGAACACGATGCATTAAATAAGTACAAACAGATGCAAATTTTATCTCTGGCCGTATAGAGAATTCGTGCGAATTGTGCGAATTATTGCATAAGCAAAAGTCGACGAAAACGGTTTCTCGAATCGATCGATTTGCCCGCGGAAAACAGAAAAGATTCGTCCGCACGGCGACAAACTGGCCCGGCGGAGAAGTCGAATTCGAATCGGTCGTGGAATCGAGAGAATTCACGGGGGGCCAATTATCAACGTGGGTCCCCGTCCGCCTGATACGAATGATTTTTAATCGATCCCGCGGGGCGGCAAACTGGGGGGAAAAAACCGCTCGTCGGGGGACGTTGATTCGAAACGCGTTTCGCGTTTCTCTTCTCGCTCTTCTCGAGTAGGCAATCAATTTCCCTCCTACAACTACAAGGGATCGCAATCTACGCTCTCTTTCATCAAGCAATCCGTATGAATCTAATTAAATCTCGTCTCCCCTCCCACCCTCCCCACAGAGGGGGGGGGGAGGTCGAACGATCCCTTGTCGTGGACTCGCCGACAGCACGAATCTCGAGAAAAAAGAAAAATTCGTGAAACGGAGAATTTCTACATTTACCAGAAAGCACAACATCCAGATACATACATACATATATATAAATCTCGATCTCGCGAAATGACGCAGAGCAAAAAAAAAAAAAAAAGAAAAGAAAAACAGAAACAAGGCATTTGTTTAACACATTAACAATGAGACACACATTGCACGCGGTGGGCCGGTTGTCGAAACAAAGCGAGCTTAAACGAGATCTAAGGATCTACCTTGCGATCGTGGCAGGCCTCTCCGAGCGGGAACATCGAACGCGTGCGATCCACTTGCTTCACTCCCTCCCTCTCTCTCTCTCTCTCCCTCTCTCTTTCTTTGTTTTGCTTTCCCTCTTTCAGTAGCCCCTTTTTTCTTTTCTCGTACGAAAACAGACAGCTGCGGTAGGTAAGCTACGGTCGCACGTGAAACACACCACGGCCGAATGGCGCGACTGAACTCGCCTGAACCGTGCCGGAGCTTGACTCAACCGAGGCTTTCGGGCCGGCGCTCTCGTTCATTCGGTGGGGGTGGCGGCGCGCAGGGGTCGAGGGATGTACCAGCGAGGAAGGGTTAGAAAGAGGGAGAAACCGAGAGAGTTCGAAGAGTGAGAATGAAACCGCGATCGGGGGAGAGGGGGCCGGAGGAACAGTAGATGATGCGATAAAAAGGAAAGAAGTCACGAGGTGGGGGTGGCGTTAGGCGATACGCAAGCTAGGTGTTGCGGAAGATTGACGTGCGTGTGTGTGTATGTGTGTGTGTGTGTGTGTGTGTAGGCGAAGAAATGAATGAAATGGAAGAAACGTGGATGGTGTAGATTCGCGCGAGACGTGAAAGAAAATGAAAAGAGCACGGGGAAGAGGAGGGGGGGCGGGAGGAGTGAAAGGCAGAAGAAATATCGTTTCGCTGATAATACCGATTCCTTGATAACGATAAAGGTGAAGGTTGAAGGCGCGAGACAAGACTCGAAAGAAGACAATCGCGAAGATCGACGTAAGCTGATCACAAACTGTTAGTAATTTAGAAAGATGTTTCACCGACGATTTTCATCTCGAAGAGATGAAAAATAATCGAGGAAGAAAGGATGACCAATTACAGTGAGAGGGAAACAAAGGCGCGAAAGTTAAAAAAAAAAAAGCGGCACGATCGGTGGATTAGAGAGGAGAAAGGAGATCGATGAACGAAGAATGAAGAGAATACGCTTTGTGCGTATATATCGATTTACCAACAGTGGCACACATTGCGATTCACCATCGCAACGGTGCTTGCAACCTCGGCTCATGAAGTTCGCGGAACACGGATCGTGCCATGTTCCGCGAACACGATCGCAATTACGGGAACATCTGCGCCGGTTATGCGATCCGTTGCGTTTACGTATCGTACCCACGATTTTTCATCGTGTAACGTGGCCGTTCGTAAATACCGCGCCGTTTTACGATTCTTCCGACGACGTGTATTTGTCATTTTCAAATTATACGCAGGGACGGTAATTTTGAAACGAAAGAACGAAGATCGAAACAATTTCCCGTCTCTTCCTGGCAGAGAACATTTGTACATCGATTTAAACAATGATCCTTTTTTGTACGTTACCATTTTTCGTATTTTTCGTATACGAAAATCCTAGATTTCACGATTCAATTGATAACGCGCGATTTTCAAATTTCTTCTCAATGAACGAATTAATAATGCGATAGTACACGAAACATGGACATGGAATCCTGTCGAATCGCTCGAACAATCTCGACAGTTCGACGAAAGTTTCTACGCTTTCGTTTACTTTGAGAGAACAAAAATGTAACGAGTAATCGAGAACCGAACGAGCCCCTTCAACAACAGCTAATTTCGTCAGATAAATTAGAGAGGAATATCCTGATTGACAGAAAAACAGACACAACTTGGAAAAGTCTCGCCTCTAATCAAGAAGGCAGATTTTTATTTCCCAAAATATCGGCGATATCGATCGAGTCATGATGTTTTCAGTCCAATCAACAAACACGCACAGCCTGTGCCTTTAATTCAATATATCACTCTTCGTCGCCCACGCGTTTATATACACTCGGTTAAAAAAAAATGAAAAGCGAATCGAATTGATCATCGAACTTTCAAATTTGCTCCCACGTGGAAAATTGAGAGAGCGTCATTATATAACTTTCCCCCGGCGGCCTTCGATTATGATCTGACAGCAGATTTTAATTGCTGAATAATTCCACGCTGATTGTGAAATCAATCATTTTCATACAGCGAGACGATTAAAGCGTACTTTCGTCGATTATCCTTTTTACTTTAACGACCAGAACGGAATGTCTTAAAACAGGCAAAATTTTACGTTCGAAACTACAATTAAGTTTATATTCTACGTCGATTGATATTTTTAGATTTGAGACATTTGAAACACATGAAAAGCACGGAGCTTTCACACGGCTTGACAAAGCACGTGAAGCGTGCTGAAAAATCACTTAATCCAAATAATCGTGGCTCTCGATCGAAAGCGCCGACTCTACCACAGCGTGGAAAATCTCGATGACAGATTCAGCCGCTACAATACAGTTTCCAGAGAGAGAGAGAGAGAGAGAGAGAAAGAGAGGTTTAAGAACGACAGACTTCCTTCCGGGAACCGAGAAGAAAAGGATTGGAACGCTTAAGCGGCCGATTGATTAAAACTCCGCGAACACTTGCCCCCCCCTCCCCCTCCCCCCGTGTGAATTTTTAATGAGAGAAGCCGATAGTCTGAACGAGCCCCGAGTCGACTTTCCGAGTAGCGCGATCGGCTTTCAAGATGACACTCTTCGAAGCCTCTAGGATGGCTAGAGACCAAGAGAAAGGGAGAGGGAAGAACGCTCGAAGGGTGCTCGAGTCCCTTTGTTCGTTGAATGAATGCTCGGCCTCCTCAGAGAACAGGTAGCTCACGACCCCGTGAATCTTCCTTCGATTAGGAAGTTTCGTCATCCGAAGTTCCCTCACTGCCTCCAAAGAATTATCAACTGAAGGGGAAATTTTTTGAAGCCAGTTGATGACTGAGACTTCTGATAAATGGCCAAATGGTAACTCGCTGTTACAAAGAAAAGTTTCGTCATCCAAAGTTCCGTCACTGCCTCCAAAGAATTATCAACTGAAGGGGAAATTTTTTGAAGCCAGTTGATGACTGAGACTTCTGATAAATGGCCAAATGGCAACTCGCTGTTACAAAGAAAAGTTTCGTCATCCAAAGTTCCCTCACTGCCTCCAAAGAATTACCGGACCGGAAGGGGAAATTTTTTGAAGCCAGCTGATGACTAAGGCTCGTGATAAATGGCCAAATAGTAACTCGCTGTTACAAAGAAAAGCGAGCAGGTTGCGTTCACTGTGGCACGCGGTTCATTGCTCGGTGAAGGATGAAGCTCGGTAAGATGGCGATTTTACTGGGGCTTGATACCGGCCAAATTTACGAGCGTGAAAATTGTTGCCTCGGAGGAATTTATACAGGGATAGTAAATTTTCGGTGGCATCGATGAGCGTTCTTGAAGTTCGGCTGACTGACAAATGGTAACTCTTCTGTCTACCTCATTTTTTTTTATAGAAAAAGGAAACAGAAATTATAGCCTGTCGCCAAAAGCAGAGAGCGTGCAGCTTACAGATTCGATTATCCGATGGATGTTATATTGCCAATCACGAAGCGGGAAACGCGAAGATTAAGCAATCGCGCGAAGTGGTCGCAGCAATATCTTGTTCGTTGCCGCTCGTGATGGCACCACGTCGCGGGGAAAAAATGTTCCCACGTAGACAACGATCATCAGGATGATTCATCAGCCGCGGGACACTCGCGCGCGGTGGATTACACGTTTAGATGCGGACACCAGCGTCGATAATTTCATTCAATAGCTATAGTTAATAGTATTATAATTATAAATATAATAATTAAATTTATTATATATATATATAAAATTTAAATATTTTAAATATATAATTAATGGAATTGACAGAGTAATTTCAATATCAAAAAATCAATAAATCAAAACAATAATCTAATTAAAAAAAGAAAAGTATGTATAGAAAATGGTAATGGAAATTTAGAAATTCAATTAAATCCACGTTCAAATGGAATATTTTTTTTTCTAAATTTAATATTTCGTTCAATGAAATTAATTTATTTAAATTAAAAATTAAACTTGAAATAATTAATATAATTAAAAATATAATAAATGTAATAGAATTATATATATTATTTTAATTCAAATTTTTTAATTGGAAATTAAATGTGATTTATTGTACTATATATGTATACATATTTATTAGTTAAATTAATACATAGTAAAATTAGTACATAGATAAAGGGAATTTAATTGAATATTTTAATACACCGGGATCTTGTAAGTTTTTTCTCCCCCGATGAACCGTGTTTCTCAAATACAAACGGTACGATACGCTTATTTGTCGAATTTCTCGTGAATTCTTCAATTGATACAAGAATCCTGAAGGTTCTCGCGTGGCGATACGGGAATATAAATTTTTAACGCCAGTGCAAAATATAATTTATAATTTTCTGTCGTGCAATTATATTTCTATAATATATATAATTATATTTTTGACAAATATGCAGTAAGTTTGTTTCTACCTACGATCTACCTACGAAGTACAGTTCATCGTGGCGCAAACTCGTTAATCAAGCACTGATAAATGACGATTTCCTGGGAATATCCCGCTTAACTGTCCAAGTAGTTAGCCACTGTATTAGAATTTCACACCCTAGTTACCGCGATATATCTCGACGATAGTTCTAACGTATGCGACGTATGCGAAAAACCTGACAAGGTAAAATATTCATTGTGAAAATTAGAAAACTATATTACCCAATGTTACTAACCATTATTATTAGACTAATAATATATTCGCACAGATTCGTATCTTTGCGAATGTAATCAAAAAAAAAAAAAAAAGAACAAAAATGGAACCTACATGGAAGGCCATTTTGTCCATTCAGATCTCGCAAAAAATATTCTACATATTTTTTGCGTACCTGTTCACACTCCGAAATTCCTCGAGTGCATTTGTCAACCATCTCATTGTTAATCTAACACTCAACATTAAACACACACACACACACACACGTACACGGGAAAAGGAAACGAAAGTCAGAGTACAGTTTCGATCGTCGTGGAAGCTTGACTCGGCGCGTTTCGCGAGCCACCTGCTCGATTACCCTCGGAATTAATGTATGAATTGGAGATCGTTCGGTCTCGCCCCCCCCCTCTCGTTGCCCTACATTCCCAGCCTCTCGAACGTCGGCCCATTGACCTTCTCGCGAATGAAGAGACGGGGAGGGAGGGAGGATTTGGAACCGAGAAAAGAATTTCGCGGATCTCGCGAAAATCGCGAAAGAAAGTGGCTGCCGTGGCTGCGACGCGATAAAGGCACGCGGCCCCGCGAGGATCGATCGTCTCGTATTAATTATAACAGGCCCGGAAGAGCACTTGGTACTACTACTTGGTCCTTCTTCCGGCCACTCCACGCCACGTACCCTCGTCTCTCCCTCTCTCTCTTTCTCTCTCTCTCTCTCTGCTTGCGCGTACGCCTTGCGAAACGAAATCTGCCACGACGGCGGAAAAAATGTTGCACAGAGGAAGTACTCGTCGTTCGAGCACACACACACACACACACATATAGAAGTCCAAGTGTCTTTCCTCCGGGCATACGCTTTCATTACGGGTGTTTCTGTGTGTGTGTGGGTTGGAAAGAGGCTTCCGCTGTCTCTCAGGTCAGCCAGGTGTCCGCGAACACAGATTGTATTTTCCAGCTTAGGATAAAGTTTGCCTTTATCAAAACAGTTTGTCTTTATGAAGGTTGATCGACACGAACTGCGAAATCGTTCAGTTTCTTTTTTTAACTATGGTACACCATGTAGCTGCGAGATTACATTCGTAGAATTAAGCGCAGAGGAAGCGGAACATTTTAATTTCAAGCAGTATGCAGAAGACGAACTTCCGGAGGAATTTCACTGCAGCGGCTTCCCCGCTGCGAGTTTTTTCTTCGTTTTCTGCAACCGTGTTCGCTGTATTCGAGCAAGCTATCTAGCTTCGGAAGAAATTCCGAAGAATTTGGTTTTCCGATTTTTTCTTCTTTTTTCTTTTTTTCTTGCAATGTTATTCCGTACAATCTCGGATGGTATTGAAATTTTTGCAACAAAGTTGACTGAACTTGAAATTGCTCGCGTAGTCGAGGTGATACGAATTTTTATGAAAAAAATTTCGCATTGTAATTCGAAGGAAGTACGTGACAAGGAAGGAATTTTAAAAACGCCTGGC
This sequence comes from Tetragonula carbonaria, assembly GCA_032399595.1. Lineage (NCBI taxonomy): Eukaryota > Metazoa > Arthropoda > Insecta > Hymenoptera > Apidae > Tetragonula > Tetragonula carbonaria. The sequence continues at coordinate 3,100,308 of JAUCRC010000020.1, forward strand.
TCTGATGTAGAATTATAATTTCGTGTATTTCTTGCATCTCGATCAAATTCAAGGTTGCTCATATTGAAGCTCGAGGTCATTCGTGAATTCAGAAAGATATCGTGGCAGGAAACAAGCTCGTGTCCGGCTATTAATTCAATCTCTGAATAAACAACGGTGGAGATTTTTTTTCTTTTTTTTTTTTTAATTAAAACGCGCGGCCTTTCTAATTAAAAACCGCGCGTTCGTCGAATTTGCGCTTCGCGTTCGTCTTGAGATTTTCATTCGGGGCGAGAAGAAAACCCCGCTGAATGAAAAGAAAAAGAAGAAAAAAATGGAAGGAGAAAATGAAGGAAGGAATGAAGAAAAGTGGACAAGAAAGTAGACGTGACCGAGGACGCTCCCTTTGAGGACGCATAATTCAAACGATTCTGAATATTCTGAAAGTTCTTGCGGTCGCCAGTCAAACACCCGAGTGCAAGTTTAAATTTCCTTGCACAACTCGGAAGCTCTTCAATCGTTTAATTTCCTTGCATAATGTACGTTACGAAGTATTGTCTACTCTTAAGTATTATCCAACACTGTTGTTCAGAATGCTACGTTCATTTTTTAGTCTTTTTTTTTTTTACAGAATGTAACTTTTAGTGAGAAGACAAGTATAAAGTCGCAGAATGATTTTATTCTTTAATTTCTTAAATTTTGAAAAATTTATAAATGTCGAACGTAATGAGGCTGTTTAACGACAATTGTCGTAATTAATTTTTGCAATAATATTGCAAAACTGATTCAACATTTCCAACGAACCGTATATTTGTTTTTTAATACACTATTGATAAAGTTTTAAATTTTATATGTATATATATATATATATATATATATATATATATATATATATATATATGTTTATCTATAAAAAAAACCTTTGCTTTCAATCACTATTTTGCGACTGATTCATAAATCATCAGTATAAATTAATGATGGCCATATATATGGTAACGGGACAAGGAAATAATAACTCTGACAAATGAAAATCTCTCGATGGTAACTTCCATCACTTGCAAGTGACACAAGTCGATATATCGTCAGCCTTCCGCATCGTGTAACCGATCTTCGAAACAAAACGTTGACGACGAATGAAACATTTTTTTTTTCCACGAGAAAGTATGAAAGAAGAAAAAAGTCACCGTGAAATATAGCACGATGTAATTAAATTTAACAACGTAAAGCTCCCGGCGTGAATATAAAAATCCCTGAACTCGACCTCTCGGATATACATACATACATATATATATATATATATATATATATATATTTCTCGTCCACTTTGAAATTACCAGGACAAATCATTTAAATTAGCAAGGCCGAGAAGGGGGAGAATGGCCACGAGCCACCTTGGCGCTTTTCTTTTTACCCTAAACTAAGAAGTGAGACTCGCCGATGAACTGAGTATTCTGGAGGACGGAGCGCAAAAGAGAAATGGTGGAAGCGAGGGTGAGAGGGTGAGTTTTCCCTCTACGGGAGGGAAACGTTTCGCGACTTCGCCGAGCGTCGGCCAGAGGGCGGTGAATTTCCAACAACATGGCCGTCTAACACCGACATCCCGTGCAAGTCTCCGCCAAGCTGAGCAACATGATATCCAAGAAACCAGCGAATCCCATCGTCGAGCCTGACGACAGTCCAATCTTGTAAGTAAAAACCATCCATTTTTCTCGTAATCGTCTGTCACCCGGCCGAAACTACTAGCTGACTTTCACCGTGAAACGAACGCGAAGCGAAGTGTTTCGACTCGAAACTGCGTGCTTCGGAAACGCACCCCTCTCGCGTGCGACAGTGTGTGCGTTGACATTGGCGATCAATAGTGCCGATGGTCAACGATAGGCTCGATCGGATATTCCATAAATCAGGATCTCCGATCGATCGAGCGTTTGTCTCTGATTTCTTGAAATTTTCTTTTACCACGCAATTCCTACGCAGCAGGCGAGGGAATTGACGGATGAAACTCTTTTCGGAAAAAATTCTTTCACTCTGCATTTACCAGACGCAATTATGACGCAATTGTAAATTGTAAATAAATTGCAAGAGTAGAGAACCTCTTTCGGCTATTTGTTTCCAATTGTATTGTTTATTCGAGTTGTACGACAGGGTTTTATGAATGAATAGCAGGAAAGAAGAAGCGAACGCACATGCACGCACACTATTTATAACACATTGCCATCGTTTCGTATTTATAACTTAACTCCAGCGACTTTCATCCTAACACTGAAACCAAAAACACCCTATAAATTCTCCCTCGGCTATCGCGGCAAATTTGTTGATCTTTTAAACCCCATTCTCCATTCAACTAACGTCGCCCAGAGTACTAACAGAAAGAGAGAAAGATATCGAGTTTATTGGCAATTAATAATTTTTCTTGTTTTTTTTTCTTTTTTTGCTACGCTTTCCACGCTGTCGATGGACAAAGAACAACACGCGTTCAATAACGATCCATCACACGTGTGAGTGTTTCTGCCTGTCACTTCGTTTCAGTAGAAAAACTCGCTGGTTCGATCCACCTGAGCGTCCGCATTCCACTGAGCGTCGTTCCTTGTACGTTGTTCACCTTTTCTTCTTTTTTCTTTTTTTTTGTTTGTCGCTGAGTCAAGAAGAGCGATGAAAGATCCGACGACGAGCAATTTTCTGCGTCTTTCGTGACGTTTCCCACTGAAGAACCAAAGAAAAACCACGCTTCTCTACTCGCAAGCTCTATCCATCGTCATTCCATTATTCTTCCGAATGAAATGTTTTCTACAGTGTTTTCGCGTGGAATAAATACGCGACAGACACGTTAATTATCCCAACACGGCACACTTCTTACACTTTATTTCGCTTCTTATGTAAGAGCTAAGCTGAGAGAGAGAGAGAGAGAGAGAGAGAGTTTCTAGTTATTAACAGGGAATATCATTTTGTTTGCTTCAAGTCGAGCAAGCTTCTGATTAAAAAAAAAAAAAAAACAAAAAAAAAACGAAAAAGTAAATTCATCAATTTTATCATAACGAGAGATTTTATTGAATTTCGTTGTAACAAAATTCCATTGAATTCTACCATTTCGGTCTAGACGTTATTCATCAAACGAATATTAATTAAATTTTCATTTTCTTCGAGAAATTTCCAATCGCTGCTCTCTCTCGCAGTGTTTTATTAAATAACGTCACGCCGATTGATTTCAGCCACATTTTTTCAACAGACGATTGAAATCTATCGTGCGCTGACTCGGTGAAATCTATCAACCGGCGCAGTTGCTTCGCTAATTAATTCGCGTACACTTTGTCGAAATTCGAACACCATTATCACAAACCAACCAAAATACGCCCGATAACGTATAGCTGTTCGTTGCAATATAATCACGCGATATATATATATATATATAAATATACATACCAAATCGAAAGAAGAAAAAGCAACGATCACGCGCGACAATTCGACAGACCACGCCATTTGTATTGCAAATATTTTTAACCCCATTATTTCAAATCGAACCACTATCCGACTCTGGTGTACTACCGGTACTAGTATTAATTTTGTTGTTAAGCAGATGGCGGTACTGTGCGTTCAATTAGCATCGATAATCTAATTCCACGTGATGACCTGTGTTTCGTCGCATCGCATATACAAAGAGTACTTTCGCGAATTAAATAGTAATTGTCCTCCGCTTGGCCAGAAAATTTTCATCATCGATCGACGAAAGGTATGCCCCTTTTTCGTGAACATTAGCATCTTTAATGTTCTACTAATTAATTCCTTTTTATCGGAGAGCCGCTCATTTGCCACATCGAGTTGACTCCACGAAAGCAAAGAGTATAAAATAAACATACGGTGCTTCTTTAAAATTTCTTTCGAACATTTACACACACGATCGAGCGTATAATTTATTTTGTAGAAATAAGAAAAATGTATCGTTATTAAATATATATGTTCTCGGGATAATTGCACTAGCTTCTGAAGTAAATTATTTGTTGTATTCCATGGCGAAACAAATTCGACCTGATTATTAAGAAAATTCATTCTGAAATATAAAAGAAGTTCAAGCATCGGTCGTCGAAATTTCGGGAAAAAAAATTCAAGAAACATTGATCATTATCAAATTGAAGCAACAGATAACATTGAGTACAATGTAAATAAAAAAAGGAACAATCGAAGGTGGAGAATTTACATCTGTACAAATGATTTTAATGACGTATCCGTATTCCATATTGAAATTTTTAGAATTCCGTGTTAAGAGTTCCTATAAGTTTCGCAAAGTGTCGAGTGTTAAAAAATAATTGCAAATAAAAACTCGATTTATCGGAGATCATCCGTGCCGATATCAGTCTTCCGTTACAAAAGTTGAAAAAAGTGAGAAAAAAAAAATAGAACAATATTTTCAATCGAAAATATATTCATAGCATTACGTTCATATATCGATAACGATGACAATGGATAATGACACAGTTATATTCACAATGTGGATGACACACAACCACATATACCGATCGTCTCGAAATTGGCGTGAAAATTCAACGACGCGACGACCAGCGGTCGAGTAGTCGAATCAACGTTAAATCGGACATAGCTGGCGACCGATTGGCGTCGCAAGATATTTGACATTTCACGCGATCGTTCGACGTTCGTTCCGGGGAAACGGCACGAGCTCTTTGACGAGCAACGGATCGCTTTAATCCGCCCCGGCCGCTTGCAATATATATCAACAGGTGCATAAAATTTCACGCAGCACCGATAAACGTGAAAACCTACCCGAAAATTACAACTGTGATCTTTTGACAATTGGACGCGAATTCAATTGGCTCGTTCAAAAAGTCTCGGCAAAAGAGAAATGAAAACTCGTGGAATATTCGTTCGTTCGAAGCGAATTCTGATATTTCAAAATTTCCAGAAACGTATGGCTTCGAAGTGTGGCGAGTTCGTTGCTTGAAAAATGAAAATTCCTGAAAATGAGAGAAATAGTCGAGTGTGACAAACAACAGGAATTTATCATTGAAATTATTACACATAATTCTTCTCGATGATCTTGACAAAATTCCGAGCCGAAGCTTGTATTTTAGTTTGAAATTAAAGTAATCTTTCAAGAGATATTCGAGAAAAATCGACGATCTATTTCCAAAAACTGGCTTGTTCCAAACGAAAAGCTGAAGCGACGTAAGTAAATCAAATAGATCAACGTCACAAAAATTCGTCAGTCAAGATTCCCAAAAACTGTTTTTAAAGGGGAAAAAAAACCAGATATCAGGTGAACGAAGAAATTTAATTGAAAAGGGATAAAACAGAAAAAAAAGGAAGTGGCTAACATTCGAATGGAATTCGAAGTTTGTTTGCTGGTTTAGGATTACTCATTCGAATTCGAGCCGAATCGAGAGAGAAAATAGATTGAGATTGGTAGCTGAGTAGCTTTCAAGAGCTGTTCTTCTTCGAGACGGACCGAATCTCTCAGCATTATCTTCACCGCCTGTGAAATTCGGCTGTTTGGTCTTCTTCGTCTCGTTTCCTCCCTCGTCGATATATCGAATGTCAACGATAAACGTTCTCGGTTAGGACCCCGATACCGATAGCAAGCACACATTTTCCCCTCGGCAAGAGAAAGTTAGGCTACCACCTCGCACAAGTGAAACAAGATCGCACGACCCAAATTTCGCTCGTCGAATAATTTGTTCTCGCAACACTCCGATGACAGCTGCAGTCTATTTTGAAAAAAAAGAAAAGAATCAGACAGAGAGAGAGAGAGGGAGTTGAATTAACGATTTCGCACGAATTTAATACAAAATTATTTCTGGTGGAAGAAACGATCTTCCAGAAGGCGGCTCGGTTTCTTTCGACAAAAAAAAATGGCACAGAAATTTCCTCGGTGAAGATTCGATGCTTGTACGATAAAAGTATCGCCTTTACGATTTCTTCGGAGCTCTCGATCGTTTCATCATCCCTCCGTGTTTATGACGACCTCGCACATCTTCGCCTCGTGTCTCCCCCTTCCGCCGCCATTTCTTGGCAATTTCCCATCCATTACGAGCAGTTTTTGCGCCCACCCCGGGCGCATTGCAGCGTTCGCGCATTGGCCATCCCTCGAAAGATGGTAAAACATCTTACCCTCGGATTAATCAAATTTCGCCGAGCTCGTGCACGATACGCTGCTACAAGAAGACGTCGAGATGAGAAAGACGGGGGAGAATTGGAAAACAAATAAAAGTCTCCGAGTTGTTCGTTGAACTCGAGTAAAAATATATATTCGAAATATTGTGCGACACGAGAAATGAAACTCGGCTATCGCGATTTCTCGTATTCAAGGAGAGATTAATCTTTAACGTTAATTACAAATGTTCGAAAACTATATTCCGTGTATACTTGTTTCTCATATTTTATGTCATTTTATTTCTTCCGTTTCGTTCGAATTTGGTTTCAATATACTCGCGCTCGATATAATATTTGCTTCTCATTGCGATGCTAATGAAATTTTAGAAAATCCTTCGCCACGATGTCCGTAATATATTCCGCAGAAAATTGTACGTGGAGGCCGAATTTTTATCCGAATTTTCCTATTTTCGCGGATATAATTTCGAAAATTGGTTCCCGTCGGACAGCTGTTTTATTAATTGAATATTGCAATGAAATATTATGCGCGTGTACACGATGCGTTCTTGCGCGCCGAAAATGTTTCATCGATGCAGAACAAAAAAAAAAAATCTATACTCAAGTGTACGAATGTTTCCACAATTTCCTATGTATATTCTTTATTTAGCGGTCCAATCGCTTCGTATCATTCGAAATTTATAAAGACGAACAATAGCTAGAAAAATACAGTTTATTGAGTAGCCAGTTTACACGTATAAATACATAAACGAAACAAACAAACAAGAATTCTGCACGCTCAAAAGTGAAAGAAAAACGCTTTCAATGTACCAATGTAAAAAAAAAAAAAAACGGGATGGAAATCGCTTTAAAAATTCTTCTCCCTCGAACGAATACGATGTAAATTCAACGGGTTCTCATTGTTCGTCGTCCTGAATGCGAGTTGACGCGTCGGATGCGACGCGAGCGGCCTTATTTCGCGAAAAAAAAAAAAAAAGAAAGAAAGAAAGAAAATTCGCCGGAAAGCGGATTGCTTAAAAATTTCAAACGGTGGTAAAATATCTTGCGAGTGAGCGTAGATATCGCGCAGCGAGCTCGAACAACAAACGGTCGGCCATTGAATTCGTTCGCGAACTCAATTCGATCGTACGTAAGATAAAAAGAAAAAAATACTCGAAACGATCGTATCGACGGAATTACGTATTATTGAAATTATATATATATATATATATATATATGTTGAGAAACGCATTGTTATTGAAATTCGAGACCAAGGTACAGCAAATTCTATAAATTCTGCCGGCGCGAAACCGTGAACGGTAACAATAACAGCGGTAATGTCATCCTTTCAAACAAATAACAACAGGTATGAATAATCAAACGAGAAATGAAAACCATCGACCGGGAGCTGCGCGGTCCCGATGTGATTTCAACGTGCATTTTAATGTGATTTTAATCGCTTTTCCTCCCCCGACGAGGAGGAGATTTCGTTGATCGAACGAATTTCGCGTTTTACGCGAAACAACCCGTTGCGAGTTCGAGTTCGGTCTTCTTAAATATGGAAAACGAACGACGAAGTTGAACGCGCATTGAACGCGATTTTAATTATTCCCCATCATCGTCGGTTTCGTCGTCGTTCTGCGAACGAGGAGATTCAATAACAATCTCAGGGACAACAGAGTCCCCAGTCACCCAGGTTGAAACGAAATAATTCGTGGCAGTGGATCCGTCGCAACTTCAGGCGGGATCGTCTGCTAAAATTGTTCTCCCTCGCCTCCCCCTTCACCCTTTCCCAGCCGGTCGTACTCGTCCCAGAGACTTCTGGCTGGATGTTTGAACAGAGCAAACTTCAACTTTTCGCCGCGAGGACACCGAGATTACCACGTCACCTCGGGGGTTTAGCATCGTCGCAGACGCGGCGACCATCTTGTTCTCCCAAGTTCTCCCACAATGGCGGTTCAAGTTTCTCGCATGAAAGGACACGAAGCCGAGGATGTTTGTTATCCCAAAGACAATGCGGCCTGACTACGAAACTTTTCCACGAAAAGGAAAGAATGGAGAAAAAAACGGGAGAAAAGGTGTCGAAGATGAACGACCGGAGAAAAAAAGAAAAAAAAGAAAGGAAAAGATAGAGCGAGAGATAAGGATCACATCCAGAATTCGTAGAATTTTTCTTTAGGAAAAGAAAAGAAAACAGAAAACGAGAACCATAAAACCCGTTAGCGTTCAGTCTATTGATTAAGGTCTCTCCGGGCAAACTAGCTGGAAAACGAAAACCGGGTTTTCGTGGAAACCTTTCGCGAAAAATATAAAAACCTATATACCTCGGTGAAACCCTCGGAGAGAGAGAGAGAGAGAGAAAGAGAGAATCAAACGCAATTCCTCTCGAAATCGAAGATATTGGAAGCGCGTCAACTTCCTCGAAAGACGAGACCGCGTCCAAATTTCCATTTCCCACTTTGCCTATCTTCGCCTGTCAACATCGAGCATCGATCTATTCGAAGGCAGGCATCTGCTCGACGTTCAAGCGAAAAATGTCCCCTGGCAACTTTGCTCTCCTTTCTTCTTCGCCAGCGAAGACTCGTAGAACTCGTGCTTGGCTTTGTATGTGACCGGACACGGATCAGACCCGAGGGGAAACGAGTGGAAAACGAAGACGTCTGAAGACGAACGAACGAAAACGGAGATGACGAGAAAAAGGAAGAAGCCACGCGAGCGGTGGGTTGCGAAGATCTACGGGGACGAGGGGAGAGGGGATCGAAGAAAAGAGTTAGACAGAGAGGGAGAGCTGAAGCGGAGAGAGGGATGAAGTGAACGAAAGGGTGGCAGGGACAGGAGAGGGGAGGAGGAGGAGGGGTAAGAACGAAGAAACTAGGACGAAAGGTGCGAGCCCAGGATGACGGTGCACTAGCTGGGGCCACTGACATGAGACCGTCCACTTCTATCGAGGGGTGTACGGCCATTGAATTCGCTGGATTTCCACCCACACCCCACCCCCGCTGCAACCTACTTTGCCAACTACTTCGTTCGTTTCCCTCGCGCGAACCCGTCGAGTGGTCGTCTTATTTCGACGACCTGTATTCGACCCCCGGCTCGTTCCCAAACGAGCAACGATTTCGAGTCGTAACGAATCCGTCGCGCCGACATCGAGCGTCGATTTCGCGAACGTTTCGAGCAAATTGTTTCCACCGTCGTCTCGTTAGCAACGAGTTCCTTCGATATTAGGTATTAGCTGATGTATTAATAGGACAACGAACAATTATCGAAATGATCCATGCGTACGCATGGATTTCAAATTGGCAGACGTGAGCTCAGACGAGAAGGAGAGAAAAAAAATTGATATTCCAGGATACATATGCATGCGTACAAGGATTTCGTACGGTTCTCGATTTTCTTTTCTACGCGTTTTCTTTTTTTTCACGTTTTTTTCCTCCCACGCCGAGGTGCTGAAACAAGGAAGCTGGAGAATTCTGATTTTAGGAACCGGAAGCGAAACAGAGCCCGCGTATCGCGAACGAAGTGTGACACAATATCCGCGAAACAATTGCCGTGAGTTCCTCTCTTTCATTCTTCTCTCTTTCTCTCTCTCTCTTTCTGTCCCTTTGTCCCTCTTTTTCCCCCGCTTTTGCCTACTTCCGCGAAGACATTCAAATGGCGGCCGTCCTTGCTCCAATTCGACGCGCGATGAAACTTCCTCCTGAATTGTAAACTTTCCGGACCATTCTGCCGGCGGGATTAATGTGTACGATTGCTCGCTCCGCGCTCCGATTGTTTGCACCGTGAATTTCCGAACAGGCTGACAAATTGAAACATTCCGCGTGTAAAGTGTGTTTCGAAATAATAATTTCGTGAAAATTATCAACGACGAACTCGCGTAATTCGAGTCCACCGTTTCGGTCCACTTTTGGAAAGTTGGTCTGGCGTCGATGAAAAGATCGCGTGACACGTTCGGCAAGGGAATGAAGGAAAATCGTCGACGCTTTTGTACCCTGTACCGTTCTACTCGAATCTACAATCAACGTGCCATTCTCGCAGGCAGAATGCGCAACATTTTACTCTGCATGTCTGCACACGGAACGGTCACGTTCTATTTACCCGACGACGCGTGACTTCCTTCTTATCCATTTGCCCGTAGCCGACAACCTTCCGCTTGTCTGAACACTGAGCAGTCGTATCTACTTGTTGTTCCACGATATTTGCCCGACTGCGGATCAATCTCACCTCCTCACCCCCTTATCGTATCGAAGCGCTGCTTAACTTCTCCGAATTTTCGCGTCTTCTCTGGAAACTGAAGAAAAAAAAAAACAACTGCGATACGTGCAATTGAAAAACGGCTTCTCGTCGAAGACTATACCGATAATTGTTGACCTCGATAAACGAAAGAAAGCGGTTAAGACCTCGCCTGTCCGTCCATGCGATTTTTGTTTTTTTTTTTTTTCTTTTTTTCGACGATTCGCGTTAAAAGCGTTGACAGACGGCTGCATCGTCACCAAGGTGATACATTTTTAACCGATGCCGGTTTACGAGTGACGGGTCGAATTAAAGCTGCCGCCACTCGTCCCTCGTTTGACTGACGCTTCCGGTGTAAAACGCTGCTACCGTCAGCCGATCGAACAGCCTCGACAAGACAGACGGGGCAGAAAGAATTTCACCATTTGCGGCGAGTGACGAACACGAGAGTTTCGCGCTTAACGTACGAAACGATCGTTCGTACGTCTGAAGTGAAGCAGGAAATTGCATCTTCTCGCGCTCCCCCTTTCGCATAGAATATTGATCTCTCCGAAGCTTCGAAGCTTTAAGCGCTGATTACGTTCTACGTAACATCGTTACGCCGTTGTCAGTGATGCTTACGCGATTATTACGCTTTTACGTATTAATTGGAAAAATTATCATCATCATCGTTGTTGTTGTTGTTACGCTCGTTAATTTAAAAAAACTGAACAAGAATTTGTTTCAATTAGTTATTTGATGATACAGCGTTCAAACGATCCGATTGTTTGTTTAGGTGCAAAGAAATTTCTTAACAACTCCAAATAAAACCTAATACTTAGATATTTCTGTGTAATTTTGAACGTTGTCGCCCAAAGGCAATTTCACAGTTTAACGAAGGATCTCATAATTCCGTGCATAAAGGTATTTTATAACGACGAAGTGCGGATAATTCACAGTTGAAATTCCGAAAACGTGAAAAACTCGGTAACGGTATTCAAAGTTTTACGTTATCGACTGTATCGTTTCAAGCGACGTGAAACCCTGCCCACCCACTCAAACTTCCATGCAATTTTGCGGAAAGAGACCTGCCTAATTGATCACTCCCGGTGTTTCCAAAACCCGCACACACGCTCTCTTCGCCTCTCTCTCCCGCCGCCGATCTGCACATCCTCGATTTTACAGTGGAAAGGGGGGGAGGGGGTGGAAAGTGTGTCCGGCAGTAGAGGCAGTATCAAACCAATAAAGCCAGAGAGTTACGCCCGTAACCGGAAACAATCAAGATGCCGGACGAATCGCGAGGTAGGTCACATAGCGGCGTGGATCGTTCTGATATCGATCGGCGGATTATCTCCCGTCTACGTTAATTGCCGCTGGGAGATCGCCGAGATTCGGCAAGATGATCGCTCGCTTCCGGAGCCAGCTTCGAAGACCATCGTCGCGCTTTTAACAGCAGGCTATGATATTACGATAAAAGCGATGTACGACACTTGGTGTCTACGAGAGTATTTCCGAAATTCTGAATACGAACAATGCATATGTTATTGCGAACCGAAGTTTGAAAGCGTTTTGGCCAGGCGTTCGACCACGTTCAATCTAGCAATTCAATCAAAAATTCATCCCTTGCCGCCAAACATAGCGGTGAACGTAGAAACTAACTGTTTCAGCCGGATTCGCTTAGAATCGAATTCAATTGGACTCGAACTGAATCCGACGTGGCCAAGAACTTGATTTACACGTTGCTCGATGTTAATAATAACGTTTTGTATATAATTGTGTAAGCGCAGACGTAATCCCGATATAAGTAGCACCAACGCGAAGATAAATATTCTGTTAATGTTTCGTCGACTACGTTATCACCGCCCCCCCTCCTCCACTTCAACTGATGAAATTAAAAATCGAGTCCTATATAAAGCAAGAACTTGATTTATACGCTCGACGTTGTATAGTGTACAAGTGCAAAAAGTGATTTTGATATAAGTGGAACAACGTGAAGATAAATATTCTCTTAATGTGTTTTATCGTCCCTCGCGTAAGCATGCTCTTAACAAGCAGTCTCACACACAACCAATATATATATACGTACCTAAACCTAACCTAAACCTATATATATATATATACACATACACACACGTACCTAAATCTATATATATATATATATATATATATATACACACACGTACCTAAACCTATATATATATATATATATATATATATACATGTACCTAAACCTAACCTAAACCTATATATATACACACGTACAAACATTGTCCAGTCGACGGAACATTCATGACGCTATCGAGGAGATAAAAAGAAGCGTTGCCACGATGGATAAGCGGATGCATTTATATTTAAGCTCGACGTGGTATCTTTGAACACACGTCGGACAGTGTGTTCATACGATGGGCGACGGCCTTAAATCTCCGGAGGAGTCGACGGCTTTAAAGTCAGCCGCAACGGCTGCGCCAGGTCGACCGATAAACGACAAACTCGGCCACTGGGTCAACGACAGATGCAGCTGGTGCACTCGCACCGGGATATATACACCCCCGACCTCTCTCTCGCCCCCGATCTCTCCAGAACGCTTGTTTTTCCTATGTTTCTTCCTGTGCTTTCTTCTTCTTTCTGTTTCTTTTTTTTTCGCGACTTGGTTTTTTTCTGTGTCCACCGGCTCGTGCTCGATGAATGTCCGTGTCCCGTAGCGTGAACGAGAATCACTCGAGAATCCCTCGCGAGTCACGGAGACGAGGAGGATGTGTGGTTGGTAAGGAAAAAAGAAAAAAGAAGATCGCGTTGTAGCAGACAGTTTTTTTCAGTACTGCGTGCTCGCGTATCGAAAGCGTGGGTACATCGATTGTATGTTCGTAGCTGCCATTGAAACAACCGTCAGAGCGGGGAAATTCCTTCGCTTAATAACTCTTTTATTACGCCTGTACAGAGTGGAATCCATCCAGGGTCGTTAACGTAACACGTTCGTCTGCAATTCTGGTCGATTTACCATTGTGAATGTAAAATGCTTGCTTCTCGCTTTGTAAATTCGCAGGAATTTACGCAGCTCGAAGAAACAAAATCGATGATTCACGTTATTGTTATTCTTCTTTCAGATCATACAGATACAGTTGTGTTCTTATTTCTTTTTCTTTTTCTTTTCAATTTACACAGTTTCTAAACGAAGATCCCCCTTTCGTTCGCAGGCGAATAACAAAGAGAAAAGCGGTGAAACTGGCACCGTTCAAGTTCCCATTCTCGAGGACGTCGAAGTCGCGCAGCAACGACGAGAAGGACCGTGAAAGGGACAAAGAACCGGGATGTAAAACGGAGAAGGACAAGGCACGCGTTCGCGAGAAAGAAGGGGATAAAGAGGGCAACAGCGTGGAACAGCAGCAGGATGGGAGGAAGGAGAACGAGCGGGAGCGCGAGGACGAGGAGGACAACGCGAAAGGGCAGAACATTCAACTACCAATGAGTCAACTGCAATTGACCAACGAAACTGAATCCAATTTAAAATCGCCGATATTCGATTCCAACAGCCCGATGGTGAGGAACGAACAAGCCATACCGAGCTCCCCTCCTCCCTCCTACGAACACGTTATCGAACAGGTGAAGATCTGGGTTGACCTAACCGAATAAAAGGAGCGTAACTACTCGTCCCACCCGTTCCCACGAATACATTTAAAATGCAAACGCTTCGTTTCTCAATTTTTTCCACGTTATTCGTATCGGTTGAGACCATGTAACAGAGTTCTGTGTCTGAAACCATCCCTCGTAATGGGAAAGTAATTTTCGTAAGACGCGGAATTTCTCATTCATCTGTTTAGGTGTTAAACGAGATCTTGAGCTTTGCGAAACGATATACGATGAGGGTGCAGATCGTAGTTGGAAATGTTTCTCTTGTCACGGTGATGTGATTTTCAGACGCGGCTGGAACACGCGGCCGAGGTGCAGAAGTACGAGGGCGGAAAGAACGACGCGTCTGGCGAAGATAATAGAACAAAAGCGCCCAAGATACTTCACAAGTCGAGCAAAGAGTTGTACAGAGCGGTTGCGAAACAGTGTGGCATCACGTGCAAGATGAGCGACCACTGCAGATGCTTGGACTGTCAGGTGAGCTGTTTCGCCCTTTCGCCCCCTTCGCACTCGGCTGCGATATTGAATATGATTCAACCCCCATTTTCCAACGTTTCGTCGACATCGCTTTGCTGGCTTTCTTCAAAATGGCGTGTTCCTTCCCTTCAATTTTTTTGTCTCTCGATTCTTGCGTTGCCCTCGTCTCCGCGAGCAAAGCGACTTTTAACATCCTTTTAATTAAACCGGGAAGATCAAACGTACTAGACATGATTCTTCCGTATCGTAGAATTTATAAATATTATTTATTATCGAGACTCATTGCATTTTCTACTACAAATTTATACGCTTATTGCCTCTTCGATTATTATTATTATTATTATTATTATTATTAATATTTACTTAATTTTTATTTAATACAAAAATGTTTACATTCAGTCGTATTTAAATTCATAATAATAATAGGAAAAAACTCAAATTATTATGACAATTAACACATTTGAATAAAAATTTAATCTGAAATTTGAAAAGGTAAATCTTCAATTTATTCAGTTAAATTTAAATGAAAATATTAATAGTACTTTTGCACCTATTTTGAAAGAAAGAAGTATAAAAAGTATCTATTTCTAAATTATATATTTGAATAAATCCAAACTTTTCGACGATAAAGATCTCGAGGGATGTAACAGTGTCCAGAAACTTAACCTAAACCTAAACCTAACCTAAACTTTCAATGTATTCGATTAAATTTGAATGAAAATATTCATAGCACTTTTGCATCTATTTTGAAAGAAAGAAGTATAAGAAGTATCTATTTCTAGAATATATATATTTGAATAAATCCAAGCTTTTCGACGATAAAGATCTCGGAGGATGTAACAGTGTCCAGAAACCTAACCTAAACCTAAACCTAACCTAAACTTTCAATTTATTCGATTAAATTTAAATGAAAATATTCATAGTACTTTTGCACTTATTTTGAAAGAAAGAAGTATAAGAAGTATCTATTTCAAGATTATATATTTGAATAAATCCAAGCTTTTCGACGATAAAGATCTCGAAGGATGTAACAGTGTTTTAATTTCTCAAACATTTTTCACAAATTAGAATTATATATATATATATATATATATATATATATATATATATACACTTGTTATCATATGTATCTTACAGTGACAGAATTTTTTTTCTTTCGCTAACTATCGTTTATAAGACCACCGAACAGATTAAATTACTGATCGTTAGCTTCCCATTTATTCGTGCATTTCAGCATACAACTCGAACTACACTGTATGGTGTAGTAATTCCAGTACTGGTAGAATCCGAACGTGAATTTTCGAATGAATCTTCTGTTCGCAGAGCTGTTACTTCGACTGCGAGTACGACAAGAACGAGAACCAGAAGACTGACGGCGGACTCGGCGCCGGCACGCCGATGTTCATTTCCGAGGTGATGCAAGGTTCCGCTTGCGTGCTGTTCTAAGGCGGGCGGAAACAAGCCGGCACGGTCGTTGCCGTGCTTCCGCATTGAGCGAAAGTTCACGTGATTGCGCACAAGCCCGGCTCGCCGATCGAGAACCGCGAAAATCAGCTAAAAACGTCAGCTATATAGACCGGTCGTCCTCTGACAATTTTTGTAAAGTCAGCCAATTATTTCGACGAAGTTCGTAGTCAAGGTTATATATATATACGTGCGTATAGATCACGGATCTTCGTGTATTTTCATTTGGGAGCACTTCGTTTGAGAAAGGGAAATTTGCTTCGAAATTATAGAAGAGAACATTTCGAGAATTTCGATGAAACGATTGATTTACTGTAAAAAATCCCAAATCTCATTCACGAACAGATTCATTCCGCGGAGGAGAGAGCGAATTTCTTCTTGTTTTCAACAAATCGCAAATTATCACGAACGCAGACGTTCTCGACGAACTTGTTGTCTGACGGTATTTTTCTTCTCGACGAGAGAATATTCCCGATAACGCGAAGCAAACATTTTGTGCTTCTTCGACAAAGAAGAAGTCACTTGGATGGATGTGTCAATGTCAGAAAACAAGAGAGAGAGAGAGAGAGAGAGAGAGAGAGAGAGATTTCAATTTGTCAATTTGTCAATTTTACTCGTTGCATTTTTTTTTTTTTCACTCGATTGGCAAACGCTCGACCAATTTGTACAATATTTGCATTCGAGATTGTTCGAGAAATTTCAATAGCCCGTGTCTGATATAAATACGATAGCTACTCGACTTTCCGCAATGTTAAACATCAATATCTGCAATCGTGTTGCTCGCAGACGATGTATATTTAATCTCCCCAGATCCTACGCATGGAATGTTGATCAGCGCGTTAAACACTGGACCAATTTTGCAATCTCGTGAAAACGAGATCACCAGCAAAACAAAATTCGCCCGAATTTATGAGATT
Source organism: Tetragonula carbonaria (assembly GCA_032399595.1). Classification (NCBI taxonomy): domain Eukaryota; kingdom Metazoa; phylum Arthropoda; class Insecta; order Hymenoptera; family Apidae; genus Tetragonula; species Tetragonula carbonaria. The sequence continues at coordinate 3,117,074 of JAUCRC010000020.1, forward strand.
TTCCTTTTCCTTCTACTAGATAGTGCGAGATAGCATGGAATTTTTATCAATTGAAGGAGGATGTACTTTTCATCTGGGGAAATTACGAAAATACGGAGAAAGAAAAATAAAATAAATAAATAAATAGCGTAAATGTTAGCCATGTTGTAAACGCAGTTATATATATATACATGTATAGGTAATCGGCAAATTGTCTCGAAAACGCAGTACTATTGTAAACGACCACTTTTTGCCACGTTCGATCGACTCGATCCGAATTTTCTCTGACTCGAGGGATGAGACGAATTCGATTACACAGTTTGTTGCAAAGTCGTTGGAAAAGTAGGCTGCGAATTTTTGTGTATGTTTGTGAAATATATCTAAATGGCGCGTGAATGCATGTGAAATGCGTATAAATGTATAAAATATATCCAGGGTATACGATACTCGCATGTTGTACTATACCCTCTGAGGATGAAGCAAATCTCTGTCAAAGTACTATTCTTTCTCTATCAGTCGTCGCGCGTATCAAAAAATATCAATTTCCGCGGTCTAACGATTGAGAAACTCTGTAGAACTTACTTGCAGATAACGATAGCGAAAAGTTCATTCTGTCTTTCATAGGTCTAAACACGTCTTTTTTACTAACTACTTTTACTACTGTGCAATTTACATTTTTACGACAACGATCAAAAACAGGCCTATTTATTTAACCTTATGTATCTCACGATATAGTATTTTCAACGAACAAGCACCTTCCCGACGATTTTTTTCTTCGTCGTCGCTCGAAGAAACGATGGAAACTTTAAGAAACGTACGACTAAAACGACGATTAGAGAAACCATACAGAGATAATTTTATGAAATATTACACAGTCACGTGATTTACTGTACAATTGAAATATTATCGACCAATAACTTTAAGTACGATTTCTCGATTATATCGTGCGCATTGATATTTGACTTTTTCGCGCGAGATGTCAAGTGAAACACGAAAGGGCACTTGCCACCTTACTGGAAGCAAATATGAAATCAAAATGGCACCGAATGTCACTTCCTTTCTCGTTCTCGTTCTCCTCCACAGACTTCACGAAACGAGCAACGTTAAGTATCACTTATCACGCAAGATAGATCTAGAAGACTAGAAAGGCACTCCCGCGATCTCGTTCCTCGAGAAAGAAAAGAAATCGAATGCTCGGATGTCGATCGAACCCGGCCCACCTGTCGATTTCTTCCGCGCGACGAATACGCGCGTAGCGTGTAGCTGTGTAACTTTAACGATTGTAATTTACACGCGATTTCCCGCGATACGGTGTCCGAGGAAATCGAAACTCGAAACACATGAAAGTATTATAGAGCGTCGAATACGTGTATTCAATGGTGTCTCGTTTGCGTATTCCTTCGCGAAGATGTTTCCATACCTTTTTCTTTCTTATAATTTCAGCGTGTCGAGTGTCACGTTGGCGTCGTCGACGATCTTCTGTTCGAACAATTATATTACAGACTTTACATGTAGAAATTCATTCGTTTGCATCACTGCTAGTTCTATGTCTTCGATATTATTTCTTTTTTTTTTTTTTTTGTTTCACACGCTTCTTTATACAATTCCCAAATTTCTTTCACATTTGCGATATCTCGCGGTTTTCAAACAATTTTTCTTTTACAGATAACAAAAAAAGATGCGTTATGATTAGAGCTAGCAATTGAAATAATTGATCTCGACAACCAACGCGACACTTAACACTTGTGTGAAACTTTCTGTTTCAAATCACGTCGCTCGCAGCTTTCTTCTTAGTAGACGATAGTCGAAAAATAGAGTATGAAAGAAACATTGTAGATTCTATTTATTCGAACGTGATTTTATACTCCCCGGTTATTCGTTCGGCCATTGCGTGTAATTCGATTGATTGCGACCTGTTGCGCCTAACGTAGTCTATCTAGCGACATTCTTCGATGTGATTCTTTTCTTTTTCACGCTATAGAAAATATCGCGAGAATTCGATTCTACTGCTTGCAGAGGCAAGCCCTCGGGCCTTCGAACACGCGAACATGTTTTTTTTTTCTCTTCTTTTCCCGTTTTTGTTTCCTTTTCTTTTTTTTTTCGAGGATTCTATTGTAAACGTTGTACTCTCGAGCGATCTCAGCAACGAGAGAAGAATTAACGAGACGGAGATAAAAGTCTCGAGAGAGAGAGACACGGATCGTCCGATCGAGTGGACGTCAATCTGAAACATAATACAGTACCTGCCTATACACTTGTCTTTTATCAAGATACACACCGTTGTTCAAGATAACGACAGTTCTTTTGTACCTCGCGCTGAGAAAGAAAGACACGAGTAATATTTCAAGTGCGTGAATAGCCGATCCCTCCATCCGCCATCGTTAAATCCGTTTTTTCTATCCGGGCGAGACGCATTTCTCATTTTGTACGACAAAGCACAAGCGACACTCCCCTTTATCACGATGTATGCGAAAAATGATACTTTCGATTCGCGCGACGAGAGAGAAACTTCGCTCCATTTGGGGGGGGGGGGAATTTAAATTTCGCGCGTTTTGAATTGGAAATTTAAATCATCACGCAACGCACAACTAAGGCAACTAAGACAACTGTCGTCGCTGTTTTTTTTTTTTTTTTTTCAAATGATTGAAGTGCTTAATTCCCTTTTCCTAAAGATGACAGAGATGGAAAAAATAATATTTTCCGTCTCGATCCTCGAAACAGAAAGATGTGCGAGTTAAAAGGCATAGTTTTGAAATACATTGGACGAAATTGATCGTTTCCTAACGGACCACCGTCGTTTTCTGTCAATTTCCGGTTGAACCTCGAACGTTAAAGTTGCGTAACGAAAAAAGGTGCAAGGTTTCTCGACCGCGTGAGCCAGCGTCGCACAAATTACATAATTTTTTTCACTACGATCACTGGATCATCACCTGACACATGCTGCGTACGTTTCATTTTACAATTAATCGACTCTTTGTCGAGGCTTGCGTATGTGTGCGCGTGGCAAGGGACGGAATAGAGATCGAAAAAGACATACGAGGATAGTCCAATAAAAATTGCTGAACGTCTCTGTTGTTTTCGGAGATATGAAAAAGAATTTTACGAAAATTGTTCCGGTGTAGGGAGAGCTATAATACGATAGCGATAATTCTTTTGCAGGTGGTAGGGTTTCGAAGATTTCAAGATCGGCTCCAATTTTTTTTTTTTTTTTTCTTTTAGAATAGAACCGTATATTTTTTTTCAATCCATTGATCTACATATTGATATTCTCTGTAAAAGAAGTGTCGATCTCTATGTTGACAAATTACCAAATTCAGGAGACACTTCAGCTTTAATTTTGCAAAATTTACGATACATGAGAAATTTAGATACTAACCTAAACATATGATATATGAAAGACCTGAACTAACCTAAACTGATCATTTTTCGACATACGCAGGTCAGTATTTTTTTTCTTTTCTTTTTTTTTTTTTGTGGCGAGTATCGAGCTGCATTGATTAATGCATGTATATGTTATATTTTTCAAAAAAGCGGTGTCCTCGAAATCTCCGAAATCTCCGCACTACAAAACGATTAATGCTACCATAGATTTCTCCTTTGTTCATAGCTTAAAAGCTTGTCAAAAGCTTTTTCGTATCTCGAGAAGCCAACGAAAATATTCAAGCGCTAATTCTTATTGCACCATTCAGTATGCAGAAACAGTAAGAAGAAAAAAAGAGAGAAAAAAAATGAGATATGTATGTATAGTATTTTTCTGGGCCGCAAATTTTTTCATTAAAAATGTCGTCCTCGGATGACGAAACTTGTAACGACTACTATATAATCTTTATTATGCAATGTATTCATGATATATATATATATATATATATATATATATACACATATATACATAATATTATAATAACTATAACAGTTAAAACATTTATCGGAACATTTATTACTGTAAAATCACGGTGACGTGATCATTGATATTTAAAATAAAAGTGGAAATGTATATTACATGTTGCGAAAATCCGATGAAAATAACGCGACGATGAAATTCTATAGAAATCCGGCCGTATTTTGAAACTTCTCAAACAACTGGTAGATATTAACTGGTATAAAGTGTTAAACGACTAAACTAAGCAGATTTTTATGCATAACGCGAGAGAAATTTAAATGATGCAAAAATATATGGAACGACATATATATATATATAAAATATGCAAAGTTTAAGGATAATATAAAAAAGTATAGAGGATATCCAAGGTAAAGTACAGTGTTACAACGTCTGGAAAGATGAAGCAAATCTCTATTTAGATTCTATTTCTTTAGTTCCTTTAGTACCTTTTATAAAAAAAAAAAAAAACCTGAAATCGCGTAAAAATCCATAACGATTAGTAACGATTAATTATATACGCCGAAACAGGTGGGGAAACGAAGAGCTGTTGCGAAAAATGTCAATTCCGCCGCGTGAAAAAAAAATATGTAAACCGATCGTGTAACCCAAATTATTTAAATAATAAACTTGAGCAAGAAACCGAACGAAAGAGAGATAGACAAGAAGAAAGACAGACGTATCTGTCGTCTGTCGAAAGTTTTATATGTAAAAAAAACGCGATCTACGCAATTTGTTCGAGCTCCGTTTCCAACACGGAAGCGGAAGGAGGAAACTGGACAATTTCGTGGAGGAATTTCAGCAAGTCATGAAACTGTCCCACCAGTCTCGTAGCTTAACGAGCACATTATTCGCATTAACTCGTATATGTGTGTGCTCGTGCGTGTATACATGTCGTTGTATTCTGTGTATGTATGTACGTTGTATAGAGATTAAAGCGAACGATTGCCCGACGAAGCGTCGTTTCATAGAGAATAAAAAACTGACTGTAAAACTCGATGTATTCTGGTAAGTGTTCGCACCAATAAAAAGTGGCCTAAAGAAAGTACTTTCAACTTCCCCCCTCCCGCCCCCCCGCGTCTAATTTCCCCGCGTATTCTACGCTTTTTAAGAATTTTTTAAGATCTCCGCGCAGATCTTACCTTGTATTATCTGAATCATTCATTGATAATTATCAAGTTAATAAAATAAAAGCGAAATATCGAGATCGAAACAATTTGCATAATTTTCTCTTACGATATTTTCGGAAATCACTTCGACTATCTATCTTTATTATGCATTAAGCATCTGACATTATTCGAAAAAATCGTTTTACATTACAAACGCATTTCCTCGAAGATCGTTTCGTACGAGAACACGTAGAGACACAATTCTATTAAACGAAGAGCGTGGCTGCCTAAATACAGGCGCCTCTCTACAGTGTAGATCTCTACGATATACAAGTTTAAAAATAATTACCAATTAAATATCTGGTAATCGATATTACAGTATTTTTTATTTAATAAAAAAAAAGAAAGGAGGAAAGACGATTATTTAAAGCAGAGTGATTTAGTAATTAAAATTTGATCGAAAAGGATCACGCGCTGCCCGAGGAATTTAATCAACGATCGTTTTGTCATTTTTCAAGGCTTAATTACAGCCCGTCGCTTGATTGAAAATATTTTGAAAGTTCGTAGCAGCTGTATCAAATTTCCGACAATCAAAAATTTGTATTCATCGTTTATTAAATAACTTGACTGCCATTGGTTCTTGTTTGACAGCTGAGAGACACGCGTGAAAGTGCTCGGTTAGCATGATCGCGCAACGAACCGCCACAACCTTGCTGCTTTCCAGCAATTTGTATCTGTGTTTTGTATCTGACGTAAGCGACAATGATTCTCGAGTTATTTATACCGCGCATCGATTCTCTAATCGACCCCTCGCCCGCTCGGAAAATACGAAAAAGTTCCAAAGTTTCCTTTTACACGCGTATACTATTACTTTTTTTTATTCTATCTTCTGTTTTTCCAGTATTTTTAATTTTTTTCTTTTTTTTCTATCAATTTGGCGAAAACAATGCCGAAAAAATTTCTTTCGAAAGAGGCGAAATTTAAATCACCGCGGAATTTAGTGGCGTGATAAAGTTAGAAAAATTAGACGTGTGTGTCGTATGGTTAACACTATTCCTACCACGAAATTTCGATTAGAATTTCCTGTATACAGCGTATATATTAAATCGACTTTAAACTTCGCGGCTTTCCCTCAAATATACGTATAAATACATTTTTTCAATATTCGCTTCTTATTTTGATTATTTGTTTGTTGAGAACAATTTGTAGTCTGTCTTACGTACCACGACCGGTCATTTGACCGGTAAAACGATTTATATATTTTTGTAATAGTATTCTCTCAAGGACTCAATTCCAAAGCTATGAAGTCGCGAAAGCTACAAACGAAAGGCAATGCAGTTGCGGCATGATTTTAGCCGAAAAGTGTCTTCCAGGGACTGATTTATGGCACTTATTTGCCTGATTGGTATCCGAAGCAGTCCAGAACCTCGGATTTTCTTACACCGTCTTATCTACTATGACTGTGAAATAAATAAAAAAATGCGGCGAAAACGAATAAAATGTACATTATATACTTCTGAATAAAAGAAACTATATTTTCATACTGTCAAATTGGCTTTTATCTTCATTCTATATTAAAAAATATATAAGTTGTGCTAAAGACCGGTCGTTTGACCGGTGGCGGTACGTGAAGTGTCGGTATAGTAGGAATAGTGTTAACGATGACGATGAGATCAAAGTCGCGGAGGAAGTCGAAAGTTTAACAGGTAATTGTTAGACGATTCTACAATCGACGCGTGTGTCCTTGTGCAGTGCGACACGATGCATTCCGGTTTTTTTCCCCCGATCGTAAACGACCGAGTAACATACGTCGACTGAAACGAGTCCGGGATCTCGATGACGACACGCGTGTGCGAGACACTTGTCGGTCGCACGCGTTTTTCTTACTATTTTTTTTTCTTTTTTTTCTTTTTTTCATAAACCGCCTGTTTCAAACTCTCTTCTCTTCTTCCATCGTCTCCTCTTTTTACTTTTAATCGATAAATCAATTTAATTCCAGTTACGAGCAAGAAACAATAATTCTCGATATTATTCTCAGTAGTCAAGTTCAAGCTGTTTCCTTTTGAAAAGCATTCTGCCACGCTGTTCGATCATTTCTATTTGCTTTCAGTAGGAAATTAATTTACATTCAATATTGCAACGAATAACGTTGTATTTTTACGTAAATCTCTTCTGGATTCGGATTCAATGGCAATTTAATCGGGGGAAAAAGTAATGCCCTGTTCAAACCTAAATTAGTTAAATGTTAAATGAAAAAAGAAAAAAAGAAAAAAAAGAATCGCGTTCTCTTAACTCAGTTACCGTATTTTCAATTTACCACGTTTATTTTACTTTCTCGTGCGAGAAATACGACAAAAGGATAGAAATATATTCATTTCATCGAGGTCGATAATTTTTTTCTTTTAAACACGCTCGTCGCAACGAATTCCACCTTCTGTTCACAGTTTTATCGGCATCGCTTGTTAAACAATCGCCAGTGTCGCCGCATAATCTGCGTGTTCTTCTTTGTCTCGCTTACTTTTCGATTTTCTATCTGTCTCTGTTGCCAACCATGCGTGCAGGCACGCAGGCCTGTCTCTCTTCGTCTTACTCTCTCTTTCTCTCTTCGAACATTATTAACATTCCTGTTTATTTTCCTCGCAGAGTAATCCTCCAACTCTGTCATATTATTTTGTTGCAAACACGATAGACAGGTACATATATACGTCGACTTTTTCACACAGTTTTCCGAGCTGGCACCGACATCGGTCACGCAGAAGAAACGCGAAAAGAAATTGAAAAGTTCAATTACGAAACAGTTGCCTGTATATTTGAACAGGATCGTTCCAACATCTCGGTCAATTCAATCTTGTTTATCTTCGTCATCTATCGTCGAAGTTTCCTGCCTTCAATTTAACGGAGGAAATACACATACGTCTACGAATTTGTTAGCAGTGAAACGAGTGACAGAAACTATCTAATCTATCAAATTTATTGATAAAGTTTAGAGTAAAAAACGTTGTCAATGACGATTCACCAATCGTTCGGATAATTTCAGAGGCTCTCGTTTGCCGACTACTACTGTTAATTTTCAATCTCGATGATTGCAGAAGCTTTCTGATTAACAGAACGACCCAGTTAACAGGGTTGACATAAGCTTTGTCTAATTGCAGTGATCACATTGTTGCAGAAATTGGGCCAATTGAAAGGGAAACATCTTTCTGCTTTCCCTTGACAATCTATCCGACACTTTCTTAATCACTTCGACTCTAATGCTCCCTTTCCAATCCAATTATCATTCGACCCACATTGCTCAGCTCGCCGAAACTCTCTCAGCATACCTATTGGCGAGTTTTGCTGCACCAAGCTCAAGACATCTTCGAGCAAAACTGTAATTGTAACTATACTGAGAGATAATTCAAACTTATATACGAAATTATCCTGAAAACTCACACGGCGTGACAACTTTTTGAATTGACATTGAAATACCATATCCTGCAAATTCGCATCATTTTACCTTGATGTGATCAACATTTTGCAGCTTGCGTCTCGCAACACCGTCAAATTTGCTTAGAAGAGTTAAATCGAATATTACATGAAACAAACTCAATTCTAATCGTAATACAGATACTTAGAATATCATGAAATCTGTTAAAAATTCCCTTGGAAGGACTAACTCGTAAAGAAGGTAAAACAGAGTGCTACAATGATAGTCAGAGGTACAAGAAAACGTTCGTTGTATAGATAAATTTTCACCTTTCATCCAAACTCGATTACAGGACACAACACCATCAAATCTGCCAAAAATTCTTTTAGAGAAAGTAACTTGTAAAACAGACCAAATCTTAACCAGAAGCACAGAGAAACGTTCCTTGTAAAGATAAGCTCTGATTCCTAACCTAACCTAAACTCATCGATTACCCAAATACTTCTCACAACAGGACGCAACACCATCAAATTTGTCAAAAATTCTTTTAGAGAAAGTAACTTGTAAAACAAACCGAATCTTAACGAAAAGCAACAGAGAAACTTTCCTTGTAAAGAGCTCGTAAGCTCTGAAACCTAATCTAAACCTAACCTATTTTATTTTACATGAAGGAAATCTTCATAAGACAGTCTTTCAAAGGAAGACGCAGGTAGGTGTCGGATTTTTACCGACTAAAACCTCCACGATAGCACGTTGGGAGAGAGCTCCGGGACCTTTTTATATAATATACAAAGCTTTCTCGTGCTGTTGTCCTAAAGGACGTCTTTTTTTTTCGCCCGAACAGGGACTCGAAAACCCTGGACCCTCAGATTAAGTCTGATGCTCTACTGACTGAGCTATCTCCACCTTACAACCTAAACCTAACCATTAACTCATCGATTACCCAAATACTTCTCACAACACCGTCGAATCTGCCAAAAAATCCCTTGGAAGAACTAACTCGTAAACAAGGTGAAACAAGGTACTAGAATCCTAAATCTAATGAGGGGTTCCTTGTAAAGATCAACTCTGACCTTTCAGCCGAACCCAATCGCTTAACGATCGTCTGATCACGTTTATTAATCAAACCAAGCTGTGTGCTCGTCCTATCTCATTAAACGACTCCGGCCCCCTTCTCCGAACTCTGTCTTCTCGTTACTCTGTCCCGTTTTGTCAAACATTAGGCTCGTACAAACGACAAAGAACTCTCGATCCTCTTTCAGGCGAGGCCTGCGCTCCCTCTCTCCACGAGCCGACATTCTCTTGACGGCGTTCGTTGGCTGTATGTCGACCGACGACGACGATCGCAGCCAACCTCTCTGTCCATCGAGTTTTGTTTCGTCCCTTGGTGTTTCGTTTCGCGGGCCGGTCAGTCAGTCAGTCAGTCAGTCAGTCAGTCAGTCAGTTAGCTCGGCATCGCATTATGCTACGGTCGCAACGAAGATCGCATTGTAACCGCGGCCGGTGCCTCCTCGACGCGACGACAATACCTGGAACCGGTGCAACGTGAGACTCGCTGGCATGCGTTTCCGCTCGGAAAAATGGGGAAAACCGCCAGCAAACTGAAGTCCCGCAGGAGCCAGAGTCAGTGCCCTATTTCTCTACGTATTTCATTCTTCTTTCTTCTGTTTCACTCTTCGAGCAATCTTCATCTTTGTGTGTGTTTTTTTTTTTTTTTTGACGCGGTGGAAAGTCTTTTTTACAGTAAGAGTAAAAGTTTCTCCTATTTATTCAGTTTTTGGAGCAGTGGTCACTTCCCAGCGTTTCTTCCTCTTTTCTTTTCCAAATCGCGAGCATTTGAAATTCTTCAGAATGTTCTGAATGTCGAGAGATTTTTAGAGATCGCGACACGTGTCGTTGTGACTCTCGAAGTTGTGAAGTGTTCGAGGACGTTGAATTCACAAATTCAATTCGGGAGTGGTTCTGTACGATGCTTGCGAAAGGAAAGTGACGAGTCTTCGTGATTCAGGGAGCACGTGCTCGGATGATGGACGCCCGAGGCTGATAGATCGGTGAGAGATCTCTTAGCGGTTGAGCTAAACGATCACGTGAAGTTATAACAAGTTTGTCCCCTTTTTCTTTTTCTTTCGTTCCCTTTCGAATTTATCATCCATTCGATATCTCATTCGTTTCATTCGAAAAGTCACGAAAGAGTTTCGTTCGCTCTCGATGATAATAAATAGTTAACTACAATAACCAATTAACAATAATTTCTTCCACGAAATATTATATAGTCAATATGTGGGTATATTAATTACATACAACAAAAATTGTAAAACAATACTCTTGCACAAGTATTTAGACAGACAAAAATATTTATTATTTCGTAGGTACAGGTTATGTACGTAGCAAAATTCGAGATTATTTTCGGAAAAAAAAACACTTCCGCCTGGGTTAATTAAAAAATATTGCCCTCGCCATAATTTCAACAAACGAGCGAATTTCACGCCGGAGCTAATTTCTTTTCGGCTAAAAGGAAGCAAACAAGTTTCGTCAACGAAACGAACGAAACTCTACGACTAGAATTTCACATTACATCACATCACATACAGTAAGATTGTAAAATCATTAAAAAAAGAAAGGAAAAGGAATTTACAACTGGTGACTGACACACACACACACACACACACACTCAGCGAAGAGTGTTCTTACGTAAAAGGAACGCAGTACGCATTCAATTTGGATATTATAATCCCGTTATGTAACCACGGAATGGAAAATCATTCGCCAAACAGTGGGTAACAGTACGCTGCGATAAGTCACCTGGCGTTATCAGCGGCTTTATCGCGGTGCTACGCCTACGCTGTGATCGCTTCGCGGGCCGACGCATTTGTACACTAGCGTTGAGAATCGTCGTCGTCGGAGTTTCGTTTGAAAAATCGAAAAGTATGCTAAACGTGGGATGTAGGTCGCACGGTAGCTGCTTCTTGCTATAGCTGATAAAACGCTGCTTGCACCGGCCGAGTGTCGAGATAAATCGCGTGTCATCGAGTGATATTCGAGTGCGCCAAGTGTGCAAACATAGGTGCCTACTAGAGAGAGATTAAATACTGATTCTGCGTGAAATTCAACCTTCTCGCTGTGTATAAAAAAAAAATAGTTGCTGTAACTGTAATGAAAATACACTTTCTTTTCCCCCTCATTATTTTCAATGTGACGAGGGGAAAAATATAATTGATTGAATAATCGTATAATGCTGAATTATATTATTGATTAAAAAATGAAATTGATCATGCGGTGGTTAAGACAGAAATACACGAAAAGAAATTTCCTTTTATAACGAAATATATTTCTCTTTGCTATAATGGAAAATTCTTTGTATTTTTTGTCGTCGCTACTGCACGATCAATTATATCAACACCTCCCACGTTATACTCTCGTGCGACATTAAATATTTGTAATTTCATTGTCCTTCGTTATTCTAGTCACGTCAATCGATCGATATATCATTTAGTTAGATCATTCATTGTTTCGACTGTACAGCGAAGATGATTCAGTTTCTCATGTTGAACACGAAAAATTCCTTTCTCCGCTAAATTTCGAACTTTTCCCCGAAAATTTTTCTCCTCCATGTTTCGGAGTGTTTTCTACAAAATCGATGGGCTGGTGTAGATCTTTCGAAATCTCGAGATCGAAAATTCTCGGCGGTTCTCGTCAGCTGTGTACTGGATTCGAATTGAAATTCTCGTCGCGAGGTAAACGCGCATATAATTACGCGGCCGTGAAGGAAACCGAGGGAGGGAGAATCCCGGCGCACGTTTCACGCACGTGAATAAAACTTGTCTTTTTTTTTTAACAGTACGCGCAAAGAATCAACCGCGTCGAAGCCTCGACGATGAGAAGTTTTCGATGACAAAGAACAACCGTGCACGTGTTTCTTTCAATTTTCTTTTTTTTTTTTTTTTTTCCTTTCAACGAAAGCTCTAAGAAAATCGGTAACAAAGTTCTCACAAAATTGATTTGCATTTAAATTTACAAATCTTCCTACAAAACCATGTACGTGTTTCTTTCAATTATTTTTTTTTGTTTTTTAACCAAAGCTCGGTAAGAAACTCGGTAACAAAATTCGTTTGCATTTAAATTTACAAATCTCCCTACAAAACCGTGCACGTGTTTCTTTCAATTTTCTTTTTTTTCTCTTTCGACCAAAGCTCTAACAGAAATCGGTAACAAAGTTTTTACAAAATTCGTTTGCATTTAAATTTACAAATCTTCCTGAATATGAGCGCACGGACGAAAAACATGGAAAGATATTCATGAGAATTATAAAAAAACGAGAGACTTCCAACGATTTCACGAGCGGCTGACTGTAAAAATGAAACGATGTATGCCTGCGAACGGTATGCAGATTTCGAGAATCTCGAACTCTCGACACCGATGAAACATTTATGAAGCTGTAGCAACAGGTGATCCTAGCCTTTTTTATCGACTGCGCGCGGATCCGGTCAATTTGCTAGCCAAACAAAATTTTTTATACGTACATTACTCGCATAGAGATACTCAATATCACTCGACATGAACAATAAGCGTCGTCCAAATTTAATCGATCGAATTAATTACGTAATTTAATCAGTAATCAATGAACAACGAAAACTGTATAATTGAATAGTAAGAATCATTTAAATTTAACCCAATGAAAACTCGTGGCTAATATCACCTCCAGCACGTTGTCACGTTGTTATTCAATTTTTAGAAATTTTCATTTATCGAATAAAATAGAAAAAAAGAAAAGAGAAGATCGTTGTCTCGCGAAATTCTTTACCCTTGCTATAATCACACATCAAGCATCGAAATTGAAAGCTTTCAGATCACTCGAACCGCGAGTAAAAAGATTGAACGTTTTTCGTTCGATATCCAAAAAATTCCAAAAAATTTCCACACGATCGTCCAAAAAAAAAAAAAAAAAAAAAAATAAGAAATTTATTCGAAGCAAATTTATCGAGCAATTAAGCCGCTAAAGAAACATTCGCGCGGCTTATCAGCCACGTTTCGTGGCTGCGAAACGGCGTTTACCATGGCTTTTTCGGTCGATAATGGCTCTCCAAACGTTGCATAGTTATCTCGACAAACGGTCGGCGTTATCAGCGTCGCTAGGTATGTATTATGTCGGCGAGCAAGCAAGCTAGCGAGCGAACCAGCCGCCGGCGCAAAACACACCTGCATTCCAGCGGCTTGTTCCAACCTCTTCTTTCCTCTCTGAGTGCTTTGGAGCTTCTTTCGGGCTCGAGAACTCTCGAAAAATCATGGGTGTCCTTCCTCTTTTTTTTCTTTTTTTTTTCCTCACGTAGCATATACCGCGGAAATTTTCAGGCAGCCTTCAAAAGGCCAGAGAAAATGTATTGAATTGAAATGGGAGCCGAGAGAGCGTTTAGTATGCACATATTTTTCGGCCTTCCACGAAAGTGAATGCAAACGAATTTCTACGAAGAAGGTTAACCCTCGTGCAAATATGTACTAACAATATCATTGTATCGCAGTAAAATCGCCGTCTCTTGCAGGAACATCCGAGCAGATAAAAAGAAGTGGAAGATCGTGTTCTGTTTAACTTCTAACTATTATTTCCAATAGTTAATATTTCGTCGGGAATTTCATTTGATTTTCTTCGTCGTTCTTCGTTTCCTTCATTTATTGTCTTCGCGGTGTGAAATTTCGTGGAATTTCGTTTCAATTAAACTGAAATTTTCATCTTTTTCGTACGGTAATCAAGATTAACAGATTTTCTTTTATCAAATACTTGACTTTTGGCTGGTTAACAAAAATGTCACCGATGCTGGGATAACCGTATCGAAATAATTCGACGTATAAATCATTCGTAATTCAAATAAACAGATCCATGCAATTGCGTGTGTAATTTTTTGACAAGAATATTCCCGCATGTTTCAGTCACTTGTTAAAAACTATGTAGCCATACCGACGAGTTCCATTGTTATAGCGTTAGAATAACAAAGTTGCACAATTATTTCTAATAAATAGCATGCTTCATAGCAGGCAACTGTGATTTTTATGTTAAGTTGAAACAAGAAATATAATTTAAAGTTCAGAAGGAAGAATCGAAATAAAAAAGGTCGAGAGGAAATTTGTCTTCTTTTATATCCAAAAAAAAAAAAAAAAAAAGAAAGGAAGAGACAGATTGCCAATAATAACACACGGAAAGAAATTAGATTTTCTTATATATAGTTTCAGCGATTGCGTTTTCGGCTGTGAATTGTCGACTGAGGTGCATGATTATGCAGATCACGCTGATTGAAAGGAAACGATAAACGCGTATTATTGTCGGAATGAATGGTCCATTGTTGCTGGCGTTGATCTATCGCTGACATTTCCAGCTCGAAGGATTTTTAGAATTCACGTCCCCCCTGTTGTCTTATCGCGATAAATCGGACGATGCACGTCCGTCACTGTGAAATTTATCCGAACGATTATCAATTTCGATAAATCTGCTCGTGTTGAAACGACCGTACCGTTTCACGTGCATACAAATTGAATTGAACATTTCGTTTGCTAAATTCAGTGATCGAACGTTCGTTTAAAATTAATAAAATTAAAAAGAGATGGGAAAGACCTTCTTCTTCTTCTTCTTCTTCTTCTTCTGCGATTGTTACAAACAACAACGTTAAGAAATGAAAATCTATGTCAAGTTGACGGATTGTAAAAAAAAAGGTGTTGCTTTCGCAAGGTTCGAAGATCGATATATCACGAGAAAAAAAGGAAATTTAAATGATAATACTAATGCAACGCATTTCCCTTTATACCTCGAGGCTATACCTACAGAATTAACATTAGTTTCCAGAAAAAAAATTATTTGATTTTTCAGATTTTCTTAATATTCTTTATATGAAATAAATTTTTTAATTTCATTTATTTTACATGTTATGACTTTATCGCATTATTCATTACAGCTACAAAGTGTAACAAGAAGAGCCAATTAAAAAGACACATCTGAATAATTCATAAAAAAGATATATTAATTATAATTATAAACAATTTGTTACATTTTGAGAACTAAAATAAAAAAGAAATATTAAATAAGCAAGAAAGAATCATTTATACTGAAATAATAAGAACTATTTCTGTCAGCGGATAAAAAAAATTTCTTTCTGTTTTAATAAGCTGATTGTCATATATTCATAGTTTTCCTGACCAGAGTTTAAACGTTTGACACTAATCACGAACACTCTCACATTTTACATCTTACCGGTTGTTACAACAAAAAGGTATAAATGTTATTAATGTAATTTTCGAAACGTTTTAATTTCTACTTTTTCGTCTGTGACGTTCTGTGTTACGATCAGCGACAGAAAACTCCAGAAAAGAAAAAAAAAGAGATTATTTCTTCGCGATAAATCGTCGCGCAAAATCGTCGTCGTGTAAATATTTCAACCGTGGCTCCTTTCTCACGAACGATGGAAACATTTGCACGACTGATACACCTCGTGTTCGCAGAAAAATAGAGCGGAACGAGCGGAATGCTCGGGAGCAGGTACGCTTTCGAAGAATAGCGTAAGCGGAGAGTCACGCGACTCTGTCGCATAATTACGATTTGCACTGTCGTTTGCTTGCCTACGTACCGGAAAAGCCCACCGAGGACGTGGAGAAGTACCCTTTCGACTTGTCTAGAAAAATCGCGGAGTTTAACGGGGGGAGGGGAGGACGCGGTTGGAAAGAAGGCTCTCGGGTGAGAGAGAACAGGTTTACATCCGCGCGAGCGAAGATCAACGAATCGAAGCGAAAGTGAGCCGAGAACACTTCAGTTTCGGCCCAACCGATCCGTGCGCAGCGAACAGAGACGAAATTTCTTTTCGCGCGCGCGAAAACGATTTCCAAGCGACGAGGAATACTTGAATAACAAGCTGTGAAATTCCAGAGAAGGACAAGTCCGATTGCATTGAACTAGCATTTCTCGAAAAATCTAGCCAAATATATATATATATATAATAAATGATCGAAACGAGAAACCAGATAGCTGCGCGATCGTTGAAACCGACGAACGATCAGGTGAATCGATCGCTGTTTTGTAGAATGTAAAGTGAACGGTGTCATTTGGAAATGGCACTGAAGAGCAGTGAAGGGATCAGTATGAAAACAGATAGTGAAAAGTGCACATGGCGCAGAGGATGTGGCCTACGGTAAGGAAGAAACGAAACTTCGAGCGTGCGTGTGATCGTATCCATATAAAGACAGACAGGTTTACGTTTAACGATCTTTCTCTGTGAACACACTGTGTACGATGAACATCGATTATCTGTGCATACGAAACGAGGAAAATCGAGATCGGAAGGCTCGACGAAGGCACATCGTTTTGCGACGATGCTCGTTAAAACACGCGAAGACACAATTTTTTTTCTTTTTTTTTTTTTTTTTTCACGGCGAATCCAATCCAGAAGAATAATTGAGTTGAAGAAATGTGCGTTGATAAAAACCAACGAAGCTTCCCTCGTTGACAGATGAAAGACGACTCCAGATAAAAAGGCATTAACAGCACCGATCGTTTGAGTCGCTGATAAAAATCGTTCGGTGTGATCGTGATGGAGGGGCACTGGAATCTCTGCTCGCGATAGCAGATCCAGCGAGCCCGACGCGAACGTTTTCAAACGTTCTCATTCGTTCGAGTGATTCGCACAGTGGCTCGTTCATACGTTTAACAGTGACTATCATAAACAATCGACGTGATAAAAAATTCGGCCACGAGCGAGTGGCGTGTATCGTGCGATGATCGTGAGCGACAAGGATCGCGCACGGAAAAGTACCGGCATGCGTGAGTATCGAAGAGGAATCGAAGGATTTGAGAAACTCCAAGTTGAAAAATTTTCGCGTCAATGCGCTCTCTTCTAAAAAAGAAGAGAAAAAAGAAATAACAATACTATATGAAAATCTATTAAAAATATTTAAATGTTTTCTAATTTTCTATTAAAAATATCAACAGCTTGCGAAATCCCCCCCCCCCGTGATTTCGCATTTCATCATCGTAGTACTGAATCATTTTCGTATGAAAATAATACTAAATTATTTAGGATGAAAATACATTTAAATGGTACGAAATTTAATACGATTTAACACTGGTGAAAAAAATGACCGATTCGCAATTTTCACTAGAAATTTTACGGATACAGAACAGCGTTTCAGAGATTTGAAATGATTAAAAAATGTATAAATTAGCTAATATTAGAACTTGATAATAATATATAGTCGTCGCTAGTGTCAAGTAGTACATAAGTGCTACATAACAAGTTCTATTCAAATTCCTTTAGCCATCGTACACTGTCAGCAATTTGTTCGTCGAACGACAGATGAAATTTAAGTTTCTTTACGGATTTTCGATGATTTTCTATCGTTATCTATGAGAAGCGAGCTAATTTGTGCTCCTGATGGAACGACAGATTGTAACGAGACTAGGTTCACAGAAGAAATGAGAGCATTACGATTCAATGAGGAACGTATTATATAATAGCCATGATTGCAAAGTTGACGATGGAGTGATGTTTCATTCGTGTCAGGCTTCGCTGCTCTTTCTTTCCAATCGTTTTCTAAATTTCGTAGGCTATAACTAAATAACTCGAGAGAATTTCAATAATTAAAATTTTCTTCTTCGTTTCTTGAACGACGATATAATCCTTCCTTTTTAATTTATTCTGACGTAAAATCACTTCGTGAAGCTTCACTTCGAGAAATATTTAAAGAAGACTGTAAAGTTCCCGAATGATTGATCTCAAAAAAAGTTGAGAGTCTGTTTCTGGAAAACACAATTGGATGTAACACATAATGTGTTCCTCAGGCATAGCGTGGAGCTTCCGGTTTCCATCTATGGGCACCCTGCAAAATCTAGGCGCCAGTGGTCGTCGTCGAAAGAGAAGCGGCATATCCTCTTCAACCTCTTGCAAGGAACTCCATCAAAAACGACACACGATCCATCTACAGCCGGAAGTAATTATTCAGAAGGAGCCGTCGTTCATCGTCACGCCGGAAGATCCGACCGAGAGAAATAGAAGGTAACGCAAATGACATCGTTGGACGAAAACAAATCCTCGAAATCTATATCCTGTGATTTTTGATTTCATCGAAATTTCGCGGTTGTTACCTGAGCTTAGTCAAAGATTAGTCAAAGTGATCATTCATAATTCTCTGCAGAACTTTCACGCATTCGTAACAGTGTATTGAAACAGAGATTTCAATGATTTTCACTGATAAACATATAAATAGAAGGCTTGTGTTTTCCACATATTGCAAAATTTTTTCCCCTGCACTTTGCGCTTTAATTTCTTTGCTCTGAGCGTTAACGATCTCCACGATTTCTCCGCTATCGGGAACTTTTTAAAAATTCAATTTCAATTCACACGGATACTTCTGTAATTCTTATCTAATTTATAACCTTATGACGCCGCCTATTGACATCTTTCGACAATACAAAATTTTCAAGAAGATTCCGATACATTTTTCAACGCAGCTGATCCCAAGTATTTAAGTGTTCGCGTTAAAAGAAACTAAAAAAACGAGGGTTCAAAGAACCTTGCGAAGGCCTTGAGAAGGACTTTTTCTCAAGCGACTCGAAAACGTTATAACTATACGAATTAGCCGGCTAGAGGATATACTGAGGATATACCGATACAAGAGGATAATAAAGCCGACAGCTCCCGAACCGGTTTTCCTCGATCTTTGCCTTCGAAGAATGACGTCCTCCCTCCGTGAGGAATCCCCGTAACGAAAAGACAGCACAATAGGGGAAACCATAAACGTTTCACCGACACTTGTAGCTGTTTCGTAATCCCTCTGGAAATCTGTACGACAAATCTGTCCGATCGACCGATCGTTGTTCCTTTCGAAATTCTCGAAATTTATCTAAATATCATTCTTACCGAGGACCAACAACAGCTGGCGTTTCGATTGTTTAACCCTTTGCCCTCGAAAACCTTTTTCTTCGTGTGTATCATCTGCCAGCAATTTGTTTACGAAGCGTCGAATAGAATGATACATACGAGACATTGAAAATAATCATTAAAATGGTATTTTAACAACGAAATTTCGCTCATTATAGCTTTCTAACACGTGACACGCGTTTAACCTGCCAGGCGGGGTCAAATGACTTTATTTTCAATTTCGTTAAAAAATTTCGTTTAGCATATACGATGTTATTGCCATTCAACTTCTAAACTAATGCACTTTTTTTTAATATTCATTTTCTTTCTTACTATTTATTTTTTTGAAAAAAAAATAGTCTGTCTTGCCTACCGCGACCTTATTTATGATCTTTGCATGAATCGGTCCTTGTCTTCTATTATCTCACTTGCTGTCTGAAAGAAAATTGTTTATTTGATAGTATGCCTAGCCATCTTCTCGCTACGTTATAAATATGCAACGTTATAAAAAAAAAAAAAAAAAATGGGGTCCAGTATTTTTCTCCAATACAGAATGAGCAAAAATGACTACAGAAATTATGAGGTTCATTCGGTTTTTTTTTTTTTTTTGAAAATGGTCATATGGCCATTCACGGGTAGGAATGAGTATATATGAATGCTCGGTAGATTTAGTGTTAAATTCAAAGTAATCATTGCGAGTTTGCTAGAACAAATATAACATACAAGAGTGATACATAGTTCCAATCTCTGGAAAAATAATATCCTCCGCTATATTTTAAACTTTCGTAAGAAGCAATAAGTTTAGTTTCATGCGAATTATTCTGAATTACACGAATTACCTAAGAAATGTTATATTAAATAGTAAAGTTTTATATTTTATATTTTACTGAGAAATTTTATAATAAATTGATTAATTATTTTACCTTTTACCATATTAATTGAAAATGTGTTATTAATTTTAGAAATTTCTATATCAATTATTCAAGCTTATGTATTTTCAACTTCACTTACATTATATCGTAAAGAATCAAATTAAAATAAAATGAAAAAATATTTTCCTTATTTTTCAGTTAAAAGTAATCCGTGACCTATTATTATATCATGTAATTTAATAAATTTTTTAATTAAATATATTAATATTATTTAATTAAAATTTTATGAAATCGAGATATTATTCGTGAAAGAACATTTATAGGTAATCATACATATATTTTAAAAATTATACTTAAATTTAGAATAATTATATTCATTATTTCTGAATTATTTTCTTTATTTCTTTTTTTTTTGAACACTTTTCATAGATCTATTTCACCATCAATTGAAAATTAATATAATGTCAATTGACTTAGAACTGCCTTCAGAAACTTCTCCTTTCTGAAACTTTTTTGTTCTTACGTCATTGTAATAGTTTTCAGCTTTGTTCAGATATCATACTATTATATATCCCATCGTACATTAAATGTATAAATTCGTTATAATTATCGGCAAATTATAAAAAAAAAGAGGAAGTCCAGGAGCTGTTGGCTAGATTTAAGTACGAAATGCCTCTCAGAAGAGACAGTCGAGTGGTAATTCACACTTTGAAACTAAAGTTTGACACTTCCTGAATGAATTTCAAGAAGAGAAATCTAACATGGTCAGAGTGAAGTGTAAAGCGACGTTGAAATTGATTTCATTTCACGGTATGTTGAGCAAGGTTTAAGTACGATAGTGCTAACGATTAGTGTAATTAAACAGTAAAAGAGAAATACGTAAAATCAAGTCAAGTGTCGAAATTATGATCGATCACGTGGACGAACGAATGGATCGAGGAAATCAAGCCGAACATTTCATTATTTTATCGCACGAATCTGTATCTTAGCTTTTATTTGCATTTTTGTTCCTTTCTTTTTCTTACTTTCTTTTACTGATTCGTTTTTTACTTTTCGTATCATCACGTTGTGCCCTTTTCTATAATTAGAACTGTTCCTTTGACAATCTCGCGCGCTCTATTTTCTGCCATTGTGTGATGTCTCGTCCAGGATGCTAATTTTTTCACTCTATCGTTTCTCAATTCACCGTGCTGCTTTCGAAAACTTATTTCACGCTGCTGTCGTGAACTTCTACGAACGAACGAAAGAAGAGAAATTGTCGGCAAGACGAACGAAGCAACGTTTGCCCGAAAAGATCCGCGTACGCGTGCAATTTCGCAGGAGAAACGAAGATAGCACGCGTGAAATCACTGTCACATTGACATCAGAACGGGAAGATAAGACACGATGCGTATTTCTCCGAATCGTTTTCAAACGTTGCATCTGCACCCCTTACCGATCTATTTATAACGCCAGCTGCAAAATTGCTCTCGTCGCGCAAGCTGTTGCAATTTGCAACGACGAGCTGCCGATAATGAACCGATATGAACGACAAAAGACGTTATAAGACGTTGTGAAAATCGTAACAAATTATATAACGGAAATCAACGACATTAGAAAACATTGTAACAAACTTATAACGACTTGACATTTAATTCGATTAACAAAAACGTGTATAGAAATTCAGGAAGCAATTTATTTTCCTATACGAAATGTATAGAAATTTAGGAAGAAAAATGTATAGAAATTTAGGAAGACAAGAAGAAGATCATGACAGAAAGTCAGTCATGAGTTATTAACTGTAACTAACTGTAACTAAACTAAGATTGATTGATTTCAATAGCATAAGATATACCTTGCATAGAAATTTAGGAAGAAATATGTACAGAAATTTAGGAAGACAAGAAGAAGATCATGACAGAAAATCAGTGATGAGTTACTAATTGTAATTAACTGTAATTAAACTAAGATTGATTTCGATAGCATAGGATATATCTTGCATAGAAATTTAGGAAGAAAAATGTATAGAAATTTAGGAAAATAAGAAGAAGATCATGACAGAAAATCAGTCATGAGTTACTAATTGTAGCTAACTGTAACTAAACTAAGATTAATTGATTTCGATAGCATAGGATATATCTTGTATAAAAATTTAGGAAGACAAGAAGAAGATTATGACAGAAAATCAGTGATGAGTTACTAACTGTAACTAACTGTAACTAAACTAAGACTGATTGATTTCAATAGCATAAGATATATCTTGCACAGAAATTTAGGAAGAAAAAATGTATAGAAATTTAGGAAGATAAGAAGAAGATCATGACAGAAAATCAGTGATGAGTTACTAATTGTAATTAACTGTAATTAAACTAAGATTGATTTCGATAGCATAGGATATATCTTGCATAGAAATTTAGGAAGAAAAATGTATAGAAATTTAGGAAAATAAGAAGAAGATCATGACAGAAAATCAGTCATGAGTTACTAACTGTAACTAACTGTAACTAAACTAAGATTGATTGATTTCAATAGCATAGGATATATCTTGCATAGAAATTTAGGAAGACAAGAAGAAGATCATGACAGAAAATCAGTGATGAGTTACTAACTGTAACTAACTAAGATTGATTGATTTCAATAGCATAAGATATATCTTGCATAGAAAATTAGGAAGAAATATGTACAGAAATTTAGGAAGACAAGAAGAAGATCATGACAGAAAATCAGTGATGAGTTACTAACTGTAGCTAACTGTAACTAAACTAAGATTGATTGATTTCGATAGCATAAGATATATCTTGAAATGAACACGTACGTGTTACGTCATGCATATAGTGTATTTATACTTTAGCATTTATCGCAAAGCAAAACAATCGTTATCAAATGCTATCAAACCATGGTGCCAGGATGGAACCAAACGCATGTGAAATAAATTGCAATAATTCAATTCCAGAAAAGGAAATAGAACGATAAAAGAAATATAACCACTGGATTCATTGTATCCACTCAAAAGGGAAACGCCCACATGTTGCACACTTTACGTAACAAAATGTATTTAGACGTGTATTTGAAACACGTTGGGGTAGCTTAAATTTATCTTCTTTTTCTTTTTTATCCGTTAGCAGGGAGGCGTAAAAAAATATACATCTTTCGTTACAGAAATCGTTTGTCTATTATCGTTTATCAAGAAACATTCCTTTATTCTAAGTCTTTTAAAACATTCCTTTGCTCTAAGTCTCTCCCGAAATATTCTGTCGTTCTAAAATTCTTAAATGTTCGAATTCGTTTCAATTATTACGGAGTGTTGTCGTTAATTTCATTAATAACATCTAACAATCTCGTTCTCGAATAGAGAATGTTCCAGAGAATGTTCTTCAGTATTGATCGCTGAAACGTAATAAACGCGCAGATGCATTTTGAAACTTATTGAACGCGCCTATTCGACGCATGCGCGCTAAGCTTCACCCTTATGCAACACCCCTATTTCCGATATTACGGGGGATCAATAACTTCCGCCTGCACCGAGCATGCCTAATGCAGTAGTCCCGGCCACAGAATCCCGGAATGTTCAAGCTGAAATTAACCCCTGGAAAATCCCCTGGAAATCAATATAGCGCCAGGTTCCTGAATTTATCGATCGAGTGGCTGGTGTCAGCTCGACGTTCTCGAAAGGTACTCGAGAACGGAGAACGCAGGCGTGGGTGAGAACGCGATGAGATATGGGTACGTCGCAGTGACGTACCTAGCACATCCGAACTGAATTCAACATCCTTGATTAATCTCTTAATTAACTCTTTAATCCTAGACCTGGGTTAAGTTCAAACCCAGTGTTCCGTGGACTTGAAAAATTTAGTCTCCAAATGACTTCTTCACTGCTGGATGAATTAGTTCGACTCGAAATTCTTTCTTCCTCGCGCGCTGCCTTTATCTTGGCTACTTATGAGAGACAGTGGCTACCTATTGGTTCCGTTCGTTTCTGACACGAAGCTCGGAAGATTTCTGACGAATTTCAACGAGAAATTATTACTAATGATGATAAAAAAGAAAAAAGAAAACACCATACCATGCCAATCCACGATGATTCTAAGATCGTGCAAGAAAGAACAAGCAAAGGGAATTATGCAAATAGATTTCCAATGAAACGGAAGAACGGTAGTTGCCAGTAGGGTGGGGGCAGGGGAGGTGGTAGGAAAACGTTTTCCCTGGCTGGACGACCGAATCGATTTTGTCCCCAGGTTGTTCTATTAATATCCCGAGCCCCCCACTACTATCCGCCAAAAAGGCAGCCCTGCTCTCGTCGCTTTCCAGGCACATAGTTCAGTAGGGTGTGCGCGCTCGGCCAGAGAGCCGGTGTGGCGAAACCCTCCTCACTGAGGACTTCCTAGCGACTCTAAATGTCGCGTTCCTGATAACAACCGTGAAACAGATGGTAGTCTTCTTTCACTTTAAACGAAAGAGGCGATTAAAAGGAAGAAGCCTAGAAACAACTTGGGGGGCGGACAATTGGCAAGATGTAAGCATTCACATCTAAAGTGTCTTTTTCGACGTAGGTCGTTGGAAGTTAAGGTCGACGAGGCGGAAGAGGAGGAGGAGGAGGAGGCGGCGATCAGAAGGCAGAACTGCGACGAATCTGCTGCGAAAAGGGCTGACAGCAACGACTATTCCAATCTACCAATGGTGAGTGTTTATAGCCACTTATTATAAAAATAAATCGTTTGACGAGATTGCGTTGAAACTGTAGATTCTCTATGGGAATGGTGTTGATATGCGAGAGTTCGTTCAGTGACAACACCTATTTTTGACGATGAAACGTAGTGATCCGTAGGAATTTTTTTCAGATTCTCTATTAGATGTATTAGCAATCGTGTTTATATATGAATATGTTTAATTTGTAGTATTATAAGAATTTGTATATCTAAAAAGAGAAATAGTCACATAGTGCATGCTACGGGACAGACAGAAACGTTTTAGAATTGTTTTTCGAATCGTCGAATTAACGAAGCTTAATTTTATCGAGAGATATGGCGATGAGAAGTAATATACTCGTCGAAGAAACCAAGATAATTGATTCGTTCATGCTACCGACTCGATGGTCTAGCTTTTACGCGTGACACTGTGCCGTTGATAAATTGCGTGCATGAACGATGACTTCGTTGATCCCTTTATGGACCGAGTACTCAAGGCTGTTCTTGTTAAGCCAATCTTGCACTCTCGTCCAGACATTCTACTTCGTTGACTATAGCGATTATCTTATGCGAGATAGTCGCAGTCGGAGTAATAATAAAACTGACGTTTTATTATTACGTTATAAAATGTAACGTAGGAATAATAATAAGATAATTCTCCTGAAGTTTGATAAAAGAAAAAAAATAGAATACGCTCTCTAAATAAGAAAAAATATTCTTAAACGATCGAGATCACTTTAATGTTTGAAAAATGCTAATTCCAAAGTTCTCGTTCGAAATTCCGATGTCATACCAAGCTGATGTCATACCGTCGTCTCGAAGTATTTTATATGGAGACCGTCGTTTAAAATTCATAGTTTTGCTTATCTGATTCAGGATCCACCCGAAGAGTCGACTCGGAAACTTCTGGAACGAGAGCTTCGACTTTTAGATCCCAGAGACCTAAGATCGCACGCTTGGTATCATGGCAGCACTCTTCGAGGTGGCCGGAAAGGCGCTGAAGCGGAAGTACCGAACGACGGTGACTTCCTGGTCCGGGACTGTGCCTCCCAGCCTGGAAATTACGTCCTTACAGTACGATGGAAAAGCCAGCCCCTTCATTTCGTCATCAATAGGGTGAGTTCATTTAAAACTATGGCTATATTCTTTACTTGATCTCTCTTTAGCTGTGATCGACGTGATTTCATTCTTTTTAGTACAATAAATACTTTTGTCCCCCAATCTTCCTTGTAATTAATTACTTCCGCGTTTCCCATAATAACTATTAACAAATAATTAATATATACCGGTGAAAATAGAGGAAAAGATTCGTAACTTCTAGGATGACACTCCCCGAAATGTAAAAGAAAAAGTCCTGATAAACATGGGTCGGAAAATTAATAGTTTTAAAGTTATAAATGATTCTTTGTTTCGATTGAAGCAACTCGAATGCCTGTGAAAAAGTTAGAACACATACGGAAGGGAAAACGTAAAAAAAGCTCCTCTAATCAGAGAAAGAAAGAAATTATAAACTCGCATGTAGCATGACTTTCTCGAAGCGAAAAAAATCAACGTTTCATCAACAACCGAGACAGAAAATTGTTCATAATTCTGAAACTATTAATTATCCGTCCCATGTTGATGGAACGTTTTTTCATAAGTTGTGAACCCCCAGTTTTTTTTCCTACTCGCTCTCGTATAATATAATAAATAAGAGATAATTTATTATAAAAAAAATAATAACGTCGTTCGTATTGTACTCGACATGAAGGGAGTAACTTCTTTACAAACAGGTAGTAATCCAACCGGAAACGGTCTACGAAAGAGCTCAGTATCAGTTCGAAGACGAAGCGTTCGACACGGTGGCAGATCTGATAACTTTTTACGTGGGCAGTGGTCGCCCGATAAGCCAAGCAAGCGGCGCACGCATAATCACCCCGAAACCAAGATGCGTTCCTCTGACCTGCGCGCCACCACCCCCCACGAACAGCCAACACTGTTCAAGCCCTTCCTCCTCGTCCCTATCGACCGGCTCCCCACCACGTCTACCTCGGAAACAGCAACGAAGTCACTCTCTGACTGCGCAGCATCACTCCCCCTCTGATCAGCACGACGGCCGTCAAACGTCCAGTCAACAGGGAGTGTCTCACGGGCCAGTCCAGTCGAGCACTTTGCCGCGAGTGCCGCCTATTCAAAGTCAACCACCGTCGTGTTCCTTGTCCCTGGGTCGCCAGAAAATCACGAGGGTGATC
The DNA here is from genome assembly GCA_032399595.1 of Tetragonula carbonaria. NCBI lineage: Eukaryota > Metazoa > Arthropoda > Insecta > Hymenoptera > Apidae > Tetragonula > Tetragonula carbonaria. The sequence goes on from JAUCRC010000020.1 coordinate 3,144,101, forward strand.
TCCGATCCGGCACTGCAGCAACAGCAACAGCAACAGCAACAACAACAGCCAACGCTTCAACCATCGAGCTTGAACCATTCGCAGAATTCACACGGTACTGCACCGCCGAAGCCACCGAGGGTGCCGTACGCCCCTAATCACCAGCATCACGCTCATCACCACCATCACCATCACCATCACCACCATCAAGGCTACCAAGCGTCAGGAAGCGACAGTGGAAACGGATCCGGGGACAGCGAGTTCGAAACGAACAACTCTGGCGGTGCTGCTAGTAACCCCTCCTCCTCTGCGCCTATCAAAGGAGTCGTGATCAGAAGCCATTACAACACCAGCAACGATGGTACCAACGGCAACAACGGCAACGAATATGAACTATCCGCGGAGGAGCAGCTAGTAGTGGCTGCGCCGTCGTTGGAAATCACGACGGCGTTAGACATCGAAGGTTTCACCACCCTGTTACTACCAGCAGGTGAACACAGGCCTTTAGATCCCACTGCTTTGAGAGGCGTGTCCGGCATGTTGCACGACTCGGCCCCAAGAGTCTTGGCGTCTCATCTGACGAAGATCGATCTGGAATTGGCTCTTCAACCTGGCACGGGGAACAGAAACGGGCTCAGCGGTATCGAGTTGGCTACTCTGCCGCATGGTCGACAGGCCAGGATGGACTTGATCGAACGCTCCGAGTGTTTGAAGCTCATCGTGGCGGTCACCGTGCTGGCTGGAGCCACGGCCATCGAAAGGGCGGCTACCATCAGCAAGTGGATCAAAGTGGCCATAGACACGAAGACAGCCTTGGGCAATTTGTATGGCTTTTGCGGCGTGATGCTCGGCCTCTGCTTGCCACAGATACAGAGGTTGGCCAACACCTGGCATCTACTGCGGCAAAAACATACCGACGAGGCGTTCAGCTTCGAGGCGAAGCTCAGGCCCACGCTTCGTGCTATGAACGAGTGCACGAATCCACAGGCACCGAACACTACGCTGCCACATCTGTTGCCCGTCGCTCTCCTAGGAGAACGAGGTCCGGAAGATATTCTAGGTACGTTGACTCCTTTCGATTTAATGATAAACCTTGCAATGAATTTTACAAGAATTCAATTTTTTCAAGAAACGTAGACTTTTTTTCTTTTAATTTTCATTTCACCGCGCAGGGTGAGGTTTATCGTTTACAGGAACAGTAAATTTCGAAAGATGTACTTTCGATTTAATGATGAACTTTGCAAGAATGAATCTTGTAAGAATTCAATTTTTTCAAGAAACGTAGACTTATCTTTGGTAGACTTTTTCTTTTAATTTTCATTTCACCGCGCAGGGTGAGGTTTATCGTTTACAGGAACAGTAGATTTCGAAAGATGTACTTTCGATTTAATGATGAACTTTGCAAGAATGAATCTTGTAAGAATTCAATTTTTTCAAGAAACGTAGACTTATCTTTGGTAGACTTTTTCTTTTAATTTTCATTTCACCGCGCAGGGTGAGGTTTATCGTTTACAGGAACAGTAGATTTCGAAAGATGTACTTTCGATTTAATGATGAACTTTGCAAGAATGAATCTTGTAAGAATTCAATTTTTTCAAGAAACGTATCGACTTGTCTTAGACTTTTCTTTTTAAATTTTCATTTCACCGCGGCAGGGTGAGGTTTGTCGTTTACAGGAAAATTTCGTTCAACAGTAGGCGACGGATGTTCAATAAAATTTAAACATTTCAGGAACCGTAGCTCCGTCAGGGCTTGCAGCAGCAATTCTATCGCCCTGGGAAAATTCAGCCGCCGACTGTGGCCTGTCCATCGTTTGGTCTCATTTAGAATCGGCTCGAAAGATGGCGGAGAGCCTGCCGTTGTTCCGTAGAAACGCGGAAATCGTCCTCGAAGGTTCGAGGAGCGACGAGTTACTATCCGACGCGTTTCGAACAGAATTTCATATAAAATTCCTGTGGGGCAGTCGTGGAGCCACCGTGGCGCCGGAGGAGAGGCATCTAAAGTTCACGCAAGTATTAGACGCGATGTTCGACAAGTGTTCGTCGACCGAGGTGACGGCCTAAGAACGCGACCAAAAAAAAGAGAATATTTTAGATAAGAAAGCTCGATCTGTACCATGATTGTTATTGAAAAGATGAGACTTGCGGAAGGAAACGAGGGACCCGTTCAATTTAATTTACGTGTAAATTATAACCGTGTAATTATGTAATTAAGTAACTGTAATTAATTGTACCTCCGTAGTAGAGTTTAGGTATTTTATTTGATAAGGTGCCCGTAATATGTGAGCGTAAATGTGTTGTTAGCCGATTTTAATACATGGAATAAGGTAGGATTTAGTCGAGTCGAGTTAAGTTTAGCCACTTTGTACATTTCATCAAATTTCACCCACGAACAAATTCTGATGGCGGATCATTGGACTGGATCCGTTGTTAATAAATGTGATAAACAATACGAAATATTCGACATGTGTGAATAATGAATAATTCTTTCATTATTTCGTCGTTACATTGAAAGTAAATAAGTGCCTTGTGTAAAATACAAGGCAAAATTATCCGGTGCAAGTGTTACTACAGCTTAACTGACTCAACAATTCTAGTTTATTCCACATTGATTGTAATAGTCGTTCCATTTTCCCGCGATTCTCGCCATTCTTTCAACTATTTCTTCTAACGAGATCGCAAATTATAAGCGTAACCTGTGAAACGTGATTTTTCCATCACGACGAGAAAGACACTTCTTATCGGAAGAATATAGAAACTGAATGGGAATAACAAGTGTCTTTGCATGACATATTCGTCGCGATGCACAATCGGGATGTGACAGCCGATCTAGAAATCTTGCCAAAAATCATACCACCCAGAGGCATTTGATTGGACGTGATTTCCTTATATTTCCGGGTGAATCGCCGCTATAATTCATCGTGTCGAAAACTCCGAAAATACTGAGAACCTGATGAACCTCGGGAATGTCGCGACCCTAAATAATATTCTCGCGATTTCGAGGATTTCGAGTTTCCAGCTTGTTCAACGAAAGTTCGCCGATAGTTCTCTCGAACGTCGCGAGGTATTTTGGGATTTCCGTGAATATCAGGTTCTCGGTATCGTCGCGATATTTCAAATCTCCAGAACTTTCTGCTCTTTCGTTTTCGTTTCGTTTAGTGTGTCCCGATATATTCTTTCAGTTCAACTCGTTCCGGGTAGCCCGATTATTTCAGATTATCCGAGTCCATTCGTGCACGCCCGACTCGTTTCGAATCGATCCGATTTTCTCAGGCGGTTCGTTTATCGAACAACCTGATTCTTTCTGGCAGAATTCGACTCGTTTCGGCGTAGCTCGACTCGTTTCGGGTATTCTGAGTTTTTCAAGTGCTCCGATTCTGTCGGGTGGCTCGACTCTCCCCAGTGTTGAGTCTTGAGTAACCCGATGTTTCGGGCTCGGCCTGACGAAGTCAGGTAGTGGCTTGATATATCTTCGGTGCCGGAGCAAGCCTGACAGATTCAGCAAATTCAGAAAGATTCTTTCATCGGATTCAATCTTGAACATCAACCGTGCAATTATTCAATATATTCATATTGAATATCGTCGAATAAATCAGACTTCTTCCGGCAGCTGATCGCACCACCCGACACAATCGGGCTACCCGGTTCTTCATATACAGGGTGTCTCATTTAAGTGTGATCTCAAGTATGTTTCTTTTTTTTTCCAATTGCAAAGATGTGAAAAACGTTTTACACGTTAATTTTACTTGAGAGATACCTGCCGGCTGATGGTTCTGCAAAGCGTTGCTTCTTTCGAGGGTTGTTCTCTTTTTTCTTTTTTTCTCGAAGTTTTCAAAGTCGTCGATGTCTTTTTGTCTCTTTTCAAATGACTACGTATTTTTCTCTCTCTGTTACATCAAGCAACTTACGAAAATATACAGACGCGTGCTATGATATGATCTTCCAATGGTCCTCTTATTGGAAACTCGAAATTCATAGCTGGGAGAAAACGCAGGCTTTGAGAGAGACGCGAGTATCTATCACGGAAAGATATTTTGAACACCTTAGCACGCAGTACTAACTAAAAACACCTTAGAAGCCTTATGATTAAATTCTCTATATGTTCTTTGTACTGTAAAAAAAAAAAAAAAAACATTTTCTTCGGATTCACAAATGCTCTCCCGCAGCGTCTGCGTTTTTCCCAGTGAATTTTAAGTTTCGGACATGCGAGGTCATTGGAAAGTCAACACCGTGCACGCCTGAATGTATTCTTTTTCATGAGCAACGCGATGCAACGGTGAAAAAAATACGTAGTTGTTAAAAAAGAAGGAAAGAACCTCGATGACCTTGAAAACTCCGAGGAAAAAAGGAAAACAGTTCCTCTTAGAAAGGGCAACACTTTGCAGGTTGGAATGATGAAAATTGCGTGTGCGATATTTTTTGCATCTTTACGATAAAAAAGAAATATTTAGATCACATTTAAATGAGACACCCTGTATTTCCGGGGCTCGAACCCCGACCAACTTTACCCGACCCCAGCCCAGGTCGAGAATATCAGGTACCTGCACGCCCCCTGAAATCAATAAAACAAACAAATATTTCGGGATTTTCCGAGAGAACTTTCGGATTTCCCGAGATGTCACGAGAATTTTGAGGGAATCATCGGGAAGTGTAAAAAAATTCCGTCCAATTGCAAGCCTTCAAGTGCGCGACTTTTGGCCGGTTAAGATCGGTCGAATTATCCCACTGTGTGATGGTCAAATCGTATCTTTAAGAAACAAAAAAAAAAAAAAATCAAAAAATCAAATAGCATCGTAACCTCAACGGTATATATATATATATATATATGGTGTAACAGTGTATGTTGTAATTAGAAAACATGTGACATTCTCCTAAATCCTCCTCTTAACTTTCTATTCCTATTACTATTAGCATATTTTATCTTCTTTCTCGAGATGAGATCGAAGTTTTTGTGAAAGACAGATAGACAGCACGACATACATGTAATCTTCTTTCTCGAGATGAGATTGAACTCCGGCAGACAACACGACATATATGTAATCTTCTTTCTCGCGATGAGATTGAACTCTTTGTATGAAGACAGATAGACAACGCTATATATGTGTAACCTTCTTTCTCGAGATGAGATTGAACTCTTTATGTAAGACAGATAGACAACTCGATGTATGTGTAATCTTCTTTCTCGAGATGAGATTGAAGTCTTTGTTAAAGACAGATATTTAGACAGCTTGACGTATACATACATACAATAAATGTAAAGGGTTTTTAAATTTCGAAGACAGATAAACAACTTGATGTGCATATACCATTGCTTGAAACATTATACATGTTGTAAATGTTGTTCATTGTTTGTTCATATCCAATAATATAAAACAAAAAAAAAAATTAACCTCGTGTCTATTCTTTGACTTTAGTCTATGTCCTAATAGATGATACGAACCTACTCCAATCACCTTCCTTTTACGTGGACATTTATACAAAGGGAAACTTGGTAGAAATGTTCTATTAGTTCGTGGTTACAAATAATAAAAAAATAAATAATACAAGTAATAAAAGTAAAATTCGAGAAAACAAATGAGATCTAAACTAATCTCGCAAAAGTCTGCATCGTGATTTGATACTTTTATTGCCATAAAATTGATAAGGCTAATCGACAAGTAAATAAAATAATTATTTCAAGCTTCTATGTAAGTTTCTATTTTTAAAAAAACTAATTAATTATAGATCTGAATTGATTGAAAAAATAAGAGTTTATTTTGTTAATTTAGTCAAAAATTCTATTCTTTGATACAAATTGAAATAAAAGAAATGTAAGAATGTATGGAAACATATAAGACAAAAAATTCAGATTCAAAAGCGATTTTTTTTCAAATTCAACCGGATTTCATCCGGACTTTCAAAAAGATATGGAATTAGATATTTTACTTGGATTAGGAGTATATATGAAATACATCTCACCCATGCTTGAGTCAACGAACACATGCGTGCGCCATTGTTCCAAAAAGTCAAATCAGCAAACAAAATCATCGAATTTGATTATTAATTATTATTAAGTTTCTATCCTTTTCAGCAATTAATCTGCACAAAAAAATCAAAGATCTAATAAATAAACACATAAAACTAAAATTAATTGTATTAAAGAAAGCAATGACAAAATTTGAATTCTATTGAAAAGTAAATCAAAGTGTCGAATATAAATTGTCGAACATTCAAACAAGTGCTGAGCAAAGAAGGAAAAACCTAAGACCAACTTAAAAGAGCATTTAATTTCGATGCAATAAAAAAACTATACTATATACATATAAAATTAAACATTAAAATTAATAATAACTAATAACCTTTGAATAAGTATGAAGCATTTGAAGTTATACAAATATGTAACACATACTACAGCCACGATTTTCAGCACTAGACTGATCATTTGGCGCGACAAATTCCTTTGTAGCTTCCTGATTGGTTGAAAAGTAGCGCTTCATCTTCCAATCAAAATCGCGAAATTAAAAAATTAAAATACAAATATAATAATTCTGTTATACTTATATGTGTACTTATTTTTATAGAAATTAATTAAATTAACAATTGATTGTACAAAAAGTATTAACAATCAATTATACAAAAAGTATTGTACAAAAATTTCTAATGTATTACAGATAATTATTATATGCATATTAGTCTAACTTCAACCAACATACATTCTATGCATACAGTAATTAAAATAGAATATTTTTCTTAATATATGGTATTGTAAGGAATGTAATAAATAATATTATATACCGAATGAAAATAATATTATATACCGCATCAAAATAATATTATACACGGTAACGTCACTTCGTTAAACATTACGTTTTCTCACAATGGAATCCTAAATCTATATTACATTTTAGTATATGTTTCACATGTAACTATTGTATTTAACAAGTATTACGGAATCTAAATGACCGAAGTTCAGTATGACGAAATAATTACTCATTTGTATACAATAATAAACTAACCTGTACGTGTATACTGCCTACATGTATAAGTGCCTATTTGCATCATGTAGTTACCTATTGTACAAAACAATAACGATGATTAGCAATAAATAACAGAGTTATGTTTCACAAGTTGCTTGAATAACCTTAAGTTCGACCGAATAAATTTGAGTACGATCTAACTTTAAAATAATTCAATCTATTTTTGACAATATCGAAGACAATTCTACAAAACATGAAACCCTTAACTGATTTGCCATTAATATCAAAATTATCATCAAGAGTGATAAGAATTTTAGGATGTAACAGAGGATCTATGACGTTACAAGGTACAAATACATATCTTGTTGGTACTGGTGCCAGGTAATAAATGTTAAATTTATCAATTAAAATTAATGATGTGTAATAAAAATTAATATTTACTTTTTTTTATAGACGTATACTAATTGATGCAGGTGAAGAAAAAACTGCCAATGAATATATAAAATTGTTGCAAGAAGTCTTAAAGAAAGAAAATGCAACTATTGAACATCTAGTAATTACGCATTATCACCATGATCATTTAGGAGGAGTGAATTACGTGTTGAATATGTTGAAAGCGCTTGATGTCAGAGGATCTTCCAGCATTGTATGGAAATTACCAAGAGCTTTAGAAGACACAGAAACCACCGATCTTGAAGCAAAAGTTCAGTGGCAAGCTTTAAAAGATAAACAAATAGTGGAAGTAGAGGGTGCAAAAATTTGTGTTGCGTACACTCCAGGACATACAACCGATCATGCTTGCTTTATGCTTGAAAATGAAGAAATATTATTTAGTGGAGATTGTGTTCTTGGAGAAAGTACTGCTATATTTGAAGATTTACATACCTATCTAACTTCCCTAAAAAAAATGTTGGCAATGAAGCCAAAAATGATTTATCCAGGTCATGGACCTGTGATAAAAGATCCAGAAACTGTAATTAACCATTACATTAACCACAGGTTAAAAAGAGAGAATGAAATTTTAGATGTCCTCCAACAAAATACGAAAGATATTACATTGTCTGAAACGGATATTGTAAAACATTTGTACACGGTAATAATTATTATTTGATTTATGATATACATTTAAACAACGTGCAAAATAAGGTTAATATTTTTAGGATATTTCTCAAGATTTATTGCAAGTAGCAGCCTATGGTGTATGGCGTCATCTTGAAAAATTATTGAAAGAAGGTAGAGTGAAAGGCGAGAAAGGAAAATGGCAAAGCACATAACATAAAATGATTTTAGCAAGTTATTTAATTTAAAATCTTAAATTGTTAAATTAATCCATAATATTTGTAAATATTGTACAAAATGGATAAAATACAATATACTATTGTTTCATAGTTTATTTGTAGTCTAATACTAAATCCATATCCATGTCAGTTGAGAAAATCATTGAGAAAGCGATGCTGTGAAACATTTATTCGACTTACAGGAACAAAATAATAATACATTATTCATGAATTTTGTTTTTCAATGTTTAGGCTGACAATGCTAAAAATGTGCGTACAGTGTACAGTAATTGCTACGAAAAATTTCACGAAATATATGCCACATAGTACAATGATCTGCTTATTTGATTAATGCAGCATTCATAGTCTTTTCGTTTACTTTACGAGCTCATTAAAACACGTGACACGTGTGAAGATGCTCGATATAAAATATATACTTTCCTACAAAGACATATCACGACATTAAACGTTTCAATATCTTCATTATAAAATCTGTTCTTTACTATATAATATTGGCGAGTATTCATACACGCGGTATATAGCACCCCTTACTTTGAACAAAGGGCCTTAAAAACCCTGACGTAACATGATGTTACAATACATATCTATATATATATATATAGATTTCGTTTATATCTTTAATAAGCTCACTTCATCTGATCATCTCTGTTTCTCTCTTTGGGTAAACGTAAAATATATATATATGCACTTTATATATATATATATTTCTATATTAATTATTCTTCATATCGACATATAATATAATCTCTCTGTCGTTTTGTATTTGTCTAGCAATTATCGATAACATCAGCAACGCAATCACATAATATTCTATTAATTGATTAATTATCAACAAAAAATTGTTAAACAACATACGAAATATATTATACTTAAAAACATATATAATAGAAACGACATCAAACAACAAGATGATTCATTTGTTAGAATGAAATCAAGTCAAAGAAAAGAAGATGCATTAATGTATTAATGAATTCTGTTGTAGAATTCTATTTCAAGGTACTGTGAAAAAAAAAAAAAACGTAACTTTTACTACACTCAATTCCGATGACTCCGTTTAGAGTTGAGTGGGGTCAGTACTTTTGTTGATTATTACAATACATACATACGTGTAACGTTCTACTTACATCGTTCCTTCTTTTTTTTTTTTTTTTTTTTTTTGCAACGAGAAAAATCAGTTTCAGATACTTTGCAACAGGGGAAAGGCACCTGGATGCGCAAGAGACATTCGATGGAGATAAATAAAATGAATTATCACATTTGACAACTCGTAGAAAAAGGAAGATAAAGAAAATCCTAACTGTCGCGCTCTTGTGCGCCCGTCTTACTTAACACATTAAAAGTTTTCAATTGTTATAAAGGTGGTGCTAACTTCGTCCATTTTCATCATATAAAAACGGATTTCGTAACTATCACATACAAAGTCTGAAACGACAATGTGGCACAAATATATAACTCGTACCGAGCCAAGACTATATCTCTCGTACCCGACCGATTGGAATTAATATTACATACTCTCATTCGTTCATTCGTTCTCTCATACTTTTTTGTCTCTCTTCCTCTCACTCGTTTTCACTCTTTCTTACCGTTCACGCCCTGTCTCCATATCCGAACATACATCGAATACACGATTATATTTTAACGACAAGAATACGGCAGTACTACACAAGAAAACCGTTTTGAGGGTCGAAGCAGCTCGGATTTATGTAGCTCAACAGATCATGATCCGACATCGAGGTAAGCTCTTGAGGCAACATACCGTCTTCCTGCTTTCTAACCGTTGTACCGTTTGCACTATTAGCCGCGTTTGCTATAGGTGGGTTTACATTTTGTCTGTTGGGTGTCACAGGTAAGGCAACCGGTGGTGACTTGCTGGTCACCTGTTCAACGATATTACTTTGGCCGGAAGGTGATTTAGGCAAAATTCCCTCCATAGCACTGTTCATCAATTGGGCACTTTGAGTGGCCACACTGTTTAATATATTCTTCGTTGCGATAATGGCATGCGCGGTTGTCGTAGTAATCGGTCGATTGTTAATAATATCTTGAGTAGCATTAGTAATTACACTACTGATCGCTTGTTCTGCAGCATTGGTTAGCCTTTGTTGCGACGGTTCCTGAGCCGCTCCGCTGGCTAAAGCGGAGCTAGCTTCAGCAACGAAACCTGCAGGCTGATTCAACATGGAACCGATATCTTGCTGCACCGCCTGTTGCATCGCTTGAGCCGCTTGCGCTTGTTGCACCGCTTGCTGAACCGCTTGAACTTGTTGCACAACTTCCTGCGTAGCTTGCTGCACCGCTTGCTGAACAACTTCCTGCGTGGCTTGCTGCACTGCTTGTTGAACAGCCGGTACAGCTTGAACCTGCTGTACCGCTTGCACCTGCTGCACAGCCTGTTGAACAACTTGCGCGTGTTGCACCACGTGCTGAACGACTTGCTGTTGCGCCTGTTGCACAGCCTGTACCGCTTGCTGCTGTGCCTGCGCGACAACTTGTTCAACCTGCTGCTGTGCCTGCGCGACAACCTGTTCCACCTGTTGCACTTGTTGCATCGCTACAACATCTTGCTGTATAAGACCAGGAATCTGCGGAATGTGCTCCGACGCTGTCGACATACTCTCGTTCGTAACTTGCAACGGATTATGAGACGGTACACTAACATTAGAATTCGACGTACCGGTCGCAGCCACGGGCGACTCCTGCATCGGCGGTAAAAGAGCGGCGTTGATCGTAGTTAGCAGACTGTCGTCGTTAGTTTGCTCGGCGACTACCGACGAAGGCGGCGAGACAGACGTCGCTCCATTTCCTGGCAACGGTGGCACAGTTTGTGGCGGCATCAACGCTTCGAGAAGCATCGCCTTCACAGGAATGGGCGGGCTAGCTTTGTTTTGCGGGCTCGAGATCGTTTCGTGATCGGTAATCGCGGAAACGTGACTCATTATGGTATTACTGTTGGGGTTGACGGTATGCAGCGGCGATACCAACTGATGAGATTCAGCGCCAGAGCTGACGAGTGTATCTAATTTCACGCCTTGCGGGGGAGAGGCTAAAATATTGGAAGCTTGTCCTTGTTGAGACTGCCGTCCTGTAGTGATAATGGAAGCTCGTTGCTGTAGGCCACCTACGAACCCGTTCTCTTGGCTCTCCGCATCTTTCACGTTCGACTCAATATGGTTGAGATATTTTTCTACGCTATGGCCACTCTGTGCAGGTAGCTGCCCGTTCGGTGTAGCGGTAAAGTTCGTCAATGTACCGAAATCCGGTGATTGGTGATGCTTCATGCGAAGATCGACAACACCGCCACCCTGAAGACTTCCGTTAGCGCTGCCTTCTGTCGGCAACATCGGGTTAGTTTCTTTGTTGATATGATGAGGACTTAGAACTTTGACTTGAGACGATTCGTGCATACCTCCGAAGGTGTTCTGATGTGCCGTGACCATCGACAACGGATGCGGGTTACGCATTAGATCCGCCACGCCGAGAAGATTCACCGCCTCCTGCACCGGTGAACTGTTCGCCGCAACAGGTACCGATCTGATCATATTAGCCTGCGGTGTTTCCCTCGAGCTCTCGCTGACGAGCTGTTGCAACGGGCTGGCGCCATTCGAACCGTTCGCCGTCGGCGTCGGTATGCTTTGCATGCTGTTCTCGCTAATCATACTGTTCTCGCTATTTTCATCTAGTACCTCGGTCTTCAAATTATCTGGCAGAATTAATTGAAGATTCGAAGACGATCTGCGATTTAAAAGCGGATTCGCTACCAATGCTGGCGGCGGCATCATCACGTCGGGCGATGAATTTTGGCAATTTGGACTTTGCGCCGCCCATATCATAACTGGTGTTACCTGAGAGGATGCCGTCACCGGTGGCGGGCTCGGATCGCTCTTAAGAGCTTCCGTCTTTTGCGACGTTGATTGTTGCGGCTGTATAGTGGTCAAGAAATTCGGCGTCGCTGCGGCTGCTTGTGTAATCAGAGCTGAAACATCATATATACCTCCTATTACACGCGACCTAAACCGTTTCATTATTTACGATATTATCCTCACTTTGATTATATCTCCTCTTTGGCGAATTTAATTCAGAGAACACTAGAATAGGCGTGTATTCGCGTGTATTTCAGGCGAGATGAGTGTTTGTTTCACTTACTGTTCGATGATACACCTGTCGTTAGAGACACCGCAACAGGAGACGTTGCTAGAGCGTTGCTATCGCCGTTAGTGGTGGACAGAGGCGGAGTTATAGGCTCGATTTTTCCAACGGATGGTTCAGGTGGCGTGGATACAGCGGTGTAGAGGAACGTGTGCGGTTCGCTCGTTTTTCCAGACGACACCGCGTACAATTTCACGCTGACGGTTTCCGAGGGTGCCAGATCCTGCCGCCTATAGGCTGGTACCACGCAAACCAGATGCGTTTGTTGCAGGAATTCCTTATCGGGCAGAACCGCGCACTCCCAATGCGGCTCCAAGCTACTCGACAGATCGTCGTTGTCCAGTTGGAACACCACGCGCGTATCTTTCAGAAAGTTCTTGCCGAGTATAAATAATTCTAATCCACCGGTGCATGGACAGGACGTGAGTGACTTTTTACAGATCTCTGGTATCCCCGGTGGCTGAGCTGAAACAATCGATCGATCGTATCAAGTAGGAGTATAATCATCTTACATGCTATCCGCTCATGCGTTATCAGCAATGCTTTCTTCGAAAAGAAATCGAAAGGAAATCGTCGTTTCAAGCACGTTTAAAAAAACAGAGATTCACTTCTCATCTCGTGACTACGTACTGCAAACGATCGGTTGCGAGCAAACTTGCAATGTTTCCGACGCGCCGTCCGCATGGCTGATCGTCGTGCGAAAAACCATACGACACCGGGTCGACTTCTTCTTGCTGCGTCCTTGAAGCACACCGGCTTCCTGAGGGAATCGGTGCTCCACGTCGACGTTCCGCTCTTTCAGTATACCGACGCAGTCGCACGTAACCATCATGTCCTTCGCTGGATCCATGTCCACTTCGATCACGATGGTGCCGTCGATTTTCCGCTCGATGCACGGCGTCGAGTTTTTGCCGCTAACGCGACACGCCTGGTAGAACATATGAGGCGCGACACGGCCGAGATCCGTGCCGATGAAAACTTGAAGGGTGGTCGGTTTCTCGTAACCGACCAGGCGAACGATCGGGAATCCATTGCCGGTACGATCCTTCACCGCGCCTCTCGAACCCTCCGTCTGATAGCGAGCTCGGTGCTGCTGCTCTGGTTGACAGATGATCTGCAATTGCACCTTCCCATCTGTGGAAGCGCTGCCTGCAGAATCGAAGCGCAGAAATATTAATATAAATCGTATCGAATCGTGCGTGAAAATATTGCCCGAAGCATCTATGGATCGAAGCCTCGAGTGGATCGAACAGTTTTCACAGAAACGCCGACCGGAAAGTTTGAGAAAAAAAAGTGCGTGCATCGAGAAAATATACCGATCGCCGGCGGATCTTTCGAAAAATGCGTCGATCTTTCCGATTCGAGAGGCTGAACTTGTGTAACTCTGCGGTCCATTCGCTGATGCGATTTACTATAACTTTCCGAACGAACGGAACGACGAGGCAACGAAAAGTAGGAACGAAAAGTGAAAACGAAGGGAGGGACAAGGGTCGAGTTCTCATTTTAACGCGGGAGGGATAGAGTCGCAATGCGAGGTTACATAAAAGTATCGCTTGACCTACATTCGATATCGCGTTTCGATAACAGCGGAACAATATATCGATGATTTATTTCAACCGGCTTACTAACAATCGTCGCGGCGATAAGTTCGATCGGGAGGTGAACAATTTCGCCGGAAATGTGTAGAACTAGCGAAAGGTTATCATCCGCGAAATTTGTCGTCTCTCGTCATTTTTCGTCCCCACACCCATCTGTGCTCGCCAGATCCAGATGCAAATAAGAGTATCTCGACGTGCGAAATTTATCTAAAACGTTTATCTAACGAGCTCGTGCCACCGACTAAAAACAAGAGAAAAGATTAACAATTAACACGTGCCCCGACAATATAAACAGTAGGCGGCGCGAGCGCTGATCGCTTTGACAACGGAGCGGCTCCGTCCGCTCGAAATTCCCCCATTGTAAATTTCTCCTCTCGAGAGGAGATTCAAGAGACATTTGTACGAGAAACGGGCGGGAAAACGGCTCTCTCGTCGCTTATCTCTGCCTCGTAACCTCGCGCAGACCTCGCGACTGCTATCTCCACCAAAAAACCGGCAATATCAACCGGCAATAAATTTTCAAACTCGTCTGCCGAGGGAGCACAGCGCTTCTCTCTCTCTCTCTCTCTCGACAAGATATCGATAAACTCAACCGATGAAATGAAAAGGATTAACAAGGGATGATTAACGAAGTGACCATTTTTGCTGCTTGCTCGAAAGAGACAAATCGTATCTGAAGTTTGTTGACTTTTTTCCTCGTGCATTTTTTGAAGTTTGGAAATTGTAATTAATGAAATACAAGTATTTCCTATAACGTAAGTAATAAGAAATCCCGCGCATTTAAAAATTGAGTCTGCTTTAGATCGTCGCGCTGTTTCTTATTCATTGTTGCCGACTTCTTTTTCGTTTCGTTTAATTTCGTTTCTTTTTCTTTTTTTTTCTCTTCTTGCGACGCGACTATTGTTAAATTTCTATGAGATAAAAGAAATTAAAAATCCAAACACGTTACTTTACTCGCGTTTATACGGGAATAGCCCATCATCAATGATAATTATGATAATGATAATTATAACTGCGGATTTTCATGCAAAATCATACCTTACAAAAATATAACTTAAAAGAAAAAACCGAATTTGCATAGAAAATTGTTTTACGCGTCGAACATTATAAAAAGCATGCTTTCAATATTTTGTAATATTATTGCAAGCACCACCCTGTGCAATTTTATATCTTTGCACGGTCCAAAAATCCGCAGCCCAATGACGATAATTCTACGATCAATTACAGGATTGATCACACGAGAACAAAAAAAAAAAAAAAAAAAAAAGAGTGAGAAATGAGGGAAGAAACACACGTACACAGTTGAGAGGTGAGGGTGACAGGACCCTGCTGGGTCCTCTTGGCAAGGACGCTTAAGCCCGGACGAGATCTCGAGACCTCGACCACTCTGCCGGTAGCTGCATTCCCTGCCCGGTTTCCGGAGATCGTGGCCAATCCTCCAATTCCATTCGACGTGGCTCTGCTGGCAGTCTTGCTGTCGGGACTGGTCGTGTGCGCCACATCCGGGAACGCAAAGTTCGCGTCCTCAGACTCGAGTTTGATGTCCATCTTCCTCCTTTTCGAGTCCTCCTCGCCGGCGCCGTTCCAAGCCTGTTAACAGCCGACAACAGAACAGATTGACAATACGGCATGCGTCTGGCAGAGTCTGGCCAATTTAAGCAAATGAAACCGCCGGGTTCAACTACCCGTTCAGAGACGTACACCGTCGAATCAACGACCAAATCAACGCGTTAGATTTCTCGTTTGCACGCGTGCCAACGACGGAGTAATTAGAGTAATTTTCATGCGAGAATTCCCTCTTGAGGAACATTCGAGCTTGGCCATTTTCGGGGAGGAAAGAGAGAGTTAGGTACCTTCGGCGTTGAAGCTCTGGAACGAATCAGGCGAAGATGTCTGATTTGAAAACTATAACAGACATATAGTGAGTTGATTGCAATTCGACTGAAACTACAATATGCAAAGCATATTTCCATCAGAGACAACGAAACCCCCAGAAAAGGTAGAAAAACCTCGCAACACACTGGAGAGTAAACAAGCTTGTATTTAAATATTATTATATTATTGTTTAAATCTCTAAAATTTAAAATTCACGCCTGTGAAGTGTCTAACGAAAGATTGTAAATTGATAATCGTTTTGATTAATTTGGTAGCTCGAGGGATAATTGTGCGAGAATTCCCTCTTGAGGAACGTTCTCGGCGATCGAGCTTGGCCATTTTCACTCGGCGTTGAAGCTCTGGAACGAATCAGGCGAAGATGTCTGATTTGAAATCTACAAACACACGTAGTGAGTTCGTTCAATTCGATTGAAACTACAATATGTATATATGTATGTTGATTTGGTAATTATAACACTAGAACTGCCGACGACTAAAGCACGAATGAAGCCCGAAAAGATGGAAAAACTTCGCGAGTACAATGGAGAGTAAACAAGCTTGTATTTAAATATTATTATATTATTATTATAAAGATCTTTAAAAAAATTGACGCCCGTGAGATGTCTAACAAAAAGAATTGTAAATCGATCGTTTCGATTGTTTTTTGGTAGTTCTAGTGATAATGACGTATGCGAGAAACATGCAGATGATAATAATACAGTGGATGACGCGTAGATAGCGCGGATAACAAACTAAGTGGATAAATAAATAACAAAAGAACTCTCACTCTCTCGGAAGGACGGCGTTAAATGGTAAAAAATATATTTCTTACTCTTTCGTTCTATCCGACCGAGGGTCTCGCCTTGGTAGGCTTCAACGATCGAAAATGATGCATATGGTACATCTGGAAATCGTGCCGCGATACTTTCGGTCAATATCAAACACTTAACCCGGCCTCGTAATATTTACACAATTATCACAGACTGTATCGCGTCGTGAGCATGATTAAAACATTGAATCTGCACGAAACCTCCTCGTACACGTTCGCGTGTAGCTACACACACGCACGCACGTTCACGATGAACGCTGTTGTCCGCCGTGGATATTATATCGCGGATATTATATCGTGGTTACGCAACAAACGCTGGCCAAGAATAAGTTTTATCATTGCATGTATCGATATCAATCAAAGCTCAGTACTCGCCCTGCAATGCAACACGCGCGTGTTTGTGCAGCACGATAAAACTACTTCTCGCGAGAAATGGAGAGAAAAAAAAGGGGAGGGAGGGAAGAAGAAAAGCGCGATTTCTTTCGGTTATCTTCCCCTTCTTCGGGTACATCTACGTCTACGATATATTCGCGATATTTCTTTTAACAGAACGTTGACTGGATCGCCTGTAACGCGCGAGATAAAAATAATTTTGAAAACAGACTCGTCGAGATCTCTTCCTCTTGCAACGTCGCGAAGTTGTGTCTGCTCTCGCGTTCGCTTCTTTTTCTCATCCGACTCGATCTCCTTTCGCCAGACAGTTGGAAAACGGAAAGCAGTGTTCGAGAAAATTTAATCGGACCGGTGCACCAACAACGTACTCGATAAACGAAAGGTTTAAATTGAAACGCGAATTTGTTGAAAATTACAACGCTATCGCTCGACAGTGATAGTCGTGTTTGTCAAATTTCAAGGTGTACTAAATTTCCTAGCGTGTACTACCGATCGCTAGAGCAAGATTAACTTTTATACATAATTATTGGACTCGTACCGACACTTCGAAAATTTTCAATTCTCACGACAGTATCTATCGATAGTATAAAAAAATATAATTTCAATTTTGCAATAGTGTCTCATATATATTTACAAAGTAAGTACTACGTAAAATCTGTATCGGTATCGATATCGGTAACATTTCGTTGCTATTGGAAAACGAAATGGAATCATCGCGAATCTTCCATTTCTTTAAAGTTGCTCTCGGAATTTTTCGTGTTCTTGAAATATACGACTACGTTTAATGCGAAGATTTAAACATAAAATCGCGAGTGACACGATTGACATATCTGTTTATCATAATTCCACACTTCATTCAAAGTTCAGCGACGTGCAAGAGAGATCGTGTACAAAAAAATTTCAAGTGACAGCTCATGTTAGCTCATTTATTAATCACCTTTCGTATCGATCAATGATTAAATCTTGTTCGAAAACGACAACACGATCGATGTTGTTTCATCGATAAAAATTTCAATAAGAGCGTCACGTACGATCGAAAAATTCGATCATCAACGTTGAAAAATTATCAGAGAATTTTCCTACATTATCGGCGATTAATGCTTTTGATAGATCGCAAATACCGATAGAACTTTGTTTATACAAGCAACAGATGTAACGAACTCAGTAGTCAAGAATTTTATTATCCAAAAATCCTATTCTTAAGCTAACTATAGCTAATCATGTAGATTGATGAGTTTGACAAATTGAAACATTGGCAAATTCGACTTGTAATTCGCAGAATTCCATTATACAACCCGTTACCATCGCACTTACGAGAATTGATTTAATATTGCAACTTGTCAAATTCATTGAAATTATTAACTCTTCAATAAGGAGTCACTTTTACAATTACATGCGAAAAACCGAAATTCAACATTCACAGCCGCCGCTTAAAGCTACGAAAATTACTATTATTGTTGCAATTAAAATCTACAGAAATTATCAAAAAAAAAAAAAAGGTTTAGACATCACGCGTCGCCCCTGAAGGATTAAAAGCAGTATAAAAATTACTCCGATGAAATTTCATAATACGAGCTCGATCCGAAGTGTCTATTATACAAACTAATTGCAAGAAGAAAATAGCGGGGAAAAAGTGTTACTTCGACGACGATTTTCAAACAAACGAGACTTGCCAATTTCACAGCAATGTTTCGTAAAAGAAATTCTGGTTAATTAATTAAACGACACAGTGTGCACACACTTTAATGTAACTGACTAACGTTTGCGTTCGTGAGGTGCAGCTGACGGTCCTCGAATCCGAGCCCAGAATCGTTCGAGTTATCGCAACTGTCCTGTGCCGAGCTGGCCCTTGACCCGTGCTCATCCGAGCTTCGTAAGGATCCCAAGGGTATCCTTGGCTGTTGCTGTAACTGTGGTTGCTGCTGCTGCTGCTGCTGCTCCTGCTGTTGCTGTTGCTGTTGCTGACGGTTGATTCTCCTTGTGGCGGATTGCGCGCGATTGCTCGACGTGACGGTGTTTCTTTGTACCGATCCTGTCACCGCTGATGATCGACCTCCTGCATTGCTACCTGAGAACACGAAGAGAACACGTTGATGACACACAAATCCGGTCGAAGTTTCGCACGCAACGATCTCGAAAAAATTGTACAACGCCGATGGAAACGCAGTTTCAATCTGTGTACACTCGTCGCGTAAAATAAAAGATTACCATTTACTCCGAATCTCAATAAGAATAAAACTACTGTTTATTTTATAAGAAAAAAGTTTGATCATTCTCTTTGACATAATCTTTGTCAAAAGATTTTTTGACACCGTCAAAAGCAAATCCACTTCGAAGGTATGCGATACTGCATGAAGTGCCATTTTATGTGGTACCCTGCTTTGAAAAAACCATTGAAATCAACTTAAAAAAATCTTCTTAAAATTACTTTTTTCTTTTCTTTTGTGAATTTTATTATTTCTTGACAATTTTTAATAATAATAACCTTTTCGACAATGAATGTAAAATTTATAATAGGATCATCTGCCCTGCGTTCGTCGTGTAAAATAAAAAATTACCATTTACTCTGAAAAACTTACTCTAAAACTCAATAAGGAGTAATAAAACTGCTGTGTATTTTATAAGAAAAAAAGTTTGATCATTCTCTTTGGCATAATCTTTGCAGCTACACCGTCAAAAGCAAATCCACTTCGAAGATATGCGATATTGCATAAAGTGCCATTTTATGTGGTACCTTGCTTTGAAAAATACCACACTGAAATCAACTTAAAAAAATCTTCTTAAAATTACTTTTTCTTTTCTTTTGTGAATTTTATTATTTCTTGACCATTTTTAAGTGTTTTAATAATAATAACAACCTTTTCGGCAATGAATTGTTGATTTTCTCTATCGAATGAAAATGTAATCCTGTAAAATTTATAATCGGAGCCCTGCGTCCGACGTGTATACTTGTCATTGCTTGATTTTAATTTACGCATCGCGTGATGGATTTTTAAAACTAAATTCCGCAAGTTAACTGCTGAATTTTTTCACGAAGGATATAAAACGGACGAGAAAATAATTATCTCCAATTATTCTTCGGGGTTTTCTTGATTGTGTCGAATAAATTACTATCTTTTTCGAGAAGACGAAAATGGTTTCTGTAATTGGAGCTCGTATAACATTCTGTGTATCAATTCTTCTCATTCAGAGAAACGAAAGACAAGAGATTTCAAATAAATCGAGTTTACTAATTTTATCGCATTAATAATCACGGGGGGGGGGGGGAATTCGAAGATCGCAGCAAGATTACTAAGCGCTTACACTAACAACAAAAATATAAAAATACAAGAGAACTTTAATATCGAAGATTCGACTTTTCTTTTTCTAAACATGCGGAGATTTATAATCTCAAGAGAGTGAGAATTAGTCAAAGGAATATGATGAAAGACGATCGTGACTTGGCTACTTTCGACGCGCCAAAACCTTCGATTAAAGCATAATAATTTCCATCGGAAACATCGTCAAATAGAAAAAAAAAAAAAAAAAAAAAATAGAAAAAATTTGTAGTATGCAAGCTGCTATTTATACGTTTTACGAAAAGTTAAATTTAAATCTTTAAAAATACACTGTCTATAAAATGTCTGAGAAAAATCGTAAATTGGTCATTTTTTGGCCATTTCGGTAGTTACAGTGTCAGAATCAAATAAATGTCACGTTATCTTATACTCTATATTAGATGCAACGTTTACAAATATGCCGAACGAGGAGCGTGAATGAAACAGCCTGCTACATATTAATAACAGGCATAATCAAAAATCCGCCTTTTCATCAGTGAAACTCGACGATATATAAAATACGACGATAGATAAATAAAAACCAGCCGGTCGACAATAAAGTGAGCAGGCGAAATAATTTAATTCGGACCGTGACATTTGTTCCAACACGGAGTTCAAGGCTGTTCAGGCAGAAGTGCAACGATATATATGTGTCATCAACATTATGATTCTTCGACGTTGAGGCGAGCTGCATAATCTCTCGTTCAAAGTTTCTAAAAAACGGCGAATAACCATGAGGACGGAATCGAATAATAATGAATGAATTGTGTTGAAAATAAAGAGATTTTGTATGTGTGCGTGTAAAAATCTTCAAACAAAGATTGAACTTCAATATTTTTAATGAAATTTTACGAGTTACGACTCGAGGGCTCTACCTTACCTGAATTAAATTTAAATCACTTTTAGAGGAACTGGGTAAATTAAAAAAAAATACGAACTAATATTTTTTAAAGAAATTTTACAAGCAAATTACAAGAGAGAGAGCTATCTTACACGATTAAACTATTATTTTCAGAGGTGAGTAAGTTGAACTGTAATATTTTTCAAAGAACTGCTTATAATCTTACCCGATTGAACTATCATTTTTTTTTTAGAAAGACGAGGCAAGCTTTAAAGTGCAAGTTGAATACGAATAAGTAGTCGAGCTAAGCAATTTTCGACAACCAAAACGGGAAGAGATTTTCCCCAATTACGAGTTATCTAATTACATCGTAACAGAGAAAAAAAGAAAAAAGAAAAATCTCTATAACCGCGCAACAACTTGTAAACTTGCCGATTCGAAACGCAACGGAATCTAATATGATATAATATTGAAATAATAATATTATCGCGCGGGAGACCAAAGTCCAAGCCTCCAAGTCAGTTTCTAACAATGCGCAACAAAGCTTCTGATATACTTCGTGTTAGCAGCAGCAGCAGCAGACATACAAAACAACAGTTGTCGAGTCCTACATGGCTGACGACGAATCACAACAAACGTCGCGACGGCGCCCGCCGTCCCGTCAGGCGTTATCGCGCGATTTTTTTAAACTCGCGGCCGTTCGACAAGCGAAAATCCGCGGCTGGCTATATTTAAATAACCGCGTTCCCACTATCGGAACGGAGAGGAGAGAGAAATCACCCAGCTCTGCGCGCAGCAGCAGAGTTTTTAGCCGCGGGCACGATCGTCATTTTTCCACAATGGCCGATACTACGCTGACGGCTCGAGACGTCGAACCGTACAAAGTCCGGGCGAGGATCGACGATTGTGTATAATATTGGCGCGAGAGATTCCTCTCTTGGGTAAAAAGACGATTAGCGAAGATCAACAAATAGACACCGAAACAATAAACGCGTGTATCGCGAAATTGATTTTCATATTTCCCTTTTTTCTTTCGCTCTCATTTTGCTTATTTGTATATCCCGTCTGATCTGTCGAGGAGAAAATGATTCGAACGATTTGTCGTTCGTGTTTCAATAGATAAGTCAGGGATCTAGAAGTCGACGATTGCGATTAGGATTAATTCGTTCGTTCTCGTGAAACTTCTCGAAGGTATAACGGAGGGAAGCTGTTTCAAGCTGAAATTTTTATTGAGGTTTTTCTATCCTGCTCCGCGCAGAACGTAGTACATCATAATCGTATCGCGACTATTCTTGTATTTCGTCACAGGCTCCGATAAATCTATTTTCACTGATAACGCGCCCGCGATAAAAAAAAAACTCTGCGCGTCTCGATGATCATCTCCGCTAAGAGCGGCTCGACCACGAGCGAACTATTTAACGTTTCGTCGAAATTCAATTGTGTCTGGTGAAATAAAAAAAAAAAAGAAAGAAAGAAAGAAAGAAAAGGACAAACGCTTACGCGGAGATTCATTTCTTTTTCACGAACTACCACACCAGTCAAAATGACTGGTTTTACAATTTTATTTTAAAATTTCTATTTCATGTTACAATTTCTTTTCCCCACAACGATGCAATGACTTTTACAGCGACAACTAAAGAAATAATATGACGAATTTTAATTCATTTTTATTTATTAGAAATCAAGATAATTCTGGTAGAAATAACTTCGTCCTAACTGTCGGTAGTTCTAGCGTTAATTACATTTCTTTGTGTATACTTCTATTACACGCGATGATATTTACAGTTTCCAGAAAATTCACGGTGCGAACAAAACGGAATAATAATAATAATAATAATAATAATACGGTCGCGAAGTGCAACGCGAGCGCAACAATCATCCCCGCGAAATGAAGCGTAGGAACCCCGCCGATACGCGTGCCCAAAGAGCTGAACTTTCGAGAGCACGCAGATAAACGCCGGGGAAAAATGCGTTGGAACTGGAAAGAGAGGGAATGAGAAGAAAAGGAACGAGCAAGGAATAACACATCGAGAAATCCCCCGGCGAAAAGAGAGGGGAAAAAACACGATACGAAACAGAGAGAAAGAGAGTGTGAGAGAGAATGCGTGTGTGTACATATGTGAGAAAGAGTAATATCGGGTTCTATCTATAGAAGCTCGACTACTGGATGGGATAATTGCGTGGGGGTGAAGTTGCAATCGCACATGCAACTGGTGGTGAGGGGTTCACCCCTCCACACCCCCCCCCTCGAACACGGGGTAAGCAGACCGACGTAATGGGCACGTGCACACACGTGTAAGGTGCATCTATGTGTGTGATCGTCGAGGAAAATCACGGGACGATGTCAACGACCCACCGTTCGTGACGATCTTCATCGTCGTTTTCAACCTCGATGCCCCGGCCGTCGTCGTCGTCGGCTCGTTATTTCACTTCTACATCGCTGGACAAATCGCGGACCTGCGCGCGCGGAATTTAATTACCGCTGCGGAGCAATTACTTTAGCCGCTTTAGATTTCCTAAAAGCGTCGGGGCCTGTTCGAAGAATATATCCGCGACACGAATTCGATGCATCTTTGAAGAATCGCATCGAACGTAGGAATTTTCGATGTGTTTCTACAATTTTACTCGTTCGAACATTTCAGAAAGATCTCTCGCTCTTCTATTTGGTATTCTTTTTGTTAAAAGGTCCGGAAACTATCCGATTAAAGCTGTAAAATTTCCATCAGACGCGTGCAAAAGTCCCCCCCCCCCTCCTCCCAAAAAAAATTGCAAAACTTTACAACACACAATGGAGACCTGTAATACCAAAGGTTTTACTTATACATTTTCAAAATTACTTAAATCTTTGTAAATCGAATGAAATGCCTAAGAAAAATTATAAATTCGGTCATTTTTTCACTCGTACATCTTTTAATCCAGAGAATCTTTCAATTCTGAAACATTGGTGATTTTTAACACACATGTTAGAGATTTTTGATTGGACATTTCTATGCCATTTTTTTTTTTTTTTTTAAGAGGAATGAAGCGGATCGTCCTTAAGAATCGTGATATCAATCGTGCACTTATCTAACGAAACTAAAAGACTGATTTAAAAAAAAAAGAAAAAGAAAAACATAGCTGATCACTTTGATTTCTGAGTGTGACTCGCACTCAGGGGTTTATTTAACACTTTACCGACCGGCAGCCTATTAATCGGCTAACTATTCACCGCTAATACACGGTCGGTAAAGTGTTAAGCGTGACATAACCGAAGGATTAGCTCTCGAATAGGTTCTAAATTTATCGAATTTGGACAACGTCGACGAAACAAGCAGTCGGGATCCGCTTCTCGTTTTCGAGAGGCATCGTTTCGCCGCGCGCACACTTTGTTTCTTTCCATTTTCGAAAACAGAACGTGCCACTTAGGATAATTGAAGGAACAGCCACTGTGTGTGCCCGGCCTTGCAATGCGCATTGAAAGCTTCGCGGCCGCTCGCGTAAATCACGCGGGTTGCGGATGTATTTTCCGTTTTCTGAAAGGAAGAACGAGAAAAAAGGAAAAACACGATCTCCGTTCACACCTAAGTTCAGAAAATCCTACGCAATTTCCGCGCGAACAAAACAGGGACTTGAGAACTCTTTCTCTCTCTCGAGAAAGACGTTCGACGATCGCGGACGATCTTATCGCGACCCTTCAACGATACTAGACCGATCGTCAGCCAGAGATCGTCGTCGTGTCGTCGATGTCAAAAACAACCCCGGAGGAGATCAGCGCGGCTTCGCCGAACAATAAAGATAATGAGGAAGATAATGAGCGCTGTCAACCTCTTGGAATAGGGACAAAGACGAGAGAAGAAACCACGCGTCGATTAATTACACAGTGTCTGTGTCTGTGTCAACGGAATTTCGTGGAAGGTGCGAAAAAAAACCGATCCAAGGATCCGCTCGTTATTTATTTCAACATCGGCCCTTATCGATATTTCTCCCTCGTTTTGCCAATTTCTTTTCTTTCCTCTCCCCGTCCATCTCTCATTTCTTCCTCTTCGTCGCGCACCAACCAGGCCCTCTCTCTCTCTCTCTCTCTCTCTCTCTTCCTCGCGCCGTGTATTTACGTCTTCGTTCCGATCGTCCTCGAAGCTCGTGGAAGCACCGTACATTTGCGAGTGTACTCCCGATAACAGGATCGATAAACATCGTTACTATTACACGGCAAACAGCGCGTCGGATCGCGCGCTAACTACGACGCCTCTCGAGTCTCAAGGATATTGTTACCTGCGCCGATCGATTCTCTCTCTCTCTCTCTCTCTTTCTCTGTCTCTCTTGCACGCGCGCGATCCTTATCATGTACGATCAGTGGCGTTCAGTACCATGCGCGCGGAAGTAACTCGTATGCAGAAGCATACGCGCCTTATTCTACTGGTTTCCCTTTTCTCTCTCTCTCTCTCTCTCTCTCTCTCTCTCTCCCCCGACGACTATTACAATTTCTACAGTGAGATACAAGATAGTTTACAAGCGAATATTAACACTAGAACTACCGACAGTTAAGACGAAATTATTTCTACCAAAATTATCTTGATTTCGAATAAATAAAAATAAAATAAAATTCATTATATTATTATATCTTTAGTTATCACTGTAAAAGTCATTGCATTGTTGCAGGGGGGGGGGAGAAAAATTGTAACATGAAATAGAAATTTTAAAATAAAATTGTAAAACCAATCATTTTGACTTGTGTGGTGTAGCTCTAGCGTTAAATAGTTGAATAATTAAATAATTGACGCTATTAGGTCCACCGGTTTCTTTTTTTCTCTCTCTCTCTCTCTCTCTTTCTTGGTTGGTATTAAAATTTCTATAGCATTGCTTCTTTTCATCTCAAACACGCTTCATTACGAATATTTCTGCTCTGCACGAAGGAAAGTTTCGTGATTCAGAGAAACTACTTCCATCCGACTTCACTTCGCAGAACGAAGGCGATCTGACAGCAACTTCATGCTGCTGAGATCCAAGTAGCAAAGGCAAGTAATTGAACAACGCTACGGATCGGCAGAACGAGACATTACTACTTTTGCGCCATGTTGCACGTTAATTCGTCGACAAACATCCAATAAAATTGACAAGTTGCAAGTTGCAACGTGTAACATAAAATACAACAGAATTAAACTGAGTTTTGATATTCTCTGATATTTTGATCTTCTCCATTCTATACGTTTGTTACTGCATCGAAGTATCTCTCCATTAAATTATTCAATTATGTATATTCTCGTGTCTTGTTTCTCCAAAGTTTCCAAAGTCGCGAAAGTTTGTCAAAATGCGTAAAATACGTCCAATTAATTGATTGTTCATTAAATTATTCAATTGTATATTCTCTATACACTGACTCTGTCAATTATTCAATTATATATTCCCCATATATTGACTCCATTAATTATTCAATTATATATTCTCGTGTCTTGTTTCTCTAAAGTTTGTCAAAATGCGTAAAGTAAGTCCAATTAATCAATTGTTCAATTACACATTCTCCATATATTGACTACATCAGTTATTCAATTATATATTCTCGTGTAATCTATTTTCTAAAGTTTGTCAAAATGCGTAAAGTAAGTCCAATTAATCAATTGTTCAATTACGCATTCTTCATACATTGTCTCCATTGATTGTTCAATTATATATTCTCGTGTAATCTATTTTTTAAAGTTTGTCAAAATGCGTAAAGTACGTCCAATTAATTTATTGTTCAATTATACATTCTCCATATATCGACTCCACTGATTGTTCAATTATATATTCTCGTGTAATCTATTTTCTAAAGTTTGTCAAAATGCGTAAAGTACGTACAATTAATCAATTGTTCAATTACACATTCCCCATATATTGACTTCACTGATTGTTCAATTATATATTCTCGTATTCTATTTTCTAAAGTTTGTCAAAATGCGTAAAGTACGTCCAATTAATTAATTGTTCAATTGTATATTCTCTATACATTGACTCTATCAATTATTCAATTATAAATTCTCCATATATCGACTCCACTGATTGTTCAATTATATATTTTCGTGTAATCTATTTTCTAAAGTTTGTCAAAATGCGTAAAGTACGTACAATTAATCAATTGTTCAATTACGCATTCCCCATATATTGATTTCATCGATTGTTCAATTATATATTCTCGTATTCTATTTTCTAAAGTTTGTCAAAATGCGTAAAGTACGTCCAATTAATCGATTATTCAATTATATATTCTCCATAGATCGACTCTATTAATTATTCAATTATATATTCTCCATATATTGACCCCATCAATTATTCAATTATATATTCTCGTGTCTTGTTTCTCTAAAGTTTATCAAAATGCGTAATGTACGTCCAATTAATCAAACGTTCAATTATATATTCTCCATATTGACTCCATCGATTGTTCAATTATATATTCTCGTGTCTTGTTTCTCTAAAGTTTGTCAAAATGCGTAATGTACGTCCAATTAATCAAACGTTCAATTATATATTCTCCATATTGATTCCATTGATTGTTCAATTACATATTCTCGTGTTCTATTTTTTAAATAAATTTTGTCAAAATGGATGTAAAGTACAGTTGAAACTGTTATTTCACATTGCTCTTTATTTTAAGCTTGGCAAATACTTTCCCCAAGCTGACATGCTAGCTACTGCACACACACACACACACACACACACACACACACACACACATGTCCAGCCTCGTGTTATTTCTTCGTTTCTTTCTTCGTATGACGACACACGGCGCTATCTTAACTGCTTCCATCGTTTCGTTTCTGCTTTATCTCGATCATTTCCAGCACTTTCGCTGGAACAACCTGTATTCAAAACGATTAACCGATCTCCCCCCTTCTCTGGGGGGCACTCTGGTCGGTTATCTGGCCAGAAAATCGGATTTACAGTTATAGTAGAAGGCATAACAGTGGAAGGGAACGTGCTTTCCAAAGTTTTCACGGGGACACATTCCACGGATTCTTGCGACAGAACTCGCGTGACACGTTAACGACGAAGCCCGATAGCCTACTTAAAGCGGCCGCGATAAGCTCGCGAGGTGAAATCCGCGAGGTCGCGGTCTCCGCGTGCTACCGGCATGAGGATGACGATGAGGAACGAAGGGGAAACAACGAGGTAGAAAGCGAGGATAGATAAACCAGTCGACGATGGACACGGTTTCGAAAAATCGATAACGAGCCCTCGTGATTCGTGATTCGATAAACGATCTCGCGCCAATGGGTTTTTAATATCGTGGTCCCCTCCACGTCTGTGTCCGAGAGAACGATCGGTATCGAGAATTGCCGAAACTCGGAAGCAGATCGAGAAAACAGCTGTGTCAATAAAAACGAAATTTCTCGCTCGTCACTTGACTACGAAGTGAATCGTGGATCTTTACGCATTTCATGGGAAACTAGGAAGATGGGAAACAATCGAAACGCTAACGAGTATTTGTGAAACGGAGTTGTAATATATATATATATATATATATATATATATATATACGACAGATAAAACAAATTTGTCCATAATTTAAAAATAAAAGTACGCAGTCTATCGATAAGTTTATGACTCAAGCTTTGCGACTAAAATAATCTTTATTAATTCTTATATATATATATCTGTCATCTTGCGCCGCTAATATTTTTTTTTAATAATTTCACGAAGAGTTTATTTTTCTCGAAAAATAATAAACTCTCTGACCTTTTGTACAGTTCGAGCAACGCACATTGTAAATCGGACTGTTGTTCGTCGTCGTGGATCGGGGATCGAGAAAAATCGAGGAATTTTGAACATGGATCGTAGAACTTTTTGTATAAAAATGTCAATTCAAGTCGCAAGATCAGAATTGACGGAGGAAAAATGTTTTTTTAAGAATAAAAGTGTCGGACAGAATATAAAAAAAATAAAACTTTTTCTGTCGGTGCAACAATTCGTTCGTCGATATTTAAAAAAAATGTCTTCAACATTCGTAGCAAACACTGGCATTGAATACTGTTCAACGAATAATGCTCGAATATAAAAATAGATATTTAATTAAACGTTTTAAAATCACTTGTATACGTCACTACGAAATTATTGCTAAATGTAATTGCTCCTCTTTGCAAAAATTCCACACAAAAACAATTTCCTTTTCCACGCGAAATACATATGTAAATTTGAGCATGATTTTGTTCGAGAAACGAAAAGACATTCATTGACACTGAAAGAGAAGAGAAAAGAGAAAAAAAAATAAACGCTTGATCCTCGCTGTGAACCTCGAGTTCAATCTGTAAGCGAGAACAACCATAACAGAAGAATTAACATTTTGGTAAATAAATATTCAGTCGTTATCGCGGCTCGCTTGTTATCAAGGTTTGTTGTCTGCGACTTTTTTAGAAAAATCTCTGTGAAAGAAAGAAAGAGACACCAGTTTTGCGCGATCGAGTGAGTCAACTTATCTTTTAATCAAATCTCTCTCTCTCTCTCTCTCTCTCTTTCTGTTACATATTTTTTGCACGTACAAATAATTTCGAAGTGACAGATTGCAGTAGCTCAGCAAAGTGTAGAAACTTTTTCTGTACATCGTGCAAACTATAAAAAACTATAAAAAAGATTTTGATACGACGTGATTGTGGCAAATATATATTGGTAAATTTTTCAAACAAATTTAAAGATGTAACGCAAAGAATTACGAGATATTTATTACTTCGTAAAATTATTTATTCGTCGAAATAAGCTTTAATATTTAATAAGATAACATTCGATGTTAATTGAATTACTCAGATCGATTAATTCTATAATTAGAAAGTAAAGACTTATTGTTCTCATTTGCTTGCTAAATTTGTTCGAGGTGTCCATAAAAATTTCCTCCGAGGCAATTATCGAATACTCTTGCAGTCGATCGTTATTCACGTAACGATCGGCTCGATCTGTCTTCGCTGATCGATAATTCCGCGGGGAAGCGCTCGATTAGTCGCCATCTTGGCGGAAATCGAAAAAAAAAAAAAAACAGTGGCCTGATGAGTGTGAGACGACATTTGGTGCTGACAGTGAAATAATTAGAATTTTTTTTTTTAAAGTTAGCTACGACAACAAATTGGACCAATTGATAGATCGATATCCCTTCGATAAAATCGTCGATCGTCCTAAACACTCAGATAGATAATCTTGGATCGAGAAAACGTAGTTGTTCCTGCGTTTCTCGAACAAGCACGAATCTTCATTAAAGCAATTAGTTGCGATTGCAATTCCTACGTCATTGTCATTAATCATCGGACCCAAGCATTTTGCATTCACGTGACACGATTATGATAGGACAGGAGCACGAACGTGTGTAAAAACAAGAGAAATACAAAGTGTTTCCCGGCAAAATCAACAGACTGTCATTCTAGTAGAGAAAAAAAAACAAATTCTTTTTTATTTTAAAGACGATCCAATAAAAGTGTCGAAAAAGAACAAACTTTCCCAAAATTGAAACGTGCCATTTCACTCGTCCAACGATATTAACACTTTACCGACCGTGTATTAGCGGTGAATAGTTAGCCGATTAATAGGCTACCGGTCGGTAAAGTGTTAACATCCCCTTTTCGTGGACAAAGATTAAAGTTCATTAGCCAAATTCGAAACTTTTTCGAAGTTTTCTCCGAATTTTACTGTCGATAAGCACTCGACTCTTCGCTTTTTGTCACTCAAAATAAATTTCCTTGATAATCGGATTTAACTTAACGATCATGGTTTCTTTTCGGCCTGTGAATGATAAATAAAAAAAAAGTCAATTTTATTAACTCCATGCTCTAATGCTCTAAAATCATTGTAACTCAAAGCATTGCAATTCAAACTTTTTCGTAAGAATTTAACAGTCGATTCACTAACTTTTCGACGCAACGTAAAAATATAGAAATCCAAAGTATATTTCACCAAATGATACAACCGAAACCAGTAAAAAAAGAGAAATCAGGATCATTCCTCGACAAAGATGTTAGAAAATTTTATCAGTAAGAGAGAAGGTAATAATTGCAAAGTTAATAAACTGAATTGGACAAAATTGGAAAGATCGGAACCTATGTCGTGAAATTCAAATATAATCTTAACAAAAATACAGAATTTAATGCCATTTATACAAGGAAGTCTGTAGACATAGTAGTGGAAATTGAAATTCATTCGTCCTAATGAACATGATTATTATAGAAATTTGAGAGCATCGAACAGAGTTCTCGAATGTATACGATGAATTTATACGACAATTTAATCACACTGACAATCACGGAACTATTATCATTAATTTGTTCTGAAAATCCGTAATAAAATGATTTTCTTCAAAGATTGAATTCGATAGAATTATTTCCTTTTGCCAAATCGATTAACTTCCTTTATACTAATAACAAGAATTATTCGAAGAATACACTGTCTTTATATATTTTATATATATATATAATTTTTTATATTCTTTTATATTTCTTTACAATTTTTCAATATAATTCTTTATATTTCTTACATATATATATAAGAAATATAATTAATATAATATAATAATATAATATAAATTAATATAATATATAATTAATTTTTTACACTTTGTGTTTACCTCAGATGAAATCTAGGCAAAAATGTAACAGTACATTCCGCGAATGTTCATTTGTCATACTATACTTTGTCACTTTTCTCCACATTTCGTCCCGCGGAGTTAATCGATCTGGCATGTGAGCGGCTCGCGATTAATATCCTCGGATAACGTTTACATTTCCGCGTCAGTGACGACTGAAAATTTTCTATCATTAAAACGCGTCGTTTTACGTATCGCGAATCTAAAATCAACCAGCGAACGCTGCTACTCTGACAACACTGTTTCCCGTCCGAAAAAACGAGCAGAGCCACCACCATTGAATTGAAAATGAAAAAAATTTTTCGCGCCCTCTCCATTCGATTCGATTCGATTCGAAACGAAGACACGAGTTACAAATCCTGGTTCTCGGCTCCGTTTTTTTTCAGAGCTCTCTCTCTCTCTCTCTCTCTCTCTCTCTCTCTTTACGGCTTAATCGGATTCTGGTCGCGTCACCGGCTGTATCAAGTGTTGCACTGTTAGCCGAGAGTACGAGCAACCCGTATATATATAAGTTGCTCAACAATGTGTACATGCGCATTATTAATGAGCGTCGTTTTACAGACTTCGGGACATTCGAGCACACGCTCGAACCACGTGCACCACGGAAACTCGGTGAAACCTCGTGGCGCGAAACTTCACCGAGCAATTTGAAGGGGGGGCCATTTTACTCGAAAGATTTTTATATCGAGTTCGACGTGACCGTAGCGAAAGAAAGAAAAAACCTCGCGTTATCACAAAATCGACGAAGAATCACGCGAAGAACGGACGGCGAATTTTGAATAAATTTTGAATTAAGAAAAGAGTACGAAGCAGTTGAGATGATTTTTAAAAAAAAAAAAGAAAAAAAGTCACGCGTAAATCCTGGATTTCGAACAGTGTCAAATCATATACAGAGAATGATTGCTGGATTTTTTGATTAGAAGATTACATCAGGATTGTATCACGCTGGTGATTAAAAGCAAAAAAAAAAAAAAGAAAATCAACAAAGAAGCACGTTAAGAATACGATCGGAGCAAAGATTCAGAAAATTGCGTCAGGTTTCCAGGGGCATTATTAACTATTCATAACTAATAGTCTATTATTAACTATTCAGCGATACGAAAACGTGACCCGAAATAGCGCCGCGAATTACAATTTGACAAGAAGGTTATCAGGCTATAGTTTTCTCGCTGCTGTGATTCGAGCATGGTCGATCGAGGCACGATTAACACTAGGTTTCCAAACCGGGGGACATTTTGACCGCTCTGAGAAAACTTTTCGTTAATTTTCTTCGAGACAATATCAAAAATAAAAAAAAAGAATAATAGAAACTAATTATTATAACTGATGTAATTTTATTGAGGTTCGTTTTCTCTACTTTAACTTCATGATAGATAGGTCGATTTATATATTTTTCTAATTAAATACCAAACAGGGGTCATTCTAACAACTCTGAGAAAACTTTTCGTTAATTTTCTTCGAGAAAATATCAAAAAGAAAAAAAAGAAAAAATAATAGAAACTAATTATTATAACTGATGTAATTTTATTGAGGTTCGTTTTCTCTACTTTAACTTCATGATAGATAGGTCGATTTATATATTTTTCTAATTAAATACCGAGCAGGGGTCATTCTGACCCCTTTGGTAGAAATATATAGGTGTATGTCTAACTCTAACCTAAACCTAACCTAAACCTAGTGTTAACAAGCCGTTCGACATATTCGTCGAAATGGTGATCTCGGAGGAAGAATTCGTGCACGCTTCTAGTCGCCAGCGAGACTCCTCTCGGAATGAAAAATGCATAGTTGAATTCTACGGAACGTTGGAGAATTTCGCGTGGAATGTAAGCTATGAGAGCGAGGCTCGTCTATTACGACCTACCTTCCTGGAAATGCTGGCGAGAAAATTCTTCCGATAGCGTAATAACAGCGTCTCGCTATTAACCATTTGACAGTGAAACAAAATGGCGGCGGAGGACGCGCGAATCGAATAGGCAATTGTCTCTGTATCGTTGAGATTTCTCGCGGTTTCGAATATCAGATTAATACTAGAATTAATAATAGCCCAGTTTTATTTCAAGGCAGTACAATCATCGGTTGTGTAATCTTTACGACTATAGTATAGTGCTATAACAAAATATATTGATCCCAAATTGTTGATCAATAGATGGTATGTAAAATAACGAAGAATTCAGAATCAAAATGTTCTTCTAATTTTGTATGAGCGATATATATATGTATAGTGTCTTGTCTTTATAACTGCAAAAATTTTTAATCCTCGTTGCATCGTTACATTTTTACGTCGCACGACTTTGGAACGAATTTACAATCATTTCTATGCATTTTTTTGCATATTTCCAATCGTGCGTTGTATTTCGTAATTGCGATTTTCACATATATATATGGAGTTTAATTATGGATTAATTGTAATCGATCAATCCTCGATATCTATGAATCTATGGTAATTAACGATGACTTGTCGTTTTCATCGTAATAAAAAAATCAGGCTCTTTTTTTTTTCCAACGATTCCTGGAAGCGTATCACGATTGTGTAATTGCTTGTTCAATATCTCTTTAATCTATTAGTATCTGTCTTAGTATTTGAGCTCGTTTGCCATTGTAACGAGCTCGAAATACGAGGAGGGAAAAACAAACTTTTAATTTCTCGACAGATTTAATGTTAACTATGGCATTTGTTGCTGTAGCATTTCGTTCTATATAAAATATTAAAATGTGAAATATTAAAATTCCGAGCACTCGGAACAGTTAATAAATTTACTTTAATTACTTCAGGAGTTTTCATTACTTTCAGACATTTATATTCTGTTGATGATAATTTTTACGAAAGAATAGAAATATTATCATGTACAATTATTATTTCTTTGATTCAATCAATTGAATATAAAAATTCATATTTCTGTTTCAATGACAGAATTTATAGATCAATTTTTTTTTCTAAATCTACAGAATTTCATGGTATTCACGTTTCAATTGGAACATCGATATTATTTCATTAATTCGAACACATTACATTACATTCTTTCATTAATTCGTCATATTAATTATGAACTGATCAATTTGATATTGACAGTTTGTTGGTTAATAAAAAAATTTGAATACCACGATTAGTTTGAAAGCGAATCGCCTGTCTCTTTTTTTTCTCGCAGCACGATGAAATTTTTTGGTTATTTATTTATTTACCTTTTACGACGAGATCTCAGTGGCGCGAGCCAAGTTTTCGTCGACGCTGCAACACCCGGACTTACCTAAACTATCCACGAAATGTCCACATCGACGATCGAAGCGAACGGTTTCAACTCAATTTCTGCGAGTCTGCGTTTCCACGTTAATTCGTGATAATTTTAACGTCGCGTCAGCTTCGAGGCAAACTCAAAAACTGACTGATCTCGCGCGAGTGGCAAGGACACGCACGTTCACGAGGTATCCGCGGTGCGTAGATTCATCAAAAAAGTCACGCCTACTACTAGATCAATCACCGATCCATCCTTCGTGCACGTTAAACGATCGAGAAAACAATCGTCCAAAAAGAAAGAAAAAAGAAAAAAAAGTCCCTGGTTCGAACATTTCAAACGTTCGAACGTCAGATGACGAGCGCGCGGGAATTTCAAAATGTCACTGTCAAAGCGTAAGGAGGAACCTCGGAACAATTTACCTCTCTGTTTTCTTTCTCCTTGTGTGTGTGTGTTTTCACGCAGTTTCACGGAACAAAGAATCTGTGACACGTTTCGCCGAGATCAAAGAACAAGAAACAAAGAGGAGGTTTGTTCAGCGTTTGTTCAATGGTGTCGAACGAATCTTCTCACGCCGATGTACATCGCTGGTGTACGTTTGTTGCTAAAGTAACGTATATATATACGCCGGTGAAACCTTTATTTTTTAACAGGCTGATATTAGCAACCGATGATTATTATTAAATAACCTCGCTGGTACATTGAATAATAATGGACGATTAAATTCTTTCGCTGGATATTAAATAATAATCGACGTGCAGACAAAATTACGCAATACTGTAACCTTTATTATCGCAATACCCACCGAGAAGAACGTGCAGAACAGCTTTATTCCTGATATTTCTATCAACAGACACGACATTCTCTCCGAGAAATAAATAATCCGAGTGGATTGTTACGCAATTCAAAAAAGGATTACGCGAATATTACTCGCTCCTAATGCTTTGCGTTGAAACAACGAACTCCCCCCCAAAAATCGGCGTCTCTTTCGATGTTCGATGAATCGTCTGCACAAGTGATCTGTCAATTTCTACGAAACTCGACGCGATATATTCCCAATTTCACTATCTTCGAAATTCCCTTCGACGACTGACGCGATATCTCCAATTTTTTTTTTTTTTCTGTTCTGAAAATTCTTACCGCGAGCCAGGAGTTTCTGAGAGAAACGAAGAAGAAGAAGAAGAAGAGTTGACCGATCGCCACGATCGGCTCGCGCGGACGGAGGAAATCGGCCCCGACGAGGAACGAAGCGAAGAAGAAAAGCGCGCGATTGGTGGACACATTGGTTTTCAAGACGCGGACCCGAAGCGTATTGGCTCTCCCTTCTTCCGTTTTCGCCTGGCAACGACCGCGCAAAAGCGTTCGCCGCGATAACCGATAGGGAGTATCGCGATTCGCCGCCGTCGTCTCGGAGGAGAGACTCGCTGCTCGTCGCTTCTTCTCCCGGCTCTGTCTTCTCTGCCCGGGACTCGGGTTCACCGAGTGAATCACACGAGGGGGGCACGATAATACGCGCGAGGACGACTACGACTACGAGGAGGAGAGAAACGCGTATCAAGGACGAAGGAGAGAAACCGAGGAGGCCGCGAGGAGAGCGAAGGAACGCGCGGATCTTGTCAAAAGGTTATCACGGCACGTCGATTTCCCGGGTGTTAGAGAGACGAAACAACATGCAGATATATATACGCGACAATAACATCTCGAGAGAGGCGAGAGATACGCCAACTCTTGGAGGGAGAGGGGCCAGAGGGAGAGAAAATGCATTCAACCCCCGCCGAGTTTCGAATGAAAACGCAGGAGGATCCGAGAGAAATCTAGCAAGCAAGAGGCTGGCGAGTAATTGTTATTAATGAGAACCGTAAGACAGAAGGAGATTCGCATGGTTACGGATCTTGGAAGATTCAGGGGTTGGTTCGTTCGATTAAGAAAAGCAAACATCGCACCGACGCATGAAATAGCGAACTCCGTCGTAGATGAATCGTCAGGATTCCTTCCTCAGATAACAATAATGTTAAACGACTGAGAGTCGTGAAAAAGATTCTCTCGCTTTATCGAACGAAAATAATGAATCATTTCGGAACAGGAATTGACTCGTAAAAAAAAAAAAAAACGGCTTGTATCGTAACTTTTGCACGGTGGCTTGAATAAATCGTGAATCTCGCGATTAGAAAAAAAGAAAAAAAAAAAGAGCGGAACGATCGTACTAATTGGTAAAAGAAAAAGGAAGCCAAGGATATCGATTTATCAAAAGAGAGAAAAAGAGAGTGGAAACTACGTTATCGTCGTAATTTCTCTAATTCCTTCCAATTAATCACCCTGATAACGCACGCGAGTCGAGACGAAGAAGTATGAAAAAAAAAAAAATCTGATGACGATCTCACGTCGATGATATAACACGCGGGTACATTATCCCGCAAATCTCGAAGAAAACTAACCTTCGAAGGCGAAACGAAGTTTGCAAGTTTCTTGAACTCCAATATAAATAGAAGGAAGAAATAGAACGAAGCCATCGAGGAAGTAACTTACGTAAATACGAACGACGAAACAACGTGTCGATAATGAAAAGAAATATCCCTTCGCAAGAAACGTTTCAACTGTACGGAATTTAATTTCGAAATCAAATCCGACAATATCGACTGTTTAATATGGAAACGACGAACGTCTAAACCAGTAAAAATCGTTCTTTCGAAATTGATTCGATCGTCTCGGTGGATAATTTGAAAAAAAAAAAAAAAAGAAAAAAATTCTCCGCGTCTGAATAAGAATTTATACGTTCGTGTAAATGTCGTATGCATACGTTCGCACAATTAACGCTATCCGGGCATGATTATCAATGAATATCAAACACGGCAGCAATCAACAAGCCATGCACATACACGAAGATAGATGAAGCTCTATACCGTTCCGATAAGGCTCGATCAACGGATTTCCGGTGTATCGAAGCTGCAGGAGCATTTGAAGATGCTCGTGTCCTGGCTCCAAGTTGCCGCTGTTGGTCCTCCTCAGTTCCTGCCGCCTTTTCTCAAGGTCGGGTGCCATTAGAGCCCCGAGGACCAACAGGCCCACACACCGATCGTCTCTCCAGTCTTCTCTCAAACGTGCAGTTCGCCTTCGCGCATCGATCGACCACGACACCCGATCGAACAACCTGGCGCTTTCATTTCGAACTGGCGGCTGTCTACGCGATTCGTACGAAACGTACTCGTCGTACGAACAGGTCGTTCCATGTCCGCTATCGACAGGACACGCACGTGTATCGAAGCTAGCTGTCGATCGTTAGTTTCACGTTAGGTTACAGTTAAGCAAGTGGCGTTCGTCGTTCTTGGTTCGTCGTCTTTCCGAGGAACGAGGACGAAATGTCAAGTGTTTACCGATTCGCGGGATCGAAAATCGACCGGTGTGAATAAAGTGTCGGGCCAACACTCTCTCTCTCTCTCTCTCTCTCTCTCTCTGATTCAAACACAGCACCAAGCTCTACGTTATTACTGAACGCAAGAACATGGACGAGCAAACACAGACGAATCGATGATACACCGTGATCGAAACGACACGTCAACCGATCGCAACGAGTGTCAGACGCGGACTGCCGTCTGTCCTCGGTTTCATCGCCGATCGGCCAACCCGGCATGGTTTGAATAGCGAGTAAATAAGCCCCCCACCATGGACAGTCACGCAACACGTTTATACGCTCCTGCATCCCCCGACCAGCTTCGAATATATCGAAGGAGGAAGGTGACCAATCAGCAGCCGCTAATTAAACCGACTATCTATCACATCCCGAAGCTACTGCGATGCGAGGAAGCCCTGCTGCCGACGACAACGACGACGACGACGACGACGACGACGGCCGTCGTCGCGCAACCACTCTTCTTATAGGCGAATAATTCTTTCACCTATAATTTCGTCCCGTTTCGTTCGATCATTTTCGGGGAGGAAGGGGAGAAACGTTACAAACACGGATGTATAATTGCTGACCGGCGATCGGAAAATACAGAAAATTGCACCCCGCTCGTTACAGCCGGCTCGCGCGTCTAATTTCGAAGTATCCTCGATTATTCCCCTTCTATTTCCGTCCGAAATGATGTATAAATTTGACAAAAACACGCACACTAGCCGTACTTTCGACATTTCGAACGTGCACATTTTCATAACAGCGAGTAATCGATAGTAATGTCTGTCAATCGAGCGTGCGCTGTGTTTCACGATTTCTGTCAATCATCGTCGACGCGATGTCCATTATCTTTCGTTTTTGCAAAATTTCGTCTCGACGAAATGACGAAGGATCCTTTCTTTTTTTTCTCCTAGTCTCGTAAAGTCAGCAACGAATGGTCAAACGAACGAGAGAAATGTAAATTTGAATATTTAACACGTCTCTGGTGTTGGAACAAAGCAACAGGTAGGCTGCGAAATGGCCGCGCTCTAATTGGCCAAGCTGGAAACGTGTCGGTTGCCGAATTGGTTTCGCTCCGAAAATCGCCGCGAAATAACAGGCATCGGGCATCGACAGATGTTTGCCCAACGAATAACTGTACGACTGCAATTAAATTAGAATTCATTATCGTTCGAGTAACTATGAACGGCACGGCATTAACCCCGTCGCTTGTCGAGAAAAGAAACGAGCCAAGCACTCTGGTTTTCAACCGCGGTTCTAATTAACCGGCAGCGCTTGAACCCTTTTACACCAATTTCGCAGCTTACCGTTGCTACGAACCTGTGTTAACATCGATGAACATCGTAGAAATGAGAAATCAAGGACACGATGTGCTCGCGAGTGCGCGTGTACTCCCGACGAATTTCGATCTCCCGTCTATTTTTTTTTTTTTTTCTTTTTCTCGATTCCTTCATCGATCTCGCGTGGATATTTCAAAAACGAAGAACTTGCAGCTTGAATTCTCAAATTTTTTGTTACTGTCGCATCTGATGTGCTCGCAGAGTCGATTTAAAAGGTTTAGGTTAGGTCAACTTGACTGAACTCTCTAATCCTCAGGCACTTGCCTGAAACTTTAGAAACAATCGCGATTAAAGAACGTGTAAACGATCGAGTATCTGGAAAAATTTTTGTTATTATCGCATCTGAGGTTTATTGCAGAGTCCATTTAAAAGGTTTAGGTTAAGTTTAAGTTAGATTTAGGTTAGGTTAACTTGGTTTAGGTTAGGTCAACTTGACTAAACTCTAATTCTCAGGCACTTGCCTGAAACTTTAGAAACAACCGCGATTAAAGAACGTGTAAACGATCGAGTATCTGGAAAAATTTTTGTTACTATCGCATCTGATGTGCTCGCAGAGTCGATTTAAAAGGTTTAAGTTAGGTTTAGGTTAGGTCGACTTGTCTGATTTCTCTAATCCTCAGGCACTTGCCTGAAACTTTAGAAACAATCGCGATTAAAGAACGTGTAAACGATCGAGTATCTGGAAAGATTTTTCGTTATTATCGCATCTGAGTCGATTTAAAAGGTTTAGGTTAAGTTTAAGTTAGATTTAGGTCAGGTTAACTTGGTTGGTTTAGCTTAGGTCAACATGACTGAACTCTCTAATTCTCAGGCACTTGCCTGAAATTTAGTTTAGAACAACCGCGATTAAAGAACGTGTAAACGATCGAGTATCTGGAGAAACTAGATTCCATATTTATTTCTCGACTTTTTTTCTTCTTTTCACTCCAAATTAAATCTATGTTTCGGAGTAGTAAAAACGACGAAGAAAAGAAAAAAAAAGGGAGAATTCCAGCAGAGGACGGTGTAATTCAATAAAGTCAACTCTTATTATTTCTTTTTTCTCTTCTTTTTCATTTCTTCTTTTTTTTTTTTTTTTGTACAGTCGATCGAATGTATAATGTTTGACAAAAACGTCTGTCAACGGCGAGAACAATGAGAGGGAAACGATTCCCTCGAGACACCCCGATGGTAATAGGAATTCCGTGTTTTCGATCTGGTGGAAGTCATGCAATGAAGGCTAATCAAAGGGAAACATCTCGTAGACAGCCTCGTAATTAGAAACGTTAATGACACTGTAGATCTTGTTACCATCGAGTTGACGTCAGCGGAGAATGGTGAAAATCTCGTGGTTCGTAGGATCACATATCGACATTTTCACAAACCACGCCTGAAGAATCCTCCTATCTGTCATAATTATCATTCCGTCCATTTTCTAACGATTTTCAGTAGAAAATTAACCGGCTGAAATATCAAATAAAAGTGGTCGAAATTCAAGACTGTCGCCGGACAGCTTCTACATGAAAATTATTGATATTTCTGTACGCAAGACCGAGAGAAAGAAAAAAAAAAATGAATAAAAGCTGCGTGGAAAATTTATTTTATCACAACGAATACTTCGTAATTGGATATTTTGTATATTTTTTGCCCGTTTCGTGCATTTTGGGGCATTTAAATAATTAAACGACGTTCTTTGATGCTTCGATAACGATCGAGTGAAAGATTTCGTTAGTAATCCTCGATTTTTACGAAAACGTTCAGCCTCTTCGAATTGTTCTACTCTCGTAACTCTCGAGTGAAAGACTTCTGAAATTACGCGATGTCAGGAACAATGAACTGAATGAATGGGCCAATTATTTATTTAGTTAATTGCAAACACGACGAAGATTAAAAAAGAATAAGACGAGAGAGAGAGAGAGAGAGACTCATTCGTTCACGTAACCTGGCCAGCAAAAACATAATCGTGGAAGAAAATGAAATATACCATACATCGTTCGCGAATAAACACTCAAAATAGTCACGAATAAAAATTACAGTTAAAAAAATTATAGAAATTTCGAGGAAATCCCAGAGCAAGCGAATGTTCAATAATTTATTATTAAAACGCTCTAACAAATTTTCTTCGTTCATTATTTTATAATGAATTTCCCTTCGTATTTTATTTCGAATGAAAATCAACATGGGAATTGTATCGAACGAAAATTAAATATGGGAATTAAAATTAATAACGATGAATAAAGTGCCAGCAATAGCAAGGTTAAACTTCAATTATAAATTGACAATTAATAAACTTCTATTAACATTATTTCAAATAAATATTACTTTTAAATTGATAATTTCAGGCGAAATTTGAATTACTAAATGTAAAATAATTAAAAAAAAAATTAATTAATAGACTAGGATTAGATACCCTGTTATTTTAATGTATGAAGAAGAATTTTTGTCATTAAATGTAGAACTCATTGAAATAAAATAATATGGCGGCCTTTTAATCTTTTTAGGGAAATTTGTTGTTTAATTTGATAATCAACGACAGGATACACTTCAATATATACATGAATGAATGAATTTTATTTTACGAACGAAACAGCTTAGCCAAAGGCAAATGGATTATTTAATTATATGCAGCTGTACGAAATGTCAGCAGATATTCCAACAACACTCATGCCGATACGTCGAAAAACGAGTGGTTTCGAGACTAGACAGAATGTTCGTCGTCTTTTCGACGACAGCGAAGATTTCGCTGGATTTCCGATTTTATCTATCGAACGACTTTAGAGACCGTCAGTCTGCCACGATCGATTAATTAGACGTCGAAGGTGAAAACAAATTAATGCAATCGTTCTGATTCAAACACGTGGAAAACCTTCGCCTCATTGATATTTCTTTTGATCTTTCTTTTCTGCAAACACGCTGCACGTGTAAGATCGATTCAGTATTTATTGCATAAAGATAGGCCGCACATTAATGTAAGTCCGTGACGTCAACATTATTGACATAATGTTGCTTCGTAGTACTATCGATTTCTCTACTGCGTTTAATGGGAAGCTCGAAGATGTCAAAATGTCACGCACTGCATGAGAACTTATCGTACGATTCATTTCTTCGTTAGAGGGAATCAAATTTCTGAAAATTCGCCGCGGTTCGTTCGATTATTAACAGATGGTAAGTAAGATTTAATTGTTACTAGAACAAGAGTGTTAATCTTGGAGATTAATAACGAACAGAGATGAACGTTTAATGACCGTGGAGAGTGGCATAACTCGATGAAGCAATATATATCTGCATTAAACTGAAGCGTCAGCGATCAAATGACGAAACATCGGGTAATAAAGTTCCTCTTCATTAAATTCACATTTAATGCTCAACATTTTAATGTAACAACGTCTCTAAGAGAAAAAAAAAAAAAAGCACTCGAGTCTAATCGAGTGTCTGCAACTCGATGAAACAGGAAGTCCAAACTGCAAACGAACTACGTTTTAAAATCAACTTACCTGTGTTCACGCGGTCAAAAAAAAAAAAAAAAAAAAAAAAACATTCGGAGAAACAAAAAAAGAAATTCGGAACATTTTGTCGTTCGTTGGATTTCATCAAAAATCGATGATTCTAATTTTTTTTCGAATGTACATTATTATATATAATGATATAAATTATTATTATACGTTATTGTATTATATATATTATTTTGAAATATATATTATGTACGCATAATATACGGCGATATATAATATATGTGCAAGCTAATCTCGAGTATTATTTAGCAGAATACAAATTTTCGAATAAAAATTCATGTATTCTGCGTCTTGCATTCGCAATTGGCTCGCTTCGAATGTTCAATATGGTTCAATATGGCACATATGTTTTCAAATATATTTTTAAAAACGGATCTGAACATAAAATACCAGGGGAAAATTAATTAACAATACTCGCTATTAATTTAAAAAAAAAAAATTATGTTCGTTTTATAACTACACACCTGGGAAATGGGGAGAAAAACATCGTTTCAAAAGATCCCACAATTTTGAAATATACAATAGAAATATATAATTACAATGGATAGAAATGTACAACGGAACTGCATATAATACGAAATAAATAAATAAATAAAAAGAATCGAATTGAAAACGAGCGGATCTGAATCTGAAAGAAACCACGGGGCCAGAGTTTGATGTTTCGTTCGCGACTTGTTCGATTGTTAACAGAGCGGTGTAGTAAACAAATCTGAAACAACTCTGAAACAAATCTGATGTCCATCAGAAAGCAATGGTCAGGACTCGTGACCCCCGACATTAAAGGTCTCGGCTTTAATCGAGATCAGCGCACTCGGCTCGCGCTAACGAGCCCGCCTATCTTCGAGCCGGCGTGCATGTACAATTTTTTTTCATCCAACACCCACCAATCGTGGCGAGTGCTTCCGATCTCGTCGTAGCCGGTTCTTTATCGACGTATCCAGACTAATCTAAAAGCGGATACCACTCCACGCGTTACAACGCGAACGATCGACGGGGCTCGTGTTTTCGTCGCGATCGAAGAGAGAGAGAGAGAGAGTGCACTGTCGAAATAGTTGAATCGTTTGACTCACCTCACGTGCGCACGAAAAATCTGTGTCACGAGTTCGTGAAGATTGTTTCGTACGATTTCCGCGAATGTTTATCGAAAGCTCTCGTTTAAATCGAAAGATTTA
This sequence comes from Tetragonula carbonaria, assembly GCA_032399595.1. NCBI lineage: Eukaryota > Metazoa > Arthropoda > Insecta > Hymenoptera > Apidae > Tetragonula > Tetragonula carbonaria. The sequence goes on from JAUCRC010000020.1 coordinate 3,188,529, forward strand.
ATTTGCAATTGTTGCAAGCTCTCCCGGAGAGCTCTGCTCCGACTGCTTTAATTTCGGGACCTGAGGTTACCCACGGGTACGCGAGATTGCGATTAAAACTTCCTTCATTGTACTTTCTTTCTTTTTCTTTTTTTTTTTTCGAAAATTAAACGACCGAGAGAATGTGAAAATTCCAATTCTGTAAAAGAATCTGTACAACAACGAGGCGATCTTCAATTCGTATCGCATCGACGTATCGGTCGCGCGATTGTTACAGATCTTCCGATAGATCTGTCGGTCCCCGTTCGAGGACAACAACGAGAGAGAGAAATTAATTCGGAGATGATAAAGAAAAAAAAAAATCGGGACACGTGCGATAAATAGATACGATTCGAGGCTCGAGTGTCCACGAGCGAAGGCTAAAAACTCGAGAATTAACATCGGTCAACGAGATCATCGTTCTGCCAGCGTTAAATAGCGTTATCGGCTATACCGAATAAGTATATCGCGATAAGAACAAAAGTGAAAAGTTCTATCTTTATATAAAATAAAAGGATATTAATTTCGACAATATTGCCGTGCTTTTATATTTTAAAACATTATCTTCTGCTGTCTGTTTTTTTTTCTCTTTTTTTTTTAAACATCTATCTATCTGTATCGCGTGGCAGTATGATTGAAAAAAAGAAAAAATAAATTTCGCTCGTGTTTTGCGAGCTTTGCATCGCCATGCTTCGTTCAATACTACGCTTTATTGCACCGAATGAATGGAAATAAAATTCATCGATCGATATGAAAATGTGATCCTTCGACAACGTGTATCACGCCACCGATCAACAGCCGATTGGTTGGATCTTCATTATCGGGGATCATCCGATCGTGTGCTCACTAATCGGATCTCCTCGCTCAAGTATTACCAGACAGAACAATGCGAAGTATGTATACTCGCTATGGTGACACTAAATTGTCACTGTCAACATTGTTGCCGACGATAACTCAGAATCACGCGCGACAATATAACGTAGCTTTTGGCGCCAAAAGAACTACCAAAATGACGAAAATTTATAATTTTTCGTTAAACAGTATTATTTTTTCAAAGACTTGAACAATAGCTGTACGTTCCATTATAATTGATAAACTTTCTCTGAATGGAAATTTCATGCTTTAATCGTCGGTAGTTCTAGCGTTGGTAAGACCTAACCTGACATTAATGTTAGGTTTACTCGCAAACCTAAACCTAACCTAAACCGTTGACGTTATGCCTAGATATAACAAAATATAAGGACCAGTATGAAAAAAAGGATGTGATACGTTCGTTGTATCGTGTACGAAGAAATCATGTACGCAGAATGTATGCAAATTTAAAAAAAGACAAAAGAAGGAGGGACACGCGGCAGTGCGCCCTCAACTTCCAGATCGTCATCGATCGTGATCTACAGATGAGACTTGCTCGCAAGGACACTCTAATTTTACGTAATCGACGAACGGAGACACCGTACCCAATATATCTTTCTCCAATTTCGCAACAACGATCCTCGCGTTCAGAGACCGCGATTTCATTGCAAAATAACGTCGCGACTGCGATCTGGTTATAAAAATGGCCGGCCATCGACGAGCCGGGAAACCAGATTGAAGCAAGAAATAGCTTATTGATAACGCTTAACAAGTGATATACAATGGTGAACTGGCAATGTTCCCGCTCGTTTTCTCCCAATGTGTTCATCGACTTTGTAATTATCATATTCTTTAAAAAAAAAAAAAAATGATTTATCGTTCGTCGTTGGCATCGTAATTCCGATCCTTGAATTATCATCGGAATCAGGATGAAACAACTTGAAAACCACTTTCGTTCGACTAAATCGAGCACTGAATATCATTTTCTTCGTAAAGATACGATCGATCGCACTCGGTGCATTTCGGTAAATTTCGATAGATAACAATTGAAATTGTGATATCGAGCAAGATCGAAATTAATCAAAAACTGGCAGAATGTTTGTATTCGCAATACTGGAACTAATGTTCTGCACGGAGGCTCGAATTACATTATTTTAATGGAAGAGAATTGAAAAAAAAAAAGAAAAGGGGAAAATGCTCGATAGATCGGTAGTTTTTCAACAGGTGTTGTTCTTCGAAGCGGAATGAATTCGCGTCGAACGAGTCATCGACGAGCACACGTACACACATACACATACGCGCGCGCGATCGTTCAGAGGCTCGGCAAATGACAGTGCGAAGATCGCTGTCTTGCTCGAGGAAGCAAGCACGAGGCTGGACACGATTAGATAATCGGTAGACTGACGCGATCAATTAATGCGCAGACATAAACGTGGCATAATTTCTGGCATCGATCGTGACGTCAACGGGATCGACATCGTTGTAACACCGGCGACAAATTTTAAACACGCGAGAAACACTTTTCCCGCCGGCTCGAAGAACGAGCATAGAGTTGAAATTTTCTTTTTTTATTAACCTTTCGACGGCTCGTTTGCACTTTCAATTGTTTGGTGCAAAAAACAAACGATTTATATAACGAAAATTCATCGCTGAACCGCCTCTACTTGTCGATGATTTCCTAATCAAGCAGCAGCGTCTACGTTTAAACAAGCGGTCATTCAAATCAGTCGCTGAGTAATTAAACTATTCAAAGCCTCAGTGAAATTCTTCAATCTTTATTTTTCAAACGACCGATCAAACTCGCGCGAATCGAACAGCAGACACAGATTTATTAATTGTCTCGCGAAATAGGAAAGTGTTCGAAAGTGTTCAAATCTGTCGATCGACAGTTGCACTTGAATTGAACGAATGTAACTAGTCATTTATTAGCCTTGGACTAGTTTGTAAAATTGTTGTAATTCGTCGTTCTTCGAGCAAAACTTAACGAGCGTTTTCCGCGGCAGCTATTATACCGAATCATAATCTGATCGTTACGAGCGATCAGAGCGATTATACTTGAGCGTGAGGCGCACGATTTTTCGGACACTCGCATTTATCGCGTAAATTGCGATAATATTCGCGCTGTTGTTGTTACGAAGTATCACAAAAGAATTTCCATATTCTCACACTCGCGATCCTCGGTATAAATATCACAATTTTATATATATATATATATATATATATATGTATCGAGTCAATTAATTAATCATAGAAGAGATAAAAACATTTCCAAGTGATATTATTATTCGATGCAACGTACAAAACGCTTAATGGACAATTACGTTTTTTTATTATAAATACGTCTTTTATTATATCCGCGAAAGGAAAAAGAAACACAGAGCGGTGAAGCAATTGCATAATAAGCCAGCGATTCAATGCAATAAAAAGTTGTTGCAAAGATAACAGTGATGCAATCGTGAGACGATGCACGATGTCGAACATAAGTTTCTTTTTGTTATTCTTTTTTCTTTTCTTTTTTTTTTTTTTTTTTTTTGTTTTGTTCTAGAAAAATATATTTTTAAGTGAAATCGAGGAAGAAGAGAATAATTCGACAGACTTGAAAATTTGAACTTGATCTTTTCTATTCGTATTCGATGTTTAATATTAATTTCACTTCGTTAATATCGATCTACTTGATTTCGGATCGGAAATCGTGTGAAATTTCGAAACTGCTCTTTAAAAGGGGAAATTTTCGATTCACCGCAAACAACGGAGAATCATTACCGGATTTCCCCGCATGCAAATGAAAAAAAAAAAAAAATGTTAACACGTAATGGTACAGTTATTAATACAAATAATGACGCATCGTCCATGCGCTCGTGTATTTTTTTTTTTTTTTTTTCAATAATCGCAGATAACTGTTTTTAACACTAATTGTACCGTAGGCCAGGTGAAATGATAAATTTCAAAATTCAATTAAAAAATTGTGCATTTGTTGTTACCTCTTTCGTTCATCTAACTTTATGCACGTTCTTAGATCGTGTCATCTGATTAATCAATTTCTCGATTTTGTTCTTTTTCCTTTCTTTTTACTTCTTTTTTTTTACCTGAGAAGAATGCATTGTCCATGCACTCGTGTATTTTTTTTTTTTTTCAATAATCGCAGATAACTGTTTTTAACACTAATTGTACCGTAGGCCAGGTGAAATGATAAATTTCAAAATTCAATTAAAAAATTGTGCATTTATTGTTACCTCTTTCGTTCATCTAACTTTATGCATGTTCTTAGATCGTGTCATCTGATTAATCAATTTCTCAATTTTGTTCTTTCTTCTTTCTTTTTGCTTCTTTTTTTTTTTTACCTGAGAAGAATGCATCGCCTGACTTGTTTACAAAATCGTATATCCTTTTCTAAAATCTCTCTACCTGAGATCTTAACTCTGCCACTCGACTACGCTGTGGCTGTATGCGAGTTGTGTGTTCAGTTTCATCGTGAACAGCCGATTAGTAAAACAAAACGAACAACACTAGTTTCTTTCAGATGGTCAGGTAGAAACGTAAGATTTCCAGATCTCGCCGTGAACTCGACCTTGTGAAACACGACAACGAGGCACGCGCGTACTCCGCGAGCTCGCACGTAGGTGCTGTTTAAAAATCGCGTGCACTCGGAGGACATGTAAAAAAAAAAAGAAAAAAAAGTGTGACGCAAGTGGATACGACGCGTCATACGCGAGCATAATGACGCTGAATGAGAACTGGCGTACGCGTTTGTCTTGCAACGTTTTAATATAAAAGATATCGTTAGGCGGTACGTGTGGATTACGCGAGTCTTCGTTTTGAAATGGAAATGAAATTACTCGTCAACCATAGGAGACCAGTAAATAGATATTTCAGAATATTTCAACTGATGTTTGACGTATTCGTATCCACGCGAAACAATATAATTAACGCACTGGTTCTTTTTTCTTTTTTTTCTTTTTTTTCTCGGGACTCCTTTGTGTTCGAACGAACTCCTTTACGACCGCGAGCTCGATTCGACGTGATTGCGAAAGGTAGCTCAGGATGATTCACGTTTTCTATTTCGAACTGTCTTATCTAAATTTATGATAATTTATAATTTATGATAGAGCGCAATAGTTCGTTAGCTACGTCTCTTAGCAATGAACTTTACAGTTTTCGTAGCAAACATATGATAAAAGATCTCTGGTCGGATAGAGAGAAAGAAAGAGAGAGAGAGAAAGTATTAGTTTGCGTACGCTTTTTGACCAGCAGACAGAATCGACTCCACCCTGCTGCTGCTCGAAGGTCGAGCAAATATTGAAAAGACGATGAGTGAAACTTCTCCAGGGCTCTGCGATCGTCTGCGAAGAAAACGGGGAGGGAAAACTCGATCGATATAACCTCGAATAGATTAAGCATCGACCTCGATCTATGTGTAGACAACGAGATCTGTGGTCGTACAATGGTCGCGGGTCCAAAATTCAATTTAATAAGAAGGAAATATCAATTACGATCCATAAGGCTATCGTCTTCAATCGAGAACGACGACGACGGCGGCTAGTCTAAAATTCAATTCAAATGAAAAGAAAGATGAATCGATTGTTCAGCTCCGAACGACGTTCGATATCTCATTGAGATACGAGACTGATATATAGGTTCAATTCGAATAAGGTTTGCGCGTTCGTAATCTGGCGTAATCGCGCGAGACGCGAGTGACAGAGAGAGAGAGAGAGGAAAACGGAGTAATAAAATTGTATCTTCGCAGTGAGAGAGGCCGAAATTATCTTCAATCCGCGGCGACGCAAAATCCAATCTACGGAACCAGAAAAAAACCCCAATTATAACCTAAAAAGCGTTCGATTCTCTCCGGCACTGGAGACCGAAATTAACCAACCCTCTGATCAATCAAGCGAGTGCTCCTCTCTCTCTCTCTCCGAGGGAGGAAACGTTCCTCGCAACGCAGAAACGAAAGAAACCCGAAAGAAACCGATGCCAGAAGCTGAAGAGAGAGACGTCGAATCTGAAACGGAAGTCGAGGGGAGGGGGCGATGCACGCGGGGGTAGGAAAAGCACGTGTTCCCGATCCGTAACGAAGCCATAGGTCCAAAAAGGGGTTGCGATGACGCCACAGCGACGGGCGAGCGCGAGATTTCGCGCGTGAGTGTACTCGAAGAGGAGCGCGATCGACAGTCTCGTTCGACTCGTTGAACATAAATCTCGTCTCTCTCCCCCCCCCCCGAGGTTGGACGATGACCCGTACCCGCTTATTTATCATCGCTCGTTCTATCCCCCGTTACGGCTTAACGCTACATGACGACCGACTGCTATACAGTTCCAGCCTAACTTTTACTAATCGCCAACTGTTTCTCGTCCAGAATTAACAACGTCCGTGTATCGTATGTAAATGGCCTACGACTGGTTTCGCGTGAATTTTTAATTTTGATAGTTTATACACATATATATATATATATATATATATATATATAACGTTCAATCTATATATATATATATATGTGTGTGTGTTTATATAACGTTCAAAGATGTATAAATTATCAAAAGCAAAAATTCATGTGAAACCAGTCATGTATATGTGTGTATATATATAACGTTCAATATATATCTATATATGTATATATATTGATGAACGTTTTATATATATATATATATATATATATATATATGTATATATATAAGAGATATATTTAGATGTATAAATTATCAAAAGCAAAAATTCATGTGAAACCAGTCGTATGTGTGTGTGTGTGTGTGTGTGTGTGTGTGTGTGTATTCTGCATTTAAGTTGTATCATATATACTTCTATTCTTTTAAGTTTTCCATAAATACACGAACATGTATAAGCACTGTTAATAAGTTGGTAATTAACAATTCACTGGAATTGATCTCCAACATATGTTTCCACCTACCTAACTATTTAATGAAAGACAATTTATGCTACGGATTAACGATATTCGATTACAACAGATTATGATTTAAAGATATTCGATTATGACCGCCGCGCGAAACCTCCACGTTTCGTCGTTGGCGGTTGACGAAATGTTTAATTTCTGCGAAAATATTGTATGACAAACGGAAGCGTATCTTTCTATTAATTCGTAACATTATCTAGTTATTGAAAATTCATCGTCAACGACATTTATCACCCCCTCGTTCTGACTGTCCTGAAATAGAATCATCAGAAATAGAAACGACGATGGTCACCGTGAGATCAACAAAGGAACAATGGTTCCTTCTTATCATGCTACTAGTACACCTAGTTTTGCTTCATCAAAAAAAAAACAAGCCGCCGGCATTGCTCAAAATAAATTTCACACAATGATTTCGACGCGTCTGCGTCATCCTGCGTCATCGTTCGTATTATATATGTGTATTTACGACGACAACACCTCATAGACCCGCGCAAGTGATAGAGTGGTTCATAAGCCGGCCATGCGAGTCTATTTGGCCTGTCAACAATCATTATCGGCACAGCACTGCCAATAAATTGTTTTCAACTGATAAAGCTATATATTCTGTCGAAATCCCCCTCCCTCATCGCTGGCTCGACTCGACTCGACCGAAAAGCGAGCAATCGAATCGCTCGCTCGCGACTGAAAGCTGTTCGCTTTGGATTTGGAACGTGAATTATTCGGCGTTGAGATATCTCCGTTTGATTGAATTAATCTCGTTATTACGAATTATTAATCTCTTTCTTTTTATTTTTTTCTTTTTTTTTTCTCCTGTTCTCTGTACGATATAATGAAAAATTAATCGACTAATTGATTCGAGCAATTGAGAATTATTTTTCTCCTTTTTTTTCCTTTCTCTCTCTCTCTCTCTCTCTCTCTCTCTCTCTCTTTAAGTTTGGGAGGACGGTTGTAGTAGTAAAAGTGACTTGAATTCTCGACGAATGAAAGTCACGAGGCCTCGAGGCAGGCGAATTTCATTCCGAAACGAGTCCTCGTCGCGGTTGTGTGACGTCAGACCAATCCAAGTCCATTCTTATTACCTGAATTACAGGTGCGTTGATGACTTTTTATCGGATTCTTTGTCAAATAGTTGCAAAACGTATCCTAGAGAAATTAGTTGGGAATTAACGATTAATTCTTACCGCGAGAAAGATTATTTTTATAATGAAACATACGACAAATAACAAGAAAATCTTTTGCCACTCGTTCGAAATGAATCTAAATCCCGCACGCTTTCTTGCTGGATCTTTATTAATCTTGAGCAAATTTAAATTCTTAAATCAAGATCACACTTCGATATTTAATCTTAGCTGAACGTATCGATTAAAATAAATCGAGAAAAAGAAGAGAACTAGAGACATAAATTTCCTCGCGTTAACCAAACACATTTCGATGCTTGTAAAATTTTTTTTTCATTAGGGTTGAAAAAAGTCTGTTGGCACGAGTTAAAGACATAGAGAAACCAACGATCTTTAAAGAAAAATTTTAGGTTCGTTCGCAAGTCGAATTGAAAGGAATGCATAGCCAATGACTATAATTGTTGCCCGACACTGCTCGAAATGAAGGTGAACGGATGTCGCCGGCGAACAATAAATAATCGAGACGAAAATTATTAGCGGGTCGTTCGTTCGCTAAGCCTTCGAGCGACGAGCGACGAGAATTGAATAGTCACGATAATTTTCCCTGTATCGGACTGTACATGATTTATCGTTAGGTGGAACGGCCTGCTATCGCTCTGGTGGTGGTTCTCACACTATTGCGCACTCGTTGCGACTCGCTGATAACGAGAACAATAGTCCGCGCACACGGGGGGAAATCGACGAAGAAATCGAAGAGGCCGGCCATTCTTTCTTTTTCTTTCTGTCTTTCAGTCGTCGCATATCGGATTCTTTGCGAGCGCTAAAATTACTTTGTCTCGGATCGAAGTGACCCAAAAGGTCGCTCGACTTCGTCCACTTTCCTTTTCCCCCTTTTTCATTTCGCGATGTTGCATTTCTTACCGATTCACTTCGCTTCTTTCTCATTGTTTGTCGGCTTGTCCAGCGGACGAATCAATTCTTTCGAAACGAAAATAATTGTTTTGAGAAAGGGATGAAGTAAATGCTCGTAGGTTAGGTATAGATTTAGGTTTAGGTTTAGGTTTAGGTTAGGTTTAGATTTAGGTTAGGTTTGAATTCTTTCAATTAAGCGATGGCTCAATTTTTTTAAAAGAATGATTACATCTTAAATATAATCGACATATATATATATATGTATATATATACATGTGAAATTATAATATTACAAACTAAGGAATAATTAAGGAATAATCGTAGATATATTTGCAAAACGAAAGAAGTGACATCTTGTGCAAAAGATCATCTAATCCAGATTAGATGTAAAAAACAGGGGAAAAAATACATATTTTCAGCTCAATTTTTTAATTTATTATTCAACTGTCTCATCTATAATAAATATAATATTTCTCGGCTTGTTTATCGAAGCAAAGAAACATCTTCTGATTTTTCGAACGCTGAGATCTGAATAACATAATTAGCTATTCCTTATTAAATTCACGATTTACCAAGTTTTTCAGCCAAATTAAATTGTCGCGGATCTTACTCGCTCACGCATTGGTGCGAAACTGTACTATTGCAATCCTTCGAATGTGAATTTTACAGTTTTCTTCATTTTCCATAGCTAGCAATGAAGTTCTTTTCGAGCAATAAAGTTTGGAATGCCAAGGACTTTTGATTCACGCGCCGTTTTGCCATTTTGAACTGTCTCTACGCTATCTCGACAACTCTTTGTCCATGATCATGTTAGATTTCCTTTGGCATGATTCTCTGAAATAATACTTACTAACAATGTCACGATGAGGGCCCAATAATTTGGGAGTGATGACTCACTTGTGTTTTTTTTAATAACAAGATTTCATTATAAAAGTGTAACCATAGTCTCGAAACGCCATATTGACACACTATTCCGAAAAAGGTCACTACTTTTTGGTTAAAATGTTAATAAATTATAGCGTAAAGGATAAGTAAAAAATTTTACATCTTTTTCAAGTGAAAACGAGAAGAATGATTAAACGACATGACAGAGCATAATAATTGAAACTACATCATAGATTGCCCTAATTTGAATTCGAACCTTCTAAAATTTATGGTTTACAAGCTGCTGAAGTTAAACTGACTGAAGTTAACACTGCAATCGTTAGAAAAAGTAACACAACGTCATAGCGCATAATCCTAGTGAACTTTCTATAAGCAGATTTCGCGGACTATTTAAATAATTTATGCGGACAAGTGTTCTCTCTCAGTCTGCAATTTGTCAAATACGCTATCCTCAACTTAAACTTGAGGTATCGAATAAATCAAGAGTGACACGTGTTCCTTGCATTTGAAACACTGATGCTATCTGTAAACACGCGGCGATCTATCGTTTTTTTTTTTTTCCAGAGGAACGCGCAAGAAATTTCGCAATTAATGTCGATGTTTCGTCGAGGCCTCGCCGCGATCTCACCTTTCACCTTTTGTATTCGAACATTCGTGCTAACGGAGAACGCTGTTGACGCATTTTCCTGTCATTCACACTCGACCATGCCCGCTTCTTGGCAAGTCAATGCGCTATGAATTTAATCGCTAGAAGCGCGTGTTTAATTTATTCGTGAGTAACGGGCACGAATTCGGGCACGATACTAAATATAAATTCGTGCACATACATAATGTTTAATTGATCCCAAACGAACGAGAACTTTCTTCTAAGGACTTTCTATAACGACAGTGTTATTTATCTTATTTCATAGCCATCGATATTGTAAAAATATTGAAAACAAATTGAAAAGATGGATATAAAATCGATCGAAAGAAAAGTTCGATCATACATCTCGCGTCGTGTTCGAATTTTTCTTTTCCACCTTGAAAATAGTTTTTCAAGTTGAAAATATCCGCCCTACGAAGAGTATGTTTGTCAATAAAATCAGGTCAGTAAAATAATAAATATAATCTGGAACAAGCTACGAAGCTGCTGATTACTTTATTCAAATGAAAAAAAAAAAAAAAAAATATTCGTACATCATACTACGATTCAAGTCGTAATATCTGACTGATTTAACGAAATGAATAAAAAAAAGAGAGAGAGAGAGAGAGAAAGACGCGTAAATAACACGTTTCGATCGTTGTACATTTCGCAAGCGTCGGATTGTTTCTTCTGGTGGTTCAGAGTGGTCAGCGCCAGAAGAAGATATTGCAATTAAACGATCTAATCGGTCTCTGCCATGTTGATTTACTCCCGCCTCGAATTAATTGCTCGCGATAGCGGAGGATTCGACGATTCCACGTTGTTTCGAGAAAACACAGATTCTTCAGCGTTGCCGAGGTTGAATCGTTCGACGAGAGATCGCGAGATTCAACCAGTCAGCTTCGCCGATCTTCCATCACGTTCTCGAGACTCAGTTCGATTCATCGTAATTCCAACTTCCTCGCGTTTTTTTGCCTAAGTTCGCGTCGTCGGAACGAGAAAAAAAAAAAAATAGGGATTAACAGTCGCGAAGAAGACAGAAGTCAGTTAGTTATTCTCTGACGATCTTCTTTCGCTTCCGATCTCAACGATCTCGTTCGTCTGTTTCACGAGAGCCGATATATCTAATGCAGCAAGTACGTTCGTCGAGAAATTAGAACTCGTTTAATTAGCCGCGGGCTCAAAGTACATCTCGACGAAGCAAACGATACATCGATCGAGAAATAGAAAGATCGATGTGTTGTCTAATGTGTATTTTCAAATTCCGCTCCTTTTTATCCCGGAAACGAAGATCTGTTTTCAACGTGCTGCTCAGGGAATATCGATGTAATTTTTTTTTAAGTAAGCTTAAATAAATTAAAGCCAGACAGACGGCGATTATCGCTTAGCTTTTAGCTCCGATTTCGCGAGCCGAAACACGAAATAATGAAACGTTGAGCGCGACTACTCTCAGTCGCAGAGAGAAACGAAAATATTCAGCTGCCAATGGAAATGTTCCCTTGCGTACGTGAAGTACCCGAACGAATCTAATGGTTACATACCTGATCCTCATCTCTCTATACGTACCTGGAACTATTCGCACGACAACGATTTCGCGTTATAGGAAGTTACAAGATGCTCTGCCCACCTGCCAATCAAACGAATCACACGTGATTCAAGCACAACATGTAAAGAGAAGCGATCTTTTTTCTTTTTTTTTTTTTTTTTTTTTTTTAATTGTTCACGCACTGTGATGCAGACTACTGACAAGTGAAGCGAGCAAACTGCCCGAAAAAGAAGCAAGATCGACACACAGGCAGAACGTGTGGTCGTCGAAAAATTCATCAATCCAGAAGATGGCAACGGTGAAGTTGATTTGAAGCCGAACGAAGTTCGTAGTTTGTTGGCAAAGCGATTCGCGACGAGGAAAGGGAATTTTTGGATCCCATCCAAATGTCTCGTTTGATGACGAGCTTACGATCGGTCGAAACTTTCGAGAACTGCGGCACTCGCGAGTCGAAAGCGCAGGAATTAATTAGATCTCGATGAAGAACTGTCGCCGGTTGTAACCCAGTTTGTTTCTTTTTTTTCTTTTTTTTTTCAAACTTCTCAGCATGCTCGGAATGCTCTGCTTATTGTTTTTTTTTTGGCAGAGCATCAATCGCTGGCTGGACAATCTGCAGTGTCCTCGTTGCACGAGCACAATTCAGATGTAAGATCGAAAGACTTTTATCTGTTGAAATTAACGACAATTTGTTCTTCTCTTTCTCTCTCTTAGATTATCTCGACCGTGAAATTGAAAAATACTTGTTTAACACTAGGTTAAACATATACCTATATATTTCTACCAAAATGGCCCCTTTATTTAATTAGAAAAAAACGTAAATCGACCTATCTACCATGAAGTTAAAGTAGAGAAAACGAACCTCAATAAAACTACCTCGGTCATGATAATTAGTTTTTATTATTTTTTCTTTTTTCTTTTTTATTTCACACGAGTCAAAATGGCCGTGTCAGCTCACAGTTTGATCTGCAAAAATATCTACAAAGCAACTGGATGCATTATCTGGCGTCTCATTTTTTTAATTTCTTTTTTCAATTATTTTCGCAAAGACGAATGAATCTCACAATCTCCGTAAAATACGTGTTGTTAATTTCGCAGATTTCTTTCTTTTTTTTATAATACGATTGACAATCAGATACTCGTCTATTTTGCTTGCAGGTACCTTGAACAGATTTCGTCGATAAGGAAGAACTTGGCACGAAAACCGAGTAAGACTTGTCAATGGCAACAGGCATCGATCGAAAACCCCGATCGAATGTTCGAAACATCCCCTGTGTGCCGTAAATTAACAAGTGGCATAAACGTTTAAACGCTTCGTTTCGCAACCATCCACTAGGCTAATCGCGTCGAACGTGTGTTACGACACGCTAACGGATTTTACGTTATGTAAAATGTTAATTAATACACGACCGAATACGGTAAAGACCGAAGAGAGGGAAAAAAAAAAAAGAAAAGAAAAGAAAGAAAAAACTCACGTGTTTCTCACGGGAGGCCGATCTTCGAGAATCAACATCCAGTTTGAGCATCCAAGTAACATCACCAGTAACATCTCGATATTTGACCAAAGAAATTAGACCCTTGGGTCGAAAGGGAAGTTATCTGTCCAAATATTTGTCGAGAGCAAATTTGACGATTTCTTTTTTTATTGAAAAAATTTTTTTTTTTTATTGCACGTTTCTTTCGGCAATTTCTTTCTTCTTTAAACAGCGAAAGAAAATTAGGAATAATCGGCGCTGCAATGTGACACATAATAATCGAGTAATTCTCAACAAAAAGACAATCTTCGAGTGTCTCCTCTTTTAGAAAGTAATACGTTTAGCGGTTGGTAACTAAAACTCACGATACTATCAGGGGTACCCCATAAGTAATTTCAAAGTTAGTTTCGATTACTATACAAAATTTTTATTTCATTTAAGAGTTACACACATACAGTTTTAATATAATTTAACAGTAAGCACCATAAATGTCGATACATTTAACTTATATAGAAGGTTAAACTAAATTTTATTAAACTTGAAAAAAAAAAAAAAAAGAAAACGACATTGCCTACTATCGCTAAGCGTGATACAACATGGAAATTTCAGAATCATCGAACAATGTTAAAGATGCTGAAGTATTTACCTTAGTGCTTCGAATTTTGACAGAAATCGAAAAATAAATTTTGATATAATCTGGCACTATAGTTCGAGACGAGATATTCGGCACGACCTTGAGACCGTTGTACTTAATGCAAATGGGAGTGTCGGTGACCCGGGACTATCACACTTTGAAGGTAAGCGCCGTCTTATCGCACCTGGTTGACAATCATTCTTAAGGCTGCGACGCGTCAACGACCATGACGATCAATTAGAGACCTGTTTCTATTAACGCAGTTTTGCCCTTTTATCGTCGCTCGCTTATTATACAATCGTTATGCGATATGTATTGCACTGTTGGTCACACCCGATATTGTTGCATTTCATTATACGAGCCGTTGTTTCTGAAAATGGTACCAGGTCCATTTTTTTTCTCACACATCGAGATATTATTTCAAGGTTCGAATCAGCTGAAAACTATCGGCAAACGTTAATTTTTTCGAAACTATACGAACTTGTTAGATTTTATTTTATGCAATGATAATTAATAAAAATGTTGAAGAAAATAGACGATTTTAAATAGATGCAAATGAACTTGTACTACTTTCAATAATAACGTATCATATGAAAAGTATATAAACAGTAGCGATTTTAAACTTTATATTTTAATCGAAGTTGGCCTTTCTGGAAATGTTATTTTTTTTCTTCTTCTTAGTTTGTACCTTGTTAAGTTAATATTGGTCAAACTGTTTTCTTCGTTCTAGTCAAAAATTCCTCTTCTTTTACTAATACTCATGGGTCAAAAAAAAATAAAAAAAAGTAAAAATATTCTCGCGAGAATATTTTCAATTATCAATGGACTTGTTTCACTTTCAACAAAAGCGATTCCTGCGATGACATTTTACAGTTCAACTATTTTCGATTAATTTTATTGTACACCATTGACTGTGTGATTATAAATATAAAAAGAGGATATCTGAACTAAAACTACTATCAACTCATTTTTTTCCAAAAATAGACTTATGCCACTTAAAAAAAAAAAAGCTCGTATTATTATATTATCGTGGATCGTCGAACTGGCATATGTTTTCGAAAATTCGCTCGTTATGACTGAAGTCAATTACAAATTTGAAAGAACATTATACTCGGCGATGTTTGAATTTTTTAATAAAAAACAAAATAAAAAAATAAAGATATACGTTTCGAGGAAAAAAAATCGATGATAAATAAAACGATGATAAATTGTTGAAGACAAAGGATTCTCAGACGTCTCCCAAAAGCAGGTTTCTTTGCAAAAACTATCAAAAAAACGCAAGATACTACTTGTACGACGCGTTTGACAAAAGGATTCTATCGGGAAATCATCAGCTGGCTCATCGTCAAGATGGTGTGATCGCTGATTTAATCAATTCGATGAATTAGCAAAAACATTGAATGTTGAAATGATGTTTGGTCAAAAATCGAGTCCATAGTCTTCGTGTACTTTAATAAGCAATAAGTGAAATTATTATCGATAATTCAGACTGATGAAGCGTGCTTCTACGACTAATAATTTACGAAGAGAAAACTTTTTTTCCACAGGAAAAAAAAGAAGATTTAAGAGTGAATCATTTTTCTCGTCTTATCTTTTATCCCTTTATCCTCCAGATATCAATCATTTTCATAGACGTAGTTACTACCGCGACGATGGAGGCGAAGATATCTTTCAAATCGAAAAAAAAACGAAAAAAACCATTGTCGATGTTAAATTACGAAACTGTAAAGAAGCAACGCGAATCGACACGAGATTTTCAAATCAAACCATGTTACCCAGTGAGTATCAACTCGATCGAGAATCCTGGGGATTTATCTCGATCGCTTAACCTAATTTGCAAGAATTCCGTCATTTGAACAATTTCAAGAAACCGATGTCGCGAGTAGGTATACTCTAATCATCGCCATTTTTAGGATTAGAAGTTAATCTCGCTGTGATTTTTTTGGACAGATATCAGACAAGAATAGTTCTCAAACACTGTATAATGAACGTAACAACGCTATAAGAAATCCTTCGTCAAAAAATATAATTTATTTCTTTGAAACACTCTATGAGAAATATTTTTCACTTTCCATAAAAACTTTCGCATTCGATTTGTAAAATTCTCTTCTCGAAGCTCGCTTTTCTTTTTTACTTTCTTCGTAAAATTTCTGAGCAGCGAAGGTGGAACGATACTAACATTTTTCACGAAACTTTTTTTTTTAAACTTTTAATTAACCGAACGATGCAGAGAAGATGCGAGAAATATTCGAGTGATTCGAAAGACCTGAAGTGAACACAGTTGCTCGATAAAAAAAAAAAGAAAAGAAAACGCGAATCCATCGTACTCCAAAAATTCGATTTTTTTCGTTTCAACAAGCGAGATCATCGGTTTGTTAATTAACTAATTAATTGAAAGAATGAACCAGGAGAGAGAGAGAGAGAGACAGGGTATAATCGTTCCCATTTCGAGCCAGAAAAACTCGAGTTGCCATTTCAACGACTGCAATTGCCCTTATTAATCCGAGTCAACACACATACTTTAACCACGAGCCATCTTCGTCACATCCATTGTTGGCCTCTGGACGAAAACACGTCGGCGATAAAACGTTTCACTTCTGAGTAATCTCGTGTAATGAGCTACATTACATGAATCTCTTATCGATTAGTCGAACCCATATGAGTTGTGTGTCGTGCGACACGAATCATTTCGCTGTATTACACGAATTTACATGAAATTTCCTCGACGACGGTGGAAAAGTGTACGACATGGAAAGTTTAGCGCAATGAAGACTAGAGTTATGGATTCTTTAATTTGATACGATAAGAACGTAGCGTTTAACAGTATAACGATCAGTTTTTACTTTAGATAACAATTCTCATTCAAGATGTGAAAAACTTACAGGATTTGATGTTGAAGCTGTGCCATGTACTATGAATGAGTAAGAAATAGAATGAGCAAGAGGATAGAGGATACGAAATACATGAATAAATAATTAACACAAATTAACACACGGAAATATGTTGAAACTTGTTGCAATACATTTTTTGCTAGTCGCTGAAAATCACGCATGACGCTACAATAGTGTCACAATAGATCGTGTATATCGTGCCATTAATTGAGATCGTATTTAAATATCCTACCAGTGGGTATTGAGAGCATGATTTAAAAAAAAAAAAAAAAGACTCACGTAAAATCGACGAGTAAAGATAAATTTTTTGTCCGAAATTTTGGCATGCATGATACCAAGAAGAAAGATTAAAAGTGCCAATAGCAACTTCATGCGAATTTAAATACCCTACCAGTGGGTATTGAGAGCATGATTTAAAAAAAAAAAAAAGACTCACGTAAAATCGACGAGTAAAGATAAATTTTTTGTCCGAAATTTTGGCATGCATGATACCAAGAAGAAAGATTAAAAGTGCCAATAGCAACTTCATGCGACTACAGCTCGTCGTTTGATTGCGATTAGGTGAAGACCAATGAATATCATCCGGAATATCATCGATAGACACAAAAACCATCCGGAATTCTGGCTTACATTCGGGTGGAACGAAAAACGATTTTTCAAGCGTGATTCGTGCGCAGTCGAGGACAACTATAATAATTCATATTTGCTCGATGCACGAGTCCCAAGGACGGCCCCGAAACGCGTTTTACGAATACGAAACGAAGGGTGAGTTGGTTGTTTATGAATACGACGCCATAACATAAACTGGTTTCGTTCGTTTTCAGATTTTAAAGGGGGCCACTGAAGTGCCCGAAATCGCGAGAAAAAAAGAAGACTTGCCATTTTTCATTCATTTAAGAAACTCAACTGAATCGAGGCTTTTGTAACTCGTTTCCAGCATTATTTGCTGGAAAAGCTCACGCGAAGCTCCAACTCTTCGCTGATTTGTTTGAAACAAATTTGCCAAGGCAAACCGGAAGTACCAGCGCGACGACGAAAGAAACTCGCGCCGGAAAGTGGCTTAATTTCGCTAAGATTTCGTGTTTTCCATATTTAACACTAAATTAACCTTTCAAAATTTACTTCGAAATCGTACAATTCATTGCTATTTATTTCTGACTTTCTGTAAATTCGGTATATTATCTGATTATTCGATTTCTCGCTTCCCGTCTTTCTCTTGGCTTATTTCCTGTTACCGAGGAAAAATTCTTCGCGTACCTTTACCTGTAACTTACGAAATTCACGTTTTGTTTTTTTCTGACTGAATTTATAAAATCAAGAAAACCAAGGGTGAAAAAGTTACGATGCTAAATGTTTCGAGGCATAAACGCCTCGTCGGTCAGAAACCAAAAAACAATGGAAAGCGAACACCCGAAACAATTAGTTATTATAATAAGATACTAAATTCGGCACCAAATGGCGCGAAAAACACAGCGTGCAAAATCCAAATGCAATTTGATGGCCTGTGCACGTATTCTTCAATATCCTGGATTTAGATGGAATCGATGCATGAATGCTCTGCTTGGGAAACAATTGGAATAAAGATATCAAGAACAGCGTTTCTTGTTAAAATTAGCAGATGAACTAGTCACGAAGAGTATCACGAATTTCTTGAAGAAGGAAAGGGAAACAAGGAACACATCAAGCAGCCTAAACAATATTTTCTAATCACGAAGAAAAATGTCAAATAAGATCGTGCACGGGTAATAAAACCACTCCAACCACTTGCATAATTTGCAAAAGATTTTACAAATGTACGAAGGAGAAACCAGCCGATATGTAAAAAGTGCGATTAATTGATTATTTTTTTTATTTAAATAAAAATATATACGTTTGATTATTTCATTGGAAATTTTATTAGAAGCTATGTTGCGAATTATTTCCTTTAACACTGGAACTACCGCGCCAGTCAAAACGACTGGTTTTACAATTTTATTTTAAAATTTCTATTTCATGTTACAATGATGCAATGACTTTCACAGTGATAACTAAAGATATATAATAATACAATGAATTTTATTTTATTTTTATTTATTAGAAATCAAAATAATTCTGTTTGAAATAACTTCGTCTTAACTGTCGGTAGTTCTAGTGTTGATAAATTAGGAATTTCTTTTCTAAAAATCAACGTTTATTCACAAGGGGTTTATTCGAAATGACCCCTTATGGTAAGATAGGTATATGTAAAATGCCGGTACGTTTAGTGTTAAAACTAAATAAATCGATACGCTGTCGATGAAATCTTCAACCGTACGAAAGTCACGATTAATCCGACAGACGTGAAAACGTATGCTTATTACAAATATTTCTAGAGAGACATTATTTTTAATTTGTCCGCGTGATAGATACTGATCGAATAGAATCGCGGATATTTCATGTAAATTCATATCTTTACAAATAAAACTATACTAAAGCATGTAAGATAAAAAATTCGTACATACTTATTGCTATTTTACGCGTTCTATAAATTTCCTATAAATATCTGCAGCGATGTAATTCATTACTACGTACATGGATATATATTTTCCTCGTTTTTTTACCGCAAAAATATAGTACAAATATAGCATCGATTTATTAAAAAAAAAAAAAAAAAAAAAAAAAATGTCGCAACAACCGTCAATCGTCGGGTCAGGTAAATATTATAAATTAATCTCGATCGATATATGCCGGATGTATGATAATTGCTGAAGCGTCATAGAAGGAAATGGAACGATTCGCGTGTATGTGTAAACAAATGCAAAAAAAGAAAAAAAAAAAGAACGTGACGCAAATCTATCCCCCTGGTGGCATTCTCGCGACGATTTCATGCGCATTCGTGATTTATTCGTGATATGTGTGTTCGATCGGCAGAACCGGTCTCTCGGTTGCAGCGACGAATCCGCGCGCATTATTGCCGAGCAAAATACATAATCGGGCGAACGTGCTCCTCTGTGTAGCAGACAGCCTCGCGTGTCGAAGAATCGTCGTGTCGTTTTATCGATAAATCGGTTCAACGCGCTGAAAACCGAGAAAAACTCGAAACTCGGTTGCGTAAAACCGATCTCTCGCTCTCGCGAGCAAACAAACATGCCCTCAACGTCGATCGATCGATCGATCCTCATTAGACCACGACACACGACATGAATGTACGTGTATTTTTTTTTAGGTCGCGTCGGATGATAACTTTATCGTCATCGACGATCGTCAGCTCGGTATTTTCGATCGAATGAATTGCCAGAAAATTCTTCGTACCTAACCTTTTGGACCTTCTTCTTGCGCGAAATATATGCGTGGAAAATCGGAAGAAGTTACAAATCATTAACTGGATGAAATCGCAAACGTAATTTATACAGCGTGAATAGTCGTTCTAAACGCCAGTAATTAGTATCTAGAAGCTGTTTTCTGGCTAACTAAATAATAACTTCGATAATATATCTCTTCCAAATATACACTCGCACTCGGTGTATCGTTGCGATTTTTACCATTACATTTTTAGATTTGCTTCGCCTACCATGATCGTGACGAAAAAATGCAGTTACCATAATGCAGCCACGAAAGATTTCTATCGCTGTCGTAACATTATCGCGAGTCACTCTCTTCGTCTTTTTTTTTTTTTTTAGTTTCGGAACTGCGAATTTCGCGTAATTATACATACATACATCGTGCGCAAAGTAACAAAATGACGATGATAAAAATTATTATTGCACGGCATGTAAAATTATTATAGTCTCGAGGAAACAGTCGGATTATTTCTGTTCGAAGTTAGAATACCAGTTTATTCGCGGAAGGATTCGTATCGATAGTTGAACGTTGCATAATGTTCTCTCTAATCGGCGGAATACGTACGCACCGGAATCCGACGATCTGCCTAGATAAATATATTTTCTCCTTGCAGGCAGAATTCTCTAGATAACGAACATTGCGAAATGGCAGATAGTATAGTCGTGCCGAGAGTCGAGAAATATCGAGAAACGAAATACACGTACGCATCCGAAAGTCGCGCGAATGCATCGGGCATAGCTCGGGCCATTGATAATGAAACGATGATAACGCTATTGGTTATATAATATTCTGGCGTTTACTTGCGCGGCTCTGACGGAGAGTCAAGAAACTCGCGTTTTAAATAGACTTGTGACACTTTGTCAGGCGAACGATAATAATTTCGCTTTTGGCTTGCGAATTGAGAAACAGAATGGAAAAGGACGAGTTTCCATCGAAATTCAATGACTTGGCAAGAGCTTGGCCCGCTGGCGTGACAATTAATTAATAAAAGCGTGGCATTCTTGTTAAATGTAACCCCCCTCCCGCGATAAAAACCACGCACAGAGGGAGAGACAGAATCTATAAGAGGCGGTGTGTGCCCGGCGCCTCGGCGCCAGTCGCATCCCTCTGTGGTCAGGCAGAAATTGTAGGCCAAATGAAATGCAGTGGACAGAAAAAAAGAAAAAAAAATAGAGGATTCTCGATCGTGCTGTCTCATCTCTCGAGTGAATTTCCAATTGGCAAGCTACAATTAAACATTTAAACGAACGATTTGGAAAATCGTGAGCGTTTTACTCTCGAGATTTTCCATATTTCTATCTGTTCTATCTCTGGTAGAGAAAAAGATATATATACATAAAATAGAGAAAGACATATAATCTATATATAAAAGATATATGAAATAAAGATAAAGAGTTAACAATACGACGAACAACTTGTAATGAACGATTTAGAAGATTCGTGAGCCCTTTACTCTCAAGATTTTCTACGTTTCTATCTATTCTATCAGGTAGAGAAAAAAAAATACACATAAAATAGAGAAAGATATACAATCTATGTATAAAAGATATATACATAGAGAAAAGAAATAAAGGATTCATCTCTCGAGTGAATTTCCAATTGGCAAGCTCCAATTAAACATCTGACTCTCTTTAACAAAACGACGAAGAGCTTGTAATGAACGATTTAGAAGATCGTGAGCCTTTTACTCTCAAGATTTTCCATATTTTCATCTATTCTATCAGGTACAAAAAAAAAAGGAAAATATATATATACATACTTGTGATCAATTTGACTTCTGAAAGATGCAACTACAATACTTTTGATCGTTGCTTCAGTAAATTACGAAGATTACCGTTCTCTGTAATTTGTCAGTTTAATTTATGAGATATATGAATATCTCTCGGTGTACTGTTATTACGAATGCTTTATTAGCACACTAACATCGAACAATTGTATCTCGAAGATCCTCCCGAGGCAATTGGTAACAGTGCGAAACTATCAATAAAAGACACTTTAAAAAAAAAAAGAAAAAAAGGATTGTATATCTAAAAGCACGAAAGAAGCGATTTAACTGAGAATCGAGAGTGGAAAAAAGGCTTCATCGGCAACCGAGAAGGTGGCAGCGCCCATAAATTGTTAAGATCAGTGTAGATTGACGGTGATTGAGACTAGATTACAAAGACCTTGAGTCGCTCAAACACCCGGAGTCGCTGGATTCATTGACCGTTTGATTTCTTTGAGAAATTTCGCCAAGCCTCGGCTGAAAAGTCGAAAATCGCTGCCGGTGCGGAAACCTTGAGCGGAACTTTTATGTGCATTCGCATCCAAATATCCGAATTAAGTTTCGTCGACCTCTCGGACGGAAGAGAAAAAAGAAAAATATCGGATGCCAAGCCGATCGAGTAATTCGACAAAAAATTCTACAGAAAGAAGACGGATAAAGAAATGATTGGACAAAGAAAGACAGAAAAGAGGGGAAAAAATCACGCAAATCATCGATGTAATTTTGAGCTAAAAAAACGTATCAAACTGTAGTTTTTCATTGCCTGTATTACTGAATATTCTCTACTTTTCAAAACAGAGTCAGAAAATTCCCACGTTGTTTCTAGTTTTCCAGAAACCTAGAGGCAGAAGGGATCTAATCTTGCAATATAGAGACCACGTGAATAAAACTGCGATCTGTATGTTTTTCTTTTTTTAATTTAACACTTTACCGACCGGTAGCCTATTAATCGGCTACTATTTACCGCTATCGGTCGGTAAAGTGTCGATATCGTGTAATAATATATTTATATATTTTAACACTTTACCGACCGGTAATATTAATATATACAAATATATTGTTATACGATATTAACACTTTACCGACCGTGTATTAGCGGCGAATAGTTAGCCGATTAATAGGCTGCCGGTCGGTAAAGTGTTAATATCGTATAAGACACTGACGATTAAACTTATTTTTTTTCTTTTTTACATTCGCATATCTACCTCTTCTTCAACGCAGAAATCCATCCGCAGAAAAAAGAAACCTCTGGAAACGTTTCAAATGAGAATTTTCGAGAGTTAGAACGGAAAGCAATTCCGAAGATGGTTCGGTCACAGCGTGGAAAGTATGCAAGCCACTGCGTCAATACAAATCGATAAAACGATTATTATTCAAATGGCTCTGCATCGGTATTAAAACGCTCGTTTAGATTCACTGCGCTAGCTCGTTCGTTGGCCATCAATTAAACGCCATAGTTACACCGAAGCCAACGCGTCGTTCGTAGAACTTTGGACAATTTCGATAAGGGTTTCGCCTCAATTGATTTATTTTCCTTATGCTCGACATTCATTAATTAACTCCCCTCGCGCACATTTTCATTAACAATATATATTTGCAACGCGTTCGTAGTGTTAACTGTACGAGAGCAACGATTAAACAATTAATTGCTTTTTATTATTATGTCTCTACGTGTGTGATATAATATTCGTAGTAATCAATGTTCATTCACTTTACATGTTATCGTATTACAAGTAACAATATTTGTCGTATTAATAATATCATTGCCATGAATATAAGACTCGCTGAGGAATCTGCAGACATAATTTATTTCTTTATCTCGTACAATTCTTCGAGTTCTTTTTTCTTTTAATCGAAAAGATAATTTTTAATGTACTAAAAAAAAAAAAAAAAAATCTTTAACTTAAACAGAAATCTCTGTAAAATTCGTACGATATTTCTCATCGAATCCGATTCACGAAAATTATCATTGATAGCGGTGAAACCTAACCTATAGGCACAAGAAAGAAAACTAGTTTCACGTAATTCAGACACACAGATACCGTTATCCGATTCGAGAAATATCTGTCGGTAATACGTGGCCAATACTATAGCGACGTTTAAGTAAAATGTTGCGCGATATTATTTAGTTTACGATTGATGAAATTTATGTAACTACAATGATAAATAAAAATGAAGAAGAAATGCTACAACTAAAAAACCATAATGTTGGTCAATGACCAATGATTCCAACGAGCGAACCATTACTAACTGGTATTATCGAGAAACGAAGAGATTTTCAAGGACGTGATATATCTGGTCAAATGTGTTTCTAGATTCTGCGTTGACGATCGTTGAAATTGTTATCTTGAAATTTTCGAAGTAAATCAAAGCAGATGGTAACCTACATTCTGAAGAATAAACAAACGATCGTAATTATTGAAGAAGAAAGAAAAATGAAAAAAAAAAAAAAAAAACATACTTAAGAACGTCAGGATCCACGTGGCTCGTCGACTGTCATAACGAACGAGAATGATAATTAGAGCTCTTATCACGGCCGAGCTTTATGCGAACAGCTTTTATTCTCAGTAGATTTAAGAATATTTCGTCTTCACGTTTCCTTGGCATCGTACCAATTAAAAACGGAATAAGGTCGGTAATCCATAAAAAGAAGAAATCCTTCTGACATTGTGCTAGCTATTTACACATGTCGATAATACAGAAATTTACCGAGGCATTTTTGAATTAATAAATTTATCCGTCATCGTCGATAGTTCAAAGAATCAAAATTTGATGTCCGTGAAACCTTGAGAGGATCTCGCGATCTTTCCAATTCCATTGTTGTAAAAACTGCATGCCATGAACTCGATCGATCAAGTTGTATGCACACGATACGGTAAGGAACGGAAAAACGCAATACGAAGACAGAAATATCGCAAGGTATCGGACGCGAAATCAACTTGATGCGTTCCGCCGGGTTAAAAACATCGATCCGCGTCTTTATCGTCATGGTAACACACATGCACTTATGCAATTATCCTTGTGTGAAGCTATTGGATGTATGTTTTTATACGACATAGCGACGGTATGCACGCGTACACGTTTGTTCACACAAGTGCGCCGATTACGTATGTACGAGCCGTATACGTACCTCTCCTCTATTTGTTATCTTACTCTATCTTCCTTGCTCTATTCTTATCGCAGCATGCTAAGAATGCATTTCCACGGTTTCGCTGCACGCACTTTCCGTGTGACGTGCGTGAAACGAACTCGGATCTCGGTATTTGAAATAGTTCGCGACCGAAGATTACGTTCAATTTATTAGATTTCATGCCCTACGATTACGTTACACGTAATAGTCGTAAACTATTGCATTAAATGTTAGACACAAAACACCATTAACGAAAGGATATACACGTTTTGAGGAAAAGTGAAAACAAACTTTCGCTCACGAATGTACATATCGTATGAGAGTAAAGCAAAATGTCGTTAATATTAGGAACGTACAATATCAAGCATGTTATACGCAATATACGGTAAACATCTAACAAATTAATATTGTGCATCTATATATACGTACAATTTCTAATGAATCAACACAATTAAATATTAACCGATTTACGACAGTCACAGTGACTAACATTCTTGGAAACTTGTTTACTTAGAAATAAGAACAGGAAAAGTATAATTACTCGTAAAAACTGCTACGCAGTTGATGCTCAAAAGCCGACAAGTCTGACAAACTCTGACGCGGTAATATTGTACTAATAATAAGGGATGATGTTTCATTTGAATAAGGAAAATAACTATTGTTAACCGATAACGATGACGTTTCATCGTCAACAACGGCGCATGTTAAACGAAGGGACGAAGTTCAGATCTACTGATAAAGAACGCCGTGCAGACGTTCGATGTATAGTCAACATTGACTCATCTTCAAAAATAAAAAGTCTCATTATCACATCCCGCTATTTAATTCATACCAAACCGAATAAAAGGCAATCGACTGATATCTAAAGTATCAGAAGCAACCGTGGAATCGTGTTTACTCATGCGCGAGAACAAAATACAATTATACGTGTAAACGTGTGAGGCATCCATATTGAAAACAGCATAACCTCACTTGATGATTTGTAACGTGTGTTATCCTTGACAGTAATGTATACGATATTCTACCTTAATCACACGACTATTTAATTCGATGCTTATTATTATAAAGAAATTAGTCGCCATCTTTTTGAAGTAAACTATAGTACAAAATTCTTAAAGTATACCCGTCTTTTGTGCACAACCTTATGATAATTGACATCACTGTAATCACGCAATCTGTTATTAAATTTCATAAACAGTACGAAAAATGTAACTTTCTCTCTTACAGATATTTATCTTTAAATACGAACTTCGATGGATTTTCGACGTGCAAACAGAAATATTGTTTACATCGAGTACACTTTTGTTTAAAATTTCGCTCGTAGTTATTTAAT
Organism: Tetragonula carbonaria; assembly: GCA_032399595.1. Taxonomy (NCBI): domain Eukaryota; kingdom Metazoa; phylum Arthropoda; class Insecta; order Hymenoptera; family Apidae; genus Tetragonula; species Tetragonula carbonaria. Next base: position 3,214,916 of record JAUCRC010000020.1, read on the forward strand.
ACGATGTAATTCAAAAACCACGTAATTAGCCTCCACATGTTCGGCCATATTGTGTTGATACCATGGAAAACGATTAGAGGGACCGAGAACCGAGAACGCAGCAGGGCTATCTCGTCGACTAGCAGGCGAACCATTTCGTAAATTTCCTGGCATACCAATCTATCCACTTACCGGCTGTGGCTTTGGTGTTTTTCCCATGATGCCTCCGGTTCTTCTTCTCCGATAATCGGCCTTTCAGTAACATCGTACACGCACTTTATCACGATTTTTATCACTTGTTTCACACTGCCTACGCATTATTATTCACTCGCATGGCAGCCATTTGCCCTCTACCTACTCGGCTGTAAAGCCTGCTTCGCCGTTTCGTTTAGCCTTTGGCTTTCGGCCATTCGACAGCCTGTGACGTCACGTAGATCATGGCGACGTATCCACGCTTCTCCTGCATTTGAATCATTCAATTCTAAAATTAGAGAGCTACAAGGGAATTATAAAGTAATTTCCTACATGCGATTCTCTTTGCTGAACTTTTTGACATTTAGCATTAATGTGGGAAGCAAAATTATCGTCGTAAAAATATAGCACATCTCGTCTCGTAATGAACGGGGCCCCGTAATTTATTATAAATTTTGTGGTACTGGCAAGATCTCGAAACAATCTGTTTTATCGATAGTTGGTTGTATTTAAATCATGAACCACAGACGAGGCATTTAAATTAGAAAGCTGCGGCGCTAAATTTACAAGTTTTAAAAAAAAAATTGATAATTGAAATTAAGATTTATAAAAGTAGAAAATTTTATAAAATAAAATTTACTCTAATTTTGTTTACGTATCAGAGAAGAGCGCTTAAAGGGAACTTGTAATAAAAACAAACTAACGAAAGTGTGTGTAGGTATGGCCTTTTACTTCACACAATCAGGTTTTCATTCGAACACACTTATCTGAAAATTTAAATGAAAAATATCAAAGGCATTTAATGTAACATTAAGAAATTGATTTCCCGCGACATCTTTTTTGATCCAATAGAAATTTATTTTGCAATAATAGTCTTGCAAGAGTTGCTTTGCTTCTGTCGCTCCACTATAAGACAATTACCAAAGCTTACAAGAAACCATACGCACATTGTCGTAACCATATTTTATATATACATACATATATATATATATATATATATATATATATATATATATATGTGCATATATGTATATACCATCGCGTAGAAATCTATATATATTATATATCATAACGCAAATTGAAAAAGACAATCATAACATACATACGTCGGGCATCTATATAATAATTATACGAAATACATTTTGCAAAAGATCACAACAATTATGCAAAAATAGACGTTATTCGTCACGTGTCATAATCACAAGAAAAATCAAAACTATTTTTTTCTTGATATTGTAACACGTGACAAATTAACCGCAACACTCGGCAATGTAGATTACAGTTGCACATTCGTCGACGTAAGTTCTAATGTTCTTTTTACCTCTCTTTCTTTTATTAATTTATTTTTTTCTCGCATTAACACTTCTGTAATAGCCCCTTGTAAAAATTTTCTGTGTAGTTTCAATATCTAAGATCGTAGGGTATCGGTTGCAATATCACTGCGACTTGTATTTTTTTTTACCCCTTTTATTTTACGAAGATACCGTGACCAGAGCTAAAAGTTTCCTTCCGTTTATGGTATCCTCATATATATACGAGTATCTAAGAAGGCCGAGGAACCATCAGCTGGCTATTTTGTTACGAGAAGGAAATTTTTCGTGTAAACTTCGCCCCGGTACGGTTTTTCTTGTATTTTCAAATACTTCCAGCGATGATATATATATAATATGAACAAAATTAAGGCCCCTAGCCACGGTATCCATACGAGCATAGAGGAATCAAAATGTCTTTCTCTCTCTCACATTCTCACTTAAACACTACACATTTTGACAAATAATTAAGTCATCACAGAAGCATCATATTATCATATTCAATTAGACTACATATTTTGTGAATGTTCTTGTTCAGTTAGCGCAGTAATATTACAATGATCGAGTACAAAATGTTTTTAAAGTTTTCAAGCCTAGTATAAAGCACTATTATATATATATTATAAGTGTGCTTACATGTTGGCACATACCATTTATCATATATGGTATGTGTACACACATATGGTCGCAATTACCACTTAAAATCTAATTGTAGCGATGATATTCTATCATTATTCTATGAATAAAAGCAAACTTTTACGAACAAAACACTAAAAGCTACGTAAGAAAAAAAATAATGAAAACTGAAGAAATCATTAGGGATACAAAAGTTTAGAATGTTTGACTTCGATTATTGTTATGATTTTTTTTTTTTAATTTCAAATTTAAATAGAATAGTTTTTTAACAGGGTAATTAATTAAACAACACCATAGCCATAAAAAAAGGAAATGTACTGAAACAAGCATTATAAAAATTATAAAATATTAGTTACTTCAATATACATAATTGATTACAAACGTATAGGATATTTTTAATGCCATTTTCTAGAAGATCCATCATCGTATAAGTGGTAGGCACATTACAACTGAAAATACATGTCATATCTTTCAACCGAGGTTAGTATGCGTATTCGTGTATATTTAAAATAAAAAAAAAAAACAATGTGTGTAGTTAGATAAAGGCAGTGATATTCTTTGCACAAACAGTAAGTGAGAAAAAAAAAATTGGCTAATTTTCCATGATATAAACGTTTTTTTTAATCATCTTGAATGTTTTATCTAACTACATATTTACCTCTCCATTCATTGTAATAAAATAAAACTGTTAAAATTGCAAAACCCTCCAGCTAACCCTTTCACGACGATGAAACTCGGTCGCCAATAGCTCCATCGATGAACGGGTCATCGTGCCATTAGTGCAAACTGTACGCGTAAAGAGTGCAGCATTTTGTGGACACCGGATATATCTGGCGGTAGCCGCTATAAATCATTTTATGGATGCCAGATATTCGGCGTTGAAGGCGTGAAAGGGTTATATCGCTTTTTCCTTAATTTTCTTCCAGCAAACGAAAATGGCACAAAGCGTAATGGAGTCTCATAAAGCACAACAAGTGCAACTCCTTGGTTTATTTCAAAGTTTAAACACGTAACTCCGATGATCTATTCAGCGAGTGACTGTGCAAGCCAGTAATCAAATCCCGCTCTCCTCTTTCCTCGATTTGGTAACGATGAAAAGATATTTTAACGAGGATCGCGATCAAGAACGACGTTATATTTATCCAGAGCTGGCAGTTTCCTTTTCAGCGGGCAGGGCAGATTGCTCGGACAGAGCTGCCTTATTCTGTCTTACCATCTCTGCGCGCCTCTCCTTTAGAACAAAAGAAAAGAAAGATTTGATATTTTGAATCACAAGTTTACAGAACGTCCAGCTATTCTAAAATAAAAATATTTAAAACGTGTCATGCTAGAACGGATATTAAGCTAACATCTATCAGGTATATTTAGTAGCCCATAAATGCAGGATCATGCTGAAAAGAAAATGATACAAAAATTAGATATATATAATTATACGTAATACAACTGAATCCCTATAAGGAATATTCTCTGCAACATAATGCGGTAAAGCACAAATTAAATTAAAATTTATCAAAGATTCTAATGATATCCGCAGCCTACTAAAATCCATCGAAATCATACTGAAACTCAATCAGCGAAAAGGATATAAATAAGCCAACATCTGATGACGGTAGGAGATGAGAGACAATAATATTGAATCAACAAAAATAGGGCGAAATTACATGCTGGCGAATAGCCTGCACACGACGTTGAATCTCTCGCTGTCGGTTCTGCTCCGCAGTAGAAACCCTCTTGTCAAATTCGAACTTTTTCACCAGAAGTTCTCTCGTGGCGCACTCATCCGCCATCTGACGCACTTTTGCTATCTTCACAGTGTTCTAAATGACCATTGCAAATTCCCTTATTGGGTAACATTGTCGACGAATACGTAAGAAAGGATTTCCACTAAGAAAAAAAAAAAAAAAAGAAAAAACGACCAAGTTTGGAAAACCACATTCCCGTGTTTTGCTTGTTGTGTTTTCAAAGCTTGGCCAAAATAGGTAATTACATATCTGCAGAAGCGAGAAATCCTTCCTAGTAGTAGTTGCCAAAACAATCCAATAGAAAACCCATGAAAACTAATACCAAAGTATTCTATATTTACGAATAATGCATACACGACTTACATGATTGCGCAGCTTCTGTTTTTGCTTCTGTTCAATATGCTGGCGGCGTTCGTGAGCTTGATCCAACTTGTCCTGAATCTGCGATTCAAGTTGCTGCACACGCTCGGTTATACCTTGGCGTACACGGGCGACTTGGTCCTCCTAAAAATGGACATTCGCGGAGATTAAAACAATACGCGAAGAAAAAAAAAATACATATATATATATATATATATGTATTATTTTACCGATATCAATAATGTTGAATACTAACATGTTCCTTGAGACGATCCAGCATCCTCTTAATATTCTCGTCACGTTGAGCGGCGGCACATTTCAGCTTCTCTTCGACCGCGTAGCGAACCTCCTGAGTCTGTTGTTCGAGGCTCAAACGAGTCTTCTCTACACTTTCTAGCTACAAATTGAAAGTAAACGGAAGGAAGGAAAAATAATAAATTCACTCGATAAATACATGTAGATAAAGAGGTGAATCTCAACTAACGTGTTCTTTCAATTTGTTCTTCAATTCCGCGATATGAGCCTCCCGCTTCTCCTCCGTGTTGTTCATCTTAATGTCTAAAGATTCGCGAGTCGCGGCAATGAAGGCAGCGCTGAGTTCATCCTTTTTACGCGATGCCTCTTCAATTTTGCTGAGCTTCGCGGCAAGTGCAGCCAGCTTATGAGCTTCCAGAGAAAGTCTTCTTTCCTCCGCTGCTCGAAGCTTGTCCTCGATAGCGACTTGTTGAGTCGGGCTTGTCTGCGGTGGTGACGGTGCTCTCTTCGGCACTGTTGGCTCTGCTAAGATCACCTCGTAGCACAATCCGCCCTTCGATTTTTCTTGGCATCGAATCTCGGTCGCTGCGAGCAATGCGTTAACGAACGAAACAGATCAGCAAAAATTGTGTCGCGGCTTTGCAAATTTCTTTTTTTTTTTTTAAATTATTCAAGATCGTCGATCATATTTGCTTCGATATATTGAATATACCAACTTGAATATAAAGTGATGATTCCAACGCTGATACAATTGATTAACTCGTATTAAGTGAAAATCCGCGTAACGATGGTATATAATAAACTTTCGTGATTCGTTCATTTTATTTTATGTCTTATGCGATATATTATATCGTGCGAGGTGCAACTAGAAACATTCACAGTTTGCCGACCGGCGAGACACAATCCACTTTAGCGGAAGATCTCACCGATTCTATCCGAGCACATACACGAGAGTTACGAAAGTATGACTCAGAAACGCGAGAGGGAAAGATCGATCAGCCCACGGGACGATTGTCTTTAGGCGCCGCGACGTCTAGCGTCGACACACACGCACCTTTCAGTGGCCAGCCTAACCGTACAATACGTTCTTCGACTTCGATTTATAATTCACCGGCGACATATTGCCGGCTGTCCGTGTGCCGAGTTCGTTGCACTATGCAGCGAGCGCAATTTTGCACGGGAAATCGATCGATTTTCACAATTGGATAAAAACACCACCTAACAACGTGACAAACGATATCTCGTCAGAGTTAGTAAAACTTTTTCCTCGATTTGAGAGGAAAAGTTTCTCGAGTAAAAAGTCAAGCCATCTTAATTAATCTTGATTCGAGCGCCTGATTAAATGCTGGTGCAGTGTGTTCGAAAGTCAATGAGACTCGGCGACAAGGGTGTCGTTAATTAAAAAGCAGCGTGTATATGTATATATATACTCACTGATAAACTTTACTTTCTTCGGTTGCTTGGTGCGCGGCTTCCCTTTGCCGCTCGGCTTCTTAAACGGCGCGTTGCCCCTTCTATCACCGCCCGCTTCGAAAATTGAGAATCAATGAGTGCCGTATTACCTTGAGGGGATCATGCTTTAATTATCGGGGGGAAATCGATGCAACCGTCTCTTCGCTATCGGCTAACACAACCATCAAGGGTGGCCATCTTGGGCCGCACCCCGATCGTTTTGTCGAAGTTTTCCCCATAGAGCACGTGCGTACCCCGATCTATTTCCGCGATCTTCCATAGTACTTTTGCACTTGCGCTCAACATAACTCAAAGCTCTTTTAAGAACCGGGTTTCCATCCGACAAATTATGACAAAATGTTACGTTATTACGTTGAAAGTACATGCGAAGCTTAGTAAAAACGATAGAAGACAAATAATTTCAATGCATCCGATACGACAATTATATGCAATGTGCAATATCGAATTATATTAGAGAAATTAGGAACAACTTGAATGCTACTGGTTTGAATCAATTTTTAGCGTAGATAGTATTGGTGATATGCACAAGTACAGCGATGCACGGGTACCAATTTATATAGAGGGTAGAGAAAATTGATCGAACTGCAGGTACCTGGGATAATACCATATCAAACGTGGATATCGACCACCGTCGACTGAGGTAAAAATACACCGGCTATCAAGTTCAAAAAGCGTATACTTGAAGGGTAAATTACCACGCTTTTCAATGCGTCAGAATTATTCGAACAAGAACAAGTTCGAACCTCGTTACGCTATTGATAATTTATAATTTTCGAATAAATAATAAAAAGATATATATATATATATATATATATATATATATTTTCATCAATTCGTGAAATCAAAGGTAATAAGCGACGACAACGGAAATTCCACATCGAAATAGAAATGCAATAACACATAAAATTTACATTAAAAGAACATCTCTCGAGTTTAGCTGAGGATCATCACATCACCTGAACCTCGCAGGATCTTTCTGCGAGTGCAATGATCGCACGCGTACGAATTATAGAAATTTTTCAAAGCAAGGAAAGACAATTGCATCTTTCTTCCCAGTTAAGATGAGAGAAATGTCGAAGAAACAGCAATGTACGACTCACCTACGATGCCCAATGGTGCTTTGCAACTGTGACAGAAGCACTGCAGAACTGAGTCGCGCACAAGACCGATCAGCATATTTCTAGTGTTCGATTACTCTCTCTCTCTCTCGCTGCTGCTGCCCGCGAACCGTGTATCTTTTTTTTTTTTTTTTTGGCGAAATTAAAAACGATCAGCAAGCAAACGATCAGAATGAAAGGAGGAAGCGCAGGCCGAAGAGGACACGTCCGACGAGCAAAGAGGAAGGCCGGAAGTGGCTGAGAACTCGTATCTGGGGCGGTGGCTGGAAGGGGACTGATCCACACAGTGCGCCACGACGCCCGGCGTCGCTCAATATCCACCCACTGGCGCCTCTCGCGCCCCTAACCGCGGCGGACCACCCCTAGCTGCAAGCGAGTAGCCTACCCGACGACAAGTCACCCTTCCACCTGTGCTAACCTCCACCTCGAACAGTCTTAACATGCCTGTATCGTGGACCCGGCTGCCGGTCGCTAGGCACGTGTGGCAAACCTACGTAGAAACGTAAAATGCCATCTGTCCAACCCCAACAACCACCGAGAAGCCTCTTCTCTTTGGGCTCAACCAGCAGCGTGCTTGATATCCTCTATTTTCATGCCGCGTCATGTATATATATATATATATATATATATATATATATAGTTATATACAGCGACAGGATTATGGGATTGGGAGCTGCAATAAATGGGGGAGAGATAATAATTGGATCTATCAATTTCAAGTGGATTCCTCGGACCACTGTAAATATGTACGCCATCAATTGGAAAATTCCCAAGTGACAGTCGCTGATCGAGCGATAATTATCGTTGCCCATCCGGGACGATGCCTTCTTACAACGATCTTGGCCAAATTTCGCGGTTTAAAAAAACAAAAGAAACAAACTGAAATTAGACGAGTTGTACGAGTAAATGAAATTTGCTTTCGTTTAGTTTTGCAACGTCTTCGGCCATAAATATCGTCTTTTTATATATAGTTTCTTTTGTACATTTCATATAGAACTGAAAGGAGATGCTATTTAGTTGATTGTATTATATTACAATTGTACGAGAGTGAAATTATAAAATGTCTTAATATTTCAAAGTTAATCCTTTTCGCCACAGCGCATCGATTTCAAAGAATATATATCTCACATAACCGGCGCCCTATTTCGCGACTATAAATCAAGCCCTACCACTAGATTAGATCCTGCCCTTGCTTCGTTGCGACACTGAGGATGCACTCTTCGAATCGACTTTGCAGTATGAGTCTCTCTTGTTTGTCCATCTGTGTTCAATTTACTTTAAACTCCTCGACAAACCTCTTAATTTCGCGACATTTAGAAAAAAAAGAAAGACTTCAACCTCGACTTTATTGTCGCATTCGATCGAGATGGAACGTGATTCCGTTTCGTGACAAGAATAATTCAGTCACTGCCTCCTCCTGATTTCCAAGGAAACGATTCATCGATGTTTCTTTTCTTTTATCCTTCTCTATGCGAAATACATATAGTTCTTTCTTTTTCTTGTTTTACGAAACTGCACCTTTCCTGTTACTTACACATCATTTGCATCTGGCCATCATACATCGTATTCGTATTTTTTACTATTCTTACGTGGTTATACCGCCAGCAGCATTTTAATAAGCTCTCGAATTGGTAAAATCGTTCTTCGAGGAACGAGCGTGGAGAATATACGACTACCGAAGGGGATCGAAGCTAGAAAAATATAGGACACAAGCAGAATCATTGTTCCGTGAAACTTTTCCCATTTGACAGAAACGATCGAACAATCACAATGTCAGAGCTCCATGACGCATTACGGTGGTCGAAGGATATATGCCGTAAAAGTGAATGAGTCTCTTACACACCTGGGGATCGATATCGTGGAATATTTTCAGAACTCGGAAACGCCGGAACAGGCGACGTTAATAATGCAGTCGCCACCTCCCCTCCCCTCCTCTTTTCCCACTAGTCACGAATCGTGGTAAATTGCGCAGAAATCGGAGTGACGTATCCTAATGAAAGTACCTCGAAATCGAGCCTCGCCGTTTGCCAAGAATTTTTGTTTTTTAAATTCCAACTATCCGATCCTCCTTCAGTGATAATAGAAATTTCACTCTGTATTTGATAACGTGTAACATCGGTGCCATTACCATTTTTCCATCATCTTCTCTATTAAAAAAAAAAAAAAAAAAATGTATTCTGCTATCTCGAGGCAATAAATAACTGATAGACAGCTCGTTAGAGAGAAAAAAAAAAAGTATGATCTTGTACGATGTTTAACGAGCTTCGCCTGCTCGTTATATTTAATTGGATTTAAAAACGATTTGAAAAAAAAAAAAAAGATAATAAAAGACATAGTTGAAGAATCGACTATAGAATATGATTTTATTAGTACTAAGAAGCAATTCAACTTGGTGAGTTTCATCAAGAGGAAATAGATATATCTTGGTCTACGCTACACCGAACATTAACCTGCGCACTTCAATGTCACCGTGTGTACGCTGCTTAAAGTCGACCGAGAGTCAACCGAACTAGTCTCTTTCACGTGTACGACGACAGGAACTTGAATCTCACACTGTTCGGCACGGCGAGGGGACAAAATTTCAAGTCGCATGCTAGTAAGCCGACATGGCGTTCAACTATACCGAGACGGTATTAATTATTGATACAAAAACACTTACGCGGGCTTTGTTACAACGAGGGATCGATACAATCATTCTCCGTGTAATTATTCGCGAAAACACTGATAACCATAAAATCGATGCATTTGATACGTAAGAGAGAAATCTCTATACTCAATCCGTAGGACACTCGCGTAGGAAAATATTAGGACTCGAATGGAACAAAATCATAAGAAGCCTTGCAACAACTTTTACTCAGCAATTAAAGAGAATTTCAAATTACTTCTAGGATCGATATATCAAACAATCTTATGGGTTGAAACGTATGATGCAAATGTATGAAAAGAGCAAAAACTAAAAAATAAAACAGCTTGTCTTGTTTAGATAGAATAAATACACTATTTGCAGATATAAATGTATCGGAACGGCGATTTATTGAAGGATATACATGTTTATTTATCAAAAATTGCTGGTGGTTGAGAACCACTGAAAGGCGTTCGGACACTGCAGTTGAGTCAAGCTGCAGTTGCCACGGCGAAGCGCAGGCTGCACTTCTCCGAGGACGCCAATGGAGGGCTCTGACCTCTTCCCGGCAACTATCTACTTTTCGCTGCCTTAGGGTGTGTTCCTACTGCCATCTAAATTGCCTTCCTAATTAACGATCCTCTGTCGTGCTAACTTTGTCATTCAAAAATTCAGAAGTTCGCGTTACATGTAATTACCCGATTACTTTTTTTCATTCGACACGGAATTTTGGTTTATTACTCGTGGCAAATCAAGAAACTCGACAGGACAATAATTTGAAGAAAGTTGTCGTTACAAACACACACATGTATAGGTGTACGAAATTGTCACATCGTAAATAACGTCGTTAACATGTAATACATACTGATCATATAAAATTAAATATATATATATAAGACAAAGTATATTTGTCACAATCCTTCTTAAACTAAGCTATTCAAATGAGTAACAAAAAAAAAATATAAACATTTTACATAAGATAAGACTGATGAGAGATTAATTGAGACATATTAAAGATAAGATTATTCTCCCTTTAAGATCATCGCAATTCTTAAAAATTCAAGAAAGTATATCATATAAATCACAAATATATGTTGTTAATATATAGAAATTGTTATAAGAAATAATTCGTAAATATCCTCGTACAAAAATTTTTCATCACTTACATTCGTTGTTAACAGTCGATTCAGTAGCTGTAGCCATTGTTACCGTAACTGTATGTCACTGTAAAAAAATATCTTTCATTTTATAAACTTATTTGAAAGCCTAGGTAGAATTTTTGTTAAATATTTCGTAATTGTCTTCACATTAACCTTTTTATTGGTAATTCTCAATAGAATATTTCGATCCACGAAGTTCATTTCAAACAAAGGAAGTATATAAGGAAGCTGTGTGATATTTGTATACATATATATTGCAACTAAATTTTTCGAAATCGAAGATTTTATTCTTGTGAAAGACGATTATTATTCCTGCATTATTGTATTATTGTATTATTATTGTATGACAATGCTTTTGTACAAAAAGATAAGACATTGCAAAGAGCAAACAAATAATTGGAAGTAAACAATATTTGAAATTGTTCGTACAATGCAGTGACTAACTTCGTGAGTTAATGTTCCTTTTTATATTTTACCATAAATTTTCCCATAAATTTATTTACATGCCATTTCATCACAGAAAGTCATAGTTACAATCACTTCTACGCATGATCGAAGTTCAAAAAAAACGTATTGCAATTACTGTAAATTAAATGTCAATTAGGATTGTGTAAAAACAATGTCACTTTCTTTGTTTCGTGTTAAATATTGAGCGTAAACGAGAACAAGCAATGGCTCTTTGTTTGAATCCGGTAGCGTCTCTTTGTTAGTCTCGCACGAACTTACCACCGCAAATTGAAAATAAATAACTTAACTTACCTGTTCTTCTTTTAAAAGAATAAAGACGTAATTATTGATGATTAAAAGTTGATCCTGCGACAGGAACAATCACACACAGACTGGATAATTCTAGATCTGAGCAGTCGGTGGACTTGCTGGCTGCTTATATTGCGACGTAGTGTTCCTGTATGTTTCAGCGATTCACACTGGCAGACGTTTAGCCACACATATGATACGTACATACGTTTTATCAAAGTATTCGAACGTTCGTGGATTCTCATTGGTCGAGCTAAGTGATCGGTTCGTCGAGATTGGTTCATTTGAATTTGAAACGTTAGTTGAATTGTACAGAATCTGTCACATGGATCCTTTACTACGCATTCGCAGTATTACTCTCATTGTTCAAGATGATCACTGTAAATATGCGTAAGTAATCACCGCTTTCTTAATAAATTCTATTCGTACTTGTGTCGAATTATGACCTATTTTGTTTGTCGAAAAATTATTATTTGTCATAAATATATAATTCGATAGTATCTCATATGAATATTTTACGTATTTCAAGTTTATTATAAATATTGTAATTATCGCGATTCGCTTTACGCAATTTTTATGATCAATATATAAATTATAATAAACATATCTGTAGCCTAGATATAGTACAAACGTAATAGTAGGAGCGTTTTAAAAATACATGCACTTGTATTTTTGTCTAAAATATGGTCACACAGTTTAAAAAACATTCATTCTGGATGAATCATATGTCTAGAACTCCAACAACATGTGTACCAATGTGTGGGAAGTTGTGACCGTTGTGCGACCATAAGAACGTAAAAATCCGTTCCAAATATGGTCGAGTCGTTATAACTGGTTTCAATGATTTCGATGATGATCGAGAAAGCGTGATATACATATCCGTTAAAATTTTAACTTTAATCATTATTGTTTTTTGTACTTTTGTTTATTACTCTAAAATGTGAAAGTTTTGTTTCAAAATCATTGAAAATTAATTTTTTATGACAATTTTTTATATTATTAAAATTATTCAGTTAATTATGCATTTCATTCTGCGGAATATTTAGCAAAGTATATAACTATATATGCTTCATATGTATTCTATTTTATAACTATGATAATAATTTTTCTAAAGCGAAAGTACATATTTTCTTGTATATAGTTATTTTTACATTACCAGGTCTCTTCAATATTGAACATATTTTTTAAATATATGTTATCAAAGTATATGCCATAAAAAGTTACTAAAAATCATTAGAGAGAGATAATAATATTAAATAAGACCATTAATTTATATATGGAAAATAATACAACAATAATTGAAAAAATTATTGAGATATTTTATTTGGTATTTATATTTTTAATATTATCAATCTTTTATAATAAAATAAAATATAATGCCAAATTGCATATGTTTAAATTAATACATTACATTAATACATACTTTTCATTCATATGTTTCTGGATGTATACGCGATCCATCCAATACTTCTACATATGTACTATCTCCTAAACTATTTGTATCAATCTTAATAAAACCAGCACAGTTGACAAATACTTTAGGCCCCATATGACATGCTGTTATAAGTTGTGTTTTATTTTCTAGTCTTTGATTAGTTTGCTTCAAAATCTTAATAAGAGCCTGTCCTTTTCTGGATCCTAAGCCACATACAAATTGTACTAAATTTGTTGTATAAGGCTGTTGAATTGCTCTGTTTAAATCAACGCCTACTTCATTTACACGATTTATAAATTCTAAATACAAATTTTCTATGAGATCATCTTTAGAAAGTTGATTTTGTAAAGGATGATATTTAAGGCACAAAATTTCTTCATCTACAGTACGTAACTGAGAGAATTCTAGTAGAGGATCTTGTATTTTTCTTGCTAAAGATATAGCTCGTCTTAACAATTCTGGATATTCTCTAAATTCAGATATACCTCTATTACTATTTGCATAAACTTTAGCAAGTTCATTATCACATATTTCCACTTGAAGTGCAGGAAATTCTTTTTGCTCTGCAAGATTAGATATACAGTCTTTTATTTCAGATGCCATCGTTAATGCTTCCCTAGATTCGCCACTTACAACTACAACATGTGGTTTTTTCATAGTAATAAAATTTTTAATTGCTAATAAATCCGCTTCTTTTAGCGTCTTTTCATTTTCTCTAAAACTATTTTTGCGCTTCAATAAATGTGGTAATTTTAAATAATCAATACATTCTCCTTCTGGAAAAATTATGCAAATAAAAGCGGCTTGAGATGGATGGATCAGGTACATAAGCTAAACCCATCACGCGAATTCCTTTGCTAGTATCCCAATCTTCGTTTTCATCAGGATATTCGCATGTATATGATGCAATTTTTATCCAGTTGTACATTTTACGACAACATGCTTTCATAACATATTCTTTTGCTTCTGCTAAAAGATTAGACCGCAACTCCTTCTTCAGTTGAGGTATAATAATCTGATTGAAAGCTATTTCAACACTACCAGTTCTTAGTGCATTCCAATCTTAAACACTTTTGCTAAATTCGTCCCTATAATACAATTGCTTTATTTCATCCATATAATTGCTAATATTTCCTTCTATCATATCACTAAATGAAAGTATAATTAGTTTATTTTCTTCTGCTATAATTAGTTTTAAAAATTGATCACCGACAAAATCCCGTACAGGTTTACTTTTAAGATATAAATAGCATGTCCCTCATCTATCTCCTTCATTCCTTTTTTAGTCGGTTTTACAGATATTTTTGCTCTCTCCATATACAATTCTCTAATGCATTTACGAATTAATGGTTCGTATGCTAATTGAATTGCAACCATTAATTGTGCAGCTTCAAGTATTTCATCACTTGTCTTAAATAATACTGAATAAAAATCATTTGCTACTACTGCAGGTTCTGTTGGGTCTTCTATTTCATGACGTTGATAATTATCTCTAAGATTTTCAGCGAAATGTTCTGGAGAAAAACCAAATTTTTTAGCAAGTCCATCTAAGCCAGCTTTTTTGCAAAGATAATAAAGACCTTTTCTAACTGGCTGCTTTAATGAGTCATCTACTTCTTCTTCTTCGTTATCTATGTCCGAAATTTCTTTAGCAGGATCTTCTCCATTTTCTTCAGCTTCTACAAATTGTTTTCTTCTCTCTAATTTAGCTTTTCTTCGTAGTTCTTTTTCCTTCTTACGTGTGTCTTCTTGCATGGCTGATACACTCTGATTATAATACAACATAAAATGCTGATAAATATCATTTAACTTTTCGAAAGTTTGAATATTTTCAAGTCGTTCAATATCGTCGTTTTTAATGACTCGTATTATCAGGTAATGAAGCATCTGGATTTTTCATAATTTCATTTAATTGGAAATTTCTCATCCTTTCAAATAGTTTCAATAAATTTTCTTTTCTTTGTATTAATTGACACCATTTTACATCGAATTTATAAATTTTCCATAAATCATTGATATTTAATTCTGGAGAAACATATTCTTTTCTATAAAATGAAATAAATGGAACTTCGAAGTTTTGATTACGTATAAAATCTAAAACTTTTTTAATTCTGCCGACTGTTTGCAGTCCCTTTTTAGCTCTTTCCTTAACTTCTTGATTCAGTTGAGCATCTTGTATTGAGATAGTTGGTTGACAGAATGCTTGTTTATATATCCATTCTGCTTCGAGATCTAATTCATCCGAACCTTCCACTGTAGGTGTAACAGGAACAGCACGAATTTGCATGCGTTCAGGAATATCTGTAATACGAATCTAAAACATGCAAGTTACAATAATTTAAATATTGTTTTATAACTATTATAATAATTTATAACAATTAATATTATATTATTGATAATAGGTTAAAATTATTTCTAATCAGTAATAATACCTCATTATCCACATCGGTGAAATGACCACGTATAAGTTCACTAGGTTCATACAATTCAAAGATACTTTTCCTTATGCTTCTTTTTTTTAATTTTTTTTTAACCGTTTTCGACGGTCTTCTATTTCATCCTGAATATATTCATTCTCTTCCTCTTCTTCTTCTTCGAACTCATCTCCATATTTTCCGAACTCATCTCCATATTTTCCGAATTCATCGTAATCAAAATCAATACCAAAAATATCTTGGGCTTCTTGCAAAGCACTGTAATAAAAATACAAATAATTATATAACAAGAAAATTTGAGAGTTTATTTTCAGAATACAAACAATACTGACACATCTGAGAATATAGGTTTTTTCCTCTTTTTTCTCTTTTTAGTTATAGGTATTCCATCGCCGTCCACAATGAAATCATTCTCATCCTCACTTTCTTCTTCATCAAATTCTTCCATTTTACCTCTTCGATTCACTTCATTCTCATCTTCCTATTTAGTAAAATAAGAATAATTTGTTTTAATCTAATAAATTATTAAATAAGACAAATATACAAAAACTTACCTCTCCAGAATCTTGAAACAATTTATTAGCAATAGCATCTTTTTCATCATCTATCTCTCCTTTTTCTTCTTCTTCTGATTCTTCAACTTGTATCCTACGTAAACGCTTAAAACGACGTTTCTAAAAGGTATTATTAAAATTATATTAAAAAAGTTGTATTAAAATATCTTATGTAAATTTTTTTTCAACTATATATACCCTTTCAACTTTAATTCCTAAATTTTCTTCAAGTAGATCATAATCTTCATCTTCTAAACGATCATCAAAATCTTCATCACGATTTTTACGTTTTCTAGAATCATCAGATTCTTCACTGTCTTCATCATCATTATCATCAATAAGTCCCAGAACTTCTTCTTCGTCCTCTAAATATCACAAACATCTATAATTGAAATGAAAATTTGAATAATATTAGTTTACATATTAATAATTATATGTAAATTTTTTATAATATCTAAAACAATAATGTACTTTCTAGAACCTTCAAATAATACTAAAAAAAAAAAAAAAAAATCTTTGAGGAAAGTATTAAGCTTTATCGTACAAAACATTTTTGTACACCTTCATCATCACCATCCTCGTCGTTGTCGTCACTATCTTTCATCCTTAATTTTTTAAGTTTTTTCTTTTCGTTAACATCGAGTTCTTCTTCCTCCTAAGAAATCGTGAAACATCAGGTTATGCTTGACAAGTGTACTCATTACTTTATTATCACTCTGTTGCATACATCACTTTCTTCTGCTTCAGCATCTAAATAATCAGCCATTTTCTATGGAAAATATAAGAACTTCTTGAAAAAGTATGCAAAAATATTGATAACAAAAGCGTAACG
This sequence comes from Tetragonula carbonaria, assembly GCA_032399595.1. Lineage (NCBI taxonomy): Eukaryota > Metazoa > Arthropoda > Insecta > Hymenoptera > Apidae > Tetragonula > Tetragonula carbonaria. The sequence continues at coordinate 3,231,776 of JAUCRC010000020.1, forward strand.
ACAAACAGAAAAATCTACTCCGGAGCAGAAACTAACCGTGTCGTCTGTACAGCTGTTTTGGCATCTACATATATAAAGGCGCGTTCACAAGGAAATTAAATATTCACCCAATCAGCTGATATACAACGAAGGTGATTCGTCAAGACTCTTCTTGTTTATATAACTGCAGTCAGTTAAAAGAAAGAGAACTGATCAACGTAGTATTTCCTTGATTCGTTACTCGTGCATGCTTAAGTGATTTGTAAATTCCTCGATAGCGCGATAGTGTGCATAGAAACGAAAAAGGGTGAAAACATGGCGAAACAACGCGTGAAATGATTAGGATACACTTTTGAAACAAATAATTACTCGATCGGGATGACAACTAATGAGGAATCCGTAGATGACAGTCTCTTAGAGAGATTCATCAATAATGATGAAGATAAGGTTGCAAATTGCCGGAGTAATGCAGATAACATTGAAGGGCATAAATTACGACATGGTACCGATAGTTTTCCGAATATTAATGAGAGACCGGTTGACGATATTTCGATTGAATTTTTCTACAAACCGCACAGCATTACATTGCTTCTCATTTCGATCGGTGCTGTAATATATTCCGCATTCACAAGGTAATTAAATATTCAAATTTATCGTACTTGTTATTAAGTCATCGTGCTATGCTATTGTAAATATCGGTATTAATTTAATGCAGGAATACTACCAATGTCGAGGACAACATTTGGGCTGGAATACTTTGTATTATATTTTTTTTTCTAATCATATCGATACTTACATTTCCAAATGGTCCATTTACGAGACCTCATCCTGTTATATGGAGATTGGTATTTGGTTGTAGCGTACTATATTTAATGGGCCTATTGTTTATGCTGTTTCAAGATTATGAAACAGTTAGAAAGATCTTCGTTTGGATAGACCCTCGTTTGGCATCATTTCACATTGACATGGACAAAGAATACGGCGTTAACTGTTCAGAAATCACAGTTGAAAAAATATGGAATCATTTAGACATTTTTGCAGTAGCCCATTTCTTAGGATGGACCTTTAAAGCAATCCTTATTCGTCACCTTGGTATTCTTTGGGCCATTAGTGTTATGTGGGAAGTAACCGAAATAGCATTTGCTCATTTACTACCAAATTTTGTGGAATGCTGGTGGGATGCTTTTATACTTGATGTCGTTGTCTGCAATGGTTTAGGTATTTGGGTTGGATTAAAAATTTGTTCTCTATTAGAAATGAGAGAATATAAATGGGTAAGCATCCTCGATATTGAGAGCACCACTGGAAAATTAAAGAGGGCAATGCTACAATTTACTCCTGGTAGTTGGACTGCTGTTAGATGGTTGGATCCAACTTGTACATATATGAGATTTGTTGCTCTATGTCAGTTGGTTATATTCTGGCAAGTTTCAGAGCTAAATACATTTTTCTTAAAACATGTATATGAATTTCCACCTTCTCATCCATTTGTTGTGGCGAGATTGGTATTGGTTGGAGTAATAGTTGCACCGTCTGTTAGGTAGGCAAATATAATGGAGTAGATGAGATCTATGTATTAAATATATAAGATTTTATTGTAACAATTTATTATAAAAAAAAACATTTTAATAAAATTGTAGGCAATACTACATGTTTGTAACAGATCCAACATGTAGTAGAGTAGGGACTCAGTGTTGGGTCTATGGAGCAATTATGGTTACAGAAGCTTTGCTATGCATAAGGCATGGTGCTGCGTTATTTGAACGTACTCAAGCACTAAACATTCTTTTATGGTTACTTTGCCAGTCTCTAGTGTCAGTTCTTTGTGTCTATGGCTGTGTTCTATGGCATCGGTACTTTGAGGTATTTACTTTGAAAATTTGAAAAATTTGAAATTTTTCATTTTGTAACTAACTGTACGGTTATCTGTGTCCTTTTTTCAATGTCTTTTGCATGGCTCTCATCTTTTCAGACAGAAAAGAAAGCTTCTTCAAAACAATGTATTACTCGATTAGACAACAGTCATCTGGATATAACCCCTAGCAGTGGTATGTGTGATGTTTACTATATTCCTTTGAATGTATAAATAATATTTAAGCCAATAGTGTACCGGGCTATTGACATATATTGACAATTAACTGGCTACTAAATATTAAGCAAGAGTGTTATATAAATCATTTGCAATCTGTTACTTACTTGGATGATGTCAAAACCAAATAAATTTTGTCACGAATGCTTTTGTTTTTTGTTTTCAATATTAAAAAAATATGAATTTTTGTATATACTTTCACAAAAATATATAAATATATACATAATGATAAGATTTAAAAATGACTATAAATATGAATGCATGAAAATATTTTTAAATTAATATATATATGTTAATATATATTAATATATGTGTAATTTATATAAATATAAATTTGTTTGTCACAGCTCAGTCCATCATTGGTAGACAGAATATCGAATGAATGAATATTTGAAGTAATTAATCTATGTTTTAGGGGACATGGTTCACTCTACAAAATCTATGGGTTTGCTGGAAAAAAAGCAATTGTGAACAGACCCGCAATAAAGAACATTCGATGTAAGAGTGAATTATTTACAATACACACTGTCAACTTTTCTAGTCGCATTATAAAATCATATAAAGTCAAAATTTTGAATATAATAGGCTGTTGGATATATGATACCATCTGATTTTTACATACTGCGCTTGTTGCGTGTGAATGTCATGAAGAAAAATGTTCCTGCGAGAATAAATGGAAAGCGTCGTTACCACGTAACAATGCTTCTTTATAAAAAAAAATATATAAATATATATATGGTTGCTATATCATTTATGAATCGTAATTACGTAGTTACGTATATACATTCAAGATATGGAAATGCACTGCATACATAACTTGGCATTATCTGTGAACCTTCTGGACAATTCCAAGCTTCACCAAGAAGCCTATTATTAGATGCAGAAACAAAAATACGAATTCGACTTGGTAACTGTTCGTTTTCATACAGTGATATATATGATGACGTAAGTGATGACTTCGTACAGTACATCTACAAAAAACCATGACAAGTTCTACTTATGGTAATTATTATAACGACATGTAATTTCATTTAAAATGCCAATGCCATAAATTTTATTGTAAACAAGAGTACCTGAGCATAGATGAGGTAGAATAACTTATTGAAATCAAGGTCAAGCCAAGGAAGATAAAGCCACGATTCGCTTAATCTTAATTGAGCCAAAGTATCGTACGCTAATCTGAGTCCCATCGTTTCGGACAGACGTTCATTTAGGGTCAATTGCGAAATCTAAAAACGCGTTTAAACAAAGAGAAGGAATTATTGCTTTTAAAATAGCATGCCTGATTGAATGTTTTACATTAAAATAATAATATTTTTACATTATAACGGTTTTATAAAAAAAAATATATAAATAAATATATGAATTTACCTTATAAAGCACGTTCTGTCCAGTAAATGATAACGTCATATTCATAGGATTTTTATAGAGAATATTTCGCTGATAGTCAATGTAATCCTTGAAATTCATATTTGTAGAATTATCATCGTTTAACGGAGTATTGGCATCGCGAGTCCCTTTCCAATAATATATACCTAACGATACATATTAAAAAAAAAAAGCATATTATTGAACGATTTAGACGATAAGATTTTCTTTTTAATCTTCTCGAAAATTTACTATTATACAGATATGTGTAACGTTGTTTGCGATTATATTGTAAAACTACATATTGTTAATGTACCATTTGCGTCGAAATGATGAGCAATTTGGTGTGCTATTTTAGTACCAAGTGTTGCTAATTTTATGTAATTAAACCAAGATTCACTGTGTTTCATGGACCAGTCGATTACACCATACGGTATTACAACGAGGTTCAATCCGTAAATTGCAAGTCCTTTAGATTGATATGGTGTTGCATAATGTGTCCATCTGCATATCAACTCATACAGTTTAGCAACTTGAAAACATTTTATATAGTACGTATAGATTCAATTGTAAACTCACATTTGTTCAGAATACCCTGGATTTGTAAATAATTCTGCATATATTAATTTTCGGTACCTTTGCATCAAGATCACCGAATTTTCGAAATAATTGTTTGCCAGACTTATCTAGAAATTGAGCGCGATCGTTGAATTCTCAGTCGTTCGATTCAATCATTACAAATTTACGAGCATTGATTTATTTCAATACCATGTAAATAATTACGCACACGCGCCCATTATTTCGGTAGAAACCGAAATATTTTTTTTTTTCTCGTTACCTGGTTTGCTCTAACGTTTCTGTAAGTTGATTCACTGTCTGTATAGTATGAAATATCCGGTACGGCGACTTTAAGATCATCAATTTTTGCAATCAGTTCGTTACGTCCTGCTTCTGTAGTCCATGTTACATTCATGATTTTCAACTTTAGTGTCTCTTTAAGTATTTTAAACAGACTACGTATCTATTAAGTTGTATTGATTAAGCGATTTAGTTACCTAGTAAACTATCGTTTCGATGATATACGATAACAATATGTAAAGCTTACAGTTTCATTCATGTATGTAAGTTGATCCTTTGTGAACGAAGAGATGTATAAGTTTGAAGCTTCCGGGATTAAAACGTCAGCAGCCACGCGAAGACAGTGTTTTTCAACATCGAGACGTTTTGATACGACAAACTAAAAAGAAAGAAAGAACAAATACGATAAAATACAATTGAAAAAAAAAAGAAAAATAGTAAAAGAAAAAAGAAACGAGAACATCGATCAGGTTAAAATTAACACTTTACCGACGGTGAATAGTTAGCCGATTAATAGGCTACCGGTCGGTAAAGTGTTAATATGTTAGCCGATTAATAGGCTACTTGTCGGTAAATTGTTAAAATATGTTAACCGATTAATAGGCTACCGGTCGGTAAAGTGTTAAGTATACCTCTTGATAAAGATTGCGCGCATACAATCCTAATAACGCGTTATGCAACAGCATCGAATTCTCTTGTTTTCCAAATATTTCCAGACTTTTCAACCCTTTGTCCAGAGCATCGTAAAAATAGACCTGCACCTTTGTTCCCGGTACGACTAGCTCGTTCGTTAACAATAAAATTAATTGCGTCCAATTTACCTACAAGAATAAATTAAACGGAACGTATCGATCTGCCGAGTCGAGCTTTAATTTAAACACGTGGAACGTAAAGTTCTTTTCCCTCACGATTTTAAAATCTTTGTCCAGTTGCTCGATACTGATGCGGCTGTAATTTTTCATCAGTTCTGCCTCGCGTATCTCGCCCTTGGACGGGAAATTCTAAAACAGAACGAGAAAGAATCGAGAAAAAAAGAAAAAAACGATTTCGAGAAGTGACTCGATGAACATACTGCGAAAAATCCGTGCAGTATCTGCTGATCAATGTCAAGGAGCGTGGAACTGATGTACCGAGAGATATTGAACGTATTGTTCAGCTCGTTGAACACGCCGAGCGTCGTCAATGCTTCCGAGATGGACTCGATGAACATTTTCGCATCATTCTATAAAACAAAATGACGTAAGATACACTCGTTGTATGTTTCTTCTTTTTTTAATCGATCGATCGATTGTACATATCCATATACTTTGCACGTTTTGTATCCCATGTACAAGTTTTCCAGATCCACTGTCACTTTCTCCCTCTCGGATCGTTTCGCGTAACAGGGATCGCTCGTTTCGTCAGTCTCAAATGGATTGTTGCACGTCGTCGGGCCTATTTTAAAGGTGAATTGCTTCGGTGAATATTCCTCGAGATCCGGCGCAACGTCGAACAATAAGGCGCTAGAAAATTAGAAAATTAGAAAATTTAAAAATTAAAAAAAAACGAGCGAGAGAAGTGGTATTATATGTGAACGCGACGTGCGATATTTTTGTACCGTCGTTGTCTTCGATCTCTCCTTACCTGTTGCGTAATAATAGTCTAGCAATCAGCTCGGTAAAGCTTGTATGATTTTCAGGCCATGTTTCTTTAGTGTAAAATTCGCCTACCTTGTCTAGCGTTTCTCTCGCTGTAAGGAAAATATTATATATATATATATCATTTCGTTGTACATTAAAACTTGCATTCGAAGTTAGAAATTGAATTGGACGTGCGATTTCTCTGTACCCAGCTTGATCCTTTCTGTCCGATCGACGTCCTCGTATTGCACGCAGCTGTTGTAATAGTCGACGAAAAGGGACGATATATTTTTCCCACTTTCTTCCCGCATTTGTCCTGTACGTTCGAATTGAGATAAAAAACTGTTGCACGTGCTGTTTCTTTATATTTATATTCTTTCAGAATTTATTAGAAAACGGAGAAGAGAAGCAATTTAGTTACGTTTCATACAAGCAGTTTCGTGCAAGCAAGGAATTTAAAAAGAAAAAAATTTAAATAATTGTCTACTGATGAAATCTAAGATGAAGTCTAATTATTTATTTATTTAGTAAGAAGTAGAATAATACGAACTGAAAATGCGTTGATAAGCTACATCTTCCAAATCCCATTCTGCGGTTTGAGCATTCGCCTCGAAACCACCGCACGCGTATTCGTAAAAATCTTCGCACGGATCAATTGAATGATTCATATAAAATAACATCTTGCTAGCTAAGTTTTTACATTCACCCTCGTGACATATTGATTTATCAATCGGTGAACCAGACGTTGCAGTTAATGTATCTTGTCGATCCATAGTGATAGATTCTTCTTTCATTACCGATTTCGTAATATCTGCTTCAATCGATTCTTCGACTTCGTTAGAAGTTTCTTGATAATCTATGAATGTAGGAGTAGAAGTTCCCACGGTATATTTGTCCGTAGTATTTGCTTCTTGATAGTGTTTTGTCTCTTTTGTTATCAGTTCGGTAACATTTGCTTCAGTCGACTCTTCGATATCATCGAGAATTTCTCGATCGTCTATGAATACAGAACTGGAAGCTTCCGTGGTTTCTTGGAATTTTTCTGTCGAAATTGATGTACTATCTTCCATGATGTTAATATCAATTGCCGAAGATGCGTTGAATTTCTTAGTTACAATTTCATTGTAAACTTCCGTCTGTGATAGATCTTCTGTGATAGTTTCAACATTAGATTCAGACGAATCAGTAACATTCGAATTTGAGTCATTCCCCGCATTCGAATTGCTGGCCAATGCTTCAAAACTCTCTGTTGTTTCGTTTTCTATTTCTATTCCTGTTGAATTGTTTTCAACCACAGAAGTTGTAGTGGGTAACAATTTAATTGGATCCATACTGCTAGTTGTTCTTTCAGTTTCATGCTCTGTACGATGGTGATGGTGGTGCTGTGTAGGTGTAATTATTTTTAATTCTAAATCGAATCTTTTTTCTTTTTATAATAATTTTTGTAATATCAAAAATAAGCTTACCTGCGTTGTATCCGTGTAGTCATCTTTTTCTACGGAATTGTATTCGCTGTATGATTTCCGCGGTAAACTGGCTAGGATGAGAATAATACAGAGAAAGAAAAATATTAACAATAATAAAACACGACTTCTGTAAAATTGGTCCCTTTCGGCTGCTCTGCCTTCTACCACGTTGGCAAGTTGATAAGATCCTCGAGAAGGCATCTTTGTAAGGCAAAATGTAATCTACTGCTTTACATGTGCATTAATTGCACATCAGTTTCACTTACGTATAAGAACACTGCTTTTTTTCTACTGAATCAGACTTGAAACGTTAATAGAAGAAAGAAGGTGGTCATTATCGTTTTACCAACCACTTCCTTCTAAGCATTATCTTGAAATGCGTTCCAACATCCGTAAGATACGATAAAATGCATCCTTCTACTAATTTATAAGGAAGAACAACGAATGCATAACTATTAACGTACTAAAAAGGAGTTGTGTAGAATGAAATACGCTCATTGACACAAACATTTTTTTTTTCTTTAATACATCCATAAATTCCAAATGGCCCAAGGAAGGCGACGTTAAAAATATTTGAGATAGATAGATATAAGTTATTTATATTAATATATTTTATAATACAATTATCACAGATATGTAAACTACAAAATATTATATATACTATTATAAAATGCAACTTGCAGTTTGCCAATGATCCCATTGCACGTAGTATGTCAACTTATCTACAGCCTAAACTATATTATAATATTTAAATACAATTAAAAAATATATTTAAAAACTCTATTCGCCTTGTACCGAATATGTATCAATGTTGCGTTTGATTTCATTGTCCGCTGCGTCAGATTTGATAAGAGTGTTGATTGTTGAACCGATCTCTTTTGATACAGAAATGTTCTCTCCTTTTTTGGTACAGATTTCATCTCTATAGTCATCGGACTTCAACATTTCACAGGTGATCTGAAACATATACAATAAATATGTAACACTGTAAATTACTGCATAATAAATAGTTTATTAAGTTATACGGTTATGTATTTAATTACTTTTCTTTGTATTTCGTCAGCCTTAAATTTCTCTAGTTTTTCTTTATCAGCAAGCCCAATTGCAGTCTTTGAGGACGTCTGTCTCTTTGGAGTAGGTTTCCTTGGTTTAAATGATCCAGAAGCTTTCTTAGGCAACTGTGAACTCATGTGCTTCTTAGTCTCATTCGACTGATCGCAATTATGAGTTAGCAATTGTTCTTTAGTTTTAAATGCCTGTTCAAAATGAATTTTTGAAAAATTGAAATGAATTATGAATTTTCTATAAATTCGAACAAATGAACTACTTACATGTGAACAAATTTCGCATTTTAAACTATGTTTATTCATTTCATGATGCTTAAGAGCTTGTGCCCGATGGAAATTACGATTACAATGACTACAACTAAATCTTTTAATATTGCTATGCGTCAATAGATGACGCTTCAATTTATCAGGTCGTGAAAATTCACTCATACAACCTAAGTAAGTTCTGAATGGGCACTTTAATCTCTTTGTTAAATCATGAATCAACATATGACGACCTAAACGATCTTTTCGCTTGAATCTAGCTGGACAATGCTGTAACAAACAAATTATGTACATATAAAATGTAAAAATTTATAGATTCTTTTTTTAAATTGACTATTGAATCACTCACTGGACATAGGAACGGTGTTTCCTCGCTGTGTATTAACTTATGATTGGCTAAATATTGCTCTGTTTTAAAGGCCTTTCCGCAATCCTCACAAGCAAATCGTGCGGATGAGGCGTGTGTTTTCAAATGACGCCGCAAAAATCGTTCGATTAAGAAACTCTTTCCACAATGTAGACAAGCATAATCGTGCGTTGTAGTTTCTGTATGATGTTGTAAAGCCTCCAAATTAGAGAAAGAGGATTTACAAACGGAACAACAATAATATTTCTCTGTTGTTTTTTGTTTTTGGACGGAGTGAGCGTATTGATGAAGCCCAAGATCAGACAGAGTATTAAACACTTCACCGCACACGTGACAACGGTATTCAGATCTCTTATGACTGCGAGTATGTTCTAAGAAATCTTCGAGTTCAGCAAACATCATACTACAACTACTTTGCACACATTTGTACACTTTCAATGCTAAATGAGAGACTATAAGATGCCCCTTTAGAGCTTTGTACGAATCAAATATTTCTTTGCAGAACTGACAATGATAGGTGCGATCTATGCTTCCATCCGGTGGTGCCTAGCAATAATTATTAAAATGAATTATCAAAAAAGATACACATTTAGTTATCTTTGGTTTACATGTCAAAATGTTAAAAATACCTCTGGAGGTAAGGAGTGTATAGCAGTTCCCGGCCACACTTTATGTGATGACATATGTTTTTTAACGTTTGATTTTTGTGCGAATGCACGTCCGCATACCACACATTGATATGGTTTTTCTCCTGTATGAGAACGTTCGTGTTGTTGCCAATAAAATTTTTTTGAAAATTGTTTGCTGCAATAACCACACTTATACTGCAATAGAAACTTTCTATTAATAAATACGCGATATAAATTATCAATGGTAACAAAAATTTATTATTTCATCAAAATACATACTTTTAAATTTTGCGTTTGATTGGTAATAGTTTCAGATCCTGTTATTAGATTTTCAGTCGTTGGTACATCAATTTTATCTATATCATTAATGTTTTGTTCTTGAGAAATATCACTTTGGAGAACTTGAGGTACATCGTTTGAATCATCTTTTATAGGATCATTATCCCCTGGAATAGTAGAGTTTGCAAAAGTATCCAAACCTTCTGAACTTAATATAATTGGAACACTAAATGTGGAATCTGTTGTAAAGTAATTAGCACCCTCTTGATCCATGCTATAATATATGAATGGTACATTATTTATTAAGAAGAAAATATCTCTTAGTATAATAATTATAAATTATATATTTACCTAAATAGCATATCAGATTCTTCAAGTATAATTGGTTCGCTAAGTTGATCATTTTGAACAAATGTTTCTTGATTGAATTGTGATACATCTTCGCTATTGTCTTCTGCGTGAACAGTCTGAGTTTCATCATTTACCAAAAACTGACTCAAATCTACTGTTTGCTCTTGTGTTTTTTGATGCGTCCTTTTGTGCAACACGAACATGTGCAACGATGTAAATTGGCTTTTGCATTTTCCACACTGAAATATATCTTCCTCATCCTGATCGATTGCTAAATACAAAAACATAAAAATATTCCTGACATTTGTAGAAACATTTACAAAAGTTTCTCTCTACAACGAACAATTTTCAGTTAATAGGTTATGAGTATTACTTCATCAAATACCCACCTGAATCTTCAACTTCAGTTATTAGAGTTTGAGATTCTAATAACGATTGCACAGAAGGACTGTCCAATGATACACCTGTAAAACGGAAAAAACAATCATCCTAAACCTCTAAAATACTATGTGTAATTTCTTTTAGAAAGAGAAAAATGAATGAGATACTTGTGGGTTAACCCCACCTATTTCTACGATAGAAAAGTTTTACCTGTTAAAGCGTCGAAAATAGATTGCGCCATGTTTTACAATGATATTAACGCTTCATTTTAAGCGAAATCAACGATCTGGCTTTCATGAATCGTATAATATGAAGAAAATGAACAAATTCCAAGTCGAAAACATACCGGGAATTTCTACGCCCTGCCAGCGTTGTTGCTGACCAGGTCAGCGAATGATAATCGATATGTCGACTGCTGAAACGATTCTAACCTCAAAATAGGACAAGTCGTAACGTGAATTAGCAGAGTGTGTTAGAATCAGACGCAAAACTAAACGCGCACGTGTAAATATTTTCTTAAAGTAGTTTCCTGAACAGAAAAATGACAGCGATATTACGTGTGAAACGTAGGTACGATGATGAGCCATTAAATGCTCTAGTAATTTCATGTAAGCGACAAAAAATTGTGGAAAACGAAGAAGCCGAAGATGCACTGTCAGTTCCTCTAACCACATTTGCTAAGTTTGCCGGGACCGTCAAGCAACATGTTTGTATTAAAAAGCAAGTCATTTCCAGCAAATTGAACATTAGTTTCAGAGTCAATTAATATTCGCTTAATTTTTACAGGACGAGAATGTCGAACACTTGATTCAAACTTATGCGAAAAATGAAGGACGAGTACACTTGAAACAACATTCTACGGATGTTCTGAATAAAATAAGGGAAACAACAAAGCAGGCTTCGGCAGAGAATCGTTACAAAGTAGTTAATTGTTTTCGATCTTTGGATAATTCGAATGCAGAAAATTCTGAAGAAACAGCTGTCACTGTAATAGATGTGGAGGATTCGATATCCATGACAAAGAAGGATTCCGTAGAAAAGGTAAACGATATTTTTTAGTTATTCAGTTTTTTGGTTATTTCAGTGAGCAATTATTTACATAATACGAATAACGTTTTAACAGGATGATAATTATGTATACGATTTGTATTATGTTCAAACTGAGAATGACATGTACTTGGACGAAGACGTATGTGTACATCCATTCGATCATTTAGTTTATGACACTTATGAGAATAATCCTGAAGCTGAATATGATTCAGAGGATTCTAATTCAGAGTCAAATTGGAGAAATGATTATCCTGATTCTAATAACTCTGAAGGATCAATTGATGAAGACGACATAAGAGCGGCTGTTATGAACATGAGAATAGAAGATGAATCAGATTTATCTGAAGAAGATGATTTTATTTATGCGGTTGATGAAAATGATGTGGACGCTTATGGTTACAAATACGCGAGATATAAGGCAATGATAAAACAAGAATTGAAGGAAGATGATGATGATGATGATGACGATGATGATGATGATGATCACCTTAGTGGTCTTAGTATAAATGTGTCTGAAGATTCAGATGAGGATTGTGAAGTACATTACAAATAATATCTAATTATGCGTAAGTCTTTTTTATACTGAAAGAAATTAGTTAAGTAACTAATAGTGTCAATGCAATATATTTCATACTGTGTAAAATAGTTTCAGTTAATGAAATCAATATATCTTCATATTTCTTAATTAAAATTGTTTTCCAAATATGAGATTTTCCTACTGTGTAGAAGTAAGGGTCATAAAGATCTTAGTATTTTATTCATGTCTATATATTTATTACATATTTATATAGATATATTTTGTATGTAAAATTCATCTATCAAAATAAAAACAATAAAAGGTAAACCTAGACGTCGAAATGACAAAGGAAGGTGTGTGTGTATAGGTGTTTAGAAAAAGAATCGTTTTCGACGATATGGCATATAATAATATACCAGATTTATAATGTATAACAAACTATTGGAAGTACCAGATAGAGATTTACAAATGTTCAGCAATAAAGTAGCTTCTCCGTGATGTGTTATTAAATCTTTTGTATTTATTTTATAATGGAATATTGTGAATCTTGCTTTCATTTAGACAGTAATTAGCAGGAGGCCTGTAAATAACATAACAATTACTTTTATAAAAGTATTTGCGATTCTTTCGCGTTTTATCTGACTATGCTACTACTCGCCGAAATATGAAAACAATTTTTATATATGTAACTGAGATTTTTCGGATCCGTTGTGCCATTGTTCAATGTTTTGGACAACGTTCGGATTACAACATTTGCGTACGTATTTCTTTCATTTTTGCTCTCCTTTCTCTCTCTCTCTCTCTCTCTCTCTCTCTCTCATCGACATTCACACGCGAAGAAATTCTTTTAACGGACTCGTTATGTGATATGAATAGTACGCTGCGTATACGTGTAACACTGGCCTTAATTCTAGTTTTTACATTTACGCGCTCGCAACGAATCCATTACTTGTATACAAGTACAGGCGATGCTTCGTCTTTTTTCTTCTTTTCTTCTTTTTTTTCCTTTTTTTCTTTTTTTTTCTTTCCTCTCTCGATCGCAATGTGTAACGAAGAAAATGCGTTAGTAGGGGATCCAATTATACCGTATCCGGAATTCGAAGAGAAATACTAAGGGCCATTAATTTATCATCACTCTCTCGTTTGTTATACGTTCGAGAATGTTGGCAAAGCGATAGGAAACTCCGACCTTTCTTTCTTATGGCAGTCTGGATACAGTTATCAACGTACTTAACTCGCCGAGAATATGAGCGCGACTTATGGACAATGAAATCATTATTTATTTATATATAATATATTAAATGTCATATTGCAGCATAGCGTTTTCACAAGCTGGGAATTGGTATCATTCAGGATTTTTACTATATAGTACCGTAATACTCTACTCGGCTACTGTACAACATTTTACACTCATCCGTTACTTCCGTAAATTTTTTTTAGGTTAGGTTTGCGTCGATTATCAATTATAACTACGAGATTATTGAAGAGTCATGAGATTGCACACCATTCGTATATTTCGGTCGATCGTGACGTGTAAGATCAGCTGCTTGCTTATTAGATCGTGAATCTAATTGCAACCATGATCTCTTCGTCATATATATATATATATATATATATATATACATACACGAAATATACATATATATACATACATACATACACGAAATATATATATATATATACGATATATATATATATATACACGAAATATATATATATACATGAAATATATATATATATATATATATATATATAAACTTATATATGTATTTCTGTTTGACAGTTTCACACTTTGGTGTATATTTCGTTTTAATTCTCGTACGATATCCAATCTTATTCTCACCCGATCGATACAATGTGAACTACCAAACATGATCGCCACGATCGCCTAACTTCCTCTCTACTTAACTTCAGTTTCAGTTTTCACGATCGTTCACACGCACGTATATGTACACGTTGGACAACTGAATTTATAAGTACAAACAATTCCCTGGATTAACAGAAATCACACAACGGTAATCAACTAAATCAAATAGTCGGCAATTATATTTTATATATATATATATATATATATATAAACTGGCAACAATTAACAGTCCCATCGGTTCGTCGAAAGTCTTTTCTTTTAAAGTACTGACGCCTCGGTCCTGCTGCTTGGAGGCGTCGTTGCGTGGCTGCTCGAATTATTGTTGTTGTTGTTGTTGTTGTTGTTGCTCGCCTCGCCGGCATGGCTCGAGCAGTAGAACTTCTTGTGAGCGATGAACGTGCTCAAGTAATTGAAGCTGATATCGCACGACCTGCAGTAACGCGGACCGCTCTTGTTCGGGTCTGAGCTTTCTTCAGGAGGTGGCGTGTCTTCGCGTTCTTGTTTCACCTTGTTTGTCACCGTCGGCGGTGGTGGCGGCGGCGGTGGCGGCGGCGGCGGCGGCGGAGGTGGTTGAGGACTCTTTCGAACTGCCTCGGTCTTTCCGTTTACCTGCACCTCGCCAGGGATTTCCTCGGGTGTCGTGGCTGGAGCAGGTTCCGGTGTCGGCAGAACTGTTTCGTCATCGAGCACGCACGTTATGTAATTCTCTTCCTGCAAATGAACATATTGAAGAGTTTAATTTCTTCTTCCTACCCCCCACCCCTCCCCGGGGGAAAATCGAAGAATAATACATTGTCGTGTCACGTATATTTTTCTTGCGAGCTTGTTGTACCTGTAGATCGGTTCCGCGTTTCTCAAAGTGCATTTTGATGTGAGTTCTCATGCCTCGTAACGTATTCCCTTTGTAACGACAGATCGTGCACCTGAATGCTTTCACACCCTGATGAGCGTCCATGTGGCGTTGAGCTGCTCCGGCTGTTGGACTAACCGCGCCGCAAACCGGACATCTCCAACCTCCGGTCGGCCCGCTCGTACAAGTATGAGTGCCTCCAGGTTCGATTATAGTCTGGAAATGAGTACGTGAAATTTTCAATCCTCGAAAAGTTCGACTTGTGCAGTGAAGAGGCGAAAATTCCTGTATGAAAATGTGTGTGTGTGTGGCAGAAAAGGCACTAACTTTGCATTTGGAGCAACGCGAATGATGTTCCTGAGGTTCCGGCCTTTTTGGACAGTAAAACGCTTGATGAGCTACTAGATTATCCATAGATGCGAACTTGATGCCACACGCGGCGCAGATTAACTGCACCAACGGGGGCGAGGGTGTACCAGGCGGCGGCGAACTATTGCTGACCGTTGTTTCTCTCGCCTGGCAATAATGCTTTTTATGCACGACGTAATTCTCATGCCGGCAGAATACGATGTTACATTCTTTGCATCTGAAAAATCGTACACGATTTTCTCATGATTCAACGATCGATCGCGAAATTTCATCCTTCCATATATGTAGTATTCAAATTGTTTCTGTTTATTTTATTCGGATTTTATTTCCACTTTTATTCTGATTTTTGATTGCTACGTGAAAAAAAAAAAATTGTCTTACCTCGAGACACCGTGCTTCACGAGAACACCAGGAACAGGCGGTGGCGGAAGCTCAGCCAGTCTAAGAGCGAGTTCCGTCGGTGGAGGAGGAGGTGCAACAGTACCAGCTGCCGTTGGAGTAGAACCGATCGATCTTGCTCTAGGACTTCCGCTTCCTCTGGACCTTGGACTGCCAGGCGGAGGAGGCAGAGAAGAAGGTGCCGGCGACACCCTGTTCTCTTTCTCGTCCTGGTGTGCCGGCGATTTACGAACGCTCAGATCGAGTGGCGCTGAGCCCGATGGCGACGTGGACGATGCGACGACAGACGCCGGCGTCGTTGGTTTGTTCGCTGCTCGGAGAACCGGCGAAGGCTCGACCACGGTGTTCGGCGCCGTGGTAGCCAGGCCTCTTGTCATCGGTTGAAGATGACCTACGAGAAAGTGAAAATGTCGAGTCAATCTCAAACTAATAAATGCAAGTAAAGGCCCCCATAGACGTTGAAACAGCTACGATGCATGCATCACTGGTACAAGCACTACTGGGAAGCAAGGAATCACTGATGGAGGAATAGACTTCTAGCATTAGTTCGACTCCTCGTCGATACGACTGTCGCCCTCTCGTTCTCAAGTGGTCAGGTTCACGGTTCAGTTGGTGAGCAAGATCCCGAGTGACACTTAACCAGGAAATAAACAGACAGGCGAGGACTTTCTTTGTCCAACTAATGCTTCGTAGCTGTTTCAACGTCTATGGGGGCCTTAAGCGATGAGAGCAATTTCAAAACTATTGAAACACGTACCGTTCGGAAGGAGGAAGCACGCAGTATCAGGCGCGGGCAAAGTGGGTGCCGCCAGAACGCTAGCACCCCGGAACAGAGAGTATGGTACGATCAAAATAGGATTCGTGGGCAGCGCTAGACAAGGCTGCGGAGGCGGCGATTCACCGGGACTCGCGCTCGTTGGTGGCGAAGCTTTCACCGACGAAGAAGCTACCGAAGTAGCAGCCGCCTGCGGTGTGTCTTTAACTACGTGCCTGGTGCTGCAATAATGCGTCTTGTGCGCTCTGTATGTCTTCAGGGAGCTGAATCGTATGTCGCAGTTCCTGCAATATCTCTCCGCCTCTTCGTTCAACGAGCCGTTCGAGGCAGTTGCCGCGCCACTTCCCGGAGTGGTGGCCGTGGTCGGAGCAGTTGGTATCGTGGGCGGCGCAGGAGATGCAGCGTGCATCCTCATGTGTCTGTTCAACGAGACCTTCTTGTCCGCGCTGTACGAACAGTGTGGACAGGCGTACGCTTTTCTCACTTCGAATTTGTTGGATTTCTCCTCGTCTTCTTCGTTGGTGGCGTCATCCTCGAGCCGGGGACGATGAGCGCAGTAAAAAGTACGATGCGCCTCGAGGGTGCTCGCTGAGCTAAAACGGATGCCGCATGGCGGACAGATGAGAGGCGCCGGCCTGGCTGGTTCCACCGTGATCGTCTCCTTTCCATCCGTTGGAAGCACGAATAGACGACCTGAGGCGATTGCTGCAATGTTTTAGTTTCTTCGAGTAAGAAACGTATTGACGTATTGACGTATCGACTAACTAACTCTGTCTGTCTCTGCATGCTTATATTTGATAGAACTTGTGAACGATCGAAGGTGCAATCGATCAAGAAAGTAAAGCCATTAAAAATCACCGAGGATGAAAAATGACCAAGTTACCATTCTGAAGTCCAGCCGGAAGCGGTGGCACAGGATTCGGCGGCGAGGTATTCTCCGGTTTGACGGTGAGCGCGACTACGGCGGCGGGTCGAAGAGCAGGATCCGTCGCCAGACTAGGATTGAGTCTCAGTCTTGGTGCAGCGTCGTCGTCGAGTTTCAGCTTTTTCTCGCACGGCGGGTCGTCCGTGTTCGATCGCCTCGACGAGTCCTCCGAGTCTCTTCTGCACATGGATTCTCGTCTTCTGGTCGAGGACGACGACGAGGACGACGATCTCGGTTGGCAGTCCTCTTCTTTGACCATAACCAGGTTGGACTCTTCGTCCGTGTCCTTCGGGCTGGATTCTCGCGTTTGATTGGCTCTCGGGGTGACATGTCGATCTCTCAAGCTTCTTGCAACCTGCGCGATTTTACGCACGAATTGAACGTTTATTATTCAATATACGTTCGTTCGTTCGTTCGTTATCTCACGCGAGCGAGAAACGAACGTCGTGAAAATTCAGCCTTTACCTCGATATCTTCGGTAAGACTGGCCAGTCGTTTCCGAGCGTCTTCGGAGAGCACGCTCAGCCTCAAACGGATATCCTCAGCGGCCGAATTCGCGATCGCAACGGACGAGGAAGGGGCATTCAGTCTCGGTGGTGGCGGCAAGCTCGATTCTTCTTCGACGATCGGCGCGATCGGGCTGGAAACCGCCGATCCACCGCCCTCCACTCCGCTGCTCACCGATGGTGTCTTCTCCGAGTCGCTCCATTCCTCATCCTCCCCTGTAACCGTACAAACATCACCTTTACTTTCTTTCGACTTACTCAAAATGATTCCCCAACCAATAGGATGAACAAAAAACAACACAACACGTATGTCTGATAAATTTCCAATCAAGGTATCTCTACAGTTCCTACATCTTTTCAAATTGTTCCAGCGATAGTTCACGAATCCTTCGGGAACGACCATGGCCCGCGTATGGTGGAAGAAACGCAGCCGGAAGCGGCGGGCAACGAAAGAAAGCGAGAGGAAAGGAAAAAAAAAGGAAAAAAATGTCCAGCACGCACGATGCGTCTCTATGGCCGTTCGGCTTCCTAATGGTCGTTCGCCACGCCAACCTTTGCCGTACCCTCTGTTCCCATCCCTTCTGTCGTTCCCCTCCGGCTATCTCTCTCTATTCCATCTATCTATCCCTCTACCAGGCCACCCCACTCGCTGCACCCTTCGCACGCCTCTGCTAGATCCCCACCATCGTTCGACGAATTCGCTTCCACGCCGAAAAGGGGCTGCCCTCGCGTCGAAATCTCGAGTAATCTCTCGACAACACCTTGGGGGTTGGTTCCACGCGCACACGCTTTCATATTTGAAAACAACTTTCTTCCACAATTAACACTTTACCGACCGGTAGCCTATTAATCGGCTAACATATTTCAATACTTTACCGACCGGTAGCCTATTAATCGGCTAACATATTTCAATACTTTACCGACCGGTAGCCTATTAATCGGCTAACATATTTCAATACTTTACCGACCGGTAGCCTATTAATCGGCTAACATATTTCAATACTTTACCGACCGGTAGCCTATTAATCGGCTAACTATTCACCGCTAATACACGGTCGGTAAAGTGTTATGTTACTCCGGTTAGATTTCTGGAATCGTTGAAATGTACACTCTGGCTAGATTGAAAGGTGGAACTTGGTTTTCTTCGATCTGTATCTGGGATTTTGATTTCGGGGATTTCTCTTCTAGAAACCGGGTTTCGGGGAATCTGGGATTTGTGTTTCACCCGAGTGTATTAGTTTCGTGGAACATTGAATGGTCTTATTCTTTGTCTCTGTGTCTTTTTCCGACCCAAAACGTTAAGTATCTTCTACCTGGACCAATATCCACGTCGTGGAACACTTCGAAAGAAAAGAAGCTTGTACCGAAATTGCAAGAACAATACTAGTCTAATTGTTGCGTTAATTTGACTTGGGTAATAAAGAGAGCCTCGGATCTTTTCCACCAAATACGAAAATACATTGTATTTGATCAAATTGCCGCAGAAATCAACCCGTTCGCGGGAAATCCTGTTGCCAAGCAGTGAAACAAGTCTCACGAGACATGTCGAGCAATCGAACCTCGGAATCATCGTATCTCTCTCATCGTGGTGGCTCTCCTCTCTTTTCGCCCCCCGCCCTCCTCCCTCCCGGGTGATTTTTCGCGCGGATATCCAGCCGAGCGCGGCAAAACGAGAGTCCTCGAAATCGAGACGACACACGCGTGCGTATCGTCCCGTCGAATTACCCGGATGCTTTAATTGCCTGTTTGGGGCGAGGCTGCTTCGCGGCACATTCTCGTTCGCAATGCTCGAGCGAGAGAAACATTGAGGAGGCGAGATACTGAGGTAGATTGCGTTGCAAAGGGTTGCAGCGCACTTCTAGCCTATCCATGGCTCGCATCTACAGCTCGGTCGTGTTCCTTCTGCCTCTCTGTAAATAAGCGGTCATCGATGGATCGGACCCCGACTCTCTCGCCCAGAGCACCACGTTCCTCTCTCTCTCTCTCTCTCTCCTTTTCCTAATGCTATCTGCCTTGGAGTCCCTATTTCTTGCACTCCGCAGCAGCTTGTCGTCGTTGCTCGTTGCTTCCATCGGGGGCGAGGGAGTTCCAGCATTCTTAATTGCACGCGCGTACAAGCTACCTGGCAGCGCGGGACACGCTCGTCTCGCGTTTACGCGCGAGCTTCGGAGTTCCGATCGGAAATTGTGAAATGCTTCTGTTATTTCTGTCATTCCTTCGCCTTTTTATTGTTTCAGGACTGTGTGTGCGTGTGCGTGTGCGCGCGCGTGTGTGTGTGTGTGTGTGTGTGTGTGTGTGTGTGTGTGTGTGTAAATAAAACGTTACCTCGGTGGCGGTGATTTTTCAGTTTCGATCTCGAAGATTAACACTTTACCGACCGATAGCGGTAAGTAATAGACGATTAATAGGCTACCGGTCGGTAAAATATAATAAAATATCGTATAATAATATATTTGTATATATTAATGTACGATATTACCGGTCGGTAAAGTGTTAAAATATATAAATATATTATTATGCAATATCAACACTTTACCGACCGTTAGCGGTAAATAGTAGCCGATTAATAGGCTACCGGTCGGTAAAGTGTTAAGAAGATTAGCAAACAATTCCTTCTCACAATGATATTTTGTTCCTTTAATGGTTTTTTTTTTCGATTCGAAGTGCGTAAAAATCTTTACGCGAACAGTTATCCTGAATTTAGAATAATCGAACCGATTGGTTCCGAAATATTCAGACTAGAAGAGGAGATGCACCGATAAATTCTCTCAATTCCAATCCGATATTTCGTACGCAAACGGTAGAACAAAAAGCATAAAAATATCTCCCCCCCCCCCAAAAAAAAATCACCAGAGTTGAAAACTAACTATCCTCTGTTAATTATCCATATAAGGAAGTAAATGATCAAGCTCAATAAATCTTGCATCTTGCAGTTTTTATCTCCGCGCGGTTGGAATATCACCGACCAGTCGCAGGACCAGGCGGTTGAATCTCCTCTCTCTCTCTCTCTCTCTTCCCTCTGTCGAAACGACTCTATCAAGCACGAACGATGTCCCACGACGTGAACTATTAAACTCGCGAACGGTCGTTCGTTCGCCTACCTACCTATCTGCCTTTCATTCTCGTTACTGGCTTCGACCATTCTTAATTGCACGTGCATGCAAACGTTCAACCGGCCGATCGAGAGGGCTGCACCTTGCTCGCCTACAAACGCCACCAACCACCTCCGGCTTCGTTCGAGGGTGTAATATATCTCGAAAAGAAGACGGTGGTGGTGGTGGTGGTGGTTGTGTTGGCCGATGGTGGAGGGCAGATGGGGGCAAACACGGCCGCCATTAACATATCCGCGGGCTGATAAGCCATTCTCAGAACCGATACCGCGCCCGTGTACACCGCTTCGGCCCCGCTTTATGCGAGAAACGAACGAGCCGCGTGAGAAACGGAGTTCGGAAGCTCTCCAAGCCACTTACGCCATTGTTCCCTTTGTTGCCAGCGGTTTTAATTGAATTTAGAAACAAAACCTGCGCCTGTTTTCTGGCCTCGAGTTTCTTTTCTTCTCGATTTCCTTCGCCTTCGTTTGGCGGCGATTCTTTTCCACGCGAGGGCCCCCCCCCCCCCACCGCAGTGGAAATAACTCAATTCGCAGCGTGAAATCTTGTTTTCGAGAGGAAGCACTATAACTGGATTATTTAATCTGACTGTGAGATGCGAGTGCTTTTGTACGAACAGGAGTGTGCTTTGGACTCTTATTTCTCAATCACGTGCTCGCGATTATTTTTAAGGTAATTCTGTTTAAGCTAGTTTCTTGGTTGTGTGCAAAGAGCAGCGTATCATAGTCGCAGCACGTGGCTTCATTTTTACAATTACATTATAATTCATGGTGTTATTAAATCCAATTATTGAAGTAAAAAACGATAGACAATAGAAAGAACTCGCTGAATTTCGATCGTTTCTTTCAAAGATTACACACGTTGTTACAAACAGAAGTTTTATTAGCATGATGGAAAATTTTATTGTACCTCGTGTATGTCTACTGCTGGACAATTTCTTTCATATCGTCTCCAAAGCACACTCTTGTTACAAATTATACAACACACGAGGTAAAAGCCTCCTCCGGAAATAATTTACAAGAGTTCGAAAAGTTTTTTCACTTTTCCTTTCACGATCTTCGACCGATCATCCCTGACTTGGATCATCGACACCGTCGTAATCATCAATCGCGAACAAAGGTCGAGTATACTCCTTTTCAACTCGGTGTGATCGGTGATCCGCGTGGACGCGTAGTCCAGCTAACCTAACACCCAAAGGAAGGATGACACGATGGCAGGAAAACGAGCGCAACGGTAGCAGCTTCATCGGCGCTATGCAAATAGGATCCTGATCGTGACGCTGGTAGGCAAACACGCGACGTACAGGTAACAGGCAGGGCTAGTGAGACCTGAGTGAGTCCTCTTTGCTTCTTCTTCTTCTTCTTCTTCTTCTTCTTCTTCTTCTTCTTCTTCTTGTTCCTTCCTTCCAAGGAAGGTGTGTTATAGCAGTGTGCGCCCTCTTTTCACGGGGCCACGACCCCCAAGCCAGAGATGCATGCCACTCGTACCGATGCATCCATGAACACTTTGCTTTTCTCTTTCTGTCTTTTTTCTTCCCTCCTCTCCTCTGTGTCATTCTTCCTCTTTCCGCCGGTAGCCACCGGTAGTCTTTTCTTCTCTCTCTCTCCTTCACTCTCTATTCTGCCACTCGCTGCATCGTGGAGATATGCTAATGTAGCCGTCCCGATCGTGACACTGCGGCTGCTAAGTGAGAGCTCAAGTCGCAACCTTCTCATCGGCTCCTACGCCGCTCGTCCACTCTCTTCCTCGTGGAAGCTACGCTCCACCTTCGCATTGATCTTGTTCCTGTTCCTCTGTGAGCTCTTTCGATGCTCCTCGTTGTCCGCTCGAACGTTCGCGTTCGACAGTCCGCTCTGTTTCAGGACATGACATTCCTTTGCTCGAGGAGATCCCCGGCGATAGTTTGCACGTGTGTTGACGTCAGGTGGAAATTGGTCGGACGATCCTAGTCAACCTAGTCGTTCTTGCAATCGGAACAATACCGCTTCGATAATTAGACACAGGCACTTTGGATTTTTCATGTTTTCACGGGGGAAAATATATCGAGAGTCGTGAAAATACACATTGTTGCAATTAACATGTAAAATTTTATAAAATATTCAAGACAGTATATAGTTATATATATTAATATATATATATTTAATTATATTATGATTATAGTATAATATAATATATAATAGTATAATATAATATATATTATAGCATTTTATATATATATATAATTATGGTATAATTAATGTAAAATAATAACAATTTAATAATAGATAAAAATCCACAGTCCAATAATGAAATTTGTAATATATTGGACTATATATTATGCTATATATGTAATTATTGGATATTATATTATGTATATATATATAATATATATATATATACTATATACATAGTATATAATATATATATATATATATATCAAATTTCATTATTGGACTATATATTATATATATATATAGTATAAAATATAATATAATATATAGTATAGTATAGTATAATGTATAGTATAATATACATAGCTAATTGTAGTATTTTATATATGCATAAAATTATAGAACAATTAATGTAAAATAACAATTTAACAATAGATAAAACTCCACAGTCCACCAATGAAATTTGTAATTGTCCTTGTCAAGAAAAAGAGAAAATGGCGCCAAGTCGTCGCCGAAAAATCCGTGCTTCAAAGGCGCTACGAATTCAAAGGTGCCCCGTTGTTCTGCTTGTCGCAGCATTTGTTCACACACAGCCGGTACGTACTAAGTACGCTGAACTGAGCGAACAGTGTCACTTATTGTTAGAACAAGAAGACGCTCGGAAGAAGTCGTTGCCTTTTTGTCGCTGTTGTCTTTTAAAAAGACGGATCGATCTTGATTTCATGCGAGCGCAATGTAATGAAGAAGCAACCGTTTCGCCGTTTACGAACGATCAGTCCCCCCTCTTGGTAAACGAGGCAAGGTCCGGCCAGATGGTGCAATCTGGTGGCTACTAGCCCTTGTACTACAACATTATGCGCAATTTACCGGGGGCGACGTCTCTAGAAAACGAAACTGTCCATGTCCCGATTCAATTAAACGCCGATGCAATCGATCAATTCAATTCGTCCCGTTACACTTGGTGCCTGTTCAAGATTCCACCGGGGAGTGCATCGGTGAAGCAAGCACCACCTCATTAAAACGCAAATCTATCCCCGATCGATCCGATATCTTCGATCTGCCTTTATTCCGGCCTGCCTCCATGCCTCGTGTCGTTTTCTTCGTCGTTTCGACGAGGGGGTGGCAGCCAGAGAAGAGAGAGAGGATCTTGCACGAGAGTCAGTCCATCCCTTCCAAGAAGTTCAGATCACGTCGCGGGAGAACATTATTCATGCAAAGCTCTTACTACGTCCACCTTTCGTCTTTTATCTGCGTATCAACACGCGCGAGTATATACGTCATAAGTGTAGTGACACGCCGTTCCGAGTTGCCTTCGATCGCCGATCTCCTAAAAATTTCGTCGTAGCGCTAACGATATTCCTTGGGAAAATCGTCGATCCTCGCTTGCTGTTTCTCGCACCTTTGTCCAAAAGTCGCAGTAGACGTCGTTTACGTTGAAGTTTTTTCCCGTTTCTCGAATGTTTTTCTTCCAATTGTTGGGAATGAAAATTTACGAAAAAAGTTCGAACAACGAGGAGTTCTTGCAAGTTGTTGCAACGCATCGTCGGAGCAATGGATACTAGATGATCGATAGACTGAAACAATATCGTAAGTATCACATCGGCCACGCCGGCTGAACATCGTCAAACGCCTGTCTTGCGCCTAATTCATTTAGCCGATCGACACGACGTATCTTGTTAACCGCTAAAAATCAAAGTAACCGAGCTTATCGAGCGTCATCTTCCAGCTTCGCGAAAGAGAGAAGATTAATACTCGAAAGGATGACAATAAATATCCGGTTGAACGAGACGTTGAACAAGACTCGAGCTTCAAGGCCCGTCTCGCGGGCTCGATTGCGGAATTTAATTACAGCGGAGGAGGAGGGAGGGGGAGGGATCGATCGAGAATGATCGCGTATCGGTATGTTTTGCGAACGTAACGTGTCGCGCAGGTGTATTTCACGTGACGGGGCCGCTCGCGTGTGCATACACGCAGTACAATAATGATAGTAATTATGCTAAAGGGCAACGATAAATCGCGATACGTGTGTGTCGATATAGCGTAACATTTCGACTTTCAGCCTATTTACCACTTAATTACCCCCCGATCGGGGGGGAGGTGGTCGCCGATGGGAAGGAAAATACGCGGCGATTATTTGCCCGGAATGTGTATTATTATTAGTTCATTGAGCCGAGTGAATAAGGCTAAACGACGTGCCCGTTATTATTAGTGCAATAATGACGCGCATATTATGTTCTAATGGCGATGTTCAGCGGTGGTTATGTATGCGCGAGACTCGTAAATGGCTGCTTCTCTATCTCTCTCGTTGATAGTGCCTGTTGAGAGTTCATTAACACGTGCTTAACACTTGTTTATTTGACGACGACGACGACGTAGTATGATTCAGTCCAATTTCGCGAATGAAAAGTACGAGTGAAAAGTACATTCGCGAAGCAGAGAAAGAATGGAAATAAAAAGAAGGAGCGGAAAAATAGACAGCAGAAAGGGAGTTGTAGAGAGAGAGAGAGAGAGAAGAAAAGAATATGAATTCCTGAACTTGATTGAAATTAATCTGTGTTAATCGCGAGTGATCGCCAATCTTTCGAATTGTTCAATCAGGTTCGTCCTCTCTGCTTCTCTATCGTCGTTGATTACAACGCGTGTCCGTGTCCTGTTTTGTCCGCTCATTGGTCTATTTCGTCTGTAGATGAATAAAATAGATGAACAAATGATCGCCATAAATTTCCATACGATTGTTCGTACGTCGAATGCATTCTCGTACGGGGGAAACGATCTGGCGATCAGCGAGCCACAGCACGCAGCTGTTTCTTCTTTTATCTCGCGACAGGAACAGGATCCGTGCAGGTCGTTTCGCTTGCTAGCAGGACCTTCGAGGGACGTTATCAGTACTCGCCATCTGTCACCGAGCTTGGTTTTCACTGCTTTTGCTGGCGATTTCTTTTTTTTTTTTCTTCTTCTTCTTCTTCTTCTTTCTTTCTTTTCTCCGGCGTGCCGGTGAAAACCAGAAATCGAGCCTCGCTCTCTTCTTTGTCCTTTCAAATCAAAAAACTACGCGAACGATAACTTGGCCATCGTGATTTCGAGATTTCGGCGCGAAAGAAATTAAATATATTAAAGCCAGGGTTGTTGAGAGACTTATGAGACAGAACATTGAAATTGTGATTTAACTCGAATTTTTCCAGTCTTCAATTGACGCAAACATTGGATCTTCTCGCAGAGACGCACTCTTCGAGTTTTCAATTTCTTATTTTCTCTTCGACAAAGAGATTCGAGATAAGATTCCTGATAATCTTGATCAAGATTACATTCCTCGTCCATCGCGCTTCTCTTTACCGGCAATTTGATTTCACGTCAAGTATAAAGATGAATAACAACAATTAAACGGAAATTTCTAATTCCTATAGTTGTCCACAGATGTGAATTTTCATTTTAACATTTCATTCAATATTAATTCATCTGATTCAGTTAATCTGAAATTCGACATTGTTATACTCGGTATGAGTTACCTAATACCTAACCTAAACAGTGAATTATTTAGAACCCGAGAATGCCCATTTCCATGCCTATAGTTGTCCACAGATGTGAATTTTTGTTTCAACATTTCATTCAATATCAATTCATCCGATTGTTATCTCTTCTAATTAGTCTTTGAATTCAGTTAATCTGAAATTCGACTTTGTTATACTCGGTATGAGTTACCTAATACCTAACCTAAACAGTGAATTATTTAGAACCCGAGAATGCCCATTTCCATGCCTATAGTTGTCCACAGATGTGAATTTTTCTTTCAACATTTCATTCAATATCAATTCATCCGATTGTTATCTCTTCTAATTAGTCTTTGAATTCAGTTAATCTGAAATTCGACTCGGTATGAGTTACCTAATACCTAACCTAAACAGTGAATTATTTAGAACCCGAGAATGCCCATTTCCATGCCTATAGTTGTCCACAGATGTGAATTTTTGTTTCAACATTTCATTCAATATCAATTCATCCGATTGTTATCTCTTCTAATTAGTCTTTGAATTCAGTTAACCTGAAATTCGACTTTGTTATACTCGGTATGAGTTACCTAATACCTAACCTAAAAAGTGAATTATTTAGAACCCGAGAATGCCCATTTCCATGCCTATAGTTGTCCACAGATGTGAATTTTTCTTTCAACATTTCATTCAATATCAATTCATCCGATTGTTATCTCTTCTAATTAGTCTTTGAATTCAGTTAATCTGAAATTCGACTCGATATGAGTTACCTAATACCTAACCTAAACAGTGAATTATTTAGAACCCGAGAATGCCCATTTCCATGCCTATAGTTGTCCACAGATGTGAATTTTTCTTTCAACATTTCATTCAATATCAATTCATCCGATTGTTATCTCTTCTAATTAATCTTTGAATTTAGTTAATCTGAAATTCGGCTTTGATGAGTTACCTAATACCTAACCTAAACTTTATCTACACTTGCACTGTACATACAGTGAATTATTTAGAACCCGAGAATGCCCATTTCCATGCATCTATATTCCTGAATAATTGCCGTGAATCGCGGTAATAGAATAATCGGCGAAATATATTGGAAACGCAGCGCGGAATGCAAAATAGACGAGCAACAAAAGAGAGAGAGAGAGAGAGAGAGAGAGAGAAAAAGAAGAGATGAAAAGGAACGCAAGGGGCAGAGAAACTTCTCGCTGAGGATGCGCGTGAGTACGCGAGGGGAAAAAAAGAGGAGAAGGTTTATCTGTTCGAGTGTCTCTGTTAGTGTCAACGGCTGGTATCTCTTAATGACTGCCCCATCTTTCAAGGCTTAATCGTCGACACGTATAAAGCATATCCCTGGCTCTCTCTCTCTCTCTCTCTCCTCTCTGCATATTCAACGGGGCTCGTGCTGCGTACACGCGTTGAAAATTATCAGCCGCCTCCTCGTTCGATTAAAATTCCGTATTCCCGTATTCCGGAAAGAGCAAAACGTCCGGCCGCCATGAATCCAACTTATTAACGAATCACGAAGCCACTTTTTCTCTTTCTTCTTTTTTCTCTTTCTTCTTTTTTCTCTTTCTTTCCTCCGTTCTCTTCTTCTCGGACTATCGAGCAGTAAGATTTATTAAGAAAAAAATTAAACGACTGTTGCAGCGAAGTGACGGGCATCACTTTTTCTCGATGCTTTGAGAAGATCGATGAAAATTAATTAAAGAATAAATCGCTGTTCCTCGAACACGTGAATATAGTAATTTCTTTCTAGTAAATACAATTCCATTCTATTCGAAGTAGGGAAACGTTTTCACTTGTATTGCCAAATTTAATTTAACCTGTTCATCGGCAATATGATTCATAATTTATGTGAATTAATTGGATTTAGCTTGTAATCGGTTTACGGAGACACGAATACCTGGCATCGTTTGTTTATTTCGCAGTGTAACTTAACGAAGTTCCATTGAAATGAAATTCTCCATTCGTCCATTGCTCGTACGAGCTGCCGATCGAATCTGAACGTGAACATCTATTATTTGAACGAAGAGTTCACAGATAATCGAATCCAATGAGAATCAATGGACTTCTATTCGTTTACTAATATGTTCAGGAAACAATGTTCATGTCATGTACATCACACACACACACACCAGGAAATCGTGTTGCTCTTTTCGTCGACACACGAGTCAACAATAGAAATCCTTTTTTCAACATTTCGTGCCGTGGAGGTCACGTGCTACGAATTCTTTTGAAACGAAGAACACACCAGCGTGACAACTTCCTACCCTCCGTTTCCGACTGACAATGAAAATAAAACTACCATTCACGAGGATTGGACACGAGAATGGCCGGCGACCGATGTCTCGGAGGCGGCCAATTGTACAGGCTTCCGCCGATTGGCTGCAAATAAAAACAAATCCACGGCAATTATATTCACAAAATAATTCCGCGGCGAGCTCGGTACGAACGCGATACTCATCTGAAACTGCCCTTCTTCGTTCTTTTCGATACAATCGAAACGTAAATGGATCTGGATCGAGTGTTATTGTGGTAGTACGATACTATGAAAGAACCAGCCGAAAGATCTTCGAAGGGGACCACAGGTACATATATATATATATAACAGAACTCGGAGCAAGTTGGAGAGACCCCGGAGGAGAAAAGAAACGATAGAACGAGCGAGAGAGAGAGAGAGAGAAAAGGAAGAATGATTATACAAGAGGGATAGAAAAACAGAGAAACAGAGATAGAGAGAGAGAGAGAGAGAGAGAGAGAGATGGCCAGAACTCGCTTCTCGTCTAGCTGGAGATCTAATCTATCGTTCCCGCGCTGCGTGCCTAATTAAAGATCGATATCTCTCGATATTATTGCACCCCCTCCTTGTTCCACCTTCCAGCCACCCTATCGGCCTGCCATCCTCCCCCTCCGCCACGTAGCAGGTTATTAAATTCTCCTATCTCGAGGATCTGGACTGGCCGGTCCTACCCGCCTCGTATCTGATCCGGTCAATCTTTAGTCTCGTTACCTTTCGGCCCTCTGTTCGGCCACGATCGAGTCGATTCGAGACTCTTTACAAATTTCCAAAGAGGACCAGACCCACACACACCGATGAGACCGACCATGAGAAACGTGGTGGCCGACAGCCACGTTGACGAGAGAGAGAACAGCAGGCCCTCCTCTCTTTCAAACCTAGAGAGGTCTAGGATCACCGGATCAATCCGAATCCCCGAATTGGTAGACCAGCTGTCGGAATGATGATTTCCCGTGCTTGTTTCGCGCGTCGCGCGGTGAAAGTGGGGCAAGCTTTCGGTCTCTCCGAGCCGAGACGTTACGAAATCGAGAGATCCATCGTTGGAGGATCGGCGGAATAACCAATCGACGACAGAGTTGAGAGTTTAGAGTTTTGGAAATATATATCTGCGACAAACGAAATCGTGTATCATGCGCGAACAGACTCAAGTCGCGACAGAAAGGTAAAAAACGTGCGCCACGAATTATTATCAAAACGTTGAAATATCTTATTGTTTAAATAGCAGAGGTACATCGTCCATTTGTGCTATTATAAAATCATTTCGAAAGGCTGAGTCTGAAATCTACTCCGATCGAGTCCGATGATGATCCAATCGCCGTGAATCGACCCGAAATGAGAAATTCCATTAACCGGCGCACAGCGTGGAAAAAACAGCTTCGAACCGATCTCCAAGCCTCGTTGATGAAGAAATTTCACGGTTCGATCGTGAAGCGACGCGTCAATCGCGGGAGAGGGGGGGAGAGGGGGGAGGGGACACACACTGTGAACGGGACTTAAAACATTGAGACGTGACCAATGCTCGTTGCCATGAAGGCAATGCCACATCGGGCAATTATCGCTCGGCAGGGCCTCGGACGTGCATACATTAAGGCCCGACTAGGCTTCCTCTCCTTGTTTTTCCTTTGCGTCCTCCGTGCTCTCTGTTCTCTGCTCGCAGACAGACAACTTGCCTGCGAGCGACCACGACGACGAAGACGACGACGACGACGACTACGGTGAACCGACACAACGAGATTTCGTATCTGACCAGGACACTTCTCGCCTACCTTCTGCACGACGTTTTAAGATCGATATCGAACCGCTCTGGAAGCCGAGCGAATGAATAATTATCAATGGGCAGACCTGGTATATCTCTCCCCCCCCCTCTCCCTCGAGATCTTCCTGCTGCTTAGTTCTACTTTTTCGATTTTCCTCGTCTCGAGACGACGAGAGCCTCGTTTCGTGACACCGTTCATCCAACACCTCACTTGAGCTGAAACCAATCTGGATTTCTGGTCGTGCGAAAATTAACGAATTATCAACGAAACGAGCCGCGAGTTTGTGAAAACTCAAGGCTGCTTGCTGCGAGGAAGAATTTTCATTTTTTTTTTTCGTGTTTCCTTCAAATGTAGATTATATTGAAACGTATCGAGTTAATCTCTTTCGAAATTAATCCATATAACGCCGGACTAGACAAAGTCAAGATCAATTTTTATAGAAGAATTTTACAGACTTTTAGACTTTAGAAATTCGAACGATATATTTTTGTAAAATATATATACGCGTTGTTTTTGCCTATATTTACAATATTTCTCTGATACAAGTTTCATTCAACTAACGTGGGTACGTTTCTTCTACGGGCGACATTTTTATTCACCTAATTGCTGGGCGGTCGTAAATTACCAATGCCCCATAAAGATAATACACGTGAACGATTGGAGTGTTAAGCACCAAGATATCGCGACGAAAGGCGAAATCGATGAGAAATTTTCGCCAGGCCAGATATAAAGGAAACGTGATAAAAAGTTGGAAATTAGACGAGTGAATATTTTTAATCAATTTGCAATTATTAACATTCGGTTCGTATAAAGATGTTTATACGAATACTTTAGAATTATACATGTACGTGTCAAATTACGTGTCGAATATCGTGACAAATCGATATATTTTCAAATATACCCACTCAGGTAATAGATAAAATCATCGGTCAAAAATGTCAGATCGTTTGCTTAGCTATATTTTTATTATTTCCCAATAGATTTTCGATTTCGAAATTGAACATTGTATATAACATAGACTAGGAAATATATATGTCGTCTTGAATATTTATTTTCACTATGATCTTTCTATGAAGGGACGAATACGTATAGATTAATGAAAATAGACCGATCGACACACACACACAAAATATTGTATTATATTGTATTATATTGTAATATATTATATTATATTATATTATAATAATTATATTATATTAATAATTATATTATATTATAATAATATAATATAATAATATAATATATATTATATTATTATATTATATTATATATAATATATATATTAATCTTATGAGAAATTTTCGCCAGACCAGATCTTCGTAAAGTCACCGGTGAGGTATCGAAAAGTCGAACGGGGTTATTTACGATCGTGTCCACGAACAATCCCCCGCGTGGCGATCTCTCACGTACTTATACGTGCCCGGAGTTAAGCACGCCGTTATATCTCAGTATAACCAGACTGCACATTTAACAGCCGTTAAAAATGTCCTAAGAACCTGTGTACAAACCATAAACATAGTTCTAGAGAAATGACGGGGAGGGAGAGAGTCGCGGATATACGGTCATAAAAATAAGACTGTATAGAAACATAGAAACATAGACCGTGGGGGTTGTTAAAATAATTTCACACTGTGAACATGTTCGATGTTATCCGTAACAGTAAGAGTAATAGATTTTGTTATCTGCACTAGTCCCTGATATAAAATAGTCTTGCAGAATGGCAAATGAGAAACAGGTTGAAAACCACGATTCACAATTTCTAAAACAGCGTTCATCTTCTCTTTAAAAATTCTGCGATACTTCGTAACAATTACATGTTCACGAAATTCTTGTATCGTTTCATATTTTGCCATTAATTTCCAACGGAACGGCTCTTACGGAGTAAATAGCCTCCGAAATTGAAACAGTTCCGTATAATGATAATAACCTCGCAGATCGGTGAACAACAATTTCCAAATAACTACCAAATCGTTCCAAATCGTTCTCTATATTTTCCATGCAAATAAAACGAAAAATGAAAAATCACAGACTGAAAATCAAATCAAATCAACACGACAATGTCTATACCGGAAGTATCGGAACGCACAAGGATGCATAAAAATTTACCTTATTCAAGGCGTCGCGATTTACCGCTCTTTACCGGCTGAACATCACACGTTGCATGCAAATGAGCGCTCGTAAAAATTATACACATCCGCGTTGCAAGTTGCAAGTTGCATTATGCACACGGATACATTCGCACATGGCGAAACGGCACGTACGTTCGTTCGCCGCCTAGGGGGTAGTAAAGGGGGTAGTAAAGCAAAGTAACGCGCGAAAGCAGGGGGCGGGTGGGGGTGTTGGAAGTTGGCAGTACTGCGTTCGCGCGAGAATCGCTCAATTTTCGATGATATTGGGCCCCCGTTCGTTCGACGAACGGTGTTATGCCTGCGTTGAAGAAAAGGAGGGGGAGTGAGAGGAAGGGTGAAGGAGTCGTAAATCGACGGTGAAGGGGAGAGACGGGGAGATACGTGGAAATGGATTTTTATCGAGTGTCTGAGGAAGTCGGCGGGCGAGGGAGCCGGGCGAGAGTGGAAGTTAATTTTGTGTCGTTTATCGGTATTCCCGTGAGTTACCGGCGTACCTCGCGCCTCGTGCCTCGAAATTTCGCCGCCTCTCTCTCTCTCGATTGATACTCCACCGCTGCGAAATAAAAATATCGAGATAAACGCTTGAACCGTTTTATTTATTTATTTATTTTTTTCTTTTTTTTTTTCATAACGAGTTACGAGAACTAGCGCTAGTAGTTACGGTTATGGTTGTATGTTTTTCGTTTTTTCGTCTTTAGCGATTCAGCGGTGAATTTTCGCTCTCGATCGAATGATAACTCTCCGGGCGAGCAAATGGCAATTGGATTCGTTTTTTTTTTTTGCAACAGGCTAGTTTGAACGAAACGAAATTCATCAATTGGACAACAGTGGTTCCAATAGATCGATCACACTCGTGTTCATTTTAACACGGCGATTTAAATACAATGTAAAGGAAATGTAAAAACGATGAAATTTGATGAAAATTGGAAGTTGGAAATCGGATGAGCGAATATTTTTCATCAATTTGTAATTATTAACACTTTACCGACCGATAGCGGTAAGTAATAGACGATTAATAGGCTACCGGTCGGTAAAGTGTTAATATCGTATAACAATATATTTGTATATATTAATGTACGATATTACCGGTCGGTAAAGTGTTAAAATATATAAATATTATTATTATACGATATCAACACTTTACCGACCGATAGCGGTAAATAATAGACGATTAATAGGCTACCAGTCGGTAAAGTGTTAATATCGTATAACAATATATTTGTATATATTAATGTACGATATTACCGGTCGATAAAGTGTTAAAATATATAAATATATTATTATACGATATCGACACTTTACCGACAGATAGCGGTAAATAATAGACGATTAATAGGCTACCGGTCGGTAAAGTGTTAATATTCGTATAGATTTTTACATGAATACTTTAGAATTATGCGTGTATATATAAATTATGTGTCGAATATCGTGACAAATCGATATTTTCAAATACCCACTCAAATAATAGATAAAACATCGGTCAAAAATGTCAGATCGTTCACTTAGCTATATTTTTATTATTTCCCTTCACTTCAATAGATTTCGAAATTGAACATTGTATATAATATAAACTAGATATCGTCTTGAATATTAATTTTTACTATGATCTTTCTATGGAGGGACGAGTACATATAGATTAATGAAAGTATATTGATCTACACACACACACAAACACATAATTATAATATAATATAACATATATATTAATCTTACACACACACACATGTATCGATTGATCTACTTTCATTAATAATATAATAATAATTGTACTGTTATAATATAAATAATTATATTATTATGTTATATTATTATTATGTATTATTATATTATATTAATTATATATAATATATAATATACTTTATATATAGTTTATATGATTATAATATTATTAATAATATTACATATATAATATATAATATATACATTAATCTTCGATCTACTTTTACAATATCTCGAGTGCTTCCCATCAGCTTCATTTTTCCTTCAATCGTCCGCGTGGCGCGCAATAATATCCTCCACGTTTCTCTTTCCGCGGCTCTCTCTCTCTCTCTCTCTCCTTTCTCGCGATCACCGTCTCTCGATTCGAAAGTTTCGCGATAAAATCCGACGATAGCGCGTCAGGGGCGGAGGGGCGAGAGAGTAAAAGCGGCAGATAGCCTTCGGTGCAACGACGATGAGTTAGAACGAGACGGGACGAAGGGTGAGCATGTGGGGGTTGGGGTCGGCGGAGAGATAAGCTCGATTATGATCCCCGGTGGTTAAAGTCGAAGTTTTTACGGTAGATAAGGTCGCGGGAATGGGTTGCTCGAAGATAACACCGGCGTCCACCTCTTCGGCTCTCTTTTTCCGTCCACGGTCCCTCGTCTCGTGGTTGTTACCACACCAGTCGTTGCTTTTTTTCTCTCAACGCCGCGCCATTTTTTTTAATAAGGCTCTGGCAGCAACGTGAGGCTTGACCTAATTTCTCGCGACACGCTCTCCCTGTGCCAGTGAGATCATGATGGACTATGGTTTGCAGTCTGTTACGATCAGGGAAGATGGATCACAAAGTGCGTATACCGAGATATTTATTCCTTTCCCCGATAGGATAATAGGAGGATGTTTTATTAATGCTCGAAGGGTGGAGAGAGAGTGCATAGGGAGAAAGGGTGGAAATGGAGAAAGCAATCCAATTTTTCGAGATTCTATCGAGATTGATCGTTTGCTTCTTGGTAAAAATTAAACAACGGCCAGTAGTCACATTTTTACGTATAATATCGTAGATTATTTGTTGCGAACAATTAACTAATCTAAGTTACTCTCCCTTTGAATTTTTCCGCAAGCGAACATTCATATAATCCATCATGGATTAGAGTCGTGAATTCTCTCTAAATGCCGTTGATATTAATTATCATTTGATTCGCAATTCTTCAACCGAATGAAAATGTTCGCGTGGAAAGAGAAGAGTGAAAGGCAAATTCATCCCCTTGCACGGTGGTTCATGGTGGAGAAAGCAGACGGCGAGAGAAGTCGTAAACGTAATCGTGCTTTTTCAGGCGCTGCCACTGAACCACCCCCCGACCCGCTGGGCTGCACTCTCGTGCCTTCGAGAGCAGCTTAAAATATTTTTACAGCGTACAGCCACTACGATGTCGCGATATTTCGTGCTTACGTACCGATGGTAGCACCTCTCCAACGTCTTTTCCCCTCTGTCACTCTCGTCCGCCTTTCGAAAATGATACCGACGACTTTTGGAATTATTTCGATAAATCTACCATCCATCGATCGATGCGTGTTCTCTCGCAAAAAAGAATTTAGTGTCGTTTCCCGACTTGGAAAATTTTCTTTCCTCTCTGCTTTAGCTTTGAAATGAAAGTAAAGAGTGGCGAGACCGGTGCCTCAATTTATTTCTCTGTTTTACATTTCAAGCTTTTATCAACGATCGTTAATTTTCTACCGCGGCGTATATAAAACGTAACTCGAACTGTTTGCAGAACCATTGGATTTGAGAACTGGTTTTTAGATTTTCAATTTTGACAAGAGTTACTGGCGAAATTAATTCTGTTTTTCATTGGAATAAAAATGCGATTATTTCTATCGTAGTATCGCTTCGAACACGAATTCTATCATTAAAAGCTCGTATTTCTTTCAGAAATGCAAGACTCTCGATGGACGCTGATCGTCCATAAAGCTTGAAAAGAACAATTCATCCCAAACTTCAACTCTCCTCAACATTAACGCAACACTTTTGCATGGGAAAGAAAAATCAACTAACCTCGTTAAGAATATTACAAAAAAAGAAAGAAAAAGAAGAAACCCGAGACAAAATTTCTCGAAGACGAGTGGAGAAGAAGACGGAGAGGGTGGAAGTGATAGAAGACAAGGTGAGGAGCGATCTCTTTCCACGCGTGCGAGCAGCGGTGAGACAAAAATCGTCGAAGCCTTTTAGACGGTTTACGAGCCCGCGGACGAAGTATATCTCGAAGGCTGCCGAAGAAAGAGAGGCGGATATACCTAAACGAGCGAGATCAGCAAACGTACGAAGACGAAAAGCAGAGAGAGAGAGAGAGAGAGAGATGAGAGCGAGGTCGGTCGGCAGATACGAAACCGTCATCATATTGAAAACCATAATTCGTGGGACTGGGGGGGGCTCCAGGTACGCCAGGGGCGTACCGTGACCGCTATCTGAATCGCGTCACAATAAATACTAATTCCTGGAAGGTGGCCCCCTCGGCATTATCTTAGGACCGTGTGGTAAAGTCACTTATACTTACTTATACTCCCCTCTTTCTGCTCCCTTTCGCTCGTGTGTCCACCCTCTTTTCTCTCCGAGTCGCCACGATAGAACGAGAATAATTATTTCCGATAGGTCGATGATAGCCTCTCGTGTTTCGTTATTGCTTATGCTTTATGTCTTAAATAAAGATCCTCTCCCCTCTCTCCCCTCTCTTTTCCTTGTACCAAGAAAAAAGAATAATCCTCTTCGAGCCTTCCTCGTCCTTCTTACTTTTTTCCTTTTCTCTCTCTCCTCTCAATCTTTTTCTTTTTCTTTCCTTTTTTCCGTTCCTTTCGGTCGTCATCTCGTCGTCTCGTTTTCGTCCGCGTTTTCCTTGCTTTTCCTTTTGCGGCGCGAGGAAACGCCTCTCCTCGTCGTCGTCATTTGTTGTCAAGGCAAGGCCTAATCGAAGCTCATCCGTCAGTCTAATGGAGAATCGGGGCTCCCCTCGCTTCGCTACTCCGCGTCGTTAATTGTTCCTTCTTGTTTCCTGGCTTATGGCAGCCGCGAACGTGATGCACACGTTGCGTTTCGCATCGTGGACGAATGCACGCAAAACTGAACGATCACGTGTTGGAATGTTCTTACGCTAGTTTCATTATTAATTTGTCGTGTCTTCGATAACATCCGACTTTGAATGAGATCCGCAGTACTAGCATCATCTCGAAAACTACGACGTGGAACAAGTATAGACAATCTAAGAACGAACGACTCAAAAGACCTACGCAATGCACTTGGGAGAATGAAAATTATTCTCTCTTCTTCAAAGTAGGTTAACAAGTTGCAAGGAAGCGATACTCTCGATATCCCTCCCTTCGCCCCTCAGTCTTCTTAAAAGGAAAACCAAGAAACCATACAGTGAACAAGTTTCCGAGTCGTTCCTCCTCGATAAGCGGCGAAGAACATTCCCAAGCGGAACACAAAAATTCCACCCTATCGGGCGAAACGCTCGAATCTCCGGCAGGAAGTTGACCAAAAAAAAAAAAAAAAAAAAATCCGCAGCCGAGAAATCAATCGGTTCCCTCCGGAACTGTGCTTCTTAACGGGGCGACGATTAGACCGGCGGCTACTATCAAAAGTTGGCGCCGCGGCCGTGACGTTCATTCGTGATAAATTGTGCCCGCGAATGCGAACACGGAACGCGCGGATAATCACCAAGGTCACCGAAGGCATCGAAAATAGAACGACCGAATCGCGCCGATATCTCGAGGACGGATTTCTAATCGTTCTCGTGCGCGCAGTCTCTCGTGAAACGTGTATATATATATACTTATATATATTATATATATTTTATATATATATAAAACTATAATATATATAAGTATATATACATAAGTATTATATATATATATATATATAAATGGTACGCGGTGTATTATATCGCTGGCGTGGAAGCGAGAAATAGCCCGGCGATGAATCATCGAACCGGAGACGTTCGTCCCTACGATAATGCATTCCGTCAAGGAATGAAATTTTTATTTTCCCAGACATACGGCAATTTCTATCTCTCTCTCCCTTCAGCGAGTTGCGTCACGGATATTTCAGGACGCGGCATGAAAATTCCACGAAACCGCGCGATTCTCTTTGTTGGACCCGGCACGGTCACGAAGCATCCATCGCCTCGTCTTCTCGTTCCCTATCGGATCGATAAGCCTTATCGCGGGACGTGTTGTGAACCGCGAGCAGATTCTATTCGTTTCTTCACTTTTTTTCTTCTATTCTTTTTTTCTTTTTTTTTTTTTGTCTTCTTGGAGGTTCAGGTGATAGATGAGAGAACACCCGACGAGGACGAACAGTGTTGTCGGTAAGTGTGCAATTTTCGTTATCTGCGACAACACTGTAGGATATGTTAATTTATACCGCGATTTTTGTATCAATTGGTTGTCAAGTGTCTAGTTGTTTCAACGGTCACAAGGTTTACGAGTTTATGATCTTCGAGCTTTCTTTCAAGTCTTACCGAAGAAGCATAGAAAGATAACCGACGGTACATTTGAGTTATTCGTTACATTTAAATCACGCGAATTGTATCTGTAAAAAGTTTCAAGCATACAGTGTACAAAAATGAACAATATACATACGTATAAAATACGGAAAACAAACGTATAAAAATATGCACAGTTGTTTTCATAGAAGTACGAATATTTATTATTATTTTAACAATTTCGAACTGACTAAAAAGAAATATCGAAAGGGGGTCGAATCCTCCACTCTCCATCCGCGAAAATAATTTCCTCGACAAGGAGCGAGAGGAAACGGAGGTGGCCCCGTGGTCCGTTTATTCGAAATCTCGCACGCGATGTGGATGCACAACGGACGCATTGTGAAACGGCCCGAGATATCGGCGCGTCCTCTTATCGTCATCGGCGTCAGAGAGGCAAGGCTCCTCTCGAGTCTCGACGAGTTCTCTCCGTGGCTCCGTTCTCCACCCTGACATTTTTCCATTGCCCTTTTCCTTAACGCGGAAGGCCGCGCGAAAAACTTTCCTAATCGCGACAGACAAAAAATTTCGCGTGACGACTCGCCGGATTAATTCGACCTGGGAATAATCCGACTGGCTACTTCGCCTACTTTTATAAATTTTTGGAATTAAACGATGTCGATCGTGGGGGGTTGTGATTTTTTTTTTTTTTTATTGATTTTGTTGTCTTACGTATGTGCGTTTTTAATTTTCCATTGCACCGTGAACGACTAATAGAAACTAATACAATCTATACTTAAACTAACGATAAATATCTACGTTTAAACTACTGATATACTTGTGACAAGTATTTTCATACCGGAATATACACTCACGTTTCACGTTGTATAATTGCAATTGGAACAAATGTGATTTAATTTAATTTGAAAATACGAAAAAAAAAAAAACAGAGACAAATTACGAATTACAAGTCTGATGAAACTGAAACGAGAAGATTTTCTATATTTGCCGGGATTCTTTCGTACTCTTCCCAAATATGAAGAATCCGCCCATACGAGTTTCACATGCTTCCCTTTAGAAACGAAGAATAATTAATTACAGCGACAACAATTTAACTTTTGCGTTGTTGGAAAATACTTTTCACAATTCATGGAATTTATCTTGCTAGCTTTATAACTTTCAGTTTCGATCTCTTCTAATTTCCTTCCAATTTCTTGATGACCGAAAGCTCAACATGGTCAACGTGTTGCAGTTAACAACGAAAGAAAAAAAAAAAAAAAAAAAAGGAAAACAACCTGACTGCGTTCGGAATTAAAAAAAAAACACACGTAGCCGAAGCAATCTCAAAAGAAGCTGCAATAATCTTAAGGAAACAGTCCGGAATGACGATACCTCCGCTTCTCTTTAAACATCGTCCTAGAGATCCCTTCTACTCGGTGCAGCGATCACTGGTACTCGCTGGGGGAGGAATTTTCGCGGCCAGCTCGAGCTGAAGAGCAAAGAAGCAAACAGGAAGTGAGAGGCTGCTCGCAGAGGAATTCGCGACGTCGTAGAAGCGGCAAGCGGGAGAGTCAAGAAGGGAGCCTTCAGGGGCTGTAGGAGTGGGTACGTAGGACCGAGAGAGAGGAGAGAGCCTGGCCGGCTCGTTATCAGTTCAGGAGGTGTTATCAGCTGGATGCAGCTCCCTTCCAGGCGCGTTCCCAACCCCCTTTGGCAACTCGGGAGGGAAGGAGGGACGAAGGTGGCGACGGGACGCGAGGGGTGGTGGGGTCGCAGGTGGCGGCGGTGGGGGGAGGGGGAGGAAGGAGGGACGGCGTTCGAAGGTGCACGGTATCTTCCTACCCCTAGAGAGATGGCCATAGAGTGCATCTAGCGATAACGAGGCAAGTTAAACAATATCGAGCTATATGAGGGCTAGGACTCTCCCGACCGAAGATTAACCGCGTCTCTGGCAAGTAGATACTTTGGTATCTACGAAGAATCGGCTCTCCTTCGGGTCTTGGACGTATTTCGGCGAAGATGCTGGTTGGTTGTAGCAAACACCGAGACAGAGAGAGAGAGAGAGAGAGAGAGAGCGTGATTAAGGAGTATCGGCACTTTGGGGAGAAACTTGCTGAAACTTGCCCTCGACCTCCTTCTTCCTCTTCTATTCTTCCCCTCACCCTCTTGCTCTGTAGTCTTCAGTTTTCTTTCGCAGCGGAACGGTGTGTGTCGCCTGCGGTTCATTTCGTTGTGCTCGGTTGCTTTCGAGGGAAAGTTTTGGGGCCTTCCTCTCGAGCAAGGGAGAAGGTTTTTCTGCTTCTTTTTTTTTTTACGGCGCGGTTTTCTGATCTTTAACTTTTTTCCTTTTCAATCGCTTCTCCGCGTTGATTTAGGAAATTCAATCGAGGGAATTGGAAATCGATACGGCCGAGAGGAATCTTCAACCTCGTTGAAAACGAAAGAGCCGAGGCACAGCTCGCCAAGTACAGAGAAAACAAATCGCAATTGGCCGGTAATCGGGATCGCGGTTC
Source organism: Tetragonula carbonaria (assembly GCA_032399595.1). Taxonomy (NCBI): domain Eukaryota; kingdom Metazoa; phylum Arthropoda; class Insecta; order Hymenoptera; family Apidae; genus Tetragonula; species Tetragonula carbonaria. The sequence goes on from JAUCRC010000020.1 coordinate 3,273,370, forward strand.
GTCGAGATCGAACGAGAGAGGACGAAGACGAATTTCGTAGCATCGCGCAGGCGAAAACCGTGGAGCTACCGAACCGAGTGAGAGAACGGCGGCCCCCGGCGTCCTCCACTCGCTGCGATATCTCGATCGATCTGACGGCAGAGGGGGGAAGGGAGCAAGACGCTGGAGTGAGTGGTCCCGTCGATCGAATCTCCGGCATGGAGAAGGGACAGGTCCAAATATTGGGACATCGTATCTCTTTTCGAAGCCCGAGCCAATCGTTGGCCAGCCACCGCGCGGAACGACGAAGCCGAAAGAACGAAATAAGAAGACAATAAGATTCACGAAACGGAGGATCGAAGAAAGGAAGAAGAAAACAAGAAAAAAAAAGAACGAAGTGCACGGAGAAAAGAAACGCTAATGATTCATGGCCCCTTCGAAGGAAGAAAGAGGAAAAAGAAAAAAACACAGAGAATACCGATACGAAAAAAGAGCAATGGGGGAAAAACCTAGAAATCAGAGAAACAAGAGAAAAGAGACGGCGAGATGGTACGCAGAATTTTCGCGATTCGTAAGAATCGTAAAGCAAAAGCAAGAGACGATCGAAACAAGATCGAATGAGAGAAACGAGCGAAAATCCGTCGCGTCCAAAGAGGAGAGCGAGGAAGAAGAAAAAAGAACGAGAAAAGATCGACAGAGAACGAAAGAGGAGGAAAAAGAAAGAAAAGAGTCGAAGAAAGTAGAGGGGAAAGGACAGAACGAGAACGAAGAGATGGAAGAGGAGTTCGTTTCGACGATACACTTTGGTGTATACGGTTAGCCGACACGGCGTACAAAAGTATGTACGTACGAAACAGACACATCCTCCCCTCCCTCTTCGTTCAGTTCGTTTGGTCGCGGTGAGAGATAGCTCTCGAAGCAGGGGTATCCAGGTTGCGCCGATATGGGGGCCCGAGACTTTACGAGACGGTGGTCGTGGACGAGTGATTGATGAGCGGCCGAGCTAATGAGGAGCTGAGCTGCAGGACGGGGATCACGATAAAGAGGTCCCACCACCATGTAGCCCTTCTCGCGAGAGGCATACGGACTTGCAACACCTCCTTCTTTCTCGTCTCCGTCGTCTTTTTCGTGTTACCCTCTCCTTCTATCCGACCCTTGTCTGCCTCTTCTTGTCTCCCTACCGCGACTGCGACGGTTTTCTGTCTTCTGTGTTTTCTCCTCTCTCTCTCTCTCTCTCTCTCTCTTTTTAACTGGTATTGTATCTTGTTAAGTCTTCTCGCGAATCTACGGCGTTCCTCTTTTCTTTTCTTTTTTTTCCCCCTCTCTGTCAAGTTTTTCTTTCTTGTGAGAAAACGTGAACACACTGTTGACGATTTTACTTCTTTCTTTTTAATTTTGATAATGTACGAATTAAATTTCCATGTTCATTTATGTCTAGGACGTACCTAGGATCTCACACTTTGAACGCAGCGTGAATGTAAAATTAACACATATCCGTCCGCATAATATCCGTCCGAAAATTCGTCATTTGTATGTTGCAGTAAATAATTGATTGTTGTTTTACTAAATTCGAATAAATTAAAACGTAATTTTTACCAAAAAACGAAAAACTGATTTCAGCTTCAGTTGCGTCGTGTAAGGGTGCAAACGCAAGAAAAAAAAAAATTAATTTAAAAACGTATTAGTCGGTACTGCGTACAGAAGAAGTTTATTCAAAGTTTAAGCGCTTGGGTGTTAATTACTGTTAATTATTGATAAAATTGTTTTCGAAAATAATTTACTTTGTCTAATAAAAATAACGAGTATGAGTTTTCAGCAATTCGTTTCAACTTTTTTGCGGATTTAATTTTTATTTAACTTCAGAAAGAGAAAAAAAATCAAAAATAAAGGTGTATATATAAATACAAAATTCATTTTATTTCATTTCTCAAAATTTCACTAAAAAAATATGTGACACTTTTAAAAGTTAGGTTGTTTTTATACAGAGCATAAAATGCCGGCATTTGGCCAATGGCGGTGCAAATAATGCCGGACGGATACGTTAAAGATGAGATTAAATTTAAACTTGAACCTGAGACGCAGTTGCGAAGCTGATAGCAAACGTGTCGAGAAACACTTAACAATTTTATCGTAATCGAGTATTGTAACATTCAATTCAGTAATTATAACCATACACGTCAATCTTTACAAGTTTACAAGTCTCTTTAAGTAGCTTTTTGAAAGAGAAATTTGTACTGATATAGATTGACATAAAAATTCTGTTAACAATTAGGAAAATTCTAAGAACATTTCACAAATTTACGAAGTGGCAAAAAAAAAAAACGAGATCGGGATAAATTTTATAATTGAGGAAAGCATAAAAATTTGCTCTCAAGGTGACTTTTCATAGCAATAAATCATTCAATTGTGAAATGGAAATATTCTTAACTTCAAAAACATTGCTCTAATAAACAGAGTCATCATAAGCCCTGAGCTCATGAAAGACATGACAGATAGGGTATTGTAATTTACGATAAAGAATATAATTAACAAGCCACACATTTCTATAGTCACGTTCGACAAAACGAAGTTCCAGAGAATTGCTTGTAAGTAAATTCCCCTTTAACGAGCGAAATCTGAGATTTCGAGAAAGCAGAGCATCGTTCGCCTGACAATATTAAAAAGACAGAACCGCCGAAGGGAGGAAAAATACAAGTTCCTCGTCGTCGAAGAAAAGGGGGCGAGGGGTGGGTTATCCGGCGCGACGAGAATTCACGGAGGACGACTAAAATTCACTGACATCATCATCGTTTCCGTCGCGTCGGCGTGGCTGATTTAAGCGCTCGTTGAAAGCATTTGCCTACCTTATCTTGTTTTCTATTTACAGGATTATACTCGTAATTCGAGGAGGAAGCGCCAGGTACAGGGCCAGAGAGGGAGGAAGAGAAAGAGAGAGAGAGAGAGAGAGAGAGAGGGCCGAGGGAGAGCTTTGACCGAAGAAGGAGGAAGAAAGGGAGGTTGGCGCTGAAGGAGGAGGTTTATAATAAAGCCTGCAGGGTCCAAGATACGTGGTGGCTGGCAGCCGTTATCAAACGGGTCCAGCGTTCGAGTCTCTCTTTCTATCTCTCTCTCTCTCTCTCTCTCCGCAAAACCCTCCCGCTGGAAACTCGCGGTAACCTGGTTAGTGTTCCCGTGTCTGTTGAAACGAGTCACGAATCCCAGTGTGCAACGAGGATCCACCGTTTCGCGGGATTTCCCTTGGAATCGAAACGTCGAAATCTAAAAATTCCTCGATTCCACGGATTGCGATATTTCGAAACTAACGACCGAAGTTTGGAAAGGTTCACTGCAGATTGTTGATAATCGCGGATTTCTATTTTTGAAGAATTCGTATTTTTCTTTTTTTTTTTTCAACGTGCCCAAAAAAAAAAAAAAGAAAAAAATGGATCTTAAATGAATAAAAAAAGTTTACTTCTTTACTCAAAACTATGGATGTCTGTGGGTAAAAGGTATGGAACATCTCGATAAAGATTTATTTCACCGAATAATCTAAATAGAGATAACTTTAGACATTTTATGTTTATTCTTTCAAATATATATATATCTGTCGCGTGCATTTCCTGCAATATTACGATGCTTCCCATAAGTATGTAGATTTCCGTAAGTTTAATTATATTTCCGACATCACTCAGGATTTATCGTCTACGATAAACGAACCTACATTCACAAAATTACGTTGAAATAAAGAATTTCTTACGGATTTTATCACGTTAGTTTATCATATTTTGCAGTCAATTGCAAACAAAGATATCTCTCGTTCGAAAAGCTGCTTAATATAATTTTCAATCAACCAAGTATACCCAGAATATCTCAGCCAAGAGACAGAATCGTTTTCTGATACTTTTTAATCAGTCGGTACAACCTCTCTTCATTTATCCCCACCGAGAGAGAGAGAGAGAGAGAAAGCCATCAACAGCAGCAGCAGCAGCAGCAGCAACAACAGCAACAACAACAGAGGCCTGGCAGCCGGTGCTGTGTATTATAATGTAGAGTGTGAGTTATCAGACATCGGCCCGTTATCAGGGTCTGGGATCACCTGGTCCGCTGCTAAGCTCCCACCGCCCCCCCTATTCAACCCCTGATAACGAAAGGGTTATCACGCCACGCTCCCCCAACTGCCATTCCTCGCCTCTAGGAAACTCAGCCGGCCGCCTTTCCACCGGCAGAGATTATTATTCTTTTTACTTGCAGCCGCTTTTTCGCGCCGCCTGATTACGATCCCTTTGACTCCGGCCACTTTACTGCTCGCCCGCTAGCTTCGACGACCTCAGGCCTCTAGTCGCATCCCCTCCCCCGCCCCTCAAACTTTTGCTCTCCGCGCAGACTACTTGTTTTCGTCCCTGTTTCACTTTTTCTAATTTCTACTTTATTTCTTTCTTCGGATTTTTCGATCGTTTTTTACCAGAAAAGTCGAACAAAGGCTTGCGAAATCACACTTGCGATTATCTAAATCTGTCGTCTGTATTATTTACCATTTCCACGTATCGTCGACCCGACTTTTTTCACTGTTATTAAACTCACGTCTGTTAAATCGCAAGTGGATCTTCAATTCTATCATCCGAATTACTCGTCGCGACGAAAATGATCTGTCATTTGAAGCTATCGTGTGAATTATTTCACACTGCGAGCAGGGGAACCACTCTTCTTAAACGATAAACCACTCTCGAACACTGCTCGTTACACACCACTGAAATTACTTGCAATTACTCCGCAAGTGTCTCCCCGCTGCGCTCCAAGCCTTGCAAATTTCCACGCAATTTCATCGTGTTATCGGCGTGCCACGTAGGTACTTACGTACCACACGCGAGACGAACAACGAACAACCGTACACGTGAAACAGCTACAGACCTAACCCAATCGCGAGCGGATGAAGAAACGCAGATAACCGAGTGCAGCTCGGCTAGAAACGAAATGCCAAGGAACTCTCTTTTCCGTCTTCGCTTCGGAAAGACTGGGCTGGCTGGCTGGCTGGCTGTCTTCACGTGGCTGGTGACGTGGCCACGTCAAAGGGGATACCCTTTGAAGGGAATGCGTGGATGCGGATCGCGGGATCGGTGTCGACCAGGCAACGATTAGCGCGAGAAACGGGTCGGCGACGTGCGAATCGGCCGGTTGGTTTCCGCTGCTGGCTGGCTGGCTGCTCTTTCGACCGATGTCTCGGCCAACTCTCGACGATAAATCCCAGCGCAGGGAAAACGTCTCGTTAGCCGTTGAAGCCATAGAGGAGGCCAGAGCAGAGGAACAGAGAGAGAGAGAGAGAGAGAGATCTTTCGGAGATCGAGCTCGATCCTCTGGCTCGAGGTCAGGCTAGGACCTCGTAGCCGTCTCTTCTTTCTTCCCTCCTCTCTTTGTCCTCTCTTTTCTTCAATCCCGAGTCGTCTTTATTTAGCCTAGCGACTTTGGTCGACGACTTCTCTGTCTTGCTCTTTCCAACGAGGAGAAATAGAAGAACTAAGAACTAAGAGGAATTTGCAAACGTTCAGTTTGACGAGCTAGACGAACGATCGATCCAAACGTGACGCGTTTGGATCTCGTAATTGACATTTTTCTCTTTGATCTCACGGTGGACGAATTGTATAATTTAATTCGAAATACTATAGTCGTTCAGTTTCTTAAACAGAAATAGAAAGAAATTATAATTAACTCTGTGTACGACTGTGTAATATTTATATCCGATAACACGTTGATAAAACATAAATTGATACGTTCAAAGAAAGAAAAAAAAAATGTTAATACGACAGACGCTACTGTTTAAATTTCACCTTAGAATTTTATATCTATACTTATGTCGTCTCTTTGCGACGAATGAATTCACAGAATTGATCAAACTATTCGTATCCTGAGGATTGAGCCATCACGATCGCCAACTCACGTAATGGAAATTGGAAAATGAAAAGGTTTGCCACGAAAATGACAGGGAAAGTGCCATCAACCAGTTGCAGGACACTCAACAAAGCCACTCGCCACTCGGACGACATTTTATTACGATTCTATCGTCTCGATGCACGAAACCGACCTAACAACATGGTGAAACGATAGCCATGCGAGCAAATTGCACAGTCTCGAACGAGGAACAAACAGACACTCGGCCGCTCATTTTCGAGAGGAGAGACACGCGAGCCGACGATCCGCTAATTTAATATCTCTCGCTCTCGTCCTTTATTTTCGCGCGACTAATGGCAACAAATTTACTTTCGCTGCCTCGTTATCGTCGCGTTTTCTCCTTGTTTCTTTTTTTTTCGCCCAAGGAAGGACGAAAGAAAAGAATTTTTTTCGCGAGATCATCATTCCTTGCATCGTTTAACGACCGTGTGTGAAAGCAACGAAGGAAAATATGGAGTAAACTTAGTAAGCGGAGAAGCGTGATGGAACTTTGAGTTTCCATTTTTCTTTTTTTGCAGCGTTCGATGTTAGAAGTTTCAGCCATCTAAAAATATCGAACGATTTTCCTCACGATTGGGTCCGCCATGTTCTTGAAGGTTAAACATCCTTTTTTTAGGTTAGGTTATGCTACCCCCTTAAAAACTTGTTGCGTACCAATTTTGTTTATCATCTTATCGAACATTACGTAAAAAGCTGAAGAATTCAAAAAAACCCTAACCCCCCCGATACCGATAAAAATTGTCGATCTTAAATCGTTGTAAAGGGGAGGCTTCGATTTTCATAATCAGAGTGGACAAATAGCGAGTGAGTTCATCCGAAGAATTTTTCTTTAGGCTCTTCTTCTCGCGATTCCTGTCTAATCGAATAAACAACGAAACAATCTAATAAATCCACTCGATTCGCTCGACTATCCTTCGAAGCTTACTCAACCAAATTAACGAATTCGCTGTCCACGTATCATCTTTCGCGGAGTCCGAGAAAAACACGTAATAAAGGATAAAGGCACCTAGAGGGAAGAATTTGTGTGCGATTACATCGCGATTCTTTTCGACTGGAAACGACAGAAAGAGAGTGGGGAAAAAAAGAAAGGTTTCGAGAAAGAGGAAAAGAAAGTAAAGAAGAGGCAGAGAGAGAGAGAGAGAGAGAGAGAGAGAGAGGGAGGGAGAAATCCACGAAACGCAGAGCAACGTTCCAGCATCTGAAGAGAAACAAATTGCGTACAAGACGAGGCGTGTGCACGCGTTACGGATACGATCCGGCCGGAGATCGAGGCACGCAAACGAAAAAGGGAGGACGAACGAGCAAAAATCGTGAAGGGAGAGGGTGAAACCGCCTCGTATATCGGCGCTGATCAGCCGCGTATTTCCAAACAATGCTCACGCGAAGTCGAACACGATTCGCATCATCCTCCTGCTCCTCGCGGAGAGGAGTGCACAGCGTATGAAAGAGAGGCGGAGATCGAGAAGGAGAGCGAAGATTCGTGAAAGTGAAGAGGAGTCACGACGAATTCATTACCAGTGGAGAAGTCGTGGATATTCATACGAATTTTCATTTTACGCGATTGAACTTTGTAACGAACGAGTAGATGATGAATATTCAAACGAATTTGTTTCTCTGCTTTGAACGCAATGAAATTTTGTAACTGTTTTCAGTGCTACGTTTTAGTTATCTTATGTATCTTAAATAATGAGAATCGTTCTTCCGCCTTTCCTCGAAGAATCAAGTTCTTTTCACTGATGATGAAATTCGAAGATCGTCGCAGGCTTTGGCAATATGCTCGGCTGTTATAATAACATTACGTTTGAAGATTAATTTCAATTCAATTAACCGAATCGCAAAGTTAAATCATAATGTTCTAAATTACGTCTCAAAAGCTACCTAATTGAAACGTCAAAGTCACTCGTCTACCAAATGATCACTCCCTTCGAATAAAAACTCTCTATCTAAACTTTCTTAAAGGGCTCTACGAGAATCTTACAAATCACTATCGATTATCGTAGAATCTATTCAAATGTACACTAGGATAGAACGTCTGTCGATATAACGCTCTGACGATACAATACGTTCGAACATGAAGATATTCAATGTTTAAGACAGTTTCATCATTAAGATGAAGATTGCGAAGGTTGGCTGGGTACCAAGCCTCACACACTCGAAACGAACCTCGCACAGTCCGAATTCACCGCGGAGCATACTCTCCCGCTACGCTTCCACCTCTAATCGTTTCATCGACGATGATCAGAGCGCGGAAAGGGGCACGCGGGGCAACGAAGCAACGGAGGAACATCGAGTCGAAAGATAAAAACGAAGGAAGAACAAGCGAGGAAGGGGAGAGGTAAAGGGGTAAAAAGAAGAAAAAGAAGACGAAAGAGGAGGTGGCCCGGCTGTATCTTGATACGAAGTCGACCCAGAGAGAGGAGAGAGACCAACGAACGATTGGTCGATGTGGTACCAGAGTGGTACCAGCCTCGACCAATCGGCACCGACGACCTCCTCCGATGCCTGGTCCCATTCATAGATCAGGCCTGGCCAAGAGGAGGCCTTCAAACCGTCGCCAGGATCGGAAGATCCTTGTCGATCCCGCTCTCTTCTCCTTTTCTTCTTCTTCTTCTTCTTCTTCTTCTTCTTCTTCTTTGAGCTGCTCTTCTCGCCTCTTTCTTCTTCTTCTTCTTCATCTTCTTTCTTGGTGAGAAGCCTGCATGGCGGACAAACAACCACTCTTGCCAATTATCCATGCACCACCTGGACGAATCTAACTCGTGTTTTCTCGCGACCCGTGAAACTTCTTCGTCGCTTCTTTTTTTTTTTTTGGTGTCCTTTTTAGGAGTTTGACTGGAAAAGTATTTGGAGTATTGAGAGTTGATCAGTGAATATATTTGTCACCGTGACTATAAGTTGACATTCGATGAAGATAATATACAGGAAATGAATGGAGTATTGGCTGAGAATTGAAGATATTTGTCACTGTGATTGTAAGTTGAAGTTTCACGATGATATTTGACGATGACGATACGTTGAAAGGTTCTATTGAAGATTTAACGATGATTTAGATTTCTAAGGAGTGCTTTTTGGAGTATTTGGATTATTGACTGAAAGTTGATCAGTGAACATATTTCTCACTGTGACTGTAAGTTGAAGTTCTATGATGATATTCGATGATGACTATACATAGAAAAATTCTATTGATTTCGATTTCTAAGGAGTTTGAGTTTTGGATTTTTTTTTAGGAGTGTTTGGAGTATTGACTGTAAGTTGATCAGTGAATATATTTGTCACCGTGACTATAAGATGACATTTGATGAAGATAATATATAAGAAATGAATGGAATATTGACTGAGAATTGATCAGTGAACATATTTGTCACTGTGACTGTAAATTGAAGTTCTACGATGATATTCGATGATGACTATACATAGAAAAATTCTATTGATTTCGATGATTTCGATTTCTAAGGAGTTTGAGTTTTGGATTTTTTTTAGGAGTGAATGGAGTATTGACTGAAAGTTGATCAGTGAATATATTTGTCACCGTGACTATAAGATGACGTTTGATGAAGATAATATATAAGAAATGAATGGAATATTGACTGAGAATTGATCAGTGAATATATTTGTCACTGTGACTTTAAATTGAAGTTCTACGATGACATTCGATGATGACTATACGTAGAAAGATTTTATTGATTTCGATTTCTAAAGAGTTTGAGTGTTGGTGTTTTTTGGAGTATTTGGAATATTGACTAAGAGTTGATCAGTAAACATATTTGTCACCGTGACTATACTATGACATTTGACGAAGATGATACATAGAAAGTAAATAGAGTATTGTCTGAGAATCGATCAGTGAACATATTTGTCACTGTGACTGTAAATTTCTACGATGACATTCGATGATGACTATACGTAGAAAGATTTTATTGATTTCGATTTCTAATGAGTTTGAGTCTTGATGTTTTTTGGAGTATTTGGAATATTGACTAAGAGTTGATCAGTAAACATATTTGTCACCGTGACTATACGATGACATTTGATGAAGATAACATATAGGAAGAAATAAATTCATCGGTACCCGATTATACGAACTCCAGTGGAGTTCTATCGCATATATACACAAGGAATCCTAAAATTCTAAAATAATAAACTTTAAAAAATGATTCCCCCCCCCAATCATCGTTGGACTTAATCCCTGATCACGTTCCAACAACACTCAACTCACCAATAACCCAATAACTCCAGTTTCAATTTCAGGCAGAACTTGAACCTTTTTTTTGCAAATAATTCCACATGTTGAAAAGTGGCGAGGCCACGCGCGGTGAGCGTGATCGAGGGCGGCGCAATATCAACTATTTATGAGCAGATCCGACCTGGTATAAGCTCGGCGTCCTCGCCGAGAGAGAGATACACCTGAAACCTGCGATACACCACTGTGGAAGTACGCGCGCGCGTATATCAGAGTTCCCGCATCTGTCGTGCTTCCCGCGGAGAAAGGAAGACCGGACAGGAGAGGTCCAGGAGGACAGTTTCGCCTCGGCGACGCAGATCAGGATGGGGAACAACTTACCATGTTTGGTCGACGAGAAGCTTTTGCGTTTTCCCTTCCACTGCTCGCCGTACTCGTTGTGCGTGTATCTCTTCTTTTTTCTCTCTTTCTCTTTTTCTTTTTCTTTTTCTTACTTTTCCTTTTCTCGCATTCCCGGCCCATTAGTTATCGACGAGTTATTACTCGACGCGAGCACGCGCCTTGCATCCTCCCCTCGGCCGGTATCGAAGATAGAGAAACTAGCCAGCCAGAGTCGTAGAATCTCGAGATTTCCTATCATCCGCGATAAGCTGGAACCTTGTTGCTTTCCCATCGGGTTATAGGTTACAGGATTGAGGATGCTCGCGAGCGTGGAATTTCGTAGCATCGTGTAGGAGATTTTTTTCAAGCCCAGTGGAATGTCTTTGTCAGATTTACTTTCACGGATCTCTCTGTCTCTCTCACTGTTTGCGTTTCCCAAGAGTGAACGGGCATGAAACTCGTCGAAACTTCGACATTTCTACGGTTACGGTTTGATCAATACGGTTTTCAAGAAATAACTTCAGGACAATAATACGTTTTAAAAACATAGCGAATGAAAAATTTGTCAATTCCAACGGTTCTCGTTTAATTTTCTTCGTTTTATTTTCTCTCGTGCAACGTTTCGTTTAAAAATCACGATTCCACAATGAGCTCACCTTCTCTTATGTAATTATAAAGATAATTATAAAGATATCGACAATATTATTCGATATATGTGACGTTGATATATCCCGAGCAAATCTTATGTTACTGTTGTAATTATAACAATCTTAATCGAATGTCTAGACAAACAACTTCTTCAGACGAGCGAAGAGTACTCAAATGACGTACCGAATGCTGAAAGAATGGCCACCAAGAATTGTCATCTAACAAACAGTCTCTCTGCGACAAATATTTCATTCGCCGAAGAGGTTGCAACAACCCGACCAATCGTGGAATCGACACCCTCGTCTCGTCACTTTCAACCATCAATCTACTAAACTGCTCGCGTTATCGCAATTCCAGGATGCCGCTTCACTACCGCTACTCGAATACCAGCCACGACGTGACGTTGAGACAGGCAAGCAAGCAAGCAAGCAAGCATTCGAAGAGCAAGGTGTAACGACGAAGCCTGTACGTTTAGCATCCGCTAAGCGTAACGAGCAGGTGCGGTTCGAAGACGGTCCACCATAAATCTCAATGAGCCTTACTACCCGTATTACTCGGGTCTGCGTCGCCCGGATGCTCTTCTAATAACACACCGTGGCCGCGAGCTTGCCAGCTCTTCGCTCCAGGGGGTGGCCACGGTCGGCGCGAGCCGCTTGATTACAGGATATGCCACAGATGACGTGATATTAACGTAATGAATACCGATCGGTGGTGGCTGGTCGCATGCGAGCAGGCCGCGAGCGAGCGAGCGTGCACGCGAGTAACGCGTCCTCCTCTCTCTTTCTTTCTTTCTCTCTTTCTCCGTTAAAAAGGGCCAGCTACGAATTTATTAACGGCGGATTGTCACGGCGATCACGCAATCGTTTCCCTTGATCGTAGCGACGCGAAAGCAGAGGGTACACAGGGAGAGAATTTCGCCTGAGAGGCGCGAATAATGGTGAATAATTGTCTCTCTTTCTCTCTCTCTCTCTCTCTTTCTTTCGCCGTCGAATTATCGGTTGTATGCCGAAAAATTTAGGGAAAATCCTGCCCGGCTGATTCGCGGTAAATGATTATTTATTTCACGTGCTGGTGTTTCCACGTATCGATCCGAAGTATCGATGGAATCAACCTTGGGCTATGCAAAAGTTTTGCAGCTCCGTTGTTCCAATGGAATTCTCCAGCGTTTTATTGAAATGTAACGAATCGCGTGACCATTTATTTGGTTTACTGGTTTTACGTGTAGCGGAATCACAGTTGTTCCAGTATTTCGACATTTCTACAAACACCTGAACTCTCTGCACGGTATGTAAGAACGTGTTCCCGTGATTTCGGTAGAAGTGGCTACACCACTTTCTGTGGAAAATATTAAACGTTCGTCTTTAACGGACCACCACGTTGTTTCAGGAGAAAGGGCAAGCTTTTCGAGTTTTATACAGTCTCATTGCCAATTAGCACGATTAAATGTGAAATAATTTTTTAACGACTCGCGACGCGTGTAACGTTGTAATTTTACACACTGACGGCGACAGATCGCGATTGCAAAGAAGAGGGGGGTGGTGGGGTGGGGGGGAGGTTTGAGTTTTTAATGCGGCTGATTGCTGCCGCAATCAGGCTCCGGTGCGTATTTCAAAAGCGAACTTAAACGAGCCAATTCCGTGCTGAAGCAACTAAAGAAAGCCTCATTTGTATCCCTGCATGTTTCTGCGATTCGTTTGATATCCCTTTTTCATCCTTTTCTTTTTTTCTCACCACTTAACAGAAGTAACCTAACCCCCCCCCCCCCCTCGCCCTCTTCAGTCCACTTGAACAATTCTTACGAAAAACCAGAGAAACTAACCGCGTAGATATGTACATAGATACAGGTATGCAAGTACACACACACACACACACACACACACACACACACACACATATCGTGCAAGAAGCGTGATCTTAACTGCTGCAATTATTTAGAGAATTTTGCACAATGCTTCACGATTTTTTGTTCATATCGAATTCTATGTGATTATGGTCATTATTCAGAACTTGTCCTGTTTGAAACATTTGTTATTCTCTATTAATTGATTATCGTGAAACATTGTAATATAGAAGATAACTAGTGTATTAATTTAATCGTCAAATGCATCGTCAGACGCGAAATAAATATAATTACTAATAAAAATAAAATATCCCTAATGTAAATAAAAAATTAATATAGAAGAAAAATAATAAATATAAATAAAATATAGTGTAAATTAATATATAATAAAATTAATAATAATATAAATAAAAATTAATATAGAATAATATATACTAAGTGTATAATTAATATAATCTAGTGTATAATTAATATAATATTAAAATATATATACTAAGTTAATCTAATGTATAATTAATATAATATTAAAATATATATATATATTTTTATTTGGTAGTTTTTCAATGTTACAATTAAAGTATCATTTGGAAGTACATATTCGAAGTACACATTATATTAATTGCATATTGATATTAACATAATATTAATTAATATGCATCAATTTTTAGCGTTCCGAGTGAGATTAGAAAATTTCATCGTACCATCCGAGCGAATGAAACCGAACCGCCTCGACGTGACAAATCACGAGACACGGGTTCGAGAGATCGAAACTAAGGTCTTGAAAAACAAAAAAAAAAAAAAGAAAAAAAAAAGGAGATTGAATGACAAAAAGGAGAACAGAAGCGAGACGAGCAAATCGAGAATCCATGGCGTAATGGACACGTTTGGCTCGAGACTTAAAGCGAAATTTAAATCGGCGGATCCGCGCGCGGTCAGCGAGAAGTGGCGTTTAACTTACGTGACCCGCCCCGGTCTTCTTCGATATTCAATTACGAATTTGCATACGCGCATGCATCTCCATTAAACGAGGAGGCCCAATGGCGAAATTTGCCTCCGTGAATTTGCCTCGGTCAATAAACTACTACTACTACTACCGTACGCGGCAGGAAAATATTTAAAAAGGTGAAGTAACGTCTCGCACGAAAACGATTAAACCCTTTGGGCCATCGTCCGAATAAATTATCCCGCGCGAATGAATTAATAATTAAGACGATCGCCGCGTTGATTCTCGGAAGGAAGATCGAAGCTATGAAATTCTCGCCACTTTCTTACGGTAATTGCGGTAAAATACGATGTATTTCAGAGAATAAAAGAGAGAGAGAGAGAGAAGAGGAAGAAGAGAAGGTTGTCATCGACACACGTTCGAGTGGCGGGTAGCCGAGCATTAATTGCACGGAGTGCGACGCGATCGTGCACGGAATTCGCGTGAAAACGTGATGGATCGTCGTCCTCCTGGTGGAAGTCGTCGCGACGTCGTGACCGAGACAACGAGTCATCCGTGGAATATAATGAGCCGGACGGCGTCGCTGATCCCTATCAGGATGATCCTGTCCCCCGCTTCCTCTGCCGATGAACATCCGAAAACCGCGGGACCATTTCCCCCCTCCCGTGATCCTTCACCCCGCCGATCCTATCGTACTTTTCAGAAGTTGCTCGAGAAAGATTTAGATATACTCGCTACGTGGAAGATAACATTGTTGGAGGGAGAGTCATTGTTTGAGACAATTGAGAGCAGAGGGAAGACGCTGTGAGTCAGTTTCGTTTTTTCACGCGATATATCGGTAAGTTTCAATTCTCCCGATTTTTACGTATCACTGAACTTGAGCCTCTCTCAAGAAGAGAAGAGACAATTTTATTTTTCACGTGAAGGGTAATTTTCAATCGATCACGTGTTATTGAAATTTTCTGACACTATGAGTCAGTTTCGTTTTTTCACGCGATATATCGGTAAGTTTCAATTCTCCCGATTTTTACGTGTCACTGAACTCGAGCCTCTCTCAAGAAGAGAAGAGACAATTTTATTTTTCACGTGAAGGGTAATTTTCAATCGATCACGTGTTATTGAAATTTTCCTGACACTATGAGTCAGTTTCGTTTTTTCACGCGATATATCGGTAAGTTTCAATTCTCCCGATTTTTACGTGTCACTGAACTTGAGCCTCTCTCAAGAAGAGAAGAGACAATTTTATTTTTCACGTGAAGGGTAATTTTCAATCGATCACGTGTTATTGAAATTTTCCTGACACTATGAGTCAGTTTCGTTTTTTCACGCGATATATCGGTAAGTTTCAATTCTCCCGATTTTTACGTGTCACTGAACTTGAGCCTCTCTCAAGAAGAAGACAATTTTATTTTTCACGTGAAGGGTAATTTTCAATCGATCACGTGTTATTGAAATTTCCTGACACTATGAGTCAGTATCGTTTTTTCACGCGATATATCGGTAAGTTTCAATTCTCCCGATTTTTACGTGTCACTGAACTTGAGCCTCTCTCAAGAAGAGAAGAGACAATTTTATTTTTCATATGAAAGATGAATCAATCGATTACGTGTTATTGAAATTTTCTTCTCACTAATAGGCTTCTCTTAAGAAATACTTATACATTGTGTAGAATATAAGCATTCCGCTGTTCGAGTCAATGTAGAATAACGTTAACTATAAATATAATTAAAATATATGTATTTTTCGAACGTTTTTGTATTTATTAGTAGTTAGTAAATAGAACAGCAGATTATAAGCAAATGATAAAATTACGATATCAAATCTCCATCATTCCGTTAACAAACTGACAATTGATTTTAATATACTATTCAATGTGAAATTATGATATAAATCTCTTGTCAAATATTCCTCGGTAATAATCTGAAAGTGATACTTCTCATACATGACGATGAGGAACCGATTGAAATGACTGAGCTTGATGGCGTACAAAGTGGTCATTCAGCCGAAGCTAAGTAGCCAGGGCCTCGATCCTCGTGGATTCCACCCTCTCGACGACTCGACAAATTGCCGCCAATTAAAATTCTCATCTTCCGAGGCGCATGCTCGGATCCTTCCTTCCTTCCTGCCTAGCCCGAAGTTGTTTCGCCCCCTTCGAAGGACCAGTTCTCTGCGTCCAATTAAGTTGTAGGCTCCGGGTCCACCGCGTAACCGGACAGGTCCGCTCCGTTTCCAGTCCCAAATTAATTTAAACCGAACCGGGGGAGCCTGATTCTCTCTCTCTCTCCTCCTCATCGAACGAAACCCTTTGTCACGAGATGGCGATCACGAGAACCGATACGAAAGATTGTCATCCTTTTCTCCCTTCCACCAGGCTCGTCGTCGCCTTTTTTCTTCGGTGCGTTTTTGCGAAAACTAGATATTCGGATAACTGTTTCACGGATCAGTTTTGCGGGATTATCGTTGAGAAATTTTAATCTCTATTTAAAGGATCTCGTACGTGTGTATTTAATAATTTACTTAAGTAGTATTTTCTTCGCGAAGTAAATTAGTTTCATTAATTTCTCTTCATTCGTTGTTTCAAGAGAATTTCACGCAGGGAATAATCTCCATTGTTATATCAACCAAGTGAACTGTACGAACAGAGAAATCTCGCGTCTGCGGAGTACGAAGAGAAACCGAGATACTTTCTGGAAACGACAAGTGGGAGAAAAGAGTTCAGACAAGGGGGTTAAAAATTTCACCATCGAGAAGCAAATTCAACAACTTGAACTGCCTGAGCTAAATCAATTTCACAAGTTCCCTCCGTCGAAGGGGTTCGATCCCCTTCGTCCTCTGTAACCCACTTACATCCGCACATCCGCCATTGATAAAAATTCCACGAAGGACTGATTCAATAGCAACGCTCGACGATCGCGAAGAGGGTGCATCCGGATAAAATGGAGCCAAAGGGGTAAGACGGAAATCCTTCGGGCGACGCTGCAATCCACCGCCCCTCTCGCCAACCCCCGTATTCGATTCCGGGATCTATTTCCGCAGTCAGCTGGTCCAAGGATTCCAGTCGAAGGAATCTGCCGAACGAGGGCAAATCCGGCGAATGAAAGCCATTTTCAGCTAGTGAATCCGATGCTCCTCTCTCGGCCTAACGCGACGCGCCTGGGGGAAACTCCCCCTTCACCTCGGGGAATATGGAAACAAATAATCCACGAGGAGGATTGCCGAATGCCGGCTCGTTCGCGCGGAAAGCGGTCCTCGAAGATCCACGAGCTGCTGCTAGGCGACAGTCGGGATAGAGCAACAGAAAGAGAGAGAGAGAGAGAGAGAGAGCGAGAGAAAGGAATGATGGACGAGGGAGAGAAAGAGACAGACAGAGGGAGGAAGCTAGGAAGAGAGATCGTATCGGTGCCATATTAGAGGAAGTTATAAATCGCTGCGAATCTAAAATTGATCTTTTCTGCAGCGGTTCGAGGCCAGGGGACGAGCCCATACGCACACACACACACACACACACACATGTTCGTTCGTACACACGTGTACGTCTATATATATATATATATATATATACCGCCGAGTAAAAGATGTCTCGCTCGCACTGGCGCGAGCAAAGAGCGAGAAAGCTCCGCGTTGGCGCTTCTACGCGCGCGGATGTCGCCGGGGTAGTCACCTATCGAGAGGAGGTGACTACCTCCGCGAGATATATCGATTGCGACGCGTCTGCGAGTTTGAGATAAGCCAGATCCGCATAGCTTCGGCTGTCGCGCTACTCTCTCCTCCTCCCCCCTGTGCTCGCCGCGCTGACACCCCCTTTCGCACGCGCTCTCTTCGTCCTCGAGACTCTGGCTGCGACCTCTGACTCTACTCTCTTTCGAGATTCGTCGCACCATGATCGTTCAAACTGTATGAACTGTATCGTGAAAGCTCGACTTTCTACTTTCGTGACCTGATCAAGAATCTCGAAGAGATCAACACTTTTTTCGAAGAAACAAACCGAATCCGGTGACGAGTTCACTTTCTTATCCAACGACGAAAACACCGGGAGACAATCAAGAATAACCGGAGAACGCAATTTGAGAGCATCTGCCCGTTGGAGGATGTCCGCGACGAAATCGTAACTTCCGAGGTCGCGTATCGCGGCCTAATTGGAGATGCGGTTTATACGGAGATGCGTGCACGCGCGTTCGCCCTCTCGGTTCCGCGGATTTGACTCGCGAGCGTGCCGCCTTTCTCGAACGAAAGGCGAAAGCAGCAGTGCTCCACAGCAGGAGTGGAGGACAGAGACATTAGCATAAGGGTGGCTGATTTATAATTATAGTCGGCGAAGTTCGGGATGCCGGGCACGCAACTATCGTCCCGAGCGTTCAACGATCGCTTTTGCACCCAGCGTCGCTGATTAACATATCTACGGCCGGACACCGAGCCGTGGATAACGTTCAACACGTTCCACAGCCACGACTTTATTCCGTGTGCTTTGAGGCCGTGCTGTGGTGCGCAGCACGTGGGTGTGCACGCCCGGAGGCTTAATCCACTGTGGCTCTCTCCTTTGTCGACCGAGCACACAGATCCTGCGCGTCCGGTTTGCCAGTTTCACCAGCCTCTCGTGACTCGGCCGACTGCTCTCGCTGATACATACACGGACAACCGTGTGGTAACTGGATCGCGGGTGGACGCGATCGTCCCATTGGTAATCGGAGAAGCTCTCCCTCACGAAGTTCGCCTCTCCTCCCTTCTTCGCCTCCCCTCGCTGGTCGAAGCTCGATACCGCGGAATGTCTCCCAGCTCAGGAATCGAACGACGAGATAAGCGACGAAACTCTGCTGGAAAAGTCGAACGCTACACCACATGCATGATAGCCCGTTTGCCACTTTACGATCGTTATCGGCATTGCCTTCTTCTTATCGCCTCAGATTCCTATCTCGAGGTCACCGCGAACACGACTCGCCTTTGTTGAATTTCAGAGGCTCGCGATGGGGGGTGTGTTTTGAGTCGAGTCGAAAGTTGGAAAAATCGGCGGGTTCGACGTTATTTCTCTGGGTGCTCGGTGCGGAGTTGTGAAGAGTTTCGCAGCGTTTGGCAACGTGCTGAATCTCTATCTAGCGTGTGAATATTTCGATGAAAGAAACTTTTTCTTCTTTTTGCTATACACTGCGACGATAGACTATTTCGTTTGTAAAATAATGTTTATCTTTTCTTAGAGGCTGGCAAGTTCTGTTCAGGAGCTTAACAACTCAAACGAAATATTCCAATTAACAGATTCATTTACTTTCAACGTGAGCAGAATTAAAAAATCTAACAAATGCAACCAAGAAGAATTCAATTTTTTAATTTTAATCGCTGTTGAGATACATAATCGAGATACGTATTATAAATCCATCTCACAATTTAAGGTTCCAAGCGAGATGATATTTCTCGAGGATCGCAACAAATTTATTCTCTACTTCTCTCTAAATGCAAGTACACGTCCGAATAGACGGTATCCATCTCGCTTGCTCGCCAATTTTTCAGAACCTCGCAAAGTCCGTCGCGATCTAAAGTTCGAGACAACGAGATAATAATTCTCGAAGATCGCAACAAATTTATCTCATCTTCTTCTCTCCAAATGCAAGTATACGCGTCCGAACGCGGCCGGTTTACTTCGCTTGCTGGCGATCAGCAATTTTTCAGAGTAATTAATGACGTAACTGCAGCACGATCGGTAATGCTGCCGCGCTGCATCGTATAATTTTCAACGCTTGCTCATCAGCTCATCAAGTTACCGTGTGGCTTCTTCAAAACTTGTTCCGTAATCACTGTCGCGCATTATCCTCGTACGTAGTAACCATCAAGCTGTCAATTTCCCATCGAAATCTCGCGGCGTGAACGGTAAATTTCCTCCTTCTGCGAGGTAAGCACCGTGGCGAGGTTTTTCAAACGCTCTGGTCCCAGGCGTCGTTCGCCATAATCATTTCATTAATATTCGCTGCACCAATAATCGCGACCGCGGTTACATGCACGTGTGCACGCACCCTAACGTGTGTGTGTGTGTGTTTGTGTGCAACGTCGTATACGTAAACAACGAGCGACGCTCCGCGTTATCAGCGACGCGCAGCGCCGCGTCCTCCACGGGGGCGTCGTCTTTATCTCGTGCGCCGTGGCGTCTTGTTATCAGCGGCCATTAGAATATCTAAATACCACCCCCGAACCGCGTCCGAATCTTTTAGCTGTTCTTGCTGTTGGTGGCGCGCCATCGCGTGAAAATCGCGGCCAGCAGCCTGCCAGAGAGAGTTTTCGATCATTTGTCGTGTTTTCGACACGACCGTCTCCTTTATTTATTTATTTATTTATTTATTTTATGGAAGTGTAATATATTTTCATTTTTTTCTAGAGAATCTTGTAAGGTAAAAGTCTCGACTCTTATTTAACGAAGATTTATCGGATCTCCCCGGAGATCGGTGCGATATCAGGTGGATTTTCTTCAAGAACGTATGATGGTTCAATGGTAATTTTCATACCGAATGGAAATTTAGAAGGTAAAAAAAGAAAAGTGAAATGCACGGCTTCGATTTACGGAAATTAAAATCATAAAAAGAGAATTCTCATCCCTATTTACAGTTCGACTAGTTTGTTCTATTGAAATAGAAAAATGTTTTCACAGACAGATGGTAGAGAAAGAAAAATTTATCCTTCGTTCGCAGGTATGGGAGGAATAGAGAAAGGTTACGGAGGGAATTTTTCCACCCCATTTTCATATTTATACTCGTCAGTGCCCGCTTATCCGGCAGCTTATCAGTCGCTGACAGCTTCTTGTCATCGAGGCTCCTTTTCAATCACGCGTGCATCCCTTCTTCTATTCGCGACAGGATACGAGAGAAATACATTTCCTCGATCGAAGCTTGCCGTCGATAGTAGAATTTGTTTCGATTTCTATTACTTACACCTGCATTTTACATGTTAAACTTCCCACCGATGACAGAAGAAAATCACATTCTTCGCACAGTACATTTTGCATCAGATACAAAATTCACTATTCACTATAGTCTACTTCGGTATAATAATACAAAACTACGTGTTCTTTTTTTTAATACTCCGAGACTACCAAGACACCCTTTAATGAATAAAAAAATAAATATACAAGCACAAATTTGATACATATCGTTCGATGTACAATTGAATAATTTGTAATAACCTTCGGAACCGAAACAAAAACTACGAAACTTACTACAAGGATCAAACCTATCTCTGACGAATTGAAATATTAGGTAATGTCGTTGTTTTCTTTTCAATTTGAAAAAAGAAATAATTTAAATACAAATGAAATTCAACGTTACGAGATAAGATTAATATCTTCGCGACTTTCTCCAAATGACAACTTCCCTAACCTCGAACAATCGAAACGATCGTCAAACTCCTGAGATTCGAAGCGCAGGTAAGTAAAAAGGCAAAACAGGCGTGTCGAAAGTTGCAATTTCTCAAACGGAAGTGGGGAGGCGAAACGAGGGGTGGAACGGCACCGGGCGTCAGATGATTGAGAACAGGAGGCGGGAAAGGAAGCGAGAAAGCGGGACGAGCTCGCGAACGTAATCTCCGCGCCATGTTGCCTTGGAAGGGTTAAGTTGTAGAACCACGGCTGGCCGCCGAAGATAAGGATAGCTCGAAATCGCGCTCGCAGAGCCGCAGAATCCGCAACGTTTCTCGGGCTGCCGCGGTGACGATTACCTCTCTCTCTCTCTCTCTCTCGAGGATCGTCGTCGCCGCGACGTCGACGACGCTCGTCGCGCGTCGGTCAGCCATCGGAAAAATCAGACCAGACGAAACCACGATGTGGAATTGCCCAGAATTGCGACGCGTTCGCTTATAATTATCTTTCTTCCTCAATTTTATTTTCTTAATATCTCTCTCTCTTGTGAAGTGAGAGTTTTGCGACGACGTGTCTCTCTTGAAATTGTCAAGATATGGATATTAATGTCTAACTTACGACGAAGAGCGAACTGAATCAATCTGGATCGCACTTACCTGCAACAGAAAAAGAAAAAAATGGTTAGAAATATTCTGTTCGTCGTATTTGACACTCTTTTTTCTTTTTTTTTTTTAAGACGAAACGAACTTTCACGGTTTTCTGATTCCGATTTTTAAGAGTACGATCGATTGAAATTTCCTTAAACTTATACTTATAGAACAGTACTGTCGCAAATGAAATGCTCGACACAAGTTTTCGAGTGATGGGATTTCGATAAAATGGCTCAACACAAATTTTTTGAAGTGATAGGATTTCGATTCGATTTGACTTACGCACACGTCACGTTAATTATGTTATATATCTTTCTTTTCTGACATATGTATCGGTGTCAGGCTTACACTCAAATATCACCACCGCATCGTCATAAATATCAAGCAAGGATCGAGCAAAATTAGGCTCATAAATAATCATCCGGTCCCTTCTCTATCCTAAACACATTGAAATCTATCGGAGAACGAAAGCAAACAGGGGATAAACGCTGCTCTAAATTGAATCGCCAAGACACCGTGGACCGTGACGATCTCACCTCGCCCCCTCCCCCGCCGATAATCGACGCTCCCTTCCCACCGTCCATCGAGTCGATATTAGATTTGCTTTGAATCGCGTTGAAAACTCACCCCTTCGTCGTCAGTCGCCTCCTATCGGCCAGGCATAAATCAGGCTGGCGATCTTAATAAATGCGCGAGAATCGGGCCGGAGGTAAGCCCCCTCTCGTCTGATTATCAGGAGAGAGAGAGAGAGAGAGAGAGGAAGATATGTCGAGGGGGTTGAAACGCGACACGAACGAGAAAGGAGAGAGAGAGAGAGAGAGAGGACGGATCGTATGAAACGTCGGGGCGATTGGTAGGCAGCTAATATCCTCCTGGCCGCTATCCCTAGGCTCATCTCAATAAATTCAATATACTTGTGTAAATCGGAACCCTCGAACATCCCCGTCGAACAGGAGTCTCTCTCTCTCTCTCTCAGCGAGAATGGTTGGCACGGAGATGAGCTGCTACCTTCTCGCTGCCACCTCCTACGAGAAACACGCCGATAATGCGTCGATTATTGATTACCCATAATGAGCCAACCGCTTTGATTCTTTTTCTTTTTAGTTATACTCTAATGGCTCGACGTCTCATGTGGTAGTTCAGGGGCTGAGGAAACACGAGTCTCTTGTTCGTAGTTTCTTATCACTAAGAGAATGCAAAATCATCCTTCTGAAATGGGTGTTAAGTGTAATTCGAATTCAAAGAAATTGCTACCCCTTCAGAGTTTCGTCTGAAAATTCAAGCAAAGTACATTTTGTCGTGTTATAAATGCAGAAAGACGACGAAATTTCTAGATCACGCAACCACCATAGTTTACCCTGCTGCCGCGTGAAAGAGGGATAATATATAAGAACACAAAGGAGATAGCAGCCTCAGTTCAGGGATTCGATACGTTCTCCGGTAATTTCTTAGCGATCAGGGGACGAATTTAGACCGCGGTTCTCAATATCTATCCCTAGAATGGCCTACACCCAGCTCCCTTGCGAACGAGCTTTTCATCGAGTCGTTAGTTAACGGTTTCACGACTGCTTCTGCCCCGTAGTTATCGACGACTTATCGCGGCCGGTAATGCCGCGCGGATCGTATTTAAACCGGCGATATTAATCGATTATTGATACCAGCCGGTGTCCCATAATTTCACGGATCTTAGTCTCTCCCGCGACTCCAACGAAAATCGTTACACCAGCTCTCTCTCTCTCTCTCTCTCTCTCTCTCTTCTTTTTTTGCGATTCACGTCTTTCGCCACGATTTTAATGAGCGCACTCTCACCAATATAACCCCGTAGTAAAGGGTTATATTTCGCGCGCTATCGAGGCGCTTTCTTCCCGCTCGCTCCTTCTTTTCACGGAACCGATGGGGAAAATACCGTCTCCCCCGGGATTCGCGACGAGCTTTTCATCGAGCAGTTAGTTAGAACGGCCGATTAGACGACTTTATCGGCCACTTTTGCCCGCCGTCGTACGTTTTTCTCGAAACTAAGCCTCCGTTGTTACTCGACGCTAATGCGACACACGATCGCGTTTAAACGATCCCGCGAGTTCCAACTACGTATGTACTTCTTTCCTATCCTCTTTTGGCTTCCACACTGTCGAGAATCTGATGACGATGTCGCAAGTACATTTCCTTACGGCCTTGTAAGATTTGTAGAACCGATAATTCGCCAGTGCCAAGGTCAGGTTCCCTTCATCTGGCTTTTACCGATTTCTTTTATATTATTGTATATTTATTATTTATTCTCCGAGAGTTTAGTGGAGAAGTTACTTTCTGGCAAGACGAACATACCGAGTCCAATTAATTCCCATATTCGAATATTTCAATGTTCAACTTTTGCAATACCGTCTATTACGTATCGTTGTCTGTTTTAAAGCTTCTAGAAAAATGTCAAGTCATTTGTATTCGTGTCCCTCGACAATTGTAAAATATATATATATATATATATATATATATATATCTTTCAGTTCGATTGTTATTGCGTGCTAATCGGCACGAAGTTTCAAAAAAGCGAAAAAAAAAATTGATTCGGATGTGAAAACAACTGTTCCACTTGACTTTTAATTGAACGACTGCGAAATCGAATTTCTGTTGTTCGCGTTTGGGAATACGCGGATGATAGATTGCGCGGGCAGCTTTGAATTTCATCGAGCAAAATGATTCTCCCCTTGATCAGGACATCTTTCTTCGTCGTCTGCTTGGTGGTAGCCCAGGCGAGGAACCACCAGCCGAGATAAAAATAATAAATCATCGCCTGTGCTACGAGAGAAGCGAGACGCACATGATATTGCCGAATTCGCCGGTATCGCGAGTCGATACGGAAATGGCTGCGCGAAAAGATGGTTGGCGAAACGCTCGCGCACGAGTTTACTTACTTTTGTTCAAACCGTTCCATTGCTACATTTATTACTTCTCATTGATTCAGAAGGAATTACACAATTCGGAAAACAATACTGCAGGAATATAAAATATAACATGCACATTGTATTATAAAATATAGAGTAGAATATAGAGTAGAATATAAAATACGTCCCAGTATTATTTAGAAGTAATAAATTCTAGTAAAATTTTCATTTCTCAACAAACAGATCAAATATGTAGAAATTGAAAGAATTTTCACAAAATTCTTTCTTGTTCCTACGGCTATTATTATCCTATTTTAATCTATTAATTATTATCATTATATTTCATTCTATTAATTATTTATTAATATAAAATATATTAATATACCCATTATATTATAAAATATAGAGTAGAACATATTTAAAGTACGCCCAGTATTATTTAAAAGTTGGAAATTCTAGTAAAATTTTCATTTCTCAACAAACAGATCAAACATGTAGAAATTGAAAGAATTTTCACAAAATTCATTCCTGTTCTTACGGCCTCGGCGTTTCTTCATTATTATCCTATTTTAATCGATTAATTATTATATTATTATATTTCATTCTATTAGTTCTATTAATTATTTATTAATTCCTCGATCTTTCGTTTTCTTCTATTAACATCTTATCTCGTTACAACACTGGTTACATAAGGAAATCATCTAGGATCAACGTTGACAGAAAATATTCGATTAATGCGTGCCGTACGATTTCTTGGTGTAACTATACGCGTTGCAACAGCACGTATCAACAACAACAACAACAACAACAACACACACACACAAAGATGCAAACGCATACTCAGCTGATGGAGGTGCACGATCCGAAGGGGCCACGATGCAAGACAGTAAAAGGGTGTTGGAGGTTGGCTTCGATATCTCGAACAGCCGCGGCGCCGATTAATAACGAGCAGTCGTTACGGCAGATAAGGAAGTGCTTGCGCCCTCTCCCTCTCTTATTTCTCTCGTTTAGCACGCTCAGGTCGAGAAAGAACCGGGTCGCGGCGTAGACACATGTATATACGGTGTGCCGATTTCGTATAGTTAAACGCCGGCTGCGAAAGTGTGCGCGGGAGAGACGTACAGTGCGACGTGCGATCGACGATAAAGCGACGTAAATTTTGAGGATCGTTCGGCAGGAGAGCATCGAAGCTTTCTATACTTTTTTTCTCCCACCTCTCTCTCTCTCTCTCTCTCTCCCTCCACTCCCTTAGGTAAATGCAATTTTGCTCCTAGATTCTACATCGATACTAGCTTGTTACGGATATACTTGAAATAAAAATGTTTGCTCTTCGCTCCGTTCATCATCCAATCGTATTTTTATATCGACAAGCAGTTCGAGATAAAAGTGAAATGCATGCTCGCGATTGTTTCTCGTCTGAATTTTTCGTTTTGAAACGTCTCTTTGGTACGTGGACACCGTAAAAAAAAAAATCGAATACCTTAGTGAAATATATTCGAACGA
Organism: Tetragonula carbonaria; assembly: GCA_032399595.1. Classification (NCBI taxonomy): domain Eukaryota; kingdom Metazoa; phylum Arthropoda; class Insecta; order Hymenoptera; family Apidae; genus Tetragonula; species Tetragonula carbonaria. The sequence continues at coordinate 3,299,622 of JAUCRC010000020.1, forward strand.
TAATAACGATTTCAAGATGTTTTGATCGGATAATCATTCGCGTATAACATAATCAACGACGATTTATATACTATATTCTCTATAACTATTGGAGCATTGAATTCAAATTATGCCGATCATTCGATTATGTCTCGATTTAATTTGAATAACCCTGTAGCGTAGAGAGACAAAAGACCAAATAAAGCGGTCATTAACAATGGTAACCATTTATCTAGCAGCGTGTAAAAACAAAAGAAACTGATCGTTCTCTCTAATAATTTCACAAGACAGACCGTCTCGATTCCGCCGATTCCTATTATCGACCGATCGATCTCCTACAACGATGCAACTTTCCACCATCCATCCATGTTCAACTGTGAAGCGAGAATTTGGCTTTCATCCGCGCGAAAACGTTCGAAGAAACCGGATCCGGTCAATAATCGCGGGACGATTCACGGATTCGAAGAACGATGTGGAACATAGAGGCCCAACGCATAACAGGGAGATGTACAATGGCGAGATAGAGTTGCCGCGTCATTACCTCGACGACGACGACGACGACGACGACGAGAAACACGACACGTAGACAACCCGACGTCGCGCACTTTGTCAACTTTGTATATCAATCAACCGGGGCGGTAATGTTCCCGGGACATGCCGAACAGCCGATAAAGTACCATCGATACACGAAGCAGAGGAGCCGATGAGCCGAGCTGCGCGATAAACTCCGCGGCGAAGTCCCCGCCAGTGTGTGCATCGGTTCCATTCTCTTCGATTTTGTTTCTTGCAGATTGATACCGAGGCCTGCTCGGTGTAACCGAGAGGAACCGATACTCGAAAATTATTGGAGCGACGTTTCGCGATGGATTGCGACGAGATCGAGATGGATGGAATCGTGACTGTATAAATAATTAGATTGCGTTGTGCTCAGTTTAATTCTGTTGTATTTCATGTTACACGTTGCAGCTTGCAACTTGTCAATTTTATTGCATGTTTGTCGATGAATTAACGCGCAACATGGCGCAAAAGTAGCGTTGTTCAATTACTTGCCGTTGCTACTTGGATCTCAGCAGCATGAAGTTGCTGTCAGATCTCGCCTTCGTTCTGCGAAGCGAAGTCGTTTCGGATGGAAGTAGTTTCTCTGAGCCACGAAACTTTCCTTCGTCCAGAGCAGAAATATTTGTATAATGAAGCGTGTTTGAGATGAAAAGAAGCAATGCTATAGAAATTTTAATACCAACCAAGAAAGAGAGAGAGAGAAAAACAAAAGAAACCGGTGGACCTAATAGCGTCAATTATTTAATTATTCAACTACCACACCAGTCAAAATGACTGGTTTTACAATGTCATTTTAAAATTTCTATTTCACGTTACAACTTTTTCCCCGCAATGACTTTTACAGTGTATAACTAAAGAAATAATATAATGGATTTTATTTTATTTTTATTTATTAGAAATCAGGATAATTTTTGGTAGAAATAACCTCGTCTTAACTGTCGGTAGTTCTAGTGTTAATGAATCTTTTGAATTTTACATTTCGAAAAGTCCTTGGTCGAATGATTATCTGCTGCGAAGATAACTTCATTTAATTTGTGATTGATTTTATTCGGCATTTAATGGAATTACTAAAATGGTCGAAAAATGACCAATTGATAATTTTAGGTGTTTTATAAATATAAAACGTGTTTTTAGAGACTTGAATGATTCTTCGTGTAAATAGAAATAGAAAGTTCGGCGTAGCCTATTATGTATCGAAAGATTTTCTACTTTCTTTTTTACTTGAACGTCTCCGATGGGAATTTCACGCGTCAGGCTTGCTTCTCGGCGTGTTATCCTGTCGTTAATAAATAAACGAGACGCAATTAAGCGAGATACAGGCATAATTTTCACTTACTGAAACAGGCACGAGCAACAACACGCGATGGCAGACGAATCTTGATGAAAACTATATTCCCGATCCGTCGGAATCCTAAACTCTTCTCGCCCTCCCCTCCCCCCTAGGTACGGGGAACTCGTTTCGAAAACTCATCCGGGTTGGCGAACGAATCATCGCCTGACGCTGGCCAATCCCGGCAAAAACCCAGCTGCGGCAATCATCGAATAATCGTGGATAAAACTCGTGCCCCCGCGAAACACCCCCCCCTCTCCCCTCTCCTGACCGTAAAACGTAGTCCCATCTCTCGTCTCTCTTTCTGCCGCGAAGCACGAAAAGCCATCGACCTGCCAGCCAGTGCTCGCGCCCGCAAAAACCGAGCAATTATCGGGCACCGCTGATAAGACAGCCATCTCTTAGGGCACCCTCCCCTCGGTTTGCCGCGACCATAAATAAACGGGCAGAGAACCGAAATCCGCGAGAGAGAGAGAGGGGAGGGGGGGGGGTAAGATCGTTTTAAAATTACCTCTGCCTGTTACCTCGCGAACCAGCCGGCGTCCCTCCGTCTATCCTATGGTAGACACCATAGACAGAAAGGAGAACTCTCTCTCCCCCGTCCAATCAGATATATCGCGAGGCCTAGCCGCCGCGCGCCTCGGATAAAGATAACGAATCCGCGATGAACGGAAAGAGAGATCGATCGGCTACGGCTGCACCCCCGAAAACTTTCGCCTCTCTCTCTCTCTCTCTCTCTTCAGGATGACGGTGGTGTATGTGTGTGTGATAACCATGCTTTTAGGTTCGTGCGCCCGCTGAGAGGGGGTTGGTTGCGGTGCCGGTCGGAGGAGAAGCTTATCGCGAAGCGCACGCGGTCGCCACCGCCAGTCACCACAGCCGCGGAATTCCGAGGAGTTCGAGGGGTTGGAGAGAGAAAGAGAGAAAGAGAGAGAGAGAGAGCAAAGCCATGGAAAACCGCCGACAGTTTCTGCTATATATCGGTCGTTTGGCAGAGAGACCGGCAGGCTCGCGTGAATTTCTTTTCTTCCGGGCCGTGCTGTGGGAAACCGAGCATCGTTCGTTGACTCTTGAACGGAGGCACGTGTGTCGGTGTCAAACGGTTGATAACTTAACACCATAACTATACCATAAGCTATACCATAGTTGCGATCGAAATTTCATAATTTTTTACTAGAAATATATCATATATTATTTTATAATTTTTCATTAGAAATACGTCATGAAAATGACGTACTTTTAAGAATTTCGAATGATTCGGATAAAAGTTCATGCAATTTGCATTGTAAAGCTTTTTCCCCCCATTTTTTTTACTTTAATTTAGTTTCTGATGGAAATTTTATATACTTCAGTCGTCGGTAAATCTAATGTATTTTTGTTCCGGATTGCGATGACGAGAGATCGATCGTTTACAATTAGATACTCCCGAAAACAAATAAAAAATTCATTATAAAAACTAATACGTTTGGAGTTAACCTTTTGTAATATATAGAACAATGAAAATTCGTTAAATAAAAATGAAATAAGTAAATTTAATAATATATTAATTCGAGATGGGATAAGCCAGTAGTTATTGGTTAGTAAAACTAATGATATATAAGAGCAAAAGCTCAGTTTAATTGAAACTTCTAAACCTAATAAATCGACGGATCAAACCTTTCAAATAAATTCTACAAGTTTAGTTTAATTTTTTATTGAAAGCCTTTTATTCTTTTTACTTAGATTTTTAACTTTAAACTTGCTACATTCTACTAGATATAGTGAGTTAACAAAAAAAAAAAATTAATATAAAAAGTACAAAAATATTGAAAACGTGCAAGATAAAGCGTGAGATAAAGATTGACAATAATACACGAACTCAAAAAAAAGCGTGAATGTAAAAATCAAAAAGAACGACAGAAGGAACGATCCTCGTCTAATTGCCTGGCGAAAATTTTCACCGAGATCGTCAGGCTTCTGACGAGAAAGAAAATTGTTACAGATCTTGCATTCTCTGCAAGCAAGGCACTCGATTCATATTGAAATCGTCCGACTCGTTCAATCCACTCATAAATTCCATCTCAAGGCAAAGCCACCCCTTCGATCTAGATATCTAACGCAGATAACACGGAATGAGTAATTTAATTTCTACAGACACAGGAATGTTCACGATGACGACAGCAGACGATGTTTCAGCTAACGACGTGTCGTAATAATCGAAATGATCACGCCAGCGAGTGTATCGAGGCTCACGAAAGGGTTTTCATAATGCACCAGGATTCCATGGCGATGTGCAGGCTGCTTATCGGTCGCGGATCGATCCTCCGCGTGATTCACAGTGGATTTTCAGGGTGTTTCGTGGGTGTTGAAGAGAAAGACAGAGAGAGAGAGAGAGAAGCCTCGGGCTGCATCGAGATCGAGACGATGAGCACCAGGTGCATCGAGACTGGACCACGAAACCCTGTGCACCGACGATGCAATGCAGATACCAGCTCGAATGCATCCCTGCTTGTGATCCTTTCCTCTCTCGCTCTTTCTCTTCGACAGGGAGAGTCCTCGCATCGTTTCCTCACCGATGGATCTTCGTACATTTCTTCGTTATTTCTTTCCTTTCTTGAAATTGAAACGACTGGTTTTCTCCTTTTTTTTTTAAGTTGAAGTCACGTTTGGAATTGTCAATTTTCATTTTTCATTTCATCGTTGATCGTCGCTCGTGGGCATAATAAAATCTCGGACGCAGAGCTTTGCAAAGAATTGCGAAAGAATTCTCAAATTAAGTAGATTAAGAAGAATGCGTTTCGATCTGGTGAATCAGCATCTGAAGCTACGATTATTTCGGCGAATCACCTTACCGATTATGCACCATTTTTGAACGTGTCTCTCGTTTCAAGTAAAAATCACAGTGTTCTCGGATACAGTTGTACAGCGCTCGATAGTGCTTACCGATGCGGCAAATTCTCCAAAACTCAGCTCAGCATTCCAGCGCCGAGTCGCCGTGCAATCTCGATGGTGCTTCGTCCCTGCCGCAACAAGCTCGAAGAAAAAAGAAAAAAAAGAAACCACCGAGAACAGTCGGAATCGGATGGTTCGAATGGTCAAAATCTCCATGTGAGGGGAGATGTACCGGTGTGTATTCCAATTTACCATCCAAGCCAGCTACAAAGAGTAGAAGAAAGAAGAAAGAAGAAGAAGAAGAAGAAGAAGAAGAAGAAGAAGAAGAAGAAGAAGTGCACGCGGAACGATCGATAAATCGGTTTCCACTGCGCGTAGAGGCCGATCGGCCTGTGCTCGCGATGGGGAGATCCCAGCTCGTACGCGCGGGTCCGATTAACACGTTGTTTGTATAGGGGAATGTATAATAACAGGTTGCGCCGTTGGCCATAGGTACCCATTTGTATCTGTAGGAGGGCATCTCGGGTTCTCATCCAGCGGAAGGATAAGAGCTGCACCGGAGATACCCGCAGGAAGAAGAACGAACGATCGGTACGAGACGGAACTGTTTGCCAACGTACGTACACGCGTTCGTAAAAGAAGTTTCGAGAGAAGTTTCTGCACGCTGGACAGAGAAATTTTCAGAAACATTCCCAGGTGTTGTTCGTGTATTTCGAAGAATCTTTGGATTCTTCTACAGTCCTTGAGTCTTCGACAAGACTGCATTTTCCTATCGATAAGAGGAAGAAGTAAACGAACTGCTATCGATAACAGTGAGTCTCTCTTCTAATTCCGTGCACGAGGATTTTCTTCGAACCATTGCAAGGTTCTTCGTTCGAGTTAAAAAAACGAGAGCCAGATGTATTTCGAGGATTGGGGATTATTTCTCTGAATTAAAGTAAAGTGTAGGAAACTACGAGCTATTTCAGTGAAATTTCGAGAGATCGCAATAAAGACAAAAGGGAATCCACGCATGCGCGTGTGTAACTTTGAAAATTTGTCGAACATCTGCAGCCTCGTAACACGTGCGTGAATATGATTTCATCTCCAAACTTGTCGTATATACAAGAATTGAATGCTTGAATACTCGTTCGAATAGAATCTCAATTATATTTTCTTCGATTCAAAGGCAGTGAGCACAGACTATACGCAAACAATTATAACAAAAAAAAAAAAAAAAAAAAGGAAGGTAAGAAAAGTCCCTCGAAACAAAAAACAAAATGGAAGGAAATCGTTCTCCGAAAGGAAACTTCAATCGAAAAATGTCGAACAGGCAATTTGAATCTGGATCAGTTACTTTTCAAACTGCACTGGATACTTTCTTCTTTTTTTTTCTTATCGAAGAGGTGTCTTCCTTCTTGCGAAAGCCGGATCACGCACGCAGAATGTCCGTGATCCGATCGATGGACAGGTTTTCTCCCGAGAAGTATCGTTCGACGAGAATGGCCTTCTCACGTCGGCCTTTTATGATTTGTTTACTCGGATCGCCCTCGATGCGATGCAAACCCGCCCATCGTGGCAGGCCAGCGCCAAGCTCCGAACTCTGACCCCCCGGCTAATTGTTGTTGGCTCTAGATCGCCGATAATGATTCACGAGATCAAGCGTACAATATGATTTTTCAATACGTATGCCACGTTACGCTCTCTCTTCTAGTTCAATTATTCAATCGATCAAGTTTGTTCCGATTGTTTTCTGATCGTTATCGAGATTCTTCTTTTTATAATTGTATGGATCAGTTCGTCGCGAATTCGCGCTGTCATATTTGTCCTTTCTCCTTGCTTTAAGTATCATTATACGACTCGTGGAGAAATTTGAAATGTAAAAACCTCTCGAGGCTTTTATATTCTCTCACAGCTTTCGTTTTCAGTCGATCAAATTTTCCTGGCTTCGCGTGGAACTTACTTCACTGCTAAATTATCTACGGGAATTATCGATACCTGAGTATCAAGTTAACTGTTACACGCACATATTATATATAAATATAAATACATATTACACAATTCATAATTAGTATGATGAACTGATGAAAAAATGAAATTGTACACATTCGAATTGACGAAACAATTAATATTGATGTGCCAATTGAAACACGAATACCCATGAAATCCTGTTGATAGAAGAGAAAAAAAATTGACCTATAAATTGCTATCGTTGAAACAAAAATTTTTAAATTGAATTTTTACATTGAAGAAAAATAATTGCAAATGGTAATGTTTTCTTTCTTTTACAGAAATTATTATTAATAAAATATAAATGTCTTGAAGTGACAAAAAACCCAGAAGTTGTACGTACATGTATAAATACAATTGTTGTGTACTTTTCCATCCCTCTCCCCTCCCCTGTACATTCGATCGAAATCTTTCCCATCTTTTGCCCCCAAAAATTCTCAGCAAATTACTCATCGAGTCGCCAATCTAGGTTCCCTGCCCGTTGCGATAGATCACGATAGATCACGATTGCAACAGGAGAGAAAAAGCGGGGGCTGTTTTCTGCGGGACGAAAGCCTTGGAACGCGGTCACCGAGAGAAAGAGGGCGAAAGAAGCGATAAACGAGTGGAGAAGAGATAGACGGATGAGAGAGACAGAGAGAGAGAGAGAGAGAGAGCAAGCCTCTCCAGCCTATCTGGCCGTTTCCGATATTAAAAATATCAGCCGGTAGATAGCCAGCTATCGACGCTCGAGCACTCGAAGGAACCTCCATTAAAAATAGCTATCTCTATCTGAAGCCGGTACTACACAGCAACACCGTGGTCTCATGCCAGACACACATACACACACACACACACACTCTCTCTCTCTCTGCTCGTCCTTGTCGCACACCTCAGTTTCACCATTTCATCCGCCTCTTTCCAACTCGCGCTCGTTTATCGTTTCCAGCGCGCGGTGGTGGCTGCTTTCGCGGAGAAACGGACACGGCGCATAAAAACCAGGCTTTCTCAGGAGATACGGGATCTTATCGCGGGCAAATGTTTTGGAGGCCGGCGTTATCAGTCCGGTTTATCGAGACTCCGTGGCTCCTCTCCGCTTCTTTCCACCATTTTCGTCATCCACCACCAGCGCTACCCCTTTTCAAGCCGTGGACTGATTTCTCGATCCTTAGTTTGTAATTGCGTTTTCCCTTTCTCTCTCGTCTAACTAAACAGCAGGTCGCCGATTGCGATTTTTTTTTTTTTTTTTGGTTCTTCGACCGCCAGGAATTTCTTCACCTGGTGTTGGTAAAAGTTTTAGACGACGTGGATCGGTATGGAGGTCAATGACGATCGGCGCGTTAATCTTAATCTTAAATGCCGGGTGATTGATGTCGCAAACGTCGATATTCGTGTTTCTTTTTTTCTTTTTATTTCAGCGATAAATCGGACGGGCCGAGATGGGAAGAGAATTTTTGCACGCGCGCGATGACGGTGGAGCTTATTTTAGAAAGCGATAAAAGTAGTCGATGGTATTCGCATTGAGAAAATTGGCCGAGGATTTTTACGATCGAGATTCTTGCTTTCTCCTCGAGCGAGAATCTATCTTCACTTTCTTGAAACAGAGTAGATCGTACTGAAACAAGTACTTAAAAATTGTATAATTGCATCACATTTCAATAACAATCCCGATTGAACGTACATACAGATCGGAAAATAGATATACAAAAAGATCCAGTTCAACGTTTGTCGATCGACGAAGGAAAATATAACGACAAGCAAGGTAAAAGGGAAAAGGCAACGCACGGAGGAAAAGAAACGAGATCAGCGTGTGATCGCCGCGAAGCTTGTGTTCCAAGCTGCGAAGTTTACGCGCGCAAGTAACGACCGGTCGCGATCGATCGCTCATTATCCTTCCGGTACGAAGCGCTCGCTCCTTCCAGCATAATTAATTTCGAGAGCCGCGGCCTCTTCGAAGGAGGGAAGAACGCGGCGCGAGTTTCAGCCAGCGCCAGGATTTCATAAATAAAGATACAAACAGCCACGGATGGCAAATAAACTTGCCAAGTATTGGAAGAAGCCCGTGGCTGTCGGTGCTCGCCTATAATCTCGATGGCGACGACGAGAGGCACGAAGGACGAGAGAAGCGGGTAAAGAGCCGAAGCGTATACCGTGGGGGATCGATAGATCGATCCATCGATCGGTCCCATCCATCGGTAACACGCCTCTACCGATCGCCTCGTGGCTCGTGAAGCCCATGCGAAGCAGATGAACGAAAAGAGAGAGAGAGAGAGAGAGAGAGAGTCGGATGAATCGACGTTGAAACGATACAGCCAGACTCAACTGGGACAGACAGAGGAAAGAGAGAGAGAGAGAGAGAGAGAGAGAGAGAGAGAGAGCAAGCCCCGAGGGGCCCCTCGTTGCACAATTATCTCATTTGCCGATCGGACCCTCCCACGTGTTAATTTGCTTGTTGGTTAACCCGGCGTCCCTCTTATCGTTTATTTCGTTCTTGCCTTTCGTGGAACCCTCCTTCGCCCTCATCCTCCTCGTTCTTCGTCCTTCTCTCTCTTTAACGTACTACCACGCTGGCCGCTGGCTTTCCCCTCTCGCTTCCACCACGGCCTTCCCTTGTCCTCGAAATCGCGGCACCGATCGCCTCGACTCACGTCGGCTCTCGCCGAAGATCGACCACCGCGCTCCGTTTCGCGCATAAAACTCCAAGCGCTTCGAAACCGAACCGGAAATTTGCCCGGCGAACGAACGAAAAGAGTAGCTGTAAGAAGTTGTAACAGCAACTCGAACATTTGGCGAAGCCTGAACTTGACGTTCGAGTTTTAAGTTTTTCCATCTGAAATTAGCGGTAGAATTAGTATAATCGGAAATATCTGTCACGAGTTTCACACATAAATGTCATCGCGTAGGATTGAAAATTAATAGTTTGCCGCGCGACGATTTATCTGTCCAATTAGAATTTGTTCGTCATGTTCTGATCGATTTACCGCGTGTCTTCGAATTCAGTCATATTTTCGTACGAAAGTTCGATGAAATACATCGAAGTTCCATGTCCCGTGTTGAAATATAATCCAATGCTTACGTCACAAGTATAAAGCCAACTATTTTCCAGTTTCCAATCTCTAAACTAAGATTTTACTTTACGATTTTCCCAAAAATCATTATCTCCTCCGATCTTTGAAAATTCTACGAAATCTAAACGCATCACCCGCCTATGTTGAATGTTCGCAAATCCTCGAGCGTGTCGGCCTTATCGTTAGGAAATTCCACGAACTTAAAACTTAATACGCCACGCTGAAAGTTACATTATCACTACGCGATATCCCTGCCGCGAAATCTAAATATTACTTTACTTTTATCTTTGTTTTCTCTCTGAAGAGAATTCTAAAGCCACGCGAGCGAGAACATGTTTGACCTACCTTACCTTCGAAACATCGACGAGTATCGGTATCGATTTTATCGGCTCGAAGAAAAAAACGAAAGATCCAACCGATAATCGATCCAGTGTAATTGCACGACGAGAAACAGATTCGCAAATGGGAGAGTTCTCCAAGAACAGGGAGAAATCAAACGAAACAGAAGATGGGACAAAGTCCAAGCGAAGATAATCGAATCCGCGGCGACGATATCGATCAATGACCAGCATCGATCGAATCTAGCCCGCACTTATACCGCTAATCAATTGTCTAGACGATTTATCACTCTTATCGTAGCACTGCAATAAGATCGTTATTTCGCAAAGCCAATGATCGCGCGAATGACGAGCGATTACCATCACCCGATCACGATTTTTCGAATCCGTGAACAATCTTTATTCGTTCGTGAGAATTTCTTCTCGAATCTATTTCGCAGAATTTGATACGTTGCCTGCGAGATAATAAATTTTAAAACGTAGAATTAATCGATACGATTTAATTAATCAATGTTGCCTCGAGTAGTGGATTTTCCTCTGAAAGTTATATCTCTGTTTGTAAGTAGGTTTTCTAACTTTCTTTTTTTGACTCAATGAAGAATCAATGTCGATTTTAATCACCGAAGCTGCAATCGTTGCTAAATTCAGTTTGGAGATCTTACAATAATGAATGATTATATTTACATTGTCACAAAGAATCGCTCTCTTAAGTCGTATTAAAGCTTTAAATAATAATCCAGTTACGTAGTAGCTAAATTAATCGAATCCATCGAAGATAAGTCATTACCGAGAGGTTAAACATTGATCATCGTGTTTTTTGGGATTAACTGCGAATATTTTGAAATCTGTAAAAGATACAGCTCATCAGTTTGATTTTTTAGACAAATATTAATTAATCGTTATCTACGATTGTTCTTTTCTTAGTCAAAGCATTAAAAGATTTCGAAGCCCTAGCCTAAACCTAACCTAAACCTAAACCTAACCTAATAAAATAATAATTGTGCAATTGTGAGAAGTCTAAAATTGCAAGGAAAATATAGAAAAGTATATAATATTTACAAAGAGGATAAAGTAAATTTATCCTAACCTAATAAAATAAATCTATCCAAATTTATCCTAACCTAAATTTAACCTAAACCTAACCTAAACCTAACCTAATAAAATAATAATCGTGCAATTGTGAGAAGTTTAAAAATTGCAAGGAAAATACAAAAAAGTACTCCGTATAATATTTACAAAGAGGATAAAGTAAATTTATTCTAACCTAAACCTAACCTAAATCTAAATCCACCCTAAATCTAACCTAATAAAATAATAATCGTGCAATTGTGAGAAGTTTAAAAATTGCAAGGAAAATACAAAAAAGTACTCCGTATAATATTTACAAAGAGGATAAAGTAAATTTATTCTAACCTAAACCTAACCTAAATCTAAATCCACCCTAAATCTAACCTAATAAAATAATAATCGTGCAATTGTGAGAAGTTTAAAAATTGCAAGGAAAATACAAAAAAGTACTCCGTATAATATTTACAAAGAGGATAAAGTAAATTTATTCTAACCTAAACCTAACCTAAATCTAAACCCACCCTAAATCTAACCTAACAAAATAATAATCGTGCAATTGTGAGAAGTTTAAAAATTGCAAGGAAAATACAGAAAAGTATTCCTTACAGTATTTACGTAGAGGATGAAGTAAAGTTTCTTCGTTTAAATTTAAATTGTGCACAGGTGCATAGGTATTGCAATATTCAAAAAACTAGAGAAATCATATAGTTTATCTAGTTTCATAACTAGGCGATCTTCGATAATTCTTTTTCTACGATTTGTAAACCCAGAGATGCTTCAGTAATTAGCAAATTAAATGCATTTCGCGTGTGGGTACTGCTCATTTCTCGCAGCGCGGGACAGGAAAAAGAAAACGGCGCAAGGAAACGACGATGGTTTCGTCGACTATGACCTAAACCAGGAGGAAACGGTCGTGCAAGCTCGAATTCGGGGGGGAACAAAAGAGACAGGCAGAAAGCTGGAAGCACGGACGGAAAGAGAGGTAACGGACGACGATGGCAGCGACAGAGGGAGGAAGTGACGTCACGGTAAAGTAACGAGCCTCGCTTAGCCGCGATAAGCCGCTAATCGCGCGATCTTAATGAACTCCTCCCATTAACGCTCCGAGGCCGCGACCGGCAACGTTCGACAAAACTCCTTTTCTCTCTCTCTCTCTCTCTCTCTCTCTCTCTTCTGTTCTCCTCTGGTGCTTTCGATCACCAACCGTCGAATCGAACGAGAAATCGCGGGACGATCATCGATCCTCGAAAACGGTACCAGGAACTGGATCCAGATTCCTTTCTTCAGTTTCGAGAGAATTACCACGACGATTTTGGAAATGAATATAGCAGATTTTGAACGTACGTAGTATACTCTAGCACGTGAACCACGCGTTGACTCAGAAATCAAGGGACTCGTGTTCTTAAATCTTTTGAGTTATGATACAATGACAATGAGTTACACTCTTATGGTGGTAGGAATAAAGTTTTTCTTCGACTCGAAAGAAAAAGCAAGCCTTATCGAATACGAATTTCGAATCTTTCATTTCGTAATTCTTCGAAATGAAAACTGGTAAATACAAATTGTGTATGAATTTCGAATTTTCAATTCGTAATTTTTCGAAATGAATGTTGATAAATACAAATTATATACGTAATAACGAAATATGAATTTCGAATTTTCAATCGTAATTCATCGAAATGAATATTGATAAATACAAATTATATACGTAATAATGAAATATGAATTTCGAATTTTCAATCGTAATTCTTCGAAACGAAAATTGATAAATACAAATTATACACGTAATAATGAAATATGAATTTTGAATTTTGAATTTTTCAATCGTAATTCATCGAAATGAATATTGATAAATACAAATTATACATGTAATAATGAAACATGAATTTTGAATTTTGAATTTTTCAATCGTAATTCTTCGAAATGAAAATTGATAAATACGAATTATACACGTAATAATGAAATATGAATTTTGAATTTTGAATTTTTCAATCGTAATTCTTTGAAATGAAAATTGATAAATACAAATTATACACGTAATAATGAAATATGAATTTTGAATTTTTAATCTTAATTCTTCGAAATGAAAATTGATAAATACAAATTATATACGCAATGCCTTCAGTGCTTGCAGATGTAACATGTAACGTGTTGTAATAACTGAGAAGAAAATCTTAAAGCAAGGTACTCGTGTTCGCGTCTTTAATATTACATGCCTTTTTGTGCATACGATTTTCGGTGGTACAATCAGACTAGAAAGTAATATTAACAAAATAAATCGGAAGTGAAAAATAACTTTTCTTTTTCATTTAAGCCACGTACATTTGAATTTCGTTAATTCCGGGCTGGGACGAATGATTGATAGAAATAAATAAAAAAAAAAAAGGTGGAATAACATTTTTTCGTTTAAAGCTTCGTTTCCAAGAAAATGAACTTTAAATTTGTTTCATTAAAAATATCTTCAATATACAAATATACAAATTCGATTTTTATACGAAAAAAAGTTTTATTGTACGTCTTTGACTTGCTTTCGCACGCAGAATAATCTCTCGTTAATTATTCTTTCTTTTTGTTTTTCTAAGTCCAAATTTCAAGTATACTTGACAAATTTTCAAACTCGATTTTCTCGAAAGTGAAAGCTTAAATGAAAGAAACTTTATTCTTTGTTTTCCACTTATTTCCTTTATGTAGAATCGCCTGTTTTTCGGTTGTACCATTCTGTATATTATATGCACTTAGTATACATCTTTTATTTCTCCAGAATTCCCGAATATCACAGACGAGCGATTTTCATCGTCGACGCGGATTTTCGTCGACTTGACGAAGCATGTTCGTCACTGTTTTTGCATTTCACGTTACGTCGTATTATATTTACTATAGTTATCATAGAGATAGAGTTGAATATTTCTACGACACCGTGTATGCGAAACGCACACCCATAAAACACGGAGTTCCGAGTCTCGTGCGTTATCGGCTGACTATCACTCTATCTTTTTAACAACGTTATCTCGCGTACACTTTTCGCTCCACTCAATTATATTTGTATCCATCGTCGAACTTTTAGTACCATAAATGAACAACAACTATGTGAATACAAAAATGAAGCTACACGACGAAATACAGAAAAAGATCAAAATTTGTCCCTTTCGAATCGTGAAAAATTTATCTTGATCAATCATTGATAAATCGTGGATACTTATGCAATCATTGTATTATATTATACCAGATTGTATGCAATTATCATATTACATTAAAATCTTATTAAATTAAAATTAAATTAAATATTATTACTTCACCGACCGTTAGCCTATTATTAATCGGCTAACTATTCATCGCGGTCGGTAAAGTGTTAAATATTAAATATTAAAATTTTCCCACAAATGCATAAAGATCGACAATCTGATCGTTAATCAGACTGAAAAGCATTTTTCATTCAGCGAAACCTAATTTGCCAATTACGTTGAGAAGATTACTTACTCGTCAGCGAGAGAGTCGCTTCAGCCCTGAGCTGACTGGCCCTGCGTTGTCTCCACAGCAATATGCTCATCTCGATGCACAGAAAACTGAACTCAAGTGATCAGCTTCATCAGTATCACTCTCTCAACTTCATTCCCGCCACCGTCACTTTTCCGTTCTCGCGAGATACGTCGCGGCGACACAAACCGATCGCGCTCGAAATTCAACGTTCACCATGATCGCGATGCGAAACGTTCTGTTTTCGTCGGTTGTCGGTCGTCATCGTTCCACCGATGTCGATTCAATTTTTGCCAGCACGAGCCGGTTTTCGGCCGGCTGAAATCGACGAGCAACTCTGCCGATTTCGAAGGTGGCCGCCGATCGAATCGCGCCACAGCGATCAGATCCGATTGAGAGCGATATCCCGTGAGATATCCGCGTCACGTTATCGGCACGAAGCTCGTCAGTCGCGTTATCGCGAATCGCGATCGTCGTGCCCGATTGCGACTCGTTCTATCGCTGTTCCATCGATTGCATCGCAAACATCGATCGTATGATCGTCCTCTCTCTCTCTCTCTCTCTATCTATGTGTTCGTGCGAATGTTTATTCAAACGCACGCGATTTTCCGACGCGTCGGAATTTCAGTCAAATCAAGTCGAGCCAAGTCATTCGTCGATCATCGAGCCGATTCGTGGATTCTGTCCGATCTTCTGCATTATCTGTCCTTGGCATTTACTTGAGCGATGCTCGAAATAATTTAAACGAGAGAACCTTTGTTGCTTTCTTATTAATATCAATCATGTGTATTAATTTTGTTTACCGATCTTCGTATAACGCACTCGATTCTAAAATCGTTCGAAAATCCTCGCCAAGAAGCTTCAAGCAACACTTGAATATTTAGTATCACGTTTTTCATTCGAGTAGAAATCTCCCGACTCAAAGAATGATCTGCGTTCAGGTCAACAACGTTTCTCAATCGCACGGTGAATATGTTCGTCGATCGCAATGTACAAAATAACATTACGATCCAACTAGATCGCGTAACCAAAAAGATCGGTAAACAAAATTAATACACATGATTGATATTAATAAGAAAGCAACAAAGGTTCTCTCGTTTAAATTATTTCGAGCATCGCTCAAGTAAATGCCAAGGACAGATAATGCAGAAGATCGGACAGAATCCACGAATCGGCTCGATGATCGACGATGATAAGACGAATGACTTGGCTCGACTTGATTCCACGTTATGCGAAAAGTTTCTATTCAGACGCGTGATAAATCGTTCACATCCGATTCGATCCTCCATGGAAACCATATTCAAACCTCTTCAAACCATCTTGCAGGCGTTGCTCGCTGTCGCAATCGTTCCTCCGCCGATCATCCAACGATCGAATCGGTAAACAATTAATCCCAATTCGTGTGTACGTATATATCCCGGAGTTGAACGTCGATTGTTACGAGAATCCGAGCGACTATATTTCCGTGGTACAGAGAAAGTTAGAGAGAGAGAGAGAGAGAGAGAGAAGAGAAGGTCGGTAGGCCGATTGTCGTCGTTGTAGCCAGCGAGAGCACGGGGAATAAACGAGCCACGCGGATAATCCGCGTATCGCGGCCTGGCCGCGCTCGCTCCGACAGCTACGGCGACTGACTCTTATCAGCCGCCGGTTGGCCGATAAGCCGGCACGATCGGCATCTTATCGATCGCGCACACGCGGAACCCGCCGCGTGGCCGTTGATCGCAACGCACAACGACGACGTCCACCAACCAACGTTGATGCCGATCCGCCCGGAAAACCGGCGGCTAATTGCGCGCGCGACTCACGACAATTAGGAGGCGCAGCAGAGAGAGAGAGAAAGAGAGAGAGAGAGAGATCGAACGGTGAAATTTTCGTCACGACTAGCCACCACCAGCAATGCCACCGATAACGTCTGACACTTGGACCGCGATAAGGGTAATTGAATGCGGACAACTGGCCAACGCTTGGGTTCGTCGCTTTCACGATCCCAACGTCGATCGCGCAAACCGTTCTACGCGACGAGATCTCGCGTTGGAGTGCAGCTACCAAGATCTATGTGTGCGCGAGTGTGTGTGTGTGTGTGTGTGTGTGGTTCTCTTTGACGCGATTGAGAAGGGCGGGTAGCGAAATGGGGCGAGTTTTGTTGCAACAGGGTTGATTAATCGAAGCGTTGCATGCTGCAGGATAGCTGCTTGGTCTTGCTGTGCGTTTGTTGGTGATTATTTTTGTATTTTGATGGATAACGCTTTTGATGCAGTATGCTCGATAGCGTGGAGATTTTCGACTAACTCGAGAAGGTACACGTTTTTTTTCTTTTTTCTTTTCTTCTTTTAACAATCGTAGTTGAATAATTGGGGAACACGGTTAATTTAGTGTAGACCAATGCATTGTATACTTCGGTCTTGCTGTTTGTTGGTGATTATTCTTTTGTTTTTAATGGATAATATTTTTGGTGTAGTAAGTTTGAGAAAATAAGATTTTTGAGTAATTCGAAGATGTGGATACTTTTTTAATGGCCGTAGTTGAAGGAAGATGATTAATTTAGTACACGTTGGTTAGGATAATTTGATCTTGCTGTTTGTTGGTGATTATCCTTGTATTTTTAATGGATAATATTTTTGGTGTAGTAAGTTTGAGAAAATAAGATTTTTGAGTAATTCGTGGATGTGGATTCTTTTTTAATGGCCGTAGTTGAAGAAAGATGATTAATTTAGTATATGCGCTATTTAGGATAATTTGATGGCCGTAGTTGAAGGAAGATGATTAATTCAGTACACGCTGGTTAGGATAATTTGATCTTGCTGTTTGTCGGTGATTATCCTTGTATTTTTAATGGATAATATTTTTGATGTAGTAAGTTTGAGAAAATAAGATTTTTGAGTAATTCGTGGATGTGGATTCTTTTTTAATGGCCGTAGTTGAAGGAAGATGATTAATTTAGTACACGCTGTTTAGGATAATTTGATCTTGCTGTTTGTTGGTGATTATCCTTGTATTGTAATGGTTGAAATATTTCTGACGTGACAAATTCGATACAATAAGATTTTGGTAGTTTGAAGACGTGGACATTTTTTTTTTTTTCTAACGAAAATAGAAGTTTGTTGTAGCTGATGAAGGATGATTAATTTAGTGTTTCGACAATTGAAATACAGGGGACAGTTTGTTTGGCTATTTAATATCTTTGGTGTCCTTAATGGAAATTCTAAGTAAAAATTATTAATTAAAGAAGACTCATTAAAGAAGATGGTTAATCAAATGAAGATACGAATGATGGCATAACGTTCTGATCGTTCATAATTTTACTACTGCAGGACTTCGTTCGGTGAAATTACGGAGTTGAGGGAAGAACGAAGTTTGTTGCAATCTCTGAGAAGAAAATTGTTTCTCTATCTCTGTATCTCAGTTTCAATATATATATATTCTCGTCTTTGATTGTTTGGTTCTGTTCTTCCCGAATTGTGCGCACGCTAAATGCTGTACACAGACTTCCTCTGATAACTCACGTTTTGCAAATCGAAGCTGCGAATCGAGTTGCAACTTCCACTTATCTTTATCGTACCGAGAGACTATATATACATACATCCATACATACATACATACACATATTTGCATACAATATTCTATAACTCCATCTTCCACACTAATCCCCCCTGAAAATTCCAGAATTTCTTTCCCCCAAGCAAAGCAATATCACCGAACCACTTCACAATTCCTCCCAGTAGTACACGAACCATGCGAAGAAAATCTCCGTCGTTGCCCCATCATAGTCATTGCCACTTTCGCCCTTCCAAGTTAGCCGGCCGGAGGCCGAGGATTTCAACGAACGACGAGACACAGTGGACATTTTCCCAAATCCACGATGCCACCACGTCCAGGCTCTATTGGGAACCGTATTGGTTTCGCGGGCCAGACTCTCTCTCTCTTTCTCTCTCTTTCTCTGGCTTCGCGGTTTCACTGAGGACGAAAGACTTTCGGTGCCGACGATGCGGAAAGCTTCTTCCGACAGACTGTTTAAGCGGACGAGGGTAAGACGAAACCGCAGAGGAGCGAGATGCTCGCCGTTGCGGGGAAGCGCTATCACTGGTTTCCAAGCGGCACCGAGACCCATGGCAATGGCTACCTGTTATCACTCTCTCCTCCTCTCTCTCTCTCTCTCTCCCTTTTTCTTGCTCCCTCTTGGTCGCTTCTGTCCCCGAGGTTGCTGCTGCTTTCCTTTCCTTTCGCTCTTTTCTTCAGTTTCTCTCTCTCTTTCGCTCCTTCTCTCCGTGTTCTGCAGCCTCACGATAATGCCGAGCAAACATTCCGCTTTACTCTTTCGCATCTAAAGGCTGATTTCGACCGGAACACACGGCGTGACAATCGGCGATTGTTCCCAGGACTCCAGCATTACTCGTTTCCTGATTTCTGGCCGTGTGATCGGGATAGTTCTACGATACACTCGCCAGTTTGCGAAATTTTCATCATCATGTTTCACGTGACGTTTCTCACATTTTTTTCGTCACTCGTTCTACATTCACGACACTTCTCTTTCTTTCTTTCTCTTTCGTACGGATAAGGACAATCGCGTGTCCCGCGATGTTTCTTTACGGATTTTGGTTATTAACGTACGAATTAAATGAAATTCGATATAACCAAAAAAATGATATATATTTTTCATTTTTTTAACATCTGCGTAAACTTGACTAAGATAACTTTTATACTCTTGTACCTGTACTGATGCCATGAACGCAATACATGTAAAGAAAATTAATAAAAAATGATGAAAGAACAAATTAATAATTCATAGCCTTTAGGAAACGTATGACGTCTCTCAGACGTCATTATTATGTTAAGGAGTTAAGGACTCGGCTGCTAGAAGTTTGTGATTTTTGATGCTTTAGCCATAGTTCAATCTCTCGACAGGCGTAACTGTTTTTAAGAAACTACTTATGTAGAATATTTTAAGTGAAAAACGAAAATGCCTTGATGTAACATAAGAAATTTATTTGCTTAATTTTTTGATTTCCATTCGATTGATTTTTAACAAAAATACCCTTGTAAATTGAAGAACAGAGACAAATGATAATGGCACAAACTTTGCAGTTTATTATTGCCGTCACGCGTGAGCATGAAAGCATTATGTTACGTATCTAATGTGATTAGTAGTGAAAATATTAAAGCTTCATTCAAATGACGGATTTTTATTTACACTTCATAAATTATGCGCTACATTGTCTTCAAGATCTTGTGTACAAGCGCTAGCAAAATTGTTCGTTTGAATGTTCGTGCATGTTTTTACCAAATGATGATCAAACTTATTTAAATACCATCACTTGTGAATCCAGTCGTTTACTTATCAGATTAGCATGCGCATGTATTAACTGGTAAGCATCCAATATATTAACTGCAACTACAACTACTGTGTAAACATCCAAATGTTCGTTATACTGTAAATTACACGTCTATTAATTTTTAATCGATATAATCGAGATAACCGAGACAAGAATATCAAAACTAGCAATAGTTGTTAGTTTAAAAATAACAATTCTCCGATGTCCACTTCAAAACTTTCAGAAACCTAACTTAAACCTAACCTGAATCTTTCTTTTTTAATTTACGTGTAGGGAAATCTTCATAGACACCCTAAACTTGACCTAAATCATTTTTTTTTTTTTTATTTACGTATAGAGAAATCTTCATAGACACCCTAAACCTAACCTAAACCCAAACTAAATCTTTTTTCTTCTATTTACGTGTAGAGAAAACTTCATAGACAGTCTAAACCTAACCTAAACCTAAACTAAATCTTTTTTTTTTATTTACGTATAGGGAAACCTAAACTAAATCTTTTTTCTTCCATTTACGTGTAGAGAAATCTTCATAGACACCCTAAACCTAACCTAAACCTAAACTAAACCTTTTTTTTTTTATTTACGTATAGGGAAATCTTCATAGACATCCTAAACCTAACCTAAACCCAAACTAAATCTTTTTTCTTCTATTTACGTGTAGAGAAATCTTCATAGGGAAATCTTCATAGACACCCTAACCTAAACCTAACCTAAACCTAAACTAAACTTTTTTTTTTTTATTTACGTATAGAGAAAACTTCATAGACAGTCTAAACCTAATCTAAACCTAAACTAAACCTTTTTTCTTCTATTTACGTGTAGAGAAAACTTCATAGACACCCTAAACCTAACCTAAACCTAAACTAAACCTTTTTTTTTATTTACGTATAGGGAAATCTTCATAGACACCCTAAACCTAACCTAAACCTAAACTAAACCTTTTTCTTTTTATTTACGTACAGGGAAATTTTCATAGACACCCTAAACCTAACTTAAACTGCGCGACCGTTCTCGCAGTCATAACGCGAAAGTATCAAGCACCATCATAGAAATAACACTCAACGTCTACATCTTCTTCTCACAGATACCACAGATAAAATCATTAACAGTCAAATAACTGAAAGATAACAATCGAAGAATATCAGAATAATCGTATAATCCTTCCCACAGTCGTGTCATCGAACAAACGATTTCATTACGACGATCGTTCGTACGAACGCACTTATACTCTGGCCACGAGAATTTGAATAAAAATTTGAATCGATGAAAAATGTGTATGATTTTTTATTCTATATATTGTGACTTTTATTCTATATATATATATATATATATATATAGCGGCATTGGCAGACTTCAAGGCACCAGAATACCTCCTCCTGTCGCTGGCGTCACGAGGTTTGAACTTCGCTGATAGCGCGGCCTGATAACGGATAACGATAATACCGGACCGATACTGGTAACACGGTGCGCAACCGGCTCCGTGACTAATGGCGATAACGATAAGGACGATCGTAAGACACGTAGGGTACGGGGTTTCTATCTAATAACCATGCTCTTTGTCTCGTGAACGTCGCCAATCGCTCGTTTCGGCGCTCGCCGATTACATTCTACGCGCCGCTTTTAAAACCGTTTTACGAACCTTCTTCCCCGACTTTTCACTTTCGTGAAAATATATCGTATAATTCTTGTGTTTCTGAAATACGCCTGTTTCCATTCGTATCGAGAATCGAGTATTGTAGGCCGAGGGTTTCGATCGTTCGTCGATTTCGAAGCGACTAGCGTGTTGTAATATTCGAACGTTTTTCGATCGATTTAGAATTTCGAGTTTTTTATAACATTTTAGAACTCAGATTTTAACAGAAGGAGTTTGGTAGAAGTTGGAACCTGGAATTTCGAATTTGCTTTAACTAGATTTGTGGTGCCCACAGGGGGAAGGGGGAGGGGCAATTTGATTTTCTAGAGATTCGAGTTACTAACAGTGAATTTTTCGCATTTCTCTGAATAAAAATTTAACTTTTGCGCAATGTACCAGCAGCTGCTCGGGCTTCTTCCAACACAAGTCAAAAATTCACTTTTCGAATAATAAGAAATACGTGTCAGGATTTTAAAGATGGCCAAAAAAAAAAAAAAAAAATTAGGAACACCACTGATCTAGATCGTTCAAAAGTTGATAGGATTTGCATTTCTTCTGGAATGGGAAACTTTCTGTGTAATAAACTAAATATAATATCGATTAATTTAAACACTATCGTTTCCCTAAATGCACGCGAAAAAAAAAATCAGATCATATCCTGGTTTTATTTAATTCATTTTTAACACTTCACCGACCGATAGCAGTAAGTAATAGACGATTAATAGGCTACCGGTCGGTAAAGTGTTCATATCGTATAATAATATATTTGTATATATTAATATACGATATTATCGGTCGGTAAAGTGTTAAAATATAAAATATAGATATATTATTATACGTTATCCATACTTTACCGACCGATAGCGGTAAATAGTAGCCGATTAATAGGCTACCGGTCGGTAAAGTGTTAACATCATTAACATTACACTTTATATATATACTTATTCCTATTGTATCGGTTAGGTCTTTCAACGAAATACAGGTAATCAATTTAATACAGGAAACAATACAGCTAAATAACTTTCGGGATAACAAGAAAAAAAATTAGATTTCTTTTTTCATTTCTTTTCTAACAGAGTTTCAAGAGTCGAAACGAAGACAAAAAGAATGCAGAATTTTTAAATCAAATTTTTAGACCGGTAGTACAATTTATATATAATTTATACAGTATATATAATATTTTTTTATTATAATTTTATTTTAATATTTTTTTATTATAATTTTATTTTAATTTTTCTTTTTATTATATAATATTTTTTCATCCGTCGAAAGACAAGTTATTATTTTCAGTACATATATTTCAACGATAGAAAATAAATCGTTCACCGGCAAGTACGTTTAATTATCACATATCGATTTTGTTGGCGTTAACTTTACCATTTCTGTGTGTTCTTTGCCATTTTCGGTGCACAAAAATTTAAAGCATCCATCAATTCCACACACATATATATATGTTCAACATTACAAATAACAATTAAATTTCTACTTCTTCTTAAAAAAAATTTTCCTTTTTCCTCACCTTTGCTTTCTTCGAAACAACGTGGCGCTTTTCCGCCTCGCGGCACGACATTTATCACTTTGGATTTTCGCTGGATCGACGACTGTTGCGCAACCAGCGGGAGGTGAAGCAGGGGGAGGGTTAGTCGCGATATTATTGCTGGCACCGGTTCGCGGGGATTGCGAAATTGCGGACAATTATCGTTCGCACGATCGTTAATTACCTGCCAATAAATTATCGTCGGCGCAGGCCTTGCTTCAGTTCGACTCCGTGGCGGGAAACCAGTTGAACTTCTACTCTCTCTCTCTCTCTCTCTTTCTTTCTTTCTCTTTCTTTCCGGTTTCTTTTTTAATTGGACCCGCTGTGAATGATTTACGACGGCGACCGTTCTGATCACTTTTGACTACCAGTTAATTGGCTTTTTTTTTATGTTCCGCTAATATACGTGCGAGCCTGCCCATGCATGCGTTGAATTTGCACGTCGCGGGGATATTTCATACACGAGGAGCTGAAACTTTCGAAGGGGCTGACAGAACGACGCTGATCATCGTACAGATATCTGCGAAAATCTGTATTTTCTGTGGAAATAATTTAAGAAGCAAACAATTCGAGAAGTAGAGATTTGCGATTATTATTATTATTGTTAGGATATATTTCTGTTTGAAGAAGTAAAGATTTAATCATTATTTGTAATATTAAATATTAATATATTATAAATAATATATAATATATAATATATAAATATTAATTTTTAAAATCAATATATTATAATATATAAATATTAAATATATAAAAATATGTTATGAATATAATATATAAATATAAATAAATAAATAAATAAATATATATATATATATGGAACTGATGGGTGATTTAAATTTTTGTGCTCCGAAAATAATATTCATTGGATGTACTTCATACGCACACACATGTACTCCATTGCATGTAAAGTACATAAAATAAGCATCGTTTTTGGAGCACAAAAATTTAAAGCACCCATCAATTCCGTATAACAAAGATATATAACAGCGACAGTTCAGAAATTAATATCAGTATCTTTAACAGCACGATCTTGCAAAGTCTGCAAAAAGACACGGATAACATCGAGAATTGACAAGGTGCTTCAGACTTTTGGACAATAGTGTATTTCAGCGTGTTCATTGAATATTTTTTTAATTCGTCCATAGTCCACGCGACAATTGAATTATCTTTTCGTACGTAAATAAAATACGAGACAATTACTGTCTGAAAATTAACCCTTCGCAGACAGCACACGAACAAACGTTGAATTCTAATTTAAAGAGTAGTGACATTCTTATCTAAGAAATCTTTCCAAATTCGAAGCACACGACGCTCCATTTTTCGACCGAATCGACGAACATTCGTGGCACGCTGTCAAGTAACACGGCGCGCAGACAAATGAGCATTGTAACTGCCGTGCCCTTTATAAATCCGAGGCAGGCCGGTGCCAGTTCATCAATGGCACTTAACACGTCGTAAAGATCGGGCCGGCGCCGATAATGTTGGCGATTCGCAGTGAAGCCACCAGTCGAATTACCAGGACTAAAACAGGATGAGTTGAGCGCGAAAGCGTGAAAAAAGCGAAGACGGGACAAGAGATTCCGCGTAATCGGGCCTGTGAGACGTCTGAGCGGGCATCACATGGATCATGGATCATCCAGTGGTGTCGGTGACCGGTCCACGAGCGAGAAAGAGACAACAGCAACAAGAGAGCGAGAGGCAGAGAAAGGAGATGAGAAACTCTCTGGCGCCGTGTTATCTTATTCGTTAAGATCCTCCAGGGCGACGAAGACGGGAGAAACAGATTCAACAGTGGTCTCACTGTCTCGAAAGATTCTCTCTCTTGTTCGTCCCCTCATCCCGAGGACAGAGTACACCAAGGGTCCCGGGGGAGAAAATCCCAGGAACCGCTTCTCTCAGTCTAGACAAGAGCGAGAGATACAATACTTCCTCTCACTTCGACTTTCTTCGTTCTTCGTCCTCTCCGTTGCTTTTTGGATTGAAAGAGCTCCTCTCTCTCTCTTTCTTTCTCTCTGGTTGATCCCTCTTTCGTACCCTTTTATCTCCAGTTGCTACTCTCATCTGTCCGAGGAGATGGACAGGGATAACGCGGATGACCGTCGCTCATGTCACAGCCGCGGCCACCGATTCGGGAAAGCGTGAATAATTTGGGGCGAGATGAGCTATTGGGGAAGAAGCTGGTTTCACCACCTCTATGGAGAAACTGTGTCGTTGAGAGAGCTGGGAAAGATTTTATTCTACAGACCACTTTTCTTTGACAGTTTTTAGTTGCGTTGGCACAGGTTTTGATCTTCCTAAAAAAATCTGAATTATTGAAGCCTTTCCCCTATATTATGCAATCAGTTTTTTAAGTGGAAAAGATTTTATTCTTGAATTCCTGCCTTCTAGAGAAATTTTCAGTGTTTGATCGAAAGACACTGGTAGCTTCTTAAAAAATCTGAAAATATTCCACGGTATTTGTTGAAATTTCCCTTCATTATATATTACAGCATCAATTTTTAAGTGGAGAAATTGTATGTCGTTAAGAGCACTGGGAAAGATTTTATTCTTCAATTATTTTCTTTGAGAGTTTAGATGTATTGACAAAGGTTTTGACTGTTTAATTGAAAAACACTGGTATCTTCTTAAAAAATTTGAAAATATTCCACGGTATTTGTTGAAATTTCCCTTCATTATATATTACAGCATCAACATTTAAATGGAGAAATTGTATGTCGTTAAGAGTACTTGAAAAGATTTTATTCTTCAATTATTTTCTTTGAGAGTTTAGTTGTGTTGGCAGAAGTTTTGAGTATTTGATTGAAAGACACTGGTATCTTCTTACAATTTGAAAATATCCCACTCTATTTGTTGAAATTTCCCTTCATTATATATTACAGCATCAATTTTTAAGTGGAGAAATTGTATGTCGTTAAGAGCACTGGGAAAGATTTTATTCTTCAATTATTTTCTTTGAGAGTTTAGATGTATTGACAAAGGTTTTGACTGTTTAATTGAAAAACACTGGTATCTTCTTAAAAAATTTGAAAATATTCCACGGTATTTGTTGAAATTTCCCTTCATTATATATTACAGCATCAACATTTAAATGGAGAAATTGTATGTCGTTAAGAGCACTGGGAAAAATTTTATTCTTCAATTATTTTCTTTGAGAGTTTAGATGTATTGACAAAGGTTTTGACTGTTTAATTGAAAAACACTGGTATCTTCTTAAAAAATCTGAAAATATTCCACGGTATTTGTTGAAATTTCCCTTCATTATATATTACAGCATCAACATTTAAATGGAGAAATTGTATGTCGTTAAGAGCACTGGGAAAAATTTTATTCTTCAATTATTTTCTTTGAGAGTTTAGTTGTGTTGGCAGAAGTTTTGAGTATTTGATTGAAAGACACTGGTATCTTCTTACAATTTGAAAATATCCCACTCTATTTGTTGAAATTTCCCTTCATTACAGTATCAATTTTTAAGTGGAGAAATTGTATGTCATTAAGAGCATGTCAAAAAGATTTTATTTTTCAATTATTTTCCTTGAGAGTTTAGTTGTGTTGGCAAAGGTTTTGACTGTTTGATTCACCCTCTGTGAGGCGGTGAGTATTTTCTTAAAAAGTTTGAAAATATTCCGAGCTATTTATCGAAGCCCTCATTATATTATACAATCAGTTTTCAAATTGAATATTTAAACGATTTATATTGTTCATGAAGAGCTATATCCAGCGTATAATTTGAATCATCGACAATCACGATAAGAAACACAGAAAACCATTCTTTAGTTACGGATGAAGTCCATCGAATGCAAAAATACTATAATTATAACATGCTCAAACAGTCAAGTACAGTATACGAATGAATGCCGGCTGTTATTTATTTATTAATCAAATACAATTCAATCGGATGAAATTTATAATTTGAAATAAATTCATTTAATCAGTATCGACTATAAAATTAACAAACCCATTCAAAATTGAATAATCCATCGCCTCTGTCAATCCCAAAAATATTCATTGACAAGACGATTCATTGACCCTAGAGCCGAGAATAGCAGATAGAGCTACAATACCCAACCCACAGAGGTATTTAAAGATTCGTTTCAGAGATGATCCGAAACGGTCGAAGAAAGAACGATTCTCCATCGGTGTCATAATATCGCGTGGTAACAGCGTTTCGGGGTCAATTACGCGGACGCATCAGTCGGCTGGGGCGAGATATATCCGGGGCGGAGAGCAAGCCGCTTCGTCATCGTCCGGCCGTGCCCTGCGGTGCGCGCCTAGGACGGTGAAAAAGAGCCGGACACTTTTTATCGTGGCGCGCAATTATGATTAGCTCCCGGTGGAGGCGTCGCGTTTGCGGCCACGGCGATTAGGGCAGGGAGTTCGCCTCGTCAAAACCGCCCCGCGGAACAAATGGTTCGCACCAGCCACCACCCCCTCGAGAGACAGAAAGAGAGAGAGAGAGAGAA
The DNA here is from genome assembly GCA_032399595.1 of Tetragonula carbonaria. NCBI lineage: Eukaryota > Metazoa > Arthropoda > Insecta > Hymenoptera > Apidae > Tetragonula > Tetragonula carbonaria. Next base: position 3,327,239 of record JAUCRC010000020.1, read on the forward strand.
CTCTCTCGCGGAGGAGGACCACCACCATTCTCTCCTCTCTTTCTCTATCCGACGATACTGAACAGAACGAGCAGAGGGAACCAGGATGGGAGAAAACCAGGAGGAGAGGGCAGCGCGAGATTAAGCAAATGAGAAATGACCATCAGGCTATCGGAGAACTTTGGTGTCGGATGCTCTCTCTCTCTCTCTCTCTCTCTCTCTCCGGGCGTTTTGCGACATCTGCGCGGCCGAGGATATACACGTCAGAACCACTATCCGCCGCGTTTTTAATGCGGAAACCACGGTGCTTCCAGGTTTGTACCTGGACGCACTCACTGGGAGTCCAGGGAATATTGGCGGTGATGAAAGAAATCGAAGCAGCTCGAACTTCTCAGTGTTCTTTCTTCTGTGTAGATGACGATATGTAAGATTCAATTCAACATTTTTCAACGTTTTCGCAGGTTCATTTCGGTGGACAAGCGAAAATAAGTCGATATAATTTACAATTATATAGATGTGCGAAGAAAGACGTTTGCTTGAAATATTTCTTCACTCTTCGTTACATTCGTGTAATTAAGCGAATGGTTTATATTTGAAATTGTCCAAATGTACTGGGACGTTCTCGCGAAAGTTTAATTTCGAAGTATCAAGAGGATTAATATCATGGAATCGATATAACCTATGTATCAGTCCTAACCTGACCTACATATAGATTACATATTTAATTTTTGTAACATTTTGATCGAAGTCGAGAACGACAGAAACGAGAATGAAATGAAATAAAATTGATTGGCACGGTGAAACAGAGAGTTTATCTCTCGTTACAGAAGATGTTGCTCCCATTCAAGAGCGAAGAGAAAAGAAACGAACGTTGACTTTTCTTTTTTCGTTGTCCAAGAGCCACATCCAGGAGCGTCGTGGAGGAGCGTTTTTTGCGATGCAAACATTAAATATCGGATCAGGCGGCATTGTCACGGTCGTCGTCTTCGCCACCGTTTCGTGGAAAGAGACTTTGACAAATCGCCGATCAACCCTCCCAGGAATCACCCGGTTATCTCGAGGACTCTTTGGAGTCTCGCTCAACTGGCCAGCGTGATCAGGATCTAGCAATCCATCCTCTTTCAGGTCTTCTTCTGCTTCCGCTCGTGGCTGCCTGTTTCCACCATTAATTTCAACCACGATAGCGCCGTATTTGATAGCTCGCGACGTATAAATGCATTCTTCGCGTATATATATATACATATACGTGTATATAGTCTTTTTATATCAAGGTTATTAGTCGCAGAGGTTTTCGAAATTCAAGCAACGTTTGTTATTTCGTTTCGGGCAGGAAATTAATTGACCTTTGCCCTCTCGTGCGATCGAGGATTTCTCGCAATTCGTTTTATCCCCGGCTGATTTAGCTACTTGGTTTGCGAGCATGCAAATTGTGTCAATACTTTTATTCTCTACCGACTGATTAAAAATTATTATTTAACCGTGTATTATTATTTTACCATTGAATAATCACTGTTTGGTGAGATTGGTACGCAAAGATACGAAAATTATGTAAGAGGATTAAATAAGTCGTCGACTTTTATATTATATTCCTCGTGTTTCAACTCCTAGAGAAAATGTGTTTTTTTTTAACCAAGTCTTAAACTTAATTATTCTACTATTCGAGGCTTTCGAGAAATCCACAAGAATTCTGGTATGTTTGTCCACGAACGAAATCTCGTTCGACAAAAATACAAATTTCCTTTTTGAGGAAAAATTCGAATAGAAAAATCCTTTTTCGAAAGGCAAGTAAAGAAATAATGATCTAAGTAGGAGAACTAGATATTTCTTCTCCCAAATACGAATATTTGGTATTATAATATCAAATATTTCCTATAATTTCACGTGCATTCCTTGAACTTTTAAATTTCTCATAATCTCATCGATAATGATTGAATTTTCCAACATAGAATAAATAACAGACTTCAGGACTTCTATCACGACTTGTCTACACTAAGCAGAGGATTCAAAAGCTAGTTTCAACTCGTTGAAAACAATTTGTGCTAAATATCCTTTCAGTTGGCGAAAGAGTATAAATATATATACACAATGTACATCATTCCAGCACTGTTTTGCGTTAATTCAAATTCTCGTTTGAAGATACGACTTTCAGTATTTAACAATCAAGCATCGATTTCACATATATATATGTTTCAATGCAGTTAACGTTTCCTTATAATATATGCACATATAGATAAGCTATATTTTCCCCTGCTACTTGACATTAACGACTTGACTCGAGCGAAAGTTGCAGATACGCCTTTCGCGATTTAACGTTTCGACAACGAAAGAACGGCATGAGTTCATTATCAACTTGCACCGATCTGTCGAAGAAAAAGAATAAGAACCAATTCGAACAATTTCATTATTTCCTCGTTTTCGTGTTTCTCTCGTCCGGTGATCCACATATCCTCCAGATCGTCGATCTTTCCCCCGGCCTTGGCATTTGCGAATAAATGGATCCACTGTCCGTCAGTGGTGGAAAGATTCCACCAGCAGCAGCAGCAGCAGCAGCAATATGGCCGCTGGAAAAGAAGACGACGAAGCAGTGGCAACATCAAAAGGAAAAGAAGAACAGAAGACGAAAAGAAGAAGCCGGTCGCCGCTCGAAACGAGGCGAAACGAGGGTTCTTTCCGCGAGGCTGATAAGATAAAGACCGCGCGCCGTTATCAGGCCGGCGTTTCGCGATATATATCGGTCGCTTTAGCGACCAACCGTGAACCTAAAGAGTTAACAGGAGCTTGGAAGCAGGCGTGTAATTGTCCTACGGGTACATTGGCCACGCAGCGTGAAATGTTGGCCTTTTCTCTCGGACATCGACTCGCCATTAAGCCATTAACACGCAGCGGAACCTAACCTAAACCCCACAAACGCCTTTTACGGATGGACGCAAGATGGACGCGGTTCGGTAGGCTCGGCTCGCGGGAAAACGGAAGTTGCGAATCGAAACGCCACGCTATTAGAATGTTTGCAACATGACGTGTTATCTCTCGAATTCTGTCGACTTTTTTCTCTCTGTTACTTTTTTAGTTAAATTCGAAAGTCGCGAGAATTTTGTCACTTTTGGTTAGGTTTTCGTACAAAGTTCATTCGTATTAAAGTTCATTCGTATCTTTCTGTTGCTAAAACCTAACTCTCTTTGCACTCGATTGTCCCCCTTCTGGAGGGGACATTTAAATCTAGCCTGTTGCTCGCACTTCCTCTTTTCTTTTTTCATAATTTTTAACATAATCGATAATTATTAACGAACGTGTACATTTCGTACGATGCCGATATATAATACATAGAAGAACAAAAGAATTTCTCGAGAAGAAATTTCTCAAGAACAGCCCTGATTCGGAATAATTCACATAAATTGTATTCTTCTTACTGCTTCTTACGAAAGTATAAAAAAAATGATGGAGGATTGAAACTATGTGTCATTAACGAGCAAATTTGCTTTGTTCTAGGCAAACCCGCGATGCGTACGTTGACGATTGCTTTAAATCGTGTTCAAATACCATTTGAATGATTATTTCCAACGTCATTTTATTTTATATGATGTGATGCTTCGTAAATAAATTGCGTGCAAAAAAATGTTTGTCGACGACAAAGCGTTAAGAATCGCTATTAATACGTGTAATTTACATGCGTCAAGAATTTTCTCAACAAATTAAGAGTCTTTTCGTATGTTGGGAAGAAGAAAGGGGCGAACAAAAATATTTGAATGACAAAGTCACGTGTTCGACGTGTTTTCTTTCTCAAAAAAAAAAAAATACACGAGATTTCAAACATAGAGAAATGAATAGATTTCACGAAACAAGAGAGAAATAACACGTCGATGCAACAAAAAAGGAAACGAGCTGAAATTTCAGGAATACGAAAGAATTCTTACGGTTTTTTCCCCCATTTTTCGTTTCGTCGTGTAATTGAAAGTTCCGAGCGTGGGACAATCCATAACGTCGAAAAAAAAAAAAAAAAAACAACAACCGGAAGTCCCGTCAGGAGTGATCTAGCACCGGTGCTCGATCGTGTCAGGAGGTCGACGAGGCACAGTTCATCCCTCACGCGTGTTTATACGTGGTTTTCACCCGTTGGACACGTGTCCACCCTTTGTGACGACAGGTGAGAAGCGATCCTCTCGAAAACCCATTCGATGGATGGATGATCTCGAAACGGTCATGCAAACGAATCGTTATATCGACAAAATCGTTTTATCGCGCACTATGCTTTATTGACCGCCATCATTTCTATTCCTTTCTCTTTTTCCTTTTTTCTTCACTCTCCTCAATTTGGTAATTATCTCTGTAACACTACTTGACAAATGCAAATATAACGTACAGATTAGAGATAATTATATAATTAAACAATTATTATTAATTAAATTTTCTATCTCATTTCATTCAACGAGAGTTAAACGAAGTTTTTACTTTATTTTATTAATTGATTTCATTGCGTCAATGGTGATCAGAAATCAGAAAATCGCAGAGAAGAAATCAGTCGATTTCGACAACGATGCGAAAATTTACTCGCATTGGCCACGTAGAAACATTAAACCAACTTGTGATGCAGTGAGATCGAACTTTCGATACGAAAAACAGCTGTTAAAGAAACTTATTTCTTATTTCAGTGTGACGGAAGTGTTTAGGACTAGAATTTCGTTTCCCACCCCTCAAGACACGTGGCCAGCCTTCGTAACGACAGGTGAGCACCTCTTCCTCTTACGTAATAACCGGTTAAGTGGCATACGCGAAGAATCTATTAAGTATCCACACGTGCTGCTTCCGGTTCTCGAACAGAAGGAGCCACAAGTCGTTCCTGTTTCCTTCGAAACTGCGTCGAAAGGATATACGGTGCCTCCTCGAACACGTGACAGGACATCTTCATCGTGAACGAGCTCTTGAGGACTCGGACTATACAACCTACTGTTATATAACTTGAGATAGAACTCGTATATTAAGATCGCTATAAAATCACTTTCACGACACACAAGACAAATTTCAAGAATGATACCCGACAAATTTTTTGCTTGAAATTGTAGCGTAGGATAAGATTCTTCGAGTTAATAGAACATTTGAATGTTATACATCGACGCAGTGATCAATAAGACGAAGAACACGGTAACGTGTTTAATTATTTCGTTACTCGTTTTACTTTTTGCACGAGTGACTTTCTTCGTCCTTTATATTTTCCTCGCCTTCTCGATCACTCTTCGCGAAGTTGAAGATTAAATTCTCAAACGTCGAGTCAGGACCACGCAATCCCGACCGATCCTCAATTTTCGAAGGCAAATAACGGTGAATCTGCCTTGCGATATTCAAGGTTCACCAGCAACGTCAGACGCGAAATCCATGAAACCGAATCCATTAAAAACCGACGAAGAACCTTAAGAAATCATCCTGGAATCCGAGGCAACCTTGACAGACAGTAATAATAATCGAACGTCATTCTCGAAAGAATTCTCGTCCGTCCATCGACTTACTCCCCTAAGTTTGTCGCTCCCCTGAAGAAGTTTCACGTTCTGGTCGATCTGTCACTTCTCGGGCAGAAGAGGAGAGAAAAAAGGGGGGGGGATGAGAAACGAGGTGTCTCTCCTTTAAACGAACTGTCGAACCGGTGTCGGTGGCGCGCGAAAGAGTATAACAAGGGTGGGTTTAATCGCAAATTGACTCGTCGTCGCCAATAAAAATTCAATAACCGATCTGCCCGCCCGTCGGTTATTGTCGAAAAAGTTCGGTCCAAGCCTTTTAGCGTCGTCCAGCCACGCTGATCGTCCCCTTCTCACCCTCCTTTTCACTTTGCTTCTCATCTTTTTCTCCTTTCTCTTTTTTCTCTCTCGCTCGTTTTTCCTATCTCTATTTTTTCTTCCCTCTATTTCATTCCATTTCATTTCATTTCATTTTATTTTATTTTTTTTTTCTCTTTCTTCCTTTTCCGAGGGTGAACGTTTGCTAACATTCACTCACGAAAAAAATATATTCGATGTTATCCGGGCACCGTGAATTGGCTGCTGACGCTCGTACTCCGAGACTCTGCCTCGTTCACCCCTACCCCTTTTTTCCACCCCTTTTCAATGCCACGCCATTTTTCTCTCCTTGTCGTGCTCCGAGCCTTCATTGGTGAAACGGGAGACGCGAGAACGTGTAAACTCGTGCAACGCGCGATTCTTCTTTTTTTATTTTTTTTTTTTTTTTTTTTTTTTTTTTTTGATTGAGCTGACATTAGAGAGTGCGGAATACGCGACGTGAACCGGAAGTGGGGTGGGCTCCGCCGATTGATTCGGATATCGTTTTGTTGTTCGATGACGGGATAATTCGCGTTTCCCCTGTGCTCGGTAATTGCAGGATTAGGGGTGGTTATGGGGCGGTTTTACTGTTGTTTGCGAAACTGTGAAAACTTCCCGTGTGTTGACAGTCGAGTTTCATTTCGATAGATATATCGCGAGATCGAAAGGGAAGAAACGATTATTTTTCGCAAGAAATGTTTAAAAAGAAGTACGACAATTGAGTTTTCTTTTAATAAGAAAATTTCGAACGATCATTTTTAACGGAGGATGATTATAGTTGTAGTACATTATCGTGATGAATATCTTTTATGATAAATTACGTTTCGTCGATAATAGAATTTCACTCCGACGGATAGAATGTATAAAGTGATTATTTTTATTAAAATAGAGAGTGGCCGCGGGCCATTCGATTAGTCTGACGAGCCTTTAATAATAAATTAAGTTTCGTTAATAATAGAATTTTACTTCGACAGACAGGAGGCGATTCCGATCGAAATATTTTTTTAAAAAAACCAGTGGTTTTTTATGGGGTGCTTTATCATCGCGATGAATCGACGATGGTGAATTAAATTTCGTTGATAATGGAATTTCGCATCGACGAAGCGCAAATAGCTGAAATTAAATATCATTTGCATTCAAAAATATTACAACAAAGCGAAAGAAACAAAAAATCCGCATAAGAAAATTTGAAACTGAATATCTGTTTTATGCGAATGCTGGTAATTTTTATGTCGTATAAATTCATACAATACACATCGATGAAAATTTATTCTTTTCTCAATCGTTTATCGAATAGAACGATCGTGGCGGTATCGTCAGTTTGATCGTTGTTGTTAGTTTAAAAATTTAGGTATATCGTGACGTCACGGTGAAAACAAGAGAAAGTTCGATCATTGGTAAACGATACGAGAAATTATCATAGTGAATTCTCACCGAGTGAAACATACGAGTCACAATGATGATCCGATTGTCGATTTCGAACGATCGACATTACTTTACGATACGATACGTTTCAAAATTCCCCTTCAAAATAATTACGGTGATATAATTAATTAATTGGAAACATCGTTGATATAGATCTTCGCACTTGCCAAATTTCGTCCAGAGATAAGAATGTTTGAGCAATTGCGAAATGATGTGATTTTTCATCACAAAGTCACTATGATGATCAATTTTCTTATCATTTACCAACAAATGAAACTTTCTCTTGTTCAAGCGATATTGCCGCGTTCCATTCGAAAAGAAATTTCTTCGATAACCGAAAGAGACAGATGAAAGTGTGACAATGTAAAAGAATTGTTTACCGAAAATCTCGCCGGTTCGTTCACGCCATTCGCGCGATTGATTGAGAAATACAAAGTACGAAGCTATCGGAACGTTTGCCGCGATAATGCACGGCCGAAGTTTATATTGCTGTAAAACATAGTGCCGACAGCCAGAGCGGATAACGATTCGCTGAAAGCGTCGTTAATTTGCGAACGAGGTACAACGGACGATTTACAAGCTCTCTGGCGAACGCGGACGCATCTTGCCGCGATGATATTTCCAACAGAATCGTAAATACCGTGCCCTCTGCGCGTCCTCCCGATACAGAGAATTACCGCGGTTTAAGGAAATCAATTAAAAAAGTTTATCTCTGTTGAATTGATCTTCTTTAGATCCCCGTTTCTCAGGAGAAATTTCGCTGAGAACATGCGACTGTCTTCTGTAATTGGAAAACGAACGTTTTTACTGGACGAAAAAGAAAAAAAAAGAAAATCTTCCGATGATGTATATTAATTCTTATTAATAAAGAAACTGAAATTAAGGTATCTTCTTTATAAAAATATGTTTCTTTTTTCTTTAGAAAAAAATACGTGTTTTTTAATGAAGAAGAATTTTTTCCTTACATATTATCCTATGATATTTGTTCTTAGAAGATAATTCTTCATTTCTCATTCGCTGTATGTTTGAAATTAATTACTTCATCGCTTTGATTTGATACTAAAAAATAAATTGAGTTGGTAACACATGGAAGATGAACTTCTTTCTTCACTATCCTAATAAAAATATGAAAAAAAGGGGCTTTCAATATTTTAAAGAACACTTTATCTTGAAATTAAACAGTCGAGCGTGATATATAAAATTTACCCATACATTTTCATCAACATTTGTGAAATCACTTTCAACAACAGGAAATAACGATTTTCATCCCTTAACCTGGTTCTCGACGGCAATCAAAAGATCAATCAATCGTTTAATATTTTAAAGGACTTTTCAGCTTGAGATTAAACGAATCGCATCTAACGTTTCTTATACCTGTTCTGCAACATTTGTGAAATTACTTTCAACGATAGGAAATAACGATTCACAGATGACGCGAAGATTGAAGAAATTACCTCGAATAAAACAGAAAATAACGATTTTCACCGCCTGATACCAATCAAAAGAGAATTTAACGTTTTAAGGAATTCTTCAGCCTGGGATCGAACGTAATATGACATTTAACGTGTTCTCATACATGTTCTTCAACATTTGTGAAATTACTTTCAACGATAGGAAATAACGATTTTCATCGTTTGATATCAATCAAGAGAGAATTAAACGTTTTAAGGAATTCTTCACTCTGAGATCGAACGTAATATGACATTTAACGTGTTCTCATACATGTTCTTCAACATTTGTGAAATTACTTTCAACGATAGGAAATAACGATTCACAGATGACGCGAAGATTGAAGAAATTACCTCGAATAAAACAGAAAATAACGATTTTCACCTCTTGATATCAATCAAACGAGAATTTAACGTTTTAAGGAATTCTTCAGCCTGGAATCGAACGTAATATGACATTTAACGTTTCTCATACATGTTCTTCAACATTTGTGAAATTACTTTCAACGATAGGAAATAACGATTCACAGATGACGCGAAGATTGAAGAAATTACCTCGAATAAAACAGAAAATAACGATTTTCACCTCTTGATATCAATCAAACGAGAATTTAACGTTTTAAGGAATTCTTCAGCCTGGGATCGAACGTAATATGACATTTAACGTTTCTCATACATGTCCTTCAACATTTGTGAAATTACTTTCAACGAGAGGAAATAACGATTCACAGACGACGCGAAGATTGAAGAAATTACCTCGAATAAAACAGAAAATAACGATTTTCACCGCCTGATACCAATCAAAAGAGAATTTAACGTTTTAAGGAATTCTTCAGCCTGGGATCGAACGTAATATGACATTTAACGTGTTCTCATACATGTTCTTCAACATTTGTGAAATTACTTTCAACGATAGGAAATAACGATTCACAGATGACGTAAGCAAGAGCCACGGCACGGTCGAATTTATATAATCGAAGTGTGCCGATTAAGGTTCCATTTATCGTTCGTATCGCGAAATTATTCAGAATATCGGTGGAGTTAACCTATCGAAAGCCTTCCTCGAGCCGGGTAATTTTTGCGAGTCCCCGTATGGGATAATTTTCCCAACGGATCGGTCCCAACGTGTGGGCCAGTAATCCTTGTAAATCACTCGGCGAGTGCGCCGGTTGCACGGAATAAAACCGTGCCCGCTCGCCGATATTTATCTCGCAGAGACCGAGAGAGAAGCTTATTAGACTGGGATCCATGTACCCTTAACAGACGTTCCTTATCTCCAAGGTGTCGACGCCTCACGCGGAAAAGGTTAACGTCGAGACAAACGTTAACCTCCGATTTACGTTGCTGCTCTTTTCAGCCGCGCGCCGCTGCTATTTATCGGCATGGCGAAGCCGTTTGCCGATCGAAACGCCTAACCGAAGCGCTTGCAATTAGGCACCGGCACCAGCTTGCGAAACGCCATCTCCATTTTTGGTCGAATGACGAAAACTTTTACTGCGAAAACTTTGAACGCCCAGCGAGGATCGTGCGAGTTCCCCGAGGCACCGAAGTTAATCTACTTGCCTTTATACTACGATTCAGATCGTTCAAAGTCGATTCTTTCTTTCAGTCTGTTTACGTTGATTTTTAACAATTGTAGCTGGTAATCGTTTGTCATTGAAATTCGGGACAACAGGGAAAATTTGAAATTGGCTATGGTGTCGAACTCTCAAGCTGACATTTGTGCTCAAGAATGGTATACATATGTTTAGACAAAGATAATCGAGTTTCAGTCAGTTTCAGTCTGCCTCTTCCAAAGTCTTAACATTGTACAAACATATCTGTGACGTTTCTTTTATCCTCGAAATGTAAAATTTTTGCGAAATCACTTCTCAAATCCTATGTTATTGAACGAAAAAGAAAAAAAACTTCACCCATAGTTGACGCAGATCTGGATTTAATCAATTGGTTTTTTAGTACATGCAATTGTTAATGTGGCTGTTTGTCTTCTAAAAGCTCATCCACTGAATAACTGTAAAAATCTAAACACTCGTATTTATCATTCAATGATTTTACGGAATTTGCGGCTCGTCTAAAAATTCTAGTTTAATGCAAGTTTTGAGAATCGTGAAATTCGATACATCCATATGTGTGGGTCATTCATGAGATATTGATGAAATTTAAGAACCGCTATTAACACGTGTAATTTTGCATTGCAATTTTATGTACAAGAATTTTTTTCAACAAATTTTGTTTGTTGAAAGAGAGAAGAAGAACACATTTTTTTTCATAAAATTCGAACAAGGAAATTCTCCTTAGATTGTCCATTTTATCTAAAAAAAAAAAAAAAAAAAAATTAAGAGAAAATGATTCGTTAATGCAAAAACGAAATTCGAAAGAATTTTATGGTTTCCAATTTTCCCTCTCCGGACACGTACATACGTTCGGCAATCGTCTCGGGGAAATCTCTGCATTTCGCCCAACTGTTTCTTACATAATTCATTTTCCAAATTGAACTACTAATTCGTCGAACTGTAAGATTCACCTTCATCACATCTCGGGAGCTCCCAATGAGAGCGACACATCTCAATCACATTCGCGTTGCAGAAGAATTGACAGAACACGTTGCCCATTCGTCGTCGACTTGGCGATCGAACACGAAGAGGACGGCGACGAGAAAAAGAGACCGTGTAAAAATACACGGTCGACTCTAGGTGGGAATGATTCGGTATCTCGGACGACGTCACGGGGGTCTGAAATATGAGAGATACGATGGACCTCGCCCCCATACCATCCCATTCCCTCGATGGTGCATTAGCGCTAATCTCCGCTCTTTAGTCCTCTCTTTATCTTTTCTGCCCTCGTCCTCCGCCACTTCTTCCCTTCCATCGTCGCCACCGCCGATCCTCTCCGCCCCCGCCTCCTACACTTTCTCCCTCTTTCTTTTCTATCTTTTACGCTCTCTCGGGAGGGGAGGGAGGGCAAGTATAGGTATATAAGTCAGTTGGAAGAAGAGGAGGAATACCTGCGACTCGTATACCTGTTCCCTCCTTTAGGAGCTGCCCACCATTATCAGAACCATCTAATCGCCGCGATCCGTTATTTGGTGGCCACGTCGCGTACGTGTGCGTCGGCCTTCACGCACAGCCAAGGCCCAACGAGAGTTCTGACACTCGGAATCTCATTAGCGATCGTGAAATCCCCGACCCTGCAACGGGATTACGAGCAGCGAGGCAGGGAAGCTTTCTTCTCGATCATCCTGTGTTTCTGTGTTTCGTTTTTTTTTTTTTTTTTTTTTTTTTTGAGAAAAGTCTCGGGAAAAGGGATCCTTCGAATTCCGAAGGACTTCAATCTCCGTGCAGCCAGAGGCTTCGCTATAATTATATTATACAACTGGATGTAATGGGCGGGGCAACTGCCTGTTCCTTCGGTTTAATGAATTGTTCCGCAGATTTTATGCGCTACCTTCTTGGGCGACCAATTTGCTTCCTCGCGGAGGAACAAGGTTGGAATTTGCTGTTAAGCTTCATTCCCTGCTGAACGTGTATTATGCGTTTCGACAATGTTGCTCGCCCAATTAAAAGCCGGTACACGTATTTTTATCTTCGACCGATGATCTCGGGTTTTAAAGTTTCTCCGATGAAACTGATTTGAAATTATTATTTTTACACTGAAACTGCGTGGCACCGCCAACGCGCAAGGAATTCATTTATTAAATTTTCACCGCGAGACTCGACACACGACAGAATTAACTCGAATTAATTCTCCTTTCCAAGCGGCAACGCACAATTTAAATTTCACACAGATTGACAATCCTCTCGGTCTCTCGTTCAGTCGGGCAGTTTCTCTCGTTCGTCAAGAGATTCGTTTCAGTTGGATCTTCGATCCAGTCGAGGAGAGCGACAAATGTTATCGCGTTTCGAATCTACGGCATCTACGGCGAGCGGTGAATTACCAGGCAGGAGGAGGAGGAGGGGAGGGGATAATGGTAACTAGCCGAAAGTAGAGTGCCGATATCACACGTCGTAGGATATTGCAATTTCATTCAAATGCTCAGATAACGAGCGGCGTAATGGCGAGCAAGTTCACTGTCGTCTCATGGCCCCTCGTTCGCGACGTTCCTTCTGGAATCAATGAATCCGAACACGATAATGCGAACTTCTGCCAACAGCTTCTCTCTGCTCAAGTCGTCGCCTAATCTGTCGACCGATGTATCCGAACGATACTTCGAACGTGGCTTCCCGCTTCGAGGAGCACGCACCACCTCTCGGGCAAACTCGTAGAAACCGATTCGTACGAGATAAACGTTGTTTGCGCCGTTTAATCCATTGCGAACGATTAACGACGCGTCGAGAATTCATTTCTTTATTTTTTCTTCTTTTTTTTTCTTTTGACAATTTTCGGACGACTATTCTCGACGAGACTCTCGACTATGGAGATTCACGTGAAATATAATTCGACTGTAATTGGAAGGTAACGAAGGAATAATTTTATTCTCAGATAAACTGCCTTCAAAGGTTTGAAAGAAGCTTTCTCGAATAAATTACGAGACGCTGGGAAGAAAAATGAAACGACTGACAATGAGCGAAGAAACCACCCTTCGTTTAATGGGTTTGACAGCATGATCCCTTTCCGGATGTAAAGATGCTAGGAATTAAACGACTGAAGGTTTTCACAGCTCTGTGATTTATATATTTCTGATATTCTCAGCGCAATCTTCCTTTTCCTAAACACCAGATATATCTCTGTCAGCTGATTCCCAGTTTCGGGGAAATCGAAAACAAGAGATCTAATTCGAAGCAAAGTTCAACGAAGGATCTTCTGCAAATAATTCATCATTTTTTTCCCCCTCAAAAATCTTGACGTATCTGAATCTTCCGCCCAACTTCAAAGAAACTTCCTGCGAAAGATCCGAGGAAAAGCCGAGTTGAAAATTTGGCAAAAAGGAATCTTCGCGCCTCGCGATTCCAGGCCCGGCCAGCTAAATAAACTAGGATGAAAAAAGTTCAGATAAGTGAAAGAAACACGAGAGAGAGAGAGAGAGGGGGGGGGTCAGAGAAACGGCGTTTGGCTTCGACGTGCGCTAGATACACGATACGTCATTACACCTAGGTCCGCAACACCCGCGGCAACAGCGAGAGAGAGAGAGAGAGAGAGAGGAGGAGCAAAGGGACAGAAGGAGAAGAGAGACGAAGCACACGGGGATGGCTGGCACGGCTGAGCGACGGAGAGAGAGAGTTTGACAGATCTTCATAAAGGCACACACAACTGTGCCGCGGCGATAAGGGAATCGGGAGCAGGCATCTCGTATCCCTCTCTCGCGCCGCCGACCCCCGCGTTTCTCCACCCACGTAGCGGGAGCCAACCCCCGGCAGTCCACCCTCAGCCACCCCCGGTGGGGGCTTCAAAGGGGACTGGGGAGGGGGCAGAGAAGCACGGGCACTCAGTCAGTACGCTGCTATCATTTTTCCACACGAGTGGGCGGCGGCGTCGGTGGTTCCTGGGTGGTACTACCGCTTCTCTACTCTGCTCGTCGTGCTCTCTCTCTCTCTCTCTCTCTCTCTTTCTCTCTCTCAGCTTCCCTCTGTCTCTCACTTTCTTTCCTCGCTCGCTTCTCTTCCACTCTCGGGACTCGGGACGTTTGTCGCTGCACCATCTTCCTCTTCCGCGTCTCTCCCTCTCTCTCTCTCTCTCTCTTTCGTGATGGTTCTTCGAAGACCGGCAGTTATTCGGAGAATTCACGCGAGGGTGTTTATGAGTCGCGTGAACGAGAATCTTCGAGATTTCTATGGGATTCGATTGACAAATGTAGCGGAATGCACGCTTACGTGGGATCTATCTTGTTCGAATTAATTTTTCAGCCTGAGACCTGAACTTTTGTTACTCGATATCATTCATTCAATTCAGTCTCCTATCATGTGAATCGCTATCCCAATTTGTTTCACGATCAGTTCTACTATAAACGAAGAATCATTAGCAGAAGAACGAACACCTATGAACTTCAACTGTATAAATTAGATTCAATTATCAATGAAACTCTGCTGAATCATAGAAACGGGGAGTCTCAGGCTACAAAATTCTCAATCGTCGGTCCTTGAAAAATTTCAAGCTCCTCTCGAACTCGTTCCTTCTTCGAAAAAAAAACGAATCGCATCTTCGTCACAGGGAACAACTTTCAAGTTGATCCAATATCGAATGTGCTCTCAATACCAGGGTATATAATCTCTCCTCTCACCCCCCTCCCCTTTCCCCGCACACGAGAGATCGTGCCGGCAAAATCAATTCCGCGAGTCTTCATTTTTCCATTATCCGCCAGTTATGTTTCGCTATTATTCTCATCGCGAGAAAGCCGCTGATAAATCGAACATCGTCGTCGCCGAGTCACCATCCCTCCCCCCCCCCTTTCCCTTCCCTTCATCGGCCATCGCACCTCTATGGCGTTACAAATCGCTCCGACTGTCTGGTCGGTGTTCTCTTTGCCGATGATCGAGCGCGCCTGCACCAGAAGGATTCCTGCTCTATGGTGATAAGAGACCGAGCGATTTCTTAAGGCGGATTCCCTTGAAACCCGGTGAAGAACGAGCCGCTGTCCTGTCCGGGGGGTTTTCTTTTTTCTTCCAGCTCCGGGCGCCACTTCTCACTTCCACCCCCATTGTTTCTTTTTCTTTTTTTCTTTCTTTTCTTCAACGCCCAACGGGTTGGATCTTGACGTATCGATCGCGATCGTTGAGCCAGATTTTTGTTAATTCACGAGTTCGAATGGTAAGGGTTCTTTCTGGCGTATTCTGTATATATATTGCTACAATAATCTATCGTGATTCAGCGATATTGTTATATTTATCTATATATACTCGCGAAAGTAAAGTTGAATAATCATTAGAAGTTCCTGTGAATATTATACGCGATGTAAACATTCCATTGGAACAGTAATGTTTTCTTGAAAAATTTTCACTGTCATTAAAAATTTGTCAATTATAGCGTTGCGGGAGGGTACAAGGTGTACTCACCATTTCCTCGCAATTAGAGCGTAATTTGTACGAAGGTAATAGCAAGAATCGATTGTGTTGCAGCCGTGAACTTACCTGAAACAGAAAATAGAAAAGGCTCGGTTAGTGTTGCCATTGAACGCTGTGTCAATAAAATTTAAACCACGTAACATCCGACAGTAACTACTCCCTAATAATACAACCCTCGTATTAATAAAACTTTTTAATTTGCGCCTTCATATCTGCGTGCCGTTTAAATTCTCCCCTTTCAATGGCGAAGAAGAATCTTCAACCGCGGTCATCTGACATACACCTGGCGACACGAAATTGCCATAAACTCGGTCTAATTATCGAGAGAGAGACGGTGGCCCGAAACCGGACCACCCCGAAGGGGATATACCTTTGATAAATCATTCCCCGCGCGTCACTCGTGTCCCGGCCCGGGATAAGGAGCAAGAGAATAAGAAGAAAGAGACGAGCCGTGCTCCAAAGTTCGTGGCATCGCGCACGTGACCCGCATCGTGCATTCGAGTCACGCGTCCTATCGGAAATTAGAGCCGCGTCAAGTCGAGCGAGCCGATCCATCCGCCACCCCTCTCGCGGCCGGACTCTAAAGTTACCGGGGGGTGTGTTGTAGAACGACCGTCTTCATTGACGTCGGAAAGGGCGAACTTCCTCTGTGTTCCCCCCTGGCCAATGGTTACGCGATCCAGATCGCTTTTCTTCTGCACTTTCTTCACGGAATTAACCCCAGTGTTAACTGACGAGCAGGGGATGCTTCTTCGATGTTAGGTGGTTAGGTTTGGAAATTATCAGGGACACAAACATTTTTGTTATTTATTTTCGTCTTGTTATTTATGAAACGCGTTGTCATGTATGTGGCAACATACGATATTGCCACATTTGTATACTTTTCACCCGATTATTTGTACGATTGGTTTTATTTGATGTCGAAATATTTATGGCAGAGATAGTGTATTAACTACGAAAACTTATTCGATTGTTATTCGTTTGTCAAAATAGGCCAACACTAATTTGACGTTCTCGGAAATAAGCGCACGTAGAGTTGAAATGATAATTTGAAAATTGACGTGTATAGGAAATATAACGATGTCATCGAGATAATGATCACGAACAAAAACTCAGACGTGAAAATCGCCTACCGTATACAGTATTATACGTATATCTGAATTAACGCTGAAAATAATTGTTTAAAATTAAATTATTAAATTAAAAATTTTCTTTCTAAAAGTAAAGAAGTTCTTCACTTTCACCAAATATATATATTTTATTTTTTTACATACGTAACAATTATTCCGAGATAACATTTGTACACCAAATAGCTAATTCGGGGTAATAGAGGATAATAATATATATATTATTTATTAATTAAGCGTATAATATTTTCTTTAATTTTAAGAAAACAGTTAGGTTACGAAGAGACTACGAAGTAAATTTCGACTAGATCATTATTTGAAGAATTCTGTCTGTGAAAAGAAGAAAGGAGAGAATTTTCTAAAATAACTGCAATTGGGAGATTCGTTTCGCTAGATTACTACATTCACTAGAGTACTATGATATTATAGGTGTTTTTCTATATTTTTAAATATCCGCAATAATGAGGACGAGTGTACCTTAAGCTCTTGGAGGTTTTCGAAAGAAATCGAAAACGTACCTCGGAAAAAAGTACAATTACAGACGCTTACAATGAAAATTGTATAACCTAGTATAATTCAGTTCGGTGACCACCTCGCACGAAATTCTGCAATCACCTCTTTATACGAGCACGGAACAATGAAGAAAGAAACGCTATCAGCAAAAGAAAAACAGCACGACCAAGAGAGCCTCCTCCGTTCCATCCTCTTCTCAACTCTTTCAATCGTAACCAGCGACTCCTCTGAAGCGACTAATTTTTGCTTACTCTTCCATAAACCGGCAGATAAATCGCTCGAGTACCCACCCTTCGGATCCAATTCCAATTATATACCCCCCACCCCCTCCTCGGTCCTTTTACCGCCCCCCAGAGTGGCCACAGCAGGCTTCGACGAGAGGTAGACTCGACAGGCAAAGTAGTTAGTAGTTCGATAATTCTAAAAACGTCGAGCGGGCACGATCGTAGCGGGCGTGTGTTTCGAGACGAAAGAAAAGAAGGAGTTGTATACACAGGCGGCGAGATCCTCCGGTCGTCGTGGTCGTCTCCGCCGAGAGACAGAAAAAGCTGCTGGCGTCGGCTGGATGGATTTCCCAGCCGCGAATCGACAATAATTGTCTGAATCAGGCACACACAGTAGTCGTCGAGCCGCCCCTTCGCGCTCGCGCTCTGTTAACACCGGGCTGAGGTCCGCCGGCTGAAAAGAGGCGCGCGAGAGGGGTGGCAGTCGGTCGGGTTTCGAGCAGAACGAAAGACAAAGGAGCATCCCGTTCGTCGAATCGCACGCTCAGGCGTCGTGTCGGGCATGGCGTATCTACATCCCCTGGCACTGCCTCTATTCAGAAACTCTCCCTTGCCACACGTTTTCTCTCGGTGGCGTGCCACTCGAGTGCCGCAGGCCTGGCCGATTATTGCCGATACATCCACTCGCCGCAGCGCGTGGATTTCTCTCCACCGCCTCGTCTCGTCTCGTCTCGTCTTTCTCTCCCCCTCGGAGAGAGCTTTCCATCCCCTAACGCTTCGCACCTCATTCGTTTCAACCTCTCTCTCTCTCTTTCTCTTTCTCTGGCCGGAGAGATTAACTTTGTTCGCCATTCGGTGTGCTTTCTCTCCCACCCAGAAGTGGATCCCTTCTCTCGAGCGATCTCCGCAGGTCGTCTCCGCTGTATTCCCTTCCTCTGCACGCCGTCGTCACCCCGTTTCGATGGCGGCTGAAGAAGGGACACGCCGCGAGGTGAAAAACACCGCGAATGATCGATCGAGCTGGAGGGGGGGCACGAGAATTGTTTTCTAGACCGAAAGCGGCAGATGAATCCACGCCACGCTCAGGTGTGTCTACGAGTGTACGTAGGATCAGAAATGAGGGATGATGGATTTGAACGTGGAGGAACCACGCTTGGTTTTTAGAAAACCAAAGTCTTACCCACCAGTTTGACACTGTGCTTGAAGAAACGCGTGAAACTCGTAGACGAAACTGGTTAATTAATTCATGTACGTCCAAAAAAAAAAAAAAAAAAAAAAAACTATGGGTCGCGAATTCCAAAATAATTTGAAAAAAATTATACGACACTCGTAACCTAAATTATTCGATTATGCTGTGCAAATATACTTTCTTCGTCCAACCAATGAAACAATTTAATTATAATATCAGTGTGACTATTACAAAATTATATTATATGATTACATTACAGTGATCATATGCTATAATAAATTAAACTGTTTCATCAACAGAATGCACAGTCCAACTTGTTCTTAATGATGAAGTGTCTTGTATAATTATATATTATAATTTTATATTATGTATTATGTATTATTATGTACTATATGCTATATATTATATATTATAATTTTGTTTTTCTCCTGTGTCCCAGTGTACAAATTAGATTTAAATAACCCCTTCGCGGTTATTATGATGATGGATGGAAACAGGAAAGCGAGTAGAAACAGAAGGAGAAACAGCGGGGTCAGGAAAGAGTAGCCATTACGGTAGCCACAGCGAGAAAAGGAGATTTACGATTTCACCAGCAAGGCTTTCCCTCCCTGCGTGGCGTACACACACGCCAGCTATCCGTTTTTGGTGGCACGCTCGATGCCCTTAAATGGTCTCTCTGCCCGTGGTGCCTATCTGCATCGTGATACGCGAGACGCACACCCACGCACGACAAACCAAACAGCCTGCGCGCTCGCGGATGTTGCACTCGGCTCGGCCTTAATGTCTCACGATTGTATTCAGATGCCCGAGTTTTTTCCACGCGTCCGCCGCTCTTCTCTGTTCCGGCTCGAGAGAGAGAGAGAGAGAGAACGCCGCCGCGCGTTTCCTCGTCCCGTTTTTTCTTTTTTTTTTTCTTTTTGCCGCCGATGGAAATGACTGCTCGAACGGGACACTCCGAGGGAACAACCGATCGTGAGCTTTGCCAGCCTCGTTACGGTTCGTCACGTACGTACATAGATCGCGTGACAGTGGAGATTCGCAGCAGATACAACAAGTTAGGTCAGGTTTACGTTAGGTTCGATTTAGGCGAATTGAATTTTGCCTCGTTCGAATCGCGGAAAATACACGTGCTTCGATGAATGACAAATAATTTGCAAGTTCAGATTCAGGCAAAGGTCTCTTGTTTTTATTTGCTATTAACACTTTAGATGTTTTTTATGTACGTTTTTATGTAATTTAAAAATTTGGTACAAGCGCATGAAATTCGTTATAACGCGCATTCAGAAATCAAGTGTTCGTTGTTTAATTGAACCGAATTTCGGAGTCTCGCGAGTAGCGATTATCAAAATTCCATCATTTTCGCTTGAATCTTCGTTTTATTTGTTAAATTATTGCAAAAGCGTGCAACGAGTATTCGCATGGAATCCAACACAGATTCTACGATATTTTCCATTTTTTTTTATTTCACGCTCAAAGTGTGTCAAACACTCCCGAATATACAATGTGCAGCAATTAAATCGAGACAGTGATCCAACTGACAACTGAGTCGCTAACAGATCTAGGTACAGTGCAATCCAACAAATTTTGAATATTTCGTCGATGAAGCATTTATAGGTAATCTAGAAGGGGTAACCGAAGATTAGAATTTCCCACCAGCGTGTACAATTAGTCCAAGATTCAGATCGCGATCGGATAAACGCGAAACATTCGAAGAACGATCGAAGGAAGATCCGCCCGTAATAAAACGCGGCTCGACAGTTCCGCCAGTTGCAGCCAACGATTAGTCGATTAGAAACTCACCTTTTCGCAAGAAAACACGCGCGCTGCAACTGCAGAAACATCGATAAACAGCGGTAATTGTTCCCGAAACAATTACACACCTCTATCGTTCCAGATCGAACGGGGAAACGCCTGCTTTCGAATTATTAAATTCCCCTCCCGCCCCCTGGGGCCATCCATCCATCCATCCATTGGTAAATCATTTCCTCGCGCATTAACATCGTCGTTGTTTTCGATACGAATCTGCAGAAAAGCGCACGGAAACGGGCACACGCCTGGAAACATCCTAGATTACGGATCTCTAGGCGGTGCTCTGCACAGCACATCTGCTCTATTCGAACCGCGGAGGATTTCTCCGAGGCACAGCTGAAACGAAATCCATCGTCGATCGGCTGCCTTCGCCGAGCCGTCTCGATTCATCTCGATATGCAGAGGCAGTGGTAGACAAGAGCGCGAGAAACAGAGATCTCATCTGGCAGTCGTGAAAGACGGAAAACGGGGAAGTGTTTGGGATTGGAAAGGAAGACCAACGAACTTCGGGTACTGGGTGTTCCGTTTTTAATCGATCTACGGGAATAATATCGGAGGATTTGTTTGTCGGAATCTTTGCACACAGGATATTTCTTTTTCTTCTTTTTTTTTCGTTATCGAGACACGAGTTCGAACGACGTCTTTTAGACGTATCATCATCAGGAGAGCGAGAGAAATAATCAAAATGACGACGAGTCGGGAGAAAATGTGTACTTCGATAGAAAAAATTCAAGATCGCCTTAATCTCGTGAAAAAAAAATATTGTAAGCGCAAAAAGTTTTTATATACTGCTGTGCGTTGGTCACAGTAAACCGTACGTCCTTGTTCTCCGCCATTTTTTCTCGTTTTTACCATTCCCGAGAATGATGCTGGAAAATAACGCGAATATCCTCTGCACGACATGATAGTTTAGAGTTTGGAATTTTGGCAGTGAGAAGAACTGTACCTTTTAGAATTTTAGTAAAGAAGAAAATTAAATTGAACTGGGGATATTAGATGTACACTCTACTTTATATTGTCCTGTATTATTTATATATATATATATATATATACATATATATATATATATATATATATATATATTAGAAAAGTTTAGGTTAGGTTTAGGAATTTTAATAAAGATGAAAATTAAATTGAATTGTTAGATTTTACTGGGGATATTAGATGTACACTCTACTTTATATGTATGTATGTATATATATATATATATATATATATATATATATATATATTATAGTCAAAAGTTTAGGTTAGGTTTAGTTAGGTTTAGGAATTTTAGTAAAGAAAAATTAAATTGAATTGTTAGATACTTGGGATATTAGATGTACACTCTACTTTATTTTCCTGTATTATATATATATATATATATATATATATATATATATATATATATATATATATATATATTAGTAAAAAGTTTAGGTTAGGTTTAGGTTAGATTTAGGAATTTTAAAGAAAAAAATTAAATTGAATTGTTAGATTTTACTAGAAATATTGGATGTCCTGTATTATAGATAGTCAAGTTTAGGTTAGGTTTACATATTCAGATATTCCATAAACACTTTTAATATCAGTGATTTCCTTTTTCAGAGTATCTTAGTATATTGTGTATATATAAGAAATGAATGTATCTGTCGCATAGTTAAAAAACATACGAGAATTATAAAGAGGAATTATACAGCGAAATATAAATGCAATAAAAGTGTAAACACAATCACAAGTCAACTAAAAATTAGTTTAAACTTAAAAAATTAGTATAAACGTATAAAGAATACAGATGTATAAAGATGTATACATACATGTTTAAACACAATCATAATCTATCAACTAAAATTTTAGTAGAGATGCATAAGAAATATAGATGTGTAAAGATGTATTAAGAACATATAATATCAATAGCAGAACAGATGAAGAGCTTTTTTTTCTATAAAAAAAAAATCTCCCTTCTAAAAAAAAAAAAGAAAAACACGGGACATTTTTCTTCATACACCGATATTCAAAAGTTAAAACTAGAGTCAAAGTACGAACGATACTCCAACATTTCAAGACACCCCGTACAGCTGTCGAGATACTTACAACTCAGCGAGATTAGCGCTAGATCACGAGATAAATCGCTGGCGTAGGAGTCGAGACAAGGGAGATTTAGCCGGCGAAAGTTTTTCGTGTATGAACACTCAGGCTCAAATTATAATTTACAGTTAACCGACCAACCAGTCGATAACGCGGCACCATCGTTCGTATTCATCGTCGAGTGTTCCCTTCGAGTAAGGTACGATGACAAAGAGGAACGATCGGCTGGTGAATGGAGAAAGCTGAACGAGGAACTGGCGATCGCCAGATGGATCTCTCGGCCGATTTCGCGGATCACGATTTCTCGAACGGCCCGGCGGGGCAAACGATTTCGCGCGGCGGTGGCCCGTGAACGGCTAAATCCCACCCCTCGATAAAACCCAGACGACTATGCTCGATCGTTAAAAATTGGGTGGAGGGGGATCGGTCGTTGTTTCCTACGAGGTATCGATGTTTTCTATACGCGCGCACAGTGTGGCAGGCTGGTTTTTGTTTTCATGGAAGATGAACCGCTCGTTTGCAGCAAACGAAAGGTCAGATCTCTGTGAGAGTTAATCCATACGAAATATATAGAACCAACCCAGCAGCTGCCACCGACCGAGCGTGCGTGATTGTTTCGTTTCACCGGGCCCGATCGCCGGCTATTGATTCATGAGCGATTAGTCGCGAATAATGGATCCTCCCCGTTTTGCATAGGCGTGTACGCGACACTCTTTACCTGTTGTTGGCTCCTCCGCACTTTATGAACCTGGTAATTCATCGCGTCGATGAAAAGTGTATTTTCTTTTTTTTTTAATGAACTGTATATTTATTACGATCTATCTTTGGATGAGTTTAGCTGTGAGAAATTTCAGCGTTTTCTCTTTAAATTAATAAGTCGTTGCATTGTTTGGTCGATCTGTCGACAGGATGGAAAAATGTGATTCTGCTCCTAAACGAGAATTTAGTACGTACTCGTTTCTTTTCTTTTTTCTTTTTTTTCAGCGTTTCATGAGATTCGAAGTTCGTAATGTACAACTCGCGACGGTTTTAAACTCAGTAGCTCGGTAACAGTGTCCGCGGCGGTGATTTATAATGCGTGTATCGATGTTATCGCGATCAACTATATAAACGGCTATCGAAGCGTGGTAAAGCTGGCGCACGACATGCCGTGTCTATTAAAAGAGACAAAAGAAAAGAAAAAAAATGGATCGTTTTATCGGGTTCACGATAAATTCCTGCGCTGAAGACTTCTCCCGGAGTATGCAAGAAAACGATTATTACGCAACCGATTTCACCGAAGTTCTAGTAAATCATGACTTTTTCACATCACGCAACAATGAAATTCGTTCGAATTTTTCGCCAAAATGTATATATACGCGTGTTTCACATCCCAAGCTGGCAGAATTTGACAGGAAGAGGAATTAAACGTCTTATCGTTCCACGCGGCCTAAATTGCCCCGGTCGTCCTCGGAACGAAAATGAAGAGGAAGAGTAGAGGCGGGTGGGATCGGTTAACGCAGACAAGAGAGAAGACACGAAATTAATCGGTCGCCGGAGAAAGAAGACTCGCGATACCTCCGCGGAGATTCGTCCAATTTGTCATCCTTAGGAAGTTCGAAAGTATTTAAAAAGTTCGCCAGCGCCTCGGGGCCGTGTCCTGCCCGTTTAATCGAGAGTCCCTCCTTCGTTCCTTTCGACCTCCCCTTTTATCCATCACCCACCTAAGCGTCACGCTTCTTAACGTTCGCTTAACTTCCCGGGGGTTCCTTCATCTTCTCTCTCCCCCTACGTGTTGTAGCACTCGTATAAAAAGTCGCGGAACCATTACTTTCAAGGAAATTGTAGCTCGGGGGATGATTGAGGAGAGACTGGTCCTCGTAATTTGGAGAAGCGAATTTCCTTCATTTTTCTACTTTTTTTTTTTTTTTGCGAATACGGTGTAAGTTTCATCATTTTTTTCGATATTTGGTCTCTGAAAGAATGGAATTAATAGAATTGAACATTAAATTGAAATGTTGACGTCGGTATACACGGAGGAAGGCGGTTCTTTTAAAAAATCAAATTTGAATCAAATTGTAAATATATATATATATATATATATATATATATATATATATTTTTCCGAGATCTACAAAATAGAAGGTATCAATTTCTAAAATACTGTTGTCAACTTGATTCTTGAAAATAATACGAACTTCTACATCGGTAAGAAACGAAGAACGTCCGAGCAATAATAATTTGAATAATTGGAATACGGAATTTCGAAAGACCGGAAGCGTGGATCATCGATTTTCCCATAACACATTTCCATTAGCGCAAAACAGCTCGTTCGACTCTGCCTTATCCGGCGCAGCGGTGTCGCAAACGAAAAACACAGGAGAAAGACAAGGCTTGGAAGTTCGTCGACGAGCCGTAGATCCAAGATACTCGGAGCCGTGGAATGAACTTCCCCGTTCACTTCATTTCGCGGATCACGCAGATTTGAAAGTATACAAAGGCGAGCGGGCGCGTATCGCGGAATAACGTTCCCCAGAAGACGAGGAGCCTGCATGTCTACCCGAAGGAGGAAAGGGTTGGAACGAAGGATTCGAACTTGGCGCAGAAATCCATTACGACGAACGTAGGGAGGGGAGGGAGAGGAAGGACGAAGAGGCAGAATGAGATTCATTAGGGGTGATAATAATTAAATGAACGTCTGGCTGAGTTCGGCCCCGAAGCTGCTCCCCGGCGAGAGGAATCGACCGATGATATGCTTTTCGCTGGCCGGACCGAATTTTCTTTTCCCTCTTCTTCTTCCTGCCGCCATAAGAGCCTTTTCGTGACTGGTCGACCGTGACCGCACGTCGAACGGGAAATTGAAGCACGAAATAAAGCTGCGAGCGTCGCATGCGTCAACGCCCCGCGAGTACCTGCGAACGAGATAGCCCGACTTTCTTTCGTTTTCCTTTTTTTTTTTTTTTTTTACGGCAAGCTGGAATTTTCGTGATATAAAAAGAAAGAGTTCATTCGAAGGAAGATTAATCCTTTCGACGGTTGGTTGGTTGAATATACGCGTGGGGGAAATATTATAAAGGAATTTTCTTTTCTAGACACGGAGTTGGTTCAAGTGACGAAAAAATACGCTGTCTATGGAAATGTAATGCGTTATGAAATATCAATTAAGAGATTTTTTTTCTATAGACAGGGTGTTATTTATATACAGGGTGTTTACTGTCTAGTGTTTTTTTTTTCTCTCGTAGAAACGCCATAGAAAAATGAAGAAGGAATGCTGTTCTTTGTACGCATAAAAATTTTTCCAGCCACACTGTTTTTCGAGAAAATTAAAAACGACCTTTGATTTTTTAAATGGAATGCTATGTCTTTTTTTTTCTATATACTTTGCATGAATTCAAAAATTCAATGATCTTCAGAAAGTCAGGAACGAAGAGAGAAATATTTCGGATATAGAAAAATTTTAATTTAAATGAAATACGGAATACATAATTGCGAACTTAAAAGAATGTTGGACTTTCGTAACTAAAAGAATTTTATTAAAAAGGAAAACACTTGAGAACTTTCAACACGTATTCGTATTTTATCTGACAAGTATTATAAGATAAAACCAATATAACTCAAGAGATAATATTTATTTATTACAAATTATAAAAACGCCTGAAGTGATTTAAGTGTTTCGTTAATTATATTTCTCTTTTTAATGAATTATACGCCTAATGCAATTTGCACCGCTGCTATTTAAATAATTCGAGTAGACGCACAAACAATATGTGATCTGCAATAAATTCTGCAAAGGTGTAAACTTCAAACAAACAAGTAAATAATGACACACGGTAATTTTAAACAGGCATCGGTGAAGTTGAATACCGGTGAAAAATTATCGAACCCGTGATTACCGGTTTCAAATACCTGTAATTGTGCACATGCTAACGAAGGAGATAAAAATTGTTTTAAAACGACTTTAACTTGTAACTCTGCTTTCGTCGATTCATGTTCATATGTCATTATTAAATAATATTTTTGACATGATGATGATGATATATACATATACATATGTATATATATATATATATATATATATATAAATAATATTTTATATATATAAATAATATTTTTGACATGATGCTGCTGATGATGATAATGATAATATATATTTGAATAACAGCCTCTAAAGTTTAAAAATTCACATTGTACAAATGTAAAAAAGCAATTCGTAATATTTTCATTTATGTGACGTTTCTTGTACTTGTCCTGTTCGCCAACATAAGTGAATTTCGTCAATAAATAAAATAAACAGCAATGAATAAATAATCCAATCGAACGCACCAACACAGTGAACGAAAATTCTTATCTCCAAATCTTGCCAACTTTTGTCACTCTCGAAAGTTACCCACCTATAACCTTCATGTGGAACGAGACAATTACGATAAGAAACAACGGGTAACAGTCTTTCGAACATCCTGCGGACGATTATTTTAGAAAAGTATTAATTACAAAATAATTTACGTCGGAGATTTTCGTTTCTTATTGGCATTAATGTTTAGTAATGTAGTCGAAATAATTACAATTATACATACAGGAAATCAATCAAATATTTGTCTGTAAAATCCACTATTTTTTTTTCAAATACCTTTCAATAGACTCTACTGCCGAAAATGAAAATTTCAATTTGGACGAAACTTTCCTATAAACAGAAACAAATAATCTGTGAAATTGAACGTGTTCGATTGAATCTCAGTATTGAAAAAAGTTCTCAATAATCCGAATCCGAAACAATTCAAAGTTTATTTAACAAACCGTAAGCAAAGAATTCCCGGAATTAGTCGCCGACAGTTCGAACGCAACGAGCACTTCTGTCGCGAATTAGATTAAAGGTGTCGAATTGGAAAGAGGAAAACTCCTTTGCTTAGCCGGGTGCCACCAGCCAACCGACAACGGAGCACGACGGGCCACTTTTTCTTTTTTTTTTTTTTTTCGAACCCTAGACGACCGGCAGACAATATAAATGTCGAGAGGGTGGAGGAGGGTAGAGGAGCGGCTGGCTTCGAGGGTGGATATCTGCTAGCGAGTTAATTCCGCCCCCAGGGTGTACGTGTGTATGTGACGGAGAGACGCAGACCGAGAAAGCAGGAGGATGGTAGGGAAAAAAAGAGGCAAAAAGAGAGGGGGTGGGGAGGAGACGAGCCGCACGGGCAAGATAACACATTTTGACGGTATAAAAATGAGTGTTTTTCCCTTTCCTATCTCCCATGGAGATAGCGCACCTCTGGCAGAGCGAAAGAGAGAAAAGCGAAGCGAGAGGAAGGAACGGATAGAGAAAATGAAAGAAACACAGACAGAGTGGCCGCGAATTTTTGTCTATATCCTATTCTCTCTGTGTGGCGGATTGTCAGAACGATGGCGTGTAGCCGGTCGAATCGGTCAAACAGACCTGCCAGATATCGGCGGAATTCCGCTTTTTGGAGCTGGTCCAAGGAACGTGGCCTCCTCTCGTGCGTCTTCCTTCGACCGACTACCCGCGAGAGTTTGCTGCAAGGACGCGTTAGGGGTTCGGGATAGATCTCGGAAAAGTGAAAAGGGGGGAGGGTAAAGGCTGAGATAAAGCGGAGGTAAACTTTTCGGAATCCGTCGTTGCGAAATTAAACGATATATCAATCTCGATATATATATATATATATATATATAGTTCTGCATTTCGTGCGTTAATTTATTGTATCGCATTGTAGATAAGGAATTTTACTTTTCGCTCGTTTAAATGCAGAATTACGTTATCGTTGTTGTCCTTTTTTCACTTGCTATTTTTAGACGAATGATTTCATTGTAGATAGAACACGCTATCGTTAGGGCACGTAATGGAATCGATAAGCAATAATGATTCACGGAAACATGGACACATCAATGGCTCATTTCGAATCCCATCGTTTATCGCGTTCGTGCAAAAAGCACACAACAGTTTCTGCATACGTTGCGCGAAAATTAATTGAAGCCTGAAGAGGAAAAGAAGCAAACGAAGTTTTGTCATAGCGTGAATTGGGTACGATGTCGGAGGATTTGAAATATGTCTGGGCAGGATTTAATTTTAATAAAAAAAAAAAAAAAAGAACTTTCTTGTTTTTCACAAGGATATAAACTGTTCAATCGATATTTCCAACAAGAAGGACTTCACCTCCAAATATCCCCCCCCCCCCCCAAAAAAAATATCAGTGCCAATTCCATTCCAGAAGGGATTGTTTCCTCACGAAATCGGGACGAATCTTTCGCGAGATTACGCGGAACCGTCGAAATCGGAGGAGATAAAAACCATGCACTTCCCATGGAGGGCAATGGCAGATGATATCGTCCGGACGAGATACCGATGCAGGACCCCTTCAACCCCTTTCGTCCTGTCCTTGCGTTTCTTGCATTGTTCCTGCTATCGCAATAATAATACGCGGTGTGCAACTTGTGCAACAACAATGGATACAACAAGAAAAAAAGAGATCGCGGAGGAAACACGAAAGAATCGCAAAATAAAAGGAAAATTAGCCTGTAGAGAGAGAGAGAGAGAGAAGAAATTTAGAAGGATATTATTATCAATGAAACTGGCCAGCTTCACTTACTTACTTTCGATAGTATTTCACTGTTTTTCTTCCACTGGAGTAGAGACTAGCAAACCTTGTGTCAAGAATTTACAAAATTTTTAACGATCTTTTACGAATTCGTACGAATAAAACGAATGTTAATTATGAATCTGTTAAGAAGGTGGAAGGAACAAATATGTAACTACAAATAAATACATCTCGTAATTATTCGACGATCAGTAACAAAGTTGAGAGTCACGCGACAACACGCGGTAATCATTCGCCAAAGATTTACTACAGCAAATCCTTTAGAGATAATTGACAACTAAACTTCCGACTTTCGGAGAGTCTCAAATAAATAAACAAACGACGACAACAATTTCGTACTCGTTCGATCACTCGAAATTGAAGCGCGAAAGAATGCGAGAAGATGTGAAAATGAAAGATCGTCCGGAACGAGATCTCTTCGCTGAAGGTTCCAGTGAACCCTGGACTTTCCACTGAACGCCGATCGTAAACATCGGCCGCGATTTACATCGACGATCGTTAACGCGCGGAGTTTAACATTTCAAATAAGAAATTATCTGCAATTCAACGCGCCGCGCTGAAAGCCGGAATGGTCGGAGCACGCTTGCGAGGGATCGTAACATCGCACACGTAAAACCCGTATGGAAATGTTGGTGGATCGGATCGTTCTTAGAGAACGGCCGGTGGCTTTCCACCAGGATACGTATTGACAGCCCGTGTGCAACGAGCGATGGAAACAAACGTAACAGGCTGTCTCTTCTTCTGACGAATCGGTGCAAGCTCGATACAGATGTCTGGATATCGATTGCCAACTGTACGCCAACAGGGGGATATCTAGATCCTTCCTTCATCCGGTTCTATCTACCGTAGTTTCTCTGTTACGCGTTTGCGTGAACAAGACCTGCTCGTTTTCCATTCTCTCTCTCTCTCTCTCTCTGAATGGTTCGTTTCGTCACGTTCCGTTTAAAGAAAGAAAAATTTAGGTTAGGTTTTTAGGTTTAGGTTAAGTTAGGTTTAGGTTAGGTTAGGTTTAAGTTAGGTTTAGGTTAGGTTAGGTTTAGGTTAGGTTTAGGTTAGGTATTTAGGTTTTGGTCAGGTTTAGGACTTGCTCGTTTTTCATTCTTTCTCTCTCTCTCTCTCTCTCTCTCTCTGAATGGTTCGTTTCGTCACGTTCCGTTTAAAGAAAGAAAAATTTAGGTTAGGTATTTAGGTTTAGGTCAAGTTTAGGTTAGGTTGACCTGCTCGTTTTTCATTCTCTCTCTCTCTCTCTCTCTCTCTGAATGGTTCGTCACGTTCCGTTTAAAGAAAGAAAAATTTAGGTTAGGTATTTAGGTTTAGGTTAGGTTTTTAGGTTTAGGTTAGGTATTTAGGTTTTGGTCAGGTTTAGGACTTGCTCGTTTTTCATTCTTTCTCTCTCTCTCTCTCTCTCTCTCTCTCTCTGAATGGTTCGTTTCGTCACGTTCCGTTTAAAGAAAGAAAAATTTAGGTTAGGTATTTAGGTTTAGATTAGGTTTTTAGGTTTAGGTCAAGTTTAGGTTAGGTTGACTTGCTCGTTTTTCATTCTCTTTCTCTCTCTCTCTCTCTCTCTCTCTCTCTAGATGATTCGTTTCATCACGTTCCGTTTAAAGAAAGAAACATTTAGGTTAGGTATTTAGGTTTAGGTTAGGTTTTTAGGTTTAGGTTAAGTTTAGGTTAGGTATTTAGGTTAGGTTGACTTGCTCGTTTTTCATTCTCTATCTTTCTTTCTTTCTCTCTCTCTCTCTCTCTCTCTGGATGGTTCGTTTCGTCACGTTCCGTTTAAAGAAAGAAAAGTTTAGATTAGGTTTAGGTTTAGGTTGACTTTTTTTTCAAAATAAACGGTCCAAATACAAAAAACTTTGAAATCACAAGTATCACGATGATAATTTTTCATTTATCGACGAAAGAAATTTCGCTATTAGCGTGAAAATTCTCTTTCTCTGCCTCTGAAAAGCGAAACGTTCCAATGTTTCGATGTATTCAATTGAGAAATCAAAGGAAAGATAAGAAAAATGTCTGTGCATTGGCGCAGGCGAGACGTTAAAATTTTTCTAATTCTCATTCGAATCGATTACAAATATATATATATATATATATATATATATATATATATGTATATGTATATGTATATGTATATATATATATATATATGTGTATATATATGTATATATCGAGGTGTTTAATTTAACTCCCGTTCATTCGTAGATTTCACTTTCAACCTCGTAAATATGGATATGAGAAATCATTTATAATTGGAAAGGACAAGATTTAGATTGTTCGAACGGTTTCGTCGTGCGTGTTGTCGAAGGCAGCCACTGGACCGTCAAGGATTATCGGTCGGATATGTTAATCTGCACGACGAATGTTTCTCACTGTTGAGAGTGTACACGTGCGTTAGAGATTTCATTCACCACCGATCGTTTCGACGATATCTTTCTGAATCATTCGAGAAAGAAGCGAAAAATTTCAACGAATCAGATCGATGTGTCTCGAACAAAAAAAAAAAAAAAAAAACGCATACAATTATGAAAAAGGAAGTTCACGTGCGAGGAAGAAGGAACGGACTAGAAACTATCTCACCTTGAAGCATAAATTTTCGAATGAAATTGCCAACAATATATAACCGACGAGCGATACCGCTTATCACGTAAAACGTTCCGAAGGAGTACACCGATGGATATCTAGTAATTCAAACGTAAAGGAACGAGCAATGGTCGGACGAGAGAGCAAACAGAATAATAATTATCGACGCTAACCGCCAATTTACCCGCATCGAGCTCGCTCGTTCCCACGCGAAATCCACCGTTTATGAAAATAAAATGCGTGTCGTGGCGCCTGGTAATCGTCGATTAAACAGCGTTAAAGAGAGAAAAAACGAGATAGTGGAGAAGGAAGAAAAGGAGAGGGGGAAGAACGAAAAAAAAAAAACGACGAGAAACAGGGATGCAACTTTATATATTCCCTTGAAATCGTAACAACTTCCTCTGATTCTAAGAAGCGTGTGGTGGCTGCTTCTGTAACTCTCGCCGAGAGAGATTAGCTCCTCGTGTTAACCATAAAGGCTTCATTTTACTATCAGAACATTCCCGGAATTCTCGGTGGCAAGATCCACGGAGTGATACAACGGGCCCCCGGGGATTAATGGCCCCGTCATCGAACACGAGGAAACTGTGAAAAAGCTTCCGTCGAACACGACTTCCGGCCGAAGAACACGAAACGAAGATAATATTGATCATTCACGTCACACTTATTCGCACGCGTACGTGCCAACACGACCAAGTCCCTAAGGGACACGGGATTCTTTAAATTTTAAAATATCAACGAATATATATCAATATCAAAGAATATAGTGATAATATAACATATATTGGTATCAAAGAATATATTGATAATATAATATATATTGGTATCAAAGAATATACTGATAATATAATATATATATTGGTATATATTGATATGTATAAATATATATTATCAATATATATTGACATATACTGATATATATTGAGAATATAATATCAATGTAATATATGTAATGTACAATATAATATCAATGATATATATTGATATATATTATCAATTTTATCAATATATTTTATCAATTGGTATATATTATCAATTTTTAACAATTTTATCAATTATATACTGGTATGTATTGGTACATATTAATATATATTGGTATATATTGGTACATACTGGTACATATTGGTATATATTGATATATATTGGTATATATTTGGTATATATTGATATATATTGGTATATATTGTTATATATTGGTATATATTGGTATATATTGATATATATTGGTATATATTATTAATATATATTGATATATACTGATATATATTAATATATATTGCTAATATAATATCAATGTAATATATGTAATGTATAGTATAATATCAATGATATGTATTGATACATATTGATATATATTACCAATTTTATCAATATACATTGGTATATATTGAGACATATTGATATATATTGGTATATACTGATATATATTGATAATATAAAATAATATCAAAGAATATATATAGTTCATATATATATAAAATAGTATCAAAGAATATATATATATAGATAAGATAAAATAATATCAAAGAATATATATAGTTCTTTCATACACGCGTGACAAAGATGACAGAGAAGAATTCAGGAATGTGACAAATACGTACGCAGGGAAACTCAGTCATTTGTTGTAGAAACATTATACAAGAAACGGAAGCGGAAAACGATGTAGATGATACCATGAAACATTTATCTTTCAATTCATTTGACAATTTATCTTTCAATTCGTTTTGCAATTTCTTAATGAAATTCGATCGACTTGTTTCCCTTTTGTTTTCGCGCGCGATAACGATCTGGTTGAGGGGACTTGAATTCGCGATGGAAAATCGGCGTTTCTTTATCGACCGAGCCAGAAGATCGGACTGAAAGACAACGAGACAGGGAAAAAAGGGGATTAGAATCCACCGGAACGATGGACTTTTAATCGTTTGCTAATTTATAGAACGACAGAGCACGTACGAGGTGGTGTTTTCTAGCGTTCTGTTCTCATTTGACGATCTAGATCGGTATCTGGCGGCGCCGGTGCAGCACGATTTCATACTAACAGCATGGCGTTTCGATGATCGTTAACCTAAACCGCGTTGATCTCTCCCGCTGCGAGAAACTCGCTACGATTTCCAATGGAAATCTGTCCGAACAATTCCGATGAAAGAAACGCGGATTTTTCGAGTCAGTCGGAAACTGCGTGAACTGAATAGGCTGATTTATCGAAGGTTTTGCGATAAATTCGAGCCAGTTGCCAGCGAAGCCAAGATCAATTCTATCTTTTCAACAAAAAAATTTCTTCCGTTTTCGCATTCGGTGCAGATTATCGCTACTTCTATAATGATTCAGATTTGTTACTTCGTGGTCGAACAGTTTGGCTTCTCGTTCGATTTTCAACTACCACATCGGTGATTAAGAATAATATAAATTTCGATATAGGATTTCTTTGAATCTATTTTTTCCACGAAGCGTTATAAATGGACTGCGGACTTTTATGCATTTATGGGAAATTTATAGATACAGATATAATACACGAAATAACTAAAAAAACTTTCTGTGATATTTGTCATGTAAAATCATTTTCTATCCAGATTTTTCTAATTGTACTCCCGAATATATGATTTTGCATAAAAACTAACGGAAATTTTCACTGTGTATAATACTTTTAGATAAACTCCACAACATCTAACGTGCAAAGCTTCGCCCCAACCTTCTGCCGAACAATTCAGACCGCGCTATAAAACACATTTGCCAATACGAAAACTCGCTGCCCCTAAAACCACTCTCGGATAATCTCAGATCGATCTGAAGATCAAGATAAATGGTTCTAAAAAAAAATAAAAAAAAAAAACCTTCGAAGAAAACGGAACTACAGACAAGAGTGTATAGAGACGTGTGCAGAGAGCCGGGCGCGAGATTTTCGTGCGACGTTCCTGTTCTTGGTTGGCGGCCCTGCTGGGTGGGTACGTGAGATAGAATCAGTAGCTGGAGCTAGTTAGATGATAGCATCGCCGAGCCGCGAGCCGAGGCTACGCGAGGAGGGTAGCGGGGATGCGAGCAAGATAGATAGAGAGACAGAGAGAGGCCGGGGAGAGAGGGAGAGGCGAACGGAGAGCGCGATCGCTGATAAGAGCCACCGCGCAGCCGATAACGCTCCCTTATCTCCATCCAGTGGCGCCGCAACTCTCAAGGCTTTCCAGCCTCGACACCACTCGTATATATTCCTCTCTCCCTCTCTCTCTCTCTTTCTAGTTTCGTTTTCGCCAAATGTTCCGCGATCTTTTTATCCCCCTTTCCATTCATTCACCCCTTTCGCCCTTTCACCCCTTCGCGCCATTCCATTTCCTTTCCGCTGGTTTCTGTTTTCGGAAGCAACTTTGCCCCCTCCCCCTACAGCTCTTTCAATCGTATCGAGGTTCGATGAAGTTTTTTCAGAGAGGTTAGGATTTCTTGAATTATATCATCAATTATAATCGAGGTTCGATGAAGTTTTTTCAGAGAGGTTAGGATTTCTTGAATTATATCATCAATTGTAATCGAGGTTCGATGAATGTTTTTCAGAGAGATTAGGATTTCTTGAATTATATCATCAATTACAATCGAGGTTCCATGAAGTCTTTTCAGAGAGATTAGGATTTCTTGAATTATATCATCAATTACAATCGAGGTTCCATGAAGTCTTTTCAGAGAGATTAGGATTTCTTGAATTATATCATCAATTACAATCGAGGTTCGATGAAGTCTTTTCAGAGAGATTAGGATTTTTTGAATTATATCATCAATTACAATCGAGGTTCAATGAAGTCTTTTCAGAGAGATTAGGATTTCTTGAATTATATCATCAATTACAATCGAGGTTCCATGAAGTCTTTTCAGAGAGATTAGGATTTCTTGAATTATATCATCAATTACAATCGAGGTTCGATGAATGTTTTACAGAGAGATTAGGATTTCTTGAATTATATCATCAGCTATAATCTAGGTTCGATGAAGTTTTTTCAGAGAGGTTAGGATTTCTTGAATTATATCATCAATTACAATCGAGGTTCCATGAAGTCTTTTCAGAGAGATTAGGATTTCTTGAATTATATCATCAATTGTAATCGAGGTTCAATGAAGTTTTTTCAGAGAGGTTAGGATTTCTTGAATTGTATCATCAATTACAATCGAGGTTCGATGAATGTTTTACAGAGAGATTAGGATTTCTTGAATTATATCATCAATTGTAATCGAGGTTCAATGAAGTTTTTTCAGAGAGGTTAGGATTTCTTGAATTGTATCATCAATTACAATCGAGGTTCGATGAATGTTTTACAGAGAGATTAGGATTTCTTGAATTATATCATCAATTACAATCGAGGTTCAATGAAGTTTTTTCAGAGAGATTAGGATTTCTTGAATTATATCATCAATTGTAATCGAGGTTCAATGAAGTTTTTTCAGAGAGATTAGGATTTCTTGAATTATATCATCAATTACAATCGAGGTTCAATGAAGTCTTTTCAGAGAGATTAGGATTTCTTGAATTATATCATCAATTGTAATCGAGGTTCGATGAATGTTTTTCAGAGAGATTAGGATTTCTTGAATTATATCATCAATTACAATTGTCGTTGTTTACAACTGTTTGATCGCTTCAGTTAAAATTTCTCGTCTATCCACTAGCAAATATCAAATTTCGGCTTCCGTTTTCTTTCGATTGCTCGAAGTCGAAATTTCGTTGATATATATATATATATATACATATATATATATATATATATATATACATATCATCTGAACGTTGATGCTTTAAATTAAGCTTGTTCTTTTTGTTTAGGAAATCTTGATATCGAACAGAAGCCAGATATGCAGGTTAAAACAGAAAACTCAGACAAACGCAGGATACTTCACGACGAATTTCAATGGATATACACGGAATATTAAATTGAAAAGAGAAACGTTAATATTAAATACGCGTGCGATCAGTATTCGATAAAACCGGTTCATTTACGTATATGTAATCGTGAATTTCCAGAGCTCCACACCTAGCAATATATATATAAAAATATATATATATATATATATATATATATATATATATATAATAGTCCAACACACATTTATTTCAATGTTACCCGCGATATTCTCAAATTATAGATTACCTCACTGTTCACTTTCCCTGCAAGCATACCACCTCTCCCCCGTCCTCTTCTAATTGAAACGATACGCCGCTCGTCGTTTATTTCCGATCGCTTGGGGATTTCGCAGCGGATCACAGATGAAAGAGGTTTAATAGTCTAATATTTTCTTGATTGATCGATTCGACGAGCGGCTGGTACGAGGGAACGTATCCAGTTAGCTGAACGCTTTATGACCCAGCCCGATTACAATAAAGATAAAACACGCTTTAATCAGCAGCGTGGAACGCGCTGGTAGCAAGTGAGCGCGCTCGCGCTCGCGCGGAAAACACACTGCTCGACGCGACCGACGCGTATCGAGCGAAGATCATCGATAGCCTCCCTGGTGCCTGTGTTTTATCTGTGTCGAAAGATCACGAAAGGTTTCCTTATCACCGTGCTCGCAGCGGCCCTCTGTCTGTGAATATTCAAGTCGACGCGCGGTTATTTCAAGCGGGTTCTTGTTTGTTCAACGCAAGTTTGTATCGCCGCCTTTATTTGCTCGGTTTTATTTTCCTCGTTGCACGCCTTGCGGCCACTCTCTCTCTCTAAATTACACTTCGTTCGCGCGTTCGTTAATCGATCGATCGATCGATCGACATCGAGGAAACGATCGGTTGCATGCGGAATCTACACGCTCGTCGCGCGTCGGAAATTTTCGAGAACGCGAAACAGAGAGGGAGGGGGGGGGGGAGATGGAAGAGGTTAAAAAGCCTCGTATCGTTGAAGCTTGTATTGGCGGATAGATTTCTCCGCGTGGAAAACGTGCATCGGTGCCGGGACTCGAATGGAAACTGCGTGGCACCGACAACGGGGCGTAATAGAGAAACGCGTCGATTAATTGCAGTGGACTGGACAGACCAGTTGAAGATAGAGTCCGATAAGTAAATCAGCTCGAACAAGAAAAGACACGGCGAACGAACGGCGTTCACCGACTTCGCAAGAGCGACGCGATAAAAGACATAATGCCCCTTCAAATTCTCACCTATCTCACGCGTAATAAATCGAGACGTCGAGATGTTGGGGTACTCTGAACGAAAAGAAGTTCGAATCTAATTCATTAGTCGCCGATGTGATTTGTTCGCCGACTAGTTATCTCCGGAGAGAGTCGTCTCCAATGACCGTTTGAGTCAGTGTGACGGCTCGATCGCGTACAGGAGATCTAGATCTGTCTGAAACACTCCCCGATTAAAAATCTCTAGCATCTCTAGTCTACAAACTACAAACACGAAGGCTACAGCGTTTTTCTTCTTTCTTTTCATTTTTGCCATTCGTCGCGATGTACAGCGATGGCCAATCTTCGATCGAAAACAGGGAATTCGCCGTGTATCGGTGCATCTTCGATTATATATATATATATATCGGTATCCTAGGATCTCCAGTCTAGACGATCGATAACCACGTTCCAAACATTTTTATCTGTCAACGGTATCGGCGAGCGACCGGTGAGCTCGATAGATAGCGATGGTAAAACAGGGTGTGCGGGCGTGCGAGAGAAGAAGAACAGAAAAAGAGAGGGAGTGAGAGAGAGAGAGAGAGAGAGAGAGAGGAAGGGGGTGGATGGGTGAGTAAAGAGAGGGCCATTCGAGAAATTGCGAGCGTCTCTGTAAAGGCAACGTTAGCACCGGCAACGCGCGCGACGTCGACTGTCAGAGAAGAGGGGAAAGGGTGGTGGTGATGGTGGTGGTAGTGATGGAGGAGGAGGAGGAGGAGGAACGGGTGGTTGGAAGCGTTATCACAAGGATATCGAAGTGTGTATAAACTAGGACATAGTCAGCGCTCAGATAGGAAGGGTGGGCGAGGAAAAGGGGAGGAAGAAGTGGGAGGTTGGAGGTGGAGGAGAGATTCCCTGAACGATACCGGTATAGGATGCCAGATTCCCGAGGGAGATTAGATCCCAGCCGTGGATAGAGGCTACCTCGACTGCGTACAACTCACCCGTCTCTCTCTCTCTCTCTCTATTTATCTCCATCTCTCTTCTATCACGCTTTTTCTCTCCGAGTCCCTCTCTTTCTGTCTACCTGGGCAAGCCTAGGTCCCCCCTTCTTGCTCTCTGGCTACTTCTCTTTCAGTTTTCTCTCCCTCTCTTCGTCCCTTTATCGTTGGCTCCTTTCTCTGTTTATCCCCCCCCTCTCCCGCCCCTCCACCCACCTCTGTCAGTCCATCTTTCTCACTCCCCGCAACAAATTGCCGAACGTCTCGCGAGCTGCGTCATTGTTCCCTCTTCTTTTGAAGGCTGAAGAAGATAAATAGATAGATAGAATTATTGTGCGCTCGGGCTTAGCTTCTCTCTGGCTGGCAGCGCCACTGACGTAAATGAGAAGAAGCGGGGAAACAAGCGAGAGATACGAGGAACGTGTTCCTGTGTTCCGTTTAACGCGTTTAGGCGCTTATTGAGAAGCTTTCCACCGTCCCTCTCTGCGTGTCCCAGCGTTTTCTCCAGCACAAACACGCACATGTGCACCGTTTAAACGACGTATCGACATACGTGCATACTTCTTTCGCTCGTTCCCCCTCCTCCCCCCCGCCGTCGTTCGCGGCTTTTCACTCGGCTCTCCCGGATGAAGAGAGGGGCAAATGATTCGTATTGCGACAGAGACTAGGCGGAGACGAGGAAGCGATGCCGAGAGATCGGTAAGGAACGAGCTTAGACAATGACTTGACGCTATCTGTTGATCGACTGCTTCTTCTTTGGTAAATAGCGGAAGATAAGACGGCGGACAATACTGTCTAGGTGAACGTAAAGATAAACGGTGAGTCACCAGGTCGCGAGATAAAAAAAGTGTCCGTGCCTGGTACCGCGGATCCTTGCACGTATTTTTTCTTCTTTTCCTTTTTCTTTTCTTTGGTGGAGGGGGAAAGAAAATTGAAATTATCTGCCAGCTTCAACAATCAGGTTCTGATAATTTAGCCTGACAAAAAAATACTCGGTACACTAATTTAATATACAAGAGGAAAAAAAAAGGTTTGGAGGGCTTATTAAAGAAATTTAATAGACAAAGTTTAAAGTGAATATTTATAGCAGTCCCGACAACGAATTTAGTCGTAATACGTACAGAGATTTAGTCTTAGAATTTTAGTCAATTCAAATTATTTATTTGATTACAACATCCACCCCCCCCCACCTCCCCGTGATTTATATAACGATTTTCTATCTGTTATACGATTTATATAACACTATTTACAATTGCAGCTCTGGAAAAGCTCTCTAGAAAATCCAACAAAATCCTTGACGCTTAAAGCACCCTGTGAAATATGTTGTTACATCAAATTCTTTTACCTTTTTATAATTTTGCTACGAAATTTTCCGAGACACTCGGATAAAATTCTTCGACGGATAAGCACAGAAAGAATCCGAAGGAGAGCGTTGGTAAAAGTTCTGTCGAATTTAAAGATGCTTAAAGTACCAGCTCGCGATAGAGAAATGTATCAATGAAACGCGATCGAGTATTGTCATCTAGGTTCGATATCGCGGGAAGACACTTATCCCCCACGTATGTACTAAATTGATGTACACAATGTACGTAATGTATTGAATTTTTTGTCACAGCGCTATACAACGACAGACATGTTCATTTACACAATGTACCAAATTACTAAATTACTCTAGACAAAGAAATTGTCACAACACTATACAACGACAGACATGATTTACACAGTGTACTAAATTACTAAGTTACTCTAGACAAAGAAATTGTCACAACACTATACAACGACAGACATGATTTACACAGTGTACTAAATTACTAAGTTACTCTAGACAAAGATATTGTCACAACACTGTACAACGACAGACATGTTCATTTACACAGTGTACTAAATTGATGTATACAATGTACACAATGTACTGAATTTTTTGTCACAGCACTATACAACGACAGACATGTTCATTTACACAGTGTACTAAATTACTCTAACAATTACACAATGTACTAAATTTTTTGTCACAACACTATACAACGACAGACATGTTCATTTACACAATGTACCAAATTACTAAATACATTGTCACAACATACAACGACAGACATGATTTACACAGTTACTAAATTACTTAGACAAAAAATTTCAACACTATCAACAACAATACTAAATTTCTACAATTGTCACAACACTATACAACGACAGACATGTTCATTTACACAGTGTACTAAATTACTCTAGACAAAGAAATTGTCACAACACTATACAACGACAGACATGTTCATTTACACAGTGTACTAAATTACTCTAGACAAAGAAATTGTCACAACACTATACAACGATAGACATGTTCATTTACATAATGTACCAAATTACTAAATTACTCTAGACAAAGAAATTGTCACAATACTATACAACGACAGACATGTTCATTTACACAGTGTACTAAATTACTCTAGACAAAGAAATTGTCACAACACTATGCAACGACAAACATGTTCATTTGCACAATGTACTGAATTTTTTGCCACAACACTATACAACGACAGACATGTTCATTTACACAGTGTACCAAATTACTAAATTACTCTAGACAAAGAAATTGTCACAACACTATACAACGACAGACATGTTCATTTACATAATGTACCAAATTACTAAATTACTTTAGACAAAGAAATTGTCACTATACAACGACAGACATGTTCATTTAGTGATTCGACACAGTGTTACGACTGACGAGTAGGAGAGAAAAGAACGGCGAGAAATGAAATAGATTAAGGTTTAGCGGCGATCGTGGTTGCGGATAACATTGATGAAAAAAATCCACGGCTGGCCACACGGAGAACGAATGAAAAAAAGGAACGAATGCATGGTGTTCTCCCCATGTTCATGCACACCGTGTGCGTTTCGCCGTGTGTGTTGACAAAACGCATCCGTCGACGTGTTTACTACACCACAAATCAACTTCCCTTGATTTTCAACATTTCGAAGAGAATTGAAATTCTAAAAATCGAAAATTGTTAGAATAAGAATATTACTCTGATGAGTAAATTTTCACGCAAGGTTGCACTCGAAGAAATGAAATTAGCTTCTGCAAAAGTAAACACTCATTTACTCGAAGACACTGTGAGAAAGCGCGAGTTAATCAGTTTGGGGCTACAAATGGCTCAATTATAAAGACCTAACTGACGTCTTATCTTCAATCGTAGTAACCTAATTGGAACATTTATCACATCGTGTGTTAGCCGAAAGCGAAATATTATGACAACGACTATTCTATGCGGAATACTTTAAAAGCCCGCCGGTGGCAATTAATATTAATTATTGGTGTATATCCCTCGTTTTCTATGATGAATTTTGCCACCCGCGCTCTGCTCTTCCCTAGTTATTACTTGAAATTCCTCCATTTTGAGTTCAATTTTCGCAAAAACAACAATACTCGTGAATAGAAATTATTGAGCTTTATCTTTCTAGTATCAACTAGAGTTTCGTTGGAAATTTAACACTTTACCGACAAGCAGCCTATCAATCGGCTAACTAACATATTTTAACACT
This sequence comes from Tetragonula carbonaria, assembly GCA_032399595.1. NCBI lineage: Eukaryota > Metazoa > Arthropoda > Insecta > Hymenoptera > Apidae > Tetragonula > Tetragonula carbonaria. The sequence goes on from JAUCRC010000020.1 coordinate 3,369,602, forward strand.
TTACCGACCGGTAGCCTATTAATCGGCTAACTAACATATTTTAATACTTTACCGACCGGTAGCCTGTTAATCGGCTAACTATTCACCGCTAATACACAGTCGGTAAAGTGTTAATATGACAGAAAATCACACGACGTCACATTACCGGCAATTAAAACGATTTTATCGATGTTTGGAAAACTATAAATTTGCATCGACTCGTAGCTTCGTAACTAGATCATTGTCGTCTATTGAATTTAAAAAAAAAAATATATATATATATATTCTAGTGCGAGTTTTTCTTCGATCTACGACGTTTCGGTCGATTTTCGCGCAGCATTTTTCACGAGTCACAGTGTATGCATACGCGGTTCGTGCAGAATTCGCGCGAGCGTAATACACGCGAAAGCAGGAAGAGGAAAAAAGAGAGTAGCGAGCGGGTGAACACACGCGTGTCCCTCGTGAACCCACGCACACGCACGCGGCACACGCATACACCTACATAAACTCGTACACACGATCGAAACGGCGAGATAATCGCGCGGCACGTACTTTGCTTATCGCGTACGTATGTATATACGATTTTACGGCGGATAACGCTCGCCAAAAGACATCGATGCCTAACAAAAGGAGCCAATTCGACAGATTCGTAGAAACCTATCGGAAACTGATCAGAGAAATCATCTACTTCTTCGATTTCCTTTCGAGAGAAAAAGAGCTAACGACGACGAGAATTTTTCAATTGCAATGTAACGTGCAAGTGAGCTGATTTGCAATCGTTCGGAAAGATCGATTCCTGGTTGAAAAGCCACCACGCTCGCGCGATCGATATAATCCTCGATCGAAGATTATCTTACCGAAGTAATCGCACGAGCTAAGCGCAGTGTAATATCATCCCATCGTCGTTCTACTGCGCGAATATTTTCTGCAGTGAAATTTGAAACGACGGGGACATTTTTGCTACTTCGCAGTTTACGGTCTCCATTGAAATTCAAGATTCTACGTACGTAGATATTTGATATATATATATATATATATATATATATATATATATATATATATATGTATTCGACGTGTGAAGTAATGCAGCCTGTATCTAGAATCTAGTCAGTGATGGTGACTGTAAATGACTGTAAATCAAAGTCACTCGAAGTCGACTATAATTTTTTTCTTTGCAGTTTTACATATATATAGTATTAATTTAATAATTTTGAAATTACTTATACATATATATATATATATAATTATTTTCTAACACTAACTTACTTATAATATTTACCTGTATGTAATTTAATTAATTAATTAATTATATATATAATATTAATTTAATAATTTTACTTATATTTAATAATTTACTTATATATATATAATTATTTTCTAATACTAACTTACTTATAAAATTTACATATGTATGCAATTTAATTAATTAATTATATATATAATATTAATTTAATAATTTTGAAATTACTTATATATATAATTATTTTCTAATACTAACTTACTTATAATATTTACATGTATGTAATTTAATTAATTAATTAATTATGTATATAATATTAATTTAATAATTTACTTATATTTAATAATTTACTTATATATATATAATTATTTTCTAATGCTAATACTTATAATATTTACTTATAATATTTACATATGTATGTAATTTAATTAATTTTATATATATATATATATAATATTAATTTAATAATTTTGAAATTACTTATATACATGTATAATTATTTTCTAACACTAACTTACTTATAATATTTACATATGTATGTAATTTAATTAATTTTATATATATATAATATTAATTTAATAATTTTGAAATTACTTATATATATATATATATAATTATTTTCTAATACTAATTGTATAATTGTCGTGTTCCATATTCAACGTTTGAACGTGTTTGGATAATTCACATTCAATTTTGGGGTATGTCTTTCTTAGATTGGAGCACGTTCTAGATTGAAAAGTTAATTATTTATAAGATTATCTAGAAAAGTTACATTCTATCGATATTGTGAGGATACCTTAAAAATATTTCCTGTTCAACCATCAATGACATAGGCGAATTAAAATAAAAAATAAAAAATGCTTCTGAAAAAGTTAGAACACATCCGTCCAATCTTTGAAAGAGACGTGATTCTTTGATAAAGAACATGTCGAGCATGCATAGAAATGATTACAGGAAAACGTAGAAAATCTCGTGTAATCTAATAACTTTGAAACTATTTATTAATTTTCCAACTCGTGTTTACTAGAACTTTTTTTCACATTTCGGCGAGTACTATCTATCCCAGAAGTTTTACATTCAGAAAAAAAAAAAAAAAAGAATCCAAAATTTTATCCAGCCCAGTCCAGCAAGCGCTCCAAAATTTAATCCAAAAGCTAATCTAATCTAATCTCGAACTGATCGACCGACAAAAAAAGAAAAAGAAACACAATTCACGATTTCAGACACAAAAGTCCAACCTCGATGAAAACAAGATTACTCGTAGCTCGAAGTATAGTACATACGATCGAAAAGCGCGAAAAGCGCTTCAGCACTCGGCGAAAACGCGGTTCTCAATCAACACGCCGTACGTGCTATTCGGGCAGCAAAGCTTTCGGTATAATCCTTTCAACGGGAGAGAGCAGAAAGCCAAAAGAGAAAAACAGAGCAACGAGAAAACAGAAAAGCTCCGGGTAGATCGGCGGACAGATAGACGGAGCTGGTGGACGAGAGAATTGTTGAGAGCGCCAAGCGAATCGAAATCGAGTCGGCCGATTTTCAGGATCTGGCCAGCGAACGATACTGGCGGTTTGCACGGCAGATAGAAAGAACTGAGCACCCGATGTAGGACACACACACACACACACACACACACACACACGGTACGTGTCACCGCGCGAGACCTGACACAATGAGAATGACGAGGATACCGGCGTAGAGCGTACGGTGACTTTATCTGACGCACTGACGCATCATCGTGACGAGAGCCATCCGCCGTGCTCGATGCTGCCATGAGTGAGTCACGTGGATCAGAGCGAGATCAGAACGCGATGTATCGCGGACCGACGAGGATAGAGATCGTTATAAGAGCGACTGTAGAAAAGGGGAAGGGGGAAGAGATAGATGTAGTGATAGAGAGGGGAGGGGAGAGATCGTTATCGACGCTTTCCTGTGTCCTGCCACGTTCTCAGAAGAGCATTCGAGCTCTGTGTGTGAGGAAACGCCGTGCATGAATTATTCATAGCCATCGTCAAACGACTGCTAGGCGCATCGCTTTATACCTGGCGCGTATATACTCTTCCCGAGTATACTTCTTTGCCCCCACGCGAACTTAAGAAAATCCCCCTAACCCGGTCTCGGAAAAACCCGTTACCGATACGTCCCCATAGGAGGAGAGGAGGCGACGATGAGCATGCCAGTTTCCTCTGGCAAATTGTAACAGGTATCTGCAGATTAGATTTATCTGAATTGCTGAATTTATCGGAGATCCTGTAGTTTTAGGGACGAATTTTCTTTCGTTTCTCTTCGATCTCGATTTTCATGAAATTCTGGCGATGGATGTAGCATTCGATGAAACGTTCGAACCCGTATTTTTCTTTTTGTCGGCAATGATCGACGTCGAAGGGTGTGAAACCTAACCTCAAAGTTGGGGGTTTGCGAAACACGTATCTCGGGAATTATTGAAGATATCGTTTTTTTTTTTTTTTTGTAAATTGATGAAATTAGCGTTCTTTTCTCTTAACGACGAATTTAATTCGGTGTATGCCTTTTGTTTAAACACATACATTAAAAAAAAAAGAAAACAGTCATGGGGACCGTACGGAAGTGAAAACTTAAAACTATGAAATAACAGTGGTTTCTTTCTTTTTGAATTTTCGAATTGTAGTGTCAAAAATTAAAATTTCACAATTTGTAAATTAAAATTATTAACATTAGTCTGGTTTTCACATCATATCGGCACTCAACCGAGCAACAATTATATACATTTTTATATGGTTTATTTATTATGTCAAAACGTATGATGGGCTGCGCAAACCAAGTACAAAATATAAATACAACTCGATTGAAATAATAATTAATGTACACTTGTATTACTTATACATGGTATTTGTATTTACATCAATTTCAATGAACTTAATTTTCATTGTTTGCATCGTTATCATCATTAATTTCAACAATACTCATTTCAATGTATTCTAAGAAGGATACAATAGGCTTATGGTAACTGAAGTAAGAAACAAAAATGTTAGAAAAAGAAAAAATCTCTAGAAACGACGAATTAATCTGATTTTTCATACTAGTTAATTAATAACTATTTCAATTGTAAATTCCAATTACCGTTAATTAATAAAGATAACAGAATTTATGTAAATATCGTGTAAAAACCATTATATAGATTATATATGGCCAACGCGAACCCATAAGATTTTCCCCTACCAGAAATCGCTCGACGCGCCTAAAGAAGTTTTCACTTCAAAAAAATCATATTTTCGATCGATTTTTTCGACAGCAAGCGTCGACAGATCTCCTTTTTGGTTAGATTTCAGTTAGTCGTTTGGGAATCGTGGAATCATTGAAAATCGAAGCTCCCGAATTTACCAACCTCTTTTACGAATCGTTCGATTTCGACATTCGAACGGCAACGCAGAAACCCGAATATTTCGCCGGTCGTTTTCTCGTTTCCATAAAATCGATGAACAAGAAGCTCTATTCAAGTTTCGAACCTTCCGGATAGCAACATCCAGTTGACAGAGAGTTAAGAAACGAAAAAGAACGAGAGAATCTATCTATCTATCTAGTCTAATCGTCGAGAATATCCCCGCGAGGCAGTGTTTCTGTTTCCGCGGATGTACACACGGTGGGCTACACTTTCGACCATGTCACAGGGGCCGAAGAAGAACGGAACGAAGAAGAGAAACATGGTTAGAAAGAGAGAGAGAGGAGGAGGAGGACGAGGACGTTGGTTATCTGGCGCACGTCAAAACGACGCAAAGTTGTGCCGGTCGAGAGAGGCATATCTCGGTCGCAGCAGGTTGTACGCTGAGACTTGCTGGCACAGATACCGCCGCCTCAATGTCAGACAAGATAGCAGTCTGAGACTCCGCGAGACCCGTCACGACGTGCCATAGCAATGACTACCGTGCACCGGAGACTTGCACCTCTCTCTGCATCGTGCCTCCGCTCGTACATGGACATTTGTTGGGTCATCTTGGTAACCTCGATCGCCGACACCTCTCTGCGACGCCTCTTCTCTCCCTTTCTTACTTGTTCCCTTGCCTTTGATATTTGTTGAACCCTCAACGTTCAACGAGGGGACGTTGTGCCTAAATCTTCTAGCCGACAGCTCGGACTTGCTCTTTTCTTTTTTTTTTTAGAATTTGTAATATTCTTTTTCGGAATTCCGCCAGCTTCTTCCACCTCCAGGAGGAGAATTTTCAATCAAGTAGCGTACAGCACGAATGACGCGTAGAGGGAATGACGAACGTTTAGAAAAAGAAACAGAGGAATTTCGTTTCTTCTGTAATTGATATATTAGCATTGTATATTCTGAATCGCACAATTCAGATTCAGATTACAATGGAACATTCACAGCCACGCGAATTAACTTCCATTGCCATTGTACTCATTCTATATTTCTTTTCCTAGGATCAAATGATCGAAAGAAAAGGAAATACACGTGTATATTACGAATATCATAATTGAAAAGGACAACGATTTCACGAACATTATTTCTTGTTTATTTTCTTGCAAATGTAACCCTCATTATGTGATTTTCAGTGCGCGGTTTACAAATTACAACGATGCTTAAATAAAATAAAAATTCCCCCCAAAAAAAAACTTATTAAAACTGGAGTCGATGAATCTCGCTCTTTGCCGAAGTTCAGTTCGCTTCTAAGTAAAAATTGAAAACGCTCGCAAATGTTGTAAATTCGCTTTCAAACTTTCTTCCACAGACTAGCGAGGAACGAAATTTTTTCAACGAAAAACGCTGCAATCGTGATTGAATCGTGTTGATACACTGGACAGACTGTTCTCTGTCTTGAGAGAACGGCAAGCAGATTTTTTAAAGGAGGCACGAAAATCCAAGTCGGAGAGACAAAACGCATCATTGTACTTGGCAGATAATGATTAAACAGAGGCGAGACAGTTTTAATCAGACGCCGGCTTGATCGCCGGAAGATTAAACTATTTACGAAACGACCTTTGCACGTTCGCGTACACGTCACCATGATCGCTGAATCCTACCATCCTACGATCGGTCATATCTCGCTTTCGGTGTGTAGGAAGATTCTCTTCTAGATTATCCTTTAACCTTCGAGACGATTCCTTTCGACTGTTTCATATCGCTCCGACATCGACCACGATTACCATCGAATCTCATATTTTATTCTTAAAGCTGTTTCGTAACGTTTTTTCTTCTTCTTCTTCTTCGAATTTAACATTTCCGATGTCGTGAGATTTCGAAAATTCTTCCAACTTTGACAAATGCAGATCCGTTTCTTTTTTTTTCGATAATTTTCGCCGCGCGAGCACAGAATTAATGTTCGACTTTTCAAACAGACAAATGACTCGTAGAAATCGAATTTATTCCCTGCGAGAAAACATCTTTCAATCGTAGAGACAATTACCCGAAGTCGAATTTTTTTGTTTCTTTTTACCATAAGTATTTAAATTGATACCTAAATGTGACGACGCGATGCAATGAAAATTATAACACGACGCTATTTGTGCCAATTTCGTTTTCATTTCGACTCTTTGCAATATTTACAAACACCTGAGAAATTACAATCTTTCAAAGACAAACGATTTTTAGATCAATTTATTCCCTGAGAGAAACATCTTTCAATCGTAGAGACAATTACCCGAAGTCGAATTTCTATTTCTTTTTACGATAAATATTTAAATTGATACCTAAATGTGACGACGCGATGCAATGGAAATTATAACACGACGCTATTTGTGCCAATTTCGTTTTCATTTCGACTCTTCAAACATTCACAAATATCTGAAAATTACAATTCGACGTTGTTCGAAATCAGTTATCACCGCCTTGCTAATTTCAGGTTGTCTTACAAAAAGTGTCATCTCACTTATTCCCGCCTTTGTCCCTCGATCATTTTCTCACCGAAGTTCGTGTAATTCGTATAATTTCTACGTCGGATCTCGTAACAGTGTGACAACGTAAAAGCAACCAGTCACCGACCAGATGTTCGCTAGATGCTCGAAGCAATAGTAGAAGACGATTAAGCGAAAAGTGGTCCAGACGAGTCCATAGATATTCTGATATAACCCGTCATGGAATTCGGAGGCCGAAAAAGAAAAAGAAGAAGAAGAGAAGAAGAAGAAAGACAGACAGACGAGATGGACGAGTGTCAAAACAGTTGGACTCGATGCTCGTGTTCGAGGACCCCTCGTAGTGCCACGAGAATATTACTTCGATCTCTGTCGACAGGCCTCGATCGCAAACAAGTTTCTTTGTCTACGTGGCGATTGAATAAAGACTCGCGCGCTACCTGAAAAAGGAAAAATCTTGATCGCGATTCGCTTCCTCTGCTGCTTGAAAAATCATCTAATGGAGGCCCCGATGAGAAAGTAGCTCAAGTCCGACTCCGTTTTTTCGTTGCATGTTCGATCGAAACGAAAAAAAGAAAGAAAAAAAATCCAGCTTTCTCGGTTTTTCATTCTTCTGTTCTGTTGCTCAATTTCGTAGATATAAATTCGAGTCGAAACCGATGACACTGCCCGATATCAAAAAGCCGAGCTGCAAACGGTGGGATAATATGATGCTCGCGAATTATTGCTGAACGATCGAGAAAAAAGAGAAAAAAAAAATATGATGCGCTCTATCGCGTTCGTGACGAAGAGTTTGCGCATTCGTATATATATATACGTATAAAATCCTGGAAAAATTCCGTCGACAAATTTTTCACGAAAAAAACGGGGATTCGGAATGATTCTGCTCGTTCTACGGTCTCCGGTCGTCAAATTAGGTTCAAATAATTTCTCCAGCTTAGATTATTGATTAAACATTACTATAGACGTGTCGAGACATATATTAATAATTTCACAGTGTATTTAAAGAACATCTCAACCCATTTTTATGGCCGAATAATTCATTTGAAAGATAAAAGCATTCGATCTGAAAAGATCTATTTTCATGGTTATGCGGTCCATTGAAACATTTCGCTAATAACAAACTTTTCTCCTGGAATTTATTTGCATCATTCGATATTTACCAGAATAAAAAGAAAAAAATACTGGACATTATTCTAACTCGATGACGTAAACACGCTGTACTCGAAACTCCTGTCACACGTGAAAATCATTTATAGAATCTCCACCCAGCAACGACTGTCGATAAAAATCAATTCGGAATTCCCAAGAAAATAAAATCCATTTCGTGATGCCTGACTTCGGTAAAGTCGTTCGATCTTCCACCTTCCCCCCCCCCCTCCCCTGAAGATCGTTTATTCCTCGATTCGGATGAACTCGATGGAAGATCGAAAACGTTGTAACCGAGGAGGACAGGATTATGGCGATACAAGTTTCGAATCGTCGAAATGCGGGAACCATCGAACGATTTTCCCCGTTTTCAGACCGATCTGCACCGATCTGCCACTTAATCGACGGTAATGCAGCCGCCCGAACGATGCCTGAATTTGCATAGCGCGCGGACGCTATTATGCAAATGGGAGGAGGCGAAGCCTTCCCTCCGATCGAGAGAAACTCCGATGAGAAAAATCCGAGCTTCGCGATCGGATGATCGAAGCGTGTGCAGTGACCAACATCGACACCTACGCGTTCTCGCGAGCGGAAAATCGTCGACTACGACTATTCCATCATTGCGCAAGCTTCGAACTGGCGAGTGCACGCGCGAGAGATGATAATCGAGCGAAATTGTGCAACTTGTGTATTTTAGAATCGGTTTGATTTCTCGGGAGAGCAAGTTTCTCACATCTCATATTTACATACTTCGATTTCTTCGGATTTTACAAAGAATCCTGTAATGGAGTAACGTGAAATGTTGCAAACCAGTATATATCAGGTAATTTCTTCTCGTAGCCTCAGTATCGAAAAGTCTGCTAATATATGTCCAAACGAATTGAAAAAAAAAAACTGCAAATTAAATGTAAATCGCGACGTGTTAATCCTACTGCGTTCTTTAAATTATTCCCCGTGCAATTGTACACGCATGTGTTTATACTTATAGTTGAGAAACATGCATGCACACGTGTGTGTATAATTTATTTAACATATATATATATATATATATATATATATATATATATATGACGTAATATGTATGTATATTATATGACATTTAATACACGTATAAATAAGCTTTTAACACTTTACCGACCGGTAGCCTATTAATCGGCTACTATTTACCGCTATATTACCAGTCGGTAAAGTGGGGATATCGTATAATATATAATAATATATTTATATATTTTATATAATAATATATAACAAATATATAATATTTATATATTTTAACACTTTACCGACCGGTAATATCGTATATTAATATATACAAATATATTATTATACGATATGAACACTTTACCGACCGGTAGCCTGTTAATCGTTTATTACTTACTGCTATCGGTCGGTAAAGTGTTAATAGTTATCCCTGCACGTATTAAACCAGAGTGATATTTCTTATTTGCCTACTCAATTTCACGTTCTGTTCCAAATAAATCAGGAGGAGTTACTATATTATTTATGTCAATTTTTATCTTGTATCTACTTCCTTTGTTGAATCACAACAAAATAAAGAGACTAAAGTTTTATCCAATAAATCATTACTTATACTGAATATTCTTTAATTATTATTTTACTTTGCTGGGAAGAAAAGCAATTGAATATCCATTTACTGATTCAAACGATTCGTAATTTCTCCATTAATTATATTAAAATCACTTTCGCGTCTAAACGAGGCATAGATCAAAGAGACCTAAAAATCGATGATTCGTTAAGAAACAGCCGAACCCAAAAAAACGGGTTACGTGTGTAAACACCACGCTGGTGAACGATCGTCGACCGATTTCTCACCGATCAACGAGATACCAAATTTTTTTTTTTTTTTTCTTTTTTTCTTCCCCTGATGGAATGATCCTTTCGCGGGATCTCCTCCTCGGTTTTTCTCCGATTTCTGGCCGCATCGATCGTTAATTAAATCGTTCTGGGACCGTGAAATTTCGCGTGCCCCGACACGATGCGTCACACGAGGCCAATTCCGTCGCGGCGGCCGCTTGCAATCCCGCCTTAATGTAATATTAAAAACGTTCCAGCGCGGTTGCAGCAGACTGGTCGCCGCGCCTTTATCAGTCATTTCCATTTCTTGATAACTGTTCTAGCTTATCGGGCTTCGTGCGAGCACCTCCTCCCCTATTCACGCTTTTTTTCTCTTACTTCCACATCCGCTCTTGAACACACACACACACACACACACACACACGCGCGCGCACACTTTCTCTCTCTCTCTCTCTCTCTCTTTTTTCTTTTGTTCTTCAAGAACACTGTTTTCTCCCTTTCTGCGCGATGTTTCCGTTGTAGTCGCTCTCTTTCGAGAGTTTCGCCTCTTTTCGTCGCGAGGATCGGAGGAAACGAACCGCCGTGTTTCTGTTTCTCTTTTCTCGTCCGTTTCCGTCTTTGTCTCGGCTTCCTCTATCCGGTAATAACTTCAGCTATCGCCTTCATCGATCTCCCTATCACTGTTTTATCTGGCGGGTGCAATGGCGTCGCCTATCGTGGACTATCTGCCGGTTCGTTTCCTGTCGGCTTATTCACTGATCGATAATTTCTACTGTTAACATAATCATAATATTTGTAACGATATTTTTAATTAATCCCTCCTATATTATTAGACTTTCGCGAATTTAAATTTCTAAGTTTAACAGAAGTTTCCAACGAAAGTATAATTATAAATAAGTATAAATATAATTTGTGTATATTTATGAATTTCAGTTTCAATCGGATCTTTATGTTATTGTCGTTAATCATTCTCTTTTAGTAATTACTGATTAATTCCATCGCGAATTAGTGTATTAATAAATTTATTTATTTCTACGTTATATATTGAATTTTCATTATCTGTATATTATAAAAAATTTATTTCGAGTAATTTTCTCAACGTTAATGATATGCGTTGATATTTGTAAATTTCTTCAGGTTATTTCCGTATATTTTCCCACTAGTTTAGACATTTATTATTTAATTTATCTATATTATCTATAAATTTATTTATTTCTACGTTATATATTGAATTTTCATTATCTGTATATTATAAAAAATTTATTTCGAGTAATTTTCTCAACGTTAATGATATGCGTTGATATTTGTAAATTTCTTCAGGTTATTTCCGTATATTTTCCCACTAGCTTAGACATTTATTATTTAATTTATCTATATCTCTGGCGGCTCGTCGAGAGACAGAGAGAGAAAAAGGAGAGGAAGAATCGGGCGCAACCCTTTCCATCCACCCCGGGGAAATTATTCGAATCGAGTGACAGAGAGAAAGAAGGGTGGAGAGACGCATGACCGTCAGCGTGCGCGCTTTTTTCTCTTTCTTCCTTTTTATCGGGCCGAGTTATCTGCGACCGTTGGAGGAATTTATGATAGCGTACGACAGCCTGATCCTGCGATATCGCCTTATTATGGCAATATTAATTCTCGCGACGCGTTGAAAAATTTACGCGGCTCTGAAAATCATTGGGATTTTCGAAGGGGATCGCGTTTTACCCGTTTACGTGGAGATGAATTATGTTACTCCAAATTTTGTGAAACGTTGAATCCCTTCATCCCTTCATTCGTGTGGATGCACTTATTTTTAAAATACAAACGTGAGCCTAGCGATGAATTCTCAAGGTCATACAGCAGCCTTTTGAAGTGAACTTCGACAAAATTCTGACTAATTGTTAGTTGACTTGAACCAGATGAAATTTATGTATGTTTCGTGAAATATTTAATCTTTCTGAAATATATCATTTCATTGCCGATTTTCTTGCCGATGATGTTCGTCGATATATTGAAATTTGAAATGAAATCATGAAATTTAAGACAGATCGTTTGGTTATATAAGATATATATTTTACAATGTTATACAAAATCTATGTTATAGAATATACGTATTTACAAGTTATTTTAAAATATACATTATACATATTAAATACACATGTACACGTGTTATAGAATAGTAATGTACTCTCATCCCTTTTCATTTTCATTCACTTCTTTCATTCTTTTTGTTAGATTGGCACGCAAGATCATTAAAATCTCTTAAAGCACTTGTTACGTCGTACGGAAAAGATTACGCCATTCTTCAAACAACGCGGACAGTTGAGCCGCGTTCCCCTCGGCCCGAGAAAACAAGGAGTCGTTCATTACTTTGCAAACGATATGCAACATCGGTAGCTTCAAAGCAGCACGCGACTACGTTTCACATACAATCGCGAAATATAAACAGATTACGCGGTTAATTCGTACGAACGATTCCCTCTGGCAACCCCTATCGCTGCTACAGCAACTCTTTTACCCCTAAATCCTAAAACCTAACCTAAATCGTGTCAAGCAACTACAAAAAAAACATTGTCCAAACATTGCCCGTGTATGATTACGATTTTACATTAAATTTAAACGAACGTGAAATGGCTAACCTAAACCTAACCTAAATCGTGTCAAGCAACTCCAAAAAGCATTGTCCGTGTATGATTAAATTTAAACGAACGTGAAATGGCTAACCTAAACCTAATCTAACTCGTGTCAAGCAACTACAAAAAAACATTGTCCGTGTATGATTAAATTTAAACGAACGTGAAATAGCTAACTTAAACCTAACCTAAATCGTGTCAAGCAACTACAAAAAAACATCGTCCGTGTATGATTACGCTTTTACATTAAATTTAAACAAACGTGAAATGGCTAACCTAAATCGTGGCAAGCAACTACAAAAAAACATTGTCCGTGTATGATTAAATTTAAACGAACGTGAAATGGCTAACCTAAACCTAACCTAAATCGTGTCAAGCAACTACAAAAAAACATTGTCCGTATGATTAAATTTAAACGAACGTGAAATAGCTAACCTAAACCTAACCTAAATCGTGTCAAGCAACTACAAAAAAACATTGTCTGTATATGATTGCGCTTTTACATTAAATTTAATTAAACAAACGTGAAATGGCTAACCTAAACCTAACCTAAATCATGTCAAGCAACTACAAAAAAACATTGTCCGTGTATGATTACGCTTTTACATTAAATTTAAACGAACGTGAAATGGCTAATAAAAATATCATAGAATTCTGTTTTTATTAACACTGAACTAACTAGAATGAAGCATCAATTGGGTGAATGATGACAAATTCATAAATATACTAACTAAATAACAAAAGATTATCAAAGAAATTGAATTTTCATCACTAAATTAATCATTTACAAAACAAATGCAAAATTACACGTGACAACGTAAAAAATCAAGTACAGTGCTTTTTATGATATTTGCAACACGCTGTAAAGTCACGTTTTCAACCGAGATTTTGTTTCTTTCAATGTGATGGCGAGTCTACACGTGGCAATCGGCATCCCAGATTTTTCATCGAAACAAACATTGCTGCGATTAACTAACAATCGTTTCTCTCTCGCAAGTGAAGAGGAAAACAAAAATTGAAATCCGTGCAAACAATTGCAATGGGACTGCGCGAAATCTAAATAAAGACAGCAGAGAGAGAGAGAGAGAGACGTTCCATCATCTTTGTAAGAGAAGTCATGCCCCCCTGCCGGTGTCTATTTCCTAAATCGTAGTATCAATAGAAGGCTCTGGCGTCCGCCAGATAAATAGCCGGCTATCTTTAGTCCGAAACGGACGAATCGAACAAGAGAGAGAGAGAGAGAGAGACGAGAGGGAAGAAGAGAGAATCTCTGCGGCGAACGCAGAGCGTCGATCCGATAAGTCGAACGGGGACGAGGATATGGCCTAATCTTTCGCCGATCTTTCGCGAATCAGCCAAGTATCTGCGCGCTCGCTCCGGCTGCCTCTCGTTCGAGGTTATGCTGATAAAGTTCGGCTACATTATTCAGCAGAGACAAGAGAGAGAGAGAGAGAGAGAGAGAGAGAGAGGAGTGAACGCGCGAGTTTCGTGTACGCAACGAAAGCTTCTCCAGCGAAAGTACTTCGTTTCGTTCTTTATTTTCAATTTGAATGGTTTTCTTTTTTTTTTCTTTTTTTTTTTTGGTTTTTTGAGGAAGGAATTTTTATTAAGTTGGAGGTTAGGAAGATTTTGAAGTTCCCGCTCGAAGAGTTCAATGTTTTTCTATTGTATTGGCTCGCGAAAATATTTGAACGAATACTTGTTATAAATAGTTTATTTAGAATCAATATTATTCAATTGTTATTTATGTGAAACTTATTATACAGAGGAAACATTTATGGATAGATATACATTAAGTGTGAACTCTTCGAGCGGGAACTTCGAAATTATTTCTACACAGATTCTAACTTCCTAACTTCCAATTTAATGAAAATTCCTGCCTCAAAAAACGAAAAAAAAAAAAAAGAAAACCATCAAAACATTAATGCATAGATATATATTAAGTATATGTCATTGTATATTACAGTATATTATATATTATATATTAAACATTTCAATAGTGACAAGACACGATTTATGAATAGAACGATTATATTCGTCTAAATACAGAGTATATACAGCTACTGCGAAATTGAAGGAAATGACAGTAATTTTTTCTTTCAAACAATGATTTTATTGTTTAATTTCATCGATAATAATTGATAAAATTATTTAATAATAATAATTAATAATAATTGATATGATTGTTATGATTTAATTAATAATAATTGATAAAATTATTTAATAATAATTGATAAAAAAAATATTTAGAAATGATGCAAAATGATTGAACTAGTCAAGTCTAGTCTCAAAGTATTCTAAAATGTCATGAGATTGACAAATATTATATATTTTCCATAGAAAATTTAATATCAGTCAGAGTTTTGATATAAAATGATGTAAAATGATTAAACTAATCAAGTCTAGTCTCAAAGTATTCTAAAATGTCATGAGATTGACAAATATTATATATTTTCCATAGAAAATTTAATATCAGTCACAGTTTTGATGTAAAATGATTGAACTAGTCAAGTCTAGTGTCAAAGTATTGTAAAATGTCATGAGATTAACAAATATTATATATTTTCCATAGAAAATTTAATATCAGTCAGAGTTTTGATATAAAATGATGTAAAATGATTAAACTAATCAAGTCTAGTCTCAAAGTATTCTAAAATGTCATGAGATTGACAAATATTATATATTTTCCATAGAAAATTTAATATCAGTCACAGTTTTGCTGTAAAATGATTGAACTAGTCAAGTCTAGTGTCAAAGTATTGTAAAATGTCATGAGATTTGCAAATATTATATATTTTCCATAGAAAATTTAATATCAGTCACAGTTTTGATGTAAAATGATTGAACTAGTCAAGTCTAGTGTCAAAGTATTCTAAAATGTCATGAGATCTGCAAATATTCTTTATTTTCCACAGAAAATTCAATATCAGTAAGTTTCCTCGCATGACGAGTATACTCGTCATTACACGATTCTTCACGACAACGAGTACGTTCGTTATTCACAGCTAGCTAATTAAAAACCCGCTGAGATCCTCTTAGAAAACACGACGAAATCATCCGAGCTTTGAATATTCAAAATGTACATTGAATGTACATACTTTGAACGAAGAAGAAGAAGAAGAAGAAGAAGAAGAAGAAGAAGAAGAAGAAGAAGAAGAAGAAGAAGAAGAACAACAACAAATTCTGTTATTAATCAATTGCTCATAACCGTTCTGCCGTCCAATTAATCCACGCTCATCTACATTGTATTTAAATAACCTCGTAAACCATGCTCGCGGGTAAGCAGAACAAGAAGAAGCGTCATCTTTATAGCCGATCTCTGGAAAGCCGCTGTGGCTGCGCTCCCTGGAACAGTCTCACGCGCGTGCGCCGTCGATCACGCTGCTTTCCTCTTTTTTTCTTATTTCTCTCTCTACTTGCCAGTGCGTATTTCAATTAACGCGCGCAACGCGACGAACCCTCTAATTTTCCGACATTTATCTCAACGCCGGGCCGTTCCGCGAGATTGATTCACGATCTCACGGCCGATTAAATCGGTCGAAAATCGATCGCGACGTCACCATTACGACGCGGAACACGCTTGTACGTCGCTGAGAGAGCTTCTCTGCCCGCGGATTTAACATATAACGATATTATTAGTAACGGCCCGGTCTTCCAGGCATAAATGAACGAGACATACGACGTATATAGTCCCGGCGTATATAGATATGCATTTACGTGTGCATACACGCCGGCGCGTATCGTAACTATAACATCAGCTAAAAAGTTTCGATCCTTATACGCCGCGGCCGATGCGATAAGGTACGAAGTTTCTCGATAGGTAAAAGCTGAAACAGCATTCGTTTTGAAATTGTATCGCGGTACAATGTTTCCCTGGCGGAGGCTATAGGTTATAATGGAAGAAGAGGAAAGCGATATATAGAACGGTGGAATTAATCCGTTCCTGTTTCACGCGTATAACTATAAAATTTGCATACTTACGCGCGCGGAGTAGCATTTGCGGAGTCACTTTTTTTAAGAAAATTCCGAGAGGTTCTGTCATCCAGCCAGAGAAAGAGAGAGCTACGATGGAATTTTTCATTTACGACTGTTTAATTGTTTCGAATATTTCATTTTTCCTTGAATTTTCTATCGGTACCTCTGAAAAATAATCTTCGATATCGACCGTCCAATTGCTCCAAGAAAATTCGTTTCGTCGTACGAAAGTTCGATCTTTTTATTTTTCATTTTGCATCGCGCGCGTGAATGATACGAAATCTGGAAACTGGCCGAGAAATCGATTACAATCCGATCCAAAAAAAAAAAAAGAAAAAAAAAACTCTGATACAGCGCATAATTAGATCTTCATCTGCTTCTTCGCTTTCGAGAAAGCTTCGCGTTTCCATCGTTTGAAAATAAAAAGGCGTAGCTTTCACTTTTCATTGTCCGGAAGGAAAACCTTCTTTAACTCCGAAATCTTGCTCTTTCGTCCCCGCAAAATCCTCCAGCGTCCTGGTTGGTTCAACGACGAGACCGATCTTCATCGTTCGCTGCCCCGATGGAATGAACGCTCGATGTCTAGATGCGATTTCGCCGCGTTTTCGCTGCCCCATTTCCTCGTTATTATTAATATTTCACAATTATCGCGAGGTGCCGTTTCGCGATCGGCCGGCACGATAAAGCGGCCCGCTCGCAAACGCACGCTGCCGAGCAGGGATCGGGAAGATTCGTGCGACGAAGAGGGATGACAAGAGGGTGGCGAAACGTTAAGGAGAGACAGATACGAATGGAAAGAAAAGAATAATGAAAAAGAGAAAAAGAAAAAAGTGGAAAGAGGAGGTAGACGCCCGTGGTGGTTGGTTGCACGGCGTAATGAAACATCGGAGCAGGCATTAAGAGAGATACTCGTTAACGATAGCTGCGATATCGCGATGAAAAATCGTGCAATCGTAAGCGAGCGATCCGGCGATCTAAGACGCGGCCATGTCAGAATATATATATCATGTGTATGTATATATATATATATATATATTCGTCAGGCTGTGGGGAAATTCTAGCGTGTCGAAATGAACTCGTGCGCACGTGTTTTTAATTTTTTTTTTAATCGGTAATTTTTAACTGACTCGAGTCGAGCGATTGCTGAAAATATCATCGTATCGTCTGCGCTGAACCTTTTTCTTTTTTTTTTTTTCGACATTACGCGCACGTTTTATTATATAATATCTCGCAATATCTTGTCTTCGATAGTAAAAAAAAGATCGGGCGAAGTGGTAAACTTCCTGTTTATCTTTCATCATCGATTGATCGTGCTACGTACGTGGAATATTATTCGATCTGTATTAGATTTGTTCGCCATTTTTAGAAAACTGTAGATAATCGAGATTTACGTGTTAACGGAAGCTAATTCTCATTTTTAGCGTTGTAAGTGCTTTGTTTGACTTAGCGTTGAATTGAAATTTTCTTCAGAAGTTGAAAGTTTACGATTAAATGGCACCAACTGGACAAACGATAAGTGATCAGTTAACGCGAGTATGCCCGGAAAATATCAATCGCAAAATAAAACAAAGTGCATATAATATGCATTCGTTGCTTCAGATATAAATACACATGACCTACATAAAACCACAGATAAGTTTATCGAAAATACAATTAAAACAAGAAATCAGTGATTCTTGTTTGCAGAATAAGATTTGTAGCAACATCTAATTAGAGAAAAACATCCAAGTTATTATCCAAGTTAAATCCTGCTTTTGAAGAAGCTACGAAGAAACTTCAATCAAACGATGCATCGCCATCGTCATTTGAGGATCGTCGAGGTATTCTCCCGTGCATAAATAAAGAAATCGATCAAACTCGATCGCGTTCCAAAGGACGAGCGATAATTAATGAAAAATTAGAACCGAGAAGACGAATCGAAAAGAGGAATCGATCGAGAAATATTCTCGGTTCTTGTTTGCGGATGAGTCAACCGGTCGCGATCGAAGAGATCTGGTCGGTGAATCGATACGAGGATGGTTGATAATCGTCGTTCGATAATAATCATCCGGCTCGAGAGATCGCGCGACATGATACTTTTAGAAAATTTCCGACTGCAGTTGAAGAAAGAAGAAGAAGAAGAAGAAGAAAAAATTGAGAAATCGAACGATCCACGTGTGTAAACATCGCGACGACATCGCGAACTTCTTCCTACGGATTTTTTCCACGGAATTTAATAAACAACTTCGTTTATAGTAACGAATTGAAAACAAGCCACAATGGACGTAGTTTTTCTTTGTTTTTTTTCTTTTATCGTTCGTACGATTGGATCGATATCGATGCAAGAAGCGTCGCCACCTAGTTATTACGATATCTCGATATCCACAAATGGCGCGTCAGTTTGCGTTCATACATCACTGGCCGCTGAAATGATTTCACTTTATTTTCGAAAACCGGATATATTCGTAAGAAATATCGCACGTTTCCCTCTATGCTCGTTCGTCGTCTTTTCCATTGAACGAGGAACACGGAATATCGAAAATTAATCGAACGCGTGCGCGATGGTTAAATTGATCGTTTCAACCTCTTGATCTTGATATTTTTTTAAGCACCGCGCATCAGATCGCCGCGTGTTTTCAATTTTAAGAAAAATGTACTTTTACTAAGAAATGAATAATTTAAATATTTTTTACTTACATAATTGGCGAGGGCCATAATCGATTAGGATATATAATTTGCACAAAAAGAAAAAAGGCACTTGATCTTCACTGGGGTTGCCACGCGATAGATCGAATGCTAAATATTTAAAAAATTATAGAAAGTCACATGCATGTTTGTTAAATTTGAAATGTTACAAATCTATAGTCTAAAGGAATACACAGTGAAACTAATATTTATTTATGGTGTGGTATGGCGCGGTTCGAAGTGGAATTTTACAGTTTTTCGCACCGCGAATTTTGTTTCTTGCCTTTTTTTTCTCGAAATAAATCCACAATCAAGGAAGAATATATATATATCCTTCGATTTTTTTTTAGTGATAGAAAATGATTCTACGATGTCACTGTTAAGAAATCGCGATTAATTTCGCTTTATATTTAGGGATTGGCGCGCAGCGCGATCAAGAGGCGATAAATCGGCAGCGATTTCTTACTTCAACTCTTATTAGTTCTCTTCTTCTTTCTTTTCCTTTCAATCGAATCGAACGCTGGAGCAATTCGCCGATCATTCGATGCGACTATGTCATCAAAAATCGTTGGCAATTCGAACGATCGTAATGAAAATAAGATCTACACACAATCACGTTAATTTCGCACAAAGAAGATATCTTTTGAGTAATTGTAGGAAACGTTTTGTCGCGTTGTAGTCGAAATCTAATAGTGTTTCAATCATCGACCGAAGAAGAAGAAGAAATTACGCGCGAGAAATGCAGTAATTACCGTAACAATTGAATGGAATATCTAGATGACTGGCACGATCGATTAATTATTCGGGAGAAAGGGGAGGGGGGATCGATTTTGCTTTGATCGCCACGCGAAAAGTATTCGCGGTCGTATTTTGTTTCCGGTCGACGGACGATAGAGAGCGGCCGATGCTGCGCCGATACCATCGATAGAAGATATATCGGGGACGCGACTGCCATGTCAATCGAGATCCGGATGATAGCGGTGGTCGTTCGATATCTCGCCGTTACGAACGGCTGGTATTAAAACCGGCATAAAATTAGCCGGATACAATTAAAAAAAACACACGACGCGATATCGAGGCCGTGTGTGTGTGTGTGTGTGTGTGTTGCACGCGAAACGGCGAGCTACCGATATCAACAAAAACCGTGATGATCGAAAGAAGGGCAAAGCGTGGTTGTTTTGGCAAGATTATATACCGATCGCCTCATGCGAGCTCCCTTCTCTTCTTCTTCGATTTCTTGGTGGAACGAGCGATTTCTCTCTTTCCTCTGAACGAGAACGTGACAGATTCACGTCTCGCCGAAGTGTATTATTACAAACTTCGCTCGAAATGGGAATCTTAATTCTTCCAGATCGTATCGCCAAGTTATTACAACGCGTCGACGAAGAGAAATCCCCCCGACTCGCGCAGAGATGCGACATTGAAACAAGAAAGAAGAGAAAAACAGTAAGGCAATCTACGAGAATCTTCCATCGTCTAATCCCCATTTGAATTCAATCTCTCGACATCGAAGAGACCGAACGCCTCGATCAGAGAGAAGAAACGAAGAAGAAGAAGAGGAAGAAGAGAAGAGCTTGCCCTGGGAACAACAAAAATCATCGATGGTGGATCTCGATTCGATCCGCTATCGAAGGAACAGACGTGTACCGTGCGCGCCAACAGATAATAATAACAATCATATTCCAAAAATCCGGCCAGCAAACAATCGGACCGGTTATCGGGAACGGACGCGTCTCGATCTCGCCCCGGTCCGTCGACCATCCTCTCTCTCTCTCTCTCTCATTGGTACACGTTTCCCGCATCGTCGTCGTGGATCGAAGGCTTGGAAACCGGGGGGCCTACGATCGGGTAGCCGAGGCGAGAGCCAACACACAACAGGGCAGAGAGAGGGGCCCTGGAAACAGTAAACGCTTCAGGCTGTGTGCGTTGCGATCGCGTATCTCTCGTTACACTTATGCAACCCGAGATTTATTGCCGATGATTATGCGCGGATGGAAGTACGCGGCGGAGGAGGTGGGGTCTCGCCCTCGGGTGCTCGCCCGGTTTCGAGATATCGAACCGGCCGCTATCGATTGACGTGGCCACGCCGTGGCTCGATATATCCTCTATCGATGGTAATACGCCTCTCTCTCTCTCTCTCTCTCTCTCTCTCTCTGTCCTTCTCTCTCAGCCCCTGACTTTATCTGACCGGCGCGGGAGACAGCAATGGAATATGATTTCATATCCATTTCTCTGGCCCCGGCACCGTTAATCAGATCTATTGGTCACGAGGAGGACACACCAGGTTCGAGTTCTCGCCAGCTCCTACTACTTGCAGTTTCATTTAATTTTACGCGAAAGGTCGTGACGAGCGCTCTTGAGAGAATCCCCTGCCCCCGTTTTCATCTACAGTGTGATGATCCACCCAGTTCGAATCTAATAGCTTCTTCTGTTGTATAATCAGCTCGAGTCGTCGACGTTCGACGATAGAGGATTGGAGAAATGTTCGAGATTTAAAGCTACAATAACCGTGTTGTTGTTGTTCCAGGTGCTGGAGAACGATTTCCTCTTCCTTCTTCCGGAATCGACAATAGAAATACCACAAGGTGTACTGACTCGATGAGTTACGAAAATTTTCAAATGGAAAGTAATCGATCGATCACAAGTCAGTGATCATCGAAGAACATCGAAATGCCGATCATTCGATCGACGAAACACGTAGGAATAGGTGGGAAACAACAACCTGTGATGTCGATGGCGACCACGCGGCGCAATTAGGAAAACGCGGCGAGTCGTCAGGATACGCATACTGTTAACGGGAACAGTGAATAGAAACAATCGAGCCGGCGTAGACAATGGACCCCGCCACTTAGAGAGAGAGAGAGAGAGAGAGAGAGAGGGACGCGCTTGCATTTGCAACCCCCGTGGCTCTTATCTACGAGATCGGACATATTGTGAAGCGCGCGACCCGAGACGGAGATACGCGGAGAACCGGCGATATATCCCTAAGTAATGTTATTATTACGTAATGCTGAATAACAATGGAAAACGTGGCGATATCTCGCCGCGGCGATAACGCGACGACCGCGCTGCCAAAGCTCTCGAAGTATGGGTTTGCGAGGGAACAAGTTTTGTCTTCGGACCACGTTCCGTATATTTGTTCCCTCAAGTTCGCGCGTTCAACAGTTTAAGCTTCGAAGCTTATAAATCGTTCGACAATATAATTAATGCCCATCCTACCGCTATTTGTTTTTCATCACAGCTTAATCACAACCATCGAGACGTATTACTTTCATGTAAATTCTATTTAATATAATTATCATTATTCTCATGTAAATTCTATTTAATGTATAATATTAATATAATTATCATTATTTTCATGTAAATTCTATTTAATGTATAATATTAATATAATTATCATTATTTTTATACAAATTCTATTTAATATATGATATTAATATAATTGTCATTATTTTTATGCAAATTCTATTTAATAATATTCAAATATTATATATAGTATATATATAATATAATATATATATAGTATATATAGTATATATAGTGATATATATATAGTATGTTATATATAGTATATATAGTATGTATATATAGTGTATAGTGTATATAGTATATATATATAATAGTATATAATAGTATATAATATAGAATAGTATATATATAATAGTATATAATATTATAGTATAGTATATATATATATAGTATATATAATAGTATATATATAATAGTATTTAAAAGTATATATATAATAGTATATAATATAGAATAGTATATATATAATAGTATATAATATTATAGTATAGTATATATATATAGTATATATAATAGTATATATAATAGTATTTTTAAAAGTATATATATAATAGTATATATATAATAGTATATATAATAGTATATATATAATAGTATATATAGTATATATAATAGTATATATATAATAGTATATATAGTATATATATAGTATATATAGTATAATAATAACTATTATTGTTATTATAATAACTATTATTATACTCTGTGATATCGTTGTTAGATCCTGATAATTCAACGAGAAACTTCGAAAATAATAATTTTACGCAAAAAAAATGAAAAACCACAGTATCGTATAAAAAATGAAAAATAATAGTTTTATATAGAAATAATAATACTTGATATAACTATCACATGTTACATCACGGTTTTGACAATTGAGAGTCATTGCCTGTATTGAAATATATCATTTCAGCTCATTGATTAGTAAATTACTGATATCAGGTTTCTTCGAGGGAGGAACTTTCGAAGCAGACCGCGACAACGCGACAATTAAAAAAATGAAATCCACTGTCACGCGTGAAAAGAAGATTAAGTCTCCGTTCTATGTTTAATACAGCGAATAATGTAAATCGCGTTGCCGATGATTTTTCTTTTCAGCGAGTTTTCGGCGATCGTCGACGAGGACTCGTTGAAGAAGCTAATTAAAAATTCTCGACGTGTAGTGATTTTTTCTTTTTTTCCAGTGATTGACGACCATCGGGAAATTTTCGTATCGTGACAAGCCATCGACCGTTAATTAGTCTCCGTCAGCTGAAAATACTCCAAGCGCTCTCTGTTCTTCTCCGCCTTTTTTTTTTTGGATTTTCCTTTTCTTTCTCGAGAGTTCTTCGTTCCCGGAAAACATACAAATTCTCGTCTGAACGCCGAGGAATCCTGCGAATCGAACAACACCGATTCAGAAAGCGCGCGAAGCAACGTGCGCGGTGGAGACACACACACACACAAACGAGATCGAGAACGTGTATGTATGCATACGTACAATACGTATATCAGTGATCGACGTTGTGTCACGGGATGATTTACGCGGCATCGATATCAGTGGGCGCATAAAGTTTATCGCAAGGCTAACGACAAATCGTAATCTGCATACTTGGCTCGCGACGACAGAAGAGAAAACGTCTCTCGTCCGAAGGATCTCTCTCTCTCTTTCGCCGAGTCCGTCGTCCAATGCACGTAAACGCACGTAGGTCGAGACGATAAGAAATATATATACATATATATATATATATATACGCGTGCACGCTAGCGTTAGATAGCGAGTCGAAAACTGCGGCCGGAGGATCGGTTGAAAAATCGAGTTCGAAACGCTCGATAGAAATTCTAAACGAGACGACGCACACGTGTGAAATACGACGAAATATTTTCCACGAGAACGCCGTGTGTGTCGTCGTTAACGTCGGGCCCCTCGTCGATTTCTCAAAATTACAGAGACACTAATTACCCGGCTAGGTAGATAATCGATAAGAAGAACGTCGCGAAGAAACCTCGTCTTTATCGCCGGCGAATAATTTTCGACGAAACGATCGGCGATCGTCGAATTATCTGCTCGAGGTGGAAGCTTCCTTTTCATTTCCGTCTTTATTACTCGGATTAGACACACCTGCCCGTGAAAGTGTCCGCCACACACGGCCCGGAGAGGAAATCGGTAATCGATACGAATCTCTCGAGGATTATTAATCCTGAATTTGTTGATCTCGCTGGTTCAGCCGGATCTCTCGAGCTCGATAAAAGTGGTGATTTCTTCGTTTTATTGAACGAAGTTAATTAACGTGGTAATACGCTTGCAATAAAATATTTTGATTGCGGGGAAAAAAGGGGGCACAGAGACAAAGAACGGAAGGGGTTTAGATTGATCACGATCCCGAGATTCATCGCGCGTTTTACGCACGTGTGCGAAGGTGGATCGCGGCGCTATAAATTCTTTTACGATGCTCGATGTAGAATATCAGATTTCGCGTTAATAAATTTCCCAATCCAATGATCCAACGATATTTCTGTCTTCGTCAGAATCGAAGTTTTATTATTCTAGCGATCGTTAAATTAAAATGATCGCGGCAGTGATCAGAGAGCGATGATATCTCTTTTTTCCCGATCATCGGCAAACCTGATGGCTGAATCGTAAAAATTCGATTTCATACTCCGAGATTCGGGACTACTAATATGAAAAGGAAAAGAAAAAAGAAAAAATAAAACATTACGCTTGGTGGAAACCGAAATTGACTTTTTCGCGTTGAATTCGTTTTTTTTTTTTTTTTTTTGAATAAACCGATCCACACAGATGAAGAAAAGATATCGGCAAACGATAACTTTTTTTGTATCTCAAATTTGATTTCCAAATAGCTGAAACGAGATCTGAAGTTAGAGGAAAAGAGAGAGGCAACGAAACGAAACACACGGGAGAGAGAAAAGAAGATTGGGAAAGAGACAGTGGTTTGGGGTCATTTCGGAGTCAGTCCGAGTTGCCGCGATTAATAAATCCCGCGAGCGGCCCGTAACTCTCTCGCCGAGCTATAACTCGAAATAGTTGCCGCGGCTTATCCGGCGTCGATCGGCGCCGCCGTCACACGATGCGTCGTGACGCCGGCCCACCGATTACACCGTTCGTCGGATAGACGAACCGTGCTTTTTCTCCCCCACCCCCTCTTCTTTTCTCTCTGTCTCTCTCTCTCTGTTCGTTCCCTTGCATGCGCACCGTTCGCGAGATAAAGCCTCGAGGCTCGAATTGAATCGACGCGGCCCCCGCTGATGGATCCGAAAGTGATCTTCTCGTTTTTTGGCAAGTGTGCTCCGATTTATGACGATGGCGCGAGTTTGAACGTACGAACGACAATGTTAAGACAAGAGCTGGCCTGTTTATTGGCACGAACGAGGAACGAGGAAATTGAAAAGCGTTTCCGTATCGATTTTGGAAAGTAACTTGACTGCGACCATTTCTTTCCGCGAACGTAATAACATGATTGTCAAGTGAAATTTGAATGATAAATAAAATTGGCGTGTTTGTCTTTTTTCGAGTAATCTGCGTAATAACGAACAAACGTGGAAGAACTTGTTGCTCAACGTGATGATAGAAATTTTTATTTAAACTCCATTCGTTGGAACGAAAACTTTTAACTGTTCTTTCGTCTGCTTATTAATTTTTTCATTCATTTTGAAATTCTTCGGTTCTACTTTCTTTGAATATTCGTGTCCAACACGAATACACGCGAATCTCTTCAAGATTCTTTTCGTCGCATCGCTTTTTAATTTCTTCGTCATTTTTTTCAAATAAATCGCAATTTTTCTCTTTTCCCAGGATTTCTATGATCAAGCTATACCGATCAAATTAAAATAATCTCGAAGACGCCCAGATTGACAACTTTTGTCCCGTTTTTTTCCTAAAATTTTCCTACCCTATCTTTCTTTTCTTCAAAAATTTCCAACATCAGATTACAATATGCAAACAATATGCCATTTACCTTAATGGGAGTTAAAATCTCGAAGACATGGAAGATCGAACGACGATTTCGACCCTAAATATTATTTCCGAAACTCTTTCCTATCTTCTTTTTCCTATGACTTTTTTTTACCTTATCTTTCCTTTTTCCAAAATTTCGAATTAAAATTTCCACATTTCAAATTACAGTACAAACACCAACTTACCTTATCGAGGTTAGGTTTGGCGTCCTAAATTTCGAACATCAAACTATAATAAAGACACTAAAAACTCTAGTTTAGGTTAGATTTAGGTTAGGTTTGACGTCCCGACATGGAAGATCGACTTCTACGTAGTCTTTCTCACGAATTTCTTAATTTGTCCTTCTTTCGGTCAAAGTTTCGAACATCAAACTATAATACAGACACTAAAAACTCTGGTTTAGGTTAGATTTAGGTTAGGTTTGACGTCCCGACATGGAAGATCGACTTCTACGCAGTCTTTCTTACGAATTTCATAACTTGTCCTTCTTTCGGTCAAAGTTTCGAACATCAAACTATAATACAGCCACTAAAAACTCTGGTTTAGGTTAGATTTAGGTTAGGTTTGACGTCCCGACATGGAAGATCGACTTCTACGCAGTCTTTCTTACGAATTTCATAACTTGTCCTTCTTTCGGTCAAAGTTTCGAACATCAAACTATAATACAGCCACTAAAAACTCTGGTTTAGGTTAGATTTAGGTTAGGTTTGACGTCCCGACATGGAAGATCGACTTCTACGCAGTCTTTCTTACGAATTTCATAACTTGTCCTTCTTTCGGTCAAAGTTTCGAACATCAAACTATAATACAGCCACTAAAAACTCTGGTTTAGGTTAGATTTAGGTTAGGTTTGACGTCCCGACATGGAAGATCGACTTCTACGCAGTCTTTCTTACGAATTTCATAACTTGTCCTTCTTTCGGTCAAAGTTTCGAACATCAAACTATAATACAGACACTAAAAACTCTAGTTTAGTTTAGATTTAGGTTTGGCGTCCCGACATGGAAGATCGATTTCTACACTAAGTAGTCTCTCTCACGAATTTCTTTGTCTTTCTTTCGGTCAAAATTTCGAACATCAAACTATAATACAGACAAGTAAACTCTAGTACAAGCACAAAACACTATATTGTACAAATGAATTTAATTTACCGGAGGGGGTTGAAATCTCGAAGGCGTCCCGACATGGAAGATCGAACGTAACATGATTTCTAGGTAATCTTAACCCTTTCAAAACTTTTCCCACAAATATCTTAACATTGTCCTTCTTTCTTCTAAAAATTTCTCAACGACATGGAAACTCAAGCGGCGACTTTATCCTCCTTTCCCTATAATCTTTCCTCTATATTATTCTTCTTTCTTCCAAATTTTTCAACTAATAACAATAATTTTCGTTATTAAATTACTGTCGAAAGACCATACCATTATCGATTTACTATCGATCTTAATGGCGGAATGGTTGAAATCTCGATCGTGTCCGAACGCAAACGCGAGATCGCATCGTGTAACAGCGGCTTGTTCGACTCACACCTGTTGCCGCACGCCAACGCCGCAGCAAAGCGGCACGGAGTTCGGTGCGCGGGCAATCGATTATTTAGCAACAAGCCGCAGAAATTGGAAGGTTAATTTCGGCCGCTTGTTTACGCCTCGTCCGCAATTTGATCGCCTCCAACCCTCTCTCTGCAACCCTTTCCGCCAATCGCTCTCTCTCTCTCTCCCTCTTTGTCCGTCCTTCTTGTTTTACTTCCTTTCCTCCGCAGCCTAGATTCACGTTCAGGCAGTTTTGCTCGCGTCTTTCTTCTCGTAGATCAGACGCGTCCGTAGATGATCGATCAAGCCGGTTAATTGATCCCAAATCGATCGAACGTGCCAAATATTTGCATATTTAGCAAATATCCGATGATATTTCAAGCTTCTATTTCTCACGTTCCTGTTCTCTTCGTTTCTTTTCAATTTCATTTTCGTTTGTCAATTTCAACATCGTTGCGTTGTGTTATTCGTATAACAGCTTCAGAGTTACGTAGACGAAGCGTAAGTGGTGTTTTTTTTTTTTTTTGTAATTCTAGACGGAATTCATTTCAATGGAAATGTCAATTTAAAAGTACCATTAGAACAGAAAGGGCTCGAATGAACACTGAACAGCTTCGAATAAAAAACGCTGCAATCTCGTAACGTCGAACCCGAACAAATTGCAGGCTTTCATGCGTATCGAGAAATTCCCGAAAACATGACACTATGCGTAACTGTCTGAATTTCCGAATTTCCAATTTCTCCAATTTCTGATAACGGAGTTTCTTCTTTTATCTGTTTCGCTTCTTGTACTTGTACCGATTTAGTTCTGACTAGTTGGGGAAAACGACGCCATCGTATCGATGATCAACAATACATAATCGCGGTGGTAATTTAATCGAATAACGAGCCCGCGGTGATATACGAAACGTTAATGAAGTTCGACACTTCGATTTAGATTATCGGCCGACAACCGATTGATCGATTACACGGCCGATGAAAACGAACGGGTCGACGAACGCGGCGCCAGCAGTTTCGTGTTATGTGCTCTTTTGATCGGTGGAATGTGCGTCTGCCGCTCTACTTTCCCGAGATAACAACTGTCCGATTGCTCAACGACATTCTAACGATCTCGACCGAAAGACCGATCTCGGTCTTTTTTTACCTACTTCTGTTGTAAAAAAAAAAAAAAAGGAAACTCCTCTGTCACAAGAGTTCAGCAACACGATCAGCATTTCTTCGATTTTCTTTCTTTCATTTCATTTGGAACGTTCGCAGATTATGGGTAAACTGGATCATCATTGTTGTCCATTATCCTTGTAACAAAATATTAAAGATAACTTTCGCGATAGCTATATCGGTTGAAAATCGGTGAAAATCCTTTGGAACATTCGGACGATAACTTACTCTTATCCATATATTGGTTTACAGATTACAGATAAATTCATACGAATTATTTCAATTATTTACTTCTTGTTATTAATCCCTTTCATAATTCGTCGTTGTGAAATATTATAAATTCCAAGATATACTTCCACTCCTCGAGAACATTTGAAACCGCGAGAAACTCTCCGCGATCGAGCAACTCCCCTCCCCCGAAAGAAAAATCGAGAAAAACGGGTCGAGCTGGCTCGGCGAGAATGGAATTTCCAAGCGATCGCGAAAGTGCAGCGTCGCACGATCGATATCGAGAAGATCGAAAAAAGCGAAAATCGACGACACGTTTACCTTTATTCCCTTTTATTCGAATTCTCCTTCCTTCGTTTTTCTTTCAATTAAACACGCCACGACTTTCGAACCGCGCACGAATTCGCTTTCTCCATTCGCTTCTGTCGATCGATCGCGGGTATCGATTCACCGGCAGTGAATTTTTCTCGTTCGAAGGGAGGGGGGGAGGAGGAGGGATCAGACGAGACGAGACGAGACGAGACGAGGCGAGGCGAGGCGAAAAACGAGGATTCGAAGCGGATAAAAGGCGGACACGCTGAAGATGGTTCGTACGGGTTGGAAGATCCTTCGCGGATCCTTCGCCCCGTAAACCGAAAACTGGTTCGTGCGGCATCAGATTGCGAAGATAGCCGAGTTTTATGCGAGGCCCGCGATATCGCACGGTCCCATCGCGTCGGATGACTTTCCTGCGGATTCTTTCTTTCCCATGGCTTTCCGATACGGCCGCGGGGGAATGTCAGGGCCGTAGCCCTTTTTCTTCTAAAGAAGAGAGAGAGAGAGAGAGAGAATCATACTCTTCTGGTTTCGCGGCAAGCCGCCTCGCGGAAAAACCGAAGGACGCTGTGCTCGACATTGTTGCTTTCTTTCACACACACACACACACACACGCCGGTCGAATCTCGCAGATGGATTCTATTGGCTTGCGAAGGAATGTCGCAGCCACATTCCTGATGCCCGCAGTTTGGAGTTTAGTCGCTAACATTTGTTCTTTTCATTGTTGTTACGTGCAAATATCTCGAACGATCGATCGCAATTCTGTTTAAGATTTTTTTTTTTATTTATCGTTGCGAAACTCGGCTTTCAAGTTCCAACGCTCTCGGTGGTAGAGAATTTTGAAGAAGTATATCAATTTTCTGTTATTTGTTACTTGAAATAAAAAAAAAAAAAAACTGAAGGAATCGTAAAAGTACAAAAAAAAGTTTGAACTCTCTCTACGGTGAAAGAGACTTTTTAGTGAAACGTTTCAAGAAACGCTATTGCACTCGTGACGAAGATAAAGTGCGTAAAGTAGATGGAAATCATAGGGACGAAACACGCGTGCGTTTTCGACGATTTTCTTTCATTTTTCTTCGATCTCGATTTTCATGAAATCTGGCGATGGATGTAGCATTCGATGAAACGTTCGAACCCGTATTTTTCTTTTTGTCGGCAATGATCGACGTCGAAGGGTGTGAAACCTAACCTCAAAGTTGGGGGTGCGAAACATGTATCTCGGGAATTATTGGAGATATCGTTTTTTTTTTTTTTTGTAAATTGATGAAATTAGCGTTCTTTTCTCTTAACGACGAATTTAATTCGGTGTATGCCTTTTGTTTAAACACATACATTAAAAAAAAAGAAAACAATCATGGGGACCGTACGGAAGTGAAAACTTAAAACTATGAAATAACAGTGGTTTCTTTCTTTTTGAATTTTCGAATTGTAGTGTCAAAAATTAAAATTTCACAATTTGTAAATTAAAATTATTAACATTAGTCTGGTTTTCACATCATATCGGCGCTCAACCGAGCAACAATTATATACATTTTTATATGGTTTATTTATTACGTCAAAACGTATGATGGGCTGCGCAAACCAAGTACAAAATATAAATACAACTCGATTGAAATAATAATTAATGTACACTTGTATTACTTATACATGGTATTTGTATTTACATCAATTTCAATGAACTTAATTTTCATTGTTTGCATCGTTATCATCATTAATTTCAACAATACTCATTTCAATGTATAAGAAGGATACAATAGGCTTATGGTAACTGAAGTAAGAAACAAAAATGTTAGAAAAAGAAAAAATCTCTAGAAACGACGAATTAATCTGATTTTTCATACTAGTTAATTAATAACTATTTCAATTGTAAATTCCAATTACCGTTAATTAACAAAGATAACAGAATTTATGTAAATATCGTGTAAAAACCGCGTCGATCGTCGTTTTATATTTTGCAGTACTGAGTTTTCGATCATTGGACATAGTTAAACCAAATGCTTCATTCAAAAATTCAATTAAGGGTTATATATATATATATATATATATATATATATATATATATGCTTTCACTGCTGGCCAAGCGCCTTTTCCCTTACCAAAAATCGCTCAACGCGCCTAAAGAAGTTTTCACTTCAAAAACTCTGAAGAAACCTACGTCTTGAAACGTCTAACAATAAGAAGACGTACAAGGGGAATGCGAACCGTCATTGTCAGACTAACTTTCGGAGTATCTACGAATTTGGCACGATTTTTCACGAGACACAGCGCTGTTGAGAAGCATCCGCTGCTAAAAATGTGAACAATGGGTGAATAATGAGAAAAGGTGCATGATTGAAGGAACGTTTGCATTGTTCTTTTAGTCCACCTTCGTTTCATTTTACGATCGTTATATATCCATTTGCATGGTTCACGACAGCTACTAAAAGTGGGATCTCACACAATTATGTGAGATGCTACGCGAACAACTCGCTGCGTTTCTAGTATTCTCGGGCAAATGAAACTAAAATCGTGCGAATGAAATTATTTATACACATGTTTTATCCGGTTGTATCGAAATTTTCGTTGTTGTTTACGATCGCGAATTATAAATAAAACGTTTTAACTTGTTGGACCGTGTAGGATCGATATCTCGTACGAAT
Source organism: Tetragonula carbonaria (assembly GCA_032399595.1). Taxonomy (NCBI): domain Eukaryota; kingdom Metazoa; phylum Arthropoda; class Insecta; order Hymenoptera; family Apidae; genus Tetragonula; species Tetragonula carbonaria. Next base: position 3,402,004 of record JAUCRC010000020.1, read on the forward strand.
CATACGTTCATCACTTTTTCAATTCGTTTCTTATCCGATTGATTCAATATTTTGATATACTGATAAGTACTTCAGAGAGAAAGAATTGTCATTATTTTTTTAAATCGTGAAATTTGAACTACGAGGGGTTTGAAAAATAATTAAAATTCTTTTATATATATATATATATATATATATATGTGACTAACAGATCTACCCATTCTAAGAATAGGGAATAATGTCTGTGTATTAATTCTACTTTTTAAACGCTTCTATTCATTCTTCAGCTTCATTTTATTATCCTCAAAACTTTGTCAACTCAACCTACCAAACAACACTTTATTTAGCAAAATGTATATACATAATTAAATCTAAAACACTCCACAAACTACAAATATGCACTTATTACTCATTTTTGAATTCTAATTAGACGCTTAATGTTTCTTAACATTTTTTGAAAAGAGGGGTTCGAAAAATAATTGAAATTCTTTTATTTATATATATATATATATATATATATATATATATGTGACTAACAGATCTACCCATTCTAAGAATAGGGAATAATGTCTGTGTATTAATTCTACTTTTTAAACGCTTCTATTCATTCTTCAGCTTCATTTTATTATCCTGAAGACTTTGTCAACTCAAGCTACCAAACAACACTTTATTTAGCAAAATGTATATACATAATTAAATCTAAAACACTCCACAAACTACAAATATGCACTTACTACTCATTTTTAACCTCTAATTAAACGCTTAATATTTATCATTTTTTTGAAGAGAGGGGTTCGAAAAATAATTGAAATTCTTTTATTTATATGTACGATGACAAGTTTATAAAAATCAACGCGTGGGTCATTCGAAAAGCCTGTGCGTGGGTCATATGTTCGCCATCATTGGTCTAGACGGACGAAACCTCCCCCCGCCACCCGCTCGCCCCCGTTTTCCACAAGAAAACCGATCCCGATCCCTCGGCGAAACAGTTTCGGTAATTTACAGCGGTCGTTAATTGCAACTGGCGTTTATCTCGTTGAACAGAAAGCTCCGGGTAATCGTCAGCAGTTGCAGAGCGCGGCTACTTTAAAAAGATAAATCCTCGCGGAGTAATACGTGCCGGTGCGCGTGTTTGACCGTCGTAAACATCGGGAGTTCTGCCCGCGACTTTCTCGATTTATTACTGGAAATATCGTAATGGTAACTATTTATACGAGAGGACGTACGCTGAAGCTGACGCGATAAGAGAGGCAGCACTCTCTCCAGAGCATGTGTATATATATATATATATATATATATATCGCGATCGCGGCGGAGTTGAAATAATTTTCGACCTACGGCGAGATAGCGGGATAAAATCGAGAGGCGACGATGCAAATCAGACATCAGCAGAGAGCAAGCAACAACAAAGTGAAAAAACACATGACCGCGAACCACGTGGCGCTACAACGATTGCGATTTTCAACGGAATGTATATATGTATGTATGTATGTAGCACCAACCGACCTGGTCTTTTTCCATCAGGCTGGCAAACCAACCAGCGATGACCGATGGACGAGGCCGATGCCGATAACGTGGTTATCGACTGATCTGGGGGCGTTCAAGTGTTATCAACTAACCGCGATAAGCTTCGACTGGAACGATACACACGCGGCACAATCTCATCTGACCCGGGCCTCTCTCTCTCTCTCTCTCTCTCTCTCTCGTTGGTTTATCTGTAACCAAGCTCAGCACCACTAACCACCAACAGCACACCGTGTCTTCCCGCCTATGTACATATTCATCGGCTCAAGTCGAAAGCATCGGAGTTGATCGAAGGGAAATTTACCATCCAATGTGTCTCTCTCTCTCTATATATATATATATATATAGGAACAGAACGTGTGAACTTTTGTTTTCAGGCAGAAGTCCATTCGTTGGTGGGAATTTCTCTTACAGAGTCGCGAAGACGAAATTTAGAACTATTAACACTTTACCGACCGGTAGCCTATTAATCGGCTAACATATTTTAACACTTTACCGACCGGTAGCCTATTAATCGGCTAACTAACATATTTTAACACTTTACCGACCGGTAGCCTATTAATCGGCTAACATATTTTAATACTTTACCGACCGGTAGCCTATTAATCGGCTAACTAACATATTTTAACACTTTATCGACCGGTGGCCTATTAATCGGCTAACATATTTTAACACTTTACCGACCGGTGGCCTGTTAATCGGCTAACATATTTTAACATTTTACCGACAAGTAGCCTATTAATCGGCTAACTGACATATTTTAATACTTTACCGACCGGTAGCCTATTAATCGGTTAACTAACATATTTTAACACTTTACCGACCGGTGGCCTATTAATCGGCTAACTAACATATTTTAACACTTTACCGACCGGTGGCCTATTAATCGGCTAACATATTTTAACACTTTACCGACAAGTAGCCTATTAATCGGCTAACTGACATATTTTAATACTTTACCGACCGGTAACCTATTAATCGGCTAACTATTCACCGCTAATACACGGTCGGTAAAGTGTTAATTCAAATGTATATGTATAATACTTGATATTTATAACTATTTTATATGTTTATAACTATAAATGTATACGCATATGTATGATATAGCTATTTATAACTATATAATTCATCAATAGACGAAATAATAAACTACATGTATATTCTATTGCATGTACGCGTGCCTGAATTACATTTTTGAAGTTGATTTTATTAGTGATCGTACGAATCAATCAATCATTTGTCTGCTTTCGTTCATTCATAGCCAGCTGATGCAATGAATTATTTGAGAAATATTAAAATATTCAACATTCGACTGTTTAACGTTATACAAAGTACAACAACAACGTTGGCGAGGCCTTCAATTTTTCCCCCGCTGATCAAATAATAATACGCGACACCGTACTCGATGATCCATCACAGTGCACCATCACAGTGTCCACCACCTGTTAATGTATATAACCAGTATGGCCAGTGTATGAGCACGATAATCGTACGAAAAAGCGAGAAGCATATTTTTATATATCTCTGCAAAGTTTTTTTTCTTTTTTCCTCCTAATTCGATTCGAAGTGAGATGAATAATTAAATGAGATGAAAAAGAGAAAACTTTTCGATGAAGAAAGTATCGAATCCATCCCCGTTTGATAGTCTTATAGTACAAGCGCCATGTTGTATTGAAAGTTTTTTTTGTCACTAGAAAAATGAAATATTACTTCATAATTCACAATATTTTTAAAAAAGTGTATATATATATATAAATATTTAAAAATATCATATATATAAATATATGATATACGTATGTATATATCTAAAAAGTTCATTGACTAATATATATCAAGTGTTAAATTTACAAAATGTTCCGAGAGAGTGCAAACACCATAGATACATCGAGTGTGAATAAAATCAAATTCTCTCACGACTCGAACTTAATTCCTACTATAATAATGCGCGACTTGTAAGGAATAACAGAAGCTACCAGGTGTAGAATACAATTACACGTACATCACAGGGAACCGTGCAGGATGCGAGAGAATTGTTGTAGCTGTTCGGTTTGCGGGTAATTGATTAGGGTGCGATGTGGGAGGTAGGCGTAAGGAATCATTCAGGAAGGGAACAGGTGTTCGCTGGGAAACGCTAAGACAGCTAGCATCATGAAAGTTAATGAGACAAGATGGATCCGAAGGAAACTATGTTACGATATTTTACAATTTCATTCTTTCGTGTCTTTAACGTTTTCTTGACCTGATGTTGTAAATACGTTTAAATATGTAATAATACCTGTCGCAGAGCATGAAACAACGTGTCGATGATCGAAAGATAGATACGCAAATTCTATTTTCGTGCACGCGCAAGAAAATGTAAAAATTACCCAGATCAATTACAAAATTTCTCTGTTAACACTAGAACTAACAAAATGGTAAAAATGGCCAATTTACATATTTTATATACATATAATCCAGATCAATTACAAAATTTCTATGTTAACACTAGAACTACCAAAATGGTCAAAATGGTTAAAATGGTCAAAATGGCCAATTTATACACACACACACACACATAAATTATCCAGATCAATTACAAAATTTCTCTGTTAACACTAGAACTAACAAAATGGTTAAAATGGCCAATTTACATATTATATTTACACACACACACACACACACACACACATATATAAAATAAAACAGCGTATTTTTAAAGATTTAAACATTTTTTCGTAAAAGAAACAAGTATAGCCCACTGTATTATAAAATATATCTACTGTCTGTCTACTTCAATGTCTTTGATGAAAATTTTGCCCTTTAATCGTCGGTAGTTCTAGGTTCTAAAATTAACCTTCAATTAAATTGAAATCGGTTAAAATTCGCTATAAAACTTTTCTCTTTAGGAACAGAGAGTAGGAACGTCAGAAGTAAAAGTTGATTGCAAGAAATTCGCCATTTTTACCGAAATAAGTCCTCTTGCTGGAAGGTTGATCACTTTCCCCCATTATTATTCTTATGTACCCCTTTCTTTCTTTTTATCGCAATATTTACGACGGCGAAATAAGCGTCTCTGAAACATTCGTCGGAATTTTCCAATTTCATTCGAACACCGAAGACCTGAACAGCGACGAAACTACGTATCTGCTTTCGAACAATCACGATCGTCGTCGTCGTTAACAAAAATATTTGCTTGTCAGAGAGTACAAACACTTCAAAAATGGAACGATAAGGTGGAAATAAAAAAAAAAAAAAAAAAATAATAATAATACGCGGAGCAATCCACTCCTTCTTCTTTTTTTCTTTTTATTTTTTTGAGGAAGTTGTGCATCTTTTTCTTTTTTTTTCTTTTTTTTTTAGAAAGTTATGCAAAAGTCCGACGGTGGCTTGCCTTGTTCGAGGTGAGCGTGCCTCGGGAAAAGCGACGCGAAGGCGAACGAGAACAGAGAATAGAAAAGGAGCGCACAGGTCTCGTAAAGCTTATCGGCAGCGAACGACGCATGGAAACGAGCTGTTTCGTCACGACCGATTTTTTCCCTCACGCCCGTGTCACACCAGGAAGGAATCGTTTGCCCGCGATACACTAACGATATTTCCGCGATCTACGACGGCGCCTCACGCCGATACTTCCGCCGTAAACCATAAATATTTCGCGTCGTCACGTTCTTCTATCTTCGATCGAATGGCTCATCATATCGCATCTTCAATAGAAATGTCTTCGAATCGATCGGAAAAACTCGTGCATCGATAGGATTAATCGGAAAGATTAGTATCGCTTTTTGCCCTTCGAGATCAATCGAAATTTTGTCTAAAATCTTTTTGTTAAATTATTCTGCTTACGGCTGTCTACTATGTATCTGACAGTTTGTTCATTTTACCTCTTTGACGCTCTGTGTCTTTGTCTCTTCATTCTGCTCGCGACTGAATATTTCTCCTGCCAAGTTTTATACGTGGAAATTTCATCGAGCTGTCTATTATGGATCTTTCTACTTGTCAAAATTAACGCACTTTAACAATAATAATTTTCGAGCGAATTTTCAACAGAAGATAAACCCTTCGATGTTACATTTTTCAGTGTCTTTCTCGATCAGTGAAAGCAACAAAATTTGTCACAATTTTCTTACTAATTTGTTACAAATATTCGACAAACTTTCGTAAATACTCACGAAACTGCGAGTTTATAACAAATTAACACGTTTACATCTGTCTCGCTTGAATTTCTGCCAGACACATCACTGTGTCCTTTTTCTTTCCTTTTTTTTTTTATTCGAGCACACGATTAACGCGCGACAATTTGATCACCATTATCCGAACTGTCCTGACAAATTGAAGATGCGTGTATTAATCTTCTCCGATCAATTGCGTAATTTCTCCAGTGAGCACGATTAAAGGAAAAAAAAAAAGATACAATCGCCGATGCATCGTTACATAGTAGATTACGCAATCGAGTTGAAGAGTAAAGACTTCGATGGTACGACAAGACTTTATCTCCTCGCGATCTTGCTTTTTTCTTTTTTTTTCTCTCTCTTCATTTGCATCCTCTCTCTCTCTCTCTCTCTCTCGCAGCGAGGAATCGATCTACTTTCAGATAGAGAACGTGCAATTTCATTCGATCGATCGTGCGCTGCACGAGTTCACTTCGCAAGAGCAGGCACAAAGAAGGAAAAGAGAAGTTAAAGGAAGATAAACCGTGTCGTAACGTGTACATCTTCAGCCAAATAGAAGATACGAGCTGATACAGTCGTAGTTACGTGACTCGTCCTGTGTGTGTGTGTGTGTGTGTGTGTGTGTGTGTGGTTTTCGCCGGTGGATCTCGCGGTGCAATCTTGACCTTTGCGATTCGAGGCAAACTGCTACTTTTTGCCATTTGCATCCCTAATGGAATCCCGTCGAAAATTCGACATGCACGTCGGCGCGACACTGCGATTGCGATATACAGCGAGTTACGGGTAAGGTTAGGGTTATTTGTGTCGCCCATCGATATGGAAATTTCATCATGAACACTTCTCTTTGCACGGAAATGGTTAAATTAATTGCACGTCACGAGACAATGCACAATATTCTGCGTTACGATGAAACGAGAAGAAAAATAAAAGAAGCATCGCGTGGATAATTTTGGCGACGATAAAATATACGAACAGTGTGAAAACGCATAATTCGAGCGAGGATCGACTTAAAGTAAATCAATAATTAAGGACCGATGAAACAAACTTGGGCAGAAGTTGCAGAAATTGATCCATCCGAGTATAATCATCGAACCGCTGAGTTCATAGTGATTGCAAGATTATTATCCGAAAATATTATCGCAAGATCGAAATGTTAAACAAATTCCTCTTTACCGAAGATAGCCGAAGAATCGAAAATGAAATTACATGAAAATTAAATCTCTAATTAAATCGAGAATGAAATTCATATGTTAAAATTGAATCATATCTGAAATTATATGTTAGAATGAAACTCTGGTTACAGAATGTTAAAAGCTTTCGGTGAAAACATGTGAGGCATCCTTACTGAAAAGAAAAAGAACGCACGATCGTTCCACGAGGTCGCGAAGTTGAAGCAACGCTCGAGATTCCTCTTTCGAAATGAAGATTTCTTCTGGCCGAGCGTGGAGAAATTTCTACGATTCCGAACACGAATACTTTTATTGCAGTGGAATATATATATATATATATATATACACATATTTACAGAGATCGGTGCAAGCGTGTTATATAAGAATTTCAGGCGAGATGGGAGAGAAGAGAGAAAGACAGAAAAATTCGCCCCGAGAGGGGGAGGGTGGGGAGATTAAACCGAGATTTAAGCGGTGCCGCGTCGCGAAACTCGATAGGAATTGCAAAAAGGCCCCCCGAACGGCGATCAGAATCGAATTTCTCATCCGGGGCCGAAAGATTCTTTTCTTTTCTCTTTTTTTTTATTGCAACCCGGTTTTTTTATTGGCCGTGGAATCTGGCCGTGTTTCGTTTCAATGAGCCGTCTCTTCCTCTTCTCCCTGTTCACCGAAAGATCCGTCCTCCTCTCTTTCTCTCTCTCTCTCTCTCGGTCTCTCGAGCGATCTAAAAATTTCGTCGTGAAACGTTCTCTTCTTCTTCGCCTCTCTCGGTTTGTTCTTCTTGTTTAAATCGACTCTGGCCGAGCGATCACACGTCTCGAGAGAAAGAGAGAGAAAGACGCTGTTCCAGGAGAGGTTTGACAATGTCAATTGCGTCGGAATGCAATTTCGTAAGTGCGAATACCAGATAAGCATGGCATCGACCAATGAGAAAATACGCGTATTTTCTTATCTGATGTCAGATAAGATCCGGACGAATTCACGGGCCGACAAATTATTCCGTTCGTTCGCGACACTTATTGCTGTGCTCGCTCGTCGGGGGATCCGGGAATTTTTGCAATCTCGTGAAAAAAAAAAAGAAAGAAAGAAAAAGAGAGACGTAAGAGGGTAGAGTTGTTAGTTGCGAATGAATAATTTGTCACAGGTACGACGAGAGTTTCAAATTGATGCAGATCAGATAAAGGATAGATATCTTGTCTCTATGCATGTCTTTTAACTCTATTTCTCTTTTCTTCGAATATATCAGGATTAAGGATGAAAGTTGATCAAAGAATAGACAAGTTGAGGGCAAACGTGGTCAATTAATAAGCGCAAGAAAATGCAGACGATTTGACGAAAATAATGAAAATAATGAGAATCTCGCCAGTTAAAAGGTGTGTCTAGCGCGAGTATTATAAATAAACGGAGTAAAGAGCAAAAGAAATATAACGGAAGATACGACGAAATGTCTCTTCGAGTAAAAGCTCCTTGGATACACACTGATTATTATTACTAATTCTTACTAATTATTAATTCTTGTTATTATTCTCAGTGACAATCGTAATATGACATAATTATAGAATTTTCACACGTTTACGAAGAACGTAATGGGAAACTATGTATGAGAATGTTTAAATAACAGTTTAAGGATAAAAGTTGATCAAAGAATAGACAAGTTGAGGGCAAACGTGGTCAATTAATAAGCGCAAGAAAATGCAGACGATTTGACGAAAATAATGAAAATAATGAGAATCTCGCCAGTTAAAAGGTGTGTCTAGCGCGAGTATTATAAATAAACGGAGTAAAGAGCAAAAGAAATATAACGGAAGATACGACGAAATGTCTCTTCGAGTAAAAGCTCCTTGGATACACACTGATTATTATTACTAATTCTTACTAATTATTAATTCTTGTTATTATTCGCAGTGACGATCGTAATATGACATAATTATAGATTTTTCACACGTTTACGAAGAACGTAATGGGAAACTATGTATGAGAATGTTTAAATAACAGTTTAAGGATAAAAGTTGATCAAAGAATAGACAAATTAAGGGCAAATGTGGTCAATTAATAAGCGCAAAAAAATGCAGACGATTTGACGAAAATAATGAAAATAATGAGAATCTCGCCAGTTAAAAGGTGTATCTAGCGCGAGTATTATAAATAAACGGAGTAAAGAGCAAAAGAAATATAACGGAAGATACGACAAAATGTCTCTTCGAGTAAAAACTCCTTGGATACACACTGATTATTATTACTATAATTCTTGTTATTATTCGCAGTGACGATCGTAATATGACATAATTATAGATTTTTCACACGTTTACGAAGAACGTAATGGGAAACTATGTATGAGAATGTTTAAATAACAGTTTAAGGATGAAAGTTGATCAAAGAATAGACAAGTTGAGGGCAAACGTGGTCAATTAATAAGCGCAAAAAAAATGCAGACGATTTGACGAAAATAATGAAAATAATGAGAATCTCGCCAGTTAAAAGGTGTGTCTAGCGCGAGTATTATAAATAAACGGAATAAAAAGCAAAAGAAATATAACGGAAGATACGACAAAATGTCTCTTCGAGTAAAAACTCCTTGGATACACACTGATTATTATTACTATAATTCTTGTTATTATTCGCAGTGACGATCGTAATATGACATAATTATAGATTTTTCACACGTTTACGAAGAACGTAATGGGAAACTACGTATGAGAATGTTTAAACAACATCCAATAATATCGAAAATAATTTTGTAAAAATAGAATTTCCGTGTAAAAATAAAAAATTTCACGAACTCCAGGAATAGTCCAAGCTGCACGCTCATTATTACGTGTATACACATACTTGCACACGTCTGAAAAGTGCTTCGAGCTGTAAATTATCAAGCGGAGGATCGTTTTGCATCGAGAAACTCGGCCGTGTCGTCGCGTACGACGCGAGAATTTTCTAGCAAGCATCGCAACGCGCGCCTCATCGGCATTCTTGCTCGATTCGCGTGTGGCGTGTCTCGAAATCGAAATGAATCGATTCGCTGCGCGGCCGTCGAGCGATCGATCGATTAATTCGTACGTGTGATTCGAAACTGCGAATCGGGAGCCCTACACACGGATTTCCACGCTTTAACGTCCAATCCACGCACTCTCACTCTCTCTCTCTCTCTTTTTTGGCACTTTTCTTTCTTTCTCTCTTTCTCGTTTTTTTTCACGCGTATTTTCGTCGCGGCACGCATATTCCACGGGTATGTAATATTGCCGAGCTGGTTTTTTAGACGCGTCGCGAGCGTGGCGATCGAACGAGCCAGTTGCCAATTAATCGATTTGCTTCGACGGCCAGCGATGTCGAGATCCTATCTACGTGCCTACAACCTAACTGCCTACACGCAGAATCGAGCGAGAAAGAGAACCCACTGTTTTTCCTCAATTTTCTCTGCCGAAACTGAAAAAGATCGAGATCGAGATCGGCTGATGAAACGAAATCTTTCTATTCCGACTTTGACTAGAAAATGCTCGAGAAGCATTTAATAACTACGAATCGTCAAATTGGAGAAAGGTTGTCCGTACTTGGTAAAAAAAAAAAAAAAAAAAAAATTGGTAAAATAAAATATTTGGTAAAGAAGATTTCGTAAAATTTCGACTTGCTAAGATTTGGTAAAATTTGGTAAAAATAAAAAGATTTGGTAAAATTTCAACTTGATTGGAAAATATTCGTTCAGATAATAGCATTATCATTACTATAATTATAAAAATTGTACAACGGCGGTACAATCTTTCACATATATATATGTATATATATAATACTAATAATAATCACATATATATATGTATATGTATGTATATAATTGGTGTATATGTATATATATATATATGTATATAATTGGTATACGTGTATATAATTGGTATATATACATGGTGTATATAATACATGGTATATATATATATATATATATATATACGAATATAATTGGTGTATGTGTGTGTGTGTGTGTGTAATTGGTGTGTATATGTATATGGTGTATATAATATATGGTGTGTATATATATATATATGTATACAATATAGGATGTATATATATATGTATATATATATATATATATACATCCTATACACATCCTACACATAATATATGGTGTGTATATATATATATATATTCGGCGAAATAACATCTCTCAACTTTCATATACTTGGTCAAGTGAATTTTATTTGGCTTCGGCGACGCTCGCTGTTCAATGTTGATGCAAAAAAAATAATAATTTCAAAAAATATTCTATTTGTTACCTCCTCCCCCCCCCTCTCTCTCTCTCTCTCTCTTTGCTCTTCGTTCGAATTTTTGTAAAATTCCAATCCCTGGCGATCCGTGCCGATCTCGAGTCGATCCGATTCAAATCGCGGGCACAATACTGTGAGAAACGAAGACACGCGTTTCTCCGCCCGCCCCCCCCCTCCCCATCCCGGAGGGAAATTCACCAGGCAGGAAATGGCAATTTCGTTGCCTCATCGCGCGTGATTAATGCGTGTGCCGAGAAATAGGTCGAATGAAATGAACATTATCGCGTCGCACTTTTACACGCGCCTACCTATAGCGCGTGAATTATATTAATATGTTAATGGGAGCCGTGATTATCATAATGTAATTCACTCGCAAAAGAGGGGTGGAAGAAGGGGGGGAGGGCGGTCGCGCTTATCGTCCACTCGTACCACTCAGAGATTATCGACCGTGTTCCACCGTTATCTCGTCCAGGTGTGTTTAATCGATCTTCGATCGATATCGCGTTCTATCGGCCGCCGGTTATCGACATCGAGCGAAGAAAAACTCGCGAACTGCGAAACACGTTCGTCTTCGGTACGACGACCGGTAATTTCGCTCGCTCACGGTCGTTCGTTTCGATCGTTATACTCTCGACGTGAAATCGTGCCGCGCGATGATAATCGGCGTTTTATGAAAATTCGCGCGCGATACGATTATTATAGAAAAAGTGTTTTATAGCCCCGCGCATGCTGCGGAGGATGCGCTTGTTCCCAGATTGTTTTCCATTTATTTATTTGCCTTGGAAGACGTTTCTTTTTTTTTTTTTTTTTTTTTTTTTTGAACACAGTTTGATACACAAGGTAGTATACGACGTACTATAGCAGTCCATTAACAATTTATCCACCGGCGGATCTGTATGTTTTTAGCGTTTCCTTTAGATTCATCTATTCTACGGCTCGTTCTAATCTTGATCGCGGCGGAGAGAGGAATATTTAATCGAAATTACAATTTCCTCGTAACAATGGCATCCCATTGAACGCTCTCGGGAAAATGTTGCCTACGTAAAACGTGCAGAATAGCGAAAATAACCAAATAATAAAATGTAACAGGATCGATCGAATTAATAAACTATTATCGTAATGAGAGTTGGCGCGCGAGGCGAAGAGAAGGAAACAATCGTGCCCCGTGGAAAATTTCTCGCGCATGCAACGACGATCGTGATCAATGCCGCGGGCGATTTAACTCTTGCCGCGATTATTCAAGTAACCAAACAAGATGCAAAGTGATCGTGTAAATCACTGGAAATTATATTTATCGACCGCGTCATATCGGATAAATTGAAAACGAAAATTGCGAAATAACAATCAGCGAGTAATTGACTGGAAGTTAATTTAATTCGAGTACTAACGATAGGACTCGCTTCTTCGTATAATTTTCGTCGAATAATTTGCAAATCAATTGGATTGCAATTGACGAAGAGAAATGTATAAATAATGTACAGTTGAGGAACTCGCCTCGTTTACGACGTGAAACGATAGTCTACGAATTGTGAAAAATCCTTTCAAACAGAGCTCGCGGATCAATCAGATAGAACTGAAAGAGAGAGAGAGAGAGAGAGAGAGAGAAAAACTAATATCAGTCCGAGGAAAACCATAAATAACGATCAGCCGCAAAAAAAAAAAAACGCGTCAGTATTATACATTTCGCTTCCTCGACGTGCAACACGACTCCCAATCAACCAATAAATCAATCAGCAAAACAATAATCTATCAAAATTTAAGCTTGCATTTTTTACGAAAAAAAAAAAAAACAACCCCGTTTCTCCCTTCGATCGCTGGCCGATCTCCATTTTAAAAAACCAGAACCATTTTTTCCCTTTTTCTATCAATCTGACATGCTAAACAATGTATGGACGTTCAGGCAATTTTACATTTTTCGAAACGTACTCGAAGAAATGACACCAAGATTTCAGTTATTAAATTATCCCCGGTTAAATTGCACGCGTTACTTTAAAAGTTTCTACGACTAAAAAACTAAAAAAATGTTGAACAACACGCAAACAATTGTATTGCAAAAGTTGGGCCAGAATCGCTCGTTTCTAGGAATCTTTCGGCTCGATTGAATTTCATTGCCACGTGCGTGATGAAAAATGAAAAATCCAATGCTCCGAACTTCACAGTGACAAAATCACGATCACAGTCTGCTCTGATGTCGATGGATTGAAAGAAATTTTCCAGAATAAACCGCGGTACGTGGACTATTGTCCTGCCGAAAGAAGAACCACCGAAGAACCACGTCGCAACTGCGGCGCAAATCTCGTTCGCAGGGCACAACACACACGAGGCCATAAGGGTGGATCTACAGGCGGGCCAACAAAGCTAAGCAGGAAAGCATAAAAGGGATATTCGTCGTCTGGCGAGCGGCCAACGAACGAGCGTGAAGGGTGGTGTGGCCGAAAAAACCGGGCGGCGAAGGGTGAAAAGCTAACGCGGTGCAATGAGGCGGCAGTCGCGTGCCTCGCATCCCCTAAACCGTCGTTCGACGTCGGTTGGGAACAGAGAAGGGTGTGAGAGAGAGAGAGAGAGAGAGCCCGAGTTTATGCTCGTGGCAGTCCACCCTCCTTCGCCGACACCTCGATCTTACTTAGCCGAGTTATCGCGATCTGCGATCCCGCCAAATCACCACCCGCGAATACCGCCACGAAACCGAACCACACACACACACACACACACATACATACACACGCACGCACACACATGTATTGTAACTCCGTGTGTCAACCTGCTGTGGTCCCTGTAATTTTCCCATTTTGCTTCTTCTTTTATTTATTCGGCCGAAGATTGGCCGAGGTTCTCCGAGTTTTTCACAATTCTTTTCCACGAGGTTCCTTCTTTCTTTCTTTTTTTTTTTTTTTACGATTTTTATGTTCATTCTTTCTCTCTCTCTCTCTCTCTCTCTCTCTCTCTTTCTTTCTGTTTCGATTTTTAGTGATTCGTGGACATTTTAGCGTCCTTCGAGTATTCTAAATTCGTAGTTAAATAAGTTCGCAGCTCTTTCCCCGGTTTCTCAGAAAGTATCAGAAAATTAATAAAGCTCACCACGGAGTAAAAATGATTCGCCAATCATTGGAACATGAATCACAAACGTAAATTAATCCCGTCAAGTCAAAGAAACTTCTAACAAATTGAATCATCGAATAAATTTTTTTAACCAAGCCCAAAAAGGATGTTCTTTCTTTTAAGAAACTGAAAGTTGAATTATCAGTTTCGTTTCAACGACTGATCGAGCACTTCCTCCTTCTCTCTCTCTCTCTCTCTCTCTCTCTCTGTCAGACATCACTACCAAACAAATGAAACCAGGCTATAGCCGCTAAAAATCGACAAAATTTCGCCTGGTGGAAAATTTTGCAGACGCGGAGTCGTGCAAGCTGGCGAAGGCTGCAACGACGCGCGAGTCACCTCTCGCCCTCGCGACGGTCACATAATATACACGTACGGTTACGTGCACGCTTGTGCGTATGTGTGTGTGTGTGTGTGTGTGTGTGAGCGAGAGAGAGAGAAAGAGACGGCGAGAGTTTGTTATCGTTATCGCGCGACGTGGCCGGGCGGCGATCGTGATAACGGCTCGCCACCGCTCTTATCGCCGCGTCGGTTTGCTTCGCCCTGTTCGTATATATTCCGTCGCATCCATTCCAGCTCGCTCCACTTCGCCCCGGCCGACTCGTATTTTCGCGCCACTTCACGGACTCGTGCGCCCGCCGAAGGGGGCCCGAATTTTCCTCGACCGCCCTTCGCTGACGCCGCACTGTTTTTCATCGCGAATTTCACGAAAATTTTTTCTTCTTTCGAGAATTCACGGACGAAATTTCGATGAAATTCTACCGCTACCAGCTCTCTCGCGAATTTTAGAAAAGTACGAGAGAGAGAGAGAGAACTTCCGAGAAAAAAAGAAAAAAGAAGGAAGAAAAATTTCGAAAATTTTAAGATTATTTTAAGATGAATATTTTAAGATTAATATTTTAAAGTTTTAAGATCAAGAAATTTTAAGATTAATTTGAAAGATTGAAATTTTAAGATTAATATTCTTTTCCGTTTTCAGGGAAATTCGCGAGTGTTCTGATCGACGAGAGAAATCCAGTGATTCACCGGATTCAACAGCGAGTCTCGCGCACTTCTCTATCTTTCAAAACGCGCGACCGATTTCAAATTCTGATTTTTACATTTCCAGTACTGTGATAATCATCCGATATGTTAGATGCGCTGAACAAGATACGAAGAAAAAAGAAAGAAACATATGCAGAAGAGGATAAAAATTGCAAAATCTTTGCGACACCTTACTTTAATCGATAAAAGTGAAAGAAGCGTTAAGACAAGTATGATAAATCAATCTGTTGCTATCAAACTAAATGTATCATGCATAACGGTCCAATCTGAACATTTATGTTTAATTATTCACGCCGTCAGCGTTGCTTCTTAGATATCAACAGCTGATACATTTGTCTTTGAAAGAGGATGAAAGATATACCATACGTTATCGTACATATACTTGAAATTCATAATTTAATTTCAGCATGTGTATTTATAGCACATAGAAAACTACTATGGGATAGTAGTAGCGGAATAGCTGTATAATATATTATCCCGTTAACCAGGTCATTCCTTATCTTTTATATTATATATAAATTGTGTTACACATTCATGTATTACACAATTCAGATCAATTAAAAATCATAAATACGAATTTCTGTATTACTATTAGTTAAAATTTTCCAATGGATGTTTTTATTATATATTAATTTAATATATATATATATATATAGTATAAATAAATTACACTTAATTTACAATTAAAAAATTTAAAATATATTCAACATATATAATTTTATTACATCTATTATTATTTTCTTGTCATATTAATTGTTTCAAATTTAACTTTCAATTTAAATGAATTGATTTCATTGTATAAAAAATTAAATTTAGAAAACAAGATTCCATTTGAATTTAATCCAATTTCTAAATATAGAGTGGCCACTGAACGGAGCTATTAAACTTTTACAAACACGCGTCTCTTTTTTTAAATTTTTTATTATTTTTATTCGGAAATGTAATTAATGGATTTTCGAAAAACTTGAGAAAAAAGAAGAGAAAATAATATAAACTCTATATTATTGTAATATAATTCCACTCGTTTCAAAGAGAAATAAAACGACATGTAAGAAGACAGGTAATTATTTCTAAATTATTCGTACGAAAAAAATCGTAAACGGTTCTCCGCTTGTTCAAAGAGATCAAACTTTCTATTCTCAAGTGTGAAAACTGCGACGAACGTCGCTTCATCGATCAGGATCTCCAGGTTCCACGCAAAGCCTCTGCAAAACCCACCCCCACCCCCAACCCCTGTTCCTTCCTGTCGCGGCTCTTTTCTAATTACGAAGTCCTAGAACAGCCGTGTGACGTTTCATCGAACTGGATAACGTCTCAGATACGTATCGCGCGTATTACAGATAGTTTGCCGCGCTGGGAAACAAGGATAAGCGATAACAACCTAGCTGACTTTTCTTATCACACAGCCGCGTTGCCGGTGTTTGCCTGACCGGCTCGTATTTTCGCGCCACTTCACGGCCGATCAAGACGGAGGAAACCGAGAACGAAAGAGAGACGTACACACGGCACGTGACAATAAAATTTATTTATTATCCGCGCAACATGGACGCGTCAAATGGCAAATTACATTATTTCTGTAGCCCCTCAAAATACACTTAGTGTGCTCAGGCTTTGATTTGTATCTTCTTTCTTTCTCGTTATTGAAATCATTTTCACGCTTAATGGTTATGAAAGGAAACCGCCCCCAAGGGATTTAACGTTTCATTTAGATACTGAATTTTGTGAAATTAAAAAAAAAAAGAAAATTCTGCCCGATGGGACAGAATACTCGGTTCTTATGAAATACTGTCAAACAAAAGTACAATGAAAGTGTTGTATTTAGTTATCATTTCGTCGACGTTGTTCATCCTTACTCGTTTGAGAATATTTCCAGATGTAGAAACTATACCGTGGCGATCAACGCAATGATCGAAATCCTAACCTAATCGCGTATCAGTGGATATTGAAATGACAAACGCGACGTGCGAGTGAAATAAATTGAAAAGTTCGTCAGCCGCTTCGTGACGGCCAACGCACGCTTGAATACAAATATAAAATAAAATTCTCTGAAGTGTGTGCTCTAGAGCAAAGCAACCTAACCTAAATCTAAACCTAACCTACAACTCACTACTAAAGTCTCTCAAAGGATTCTTTCAAACCTAAACCTAACCTGAACCTTACGACTAGTCTCTCAAACGATTCTTTCAAGCCTAAACCTAACCTAAATCTCACGACTAGTCTCTCAAAGGATTCTTTCAAACCTAAACCTAACCTAAACCTCACGACTAGTCTCTCAAATGATTCTTTCAAACCTGAACCTAACCTAAATCTCACGACTAAAGTCTCTCAAAGGATTCTTTCAAACCTAAGCCTAACCTAAATCTCACGACTAAAATCTCTCAAAGGATTCTTTCAAACCTAAGTCTAACCTAAATCTCACGACTAGTCTCTCAAACGATTCTTTCAAACCTGAACCTAACCTAAACCTCACGACTAGTCTCTCAAACGATTCTTTCAAACCTGAACCTAACCTAAACCTCACGACTAGTCTCTCAAAAGATTCTTTCAAACCTAAACCTAACCTAAACTTCACGACTAATCTCTCAAACGATTCTTTCAAACCTGAACCTAACCTAAACTTCACGACTAGTCTCTCAAACGATTCTTTCAAACCTGAACCTAACCTAAATCTCACGACTAGAGTCTCTCAAAGGATTCTTTCAAACCTAAACCTAACCTAAATCTCACGACTAGTCTCTCAAAGGATTCTTTTAAGCCTAAACCTAACCTAAACCTCACGACTAGTCTCTCAAACGATTCTTTCAAACCTAAACCTAACCTAAACCTCACGACTAGTCTCTCAAAAGATTCTTTCAAACCTAAACCTAACCTAAATCTCATGACTAAAGTCTCTCAAACGATCTTTCAAACCTGAACCTAACCTAAACCTCACGACTAGTCTCTCAAATGATTCTTCAAACCTGAACCTAACCTAAATCTCACGACTAAAATCTCTCAAAGGATTCTTTCAAACCTAAACCTAACCTAAACCTCACGACTCTCTCAAAGGATTCTTTTAACCTAAACCTAACCTAAACCTCACGACTAGTCTCTCAAACGATTCTTTCAAACCTGAACCTAACCTAAACCTCACGACTAGTCTCTCAAAAGTTCTTTCAAGCCTGAACCTAACCTAAATCTCACGACTAAAATCTCTCAAACGATTCTTTCAAACGCGAATTTTTTTCCTTCGTCGTTCTGATGCCTAAACATTCGACCGATCTGATGATACGAAATATATCGGGCCAGTCGATGTGAATAAAATTCAGAAAAGTGGGGAAAGACTGATTAGGTCGCGAGAGTTATTCTGACACGAATGTGGCAACTTTATCGCCACCGCGGCCTGTGCAAGTGTAACAGAGCGTGGATCACGCTTCCCGATCGTAGGGTTCGATGAAGTAAATTATGCGAGCATATTTTCACGTACCGGGGGCCTCCCTGTTTTGCATAGCGATTAAGACGACGGTTTCTTTATCGGTCGTCCCTGCTCGGGAAACGGAGCACGAGTTAAACGATGGCAGGGGGGAGAGTTCGAGGGCAGCCGGCTTGTAAAACCTATCGAGATAAATAATCGCGAGCGATTAGAAATTTGTGAGATAATTATAACGACCGGCGCGGTGTGCGCAACGCCGATATTCGCTCCGAACGTTCTATTTTCAGTTAATCGCGACCGTGCCGATAAAACACGCCGTCCGAGTCGTGAAAACGACAATCGTCCGTCCCGATCGTGCTTAACCGATCTATCTAAATAAATCAACGTTCACCACCGGAATTCCTACCGGGATCGTCGTGGATTTTTTTTTTTTGAAGATCGTTTTGATCCATCCACTGATAGAGGATGAAGAAGAGACACGGGGTTCAACCCTAAGCGGAAAGCATCGTTGATTATTAATCTCGGTCGTGGGAATGGATCTTTCCTTCTTCCCCGCAGAAGAAAGAAAACTGTCGCAAAGAATGTAAATCTTTCGGGTAGAAAATTGTAGCCTTTGTAGAAGTTCTGTCTGAATTAATGAAATCGTAATAGATCGAGACGATGCCGATGAAATTCTCCTATCTAAATTCTGCCGAAATTAATTACTGCATTTATTGGAATGATATTACTTACCCTAGTATTTGAATGGTTTATAGGATATCTAAGGTGAATGTATTAAAGATACAAATCAATGAAGATCAATATTTTAAGTCGAAATTAAACGTAATTTTTACTTTATACCTAAAGAAAGCCTAATAAAGTTATCACAAAGGTTAAACATACAAATAATAAATAAAAGTTTTTCTGACCAACAATACAGTAATCAGTAGGACAAGTAACCTTTACATTTAACGTAGCTTGCATGTCAGATTTTGAATTCGAATGAATTATAAAAAATAATATTGTAAAACAGTTTATTGGATTTAATTATGAT
This sequence comes from Tetragonula carbonaria, assembly GCA_032399595.1. Classification (NCBI taxonomy): domain Eukaryota; kingdom Metazoa; phylum Arthropoda; class Insecta; order Hymenoptera; family Apidae; genus Tetragonula; species Tetragonula carbonaria. The sequence goes on from JAUCRC010000020.1 coordinate 3,421,659, forward strand.
TGGGTTGCTAGTTAAATTAATATATTATATACAATCAATTAAAATTAAATATTCCAATAAATGCAGTGATTAATTTCGGCAGAATTTAGATAGCAGAAATATCTCGTCGAGTTCAATCTTCATTCTCGATCGTGATTAATCAGATCAATGTTACGAGTTATATTTCGATCAGAAAAGAAAAAAGAAAAGAGAGAGATACATAGATAAAATGATCGAGATTAAGCGATTCCACGCGCAAAACGCAGAAAACGAAAAGAGAGAGAGAAAAAAAAAAGAAAGAGAAAGTGATATTCACGCCGCTATTGCCAAAGCATCCACGCCGCCGATGAATCGCCGTTACCCATAGAAATTGTCGTTTACCGCGAACGTTAGATCGGGATCCAGGGATCCATTCTAATCCATCGGATGCCGTTCTACCGGCGTCGGTGCTCCATTGAAATTTCCAGCGGATTCTGGAAGAGGGCGAGGCAGAGAGCGAGCAATGTAGTCTCCGGAGACCAAGCGCGCACCATCGCAACCCCTCTGCCCCCCGACCTATATGCGTTCCTCTGATACACATACACACACATACGTGTGCTTGTAGATAGACGTAGAGGTGTGCACCAACACCTGTTCACATAGGTGGCTGTGCAAGGGTCCAACGAGGGGTGGAAAGAGGAGGAGGAGGAGGGGTGGTCGGTGGTCGGCGGCGGTGTTATCGCGTCGGCCCAGATTGAATATATTTCATATGTTTTCATAACTACCGCAGCCGGGACGCTACCGTGCCCGCTATCTGCTCCACCTCCAGCTACACCTCTCGCCTGGAGTCGCCTGTACGACGCCACCAGGGCAGGGTGAAAGCGGAACCGTGCGGAAGAACGGGAGAGAGAGAGAGAAAGAATGAGAGGAACGAGCGAAAGAAGAGCGAACGAAGGGGGTGTGTTTGGGGGTGGAAAAGAGAGAGAGAGAGAGACGTAGACGCAGCGGGATACCAAAAGCCGAAGGAGAAGGGAGTAAACGAGAAAGAGAGAGAGAGAGAGAGAGAAGAGGAGAGAGAGTTAGGTTGGTTCCGCCGCGGCCACGGGAAATCAACCGTGAGGAGATACCGGTTGACTGATGTGCGCCTTTCTGTTGTAAAACGATAAAGGCGGCGTGGCATTGGTCGGGCCGAGGGTTTCCGATAGCCAACCTTCTCTCTCTCTCTCTCTCTCTCTTCTTTCTACCCCCTTCTGTATCCTCCCTCTCGACAGACCTTCGCCAAGGGGAAAGAAACGTTGCCATCGTCCACTAGGTGTATTTTACATTGTACACCGTTGAAATAGAGGCGAGAGACCCGAAGACGACCGAAAGAGAGAGAGAGAGAGAGAGAGAGAGAGTTACTCTCTCTCTGAAACGAAGGATGCTGATCCAACCCGCCGCGCGACTGGCTGAATATTCATCTCGCGTCGCTCGGCCGCTGCATGAGCCCGATGATAACCGCCTCGCGCCTCTTATCTACGCGCTTTTCTCCGCGGATTGTCATCGAACCCGAATTCGAATTGTTCTTTCAAATCGGCACGCCGCGTTTCACGTGGACCATTTGAGATAAGTCAGACGATGGGAATAATTGTAATTCGCCAAGTTTTATTTCACGAACGAAGCCTCTCGAGAGGGAAAGGGCTTGAAAGCTTCTTTTACAGCTTCGAGAATTTTCTAAATAAAATCGTTGCGTGTTTGTTTGAGTTTTCGTGAATCGATTCGTCCTCGCTTTCGAGATATATTGCCGATAGTTGTCGAGTCTTATTGAAACGGACGTAATTTTTTTCGTTTGCGGTTCAAATTGATGATGAAAATCAGACTGAATTAATAACTATCTAATATTCTGCGGATACGCGCGGCTTACTTGCACGCGTGTGAACCAGTAAAAAAACTTGAACTTGAAATAAATGTTCATCGTTAAAAGTTAAGCAGCTCGTTATTTATGGCTTGCATTATATTTTCATTCATTATCTTGAAAACAAAGACGATAATCCATAATAAACGTAACATTTTGTGCTTAAATTATCAGAGGATAATTGTAATTTCAGATGGCCGTATGTGTATATTTTAAAATGCGATTAACTTCGTCTTAAATTCCGGTTGTCCATGAAAAAGGAAATACACGATATATCGTTGGCAACTGCTTGTTTCGAAATGGGAAAAATCAAAAAACTGTGCACTGCTTCCAAAAAAAAAAAGCGCCGTGCAAGCTCATGAAAAAATCATCTAACGTGACAATATCAAACGTGAGAATATCAAATCATTCTTGATAAAAAAAAAAAAAAAGATAAGAACTTTAAGAAAAAGATGGCAAAGAATAATCGACAAAGTGCAAAATGATCGATGTATTATCTAATATAAAGTTTCTATTTCTCGCGAGAAGAATTCACCTTTCATTTGCACGTGAGAGAGAAAAAAAAGCGTAGTTACTTTTTGGCGCATTTGACGCAACAGTTATCGAAGCAACCTTTCAGTGTACTTTCTCGAAAGTATCGAAGAAAAATCGAAATAGCAGCTCAAATAAATTCACTGCAGAGATTCTTAATTCGTACGTACGATTCGATCCTCGAGTGAGAAAAGCGATAAAACTCGGCTTAACGCGGCAACCTCGTTTCGCTAGTTGATCGAGGCGAAACGAGGAAGATTACGGATGCAAGTGGAAACGTTGAAAGGAAGTCGCAGCCTCGGAGGCAAATATCGCGAATATCGGCGAATCTTACTCGAGTACGCGCCGCGTGAATTTTAATCGGGCAGATTACTTCGCTTTCTCGATTTTTCACACCCTCGATGCACGTTAATAACGTTCGCGCGAAATATCTCGCGCATCGAGAGAGAGAGAGAGAGTGACCATTTGGTACGTCGGATAAATAAAATGCAAATGTCAGAAAGAAAGAGAGAGAGAGAGAACTGTTATCTCTGCGTTGGATTTTTCTTTTTTTTTTTTTTTTTTTTTTTTTGGTTCTTTCGTTCGATTTTGGTACTTTATCGCATTCGCATCGGAACGATACTGCGAGGAAACATTTCGATTGCATCCTCGGCCCGTCGAGAGGACGACAGATTTTTGCCAGGGCGACAGGATGAAATTTTCTCCCTCCTTCACGGTCTTATCGAATTTATAGACACGCGCGGCGAGATAGGGTTATTTCAGTCAGCCTAAGCTTCCGATATATATTGAAATTCGATCGTGGAATCTTGCGGAACGAAACCGGCCAGAAATGCCATTATGAAAATATATACATTGTCCAGCGCAGGGGGAAAGTATCGAGAATACCTGTTGAATAATGCCATTTAAGAAAAAAGTGAAACACACGACAATTCGTATATTATCGAAATTATCGACAATGACGATTCGAACATCGACAACGAGCGAACTGTCGAACTGTCGGCGAAAATGGACACAATGCGAGTATTTCACTGATAACGAACGAGATCGTTTATTTTTTTAAATGTGTAAATATTACTCGAAAGTTCGTGATCTTCAGCTTGAACTGATTGTTCAGAGGCGTTCAAATTACGTCTGAGATACGTCCCACTGTGACTCTGTGTAATATCTCATTCCATTTAGAATGAGCGAAAAAGGGGAAAAAAGGTGAATGTTGGAAATCTAACGGCGCAATCAGTATGTACGAGACACGTTGTACGCGGCCGCGATGTATCGGCTGCGAGATCGAGCCATAAAGCTGGCCATTCATTCGATATCAGAGCAATACCTCCGTGAGATGATAACAAGAATGGGCGAGCATAGGTGGCCCATTCTTGCCACGGCTTTTGTCCGGCGACAAACCCGGTTACGAGAGATGGACCGGTGATTTTCTATAAGGGAACCAGGATGGCCAGCGTACATATTCACCAGCCAGATAACATCGAGTGAAAAAAAAGAGAGAGAGAGAGAGAGAGAAATTTACGCGAGAACAGAACTGCCACGCTTTTATATCCAGTTCGCGTACACGTGAAGAAATAATGCATCGAGAAGATATCGTTGGTATCTTTCTTTTTTTCTTTTTTTTTTTTTCTGTATCGTTGAGAACAATGAGACGAAAGAGCGTCTTTCGTCGATTATTTTTAGATCCAGTGGTATTTCTTTCTTCTTCTTTTTTTTTTTTTTTTTTATTAATAAGTTTCCTACGATTGAAAAACACATGTTTGAGTTGGTTTCTGATTTAATGTCCTAGATAGATTTCTAATAAATTGTAATTTAAACCTAACCTAAAGTTTGGTGTCAGGAGAAATTTCCTATAATTGGAAAAAACATATTTGCTGTCAGAAGAAGTTTCCTATGATTGGAAAAACATGTTTGAGTTGGTTTAATATCCTAGATAGATTTCTAACAAGTTGTAACATAAACCTAACCTAAACCAAACCTAAACCTAACCTAAACCTTGCTGTCAGAAGAAATTTTCTATGATTGAAAAAAACATATTTGTTGTCAGAAGAAGTTTCCTATGATTGAAAAACATGTTTGAGTTGGTTTTCTGACTTAATATCCTAGATAGATTTCTAACAAGTTGTAACTTAAACCTAACCTAAACCAAACCTAAACTTTGGTGTTTAGAAGAAATTCCCTATGATTGGAAAAAACATATTTGCTGTCAGAAGAAGTTTCCTATGATTGAAAAAACATGTTTGAGTTGGTTTTCTGACTTAATATCCTAGATAGATTTCTAACAAGTTGTAACTTAAACCTAACCTAAACCAAATCTAAACTTTGGTGTTTAGAAGAAATTCCCTATGATTGGAAAAAACATATTTGCTGTCAGAAGAAGTTTCCTATGATTGAAAAAACATGTTTGAGTTGGTTTTCTGACTTAATATCCTAGATAGATTTCTAACAAGTTGTAACTTAAACCTAACCTAAACCAAATCTAAACTTTGGTGTTTAGAAGAAATTCCCTATGATTGGAAAAAACATATTTGCTGTCAGAAGAAGTTTCCTATGATTGAAAAAACATGTTTGAGTTGGTTTTCTGACTTAATATCCTAAATAGATTTCTAACAAGTTGTAACTTAAACCTAACCTAAACCAAATCTAAACTTAACCTAAACCTTGCTGTCAGAAGAAATTTTCTATGATTGAAAAAAACATATTTGTTGTCAGAAGAAGTTTCCTATGATTGAAAAAACATGTTTGAGTTGGTTTTCTGACTTAATATCCTAGATTTCTAACAAGTTGTAATTTAAACCTAACCTAAACCAAATCTAAACCTTGCTGTCAGAGAAGAAATTTTCAATAATTCATTTCAGAAAACTTTTACATTTACAATCGGCAAAAATTCCTCTCATTTGTTATGTTGACATAACAATGTATTCGACGAATTCTAACCGAGTTGATGTCAAATGTCAGACACTATTTGACGATAAACTACTTGAAATTAAATTAATCGAAACGCTGCTCGAAACCTCGAAAGAAAAAGGCTCAACCATTACGACTTTCAGGAAATCAAGATCGACAACAGGTTTTGTTTATCATGGAATATGTTACGTGATCTCTAAATGTATTAATAAATTCCGCGAGAGCGGCTTCGATCGTGAAATTTTCCTCTTTGAGAACGACTCGATTCGCAACGTTTCCAAACGCGTGAGATATCCAGAACCGGATAATGAAAGCAACCGAAGAGGCACGTTCGCCGATCATCCGCGTTATTTTTACGCCAGTCGGCGATAAATGAGAGTCAAGTCATCAGATTGATTCGCTCTTTATGGAGGAGAAAAAGGAAGGAGGAGGGAACAATGCGGGCAGCCTTATCGAATCTCGACCTCTGACCCCCCCTTATCGCCCCTGTTTTTCGATAGTCATTTCTATCGCGATTCGAAGTGGTGGCTTTTTAAGGATCTTCCACATCCGTCTCTGTTAAGCTGATAGCATTGATTGGAAAATTATTTGTATTTGTTTCGCGTGCACATTGGATGAAACTCCTCGATCATTTTCCGGTACGAACTTGGTGTCAAACTTAGATTTACGTCCAATATCACGTTGATTTTCAATGTTTCACAGTCGATTCGCGTTATTCAAATTTGCTTCTTAATATTACGTTACATTTTTTTTTTTTTCTTTCAAGCGAATTATTTTTATGAAGTTTCAGGAAGTAGCAGTATAATGAATTATTTATAAATATTTCTTGTACATGCGTTTTGAACTTTGGCAAAGTCTACGTTTAAATTTGTCTTGACACTTGACCATTGTTTTACTGTTTTGAAGAAATTGTAATATATTTTATTAATTATACTATAGATCAGTAATATCGATGAGTGAATGATATACCTACATTTTTCATCAAAAAATGGAATTTACGTAATTTAACCATTCCATGCTAAATATATTTTATAATATTAAATATATATTATATATTTTATAATATATTTTATTAACTGTACCATAGATCAACAATATTGATGAGTGAATGATACACATACGTTCATCGAAAAATGGAAATTACGTAATTTAGCCATTCCACGCTAAATATATCTTATTATATTTTATAATATTAAATATATATATTATATATTTTATTAACTATACCATAGATCAATAACATTAATGAGTAAATGATATATATACGTTCATCAAAAAATGGAAATTACGTAATTTAGCCATTCCACGCTAAATATATTTTATAATATATTTATAAATATATTTTATAATATTGAATATATATTATATATTTTATAATATATTTTATTAATTATACTATACATCAATAATATTGATGAGTGAATGATATACATACGTTCATCGAAAAATGGAAATTACGTAATTTAGCCATTCCACGCTAAATATATTTTATTATATTTCATAATATTAAATATATATGTTATATATTTTATAATATATTTTATTAACTGTACCATAGATCGACAATATTGATGAGTGAATGATATACATACGTTCATCGAAAAATGGAAATTACGCAATTTAGCCATTCCACGCTAAATATATTTTATAATATATTTATAAATATATTTTATAATATTAAATATATATTATATATTTTATAATATATTTTATTAATTATACTATACATCAATAATATTGATGAGTGAATGATATACATACGTTCATCGAAAAATGGAAATTACGTAATTTAGCCATTCCACGTTAAATATATTTTATTATATTTTATAATATTAAATATTAAATGTATATATATCAAATATATATATATATTATACATTTTATAATATATTTTATTAATTATACCATAGATCAATAACATTAACGAGTGAATGATTTACCTACGTTCATCGAGAAATGGAAATTACGTAAAGCGATTGCACGCTAAATACGATTAAAAATTTCAACAAGAGTGATCGAGACGATACACGCGATCGTAAATGCTCGTCGTAACGAGACACACGACGTTCGTAGGCGTCGAGCGAAAATTACCAGGAACTGTCGTTTAATGGGCCAGCTTTTGTGTTACTTTCACGGCGTGTAAAGTGGACAGCGCGCAGTGACAGCTGACGATAGAAGACGCAAATAAAACAGCAACAACAACAGCAATAACAATCGCGTTCGAAGGCGGGCGACCTCTTGAAGTTAGCGTAACGACCATACGGCGCGAAAGACAGAGAGAGAGAGAGAGAGGTAACTTATACAAAACTTCCTCAAAGTTTCGCGTGTTTCCGTGAGAAGTACATAATGGTCGGTCGTCGTCTTTGGTGCAATTAATTAGCGTCATTAGTGCCATTGGCTGAGCGCCTGCCTCGTTAAACCCTCTCTTCACCTGCTTCCCTCTTTCTACCTTCTTCCTCTCGTTAGGTGAACGACCGTTTTTGCACACCGGTTTTGCAAACGCGTCACTCGAAACCCCCTGCCCCCGTTCGCCACGCTTCTCTTCCTTCCGGTTTGAAAGTGAAAATGACAACGTGTCATTTTCGTCACTCGGTGAGAATCTTCTTCGATCGGGATCGTTCTCGATCTTCGGCGCCTTCTTTGTACGATTCAGATGGATCGCGATTCACGAGAGACAGATGATACCTCTGTTCTACGAGGGTGTTTCAGTCTTTCGCGATTGTTGCTCGATATTGTACGAGACAACGCGCAAGTTGGAGAAAATCAATTCTAACGATTGCATAATAACGAGATGCGGTAATTTCGTTGTCTTCGATGTGAAGTGAAAGGAGAAAAGAGACTGTCACGCTTAGCGTAAGACAGACTGAGAAATATCTACTTTGCGTTATGTTACGTTGTTATCGAGAGAGGGGAAAAGTAAACGTCATTACGCTCTCCTGCAGTTGGCCGCTTGCATATTGGAAGAAAAGTGAGAGAAATTAAAAAAGAAAAGTTAATTAATTATTATTTACGTATTGGAAGAAAAGTGAGAGAAATTAAAAAAGGAAAATTAAGAAATCTTCGCGCGTGTATCCGAAATAATGGTGCTTCGAATCCAAAACAAAGCAACTTCGAAACTTTGGATGTCGAGTGAGAATTAAGAAGAGAAAACATGTCAGAATATTATAATTGGCATGGGATTAGACTTATAATAAATACTTGCGTTATATTATATATTATATATTATGTTGTTATATATTATATATTATATATTATATATTATGTTGTTATATATTATATATTATATATTATGTTGTTATATATTATGTATATATATTATATATTATGTGTTATATTTATATATTATATTTATTTATTATTATATATTATATATTATATATTATTATTATATATTATATATATATATTATATATTATATATTATATATTATATATTATATATTATATATTATATATTATATATTATATATTATATATTATATATTATATATATATATATATTATATATTATATATTATATATTATGTTGTTATATATTATGTATTATATATTATATATTATGTTGTTATATATTATGTATTATGTATTATGTTGTTATATATCATATATTATATATTATGTTGTTATATATTATGTATTATGTATTATGTTGTTATATATCATATATTATATATTATGTTGTTATATATTATGTATTATGTATTATGTTGTTATATATCATATATTATATATTATGTTGTTATATATTATGTATTATGTATTATGTATTATGTTGTTATATATTATCTATTATGTATTATGTATTATGTTGTTATGTATTATGTATTATATGTTATATGTTATATGTTATATGTTATATGTTATATATTATATGTTGTTGTTATCGAGAGAGAGAGAGAGAGATATTTTTCACTTACAGACACTCGACAGATAAATTAAAAAAAAAGAAAAACGAGAAAAATTGGAAAATCTTTATCCCCAAAGTAAGTAACGATTCTTCACCAATGCAAATTCAAAACGGAGCGATTCGAAAGAAAGATCGCGAAAGATCGCGCAATGCGCGGAACAATGCGCGATTTCTCAGAGTCAGTCCGTTCTTCCCAACCCGGGGGGAAAAAAAACGGATTTCCACGTTGCCCCGGGAGAGATGCATTCTCTCTCGCGCAAAGCAATCACTTTTCCAACGATTTCTCGGGAACGAGGCCGAGAGATCTAAGAAATCTAAGATGTACAGGTCGGATAATTATTTATACGCGCGAAACATAAAATCCGTCGTTCGGTTCTCTCTCTCTCTCTTTCTCTCTCGTTTCTCTCCTGGTATCGCCGAGGATTCGTTAAATACGGTTGGAAACGCATCTCGACAGAAGTTTATTTGGAGTAATCCTTTCGGATCCGTCCTTTTTCCCCTCTACCTCCCCCCTGCCCCACCACCCCGTACGCGACCACGCAGATAAAGCACCTGCATTCTCCGGCCAAGAAGGCTCGCTACTCCGAAACCCACGCTTCGTCGATAAACCAACGGTTGCATTCCTCCCCTATCGTCGAACCACCTCCACCAGGAGACCGAGATAACTAATGCAACGTCTTACACGGCGGGCACGCGGATCCCTCTCGACCGTGTGCACGCATTCTCACGCGAACGGTGTGTTCGTATCGACGTTTTTCACGACGTAGCCCGCATTTCGTAGCGAGCGACGAAGGGGCGACGAGAGAGAGAGAGAGAGAGAGAAAAAAGTCTGTGAAATGCGACGTACGTACATAGGCGGTGAATACAGAGCCGGTGTTTTTCCAGCGTCAGGCTGGCAACGCCAAGGCGGAATTAATTATCCAACTTTTCCGCGATAGATAATCGGGCGATAATTCTGCTGGAACGCCGAGAGACAGAGAGAGAGAGAGAGGATATTTTCAACGCTGAAGCATTCAACGTTTCCATGTGATCATTCCGCGAAACGTGTGATTCGTACTTGGCTCGCGAGCATACGAGAGACATATAGTTTCTAATCTGAACAGCAGAAATCTGTTCGGTCAGTGAGGCTCACTTAGAATCGGCAAAGTGAAAACTTTGTTGTTGTACAGTCTCTGAGACTCCGATGAAGGGAGGGGGGGGGGAATGACCGGTCGTCAACGTTAATCTCGTGAAAAAAAAAAAAGAAATAACCCTGCCTTTTCATATTTCACCGAATAAAGGGAAAAATTTACAGGCGAACCCCCCGGCGAATGCAACTATGAAATTTATAATCACGGCCCGGTTCTATCTGTCCGGTTTGTGGCAAAGGGACGGTGAAGGGGGAGGGGGTGGAGGGGGTTCAACCCGTTTATCAGATGAACGAAAAATTTATTCACTAACGTGCGATAAACGATGCGTCGCACGGCATCAACGAATTAACAAATTCCGAACGACCGAACTTTTTCTTCTCCGGTTCGCCGTCGATCGGGGTGTTTTTTTTTTTTCTACCTTACCGATCGATACGCGTCGCTCTCTCCAGTCCACCGTCAATTAACCGACAGCCAGCCGCCGATTTGCATAATCGAGCAAATGAAAAATGCCTAATTAAAACCGCGTCTGTTAATTGCCACACGTGGCCAGCGTTTAGCACCTAACACACACACACACACACACACACACACACAGTCGGTCACGAACGATCGTGGACCTAGTTCGCAGTTACAGATTCGTCAGATCGGTCGCCGATAGATCGGTTGCCCCCGCCTCTCCCACGTTTCGGGGGATCGAGAGACAAAGAGAAACAGTGGAGAGGTCAGGGTTCGATCAAACTTTCCCGAAGGTCACCGCAGGAACGGGCAAGTCGATTCCACGTTGACCCTAACAGGTAGTAGGTTTCTATAGCGTGGAATCACGAGGAACATTCGTTGATACCGAGCAATTAATTATATTATATATATAATTCCGAGAAATTAATTATATTATATACATATAATTATATACATATAATTCCGAGCAATTAATTATATTATATATATATAATTCCGAGCAATTAACTATATTATATATATATAATTCCGAGCAATTAATATATATATAATAATATATATAATATATATAATTATATATATATTATTATATATTTTTTAAATTTATATATATATATTTATATATATATTATTAATATACATATATAAATAATATAATTAAGAATATAATTATATATATTAATAATATAATTATATATATAAATATAATTATATGTATATAATTATATATATATATAATTCCGAGCAATTAATTATATAATATATATATATATATATTCAAATAACAATATATATATATATAATTAACAATTAATATATATATATATATATATATATATATATAAATAACAATATATATATATATATATATAATAATTAATTATATAATATATATATATATATATATATATATATTCCGAGCAATTAATTATATTATATATATATAATCCGAGTAATTATATTATATTATATATAATTATATAATTAATATATATATAATAATTAATATATAATAATATATATATATATAATTATATATATATTATTATATATTTTTTAATTTATATATATATTTATATATATATTATTAATATACATATGTAAATAATATAATTAAGAATATAATTATATATATTAATAATATAATTATATATATAAATATATAATATATATTATATAATTAATTAATTATAATATATATATATATATATTCAAATAACAATATATATATATATAATAAATTAATTATATAATATATATATATATATATTCAAATATATATATTAAAATTAATTATATTATATATATATAATTCCGAGTAATTAATTATATTTATATATATATAATTCCGACAATTAATATATATATAATAATATATATAATATATATAATTATATATATATTATTATATATTTTTTTAATTTATATATATATTTATATATATATTATTAATATACATATGTAAATAATATAATTAAGAATATAATTATATATATTAATAATATAATTATATATATAAATATAATTATATATATATATATATATATAATTCAATTAATTATATAATATATATATATATATCAAATAACAATATATATATATAACAATTAATTATATTATATATATATATATTATATATTCAAATAACAATACTAAACTTAAACTTAATTGCGATTGGATTATTAATTAAATAAATATTTTATATACAATTCATTAATATTAAATATATAAATTTTTAATAAAAAATTCTAAATTAAAACTAAACATGGGAACTGAAATTAATAATAATAAAGTGCCAGCAATTAAAGCAGTCAAATTTCAGTTATAAGTCGATAATTAATAGATTTCTATTAACATTATTTTAAAATAAATTATTTTCAAATTATTAATTTTAGGTGAAATTTTAATCAATAAATGTAATATAATTTGCGATATAAGAAATATATGGAAATTAAATTACAAACTAGGATTAGATACCCTTATTATTTCAGTATAAATAGAAGATTTTACAATTAAATGTTAAGTCATTGAAATAAAATAACATGGCAGCCTTTCAATCTTTTTAGGGAAATTTTTTTGTTTAACTTGATAATCCACGATAGGATATACTTAAATTTAATTTATGTATCGTTATTTGAATGTATAAAAAATTATATATATATATATATAAATATTTAATAAAAAGTACTTATTGTTAGAATAGAAAAGACTATTCGTGATGAAATAATTTTATACGCGCGATTACGTGCGCTAAACGATGACAATAAAGAGCAAGGCAATTATGGTCGCGTTTGCAATTTGTCGAAATTTCTGGCGAAGTGAATAAAAATAGTCGTTCGTGCTTTGAGATTAAGGCTTGGAATCGAATCGGACGTTTTCAAACAGAAATTTCGGATTTCATTTTCGTTACTTAAACGCCGGTGAAATGAAAAAAAGAGAAGGAAAAAAAATGATACATCCCGATGTTATAAATTGAAATTTTAACGCTGTTGAAAGAGATGAATTACATTTAAGAATCTTTTATACCGTCGATGTAATTTCTGTCAAGAACACCAAGTAATTACAAAAGTCTCGTGGACTCAACTGTAAAAACAAAAAAAAAAAAAAAAACAAAAAAAGAACGACACGAATGACATATCCTAGGTATAACTTCGAAAACTATGATCACCTCGTGCTCTGTCAGCGCCATGGTACTCGGCTTTTTCGCAACGATCCGCACGATTTTTTAAAACGTCCGGGCATTATCAAACAGAAAAATCGGTTAGTCATTGTTGTTAATCAAGACGTAGCACACGAGCGCAAAGTAGCGGCGTTTAGTATCCATAAATGCGCGCTTCAACGCGGTCAAGTGCAACTAGGCTCGACGACCCGACGACTTGCAAGTCGGAGTACTGGCGTGTGCGTGCGATTTAACATCGCGATAAGCGATTCGCTCGGAAGAGATTCAACAGCGACAACAAAAGAAAAGGGGGGGGGGTAGCAGAGAAGACGAGAGAGGGTGTCTCATAAAATTGCGTTATCATTGCGTTATCATTGCGAGAAACATTACGATTTACTTTCAATCTTCTCGTATCGTTGCGCTGAGAGACTGCGAGTCTCGTCGAAAACACGCGCGCAGACATTGGTGAGAAAGTATACAAGGACAAAAGGAAGATTCTACCTCGTCATTTTCGTTCGTCCAGGTATAGATCTGAACGATTTGATTTCGATGCAAATGATAAATCAAGTGGACCAGAAGCCTCGGTTGGATCGGCCTCGTCATCCAGTTGGGAATTAATCGTTTTGTAAAATAAGACACGCCGATGTCTTATAACCTGCACACGCGCACGTATGGTTGGTTATTAATCGTTATTTTCTGAATTGAATTAAGTCAGAAGTCCGAGTCACGTTCAGCTAACTTACGCTCGTCGATCATCATTTTCGTTAACCCATTCAATGGTACCATCTTCAACATTTATTAATATGTCCGAGATAACTGTTCACACTGTATGCTGATCGTACACACCTTTATATCGTACACACTGTATACACCTTTATATACGTATCGAGATGAATTTCAAATTTCAGCAAAAAATTACAGTCGTATCTTATTGCACGCAATGAAACTCCATTCCACGGTTTCTCCAATTTTTGTTCTTGAATCTCTCACACAGTTTATCAAACGAAAAGTGTTAATTATTATTTGTGTGTGTGTGTGTGTATTGTATATTGTATATTGTATATTATTGTATACTGTATATTATTGTATATTGTATACTGTATATTGTATACTGTATATTGTATATTGTATATTGTATATTACTGTATATTACTGTATATTACTGTATATTACTGTCTATTAATGTATATTACTGTATATTACTCTATATTACTGTCTATTAATGTATATTACTGTATATTACTGTATATTACTGTCTATTAATGTATATTACTGTATATTACTGTATATTACTGTCTATTAATGTATATTACTGTATATTACTGTATATTACTGTCTATTAACTGTATATACTGTATATTACTGTATATGTCTGTATATCACTACTGTCTATTAATGTATATTACTGTATATCACTGTATATTACTGTCTATTAATGTATATTACTGTATATTACTGTATATTACTATTAATGTATATTACTGTATATCACTGTATATTACTGTCTATTAATGTATATTATGTATATCACTGTATATTACTGTCTATTAATGTATATACATGTATATTACTGTCTATTAATGTATATACTGTATATCACTGTATATTACTGTCTGTATATACTGTATATTACTGTATATTATGTATATCTGTATATTACTGTGTATATTACTGTATATAATACATATACTGTACTGTATATACTATATTACTGTCTATTAATGTATATTACTGTATATCACTGTATATTACTGTCTATTAATGTATATTACTGTATATATATTACTGTCTATTAATGTATATACTGTATATCACTGTATATTACTGTCTATTAATGTATATTACTGTATATCACTGTATATTACTGTCTATTAATGTATATTACTGTATATCACTGTATATTACTGTCTATTAATGTATATTACTGTATATTACTGTCTATTAATGTATATTACTGTATATTATTGTACATTATTGTATATTGAATATTATTGTATACTGTATATTATTGTATATTGTATATTATTGTATATTATATATTATTGCATATTATTGTATATTGTATATTGCATATTACATATTGCATATTGCATATTGCATATTGCATATTGCATATTGCATATTGCATATTGCATATTGCATATTACATATTACATATTGTATATTGTATATTGTTTCATTTTCATTTCGTGAGAAGGAACAAGATGCAACTCTCCAGCAGGATCTGCTCTCGGAGAGCATCACGGCCGAGCATCAAGTTTATTTGCGCAGCACTCCGATGATCCGGTGTCGCACACAGGTGAACGCGTGTACGCGCGCGCATTGGAGAACAGAGAGGAGCGAGGAGACGCACACGAGCACGCGATCGGGAAGCTCGTACACGCGGAGTGGGACGCGGAGGCAATCGGTGCGCGCGGTGGGAGCGCCGTGGTCGAATCTAATTAAATATAATTAGCTGCGATTTGCATAGATAGCCGATAGAGACCGGACGCGGTGATAACCGCGATAACGGACCTGCACGGCCGATACGAGGAACGATTATTGTTGCCGGTCCTGGGTCTCGCTACCGGAGCAGACATCGCCACGATCATCGCCAATTCTCTCTCTCTCCACTTCTCTTTCTTATTGTCCCTTTTTCTGCTCTCCGCCATTTTTTTTTTCTTTTCTTTGATCTTTCTCCCTTCATCGCTTACGAAATATCGAGATAGTCCCACCTAGAATAGCGTCCGCGAGTGCCATCTTCGTTTGTAATTATTGATATTTTTTCAGGTTTCGCGAAGAGGAGGAAAAAAGCTTCGCGTGTATCTGGCTTGAACACTGTGCGATTTAGTCAAAATGTCTTATTTTCAAACGTTTAACGTATGTGAATCGGAATAATGCTTAGATTTTCGATTCTTCTGATCCAGAACTTTTTGACAGAAAGTATGTGAGTGTCTAGCATATCACAAAGTATCTAGTATATTTACTTTGTGAACTTTTTTGACAGAAAGTATTTGAGCATCTAGTATACCACAAAGTATTTGAGTATCTAGTATATCACAAAGAGAGAATCTAATACATTACAAAGTAACTAGTATATTTACTTTATTAACTTTTTTGACAGAAAGTATTTGAGCATCTAGTATACCACAAAGTATTTGAGTATCTAGTACGTCACAAAGTATGTGAGTATCTAGTATATTACAAAGTATCTAGTATATTTACTTTGTAAACTTTTTGACAGAGAATATCTAGTATATCACAAGGTATTTGAATATCTAGTATATCACAAAGTGAGAATCTAATATATTAAAAAGTAACTAGTATATTTACTTTGTGAACTTTTTTGAGAGAAAGTATTTGAGTATTTGGTATATCACAAAGTATTTGAGTATCTAGTATATCACAGTAAGTATCTAGTATATCACAGAGTATGTGAGTATCTGGTATATCACAGAGTATTTGAATATCTGGTATATCACAAAGTATTTGAGTATATTACAGAGTATGTGAGTATCTAGTATATCACAAAGTATCTAGTATATTTATTTGTAAACTTTTTGACAGAAAATATCTAGTATATCGCAAAGTATGTGAGTATCTAGTATATCACAAAGTGAGAATCTAATATATTACAAAGTAACTAGTATATTTACTTTGTGAACTTTTTTGAGAGAAAGTATTTGAGTATTTGGTGCATCACAAAGTATTTGAGTATGTAGTATATCACAAAATATCTAGTATTTACTTTGCAAACTTTTTGACAGAGAGTATTTGAGTATCTAGTATATCACAAAGTGATATCTAGTGAGTATCTAGTACATCAAAAAGTATCTAGTATATCACAAAGTACTCTGAAGAAATAAAGAAGCAGTGAGGTCGAACAACAGCAGGTTGTTGAAACCAGGATTCTTGATATCGATATAACAGAGGAAGAAGAAATGTGTCATGCGGAAATGTGGAATTAAATGATTAAACCTATGACTACTAGTGTAATGAGTAAGTTACTTTAATGACGCCGGCTGATCGACGACATGTATCGCGCGTGTGATAAACTTCCTCCCTCTAAACTGAAACTTGGAATTTCAACGAAATGTATAATAATGAGTCACGATTTATCAGTCTTATTCCGAGGACAAAGATTAACTCTTCCACATCTTTCAGCTCCTTTTAATAAAAACTTCGACGTTCGCGTTCGCGTTCTGGGATTTTCAGTAAAGCGAGAGATCAGACATCACGTATTCTCTCTCTCTCTCTCTCTCTCTCTCATTTACGTTTAGTCACAGCTTATCAATTCTAAGCACGTAACAAAAGCAAATTTCTCCGTACTCGATCGTTCCACGCAAATGAAAAAACTCGCAATCTCTCAGCTCACAAGCTCGCCATATCTCGACTTTCAACACTGACTCGGTAGATCACCGCTGATTATTCATTCACCACCTATCGCAACTCATGAATTTTATCCATACGTCGAGAATAGATTATTGCATGATTCGATCGTCCGAGTGAGTTTCACACATACGTGCCGAGATTCTTCGTTTCTTCGATAATCCGAGAAATCAATGTAGATTCACATTTACTCCTACGATCTATTACTCGCGAACTCGATCTTTCCTCGTTAAAACAAAAAAACTTCGAAATTACAGTGACAAGAGGCAAGCCAATTTGCGTGTCAGTTGACTTATTTAACTCCAACTATATCATCGTGACGCTTTCGCGTCAGTAAACGAAACGTAAAGCTCGATAAAAGAAGAAAACAAGCGAACACTGTGTCGGAAAACACACATTCCTTTGGCAGCCGCCATACGTGTGGCACCGTTTCACTTTCTTCGTTCTCCGCCGACACGCTTCGTCCCGTTTCCATCGCGCTAAGGTTATTATTAACACCGTCACTATCCAGTGAGCGCGTGACGGCTATGCATCCCCGCATGCGGGTTTTTACAGCGCGGTTCGCGGGCGTGCGCGTGAAATCATGCGTGCAAAGCAGGAGGCGGAGGCGGAGGAGGTTGGTGTAGGGCCGAGGACACGATAGCAAGAGCAAGGGATCGGATATCTGTTCGCACGTCATTACCCCAGACTGCAGCAGCAGCACGATCCAACGTAGGATCGTTCACGAACAGAGAGATAGAGAGAGAGAGAGAGAGAGTGATCTATGGATCATAGCCCGTTTAATTCTGGCCCGCCGCGAAAATCTATCGCCTAACCGATGAAGGGAAGACGCGACACGCGTATTAGATCAATGACGCGGCGTATCTTCGTTGATATCTCTCGGGTTATTGAAAATCGGAAGTCGCGGAATGTGCGGAGAAAAATGATAGACATGGGGAGAGGAAGGCGATGAAGATCGAATTTTCAGCGAAAGAATTTTAGAGGAATCGTCGTCAGATTGTCACTTGTCACTCGTGTGAATAAAACAAGGGAGAAATATTTCAAATGTAGTTCAAATTATCTAGACTGAAGGTTGTTTTAACAGTGGGAACTTGTTAGTTTATCGATTCGTGTTTTTACAACTATCCCTCTATTGCTTATAAACACTGTTAAAGTAGGCAGCACATATGTATATATAAATTCCAATTATCAATTAAAGATTGAGCGTCCAAAATTCAGAAACACGAAGACCTCTCTTTTAAATCCTCGAGTTAAGATCCCAATATAATTCATTTTAACTGGTACAACTGGCCCATTGGCGACTATAATATAATAATCTAAAATTAAACTGCTCAATAGACAAATTTCTAATTCAACTTAACACTCATTAACAAACTTGACAAGATTATGCATAACCCAGAAACACAAAGACCTAAGATCCCAATATAATTCATTTTAACTGGTACCACTGGTGACTATAATAATCTACAATTAAATTGCTCAATTGACAAATTTCTAATTCAATTGAACACTCATTAACAAACTTAACAAGATTATGCATAACCCAGAAACACAAAGACCTAAGATCCCAATATAATTCATTTTAACTGGTACTAACCTCACCTGGTACCACTTGCCCATTGGTGACTATAATAATCTACAATTAAATTGCTCAATTGACAAATTTCTAATTCAATTGAACACTCATTAACAAAATTAACAAGATTATACATAACCCAGAAACACAAAGACCTAAAAACCCAATATAATTCAACCCAATTTCATTAACAAACTTAACAAGATTATGCATAACCCAGAAACACAAAAACCTAAGATCCCAATATAATTCATTTTAACTGGTACTAACCTCACCTGGTACCACTTGCCCATTGGTGACTATAATAATCTACAATTAAATTGCTCAATTGACAAATTTCTAATTCAATTGAACACTCATTAACAAAATTAACAAGATTATACATAACCCAGAAACACAAAGACCTAAGATCCCAATATAATTCATTTTAACTGGTACTAACCTCAACTGGTACCACTTGCCCATTGGTGACTATAATAATCTACAATTAAATTGCTGAACTGACAAATTTCTAATTCAACCCAATTTCATTAACAAAATTAACAAGATTATTCATAACCCAGAATCACAAAGACCTAAGATCCCAATATAATTCATTTTAACTGGTACTAACCTCAACTGGTACCACTTGCCCATTGGTGACTATAATAATCTACAATTAAATTGCTGAACTGACAAATTTCTAATTCAACCCAATTTCATTAACAAAATTAACACGATTATTCATAACCCAGAAACACAAAGACCTAAGATCCCAATATAATTCATTTTAACTGGTACTAACCTCAACTGGTACCACTTGCCCATTGGTGACTATAATAATCTACAATTAAATTGCTCAACTGACAAATTTCTAATTCAATTGAACACTCATTAATAAAATTAACAAGATTATACATAACCCAGAAACACAAAGACCTAAAAACCCAATATAATTCATTTTAACTGGTACAACTGGCCCACTGGCGACTATAATATAATAATCTAAAATTAAATTGCTCAATAGACAAATTTCTAATTCAACTCAACACTCATTAACAAACTTAACAAGATTATGCATAACCCAGAAATACAAAGACCTAAGACCCCAATATAATTCATTTTAACTGGTACTAACCTCAACTGGTACCACTTGCCCATTGGTGACTATAATAATCTACAATTAAATTGCTCAATTGACAAATTTCTAATTCAATTGAACACTCATTAACAAAATTAACAAGATTATACATAACCCAGAAACACAAAGACCTAAAAACCCAATATAATTCAACCCAATTTCATTAACAAACTTAACAAGATTATGCATAACCCAGAAACACAAAAACCTAAGATCCCAATATAATTCATTTTAACTGGTACTAACCTCACCTGGTACCACTTGCCCATTGGTGACTATAATAATCTACAATTAAATTGCTCAATTGACAAATTTCTAATTCAATTGAACACTCATTAACAAAATTAACAAGATTATACATAACCCAGAAACACAAAGACCTAAAAACCCAATATAATTCAACCCAATTTCATTAACAAACTTAACAAGATTATGCATAACCCAGAAACACAAAAACCTAAGATCCCAATATAATTCATTTTAACTGGTACTAACCTCACCTGGTACCACTTGCCCATTGGTGACTATAATAATCTACAATTAAATTGCTCAATTGACAAATTTCTAATTCAATTGAACACTCATTAACAAAATTAACAAGATTATACATAACCCAGAAACACAAAGACCTAAAATCCTAATATAATTCATTTTCTCTTTCAACTCTTACGCCGGTATCGTTGAACCACTGGCGTCTGTAATAACCTAAAATTACAAAGATTTCTCATCCAACCGATAGTTTCACCGACAAGAAATCAAAATTAAATACCCAAAATTTCGTCGCGTGTTATCTGACGATACTGATCTAATGCTCGTTCGGAAACCAAATGCAAACACACTCGTCCCACTCGTAGAAAAAAGGAAGTACGGCAACGGGCCCAAAACCAGATAGAAAAAACACGATTTCTCCGATCGAGTCACGCGGAAACGTGGCAATTGTGTTCACCAGGCATAGCTTAGCTTGGTTTTCTTGTAACCGGCAGCACGGTAGCCGGTTGACTCTCTGTCGCGCGGGACGATTATACCTCTGCCGGCTGCTCCCATGGATGTCTCGATCGCGTCTGGTACTTGTACCACTCCCTGTAGGTACGTTGTAGTAGGCCTAGTAGGTAGTACCTACTTTAGTTGTAGGTCGGTACAGTCGGTATACGTAGCCGTAGCCCCGGCAAACACCGCGTCGCTTCGTATCTGCTACATATCTAGCAACGTGTGCCATGCCTTATCTCCGCTGCCGTTCCTCGCCGTCGTATTCGCGCACGTGCGTGTATGTGTGTGTGTATTTACCGTACAAGCGTGTACACACGCGACGACGACGAGAGAGACCAGCCGACTTGGCCATTCGACTTTGTATTTGGCGGGCTTCGGGCATTGTATGGATATCAAACGATTGTGCAGAGCGTGCGACGACGCCTGCCTTCGTACACCGAGAGATTTCCCTGGTCCAAGTGACTTACCGTCATTTTACGACTCGTTGCCTTGTGTTGTCTTTCTTATTTTTCTTTTTCCCATCCTTCCCCCCCCCCTTCTTGGATTTCAACTGGATATAATTCAACCCTGTTTTGGGAAGACTTGACTCCATCGCGTGTGCAAAGGTGTGAATTGCGCTTAATGTAATTTGATAATAATTCGTTTTCTCTGCTCTTTTTTTTTTTTTTTTTTTTTGCTTTGAAAATATGTTGGAATATCTTGGAATATTAATGCAAATTTTTTTCGTTTGGACTTTCTTGGCGCAAGAGGACAATTGCAAATTGAAGTTGCAGGAGTGAGAAATTTCGAAGCGCAAAGTATCGAAACATATGTACACATCTGTTCACAAAAACGCACGTGTGAAATTGTATAAAAAGTTGTGATTATAATCACAAGCGCTGTAACCAGAACTGTAATTTGAAAAGCGTCATTTGTTTATTACTTATTTATTTATCATTTCCAGTGCATGAATCTCAAGGGAAATGTGAAAATTCCTCGTTTTCATCGCAGCACTACATCCTGGTATTTGTGATTATTGAATTTCTCCAATTGAACCTAACCTAACCTAAACCTAACTTAAAACCTTCGCCAGCAAATACGAGTGTATTTCTCTCGTTTCTTTGCAAACGGGATTTTAATTAATAGACCGGCGACCGTCATTGTCGAGAAACGATTATTTTCGAATATATTTCCAATTCGCATCGTCTTCGGGGAGGGGGAGGGGGGGGGAGTTTCTCGCGCAACATCTTCCTCGTTACGCGGTATTCGTTTTGCTCGCTGTTTTCGACGATGAAATAATCGCGATCGCTATCCCATGTTCGAAACGAGAAGCTCTTTAATTGCTCATAATTATGTCATGCTAATAAGAAGATTATAAGGCGAAAAAAAAGAAAAAAGGCTCTCTCGACTCGCGCGCGTTATTTTATCACGCTACTTCAGCCCGTTTATTGTATCATCGCGTTAAACCAGCAACGAGCAACAACCTATTTAAACTCCTGATTCATCGTTAAACGAGAAATCTTCGCCAATGATGAAACGCGAAGCGAGAGAAAAGAAGAGAGCGAAGAAGAAGAAGAAAAAAGAGCGACGGCGAAAGGTTGATGTACTTCTATCGTTGCGAACTGACGAAATGTAAGAAAAATCGGAGGAAAGAAAAAAACGGAAGAAAATACACAGTTTCAAAGGTGACAATTAGGGCAACGTACCTGAATTAAGAATTTTTCTGCGTAAAAAGCCGGCATTATAGATTATCGTCGAGGAAATCGGCTCAATATCCATAAAATGTCACGCGCTATACTTCGCATTTTATACATCGTTTCGCTCCGAATAATATATCGTCGATAAAATTACAATTCTAATCCTGTTTTTCCCTTTGTGTACTTCTCTCTCTCTCTCTTTCTCTCTGTTCAGTTTGACACTTGTTGAAACGCCATTCGAAAGAACCAATTGTTAGCCTAACAACGGGAAGAATTTCTGACGTCAACAATCGTGGAACAGTGTAATTCGCGGAAACCGGCGAACACAACATAACGATACACGTCGAGTTAATTCTGTTACTATGTTTATTTGCGTTCGATCATTTACATTTAATAATCGTTCATCAGCTCCAACGCGGTGCAACTAATTACTTGTTTTAAACTTCTGTAACGCTCGTGTTAACACCACACAAACGCGCGTTTAATTTCGAACGCAATTATCTTCACTTTTCGCTGTATAAACAACAGCACAAACACACACACACACACACACACACACACACACGTATGCACGCAATTCTACGATGATCCGGTCGAGTTTGCCAAGCTTCATTTTGACAAACGTATTAATCGTTGCCAAGTGCAAGAAAACTCCTGATAAATGCAACACACGCGTGAATATTACATTCTCTTTCTTTTTTCTTTTTTTAAATTGCACGAGTGTACATTGATTCAGTCAATTTCTAGCTTGGGAAATTTCTTTCGAAATTTCGATTTCTATCAAGATCGCTCGACCCATCTTGACGGTTCGTCCGTGATTTTTCGAACGCTTGGCAAAAAGAATATGTAAGAAATGTGAAAATTCTTCAGATATTTTCGAGAAATTTACACGAAAGAACAATTGAAACATCCGCAATAGGAATGTCTCGACGACAAAATGAAACGCAAAACGGGAAGGTGAGAGAAGAGAGAAACGCGGGTGGAGAAATATCACGTGCGAAGGGACAAACAACAGGGAAAATGGCGAACAAACACGAGCACGGAGAAACTGTGGTGGAGGCCACAGTGTCAACGTGGTCAAACAAGAGGGTTGGCTGGTATTCGAGGGCTTAGGTGGACGACACACGGAGTAAAGGGGGCGCATGTGCTAATGAACGCCATTAAAAGCAGCGTTAATTAGATTGCGCTAATCAGATTGTCCCGTCCGTATCTGCTACCCTTTTTTTCCCTATCTTTCTTTTTTCGTACGAGACAGCAACATTCGTAGCCGATGGTAGGAATGTGTGGATAGGCTCGCACGAAAACCTTCGTCGCGATTATTCGCTATTTTCCGATCCTCCCCTTCACCCTCTCTCCGTCTCCTTTTCTTTCCGTGAAATACTGCGTGTTCTTCGTGGCCCGTTTCTTTAATCTGTCGCGACTCATCTAATAATACCTCTGCTTCTCTTTCGTCGAGTCAATCTAATTAAATGTACAACGATCGAGTTTTGAGTCAAGCTCACAATGAAATCAAACACGTGTCGGCGTATTTTATTAATTAGCATCGAAATGAATTTCGACTCGGCTCGAGAAAGATTGTCGGCTGACAATCGGTTGTATCGTCCGAGACGAACGATCGTTAGTTCGTGAAGAAGACTTCACTGCTACGCCATAGGATAAATCGATGCAATCGTTTGATAAAACAGTGTTTTAAATCATTTAATCGAGGACGACGGAGTCACAGAACTTGAGAGATTTTCAATTTTCGCTATCCCCAAAATTGAAACACTGATGATGTACTCTGAACAATGAAATTGTTCATTTCGCGTTCACGCGAAAAGTTTGAATTACTTCAAGAAGTTTGAATTACTTGAGCACGAGGTTTAGGTTAGGTTTAGATTTAGGTTAGGCTCAGGTTTAAGTTTAGATTTAGGTTTAGGTTTAGTTTTAGATTTAGATTAGGTTAGGTTTAGATTTAGGTTAGGTTTAGGCTTAGGTAAGGTTAGGTTTAGTTTTAGGTTTAGGTTTAGATTTAGGTTAGGTTTAGGTTTAGGTTTAGGTTTAGGTTCACGCGAAAAGTTTGAATTACTTCAAGAAGTTTGAATTACTTGAGCACGAGGTTTAGGTTAGGTTTAGATTTAGGTTAGGCTTAGGTTTAGGTTTAGGTTTAGGTTTAGGTTTAGATTTAGGTTTAGGTTTAGGTTTAGTTTTAGATTTAGATTTAGATTAGGTTTAGGTTTAGGTTTAGGTTTAGGTTTAGGTTTAGGTTTAGGTTTAGGTTTAGGTTTAGGTTTAGGTTTAGGTTTAGGTTTAGGTTTAGGTTTAGGTTGAGGTTCACGCGAAAAGTTTGAATTACTTCAAGAAGTTTGAATTACTTGAGCACGAAGTTTAGTTTTAGATTTAGATTAGGTTAGGTTTAGATTTATGTTAGGCTTAGGTTTAGATTTAGGTTAGGTTTTGGCTTAGGCAAGGTTAGGTTTAGTTTTAGGTTTAGGTTTAGACTTAGGTTAGGTTTAGGTTTAGGTTAAGTTTAAGTTTTCAACATAACGAAAGGACGAATTCCCTCAAAAATCCGAACTGGAAAACAAAAGCAACTCGTTTTCATTCAGTGTTAAAATTCAGACGCTAGGTACAGGATCACGACACCCTATATAATCGCAGAGTGCAAACAGATTCGCCACATTAACGAACGTACCACGTATCGTCGTCGTCGATGGAGAAAACGATGCGTATTTTTTCTGGGCTTCTGTCGCGTGACTGCCGATACAACACCGGTACTCTCGCGTCTACATTTTTCTTCGATTCCACGCCTATTCGGTAAATAGTGCTTTGCCGAGTGGCCGCATAAATCGACGACCCAGTGGCGCGTTGCCTGCGAATCCATATTCATCGTTCGCGAAGTGCATAAAATTACGATATAGACAGCTAGCTGGCTTGTACCAAGCCGTCAGTGTGTGTTCGCGTGAACGTTGGTATGTGTGTGTGTGTGTGTGTGTGTGTGTTACGCGGCAAGTGTTGCGGCCAGCTTACGTTCACGTGTCAACGTGGACGGGCTGAATTATGGGTTCCTCGATAAATCTGATAGCGATTAATACCTATGAGGAGCGACCGAAGGAGAGAGGCCAAAATGTGTACAATACATACATGCATATATATATATATATTTTATATATATATATATTAATATGATATATATCATATATATATTAATATGATATATGTATCATATTAATATATATATATGTAAATAAAATATAAGATGTATATAGATAAGATATATATATTATAATATACTTTATATACATTATATATATTATATATATATTATATATAGTTATATATCATATATAATATATATAAGATATATATCATATATATTAATATATATTATATATATCTTATCTATATATATATTAATATCATATATATATATTAAATATATATATATAGTTAAAATATAAGAATATATAATAATAAGATATATATATGTATATACTCTAATTATTTCTCCGATTTAAAACTCTCGACCCCTTTACATCTTTTTGATTATATATATATATATATATATATATATATATTTATTATCTTTTGATTATATATATATATATCTTATCTATCTATCTATATATATATATATATATATATATATCTGTCTACTATCTATATATATATATATATATATCTACTCATCTATCTATATATATATATCCATCTATATACTTATATATATATATATCTACCATACTTATATATATATATTTATCATCTATATATATATCTATATATATATATATATATATATATATATATGTATATCTTATTTCGCTCCAATTTAAAACTCGCGACCCCTTTCCACGATCCTTTTCGAGAACTGTCAAGCGATACGAAGATAATTCAAAGATGGTGCAAACGAGCCAGCAATTCTCGTCTTGATACTCTTCGATTCGTTCTTTCGGTGTCATGAAATTCACCAAATTTGTCATCGTTGGTGAAATGATTTTGTACAACGCGCACAGTGTGTTGGACTTTCGATTGATATCTTTCTATTCCATCGTGGATAATGAAATATATATATATCTTTCAAAGCTTTGGCATTATTATTTTTATTCTTTATTTTTGTGTTCTATTTTCACCGAAAGAATAGTAAAACACAGCTGAGCATTTTACAGAAATGATTCGACAAGCCGGAATCTGAACGGCAATTGATGTCAGATTTTCGCAAGTAAGAAATTGGATGTTCCGCGAAGATACAACGGAAACGTACGCGAAAATCTAGAAAAAAGTGATTTACTGGAAATATCATAACGAAGATAGGAGATAGCTCGGAAATATGTTTCGCGTGTCATGCAAAACAACCTCAGTCGTAAGAATTGGCAGACGTGAGCCTTCAAGAAAAGAGTATTTATCGTATGAAATACGCGCGTCAGCGATTATGGACGTTCAAGCGAGCAGAGATAAAGAAACACGTCGAGGATCTGGACAAAAGCCGAAACGTGGAAAAAAAGAAGAAAAAAAAAGAAGAGAGAAAAGAAATATTCCGCGAAAGAGATTTTTTTTTTTTTCACGTCCGATCGCGCGCATCTACGGAATGCCGAGTCGATAAAGGCAACGATTGCAACATTATCGTCGCATACATTACAAAATTATTTACGATCAATAATTCCTTATCTTTTACAGCGCTGGCCATTACAACTTTAGGGGGGGGGGGGCCCACTTACAACTTTACTGGCCGCAACGTATTACTGACTCCGATTATAATAAGTGTTTCGCTACGTGCGGACACGTGTTGGTATATTTAGATTTGGAAATATGTGCAACGTGAAATAACAACTGCCCGCAATAAAAGGATCTCTGAATCATTAAAACGAAATTGCCGCGGATAAGACGTTTATTAATCTGGAATAGCCGACTGGCGAAATAATTGACTGCCATTTTTTTGGCCGAATTAAACGAACTTCGTTGCGATAAAGCAAATTGAAATTTTGAAATTTCCTCGTTGAAGGAAAATTTCCTGCCTGCCTGGAAAGAGAGATTTCACACATTTTCTTGCCAATGTTGCCAAGAAAAAGACCATTCGACAGAGACGATTTTAACTAATTCAAGCTGAAATAACTGACGAACATTGTTTTTTATGAAATAAACATTCTTGCTGAAATGAGCTTCAGCTGGTCCAAGAAGTCGAGTTAACGCTAGAACTACCACACCAGTCAAAACGACTGGTTTTACAATTTTATTTTAAAATTTCTATTTTCATATCACAATTTTTTCCCCGCAATGACTTTTACAGTGATAACTAAAGAAATAATATAATGAATTTTATTTTATTTTTATTTATTAGAAATCGAAATAATTTTTGGTAGAAATAACTTCGTCTTAACTGTCGGTAGTTCTAGTGTTAATATGATATATTATAAAGCATGATATAATATTAACATGATATATTATGAAGCATGACATAATATTAACATGATATATTGTAAAACATGATATAATTAACACTAGAACTACCACACCAGTCAAAATGACTGGTTTTACAATTTTATTTTAAAATTTCTATTTTCACATTACAATTTTTCCCCCCGCAACGATGCAATGACTTCTACAGTGATAACTAAAGAAATAATATAATGAATTTTATTTTATTTTTATTTATTAGAAATCGAAATAATTTTTGGTAGAAATAACTTCGTCTTAACTGTCGGTAGTTCTAGTGTTAATATGATATATTATAAAGCATGATATAATATTAACATGATATATTATGAAGCATGACATAATATTAACATGATATATTGTAAAACATGATATAATTAACACTAGAACTACCACACCAGTCAAAATGACTGGTTTTACAATTTTATTTTAAAATTTCTATTTTCACATTACAATTTTTCCCCCCGCAACGATGCAATGACTTCTACAGTGATAACTAAAGAAATAATATAATGAATTTTATTTTATTTTTATTTATTAGAAATCGAAATAATTTTTAGTAGAAATAACTTCGTCTTAACTCGTCGGTAGTTCTAGCGTTAAAGCAAATTTCCCAAGAAGAATCTCGACGAATCATGGGAATTCGATTTTCGACTTTTCACAGAGATTTCTCTTTTCGAGACAAAAAAGAATTGTACACAAAATAATAAATAAAATTTATTTATTATTTTATTATTAAATTTATTTAATTTTATTTTTTAATTTTTTTTATTATTTAATTTAATTTACAATTAAAATTATTTGTACACAAATAATTGCGACAAAAATAATTGCAACGAAACAAGGAGAAGAGAAAAAACCTACTTCTCTCGATCTTCCTCTGCTCCGCCAGGTTTTCTCTGAAGTTATTCGTTACTTCGTATGAAATAACTATAAAGGAATCTCGGTTGCGAAACACACGTTCGACACTTTTCAGCGCTCTTTCCATCAACTGCAAATTACATCGTTTGTCCGTCATCGATGACGAAACCGACTGCACGCAGATCGAAACCGCACGTCGAGATCCCTCGCGATCCCTTTCCGATCGTTCGTCGGTTGAGGAAATCGTCGCCGCAGAAAACCAGAGGCAACCAGAGGCCAGAAAATGGAGGCAGAGAACGTGGTGTGCGCGCCACGTAGAATGGCGCGTTATTGGCAAGAAGCATGCGATACCCCGCAAAACATGCATAAATGCATAGCCGTCTCCCAGATGCACGGGGATACCGACTGAGATCCCCCGGTTCGACAAGACCAGCCACCCCCTCTTTTTGCTCCCTTTGCGGGCCGCCAGATCCCTACCCCCTACGTATTCCTACGTAGACTTGTTCCACCACCCTCCCCTCGCCTGCCCGCCGCAAAACCGATCGGTTCTCCCTCACGAGAGGGAAAAGAGAGAAAAGAAAAAAAAAAAGAAAAAGAGGCGGTCTTTTTTTTCAAACAGACCCCCTCCCCACCACTCTTGACGTGCCTCTGACTGATGCAAGAATCTGATGCCGCGAATTATCCGATACTCGTGGAAATTTCAGTTCGGAGCTGGCTGACGATGAAAGATATATAACTATGCTCGAGGTTCGAGAGATTGGAAATGAATTCTGAGAAATTTTGCGAAATTGATACGAAAACTTTTTAGCTCAGTGAGAAACGTCTTGAAAGTTTCATTTCACTAATTGTAACTTTGAAAAGTCTGGCCACTCGATGTCCAACTTTTTTTTTTTTTTTTCTCGAGGAATCGAAGGACTTGAAGTTACTCTGGTTAATTGAAGATGAACATTTCATTTGTATCGATGTATTTTTTTCTAATTTTTTTTTTTTCTAGTTTCTATATAGCGTATAATATTCCCTGGTTGTAGTTTTATTATTTTATCGTTCACATCAATTTTCGTCCACGAAGAATTGAAGTGGTGTTCGAAAACGTACGATTTATTTTTAAGCTGCATATTATTTATGATTTTCCCCCTAAGAGCTACGAAAATGGACAAAATGGCCAATTTTTGTTCGATATTTCATAAATACGTGAAAACGGTACATTTTTACAGATTTAAACGATATTTTGTGAAATGAGTAAAATAAAAGTCCTTTTTTTTTTTGTTTTCTTCTTCAATATGTCTGATGGAAATTTTCTGTTTGAATCGTCGATCGTTCTAATGCTAATTGAGTCTGATCATCGGAATGTTATTGAACCGTTTTGCAATCAGTCGGATCGAGCGATTCTTTTACCTGGCTCGATTTTTTTCTCGAACAGCTACATCTGCGCAGCATACTGAAGACAATAAATACGATGCTCTAAATGCACTCCACGTAGATACGTCGCGGCAAACGCGATCAGAAACACCACACCTACCGTCGCGCAACTCTGATCGCCAATTCTGCCAACGTACTTGCCAAGCAATTCGCGCAACAATTATCCTTGCTAGCAAGGACCAATGAAATTCGCGGAGAATTCACTTATTGGAAATATCATTAACCTTAGATCGGTGTGTAGTAACTCGTTACGTAACTCGCTGTGTGTGTATGTGTGAAAAAAACAATATGTAACCTCGATTGAAATAGAGGCGAGTCGATGAAGGAATACCAATTGTCGAGGTCTCTTTCTGAAAGTGGAAAACAGCAAGAAGATCAAGAAGAGCGATTTAACAAACTTTCGAAAGAAGATGTCCTCTTGGAAAATTCGACACGTAAAATATTCGATAAAACGAATCGAACGGAAGTGTATTTTTCGTATTTTATTCGTCAACAATGAATGGAGTTTCCTCCGCCAATGAGGATTATTTTCACTGTTCGATTCTCATTTAATTTAATTTTGTCAGCATTTTTCATTCGCGTATGCGATTCCCTCGATCTTATTATTTCCTCTCACAAAGTGTGCCTGTGTTTCCCTCTGGGGAGAAAAACGAGAGGGCATCGGACCGGAAGCATGATTTGAAATAAAAAAGCGCGCGACAATTAGAATCGCGAGTCGACGATGAATCTCATTGAACGCGATTCGCATTCACGGGAAAGGGGGAAAGCTCTCGATCGTGGTCTGTCGAGAGGGGACGACGATCCGTTTGATGAGAACCGCCTTGACGATCGAGTGCCAATCAAGGGAGGCGCCTAAGCGTCAGAGGAATTTCGCGATCGTGAATACCTCGCGGCTGGCATAACAAGCGTGTGCTAATTGCCTTCACCTTCCTCCCTCCCAAGGCTTCCTCGCGTTTCTTTTTGGATTCTTCGCCATTGCTCGATGTCCATGCCCGCCGATTCCTCGCTCTACCAACTTAACGGTTTATCACGGCCGCTTACGTAGAAAGACCGAGCGTTTAATCCTGCTGCGGCGAACACGGTGCCAACAACGACGAGAGAAAACTGTCGAGAGATATTTTGTAGAAGTATCAGTTGCAACTTTGCAAGAACAGAGGTCACACGACTGATCATACTTGGCCTCGCTTGTTATTCAAGACTAATTCTGATATCGATCGATTTTTCATTTTCTTTTCGTAAGAAATTGAAAATTCCTTCTTCTACAAAAGCTAGAGACGAATACGCAAGAGAGCGTACTGAAATACTGTAAGAACGCAAAAGACATCCGAGAATTAATTAGTAATTACCAGTGATGGACGATCGACGAGAAAATTGAAAAAATGAATCGGAAACACAAGTCTACGATAATGGGGAAAAAAAAGATTCGGGAGACTGCGG
Source organism: Tetragonula carbonaria (assembly GCA_032399595.1). Taxonomy (NCBI): domain Eukaryota; kingdom Metazoa; phylum Arthropoda; class Insecta; order Hymenoptera; family Apidae; genus Tetragonula; species Tetragonula carbonaria. Next base: position 3,453,953 of record JAUCRC010000020.1, read on the forward strand.
ATATAGCGGAACGTCGAAGGAACAGAACATAATGAAAAAGGAAAAGAAAAGAAAAGAATAAGAACAGACAAAGAAAAAGAGAAATAAGAACAAGCATATAAGAATATAAGGAAATAAAAGAATAGAAAGAGAGGAAAACTGCGAGTACAGTGCAATATGCAAGAAATTAAAAACGCAGAACTTTAGAAGAAGAAAAGTACTTAAAGTACCATTAACAGTAATAAGGACAATATTATACAAAGTACCATTCTACAAAATACTATTATACAAAGTACCATTATAGAAAGTACCATTACACAAAGTACCATTATACAAAGTATCATTATACAAAGTACACATTATACAAAGTGCCATTATACAAAGTACCATTCTACAATGTGCCATTATACAAAGTACCATTATACAAAGTATCATTATACAAAGTACCATTAATAGTAATAAGGGCAATATCCATTGTACAAAGTACTATTATCCATTATACAAAGTACCATTATACAAAGTATCATTATACAAAGTACCATTCTACAAAATACCATTATCCATTATACAAAGTACCATTATACAAAGTACCATTAACAGTAACAAAGACAACATCCCAACTAAGATTATCAGGGAGAGAAATATGTCAGTACGTCGAGAAAGAAATAACAACAGAACATAACACATAGAACAAGAAACAACGAATAATAAAAAAAAAGAAAGAATATGCTTAATTTGCAAATAAAAAAAACGAAGAAAACGCGAGAAGAATATTCAAATACAAGCATGAACATAAGGACTTTTTGAAGGTATGAATGAAAGAACACCAGACCAACCAGAAACAAAAGTATTCAGGTGAAAATATAAGTAGAAATACATTTTATGTACATATATGATATTGCTATATAAAACAAAACATTACCAAGTTACTAGGTGATAAATTGTAATTGTAATAAATATAATATTATCATGATATAATTTGTAATTATAACAAACCCAATATATACATATAAAATAAATAAAATCAATCAATCAGTCGATTTCTTTTATTTCAACTAAAATTCTACGACTTTAAAGATTTAAAAATTTCCATCGCATTTTGTTACACGATATTTCTTATGACTTTGATCGATGTTTGAACAACGACGAGATTTCTTGAGATCGTCGTGGTTCTTAACCGAAATCACATCCAAAGATTCAGCAAGATCCAAACAGAAGAAACTTCGATCTCTTCAAACTCGATGGTGGATCGAACCCGGTGGAGCGAAATTGTTTTCTTTCGCTTATGTTAATCACACTCTCCGTCCACGTAGGCTCGAGTGAGTGTCCACGACTCGAGAAATTAATAAAACCCAAAACGGAAGATACAGATTAATCTCCGTTTCGAGGCAACCGACTGCTTCTCGATTTCCAGGAAGCGAGACAGGGAATCGTACAAAGAATCGTAATCTACCGACAGATATACCGGTTTTTCACGGAACATCCGACAGGTTCGCGACGATGAGTCAACTTGGCGAGGCATATATACATACATGCTCAACGCTCATTAGCTCGTGAATCCCACCTTTGCTCTCTCCCATCGATCCGAAGACTTTCTCAAGGTGGTAATGGACCAGCCGTGTCTCTACTACCTCATTCGTCGCGTTCGTTATCGTGCTGCGATATCGATACACGATTCCTCGTACCTCTGTCTTGTCCAGAGATTATGCATTATGTCACTAATCATATCAACAAATAATCTTCTGGCTGTGTTTGGATGAAAAGTCTTTCTACAGACGGAACTTTTTCGCATATATACATATATATACATATATATATATATATATATACACCATATATATACATATATATACATATATATATACATATATATATATACATATATATATACACACTATATTGTACATACCCTATATTGTATATATATATATATACACACTATATTGTACATACCTATATTATATATATATATATACACACTATATTGTACATACCTATATTGTATATATATGCACCATATATATATATATATATATATACACACTATATTGTACATACCTATATTGTATATATATACATCATATATTATATACACCATATATATATATATACACTATATTGTACATACCTATATGTATATATATATATACCATATATATACATATATATACACACATATATACAAATATATACATACACCAATTATATACATATATATATATATACACATCAATTATATACACCATATATATATACACATATATACACATATATATACATGTATATATATACACATATATACACATATATACCATATATACACATATATACATATATATACATATATATATATATATATATATATATATGAACGAATCATCGACAACGAGTAGGTTGGACGAGGCAGCTTGTTCAAAATAAATTACGTTCCCGCGAACAAGGGAGTAAACGCGGCAACAGAAACCTTTCAATAATCCCGCGGAACGGGAGATAAGGTGGAAAAACGAGCAAGTATCAAGCGAGCCAGCGGAATCCTTCTTCCTGTCGAACCGCATTGCGCTGGCCTTACTCACGCGACTCGCGCGCGATACGTACGTATCGAAAGAGTCGCATCGATTACTTTTACGGGCCTTCCTGTATCCTTCTTTGACCACGGTTTTCTTTCGTGGGGATCGATGGAAATTTTTTCGAACGGCTCGAACTTTGTCTTTCTGCGGTCGATAGGCTCCCGTGCGGAAATATATATTCCATATATATCGCTTGTGAATTTTTTTTTTTCTTTTTTTTTTGTTAATTAGTGCTAGTTGCGATTAATTTTTGTCAAGACAGAAAATTAATTTGCGCGATGACGATTGACCAGACTGTGGACATCTATGGGCAGTTGCCGGCCAACAAAGGTAAAAGATACACGACTCGGAAACATATTGTCGAACAAGAGGAGAGTTACATTCGCTTCAAATGCGAAATTCGCGCAGTGAAAACTGGAGAAGGGAGCACTATAGCGCGCGCTTTTGAAACGAACGGCGAAAAGCAAAAGATGATGGAAGAACATGAAATAATAAAGAATATATTTGAAGTCGTAGCTTAAATAAATAATTATACGTAAATTAAATATATAACAGTCTAACAATAAATAAAACAAATAATTACATATAATTATAATAAATAAAATCTAATAGTCTAATGATAAATCAAATAAATAATTATATGTAAATCAAATAAATAATAGTTTATATATAATAGCATTATATATAATTATAATAACTAATTATATATTATAAACTATATTAAATTATAAACTAATATAATATTTTAATAAATTAAATTAAATATAGCATTATAATATTATAGCATTTAAATAGCATTATATATAATAAATAATCAAATTGTAAATCAAATAAATAATAGTTTATGATATATAATACATTATATATAATATAGCATTATATATAATAAATAATCAAATTGTAAATCAAATAAATAATAGTTTATGTATAATAGTATTATATATAAATATAGCATTATATATAATAAATAATCAAGTTGTAAATCAAATAAATAATAGTTTATATATAAATATAGCATTATATATAATAAATAATCAAATTGTAAATCAAATAAATAATAGTTTATATATAAATATAGCATTATATATAATAAATAATCAAATTGTAAATCAAATAAATAATAGTTTATATATAAATATAGCATTATATATAATAAACAATCAAATTGTAAATCAAATAAATAATAGTCGTTGCAATATTTATTAATTCGCGATATATATTAATCAAAAAGTAGCTGAAACCTGCGCATAAACGCGTCGAACGTGCCGAAATTACGCGAGAAAAATACAAACACAACGCGGAGAACTGAGTACAAGAGCGCGCAAACTGTGATATTTAAAACGTTGTTAACACACGTTGTTTAGACAATGAAATAAATATCCACGGTCTGGCGACCGCAGTTACCTACCGAGCGCTTAATTGCTCGTGAAACCTAATTGCCTAAGGAAACCAAACTAATTACATCGTTTCTTCAATTATTAACTCAGCTCGGTCCACCTCGTTGTTTTGTAAACAGCCACCGGAGTTGCGATAAATATATATAAATCATCGGGTGAAGCGCAAATTCGAAGCTTCGCTTCCCGGCATGATTGTTTCATACGACAATGAAGAGGAACGGCGAGAGGAACGCTCGCGTAAAATCATCGCGCGCCTTTGTCCGCGAAAATGAAACGCACATCCGACAACGGATGGAAAAGAAATTGAAAAGAACCGAACAGCCGCTATGATTAATCATTTAATACGCGAATATGCTGTTCCGCCTCTCGTATCTGTCGAATGCGACTCGTCGTCGAAAGATACGTCTCGCCGATTCGCGCAACAATTCGCGCAGCGGGCGTTATCTTGAAAACGGGTTTGGCAAACAGAGCGCAAAAAGCACAATTACCGTGGATTAATTTCTCAATTAATGAGCCCTGACGGCAGACGGAGTCAGAAAACGTCGCGGGTGTTCCGCCACCCCATCCCGTCGAGCGTGTACGTATATACTCGCGAACAGCGCCGAGGTATAGTCCTCGATCGAAGATAACAGGTAAATTTAATTAAGCCGCGCCGAGAACCGCTCCAATCGATTTGTGACAAGATAAACATATCGAATGCGTGCGCGATTCTTGTTGGTTTTTCGCGCGTTGTTGGTGTGCTTCGTGACAGCGCCCGTAATGACGTCCCTCGCCCTTCGTTCGCCTAGCCTAATTGCCAGCGTCGTAATTACTCTGCAACCTTGATTGTCGTGGCGGAATTTTATCATTCTTCCGAAAAATGAAAGAGATTTCTCGGTGAAGCTGACGACGACGTAGCTGTTTCAATATTATTGTCGATCGTTCGTGTTGGCTGTATTAATAATATTTATAGCCTGCAGAAATTTTTCGAAAACATTCGAAACAGCTCCAGCTGATAAACAGGAAACCAACCGGAAATGAATTAAAGTGATCCAAGTTGAATTTCATTATCGAGCGAAGCCGATTAAAACGATAGCAAAGTCCCGTTTTTTTTTTTCTTTTTTTTTTTTTGCGGTGTCATTTTATCGCGATTGGACATTCATTGGCATTCGCCTAGCGAGGCTCCGTTGCCATTGTGCGTTCTCACACAAGCACACAAGCTCGCGCTGATAAAAACCGAAGACGAAAGCAGTGTACCTTTAGCAGGGACGTATCTCGCGCTGCGGGGTACCCGCGCGATCGGTCGATTCAATTACCGAGATCTGTATCTCGGTCGGTTGGCGTATAAAACGCCAATCCTTAACTTGAAACACCTTATAGAGAGTTGTCCGCCCCCTCTTCTCGCGACGACACCGACACAGTCACGATGATTAATGACGTCAGGTCCGGCGATTAAAGTAACAGCCATTAACTACAAATGACGGTACAAGTATCTGACGTGGCCCTACTACCAGCGTGTGAAATGGGAGAGCTCGTAAACACGGTTGCTCCTTTCTCTTTTCTTTTTCATCATTTGGGATGCTAGATCTTTTACGGTGAACTTTCGTTCGTCCAGCAAATTCGCAAAGTTTCACTTGTCACATTAACACGCGAACGTTCAGTGTCTGATAAATGATACGAATACAATCAAAAGTAACTTTTGAGTAAATTCGTATAAACGCACCGAATTTGAAATTAATCTCAGTTTGGAATTTAAATTGATTCAATAAGAGAAGTCTGCTTAACTATTGATACATTCAGACGAGAAAGACCACGAAGAACGTCTGATATAAAACTCTACGCTAAAAAGATATTTATAAAGACATTATAACGACATGTTTCATTATTTTAACAAATAACATACTTACAAATATATGTGGTTTCACTTTCAATAAATCTATAGAATCTATCTATCGAGTAATGCTTGCTTCACTGTATCTCACTCTCTCGCGAGAAATATGAACGAAGAACGCCCAGCGAAGGATGTTGAGAAGCCACACACGCGTTGACCGAGAAAACCCGCGGAAGATCCGCGCGATATCAGCGGATATCTCGTCCGGTGGTGGTCGAAACAAAGCAACGAATCTCGGAGACTAACACCGGCTAAAACGAAGGACACGGGAGGAGGCACACCGTAAAACAATTGGCGCGACTCTGATTCCGCGACTTCCGATACCGGCGATAAACTACGTCGAGGCGAAGAGGATAGAGGGTAGACGGCGGGGGAGGGGGTTGCTTGCCCCGTCTCGATATTTACGGGCTACAGCTACCCCACGTTTTCCCTCGGCTTATCGCTCTCCGCTAGAATAGCTGCAGCTAGGTGCATCGTACACAACCCCTTGCAAACCCCTATCCGACTCGCCACTACCCCTTCGTCTCCGCGCGGTCCCCCTTCTTCAACGGGGACCAACACCCACAGCCTCCCCTTGTTTCTTCGATCTGTCGCCCGTTATTTTTACATTGGAAACGATTTACTGCGATGTGAATTAATTTTCACGTATGACGCGTGTCTGTGATTATTAAGTACGACGTACCACCTGTCTGTACTTCGTTAGGTTTAGGTTAGGTCAGAAGAGTAACTACGTTTTATGTGTGTGTGTGTGTGCAAATGAAATTTTTTACGAGAAATAGAAAGACTTTATTGGACAATATCTATTGATCATTTTGTTCGATTAGCTTTTTTGACATCTTACGGACAACACTTACAACTCCAAAAGTGTTCGAAAATGTTCTTATCTTTCTTATTCAAGGTTTGACATTCTATGAAATATAAATAGTGGAATTTAGCAAACTCGTGTTCGAGATCGCGTATTTTCTTTTTCTTGAAGAAGCAGAAGGGCAACAGAGTGAATTCATGGTTTGAAATGAAGTTGGCTGCATTTTAAGATACATATGTACAGTCTGTCCATCAGGAAAAAAAAAACAAAAGTTACCCAATTGTATGAAAGATTCGAATGTAGAAATTATTACAATTCGGACATAGAAACCATTGAATCAAGATTGTAAATTATTAAATATTCTGTAGTCTCTGAATTTAGATGGTTATATTTATAGTTTATCGTAGTTCAATAGTTTGCAACGTAACAAAATGAAGACCTAGAGTAAGAAAAATACAGACGCATTTAAAGAATCTAGAATTTAGTAAAGAATATATAGTATATTCTATAAGACTCTATACTAAATACTCCATACTAATAGAGTCTTATATACTCTACAGAGTTTATACTAAAAAAAAGGTTATACTCTATACAATAGAGTCTTATATACTCTATATCTTATATACTCTAAATACTCTATACTAATAGAGTTTTATATTCTATAAGACTTTATTATATATTCTACATTATTATTTATTATATATTCTACTAATACTCTATCCTAACACTCTATACTAAATTCTATAAGAATATTTAGTAAAGAGTATATTAGTAAAGAATATAATATGAACTTACTAAATTCTATAAGAATATACACTTATTAAATAATATACACTTACTAAATTCTATAATTTAAATATACACTTACTAAATTCTATAATGTAAATATACACTTGCTAAATTCTATAAGAATATTTAATAAAGAATATTAGTAAAGAATATAATATACATATTAATTTACATCTGTACTATACGTTGCACCATGCGTTAAAGTTTAGAAAAAACTTAACTGTCTTAAACCTAACCTAAACCTAACCTCTACTTCGCATGGTGTATTTAACTTTCCTTTCTTAGAACTTAACTCTCTTAAACCTAACCTCTACTTCGCATGGTGTATTTAACTTTCCCTTCTTAGAACTTAACTTTCTTAAACCTAACCTCTACTTCGCATGGTGTATTTAACTTTCCCTTCTTAGAACTTAACTCTCTTAAACCTAACCTAAACCTAGCCTCTACTTCGCCCTACTTAACTCTCTTAAACCTAACCTAACCTAGCCTCTACTTCGCTGGCTTAAACCTAACTAAACCTAGCCTCTACTTCGCATGGTATATTTAACTTTCCCTTCTTAGAACTTAACTCTCTTAAACCTAACCTAAACCTAACCTCTACTTCGCATGGTATATTTAACTTTCCCTTCTTAGAACTTAACTCTCTTAAACCTAACCTAAACCTAACCTCTACTTCGCATGGTATATTTAACTTTCCCTTCTTAGAACTTAACTCTCTTAAACCTAACCTAAACCTAACCTCTACTTCGCATGGTGTGTTCAACTTTCCCTTCTTAAAACTAAACTAAATTCAATCTCTCTTCCAAATTGAACTTCTCACCCTATTGTGCTGATGTCCGAATACTTCCTCCTTCAATCAACATCACGACTCTAACACACAATCGAATAACAACCACCGTAAATATAATATACCAAAAATATAATACAAAAATATATACAAAAGTTCGAAAACGAAATCCTCCGTTCTCGAAGATACGCGAAATCCTCGTTTTCGAAGAAGGCGAATAAGTTACTACTCGCAAGAGAAAAACCGTGGAGAGGAGTGGAAAGAATTTTATCGGAGGGGCAGAGGGGAGGGGACGTCGTGCATTTGCGAGCGCGAAACGTGGGGGAGGGGAGGGGAGGGGAGGACAAATAGGGGGAAAGCGAGAAAAAGCGTGGCGGGGGAACGTTAACGTTGGCTCGTTTAATTGGAGAAAGGCGACGTTCCCCTATCCAGGGCGTTATCGCGTTATCAGCCCGGCCGGAAAAAAGCCTTCAATGTCTACCTCCCGAACAATTCTTCTTCATATCGGAACGTGGTGGCCAGACGCCCGGCCCGTGTACGTACACGGCTGCATACAAATGTATCTGTGTGCACGCGGCCCGCCTCGGCCATCGTCAATCCGATAAATTCGCCCTTTCTCCGAACCGCCCTCGCAGTCGTTATCGTAGCGGCAATGCTTTTCCAGACACCGGAGAAATAGTTCCTCCAGATAGTGGAGGAAAGTGCGCTTTTTTTTACCCCCTCTCCTCGTCCACCCTCCCCGCTACCCTGATATTGCCCGACGATTTCGTATCGACCGAATGATTTCTGGCTCGAAACAAACGATGCTTACCGGTGTAAATGAACGTACGATAAGTTTCGCGATTTATCAAGCCGTGGCGCCGATATCGGGGAATCCGTGCCTTTGCTTCAAGGAATCCTTTCCTATCCTCTCCGTCCGATATGTTTTCATATCGGCGGGTCGTAGGATTTCGGGGTAATTGCCAGCGGCTGAGTTTCGAGTGACGAACGTGAAAGATAAGGGAGAAATTGCAGATTTCAGCGTGTGAGAAAGTGGTGCACGTTTGTCTAAGATGGATTGAAGGCGAAACGAGAGGAAAGTTTCAAGTAACAAATTGCAAGATATCTCCATCTCAAATGGAAAATAATGGCCACTTTACGATGTGTTGTTATTTTTCTTTGTCGGACTGGCCAAAAAGTAATTGCGTTTTCTCTTTTTTTTTTTTCTGACTAATTTCATTGCGTGATCTGATGGCTGATTGTGCAAGCTTGTTTCAGGAAAAGGAGATGCAAACGATCTCAAAACAATCGTTAACAATCGAAAAGGGACATTTTCGTCGTATTTTTCTGCACTAATAAAAGGAAACGCTGTGCAAGCTCGTGAAAACTTATCTCACACGTATCTGGCGAAGAAGCCTTCAAACAACATCGAAGCACTGTCGAAATTCGTTAGCTAAATTTCACTCGATAAAAACTTTTTCTAAACCTGGAATCGTAAAAGTTGCTTAAGATATATTGTCTAAGATAAAGTTTCTGTTTCTCGTGAAAAATTCGCAGAGGGGGGGAAAACTTCTTCGACAATTTTCACGCAACTTGGGATAAATAATAGTGGATCAACGAGCAAGTCACGTATCCGCCAGCGAAATTAAGTCGCCCGACAATTTCTCCGGTAAACTAGCCAGACCAGTTCGCGACTGACACTCCTCGATTACCCTTTCACCTTTTTCTCCCCGTGCGTATTCACCGATCCGTGTCCATTTCCATTTCGATGCGACATTGCGAACACCTGAGCGAGCCAGTCCCTAATGGATCCGCCAATCGATCAAGCAATCCGCGTCATACTTGGTCGTCCATTTCAGCTCGGTTGCGTTTTGCTTGCTCTATTAAGCATCTCGCCGAATTGCACAACGTGCACCTAAAGCTCCATCACCACCACCACCACCAACGTTGTCTCTTTGCGTCTACGTCCACGCTGACCACGCTAAAACGTCCCCGTTCCAATCCAACAGAAGGAATGCGGATCTAATTGTACAATGCAACCACTTTACGTGATATAATCTTAGAAATAAGAGTACGTGTGGGCATTTTTGTTTAAACACTGTAGGATAAATGCACGATGTATGTATCTAAGATGGCGGTCAGTACGTTACAGGAACAAGAGAAAAAAATACTCGTTGTCAGTTTGATGTCCCAAATTTAAATGTCAAAAATTTAGGATACATAAACTAGGGAAAAAATCGTTTGGAGATTTGGATGTTCCTTTTTCTTTTTTGCTCCATTTTCGAGAGAAGAGAGTTTTCATTTTCGCTTATTTGTTTACGGTTGTTCGTGTTATCTACTCTGTCATCCATATTATCATACCACAGTATCAACTATTATCGTCTACATCATCTGTTTAATGAAGATATTGTTCAAACTGCTAGCTTTAGATCGAACATTGACCACTCTGATTGCAGTTAGACATTGTTCTAACGATGTTTGATATACCAAACTACGGTTGCTCTCCTCCGAACCTAAACTTAACCTAACCTAGGAAGTTGAATTGGCATCGAATAGCTGAGAAAACTAAAACTTTTCTCTTTCCCTTTTCTTTAAAAAAAAAAAACGACCAAATTACTTTTTCTTTTAATCTTCATCAATTTTCACACATTTTCCCGAAATTTTGACATTTAAATTCAAGAGGAACAGCCTGTACTAGTTTTCAGTAGTAGTCTTTCGTTTATACGCGAAAAGTAAACCTAACCTAAACCTAAACCTAACCTAGGAAGTTGAATTGGCATCGAATAACTGAGAAAACTAAAACTTTTCTCTTTCCCTTTTCTTTTAAAAAAAAACGACCAAATCACTTTTTCTTTTAATCTTCATCAATTTTCACACATTTTCCCGAAGTTTTGACATTTAAATTCAAGAGGAACAGCCTGTACTAGTTTTCAGTAGTAGTCTTTCGTTTTTACGCGAAAAGTAAACCTAAACCTAACCTAGGAAGTTGAATTGGCATCGAATAACTGAGAAAACTAAAACTTTTCTCTTTCCCTTTTCTTTAAAAAAAAAAAAACGACCAAACCACTTTTTCTTTTAATCTTCATCAATTTTCACACATTTTCCCGAAGTTTTGACATTTAAATTCAAGAGGAACAGCCTGTACTAGTTTTCAGTAGTAGTCTTTCGTTTTTACGCGAAAAGTAAACCTAACCTAGGAAGTTGAATTGGCATCGAATAACTGAGAAAACTAAAACTTTTCTCTTTCCCTTTTCTTTAAAAAAAAAAAAACGACCAAATCACTTTTTCTTTTAATCTTCGTCAATTTTCACACATTTTCCCGAAGTTTTGACATTTAAATTCAAGAGGAACAGCCCGTACTAGTTTTCAGTAGCAGTCTTTCGTTTCTACGCGAAATGTTTTCCAACGCGCAACAATAAAAATCGACAAGTCTGTCCCGCGATCGAGATATTGTTACTAATTTATTAAAAGTATATAAACGGTCACGGGCGTTGATCAACCGCGAACCACCCCGCCCCGCCATTCACTCCGCATCATCCGGAGCGTCTCTATAAGGGAAGACGTGGATATGACGGAAACGCGTCGGAGGAAGTAGCGAACGGTATCCACGGGAACAATAGAAGCGAACAGGGAAGCGGAGCTTTCTAGTTTCGCGCCTACAGCGCGGATAAAAGCGACGGAGCTTCCGTGAAGCCAATTGAAAAACGCAACTGCATCGGAAGCCGCTGCCCGCCGTCGTCTCCTTCTCTCTTGCAACTCTCTATCTGGCTGGATCCAAACGCCGCCCGCTGGTCCCTCAACCCCTCATCTGCTTTTGCTTTTGCTTTCTCTTTCTCTCGCCTCCGAAAGAGAGAGAGAGAGAGAGAGAGAGAGACTCTACCTTGATATTCGTTTATGAATCAAACGACGTTGTCCCACCCCCTCTTTCACTCTCCTTCTCGTCTCCTCTCCTCTCTCTCTCTCTCTTTCTCTCTCACTGTTCCCTTGTTCCTCGTGGATCGCCTGGTTAGTTTCCTGGCTCGGTCTCGTTGTTCCACCAGCCACTTTTTGCCGTTTTGTTAAATGTTACGGTAGAGCGCGGCGAGCTTGGCGGCTCTTATCACGCGGCGCAACGATCCGGCTACATTGAAGCAACCCGCGACAAGGGAAACCCAGCCAGACATTAACGGGGAAATTATGTTAATGGAGGCCGCCGGTGAATTAAAATTTCAAGCTTCTCTAGCCGGACGCGTATCGTGCGAGTTGCCTCCTCACCGTGAAGGATTGCCTCCTCGCTGCCTCTCTCGGTCGGTGGCGATCGCTTCTCTAGCTGTCGACGAAAACGTTCCTCACGCATCCAACTGACGAATTAATTAATTGCTATTCGATCTGATCTGATTGCTGTCGATTAGAACATGAGCCCCTTGTGTGCTCCTTTCTGTCGCCCGAGCGATTCGACTTTTTCTTTCGACGTTTCGACAGGTGTTGGTCGAAATGTTTTTTTGTTAATTCTTGCCGTCGTCTGTGTCGCTTTCCTTGCGACGAATAAATCTAAGAAAACGAGTCGTTTATTTTTTTGACAGTAGATTTGTATCATAGCGTAATTATTATTATTCTGTTATTTAATAATACAATATTATTATTATTTTTATAGTGTATATAGTGTAAAGTATTATAGTATAAAGTATAGAATAAGTATATAGTATAAGTATATAGTATATATATACTTATATACTTATATATACTACATATACTATATAAGTATATATATACTACTTATATACTTATTTAGTATATATATAATTATAGTATATATATACTTATATAAATATATATATACTAAATAAATATATAAGTAGTATATATAAATAAATATATAAGTAGTATATATAAATAAATATATAAGTAGTATATATATACTAAATAAATATATAAGTATTTATATATACTAAATAAATATATAAGTATTTATATATACTAAATAAATATATAAGTAGTATATATATACTAAATAAGTATATAAGAGATATATATACTAAATAAGTATATAAGTAATATATACTTATATACTTATATATATACTTATAGTATGAGTATATAGTATATAGATATACATAGTATAAAGTATAGTATAAGTATAGTATAAGTATATATAGTATAAAGTATTATAATGTAATATTATTATAGTATAGTAAAAATATATTTATTAAGAATATATAAGAAATACCGGCCAAAAGGTTTAGGTTAGGTTTAGGTTAATGTAATATTAATATACTATAGTAAAAATATCATATTTATTAAGAATATATAAGAAATACTGGCCAAAAGGTTTAGGTTAGGTTTAGGTTAGGTTACACGTTCGTGTCGATTTACGTATCAATATATCTTTTAATATTAGTAGTCGTTCTTAACATCAATAGCAATTCGTTTACCGAGAGTATTTTATCACCTACGAAACGAGCATCACTGTCATGCTGAAAAATATGGACTAACAATTACGAAATATAAAAACTCTTCGATCGATAGTATTAAAAGGATCAATAAAAATCCAATCAACTTAACTTCTAAGAGTGTGAAACACGCGTTTCTAAATAAATAGACGAACATTGTTACACTGGTAAAAAAATTGAAACTAACCTCCTTCCGCCTATTATTAAACTCAACAGTAACGTGCAACGTGCAATTAAAAAATGACACCTTTAAACGAAGAAAGTCGTAAAAGCACACAAGATCGTTTTTCTTGCTATTCTTCTTCTGCGATTATCAAATCACGCGATCGTCCCGATATATATATATACATATATAATTGGGCGAAACTGTCGCGAGAACGAATTTTATCTCGTTTGTACGCGGCTTTATACGGGAAGGGTTGCATTTTCCTACGCGAGTGTCGTGCATGTGCGCGCGTAACACGTAAACAGCGACGTCGAAACAACGACGCGGCGAGGGAGGAAGAAAGTTGGAATATGCAGGGGCTGGACAAAAACTGAAACAGCAGAGGTGGCGTGATAAGGTGCGCGCCGTGCACCTCCGGATCCCACCCCTATCAAACTCTATCCCACATACCTACCTCCCCCCCACCCTTAGACGCGTCCAGGGTCGGCCATCGCGAATTCAAACGGGGAAATTTTCGCGAAATTCCATTTCTCTCTCTTTCGAAGTTACATTTTATATATCCTCTTGCGCGATTACATTGTTGGCATATTTTTTAAAGAAACGAGTTGCCGCGTCGGAGAATTTGAAAAGATGTCTGTCATGTTCGAAGGACTTTCTCGAAAGTTAGAACATTAGACAGCCTACCATTGGCGATTTACGTTTGTCATCTTTCTCTCTTTTTCTTCGAACATTCCGAATCAGCTTATAATTGAATATCCGTGATTGAAACGTGACGGCAAGGGAGAATTTGTATTACGCAATTCGATTAAATGGACGCTGTCTTGTCCGTTTGTTTCGGGATAAGAGGAATTTTCGAACGATTAGAAAATTTCACAATCTTCCTCTCTCTCTCTCTCTCTTTGAAATTCTTTCAAGGATGAACACGTGATCGGAGCGGAATGAAAATGTCGATATATAGACAGAGAGAAATTCGATAGAAAAGAGTACGTAAGCTGCGTCCCTGACTTCGTTACCGTATAATCACGCTCGGGATAGCGCAACTTTTTTTTTTTTCAAACTGGAACGGTGCTACTTTTGAGGCTTTTATCTGATCAGCCCACTCTCCGTCGTATCGCAACGAAAATACAGGAAAGCACCCTCTCGTGATAACGTGCTCTGTCTCTCCCTTTCAACTTACCCAGGCCACAATCCCGTTTTGGCATCGAACCAGTTAACGTTCGCAATTAGATGCTGTAATTACGGAGTAAAAATATCGCGCGCCGATTGCCGGTGAAATCGCGGCGATGACTGAAATACGGCGAAGAGTAACATCACATATATACTTGTCCTACATCTATTTGGACTTGAATTTCCTTTCTTCGGAGGAAACAAACTGAAATCAATTACGATCTTTAATCGTTGCGTGATAATTCTCTGTTCTGCGACTCTATGGCTCAAAATAAAAAGAAAAATAAAGAAATAATATTCGTCGCTCGTGCGACATTCACGAACGCGTCGCCTTTGATTTATAATTATCCAAGTCGATTTTGTATGCCCAAAAAAAGAAAAAGATTCGAAGCAAGATTCTACACTGACGCGTGACGGTATATCACGGCTAACAACAGTGAGTCATCGGAAGGCGTGCGCCATTATCAAGTCGAAAGTCGTGTCCCAGATGAGCTGACTAACTTAACTTCCAAAGTTTAAGTATCGAAACTGAGCGAAAACGGATGCGCGTAAGTATAAAGGGCCCCCATAGACGTTGAAACAGCTACGATGCATGCATCGCTGATACAAGCGCTACTGAGAAGCAGGGAATCACTTAAGGCCCCCATAGACTCCTAGGTTTCATGAAACATCAGATGATGTTTCAGAATCAGCCTCCACTCTACCGATTCTTCAGTTTTTCGTGTGACGCCAAAGTTGAAACAAGTGTTTTAAAATGTCGGGTCGTCTTCCAGCTCCGATATTAAGTGATAGGGGGCCTTAAGTGATAGTTAGGTTTATTATCACGGACTTTCTTTGTCCAACTAATGCTAGAAGTCTATTTCTGCATCAGTGATTCCTGATAGACGTTGAAACATGCTGCGATGTTTCATGAAACCTAAAGTTGAAACATGCATCAATTCTAAGTTTCATGAAACATCAGATGATGTTTCAGAATCAGCTTGCCTCCACTCTACCGATTCTTCAGTTCTTCGTGTGACACCAGGTTGAAACAAGTGTTTTAAAATGTCGGATCGTCTTCCAGCTCCGATATTAGTGATAGGGGGCCTTAAGTGATAGTTAGGTTTATTATCACGGACTTTCTTTGTCCAACTAATGCTAGAAGTCTATTCCTGCATCAGTGATTCCTGATAGACGTTGAAACATGCTGCGATGTTTCATGAAACCTAGAGTTGAAATATGCATCAATTCCTAGGTTTCATGAAACATCAGATGATGTTTCAGAATCAGCCTCCACTCTACCGATTCTTCAGCTTGTGTGACACCAGGTTGAAACAAGTGTTTTAAAATGTCGGATCGTCTTCCAGCTCCGATATTAAGTGATAGGGGCCTTAAGTGATAGTAACGTTAGGTTTATTATCACGGATTATTTCTTTGTCCAACTAATGCTAGAAGTCTATTCCTGCATCAGTGATTCCTGATAGACGTTGAAACATACTGCGATGTTTCATGAAACCTAGAAGTTGAAACATGCATCAATTCTAGGTTTCATGAAACATCAGATGATGTTTCAGAATCAGCTTGCCTCCACTCTACCGATTCTTCAGTTCTTCGTGTGACACCAGGTTGAAACAAGTGTTTTAAAATGTCGGATCGTCTTCCAGCTCCGATATTAAGTGATAGGGGGCCTTAAGTGATAGTTAGGTTTATTATCACGGACTTTCTTTGTCCAACTAATGCTAGAAGTCTATTCTGCATCAGTGATTCCTGATAGACGTTGAACGTGCACGTTCATGAAACTAGATTGCATCAATTCCAGTTTCATGAAACATCAGATGATGTTTCAGAATCAGCCTCCACTCTACCGATTCTTCAGTTTTTCGTGTGACGCCAAAGTTGAAACAAGTGTTTTAAAATGTCGGATCGTCTTCCAGCTCCAATATTAGTGATAGTAACGTTAGGTTTATTATCACGGACTTTCTTTGCCCAACTAATGCTAGAAGTCTATTCCTGCATCAGTGATTCCTTGCTTCTCAGTGGTGCTTGCATCAGTTTCAACGTCTATGGGGGCCTTTATACAGGAATAGACTTCTAGCATTAGTTGGACAAAGAAAGTCCGTTTCGGATTTCGCTATGCTCGTCTGTCTGTTTATTTCCTGGTTAAATGTCGCTCGAGATCTTGCTCTGATCCTTGCATCAAGACCACTTGAGAACGAGAGGGGGGCCCTCTCACACGTCTGTGGGGGCCTTAAGTGATCCCTTGCTTCTCAGTAGCGCTTGTATCAGCGATGCATGCATCGTAGCTGTTTCAACGTCTATGGGGGCCTCAACAAACACGTTTCCATCCGCCGTGCCAGGATTGTGTCCTTCAGCCTCATCAATCGTCGATCCGCCGCGAACGAAATCCACCAACGGTTGAAGAGGTTTCGGCCTCAGATCATTTATCTGGCCTAGGGAATGGAAGCGGGGACACGGCATTATCATCGACACGATACATCATCCGCGAGGCGAGACTTTTGCCAATCTCCTTTGCTCGAGCGTACGTGCCCTGTGTCTCTGATTTCATAATTTCCGTGGGCGGGAACGTGCGCCGCTCGCAGCATCGACGAGCTTGGAAGAAGGTCGTGAATGGACGCGGTGTGTTCCAGCAGAGATGGATGAATCTCGCACGAGATCGAGAAGTGTCTTGGAAAACGATATTTGTTCTCCAAGACTGGAGTGAAACACCTCGATCTCCAAGTGATAACAGAGAGTAATAGCGCATCGAGGAAATGAATTCGAAGAGAATGAAAAATCAATTCTCGTTCGGATTGTGTTGAGCCGATGTGAGAATTCATTTCGAGTAGCGAGGATCCAACGAGACAAAATTTGATGTTCAAAAAAAATTATCGGGTGTAATTTTTTTAATACAACGGGAGCGATAATGAATGTAAAAGTTCACAAGGATATCTCGAATGGTACAGCAGCGTAAAATTGAAATCAAAAATTATCGATCGAAAGCAAGACGCCTCCTCGACGAAGAAATATGACGTTCGCACAAAATTAACATTCGATCGATTGACGGAATAAAAAAAAGGCGATAATTACAATAATTATGAACGATATAATAATAATTACAATCGACCGACCGAGTAAAGATCTGACGTAAAAAACACAGAGAGGTGGTAAATGAGCGCAGAAAGGCAATTAAATTCCAGGAGGAGAGGTGTCGGTAAACTTTCCCCTCCCGTCTCGATTTCGTAAAATCGTCGCCGATCGCGTCTTTAAATCTCCGTGAAATTCATTTCGCAAGTCCTTCTCGCGACCCACTTTCGACCAGGCTTTCGTACATACTTGCGTACCGGATACGATCGGTTCCCCTATCTCTGCGTCTGTGTTTCACGGCGCGACGCCATGAAACAAACAACAAGAACAACTATCAGCAAATTAATCAAGCAGGCATAATGACGTTTATCAACGTGGGACAACCGGGTACGCTGCGATGATCGTTTAACGACCGCCGTTGAGACACAGGCTGCAACATCAATCATTCCAAACAACCGACCGCTACTATCGTCAACGTGTTTTAAAAAAAAGAAATGAAGAAAAAAGAAAAAAAAAAAAAGAAGAAATACTCGCGTCACGTTCCTCGCGGTCTTCACGACCTTCACAACACTCGATTTCTCGATACTGAACGAATATAAAGACAATCAGAGACATGATTCGCTAAGAATCATACAACAGAAGAGAATGAGTTTGAAAAAAAAAAAAAAGGAAGAAACACTGCATTAAAAAGGTGAATAAACTCGATTCGAGGCGTCACGTCTGGCTAAAAGGACGAGTTGAACGAAAATTAATAAGATCATTCGTAAGAAGCGCAATTCCATTGCGGATATAAGTTCCCACCCTTCTGGGCCGCCAACCATCGGGATAGTGGTTTCTCGTTTAAGGTGCAGACACAGCGGAGGGCGAAACCTCCCTCTGTGGGGTTGTAAACGGATAAGGACAGGAGGAGGCTGGGGAGAGACGGCTGGATGCTTTTAGAGCCGCTTAAGTAATATAAATGCGAGTTAAGAGACGGTGGCTCGACGAGCATAGGTAACGGATGACCGCTGTATCTCATTGTTTTCATTTCCTTCGGCATACCGGCTAGCTGTAAGACGCGGAAATGAAGTGCGCCGGCTTGCCATCGCAGAAGGGAATACAGAGAGAGAGAGAGAGAGAGAGAGAGAGAGAAGAGAAGGGGATGGTTGACTGAGAGGGCGGACACGGTTCACCCCCCTTTGCATCCTGTATGACAACGAACCTACTATCCTCTCCTCTCCTCTCCTTTCCACATCGTCCACCACCCATTTCCCTCTTTTCCTCGCGTTTCGTTCCTGTCGGCGAGCGAAACGTATGCGCGAGCCCGGCTCGCACGCGCCCTCGAGTATCCATCCGGGTGTTCATAACACGGACGTAAGTACGCACGCGTGTCCATCGTGCCATTTCCACCCGGGATAAATGGTCGCCAGCTTCCGCCGGCGATGAACCGTATCTCTCGGATCCCCCTGACTTTTCCTTTTTCTTTTTTTTTCTTTTTTTTTTTTGCAGAGAAGGTGAGAGGACGGCGCGAGGTAAAGTAAACTTCTCGATAACGGCGGAAAGAATACGATAACCGAGAGAGGAGGGGCAATGGCCCCCGAGGTTTGTCTTTTCAGGCTACTCGAGGCTCGCGTAACTACTTCCTTAATCCAAGGCTATACTCGCGAGCATGAACTCTAATTCTATTCGACAGTTTTTTTCTCTTCGCCCTCCCCACGGGGCAAATTGAAACCGAAAATTGAAACGAACGAACCGAATAGCGGAGAGATACTGTCAAAGTTCACGGAAATTAATAGCGATTTACTTATAGAGCTTCCTCGCCCGTTAATTCTACGATTTTCAACGAACGAACGAATCTTTCACCGGGCTGGCCCGTTTACTCTGTAAATAACAATTCGAAGCACAGAGAGAGAGAGAGAGAGAGAGAGAGAGGAACTGGTTACGTACAGCAATGAGAGGTGAGACAACTGGTCATTGGCCCTTCAGCTTTTCCAACTGACACGTTTCGTCTTATCCGAGACTGTCGATCAGCTACGGGTATATAACAAGCGGCGAGATCCACCGGCACGTGACAACGATGCAAACGACTTATTATAGCTCGCTTTCCAGGTGATAATATTATAATATTGAGGTCGTGGGGCGCGGGTGTGGCACATCGACGTACTCCTCGTGCCACGCCGTTTTCTGCCGTGCGATTCTGTCGATTCTCGCATTACCGATATATATATATACCGATATATATATATATATATATATATATCTAGTATACTAATATAGTAGTGTATACTAGTATATTTATATTTATATTAGTATTGATTAGTAATTTGTTCATAAAAATACCAATGATCATATTTTGTTATTACCAAGACATTTACATTTATATCATACTAGTATATTACTATTTTATATTTATTATACTAGTATAATTTACATTTATTATACTAATATAACTTATATTTATTATACTAGTTATTATACTAATACTATTTTAAATATTTATTTTATTATTAGTATAGTACTAGTATATTAAATATACTAATATACTAGTATAATATAGTATAATATACTAGTATGATATAATATAATATACTAGTATGATATAATATAATATATTTATAGTATATTTATATTTGTATTAGTATTGATTAGTAATTTGTTCGTAAAAATACCAATGATCACATTTTGTTATGATCAAGACATTTATATTTATATCATACTAGTATAATTTATATTATTATTATTATCATACTAGTATATTACTATTTTATATTTATCATACTAGTATAGTTTATATTTATTATACTAATATAACTTATATTTATTATACTAGTTATTACACTAGTATAATTTATATTTATTCTACCAGTATAGTACTAGTATATTAAAATACTCTAGTATACTAGTATACTATACTAGTATAGTACTAGTATATTAAATATATTCTAGTATACTAACATATACTAGTATATTTATATTCATATTAGTACTGATTAGTAATTTGTTCGTAAAAATACCAATGATCACATTTAGTTATTATCAAGCCATTTATATTTATATCTTACTAGTATATTGCTATTTTATATTTATCATACTAGTATAGTTCATATTTATCATACTAGTATAGTTTATATTTATTATACTAATATGACTTATATTTATTATACTAGTTATTACACTAGTATAATTTATATTTATTCTACCAGTATAGTACTAGTATATTAAATATACTAATATACTAGTGTAATATAGTATAATATACTAGTATGATATAATATAATATACTAGTATATTTATATTTATACTAGTATTGATTAGTAATTTGTTCGTAAAAATATCAACGATCATATCTAGTTATTACCAAAACATTTATATTTATCACATTTGCATTACATAGCTATTACCAAGACGAACACGATTAACACGATTTTTATCATAACAGACAGTAAGTAATAATTTTGTAAATTACGACAAAAATATTCTTCTCCCGTGGTTTTACATTACAATTAAATTACAATTACAGAGACACGGAACGATACAAAGATCAAGAGAAACACAATCACAAATGACAATAATACCAGTATCGAAAGTGTTAGACACACTTTCGGCCACTGTCTGTGATATCGCGAAGCAAAAATAATTGCAAGTCCTCTTCTCTGAAAGAGAAACCATGTCAAATCGTCTCTCCTCCTCGTGTTCGAGTGAGGTGAATGAATTTGAACGTGTTGCAGAAGCAGAGCAGAGAGAGATCGGAAAGAACAGGATCTCGAAATAGAGATAAGAGCAATAACGTTTCGGACTCCGTTTCATTGGCGAAAGTGTTGCCAACGTAAAAATGTCTGGGAACAATTTTCTAGACGGCGTAACATAACATTTCCCTGCGATTAACCTGTTGAGTACGACGACGCGGCAAAAGCTTCGAAAGCTCGTGGCGCGGGAATCGGTCTTGGTGATCTGACCGATCAACAGGTTACGGTTTCTGTGCCACCTGCGCGGATGATGGCCCGCCTTATCTTGTAATTAACCGTTTCCTGTCGATTAACATCCTGCATCGATTACTTTTACCGAGCATCGCTAAAGATTCCCCTAGCGAAAAGGAAATTCACGCTGTCTGAGGAAAAACTCGAAGAATTTCGACGAATTCGTTTACAGCCGCGAATGTTTTTCCTCTCGATCTCGTAAACGGATGGATTCTAGATCAACTGTGGATCGTATCCGTAGATTATTTTCCTTTCTTTCAAATATTCAACAATTTAACGCTCGTCGCTGTTCATAGTTTGCGACTTGATTGCCGTGCGTTGTTGTTACTTTGTAAAATATCTGGGCAATTTTCAGTAAACTGACGCCGAGGCGAGAAAAATACGTGAAAAATTATAGTGTAAGATTTCAGATTTCACACTTGTCGACAGAGACGACGATGATCAAGTGAAAAAATAGATCGGATTGAATGTCAGCCTGCGATGTGTGATCAAGTCGTCAGATGCTATGGCAGTCGGTGACAGATATTAGATCGACAATGATGAAATCACTGAACGGAAAGAGGAGACCCTTTCGAAGATTAGAGACCTGGCGCTTCACTCCGGATTCATTGATATGATCAGCTTTCTCTTAACGAAGTCACCCGGTATACCTGCACGTGGAATGGGGGTGGACAATCAGCGACCATCTTCTGTGTCTGTCCAGTGTACCAACTTAACGATATAACCATATCAGATAATTTCTCATAGCTATACATATGTCTCTATCCGCCATTTTTTCTCCTCCGTCGCGTCGATCTCCGTTGCACGATCCAAGTATAACAAATATATTTTTATATTTCTTTCAACATTGAGTTTATTTCTTTCTCTTCATTCGCACGCATCACGTTAGATCAAGAGTATACTCTTAGAGCATACGCAATATTCTTCGTCCTTTTCTGTTTCTAATTCATTTACACCTGTTCTATTTTCGGACGTTGGATCTTCTCTTTGGATCGCGCCGAAGATACACGACTGAATAAAAATTCTCATTCACTGCGGCCATGGATATTCATGATTTTCATAATTACCGACGGAGTAGCCAGCGAAAATTAACACAGACGGAGGCAGACATTGTGAAACATATCCGAGGCAATACGCCTGGTAATACACGTTGTTAACAAAACCTGCGGCCTGGGCTCGAAGCTCACGTTTCGTAGGAATTCTTCTAACAATTCTTCTAACAATTAGGGCTCTTAACGTCTACAGTGCCGATTTCTCTCCATGTACGAGTAACGTCTGTTCTCGCGATAATTGAAGGAATCACGAGGAGCCTGCTGGAAATCCTCGTATGCAATTCGCATAATAAATTTCCACGGCGGCGCACCTAACGCCAAGTACGACGAGCCGAAATAATTTATTGCGCCAGATATACAGCAAGGCATATATATAGAGGGAGTATATCATACGCGTTTAATTATCACGCCTTGTAAGAATACATCCGCGGAATTCCACAGAGTTCTGTGCGTTCTGTAACTGAATAAATTCGTTACCGAACCTTAAGGCCTCGGCTCTTGTATCCAGCTGCGGGATTAATTAATTTCAGCAATTTACATAAAACCGCGCTTGTAATCGCAATCGCGGCTAATTATCTCTCGCCATCGTTCGATACTTTTTCTTCCATTTCTTCCTTATTTTTTTTTTCTCTTTTTCTTCTATCTCTCCCTTCTTCTCACTGGCCAGGCCGCGCACGATCGAATGATAAACGTACAATGTACTCTATTTCATTTATAAATCATCTGTGTCTGACATTCAACAGGAAGCCATCTTTCTCTACCACACTCACGAGAGAAATAGAAATCTGAATTTTCGTCGATCGAGTGAGCACGATATCACGGAAGTTCATGTTATGTACAGATCGCGGCTTTTTTCACCGAAGATCGGCAGTTTCCGGTAAAGGCAGAAAATTACGAAATCTGTTTCATTGGACGGTAAATATGTTCCTCGGGAGTGAGAAGATAAAAGTATGTGAGTAAGTAAATAAGTACGATCGATCATCAACGTTGACAATTACTCTACATGGATCGTTATAAGGTTAAAACAAGAATAACAAAGTCATGACAAAATCAATATGATAACCTTCAATAATTACAAACTAACTTCAAAGTGATTCAGTTATACTCTAAATTAATGAAACAAATCCAGAAATCTCAACAACAAAGTCAATATAACCCGCAATGACAAAGTCAATATAACAAGCTTCAATAATTACAAACTAACTCCAAAGTGATTCAGTTTACTCTAAATTAATAAAATTCATCCTGCAATGGCAAAGTCAAACAAGCTTCAATAATTACAAACTAACTCCAAAGTGATTCAGTTTACTCTAAATTAATAAAGTAACTCCAAAAACCTCAACAACAGAGTCAATATAACCTGTAATGACAAAGTCAATATAACAACTTTCAACAATTACAAACTAACTCCAAAGTTATTCAGTTATACCCTAAATTAATAAAATTCAACCTGCAATGACAAAGTCAAACAACCTTCAATAATTACAAACTAACTCCAAAGTTATTCAGTTATACCCTAAATTAATAAAATTCCACCTGCAATGACAAAGTCAATATAATAACCTTCAACAATTACAAACTAACTCCAAAGTTATTCAGTTATACCCTAAATTAATAAAATTCCACCTGCAATGACAAAGTCAATATAATAACCTTCAATAATTACAAACTAACTCCAAAGTGATTCAGTTATACCCTAAATTAATAAAATTCAACCTGCATGGAAAGTCAATATAATAACCTTCAACAATTACAAACTAACTCCAAAGTTATTCAGTTATACCTTAAATTAATAAAATTCAACCTCAATGACAAAGTCAATATAATAACCTTCAATAATTACAAACTAACTCCAAAGTGATTCAGTTATTCCCTAAATTAATAAAATTCACCTGCAATGACAAAGTCAATATAATAACCTTCAATAATTACAAACTAACTCCAAAGTGATTCAGTTATACTCTCTAAATTAATAAAATTCAACCTGCAATGACAAAGTCAATATAACAACCTTCAATAATTACAAACTAACTCCAAAGTGATTCAGTTTACTTTATATTAATAAAATTCAACCTGCAATGACAAAGTCAATATAATAACCTTCAACAATTACAAACTAACTCCAAAGTTATTCAGTTATACCCTAAATTAATAAAATTCAACCTGCAATGGCAAAGTCAATATAATAACTTTTAACAATTACAAACTAACTCCAAGTTATTCAGTTATACCTAAATTAATAAAATTCCACCTGCAATGACAAAGTCAATATAATAACCTTCAACAATTACAAACTAACTCCAAAGTTATTCAGTTATGCCCTAAATTAATAAAATTCCACCTGCAATGACAAAGTCAATATAACAACCTTCAATAATTACAAACTAACTCTAAAGTTATTCAGTTTACTTTAAATTAATAAAATTCAACCTAATGACAAAGTCAATATAACAACTTTCAACAATTACAAACTAACTCCAAAGTTATTCAGTTATACCCTAAATTAATAAAATTCAACCTGCAATGACAAAGTCAAACAACCTTCAATAATTACAAACTAACTCCAAAGTTATTCAGTTATACCCTAAATTAATAAAATTCCACCTGCAATGACAAAGTCAATATAATAACCTTCAACAATTACAAACTAACTCCAAAGTTATTCAGTTATGCCCTAAATTAATAAAATTCCACCTGCAATGACAAAGTCAATATAATAACCTTCAATAATTACAAACTAACTCCAAAGTGATTCAGTTATACCCTAAATTAATAAAATTCCACCTGCAATGACAAAGTCAATATAACAACCTTCAATAATTACAAACTAACTCCAAAGTGATTCAGTTATACTCTCTAAATTAATAAAATTAGACCTGCAATGACAAAGTCAATATAATAACCTTCAATAATTACAAACTAACTCCAAAGTGATTCAGTTATACTCTCTAAATTAATAAAATTAGACCTGCAATGACAAAGTCAATATAATAACTTTTAACAATTACAAACTAACTCCAAAGTGATTCAGTTTACTTTAAATTAATAAAATTCAACCTGCAATGACAAAGTCAATATAACAACCTTCAATAATTACAAACTAACTCCAAAGTTATTCAGTTATACCTTAAATTAATAAAATTCAACCTGCAATGACAAAGTCAATATAATAACCTTCAATAATTACAAACTAACTCCAAAGTGATTCAGTTATACTCTCTAAATTAATAAAATAACTCCAAAAATCTCAACAACGGTCTCACCTACCGGCGGTAGTTCTTCGAAGAGAGGAAAAAAAACAAAAAGGAAACAGAAAAAAAGAAAGAAAGAAGCAACAACTCTCGCTCGATAGCCGAAACGTGAGACCGAGAACTCAATTACTCCCCTTCACGCCCAACTCGAGTGCCGTTTTCCCCGCGCGCGTGCACGTACACGCGAGGCAGCTCACGTGCGTGTATGTACGTATGTACACGCGAGTGAAGAAGTGGGATGCTTTGTACGGGCCAAGGATGCTTTGTGAGGAAGGGAGAGAGAGAGAGAGAGAGAGAGAGCGAGAACGCGGTGCACAGTGAGGTGGGGGTGCACGAGTCGAATGAGCGAGGTAGGGACGAGAGGAGAAACTGAAAGTAGACGTGACGAATGAAGGAGAGAGAGCGGAGGGAGAGACGAGAATATATATGCAAACGGAGGGGGAAGAATGAGGGAAGGTGGAGGGGAAGGCGGCGGGGAAGGGTGCCGGAGGGAGGAGAAGCACAGCGTGAATTAACACCTCTACCGCGGCATCAGATAGCGTCGCTTGCTTCCCCTCACCCTCGGAGAAGCGTCAGGCGGTGGCCCTCTTTCTACTCCTCTCGCAGGGGAAACGTGTCGAGGGTGGAAGGTGGGGGCGGATTGCAGAGCGAGGGGAAAGGGAGTTTATAATTGGCGGCGTGCGTATGCAGCAAGCCCGAGGAGGCGTTCGAAGCGAGAGTACGAAAGCGTAGAGAAAAGAGAAGATAACAAAAAGACGAAGAAGGGGGTGGAGAAGGGGGGAGGAGAAGAGAGAGGCGACGAAGAGATTTGTTACACGCGCGCACCTCGAATCGTACGCGCCTACACGCATACGCGGGCGAAGGGACTCTATCCCTTGAGGTGTCCCTTTCGCGGTATTTTCGCCCCCTTTTTGCCCTTTTTACGCGCGGGCCCCCTTTTCGTGCGCGCACGCTCATCTTCGACTCGTTAAGTCGTTAAGTGGCTGTTACCACTCGTGCGTGAACGAACACACCGAGGAATGGCGTTTTGTATTATTCGATCCTGCCTTTTTTTGTACGAGGCAACCATTTGGGGCCCGTTTTGTCCCGATATCCTACGCAGGAATTTCCTAGCGGTGGAAGTGGTCACTGGTCGAATCAGATGGTAATGAGGTTAAGATTACAGCACCAGCAAGGCGCAACGAATGCTTAGGAATGGAGTTATCCTCCACTGTATCTTGAGCAGCCGTGCATTAATGGTAATTATCGGCAGGAGCCTAACAGAAGCAGCCCAGTTTAGGAAGCATCGTGCTTTCTCGCAATCTCGAAACAAGCACTCGAGAATGTCAATCGAAGCGAACAGGGATCGGGAACCAATTAGGGACGCAAGACGAATGCCGGATTCGTATCGCGAAATTCTCGGCCAATGGTTACATCTGGAGTAGGAGCAACACCTGGGATCGGTGTTATACACCTTATCGGAAAAAAAAAAAAAAGAAAAACCGGGCGTTTGGAGAAACTTGCAATTCCGATTTGCCGAATACAAGATAAGCGGCTGATAAGTCGGCCATAATTCTGGATAAGGCGGGCGGCGAGCGGCAGCGTACAACTATCTTCGCGCGATGAACTCTTTATCTTGCGAGGCATGCAGGCTTAAATAACCTGCTGGTTGCTCGCGAAACCCAGCAGTAGTGGAGAAAAGGTAAGAAAAAGGCAGAGGAAGTAAACCTCGAACGAGAAGAAAGAGAAATAAAAGGAAAGGAGAAGTCACCTCTTGGTGGTAATTACCTCTCGGGCACATATTCGTGTGCGAGAGAGGAGAGGAAAAAGGAAGGCGGGCCCCATTTGCAGGTGCAGCCCGGTTTTACACGCATAACCGTGTTATCAGGCGGTGGTATCAGGAAGCCGCGGAAACAGAAACGAGAAACTAGAAAGTCTTTGTCCCACGACGGTGATAGCAAGCAGCGCGGTGACGTTAGAGGTGGGTATAGGTAAGTGGTGCTGGTAGCTGGATATCCAATGGTGCCAGCGTACGTGTGGGACAAGAGGCGAGGGGGGAAGGCCCAGGGAATAGGTAGGTACCTTTGATAAGGAGACATTAGCGACCCGTATGTGATACCACGGTGTCTGATAAGCGACACACGACCAGGCCACGGCTCTGTCTCTTGTTCGTGCGTTCGCTCGTTTTTGACGACAGCATCAGGAAAGAGTCTCCTGGAAAGACTCTCTTTCTCTCTCTCTCTCTCTCTCTCTTCCCTATTCTGACGTGGCGCCAGAATCTCACCCCACTCACCCCTCTCTGGAAGAAGAAGCTTACGATACGACCACCGTCTAATGATATAAAGTAACGTTAGAGGTTCTCTAAAAGTATCCAAAAATCTCTCGAAGCAACGAACAATAACGCTCGCGCAATACGTTCGTTTGCTCGTTTTGCAAGCGCTTGAAAAGCGTCGCGGTTTCTCAGACTTGACGGCCGCTCAAGTTAACGCCCGTTAATTATCTTCTATCTGGCGAAATTTGCATGTCGTACACGATAAAGCGAATAAAGAGGGGAGAGACACGCGAGTTAAACGGACGAAAATTGAAATCTGAACGCGTCGTCGGGCAGATACCGGCGTTGTCGGTGCCACGGTGCGATATCCGTGAATTCAAATTCAACAAAACGCGCCAGGCAAACCCGGCGACGCAACAATCCCCCGTTCGTTACGTCAACGAGAAGAAAAAGTGTGGCCGTGCAATCGGTTCCCGGCAAGTGCAGGTGCCACACTCACCGAGAATATATATGTATATCGTTAGACGCTATCGTATCGTCTGACCGCAACGCTAACGTTCCTCCTATCGCACCCCTATGTTAACTGCGAGTTCTCACCGAGGGTGGTTGACGTCCGTCTTTCGCAGGCCAGAAACACGGTCCGACAATTTCTCTAATCTAGTGGAAGGGAGACAATTAAGGCTATACTGTTGGAACAATCGTACTTAACGTAACGTGTGCGTCGAATAGGTGGAACGAAGAACGAACGTGTCAATGAATATATGATAACGAGCAAATTAAATCCCACCGGAAAGTGTAAAAGTTTTCGAACCTTTTTATCAAAGTGGCAACAGACATGCGTGTTCTTCTCGTACATTCTGAATTTGAAATCAAGCCGCTTGAAAACTAATAAAGGAACGAAGAAAAATCATGAAACGAGAAAGATCAGATTACAGGTTCGGTACGTGTAAAAATAAATGATGAAACGAACGATGAAATAGAAATAATAAGCGAGAGACAAATGAAAAGTTCGATTTCCAAGGAACCAATGACGTAACTCGTTTCATTAAAGAAGACAATTACAATGGACTCGAATTCGAGGCAATCGAAAGAAAATTCTGAATGACGTAGTGGTTTAGTTCAAAAAAAAAAAACTTCAATCATTTCGTTTCCATTTGTATCAACCCTTCTCCCTCCAGTCCAACCAGATTTATACTGGAGCGAGCTGAACTCGAAAGAAAACCAAACTGACTTCACCAGACAAGCGTAAATATCGCGCGTAACGAAAATTTCGACGAAAAATCGTCCTCCGGCGATCGCAACCGGTATATATCCGGTATATATATATATGTTGATCAGCCGAACGAGGTTGTTGGCGTTTTATTCTCGCCGTATAAACCATATACACGCCTCCGTTTTCACGATACGGGGAAGCAACGCGTTCCTCTGTGACACAACAACGTGTCGTCATTGGACGAACCCAGAAAAAACACGTGCGAACACCGACACAACACCCGCGCAATATCGTGGACGAGATATCTGCAGGGCGTTCTCTCTCAGGTAAGCCTATAATGGTTAGGTGTCCATTACATCTAGCCATGAAATGATAAAACACACGTCGAATCGCCGGCGCCATCGATCGACCTCAAGAGAGAGAGAGAGAGAGAGAGAGAGAGAGAGAGAGAGCATATACACATATCCCTTCGGGATATATATGTATCGTGTGCACACGCGGAGTAGCGTAATTGAATCAATCGACGATTTACTACCGACGCGCGCTGTGCCCGGAGTGACGATTAATCTTGGAGCCGAGTGCCCGCGCGCACGCCCTGCGCGAAATATGCTGTTATTTTCGTTAGCTCGTGGGTATTTATGAAGATAGCGATCGGCCATCGTAATTGCGCCTCCCGCTGGTTTCCGGAGTTTTTCTCCTTTTTTCTTTATTCGCCAGTTTCGCTAGATATTTCATTACATTCTTCATCGAGCTCGACTCATTCTCTGTCTCTTTCTCTCTGGACGGTTGCGATTCAATATGACGGCAATAAATTGGTAATTATATCTTGGATTTCAGAAGAAAAATAAGGACGTGTGATTGATTTAAGAACGATGTGTTTGTCGTGACGATTTTCGAGATACAGAACTTACGTAGGATATTTTGAAAATTATTCCTCTTTTTTTTTTCTTTTATTCGCCAGTTTCGCTAGATATTTCATTACATTCTTCATCGAGCTCGACTCTCTTTCTCTCTCTCTCTCTCTGTCTCTTTCTCTTTCTCTGGAGAGTTGCGATTCAATATGACGGCAATAAATTGGTAATTATATCTTGGATTTCAGAGGAAAAATAAAGACGTGTGATTGATTTCAGAACGATGTATTTGTCGTGACGATTTTCGAGATACAGAACTTACGTAGGATATTTTGAAAATTATTCCTCTTTTTTTTTTCTTTTATTCGCCAGTTTCGCTAGATATTTCATTACATTCTTCATCGAGCTCGACTCTCTTTCTCTCTCTCTCTCTCTGTCTCTTTCTCTTTCTCTGGAGAGTTGCGATTCAATATGACGGCAATAAATTGGTAATTATATCTTGGATTTCAGAGGAAAAATAAAGACGTGTGATTGATTTCAGAACGATGTGTTTGTCGTGACGATTTTCGAGATACAGAACGTACATCGCTTGTTTGCACGTTGATATTTATAAAAAGAGACGTACACTGAATAATTAGATTAATAAGCGAAGTAAACAACATATTTCAGTTGCAAGTATACTTCATGTTCTCGTACCGTGTATTATACAAAATTTATACGCGCGGATATTTTGAAAATTATTCCTTTTTTTTTTTTTTAATTTCATTACATTCTTCATCGAGCTCGACTCTCTCTCTCTCTCTCTCTCTCTCTCTCTCTGTCTCTCTGTCTCTTTCTCTTTCTCTGGAGGGATTCATTCATTTTGATGGCACGGGTAAGAAGCAATAAATTGGTAATTATATCTCGGATTTCAGAGGAGAAATAAAGATGTGTAATTGATTTAACACTAGAACTACCACATCAGTCAAAATGACCGGTTTTACAATTTTATTTTAAAATTTCTACTTCATGTTACAATTATTTTCCCCGCAATATAACTTTTTACAGTGATAACTAAAGAAATAATATAATGAATTTTATTTTATTTTCACTTATTAGAAATCGAAATAATTTTGGTAGAAATAACTTCGTCTTAACTGTCGGTAAGTTCTAGTGTTGAGAACGATGAGATTTCCGACGTATTTGTCGTGACGATTTTCGAGATACAGAACTTACGTAGGATTTTTTTTTTCTCACTTGACGTCAAATTACAGTAAAAAAAAAACAAACAGAAGAAAAAACGCAGCAAGTCCAAGAGAAAAATTCCATTTAACCGGCATTAATTTTCACCGAAATTTCCTTTTCACGAACGATCCAACGTCGCAACGAGCAATTTACATGAGAAAGAATCGTTGACGTGACCTTCTACTCAAATTTTGCCAAAATTTACTCACTCGCGATACTATATGGCCTCGTATATTAGATCATCCCGCAAGCACCACAAACTTTCTACGAATAATATTGCGACAAAGTAACGAAATCAAATCGAGCAAAAATTTTCAAAAATTAGACAATCCATATACCTAAGTGAATACTAATCGAGAGTTTTAAGTTTCGGACAACGGAAGTTATTACTGGTACAAAATTAGGAAACAGAAGAATTCTGTGAAAATATCGTCAATTTCCAGCGTCAATTTATAATTTTTCACGAGAAAGAGGGGAAGGGGAAATGGTAGAAGGCGAAGAGAAAGCGAAAGATTCCCTCGGATGCGTCGAGATGAGAGCGACGTGTTATCTCAGCCAGCTCGATAACGTTTCATCCTTCGAACAGAGACGTCTGTAGCCGAGAGATCGTCAGTTTTGAACGACGTTTCGTCATCTCGTTTCCTCCCTGCCCCATCCCCCCCCCGCCCCATTTCGCGTCGCGATCGTTTTTCATTTCACGTCGTTAAATCACGCTCGCGAGATAGATCTCGACGAGACGATAACAAGAAGCGATAATGAGAAGCAAGATCTCGTCAACAAATTTGCTCGAGTTTAGTCCACAGATGGAGTAAACGAATATTTAATCGCCTTCCTTATCGAGTTTTTATTTCGCCCTCCTTATCGCGGCCGAGGTGAAGAAGAAAATCACGTTCGATGAAGAAGAAAATCACGACATTTTCGACATACGGGAAGACAGAACGATTATCTTTTCCTTTTTTCTTCTTTTTTTTTTTTTTTTCCCCGTTCGCTGTGTAATTGTTGTGTCGAGTATCGTGGCGGCACGGAGGAATATCGGTCCCTATCGGTTATCACTTTCGCCGCGATGCGCGAGCGTTTGCAAGCGGGCTGACGCGCACAGAGATCACGACTTATCGGCATGCACACGTTTCTCAACAAGCAATCTCTGCCTGAGAGATAAGCCGATATCTTTCTCGATAGCCGCCGTCTTTTATTCCGGGGAAAGGTTGCCTTCCAACATATGTATATATACATAATATAATTACCGCCGCGTTTTATTGCGTCTTTCGCTCTTTGTTCCTCGTGCACCGAGTGCATCGAGTTTGGTCTGCATACGAGAGAAAGAAAAAAAAAAAGAGAGAGAGAGAGACGAGCACACAAACGATAAAAAGTTATTTACTTAATTCGTAATTCGCCGATTCTCAACTTTATCTCTCTCTCTCTTTATTTCGTTGCTTACCCGATAAGCACGAGTTTTTCCCTGCTCTATCAATCTTTTTCAAATTGCAAGATTTATACGTACATACATATATATATATATATAATATATACAGAATTATACAGAAGATGATATGATCCTCGCCGTGTGCGAGAGTTGTGGTAGATCAAAAAGATCTCCAAAACCACACAAGATCGCGAAAGAAAGAAAAAAGAAAAAAAGAAACTGAGGCAATCAGTGGCGAAAAGATCGTGATCGACGAGAGAAGAGGAGGAGGAGGAGGAGGAGAAGGAGGAGAAAAGGAAGCCGGGCGCCAGCGCCAGTATCAACACCGCGGCAGGAAGCTGGCTTTTTGTAATGGCGGGATGTGGCTCTTTTTGGCCTTTCAGCCGGTTGGCTTTCAGGGCCTTGTAGCGTGGCAGATAATGAACGAGCAGCACCCTTGCACAACCACCGTTGCAAACCTCTCTCTCTCTCTCTCTCTACTGCTGCTACAGCCGTAACTCCCTCTCCTCCCCTCTTTGCCACCCTCTCGATTCACCTCGTCGGCCAACGATGTCAACAGGTGGGCAAACGCGGATGCGACCTAACCAACGCGGGCCTCTACGTTTCGCTAGCTGTCGATTCGATCGGCCAGAACCACCTCCTCTTCATCGTCGGCTGCGTTGACACCCGACGTCGTCGTCGTCGTTTCGACGACGAGACCGTGTCGCCACGTTCCGCGCAACCGATAGGGGGAAAAGTATGCGGCAGGAAATGGCACTCGCGTGACACACAAAAGACGATGGCCGGCGACGATACCACAATCCGACAGAGTAACGCACACACACACTACGAAAGGGAGTGGAAAAAACGCTACGCGGTATTTCTCCTCGCCGAATTTCCCACTTTTCACTGCCAATGGCTCTATATGCAATGGCAACTATATGTAGGGTTTGCTCGACGCTGGAACTTACCGAGATGAACTTTTGTCAGATATTTCGTAAACACAATGAAGCACAATGTATTTAATGATTTTCGAAGTGAAAACTTCTTTAGGCGCGTTGAGCGATTTTTGGTTGAGGGGAAAATCTTGTGGGTTCGCGTCACCTACATGCAATGACATAAATTAACCACCAATGAAAGCACATATATATATATATATATATATATATATAATATTCTAATATAAAATTATAATATTCTAATATAAAATTCAATTAATGGTGTATATATATATATATATATAAATAATATTCTAATATAAAATTAAAACATTCTACTATAAAATTCAATTAATGGTGTGTATATATATATATATATATATATATATATATAAATAATATTCTAATATAAAATTATAATATTCTAATATAAAATTCAATTAATGGTGTATATATATGTATAAATAATATTTTAATAT
The DNA here is from genome assembly GCA_032399595.1 of Tetragonula carbonaria. Classification (NCBI taxonomy): domain Eukaryota; kingdom Metazoa; phylum Arthropoda; class Insecta; order Hymenoptera; family Apidae; genus Tetragonula; species Tetragonula carbonaria. Next base: position 3,488,568 of record JAUCRC010000020.1, read on the forward strand.
AAAATTATAACATTCTAATATAAAATTCAATTAATGGTATATATATATATATATATATATAAATAATATTCTAATATAAAATTCAATTAATGGTGTATATATATATATATATATAAATAATATTCTAATATAAAATTCAATTAATGGTGTATATATATATATATATATATATAAATAATATTCTAATATAAAATTCAATTAATGGTGTATATATATATATATATATATATATAAATAATATTCTAATATAAAATTATAATATTCTAATATAAAATTCAATTAATGGTGTATATATATATATAAATAATATTCTAATATAAAATTATAATATTCTAATATAAAATTAAAACATTCTACTATAAAATTCAATTAATGGTGTATATATATATATATATATATAAATAATATTCTAATATAAAATTATAATATTCTAATATAAAATTCAATTAATGGTGTATATATATATATAAATAATATTCTAATATAAAATTATAATATTCTAATATAAAATTCAATTAATGGTGTATATATATACATAAATAATATTTTAATATAAAATTATAACATTCTAATATAAAATTCAATTAATGGTGTGTATATATATATAAATAATATTCTAATATAAAATTCAATTAATGGTGTATATATATAAATAATATTCTAATATAAAATTCAATTAATGGTGTATATATATATAAATAATATTCTAATATAAAATTATAATATTCTAATATAAAATTATAACATCCTAAAATAAACTTCAATTACTGGTATATATATATATATATATATATATATATATATATATATACACCATTAATTGAATTTTTGAATGAAACATTAGGTTTGACAATGTCCAATGATCGAAAACTCAGTACCACAAAATATAAAACGACGATCGATGCGGTTTTTACACGATACTTACATAAATTCCAATCAAACATTTTTTGCTTCTTACTTCAGTTACCACAAGCCTATTGTATCCTTCTTAGAATATAATGAAATGAATATTGTCGAAATTAATGATGATAACGATGCAAACAATGAAAATAATGTTGAAAATTAAGTTCATTGAAATCTATGTAAATGCAAATACTATGTATAAATAATACAAGTGTATATTAATTATTATTTCAATCAAGTTGTATTTATATTTTGTACTCGGGCTTGCGCAGCCCATCATACGTTTTGACTAATAAATAAACCATATAAAAATGTATATAACTGTTGCTCGGTTGAGTGCCGATACGATGTGAAAACCAGACCAATGTTAATAACTTTAATTTACAAATCGTGAAATTTTAATTTTCGACACTACGATTAATTCGAAAATTCAAAAAAAAACAAACCACTGTTATTTCATAGTTTTAAGTTTTCACTTCTGTCGACAGTGCCCATGACTGTTTTTGCAAAGTTTTCCTATTTCTTTCATTTACTTTGACGTTTCTGGTGGAAGTTATATGCTTTGATATTATGTTTATGCTTCGTAGGTCTAGTGTTGATATATGTTTCGCGTGAGTCATCGATCCGATTTCCTTGGATCGGTAAGTTGAATTGGATCATTATTGTTTCGAGAGTCGTTTTTTTGTGTTTGTTGTCTGAATTTTCATGTCGAAGAAATCGCAGGTATCTTTACAGGTGGCAGATGGAAACGCAACTTGAAATCTCGTTTAATTTTCCATTCATTGAACGAAGTTAAGTTACTTTTCTTTTTCTGATGAATTCAGGATTCAGAAACGTTCGTTCTGGATTTTGGGATCGAGTTTCTTTTATGGAAATTGGATTTACATGATCAATCGCTACGCAGTTTCTTTTATCGGCCAATTTCGAATTGAAACGAGGCATCGGCATTTTTCCAAGATATCAAATGTTAACTAGTTGTAAATAAAAAGTTCACGCCAAATTAATCGCAAATTTTTTTTACCAAAATGTACGTGGTTTCCGGAATCGATGAAATCAACAACTGCGTATTAACGAGTTTATTTTTTGCCGTATTCCTGTTCTTCTCGTTATGCTTAACGAAAATTCATAGTGAAACCTTGGACATATTTATAAAATAAATAAATAGTATCGATACTCGAGGTATCGGACGCGTTAAATATATCAAGATAAATATATCAAGGTCATCCCACACTGATTAATCCAATTAACTTCTGTCTTTCGCTTCGAAACGATATTAACCGATTATTAATCGTCCGTCGTGTTTGCCGATCCCTGCTGAAAGCAACAAATATCGCTTGAAATATCGGTCGGATTCCGCGATATTTCTCGCTGCTAAAAATATCGTTTCGACATCCGGAAATAGATCTCGATCGATCGGATGCCGCGCGCGCGGTAATCGGTCAAAATAAATCGCCGGTCAGCGAAACTTCTCAAGCCAAACGTTTCTTCTTCATCCTCAGATTAGATCACGCTCGCTCGACTTACTCGCCAATCGGCTCGGTAATCCGAACAAACACGTATCAAGAGCGCCGATAACGATCGACGATCGAGGCGTTTATCGCGCGATCGGATCGCGGCGAACGTTCCTTATCGAAACACGACGGCCAGACAGTAGAGAGACTGGTCTCGCGACGCCATCGGCCACGACAACTGATAACGTGTTTTTCAGAGCGAATCAGCGTTAATGGATGTTTTCGCGCGATAATAAGTTGTGCACATCGCGCGCGGAATATTGACAGACATCTGGCATCTCGCTCGCGACTTTTAACTCGCGTTTCATCCGTTTCGCCTACCCTTCGTCCCTCCCCCAAATCTTTTTCTTCCTCTCGTGAACAGCCGCTTGGATTCTCTGCTTTCTCTCTTGGACACGTTGGAAAGCTTTTAGTGCCGAGACTGTGTGCGCGCGTGTGTGTATGCGTGCAAGTGCAACGATATATCGGAGGGGAATACTGATACCCTCGCGGTGATCTCTCGGACAAGACAACAATGCAATCGGCATTGTCCGGGCGTTCCGATCGTTGGAAAACACACGCTCGTTATCAAATTGCGTTGCTACGAGGCTGAACGAGAACCAAATGGCCCGATTCACCGAAAATTTCCCTCGTCACGACGCGCGATCGTCAGAGAGAGATCGATCGTCGAGGAGGACCCACCATCGAGCTCAACCCCGCTGTTTCAACGCTAAAACCATCGAAATCGTTCAAAATTCATAACGTCAGACAGATGCAAAACAGTGTGCTTTCTCAAAGATTTAAACGACTCTTTTTTTTCTTGTAAAAAAAAAATTCTTTTTTTCACTTTAACATGCCCGACGGAAATTCTACGCCTCGATAATGCGAACGATGCTTGTATAAAAGCTTTACACTTTCCAAAAAATAATCTCTTCTCTTCGGTTGACAAATGTAATCGGTCCGAAAGAAACGACTCGAGGCAGCAGGATTGAGAGACACTTGAAGTACATATGTGTATATATATATATATATATATATATATATATATATATACGAAGCAAACGGAACTGACCGATTTGGTAATTAGGAAGAATTTCTCGAGCCGACTGGAGCGTGTTATTTTTCGTTCACCTTCGACGAAAATGGGCGAGGCTCGGAGAGAAGGCCGAGAGACTGTTTAAGTGCACACGGCACGACGCGAGGATTTTATTAAAAATGGCCTACAAGTTGTTGGCCGTCGATAGGATATCAGTTGATGGTCAGCCGGACGGAGATAGCGGTAATGAGCGACGAGAGGAAAGTTTCCATCGCGAGAAAACCAGTAAAAGGAGTCGCGGCAGAAAGAGAGACAGACAGACAGAGAGAAAGAGAGAGAGAGAGAGAGAGAGGGAAGGCAAGGGAGACCGGATGATGGACTGATTACGCTCCACGGCCGAGATAGCAGCTCGATAGAACAGAACTTCTACGAATTCCAAATTCACTTTCCCGAAGATCAGCGCCGGCGCTCGACCGCCGACAGTTTCGACGACCACGATGGAATTTGAAACGTGAAATCCGAGTCGCCTACGAATCAAATTTGTATATTGCATCGTTTCATACATCGATCGAGTTAGACTTGATCGTTTCAAAGAAAAAAAAGAAAAAAAAGACTTGCTTCAAAAGTAGAGGAGCCGAAAAATTTCTAGAAGTATACGACAATTTCGACAGTTTCGACGACCACGATGGAATTTGAAACGTGAAATCCGAGTCGCCTACGAATCAAATTTGTATATTGCATCGTTTCATACATCGATCGAGTTAGACTTGATCGTTTCAAAGAAAAAAAAAAGAAAAAGACTTGCTTCAAAAATAGAGGAGCCAAAAAATTTCTAGAAGTCTACGACAATTTCGACAGTTTCGACGACCACGATGGAATTTGAAACGTGAAATCCGAGTCGCCTACGAATCAAATTTGTATATTGCATCGTTTCATACATCGATCGAGTTAGACTTGATCGTTTCAAAGAAAAAAAAGAAAAAAAAGACTTGCTTCAAAAGTAGAGGAGCCGAAAAATTTCTAGAAGTCTACGACAATTTCGACAATTTAGAATTCTTCATTAAACGCGCCATTGCCGGGAGAAACGAAAGTACTTTTCAGTTCGAAGAGAAGATTCAAGGGCCAAAGATTCAAAAGACACGAGACAAAGACGTCGAATATATTTGAGGGGAAATAAAGTCGCAGCTTTATCGTCCACTAAATAACGATTAACCCTCTATTGCATTCCGTACCCAACTGGGAACTTAAATTCCAAATGTTCTATAGTGAATTAAGTTGAGACAATTTATCGGCAGTTGTTCGCCAACAGTCATAAAATGCAGTAAATAAAATTTTCTAATAAAATTTTATTATTCACTTCATGGCCGTCGCTCATTTTTAAGTAGACCAACAGCCATGTATACTTCTTCTCGTCATAGGAACTTCATGCAATAGAGGGATAATTATAAATATTCATAAGACACTGCCCTTATTGACACTTTCACAAAGAGCCCGGCCATTTTATTAAAAACCGTACATGACGCTATTGCAATCACATCACCGGTTCCTATAGTATTGAAGCACACTTACAGCGTATGACATTGTACGATGACATTGTACGAAGATCGCGTGCCACTTTTTATCGTGGCAATTCACGCGTTTCCCTTAATTGCTCTTTTCACTCTCGCGAGAAAGATGAGCCTGCCACTCTTATCTTTATCACGCGAGAAATTACACAATTGAACCTAACCTAAAACCTTACTTAAACCTTCGCGCGCGAGTTACAAAGCTGAACCTAACCTAAAACCTAACCTAAACCTTCGCGCGCGAAATTACACAGCTGAACCTAACCTAAAATATAATTTAAACATTCGCGCGCGAAATTACACAGCTGAACCTAACCTAAAATATAATTTAAACCTTCGCGAGCGAGTTACACAGCTGAACCTAACCTAAAACCAAACCTAAACCTTCGCGCGCGAAATTACACAGCTGAACCTAACCTAAAAACCCACCTAATGCACCTAAAACTTACTTAAACCTTCGCGCGCGAGTTACACAGCTGAACCCAACCTAATATGATTTAACCTTCGCGAGCGAGTTACACAGCTGAACCTAACCTAAAACCAAACCTAAACCTACGCGACCGAGTTACATAGCTGAACCTAGCATAAAACCTAACTTAAACCGTCGCGAGCGAGTTACACAGCTGAATCTAACCTAAAACCTAACCTAAACCTTCGCGAGCGAGTTACACAGCTGAACCTAACCTAAAACCTAACTTAAACCTTCGTGCGCGAGTTAGACAGCAAAACCTAACCTAAAATCTAAGTTAAACCTTCGCGCGCGAGTTAGACAGCTGAACCTAACCTAAACCTTCGCGCGCGAGTTACACAGCTGAATCTAACCTAAAACCTAACCTAAATCTTCAACCTAACCTAAATCTTCAACCTAACCTAAACCTTCAACCTAATAAATAATCGATTAATCATCTAATCGTGGGATTGGAAAGTTCAAAGGCGGAGAAAGGGGATGCTGAGAAGGATGAGAAGCTGGTGCGCTATGGAGGGGGAAGATGCTCCGATCGCGCACCCCGAGTCCGACAAAGAGCGACTGAAACCATATCAAACGAGTCGGCGGCATTGAAGTGGGCGCGCGGAAGGGTTGCGGATAGGCGCGTGGACAAACGTGGAGGACAAACGGGACAAAGGAAATCCGGGCGCAGGGAGGCGCAAAACGATAAAGAAAGACAGAACGATCCTGCCGAAAGTTAAAAGGGAATCCATCCATAAATAAGCGCGGCTCTCTCTCCACGGGGTTTGCCTTGGCGAGCCGTGGAGCGGCCACGGATCAGCGCGCGATCTCCAACGGAATAATAATGCGGGTAAAATAAAACCGGCCTCCCCCTCGGACACTCAGACAGGCTTACGCACCGAGTCGCGAACACACGCGTCAACGTTCGGATAGAGCGTGTGTGTAACCTGTGTCCACACCGAGAACCCATATAATACCCCCATAGAGAGATGGGAAGATCAAACACTGAAATTACAGCATTGTGAGCATTCTTCTTGCGACCACTCTTCTTATTCTTCTTCTTCTTCTTCTTCTTCTCCTTCTGATTCTGATTCTTCTTCTTCTTCTTCTTCTTCTTCTTCTTCCACTTCTTCGAGTCTGTGCTCTCGCCGATAACGGTCTTCTTCTCTTTCTTTCTCTCTACCTCTGTCCCAGTTGCACGCGTGGCGAACAACGTTTTACTTTCTTCTCGTTCTTTGCCTATCGCCCCTCCTCGCCCCTTGTTCGCATAAACACACACTTGCCGTGCCTGCATAAGGCTCCCTTTATTATCAAAACCCGGATCGCGTGCATATTGCATCAGTGCACCGAGAGAAGACCGCGTCTTGCTCTCGACTCGCTCTCTCTCTCTCTCTCTCTTTCTCTCTGTTGCATCGAAGTCGTAGCCGTAGCCACCACGCTCGTTTACTCCTCCTCCTTCTTGTTCCTCGTCTTTTCATGGGGCGAGTCCACCTTGTGAAGGACCTGCCTCGTCCTCGCCGACGATCACCGGCCATAGAACACACATTTGACAAGAAAACACGGCTCGATGACGCGGCCGTGACGCCATCGAAATTACCGTCTCCACCTTTATCCGGTCTCCGGCAACGTAAGAATAAATATATCATAGCCGTACAAGCGCAGATTTCCCTGCTCGGATCAGATAAGAGTAACAGGTGCAACCCAAGAGAGGACAAAGTATCGATCTCTCGAACGTGGATGGCATTTGAACGTGAACAGCACGCGCGTTTCTTTGGCGAATGTATGAAAAGGGAATAAGTAACGTGCGTGGTCCCCGGTGTGCAAGCACGAGATCCATACACAGCTGCGAAAGGAAGTCGAGCAGCGAATCGAATTTAAATCGATCCGTTCTTCTTTTTTTTTTCTTTTTTTTTTGAAACGAGAGATGAAGGTTCAAACGTTGCATTAGGTTCAAAGTCGCATGAATACCATAAAATTAGACGCTTTGTAGATTACTCTCCAAATGTACGATGAAGTCCTCGCTCGTAAACGAGGATTTGAGATTGAGCGATTCAAATTCCCAAAGAAAGGAGACAGAAAATAGAGAAACAGGTATTAGCTAGAGCTATCACTATGTTATTATTTGATCGAAATTTTAATACATCATTTTCTGATCCTGTTGGAGGAGGAGATCCAATTTTATATCAATATTTATTGAAAATTCTGATTTTTTGGACATCCAGACGTATCAACGTTTATTCAACATTCTGATTTTTTTGGACATCCAGACGTATCAACATTCTGATTTTTTGGATATCCAGACAAATCAACATTCTGATTTTTTGGACATCCAGACGTATCAACATCTATTCAACGTTCTGATTTTTTGAACATCCAGACGTATCAACGTTTATTCAACATTTTGATTTTTTGGACTTCTAGACAAATCAACATTCTGATTTTTTGGACATCCAGACGTATCAACGTTTATTCAACATTCTGGTCTTTTGGACATCCAGACGTATCAACGTTTATTCAACACTCTGATTGTTTGGACATCCAGACGTATCAACGTTTATTCAACATTCTGATTGTTTGGATATCCAGACATATCAACATTCTTATTTTTTGAACATCCAGACATATCAACATCTATTCAACGTTCTGATTTTTTGAACATCCAGACATATCAACATCTATTCAATGTTCTGATTTTTTGAACATCCAGACGTATCAACGTTTATTCAACATTCTGAGTTTTTGGACTTCCAGACAAATCAACATTCTGATTTTTTGGACATCCAGACGTATCAACGTTTATTGAAAATTCTGATTTTTTGGACATCCAGACATATCAACATTCTTATTTTTTGAACATCCAGACATATCAACGTTTATTCAACATTCTGAGTTTTTGGACTTCCAGACAAATCAACATTCTGATTTTTTGGACATCCAGACAAATCAACATTCTGATTTTTTGAACATCCAGACGTATCAACGTTTAATCAACATTCTGATTTCATTCGGATCAACATTCTCAACATCCGGAAGTTTATATTGCTTTCCCAAATTATTACAAACGAAAGAGGAAAGAAACGAAGTTTTTCTGGAAACTTAAGAATAATTTATGCAATACTATGAATTGGATTTTTAGATTTTATTGGTATGAGCACATATATTTGCTGTCCGATTAGATATTGATACACGAGCTTATTTCACATCTGCAACAATAATCATTGGCAGTTTTCTACTGGAATTAAAACATTTAGACTAGCCACTCCATCGTGGATCAAAATTAAAATTCAACATCTCGTTCATACGATCGATCATATTCATTTTAATATTCACGATTTGCTAGATTGGCAGGAATTAATACTTTTCAAATTCGTCGACTGATATTATTCTACGTAATACGTGTTACGTTGTAGGTCATTTTCATTACGTAGCCGATATTCCAATGGGCACCGTGGCCACTACTGAAATTTTCAACATGTGGAGCAACTGCACACGCACGCTAGGAGAAGAAGAAAGGGGCAAATGGTGGGCCGGGGCCGGTTAATTTCCAAACATAGTAAGAGAATAAAACTCGGAGGCAAAACCAGGATGGATATCTCGTGGCATTCCTTCCCTTATCCGTGACGGCTGTTTCTTTTCAGACCCCCTCCCCCCTCCTCCGCCGGTCACTTATGGCGATTTAACGGATTTAACGACCACACCTGTACCTCTCTCTCTCTCTCTCTCTCTCTCTCTCTCCTCTCCTGGTCCCTTTTCCGTGTAGCGACGCCGTCCGATAAGAATCGGGCCGAACTGTGAGAATCGACGACGACAACGACGACGAGACCAGAAGAAGAGGAGGCCAGGCTACAACCATTCGAGAGATCGATCGCTTCTCGTCGTACTCCGGCAACGACGACCAAGACGACGAAGGGACACGGAGACGACGCGTTTCCATCTCGCGGAATGCATTAAGCCGGACGTCGTATTCGCGAATGGAACCAAGTGAGCGGCACGCAGACGATTTTTAACCAGATAGGATACTGCCTCCACCTCCACCTCCTCCTCGTCCTCCCTCCCCCCCCCTCCTCCTCCTCCCTGCCTTCTTCAGCCATCGAGCAACTCCCGCACACGCGAGCAGCCGCATAAAGTGAATGCACACAAGAGAAAGATCCGAGAGAGAAGGGGCAAAAAACGTGCAATCCTTTCTTCTCCATTTTCCCATTTATCGGAGTGATTAGTTTGGGTGGGGGGAGGGGGGGAATCGTGATTTTTTGCATCTCGATAATCAGACTTACAAGAAAGGTATTAGGTAAAGGTGATGCATATAATTATTTCTCACAAAATATCGTCGCGAATCTTGGCAAATTAATATATCGAAGCATATTTGTTTCAAGCAGAAACAACTTCGTCTGTATATATAGCGGTGGACTATACACCTTCGTGCGTGACTAAATACACACACGTGGGGGGAAAAAGATTATGTAAGCCAGGGGTTTGAGAAATATTTACGATACGATCGGCTGTTAAGACGTAACAAGCCGAGTGAAATTCGATTAATTCGCCGGTGGGTCGACAAACGGATATCCGTGATTCGTGGAACGTGTGGACTCGAGTCTGCCTCTACGGGGACTGAGACAGAAGGGGTTCGGAGAGAAAGAAAGAGAGAGAGAGAGAGAGAGAGAGAGAGAGCAGCCCCAGACGATGCGGAGAGACTGATAAAACTGCGAATGATAACGCTGCTGCTGCTCCTCCCCCGACTCTGTCCGTCTGTTTCTGACTATCCGCGATAATCTCGTGCTTCCGCGTTTCCGGCGGGACAGTTTCCACCGTAAAAAGCTGATCCGCCGGCGTGGAAAATGCTTCTGACTTTCAATCGAAACCAACCGACTCGCCAACCCCGATCGTTGCTCGAAATCGTTTCTGAATCTCAGCGCGTGTCCTCCGACACGAAGGTATTTGTCACTCGCGAAACAGGAAAGCTCGGAAGACTCGATCTCTACGTAGTGGAATTATCACGAATCCAGAAGATGGATTCCTCGTACGACTTTAATCGTCAATTTTGAAAATAATAATTTCCGACGATCGAAGATTCAACGTAGACGATTAAAAGAAAACGAAATACGCCAATCAAATTTCATCAATTCGAAATCAGTGACTGACACTTCGGTATGTTCTCTTGCAGAGATTCACTCTACTCTACTCGCTGGTATTATCATCACCGAATTACTCGCCGTAGTTACTTGTTACAAAAAAAAAAAATTCCACGACACGTGAGACATTAAATTGGAAAATCTTTCGTCGATCGTGTTCGAAAAATCGTGTAGAAAAAGCGAAGCTTCCTCGAATCCCTTAATTATCTGATCGTATTGATCCTCGAACCGGTCAACCGAGCGCGATAAGCCAAAGTAGTATCATCGCCAGTCCCACGATATTCAGCCTCGATACGCGTTTACGCGTCAAACACCAATAAACGTAGCGGAATGTCAACGAGAAGGGGGTCGATCAGCAACAACAGTCGATCGATACGCGGCCGATATGCTGGAGCAAAAGAAGAAGGCTGGCCCTTGGTACCACAACAGGGTAGAGATCGCTATCGATCGCCGGTGACCAAGATCGTAGTCTCGAATCAAAGCGGTTAGCATCCATACGCCACGAACGACGAAGAGAGCAACGTGTAAAGGTGCGCGATGCTCGCACAGCTCTTGCGAAGGAACGTGCATCTTCTTATGGCCGACGAGAGGAGACAGTCTAGTCCTTTCTCGTGAGAGATTCGCAGCCGATAACGCCGTTCGCTTCGTGTATCGCCAGAGTTCTCTCGCTTCAAAACCCTTCGACTACCTGTGTGTTTCGCGTTCAGAGGGCTGAATAAAAGACTGCCGCCCCGGGGGGAAAAAATTAGAAAAAAAAAGAAAAAGGAACGCTCCGGAATGCGCCCTCTCGCGCTCAGCTCGCCGCCGAACATCCGACTGACACAATTAAGACTTGTAATTGCGAATTACAAATCGTAATTCTTTTTAATCGAAACGATGCAAGGAGAGCTGCTCTTCCAGCATGGATCATTTTTGTCAGAGGAAACATTAAAATTCGAAACCGCGCCTCGATAATCAATTCGAAGCGTTGTCGTCGATGAAAAATCATCGAGAGCATTTTGTCACTTTGTCGATTCTTTCGGTTTATTCACGCTCGCAAGAATTCCTCCATAATCGTGTGTCAGAGAGCAAAACTTTGCACAAGGTTGCCAAATCTGACACACTATGTGTTTAACACGCTATATAGAGCTTGTCCTTTCCTTCTGGCTCGGGTTAAAATATACAAAATCCACTTATCATCTCCAATTGTCAAAAACTTTCGGTAGCTCCTTTGCATCACGAACAACTATTTTCATCGATAGCAACTGCATTTATAGGTTATGTTCTTTAAACGTCCCATTTTCTTTAAATTTTACTTTCATCAGTAGCAACTGCATTTTTAGGTTATGTTCTTTAAACGTCCCATTTTCTTTAAATTTTATTTTCATCAATAACAACTGCATTTTTAGGTTATGTTCTTCAAACGTCCCATTTTCTTTAAATTTTACTTTCATCAATAGCAACTGCATTTATAGGTTATGTTCTTTAAACGTCCCATTTTCTCTAAATTTTATTTTCATCAATAACAACTGCATTTATAGGTTATGTTCTTTAAATTTTACTTTCATCAATAGCAACTGCATTTACAGGTTATATTCTCTAAACGTCGCATTTTCTTTAAATTTTATTTCTATCAATAGCAACTGCATTTATCGGTTATGTTCTTTAAATTTTATTTTCATCAATAGCAACTGCATTTATAGGTTATATTCTCTAAACGTCGCATTTTCTTTAAATTTTACTTTCATCAAATGCAACTGCATTTATAGGTTATGTTCTTTAAACGTCCCATTTTCTTTAAATTTTACTTTCATCAATAGCAACTGCATTTTTAGGTTATGTTCTTTAAACGTCCCATTTTCTTTAAATTTTATTTTCATCAATAGCAACTGCATTTTTAGGTTATGTTCTTTAAATTTTATTTTCATCAATAAACTGCATTTATGTTATGTTCTTTAAATTTTATTTTCATCAATAGCAACTGCATTTTTAGGTTATGGTTTTTAAACGTCCCATTTTCTTTAAATTTTATTTTCATCAATAGCAACTGCATTTATAGGTTATGTTCTTTAAACGTCTCATTTTCTTTAAATTTTACTTTCATCAACCGCAACTGCATTTATAGGTTATGTTCTTTAAACGTCCCATTTTCTTTAAATTTTATTTCTATCAATAGTAACTGCATTTACAGGTTATGTTCTTTAAATTTTATTTTCATCAATAGCAACTGCATTTTTAGGTTATGTTCTTTAAACGTCCCATTTTCTCTAAATTTTATTTTCATCAATAACAACCGCATTTATAGGTTATGTTCTTTAAACATCCCATTTTCTTTAAATTTTATTCCTATCAATAGCAACTGCGTTTATAGGTTATGTTCTTCCATGAGGTCAGATATCATTTTGAGCAGCAATAGTAATTACAAATTTATTATCTGCATTTCCTTATACTGGATAAATAATTGTCGGACGAGTCTGAGGAAGAATTTTCAATTAATAATTCAATACATTAAATCGATTCCTTTTTCCTTTACATTTCATTTTACCATTAATTATTTTGATACTAGTACTCGTTCATTCAATGATTTTAACGTCTAATCGCACAGATCTCTTCCGTTCGTCCACTAAATTTCGATTCATACGTGGCGTGTCATCCATTTCAGACGAACGTCCGGAACCTTAACCTCACACCTGTAGTTTAAAATGCAAACGTCAAATAATTTCAAATCGCTCGAAGACCTGAATTATTGAACAACCCCTCGGCGAGAGTAATCGGTAGGAGTAAAAGTTTGCAGAGGAGCGCGGGACACAAACATCGTTGATTCCCGCTCTTTCCTGTTAGCGTTAGGCTACGCTCTCCGCGACACGTTTGCCGATATCTTGGCCGATAAGATCGAGTCAGCATGTCGTCGCCGGCTGGCAGAAGCGCGGATATGCTCGCAGCAACGAAGAGATCGCGAAGTAACCCGGGGCTCTCTGGCTCTTCAGCAGAAAGAAGCCCAGGTAACACGGTCGCGCGATCGAGTAACGCGACGCTGACACCTCTATACAAGCGCCAACGTTCCACCTAATTAACGCCGCGGCCGCGTGCAACGCCGTTGTCAAAATAACAACACGGCGATCGGTCTTGCCGATCGACACTGACACGTACCATTAACGCGCCTATCGGGTTAGATCAATTAGAGGGGTCGGCAGAGAGAGAGAGAGAGAGAGAGAGAAAGAGCGATCCTTGTCGGTTCCCGATCCTTTCTACGGATGTGATCAAGCCCAATATGTATACGAGCGAATGAAAACAAGTATCCTTTTCGTGGAACATCGAGCATTACCGCTTGAAAGTGAAAATGTTTCAACGACGCGTTCATTTCGTACAAGTTTCGTAAGGCTCGAACACTTCGATGCGAGTGGTTAATGCTCGAATCTTCGAAATCAGAATTCTGCGAATAGATAACGGTTCGCGAAAAGTTGAAAGATCGGACATAAAAGTGATAAGTGGTATTTGGACCAACGCAGGTTAGGCTGTTAAGTCAAGGTTGAAGGTTTAAGTTAGGCTCAGCTGTGTAACTCGATCGCGAAGGTTTAGGTTAGGTTTTAGGTTAGGTTCAGCTGTGTAACTCGCTCGCGAAGATTTAGGTTAGGTTTTAGGTTAACTTCAGCTGTGTAACTCGCGCACCAAGGTTTAAGTTAGGTTTTAGGTTAGGTTCAGCTATCTAACTCGCGCACCAAGGTTTAGGTTAGGTTTTAGGTTAGGTTCAGCTGTGTAACTCGCGCACCAAGGTTTAGGTTAAGTTTTAGGTTAAGTTCAGCTGTGTAACTCGCGCGCGAAGGTTTAAATTATATTTTAGGTTAGGTTCAGCTGTGCAATTTTGCGCGCGAAGGTTTAAATAAGGTTTTAGGTTAGGTTCAAGTGTGTAACTCGCTCGCGAAGGTTTAGGTTAGGTTTCAGGTGTGTAACTCGCGCACGAAGATTTAGGTTAGGTTTTAGGTTAAGTTCAGCTGTGTAACTCGCGCGCGAATGTTTAAATTATATTTTAGGTTAGGTTCAGCTGTGTAATTTCGCGCGCGAAGGTTTAGGTTTGGTTTTAGGTTAGGTTCAGCTGTGTAATTTCGCGCGCGAAGGTTTAAATTATATTTTAGGTTAGGTTCAGCTGTGTAATTTCGCGCGCGAAGGTTTAGATTAGGTTTTAGGTTAGGTTCAGCTTTGTAACTCGCGCGCGAAGGTTTAAGTAAGGTTTTAGGTTAGGTTCAATTGTGTAATTTCGCGCGTGATAAAGATAACAGTGGCAGGCTCATCTTTCTCGCGAGAGTGAAAAGAGCAATTAAGGGAAACGCGTGAATTGCCACGATAAAAAGTGGCACGCGATCTTCGTACAATGTCATCGTACAATGTCATACGCTGTAAGTGTGCTTCAATACTATAGGAACCGGTGATGTGATTGCAATAGCGTCATGTACGGTTTTTAATAAAATGGCCGGGCTCTTTGTGAAAGTGTCAATAAGGGCAGTGTCTTATGAATATTTATAATTATCCCTCTATTGCATGAAGTTCCTATGACGAGAAGAAGTATACATGGCTGTTGGTCTACTTAAAAATGAGCGACGGCCATGAAGTGAATAATAAAATTTTATTAGAAAATTTTATTTACTGCATTTTATAACTGTTGGCGAACAACTACCGATAAATTGTCTCAACTTAATTCACTATAGAACATTTGAAATTTAAGTTCCCAGTTGGGAACGGAATGCAATAGAGGGTCGTTTAACTCCTGATATATATATATATATATAATAATTAATAATTAACGATACGAACAATATAATTGACAATGTAACAATATAAAGCAACAACGATATAATTATAATCGATTCGACGACGAAATCAGAAAAGAAAATTGAACGAAGACCCGTGCGACGACAATAATGGTCACGAAAACGTCCTGCTGATTAAAATCGATCGTTTACTTATATTTCTTCAGATATCGTTCGAAATGTCAGTGAACAAAATCACGTAGGTACTTAACTTGTGAAATTATTAAGACTGTGACTTACATTACTTAAATTATCGTTGATCATTATTAGATAATTAATTGCATTTTAGCTATGATTCGATCATACAAGAACGTGTATACAGTCAATTGCATAAAGTGAAAATTACATTCTCGGATCGATCGTTCAATCCTCTCGTGCCAAATATTGGATCGTATCTACGGGGGAAAAGGCCGTCAGAATCGGGGATCATCTTGTTCTCCTGTTCGCCTGGTCAGTGGTAGTAGCCAGCGGCAATTTGTCTTTTCCTCCTTCGAGGGAGCCTAATATCAATATCTCAGCGAAGACTGATTACGTTTGAACCCACGCGGATCGGGTCAGTTCCTCGTTCCTCGGCGCGACACGTCATCCTCGATGCTCGTCGAACAGCGCTGCTTAAAGTGGCGAGCACGTGGGTGGCTACAGGAGAGAATGTGAGTCGAGAGGAGAGAAAGAGGAGGACAAGAGAGAAGGAGCAGCCTGGCGCGAGAAAGACGAACGGAGAAGGAGGACATTTAAAGAAAGACTGAGGAGCGGCATCACCTCGTTTCACCTTCTTATCTATGCATCTCAAAGAGGGAATTCGCGTGCGCGCGCGTGTGTGTGTGTGTGTGTGTGTGTGTGTATGTACGTAAAATCAGCCGCGAAAGAGTCTTTGCGCAATTTTTATATTTGTATGAAACCATAGAATTATCGTTCGCGAGCACTCCTTAAGTCAGATCGCTTTAAAACAATATTTAACCAACTTAATTACTTAGTTTAACCAAATGACTTTACAATCATGAGATTCACTCGAGGTGATTCGATAAAATTCATTTTTATCTGTATTTACCGAGCCTACTTGCTATAGAATTGCGAAGAATTGATCGAACAGAAATCCCGGTATATATTTCATTTGAAAATTCCCTTTATCTGGTATTCCATTTGAAGAATAATCTTTCACACGTTTGTGCAAAATAATTTTTGCACGCGACTGTTACCGAGCGTGTGTTACCGAGCAAATAGATAGACATGTGTATAGATTTACAAACGCTATAGACAGAACACATGCAAGTGTATCGCATAGAAAAACGGAAAGAGGTGAACCAATGGGAGACAGGTACTTACGCGTCTACGCCATGAGGCCAACATGAGCAGACGATTTTACGACCGATATCTGGCATATTCGATCCGGAATATAAGCGAGGAGGAAGCTCTTGATGATACGTTTGACGATCTGTTCGAGTCATTTCTAGGCTGAGGTATACGCGGCGAGTGTACGGGAAATTATCGGGTTGTAGTTTCGAAACTTTTATCCGGTGTGTCGGAAGGTTTCCATCTGGCAAGATATTGCAAAATTGCGAAATTCTGTATTTCTATACGGGTTATTCTATAACTCGAAGAATTATGCGCAGAAGTAACGTCACCACATTTGATAATTCACTTGCGATGTCATAGTCGTTGTGCAACGATTTCCTGAAGTCTCGTTATTCGTCACTTGCTACGGATAAATGTTAGTTCCAATATTCCGTAGAAAGATCTAACATTAAGCGCAATCTCCAAATTTCTAAATTAACGAGGATTACAACGCAGAGCGGAAGAATGGAAGAATCGCATTTAAGAAAATATTTCGAGTTTCTTATTATTCTATCGAAAATCAAGATAAATCTATTCTCTAGTTCGAAAAAGAAAAAAAAAACTGAACTCCTTCAGATTCAGTTGGTCCAAAAAATTTCACTAGAAAAACTAGAAATTCGCTAGAAAAACTAGTTGCTGATCCAAAAAGTCACTAGAAAAGATAGAAATTCAATAGAAAAACTGGTTCGGTTATTCCAAAAAATCACTAAAATTAGGAAAACTAAAAATTCACTGGCAAAATTAGTTCAGTTACTCCAAAATTCACAAGAAAACTAGAAATTCACTGGCAAAACTAATTCAGTTACACCCAAAAATTCACTAGAAAACTAGTTCAGTTACTCCCAAAAAATCACTAGAAAACTAGAGATTCGCTAGAAAAACTAGTTCAGTCGCTTCCAAAAAATCACTAGAAGAGAGATTCACTAGAAAAACTAGAAATTCATTTAAAAAAACTGGTTCAGCTACTCCCAAAAAATTCACTAGAAAAACTAATTCGGTTACTCCCAAAAAATTCACTAGAAAAACTAGTTCAGTTATTCCCAGAAAATCACTAGAGAAACTAGTTCGGTTGCTCCCAAAAATCACTAGAAAAGCTAGCTCAGTTACTCCCAAAAATCACTAAGAGACTAGAAAATCACAGAAAAAACTAGTTCAGTTCGGTTAGTCCCAAAAATCACTAGAAAAACTAGAAAACCACTGGGAAAATTAGTTTAGTTACTCCCAAAAATGCACTAGAAAAACTAGAGATTCGCTAGAAAAACTAGTTCAGTCACTTCCAAAAGTACACTAGAAAAACTAGAAATTCATTAGAAAAACTGGTTCGGCTAGTCCCAAAAAATTCACTAGAAAAACTAATTCGGTTACTCCCAAAAAATTCACTAGAAAAACTAGTTCAGTTACTCCCAGAAAATCACTAGAGAAACTAGTTCGGTTGCTCCCAAAAATCACTAGAAAAGCTAGCTCAGTTACTCCCAAAAATCACTAAGAGACTAGAAAATTACAGAAAAAACTAGTTCAGTTCGGTTAGTCCCAAAAATCACTAGAAAAACTAGAAAACCACTGGGAAAATTAGTTTAGTCACTCCCAAAAAATCACTGGAAAAACTAGACATTGACTAGAAAAACTAGTTCAGTTACTCCCAAAAAAATCACTAGAGAAACTAGTTCGGTTGCTCCCAAAAATCACTAGAAAAGCTAGCTCAGTTACTCCCAAAAATCACTAAGAGACTAGAAAATCACAGGAAAAACTAGTTCAGTTCGGTTAGTCCCAAAAATCACTAGAAAAACTAGAAAACCACTGGGAAAATTAGTTTAGTCACTCCCAAAAAATCACTGGAAAAACTAGACATTCACTAGAAAAACTAGTTCAGTTACTCCCAGAAAAATTCACTAGAAGAACTGGAAACTCTTGGAAATTTGAAAAGCATCGCCAGAAAGAAAAAAAAAAAAAAGAAAAGAAACGTTCTCGATCGGAATAATTGAACTGTCGTTTCACTTCCGTCGAAAGCGACGATAGATAGAATCACCTGGTACTCGAAGAAGATCCCCGGCTTTCCCGCAACAACAATCTACGGAACAATTTCGCCAACGATTCTATATCGGTACGACGCATCGACCTCAACAAGCACCTGGAATCTCGACCACCACGAACACGATCTCGAACACGCCAGGAACACAGGAAGAACACCGCGAAGATCAGAGAAAACGGGTGATTGAATTATGAGGACAAACGAAGAACAGCGAATCGCGTGACGACGACAATCGTCGCCAAGGCCGCTGATCGTGGCCAGGCTGACTGACAACGAACGTACGTCTCGAGCCACCACGAGATTGTGGAACAAACGTGGCCCACGCGAGAAAGGAGGCGCTTCGAGAGAAGGTGTTTGCCCGAGCGAATGCGAGAGGCGGGCAATTAGGTCTCTTCAGGCACGGAGGCGCGCGCGTGCCGTTGTTTGTCCAGCTAAAACAAGATATTATTACGAGCGGCGTGCACTAGAGAAGAGACACGAGCTGTGATCTCGTCGTAATAAATGAAATAACACACAGTATTACGATATTAAGCTGTTGTTGTTTTATTAATTAAATAATAAATAATACACGTACGTGTATATTTATGCGTGTGTAATCTACATACGCGAATTATTTCTCTTAATTCTAAAGGAATTAACTTTACGTTTCGTTATTTTTGTTTATAATTATAGAGAAAGTTATTAAATTTATCGTCAGGGTATGAACCTAATAGCTCGAGTTAGCCTTTCAATTTCTTCTCCTTTTTTTTTTTTTTAATCAAAGCGATTTTACCCGAGATCTCGAGGATCGTCGATAAAGTAGGTAATTTCCTATCAAAAGATCATTTTCTATACGAATATGTATATCTTCGCGTGATTGATTGTCGCTTGTTCGCTAAACTTTCTGTTCACGTGATCGCCAGACATCTTGAATGTATTTAATTTGCACTTAGACAAAATACAAAATGGAGGGGGGGGGGAAGTTCCTCGATAGAAACAAAAAGAAAGTTTTACATTCGCGTTTAAATCAGTGCTCGAGTGTTTCGAAATCATATCGTAGAATGTATAATTATTTAGATTTTACATTTATCTGGATCTTCGAATCCAATTCATCGAAGATTAAATATTTAATAAAATTGTTTCTTCACCCCAAAATTTTTCATTAAAGATTTAGTCAGAATTTTTTGTCGATTTTATTAATTTTCTATATCGATCAATTTTCAAAAATATATACTGAGAGATCCAGATAATTTTAAAATAGTTAATCCAATAATTACTCCTTCGCGCATTTAAACCAGAATGATATATTTTTATTTGCTTATTTGCTTATTTTATTTGCTTATTTGCTCGATTTTACGATCTATTCCTAATAAATTAGGTGAAGCAATCATACCATTTATATCAATTTTCTATTTTATTTTTAATTCCGTTGTTAAATAATAATAAAATAAAAAGATCCACCCAATAAATCGTTACTTGATATTGAATATTAACGTTATAATTTTCTCACAATTACATATCTCTTTTATTACATTTTTTTCATTCATATTTAATAACTCGTTTGATTTAATAACGAAGAGAAAAAAATTATAAATTAATGAACTTGAATAAGTATACGTCTCGAGTATGCATAACACAGAAACAGAGTATTCTATTAATTTTCACAAATTCGATACAATTAATTCTTTATGTTAAACACAAATATATTAAATCACATAGAACTGATATTAACAATTCTATTCGGCATATATACATCGATCAATTTTCAAAAATATATATTGAGAGATCCAGATAATTCTAAAATAGTTAATCCAATAATTACTCCTTCGCGCATTTAAACCAGAATGATATATTTTTATTTGCTTACTCGATTTTACGATCTATTCCTAATAAATTAGGTGGAGCAATCATACCATTTATATCAATTTTCTATTTTATTTTTAATTCCGTTGTTAAATAATAATAAAATACAAAGATTCACCCAATAAATCGTTACTCGATATTGAATATTAACGTTATAATTTTCTCACAATTACATATCTCTTTTATTACATTTTTTTCATTCATATTTAATAACTCGTTTGATTTAATAACGAAGAGAAAAAAAATTATAAATTAATGAACTTGAATAAGCATACGTCTCGAGTATGCATAACACAGAAACAGAGTATTCTATTAATTTTCACAAATTCGATACAATTAATTCTTTAAGTTAAACACAAATATATTAAATCACATAGAATTGATACTAACAATTCTATTCGGCATATATACATCGAATAATCAGTCCCTGACGTTTCAATGATCGCGATAACATCGTTAATAACAATCTGTATCACATCTGTAATCTCTGTTTGAAAACTTTCGGCGCGAAACGAAGCAAGTTTCCCGCAAGAAAAATCAGCGTTCGTTATCTGGCGGCGGGTTGGAAATTATTAGAAATTATCAGGCTTGCAAAACGAGCTTTCTCTTTCGTTTTCGCCGAAGGGAAAAAAAATAAATGAATAAATAAATGGCTCGCCAGTATTGTATCAGCGGCGTTCGTTCGATCGGAGCAGCGTTCGTTCCGTGGTTTAATTGCCATCGAAGGGTCGTCCTTAATTTCGTCGTTATCTCGATCGAGAGAATTTCGAGGCCGGTGCACTGCCACGAAAGTGACCGAGGCGCCACTCTTATCTGAAGAGGCACGGATAAAGCCCGATGATCGAGGAGAAAGAGCAACATACTCGAGATACCTACGTGGCGTCTCTCGGCTACCAAAATGGAGGAACAGGGAAATTGTTGAGAAGAGGTACGCACCGCACGCAGGTAACGACACACGCGTGACACACCTCACCTCGTGCTCACCTCGTTAAAACAGAAATTCGCGTTGAAATATGAAAAATCCAGATGGCCAAAAGAATCCAGACGAACAAAAGTTTATCTTTCGTGTCGGCGTTTGTGTAAACTTGACGAGGATCAAGCATGTAGGAAATATATTTTTTTATACATATGATAATGATTGAAGTATATGTAAATATATTTTTATACGAATATGATTAAATATATGATTAAATATATATGAAAATGATTAAAATATATATAAATATATTTTTATATGAATATGATTAAATATATGATTAAATATATATGACTATGATTAAATATATGATTAAATATATATGAATATGATTAAAATATATATAAATATATTTTTATATGAATATGATTAAATATATATGAATATGATTAAATATATGATTAAATATATATGAATATGATTAAAATATATATAAATATATTTTTATATGAATATGATTAAATATATGATTAAATATATGTGAATATGATTAAAATATATATAAATATATTTTTATATGAATATGATTAAATACATATGAATATGATTAAATATATGATTAAATATATGTGAATATGATTAAAATATATAAATATATTTTTATATGAATATGATTAAATATATATGAATATGATTAAATATATGATTAAATATATGTGAATATGATTAAAATATATATAAATATATTTTTATATGAATATGATTAAATATATATGAATATGATTAAATATATGATTAAATATATATGAATATGATTAAAATATATATAAATATATTTTTATATGAATATGATTAAATATATGATTAAATATATATGAATATGATTAAAATATATATAAATATATTTTTATATGAATATGATTAAATATATATAATATGATTAAATATATGATTAAATATATATGAATATGATTAAAATATATATAAATATATTTTTATATGAATATGATTAAATATATATGAATATGATTAAATATATGATTAAATATAGAATATGATTAAAATATATATAAATATATTTTTATATGAATATGATTAAATATATGATTAAATATATATGAATATGATTAAAATATATATAAATATATTTTTATATGAATATGATTATATATAATATGATTATATAATTAAATATATATGAATATGATTAAAATATATATAAATATATTTTTATATGAATATGATTAAATATATATGAATATGATTAAATATATGATTAAATATATATGAATATGATTAAATATATGATTAAATATATATAATATGATTAAATATATATAAAAATTTATATGAATATGATTAAAATATATATAAATATATTTTTATATGAATATGATTAAAATATATATAAATATATTTTTATATGAATATGATTAAATATATATGAATATGATTAAATATATGATAAAATATATATAATATGATTAAATATATGATTAAATATATATGAATATGATTAAAATATATATAAATATATTTTTCAAAAATATATATATTTCTTTATATCCCTATATACACGGTCTCAGAAGTGTCATTGTCGACTTTAACTTAGGAGATCTATATATAGCTCTCCATATATCAAGAAATTGTTACATCACAACGTGAAACTTGAAACTCGGAACGAGAAACCCTTTGACACGTTCTGTCTCAATCGCGCGGATTGGCTCGACTCGAAGAAAAGAAAAACGAAAGGAAATGAGATAGAACATGCTGTCGAAGAGGATGCTAACTATCATTCGCGGAATAATGCAGTTGCGTGACGAAGACCGAATTATCTGATTCGCGACCAACGAACAGTGGCGAACAACGAAACAACAACGGCCAAATCGTTCTGACCGAGATATCAGATGCGATCTCTCCTTCTGTGCCAGAACAGAACATAAAAGAGAGACTGGGAGAAGAAGAAACTCTCGATTGTTCCGATCAGTTAACGCTAATGAGCGATATATTTGGAAGGCTGGCAAAAATGGCCACCAGCGACCATCTCTTCTCTCGCATTGCCACCAGAAAACAGCGCATGCGAGCGCTCGGCTCGTTCAAACAACGAACAATAATTTTTAATTGACAATTTCACTTGCGACGACCCGAATAAACTTTGCACCAGTCGGCATAATTATCATCGAAGAGTTTTTCACCTTGAGTGAAAAGAAACCGGGCCTCTTCCAGAGACAGCGAATCTTGATGAATCTTTAATTGTTGTTTAAACGTCTTTGGCTAAAGACAAGAGCCTCCTCCAGGGTTTTACACTTGGCTCCAAAATGGCGATGGCCGACGAGACGAAGACTTTTCTTCTTCTTCTTTTTTTTTTTTTTTTCTTGCGACAGACAATTACTACAAGCAAATACCACAAGCTTCAACGAGGCAAGTGTGTCGGCCCGTATTAGGTCTCGTACGTCAACTCGTGGACACACACAGTTAAACACAGAGACAGAGGCAAGCGTGTATCGCGATCGAGAGACGAGAGAGCGAGGCACCAGCTACTACCCCCTTGCTCCCGGACTGTCCGCTTTATCTCGAGACTTGAGAAAACGCAGACGCTTCGCGGCGAGGCTAATCTGCTTGGTATCGGTGCCCTAAAACCACCGCCAACAGAGGCCAAAGACAAGACGGGGGCAATGGAGAACAGCAGGTCCCCGTTTCCTACCGAAAATGTCGTGCGAGTTTTTGTGCTGAAAGAGTAACTGCGTTTTTCTTTCTTCTTTTCTTGAAGTGAAAACTTCTTTAGGCAAGTTGAGCGAGTTTTCGGTAGGGGAAAATCTTATGGGTTCGCGTTGGCCAGCAGTGAAAGCATATATATATATATATGTATATATGTAAATATATATATGTAATATATATA
The DNA here is from genome assembly GCA_032399595.1 of Tetragonula carbonaria. Taxonomy (NCBI): domain Eukaryota; kingdom Metazoa; phylum Arthropoda; class Insecta; order Hymenoptera; family Apidae; genus Tetragonula; species Tetragonula carbonaria. Next base: position 3,512,941 of record JAUCRC010000020.1, read on the forward strand.
TAATGGTGTATATATATGTAATATATATCATGGTATATATATATAATGGTATATATATATGCAATAATGGTATATATATAATGGTATATATATATATGTAATAATGGTATATATATACGTAATAATGGTATATATATATATATGTATATATGTATATATATATATGTAATATATATATAATATATATATATATGTAATATATATCATGGTATATATATATATGTATATATATATCATAATGGTATATATATAATGGATATATATATGTAATAATGGTATATATATACGTAATAATGGTATATATATATGTAATATATATAATGGTATATATATAATGGTATATATATGTAATAATGGTATATATATAATGGTATATATATATATGTAATAATGAATATATATAATGATATATATATATGTAATAATGGTATATATATGTAATAATGGTATATATATAATGGTATATATATATATGTAATAATGGAATATATATAATGGTATATATATATATATATATGTAATAATGGTATATATATATATATATATATAAAATTCAATAAATTGAATTGAATGAATTTGAATGAATTTTGAATGAAATTAAATAAATTCAATTAATGTTTTATATATATATATATATATATATATACACCATTAATTGAATTTTTGAATGAAACATTAGGTTTGACTATGTCCAACGATCGAAAACTCAGTACCACAAAATATAAAACGACGATCGATGCGGTTTTTACACGATACTTACATAAATTCCAATCAAACATTTTTGTTTTCTTACTTCAGTTACCATAAGCCTATTGTATCCTTTTTATAATATAATGAAATGAATATTGTCGAAATTAATGATGATAACGATGCAAACAATGAAAATAATGTTGAAAATTAAGTTCATTGAAATCTATGTAAATGCAAATACTATGTATAAATAATACAAGTGTATATTAATTATTATTTCAATCAAGTTGTATTTATATTTTGTACTCGGGCTTGCGCAGCCCATCATACGTTTTGACTAATAAATAAACCATATAAAAATGTATATAATTGTTAGTCGGTTGAGTGCCGATATGATGTGAAAACCAGACCAATGTTAATAACTTTAATTTACAAATCGTGAAATTTTAATTTTCGACACTACGATTAATTCGAAAATTCAAAAAAAGCAAACCACTGTTATTTCATAGTTTTAAGTTTTCACTTCTGTCGACAGTCCCCCATGACTGTTTTCTTTTTTTTTTCTTTTTTTTTTTTCTTTCCCCAATAACTGTATCTCAAAACGTAACTAACTCATTGTGTGAGTTGTAAGCTGATCGATTCAAACCTTTTAGTAAAAAAGTTTCGTTTTTAACGAATCGTGTTCAGCTCGAAGAGTAGTAATTTTCGTCGTATTTTGCGAACGCTGTTACCGAAAAAAAAATCATCGTATCATGGTGAAAGAAAAAAGCGTTCAAACTACTGGATAGAATTGGTTTGCTAAGTCGAATCGTCTTTGAAACTTTTTTTTTTTCTGAGAAAAAAAAAACTTTTTTAAATAATGGGATCGTAATAACGTTGCCTGGAAATGAAGAAATATATATTAGCTTCTGTTTCTCGTGGGAAATTCGCCTTTCATTTGCACATGAAAAAAAAAAAAATGGAAAATGGAGCAGTATCTCTCTCTCTCTCTCTTGTCTCATAAGAAAAGCAAAGAATTTCTAAGAAAAGGCTGAACGTAGGAAAAAAGATTTCTCACAGATACACATACGCGTGATTTAATTTTCAAAATAACTAAAAATCACTTTCATCGCAAGAAACCTGTCGATCGACGTCAAATATTCATCTGAATTCATTTCTTCTTTCATTACCTCAACACGTTCGATTGCAAGTCACTTTAATTGAATTAAACAAATCTCAAGCATCATCGAGCTTTCTGGCACTGTTATTATTTTGTCCTTTTTACTCCCTAAACTAATTAAACGAAGAGAATACGCTACGAGCGAAATTTTCACGACAAAGAGCGAAAGTGAATAACGAAAACCAAAGAAACACCACGAAAATCGACGATCGTCCTACCGATCATCTTTCGCTACGAAACTACAAAAATCGCTGTTAGCGAGATCAACTCGTGCCCGTGTAATAATCGATCGGGCAATCTTTCGCCGAAACCGAGAGAAACGTACCGTAGAAGAGAAGAGGAGAGGCTCTCTCGTAGCGAATTAAAGGCGAACAATGCCGGCACCGAAAAGATCCCGTAGATCGGTGAGCAACGATTCGCGTAATTAGAACGGGAACCCGGGCCGGATAGATGATCAGATTCCCCGCGCAAGGCTGCCACGATCGCGACAAAAGAACTCGCAGCGATACGGTTTTTGCACACGCGAACGCAAAACAGAGAGAAAGAAAGAGAGAGAGAGAGAGTTTCGTTCGTATTGTTCGAAGCCGCGAACCGAGATATATTATTCATATCCACGCGCGTCGTAGTCGTCGGCACGACGATGCTTTTTGATTGGCGGATTTCGTACGAACGTGACGATCCGCCAGGTTGAGATCTCCTATCACTGGCTATCAGCTCATTACGCTAATATTCACTCGGAATGCCGCGGACCGATACCGTGTATCTCGATCGTGCCTTTCGCGATTCGCAAACGGCCTTTTTCCAGCTATTTCTCTCTCTCTCTCTCTCTCTCTCTCTCTCTGTCTGTCTGTCTGTCTGTCTTTCTCTCTCTACGTGTAGGTATAACTGTTGCATACAAACACACACACGCACGCACGCGTGTGTAGCCATACCACGACTTGGTGCCATTTTTGATCATACGCGATCACGTCATGGCTTATCGACTCGATTTCGTTTCGAAAGCACACACACACACACACACACACACACACAAGGAACAACGTTTATCGAGCAGATGTTCCTACTCGTGATCGCCAGATGAAATAACAATATTGCCGCAACCTTGAATCGTAAATTCATTTCGGCGAGCGAACTTCCGCACCGCGGGAAACAGCGGCGGAGAGAAGAGCGAGAGAGAGAGAGAGAGAGAGAGAGAGCTCTTCACTTAACACGAAACACATGTCGACCACAGCGTATCAAGCGTGTTCCCACCACGAGCCTAACTCTGAAACGCTGTTATCGAGGGTAGGACTGTCAGGAAATATTCTTAGAATAAAGGAAGAGAGAAAGAGAGAGAGAAGTGAGAAAAAGAGAGCAGTTGCGCGAGTAGTATCGGGACTCATCGGCTACATCGGGCCGGTTTTATCGGCGTAAAGCTGCGTTTACACGCGTGTAAAGCTGGTTGACACACCGGGTTGGCGCAGTCCCTGCCCCGGAGAGGGCCCCCAGCGGAAGCAAGGCCTAACACACACGCGAACGGGATAAGGGAGAGACGAGAAGAGGAGAGGAGCTCCGCAGAGACACCATTCCAACGATGCCAGGACCGTGTCGTAACAGGCTGGAGTGACACCACAATGCAGTGTAGCAATTTGTAGGCTCGCCCTTCGTCCTTCCTCCCCCTGTGGTGTCTCTCTGGTGCCGCGCAGCATCCTGCAGCAGCAGCAGCCGCCTCTTCCTCCGCCGTATTTATGAGCTGAGTCGCTTGGAGAACGCCTGTATCGGTTCCTCTCGCGCCGCGGTTAAGGCAGCAACGACGTGCCACGAAACGAGTACACACGTACGGCCTTTCTTCTTCTTCTTCTTCTTCTTCTTCTTCTTCCTCTTGTTCTTCTTCTTCTTCTTCTTCTCTCGAGCCGATCGACGACCAACAGTGTATACACCGACAGAGCAAGAAAACCAGAGAGAAGAAGGTGGCTGATGAAAACAGAGGAGCAGGAGGAGAGATCGAACCGCGGAGGATTCGCGAGAGAAGAGAAGGGCTAACTAGACGAGATCAACACGGCGATAGTTCTCTCTCTCGTGCGTTCCCTCCGTAAAGAAGAAGAGAACGAGAAAGAAGGCGGAGGAGAGACTCGACGAGGTCGAACAAGTCGACAGGGATAGAGAGAGAGAGTGAACGCAAACGGAGGGGGGGGGAAGAGAAGACATCTGCGGTGGGATTCATGCGTTTGCGCGGGAATAAGGGACCCAGCAGGCGAGGAAGATAAGGAACGCCGATGGAACCTTCTCTTCTCTCTTCGCTTCTTCTTGTCTCTTTCATCTTCTTTCTTTTCTTTCTTTCCACATACACGCGTGTGTACACGTTCTTCTTCTTCTTCTTCTTCTTTCGTTCGTTCTCGACTATTTCGTACCCACTTCTCAGGGTTCTTCTTCTTCTTCTTCTTCTTCTTACGCTCTTCCCTTTCGCGTCATTGCACACACCGCTGCAACGATCGACACTGATAGGCCGCGACGACTGTTCGCGGCTAGCCGGCCACGGCGGAATTTGCGACTTCGCTTTTGCGACTTTCCTCTTCGGAGAGAGGCAACCGCGACAGATTCGACCGCGAGATTTCGGGCCAGATCTTTCGCCCGGGCCAATTGAATCCCCGTTCCCCCCCCCCTCTCCCCCTCGCCCCTAAATATCCCCGCGCCTGTATCGCCGATTCCGTGAAACGTAATTAACTGCTCCGCGATTCCATCACTTTTCTTCTTTTTTTCCTCTTCCGAACAAGGCAAACTGTCTCGTAGAGAAATCGCGGAAACACGGAACCAAGTTCCCCTCTTTTCGCTGAGATTTTTCGAAACACGCTGCCATTATTTTTGAAGTGAAAAACTTCTTTAGGCGCGTTGAGCGAGTTTTCGGTAGGAGAAAATCTTATGGGTTCGCGTTGGCCAGCAGTGAAAGCATATATATATGTATATATGTAAATATATAAATATATGTAATATATATATATAATGGTGTATATATATGTAATATATATCATGGTATATATATATATATACATAATGGTATATATATATATATATGTAATAATGGTATATATATAATGGTATATATATATATATGTAATAATGGAATATATATAATGGTAAATATATGTAAAAATGGTATATATATACGTAATAATGGTATATATATATGTAATAATGGTATATATATGTAATATATATTATGGTATATATACATAATAGTATATATATGTAATAATGGTATATATATAATGGTATATATATATATATGTAATAATGGAATATATATAATGGTGTATATATATATATATGTAATAATGGTATATATATATATATAATAATGGTATATATATATGTAATAATAGTATATATATATATATGTAATAATGGTATATATATGTAATAATGGTATATATATAATGGTATATATATATATGTAATAATGGAATATATATAATGGTATATATATATATATATATGTAATAATGGTATATATATATATATATATATAAAATTCAATAAATTGAATTGAATGAATTTGAATGAATTTTGAATGAAATTAAATAAATTCAATTAATGTTTTATATATATATATATATATATATATATACACCATTAATTGAATTTTTGAATGAAACATTAGGTTTGACTATGTCCAACGATCGAAAACTCAGTACCACAAAATATAAAACGACGATCGATGCGGTTTTTACACGATACTTACATAAATTCCAATCAAACATTTTTGTTTTCTTACTTCAGTTACCATAAGCCTATTGTATCCTTTTTATAATATAATGAAATGAATATTGTCGAAATTAATGATGATAACGATGCAAACAATGAAAATAATGTTGAAAATTAAGTTCATTGAAATTGATGTAAATACAAATACCATGTACAAATAATACAAGTGTATATTAATTATTATTTCAATCAAGTTGTATTTATATTTTACAGTGGGCTTGCGCAGCCCATCATACGTTTTGGCTAATAAATGAACCATGTATAAAAATGTATATAATTGCTGCTCGGTTGAGTGCCGATGTGTCGTGAAAACCAGACCAATGTTAATAATTTTAATTTACAAATCGTGAAATTTTAATTTTCAACGCTACGATCAATTCGAAAATTCGAAAAAAAGAAAAACCACTGTTTCTTCATAGTTCTGAGTTTTCACCTCTGTCGACAGTACCCCGTGGCTGTTTTCTTTCGTTTTTTTTTTTTTTTTTTTGCTGTTTTCACTTCCGAAAAGTATATGATACGGACTTCTTGGAATAAATGATAAACGGAGCGAAATGCTCCGAAAACTGCACCATTCGAAAGTGAACACGATAGAAGAACACACGAGTTGTCATGTTCGAAAACGGGGAGAAGCGTTACACTGTGAAGACAAAATTACGACGACAAGAAATCGGAGGGGTGGAGGGGGGGGGGGGGTCCACAGACAAATGCAGTGAGCGCAAATATTATTTACAACACGTATTCAATGAAACATAGTATAAAATCATTGGTTATTAATTTGACGGCTGTGCACGACGGGGGGTGATCGCTGCCTCTCCACGGGGCACCATTTATCCATGGCATCGTCGATTAGCAGCATGATACAAGCCAGCATCCTCCTCTGCCTTCCACGTCGGAAATTCCATCATTCGCGATATTTTCAACGATTGAAATCGAATATCAATCGTGATGTTAACACCAATCACGACGAACGAGCCTGTAGCCGTAGCATGAAGCTGCTATGGCATTTCAACAATCATACTAGCGTTGCTATGTATATTGCTGAATTCAATTCTTCTAGTATTTAGTTGATTTTTTATAGTTTTTTTTTTCTTTAAATCACGCTCTCGTCAGGGTATTTGAATCTGATTTCACAGCAAGTAGCGTTGCTATGTATATTGCTGAATTCAATTCTTCTAGTATTTAGTTGATTTTTTATAGTTTTTTTTTTCTTTAAATCACGCTCTCGTCAGGGTATTTGAATCTGATTTCACAGCAAGTAGCGTTGCTATGTATATTGCTGAATTCAATTCTTCTAGTATTTAGTTGATTTTTTATAGTTTTTTTTTTCTTTAAATCACGCTCTCGTCAGGGTATTTGAATCTGATTTCACAGCAAGTAGCGTTGCTATGTATATTGCTGAATTCAATTCTTCTAGTATTTAGTTGATTTTTTATGTTTTTTTTTTCTTTAAATCACGCTCTCGTCAGGGTATTTGAATCTGATTTCACAGCAAGTAGCGTTGCTATGTATATTGCTGAATTCAATTCTTCTAGTATTTAGTTGATTTTTTATGACTTTTTTTCTTTAAATCACGCTCTCGTCAGGGTATTTGAATCTGATTTCACAGCAAGTAGCGTTGCTATGTATATTGCTGAATTCAATTCTTCTAGTATTTAGTTGATTTTTTATGACTTTTTTTTCTTTAAATCACGCTCTCGTCAGGGTATTTGAATCTGATTTCACAGCAAGTAGCGTTGCTATGTATATTGCTGAATTCAATTCTATAGTTGATTTTTTATGTTTTTTTTTCTTTAAATCACGCTCTCGTCAGGGTATTTGAATCTGATTTCACAGCAAGTAGCGTTGCTGTGTATATTGCTGAATTCAATTCTTCTAGTATTTAGTTGATTTTTTATAGTTTCTTTTTTCTTTAAATCACGCTCTCGTCAGGGTATTTGAATCTGATTTCACAGCAAGTAGCGTTGCTATGTATATTGCTGAATTCAATTCTTCTAGTATTTAGTTGATTTTTTATGATTTCTTTTTCTTTAAATCACGCTCTCGTCAGGGTATTTAAATCTGATTTCACAGCAAGTAGCGTTGCTATGTATATTGCTGAATTCAATTCTTCTAGTATTTAGTTGATTTTTTATGACTTTTTTTCATTAAATCACGCTCTCGTCAGGGTATTTGAATCTGATTTCACAGCAAGTAACGTTGCTATGTATATTGCTGAATTCTATTCTTCTAGTATTTAGTTGATTTTTTATGACTTTTTTTTCTTTAAATCACGCTCTCGTCAGGGTATTTAAATCTGATTTCACAGCAAGTAGGGTATTTAAATCTGATTTCACAGCAAGTAGGGTATTTAAATACGATCTGATTGGGTTAAGGGAGGATAGGTGATAGTGCTTCGACTTATTTTACAGTAACGTTCGATGCAGGATTAAATAAAAACTGTTGAGTTCGTTTGTTTATTTCACTTTTGAAATTTCTCCTGATAAACGAAAAATTGCTATTCGAGTTGTACGTACTTGATAGTATTTGTCTCGCGACAAGTTGGTAGAAAGCTTTACCGTGGAACATTCACGATATAATTTGTCAGTGAACAGATCGAAAAAGAAGTTCCATTCGAACGTGGATTCAATTCAATTTCTAAATTTTCATTGCCACTATTTTCTATACCTTTTTCCTTTTTCTTTAATCGGACCGTTGTTTTTAATCTTCGATATTGAAATCACTTTGTCAACTCCGTTAATTATATATTTGAAATACTTGAATCTTTTTCTTCTACGTAGTAAATTCATTATAACATCATTAATTATCGGAACGAATATTAGGATATTTATTTCGATTATTTCAATATAATATAAATCACGAACATTTGAATTTCAAGACGAAATTGAACGCAAATTAAATTTCACCAGCGGTTATCGTTCGACAATCGTAAAAAAGGAAATTCGATGAAATTTTTCATCGAGTCACGAACAATCGAATACTTCCGTATTACACCAAATTATATCCTCGTATATCAACGAATTCCTAATTCGCTGCATTGGCCATTCTCAACAATCGTTGATAACCCTTTTCGTCTCGTGCAACATTCCTTCGAACGTTCGTTCGATCGTTGCATCTCGGTTTCTCGAAACGCAAGGGAAAACCAAGCGACCGACGACGATTCGCCGGCGATTCGCTGAAAAACCCGGTAATAAGTCGGCGATGACTCGGCGCCGATATCCAAAAAGGCAAGACAATTTTCTCTTCTCGCTTGAAGATCAAATGCCAACGATAAATCACGAGACATTGCTCGAGCGAAATTTTCTCCCACGCGCGGATCTATTCAATGTTTCTTCTCTTTTTTCAACAACTTGAAAATCACCGCGGAAAAGAAAGAAACTTTCGCGCGCGCGTTTCGATAAGAAAAATCAGCCGGTGACGTCAATTGTTTTTTTTTTTCTTTTTTTATCTATCAGAGGCTCGGTTATCGCACGCGAGAAACCGTGCCTCTTCCGCGAACGCGCCGTATCGCGCCGTGTAAGCGTTTTTAATCGCTTAAGCGCGGAGCCTCCTTCGGCTTTCCGAAATCGGCGAAATCGGCTTTCATTGCGCAACCGGTCGAACGGTATTTTAGAATCCTCCGCGAAACAGATAAGCGGGCAGATAACGGTTAATCTTTAAAAGCGATCGCGTGCGCACGAATAGTCGCGAAATATCAGTCACGTACGGAAATTTGTTTTAACGATCACTTTTTTTTCTTTTTAAAGAAAATCGTTATGACACGAATAAATATATGGATAATGTGCACAGGTGCTTTCGCTTCGTTTTTTTTTTTCTTTTTTTGTTTTTAACAGTCAGCTCGAGCACGCGAGTTTGTATAAAACTGGATTAGTGGCATCGCGAGTTAGCAATATGTTAAATTGCAGTAAATTAATAGTTGTTTAATATCGATTGTTAAATTTTCGATATCGCGAATCGTCGTTATAGATACTATATTTAAAATATATTCACGAAATTAATATCACGTTAATAGATCGAGAACAGATTTTTATTACGAGATATATATTTCGTAGTTACACATAAACAGCAACAAGAAAAATGAATAAAGACGAAATCCTTTCAATTTATCACTCGACAGATTCTTTTAAGTTCCACAATGACATTGTTCAATATCATGAAAAATACATCGATCAGAGCAAAAGTCGCAAGCAATTGGAGCAGAAATATATTAAGTTTCAATAAATTAATAATTGTTAAATATCGATTATTAAATTTTCGATATCGTGAATCGTCGTTATAGATACTATATGTAAAATATATGTAAGCTATATATAAAATATATTTACGAAGTTAATATCACGTTAATAGATCGAGAACAGATTTTTATTAAGAGATACATATTTCATAGCTACAAAATATCAAATTTTAATAAATTAATCATTGTTAAATATCGATTATTAAATTTTCGATATCGTGAATCGTCGTTTTAGAGACTGCAAGTTATATATATAAAATATATTCACGAAATTAATATCACGTTAATAGATCGAGAACAGATTTTTATTACGAGATATATATTTCGTAGTTATATATAAACAGCAACAAGAAAAATGAATAAAGACGAAATCCTTTCAATTTATCACTCGACAGATTCTTTTAAGTTCCACAATGACATTGTTCAATATCATGAAAAATACATCGATCAGAGCAAAAGTCGCAAGCAATTGGAGCAGAAATATATTAAGTTTCAATAAATTAATAATTGTTAAATATCGATTATTAAATTTTCGATATCGTGAATCGTCGTTATAGATACTATATGTAAAATATATGTAAGCTATATATAAAATATATTTACGAAGTTAATATCACGTTAATAGATCGAGAACAGATTTTTATTAAGAGATACATTTTTCATAGCTACAAAATATCAAATTTTAATAAATTAATCATTGTTAAATATCGATTATTAAATTTTCGATATCGCGAATCGTCGTTATAGATACTGCAAGCTATATATATAAAATATATTCACGAAGTTAATATCGCGTTAATAGATCGAGAAGAGATTTTTATTAAGAGATACATATTTCATAGCTACAAAATATCAAATTTTAATAAATTAATCATTGTTAAATATCGATTATTAAATTTTCGATATCGTGAATCGTCGTTATAGATACTATATGTAAAATATATGTAAGCTATATATAAAATATATTTACGAAGTTAATATCACGTTAATAGATCGAGAACAGATTTTTATTAAGAGATACATTTTTCATAGCTACAAAATATCAAATTTTAATAAATTAATCATTGTTAAATATCGATTATTAAATTTTCGATATCGCGAATCGTCGTTATAGATACTGCAAGCTATATATATAAAATATATTCACGAAGTTAATATCTCATTAATAGATCGAGAAGAGATTTTTATTAAGAGATACATATTTCATAGCTACAAAATATCAAATTTTAATAAATTAATCATTGTTAAATATCGATTATTAAATTTTCGATATCGTGAATCGTCGTTATAGATACTATATGTAAAATATATGTAAGCTATATATAAAATATATTTACGAAGTTAATATCACGTTAATAAATCGAGAACAGATTTTATTAAGAGATACATTTTTCATAGCTACAAAATATCAAATTTTAATAAATTAATCATTGTTAAATATCGATTATTAAATTTTCGATATCGTGAATCGTCGTTATAGATACTATATGTAAAATATATGTAAGCTATATATAAAATATATTTACGAAGTTAATATCACGTTAATAGATCGAGAACAGATTTTATTAAGAGATACATTTTTCATAGCTACAAAATATCAAATTTTAATAAATTAATCATTGTTAAATATCGATTATTAAATTTTCGATATCGCGAATCGTCGTTATAGATACTGCAAGCTATATATATAAAATATATTCACGAAGTTAATATCACGTTAATAGATCGAGAAGAGATTTTCATTAGGAGATACATATTTCATAGCTACAAAATATCAAATTTTAATAAATTAATAATTGAATATCGATTGTTAAATTTTCGATATCGCGAATCGTCGTTATAGATACTGCAAGCTATATATATAAAATATATTCACGAAGTTAATATCACGTTAATAGATCGAGAACAGATTTTCATTAGGAGATACATATTTCGTAGTTACACATAAACAGCCACAAGAAAAACGAATAAAGACGAAATCCTTTTAATTTATCACTCGACATTATCCTTTTAAATTCCACCGTCCCATTATTCAATATCATGAAAAAATCGCAACGAAACAACAGTCGCAATGAGATTCTTCGAATTATTCGTGCCACGTTGGAAATGTTTCATTTTCCAGTACTCTGGCGCATCCATCTCGTCGTTCCATCATCGAAATCAGTCTACCAATCATCCAAACCGTAAGTTAGCCATTTAAGAACACATTTCACGAGTTCAACGAGTTCAACCAAGAAAGGTATTGCTCGTTTTTCACGATCGTTATTATTAACTCAACTGCCGATGCTTCCAATTAGCAGTAACGCGCACGGTCCAACGTGCCGCGGAATAATTACACGGGCATTAACGTCAAAGTGACGAAAAAAAAAAAGAAAAAAAACCAGTCGAACGTCTTTTAGGAAACTTCGTGCGAGAACCTCGAAGCAAGGAGAAGAATAATCGATCGCGACGTGGAAGGAACAACAAGCGCAAACCCGTTTCTTGAAATCGTCTTAATGCTCGAAACGAAAAATTACTCGAAAAATTAGCGCAGGTACGAATGATAAAGTCACCGACACTACAAAGGGAATTTCATACTTTATTCGAACGTTTACAGAATATAATTGGAATGAACGACGACTGTTTATTAATTTCTCACACAACTGTTACACGTGTGATAACATAATGATTGTAAATGTGTAATAATTTGTTGATATCTCCACAATATTGAATAGCAATACATGTCGGTACAACATAACACCCTGTATATATATTTTTTAATAAGTATTAATCAACACTATTTAGATGAGCAATAAAATTATAATTAATTATTTATACACCTTTGATTAGTTATTTAATAATAACCATAGTTTGTGAACTTTAGACTTTAGAATGATAATTCTTTTTTAACTAGCATTTATATATTCGCCAATTTGTCATGATGTATCCTCGACAATTATTAACAAGCATCTCCTTGGTAATTTCGTTAAAAATATCGATCTCTTACGTGATTTCTTATTTATTACACGAGTTTTACAAACTATAGTTATTATTAAATGACTAATTAAAGGTGTATAAATAATTAATTATACTTTTATTGCTCATCTAAATAGTGTTGGTTAATACTTATTAAAAAATATTAATAATAAAGTATATATATACAGGGTGTTATGTTGTACCGACATGTATTGCTATTCAATATTGTGGAGATATCAACAAATTATTACACATTTACGATTATTATGTTATCACACGTTGGGCGCCGTAAATTTATCTAAAATTTATCTGAACTCTACGACGAGACGGTTGAGAAGTAGTAGCAATAGATGTCGCTACAACCCCCTGGCGAAAGCCTCCTGTAATTGTGGGCACAAAATGCAAGACCCTGGCCATGTATAATTTGGGCATGCCCGATTTACTCCAAAGACAGAGAGAAAAATGCTCTCTCTCTCTTTAAAAAACGTATCGAGCAACTTCTAATCGAGCCTGACATCGAAGCTACTCGAAATCACAGATAGTTTCATTAAAATCAAGATACAAGCGCCACGAGAAAAATGTGATCTAGTCATAAGCCTTCAAGCTCTTCACATCAAGTACCTCTATAGTTAATACTCTTTCCCTATCATCTTTTTATTTATCTCTTACCTACCCGCCACAACCTAATCTCCGCGTCGTGAGATCTCGTTATATACACGGCTAATTTAACCTTAAGCTGCCTAATCCGCAAGGCACACGGGCCAAACACCTAGAGCCATTAATAAATGAAAAATGACAATCGGTTGTTCATAATAAATCTCGATACTGTGTGTCCAGAATGTCACGAGTATTCGAGAGATGCGTAAATTCACAATGAACAACGCGAGACAATTTACTTTCAATCATATCATCAATTGCCAAATGATACTCGTCGAGGCGAAACAATGCAAACTCTGTGTAAAAAGTGTCGTTCAATGTGAACACAGTTTCAAACTAACAGATGTTTCAGAATTCTTATAACAGTGTTTTCAGAAAATTCTCGGGACAAACAAGGCGTTTAAGGTACTTGAACGACAGGGAATAATGGAGAATTATGAAATGTCCGCGATGGACAATACTGCGATAGAGGAAAAGAGGAGAAAAGACGCCCGGTTCGACGAGTTGCGGCCACGTGAAAGTGGCCGGCGACTTTCATGAGTCGCGAGGCCACGTGATCCCCCCCCCGCCCCTCACCCCCACCCCTCCCCCCACCAAGCACACAAACACAAGGGCGGCGAGGGACGAAGGCTGCCGCCGGGATCGGCACCCGCGATCTCGTCTGGCCTCGATCGGTTTTACGCCGAGATCGAGAAACACACACACATATATATATATATATATATATATATATATATATATATATATATATATATATATAGATCGTGCACCGAACCAACCGATCGCCCGCGTGTGTGCCATGATCGCCGTCTTGCCAATTCGATACGATCGACAAAGGTCCTGCGAGTCGTGGAAGCCTTAATTGGTGGCTGCAGCTAAGCCGAGTATCACGATTGCGTAAGAATTTCGCCGAAAAATATAAGCGAGTGGGGGGAGGGAATAGAAAATGGAGGACTGCGAGCAGCGTGACTCGAGAGAGATCTGACGGAGTATTGAATAATTTATGATTTATGATTTATCTATCCCCGTGCGGGAGAAACAATTGAGGATATTTGGTGTATGTTACAGAATTTGTATTTGTACTTGTAGAAAAAAATATTCAATGTGTGAAGACCGTTTTATTAAAAATCAATGTGAAATTTTTCTCCTTTCCCCTATGATGAAAAGTGTGTTGGCTTTTTAATACTTGAATATAGCTAGCAGATATAGTGATACATATCGTTAAACAAAACGCTGTGCTGATTCTTCGATTTCGGCGACGAGTGATTTTGAATAATAATAAGTAAAGTTATCTACGAATTAAATATATCTCTCGCCTCGTGATGAAAATTTGCGATAGAAATTTATATCTTTTTATATGAGATAATTGACTGCGACGCCACTGTGACGTAAATGTTAATTACTACCGCGATACTCTATAAAAACGATACAAAAATACGTTTCTGAAAACGCAATAAACAACATATATATATATATATATATATATATACGATGAAATAAATTTTTATCATTTATCATACAATAGTTTTTATAACAGTTTTAATAACAGTTTCTGCTAGATACAATAAAATAGAAACATATTTCCTAACCTTAATATGTTCTAATACGCGTTTGTACCTCAACACACGCTGCTGCTTAATAAAACGCTTAATTCCAACGATTTTTCACGGTGTGATATTATTTCAATTAATTCTGGCGTACACGCCATTGTTTCTATGTTCAAGCACTATATTTATGATTAACCACGTGACCCGCGAGAATTCGGAAGATCAGCTGACGACGAACCTTTCGAATGACAACGGTTCTCTTCCAACAGCAGCCAACTTCACGTTGCAATCGATCAAACGAAAGATCAAACAGACGATATTACGCGCGCATTAATCCCCCTAAAACAACAGAATAATTTGACATGTCCCTAGCTTCAAAGCGAATGTCCGTACATTCCCGCCAATAAGGAGTCGCAATGTGAACGCTGATTGGTTGGACAGGCGAAGCAAAATCAAACTCTCGTTTCGAGAGATTGATGACTGACAAAAATGGCGGGAACCGTTCTTCCCGACAGAATTCAAACCGATGCAAATCAGTCGAAGCAGTTTGCATAGCGTGTAAGTGTCAATTGGAAACGCGCGTCTGACAAAGCAAAGACGCCCCCCAATCACCTGTCAAGCAACGTGGCGGCCGGCTAAAACACGCTTTCGCGGCTAGCTCGTCACACGGACGGACACACTGAACACGAAAACGAAAGAAGCGGCAAAATGTAACTGGGAGAAAAATGTAGGGATCGCATATCGATTACGACTCACGTTTCAGTGGTTTTGGGTTGCTCTGCTTGCGGCGTGACATCCTCTGCGTTCTGCCATCACCAAATCGACGTCGACATGTCTGACATTGTCACAGCTACGCGTGAGAAGACGAAGATCAGTCGTCCCAAGTCGTCGTGACGTCGTCGACATATAACAAACGACACAGCACACGCAACGAGAATTAGCGTTAGGCGAGAGAAACAGGTTGGTTTGTACGACAACAAAGCCAGGAGACAAAGAGATAAAGATAAAAGCGAGAAAACAACGGACACTTCGACAGGCACAGAGATACGATTTTATCCGATCATCGAACGGTATACGTCGCTGATAAATGATACTTCCTCGTTCGAACGGTTTTCCAACTGTTTTTCAAATCGTTCTTCCGATTCCTTCTTACCCGTATCGCGTTCGATACTCGCGTTTTTCACGCACAACTGTCGACGAAAAAAACAAAACGTACACACGCAACGTACGACGTACTCGCGCCGCGGCCGCTGTCAGCGAGCAACTAAACAAACGCGATACCAAACAACCCCCACTCCTGCAAATGCAGCGTGACTACGCGCTCGAGAGCGGGAGAACTCGCGAGAGGGGAAGCTCCGCCCACTACGCGAGTTCGGCTTTCAAAAGCGGGAAATTTTAAAGGTACGTTTACCGGCAGAGAATGTTTGTCGAGTGTTTCAGATGGCGGTAGTGCGCCGATACACGAGACATCGGTTATCTGAAATTCAACTGAAAGTTGAAAGAAATTTCTGAAATATCTGAAAAGTACTGACACGAAAGAAAAGATGAAAATTACGATAACCATTTTTTCACGTTACAAAATAAATTTAATGTCTCGTATAAAAATATTGTACGAATATAAATGAAATACAAGATTGAAAACGACTGAATGAAACGACTTTAACGTTGATGATATTTGTCTTGGATTTTGTTTTCCAAAGTCCACTTTACACGTAGGAAATAATTTTTCACGAGAAATAATTGTAACTATTAGTTGGTAACTTTTACGACTTCTTTAGCGACATCTGTGGCAAGATATCGTAGTTTTAAATGCTCTGAAATACCGACATAAAAAAATATGTATCACTGGTTTTTAGCGCATTCTATGCTTAAATTGGGAAACTACATCAAGTATAGTGATCGAAGCTGATCAAGTAGTGAAAAACGCGCCAAAAATATGACTTTTGAAATCTATCACAATGTTGCCAATTTTCAGGCAACTGTAATATATCAGGCATGTTGTAAGTATTCGAAAATGTTTGCACAAATCAAATATATTCATAGCCGAATTATATTCAAAAAAATAATACCATGAAAAACACGTGTGAAATCTTGCTCCGAAACATTTCAGTTACGCGTCAGCGTCCGGAAAAATATATAAATTGTATCTCGAAATGAATGAAATGTTACGAAGTTTCCATAATTGAAATTCGTCGGATTATCCATAAATAATCATGGAGTCTATGCATTCTATGCTGCCTCTGTAATCAAGGAATAACCTGCACAAGGAGAAACCAAAAGTTAGAACAAATATGTCGAATGAAGGCAAATATGTAAAATGGAAACAATAATCAACTTCAAATTCTATTAAAAAGGCGTGCGAGATGATTTGTCGGTAACCGACGATTGAAGAAAAACTGGCACGAAAAGTTTCAAATCATTACACGATTTTGTTACCGTAATGCTCAATTAATCATTAAACACCCGCGTATTAATTAAATGATATTATTAATGAGGTATAGATAGAAGAAGCGACACTATCGATAAATGTAATTAAAGTATATGCATATATATATATATATATATATAAAATGTAAATATATGTATATATATATATATAAAATTAAATATGTATATATATATAATGTAAAGTATATGTGTATATATATAATGTAAAGTATATGTGTATATATATATATATAATGTAAAGTATATGTGTATATATATATATATAATGTAAAGTATATGTGTATATATATATATATATATATAATGTAAAGTATATGTGTATATATATAATATATGTGTATATGTGTGTGTATATGTATATATGTATATATATGTATATATGTATATATATATATATGTTTATATGTATATGTATATATATATATATATGTATATATATGTATATGTATGTATATGTATGTATATATATGTATATGTATGTATATGTATGTATATGTATGTATATGTATGTATATGTATGTATATGTATGTATATATATGTATATACGTATATATATGTGTATGTATATATATATATATATATATATATATACATGAGAGTCAATTACAAGATTACAATACTTATACTGGTTAGAATTGAAATTAAATTTTGGTATAAAATTATAAATAAATAATTTTTAGCATGATATGTTTTGTTTAAACGTTTATACGCCATTATTTCTGCAGTTGTTGCAAAATTTTGTGTAATAATTGTTTGATTAAAACTTACCTTGAACTGGACTCAAAAATAAACGTTTTACCATCAAAAATTCAGAATACAAACATAAATCTAACAACTATTGATTTAAATTTTTGCCTGAGACGTTCTGGGTTACACTTCTTTCTGGATGATTTTTCTGGATAAGACTTTCTTCTTTATAGACCTAGCGTGCCTGCTTCTGCCATTCTTCGTGTTTTAAAATCGATCGTGAGAAATATCGATTATTTCGAGAATCGTAGAAAGTATATCGAGTATTTCACCGTTGGCGCGCTATAATCGCGCGTTTCACACGAAATGTTAACTGGGAATAAAAAATGAAAAACACTAGCCTGAATCAAACACACAAAATTCATAAGAAATTCTTAAAAAAAGAACGAAAATATTCATACGCTAGATGAAAAATTATCAATATTTCAAACTTTTATAATTTTGTGAAAAAAAAAAAATTGCAGAACAATTAACTTGATTTTATTTTAAACAGAGAAGTTTATCTCCATTTTAATAATTTTGAGTTTGTTTCGTTCAAAGATATTTATTTTTACATCATGAAAGAAGCGTAAAAGTAAGAATACTCCTCTTCTCGAAAATTGTAAAAACTCATGACTCACCGAAGAGAAGTTTTTCCATCGCTGAATAATTTTTTTTAATCAGATTTTAATCAGATCAATCATGATCTGGAAAATTGAAATCTTTCCTCTACAATGAGCCCTTAAAGCTAGCTGTACGATCTTTTCTCGCCATTTTATTGAATTTTAAACAATAATTCATTAATTTTTAACGAGTTACAACAACAAATAACCTTATATGCAAGTCATTGAATTCGTCTTCATAAATAACTATCCCATTTAAAAAAATGAATTCGACTTCGAAATTTCGAAAACGAACGATCGCAAAAAATAATTTACACCACACGTTGTAACTTTATACCAAACAATATTTATAAAAACTTTTCTTTGATACTTCCAAGCTTTTATAAAATCGAGTTTGCAGGATTCATTCAGACTTTGACGTTGCACACTAAAAACTACATCTAATCTAATTCATATCCAATTATGTTGTTAAAAAATATATTTCAATTTTTTCTAATACTTTTAAATATATATAAATAATCAAATATATAATAAATTTTTCATCCCAATTTTCATCAATCGCTATTTTAAATTATTACATTCCTTTCCTTCGATGAAATACCGCCACGTTCAATTCAACGAACAACTCTCAAAACAAATGTGACAACACTGTCCATATTTTTTGATTTCAATTTTCATCACTGGCAGCGCTGCAGTGCAAAACATGCTTTTGCAGTCGGTACGACAGGATGTGACACGAAAATGGTAAAGGCCTAGAACCCCAAAATCGTGGGATAAAAAAATATATTGCAAAAAAATATATTACAAGGTACATGACTTCATCTGTAGTCTATTTACATGTCTTGTCTGTGATTTCTCGTTTAATGATCGAATTGAAACTTTTTTATATACAGTAGGTATCAAAGACATCACGTGTACCGACAAATTATACTGTACACTAACTGTTTACATGGATTGTAACGTACTCTATGTCAGGATTAAACATAGAACGCATATATAGGGGTTAGGTCTTTCTATCCAAACAATCTTTTTCTATCCAACTATTAAGCGTACAATTATTCAATTTGTCATACATTTCAAATACATTAATCGAAACATATAATCTTGTTTTCATTTTACAGACAAAGTACATATTTTTATTTATTTTTTATTTTACAGGTGAAATATCGATGCTTATTTTCCAAAATTGAGGCCGAACATTTTTATCTTCCACACTATTTATTTGCTTTTTCGACGGTAGATGAGAAATATCCTCAATTCCATCCAATTTTTACGTGGCACCGTTTCCTTCGAATGTAAACAAGTCAAAGACCAATTATTTCCACTACTATTGCCGAGAGAAAGAGATACGTGCTATTCTCGGACGACGCGTCTGAACAGTGAACTCAGACGATGCACCAAATGCATCCACGATATATCAAACGCATCTCTACCAACAATATGAACACTGTCTTCTACCATTGAGTTTTTGGCTACAAGCAGCTGTGTACACGTTACTACTCCATGAAGGACTACGATCTGTTTAACTGACACGCCCCATCCTTTCAGATCCGTGGATACCGCAAACAAACGAAACGGATCCAACAACAGACACTACGTACGTACACCACATGATCAGACTATAGATACTTATGCATTTATAGAAAATTTGAAAGTGCAAATGTTTAATAGTTGAATGTAGCTGAAGTTTAATAGTTGAATGCTTGCTGACTGAAAGTGCATAACATAGAAATTCAGAAATTCATAGAGAGAATTCTCTCGTTGCCTTGATTACAACAAATATACAGATAGATTCCGAGCGATTTGAAGGTTAAGCGAAGGCGTTGCCAAAACTATGGTTGTATTTACACATTACGAAATTGTCAACAATCGTATTTATACGTGAAGCCACAAACGATGAATGAGGGATAAGATAATTGTAATTCTACCGAAGAGCTGTCTCAAGGTCGAGCAAAAGAGAAGACAATGCAAGGCTAATCGAGCAGGAAATTAAAACGACGGAGATAGTTAAAACGAGAAGAAACTGGTATTCCTGATATTACAGCAAAACAGTGGCAAAAATAAATGCACGATGCGTAAATAATTCTATTTACACGGACAAGTGCATACATAGCATTTTCTCGTAATCACGTTGAACAATAATCGCTGAATAATTATTAATACCTTTAGCAACCGTTTTTAGGTACCGTTGCATTGCAATTAAAATTCTAACGTAGTTGTACGCCCTAAACGAAACTAACTCGATCGACTTGTGCACACGCCCGCAGGCGAGCCTTTATGTTGACGCAACCTGCACGTTTTCAAACAAAGAATCTTGATTTTTACTTGATAACTATAGCATAGAGATAAACATCTAGCAGATTCTACGAAAACAAGCATTCTCGGTTTTACTTTCCTCGTTGCGCGTAACAAGGCAGCAAAACAATTAGATAGCATCATTAACAATGTTATTATTCGACACAAGCTTTAATTATTCTACGTAGAAATCTATGAGAATTCATAATTTCAATGAATTACAATTAAACTTAATGTTATAAGAATAAAAATTCGCAATCCGCTTGTAAATGGGTTACATGTCAACTCCAATCCGACGTTCCGAAAGTTTTGAACTTCCGAAATTTTGAGAATTGCGAATCTTTCGAAATTTCAAATTCAAAATACAAAAACCTATCGACGAATTATCTTCGACGAATTTTCTCACGGATAAGCACTTATTATTACTTCTCCTCGGCGCCTTCTCGACATATACCAAAAACACGATTGCTATTTTCGTGCACGCTTTTCCGCCTTTGTTTGGTGCACATTTAAAATGCGTGTAACGTTCAGTCACCTCGGTCATCAATGTTATTAATATAACATACGATTGCAAAACAATACGATACGCTCTTCTGTATAATACGAAGATCGGGGAAGGTCGCGCGGCCGACCTTGAGGCCCTCCACGGGGGGAAAGTGAGATAGCAGAGATACGGATCGACTGTTTTTGAAACGAAATACGTTTGACGCAAGCCTGCACATGATGCACAATTTTAGGGATCACAATTTTTACGAATTTTCGGTTAATTTTAATTTCGGTTAATTTTCGGTTAATTTCGGGTGCTCCCCTTGTTATTTGGATATTTATTTAAAAAAAAAGGAAACAATGTCAGCGATACTTTTACGGAGTTGACACGAAGCTAGCGATAAAGCTAGCGTGAACAGAAGACGCACGCATAATCATCGATCACGAGTTCGTCGAATGATTCCCTTGTTCTCTATCGTGAACATTGGTAGCCATTCGTCAAATCGGCGGGACGCGTGGCTTGCTCGCGAGAATCGATAATCGAAGTTAATTAAAGACCGTGAAAATTATTAATAAGCGGCGAACGACGTTTATAGTTCGGCGCTTATTATACGAATAAAAAAAAACCGATAAAGGAATGACGAAACACACGAAGGGTGAAACTTTTCGACAAGAGCCACCGTTATGAAAGAGAAAACAATTGCACAGTGTGATTTATACTTCGTTGTTCTTTCTAATTTTATCGCGCGTCGTCCAATTGTTCCTGGGACAACCATTATCCACGGCGACGCAAATAAGTATGGAATACTGATCGTTGTGCCAATAGAAAGCGCGAGAGGACGGGGCGAACATATCGAATACGATAAAATCAAATTCACTAGAGAAGTAAACGTAAGAACACCAAGAGAAAAGAATTTACATGGTAATATTCCATGCGATTGCTTGCTGCGCGATAAGAAGCCTGCTTGAAAAGAAAGAAAAAAAAATAGCGATAAGAAACTAATATATACGTGGAAAGTCACATAGAACGTCGTTGCGTGGAATTGATTCGCCATCTGACCAAAAAAAACCTATGGACCGAACGCGAAGTTAAGAATTTATACGATCACCAAATTATTTACGTTTGATCAATGTAACAAGTCATCCTATTCTTAATGAATCGTTACAATATATATATATATATACACATATTGATAAGAATACGCAATGATGTGTACCGCCCTATACTCAACACGATTAACAAACTGCTATGGGATGCTCTATTTTCAAAGCCGATTATGACACAGACTGTTTTTTCCAATGGCTTCGACTTTGAACAGGGAATAATCCGAGTAATATTTCGAATAATTTGATTTGATTAAGACGACGTTAAATGGAGAAGTCCCTTGAGGAATTACGTTAAAGGATTCATATGCCATAAAGAGGACAGCGTTTCGTTTCTTTAAACAAACAAAAAGAAGCTTGTGCTTAGATTTTAAATGGCAATTGATCTTTAAAGTTCGATTTGCGATATCGAAATTTTTCAATTTTTCATTGAAAAAAGTAATTAACAGCTTCGTTTTAAATCATCAGCTTAACGCTTAAGTAGGACATGTCGCGTGAATTATATAGATACGTTGCATGTTATTAATTTAATCAATCTATGAACATAGATTTTCCGCGAAGTGAAATTTGAAAATCATAAGAAGCTTGGAAAAGCAAGCGAGATGATATTTCAGAAACAGAAAACAACGATTTTCACGACAGGATGAATTTTGAAAGAAAGAGAAGAGCCAAAGGCAATATAACAGACTAACGACCTGCAATAAACGTCAGTTGTCAGATTGTTGTTTATAAGTTATCTTACTGCGACGCCATTTTGTTTTAGCACGCAGTCGCGACATGTGGGTTTAAATTCACATCTCCGTCTCACGAAAAATTTTCGCATTTTCAAGACAAATTACTACGCGATTATATAGTAATCGATTCAGAAGCGGAAGGAAGTTTTCCAATACAAGCATCAGAAAATGCGATTTCCTGTATCTATGATCTATCTGTATCTATGAATGATATCTATTATGCAGCATAGCGTTACGCGTGGCCTTCGAGGATCGTGTGCTACATTTGTGTTCGAAAAATCTTGAGACAGAGGAATGAAACAATGCTTGTTAAATATAACATTCAGCTAAACGATATTGAAATTATTTCACTCTTTTGTTTCGCTTAGGATCAATTGATTTGTCATTTTTCTTACATACGTTAACTCTAAATAAACAATTTCCGCCAATGTAGACATTCGATTAGACATGTCCAGTGCATTTAATAAGAGATAAGCAACTTATTCTGCGAAGAAAGTGTTGCTGAAAAACGCAACGGGACTAGAGAATAACGATAGAGAATAACGATAGAGAAAGAGGCAAACGAGTCAAAGACTAGCCACCCACTCAAGCTGAATTCAAATTAACAAGTTGCAAAATAAACGGAGATATACTTCTCCGTTAAAATGGAAACTTCTCATTCTCTCGAATTTTTCTGTTAGCCATTCAATCCTCCCTGTATATAACACAATACGCATTCCTTTCGTCGTTTCCTCAAGAAACAAAAAATATGTACTTAAAAGAACGAGACGAGAGAAATCTAAATGCAATAATTGCCAATGCGGCTGCAAATGCGTCGTTGTACACTTTAAATATACACACGTTGAAACAACTAATAACACGATAAGAATGTTGAGCGGTGAATGATATTCCTAGAATTGTAATACATACATTTCTCCTCGTTTATCTGGTCGTTAAGCATCGTCAAGAAGGTCAGAAACGGTAGCCGAATGTTATGGAAAAACGAGTAGAAGTGAAATCATTGAAGCGTACCGTGTGCTGTTGCGTATAAGAAGAAAACGTTTTATACCGCGGAACTTACGAAACTCTCACATTGCAACGGGACAAAGGGGGGAAAAGTGAGCGTGGCGAAACGACAATTCGGAGGCTCGCCGTGGTTTGCCAGAGAACGCGTTCTGCCAGACTATACCCGATGAAGAATCACAGGAAGAGAAAACAGGCAGAGAGATAGAGAGAGCGAGTCAGATAACTTTGCAAGATGGTATAGGAGGGTTGAAGCTACATGACGCTTGGTGAGCGCAGCGATACCATGACGTATCGACCGAGCGCGCCACGCAGACTGACGTCATGATCACGGCCTCAGTCAGACCGCGAGCACGTGAACAGCACGCCGGTGATCACGCGGTCATCGGCTGATAATACTTCTCTGATTGGTCGGCTACGGCGAGCCCCTCCACGCGATTGGTCCAAGCGAAGCGCGCCGCATGATCACACACATATCCAGCACGGCATGTCGTGCCAACCGACCTGAGAAAGCTTCATTGCATTACCAGCCGTTCAACGGTTACGTCCCTTAGCCTTTTTTCGCTCAAAATACGGTATACGTGAGATCGCGTTCTCTTGTCAAATCACAGACGAGCCTCTTTACTAACGTAGCATATACCCCTTACTAAATTTCCTCTAAAAAAATGAACGTTAATCAAACGCCTCTTTCACCACCGGCTTCACCCCAATTCAGACACGTAAGTGAATGTTGAATTAAAAGTACCGCCACTGTAGACTGACTAACTGCCCGCGAAATATGAACACGGCTCGAAACGACGACGTAGCTCTGTTTCGTTTAATTCATTCTTCGTCGTGATGTCTCGTCGATTTTTATTCGTATTTCGTGTCGTTAGCCTTGATTTTTCTTTTTCCTTTCCTTCGTTCTTTTCTTTTTTACTTCGTAAATTTTCAAGAGATTTTCGTCGAATTTCTATTCGTTGTTACTCTGGTCGTTCATTATTGTTTTTTTTTTTTTTTTTTTTTCTTTTCAGATTGAACCGCTTCAGTCTTCGTTCAGCGTTGCAGCGCTTTTGGGAGACAAGCTTCTACAAAAATCTAAGGCTGCTGATACAAACGTGAAAAGAAATGACGATGGAAATGCACGGCCTGGTCTACCTCCAACTCCACAACCTTCTGATTCAGAGGAAGATGAACCTCTTCGGAAAAAGCGATGCGTGGAACAATGCGAATTGGCAAAAGTGAGTATTACACGTTATATAGTATCGATGCAAACATTTTTCTGTGCGTGTTCGTTGCAAAACTCTCTTTTTGATTTTTTTCTATCCGATCGACTGGCCACTCCAATGTACATAGACGCATGCGCGCATACTTTATAAAGTTGTTTTGCAAGATGACCCCATTTATTGGCGTGCGTTTACTCTTATACCATTTTTGTTGCTTATCCTTCGAGTAAGTGGTTTATATACCTTCTGACGGTAATCAGAGAACAACATAACTTCTATATCTTTTTAGAATAGATTGAATAGATTCAAACGAATGATGAAAATTATTTTTCTTTAATATAATTTTTTAACAACTAAAGATACAGTTTGTAGATTTAATAATTACAATGTTTGTCATAACTATAATTATATTAAATGAGAATCTCCTCGATCTAGCTGAAAGTTTTTATTAATCTGAATATCTAAAAGAAAGAGAATTAAATTTGACAAGTTTGTTATTTATTTTGAATAGTTACTCTTGGACGGAACACCGCCGCCAAGCCCAGAACCAGCCCGTGTCTCGGTGATAATGCGTGCCAATCGAGATGGTACCTACAGTCCTGCCAACTTGATACCAAAGATTACCACAATGTGCTCACAGCCGCCGGTTTCACATGAACCACGACAGATCTCTAGTTCACAGTCCGAACTGACTACGCGGCAAAGTACAACAGGGCCGGACAACATACTGAAGAGTCTCAAATTCAAAATGAGTCTACGGAAAGAAGAGATTATTGTAAATAATAAAAACACGGACCGCGAGACTGTTCAACCAAAATTACATCCTCTAGCACCCAAACCTACGCCGATCATGGTAACTGGACTTTTAGGATCGCCTTTGGTTCTTCCACAGGCTCCTCTTTTATTAGTGACTGCGCCAACAACTGCGACAACGTCAAGCGTAACTACACCGGAGTCAATTGCACGACGGCGTGTTTACGAATGCGAGCATCCAGGCTGTGGCAAGAATTATTTTAAGTCGTCGCATTTGAAAGCCCATACACGGACCCACACAGGCGAACGACCATTCTCGTGTCCTTACGAAGACTGTAGCAGACGATTTTCAAGAAGCGACGAACTCTCGCGGCATAAACGAACACATACCGGAGAGAAGAAATTTGCTTGTACCATTTGTCAGAGAAGATTCATGCGAAGCGATCATCTAGCAAAACACGTTAAACGACACACCAGAGATAGATCATCGTGTGTTAATGCCAACAACAGCGCTCAACCTTCCGTCACGCAAATGACACCCACACCTTTAAGAGTAAGCTTGCTTCCGGTTATAGCGCCACGAATAACACGATCCACTCGACAAATGATTGCACCGCGATTAACAGCTTAAAAAAAAAATGGTGGAATTGTGCTTTAATTATCGCAGAATTAACAACCATTCCAGCGTGAGAAAGTTGAGATTAATTGTCTGATGATGATGATTAAAGGCAATATTTTCACAATAACGACAGATGTTCTCTGCAAGGAAATTTATTCCAGGATTTTCGTGAGTTTGTAATGTGAGAATTGCAAGAATACGACTCCTTATGCTTTCCTCAACGTGTGTCGTATGTAATTGTGCAAATTGAATTAACAAAAGCGTACTTAAAGAGAAAAACACTTAAAGGCACGAGGAGTGGTGACAAGTCATAAAATGAGGCTCTTTTTTGCCGTCCGTGAACCAAGTACCTAAGTGTGTCTGTGATCTGTGATGCATAAGCGCATTGACCGAGAAAGAATATTTATTTAAGAGTGCAAAGACAGTTTTTATCAATTATGTATATAACGGCTATGCAAAAATATTAAGATTCATGCTATTTTCATTATTTTCAACTTAGTTATACTTATGTGTATATTAATTAAAAAACATATATAAATGTATATATGTATATATAACTCGTCTAGTTAAGCGATGTACCAGGCAAAGTAAGACTTCAATATTATGTATAAAAATAAGTTTTAAATAATTTTTCTATAAAATCAGAAATTAATTAAACAACTTATATACTTTCATATAAAATTATTGTCAATGCATATAAAACCTAGTACGCCTTACAATGTCCTTCTTATGTCCTTAGACATCGAATTGTTACTTTACAGAAACAAGTTATAATTAATTTTATAGAATTTTTATAATTAGAGATTAATTTTGCTCGACCAAGTCTGAATTACTTTATAAATTATTTAATTAATTTATTTACTCGATATAATTATTATGTACATTGAAATTTGTGGAAATTAAAAAAAATGATCGTTTTTTTTCATAAATTTTTCATTTCTAAACTTGGCAACAAAACCAATATAAATTAAAATGATTGATGAAATGGAAAAACTTAATAATGCATTATCTATTGCGTTTCCACAAAAATTAGAAATAAATATGGATTGTTATTCGATATTTCAACTGCTCGATTATTTTTCTAATATATCTTTATATCTTTTCACATAAAATTTAGCTATAATTAAAGCCATACTAATGGCTAATGGGATATTCCGCCCATTTAATTTCTAATGTGGATAAAAATTTTTTCAGTATAAAATACAAAATATTATTATTAGAATATTGGAATACAATAATGCATTCAAATCTTATATCATAGCAAAAAGTTTCCATCACGCATCATACAGAAAGCTCGATTACGTTTGAGTGCGTGTGTAGGACGCACGATTGAAGTTCACTGAAGTTGTGCACAAATTTGAAAATTCCAATACTTTCTGAAATATCTACTCTCCTTCGATAAAACAGTTTTAAGAATAAGTTCATATGTAAAGAATTTGAATTTTCTATTTTTGAAAAGAACAGAAGAATTTTATAAAGCTTTTAACGTATTTGCATAAATATTTTATATTTTAATAATGCGATATAAGCTTTATGTGTGCGTTTACTGTGTGAATTGTTTGTTTCGTTTTTTATGTATATTATTAATGAAAATTATAATTTGTATCGATAAAGTAAAAAAATTCCAATGTAAGTATCACACTTTCATACTTCTAAAAAAATCATATTAGCGTCGAACATAATTCGCAAAGCCATCGATTATGATGAGATTTTTTATCAACTATTTACATTTGTGGAGAAATTGCCAAAAAATCTATTTTCTAATAAATACATTTTTGAATATTTCTGTATTTAACTTTTCTAAAAATATAGTTCTCCGATATTAAACAAATTTTGAACGAAGTTCAGAAATATGTATAAACGATCGTAGATATTTACACTTTAGTAATGTTTTGTTTTATTTTATTAAAATAATTCTCAACAACGTAAAAAATTAAAAAATTTTAGGGAATAGAATCGTGACAAATTTTTTTTAAGTTTTTCCTTATATTCTTGGGAAACTAGCCTAGAACTAATTGTAAGTTATACAGGTCAATTTAAAGACATGATCCTCATAAATGGCTTCTCACGAAATGTTGTGGTTTCTTGCATCAGCCAAGGACTTGAGTTCTTTTAATATTGTAAATGTCACAAACAGGTGTGGGACCGGTAGATGATGTAAAATGTTCTCTCGATTACCCTTACCTGCTTTTGTTAAATTTCTCTTTGTTATTAAAAGCACAATACTTGTGCTTTATTTTTTGTATTTTTCTTTTGTTAAATTTATTGAAATAATAATTTAATTTTAGCAATTGTTGATAAATTTAATATTGTAATAATGCTTAAAATGAAATTAATTATTATAGGTAAAATAATGTTTTGGATAATAAAATGTATTCTTTTTTCTTTAAGTTTTCTTAAAACAAGAAAAGTACAGATAAACGAAAACTTTTAATTAGAATTATTTTGTTTAATGTAAAATATCAAATCCAAATGCATTATTATATCTGTTATATTTTTATGAAATTGTAATTATATTAAATTTTTATGTCTAGTTTACAATAGAAACTTATTTATTTTACTAAAATTGAATTCATGTCATGAACATACATCATGAATAGGGATTCAATCCTTTTTGCTTATAAACAAGCATATCTGAAAGTGCAATATCTTCTAAACATTGCATCAAGAACAAGAATTCCACTCCTACAGCTTTCATAATTCATAGGAAATAAAAAATGGTAATTAGATGATAAATTTATTCGTGTGTAATCATCAGTCATTCATTAAGTAATCCAACATATATAGATTTCAAGTTCAACATAGACGTTT
Source organism: Tetragonula carbonaria (assembly GCA_032399595.1). NCBI lineage: Eukaryota > Metazoa > Arthropoda > Insecta > Hymenoptera > Apidae > Tetragonula > Tetragonula carbonaria. The sequence goes on from JAUCRC010000020.1 coordinate 3,542,728, forward strand.
ATACATTTCTAGTGGAAACTTGTTATTAAAATTTCTTCTAATAAACTACATAATTCCATAAATAGTAAAAACTATATATTTTATGCTTCAAAATAGAGCATATATGTACATTTTATTCGTATTTTTGAAAAACTGTAAAAATATATTTTAATGTTATACATTATGAAAATATTTCTATTTTAAAGGATGTATGATATAAAAATCTTATAACAACTTGCATTGATAGTTGAAAGAAGTTTAAAGTAAAAGGCTACCACAATATAGATATTTATCAAAAAATATAATATTTCTAAATATTATTCTTGCTTTTTTAGGCAAATATAAAACTATTACAATATCAAATATGTAATTTCAAGACTTTAACATTGCATAAACACTCCTTTTATAAATCAACCAGTTTTCTTATTTATAAAATTTTTTGCTTCGATCAGATGCCATGTCATATAACATTTGACATGGTTTAAATGCTTCACCATAGTGACTTTGAAATTCTTCCATTTTTTGCACCAATTTATCAGCACCATAAGAGTCTATCCAACGGAAAGGCCCACCAGTAAATGGAGGAAATCCTAATCCAAAAACAGCGCCCACATCACCTTCCACCTGTAGATATTTACGTTTAATAAAACAAAACAATAATATAATGATTTATTAATATATGAGAAATTTTGTAGTACCGGGTTAGCCAAAATATTTTCTTCCAGACAAAGTATTGCTTCATTAACAAACCGAGATACCAATCTTAATTGACGATCTTCAAATGATGTACTTCCTTTTGGTTCAAGTTTATATTTCTTCAAAATGTCTAATGCTGCAAGATTAAGATTCCTATTTTTAACATTCTCTTCATACACATATATTCCCTTGCCGGATTTTCTCCCTGAAAATGGCATATATATATATATATATAAATAAAATTATAAAAAATAAAATATACATATAATATAAAATATAATAAAAAACTGAATACCTAAGAAACCAGCTTGAATCATATCATTGAATATATTTGCATCTCCACTTCTAAAACGTTCGCCTAATACTTTTCCAAGGTGTACAGCTATATGAACACCAACATCAATACCAACTTCATCTATTAAAGTGGCTGTTCCAACAGGGAAGCCAAACTTTTTACACATGCTATCTAAATCTATAGGATTCACACCTTCCTATTTTTATATCAAATGCTATATTTTCGAATTTTCTTATCCTTAAATTATGAAAAAAAAAAGAAAAATATTACCTGCATTAACCTAGTGGCTTCAGATAACATAGCAGACAGAATTCTAGTTGTATAAAATCCAGGACCATCTCCAACGGTAATAACTATTTTCCCTTGTTTTAAACCTACATCGACTGCAGTTTTAATAGTTTCAGTGGATGTACCTTTGTGCGTTATTACTTCTAATAATTGCATTTTATCTACTGGAGAAAAATAATGCATTCCAATCACCTATAAATACATTATTCTGTTATATCAAATTAGAGAAATAATATATTCATAACATTCACCTTATCTGGACGACTACTACCAGCAGCAATTTCAGTAATAGGAATTGCTGATGTATTTGTTGCAAGTACGCAGTGGTTTGATGTATTCTTCTCAATTTCTTTTATAACTTTATGTTTAATTGCAATATCTTCAAATACAGCTTCTATGACCAAATCTGCATTTTTAAATGAATCATAAGTTAATGTAGACTCAAGTTGAGAAAGATATTTGTCTTTTTGAACACTAAAAAATAAATTAAATAAATTTTAAAAACTAGAACAAAATTTGAAAGCTTATATATCTTTATAAAACCACTTGCGCGCGTCATGTTTTTAATAAAAAATTGAAAACTAACTTAGAGTATTTCTTTTTTTTCACTGCAGTATCCATTCCTTTCTGCACTTGATGAACACCACGGTATAAACCCGTCTCATTTGTATCTTTCATAACTACATTAAAACCTTTATCTATGCTCACTTGAACAATGCCTGCTCCCATAAGCCCAGCGCCAACAACAGCAATTTTTCTAAAATGCACATATAAAATTAAAATTCCATAAAAGACTTAATTATTCTTATACGATAAGTAATAATACATATGAAAATATACATACTTAGTAGCATTTTTGGGTGTTCCAAAACGATTTTTTTTACACGCTGTTTGTCCAAAAAATAAACTTATGAGACCTTTACATTGAGGTGTAACTGCCAATTCACCAAAAGCTTTAGCCTCTGCTTCATAACCAGCTTTATATCCCTTATCTATACCAGTACGTATTACATCTAAAATTTTTAGGGGTGCGGGGTACAATCCTCCAGTCTTTTTTATCACTTCATTTTTTGCCCTGGTAAATATTTGATTCCTCGCAAACTCGTAAGATAAAGCAAAATTCATAATTTTATCCATCAATGTTTTAGGACCTCGAACTACTTTTAACGTTCCACTTGCAAGATCTTTTGCAGTTTTGACAGCAGTTTCTTCTAAATACCTTATAGTACTACAAATATTTCATGGAAATATAATTTTTTTACGTTTTATATTTTATGAACATGTATAAAATTAATAGCTCTTACTTTTCTTGCGGTGTTCCAATACCAGGACCAAGATGGTTTACTAAAATATCCACAAGTCCAACTTGTTTGGCTTTGATTGCTTTGAGATTTTTGCCAGTAAGAGTCATATCTAAAGCATTAGGAAGTGATGTTAATCTAAGTAATCTTTGTGTACCACCCGCGCCAGGCAAAAGACCTAACATTACTTCTGGTAAACCCAAACTAGTTTTTTGATCATTTACAGCAAGCCGATAATGACACGCCATGGCTACCTATATTGATTAAATAAAAGTATGGATAAATAAAATTATAGCTCTCCTAAAAATATATATGAATCAATCTAATTAAATTATATACCTCTAAACCTCCTCCTAAGCAGCTGCCTTGAATTGCAGCTACAACTGGCTTTTGGCTTTTCTCTATCGTCTCTAAAATTTTCTGACCGTTGGAAGATATTTTATAGCCATCTTCTGGTGTTTTAAAACTCTGTACCATAGTAATATCAGCACCAGCGATAAAACATCCAGGTTTCCCACTTATTAAAACTACTGAATTTACAGCGGAATTATGTTCTATACTTTTTAGAACATCTACAATTTCATCCATTACTTCTTGGTTTAAGGTATTTACCTATATTGTACAAAATATTAATCATTTTTATTAATCTTTGACATAGTATTTGCATTGCAATCTTTTACATTTAGAATTTTAATATCCAAATTTATTAATGACGATAGTATTGTAATAGTTGTATACGTGCATATAAATATATCATATACCTTAATTCCTGGAGAATCTAAAGTAAGGACTGCTACATTATCCACAACTTTGTATTTCAAGTGTTTTGCATTTGTTGGATTGCTTATTGTTCTTACTGACTTGTACAATACTGAAAATAAAAATGACGTATGACAAAGCATAACTTTTAAATCAAAATAGCTTTAACATTTCTAAATTAACATTCGATATTTTACATTTGTCAAAATTTTATGTCCATCGAAATTTTTCATTATCTGATTTAACTTTAAATGAATGTTTCCTTTGAATTTTGCTACAAATTTAAATATATCATGTATATACTTCAAATTATTTATGTGACATACACGTTAAGATAAGTTCACTTGGGAGCAAAGGTTCATTATATGCGCTTGTGTAAAAGTATAAATTTTTTATTTATAGTTACCCTTCTGTGCTGTAACATTTTTATTAACACGCGACAAACTCGCAATTGCGCCCAATAATCTGTATTGTGCCATGTTTTTAAATCACACGCACACGCCCTGAAAAAAAATAGTATATCAAACTGCACATGGAATCACTGTGCGAAAGTAAAAACCGGCCTGTAACTACGCATGCGCGCAAACGTGGGTATTAACCTAACCCTACATAATTTGCTATACTTTTCAAAGACTTTGACCTCAACTTACTGTACTTGATGTTTTAACGTGTAAAAACAATTAACAAGAAAAGAATGATTAAAACTGTTTACAAATATATAGCAAATATACACTTTGCTATCTTAATTGAGTTTTTTTTATTTTTACATTGACTTTTCTATATGTACACGTTATTTTATATTTTTATATATGCAGTATAATCATGAATGCGTATAAATGCAATAATATTTGCAATAAATATTCAACGTATTGAAATTTCTTATTGTTGAATATTTGATATGTAATCGATGATTAACAATGTTAAGAAAATTAACAGATCGGTATACGTGTGTACGCGTATTATTTTTATCGTGTAATTTCACTCAATGTTATTTTTACGTATTTCATTTCCAAATCTGTCTGTGTATCAACATTTATTGATAAATTCAATAATTGACTATTATCATTGCACCATCGTAATCAAAATCTCGTTTCTAGTCTCGTTCTTAATAACGATATCTTAATATTTATCGATATATTGTCGAGTCACGTATTGTTATAAATAAAGAAATATTTATTTTATTGGAATTTACAAATGTTTTTCTGCTTTGATCGATTCAAATTGTCAAATTATCTGGAAAAAAATATACCAAGTTATTAATTCCAATCACGAGCAGTACTGTAACCTCATATTTTTGTTCTAAACTATAATAATTTACAACAATAAGTGACATAAAATGGTGAATTCGCATATCATATGACATAAAAACACATTATTTCTTAGCAACATTTCATCTAAGAAACATATATTTATTTGCGACAGACACATTTAAAACAGAAAATATATTTCACGTTAAATATATAAATGTAAAAAATGATAAAAATTTTATATCAATTCTTATTATCTCACTTAAAAAGAAGAAACTACTTAATATGTAATATATATCTATTTATAATTGCACTTTAAATGATTTGTAAATTGTTATTTTAAAACATTTACAAAATGCTAGATGCCAGAACATCTTCATATAAAAAGTATTTCGTTGAAGCTATTATAGCTTTAACGTGTGTATTTATTTTTTGTGAATATTTACTATATTATTTGGTATTTATCCAGGTAAGTTAGAAAAATACTGGAATATTTATGAAGTTTGGAAATTTTATATGTTGTACTTGACATTACAGTGTGCATGGCCAGTTTTAGAATCTCATAAAATTGATGCAACAATTAGTCAACCAACAGCAGAAGAAACTCCAGTGCATGCAATGTTTATAGCAGATACTCATTTATTGGGTTCAAAAAATGGACATTGGTTTGATAAATTAAAAAGGTTTGATTTTACTTATAATAGTAGACAAATAGTAAACCTTTCATATATTTTCAAAAGTAATTTCTTCTTAATAAAATCAATATTTACTTTGTATAGAGAATGGCAAATGTATAGAGCATTCCAAACTATGGTTACTCTTCACAAACCAGATATAATTTTTATATTAGGTATGTGATATATGTATGTATTATAGAATATATATATAATGGTATAATTGATGTATAATACATCAACAATTTGATATAATTAACAACTACATTGTAATTACGATAGGTGATTTATTTGATGAAGGACAATGGAGTAGTTCAACAGAATTTGACCAATATGTACAAAGATTTCACTCGTTATTTTCAGTACCTAAACACACTCATCTCTATGTTGTTGCTGGAAATCATGATATTGGATTTCATTATGGTATTGTAAAATATCATCAATTTTATAATTATAGAATTAATATATATTAATAAAAAAATATTTATTTAGTAATTTCACCGTACTTAAATCAACGATTTGTAAATGGTATGAAGTCACCAAGTGTGAAAAGAGTTAGTATCAGAGGAAATCACTTTGTTTTAATTAATAGTATGGCACTGGAAGGAGATGGATGCTTTTTATGTCGTCCTACAGAAATTGCATTAAATAAAATTGCCAGTAAGATTACTTTTTGTTAGAAAAGTGAAATACTTAACAAAATTGAAACTTATGTATAAATAAAAATATTTTTCAGCACATTTAAAATGTGCAAAAAATATGGGAAATAATTGTAACAAAGATAATGCAATTTCAAGATATAGTAGACCAATCATTTTACAGGTCAGTAAATAATATTCCATAAAATAAAAACGATAATATAACTTAAATTATAATTGTAGCATTATCCTATGTATCGCGAGTCTGATGAAATTTGCAATGAACTTGATCAAGCACCAGACGAAATAAAAGATATTAAGTTTAGAGAACGATGGGAATGCTTATCAAAGGAAGCATCTGAACAAGTACATAAAATATCTTATAAGGATTGTTATAATCGAGTTTGTAAATTTCTATAAAAAAATCAACTTGCAGCTTTTAGATATATTGAATCCAAGACTGATCATTAATGGCCACACTCATCATGGTTGTAGAAGAATACATAGAAAAGATATATTAGAATTTACAATATCATCTTTCAATTGGCGAAATAAGAATAATCCCTCACTTTTACTAGTGAGTGTTACAAATTTTCAAAAATTATTTTTTTTAATTTTATGATTTTATTATATACATACTTAAAGTAATACTTATATTTCAGGGTGTATTTACTCCTAATAATTATTCTGTATCAAAATGTTACATGCCTGTGGAATCTACAGAGATCAAAATTTATATTATCAGTGTAGTATGTATCTTCATATATTTCGTTATAAAATGTAAACTAAAACAAAATCGATATTATCTCTTGAAGTTTCACTAAAGATATATCGAGTTTCTATTTATTCATATTATTAATATTCGTATTTATAAAAAAAAAAAAATGTAGTAAGATTATAAATAATTATAAACATGAGTAAAATCATAAAAATATAAGCCTCGGATTATTGATATCTTTGGGTATATCCTCTTATATATAAAATAAAGATATTAGTTACATATTATTTACACTATTCATAGTATAAAATATTTATATTTATTTTCATTATTATTAATCAAATCAATAGAACATCTCAATTGCGTCAAATTTTGAAAATTATTTTGTTATACATGTTTCAATTTTCTTTTCATTATTTTATCAAACAACTATTCTATTGGAACGGAAAATATGCATAAATATAAAAGACTGTAAGAAAACTCGTAAATATAATCATTGTACAAAATCTACAAATGTCTTATACATTTAGTCAGCTAATATTAAAGATTTTATATGTAAAACATTGTAGTGTATTGATTTACTAAATATGATGCTTGAATAATTAAAAATATAGATCGATCTATATCAAAAATAAATTATATCAGTTATACATAACTGATGAACATTCTGTGCGACTATACAAAATAATAAGGAGTAATTTATATTTTAGTTTTTTCAAATGTAAATGATGTAAGTAATTTAACATTTGATGGTGCATGTGTAGTAACAAATATTTATAGATATAACTTATAAAATCATTATTTCATTGCAATAAAATCTAGAATAATTGTGAATTAATATTATTATATTTGGCATTGACTATAATTAATATTACATTCATTAGTATTTTAATACATTTTATTTTAAAAACAAGTAATATTAATATAGTCTATGCATTCTCTTTATACGTATGTATATATTCTCTGCTGAATGAGCAGTATTTTGTTTTATAAATTATAAGTACTTTAATAATAATAATTAAATACTAACTTAAGATTTATTAAACAACAAGAAATGAAGATCGTGCATTAATAATGCAGTGAACTAAATTATACATCACTTTCTTTAATCATAATTTTTTTTCCTTCATTTGTATGTTTTACATATTTTTTGTTATAAATAAAATGATTTTATAACATTTAAGAATATTATTTGGCAAATGTATTATTAATCTTCTTTTTTTCAAATTATATTAATCTAACAAAAATGAAAATAAACTATTGTACTATTTTGGTTTCATACATTTAATTTAAAGAAATTAAACATTCTTTGTAACATTGAAAAATATGTTACCTTTCCTAATCATTAATAAAATCAATGATTAATTTGACTAGTCTATTTTTACAGCAGCATAGATTTTACGAATGAATGCATAAGCGGCAAAGAAACCTATTGTACCTGTTAATAACCAAAACGTTAATACCATTAATCCAGTGTAACCAAAATATAAAAGTGTTGGAATCAGTTCGGTTATTTCTAATTTTGTCATAAAATAAAAAATTGAGTAGGCTAGGACATATACAGCTGATCCTCCACTAACAATAAAGCTTCTCCACCACCATCGGTAATCCTAATAAAGAGTAAAATGAATCATGAGTATGTATGTTACGAATAAGATTGAAACTAACTATTTATTACTCACTTCTCCACACAATTGGAAATAGACCATAACTATGGATATTTGAGAACACGAAATGACAAGTATACAGAAAACAAGGAAGAGAAATCCAAAAAGATAATAAAATTGATTTTCCCATAACGCTGTTAGAATGAAAAATAATTCTATAAAAACAGCACCAAAAGGAAGAATTCCAGCCATTAGTGTACTGCAATAATTATAACAAACAAATTTTATTTGTAACACGATAGAACTAACTATATATTGTTATGTTAATATATTAATTCTATAAACTCACCACAGTATTGGATTCATATACCATAACTGATCAGGAACTTGTCTAGGAATTTGATTCGTTCTAACAGGATGAGTAAAAGGTTGTTTACGAAATCCAAAGTAATATCCAAGATATACAAGGGGAAGTGATATACAAAACCATAAACATAATAATGTTAACATTGTTGTAAATGGTACTGCACCAGAACTATGCTTCCCCCAAATGAAAAAATTTAAAAAGAAACAAGTAGTAAATACTATTCCAGGATAGAGCGTTGCTGTCTGTGATAAATTGTACAATGTTATAATATTGCATAATAACAATAGATTTTATCTTGCCTTTCACAGTTTATATTAGCGCAATTGATCCTTACCAGTAATGCTGTTCTTCTCCATTTTCGACCACGCATTGTTTTATAAAGACGTGCTGAAAAATATCCAGCAATTACACCAGAAGATACGTACAAAAATATTGCACATGTTCCAAGTGCACCTCTGCTAGCAGGAGAAAGCATTCCTAACATGGCAAAAACTGAAAATATATAAGAAAAGTAATGTAAAAATATTTTAATTTATTATTATTTCATATAGAAATATAAAAAAATCTTACATATTGTGATTAAAGCCATAAAAAATATTTGAATTCCACTGCCTATCACAGCAGCAAATAATCGTGGATTTGGCGGTGGACGAAATACGTCTCCGTGGACAAGTTTCCATCCAGTTTCTTCAATTGCTTCATCTAAACCTGCTAAACTGTCACTTTCGCCAGCATTATAACGTGCAATGTCTCTCCTTAGAGTTCGAACCATAATCATTGTTAAAATCCCTATGTATAATAATTTTATTGAAAACCTTTTTGCATATATAAAGATTGGAACAATCAAGGGAATTAAAACATGGATAATGCATATTTACCAGAAAGGAAAATGACTACAATAAGTGAATTGATAATTGAAAACCAATGAATTTCGACATCACTCATTCCTAGATATATATCCCATCTACTTGCCCAACTCACATCAGATTGTCTCCACTCAACAGAATATAAAAACAGAAGTTTGGTTCCTTTGGGATTAACAAATTGAGGATTTGCCTGAGAATGTGCCGGCACTATACAAGTAGCTCCGTCAAACTTTAATTGATTCACATCAATTGAACGAGCTTCTACTTCAAATCCAACTACTCTAAATTCATTTCTGCGAAAAGTAGAAGAATTATATTTCGACACAACATTATTGATAATCATATCGAATGATATTATTCATACTAACTCTCCATATTTATGATAACTTAATTTTAATTTAAGATAATTATTAATGTAATATTGGTCGTTCATAATACCACCCAAACGATATCCGTGATATACAATTACATTATTCGTATCTTTATGAACCTTTTTCGTTGCTGCTGGTAAATTATCAATTAACCTAAGGAAAAAACGAAAATTACTACAAGCACGCATTACACGTGTCAACAGAAATTATAATTCAAATGTACGCTTACAAATGCACGGTGTAATCATGTTGAATACGCTCTATAACACGCTGTGACTCTTCTTCGTTCCATGTCATAAGGTTGTTATGCCCATGGCATAATAATCTACAGCTTATATCTTCAGCCATTAATACTTCATATGGTGTATTTACAATTCTACATAAGGAAAGTCAGATTACTTTTTACTTTGAATGAAATAAGAAACAAGGAGTCTCACCTGTCGCCGCGTAACACTTCTCCTAAATTTTCCGACTTCCAAATGAAACTTCCATTTTTTGGTCTACAAAATGGGACAGAATAATATTCATATGGTAATTGCGTATGAGTGCTAGTCATTTTAACTGCTTTAACATCAATTTTCTGCCCTTTTTTAAATTCCACAGGGGCAACGCCGGGCACGTAAAATCCATTTGTTTCAATCAATAAGGATATTATTACAAATATTGCACTGCTTCTTTTTAATCTTCCCTGTTAGCAAAAATACAATATATGTAACACATCGTAAGTCCAAGTGGAATAGCTTAAAATGTCATTTATTTATAAATGTGTTATCCAAGTAACAAAACGTGTATGCGTACGTTATTTTGCAACAGTGATACATTTTATTAATTTCGACCAGGCATACGATTAAAGGCACGAACGCTTAAAATACTTTTAGCGTAATCTGTAATAATAATACCCTGACAGAATTAATGGAATTGTACTTTACGAGTACTGTCGTTACGAAGTTAGAAAATATATCGATAAAAGAACCGCCACATCGATTCAACGAATATTTCTATTTCGTGACATTTAATCTCAACGCCTTTTAAATGTGTATAAAATAACCAAGGAACAGACACTTACCATTCTTTGATATTGTTTTTGTCAAAGGCGCGTCACGCCGAGCCACTAACTTTATTATTTTTAATTGCTACTCGGAAAGAGTTTCAACTACGTTCACGTCAAAAACGAAATTTACTTTACTTCGGCATGAAGTTCGTATCGAAACGTGTGTTGGTAAAGTAGTGCAAGAATGATTTCGTGGTGAGTAAAAATTCCCTAGCGCTCCATTTTTACTCACCACGCGTACAACGCGTTCTTCTTCGTGTTACATTATCGATAACAATATTTTAACTAACAGAATTGTTCAAAGTGAGAGAGAGGTACTTTTAATTTCCTTAAATGTACAGTTATCCATAGTTTTATCAAGTTTCAAAACAGACGCGAGAGCAAAATAAAAATTGCAGCCTCCCCTACAATGATATTAATTTTATTACAAACTAAATAATACTTACTTTAAATATTCGTTTTTACTTAAATCATTTCGTTTTGATGTTATTCTAATTTATGCACAGGAATGGTATACGAAATTTTGATCGTAATAACTGCATATAAAAAGCACTCTTACTGCGTTTGTTCTTGAAATTCCCGCGATTTTTTATCCTTGCAAATGAAAAGGAAGTGATTCTTTTATAAATGCAAAGTGTTACTTAATCAACGATTTAATCCACTTCGTTTTCGCATTGTAAATTCTTAATATGTAAAAATGATTATTGATACGTAATAAGGAATTTAGTTTCGATAGGAAATTCAAACATTTCTACTACGTGATAGAAGGTGTTTTGATCAAGCTTTTCCGAGCGAAAAAATATACCCCCGAAAAGGAAAATATCGTCCCACGTGGGGACTCGTTTAATTACAAGTTACGTTATTTAGATATGCATCTGTTCGGTTAATTTTTATTTCAGAACAATGGTACAGGTGAGTGGAAACTTTTAAGTATATTATATTGATAGATTTTCACGCAGTTTGCCGGAATCGATGCATTTTTCTATCGGGTCTATTGGAAATTTTTGATTGTTTTTTTTTTCCGTTGTCATCCATTAGTAAATAGGAAAGATGGCAGCAGATTATTGCGCTTTTTTCCTGTACATTCACGGGTCCGACATTTTTCTTAAAATTAAGCCTTTCTGTAAGTTTTCCGGTGAAATTCGCATGAAAACATTGGTTACGCTTCAGTTTTACGAACAAAATTTAGCGCGTATTTCATTTCTCGAGTAAAATGTGACCAATGTTGAAATAAATAAAGCACGTAATGATTTTTCTATACCGAACTCGTGTCAAATACGGCGAAAGGCTGTATCAAAATTTCGAGTGATACTTTTTAAAGAATATATATTCGAATTCATGGAAAATAAAAGTTTAACATTTTGACACGAACGAATTATGAATTATGCTATTTGTAAATATTTTTTTCTTCTTTAAATAATGAGGGTACATAATTTTTTTTACACTGATGTATATATTTAAATTGTCCTGTCGAGTTGCGCGAGCCAGTTTTTAATAACAAAATGTTATGTTTGCAGGCAGTTGATGAAATGGAACAAAGAGATCTCCCACAGGCATTTCGTTTGCTTGGGGAGATGAATGCTAATGTCTTGCAAGTGAATCAACTTGTAGACAATATGTTGGTCCGCGTGAAAAATGGGGAAATCTCTACGGACAAGGGTCTTAGTTTTCTAGAAATGAAGTATCATATGTTACTTTCTTATCTGATTAATTTGACTTATGTAGTGTTGAGAAAATGTTCGGGAGAGCGTATAGAAGGGGATCCATCGATCGATCGCTTAATTGAGATAAGGACTGTCCTAGAAAAAATCCGACCAATAGATCACAAACTAAAATATCAAATAGATAAACTTGTTAAGACTGCTGTAACTGGTACTATTAACAGTGATGATCCAACTAATTTTAAAGCAAATCCGGACGCATTTGAAAGTAACGACGAAGAGTCTGATAGTGATCAAGACGGCGCTGTAGATGGTTTTAAATCAACACAGGCAAGAAAATCTAACATTTATGTACCGCCAAAACTTGCTGCGGTACATTATGGTCAGTATTTGTGAATGTATTAAATAAATCCGCGTACATCTAATAACAATTATAAACGTAACATTTAAAAAGGCAAAACTATGATACTTAAATATCGTGTACTTCTTATTTATAGACGGAGATGAGACAGTTGCTGAAAAAATTCGTAAAGCAGGAGAAAGAGCTCGTAGACGTGCAATATCTAGTGTTGTTTTAAGAGAGTTAAAAGAAGAATATTTAGACGCGCCTATCGAAGAAAAACACGGTCTAGGGGAGAAACAAGCTAGTCTAGGTCGAGAGAATAAACGGAAGGTAGAATACGAAGAAAATTATATGACGCGTTTACCTATTACTAAACAAGAAAAACACAGACGTCGCCAGATAACAACTCTTGGTACACTTGGAGAAGAAATTACAACTTTTGGGGAATCATCTTCCGTATCTGCTAAAAAGAGAAAAACTCAGAAAAAAAACAAAGCTAAAAAGAGTAAGTAATTTGAATTTACTAAATATGCTTGTTTCGCGTTGAAATTTTTTATTTATAATATCTGATTTAAATTCCTTTTCTTCTCGATAGGTTTCAAGAAAAAACGGCATCATTAAATCGAGTTTATGAAAATTTGAAAAGCTGAATTTCGTACAGCATTAATAATTAAGGTAAAATGCAAATTTACTTCAATTCTTCTTGACAAACGCAGATGCCATTAATACTCGTTAATAAGTTAAGCTAAATAACTCATAAATAACTAGTAATAAAAAAAAAAAAAAAAAAACAATCGTCAACGGTGAAATAAAATAGCACGATGGTAATTTATTACTACGTAAGACATACTAATGGTCGTGTAATTGATAATTATAGTTAATAATGATTTTAATCTTTAATTGTTGTCTAAAATCAATTTTTATCTGTGGAGTTGAAATGTTCCATAAGTCACAAAAAAATGATATTCCGATGATATTAAATACGTGAAGAATAATGTCAAGGTACATACGAGCTTAACTTATAAAAGAAAATTACGTATAATCGTGACACCATTAATCCAAATAATGGATTTCGGCTCCAAGATCTAAAATTGCAAGTTAAATGTACAAGTTGAAAGCAGAAAAATTCTCTGCTTTATTTTGAGATATTCTCCAGCTATAAATGAGGAAACCAGTAACATAGCAGGAGGAATAATATTGAATTAATTGTTACAGAAGCGTAAAAATCACAAGACATTCAATGCAAGAATTAGAAAATTCAAATTTAACAAAGAAAAATGACTTTAGAAATTGCAAAATATTTTGCAATTTCTAAAAATATTGTTCATCGTGCGATATCGCGTGTCTTAGGATTTTCTCGCTATTTTAGAGTAGTGTAGTAGTTAATAGTTTTACTATTATATGTATGTTTCGTTTGTGTTTTCCCCTGGTAAACTGTTGAGGCTATTATATCTTGATGTGAGTCATATTTTATGTTAAGTTTAATTTTTTTACAATGTGTTTGTGCATTGTATTTGTTGTTTTAACTTTACATTGATTTGGTTAAGTTGTTAAACTTATATTAAAAGTAATATAAGGATAACACGAATGTGTCAAAATTCAAAATTGATATTGTCGATTTCTCAATTCCTATTTGAGTTTACTGTATTTAGTTTCTTAGAGAGGGGGTATGTGTGATATTGAAAGAAAAACTAAATATACGAAGACTAGAGCGAAAATCACTTCTGCAATAGAGTAGAGAATTTGTACAATCAAATTGTAAAGAACATCCATATCTTGTGCTTAAATAGGTTCCATTTCTTAAGTATTAGATATAACTTTGGGTATCTTTTTAGACCCAAGAGCAATGTTTCCTTTAAAGGTAAAGGAAAAATGATGTCAAATACATTTAATATAGATCATACATGGATATTTGTATCCAGTAGTTGTTCCTGCAGAAGTGATCCGCATTACCTTCAAAAGTACTAATTCGCTATATGCTAACCAAGGGCTCAACCATCCATAGATGTTATATTTTTTACAAAAGTGTTCATAGATTGAGCTAACTTGGCAATGCGTGATGTTACATATGCCCTCTCTTTTTCAATCTGTGAAGACGATTAAAATGTGATAAATTATTCATGAAATAATAGTTAAAGAAACTAACGGAATAGCACAATTGCTGGGCATTATTTACAAGTGCTAGCAAGCCTAATGTCAGCAGCCTTGTCGTATTTGGTAAACGAAGTTGGAATACTGAATAGCGGGAAGATTTTGATTAATAACGTCAAAGGATACTTACAAAATCTCATACTCGATTAATGTGTACGATGTGTACAAAATAATTAATGCAAATTACAATCGGTTTCAAAATTTGCCCGACATTTAGTTTTCTCATACTTTATACATAGATGATAATTTTTGAAGCACACTTACAACTGAAATAACTGTAAGTCCAAAATACTAACTCGCGTGCGTGCGTGTGTGTATATTTATACATATACATATATACATATAGTGTGTATTCTTCATTTCTACATTCCAAACTGTTTATAAATACTCATCGAAAGATATCATATACTAATTGCAATAAATAGAAAAGAATTTCAATTAAAAAATTTATGGCTACATCCGTTTCACTAGACGTAAATTTTCCTAATATGTTTCACATATTTTGGACTTATAGTGAAAGTGTATGGGTGTGAGAAATATTCATATGAAACACATATCTACACACAACATATAGCAGCAAAGTAATAGGGTTACATTGAATACACTACCTCAAATCAATAGAAATATGGATTTACAATAATACAACTGCGTCAGTTGCGTTTACATTGTTGTGTTATTGTTTATTTATACATTTACTGATATGGTAATTTTGTTGTGAAATATAATGGAACGTATTATGCCTTATATAAAGAGAAGTATTTAGAGTTTGTTATCTTTGACCTGCTCGGCAGGTATGAATTTTTTAGCATTGTACAAAGAAAGCACAAAAGTATGTAAACGTTACTGTGGGCAGGGAGTTTAAAAGTAGTCCTTCAAATCCAACAACGCTGCCGAAAAAAAAAAAAAAAAAAAAAAAAACAAACTAAAAGGAGAAAAACAAAATATCTTTGCAGCAAGAAAACGAGTATGAAATGATTTATTGACTACATTTATAGTCTGAAGAATGTAACGTTTCATTTATTGATGATATTTTCTGTAATTTATGTATTAAGACAATTTAGTGTACGTGAGAGAACGAGAGCGAGCGTGTGCGCGCGCGAGAGAGAGAGAGAGAGAGAGAGAATTACCTGTATATTACAAATGGTTATTATGAATGAATTATTATTATAAATTAATATTATTATTATTATTATGATTATTCTGATTATTCTGATTATTATTATTATATTATCATTATCATGATCATCATCGTCATCATCATCATCTTCATCAACATCATCCATCATCATCATCATCATGTAGAATGCTTCTTACTGACTGAATAAAATGTTTTCAATGTCAATAATTTATTTATGCAAATTTAATCCTTCGAATCCCGTACGTAAGTTCAACGCGAGAGATTGAAAAACACCGAAGCACCGGCTAGCACCTGCTGGTGAGTTTTTCTAACTATCATGTTGGTATCATTGTTTTAAATTTAAGACACTTGAACATATATTCGGAACGTATGTTAACGACATATCTTACCGATTTCTTTCAGACGATCTGCCTGTCGTTGATCTGTGGTACGGTCGACGTGGTGGTAAGTGTTCAGCAGTTACAAAAATCGTAGATACTGTTTCTTGAATGTAGCAATTCGATTAGTGTTAAGTGTTTGTCAAGTTTCTTTTCTTTTGCACGTGATACATCGCAGCTAGCACAATCTTAGATCCTACAATGTCAATTAATATCCATGTTAATTACCACCTTGATAAAATTCAGCATTTTCATTTCCAAGTGAAGAATTTCATTTGCCTTGTACCGCCTCGCGAAATTTAAATAATTCGTTATATTTTTCTGGCTTTCTTTTTTTTTTTCTCTCTCTCTTTTTCCATTTTTATTTTTTCCTCTTCCCTTCCATTTTTCCTCCCCCCACTCTTATTTTCTCTTTTCGTTTGCTTACTGTCTCTCTTTGCTCTTTATGTATTTTCCTCCTTCTTCCAATGTGCCTCGCAAGATGTCGAAAGTGCCAGAGGCGCTCGTATGGGGACCGTGTAAATTATTTTTATCGCTATCGTAGACTACCCGTAAGATAACCTACTGTTACAAAGACCGTACATTTCGCATCAACTGCAACAACCGCAGTGAATTAAAATCCACGTTAGTATGTTAAAACGCTTGATTTTGTCCCCCTTGCTATTGGTTGTTATTTCCTTCGTAAACAACTGTTTTCCGTAGTTATTTTTAAATCGCCCGCGGCGCAGAATTATACGTCGAAAATTTCGAAGGATATATTCTTCAAAATGGACTTAAACTTAAGATGGTGAGATATTCCTCCTGTCTTTGAACGTCAACTTCAAAATGACGTCAAGTTATTAAAAAAAAAAAAAAAAAAAAAGATACAAATGACAACTGTATAAACTACGTTGATCGTACAAATAATATGGTCTCTGTCACGTTACGACGACTTTCAATAGTGTGTGAAAAAAAAATCGACTAGAAAATCCTACGCTCATTTCGTGCTTACTTACGGTTTCTTAAACACAAATGTCCGAAATGTATGCTTTCTAACTACACAAATTTTTCTTAAATAAAGGCTACATTAGGTAATTTTTATACTTTTTCTTGTGATTTATATGTTTCATATATGCTATTATGCTTAATGCTTACTTAGTCATTCTTCTGCTTAATTTACATTTTCATTCTTTTTTGTTTGTTTGTTTGTTTGTTTAAGATTGTAGAGAATGGCCGCAACACAACTGAACCGAGCAAGAACCATCAAAAAAGTAGAAAAACCTCGGCCGCTTAAACTTACTCAACGCCACGCGACCGTCGATGGGCGGATTACGACTAGTAATATATTGTTTAATTAATTTACTTGTATAATTTACTTATATCATTTACCGTGTCTCGTTTCAACTTGAAGTATGCAGATTTCAATACGTTTTATTCTTTTATCGACCTCGTTTATAATGCTTGATCGTTGATTTTAGATGATTTAATTTTTAAAATTGAAAAATCGTATTTTACGTTGTATTTTACAGTGGAGGACATAGTGTCCTTAATCGACAATGTTGCAATGCAACTAACTAATGGCTTCCATGACCGAACGCTGCAAATAAGTGTGATCACTATGTGCAATCACTTAAAACTATATGCTCATCAATTAGAAGCTATTTATAAAGGTACAATTCAGAGTGATATGTTTAATACAAAAAATGAAATGAGTAATATGCTAATAATCTCAATTTTTTTTTTTTCATTTAACGCGCAGATCAGCTAGACAGAGCTTTTGTGGCAATCAGAAATGGAAGTCAAGACGAAAAGCTAGATTTGACGACTAGGGTTCACCTGCTGGAACTTATAGAATTAAGAGCAAAACAATGGCGTCACACTGATTCTATGGATGTATATTATACACAAAAATTATCACATTTGGATAATGTATGTCACGTCATATTATATTATATTATATTATATTATATTATATTATATTATATTATAAAGCAGATTTTTAAAGTTTTTCAAAATTAACAGGTAGAAGCAATTCCTGATACATCTACTAATGCG
Organism: Tetragonula carbonaria; assembly: GCA_032399595.1. Taxonomy (NCBI): domain Eukaryota; kingdom Metazoa; phylum Arthropoda; class Insecta; order Hymenoptera; family Apidae; genus Tetragonula; species Tetragonula carbonaria. Next base: position 3,561,289 of record JAUCRC010000020.1, read on the forward strand.
TTGTCATCTCCTATGGCAACAATGATTTCCCCTACTGTGGCACCTATTTTAGGACCTGGTGAAGTTATAAAAAATAGTGGCAAATTTGTTAAACCCACACGTATTCCTGGGAAAAACTACTGTAAAGATGAAGTTGTTATACGTAACAGTGATTCTGGTAAAGGTAAGAGCAATTCAAAGTTTTTATATTATATTAACAATATATATATATATATATATATATATGTGTAGATGAAATATACATACAAAACATCGTAATATAATGTAGAATATGGCTTAATTGTTTTGATTTCTGAATGGTTTTAATTTCTGGTTTATTTTAATTTCAAATTATCATTGCACTTTATTTTTGAATCTGTTTGTTGATATACCGTATATTTTATATACTGTTTTTCACATCTATTAAGTAGTAAGTATTATGTATTTCTACTTCTAAATCATTTGCACAAAAATACAGTGATGGGGATAAAAGGGCGGCGGGTTCACATGATCGAAGAGCTCAGCCAGACAATCATCTCCTTCCAGCGAGGTAAACAAACAATTTGCAGATGGCTTAATAGCATCATGTCCACGCATTACAAAAATAACTAATTATATATTTTTTAATATTTTAATATTTTAATATATTCATTATATCAGTTTATTTTATAAAGTAATAGAAATCAGAATTTTATGTTCTTATGATTAAACATTTCGTTAAATACTTACTATATATATTCGTGTATAAAATATTAGAATAAAGGAATATGTTCAAGGAATATATTAGAAGCTTTTTCTTAGTAAAATACATAAATAGATGAATTTTGTTCTTACAATATCATACATTAAATACATAAGTAATATTTACGTACATTCACGAATATAATTTGTGTTGTAATTTACATTTATTTTTATTTGCATGAAATATTTTGCCTTTGTATGTTATTATGTTAATCACTTAATGACATTATTGTGAAAATTGCTGTTGTGAGATTGCCCAAAATTTTTTTTATACTGTATTATCATTATTTTATTATCATTAATATGCATACTGTTTGCAGCTTATTAAATCACATTTCAGTAAGTATAAAGTGCTGAATAATATTTGATGTTACAATGCTATTCAACATTTTATGCATTTCATGTAATTTTATTTATTGCTTATAAATGCTTATGGATTTAAACGTGTTTAAAAATTTATCTTTTTTTTACAGGAAATATTCACATAATTAATGTTAAATTTTTCAACGTTTTGATATATAAATAATTTGTTTTGGAGTGTTTGAACAGTATTTATATTTAATACGTATTCATTGGTAATTTTGCATTGACAAATTGCACATTAACCACAATGCAAATGAATATTTATGTAATAAATTCTGATTGATAACGAAAATTTAACATTTTATCAATATTATAAAATATGTATGATATAATGCTTTTTTCGTAGTAAACCCTGGAGCCAAAGAACGACTTGTCCAAATCACGGGAACTTCCGAGGACAAGATACAGTGAGTTCAATTTTGACTATTTATAATATTATAATGTTCATCAAATTTGGTATATCTAACTTACTTTTTATTCATTGTTGTATCAGTTATGCGAAGGATTTGATAAAAGATACGATTCAACGAAATGCATCACCGGTGAGATTGGAGCAAGGTGGAGGAGAAAAAGGAGCTATGGGTGGTTCTAGCTCATCACTAAATAGCAGTGCATCAGACGAAAGTAATCGACTGCAACATCAGCAACAAAACTCTCGTTTACGAAGTTCACTCCTCCACAGCTTTTCCACCAACGACGCCAGTATAGGCGAATATAAATATACGGTTACAGTTGGTAACCAGTCTTTAAAAATTACAGGATGCAATCTCGATCTCGTTCGGGTAATAATTTTACAGCGTATCATTTATATTATTTGTGTGTTATTATCTCTAACATAATTACTTTGTACGTTAGACTGCAAAACTAGTCTTAGACGAATATTTCCTGGGAGATTCTGAAAATTTTACAAGTGGTATAGAATATTTCAACTTTGAAGAAGAATCCCCATATTCGATTTCGTCTTCCAGCACGCAAAAAACATTATTAATTTCGAATAATACAAACGAAGCAGGCCGAGAATTAAATATGGATAGTACTTCAGAAAGTGAAGAAACTTATAAATCTCATGTAATATGTGAACCAAATTCATCAACTCAGGAAGGTGATTATTTTGAATGATCGTTTAAAGATTCTTATTTACGGGTTATGATATTTTGATATGTAATACTTTATTTAGTTCCAGAAGTTAGAGAACTCACGTATGAGTTTTTGTTGCTGTGTTCAACAGGCCCTTATGCTAAACGACCACCTGCAGATTGGGCTCGCATTCAAAAGGAATGTCCCAACATTGTTCGCAAGGTACATCAATGTGATACCAATGCTAATCACCTGATGTACGACAGTGTTACTTACTAATTTTCTTTGCAATATGATATAAGATTAACGTCCCGAAATTAATAGCTACTTAAAAGTTACGTTCATTCCCTACACTGAAATGTGCCGAGGCTAAAATGACTATTATGTTTTTATTCGTTTCATCTTGAAAATATTCGCCTTTAAATATTGAATCTCGTTACATTATTAAAAGTAGTAATAGCATGATAGCGTAAGAAAGATATTTTCCATTAGTGGAAGGCAATTTTGACTTAATAATATTTAAGTTTAATCAGGGAGATATTCTTATATATATTTTTCTGTTATAAACATTAAATTATATGGTTGATATTTTAAATACTCATAAAAGCATATGTACTTAACATGTGCGTACTTAAACCAAAAATTTGATGTAACTAAAATGATTTTTGTGATAGTTGATTGTTTTGACCAAAAAAATTGTTTCTATCAGTATTATATATAGAGAACTGATTACATATATAAGACTTGTTTTATATTGATCTCTTTTTTTTCTTCTTTTTTCTTTTTTAATTAATTAAAAAGGAGTGTAAGCCTTCAAGTTATAGTAATATCTTGATGTTTATTATTAGATTTTATTTTATTAATATATGTTTATTTCGTTAAATAAATTGCAATCTACAGTAGCAGTATTATTACATAAACTATATCGTTTTTTAAAAAATTATATTCTTTTATTTTGTTATTAAAAGTTAAATAATCTATATATTTACCTTCTTTTATGAATTAGGAATTTAGTTAATAATGTAAACTAAAAAACGAAAATATGTTGTATTGTACGTTTGTTATACGCTGTATTATTTTAAATTTTATCGCTCCTTTATAGCTATTATTTTTAAACTTATATCTCCTAAGTCATTATTGTTTTTATGAAATGTTACAATTTGTTTAATATTTGCATAGTTTGTTATGCATATTCAATTTAAATTTAAATTAACAATTAAATGTATTTAAGAAAATATCATTGCAATTTTTATTTTAACATATGAAGAAAAGTATTAAATTTATGTATTAAGATTTATGTATTGAATATTATTGTATAATACCATGGGAATTTTAAAATAATAAACATTTTTACTTTGTATTTTTTAAAGTCATGTAGTTCGTACATTAATAACACAAGTGTGAGAAATTCTTGTTTTATTTTAAAATTATGTCGGGAAACACGTTTGTGTAATGTAACTACGCTAAAACGGCATGCCTTTACATAAACCATTTAACACTTGCTTTACAATTTCAAAGCATGCTGCTTATAACATCATGTTAAGGTAATGTAGAAATTACAATGATTACTCTTTAATAATATTTTATTATTTACAATTATGCAATTAAACATTTTTTATTTAATAGGAACCGATTCGCTGGTTCGAACCGGAGGCATATAAAGCTAAGGTAGCAGCTGCTGGTCTTGTTACAGTATTGGCGATTGGAGAAGGAGAAACTGATCCAGAATGAAATTGCAAAATTTAATGCTTCGATCATCATGAAATTGTATGTATTAATTTACATCGACTTTTTATCTCGATGTGTTGTGATAAATTTTCAAAAGTAAACTTGATATAATGTTCTGATATAAATGCACGATAATTTATGCGTAACAGAATACGTATTGCTCAATTCAATTACTGCAATACGAACTGATTATTATAAATATCGAGGTATATACGCTAATTACTATATTCAAGAATGTTACTCGTGTTTAAATCTAATTGTTTTCTAAATAATTGAATACTGTAATATATTTTAATAAACATTTATGCTTTTTTAATATTACACCTATACGAAACAAATTTACGAAATTCAATATTTAAAAAATATTGTTCAATTCTGATTAATCGAATGTGTTGTACGATATTTTTAGTTTTTCCTTTACGGATGCGTCCACGTGTATCGCTTCGTGTTTTGTAGATGATTTTATTATTTTTATCATTATCATTATTGTTATTACTACTATTATTACTACTGATACTACTACTATTATTATTAGGATTGAAATAATTCATATAAACACTTATGAAAGACAATAAACCATTTTTATATTTTTAGTATGATAGATCAAATACTCATAAAAAATCTTAACAATTTGTAATTACTAAATATTGCTAAGTGAAAAATGGCATTTCTGTTGATAATTATTAGTTCAGATTGCTCTTAAAAAAAAAAAACTTCATTGAAAAAAAAGGTATTTTACTAACAAGTGGATGTTGATTGATACTGTAAATAAAATTAAATTTAACATTGTAGATGTTGCAAATTATACGAGCATTCAAAAAAATGCTTTTTTTGATTTATAATATTTATTTTGTTACGTATAAAAATCGTAACAAAATAGTAATTTAACACAGTCTAGTCCTTTTTAAAGTAGAAACTACCCTGCTGGTAATTATCCTGCTGTGACATAATAGCCAAAAAGAAAATGATTTCATTAAATCTTAAATCAAAATTTTATATTTTATATATCAAAACAATAGTACTGTGCAGTATGCATTATATGGAAAGATAAAAACAAATTTCTGCTCTTATATTATTGTTTTTGATACAATAAGCGTTAATTTTCAATGCTACATAATAAACTTTTTGTACCATAAATAATTCAAAAGTTAATTTTTCATTAGATATAAAATTGTATTTCAATAAGTTATCTTTTATTATGATATTACTTCTCTCCTTTCAGTTAAAGTTTATGTATTGTGAATGTTTCATTAGCCAGAATATAAATTACAGATATATTTTATTTCTTTAGTTTTTTAATTTTATTACATATTTTTTGATGTACGAATTATTTAAATATCTAAATTATGTTATCTATGTATTTTATTTTCTGGCTTGTAACAATAATAGAATATTTAATATTTATTTAATTTGGGACTAAATTATATTACACGCACACGGAACGTTATGTTTGTATGTTTTTACATCTTTAATATTTATTACAAATTTACACAATTGTCGGAATTAAATTATTAATAATTTATTACTATCATCACTAACTGCAGTAATATAATAGTATATTATTGTACTTTGCTCTTTAATAATAAATCAATAAAAGTAAAATATCTTGAGTTTTATTTCTTTTACTTCAAAATGAAGCACACGTATAGTTTGATGATGTATCAGAAATCTTCAAATTATTACTACTACTACTACTATTACTACTACTATTACTACTACTACCACTACTACTACTACTATTACTACTACTACTACTACTACTACCACTACTACTACTGCCACTACTACCACTACTACTACTATTATTATTATTATCAGTAAGTATATGAATATTTAAAATGATTATATAAATAAATCAATTTACTTTTTGCACTATAAGTTTTATTATTCCAGTATCGTATAGAAATGATAATGTTTGAAATATACATACACTTTCAATTTGTGCATATTTCATTGTACTAGATATCGATTGTATTTTTATTTTTCATCTCTTGCAAAAGTTAAAAATGTTATATTTGATGTTATGTGCATAAAATATTTGATATCAGAGGCCTACTTAATGATTGTATTTCATTATAATATCATGTTAATTAGTTATTAATTTCTATATTGCAAATGACTTTAATAAAGTAAATTAAGAATAATACAACATACATTCGCACATATATATATATATCTTAAATTCAGTCTACTTGATCATCGTATAAATTAATGTAGTCTGATATACAGTACCAGTTTCGTCTTCAAAAATGTTTATAATCATCAATATTTAAAAAAAAAGGAAATATAAAACGATACAAGAGATTGATACTTTAGATTGTGAAATATTGTAAATGAATAAAAGATTAATTTTGAATTATTAATGAAAATAAGATATAAATGAAATGAAACTAGTTTGTAGCATAGCAGACGATTAAATTATGCGACTCTTCATACAATTGGCAGTTTTATGAGAATGGTGGCTTTTAATAACTTTATAATATTTCTTAAAAACGCATCAGTATAAGTAAGTTTTAAATAAAATGGACTAACTTGTGGTCAGTATAATGTTTTAAAACAAAAGTTATAAATAAACCACCACTCTGATTACATATTTGTATAATTTTACCATTGCAACTTCCTTAAATGTATATTTATATATAAGTTGAGTGTAAAAGATCTTTTGTGTACATATACGCATATAACACAGTGATTTGGGAATACGTTGTCAGTGACGAGTAATTAATATTAAATTTAGCAATATAAATGAATATTTTTATGAAAGAAATAATATATTTGTTATAAAATCTACAATTAATGTGAATATATTCTAAGCAATTTAAAAAAATTACTCGTCTCTAGTCTATATATTCCAAGATAAATAAGCAAATAGGTCTATTCTAAATATTATTTACTTATAAAAGATTAAAATAAGATATTTTACATTCAAAAATTAATCTGTAATTTGAGTCCTATTAGTCACGTAAACAAAGATATTCTTTAATTGTAGAATATCTTGCACAAGTGATTAACATATATAAGGTAAAGGATTTTGAAAAATATTGCAGTAAATTTGAGTATTTTACTACTAAATACAAGTTCATATATATTAAAATGACAATAGTTGATATGATCGAACAAAATTCAATTATAGTTATGAATATAACTAACTTCTAATATATTGGAACATTTTCTTTTACAATATTTCATGGTGATCACAAGGTTTTTAAGTGTACAAATACTAAAAAAATGTTAAGGATACACTGTGTTCACATTTATTATAGACTAATATTTCATTTTATAAAGCATAAATCGCTAAAAGCAATAATCTACTTTTTAAATACATTAGTACGTCATCTTTTGAGACAGTATATTCCAATCGAGTTTACTACTGCAATTTCGACCTAAATAAATTTTATACTAAAAAAATTCACATAGAGCATACGACTCTAACTTTTCAGAATGCAAAATACAAGTACTTTTCATTTTCACACAAGTACCTTGATGACATTGTACACTTATAAGAAAAAACAAATTAAAGGAATATAAAATTAACTGCTCATTCGGCAGTCAGATTTTTATAGCCCTAATACAATATACCTCTTTTTTAATTGGCTGGCAAAGTTTTCATGAACAGTTCTATATACAATGCAACAGCTCATATGTATTGTGCACTTCTAAATTTAGAGACTGTAAAATTCTTATTCTAATGAAGTAACGTTAAGTTCTCTCTCTCTCTCTCTCTCTCTTTCTCTAAATTTAGATTTACTTGCACAAATTTTGTTTTTTTAATTCACAAATATTATAAATTTCTACCTAACATGAATTTTTGTCAAACTATACAATTTTCATTTCTAATATTTATAAGATAATTAAACGTCTATATGCAAATGCGATCGCTAAAATTTTTATGCAATGATTGCTAAACGATCAAGTCTAGACTACAAGTATGTGTTAATTACATACTGAATATAAAGTCTTTACCGAAATTTAACGTAGTGTTCTATACAAAATATGTCTTCACATTCTCACATTTATCGTTTGTAAATATAGAAAATTATACCATTACTTTTTCCTTGATAATTTTAACGAAAATTTCACTAAATACAATCAGTGAGAGTTATTTTTCATAATAATTAATCTTCTATAGGGTTAAAATACATAGTCAGGTCCTGCCATGTCTATTGCCCATCTGAATTTATCCCTCTGAGTTTTATTATAAATCTTTTCAATAGGGACATTATGTTTTTTACACCTGAATAATATAAAATTAATAATTTAAATCTGTACATTTGTGAACATAATATTTAATTAAAATAAAAGAAGAATCAAAGTTACCATGCAACTGTAATTCTAGGATCAAGATAATTCAATTTGGAGGTGCCCAATGCAATTTCTTTATTTTCCTCCTTATCTGTTGCTTGAACCTCCAGCTTTGTCAATTGCTCTTTTAATCTGTCAAGGGCCTTTTTCTTCTTTTCGTATACACTGTAATAACGAGTATATAGTAAAATACAATATTATTTAATTTTTAATAACTAATCAATACGTACACTTTTTCTTTGACAGACCCATGTTTTGCATCACGTTTAGCATCCTTTACCGCTAATTCTGCTTCACTTATAGCATTTTTCTTAGCTTCTATTTTTGCCTTAAGATTTTCCATGGATTTTGCATGTGTTTTAGGCACTGAACGTTGGTGATTACATAGTATTGCAACAGCTCGATTTGCTCTATTATATGATAAAATTTTTTCTGCTTCTGTATCATCAGGATTTGTTAATTCATTTAATTGCTGTTGTAACGTCCATGAAGCGTTATACGTTCTGAATACTTTAGCAGTGAGCCCTTCCATCAATTCATTTAAATGTTTATTCATAACAGTTGTATTAAGCCGATCAAATAAATCATCGCTTGGTGATTTGTTTTCCATAAAAAGTTGTAAATTTTTGAATACTCTTTTTTCTACTGGCACTTCATTATAATATCTTATAGAATCCTTACCTATAGATATATTAAAGTAATACACGTATTTATTATAAATTATATTATTAAAAATTTCATTTTGTAATTTATATATAAAAAAAATAAACATACCTAAGAAATCAAATACAACTACATACTCTCTTCCATCCTTTTGTTCATGTAATGTAATATGTTCTACACGTAGTGAACAACAACCAACGGTATCTGCTTGATCTTCGTCCTTTTCATTACCAGCTCTGAGAGCTAATTTATCTATAAAATACAATGCAACAGCTCTCTGTCTTATACGCATTTCCTTACTTTTCCAATCTTCTCTATATTCTGCACGTATTTTATCTATTAATTGCGGATTTCCTAGCAGCAATTTTCTAGCAGTCTCATATTTTTGCCAATCTTTCTCTCCTTTAAGCTTGCTTGATGGATTCAACATAACGTATTTCACTTGTCCTTGAATATTTTCGGTCCAAGATGCAAGCCAAGTAACATTAGGATCATGCCGAACTTCCTTCCATTTATGTCCTGGTGGTGGCTTTGGTATATCAGAATCTTTGGAACAGTTAATGAGAATATCTTCTGGCATAACTCTTCTTTTCAATTTACCCATTTTTGGATGTTCGCCACGACCTCTAAATAAACCAGGCGGTTCAATTTTAAAATTACCTATTTTCTCCTTATGTCCATCGATAGTGCAGAAACCATATTCTTTTTGAATTTCTTCATTTTTCTCTTTAATTTTCTGCTTTTCTTCTTTTGACATTGCTTTTCGTTCTTCGCTTTTTTGAACAAAATACGAATGCATTTCTTTGAAATTGCACTTACTCAAATCAACTATTTTAGCCCTCTCTGATTCAGTCATCACTTCTCTCCAATCGTCAAAGAAGTTCTTATTAAATGCAGGTTTTGTAGTATAATCATGATCCAACATACGTGCATAAAAAGTTGCAACTTCTTCCGCGTCTTGACTTAATTTCATTTCTTTTCCATTATAGTAAAACTTTATATCAGGGGGAAGTGGTTCATAAGGAGGTGCAAATACTGGTCCTTTATGTTGCAGAAATGTCCATTTTGTACCATCATTTTTTTTTTCTTCTTCCCACCTAGAACAATTTTTTGATTTACTTTTCATTTATTTTTATTTTATACTTGCTTCATATATTAAATCTTAAAAAAAAAATATACATATGTATATATATTTGTATGTAACCTTAAGAGAGATAAATACTTGGATAATTTTAGTTTTTTAAAATGTTCACATCTACAAATATAATACAAATTTGTCGAAGATATTATTCTAATATTTATAAAAATGTTAAACATTTTTTACTGAAACAAAATATACACGTTTAAATAATGTTGAAGAACATGTTCACAAGGTTAGACTAAACACACGGTTAAACGACATAACCTTACTTATGTGACGTAATTTTTGCGGGAATTTCAAATCGTAGCAAACTTTACCATTTCCAAACTTCTTGTTCTTCTTCCTGCTTCTTTTTCCTTGGACTGGAGTTTTCTCCTTTTATTCTTACACCTTTCTTCTTTGGTTTCTGTTTGAAAATTTTACTTAAGTTAAATAAGATTATAACATATCGTTAATGATATTGATTATATATTATTAAAATATTATTTGTATATTATTGCAGGGACCATACCCTGCCCGTCTGTGCTCAGACTTAAAAACAGAACAAATATCAGAGGCTACCAATTGTGACCAAGGTACGTTCGAGCAACGGGCATGGCACAGTCACGTGTAAATGTATATTTACTTGTTCAATTTCATCATCATCCTCATCATCATATTTCCGTTTCTTTTTTTTTGTTTTTGTATCGTTTTTCTTGGGCTTTTTACGTGCTGAGAGAGGAACATCATCTTCTTCTTCCGAATCTAAACTTCTTTTACTACTAGGAACTATGGATCTTGCACTCTGTATAATTATTTATTTTATTAATATATACATACGTGGAACTAATATATACATATGTAAACTGTCGAAATCATGGTACAACCGGTCACAATATGAGTTTACATGTCAAAATAAAAAAAAAAAAAATTTTTTCCACATGATGCTCCATTTTCGAGAAAATCGAGTTTAAAAATTTACTAAGCATACTTAAATTTAGCTAATTCTAGACGTGACAAGAAAGAATAACTAATAGATTACCCTATGTGCGAAAATAAATAAAATGGAGAAAAAAATTGTTTCATTTAAAACTTTATTTTTAAGAAAATAGAATATGTTTTGTTAAAAATTGCCTGAATACACATGTACTTGATAAGTTTTCAAACTCGATTTTCTCGAAAATGAAGCACCATACGAAAAATTTTTATTCTTTCTTTGATTTATTTTTATATGTAGACTGACATTGTGGCTGGTTGGTTGTATCACGATTTCGGAGACATCCTGTATATATTTATATGTAAGTTTCTAAATAATAAGAATTTGATATATAAATATATATATAAATAAATATATATATATTAATATAAATTTAACATACTAATGGCATGTCTTCATCCGAATCTTCTTCAGTTTTAATTGTTGTATTATGAAGATCTGAGAGTCTTGTATCATTTCCATCAGTTGAATCCATACTTCCTTCTTCTTCATTGATAGGGTCTTCTTCATCTTCATCAACTTTAATATATAATGGCTGTTCTCCACCACTGTCATCATCATCTTCTGGTTCAATTTGTGATATAGGTTCCTATAATTTATTGTTTTAAATTAATTTATTATTTTGTTACTGAAATTCATTTCTTCTTAAGATCAAACATATTAAAAAGGATATATATTTACTTCTTTTATTTCATGTTTCACAGTTTGACCAATGTCAAACTGAAATTCTTCATTTACCACGTGATTAGGTTTTACATCTATTACCTCTTCTTTTACCTTAACTTCTTCCTTCTTTTTTTCTTTTTTATCTTTATCTTCTTTGTGTTTTGCTACAGATTAGACAAAATGAAAACAATGCTATTATTTTTACTATACATTTTATATTACAACTTACATTTTTCTTTGTCATGACGATGTCGATCTTTTTCTTTATCCTGGCGATGCTTATCCTTACTTGACAAACTATGTTTGTCAGAAGAGCGATGTTTTTCTTTATCATTTGCATGAGATGCGGAATGTCTTTCCTTGTCCTTCTCCAATGAATGTTTTTTCTCCTTTTCTTTATCTTTAGAAACATTTTTATCCTTATCTTTGTCTCGGGAACTTGAACTTATACTATGTTTATATTTATCCCTATCTTTATTTTTGTCTTTGTCCTTTTCTTTATTTTCTTTATCCTTGGAACTACTATGATGCCTGATAATATAATTTCTTACATACATAAACAAGTAATTGCCGTAAAATTATATTAAATCATCTTATAAACATGAAGAAAAGTAATTACTGTAAAATTATATTAAATCGTACCTATCTTTATCCTTAGAACTAGAACTAGAGCTAGATTTATGATGATGTTCTTTGTCTTTGCTTTTATCCTTTTCTCTATCTTTGCTTGAAGAACTAGTCGAAGAACTACTTTTATGTTCTTTATCTTTGCTCAATGACGAACTACTTTTTCTTTCCTTGTCCTTATCTTTGCTACTGCTGTTACTATCATGTTTATCCTTTTCCTTAATAGAATTAGAACTGTGTTTATGTCTATCCTTTTCCTTATCCCTATGTTCACTTTTATGATTTCTATCTTTTTCTTTGCTTCTTTCCTTGTCTTTATGATCAGATTTGTGAGACCGTTCTTTGTCTTTATCCCTATGTTCTGACTTGTGTTCTCTTTTTTTATCAAATCCATTTGACATGCCATTTATATGGGCATCTGGAAAAAGTTAATTGTAATCGTTTTGTTTATTAACAATCATTCAACTAAAATTCCATAATTACTAAAATATTATTAAAAAAAAATTTTGTATTTTTGAATTAAATTTATCACATTTTGAAATGTTTGTTTGAACGTAAACTAGAAAAATAATATATATTATTTCTTTCGCAATTATATTTAAAAGAGTTGAATTCAAGGGAATTTCGTCATTTTTACTTCAGAAAATGAAAATTCTACATTTTTGCAATACAGAATGCAAACGAGTGCCGATTCAAAAAATAAAACTAAATTCGAATTTCAGGAAGTCACAAGTAGTTCGGTTGCTTCGTCAGAACCGAAACACGTGTCAGACCGGTTGGGTCGTTGGCAGCCTCAACCCTTTGGTAGTCGCATCGAACTTAATATTTACTGCTATAAAGTTTCGGTTTCAACTGTGTCAGAGTGCATACGAATAAATCGCTTACCACTATGATTCCCAGTCACGCCGCTATTCTCCTTAATCTTTTTTTCCTAAAACAATAAAATTCATATAGAAATATCATTCTAATAAGATTGTAACGCGATATATAACCATCTACTCTTCTGTCGGACTTAACGTCTGGCGTGTAAGGCAAGCCAGGTAGGACTTAGTCGCAGACGCCATTTTGGGACTTAGAAAAATTTTGCGTCCACGACTATGCCGTGCATACAAGAGAAAAGCCATAATACAAGGTAAAATATTGAAAAACTGTACACGTAGATAAACGCAGCGAAACAAATAAATACTAAATCGCCACTTACTGGATCGGAATTCGACTGCATTGTCGGTTGCTCGAGCTCCATTTCTCATACGAACGCGACTGATAGACTCTAGCAACGCGAGGACTAACAGAAGCGAGAGAAGTAAAGAGAACTGGGGGCCACACACACCACACAGCTTAGTCGTTATTCGACTATACACTTCGACTGCAGCCGAGCCTACGCTTGGCTTAGATCCTATAGGAGATCCAGTCTAAGTATCGAAAATACCTAACTGCGCATGCGCGTCTTTGCTCCGCCTATTCGATGTCCAATATAACCCTTTGTCCCGCAGTCCGTATCTGACTATTCAGTTATACTTTGTTGCGTTAATAACGTTGGTTGTAAATGTAAACGCTTACGATTTTTACAAATGAATTACAATGAAAATTTTTGTTAACACACGAGTTGGGTTTTCTTATCGATGAAACTGGTTTTGATTTTGAAAGAAAAATATCTAATTTTTGCTCCCCTTGTCACAAACTTCAATTCTAAATAGAAATGTTCGTGACATAAAATCGAATATCGAAACTCGTTAACGTGCACAGAAAAACATCGTAGCATAATAAAAGTTACAATTGTTTGCTTTTTGTTATTTTTTTTTTTAAATTTCATCAATCGTTCAAAGAAATATAAAATAAAATAATTGTTACATAGTTTCCTATGAACTAAATGTTCATAGTTCTGTTAATTAATTTTTAATATATATAGTCTATTTAAAAAAGACGTTATGTACTTATAATTATATACTTATAATATCATATAAAGATTAACAAATTTTATTTTTTCTTTACATCAAAATTCATTAGTTTATTTTTATAAAATTTTATAGCTCAATGGGTAAAAAAGGTTCTTCCATCTTGTTAAATCATGATACAATATTAATTTAATTTTATGTTTATATAAAGAACAATCAAATCCATGAAAATACATTGTACATATTTAACTTGGTGTAGTATACTGTTGAATTCACTGAATCAGATATCTATATATTGTATCAACATACATTTCTATTTTCATAGGAACAGACTAGTTAGTACAATATAAAGTCAATGGTCAATTTTATATTAAACTTTACAGTTCGAATTTTTATGATTTTACATATTCTAATTTTGCTTCTACTTCATTTTTTGAAAAGCAAATACTGCATACAACGCTAAAATAAAATCAATCAATATTATTGAAATAAAATTAAACATATTCAATTGCCAAATTATATAAATTTTATACTAACAAATAACCTCCCATTCTGGTTGAGATAAAGTGCCAATCTCACGACGATTTGAAGTTTTTTGTGTGTTATATTCTTTAGCATGTTGATAATCTTTATCAGAATTGCCAGCAAGCTTTTGCCTGTGTCGAGGTGGATAAGTTTCTAAAGCTTGTATTTTATTAAGTAATAGTTTACCTCTATTCTCATTCTTCATACGTTCATAAAAGCTATCAAATCTATAATTAAACGATATAAAATTTTTATCAAACACAGTAGACATGCAATGAATGACAGCTATTAAATCTTCTTTACCTTTCAAACTTTACTAAATTTAAATCAAATTTTAAAGCTAATTTACGAAATACAGGTAAATAAACAAGAAATTCTGGACAATTAACAAGATTTCCTAATTTAAAATGATATTTAGCACCGAAAATTGGTGGTTTTGTTTTGTTACAAAAGAATTCTACGTTATAAATATCATTTCCAAAACTGTTACCATCACTTCTTTGCCACCTAGAACTAATATAATTTTCATATAATTTTAATTAAAAGATATTCTCCAAATATTAAGAAATGAACTCACACTAGATCATATGCATCTGGAATAGTTCCAATAAAATAACCTCCTGGTTTTAAACATTCACTTGCATTTTTTAGCATACATTCTGCTTGTTCTAACGACTCAAAACAATAATGGAATGCAAATTGACAACTAACCAAGTCAAGTTTTGTACTGGGATCTTTAAATTTTGATCTTAATTGAACCTGAAACCATTCTTTGTCAATAATTTCCACTGGGAGCATATACAATGATATCAATTCCGAAGTAATAATTACATTCTGACAGCTGATTTTTAATATTGCTCTTGTGAAAAAATAGAAACAAATACCTTTGTACAGTCAGCTGTTATAAATTCAGCTGAAAAAATATGAGAATATCTTCTTTCTGCAGAATTTCGGTTTAACATTTCATTGTATCTATCTTGACATTCTCGTATAGTTCCTTCAGCCAAATCAGCACAAATCAAATGTACTATATTTAATTTTTTCCATTTAAATAGATCTCCACCTCTACCACAACACATATCTAATACTTTTAAACAAGCTCCATGAATTTCATTAGTGTATTCGACTGTAAATAATTTTTAATTAAAAGTTGTTGCATGCAAAATTATCATTTTACGTATAAATTGGAATCTTACACATAAGCATGCTTTTAATCCAATTATTAAAATTTCTCATATACAAAATTCTGCTTTTATTCCTATCATCTAATATTGTATTATAATGTTGAATAACTAACAACGAGTTATCACTATGTTCTTTCCTGCTTGACGATTCATTTGTTTTTTCACTATTATTGGAAGATAATTCTGATGAAGCATTATTAACCTACGATGCGCAAATAGAAGAAAATGATTAAATAAATAGATAAATATTTTAGAAATAATAGTCAGATATACATATGTAATATAATAGTCATATATACACTTTGTGCAGCATCATATTTTACTCTCTTAGACGAAGTTGCATCTGAAGAACGCTCCTCGATTTGGGAACGTTTATTTTGTCTATAATTATCCTCTTTTTTTGATATTTCATCTCGTTTTTCTTTGGCCTCATTCATTGCTCCAGGTGCAGACATATCTATGTAAATAAAATCTCATCAAATTATTAAATTTTATTCTACTGCTTTTCAATACTTTGTTCCCTAATAAATATTATGTTATATATGTATATTTGTAAATAAATCATTACTATCGTATATCGTTTAAGTAGAAACAGACCATTTGTGAAAAACTAGGTATACACGTTTTAGCACTACAAGCAGTGCCTATAATTCTTTTATGTCTTATTTCCAATTTTCCCATACAGTATTGTAACTTGACGTTATCAATGCTAACAACGTTAGTCATATCTCATAAAAATACCCTATATAATTTATAAAGGTTAGCAAATTATTTTTTTACCAAATAATAGTCGAAGTAACAATTAACAATGGCTCTTTAGTGATTAAAAATACGGGATTTATTAACAATAGACATGTACAAAATAATACGCATAAGCTTTGCTTTTTTCAAATAAGAAACTATATTTTTATTTTCATCTTGAGAGATTTATTTAATTTTAACTAAATATCAAGATTATGGAAAATACTTTTCCCATATGAATTTAAACAATATCAAACTATCTCTATTATTTATATTCTACATTCTACGATTTTGTTTTCTTATAAATGTGAATATGTAATATTGTGAATATATTTTCTCTCTTTTTCTATATTGATGTATGAAACGATTAAGGTAAAGTTAACATTTGACATGTATAAATTTATTTAAATTATAACGAAATTTTATCGATACTTTTATTTACTTCAGTGCTACCAAATATGCGCTTACTTTCACGCATGCATGCTTCGCTATAGTTGCGAAGATAGCACTGTTGAATTTAAACAATATATCTTATATATTAATATATCTTAATATATCTTATAATATCTTAAGAACGACATCGAATATTTCGTCGTTACAAGAATATTTTATACTCGCACAACGAGAAATTTACATCAAATGAAGTTTTGAGTTCCAGGATCTGAAATACCGACCAGGAAAAAAATCACTGGTTTTAGCGTCCTCTACGCGTAAACAACAGTGAATTAGAGAACTACGTTAAACAAAATGATACAGGTTGGTTCAAGAAAATGATATCCTTTTTACAGTGTTGTCAATTGTGTATCGTCAGAACAGACGAGATAGAAATACATATACCTCGTTTATGCCAATAGACTCCGAGAATACGAGAAATCAGTATCTAAAACGTTTTATATTATGCATTTATGTGTGTATGTGTGTGTGTGTGTGTGTGTATCACAAAAAGCTCTATTATTTATACTTTATTATTTTTAAAAATAATTCTTAACTAATTACATTACTAAAATTATTTTACCTTCAATTTTACGAAATCTATTAGATAAGACAAGAACAATCAGCAGCTAACGTTAAGCCCGATTTAAAGCGATTCTATTGAAAGAACAGAGATATAATATTCTCTTATCCTTCTTATATTCTCAGACCCTTCGCCATTGCACCCAACCCTAACTCGAGCGACTAGAGTACAAGTATATTCATATATATATATATACGTATAAACATCCATCTTCGGCCAATAGCAGCCGGCCGGGAATATTGTCACCATGTAAATTCTTAACTAATTTTTATACCTTTTATACTTTCTGTCTTTCGTTGCTTTTATACGCTATATATCACACAATTATCTCCTGAACAGTTAAATTTTCGAATTCAGCAAACATCTCAGAAGAGGGGAGCTGATCAATTGGGACAATATCGTTATTTTGCACTGACGATGAGATTTCACTAATTGGGCTGTAATTTCGTCCTGGATAGCACTATAGAGAAGTAACTATAGAGAAGTAAGTAAGGATCTCAAACGTGAAATTTCAGTTTCGGCTAGTTTTTGACATACGTTAAATTCTATAATGTATCATAAATAATTATTAATATATAGACTGATGTAACGTTAAAAATTCGAGAAATCCTAACACTGGAAGTCCTCTAATGCTAACGATCACAGTTTAACAGAATGGCGAGAAAAAGAGTTGAACAGCAATGTAAGGAACAATTATAAAATTGTATGTCCAAAAGAGTTGCGATTCGTTCGAATCGTTCGAGAGCTCGTACAGAATTGCTCGTCCAGCCTCGCCTGCATCGATCGTCGTAATTCATTGTCGTAAGATCATAGTCTTATCTCTTCCAGCGGTCCTCCGTGTTTATGTTTATGTTTATGTTTATACTTCTGTCACGTGGATTCTATATTCATACTATTGAATTTCTTTCGGGCAAGTTTTTGAAGATGTCATTGAAAAGAGACGTAATTTAAATTTTCCATTGTAGATCTCCCAGTTGATGGAAAAGAATTCTGAATATTTTTAAAAACACGTTTGAGTTTTTTGCAAATTTCGAGAATGGAAGACAAATTTCTCACTTGCTGCGTAAAAATAACGTAAAAATATCTTCAAAAAAAAAAAAAAAGGACAATCAAAGTAAACGTTTTATATATTGAAAAAAATTCAACTAAACAAGACTTCATTACAAGGACTTTAATTGTTTTAAAAATTTGTTCAGATCGTCAGAATATTTAACGAGAATATATCATTTTGAATTCGTATAAAATTTCAATAAAGTAGTTTTCAATAAAGTGAAAATGTGTTATTAAATTGTTGACAAAAAAGTTGTAGTATACTACAGGAATCCACGTTGTAGTATTAGCATAAACACGTACGGGATGTAGACGACTATGATTCCTAAAAGAAATAATGCTGCCTTATGTCAAACAGAACGATGATCTGTAGGAGAGACTGAAAGGGCAATTCAATGCGAGATTTCATTTATCTTATAAAATTATTCTGCAAATCTATTTTATATTTATTTATATATTAAACCGTTACAAGGAGATCATTCCATTTTTTACATGTCTAGAGACATGAGAACAGGATGAATAAATATGAACATTCTTTTTTTTTAATAAATATGAACAAAGATTCGATGAAATATTAGTTTATTGATTTAAATCAGACATTTTGTGTCAAAATACGAAATTTTCGTGTTAAAATACGAAATACATTGAATTATCTTTGCATGATATTTTTTTCAATGAAGTATACCGAACTTATTTTCCGCCAAGCACTTTATTATGTTACCAGCCTTCTTGCACGGGGTAGGACCATCTGTAACGATCAAACATCAAAATAAGAATCATTATCATCAGTCTTAACACTTTACCGACCGGTAGCATATTAATCGGCTAATATATTTTAACGCTTTACCGACCGGTACCCTATTAATCGACTAACATATTTTAACGCTTTACCGACCGGTAGCCTATTAATCGGCTAACTATTCACCGCTAATACACGGTCGGTAAAGTGTTAAATGGCAAATAATCTAAACTTAATCTGAAAGTTTTATTCTACATTTGAAATGAAACGTCGAATTTCTTACTTATCATTGATAATTTATTTATTTATTTATTTTCTTTTCTGATAATATCCGCCAAGGTGATTAATCGTTTCGATGATATGAAATTTTATTTCTTAACTTTTCGGTGATAAACATTAATAAATAAATTTACTAATAGATAAATAAATCTACTAATAGATAAATAAATTTACTAATAGATAAATAAGAATAAATACAAATAGATAAATTTACTAATAACAAATAAATTTACTAAAAATTTTCTGTTTCATATTTCAAGGTAGAGTTGATCCGTCTTTAGCAACAAATTCGTTTACTTACCGAGGCCTGCGCATCTGTTGTTTATTTCATCAATCTTTTCCACAGCAATTCCACCAGCTAACAGTTTCTGTTTGGCAAGTTCTACGTTGACGTTTCCATCGTCGGTCATCTATCGTAAGAAATAAAAATAATTGCTTCTTATCCCCTTTTACGGTGTGTTATTTAAGAGAGAAATAAACGATGCCTAATTAAGATGAGACGTTCCTTGAAATCAATCGATGGTGAGCATTATAAATTTACAAAGTTTCGAAATTAATTTACTTTGCAATTTCGGAAAGTTAATTTTTCGCGTGATTTGACATTTAAATGATTTCGTTACTTACAATTCCGATCTTCTTCATTACGCATAAGACGAAACAAAACAATTTATCGTCGTCAGCGATATTGCCATTTTTCGCATTTTCCACCAATTCTGAAGGCCAGATAACATATTGATTAAGATATCGGTTGTTATCAATTCATTTTATTTTATTTTTTGTGAACTTACGTTGGTCGACACCAGTTTCTGCGATACAAGCTGTCTTGTGCGCTGCCATTTTGGCCTTTTGTTCGTCCGTGAGTGCCTGAAGACATTGTTAAATTAAAAAAATTAGAAAATATTGAAATACAAGTAAAATAAATAGTTAGCAAAATTATTATATATAATAATTATATATAATATATAATATTATAATTATATTATATATTATATATAATTATTATATATAATAATTTTCTATAAATATATTATATATAAGTATATATATATATATAGTATTATTATATTATATATAATAGTATATATATAATAGTATATATATAAGTATATATATATATAGTATTATTATTATTATATTATATATAATAGTATATATATAATAGTATATATATAAGTATATATATATATAGTATTATTATTATTATATTATATATAATAGTATATATATAATAGTATATATATAAGTATATATATATAGTATTATTATATTATATATAATAATTTTGCTTATATAATATTATAATTATAATTATAATATAATATATAATAATTATATATTATATATAATAAGTTATATTATATACATAAGTTATTAACCGTTTAAATAATCGAGGTACAAGTATAAATAACTTTTTTTCGATGATACTCAGTTCAATTTCAAAAGATTTAAAATGAAGACGGTCTGAATTTGAATTGTGATATTTCTTTCATCTTAAATCATTAAAAATAGTTTTAATTTTATTTACAATCAATAAATTTTTCTTTATATATATGTATATATATACATATATGTGTATATATATGTATATATACATATATGTACATATATATACGTATATATACATATATATACGTATATATACATATATATACGTATATATATATGTATATATATATATATATATATGTGTATGTGTGTGTGTGTGTGTGTGTGTGTGTGTGTGTGTTATTTTAATCAATAACAAGCTCCAAAATTATCGTTCAATTCATTTAAAAATCTAGAGATTTCACTATCATTTTTTATTTTATTATTCGTTATTATTATTATTTTGCCATATTCAAAATTTACCAAAGCACCGACGAGGCAGAAGGCGAAGATTACAGCAAAGGTCTTCATGTTTCTATTTTGAAATTAGAGAAGCCTCGAGATCAAGCAAAATCTGTATGAATGTCCAATGAGAACTGAATACACATTGAATGTTCCACGAGTTTTTATAGCTACATATATAATCATCAACGATGAAATATTCCACAATTTCCCTCTCCATTGGGAGTCGATAAACAGTATTGTATTTTTCAAATTGAAGATTCTCTCTAGCCAGTTATTAAACTATTATGTAACACGATTGCATAACAATACATTTGAAAAATAAGAGAGTACATATTTAAGTAATTTATTCCATTTTTATACTATTTAAGAACAAAAAAATTCGCGAACGAAAAAAGTTCCTTTTAAATAATATTTCTGAGTTTCATTTAAATAATTATCTGTTCTTTCTTTTCTTTTTTTTCCACTCGACTTAGTGAAAATTTATATATAAAAAATGACTTATAGATCGAGCAATTACCAGTTTCATTTTCATTCTTACAAATAGAGATAATATCGGTAGATTCTTGTTTTCTAAAAATTTGTAAATGCTAATATCCGATGTGGAAATTCCTATTTGAAATACTATTGAAAATTTGAGTCCGATGGAACGTCGGATTAATGAGTATAGTATTAGCTTCAAATTGTATCATAAGTTTATATATATATATATATATATATATACATATATATATGAAAAATATTCTAAGAAAGTATATATATATACAAGTATATATATTAGTACATATAAGCATATATATATTAGTACATATAAGTATATATATAAGTATATATATAAGTATATATAAGTATATAAGTATATATATAAGTATATATAAGTATATATATAATATATATAAGTATATATATAAGTATATAAGTATATATATATATATATAAGTATATATAAGTATATATATATATATAAGTATATATAAGTATATATATATATAAGTATATATATAAGTATATATATAAGTATGTATAAAGTATATATATAAGTATATATATAAGTGTATATATATAAGTATATATATATAAGAAAGTATATATATATATATAAGTAAGAAAGTATATATATATAAGTAAGAAAGTATATATATATATATATAAGTAAGAAAGATATATATATATATAAGAAAGTATATATATATATATATATATATATATATTACATAGTATTAGCAAAAAATATTAAAAATATCAGTACTTAATGTGTATCAAGGAATAATAAATTGTTAAAAAATTTATTTTTCACCCTAAAAAGGTTTTCAGCAGATATAATATTATTAATCAATCGATTCGAAAAAGGATTCACCAATTTCACCCTAAAAAAGATTCAGCACATATAATATTATTAATCAATCAATTCGAAAAAAATTTTCCGTCTTCAAAGTAGAAAAAAAAACCATAAATAATTAATGCGCACGATCAAGAAATTTATCATATATTATTTTTCTGTATATCACATCTTATTGAATTTCAATACTGAATCAATATAAATCGGTCTCACAGAAAATTTTTATTCTCCATCCAGCGTGAAAGATCGTACAGTTAATTTTGTAATGCTACATCTACGTAGAAGGATTGCTAGTTACTTTGAATAATATACCTTAATTAATCATGTATGACCATTATCTTCCTTTGATTAATTTTCCTCGTGTAATGCAACACTTAAATTGCAAAAACTCGATTAGAAATATTTAAATAGAACAATGATAAAGATAATATAAAGGCTATATTAATTTTTGTAATCTGTCATGATCTGTCGCAAATATAAGTATATGCGTGATTTTATAATTTGAAACAAAATGCGAGGCAATGTTAGAAAGAATTATCAATGTTAATGACACTGACTGTAATTGAATAGCTTTCGTTCTTACGTAATATTAAATTTATTGAATTTGTGAGACTAAAATAATTACCTTTTATTTTCTTTGTTTTAGAATAATAATCCATTATTTTCATGCAAGTGCACTCATATTGCAAACAAAGTAACGATAAGAAAAGTTCGAGAGATGGTTCCCTGGAAGGTCAGCTGTTACACAGAAAAACTGATATAATTTAATGATACAATGTGAACGAATTCGTTCTCTCCAATTGGGAAAGACAGCAATTACTTTTATCATATCTTCGCCACGATGTTGAACCACAATGTGGCAATTACGTACGGTAATAATAAAACTCATACATGTATAGTTTTACTGTAGTCATAATTGCTTGACAATTGAAAGGGAATTTGTAAACTGTTTGTAAATTCCTGGTAGCATGATCCGACTAGCTTCACGTTCGTTTCTAACGTATAAGTGTATGGAATATCAAGAAAATAATGAATAATCAACAACCAATACAACGAAATCATCAAATTACAATTATATGAAAAAAAATTTCATTTTCTGAGTCATCTAATAGTTATGAATAGTTTCCCGAGTCATCTAGAGTGAAATAGAATTTAGAGTGAATTTTAATGATTCAAAAAATGTGGGTATGTTCTGAGGAAAGGAAAACCTTAATTTAGAAAATTAGTGCCGGGAAACTGATAATTATTCTAGGAAATTAGAGACATAAAATGCTTTTACGAAGCAAGATGTTATTTCTGTTTCTGCATCAAATGCATCAAAATATAAACGTTAATAATTATGACAACCGTGACATAAAAAATTAATTATTTTATTTAAATATCTCGATAAAAAAATTATTTTAATTCAATAATAATATATTACATATAATTGCATTGTATACACTTAATTATATACTTTGATTGAATTAATGAAATTTATTGCAGTTAAGAAGTAAGTTAAGAATATTTGTCACAAATACAGTACATCTTAATACAGAAACAAAAAAATTTCATTTCTTCTAGTTTTAAAACAGTTTTTTTTTAAAACCAATATGTATTTGTTTTTGGTTTAATTGTTTATAGCAAAGTTTCCAAGAAATAAAATATTATCTAATGACAAAATATTATCTAATGATAAAATTTTATCTAATGACACGACCGAGGTTATCGTATTTGTGTTTCATACAAGCATTATGACGTGAAGTGGACGTAGATCAAAATTAAAAAAAATGTCATTTTAATTATCATTGTTTTTATTTCCAAGTTTTTCAATATCTTGTCTCTCGTTTTCGATAAATAGAATCGCTCTCGTTCGAACGTTACAACAATATCATAATTAAAATATGAATCGTTGATAAGGTTAAAATCACAATTTGTCTAGGGATTTTTTTCAGAATTTCCTGCTATTTAGAATTGCTATTTAGAAAATAAATTGCGGAAAAACGTGAAAATGGGATGCTCGAACGACAGAAAACCGGTGCTGCCACCGGTGTGGAAGCTTTCAACTATTCGATGCGTTAAGCGTGCTCACACATGCACTAATACATCAAAGAGTAGCTTAGGCGTTGCGTTACGGAATATTAAATTAGTCGTGTGTAGTATGAAAGTACAACTGCCACATTGCCTTATAAAATATGGGAGATAAAGGTAAAAAAAAAGAAATTATTACTCCGACACGTGACGATATTCTCTTTTGTACCATGCCGTTTTTATTACGATTAAGATTCATCAGTTTATATTTCATAGTAGGAACGTGTACCGTCGAAACCTGATTGAATGTTAGTCGTTAATTGAACGAACGAATTATTACCGCGAAATCAACATTTTTATCGAAAATCTTGTGTCTCGGCAATTCGTTCAAAGCCGGTCAGTAATTGATGTATGAGGTTAGGACACGTTCATAATTGGGTCATTTGAAAGCGCGCCACTTCGAAAGTACAATGCGTCTCGTTATTGATAGAACTTTATAACCATAAATATATAACTCGTAGCGTGTTAGCTTATTCGCGTTTACTTTACGTACCTGTCAAAGTTATAACGATTCTTTTTATTACATAATCCTACGTGGATCCATTACACCATGGTCAACAGCTGATATCTGACGAACTACCAACTTTTAACACTTCGTAAATTGATGTAACAATTTATGAAGTGATAAACATTGTTGAACAGAGAATAAATATTCGTACATCTCGTGACATTTCTCCGTCGAAGCAAAAATGATATCGTAAATTATGCGTGCGTGCGCGCATGTAAATTAATAATTATATCATTCATAGTCTTAGATATGATTTTAGTGTTAAAAAAAATTGCATAAAAATTGCATTTCTGTATAATATTGGTGCCATTAATTCCTTGAAACTGAGGTGTGAAAATAGGATTATTCATAACCTTATATTTTCCGATATGTACATTGTTTACATAGACTTCCATTGTTACCTACATGCGTTTCATTTAGGAATTATTATTCAAAATTTATCTTGCAAATTAATAACAGGTGGTCATTGGCATCGATGTTAAATTGTAAAAGTCCGTAGTATGTAAATTTA
Organism: Tetragonula carbonaria; assembly: GCA_032399595.1. Lineage (NCBI taxonomy): Eukaryota > Metazoa > Arthropoda > Insecta > Hymenoptera > Apidae > Tetragonula > Tetragonula carbonaria. Next base: position 3,587,235 of record JAUCRC010000020.1, read on the forward strand.
CATCGTCGTATTTATACTTAAAAATTATCATTACGTACAAAATCATCTCAATGCACTTTACCATTGTTTTATTTTACAGCTCGATCTAGCGAAACAAATGTAATTAAATGTTTTGTTATCAACAGTAGGGAAGTTATCGATTGCACTTACTAATAAAATTGCGAAAATTAAAGATAAAATTAAATGAGGTAAAATTTTATTCCAATAGCCTATAAATTTCGATGAAATGTAAATGTTAAAGTTTGCTTTACCGAGCTATATACTTGCAGAAGAAATATATAAGAAAATTTGAAACCACAGTTTGTTCGAGTAGATACGATTTCGACTGATATTTTTCTTCTATTTATATATACGTACTTTGATATTTATCTAATTGTTTAATTACATTATTACATTAACTTAGTAATAATACACATACATTTTAATTATCCGAGTATCACTAAACCAAATTAAATAAGATCGATAGTTACAAAATAAGCAAAAAATAAAATCAATAAACCAGATTAAAGATAACAAAATTAATAATATTGAAAATTGAATTTTGTTCAATAAAAAAAAGTATCAAGATTTCGCAATCACGAAAAATATACTAAGAACATATGATATAAAAATAACAGAGTTGCTGTATATAATAAAAAAAAATATATGTATATATATATAAATATTATAAATAAATATCATTTTTTTTTAATTATCACGTACATTAATGTTAATATATAATATCTATTATTAATATTACATTACAAATACTTTATCTTACTGCAAATTAAATAAGTATTAAATGTATTAAGATAATAAAGAGATCTGAGAATTGTCTCAATAGCTAATTCGTAGAAGTTTTACTTACACAGTTTATTATAAAATATATGATAAATGTGTATATGATATTTTTTTCTTTGCTTCTTAAAACTTTAGAGCATCATGTGCACTTCAGTGGGGGAAGTAGCCTCGGAAAAGACAACAATATTATGGTACAACCGCAACGACATGGACAGATAGATGCTCACCTTGGATTTTTACAACTTTATCACAGGTTAGATTTTAGTTTTACGCATTTAAATTAATGAACGATTTACTTATTAAATTTATGTTTCAGATATCACGTGGAATTCTCAATTCCTTGGAACTTGTGTACACACAGAGAGCGAAGAAGTTGCGCACCAGCAGTGGTCACGGGACCTCATAATCCTAATTGCCATGTTATAGACATGATACATGAAAAGGAAGGCCTAAAGTAAATTTTCGTATGAACTTACTTAAGATTTTATTTTTTGTAGATACACATTCGTTATTTTCTTTTTTTCTTTTTTTTTTTTTCTGTAAATTCTCCAATTTTGATTGCATCTCATAAGCTGTTTTCTCACAACAGGTTAAAGATAGAACTACTAGCATATAAGGAGAAGATCTTGAAGGAAGAAGTGCAAATAATGTGCTGCAAAAATGGAACACCATTGAAAATCCAGTTGAATACACGCGTCTTGGGGAAAGACAAGGGCAGACCATTGCTGAGGAATGGGATACGCAGTATCGCCGTGGAACAATCGAACGAAGATGAGGTCTCCGAGTAGATCTCATTGATAGTAAAATGTTATTACTCGAATATCTAAGAGTCGAGTGTTTTTTTCACAGGTGCTGGGTACGAAATTGAGGGCATCTTTGAGCATGCAAAACCAACAGAGTCTCTGAAGAATATTCTGAGATTGGCACACACCAAGGAGCGTATGTATCTACTTGAAGACGTAATGTAACAGGGGATAAAAATTTGATGACGAGAACGTTCCTTATTTCGAACTTTAATCGTGCAAAACAACTGTACATCGCGTTGCAGTTTAGAAATTAGTCGTTAGTTGTCAATGACCATTGTTGCAATTGTAAAGAGATATGCACATGCACATTATGCTCAATCTCAAGTATAAAATGTCCTGTCTCTGTCGAGATCAATTTAACCACACAATATATTTCAAGCTGCACGATGTAACTTTCGAAATATGCGATGTTCAACGAAAAATGGGAGAACTCTTTGAATTTATTATAATCGGTCTGTACCAGGCCTGTATCACAACCGCAAGACTTCTTTCCCTTTCTGCGTCGAGGATTATTATAACGATAATTTCGACGCAAGAAAAAAAAAAAAAAAGAAGAAAAAAAAAAGATGAAGTGTTCCTTTAATCGGCCTTCTTTTTAGAGGATCACATCGAGATATGTATAATTACAATTTATCGTTAAGTACCGCATTTGCCTACTGTTCCTTCTCAAACGAATACGTATCACACAATGCCTACATATATATAAAAATCTATTACATCTTTTAATATCTATCGATGATCTATCCGTAATAACAAAATTGTATTTTATTATCGTTTTACATGGAGCATAGAATTTTAACCGATAAGATTATATATATATATATCACTAATCAAAAGCTGTTCGCGACGAATGATAATACTGTTTTCTAATTTCTTGCTAAGTTGACACGAATTATTAAAATGGACGATTTGAATGGAAGTATCCTTTTTTTTTTTATTAACATTCATTCCGCATTAAACCTTGCTATTTGTACCCTTATCCGGAGATTGTTGAAGTTTATAGTTTATTCAAAATTAATTTGAATTTTACCATTTAGCAATAGCTCGTGTCACGTGTATAAATGCGTATATTCAGCAATAAATTGATTTCGAATAAACTACAACTTTTGTACGCCGTGTCATGCGCCAATACATATTTTACTAATCATAAATATCTGCTTTCTAATTACTACAAAAATTACAATTCTACAACTTTCTATGTCCGCATCCGCTTAACATGCGTAACACGTGTAATATCTTATTGTTCTTAATGGCTTGTTGTCGCTGCTGATCTATCGGGATAACACGTTGGAAAAATTCTCAGAAATGCTAGCTAGCATCGGAAGCTTGACTGTTTCATGGGAATACCAGTTGGCCCATCAACGAATTCGCAAATGTTGAAACCAAGTCTGGCAAGAGGATGACAATTGCTTCTAGGATTGCCCCACTTGCCCCTAAAAGTCATCCAACTGGGTAAAACGCTATTATCCTTTTTTAGAAGCAATTCCATCTTCTTCCACGTTGGCCAAGCGGTGCCAAAGCCGCTCTCGTCGTAGAGACGGGGCAATCTGACAAATTTGTGCTTCCCCGGTGCTGTCCAGAGCCCGTGAGATCCTCGCGCGCTGAATAATATCGGATGAGAGCCGCCAGCGGTGAAAACCCTTTCGGGGAATATTGGTTTCTGGAAGATGCCCTTTCGAGTTTCTTGGCTCTCGTAAACGAAAGTTCCGCTTCGCAGATCGTATCGGTAAAACGCGCCCGCATCGTGAGCGGACACGTACATGGCTGATGGGTAATTTGCATCCTTAATTTAGAAAAAAAGAAAAAAAAAATAGTTTCGTATCGAAAAGATACAACTCTAACCAAATACTGTGACTTCTACAGAACTGACAAAAGAAACAGTGGCACAGGATATATACAGATTAGTGTCAGACCTATCGATGATCAAACATCAGTTTGTGTTTACCTTAAAGTAAAAACTCATGTGTTCCCAATCGCCCACGTGATTGCCATACTCCTTGAGTATTCCGAGGCACATGCCGCCTACCGTGGGTATCGGCCAGCTACCAAAAAATCCAAGATCCAGAACACAGACTGCCTTTCCCTCGCTGAACGGATAGAACATCCAATAGGTCACGTGAAAGTGCAACTTCCGAGGCAGCTTGTCCCCTTTTTTCTTCTTTTTCTCAAAATCGCCATGCTTCTGCAGACAATTTTATAAATAAGAGAATCATTTCCAACAGTCGCTACACTATTATTCGGAAAATAAAATTAAAATTCCTCAATCTTCATTTCAACACTAGAACTACCGACAGTTAAGGCGAAGTTATTTCTACCAAAATTATCCTGATTTCTAATAAATAAAAATAAAATAAAATTCATTATATTATTCCTTTAGTTATACACTGTACAGTTCATTGCGGGGAAAAAATTATAACGTGAAATAGAAATTTTAAAATAAAATTGCAAAACCAGTCATCTTGACTGGTGTGGTAGTTCTAGTGTTAATAGCTACTAGAACTACCGACAGTTAAGGCGAGGTTATTTCTACCAAAACTTTTCTAATAAATAAATAAAATAAAATTCAATATTATTTAGTTATCACTGTAGGTCATTGCGGGGAAAAAATTATAACGTGAAATAGAAATTTTAAAATAAAATTGCAAAACCAGTCGTCTTGACTGGTGTGGTAGTTCTAGTGTTAATAGCTACTAGAACTACCGACAGTTAAGGCGAGGTTATTTCTACCAAAATTATCCTGATTTCTAATAAATAAAAATAAAATACAATTCATTATATTATTCCTTTAGTTATACACTGTAAAGGTCATTGCGGGGAAAAAATTATAACGTGAAATAGAAATTTTAAAATAAAATTGCAAAACCAGTCATCTTGACTGGTGTGGTAGTTCTAGTGTTAATAGCTACTGTGTCTAAGCTACTAGAACTACCGACAGTTAAGGCGAGGTTATTTCTACCAAAATTATCCTGATTTCTAATAAATAAAAATAAAATAAAATTCATTATATTACTTCTTTAGTTATACACTGTAAAGGTCATTGCGGGGAAAAAATTATAACGTGAAATAGAAATTTTAAAATAAAATTGCAAAACCAGTCATTTTGACTGGTGTGGTAGTTCTAGTGTTAATAGCTACTAGAACTACCGACAGTTAAGGCGAGGTTATTTCTACCAAAATTATCCTGATTTCTAATAAATAAAAATAAAATAAAATTCATTATATTACTTCTTTAGTTATACACTGTAAAGTTCATTGCGGGGAAAAAATTATAACGTGAAATAGAAATTTTAAAATAAAATTGCAAAACCAGTCGTCTTGACTGGTGTGGTAGTTCTAGTGTTAATAGCTACTGTGTCCAAGTTATTATTATTATTATTTTTTAATATTTTTCGTTTAACATCTTTCCCCATTTCTCTCCCCGCCGTATCTCTCTTATCGTGTAATATTTTTTTTTTTTTTTAAATTACTGTTCCGTTTACCTCTGTACTCTGTTTAGTATCGCTTTTCCGTGCTTGCCCGGGGAAATCGTTGACAAAGATCACGGACGGCTCGAAATCATCGATCTGCACGTTCCTCGATGCTATCGACGTCTCGTCCCCCTTTCTTCGTGGCGTTTTTTCGTCCGTGACGCTCCTTAAATTTATCGTGCGCGCAGAGACGACGTCTGGAGGAGCGCAGTTCTTGATCACAGCGTAAACCGGTACCGTGGCCGCTGGTTTCCGGCCATATAGGAACGACGATCGATTCCTTAACAGTGCTTCTGCCAATGGTAAAATCGTGGCTAAAAGAAACCTTGGCTTCCATGAATTTTTTTTGTAAAAATTCATTGAGATCGGTCGTGCAACTTATTATGGATCTCTTGGATAACGCAATCGTAAAGGTGTTTTTTTTTTTTTGGTCATTTGTCATTTACCTACGTCGACTTTGGTGCGAAGATAGTCGTCGTCGAATTGCATATTGTCGAGGAACTCGGGTACCCCAAGGGGTAAAAAGAGTTCACCAGGTGCAAGCCATACCAGAGGCGCCCAGTCTTGTACTAATCCTTTTACTGCAATTTAATTTGGTAAAAAGGAAAAAAAAAAGAAAGAAAGAAAGAAAGAAAGAAAAATAAGGAAATAACATCAGATTGCGACGAAGATGAAGGAATATATAATTTTATAAAGCTAAATAAAATAATAATTGCAAAATGCTTGTTGATAATTTCATTGATACTGATTATATTTAGATTAATATTAACACTTTACCGACCGGTAGCCTATTAATCGGCTAACTATTCACCGCTAATAGACGGTCGGTAAAGTGTTAATATCGTATAACGATATATTTGTATATATTAATATACGATATTACCGGTCGGTAAAGTGTTAAAATATACAAATATATTATTACACGATATCGACACGATACCGACCGATAGCGGTAAATAGTAGCCGATTAATAGGCTACCGGTCGGTAAAGTGTTAATATCGTATAATAATATATTTGTATATATTAATATATGATATTACCGGTCGGTAAAGTATATAAATATATTATTACACGATATATATATATATATATATATTATTACACGATATAAAATATATAAATATATTATTACACGATATCGACACTTTAGCGATAAATAGTAGCCGATTAATAGGCTACCGGTCGGTAAAGTGTTAATATCGTATAATAATATATTTGTATATATTAATACATGATATTACCGGTCGATAAAGTATATAAATATATTATTACACGATATATAAATATATTATTACACGATATAAAATATATAAATATATTATTACACGATATCCATACTTTACCGACCGATAGCGGTAAATAGTAGCCGATTAATAGGCTACCGGTCGGTAAAGTGTTAATGAGTTTCAGAAATACATACACTGAAGAATATTTTCTTGAATATTTACAAAATATCGAACACTTTGATGTCGATAGTTTAATACCACCAATTTGATTAAAATTACAGGAAATGAAACTAAATGATTATTATCTTAAACTCGTGATCGACAATAGCCCTAATAATCGCGGAAAATTATAAACCAAGCGCAATAAATGATGTCGAAACGATACCTATAGAAAGTTGAACGTGTGCCTGTAAGCTTGAAACAAGATTGTAAGCTTGAAACGATACCTATAGAAAGTAAAAGATAAACTAAAATATATCGTCCCTATAAAACCATTTAAACACGCCAAATCAACAGAAGGAAAAAAACGCAAGCAACAAACAAAATGTACAAAGTACATGCATCGATGACAATAATTCATGCTAATAACATTGCCGATGATAACGTAATATGTTTATTAGAAAGTTTCATCGGGTACTGATAGTTTCAGCGTGTACTACATGTATTTAGGTAGAAAAAATGAAAAGCCTACGGGGATTCTGCTTTCATTTCGTTTCAAGCGAGCAACATTGCGAATGTATGCATCTTCGTTTTCACGCACTCCCACGCTTGAACTTTCATCAGTTACCGTCGTCTAAAGTGGCATATAACTCGCCGAGGAACTCGAAACCTCATTACGATACGAGTTGCAATAATGTTCGCAAATGTTTGTCAGGAAAAAAAAAATTTGATCAATCTTTTTCTTTTCTTCTCTTTTCTTTACGTTACATTTTCCACCCTCACGGGAAACGTGAAATTTTCTCGCGATCGATTTTCTTCGAATCGTTCGTCCCCCCCGAAGAGAAAAGGAATATTTATCGAGCTTGAAAAAGAGTAACAAGTAACCATGAAAGGATTTTCATTTCGTCATTGCTGGTAGGAAAAGCTTTCACCGTTGACGTTCACGTGTCAATTTACCGGTGTATCGAAACCATAATCATTATGTAGATTCGATATACGGCATTACCATGTTTGGTATTACCGCATGTTTCTCGTTATACTTCCGCAATTAAAGAACGGGCGTCCACGAACGGGAATAAGTTTCTTTATTGTTTTTTTCTCCTTTTCTTTTTTCTTTTTTACTGGAACGCGGCACTTAGGCACACACGTTAGGTACTTATTGCCGAGATAATTACCTCCGTTGATGAGATCAGTCCGAGATAATTTGATTACTATTCATTTAGGATGACAATCCTCTCTAACGAGACGTTATTATACTATGATAAATATATAGGATTTTTTTCTGTACACTATCGAATCAAACCATAGCGTTAGAACTGTAGGGAATAAATGAAAATTATTTTATTATTATTATTATTGTACGTATAAGATTCTTACGGTTTATAGATTTTAAATGAATTACATCACATACAACATATATATATATATAGATTTCAGGTATATATATTATATAAGGTTATATATATATATGAAATCTTTGAAATAGCATTGCCTCCACTGACAATATAACTATTATATATATCTATATATTACTATATATATATATATTACTATATAGATATTAGTATATATATTATTATATATATAGATATTATATAGGTAGTATCTATATAGATATTAGTATATATATTACTATATACATATATATTACTATATATATTACTATATACATATATATATTATATATATATTACTATATACATATATATTACTATTTATTACTATATATATTATATATATATATTATATATATTAATATATATATATTATATATATATATATATATAATATATTATAATATATATATATTATATATAGTATATAGTAATATATATAGTATATATATATATATATAGTATATATAGTAATATATATATATAATAATATATATAGTATATATAATATATATAGTATATATAGTAATATATATATAGTAATAATATATGTATATATAGTAATATATATAGTATATATAATATATATATATATTATAGTATATATAGTAATATATATAGTATATATAGTAATATGTATAGTATATATATACTATATATATAGTATATATAGTAATATATATATAGTATATATAGTAATATATATAATATATTACTATATATTATATATATAGTAATATATATAGTATGTATATACTATATATATAGTAATATATATACTATATATATAGTATATATAGTAATATATATAGTATATATAGTAATATATATAGTATGTATGGTAATATATATAGTATATATATACTATATATATTATATATATATATATATATTACTATTTTGCCAATGGAGGCAATATTATTTCAAAGATTTCAGATTTACCGTTGTTAACTAATATTAGTGAATGCACTGGTCGAAGTCATTTAATTTTGTCTAATAATATCCTCGTTCGTCTTCTACTGTGTTTTAGAACTATGGCTTCACCTAATGACGAAAGATCGTGCATAATGTTGTTACGACAGGATTTCAGGATAATTTGACCGTGTGACTTGTATACACCAATAATTTATATTTCTGGCCACCTGTGTCTGTGCTAATGTACTACAAAGAGAGTAGAATCATTCGTTGATTGGATCTCTCCTTACAACGTTCGTGATCTTCGGGTATGTGATCTCGTCATCGAAGACACAAATATTCTCGAATTCTTAACACGCTCGCGATGAAGAAAGGGTGAATTTCAGAGAAACGGTGACTTTCCTAGAAAAAGGAAGAGCCACACACGTAGGCGCCAAGCATCGAGATGGAATTCGTTTAATTATAAGCCTGCACACGTGCACGTAACAGGCGAAATCGAAGATCAACGAAAGCATCGTTTCTGCCTGCCTTGACAATCGTGAAAACCGGTCCAGAGAAATGGGAACGATCGATGTTCAACCTGAGCCAGCAGCAATTTCATAGTCGTGAGTTTCGCAGCCCTCGGAAAATAGATCGGTCGAAATCTCAAAAAACGAGCACGGGCATCGCGATGTGCGTTTAACACGTTTGCACTAACTACGGGCTAATTCACGTGGTCGTCGAACGAGACAGTTTCACCGTTAATCCAATAAACCGAGGCCCTGACTGGTTACCACGCAGACTGTGCCCCGATTCACCACGCTTTGATGCTACTTTTACGAACTTGTCGCCGCCTTTAGTAAAATGTTCCTTTGAAACGATGATTCTTACAGTAACCAAATACGTATGTTCGCCATAATTGTCACATAATCGTCACGTAGATACTGAAATTACAACGCGAATGATCGACAAAAATTTGGAAAATTGTTGAAAAGTTCTCTCTGCCTGAACGACGATCATCGTGATTTAAAGGGCGTTAAAATCAGTTCACTTTATGCACCGTTGAATTATCTTGTAGTTTGTTCACGTCCACACTTCTTCGAGACACAGTTACGAAGAGCACGAAGAAGGTGCAGAGGAGATAAAATTTATTCATCGCTATTGGTTAGCCTCGAGTTGCTTGATTTTTCGAAATCAACTCGGAACTGCGTTATACGAAATATAAATTTCATACAATTCAATTCCGTTAGCATCGGGGAATTATATCGATCGTGCCGATTTTAATTTTGTCTGAAGCCGGTCGTTGAAATTTTATGACAATTCGTATGAATTCGTGTTTTAAACTTCTCTCAGCAACCGCGTGAAAATATACGCATCACGTGTGAATATGCATTTCGAAGGAACGAAACCATCGAATTATTGCGAATTATCACGAATGGATGATAAATGGAAATGACGATTACTCGAACGTAACGTTTCTTACCTCGTTCTTCGCCGGTTGTTTCCAAAGTCACGATCATGTGAACGACACACAGAATCAACAGCAGACACTGCATCGTACTCGATTTGTTCGCGCATTTTGATAATTGAGTGAGCCGAAAAAGCCGCGAAACTCGAAATTTTTTTTTAAATGTTGGTCATCGTCGATGCGCCGTTTCCCGCCACCTTTATATCGCCACGTGCACTCACCACATACACGTACCGTGCCTGAAGAACTTTTGAGGTTAACGATCGACAACGCCAATCGTCCTGCTACCAGTTAGAGTGTTTCTCAGGTAACTGACCGGTTCTCCGACGTTCCCCGTGCCGCTCACCGGACAAACATTACCGTCGCTCACAACCATTGTGCACGCTGTTACACGAGCACGCGGTGGGAAACTGTAAACGTAACGAGTTTTAACCCTTCTATCGAGTCGAAAGTACAAATCACAGTCTCGCGCTTTTCATTTTAAACGTAACTCGCGCGCATGCGCGTACACGCACGGATACGAAGAAATTTGCTTTTTACGTAGTTCATGTAGTGCAGCTAGATTTGTTCGACCACTGAATTAGTTCGAGTGGTGCATTACGTGAAATTCGATTGTACTGCTGCATTACGTGAGATTCGATTATAAATATATATGTAAATTGGTTCAGCGACAAAATTATCCACCATATTAAAAAAAACTCGCTACGTCGTTGTATTACATAATACCGTTTGAATGAATTTTTTTTCTCGCATAATTTCGTCGCGAGTAATTCTTAATTAACCGTCGTATGCTAGTGAAAGATTCGTTACTGAGAATAGTTTAAAAAAAAAAAACCATTGAAATGAGAATAAAAAGAATAGAAAGTAAATCATAAATTACGCGCGCAATTGCGCGTAAAGGGATATGTACGTATATATTGAACGAACCGGAAACTACAGAAGCCATTTATGATTAGTGAAAAGAAAAGCACTCTGCGTGCGGTATAATCATAAGAAATTACACTTGTAAGTGCTACATTTCCGATGTTATCGTTCGCGTATACAATATCTTGAATGTTTTTGTAACTAGTTTCTTTGACATTTTCACTAATTCTTTTAATTTCACTCTTCTTTTCTATCTTTTTTTTTTTTTTTTTTTGAAATAATGTCGAAATAATGTAACGTTTCAAGATTTCAACTTTGCAAAATTACTGTCATGCTTCATCAAAGTTTGCTGTTGCTTTCACTTCCATAAAACGTATACTGTCAAGGATCATCATTATGCACACAAAAATGATAAAACTATCAATTTTTACATACTAATGAAATAATAAGGCAGATGAGAATCAATGTTTCATAATATTCATTATTTAAAAATTAGATTTACTTTATTCGTTTCTCACACACAGAAACGGTATTTTACACTTCATATTTTTCGCAACGTGCTTTATAAACAATTATTCGTAAGTTATATATAGTTAGTTAACAACAATATCGCATTCTACAAAATTTTTGTTACATAATTTGATTTATATTATTAAGTTGTTAATTCATGATTTAGAAGCTTTTTATTTCAAAATGTTTATTGCTTTAGTTGAATGGGAAATAATACATATAACAATACATATAATTTATAAGAGTGAAACAATAATTTTATATTATGTATTATTAAGAAAATTCACAATATGGTAAAAGAATCCATTGCCAATGTACATATCATTATTTTTTAAACTTATAATTTAACAAATATATAAAAAACAAATATAGGAACTGAAATTCATTTCACTAATTGCTTTCATCAATTGCAATATTGAACATAACAATTTTAACTAATTGAAGGCTGTATAATATTGTTGACAGTAGTATAGAGAGTGATAAATTACAAAATAGAGTAGCTGCACATATAATATTAAAAATGGTATATCTGAATCTTAGTTCAAGTCTATTATTCAACCAGATTAAGTAAAATCAGATTAAAATTCTGAAAATTGTAATATATGAGTATTCATGTACTTAAACATATTTATATAATTATATATATATTTATTTATATATTATATATATAATTATATTTATATAAGCTTCCAGAATTTCAACCCGATATCAAGAATTCTAGACTCAATCTAAATTTGTACTCTTTTTGATATTTGCACACTTCTAATTAAAAGTATCAAATGTAGCTACTATTAAATTATTAACAACTTTATGTATTGATGTCATATCTAAATTAATCAATGTATCACAATTTAAAATGTTATATCTAATTGCTACATGTAAAAAAAGTTTCAGAGTTTGATCATTTATAATTTCTCATATGATGAAAACAATGATAATAAATAATAATGTAATTTTTCACAAAGTCATAAATTTTACATTTTGAGAGAAATATTATAGACTTTTTTGTAAAAATCTCGTTACATTTCTATTTATGACATGATTTTATAAACACTGTTCTATATTACTTATAAAAGGGAAGATGCATTTAAAATGCTCATATACGCAAGTTTCAAAATCTGGAGCTAAATTAAAGATATTTCGTTTTTTCATTGATTGCTTAAGTTTCGAATAGCATGTTTTTAAATTAAATTTATATATTCATTTGAAAGTACATTACAAGTTACGTAAATGGCGATCTGCACAGTGGACACAATGCTCGATGCTGTAAGATGACATCAAATGTGATTGAAATTCATTGAATTGCGTTTTGATAAAATTTAAAAAACCGTGAGGTCATTGTAATACTGTTTTGCTTGTATCACTTACCCCAGGAGATTGATTTTTCCACTTTTCGATGCACATCTTGTGAAATTCATGTTCACAGGGTAAGATATACCGATCTTTACGTCTCAATGGATATAAACATATTGAACATTCTTTAGACGTGCTGTCTGGTCTGTTAGAGAACAAATTAAAAAGAACAGTTGTTATCTTTTCGTGCAAATTTTTATTACGTATTTACATTTGACATTTGTTTGAAACACTTACTCCGAGTAATGTTCTGCTGGGTACTGATAGTATTGTTGCTGAGTTCTCTGCTTATTAGTTCCAAATATAAAATAGAGAACCGTAGCTACGGTGACCCCGATGAGTACAGTCACGAAAGTTCCATTTGGCATTTTTCTAGTGTCGACAGTTCAAGCGATAACAATTAACAGATTCAGTGAACTAACATATCTCATTCGCTCAACTTACAAAACTAATCGTCATCTACGGCTACGACACGAAAAAAGTACGAAGAAAACCGCGAAATCCCCGCGGCATAAACAATGAAAAAAATCGGTTATTTCAACATTTCACCCGTGTCTAGAACGTGTCTGGAACAAAACACTGTGCAAGTTGTGTAGTAAACAGGTTAGCCAACAGAAATTTCGCTATCTGATGGATCAAACGCAATCATTAAAAGTAACGTATATATTCTGTTTTAGTGTCAAAATTGTCACTAATAAGTGATCAATATGAGAGGAAATTCAATAATAATTATATTGTTCATATTGTTATTAACGGCGGTGCAATTGTAATTATCTAGTACGGTGACGTTTAGTGTCTTTTTTCACTGAAAGTGAAGGTGATCGAGGACGTAGAAATGTATATAACATAATATAAAAGAAATGATTACTTCGTGAAATACGTGTCGTTAAAAAATTAATACAACTTACATAACAAAGATACAGTCAATAATTAAGTCAATGATCAACGTATCTATCGTTTTTGTTTTTTGTATACGATAACGTCTATTTGCTGTAATCGTAAACCATTGCAGTAAACCTTGTAACACCTCATAGTGTTAAGTTGAAGAAGTATCAAGAAAAACTTGGCGCGATAAATATAAATTGCGCATTAGTGTAGTCGAGGCAGTGAGGCAAAAAAATTCCTATGATGAATTTATTTATGAAGTCGATTATTACTTTTTATCATCGATAATCATTTTAATCGCTTGCTACATTGATTTTTGAGTTGTAAGTTGCAACATTGTGACGACAAAACATGACTCATATTGAAATATATTAAACATCGATCAGTATCAATCATTAATTTATAAATTAAAGTAATATTAATTGATATTAATCTTTCTAAATTAATATTAAATTAGATTAATTATTTTGTTAATCTGAAACCGAGGATATAAATATCAAAGACTAGATTCAGATTCGTTGCTGCACTTGAAATTTGTCTATTGTTTACATTCAAAACTGCTTCTGTGCTTTGTTCATTTGAAGAATTAAAATCAATAGTATCAATTAATTATTAATTATTAATTAAATATTAATTATTATCAGAAACAGAGTATCTTAGTATTCCACGCGCAATCAAGCTTAAATTCCCCAGTGAACCTGCAACACTGTTAAACTGATACAGTGTTTACTTCAGTATATACATGCCAAATTATTACCAACTATTATTACCATGAAAACTAAACTGGTAATATACAGATACTTTTTGTTATATAATACATCGCAAACAATTTCTGAATGTTACAAGATTATTATTATATTACATGTGGGTTTAATGAATTTTTTATTTCAATGCACATAGATATAATACCATGATAATATAATAGTTTTGCTTTAGTTTGTTCTCTTGATCATTTCTATAAAAATTAATAAATGACCAAATAATCTGCGCAATAAAAATTGAAAACTGTAATATCCAAATTTTTTGCTACATTTGTTAAAAATATATTCAAATTTTGCTTGAATATTCAATTACTTGCGATATCAATTTCTCATTTGAATTTCTTGTTGCATCATCAGCGCTGAATGATTATTGGAATTTAATATTCTATCACAGTTAAAATTTATACATTTATGTCAGTTAGGTAATATATAAATTGCCTGCATAATATATGTTTATCTATACGACATAATTAGAATGCTATTTTAAATCCATTTTGTTTATTTTTCAACAATTATAAAATGATACATATATTGTTATTTACATTCATATCCCTATTTAATCTGAAGAAACGACGAAACCATTTTACATCATCTTTTTTAATTTGAAAATAGCGTCAAGATAATTTTACGTTAACGATCTGTCTATGTTTGAATCTTAAAATTTCTTTCAATAATTCTTCTGTTAAAACAGTTCTACATTCTAATTTAGTTGACGAGGAGTAAATGTGCTTTTAACTCTGGACATAAATAACATGAAAAACATTAATAAAATTTAAAAATGTGCTTTTCATGTGCTTTTTAACTCTAGACATAAATAACATGAAAGACATTAATAAAATTTAAAAATTTGTATACTAAATATAACAGACTTAACCGAGTAATTTAATATCACTTTATGAGTACGTTCTACAGTATGATTCTCCCAAGTTATTCATTTGGTTGTTGAAAATTTCATTTTTGTTTGTTTTGTAATGACGTACTTCAAATCTGGCAATCCAAAGTTGCTGTCGTATGAGAGGGCGATAATGTAACTGGTGTCATAGAAGAAACCGAACGATCGATGGAGTGCAATGATGATGCTTGTTGTTTAATCAACATGTGTCTTAGACATTGTGCTTCCTCTCGAAGTGTTATCACTTGTGCTCTTAAAATTGCATTTTCATGTTCCAACATTGTTGCTCGCAAAGCAATCTGCATTGCAAATATTTTATTTTATTATTATTATTATTTTCCTGTAGTTTAGGTATAATTTAACTTGTACTCACGTTATCTTCTCGTATTTTCCGAGCGTCACGAGACTTTTTCGCAGCTTGGTTATTACGTTTACGCCTTTCATAATATTTCTCATCTTTCTGATCGTCAGGGATCGATTTTTTTTCGCTTCTTGGTCGTCTATGCACGCTTGTAATACTATTCGCGCCCAAAAAGTGACGACTTATCATTGTACCTATTTTAGCAGATTATCAGCAGATTTAATATTTCATTGATCATTGATTACCGACAGAGTTGATAATAATAATTAATTTCTTTTGTAATAATTTTTATTCTCAATTGCTGAATATATAATCAGACTAATTGTAGTCACTAATCGGTAATCATGCTTGATTTCGTTGATCATAGTCTAATCAGATCATCGATCTCAACTCTGGTCACTGTATTTAATCCTTTGCACTTCGCTATATCGTCGTAACACTGTCAGAATTGTTGATCAATAGCGTCAAACGATGTATAAAGTGCAAACGATCAGTACTATATGTAAAATTATTCTCTTCAATGTGTTTAATTAAAATATCCGAAGAACTTAGGGACGAAGTAACTAAAGAAGAAAATAAAAAAAAAGTTAATTTGCCCCGGGTGAGGATCGAACTCACGACCTTAAGATTATGAGACTTACGCGCTGCCTACTGCGCTACCGAGGCGTGCAATAGTACATCCGAATAATAATAAATAGCTACACATAATTTATATTTTTAACATTTATATCTTTACAAGTTAAATAATCCAAATCGACGTTAACTTACTTGCATTGCTATTTGAAAACGCCGGAGGTACACTTATAGACTGCATCAAAGGTGGCATAGTAGTTACGAATGGTGGTTGAAGCAAAGATCCCGGAAGTGAAAATGCTGACAAGGACGAGGGTGTTAATGGCGATGGCGTTCGACCGATCGCTGTATCTGATATATTTGAACTCTCTAAAATGTCGATATTTCCAAAGTTGTAGTCTTTAGAACTGTATGGCTCGTATCTGCATACATCTATAAAATTTATAATTTTACCACATTGATATATAATTGCCATTATCGTTAACAGTAAGGAGAACGTTGCAAACTAGATTTCCAATTTTATTTTATGAAGAATATATGTTGTCAAACCATGCAATATACATCCATGAATTTTGATTTATTCAATTCAATTATTTTGAAAAGCAGCGTTTTCGTAGTAACAGATTTATTGGCATGTGTAAATTCTTTTATGTAATGGCAGACTTGTATTTAGTTTAAAGAAATGAAATACTAACAGCCCCTGTGGCCTAATGGATAAGGCATCGGTCTCCTAAACCGGGGATTGTGGGTTCGAGTCCCACCAGGGGTAAAAGTTGCATAACAAATAATTTTTTTGTCAATCCATACGTCACAATTACTTCTTTTTTTTGTCCTGATCTATGATTGCATTTAAAAAAGAAACAAAATTCTGCAAAAATTAAACAAAATTAATATAAGTTCAACGCCGATGGCGTTCAAGCTGATCAATTAAAAAGAAAAAAGAAAAAAAAAAAGAAATTACGTCACTTTAGAGACAAAATTTCAATGATATTCAAATTTTCGTATACGATAAACTTTAAAGTAAATGTTATATATTTTTCAAATATATTTCTGTCCAATCTGATTTTACTTTCTGTAATTATCCCTCTGATTATTCCAATGATATTGTAACATAGGAATAAAAGTACTGGATAATCTCAGACAAATGAATAAATATAAAAAATGAATAAAAAATTGGAAAAAATAAAACCCTCTACCGTGACAATGTGTCAATGGCACATTGCCGTGACCAGGATTCGAACCTGGGTTACTACGGCCACAACGTAGGGTCCTAACCACTAGACGATCACGGCTATTGGAGGATTTGTAAATTAGTTGGAAATTGCTTAAATTCAAGGGTCTTATTGGACCAACATGTTCAATTTATCCATGATTATTATTACATGCTCTGTAACTAAGCAAAATATCAAACTGCACAACTGAAAAAGAAACATATAAAATAATGATGAAATTTATATATACTGATTTAAATGATAAATGACTATAATGATGTACAAGGAGGCATATATTGAATCATTTCATAAGATAATAATACAATTTTTCTGAGTGTTAAGCTTGAAACAATTGGCTTTCTAATTCCATTTTAGAAAGGAAAGACAATGAATTATAAAAAATATGGAAAACTTCACTATCAATCAATCGCTAATCCTTGTGTGGAATGATCTAATCTATTAATAACAAAGATTCTAATATTAATTCTAATATCAAAGTATATTTATTCTAATATTAATTCTAATATTAATTCTAATATCAAGTATATTTCTTTACTATATTTCTATAAGATAGTTGTTATATACCTATAAAATATAAAGAAGATGAGTACTTGTAAATCAGAAAATGAGCGATTTTTATTAAAAAAGAAAATTTTATGATCATGGCGAAAATCGATAAGGGAAAGAAAACATACAGATTTCTAACTGAATTATAAAATTATAAAAAAATAACGATTGACGAAAAATTTGTAGAAATACCTGAATTCGGCGTGAACAGACTATAGCTTCTCAAAAAATGCAACGCAGAAACAGCGCCTGACACTGCGCTTCCGCTGCAAATAGTTCTTGCATGCGCGTGAGAGCTCATTCCTCTAAAACGGATGCTTCAGAATTTGCAAACACCGATGAAAATCACGTGCGGCAACAATTACGGTCAAATCATTTTTCAAATTCCACCAGTTTGCATCGTATCGAACATCGATGTCTCTACCTTGAAAATATTTCCTTCAAGTTGTCCTATCAACTTCCAAAAAAAAAAATCTTGATCTTAATCTTCAATTAATTTTAAACTCGTAAATTTATCATGCTTTAAACTTCTTTCCTCATCATCCACAAAAACTTAAGTTCACTTTCTCGTCCATAGGTGAAACTCTTCGATCTTGATATCTCGCATTCATTACAAAATCAAAATCACAGTCCCTTTCCTCTGGTTTCGTGAATTAATCGTTTCTGCATTCACACTAAAAAAAATTTAACAACAATTAAGAATATCAATGGTGATTCGATATTTCTATATAATTTAATTTTCTTATATTTACTAACTAGTAAATTTAACAACAATCAGAAGATAGTCGAAAGTCGTTCATTCGGATGTTTTCAAGGACAACGGTCTTATTCAGTCTTTCGAAGGAGAACTCCGACTTCTTCCGCGGTGGAAGAACTTCTTCCTCGTCGCAACCTCGACTTCTCCGAGTCGAGTCTGTTGATATTTCTTGTCACGTGCTTCGTTACCGCATACCACCCTACTGAGAGAATCTGCAATTCGTCGCCATCGGGGGGGGGGAGGGGGTAGTTCCGCCCCTATATACATGCGCAACACGGAAAAGAACGATTGTTCCGCCCCTGAATCGCGAGGGATAACCACTCGGCTGGTATGTTGAGTGGTCAAGCAACACGAATGCCTGGCTCTGACCGGCCAATCCCTGGTTGACGAGCCCGCGAGCAATAATCGCCTAGCCTTACGCACGTATCACGGCCCTAATCTCTAGATCTGTTGTTATAATAGGTCGCTGGGCTTTTCCTATCTTGCATGATTGAATGACGGAGATTAGAATCGGCATCGCGTTGAAAGTTGTTACTGACGTACGTTACTGTTTACGAAACAAGAGCTTTTATGCTCTTTTCCTTTTGGTTATGTCGTTGGTAATACGTACTTCAAACTAATGTTGGCACGATGCTTTTCCCTGTAAAAAAAGATATCTATGATTATTTCACGTCGGTGTATATATAAATATATTGAAGAATTATTGTCTTCTTGAAGAAGATATTTTCAATATTATAAGAGTAATATAATTATGAAATGCAAGAAACGCAGTGTAGGAGAGGACCTAATTTATGGCATCCTCAAGTACTTAAATTGTTTGTTCATTTTTTCATGTAGAATCCATTCATCCTATATGTATATAAAACACAACAGAAGATTACAGGCATGCAAATATCTTCTTTAAAATTCTGGCAGATGTTGCATTGTCGTTTACAATTCTTTTTACAAATAATGGTACAACATCTCATAGCTACGTCACTTCATTGTCACACAATTACTGTCTTCTTAAAAGAAGATGTTTTTAATATAGTTATGAAATGCAAGAAACGTCCTTGCTTCATTTGCAATCGCACATCCGTGTAGGAGGGGACCTAATTTATGGCATCCTCAAGTATTTAAATTGTTTGTTCATTTTTTTCATGTAGAATTCATTCCAGTTACTCTACTACTTACGATTCATCCTATATGTATATAAAACACAATAGAAGATTACAGGCATGCAAATATCTTCTTTAAAATTCTGGCAGATGTTGCATTGTCGTTTACAATTCTTTTTACAAATTCTTTCACAAATAATGGTACAACATCTCACAGCTACGTCACTTCATCGTCACACAATTACTGTCTTCTTAAAAGAAGATGTTTTTAATATAATTATGAAATGCAAGAAACGTCCTTGCTTCATTTGCAATCGCACATCCGTGTAGGAGGGGACCTAATTTATGGCATCCTCAAGTATTTAAATTGTTTGTTCATTTTTTTCATGTAGAATTCATTCCAGTTACTCTACTACTTACGATTCATCCTATATGTATATAAAACACAATAGAAGATTACAGGCATGCAAATAGCTTCTTTAAAATTCTGGCAGATGTTGCATTGTCGTTTACAATTCTTTTTACAAATTCTTTCACAAATAATGGTACATCTAAATAATCTCACAGCTACGTCACTTCATCGTCACACAATTGCTGTCTTCTTAAAAGAAGATGTTTTTAATATAATTATGAAATGCAAGAAACGTCCTTGCTTCATTTGCAATCGCACATCCGTGTAGGAGGGGACCTAATTTATGGCATCCTCAAGTATTTAAATTGTTTGTTCATTTTTTTCATGTAGAATTCATTCCAGTTACTCTACTACTTACGATTCATCCTATATGTATATAAAACACAATAGAAGATTACAGGCATGCAAATATCTTCTTTAAAATTCTGGCAGATGTTGCATTGTCGTTTACAATTCTTTTTACAAATTCTTTCACAAATAATGGTACAACATCTCACAGCTACGTCACTTCATCGTCACACAATTACTGTCTTCTTAAAAGAAGATGTTTTTAATATAATTATGAAATGCAAGAAACGTCCTTGCTTCATTTGCAATCGCACATCCGTGTAGGAGGGGACCTAATTTATGGCATCCTCAAGTATTTAAATTGTTTGTTCATTTTTTTCATGTAGAATTCATTCCAGTTACTCTACTACTTACGATTCATCCTATATGTATATAAAACACAATAGAAGATTACAGGCATGCAAATATCTTCTTTAAAATTCTGGCAGATGTTGCATTGTCGTTTACAATTCTTTTTACAAATTCTTTCACAAATAATGGTACAACATCTCATAGCTACGTCACTTCATCGTCACACAATTACTGTCTTCTTAAAAGAAGATGTTTTTAATATAGTTATGAAATGCAAGAAACGTCCTTGCTTCATTTGCAATCGCACATCCGTGTAGGAGGGGACCTAATTTATGGCATCCTCAAGTATTTAAATTGTTTGTTCATTTTTTTCATGTAGAATTCATTCCAGTTACTCTACTACTTACGATTCATCCTATATGTATATAAAACACAATAGAAGATTACAGGCATGCAAATATCTTCTTTAAAATTCTGGCAGATGTTGCATTGTCGTTTACAATTCTTTTTACAAATTCTTTCACAAATAATGGTACAACATCTCACAGCTACGTCACTTCATCGTCACACAATTGCTGTCTTCTTAAAAGAAGATGTTTTTAATATAATTATGAAATGCAAGAAACGTCCTTGCTTCATTTGCAATCGCACATCCGTGTAGGAGGGGACCTAATTTATGGCATCCTCAAGTATTTAAATTGTTTGTTCATTTTTTTCATGTAGAATTCATTCCAGTTACTCTACTACTTACGATTCATCCTATATGTATATAAAACACAATAGAAGATTACAGGCATGCAAATATCTTCTTTAAAATTCTGGCAGATGTTGCATTGTCGTTTACAATTCTTTTTACAAATTCTTTCACAAATAATGGTACAACATCTCACAGCTACGTCACTTCATCGTCACACAATTACTGTCTTCTTAAAAGAAGATGTTTTTAATATAGTTATGAAATGCAAGAAACGTCCTTGCTTCATTTGCAATCGCACATCCGTGTAGGAGGGGACCTAATTTATGGCATCCTCAAGTATTTAAATTGTTTGTTCATTTTTTTCATGTAGAATTCATTCCAGTTACTCTACTACTTACGATTCATCCTATATGTATATAAAACACAATAGAAGATTACAGGCATGCAAATATCTTCTTTAAAATTCTGGCAGATGTTGCATTGTCGTTTACAATTCTTTTTACAAATTCTTTCACAAATAATGGTACAACATCTCATAGCTATGTCACTTCATCGTCACACAATTGTTATTGAGAGTCTTTTCCAAAAACAGTTGAAAAATCATTGCAAAGCAAGGTAAATTTAATATCTTCTCCCAATGTTCACTGTTGAAAGCCTTAAGTTTTACTATATCGTGCTTCTGAGAATTTCAAATTTCTCCCTCGCCTTTTGGCAAGTTATTTCGCAGCATTTATTTTCCTGTATCGTGCCGATAAGAATTGTTGCAAGCTACGTGTTTTTAATGTCTCTGGGACAATTGACAGCTGACACTTTCATGTTACCTACGAATCTTTAATGCGTTGGTAATTATTATCAAGTAAATTACACGACCAGGCAGGCAACATCCTATGGACGGCTGCAACATTAATGAGACCGACTCGGGGCTCAAAATTGTTTCTATTCGACCTCATCAATGTTGCAATCCCCGACGTTCGTTCAACATGGATGGCAATTAATGGTCAAAAGATCGATTGCTTTTCACAAGAGTTAGACTGTACTGCAACAGAGCAAGTAGGTCCTTTGACCTTCGCGTGTCTGTCACTGAGTACTGCGAAGCATAATCGGCATGGAACAACCAGGAAACATGTATAACATCAATAATTTGATCAGCAAATAGTATGAATACGCTTTCCAATTTACAATGTGAGTGAGAAGCCTCAAGTAACATCAATCCGAAAATATTTTAAAAGTTGAAAAAATATGGATAGTTAATTAATTACACAGCACGTATGTATAGCCACTCTTGGTGCTTCAAGAAGTAATCAACTTTCTCAAAAAGAAACATCTGTACATGAACATGAGGAAAGTATATTCAAAATATTTTCAGAAAAATTATTCACAGCTATCTTCGGCAATTTTTTTGTTGAAAGGAATTCACAGAGATTCGCTCGATTTCTTCTCGACAAATTAAATCGACAAATTACTCTAAGTAAATAATGTAAAATTTCTAATTTCACAACAGCTTCGCAATATTAATCGTCGTTCTTTTCTTCGACGAAAGTTGAATACTATAGCGGCGAACGTAATTGCACGAAAGAAGGTTAGAGGTGCGACGACGGTGATTTACCGGGTAGCGTGTCGTTTTCGTACGCAAAAAACAAAAAAAGGGGGATGAACAGCATGGATTATATTGCCTGTCCAAACTCAGGGGGCGCACCGCGGGTTAAATAACGCCATTTGTTATCGCAATATCTAATTTAGCGTTGAAGGGTGATGCGCCCACGACCATGTGGCCGTGATCTCACGAGGTACAGGTGTCTTAGGAATAACAGTTTAGCTTCAATACCTAAGTTCGCCAGGTGTTACCTGTAAGAAACGAAATGATTCACTTCCAGACCCAGACTTTTAAACTGTTGTACTGTTACTTCCAATATTTATACTTACATTTATGCATGATTTTCTTTATCTTTTAAAAAGATCAACTACACACATGGACAGCTAGAGAATCTCATTCTTTTTCATTTTTTATAATATTTTCTAATGAAAAGCTCCGCTACTGATTTCTTCTGATGAAAATATGTAAACGTTGTCCGTCAAATGAAAGTCAAGTTGAATCGAAGAGAACAACGTAACTACTACCTGAAAGTGTGGTAAATTAGATCTCTTCACGCGCTGTGTGCGTGCAGATCAGAGGATCCAACAGTTGTGCGATGCATAGGATGTATTCTTTGCACAATCATCAGTACAAATGAGCATTTATAATGAACTTCGTTCGGCTTTCTTAGATGTGGCTTTCAAATTCAAATACGGATAAAATTGTTATCACTGATAACAAGACAATTTATCCTGAAACTCAATAGATATTTTCCATTTTAAAAACAGGAAATTTATAGCAGTAATCGCATAAATGTTCAATCAATGAAAGTTATACCTGTTAATCGATTCTATTAAGCCTGACGTCTTCCTAAAAAAAAAAAAAAAAAAATAATCAATGAGACCTGTCCTGACATTACGAATCGTTTTCTCGTCGCTCTGTCGGCCGCTCGTTATCATTATGCGGTTGAATTCGCGATAGCAAACGCCTCCTCCCCCTCCCCACAGCTTTTGCCCCCCACAGCTTGGTCTCCGCTCGTGCGAACCCAAACACCTGTCCGCGACCAACGAGTAACGTGACATCACGTCATGTGACCTCCTGAGCACCCCCGAACGCACCCCTTAGATCTCCCATGACACTGCGCGACCTCTGGCTAATCTGTGTAATCGCAGTCCTGGAAACAACGGATTACACACTCGGATCGTATCTTGCCGCCATCGCCATTTTTCTCGTTGTACTCTTCTTTTTTTTCTTTTTCCTTTCTTTTTGATGTTACCTTTAAGGTAGCTAGAGTTCCCCTAACCCCCAAAGTTCTTTCAAGCATGTTGGCTTTATACGTAAAAGCAGTTATTAAAAATTCAAATCTACTACGACATCGACGTATTCGCTTAATTTCTTTAGTCATACTTTTGTTTCATCCCGAAGAAGAACATCTAAAGATTAATATTTCATAGTTTCAACGTGAAAATCTAGCAAACAATAGTTGTAGCAATATATTCATTTAGTGATAAAAATAGTTGTACTAATACAGCAATATTTGGAATGGCAAGTTTTGCTAGAAGATACACAAAATATTTTATTTCGATATTTTAATTAACACTTTACCGACCGGTAGCCTATTAATCGACTAACTATTCACCGCTAATACACGGTCGGTAAAGTGTTAACAATAATCGTATAACAATATATTTGTATATATTAATATACGATATTACCGGTCGGTAAAGTATATAAATATATTATTACACGATATATAAATATATTATTACACGATATAAAATATATAAATATATTATTACACGATATAAAATATATAAATATATTATTACACGATATCCACACTTTACCGACCGCTAGCGGTAAATAGTAGCCGATTAATAGGCTACCGGTCGGTAAAGTGTTAAAATAATTGACTCGTGATTATATTATATGATTATTTGATTTCATTATATCTTGTGAAACTTCGCAATTATTTTAACACTTTACCGACCGGTAGCCTATTAATCGGCTACCATCTACCGCTATCGGTCGGTAAATTGTCGATATCGTGTAATGATATATTTATATATTTTATATCGTGTAATAATATATTTATATATTTTATATCGTGTAATAATGCATTTATATATCGTGTAATAATATATTTATATATTTTACCGAAATGTCTCAAGTAGATTCCATTAGAATCCATTTAGAACAAGGAACCTGATACAATGTATTTCCACGTAATTATTTATAGATAATCAATTTTTGTATTTAATGCCTGTTGTAATTCAATTACACCAGTATTAAAATGAATCTAATGGATTCTAAATTCCCTGAAGTATCACGAAAACGATTCACTTGAAGAAGCTTCAACAAGTATTTTTCATCGTTTCGCGAGCAAAATGTGTGCTTTCTCGTTGTTCGCAAGTGTGACGAATACGAAGGAGGATCACGCACGATTCCGTACGTACATCTAGAGCGACATCATGGCAAACGGGTCGCGTGTTTCAACCCTTAATTTCATCCATCGTTTCACCATCTTCGCGTAGGAAGCACGGATTCCTCTTTCACCCTAGCACGAAGTCACGTATTCGTGACGCCCATTGTTTCACAACCTGAGCAAAGTTATCTCATCAAGTCGTCACGAGGACGCCCCTCCTCTTTGGCAAAAGACGCGATTAAACTTTTCTTACTTTGCTCAGGTTGTTCGCTTATTTCGCTACTGATCCCTAACCACGTTCTCTGTTTCTTCTACGTGTTCCGTGTCCAGGTGTGTGCTGATTAGCAAGTTCCTCGTTTTTGTTACTTTCCTTTGCGCGGGAAGTATCGCCCGCGATGAAAGATTAACGTGCCAGCATTTCGCTTTCCTCCTTTTGGATTATCTGATTTTCTTCAAACAGTGTGCATCGTTTCGTTTCTAGTCTCATGAGGGGCAACTTCAGCGAGCCCGATTTGATTTCCAGATATACATTTGTTTCACTATATACCTAAAGATCGCAACAATCTAAAAAGTAAATTTCTAGGGTAAAGTTCATCTGAAGCACGTACATCGTACAAAGGTATATAAAAAATAGAAGTACAATATCATATTCTATCATATTAATTCTAAAATCCTATACCCTGTACGTTGAACAGTTCTTTAGTCCATCATTGTTTGATTGTCATTTTGTATTTTCCTTTTTTTTTAGAATTTCATCCTTGTCTCAATGTTTTCACCTTAAAAATCACCTTTCGCTGCTCTGTTAAGAAATACTAAAAAATATAATGGTATTCTTCGATGATCAGAACTTGAAGTTATAAAAGGAGCATACAGTCCTTTGGTTCCCAGGCTGTTGGCAAATTGTGGTTGCTACCGCGCTGGCAAGGTTCTTATCCACATTCGTCCAGGTAATTCTTGGCCACCTTTGTAAAATTCCAAATTGATCCAAACTCTGACAACTGTTCTCGATATTCTTCTTTTTTTTTTTTAATTCCTTGTTATTCCTTAAGTCTTTAGAATCTTAAATCTTAGATTCTGTTCAATAATTCTCTAATGACTTTTTTTTTTTTTTTTTCACTGAACAAGATTGCTTTCAAATGAAATTAAAACATGAAAATATTCATAAGGGATTCCCACGAGGAAAAGAGAGCAATATGTAATTTCATTATATACAAGCCATTACTAGAAGATGATAATTTATGGTAATTTGCAATACAGTTAGTTACTATCGAAATGAAAGCATATTGTTTCCGTGTATGAACAAAAAGTGCTTCTCATTAATATTTTACTCATACAGTTCTCCCTCCAACGATCAAACTCCTCCTATTTTTTCCTCCTCAGACCAACACACCGCCTCCTGACTATATAGCATGTTCATGTAGTGTTATTTCAATTGCAAATCAATACTGACGCGTGGAAAACACAAAGGTAACTCATGAACTCATGTAACTTCAGGCAAGATGGATCTGATATGTCTTAAAAAATGGAACGTAGTGTTCTTTCATTTGATTCCGTTGCTTGATTCTACGCTATAAAATACATAAAAGAATATGTATTATTCAAACATTAATAAATCCTGCAACAAATTAGTAAATAATGTAATAAAAATGAAATTCTTATTGGAAAAGCAGTGTTATTTTTGAAGATTACAATATTACAAATAAATATCCTGAAGTGTCTCTCTGTCTTTATTTCAAACTTATTGCGAATTTTAAATACGTTGAATATGTATCTGAACGTGTGTAAAATAATTATTCTAAATACAATATTATGGTTATTATGGTTATACAGCTCCCTTCAAGACAATACACTCCGATAACATCTCAATAAATAAATGATAATCTTCAAATTCACGCGCTTGATACAAGTACGTGGTGTCTTTTCCTAAATTTTATATGTTTTCTTGCTAACTATTTACACCGACCATGGAGAATTCAGAACGGAGAATATTATCAGACGAAGAGGCAAATAAAATGCTAAATGAAATCCTTGAGGAAGATAAAACAGAGAATTTAAACAGTGATAACAATGGTGGCAATGAAGATGATGAATCAGAGTGTACAGCTTGTGCAAAAGAAAATCCTGCTACCAAGAAGGTAGTGCAAGCCTTTATACATATTATAAAGAAACATTGACAAAAAAAATTACTTTTTTTAAAGTTCAATAAATCTTTGTCAATTCTAATTCTAAAAATTTTCTCTCTCAATATATATTCAACTTGAAGTTAACAAATGAAATCATAGATATTATTGAAATTTCTGATCGTTCCCTGTTAGTCATTCTCTCAGGTAGCTTCAACTTCTCATTCCTGACTTATTGTTCAAGTATTCAGCGAGAATAACAACGTATATTCATCTTGACTGAAAACTGTTCTCTCACTGGCTGCAGAGAATCTGCGAGTGCGTGCATTTCGCAGAGAACTCATCGAGGTTCTCCCTGCGCGTAATGGAGGCAATGAGGTTATTGCAGTTCAAAGAGGACCGATTGCTACCGACCTCCACAGTTGAGAATATCGTTGACTACATTCAAACTAATTATCGCGACGACGGTGACCTTTACGCTCAGGTGCGAACCGCTCTGAAACAGGTCTGTTCCCAAGGGTTAGTTTTGCGTCAAACAGAGCGAAACAGCCGGTGTAGGCGAAAATTGTGTCTCGCGTGAGACACGATCGCGTTTCAAGGCAACTGCAAAACCGTTTATCTCGGCTCGTAGACCGTGCATCTATCGACCAGCTTCGTTTGCAGTTCAGCTGTTAACTGTAACGCTTCCATCGGCTCGTTTCACTCGATCAACCACCATCTTTTTATCTACAGATGAAGTTTAAAAGAAGCACTTCTAAGAAGGAAGTTGTCTTCGGTCACTGGAATCTGTAAAGAGAGTTCAGTCATATAGTTTTTCTACGTGAAACTACAAACTAAAAGTACACTGTAAATAGCTGTGATTGCATTTTATATAAAATACTTATATTACTGAAATTATTAAAATATCTTGTACCCTGTATCTTTCATTTATTTCATACCCTATTATCATATCACCAACATATCACACAAATGGGAGAATTTTTTAAATAATTATTCTAATCGCGTTCCTCTTTCGTTTGCTAGCTCGAGATCATTTTTATCGATAAAAATTTCATCGCCTAGACTCGTCGTGAAGCTGCTGGGAAATAGCTATCACTTGATCGGACCAAATGCGATCTCGATGAATCAGACCAGCTGCGCGAGAGGCAGAAGAGATTGCACGATGTCTTCGCCAGTGAAAACGCCGAAACGTCGCATCGACAAAGGCGACTACTGCGAGTGTGAAACGACAACCGACGAAGAACCAGAGGAACCTGCAAGCAAAAGTGGAAAAGTATCAAAACGACGCTCTGGAAGACGGGACGAAGAACACGAGGAAGAAATGGCAGAATGCTCTTGCAACGAACGCACAGACGAAGACGAACGTGAATGCAACGATGAAGCGCAGAGCAGCACGAAAGATGATTCCAGATTGCAAGAAGAAGAAAGAGAAAACAATGACAGAAGAACAGACGAAGAGAAACGTGCAAGAATAACACGGGATTCGTTGGTCGAGTCGTCAAGAAGAGAAGAGACTGATCAAGGAAGAATAAGAACAGTGGAAACTGACGACGACAGATTAAACGTGGATGATGTTTACAACGAGCTGCGAGACAGAGTTTCGCCTACAGAAATGAAAAAGCGCGAGAAAGAGCTGAAAGCGTGGCTCAAACGTTGCCAGGAAGAGTGCAAGCGACAAGAGAAACGAAGACGCAGAAATAATTAAAGTAAATCCTCACTCGCTAGAGCTTGTGACTGTTGTGGCGACGTTCGTCTAAATTGTTGACTCAACAATGACTCAAGCTAAAGTATCCACCGATCAATTAAAAATCATTCTGAAATGAAATGTTAATCACGCGTTTAACTTCTTTCTCTGCAACATATTTTCATGTGTATGCAAATTCTATCGGGCGTAGAATAAACGAAGTACCTTTTGTCATACCTTTGTCTTGCCCTTTTTTTTAGCATTACCATTTATCTTTCACGCGTGATTTTTCTTCTCATTGATTTATGCGTGTCATTTGTATCTGTCGGCGTATGGCTGAACATCAAACACGGAGAAAGTTGAAGAAACCTTCCTGTTTCGTCGGTGGGGATTAAGTAACCCGAATGCATCGCGAAAGAAAGTGCTTTACTTATGTAAGATCTTAATCCGTTATCGTCTAGAACATCGAAAACACACGTGAGTTTAATGATCTCATATGATTTACATGTATCAATGAATTAAATGCTTGTACCTGCGTTTGAATACCTACGCGACGGACGGATGGTCTTTTTTCTCGCGTTTCTTCTTCGAAACTTATTGCACGCATTGTTACGCTGCTTTCGAACGCTATTGGCGTACGCAACCTTTCTCAAATATTCATACACCAAGTCGGAAACCGATGATTCCTGTTCGCAGCATCGTGGAAAGCCTTGCTCGCTGTTTTTATTATTTCCATTTCTGAGTAATCTGTGCATGTCCATGGTTACGAATCATTAAAAAGGATCACGAGGAAGAAGAATAGAGTTTAAAACGAGAAAATGTTTAAAATTAATTAATCGACCTCCTGTACCTAATCTCTTGTCCCCTCGTTTCGTTTACTCCTATCATTTCATAACCTTTGCGTCCTAGCGCCATTCCGATTACTTTGCAACATTACGAAAGAAAAGATATTATTGAAAAGAAAGGAAAATTTGTAAATGTGAAGATTTCCATGCAGTCCATAACGTGTTATTGTTTAATTTAGCATTGCCTTTGTAAATGACATATTTGTAATGACACGTTTTGTTTGTTATTATTTGATACATGAACTGATTTGTCCGCGATACGTGCCAAATGCGATCAAATAATAAATCTCTTTATATTTCCCAATTTTTATCAACGAATGATAAGATAGACCGGACCCAGTAGACGAGATATATGCATCGAAATATGAAATCATTGACTAACTTACTAGTTAGAAATATAAAATATAAAAGAATTCAATCGCCGATTCAATTGATAAAATTGTTAAATAATATACAAGAATATCATAGAAACGCATTATTTTAAATTATTTTATTTCTATAACGTTTCTAAACGTTATTTAATAACTTTTACAAGTTTCCTATTACAATTAAACAATTAAATTAATTATTTCATATACCTCGTCCGTGGTAGTACTGTGAATTTATCATTTTTTACCAACAGATGGTACAAATATCTTTCCATAGTAGTTTATTTTACAGTTTGAATAATTTATTTAAATGAATTTAACAATTATATTATTTTATTTCTATAACATTTCTAAACGTTATTTAATAATTTTTACAAGTTTCCTATTACAATTAAACAATTAAATTAATTATTTCATATACCTCGTCCGTGGTAGTACTGTGAATTTATCATTTTTTACCAACAGATGGTACAAATATCTTTCCGTAGTAGTTTATTTTACAGTTTGAATAATTTATTTAAATGAATTTAACAATTAAATTATTTTATTTCTATAACATTTCTAAACGTTATTTAATAATTTTTACAAGTTTCCTATTACAATTAAACAATTAAATTAATTATTTCATATACCTCGTCCGTGGTAGTACTGTGAATTTATCATTTTTTACCAACAGATGGTACAAATATCTTTCCATAGTAGTTTATTTTACAGTTTGAATAATTTATTTAAATGAATTTAACAATTAAATTATTTTATTTCTATAACATTTCTAAACGTTATTTAATAACTTTTAGAAGTTTCCTATTACAATTAAACAATTAAATTAATTATTTCATATACCTCGTCCGTGGTAGTACTGTGAATTTATCATTTTTTACCAACAGATGGTACAAATATCTTTCCGTAGTAGTTTATTTTACAGCTTGAATAATTTATTTAAATGAATTTAACAATTAAATTATTTTATTTCTATAACAAACATTTCTAAACGTTATTTAGTAATTTTTACAAGTTTCCTATTACAATTAAACAATTAAATTAATTATTTCATATATCTCGTGATGGTACTGTAAATTTATCATTTTTTACCAACAGATGGTACAAATATCTTTCCACAGTAGTTTCGTAAAACAGCTATGCGTAGCGTTGTTACAACGATGATGATAGTTTAGTTTACATCATGGTGGTCTAAGAACTGTCAACGTCAATCAATCAGAAGGAATGTCTCACAAGGTGTTATTTCATTGTATTTTAAAACATCGATTTTAGCATTTTATTTTTATGTACATCACATTTGAACGCCTCACATTGTCACTGCTTGAATGTTATTTCAATTCTCATACTCGGTCATTATAATTTCATGATCCAAGTTTAAAGTGCATATTAACTAACAACCTCGAGTTTATCGACTTTTTTTTTAGACAGTATGAAATCACTACGTAAATGAAACAACATTAATCTCATTGATGTATATGTTATTGGTAGAATTTTGACGATTATATAAATAATAGGAATTTATTTTCAATTTTCAAACGAAGGTAAGAGAATTATGAGAAAAGTCTGATGTATATGTTATATTTCAGGGAGCAGTTAAAAAAGATTCGTCCGCCAGGAATGGAGATCAATCAAATGTTAAGTCAAAATCAAGAAGTTCATTGTCTTCTAAAAACTCGGAGGACTCTGAAAAAGTAGACTTAAGATTGACGAGGACGTCTCAAACTGTTGAAAAAAGAAAAGACAATGATAGTTATCTAAGATTGACGCAAAATTTACAGTCAAGCAAAAGTAATACAAGATATCCCCTTAAATCTTCTAAAAATCTCCCAACCAAAGAAAGTTTCTTCCCAACATCAAAATCAAATGTTAATAATTCC
Organism: Tetragonula carbonaria; assembly: GCA_032399595.1. Lineage (NCBI taxonomy): Eukaryota > Metazoa > Arthropoda > Insecta > Hymenoptera > Apidae > Tetragonula > Tetragonula carbonaria. The sequence goes on from JAUCRC010000020.1 coordinate 3,619,901, forward strand.
AAGATGCCGTCGAAAAGTATTTTAACAACGAGATCATCAATTGAGCTTGTAAAACCATCAAGCAGTAATGCTGTGAAAAGCAGCAGCAGTAGTAGTAGAAAAATACAGAGTAATTATTCGGAAAAGAGAGGACTGAGTACAATATTCGTACCACAGCCGCTTACAAGTAAAATTAACGCTAAATCATCTAATAAAAATATTAAAGGCCCAATATCAAAGGAAGAAGGAAAAGTTAGAACACGTTCAAATTCATCAGAAACAACTGAATCGAAACTGAAATCTAGGCAACGTAGATTGTCTAGAACATTGAGTCCAAGCGAAGTAAAAGTATTACATTCTGCTACTAATAGATCAAATTTCGTACAGAAGATGGACGAGAGTGAGAAAGAAAAAATAGAAGTTCAGGCAGACAATAAATATAATTACGAAGATGATTTTGAGGTAAAATAATGTGTTATACGCACAATTTATAATTTAAACCTAATTTAAGTTATTTCGTAGGATTATGAGTCTGATTTTCAAGAATGCACAGACAGTGAAACATCCGAAGTTAGCGAAGAAACAAATATTATTCATACTAACGTACCATTGGATCCAATTGAATTGCACACGGCAAAACAAGTACTAATATTTACTTTGTCATAGGGTAGTTTGAAAATATTGAAAAGAGCGATATTTTCATATTAAGTTATCATCTCTTTACTATAGCGCAAAATTGTGAATAGCGGTGAACAAAAAGAGGAAGAACATATGTACGATTCTGGTCATTATGAGCTCACAGAAGCAAGGAAGAGAGCAGCAAGAATAGAATCAATTGCAAATAATCCAAAGCTATCTTCTCTTCTTGAGATAAAGCAACCACTTAATAAATCATATAGGTTTGTTCTAAGTAAAATCAAGTTTCAAGACGATTAAATGATGTTCATACTGTTTTCAATAGTTATATTTTTATTGTATGATTGCTAAAATAATATTCATTTTAATAAAAATTTAATATATACATGTGTGTGTGTGTGTGTGTGTACGCGTTTTTATATAGCGAGGATAGATCAGAAAATAAATCATTGCCATTATCTACTGACGAGGGATTCGAAGACAGCCGTTCTGGTGATTTCGCAAAATCACCGCCACTCTCGCAAATTTCGTATATCGATTTTCGTCGAACAAAGGAAGAACAAAAACCGAAGAATAAAAAGGTGATAAATTGACACGAAGTAGCGAAATTTTAATAATTTTATTTGTTATTGCTTTCAGAAATCCAAGAGAAACTTAAGTAGAGGTGAAAGATTATTAGAAATGATAAAATTAGATGTTATAGAGTGGTCTCTTTTGGAATGTTCGCCTATACCATATGAAGAATTTATTAGAAATTATGGAAAATTAAACACTCAACAAGTATGATGATTGTGTGACAACAATGCTAAATTGTTGAAATCAATTGAAAAATTAATGAAAAATCAATTTAATTTTTAGATGTCCATGCAAACTGGCGAAGATAATATTGATATAGAAACACAAACGGAGAAAGTAATATTTAAAAACAAATGGACTCAATTTCCAATAACTTGTAAAAAAAATTTACAAACTAAAGAAGATTTAGACTTATTTCGTATGGTACATAAACTTATCACTTACTTATATTATCAACATATTATGTTGAATATCAATATAACTTTAAATATCACATTTTTAAGGATCAAATTGGAGTTGGCAGTGATAATAGTATAGAAACTATGAATCCTTTGTTATCACAGTCTTTTGATGTGTTGCGATTAAATGATTTTATGAGTCGCGCAGGCAAAGTAATGTTATCATTACTAGAGGAAAGACGATCTGGCGGTAATGTATTTAAGAACGAAGAAGAAATATCGTTCAGTGACGGTGTTGTTAAACTTTCTATAAATTCCGTAACGTTTCTGGCTGGTAGAGCGGTAACGATAATTCATTATTCAGAAGTCTCAAATAAAATTCTACTGACTATCCATTCTCCAGCTGAAGAAGTACGAATTATTTACTGCGTTATCAAGCATTTTATAGCAATAAAACGTGATATTTTATACAGGAAATTGAGACATCGTGCAAAAAAGATTATATAACCGATTGTTGCATCGGATGCGTTTGGAATATTTTTGAACCATCAATGCCAATTAAATTATTGTATTCTACTTGCCCTATTACATCATGCTGTTTTCATTCAACAAATTCCAACATCGTATTTGCTGGACTTCAGGATGGGTATATCATTACTGCTGATATTGTTGTGCCAATTGTTGTACTACTTAAAAATAAACAAACGTCTTGAACAATAGGTCGATAAGCCTTTGGGATTTAAAGGAAGATGAAATGTGGCATCAAAAAGTAACAGATAAAGCCAACAATTCAGATTGGACAATACGAATGCCTACATATACCACCGCAGCAAATATAGAAATAAATTATATAGCAGAAATTGTTGCAATACGTATATTATCTAAAATTGAAGAAAAATCAATAGAACGTCATAATACTAAATTTGTACCAGTACAGGTTTGTTAAAATTGTACATGTTAGATTTTGTGATGCGTACAATGCTTCAATTATTAACTTTACTGACATTATCTGTATTAATTGTTTCACATTAATTATCAACGTTACTTATACTAATATATAGATATGTAGTTTGAATGAAAATGGTTCGCTCGTTATATGGAGTGTTTTACATAAAATGGGCAAAAATGTCGATGATATAGGACTATCGTTTTGGGGTAGTATAAAACTTGTTAAAAATCAAGAAATCCTTTTACACTCTCATCGTAAAAAAAAGTAACTATTCCTTAACAATACATATTTATTATTTAATAAACATTCTTATGAAAGTTTTATGAAATTCTTTTAACTCTTTAGAAAAATCGATATAGCTACCTTCGTTGATATACATGTGGATTGTATTGATAGTAACAATTTTTATATCATAACTAACAGTAATGATATTTTGCATGGTACTTGTATTGGTAACAAAGCTAATCCTGCTGTATATACGAAATTGGATACCTGTAAGTTATTAGTAACTCGTCAATTTTAATTCGTTCGTTGTAAATTTATTTTCTTCGATATTTCAGATTCATGTGGAAACGTAACTTGTATAGAAATCTGTCCATTTGAATATTCGTTTTTTCTGGTAATATTATTACGTACATTCACTGCTTTATATTCTTTTATTGTTTCTATAGCAATTTTTTTTTTTATCATAGGTCGGTTGCGACGATGGAACAATTCGATTGCATTCTTTAAGTACTGAGAAACCAATTTTACAATTAAAAGATGAAGATAATACTTACGTTATTAAATCGATACAGTGGTCAAGGTCGAAGCCATTAACCTTTTTTGTACTGGACGATAAATCATGGTAACGAAAATTTGAAAAGTAAATATGGATTTAAACGGTATAAATAGGATAAATAACTTTTGTGTATTTCAGTATACATATATGGGATTTAAGTAAGAATGATATATATCCTACATATAAAATAAATGTGCAAAATGGTGGATATATAAAAAGTATGCAATTATCATACTGCAGAACAAAACACGATATGTGTCATCAGTACTTAGTATGTATCAGTACTTGGTCTGATTCATACGTGAGATATATCAAAATTCAATATTATTATTTTTTCCAGGCGTTTAGTGCAGAATCTGGGCATGCAGAAATACACAAATTAAAGGCGAATTTTTATCATTCAAAAAAAGAAGATTATTTACAAGAATTAAATACTTTCATGCAATACGTAGCGATTTTATAATATTCTACTTTATAAGAAGATATTCAAAGAAATTGAAATTTTTTTTATACTTCTAGTGAACTGAAACGGTTTTTATATATGTGTTTAGATATGTGTTTGTGAATGATAGACGTTACATATAAATAGTATTTAAATAAGGACAGTTCTATGATTATAATGTATGTGTCCATTGAAAATTTTTTAAACTATTATATCATTTTAACAAGCAAAGCTAGCAACTTGTATAAAACTGTTGTTACTTATTACGCACATTTATTCAGTGTACTGCACAAAATCGACGCCGTCCATGAGTTGAACACAATTCATAATTTTATAATATGATGTATTTAAATAACATGCTCGTAACGAAAACCTTCTGTAATAAATTTTTTATTATTCTAAACACAGACTTATACAGTGGTGTAAAAAAGAACGTTCATATTTAGGTAATTAGTTGTAATTTACTTAACGCAACGATAGAAATATATATATAAATATCATATAACTATAATAGAAATTCAAATCTCGTGCACCGCTGCAACGAACTCGTTTTACAAGGTCGTTAACGATATCAGAATAACTTGGCACTTGTTGAATTTGATGAACTTCTAATTGTAGATGTTGCGTTTCCTCCTGCAAGGAAAAAACGGCATTTGCATTTGTTTTTAACAAATAACAGAAACCCCTTGATAAACCTATTCCCCGTCGTAAAATTCTATGTTACTCGTGCACAATGTGTGATTATTGCTCTTGGATCGATCAAATTTTAGCGAGAATCAAATACGTGTCGAAATTGGACAAAGAGAAACGTCGTGTCTACGTTGATCCAGTTATAGTAGTTCATGGGGGCGCTGGAAAAATTCCTCGGACGAAACATAAACGCATGCTCTTCGAGGTTTGAAATATATTTACTTTCTAAATAATATTTACATATCATTTGTGCAAAAAGAAAAAAGTAATTATTTACAAGATATGCGTGATCGTTGATGAAAAACGATTATCATTTCTGTACAACGAAATCATATATAACAAATCATATGTAAGTACTTAATTAAATGAAGATTTTTCTTTATTCAAATAGGTTAAAAATGCCGCCATTGAGGCGTACAGCGACCTTATCAACGGTCGGTCAGCAACAGACGCAGTAGAAAAAGCAGTTGCTCATATGGAAAGCAGGCCTCTTTTTAATTGCGCGAGAGGAGGTTCTTTGGACGTTAACGGTGAAATTGTCACGGATGCTGCTATAATGACGGCACGCGATGCTGGATGTGTGGGCGCTGTCCGTGACATAGAACATCCTATTTCTTTGGGTACGTTTAATTCCATCAATATTTTAACTTCCTCGTTGTAACTGCCGATTTCAACTTCTAACGACAGCACGAAAAGTATTAGAGAAAACGGGGCACGTTCTAATCGTTGAAAACGGTGCCCGAACGTTTGCTTTGGACAACGGAATTCCAATTCTACCGGCGGGAAGTTTAAACACAGCCGATTCGTCAAACATCGAATCTTTACACGCATACTGCACGAACGAAGAAGAAAACGAAGAAAATAAATGGAACGACGACGACGAGAAAAACAGGGAAAAAGAATGTGACTCGGATTGTTTTATAAATCGATCTCTAGAAGACGGAGAAGCGTATCCTTATCGTGTATCATCGGGCGATTCGACAGATTGGGACGATCCAATGACTTTACAGGTAATTAATCAGAACCGATTAGAAAATTAATAAATTATAATCTTGGCTTTTGAAATCTTTCGCAAGCCCTCAGGTTTCATAAAATATATCCGAGGAATATGAATGTCAGGTCAGCGCGGTTGGAGCAGTTGCATACGATCGTAAGAAGCGACTTGCGAGCGGAACATCGACAGCTGGTAACCCAGGCAAACCGGTCGGCTATTTAAGCGCAATCGGTACAGTTATCGGCTGCGGCATTTATACAGATGAACGTGGTTGCACCTCTGTTTCTGGCAACGATACAAGTATCTATTGTTACGCACCAGCACGGAGGATAGTTAAAACGTTATCTGAAGATATATCAGTGTCAAGCACCGCGGTAAATACAGTTTTGCAAAACTTTGAAAGTAAAACCGGTAGACGCGACATAGGCGCTGTTGCGTTGAGCGCGAGAGGCGAACCTCACGTTTCTTTCAAATGTCCACATTTTCCATGGGCCTTCTGCGAGAAAGGTTATGTTTATTACGGCATCGTTCAAAACGAGAAGTATAGAGAAAAAATAACTGTACTCGAGCGACCTTTAGATTGCACGTGCATAAGCTCCGACGAAGACTAGGGAAATGTTGTAATTTTACATGCGATATATATCGCACACAAAGTAGTTTAGTTAAATGCCTATTTTTTTTTTTTTTTTTATATAACGTTGAATATTTGTGATATATTACTATCTTGATATTTTGAAGCTGATAATATGCTCTCACGTACCGGAAATATAATACTACGATTTGAATCGTACACCCCGTACATGGAAAAAGCGGGCGTCGGGCCTTTGAAACTGCTTCCGAAAAGCTTGTCCATTTCCAACAGCATCGAGTAGATCTCTTCTCGCCTTAAGTCTGTCATGTTTTCGTGCGTCACTATCTGAAAATAAATGTTCGATAACGTTACTTTTCGATACTCGTGCTGCAAAATCCTGTTTTATCGCAAAGGGGTCTACCATGCCCAACGGAGCCCACGTAAGCAGACACATTCCATCCGAATCGATCTGATTGAGGCATAGCGTTCGGTACTTGGTACTTCTTGCCTGATTGCCACGTTTCTGTACTAAATTGCCTAAAGATAACAAGTTAAATCTAATAATTTCAATGGAAATGTAATTTTTAACGATAAAAGTAAATTTAACGATAAATTTGAAAATAAAGCACGAGAGAGAAATATATGATTTTACAAAAATGGATTTACCAATTTTCCCTTCGATACTCTTCATATTAACAAACGCCACATCTCCGACATTAGACATCATACAGTCAAAAGCAATCATGTCATTATCAATTCCGTTCGCTATAAATCGCATTGTTTTTCTTGTTTTAATTAGTACGCAAATCGCGCCGTTTCGATTTAATTCGATTATCAACGCCGCGTGTACGCACCTTGTTTATTCAAGGCATGCAAATTATACGGCATTTGGCCGTCACTGTCGCTCAAGCCAACGATAGAACTCTCTGCGAAGAACTTAGAAACTGCTTCTGTATCTGAGCAGTGATCTGTAACCGATATATTCTTCAGAGTGGCCACAAAAGCATTCCATCCTGCGAAAATGTCCGTCGTTAGAGAACATTTTTTTGAAAAAAAAAAAAAAAAAAAAGGTGAAAATATTCAAAGAAATATTTATAACTTAGTTGGTTATAATTTTATTCTTTGTTTCGTAACGATGCACGGTAAATCGAATCTCCGCTTATTCACAGAAATAAGGGAGAACTTTGTTCCGCAGTTTAGTTATCAGAAAATAACTATTACTCACCGACGTCTCGATATCCCGCGAAGCACGCTTTGGCCCCCTTCAGGTCTTTCAAATTCTTGAACCACGAGTCCCTTTTCACGACCGCGGCAATCCTAACGAATTCGCTGTTTCTTTTAGGTACCAGCTGCACCATCGTTTCTAGATTCATTCTGAAACATTCTGGACACTATAGCCATTATTATTCTTCTATCCGCGGATTCATATACAGACAGGCTCGATCTTTGCTCACTTTCTAGCTTCGAACAGCTCTTCCGGCCTGGCGACGAACACATCAGCTCGTTCGATCTCAACGGCCTTCAAGCAAGCTTCCCTGGTCAATTCCTGGATGCAGGAAATCGCCGGTTCCACACCGTACACGATCGATGCTTCTCTGAGCCATCGGCACTTGTTCTCTTCCAAATTCGACGCGACGCACCATCGCACTCTTCTCGATGGGTGACACGTTGCGCGATTATTGGCACTCATGAAACGTGGAACTACAATCGCGAGAAAAGGGAAAATCAAAATTGTAACTTCGCAACGGTGTATAAAATATGAAAGATATTTCCGAGGGAAGCCTTCGTTACGCGAGCCTTTGAATCGAGTGCTTTTTTGAGCGATCCTCTTTGGAAGGAAGAGAGTCAGCCACTGTTTTTAATTAATCTTTGCTAATTACATCTTATTAGGAAGTCCTCCGGCGTTTCCAGAGTATCTGTGCTCACCGGCGTCGGATGATAATTCTCCAGCAATTGGCTAAACTTGTCCGTACTCGATGAACGCATCATCGTCTTTACTTTCTCCGCGATCTCTCTGGTGAAAATGCAAAGTCCTCGCTTAGAACGTAGAATATTCGCCACTCGATCGAGTTATTTCTAAAGTTTCTTTTTTTTTTTTTTTCTTTTTACTAACGATCTAGCGATGATCACCGGCCATGGTTTTGTAATCCATACGCATGGTTTGTCAAATTTCACCGGCCTCGTCGTACCGTCCGGGCAAAGGTACTTGTAATCTTCTTTGTTGATCCGTTCATCCTTGTGCCAGACATAATTTTCGTTAACAAACTTCAAACATTGCCGCGTCGTTTTAACAGATTTTAATGTTGCATCGCGCTACTCAAAATAATTAACACGATGAACAGTCAGAAATTAGCGAGAAAAAACATCTTTTTTAATTTACTGTGAGAAGATATCATCAACGAGTCATCATTTTTCTTTCTTGTTAATTAAACATTTAAAGTTCAACTAATCGCTTCTTTTATATTTAATATTCTACTCTACAGTTAGATGTTATTCTTTCTAAACGTTAGAATGAAGTGATGAGGCGATTGCTACAACATTGGCACACCAAACGTGCTAAAATCTGTCTGTATTTTATCTTCTGATGTTTCTCCTACTCTACAGTTAGATGTTATTCTTTCTAAACGTTAGAATCAAGTGATGAAGCGATTGCTATAACATTGAACACCAGACGTGCTAAAATCTGTCTGTATTTTATCTTCTGATGTTTCTTCTACTCTACAGTTAGATGTTATTCTTTCTAAACGTTAGAATCAAGTGATGAAGTCATTGCTATAAAATTGGCACACCAAACGTGCTAAAATCTGTCTGTATTTTATCTTCTGATGTTTCTTCTACTCTACAGTTAGATGTTATTCTTTCTAAACGTTAGAATGAAGTGATGAGGCGATTGCTATAACATTGAACACCAGACGTGCTAAAATCTGTCTGTATTTTATCTTCTGATGTTTCTTCTACTCTACAGTTAGATGTTATTCTTTCTAAACGTTAGAATCAAGTGATGAAGTCATTGCTATAAAATTGGCACACCAAACGTGCTAAAATCTGTCTGTATTTTATCTTCTGATGTTTCTTCTACTCTACAGTTAGATGTTATTCTTTCTAAACGTTAGAATGAAATGATGAAGCGATTGCTATAACATTAGCACACCAGACGTGCTAAAATCTGTCTCTATTTTATCTTCTCATGTTTCTTCTACTCTACAGTTAGATGTTATTCTTTCTAAACGTTAGAATCAAGTGGTGAAGCGATTGCTATAACATTGAACACCAGACGTGCTAAAATCTGTCTGTATTTTATCTTCTGATGTTTCTTCTACTCTACAGTTAGATGTTATTCTTTCCAAACGTTAGAATCAAGTGATGAAGCGATTGCTATAACATTGAACACCAGACGTGCTAAAATCTGTCTGTATTTTATCTTCTCATGTTTCTTCTACTCTACAGTTAGATGTTATTCTTTCTAAACGTTAGAATCAAGTGATGAAGCGATTGCTATAACATTGGCACACCAGTCGTGCTAAAATCTGTCTGTATTTTATCTTCTCATGTTTCTTCTATTCTACAGTTAGATGTTATTCTTTCTAAACGTTAGAATCAAGTGATGAAGCGATTGCTACAACATTGGCACACCAGACGTGCTAAAATCTGTCTATATTTTATCTTCTGATGTTTCTTCTACTCTACAATTAGATGTTATTCTTTCTAAACGTTAGAATCAAGTGATGAAACGATTGCTACAACATTGGCACACCAGACGTGCTAAAATCTGTCTCTATTTTATCTTCTCATGTTTCTTCTACTCTACAGTTAGATGTTATTCTTTCTAAACGTTAGAATCAAGTGATGAAGTCATTGCTATAACATTGGCACACCAAACGTGCTAAAATCTGTCTGTATTTTATCTTCTGATGTTTCTTCTACTCTACAGTTAGATGTTATTCTTTCTAAACGTTAGAATCAAGCGATGAAGCGATTGCTATAACATTGGCACACCAGACGTGCTAAAATCTGTCTGTATTTTATCTTCTCATGTTTCTTCAGTCATTAATTATCTTGAATAGTTATCTGTACAGGAATTGATCTCCCTACCTTAAAATGTTCCAAGGCATCATTTAATCTAACCCAGGCAATATCACCTGCATTATCAGTGAGGCACAACAAAGCTCCCTCGCGACCATGATATGTATCAGTTGTATAACAGCCGACCGGATTGTCGCACGCAGCACAAAGATTCCTGTACTTGGATTCTACGAAGAAGAGGAAGATCGAAATGAAGTAATCACATTTTGTATTATATCATTTGATTTGCTTCGATCATTTGAGTACCTACTTAATTTGCTGTCGTACGTGGTATCGGCAGTCCAGGGGCCAGCTATACAGGCTGTCTCGAAAAAGTTCGACAAACCGTTCATCCGATTCTCCAACAACGTTTTATCTGGATCACATTCTCTCAGTATCACCCATTCCTCAAAGTACTGCAATCGTATGATATTAGCGTATGTTAACGTTGACGATGCACTTGTATTTTTAAATGCTGCTATTTTTTGTTGCCGTTGTCCAATTTTACGTTTGGAGCTCAATTGTATTATTGGATGCTAAAAACTTGTTGTCTTAATGTCAGAACATTGATAGTTAAATATCTGCATGTAATGTTTCGCCTCTGTGTAATGGTAGTCCTTGAAATATTTCTCTTTTGAAATTTGACTTTCATAAAGTAAGAAAGAAAAGTTAGTAAGCAACGATATTTATTGATATCACTTATCAATATTTATGTAATAAAAATTGTGATCGTCAAGATATAGAATGATATCAATATTTATCATCGCGTTGTGTAAAAGTCTTTAGATAAGAGTTAAGCTTGGTTTGTCGACACTGATTGTCAAAATTTCCTATCCGAAGTCTAAGTGTTTTATGAACAAAGAAGAATCCTGAGTATCTTAATTTCTGCGTCCAAAAATACAATTGCTCGTTCAATTATTAAAGCTTGTGTTATATTGTATTTTTGCGTCGATTAATCGATCATTTTTAACGAAATTGTTCTCTGAATAAATTATCTTCTTTGATACTCCAATACTTCAACAACAGTTCAATAAAAAAGAATCGAACTTTGACATTTGTAAATACAATACAGCTATCACTATCTGAGAAAAATAATCTCGTGTAGGAGTGATCATACATACGACAAGCAAGAAGTAATTATAAGAAAATTAACCGTTGAGAATGCATTGGTCCAATCATCAGTGGTATCCAGTCCAGGATGACAGAACCTTTTACCTTTTACATCCCATATATTTCTCACTTCTTTAGACACTATGACTACCATCTCATAACGTTGCTTTTCTACGAAGAAAAAAAAAAAATGTAACAACGGCACTTCTAACACGTCGGTAAAAATAACATTAATTGCCTGTCCGATTTACTTTGTAATTACCATCTGGGAATGCTCTTAATTCATTCGTGACTAGAATGTTGTATTCGTTGTACGCAGACGCTGCGACCAGATCTTCCGGTTCCAGTACGGTAAAGTCAGCTTTGCCCATGGTTAATCGCCGCAGGCAGTTGAATCTGTGTAAACCGGTGTGTCTCATTAACACTTTACCGACCGGTAGCCTATTAATCGGCTACTATTTACCGCTAGCGGTCGGTAAAGTGTGGATATCGTGTAATAATATATTTATATATTTTATATCGTGTAATAATATATTTATATATTTTATATCGTGTAATAATATATTTATATATTTTATATCGTGTAATAATATATTTATATATTTTATATCGTGTAATAATATATTTATATACTTTACCGACCGGTAATATCATATATTAATATATACAAATATATTATTATACGATATTAACACTTTACCGACCGGTAGCCTATTAATTGGCTACTATTTATCGCTATCGGTCGGTAAAGTGTGGATATCGTGTAATAATATATTTATATATTTTAACGCTTTACCGACCGGTAATATCGTATATATACAAATATATTATTATACCATATTAACATTTTACCGACCGGTAAGAGCCTATTATTCGTCTATTATTTACCGCTATCGGTCGGTAAAGCGTTAAAATGGAGTGGAAACGACGTGAATAAGAAATCAATCTTAAGAAGCGTATGACTTATCGGATCTTCCTAAAATTGTTATACTCGCCTATCATTTCCTATGATACACTCGATTGGGCTGCCTGAAATTACCAACTGCTTGCAAAGTCCGCGGATCCTCTTCGTCGAGTGAACGCTCTCGACCACGCATAGTTTTACTGAAACGACGATGTTTATTTTCTCTCTCTCTCTTTCTCTCTCTTTCAATGTCACTTTTTTTTCCTCATCCACGATCGAGCAAAGGGGAATGATGACTAATTTGTTATCAATGACGAACGAATTGCTCAAAAACTAACTGGAGGCATCGTGTTATCTTTATCTATCTTTTTTCCCCTCATTTTTAACTTTTAAATGAATATTATTATTAAAAGTATATACACATTCGAAAAAGAATTTTCCAACTTGTTTTCTTCTTTTTTCAGCTTATATGTTTTATAGAATATTCGCGACAAGGTGTGATATCGCGGATATTGATCAAAGTGTTACTTACAATTTTCAGCGTTGATACTTCGATGAAAAAACGCGAGAAACGAGAGTAAAACGTATAATCGAGGTTTCATCATCGACGATCCTGCCAACGGCATCCTCCTCGATCCAAGGATCAATCGTAAGTTTTTCGATTTTCACACACGTTTTCCACGAAATTCTCTCGACTCAATTTGTCAGAAACTAACGCGATATTTTTCTGTGTAACATTTCATACTGAATACACGACGATATGCGGGAACGAAGTATATAACAGTTTCATTGTTCTAAGGATAATTATACTTATCCTACCGTTATGTATAGTCGAGGTAAACACTAATTTAGTCATAAACATCATAATTAAGAACGAGTCTATAAATCATACTCATTTTTCAACATAGAAGAAACATTAAGTGAGAAAAGAAGATTCAGAAGATATTTAGCAACAAAGATCGGTGTCTCATCCACTGGTACGATCAATCAGGTTTTTCCCCCTGATTGATTACATCTCTTCCGCTATTTACTTGTCTTCGTTTCTATCGGCAAGACAATTCTACTCGCAGTTTCGTTGAAATCGATGCGTAACGATTGCACTTGTCTTCTCATTTGCAAGTGAAAGAAACTCAAACGCAAACCGAGAGTCAATCAACATGAAAGAACGAAGACGCAGCAATGATCTGTTCAACGATTCGCAAACAATAATAACAACTTGACTGGCAACAACCGTAGCAAGAATACCCTGACAATCACACTCTTCCAATAGAAAATGAAAAACGAGCATCGTCGTCATTGGATCTTCCAGGGTATTTCGAAAGGTTACAAAATTATTTTTTTTTTTTCTTTTTTAGCAACGTGCTGTGTGTCTTCAACTTTCAACCGGTGTAAGTGCACCGAGCTCGCTATCTATTTCTGTTTTTTTTTTTTTTTCTCGTCAAAGTGCTAAGAATTGCAACAGAAAAAGAAAAGAATAGCAATATATATATATATATATATATATATATATATATATATAAATAAATATGATTTATGCGTGAAGAGAAGAAGATCAACGCGGATAACTCCTTCGAACTAGTCACTCTGAGAAGAACGTAAGAAAATGACCGATATGGCGGATTTACCATATGGTTGCCCGGAATGCAAGAGAATCTCTCTTCGCGCTCTCTCGACGCGTCTACGTTTACATATAACTCCAGACTGGATTTAAATTGAAACTGGCTGGTGATCCGACGAAAAGTCCAGTAGGGAACTGGAATTATCGAGGCTGGTGGGGGCCGGGTGCGTAATATAACATGTTGCTTGGTACAGTGGATGACGTTAATGTCCGTAAATAATCCCGAACTGGATTGAAGCATATACTTTACACGAATGAATATTTCACGCTCGAAAACGCGCGTTTACCATTCGAACGATAAAAGAGGCTACGAGATTGTAATTGTAAATGTAGTTATTACTGTATATTTGGCATACACACTCTCTCTCGAAAGAGAGAAGACCAGGATTGATCACTTCTCACTGGCGACAATTTATGTACATCCTCCTACATAGTAGCTGCATACGTGCCTCCATTAGGTATATTTTTTCCGTATATTTTCTCGATGAATCTCTGTTCCTCCAGAGACATGAATTATGAGAATGTTAGCATTCAATGTGCGAGTTACGTAAAGCGACTTTTCCATTGGAATTCTTAGAGTCTTTGCTGAATTTTTGCTGAATTTCACAGTTATTGAAGAAAGAGAGGGACGCGTGATATATTTTAACATTCTTGTCGTTTTCGTCGAAACAAACGTTCGATTGATCATATAATTAATTTTAATATTATTGACATTTTAATATTATTGACATCATTTTTATTGACTAAAGAGGATTGAAGAATATATCATAAATATAAGTAAATACTATGTACGAAACCAGTAATGTATTTACAGAGAACAAATTATATTTTATATGTTTTTTTCTTAGTAATTGCTATCATAATCTATGTTTATATTTCACTGCGATTGCGCTATAAAATACATAACTCTCTCTCAAAAAAAAAAAAAAATACCAAATAAGAAATCTTAAATTTTTCTTATTAAAGGCAATTTCTCTATTCATGTCTCCTCACGCAGAGATCTGAGTCATACTACAATTGCTACTGAATTACTTTGTTAATGCCACAAGTGTCAGGAACGAAGATTGCTAGCAAATTATTATTATTGTTATGCAGTATTCGTTTCTCTTAAAGCAGACAAACATCATACAAAATTTTTATAAAAAAGAATCATTTCATGTTTTCTAACAGTTAGAAAAACTATCAGATTTAAGAATAACAAACTGTTAAACTACCCAAATAATTACATAGAATCGAACAAAGAGATTTTATTTGATTTAACTATAATATAATATTCTAAATACATTCTAAATACAAATATATCATTCTAAATAAAACTATAATATTCACTACATAAATGCACTGCTTATATCAAAAATTATTATATAAATTCTAAATACAAATATATCATTCTGAATAAAACTATAATATTCACTACACAAATGTACTGCTTATATCAAAATATATAAATTCTAAATACAAATATATTATTCTGAATAAAACTATAATATTCACTACACAAATGTACTACTTATATCAAAAATTATTATATAAATTCTAAATACAAATATATCATTCTAAATAAAACTATAATATTCACTACATAAATGCATGCTTATATCAAAAATTATATAAATTCTAAATACAAATATATCATTCTAAATAAAACTATAATATTCACTACACAAATGCACTGCTTATATCAAAAATTATTATATAAATTCTAAATACAAATATATCATTCTGAATAAAACTATAATATTCACTACACAAATGTACTGCTTATATCAAAAATTATTATATAAATTCTAAATACAAATATATTATTCTGAATAAAACTATAATATTCACTACACAAATGTACTACTTATATCAAAAATTATTATATAAATTCTAAATACAAATATATCATTCTAAATAAAACTATAATATTCACTACATAAATGTACTGCTTATATCAAAAATTATATAAATTCTAAATACAAATATATCATTCTAAATAAAACTATAATATTCACTACATAAATGCACTGCTTATATCAAAAATTATTATATAAATTCTAAATACAAATATATCATTCTAAATAAAACTATAATATTCACTACATAAATGTACTTATATCAAAAATTATTATATAAATTCTAAATACAAATATATCATTCTAAATAAAACTATAATATTCACTACACAAATGCACTGCTTATATCAAAAATTATGATGTGCACATGTTACTCTGAAGTGAGATAACTAATCAACAATGATAAAATTATTCTGCCTGCTATTAACTGATTAATGCGTGCGAATGCTTCAATTTTTTTTTACGACGTAATATTTTTATCTCTCTCTAAGATTTTTTACAAAGTTAATTTTTTTTTTTTAAATTGAAATATGATTACTCCCTGGAAAGGAAAGATTTATTCACAATAATCTAGCAAAATTAATTTCTTTGCAATAAAATTTTTTAAATAACTCTTCATGATATGTATTAAAATAGATCATATGTATGTATTTACTTTTCTTTATATATATATGAATAGATCATATATATGTACTTACTTTTCTTTATATATATATGAAAATTCTGTCATATGATCATATATGATAACCAATATGAGTTATTACAAAATACGTCTTGTATGCATATAGGAATAGACTTGACACGCATAATAATCTATATGTATAGATACATATATACAATATAGATACATATTTACATCGAGGGAAACCTCAACTTTCAGTAGCGCTGTACATGAGGGAGGTATCAGATCCACGTGATTCAGTGCCGTGCCAAAATGTTAGCACAATGGCTGTACATATATCAGTATATATTTTGCCTGCGTGACATTAATAATGTCGAAATCACGAGAAGAGAATAAATAATCGGGAGAAACTTTAGGTAGTTGTAAGTTTTCTGTGCATTACATTATTAATTTTATGTAATACAATACAATATAATGTAATTCTTTTACAAACAGTAATTCTTTTCTATTGTAGAAAAATAAGTCGTGTTAATATCCTTCAAGATAAAAATAAAATAACAGATGATACTTATTAAGGTCATTACTTATATATTTAAAACACAAATGTAGAGAAATCACATGGTGACAAATTCATTGAACACTTAATTCGATACAATCAATTTTCGGAATGTCATTTTTTATATGTTTATTATACACTACATATTTTCTATTGAACGACAACAAATAGTATTTTTAAATTATGTGTACATGTGATATATTGTCTGATCTTATACTTGCGTTTTCTCTTTTACTTTCTCTGTTTAATAATTTTATGTATGTATTTTGAATGTTTTTAAGCAATTAGACACATATATATTTTAATATATTTTAATTATATTTTAATTTCAGAAAACAATGCTGAATTTAAGCGTTGTTCCTTAAATATATTTAAGAAAATGTTTCTCTGATAGTTTGGTTACTACAACATTGCAATAAATGAAGCTGAATTACAAGCAATTGCCTATTAAGGCACATTACTTCTTCTTTATGGCAGGCAAGTGCAATTAATTGAAGTAAAATACATCTTTTTATTATATAATTCTTTTATATTATTCATAATTGCAGCAATGGGGCCAATTCTTCCATTTTTACCAGTTTATGGTAAACAACTTGGTATTTCTGCATTAATTATGGGCAGCATCACAGCTGTTTTACCAATCTTATTCTTAATTGCTAAGCCAAGTTTTGGCTTTCTTGTGGATTATTTTTATGCTTGGAGAAAAATAATCTTTATTATACTATTAGCAACAACAAGTAGTTGCTATATTTGTATGTACTTCTTACCAATACTTTCAAGTCCCATTTTTCCAGACCATAGCTTTAATAATGTATCCTGTGATTTGTTACCCTATTGTAAACCAGAGGTACTTTTTTACTGATTATGTAATTTACACCTTATTAAATTTTTAAATATTAATTTTTATTTTCTATTTCAGGATGTGTCTAAGACTTATCTCTGTACTGGAATAAAGAACGCTATGTGCCATTGGTTTTGTACAGATAAAAATTTCTCTTTACCAATACAATTTCAAGTAATCAACGAGGAAATAAGTTTCTCCTCAAATTCCACGTGCTTAATTGATAAAAATAGTACCTTATATTGCTCTAGACCTAATAACTGCACTGTTACTTGTGATAATTCAAATGATAGTTATTGCCTGTATACATCAATTACTTTTTGGGGTTTCGTTCTGTTAATGTCTCTTGGTAATATTGGTTTTAATGTAAGCAATTGCATGAGTGACGCAATTTGTTTTGATATATTAGGTATTATGTAATTTTTTTTCTTTTTATTTCAATTTATTAATAATGGAAGCAAGTATATATCTTTTAATTTGTTTATCTTTTCAGGTGAAGGTGGTCAAATGGGATATGGTAGACAACGTGTCTGGGGAACTATAGGTTTTGGAATTTCTGCCTTTTTAGCTGGTTATGCAGTAGATTACTGGTCTAAAGGAGAAATTATTAAAACATATACACCAGCATTTTTACTTGTTTTTATATTCACAATCATTGACTTATTTTGTTGTAAAAGATTAGATGTAAGTATCCATTATATATCTCAAAAATAAAAAAATTTTTCTTTAATATTCTTAATTGCAAGCAGTTTATTACATTTTGCAGTTGCCAAAAATGACAGAATCAACGAATATATTGAAAGACGTGATGAAACTTTTAAAGTTGAAGCCTGTAATGATATTTCTCTTTTTCACGACAATTGCCGGCATTCTTGACAGCTTTTTAATTTACTTTTTATTTTGGTAAATATCTGTTTAAATGTAATATAAAAGTATTTCTCAAAATGCGATAAATATAGATAGAAGTAAAATGGAATTCGCGCCAAAATAATATATTTCAAACAGGTATTTGGAAGATCTTGCTATGGTAACTGGCTGTATGAGAGAAATTAAATTAATAGAAGGTTTAATCGTTGCCGCGGAAACTTTGGGTGGTGAAGTAATTTTCTTTTCCTTATCTGGTATGCTATTCATTTATTTAAATTTATTTTTTATTTCTTTTTACTGGTAACAAGTGAAACCTTCCCAATAGGTAAAATCCTAAAGAAACTAGGATTTGGATATACTTTTACATTCTGTTTCGTGTGTTATGCCTTACGACTTGGCCTAATTTCTTTAGCATCGACTCCATGGTGGGTAATACCAATAGAATTGTTCATGCAAGGGCCTACTTATGCACTTTGTTACACAACGATAGTCGCCTATGCAAGTAAAGTGGCACCACCCGGTACATCAGCCACTGTTCAAGGAATCGTAGCTGGCATGGATGATGGTTTTGGTAATAAAAAAAATCATGATATGTTATTCAGATATAGCGTATTCCAGCATTTGTACTATTTCAATCGATATTTATCAAAACGATGCTACTCAAACATACGTCGTATGTAATATAAAGTACATAATATTTATACTATGTTAAATACTCTAGCGTTATATTGTTTGTTACATTAGGTTTTTCAATCGGTAGCTTGATAGGCGGAATCCTATACAAATTACTCGGAGGCATAACGACGTTACGAATATTCTCATCAATTGCCGCTACAACAGCATTTATATACCTCATTTTATATCTTGCATACTTAAAAGACGTGACGCCAGGTAATAAAATTCATAGTTTTACTCGGTTTAAATTTAACGCCCGCCGACCCCCATTTTCATTTTCTGTGCCCTTTTATCGTCGAGATTATCTCCCACAGATACAAAGAACAATGTAGAATGGAAAACGCCCGAGGAAGCTCAAAGAAAGTGTACAGTTGCAGAGAGGTGATATAAAGATACAAATCAAAGGATACTTTTAATAAAACCGTTTAATAAAAGTGAATGTTATTGATATATATAACATAACGCCTTGTCAGCAGGTTATTTTATTACAGTTTACAATTTGTAAATAAAGTTTGATATATCCTTGTTATTGTAACTTTCATTATTGTGTAACCTTTCATCGCGTGTTATCGTCAAGCAGATGGCAAACAGTGAAAAAAATGACGTGACAATATTCGCGAACAAAGCTGAGGTTTAACAGCCGTCGCTGCGCCTTCTCATTTACCACGTGATTGCGTTGACAAACATGACAGATGCATGGCGTTTGGACACTTTGCCATCTGACGTTTTGATTTTAATTTTCGATTATTGCCATGCGTTTGACTTGGTGCGACTCAGCGAAGTTTGCAAACGGTTCTACCATATCATACGAGAAGAGACACTTTGGATCAAGAAAAGCAAACAGCCGATCGCGACGAATCAAACTTCAAGGAAATTTCGCGAAAGGTATAACAGGTTATGTTTAAACGGTCTCTCGGCGGGTAATACGTTATCACTTACCGTTAGTTTTGATTATTTTTAGTAACGTGATTTTGTTTACGTAATTTTGTACGTCGTAAAGTTCGTAGCACGTGTTGACACGGCGGACGAAACTACGTGCCAAAAATCTAGAAAACTCCAGACGGTACCAGGTTCCATGATACTAACAATTAATACGATAGACAGAACGAAGGACTACTCGTTTTTTTTTATTAAACAAATTACATTATTATCACTAGTTATAAACAGTCTCAAGATCTATATTTAACATATCAATGTCGATATAATGAAATATTTTATAAACGTTATTAATTTTCACCGAAGCCTTAACATTTTAACTTAACAGGTGCAATTCGTTGCTATGTTTGCGTACAAAGTGGCATGTTTCAAACAACTGGCAATACGGCAAGTACGAGAGAAGGATTCTTTTCTCTCAAAATACAAAAGTTATACCAAAAATTCAACTAACCAAAGACGTTTTATGGTGGAGTGGCGGAAATCAATTGTACGGTTTCAGACGTATCGAGCCATTTCAGGAAAATAACAGAATGTTCATCAACGATTATGTTAGGAGTGATATTTCCAAATTCGTTGTTAAAAATGATTGTATTGTTACCGGTCACAGGTAACTTTGCCACAGACTAATCGATCGAAATAACAGCGAAGTTGATATTTTTCAAAGTTTATATTTTCACACGGACGTCGTTCTTTTTTACAGAGACGGAAGTATACAGTTTTGGACAAAACCAGAATGCAGTCAGAATATAAATTTTTACTTCAGTATAGACAGAGCTCATTCTAGGAATGTGAATGCACTGGATGAAACATGTAGCACTATCGTATCAGGTTCTAATGATGGAACTATAAAAGTAGAAATTTTAAACGTTTACTTAAATAATAAGTTTCGTGCGATTAACATTCGAGTAATGCCATAACGACATATTTAGGTTTGGGGGCCCTTTAAACAAGACACGTTAAATGTACCTTTAGCAACGTTAAATATTGTAGAGTGGGTATGTTCTCTTTCAATCGATCCAACGAGTAAAAAATTTGCTGTAGGCTCTGCTGGTGAAATTGATAGGCCTCACCTTCACATATTTGATCTTGAATAGTAAGCTATATAAAATTTTGGAAACGCGAATTAAAATTTCGTCAACTGTTCCTGTCAAATTTGAATGTTTCGTAATAATTTCAGTTACAAAGAGTCTGATGTATTAAAGCCAGATAAAACAAGATGCGCAGGAACTTTAGATATGGTTTGGAATAGTCCACAAATCTTGCTTACCTGTGGATATGATACCTATATTCGTAAATGGGACTTGAGGTAAGTTTACACGTACACATTAGAATAACAACGTCGTTAAATTAATAACATTACATTTATCGAAAAAAATTATTGTTCTAGAACTGGAACGTGTGTATATTCGTGGCCAGATCCAACGGATGCAACTGTATATTGTTTATCAACAGACTACCAGCACACTATGATTACTGGTACTAAATTTAACTGCAAAGCTGTCCTCTGGGATCAAAGACAGAAAAATTACGTACAGGTTAGTACCTATTTTTTAAACGATATTCGTATATCATATATCGAATGTAATATTGTATTGTATTCATAATACGTTTTTATTTTTTTACAGTTCTACTTCATGAACCTTCGTAGAATGTCAAGTCCTATTTATTCTTTAAGTTTCGACAGTACACGTTTATACGGCGCAACAGATCAACATTTAGTCGAATTAAACTTCTCAGGGTACTCGTACAAAGAATCCAATTATAAAGAAATTCTCAAATATAAATAAATTGACGCGAATAGAACTGGTTCAAATTGGATTGTATAAAATGAACACATGATATTATTAAGTAGATAAAATAAGTGAAACAATATGTGACTGATACAAACTAAGACTTTTGAAATATTGGAAAATTTAATTGTAAATTAAAAAAACACGTCACGACTGCAATAATTATTAACACTTTATTTATTATGTCAACAAGTATCCATTTTCTGCGAGGCTCTTTTTTAAAAAAATAATTATAAAATGTAAGAAATTTGATTTAATGCAATGAATATTGTACAATTCATAAAATATTGCACTATTGAATTTTCAGCTTATAATTTGAATTGTATAAGAAACTTCGCAATTCGGAAGAAAAATTTGTGATACGCAAAAAAAAAAAAATATATATTTATTTGAAAAATTTGTGATACGCAAAAAAATATATTTATTCGAACTAATTCAATATGTCTGCGTTTTCACAGCAAAAAAAGCAACATTCGTTATAATTAACTTTTTTTACTATAAACCAGGATATGAACCTATTCAGATATTACATATTGTAAATCCAAACCCGAAATTAAGTATTGCGTTAAGTAACTTCTTATAATTTATACCTCACTGTGACCCTTAAATTAATCCTATCAAAGCATTTTTCTGATCATGTAGTTTAGGATACCACCGTGTTTGTAATATGTTAAATCAACCTCAGTATCAAATCGCAGGATCACTTCGAATTTTTTACCATCGTCCGTAGTGACAGTAAGATTTTGACCAGGTTGACAATTTTCAGGGATTGCTATGTCGTACGCTTCATAACCGGTCAGTCCTAGTGACTCTGCAGTCTGCCCAGGTAGGTACTCTAAAGGTATAATACCCATACCTACCAAATTTGACCTAGAAGATATCGACAATAGCGATAAACGTAATACAAACAAAGCACTCACGAATATTCTGTATTCCATATTTTAAAACTTTTAAAACCATTTATAAATTTTCTTCGATTTATTTCTTAACCTTATTTCTTTACCTGTGTATTCTCTCATACGACTCGGCTATAACCGCTCGAATTCCAAGAAGATACGGCCCTTTCGCAGCCCAATCTCTTGACGATCCAGATCCGTATTCTTTGCCGACGAGAATTATTAAGGGTGTTTGATCCTTCGCGTATCTTTCAGCTGCATCAAAAACGTCCATCTATAAAACAAAGGATTACATTATGATGTACAAATGTTTATATGTTTTATACAAGTTGGCTAGCGAGAGCTCTAGCCATCTCGTTTAAAGTACTGTAATTATATATAATTAGAACATCACAACGATCGATCACAACGAACAAAAGCGGCAAGAAATGAGACAATAAATTTTTTCATACTGATAAGAAACCTAAATCGTCCTTCATCCAGAAGATTTTAGAAGAAACATTATGTGTACATGGCCTTGCAATGCATTAAGAAAATGACTCGAACGATATCACGGAAATATTATTTTAATCACAAACCTCTTCCTTAGTAGGAATGTAAATTGTACGTGGTCCAGGTTTCGTGAGGAATTTATTCATTAAACGAATATTAGCGAACGTGCCTCGCACCATTACAGCATCATTGCCTCTTCGCGCGCCGTAAGAATTGAATTCTTTTGGTGTCAATCTAGAAGCGAAGAAATAATTAATTTAATATTTACTTATCCTCTTTATTTTTATTCTCTTTCTTTTTTTATTTGTGCTTTAAACGTACCCGCGGCTTGCAAGGTATCGTGCCGCCGGGGAATTACGCGCAATACTGCCAGCTGGACTAATATGATCTGTCGTAACGGAATCACCAAGATTCAGAAGAACACGTGCTTTGGTGACTGGTTTTAATTTTGGTAATTCCTAATTGCAGTTGGAATAAGTCTCAGTCAATACTTTAAGTTACTTGCCAAATGTAAAAAAAAATTAATAAATTTATAAAAACGAATATAATACACGATTTACCTTTTGCAAATCGTCAAAGTATGGTGGATTCTTTATATAAGTGGAACTTGCGTCCCATGGATATAACGTAGTATTTGGAGCAGCCAAATTTGCCCAACTGAAGCTACCTTTCTCAATTTTGCTGTAAACTTCTGTAAACATCGCTGGAATCACATATTTCTGCTCAACGGCTTGAATTTCTGATCTAGTAGGCCAAATATCTTGAAGGTATATAGGAGTGCCATCCGATCGACGACCTGCATTATCATCAACAATTATGAAGTTTCTCAGAAATCATGAATCATAAAATATGACTATATATAGTAGATATAATTTAAGATATAATTTACCAAGCGGTTCTTTTTCAAAATCTATATCGACCGTTCCAGCAATGGCGTACGCAATTACCAAAAGCGGTGACGCTAGATAATTTGCTCGTGTGTGCGGATGAATTCTGCCTTCGAAATTTCGATTGCCAGACAATACGCCACAACAAATAAGGTCGTTCTAATTAGGTGAAACAGACAATTAAGATTGGTAGAAATTATTTTCATAATGTAGAAAATTGAAAACGCTAGATATGCCATTACCTTTTCAATGGTCTCTATAATAACATCTGGAAGAGGACCACTATTACCAATACAAGTCATACATCCATAACCAACGACATCGAATCCTAATTTTGTTAAACATGGAATGACTCCGCTTTCTTCTAGGTAATAAGTAACAACTCCAGATCCTGGAGATAATGATGTTTTGATATAAGGTGCTACAGACAAACCAGCTTCAACAGCGTTCTTCGCAAGAAGACCTAAAGTCATACAATTTTATTATATCAGAAATATTCAATGTTTAAATAAAAAGCTTCTACAACTTTTTCAAAATCATTATCCTCCAATATTTCAATGCACAATAAACGAGATTTTACAAAAAAAAAAAAAAAAAAAAAAGTTACCTGCTCCAAGCATAACACTAGGGTTGCTAGTATTAGTACAACTAGTAATTGCAGCTATGACCACTGAACCATGTCTTAATTTGTAATCCTTTTCTCCATATTCAAACATACCGACAGCATCCACTTTCTCAGGGCTTAAACCATATCCTTTAAATCCTATCTGAAAATAAAAATTATTTATTAATAATAATTTCCCACTGCTTGATAAGACGTGACTAAACTTATTTCAATGTAAAATCATAGCGTTCATGAGTAATTAATTTTTTATTGATAGATATCAAAAATATTTTTGTACGTTATATGTTAAATTCTAATTTTAAGTTTTAAATCCAGAACGGAAATCTGAAGCCTTTCGTATACAGACACACGAAAGGGTTGATGACCCGCGAGAATGATTGCATTCAGAATTCATTGTCCGACCAATGATTTGCTGAAGGAGCACTCTTATATCGCAAAACGGCAGGTCTTCAATTCTTTCGACATTCAATGTTTAATGTTGAACTTTCATTCTGTATAATATATTTTTTTTTATAGAAGATATAGAAATACATAGATGGATTTTAATATTTAAAAACTCTATCTACTCTATAATTTTAAATTTAAAAAGATATTTTAATATTTAAAAGCTCTATCTACTCCATAATTTTAATATTTTAATTTTAAATTTAAAAAGAGATTTTAATATTTAAAAGTTCTATCTATCTACTTTCATTCTGTGTAATATACTTTTTTTTCACAGAAGATATAGAAATATATAGATGGATTTTAATAATTAAAAACTCTATCTACTCTATAATTTTAAATTTAAAAAGATATTTTAATATTTAAAAGCTCTATCTATCTACTTTCATTCTGTGTAATATACTTTCTTTTACAGAAGATATAGAGATATATAGATGGATTTTAATATTTAAAAACTCTATCTACTCTATAATTTTAATATTTTAATTTTAAACTTAAAAAGAGATTTTGATATTTAAAAGCTCTATCTATCTACTTTCATTCTGTGTAATATACTTTTTTTTACAGAAGATATAGAGATATATAGATGGATTTTAATATTTAAAAACTCTATCTACTCTATAATTTTAATATTTTAATTTTAAACTTAAAAAGAGATTTTGATATTTAAAAGCTCTATCTATCTACTTTCATTCTGTGTAATATACTTTTTTTTACAGAAGATATAGAGATATATAGATGGATTTTAATATTTAAAAACTCTATCTACTCTATAATTTTAATATTTTAATTTTAAACTTAAAAAGAGATTTTGATATTTAAAAGCTCTATCTATCTACTTTCATTCTGTGTAATATATCTTTTTTTACAGAAGATATAGAGATATAAGAGATTTTAATATTTAAAAGCTCTATCTATCTACTTTCATTCTGTATAATATATTTTTCTTTACAGATGATATAGAAATATATAGATGGATTTTAATATTTAAAAACTCTATCTATCTACTAAAGCTAGATAAATTCTAGCTAAAATTTAAGACATATGTATGTGTACATAAACTATTTCTCCTTTTTTAACCAAAAGAAGTTATAACGAAATTTTCAATAAATATATTTTTTTTTTTAATACTCTGTATATTATTACAATGAGGCCATTTCTTTCAGGATAATAAGATTTCATAAGTTTACTGGATAATAAACCGAAGGCCAATAAATTATGTCTCTTTCCCTTTTGAAAATACGGCTATTTGAATGTCTCTTTAATGACATGTCCCGTTTACTGAGGCTGTTAAGACCTTTATAATTACTTTTGGGACGGTAAACGCATTGCAAAGCCGATACCTAAATTTGTTCAGAGAACCTTCCAAGAACCTTCAGTGTCGAATAATGACCAGTTTTGTCATTATCTGAGCTTTTTCTTGCACTCAGAAGTTACAAATTTTTACAAAATTCTATACAAGCAATTTCCATGTTACATGTAGGAAGATATATAAAATAAAAAAATATAATAAATTTCAGTTTAACAAATCCGAAAATACTTATCGAGAACTATTTACTGTTAGACAATTTACTTGAAGAGAGATTTCTTACAATAAGAAAATTACAACAAAAGCCAATCAAATTGAAGTTAATAAAAATTCAAGTCACTCTTCAAACTATACAATAAAAATACAATAATATAGTTCATAGTGGCCAATTTTTCTAGTCTTTTGAATATAAATATTTCTCTCTTCAAGTACAATTTGAATATTGGAAAAATTGCCTTCTTTTGGAAAACCTTTCCTGTTTTGCACGTGAATTAAAAGACAGAAATTCAGAGAAATAATTCCAACAGAGAGAATATGACCAATCGTTTGCAATATAAGATACGGTGATATATCTGTACATAAGGCGATGGTATGCAACAAAATGCGTGAGCTTTGCAAAATGAATGGATGTTGTATCAGCAATTTCAGCGAGGTTGCACGCTGAATCGTTCGTGGCCTCATCGAAGACAGTTTGCCCGTGCTCTCCGTGAAATTCAAGATCGATCGATCATCGGTACGTATGAAATATTTTCATTTATTTGGAGGTCATTTGTTGCGCGTGCATTTGTTTATATGAAAACATTCTCTTCTCTGCAACCTGTTCAATTATAAAGGCAATTCAATCTGATTTCAAATGATTCTTCATTTCTAAGAGTGATATATGTAAGTATATATATAATATATATATAAATATATATATATAGTATATTAATGATAGTATATATATATATAGTATATTAATATATAGTGTATATATAGTATATATATAGTATATTAATATATAGTATATATATAGTATATTAAAGATATATATATAGTATATTAAATATATATATATATAAAGTATATATATAGTAAAATATATATATAGTATATTAAAGTATATATATAGTATAATAAAATATATATATAGTATATTAAAGTATATATATAGTAAAATATATATATATTATATAAAGTATATATATATTATATAAATATATATATAGTATATAAAGTATATATATAGTAAAATATATATATAGTATATTAAAGTATATATATAATAAAATATATATATAGTATAAAATATATATTAGTATATAAAGTATATAGTATATTAAAGTATATATATATAGTATATAAAGTATATATATAGTATATAAAGTATATATATAGTATATAAAGTATATATATAATATATATAGTATATAAAGTATATATATACTATATAAAGTATATATATAGTATATTAATGAAGTATATATATAAAGTATATATATAGTATATTAATGAAGTATATATATATATATATATATAGTATATATGATATATGTAAGTATATATATAGTATATTAAATAACAATGGAAATTCTGTGATGTTACTTGATCGAGATTGTAATGCAATTACATTGATCTTGTCCAATAATGCAATTGTCTTCAAATAATAAATCGAACTTTTGCTTTTTAAGTTTAAAATATTAGTCATCAACTTCATGTTGTATGTTTGGATATTTCTCTAAAGTACTTCGCTCTTTTCAATTCCAGTTCTTCAATTTCGACATTGATGATCGAGTCGTCAATTGATATTAGTATTTTTCGTACAGTTTCATAGTTTCATCACATTCGGCTGAGCCGAAAAACTGGACGATAAAAGGGCGTTGAATTTCATGACACACAGTTCAGCTCTCCTATGATTCACGTGGATGCGTTTTTTCAGCAAATGTGCTTCTTAATGCGGTAGCATACATAGTAATGCGATTCCGATGTTGAACATCATTCAATAGAAATCGATCGGTCCCTTGTTTTTAAAATCACGCGCGCCCGATGTTGCTTCTTCATCACGTTCGCACGATTATCGTTAAATCGCTTTTAACTAATATTTATAACTTGACGGTCGCTCGTTAATACTTATAATAATTAACAAACATATACAGTACAATTGACTCATAAAATATAGATGGGCATGACTCATTTTTGAAACAGCACTAAATATTACTCGATTTAGAAAAAAATAATGTAACAACATCTTGAAGTGTTTAGTTGTAGGTATATTTGTATTCAATTTCATGCTAAACAACAATCTATAAATGATTGTAACTGAGTAGCAACGATTGAACGTGTTTCAATGAGTTTACCAAGAAGGCTCATTGCTTTAATTTAATTCCACGCTTAGTATAGATAATATCCTTATTTACTCGACAAACTCCCAGGATTATACTTTAATTTTTACACCTGCTAAAAGAAATAGTCAATATAGACTGTTATATTATAGATATTACAGACTAGACTATTATAGATATTATAGACTAGACTATTATAGATGTAGACTATTGCACGTGCAAAATAGACACATTTGCAAAAAGAAAAAAAGAGAAAGAAATATGTTTCTAAACGCACAATTCATATAAAGTTCGTTCAAATTTATGAAATTCGTTTTGAGTTCATTTTCAAAGACTCGTGTATATCATCACTGGAATTGCATGTATAGCTCTACTCTTATTTTGTACAATCTTCTTGAAACATACAAAATAATTCAAAATTGAATCCCTAGCACAAAAATCGTTCGACAAGCCTTGGCATTCCTGCACAAGGAGATTTGTCATGAATTTCCTTTAACAGATGTTTCAAGGCTATTCCTGAAAACAATGAGATCTCGTCCTGGATGAACATTGTGTGCACAGTGAGCTAATAGAAAAATCTTCGTCTACCTGACTTGTCAAGGGAGGTATAGGGAAAAGTTCATGAAATGTTCACCAGGTTTGTGCGGATGGTCGTCGTTGCTTGATTGAAGGAAGACAGGAGAGGGGATGGATACCTTCAGTGGATATATAAACGCGTTTCAAAGCAGAAAAGGCCATTAGTGTACGGTACAAGTGTGGACAGTCATCGACAGTGATTTCAACTTCAACCAAGTACTTCAAAAAAGTACTTCAAATTTTCAGTAAAACAGATATTACTGTGAAAATTGAAATCGCGTACCGCTTCTTCTTTTTTTGCAGATGAATTGTTCCTTGATCTGTCAGTGATTTGCCAGGCTAATATTTTAGTCTTAAATTTTTCCCGGTACTTTACTCGTGTTCGTCTCATATCAACGTACAACGATCAACTAGAAGAAATTAGAAGAAGAAGAAGCATTTCTATGTGATTCTTGACGAGAATGATAGTGGAGGCTGTTGTCGGATGAAATCTCGTCCGGTGTGGCTGCAAAAGGAACCTCACCGGGTAGAATTTATCCAATGTCCGTCTCCGTTATTCAACGGTTACCAAGAAATATTATTATGCATTAACGTTACACTCTCGTTGTTGGCGACGAAGTATTCATCTAGTGCTACGTTGTAAAGAAATCGTGACTAGATCGAAATACTCGTCACTAATGCCGACATTCGTGCATCCTTCGTACATCGACATCGACAAATGTACTTCGTTCGAGTTTCAACATTCCAACATTTCTTGTCTTGTTTATTTTTCTTTGGTGATCTAACTTGTATGACGAATTTAAAAACAAAACCATAAAGCTAGATCAGTAAAGCAAAATATCCTCGAGACGTATCCTCGGGGAATGTAACTGCCAACTGTGACAAACATAAAAGGTAATCGTATCTGCCATAGTAGATATTACGCCATACGTTTTCTCTAGATGAAAGAATCCGGAGGAACTCTTGCTGTGATGTGTCGCCGTAAGAGATTCATATCACAGCAGTAGTTGTCTGAAATTCTTTCGTCTTTCCTCATCCTCGCTGAGAAATCTTAATAAACACACACACATATAGAGCGCGTTCAATCATTGAAAGTATACAGCATGGGATGAACGTGATCCTGTTTGACGGTAATAATTGGTCGTCACTGGGTTACGTTTGTCCCATACGAGTACTGACTGATCATCATTATTGCATGTCACTTCATGATCAAATGCTCTGCACAATGGACGTTAAAATAGATTGACACGTGAACATTGTACATTAAGAATCTTATAATAACTTGAAGAAGCTCTTACCTTGTTTGTAAGGCACTTCCTGAAATCCGCCTTCATGTCTACGATGGACACTCGATCGTGAGGCCTTTTTGGACCACTAACGCTAGATACAATAGTTCCTAAATCTAATGTGACTATTTCTGAGAAGACAGGATCTTGACTTTCGTCGTCGTAGTTTCTTAACATACGTACAGCAGTAAGATACTTCTCTATTATATTAATATGTTCGTCGGATCGTCCTATAAAAAAAAAAAAAAATCTTAAATAGATAAAATCGAATTACAGAAGTGTTATTTTGCCAAGTGTTTGATTTTTTTCTCTTTTACAGTTTGTATACCTGTTTGCTTTAAATATGCTAAACTCTGCTGGTCAACGGGAAAGAATCCAACTGTTGCACCGTATTCTGGGCACATGTTCGATATTGTTGCGCGATCTGCAATGCTCAGTTGAGAAACTCCTGGACCAAAGAATTCTACGAATTTCCCAACAACCCCAATTTGACGAAGGTGCTACAAGTTATCAATTAAAGAAATATGATAGTCTTCTGTAACTGAATTTACAGATATTCCTTTAAACGCGGTAGTTTTCTTTTACCTTAGTAATTGTGAGAACAAGATCTGTTGAAGTGGCATATTGACTCAAGACTCCATCTAATCTATATCCTACTACTTTTGGTACTAACATCGACATTGCCTGGCCTAACATAACAGCCTCTGCTTCAATTCCTCCAACACCCCAACCAAGTACACCAAGGCCATTAATCATAGTTGTGTGAGAATCTGTTCCAACTACGCTGTCAGGGTACAGCAAGCCATTCATGTCAAATACAACTCTGGCTAGATATTCTAAATTTACTTGATGTATTATTCCACTTCCCGGGGGTACGATCAACATATTTTGAAACGCTTTGGCACCCCATTTTAAAAACATGAATCGTTCCTTGTTTCTTTCAAATTCCATTTCTTCATTCTTTTTCAAGGCATCTTTGCTGGAAGAAGATCACGGTCTTATTATCAAGGCTAAGTTATCTATTACTCCATGGTGGAACTATTATCGCCGTTTTAAATATTCGTATCGTTATCGTTCATTTCGATTCTAAAGAAAACGAAAATAGACTCAGAGCTGGTCTTATATAATCGCGTCACAGAATTATCTTTCTGATTTGATAAGTACTCCACCATTTTACTTTTCCGCTAAATTAGATGCACTTGGCCAAACAGGAAAATAACTTAATTTACCTTCTGCTAAAGTCAACTTGTACCGAGTGATCAATAACAAGATCCGAAGGGCAAATAGGATTTATTCTGTCCGGATCGGATCCTAGTCTTTTCACAACATCTCTCATAGCTGCGAAATCCACAACTGCCGGCACTCCGGTAAAATCCTACTTATGATAAAAACATTCAACAAAATAGTGAAAATTGTCCTTTTCGACAAAGAAAACTTACCTGTAATATTACCCTGGCTGGTTTAAAAGCTAACTCCACTCCACCCTCAATAGCCTGGCTGCGTTCCCAATCTGAGACCTTTTCAACGTCGGATTTTTTAACCTGGAAACTATCGCAATTCCTAACTGTACTTTCCAAAAGCACTCTGATCGAGAAAGGTAGCCTGTCTACAAATGTTAATTTATGTTAAAAGTTACAATTCTCTCAAATTAAATGTGACGCGCACGTTACATTGATACGTACCATATTTCTTCCCGATATTTGTAACATCAAAATACTTATAGTCCTTAAGTCCAATTTTAATGGACTTCATTAAATGGTCGTACGGATTTTGTTCTGAAAATAATTGCTCGCATTAAAAATGTGTTAAATGTAAAAATTGTTTATTCGCTGAAACAGGAAATAAGATATGACAATATAATAACATAATATAATATATAATAACATAATATAATAACATAATATAATATAATAATATAATAACATAACAATATAACATTAAACATTGAAATATAAATTATGAAACAAATAAATTGTAAATTTTCCTACAAAATATTCCACATCGTATACGCACCAGACTTCTTTCGAATAATTAATTTTTTTCGTTCGCAAGAATTGTTTTAATTAGGCGCTTAATTATAGATCGCTTGATCTGACTATTCTAACTTATAGTGGAAATTGCGCCGCATCGATTAGAAACTGTCGAGAAAGCCATTTCAAATTTCTTCAATTGTCAATTGGCACTTTGAACAAGCAAACGCGCAAAATATATTACGTGTAATGTAATTGTCGTAATGTAACAGGTGTCATAATGGTATTACAAGCAGTGTCACATTGTACCTCTGACGTAAATCGAATCTCTTTTCAATTTGCACATATAGAAATAACGTCTGATTCGAGATTGCTCTGCGTAGTCACGGGGCAAATGATATGAAAAAGAAATAGCAATTTAAAAACGACGATCTTCTCCGGCAAATTCTGAAATTGGGCCAATAGGTGCATAATATCGCGCCGAATTTTACGTTCAGAGCAAATCAAGCGCCTCGCGTTTTACCTTCGTAAAATGAAAATGGAACGAGACTGAAACATTGAAGTTACAGCGCAAGCACGTTTCTTATTTTATTCCGAGTTCGATCATTCTATCTTATAGAAATAGACGAGAGCAGACAAAACAGACCCTCTTACTTACCAGCCATGATTGTCACTGTACCAGTCACGTCGTCCAGTTTGCTTACGATGCAACGTTATCTATACTGGGTGACGATGTACATCGCGAAAAACTTTCCCTCTATGAGAAGAGTTGTCTGCGTCTTAATATCGCGTTAACAAGAATAGAGTAAAATAAAATTATATCCAAATTAAATATCAGAGAGTGACAGAAACGGTGAAAAATGGTGAAATTCGTTTATCATTTTTATTTGACAAAAATCAGAAAATCGTATACGATGTCACCTCGTGTAAATGTGAAATTATCCATTCGCTCGTAGACGAGTGTGATTTACATTCGATGAATAGCAATTTTTACGTAATTGTAACGAAACGAGATATTAGGTTAGAATTTTCACGTGTAATGGAATTTTTGTACGTTTCACTTGATAAACTCGTTGCATCGTGAAATTTCATTCTCGATGCATACTTAATAAATGTATAAACGACGAGAATATTTCTCTCGCGACACCATATAGAAACGATAATCGACAGAGCAGCAATTTGCGATATATCGAACGGTTCGACAAAACTTGTTGCTACAGTTATCGCAATTCACGCAATGTACATAAAGCCACGAGACGATAAACGTCAAATTGAATTTTTTTTAAATAAGTGAATGATTAATGCAATTTATCCTTGCGAAGTGCGTTGTGTAATGTAGGTTGGAGCTTCGAAATGGAAAAAAATTTAGAAAAAACGTTGGACGATATGTAAGTTTGTTGCAACTATCTTCTTCACGTACGACAAAATGTGTTCTGTCTGTATTTAGATCGGTGCTGTTAACGTAAATTTCTTTGCAAAACTTTGCAAGATCTTCGTTTGACATTTGCGCAAGTTTATTCCATTGCTCAAAAGATACAACGGTTATACAACTGAGTTTAACCCTCAAATTTTCATAATTCAAGACGTTCAATATGAACAGACTGCGGATTTTCGTGCAAATTCATATTCTCGAGACTGTAATTATATGGAAAAAGAAAACCTAACCTAAACCTCGGTTTTTTCAGAAAATCATTCTACGTGCTAAATATCAGAGAACGATACTGCACGATATTGTACATATTTTTCCACATTGTGCGCATCTTGTGTAATGCACTTTCAAATTCTTTTATAAACGCATTAAAATCAGTCCAAATATGAGACATTCTGTTAATTTGTATTTCCACACTGTACATTGTTATATGTATGGCACAAAGCCAACAGGTTTTTAAAATTCACTTCAAAATACACGTGAAATGTAAGAACTAAAGAGATTACTTAATTTAATATATTTTTCTTTTTATATAGAAATAATACAGAAGGCATTATCGGTTGTATTTTGGCTGACCATGCTGGACTATGCTTGGGAGGTACTTTTTAAAATTATTTAATTACATTTGATGCTCGATATTGCCCGGAAAGATAAAGATAAAGAAAATAATATTTTCAGCTAAAGGAAACGCATCTACCGACAGTGCAGGAATAATTGCAGCTATCGCAGATCAAGTTGCAAAATTGGAGCCTAAATCACCGCCACCGGTCATTTCTCTTCAAAATGATAGCAGGTAATGTTTAACAAATTTATTTTGTTGTTACCTTTGTTGAAATTAGATCGATATACAAAATTGTTAATCAGCAAATTTATTAAACAACTCTGAAACTCAACATGTCTTTAAACTTGCATTAAATTAATATTAAAAATATTATAAATTATTATTATTTTTAGGAAATGCCTTATACAACGTCAAGGTGCAGTAGTAGGTGCTATTTATAAGGATATTTCTATGTAAAATAGTTTTGTTACTTAAATGAATGCTACTACTGGTTATATGTAAAATAATTAACTAATTTCAATTGTATAAACTTGAAATAAATAATTTTTTATATTCTTTCTTCGCTGAGATAGGAAAACTTGTACTTGATTTTGATCACAACAGTATAGAAAATACATGATCATGAAATTTCACAAGAGTTCGTTATATAGCACCTTTGTAGATAATTTACAGGTGAATATCAATAAACCATCGTTAGAAATATATCTAAGGTCAGTCACTTTTTTTTTGTTTATTTCTTCTTTCATACCATTTATTTGTACCAAGTCTAATCAGATCATGATGCTCGTATATCCACGATACAAGTACTATCATAAACATTATGACTCCAATAATTAAGTGCAATACTTTTTCATCTGGGAAAAAGTAAGCCTGAAACATAAAAATTTCAAACTGTAATGCTGCATTATCTTAATACGTGGAAAAATGAAAAATATAACTCCATTACATGAGAGATATTAGTGGTCAATGCTGCTATGAAAAGAGAAGCAGAAAACATAGGCTTTGGCACTAATCCACGTAATGGACGGTACATTGTATCTTTGTATCTTTTATTGATAAATATAGTAGAGTGGACAATTCTTAAACTCATGTTTACACAATTTCCAAGAATGAAACCAACTGGTCCAAACCAAATAGCAAATAAATAGGATGCACATAGAAAAGCAATCGATTCGTAAATCATGATCAAATTGCTTTTGTTTATAGTCACGCTATCAGCCGTTGCATTAGTGTAACATTCTGTTACTCCATTTATTCCCAAAAGAAGTATAGCTAAACAATGTGCTCGCATTAAGAGTACTGGCAAATGTGAAGTTAATTTAGCACCACCGTACAACCATAAAAGTGTGCTTGAATATGATTGTCCAAATACTAAAACAACTAAACCAATTGACATTACAGCTGAGCATAAATGTGTAAGCACATTTACGCTTTCTTGTATTTTCACCTGAAAGAGATTTTGTTTTAATAATTTGTATAATTAAATTCATGACAAGCTTTTATTTAATACTTACAGGATTTTGGTCGTTAATTGATTTGTCTCGTTTTACCATTTGGGTAAAATAAAAATACCCACTTTCTTCTATTGGACGGAAGATAAATCTTGCCGCTAAAGAACCTAAATTATTTATAATTTCGTATGTTCCCTTTAAACATATGAAAATACAATCAAATGGAAAAGGATAAATTCAATGAATTGAATATTTATCACTTATCAAATACCTGTTCAGTAAATGTTAATACTGGCATTACTGTCATAATTAGTCTTTCTCCTTCTGTTAAAACTTGTTTCAGAATTCCTTGTCTAAAGAAGCTCCATGTAAGAACAGTCAACTTTTTATCTAAATATGATTCCTAAAATATAACAGTCTGAATACATAACAGTCTGTAGATTTGTTTTAATACATACTTTATTTGCCAATTGTCCAGGCAAAAAATCCTTTACTGTTTTGAATGGAAATTCCTTCACAACATATTCGTCACTACTATCTTTCAATGACATTCGCCTTTTCAGCTTACACTTGTTAAGTTTCTTAATATAATAGTGAAAGTATAAATAATGACTAGTAGTATAAAATATTGCTGCAACTAGTTGAGCTACGCCAAATGCTAACAATGCATTCTCTGGATTATGTAGTATCAATGGAACAAATGTTATAGTGCGAATAGCAATCATGATAGTATCAAGTATAATCTGAAAATTTTCAATAATTAATCATAAATACATAATTTCTCACGGTATTTTTAATTCGAAATCTTACTTTCAATCTAACAAATAAAAATGCGCTAGCAACCAGTTGAACAATCAAAGATGATAATTCAATAATACAAGACAAAGCAACTGCCCAAACCGCAAATGTATAATATGATGGTAATTCTTCAGATGCTGATAAAACAGAAAGCCAAATATATCCAAACATTAGAGACATTAGAAAACATATAGGAACCCTGAAAAAAATATCTACCATGTATATGTTTATATAAGTTTCACTTATACTGTAACTGATTTCAAAAACTAACGTCATCCATAATAAATTTACAACTTGAGCCCAATTGTGTTCTGCTGTGTTAGTTAAACACGCTTTCATAAATGGCTCGCGAGATAGAAACAAAATCATTGACTCCAATAATAATAGTCTCACATTTATGACTCCTAAAACAGCTTGACCTACATGCCGAACAACAAAGGCATTTAAAACGAAAGTGACTCCTCTGCATAATATCTAGAAAAAAGTTATTATTGTAATTATTTTTTACGCAGTAAATCTTAATTTTTGCGGTATATTAGAAATTACTGATTAGGATGAATTATCTGTTGACATGTTAGAAATTATCAAATATTAATAGAAATAATCAAAGTTTTTCAAATATATATAGATACAATTATTAATAATAGCAGTACATTTGATATTTATAAATATGATGTAAGTTTCTTCACATAGACAGAGAACGATATTTCTTGCTATGATATGTACAAGTTAATGTAACTGTTTTATTGGTGTATATACCTGAAATATAATATTGAACGAAGCATTTTCCAAGCTGCTTTTCAAAATATTCTGTGACATTTTCATAAAAGATATAAATCAAACAAAGATATAAATGTTTCGAGATTCCCGCCCAAAGAGATGATCAATGAAATTCAAGGTTATGTGAACACTTTAACAGTACCTAAAACATCAAGTCGATCATTTTTCAGTAATTTTATTCGCAATCCTGACTAATCGGAACATAGCAAATATAAAAGCCAAGAATTTCCTCATACTGCATGAAACGGATTTCATGACGTAATTACATCAATTTTCTATATATACGCATATATTGTATCTAGTAATTTTTTGTCAAGCATCTTCGTCTATTTCCTGCTAGTGGAAAACTGTTTCCAAAACAAAAGCTTTTTCCTAACTTTAACAATCGAATCTCGGCATACGTGAGATAAGGTTAGGTCCTATCTAGCAGACTACCACGATAGAATTAAAATGTTGCGAAAGTAAATGATAATTAATTTGTGAAGTGATATGTCGTTATGTAATAATT
Source organism: Tetragonula carbonaria (assembly GCA_032399595.1). NCBI lineage: Eukaryota > Metazoa > Arthropoda > Insecta > Hymenoptera > Apidae > Tetragonula > Tetragonula carbonaria. The sequence continues at coordinate 3,658,070 of JAUCRC010000020.1, forward strand.
TCCGCGTATTTTTTCTATTTCATACCATTACTTCGTTTCAACATACGCAAAATGATAAAAGTCTAAAATAGATATTATCTCTGATCGTTTCTCCTTCATTCTTACATTGACAATGATTAAGCCATCACAGAAACGATGATTTTTTTATTTATCCGTTAAATCAAATGTTTCATTTAGTTCCTAATTATTTTCAAAATTTCACCATCTCTGCTTGACAATGTTAATACCGTAAAAAGAGAGAAATTTAAAATGTTACGAGAAAATAATTCAGCAACCACTGCAGTCACAAGAAATGTTTTCATTACTTCGTTAATTGTAAGTAAACTTCTACATAATTAATGAATAGTCAAGCATGTCTCGATTATCAATACTACGCGGAAATTCGTCACATTCCGATGAAAAATGATAAAACTTTATCTATAAATATAATTATACATTAATTATTCTTTCAATCTTTTTCACTGATTTTCGTCATTTATTTATTTAAAAGTAATACACAAATATTAGAATTATATATTAAATATTAAAAATATATAATATATAAATATATTAAGAAATTAGAAATGATTTATAATCATACAAATATAATTTTCATTCATTATTTAAAAAATTATAAATATTTATAACAAAGAAATAAATATTATAACTTACAAATTATTATTATTACACTCGGTGATTAATAGATATTTTTGTAAATAAAAATTGTATTTATTTTTGATACAATTTACTGAGATAACCAATTTTTCGAACAAATGTCTATTGCATTCATTTTTAAGAAAAATAATATTTATTTCACGACAGTCAGGTGCCTTTGCGGGGACTGTGTGCGATTTCATATCATACCCTTTGGATACGCTTAAAACACGATTACAAAGTCAGCATGGTTTTTTTAAATCTGGCGGTTTTAAACAATTATACAAGGGTTTGGGTCCCGTAATGATAGGATCTGCACCATCGGGTAAAACACACACTTTAAAAGTAAAAATAACATCACACTGATAGAAATATTCTCTTGCAGCTTCCCTATTTTTTATAAGTTATGAAAGCATAAAAGTAATGTTTCAACCTCAAATACCTGAACAATATCATGCATTTATACATATGACTGCTGCGTCATTGGGAGAAATGGTAATTTATACTTTGTTAATGTTTATACGTGTAAATAAGAACAAGAACAATGATAATCAGTATATATACTTTTGCACCTTAGCATTAGTTCGAAACATAACTATTATCCTTGCATCGTATAGTAGACTTCCGGTATGCAGTCTCGCTTTAATCATTTATTAAGATGAAATTAATTGACTAGTAGAAAAATCATTGATACAGTCCATGATCATTCTTTTTCATTTTACTTTACATCTTTTGTCATAGAGGTTTTATTATATATGTATGTAAACCTCTACGCAATATATATCTTCTTTATACGGTAAGATATATAGTGTATATGTATGTACATACAGTTAGATTCCAATTAATTAGTTAGATACAAGTAAATTTCATTTGCATTATATCCGAGAATTAGATCAAAATACATTTGTTCAATAATTTAATAATTTCACAGCCATGTGTTGCCATTACATGTGTATTTTTTTCTTTTATATATTTTTGGATTAATTGTAACAACCATACTATATAAACAATTCTTTTCTTCCCTTTCTATTTTTAAATGTACAATTAACAACTACTCTGTATTACTTATAAATGTCGAGTTGTTACTAATAGGTTGCATGTCTTATTCGAGTCCCAGTAGAAGTAGTGAAACAAAGAAGACAAGCGCTTTTAAGTGATGCCCATAAATTACCATTGAGTGCTTTATATCGTGGCTATGGAAGTACTGTTGTAAGAGATTTGCCATTCGGTTTAATACAGATGCCACTCTGGGAATATTTTAAACTTTATTGGAAAAAAAACGTAAAACGTGAATGCACGTCCGTAGAGAGTGCTATCTGCGGATCGGTGTCAGGTAAAAAGAAAAAATAAAAGAGTTTATTACATCGCCAATATGCATAAACATTATATTAAATATTTTTATATTATAGTTGCTATATCTGCGGCTCTTACAACACCTTTAGACGTTGCAAAAACTAGAATAATGCTGTCAAATGTGACGGCAGGGAAAGATGAGATAAAAATATCCGTGATGTTAAATCAAGTTTACCATGATCATGGTTTTAAAGGGTATATAACAAATGTGCCTTTCCATTATCAATTTTTTTTTAACTTACAAACAATAATTAATAAATATCTTTAGACTTTTTGCAGGATTTGTACCAAGAGTTGGTGGTTTCACAATTAGTGGATTCATATTTTTTGGTGTTTATGAAAAAGTTAAAGAAATTTGTACTATAGTTTTCTCACCATAATTTCACAAAAGATAAATTTATAAATATAAGTCACGGCTAATATCTCGTCAGCTGGTATTGTCGTATGGTTAAAATAACAAGAAAATTGAGACAGAAGGTAATTTTATTTAAAATTGATAGTAATTTTATTATAAATACTTCATATTAATCTTTCGTTAATGATACAATATAAAAAAAATAAAAAAAATTTTTGTTACAGATTTTAGAGAAAATGAAGAATTTGTCACATTGACTTTTGTTTATGTCGTAAAAAAGTACAAAATGAAAAAATAATTGCATTTGTTATAACTATTGTTAATAGAAAGGTATACCCTAATTTATAAATTTTGTATAATTATTTGAATTAAAATAATTAAATTAAAAATTTTCATGCCGTAATATATTTAAATAAACGTTGGTATGCACATTTCAAAGAAAAAATAACGAGCACAAAGAAATATAAAATATGAAATATATTTAAAAATAACCTTTAAACATGAAAATTTTCTTTGCATTTACAGATAACAATATGTCACGTTATAGCATGCTACATATCAATTTACATTTGTGATATTCACTTGTACAAAATAATATAAAATATAACAGACAAGAAAAATATGATAATTTTTAACGATACTGTTATATTTATTGACAACAATATGTTCCTTTGGACTCATTACTTATATCAATTACCTCTTCGACTTTTTGTACATTATTCGGATCAGACATAAAATCTTGTGCAATTTCATTAAACAACTCAGCTATAAAATTAACTTAATAAATATTGAATGTCATAATATCAAGAATATATATAATATTAATCCTTACCAACGTTTTCTCCAGTTTTACTTGATGTTATAAAAAATTTAGCTTGAATGCCAGCAGCATATGTTTCTACAACATTTATATCAGGAGATGGAACTGCACCGTGCTTTAAAATATCGTTTTTTGTTGCACAAATGTATATCTTACATCCTTCTTCAACTGTTCTAAGCTCTCTTATCCAGAATTTTGCTCTTTGAAATGTATTCGATTTTGTGACATCGTAACAGATAATAGCAGCCTTTGCACCACGGTAATATATCCTACTCATGGCATCGTATCTGCAAATACATAATAATTCATGATTATTAACATGATTCTTAACGCTCTTTATTTTTTAAAATCATTTACTTTTCACTGCCTGCCGTGTCCCATATCCCCACGATAAGCCTTTTCCCATTGACTTGCATTTGCTTAGCTGCAAACGCAGCGCCTATAGTCTAAGGAAAGTGGAACTGGGTTAATTTGTTTTATGACGCATCTCTTAGATGATTCTCAGTGTATATCTTAATAACTTTATTTTACAATATTCCTTCCACTTCGCGGACTAAGAGAAATAAGACAGCCTAAATCAGTATTATCCCTAAATCACCCCCTATCTGAATTATACAATTGACAAAACAACATAGGTAACAGGTTTCTACAATTTTATAGAGAAATTCGATACATAACTAAACTTTTCATTTGTTTTGTATATTACATTAAACAAATAAATGAAATGAAAAAAAGGATAATCGAGCTGTGGTATTGTGCAAATATTAATAAAGACAAATTAACAAGTAATAATAAACTCAGTTGCGTATGCACTTACGTTTTGATAAGACAGACTTTCGTTAAACCTTTCATTTACGAAACGTTCTACGAGACTTGTTTTCCCTACAGCTGCGTTACCCAGTAAAACCACTTTCAAGTCGACGCGATTCATCCCTAGATGATGAAGCTTTCTGAGTGCAACAATATTAGAAAATAAATACCAGCCTTTCTTCTAACATTTAGGTTAGAGTTGTTGTTTGTTTTCTTATATCAAAGAGTGGCGACTAATATTCGTGAAAAATGAAATTTACGTCATTTGGTACGACAAATATCGAGAATTCAATATATTTATTCGATGCGTTCGAGCTAGTAAATTTGCACATAACACGTAACTTGAGTACGTACTGTCGTGCATTTATCATGTCACAGGTGGCGCTTTTACGTCTTTGTGATTTTATCATACGTACATCGCACTTATTTTAAATTTAATTTTTATCTTGTACATTCGCATATTTATATCAATTAGCTGGAATCTCAAGGAAAAATAATTACATTTAATGATTGTTTTGATAATTTTATATTTTATGATTTTCAATAAATATTTTTGTTCGAATAAATTACAACATACACGTAGAAACTTGTAACGTCACTGAAAATAATACAACGTATAATAACTTCTGTTATTTTTCTATTTCTCTTCTGTTGTAGACATTTTTCGCACATATATTTAAGCGTGTCTTTCGATAATTTAAATCATTTTTGAACAAAACTAGAAATCCTGTACTTTCTGTTCGTACATGTATAATAAGGATCGCGATTAACATCTTGAATTTTACTTAGCTTTTCCTTGAGCAGCAACCGCAGCCATTGCAGCTTTTACCGTTTCTTCATCACCTAAGAATTTCATTGATACGACAGGTTTAAAGTTTTCATCTAGCTCGTAGATGAATGGAATACCAGTTGGTAAATTTAATCCCATGATTTGATCGTTGCTCATTTCTAAAAAAGAAAAAAAAAAACAAAGTTGTTAATGCAATAAATAAAATTTATCACGAAAGGAGAAGAATTATCTAAACTATGAAAAGAGAAGAACTAACGATCCAAGTGTTTGACTATGCCGCGCAAACTGTTTCCATGGGCAGCGATGATGATCTTTTTCCCTTCCTTCAATTGTGGGATAATAGTATCATTCCAATATGGCAATGTCCTCTCAATTGTCAGTTTTAAAGACTCAAATTTAGGAAATTCCTCTGGTTTCGGTCCATCTGCATATCTTGGATCCTTTACTATCGTATCATGATATTTGTGATCTGGCTCCATAGCTGGAGGTGGTACATCAAAGGATCTTCTCCATATTTGAACTTGTTCTTCGCCATACTTGGCGGCAGTTTCTGCTTTATTCATACCAGTCAAGCCACCATAATGACGTTCGTTTAGGCGCCATGTTCTTTGAACGGGAATATCTTCTTGACCGATTTCTTTAAGAATAGCTTTCAAAGTTTCTTGAGCTCTTGTCAACAATGATGTATGAGCAACGTCAAACTTCAGACCTGCGTCTTTAACTGCTTTTCCAGCTTGAGCTGCTTCGGTTTTACCTAAACATACATCTTAGATATTAATACAATTTTGAAAATAAATTTTATATTATTACACAGATTACAGATCTTTACTGTTTTTTAGCTAAAATATGCGTCGTCGAAGTAATTAATATCATGAATGATTATAATTAACATGATAATATGACATTCGTTTGTTAATTTATATTTTTTTCTGTATGTATCTTTAAAATGAGAACCAATAATAGAAGAAATAATAATACAATTTTGAAAATAAATTTTATATTATTACACAGATCTTTACTGTTTTTTAGCTGAAATATGTGTCGACGAAGTAATTAATATCATGAATGATTATAATTAACATGATAATATGACATTCGTTTGTTAATTTATATTTTTTTCTGTATGTATCTTTAAAATGAGAACCAATAATAGAAGAAATAATAATACAATTTTGAAAATAAATTTTACATTATTACACAGATTACAGACTTACACTTTACTGTTTACAACACTTTACTGTTTTTTAGCTAAAATATGTGTCGTCGAAGTAATTAATATCATGAATGATTATAATTAACATGATGATAATATGATATTCGTTTGTTAATTTATATTTTTTTCTGTATGTATCTTTAAAATGAGAACCAATAATAGAAGAAATAATAATACAATTTTGAAAATAAATTTTACATTATTACACAGATTACAGATCTTTACTGTTTTTTAGCTAAAATATGTGTCGACGAAGTAATTAATATCATAAATGATTATAATTAACATGATAATATGACATTCGTTTGTTAATTTATATTTTTTTCTGTATGCGTCTTTAAAATGAGAAAACCTAACCATCGAGCCATAATTAACATAACATTCAAACATTGTTTGACCTTTCGCCCTTGAGGTTTATTCTCACGATTTACCTCTTAACAAAATGACTTACCTTTGTCGGATAAATTGGCGTCATACCATCCGCAAAACAGATTCAATTGATTCCACTCGCTCTCTCCATGACGTACCATAACAATCGTGTATTTCGACATTTTTTTATTACAAGAACCAAGTGCACGCGAGGACGAAAAACGATTCGCAGACAGGGATCTCTGCTCAATATCTCTGCACAACTGCTTCAACTGAAAGCCCCCACCATCTGTCATGCCCTTTATTCGTGCCAGTATTCTGTTCAAAATTTTACACGAATACATTGTGACATTTATCGTCCATACGTCCATTTATTTTCACTATACGGCTGAGAAATTTTGTTCATTTAGAAAATATTTCTAATATTTCTAGCGACATGCATTTATAAATGTTGGTATTTTGGCATTGTTCCTTATTCATTTATTCATACAGCGAAACGTTTCGCGCCATTGTAAATTGTTAGTTCTTACTGTGCGTCACGTTGACTGAAATACACATGAAAATTCGGATTAGTTTGAGTGTTTAATTGACGAAAATTGAGATATATGAAATAAATAAATATCTCTGACTGAAGCTTTACAGATTTTTATATACGTTGAACAATAGATTGCATGATTTCTGAAAAAAAAAAAAAAATGTTTTCTGTTCGAATAAAGTGAGAGACGAATATAACCTTCATAAAAATGAAGTGTATTAATACGAATTTGAGATCTAGTTTAAAATGATGTGAAAACAACGAACACGAATTTCTTGATAGCACATGTTCATCTGTTTAAAGAATTTGCATTTTATTTAAAAAAATTACGTATAATGGAACTTTCAGATCAGCCGGCTGATGATTCTTCCTTGTTATTAGATACAAATTGTTTACAAATTTCGTGTAACTGGAAAATTAGCAATAATAAACAGTTTCGTGATGCTTTCACATTGGAAGTTTCGTCCCTAGAATTTAAGAAGTAATACAGATATTTGTATATTAAAAATATATTAATTCCTTATATAACAGTTGTGTTATAAATGTACTCATTTTTTTCACGTACATATTATTCATATATTGGGTTTATATGTTTAAGACAATATAGAGTTTGAGAAATATAAAATAATATAAATATTTAAATTTGTTCCAATTTTATTAATTTTTTATTATCATACATTTACTTTTTCCTCAAATAAATATAAATTCTTTTACAGAACTAACTTTGAAGATATAGTTTCTTTGAATACGTGTATATCTTTACAACCAACTGAATCCAACAATGAACCATGTATGTTAGACATGAGATTAAACAATGGTCAAAGAATTTCTCAAATAGCCGTGGTTTCTGAGGCTTATGTATTAGAATTTTTCAAACAATTTGGAGAGTATGAAACAACAAAGTTTGCAGAATTTGTAGATGAATTCGAAGACAATTCAGTCTACTTTGCAGAAACAGCAATTTTTCCACATGCTACAGAAGCTAGTATTAAGGTATAAAGAAAATATATCTATATGCGTATATATGCAATGTGCGCGTATGTGTGCGTGCGTGTGTGTGTGTATATACACACGCATCTAATTTACAAAAAATATATATTTACTTTGAAATTTCTATTTTAGTTTACAAAAACAAAAAGTAAAAATTCAATTATGTGGATATATGGTATAAAGCTCTGCTTAACAGAATTAATTAATGAACCTAAGACTCTTTCCACAGAAATCTTTAACCCTGAAATAATAAGAAATTTCCTAACTAAATTTAGTTTTAATAACGAAGGGAACAATACCACGAATGATGTTCAATCATGTTACATGAATATTTTGAATACGTCAAAAAACAAAAGTGTTCAGAAAAGCAATGGGGAAGAAGTGGCACAATCTACAATTGAAAATACTGTATTAAATAATGTAGATATCACGACATATATTGATAAGAAGTTCGAAGATATGGAAAGAAGACTAATGAAAAAGATCAATGAAATGGAACAAAGAACAAATGAAAAACTTGATACTATTCTAAGGCAATTGGAAAGTCAATGTAATGTCAAGTGACCTTCAATTCATACAACTTAAGAATATATATTTGTAAATAACGACAATATGTATTTAATTCTGTATGTAATTCTATATGTGTAAAAAATTTTGAAAATAATACTTTTTCCTAGTGTTTTATTCCTAAATGCTGTTTAAATTATCTATTTACACTTCAGTTACATTTACTTTTTATTTCTCACTTTTGCAATGCAATTGAATCTTTCAAATACAAGTATTCACATTTAAGAATATACCAAGATTTATGCTATATTTCATCTAATTCTGTTATTTTTATGAAATTTCATACAAATATAAAAATCATGGAACTAACGATGTGCATAAAGATACATTAGTAAGTAAGATAAAGTTTAAACATAAAGTTATTTCAATCGGTATTGCTATCTTGTGGAGGATCCCATTGATGAAGTTGTTTCCTCCACAATCTTACCATGCTATCCCATCCTCTTCTACTATATTTAATATATTTTGGTGGTGTTCTTGGATGCTCCCTTGTTCGTTTCTCTCTAAAATATGTACAACCAATATAAGTTTTCAAAAAAAAAAAAAATAATTTCAACCGTATCTCAATGAACAAAATTCTTCTTACTTAGGCACAGTTTCAATATATCTATCGTATCCAACAGTATTTTTCCCATAATCTATTTCTTTTTGTCTACGAGCTAAAACTCTAGGATCTGTTTCATATTCTACCCGTCTTTTACCGCTATCCGAAGAATTAGTAGTGGAGCTTGAATCACTATTATGTCTAGTTCGAGAAACTTTTGCATCCTCGTTATTTATTTGATTTTCCCTAGCTCGTTTACGTAAACCATCATCATATTGTTTATTCTTTACATTATCTTCGTAATTTATACCTGTTGCATTGTTTGTCTGATTTCCTCTCAATTTAGATATGTTATCAACTTCTACATTTGAACTGACATCTTCTTTTTTCTCCTGTTCACTGTTAACATGCGTCTTAGCTACACAAGATTTAGTCTCCGGATTACTTTCTTTCAGTACGTCCTCCTTGTTGGAGTCTATAATTTTGTTCAGTTCATTTGAACTCATGCAAATGGCTTCATTAAGGAGGGCATCATCTTCTTCTGTTAGTTGTGTCCATGAAGTATGTGTATCTAATTCCATTTTATTTTGATCGTCGAAAGAGCTTCGTTACACGAGTCTCTACGAGAGCAAAATTAACATAAAAAACGAACTGCATGGTTTAATCAATGAGAGAAACCGACAAACAAACAGTATCTCACCTAATAAGAATAACCTAAACGAATGGAATAACTTTTGTTATTAGAACATAAAAGGAAGCCGCTAATCCCGCGTTTTTCGTAATAAATAGAAGAACCCGAATAAAATAGAATTATTGTTTTATGACCATGAAATGCCAAGGTTTTAAATATGCGACGAAATTGCACTTAATTTCAAATAAACGTGCAGGATAAATTCATTCTTGGAAGTGTTACAAATTCTGCAGTGCGCGCCTTTTCTTATAATCTAATATTCGCGCAGCTCGTACAGCAATATCAGTTGAAGTTCAAACTAGGTTAAAGATTTTGAAAACTTTCTTTCGTCGTTGATCTTTGTAGAATATGTATACTACGAGTACGACAGCAACGAATGATTTCATCTTTCAATCATTTTTCCACGTGTACTCGCACTTGGGAATCTGTTAACGTGATTCTCTCTCTATCTTTTTCGCAAAATTGAATAATACAAAATGTCCGCGGCAATCTAGCGCTTTTTTGTTTGACAAGTTCGCATCCCCTATCGGCCGATTTCAAAATAACAAGGAGTTTTCCTCTTGTAATCTGATATTCTGACTCTGTTTAAAAACCTTTGAATTTGAAGAAAAACGGTGATTCATATTTCAGAAGTTCATAAGTACATGCTTGAAATTGAAATATAAATCATTGATTAATGCTCTATTTATTTATTTTACAATCATCGTGTTGTCGTAATTTACTTTATGATAATTCTGTAAAATTTACTTTAATTATAATAATTGCTTTATTATTTCGCGATCATTGTACGATTTGTCATTTAATTCGACTTTTTAATATGAAAGGGGTTTCTTGTCAAGATAATTTGTGTATTTAATGAGAAAATATTATATGTATATATATATATATATATATATATATATATATACATATAAATTATTTATTATATATATTTTTATTATATATATATATATATATATATATATATACATATAAATTATCTTGACAAGAAACTTTTTTCATTTAAAAATCAATTAATATATATATATATATATATATATATATATATATATATATATATATACATATAAATTAATTATAGATATTTTTATTATATATATATATATACATATAAATTATCTTGACAAGAAACTCCTTTCATGTTAAAAGGTCGAATTAATATATATATATATATATATATATATATATATACATATATATATACATATATATACATATAATATCTTCTCATTAAATACACAAATTATCTTGACAAGAAACTCCTTTCATATTAAAAAGTCGAATTAATATATATATATATATATATATATAAATGTATATTACGAAAATCATATCATAAATATTGTCTTTTTACGGTGATTAAGAAATTTTTTGCAAATCATAGTCATTCTTTATTTTTTAATCAACAACCATATTTTTACTTGTCTAGCTTTAAACGCAATTATATACACGTATAGTTGAAAGTTATACATATTAATCGCAAACGAAATCGTGCAAAATGCCGCCAAAAACAGTGAAGGTTATATTTTCTCATTTTTTAAATTATATTTTTTTAATTAATCTCTTTTATACTTTTAATTATATATTTAAATGTCAATACAATATTGTATGTTTTAATTTATATTTAATTTATGTAGTTTGTATGTTTTAATTTATATTTAAATGCGTGAACCATTACGTAAATTAATATTATTTACAGGAATCGTTAATATTATTAATAAATGTTGGAGTAACAAATCTAAAGGCAAAATGTAATCATTCCACATTGGAAAAAGCAAAAGAAATCGCCAAGCAGAAGATCGAAAAAATGGTATCGTAGAAATGAAATTTAGTATCATTTACTCTACTAATTTTTATTATTTCATAGATTTTCTTAAGTCCAAAAGATGAAATTGCAATAATGTTGATGGGTTCCTCTGTTACAAAAAATAATTTGAACACACAACACGTAGAAGAATTTACAGATTTTCAGATCCCAAATTGGGATTTTGTAAAAAAATGTATGGCTTTAGAAGGCACAAATTATTGTTCGAATTGGGTTGAAGCACTTACAGCTGCAGTGGAATTTATGGGAAAAAATGTGTACGTTTAAACATAATTGTATTTGTAGGAAGAGTGAAACTTCATTCCAACTTATATCATATTAATTATAATATATTTCCTATTTTAGCGTTGATGTTTCTATAAAGAAAATCATTCTGATGTCTGATTTTAATGAAGAAGCAGATATCATTTCACAATTTCAAGCAGATGCAATTGCAGATAGGCTATCTGCAGAAAATATTAACTTAATCACGATGTAATTTGTTTTAATTTTATCATACAAATTATTACGTATAATTTAATTTTATAATTTTATCATTTTAGATCAGAGCCTTCAACTAGTCTTACAATTAGTCGAAAGCTTCTTAAAGATGTTCATGAGAAGGTTTCATTTACTATACTCTATTTTTATAACATATTGTTAAATATTATTATTATTATTAAATTTATTTTATTTTCTAGGTTAATGGTCAGCATACAACATTTGATAAGATTTTATCAGATTTAAAATTTTATATACCAGCATCGAAAAAACCATGTCCATGTTATTATACCTTAGAATTGCTTGATAAAAAAATACATGTTGCTTCTTATACTAAAGTAAGGAGAAATTGTGAACCAAGAAGTCATTTATATGATCCATAGCTATGATAGTTTAACATTTCTATTTCTATTAGATAGATATAGAAAAACTTCCATCGTGGAAAACAGAAAGCAGAAACAATGAAAAGTTAGAGAAAAAAACAGAATACGTAAATAGGCAGAGAGTTTCTTATTCGGAGGATGAAATTGTAAAAGCATACAAATATGGGGAATCTTTTATTCCAGTAGAAAGTATATATCAATTTGTTTTTATTAGCATAAATATATTTATATTATTAGATATATATATTTTATTTTAAATTTAGAGGATCTAGAGGAGTGTATGAGTTATAAAAGTGGTGGGAAAAGTTATAAAATTTATGGCTTTACAAACAGAAACAATATTGATTTAGAATATTTTTATAAAAGTACCTCTCATATTCTTTTACCAGCCAAGGAATCAGAGGTATATTTTATTATTTTATTTATATAAGTTTCGAATTATATATGTATTTATTCTGATTCTTTTAGAATGTAACAAAGCCATTTTATAGTTTGGTGCTTGCAATGCAAAATACAAATTCAGTGGCTATTGTGAGAAAAATTTTTAAAAATAATAGTTTACCTAGAATGGTTGCATTGTTTCCTTGTATTAATATTCCTGATGAACCATGGGTACTGTAAAATATATTTTTTTAATTATATTATTTCCCAATATATTTAATATGTTATTTATATTTACACACAGTGCTTGGTAGAAATAGAATTAGTATATGCAGAAGACAGAAGAGTTATGGAAACAAGACCCATGAAGTCAGTGATTAAACAATTATTGGAAGAACAAAATGAAGCTGTAGATAGTTTAATAAATTCTCTGATGTTATCTGATACACAGTAAGAATATTAATACTTTAGTATACTTAACTAGTTGAGCATCTTCTATTAAATAATTATATATTTTTAAACAGGGATAGTTGTGAGATAGATGGAAGTCAATATTTTTTACCAGGATATGTGCCAAATCCTGCAGTACAACACAAATGGCACATATTATCGCATCGGGTTATTAATCCGGATAAACCATTACCACCTATGGAAAATTATTTAAAAGAAATTTTGGAAGCTCCATTGATAAAAGAAAGAAGTAAATCCCATCTGCAAAAAATTGTAAAGCTATTTCGATTAGAGAGTATAGACCCAAAAAAAGAAAAGTAAGAATTTTTTATGTATTAAAAGATTGTTTGTGACAATAAAAATATAATTGTGCATTTTATTTAGAAACGAAATTAAGGAACAAGCTAATATGCAGCTCGATAATAATATCGATACCGAGGAGTCTAATAAAGTAGAAGATATGGTTGATGCTGAAATTAATTCGTATAAAGAATCAGAAGTTTTGTCTTTGGACACCTCAGATATTGATTTTGATGAAATGGTAAAAATAAGAAATGTTACTATATGTATATATATATATATATACATATTTGAATATCTATTTATATATTCCATTTTTATTTCAGGCTGCTAATATATAAATTGTTCAACTTGTTTACAGTATTTTAAATATTCTTTCTAACAGAGTTTTGTAAAATTATATTTCAAATGATAATTTTACTTTTTATACGTGATATCTTGTACTTAAGCAACGTGTAAAAGAAAAATATACGATATACTTTGTACAATTCATACAAATAACAAACATTATATGGAAAAGATCGTAAAATAAATTATGTGCTGACAACGAACTTCTTTCGCTTATTCCCGATTAGAAGAATGAAGCCTCGGAGTGAAGCTTACCACAAATTGATGACATTATAGTAGACCTAAATATGGAAATGATTAAACCGTCTGCCCACTTAACACCCACTTCATTTCTCTTCAAATTCTCTGAAATTTTTACCTACATAAATACGATACTACTACTACTATAGGATTGTATATTTCTATGCATTTCATTTTCTTATAAAATTTTATCAATAAGATGTTTCTAAAAATGAATACTTACCATACATTATGGATCATTGCATTTTAAACCTGTGCTGTGAAAGAAAAATCAAAACTAGGTGCTATTTTTTTTCAGTTTCTTTTCAACATGTCAAAATGCTTGCTTCTTTTGCTTTATCGGCTCTTTCTGTGATAAAACTTATTAGTTCTATAGTTGCGTAGATACTGTTAGTTCTCTGATTTTGATACATCCTGTATAATGTAACGGCACTCACTTTCAGGGCTTGCATGGAGCGCAAATCAGCTGCAATCTCAGTCAACGAAGAGACGCCGTCTCCTGTGGTGCTCTTGTCCTTGCAGAACATTATTCACCAGCATGGGTAAGTTTCAGTTTTGTTCACGTTAATTTGAAACTGTTCATCGCGTTTCATAATGAAATGCTGCAACAAGCTCTTTCCTTTTTGTAGCGAAAGTAATAAATCGAAGCGTGAAAACTCACGCAATAATGCCTTACGTCTTCATTTAGGTATGCAAGATGAGACCACGAATACGTTGGACGCCGAGTTTATGCTTTCTTTGTTGAAACAAAGTGTTTTATTTTTTCGGTATATCAATATGACTAACTACTAAATATTAATGTAACTAACAATAAATTTTATAATAATTGTAATAATTAAATTACTAAGATTTGAATACTAAGCTTCGTATCTGTTTCTTTTAATTGTACGAATAATTAAAAGGAACAGATAGAAAAAAAAAACATTCCAATGGATTTAGATAGTAATTAAAATTGATATCTATGATTGTATAGTTGGATTTAAAAGGAATTGATCGATAATGGGATTCGCTACTTAAAAGACATTCAAATCCTACGTTTACTAAAAATATATTACTATAGTAAAATTTTTCTTATTATTATTGTCTTCTAGAATTAATTCTGAAATAAAATATCATTTTTGGCCGTCAGCGATATTTGGAATAATGAAAATCAATCAAGAGTAAGAGCAAAGAATAATTTTGCAACAACTTTATGTTTACTAGTGAATGAACTTAAATACCTTAAATGTCATAGACAAATGTCGAGGAATAAATGTCATGTTAAAATGCATTTTAATTGTAGGTTTGGAAAATTCCAGATCGTTGTTTTCCGGATTATTTTATTCAAATTGGCAGAATAGTCATGTTCAATTTTTTATATGAACGATGAATCAGCGGTTATTTTCGTAATTCTTTTTGCACCTCGTTAAACATTGACCCAGAAAACAATAACATCATGACCAGAGAATGGGAATCGGCTGTTTCTTATTCAATTCTAATTGTTAGATCTTCATACGTAAAAAACCTATCTAATTAATTTTCCAATATTATTGAATATTAATTTTTGCATAATAACTTTTTCTCATTATCAGTTATTAAATAATCAATGTATCCTGCTACACTATATTATATTAAGATTAATGTATTATATTAATACTATATTAACATTAATATATTATATTAATATAATTAATATAATAATACTATATTTATATTAATATATTATATTAATACTATATTAACATTAATATATTATATTAATACTATATTAACATTAATATATTATATTAATACTATATTAACATTAATATATTATATTAATCTAATTAACATAATGATACTATATTAATGTTAATATATTATATTAATGCTATATCAACATTAATATATTATATTAATCTAATTAACATAATGATACTATATTGATATTAATATATTATATTAATGCTATGTCAACATTAATATATTATTATATTAATCTAATTAACATAATGATACTGTATTGATATTAATATATTATATTAATGCTATGTCAACATTAATATATTATTATATTAATCTATCATAATAATACTATATTGATATAATATATTATATTAATATATACAACATTAATATATTATTATATTAATCTAATTAACATAATGATACTGTATTGATATTAATATATTATATTAATGCTATGTCAACATTAATATATTATTATATTAATCTAATTAACATAATGATACTGTATTGATATTAATATATTATATTAATGCTATGTCAACATTAATATATTATTATATTAATCTAATTAACATAATGATACTGTATTGATATTAATATATTATATTAATACTATGTCAACATTAATATATTATTATATTAATCTAATTAACATAATGATACTATATTGATATAATATATTATATTAATGCTATGTCAACATTAATATATTATATTAATATAATTAACATAATGATACTTTAGTGATAAAATATATTAAATTAATACTATATCAACATTAATATATTATATTAATATAATTAATACAATAATACTATATTAATATTAATATATTATATTAATGCTATATTAATATCAATATAGATATATATATATATTTTATATATAATTTTATAACGAATAATTTTTATGCTTTTAATTTTTCTATACGTAATGTGTAATTCTATTTTATTTGCAGCATAATGCCTGGAAATTCGCTCAAGATTAGTTTCATGGATCTAACATAATCCAGATGTGAATACAAATATATCACAATTTATGAGATAAATTGAGACATTCAATTGAAAGGGAATGGAAATAACTTGGTTATAAGTATTTATAACGGCGCATAAGTGTCGCGTGGTGTCAGCGAAATGTTAGAAGAATATCAGTTCAATATGATCGGTATCTTGAAACAGGAGCAGTCCAATTGAATCCAACCATACTGACCTCGTCGTCCTTGCAGAAGAAGCGCACTTGAGCGCAAAGATCAATACTAGATCCGACGAATAAAAACAATGGTCTATCTAGCTGTATCCTCCCATTCGCCAATTAAAGATAAAAGATAAAGTCAAAGCAAAGATCAGTTAGGGAATGCTTATAATTTTCCTTGGCTCATATTATCATGCTTCCTGTGCAAATGCAGATATCGATCATCTCGTTTGATCTCTTTTTATTCGTATTTTAAAATTAAGTATCTTCGTTTCCCACCTTTTTCCAAATTCTTGGAAATTCCTGTTTTTCGAATTTCGGACTGGTAGTAATTTTGAAAAATTGGCAGAAACTCTTTTCACATTGATCTTTTGATATTTATGTCAACAAACCGGTTGTCCTTTTCTTTTTTTACTTTCTACGTTTGTTTCTGTACTACTTCCTCTTTTTATTGGTAATTTATTCTTTCATATTTTTTATTATATATTCTTTCATATTTTTTATTATACAACAATTCAACAAGAACTATTAATGTACTAAATTAATCATATTTTTTATTATATATTCTTTTATATTTTTTATTATACAACAATTCAACAAGAACTATTAATGTACTAAATTAATCTTTCTATTGGTACTGATCTTTCTATTGACAGAAGATATTCATGCCCTTTTATTTCTTTCTGTAACTATTAATCATAAAAGATCAGTCTAAAGTTCAATAATAGTTGAGTAACGATACCTTACCATGAGCAATATCGATTGAAAAACAGAGAAACCGTGTAGAATGCTTTATAACAAAAAGATAGCATTGACTCTTTTTCTCAGACACTGTTTTTATCATTGACGTTTATTTCATAATGGATCATGTCCACGAAACAACTTGCATAAGCTTTCATCGTTTAGAATGAATCTTTTTGCTCTGTCTCAACAGTGCTCAGTGAATCTTGTTTCGATTATGAGTTATATGTTTGTTTTTCTCTCTCCTTGCATCTCTTTTCTGAAAATTATATGCAGGATGGAGTCCCACATTTCCAAGGTGAATTATGAAAAAAACGGTACAAAATAAGAAAAAAAAGGTTTTATTTTCTGAAAGCACATATAATGCAGTTTTTTTTTGGGGGGGCTAGGTTTTAAAAATAATATCGTCCAAATGATGGCCTTGACAGATATGGAAGTTTTTACTCGCTTCAGCATATTTTGAGGAATTCCTCTTTAATGGCCACCTTTATACAATTATTTTTATCATTAATTTCATATACTTCTTAATATTAATTGTCCTATGAATCATCCTTTATTGATTTATTTTATTAATATGTTAATCATTTTTTTTTCAGGCTTTCCTTCTCTTTTGCAAATTTCTTCTCTTTTTGGTTTATATTTTTCTTCATTTTTAAAAAATCACGTATACTCATCCTTTTCTTTTCTTTTTTCAGGGACCGGATATGCTTGCAGTGTGGTGGTTATGCTCACCGTAAGTAGCATTCTTGCCAGATTATGCTTTCTGCTTTTCACACTTCCGCAAGTGATCACGGATGCATTATAATTCGTTCCTGCTGAACCAATGAATCAGGAAAGTTTGGTTTCCTTTTTTTTTCTTTTTTCTTTTTTTTTTTTATCGCTAATTCTACATTACAGGTCTCTTGAACTTTAAAAGAAATTGCACGCAAGACGAATATCGATCCTTTCACAAATGGAAAGTGTAGTTAATGACGTATGAATCATGTCAAACGAGAGAACGATTGACATAAACTGTATCAAATTTTTAAGATGGAAACCTATTCTTTCGCTTGTAGTATAAGTAAATATAAAAATGGATATATTTGGTAAAGGATGCTTAAGAAAGTTATTACAGAAGGTGCATGTAATTGTCTGTTTTCGAATTTTGTTTTCTGAAATTTGGAAAAACCATGATAGATTTAGATGTACAAGTGCATAATTTAATTGCTTAGGAATTATTATATGTCATCACTTCACTGATGACTCTAACATTGACTGTGCTTCTATAAATTTCCAAAACGTTGTCAAGCATTCATGTTATTTAAACTATTACTAATACATTAGAAATAATGTCACTTTCATTTGTGAAACTGACTTCTTTGACTTCTTTATCTTAACATATAATTATGTTAATATAATATAATCTAATATAACATAATCTTTATCTTAACATATAATTATATTAATTAAATATTAATATAATTGACCTTATATCAATTGATGTTAGATAATTACAAAGAATGATTGCGATTTCCATTGAAACAACTATCTAAAAGAGAGCAAAGATTCTCCAATTAAAAAGAAACAGAACAATAAATAAAGAAAGTTTTTCTTAACAGGTACTCTTTCTAACAGTAGAGGCTGGTGACATGATGCGGAAGAGCATTGTTTTCGATAAAAATACCCCGGATGTGTTCTACTGTCCACAACAGAAACCGACTGGTTTCGAGAAGATGATCGTAAACGCGAAACCGTTGTCAAGGCTCTGCCAATTCGAGGGGAAACCGATTCCGCCCGATTATAAAAGTGACTGTTATAACGACGTGGACGAGACCGAGTACGCGTGCAAAGAGAAATACAGGATCATGGTGAGTCATCGTCGAGGTCGTGGGCCTCGAAATTTCTCACCTCGAAAGTGTACACGCAAAGAAATAAGGTGTATTCTAGCTGCAACTAGCTGGGACGGATCAGACGAACAACACAGAAACGCAATCCTCCGATCGAATTGTTAAAAAGGAATTGTACGCTTTTAGCTGCATTTCACGCGTTCCATGTCAATGCGATTAAACCTGTCTCTGTAACTGAGGTTTAATTGAAAGTCGTAAAGGTGAAAACGAAAGTAGTGATTGACAGTGATGTAGAAAAGTTTTCAGGCAGATTTTTAGACTTATTTTTCCAAAGCAATCTAAAAGGATATATATAAAAGAAAACAAACAGTCCAACAAACACTTATTATATAATTACAATGTTATATAATGATATTATTTTAAATTCTTCGAGGCATTGATTTGGAAATATAAAGTAAAAAATTTACTTGGCTGGGAACTTCTGCGTATTAAAAAATTTTCAAATGTAGTCTGATTTAAATCTGTTTTAATGTTTCAAGTTTGTTTCGCTAGATCTTTAATTTAATATATCACGTATGTTAAAGAAATTTTGTCAATGGCTTTAATTGCTTGAAAGTGCTTAAAAGCAAAGTTTTACTAGTAATGCGCACATCATCCGACCATCACCAACGTAACATCATGTTCATCACGTGTAACACGACTGGTGTCGGTTTTGTTTTCTTGCAGAAGCGATTCAGAAACAAAGCAGAGGGAGATGAGAACATCGTGGATGACTACGTCGAGAAATAGATGAAATTGGTGCTGCACGACAGAGCAACGTGTGCAATTTTGCAAATGGGTCCTTCCACTAATGCTCAAGCTTGCAACTTCCAGCCCTATAATTTCAAAGCATTTTTATTCCCCAAATTCGAACGTCCAGTTAAATAGTTTATAGATACAATTAGTTTGACAAGAAAGTTAACGTTTAAAATTTATAACGTGTGACATTATCAGAATGTGTATAGATAATCGATTTTCTTTTACAATCTTTTTTTTTTTAATTCTCGTTGTAAGCGATATAAAGTGTTCGACGCATCATTTTTTTTCTTCTATTTGTTTATTATCCGATGGTGCTGTTTTGTAATTTCCAAGCTTGGTGACCAGAATTACGAAATATCATTTTCGCAATAACATTAATAAAACTAACATAATGGAGTTGGGCAAATTGATCGTCAATTTTCCGAATATAGCTTCAACGGCTAATACTTGGTATTGCACGCTAACTCTGCATCATTTGTTCTGTTTACATCATTTGTGCACGTGTAAACTAGACGAATATTCTATGACAAAAATTTGTAATGTCTCTTCTAATTACTCAATTACATTTTTTTATATGTTAAAATTATATGTTTATCTTTACTTACTAAATATAACTTGTTGGTTAACTAAAATTATCTATCAAAGTATTGATTCATTCTTGATCTTCATCAATCATAAAATGAACCTGAAGACTTCATCAAACATATACATTGTGGTAGGTAGTATTTCGTTCATGATGTTTGAAATTAAAAGATCATCACTAGTCTAAAAATTTAGTATGTTTCTTTCATACGTATATTAGTTTCATAAATGCATATTTGTTTTAGATGAGACTACATCCACCGGGAAGCGAAGCACCATATAATGGCTCACGTTTATCAAAATTTCTAGCTTTTGATAAAGATATCTATAAGAAAAGGAATCAGATTGAGGATGATGTTTGACGAGAAAAATTGATCACATACATTGACATTCTTTCAGCGCTATTATTGGCGAAAAATAACTCTAATGATAATCCATAATAACATTTTTTTGTTTTAATCTAATCGCTATCTTTTAAATTTATTAATAATGTCTTTTCAGTTGATCTTGTCACAGTGATAAAATTGCATAAAATTGTAATACTTAGTAAGTCGATTGTAAGTAATTCCAGTTACTTTCTGATTGATAGTTAAAAAAAGCAGGCTCACTATTAATTAAAATGTTTAACGTTCCTATTCACTGTAAAGTGTACAAAGCTTTTTTTAGCATATTTTTGTAATATATATGTACCATATATGCAACAACGAGAAAATAATATATGCTAATAAATACTATTCTCTACTTTGTAAATTATCATATGTAAAATATAAAACAATTTCATTACTAAATTTATCTCTAGGTTTTTATCCCGTTTACTTGATTTGAGGTACATAATTTAATTTGTACAATATATTAAATGTGTGATTTATTGTTTTTATTAACTTGATAATTAAATAATGTGGTTAAAAGCTGTGTTTTATGTATCTTATAAAAAACTATCTTGAATGGCAACAAAAAAATTCTCGTAAATTTTTCATTTGCTCATTATATAATAAATATGTATTAAAATGTATAAATTATATATTACACGATATATAATTAATAATTTATGCATTGAATAAACTAATAAATAGTATTATATTATTGATACTATTTGTATACTTTAAGAGATGCTTAAAAATAAATAATATAATTATTTTAATTATTTATCTATTGCAAATGACTCATATTTTTACAACACTTATTGACTTTTAACTTTGTACATTTTATATATTCGAATTTATTGGCTATTCGTGAATCACGTTATAAAAATTTTAGATACTAGAATTCATGATGTATATATGTATATATATATATATATATATATATATATAAATTAATAAATTCTAGTATCTAAAATTATATATATATATATATATATATATATATATATATATATATATATATATATATATATATATATATATATATATATGTATATTTGATATTTAATCAAAGTTTCTTACAATTGAAGTTACGGATAAATGACAGCATTAACAATTATTTTATTTGTTATTTATACATTATGTTATTGATCTAAAAGATGTGTGCTACTCCGTAATAATATACATTTACAGCATCAATTTCGAAATTGGACAGTATACAAAATATCCCTCCGCAATTCAATGTATAAATAATAACTTTATATTATAATCTTACGTATATCGTAATGTAACAGCCGGTTAAAATTCGATTTCTAACAAAAATTAACAATTTATAGAAGTGAGACGCTTGAGTGAGATACATTATAAATTAAATTATGCAAAATATAATAAGCTCATTTTATGATGTGATGCTTATGCTAAGTATGTAAGCTTGTTTTAAACTTGAAAAGAAATTAACGTCTCATTAGAATATCTGATCTATTCGTATAATTTAATACAAACATTGTATCAATGTTGTACAATGTAACCAAAATATATAAAAATTGTTATAGACATCGCAGGTCCCAAGTATCACTCGAATGTTGCATGGAGAAGAGAAATATCAAAAGAAGTTTAGAGTACGTTAAATTTACTCAGGCAAATTTAATATACGTCTTTTCTCCAGACAGACGTTTGACATATGAATTTCCTTCGTTTTCATTTAAATAGACAAATGCAGAAAATTATTCATGCAGAGAATCTCAACAAGCACAAGATGATTCAAATGATTCAAGAATGTACTCGTTCAACGCAACACTTCAAACAATATACATATTTGTTACTTTAAAATAGTACGTCGTTCTTAGAAATTTTACGTATAAATCGATTCTGAATGTTCCAAGGATTATTGTACAAATCTCTGTTGTACATTGTAGGAACATTAACTTCAAATACACGTGGTACGTGAACCAGAGATCACAGTATAATATATATTTCAATTCTATCTGTTCTTAAAAAGTTCTTCAGTTAGAATTAAAGTAATGTTTTATAAAATTAGCTTCCCACCGTTTGAAGCTCGAATCTGCGCGACTTGCTCGGGAGTCAAAATCAATTTGCTCCCGTTTGGTAGAGCTAAGGCATAATGGCTTCCGGTTTCGTTCACGACAACTACCAACTGCGTGTTCGTATTTTGAGCTGGCGGCGTAGACTTGACAGGCGTTATAGAGATTCCTCCTTGATTCATACGTTGAAGTATCTGCGGAGGAATTCTGCTCTTCATTACCGTGACATTCGATGTAACTGTTGGCTTCTGTCTGGCCTGTACGGTGTTTTTCTTAGGTATAGACTTTGCTTTCTCCGCTTCGGTCTCAGGACTGGCCTTCTCTGTAATGATCATCTCAATCTCATCGTCGCTGTCGCTAAGAACGATTAAAGAAGTCGTTTTCTGACCGGTGTTGATCGGAGGTGTGCTCGATTTTTTCGGTTTCAACGTTTTCACAGACGCGTTCGGTTGAGTTCGTTGAACGTTCTTCACGACCCTGGCTCGAGCCGCGTTTCCTCTTGCAGATGCGTTACTTTTTGCGACGACCGCATTGAAATGCGAGTAAATCTGTTTCGGTGTGGGATACCTAAGCTTAGTTACCGGAGCGGAACCAGATTGAACTGGAAACGTAGGATTCTCAGCAGCATTCTGCGAAACAATCTGTTGATTCGTTGCAGTTATATATTGAGATTGGGGCTGAGTCGTCGTTACCATGTAAGGTATGTAACTGGAATGATTGATGAACTGCTGCGGCGCTATCATTTGCGGTTCCTGAGGTTGAAACGGATGAGAAGGTACGAAATTACCGTGTGGATTCTGGATAATATAATTTTGTGCCCCTTGTACGTAGTAGCCTTGCTGAATCGGGGGTATGATACTCGAGACCATCGGGCCAGACTGCACGATCGCATTTTGTGAAACGACGGTTGCCGAATTTGGTTGCATCACGTAATAATTCATTGGATTCGGCTCGGTTTTCAGCATCACGTAGTTAGAATTAACCGTGTAACTGCTGTCGAAGCTCGGCGCAGAATCGTAGATAGGGCCTTCGTCTTTGATGTCCAGTTCCGAGTGCACGCTCGCGACATTTTCTACTTTGCAATTCACTCCCGTAAAGAGCACTGGTTCTTTAGAATTATTTGCTACTACAGCCTCGTGGTTCTCTATCGTACCGTAATTGCTGTTAGAGGCTTCCGCGTTCGTCGATAT
Organism: Tetragonula carbonaria; assembly: GCA_032399595.1. Classification (NCBI taxonomy): domain Eukaryota; kingdom Metazoa; phylum Arthropoda; class Insecta; order Hymenoptera; family Apidae; genus Tetragonula; species Tetragonula carbonaria. Next base: position 3,682,586 of record JAUCRC010000020.1, read on the forward strand.
CTTTGGTTTGCATATTTGGATTTCTTTGATTTTAGGACTTTCCTTTTCACTGCTGATCTTCTGAGGGCCAGTGAATTTCGACTCTGCCGCGTCTTGGAGGGCATCGACTTTGATACTTTGTAACTTGTGTTGGAAAGACTTCAATCTTCGATTGGCAGCTGCAACAGCATAATTCTCATTACGATGTTTTCATAGTACTTGTCGTTAAATCGTTGCAACCTCTTATGTATCTGCTAGCTATCGATAAAGTTATTATAAACGTTAACAATTATTTATGTTGGGACGCTTACACGGACGTTTATTTTTCCGTTTGCGAGAGCTTGGTAGAATCCAATCTTGGTCTGAGTCCTCCTCTTCGTTCGCCCGGTCGTTGGTGTGTCTGACTTTCGGAGCAAGATATGAAGCGGATGAACCTGTCTGTGAGCTGGGAGCCGCGTATACGGCCTCAACGTCGGTCCATTCTTCCAGCTCGTTCTCCCCGATGTCGTCGTCCGAATAAAGTTGTTCCGTGTATGATGAAACGCCTCGGGCTCGCAATACTCTTCGCGTTTGTTGTTCCGCTTTCATGACAAAAGAATCAATCAATTGTCACGTAGAAACTAACTGAACTATTTCATTAATTGCTTTACACACACCTCTACCTTCTTCGCTTGAATCTTCTTTCGTCTCTTCTTCAGTTCCTGCGTTGCTTTTGCCTTTTTCAGACTGTTCTCTTTCTGTTTCGTTCTGTGAACTTTCATATTGAGATTCCTTGCACTCATCGGGATCGACGTTCTCGCCACGTTCTGCGTTGCTGATGTTCTCCTCTTCGTTTTTGTCGGGAACGTTTTGGAAGCTAGCTGAGGATAGGGTAGGTTGCGGTAACATTTGTAACGTTGCGTCTCCGGTGCTTGGCAATTGACAGCCCTGCGATCCAACAATCCACCAATTAGAGCCGAGACCCTCCCCAGATGAGTCCTGATCCTCTGCACTGCTACAACATACAACAACTTATCTATCACATACGCTCGACAATAGAAGCAACGTTACTGAAAGAATGTGGATAAGTTCCACTTAACGGATCAGATTGTAGCAAGTTCAAGAGGTTTCAGGCAAAATGAACGTTTAAATCTGGGAACGTTAAATATGAAAGATTGTGCAAATCCATTCATAAAATACATATATACATATATATATATATATTTTTATCTTTCAAAATTATTACTGTTCATTCCCAGATTAAATTTGATGAGATGTAATAGTGTAGATGATATTGCTTAATTTAATACAAAGCATATATGTATATATATACCTACCCTTCTTTAAAGTTAGTCCATTCCTTGTGAAGTTTTCCTCTAGCTCTCTTTGTCGAGTCTCGCAAAGCTGGTTCAACTTCCTCCAAAGAGGATAGTAATTCTGTCATTCTTTTAACTAATTTTATCTCACACGGTGGTATTAGTTCGGTCTAAAGACACAAAAGGCCAGTCAAGAAATAAATTGTAAGAAAGTAATTTTAAGTAAAATTTAAAGCAAAATGATCACGCACCTCGTTGTCAGTGTCAATGCTTGGATTGCTATTTTTTGAAAATGTAGAAACAAGATCTCTCAATGAACGAACACTATCGGCTACAAGTTGAAATTTTGAGACACTAAGCTCTGAAAGCATCGCATTGAAATCCTCCGTTCTCTGTTTCCATCTCTCCAATCTTGAATGCCTCGATTTTCTAAGATTGTATTTAATCTCGCTGTTCTCGTCAAAAGAGAAGTCATCGTCCATCGCTTCTTTTTGCAACATGCTTCTCAATTCGCTCAGAGAAAGATCTTTATCGTCAGATATTGTTTTATCTTTACACGTCTTATCCGACTGTTCGTTACGCTTTTTCTGTTCTTTGATAAACCTCCCATTCCGTCTGGTAATTCTACTTTTCATTTTTTCTTCGGAAAGACTGGCATCATCCTCTTGCTTAAAAATGTGCGTTCTCGTTTCATTTAGTTTCTCGTCGTCAGATTTCGACGTGATGGATATTCGACGCGTCTCTCTGACATCACGAATATCGTTGGGACTTTTATCGTTTAATTTCAAGTTTTCCCCGCTGATAATTTCATTTAGCTTCTCATCATCTGTTTTGGAGGTACTACTAGATAAATTGTCAATGGTTCTTTCGATAGAGTCGTTCCTGTTTATATGCAGATCCATCGGATCTAAATATTGTTGCTTCGTTGAATTTAACATCAATTTATCTTGCGAAACGTGTGTCAAAGACATGCCGTTATCTTCTGCGCTTTTCTCCTCGATAGTTTCCGATTTTAAGTTGTTCAAAAGCCCATTGATTATGTCTATATTATATTTAACGTTATTACTATTATCAGAAAATCCCTTAAACATTTTTTGAGATGATCTCTTACCGGGAAGACCCCGAATAGAACTATTCGTATCATAACCATTCGAATTTGTACCTTTACATGTTTTATCAGACGTAGTAGTGATTATTTCCGAACATTTCGACGAACTTCTTGATGATCTCTCCATGTTGATAGTATCTAAGTTAATAATAATATTATTATTACTACTACTACTACTACTACTACTACAACTACTACTACAACTACTGCTATTATCGGTGTTATTACTGTTATTATTATTACTATTGCTATTGTTATTACTACAGGTGCTTGTACTACTAAAATTCGTGTCTTCGTTTGTCAACGAGCCTATTGCACTGTCGCTACTGCACTTGCAGTCGTTGAGATGTTTTTCATCAGATTTACTTGTCTTTCTTCTCGATTTCGGAGGCAATCCGTTACTCCATCGGGATTTTCTTTTTCTATGTTTGGTCTTCCTTTTTATTAATTCATTTGAAGCTAATACTTTGTCCTCGAATTCTGTCTTTTGTTTCGGTTTGATTGGCTGAAATAAAAATAGTATGCATAAAAGGATACACAAGAAACATAGACAATGTAATAAACAGACTAAAAGTGAAGTAAAAATTCTCAGTAATTGGATACCTTCACTGTGGATAATATTTTATTATCGAAACAATGTCTATAAACTCTCAGATCACTTTTAAGAAACTGTGGAAAGTAAATGTATCTTGCTCCATAACGATCGGTACCTAAAACGGTTTCAAACTGATCTTCCCATGGTTGTTTAGCTACCTCTTCTTGCACGGTTTTCCTAGAATGCTGAAAAATTGTATTTTATAATTTTCACTAGTTAAAATATTTACCAATTAAATTAAATTCGATTTTATCTTAAGCAATGGCGCAACTTCTTCTTTTTCTGCATTTTTGCATACCATGACTGTATCACAGACGGTTTTTAAAAGCCAAACTTTCTGCTTGAAAGTTAACTCCTCAAAGTCCTTGCCATTTAGCAGAGGAGCATCGGGGAAGACATTCCAGAATTCCGGCTCCACACCGATAGTTTCTAGAATCTAAAAACTTTCATTACATTTCTGATTACTGTAATATAAAACATCTGTGTATGTAATTTAAATAAATGATGATATTTATACAGGCAATGTGCATTAGTTTATAAGAAGTGATGACACAGAAGTGACATCATTATCACGAAGCACAAAGGCATACACTTACTTTTATCGCATTCTGATGTTTAGCTTCGTACATTTTGAACCAGCTTTTCATCTTGTACGCGAGAATGTTTGTCCAAAATTCATATGGCATTGGTGGTATTTTCCTTAATTTTGCTTTGGTCATTGGAGAACTGAAATTAAAAAATTTTATTAATTTCACGAAAGTGTTGATCAGCTTATAAAAATATTTAGAAATATTTAATATCTTATTTACTTTGTTCAATGCAATTTTATATAGAGAAGAAATACTAAAAACGTTTACATTTTTTTCTTTTTCTTTTTACTTGCAAGTATCTACGAGTTTAGTTACACATTATTTTACCTCAACAATGATGTCATGATGTTTGCCAGCTGTTTAGATGCTCTAGGTATCAAAAGCATACGTTCCATCTCGTACATGGACAAGTGAGGTATGTTCAGAGCTTCTTTTGCCAGATGAAGGAAATGGAATATCTGCGGAATCTGAAGCGATTAAACGTTACAAAAGAGAATTTATAATTGGGATTTATAAGCAATAGAAATATGTACCTCCCACATGGATTCCATTATGTTTCTTATTTCCTCTGGAAAAATGTTCTCCTGTTCCCAGTCAACCATCGACTGTTCCTCTTCCTCCAACTTTCGTTTCCTATTCTTCTTCGACATTTCTGCAACTTGAATGAAGAAAAAGCGACATTTGAATCTAACATTTACAAATATAACTAAATAACTCTTGAAAGATAACTAAATTTTTGCAAAGAATTTCTTTAACAAAGTTATATTCTATTTTCTTAGAATAAGAATAATATAAAAATAATATAATAATATCTATTTTTTAAACAGTGCCTTTGTTCATATCGCTCGGTGCCAAAGGATCAATCATTGACTTGACTTGTTGATAGGTTTATCATTCAGGAAGTTTGACTGCTTCTACTTGAGATTCAGACGGGTAATTTTGTCTAATTAAGCTACAACGCTTAGCTGAATACTGACTGACTAATTGATTTGATCACTAACTTGACTTACTATGATGATCCCTGACCAAAATCCCTGTACCGGACTAATTACTAACTGTATCTACCGACTGAACTGATGCATAACTTCTGACAGTGCTCATTCAACTTGATCACTGAATTACAAGTCATTGGTTGTGATCTCCTCAGAGTCCTCATACAAGGAGATCATTTCTGAAAAGTCATTCATGTCAAGACCAATGAAGAAATATGCGGAAGAGTTAGGTTAGGTTTAGGTTCCAGAATTTCTCATTAATGAGAGTGAGATTGACTTGCACGAGCTGGCAGATGTGGGGAAACAGTTCCATCATCTTTTGGAAATCATCCAGTTGCTTGTACAATACTTTCGACACGCACTTAGTTTATAGACATGGCAATTATCAAGCGAAAAAAGTTCCTAGCACTCGAAGCTAACTCAGTTGTAAATTCTTCAAATTATTGTCTGTATATAAAGGATGTATAAAAGATGTATAAAACTATATACTCTTAATCGTCCATACTTTACATTGGCATTGACATTCTTATTAATTAAATTTTAGAATATTTCAAAACTGCATCATTTACAAGAAAAGAAGACTACAAACGTTTCCATGCAAATGTAGAAAAGGAAGAAAGAAAAACAAACACAATCAAGATTCCTATGCCAATTATGACGCTGTTCTTACTTTACAATTATATAACATTGCACGTTCAAAACTATTTGTGCATTCAATGTCTCATTACATGTCGTGTATAAATAGAATCATTAATCAGATAGAATCAAGTGAGAAATATGCAATTTGAAAAAAAAACTGCCACCGTCATCTCTTACAACGTTTTCTAACGCAATGTAAACAACGATGACCTACTACCGACAAATGAATGTCAATGTAATTTCACGTACAGGTGCACTTCTCAACGTTGTGTATTACATTATGTACAATCCTTTAGATTAAGTCTCTTTCACACACACGTTCCATAAAAGTTTCATAAACGCTCGTTTTTGAACGTCGAAGGTAATGTTTGCACGATAACGCGAATAAATGTTGCTTAACCATGAGTACGCTAGTTCTGCAAACATTTGCACTTCGCAATCAACAGAACCTTCCATCTTATAGATTGTAATTTGTTGTATACATTTTTCAAGTACGCAGCTGAGTGATTATTACAAGATGCAATTACTGCGACTATCGTAATTAATTACACGCAATACAAAATGGCAGAATTATGTATAAATATTTTTATATTATATTATATTTTATATTATATAAATATTATATAAATTATATTATTATATAATATAATATTTATATTATATAAATATTTTATATTATAAAGTATAAATATTTTATATTATATTTTATTTTTTATATTTTATATATTTTATTATATTTCATTTTTTATATTTTTTAAATATTTTTATATTATAAAGTATAAATATTTTATATTATATTTTATTTTTTATATTTTATATATTTTATTATATTTCATTTTTTATATTTTTTTAAACATTTTTATATTATAAAGTATAAATATTTTATATTATATTTTATTTTTTATATTTTATATATTTTATTATATTTCATTTTTTATATTTTTTTAAACATTTTTATATTATAAAGTATAAATATTTTATATTATATTTTATTTTTTATATTTTATATATTTTATTATATTTCATTTTTTATATTTTTTTAAATATTTTTATATTATAAAGTATAAATATTTTATATTATATTTTATTTTTTATATTTATATATTTTATTATATTTCATTTTTTATATTTTTTTAAACATTTTTATATTATAAAGTATAAATATTTTATATTATATTTTATTTTTTATATTTCATATATTTTATTATATTTTATTTTTTATATTTTTTTAAATATTTTATTATATTTTATATTATATTTTATTTTATATTATATACCTGTATGATTATAAACAGAGAGTTCAACTAAAAACTGTCATTATTGTTAGTTAGATATTTATGCAAAGTTATAAAAGTTTTTTTAAAAGTAGTTTTTCGTTCAGAAAAATAGATTCTAAAAAACGTTCTTTTGTAAATTTCCCATAAGTACAAGAACGTTCTAATTCATATGGTCGTTTTTAAAAAAAAAAAAAAAAAAAAAAAAAAGGAAACGAAACAGAGAGTAAAAAATGAAGAAAAATAGAAGAAAGATAATTCAAATTTCTAATAGGATTCCACTTGAAATTCATTCGCTTCTTTCATTCTTATATCTAGAAGTAATAAGTTATAACAGTAAATGGTCGCGTGCATAGTTGTTTGATATTGATTAGTCTCTATACTCTTCCTATAATTATTTTACTCTCAACAGCTGGTGAATGTAATTTTCACTCGCGTGAGGATGCACTTCCTTCTTCTATCTTGCTAAAAAATCATGTTCCATCAAGATCATCTTTGCGACTTGATCTACGCAAAATTGATAAATATGTTCTTCGAATGACCTTGTGTCTCGTTTCCATCACTGCCTAAGACGTAAGGAAAACGTTTAGGAAAACATGCTAAGTATGCCATAGAATTTATCATTCGTGTTTCCAGTAACAATAAACTGGGAAAAGAAATTAAGTAAGTGAATATTATATGTGTTATAACATAATATTGATTATTAATTGTGATTATTAATTATTAATTAACTAGTTATTATTAATTATTAATTAGTTATATTAGTTTATAACTTATTATAATAATAAACTGGGAAAAGAAATTAAGTAAATGAGTATTATATGTGTTATAACATAATATTGATTATTAATTGTGATTATTAATTATTAATTAACTAGTTATTATTAATTATTAATTAGTTATATTAGTTTATAACTTATTATAATAATAAACTGGGAAAAGAAATTAAGTAAATGAGTATTATATGTGTTATAACATAATATTGATTATTAATTGTGATTATTAATTATTAATTAACTAGTTATTATTAATTATTAATTAGTTATATTAGTTTATAACTTATTATAATAATAAACTGGGAAAAGAAATTAAGTAAATGAGTATTATATGTGTTATAACATAATATTGATTATTAATTGTGATTATTAATTATTAATTAACTAGTTATTATTAATTATTAATTAGTTATATTAGTTTATAACTTATTATAATAATAAACTGGGAAAAGAAATTAAGTAAATTAATATTATATGTGTTATAACATAATATTGATTATTAATTGTGATTATTAATTATTAATTAACTAGTTATTATTAATTATTAATTAATTAGCGAGTTATTGATTATTAATTATAATATTATTAATTATTAATTACAATATTACGTATGTAAATTTGAGTATGTAAATTTGTAACAGTGAGTTATTGATTATTAATTATTAATTATAATATAACATTAAATTATAACATAATACAATGTTGATTCATAATTTGAAATAAAAAGATGTAACTAATTGTTACACAGCGAATTTCTATGCATTTATAGGAAATTTCCAAGGCGCACAAATGCTGCGTTGTGCTAACCAATAAAAAAATAACATTTGAAGCACAATGCTTTATATTTAATAGCTTTAGTTTTCAAATTATATTTGTAAATTTGCATAGAAGCCTGCAGTCTGCTGATTATAAAAACTAAAGACTAACTGTACAGTCTTTCCACTAGTGAGACAGAACCTTTACTTTTACCAAGCTTTCTTAACACGATATCGACACTTTACCGACCGGTAGCTTATTAATCGGCTACTATTTACCGCTATCGGTCGGTAAAGTGTCGATATCGTGTAATGATATATTTATATATTTTAACACTTTACCGACCGGTATTAATATATACAAATATATCATACGATATTAACACTTTACCGACCGTGTATTAACTGTGAATAATTAGCCGATTAATAGGCTACCGGTCGGTAAAGTGTTAAGAATTCAAATTTTCAATAGTGTTCAAAGTTCCTTTTATTTGAGAATTTTGAATCAACCCGTCAATTGCTGACTACTTCTTTTCAATACTTTTAATTAAAATATGTTCCCAATACAACAAGTCAGTTTCGTCGAAGTTTGAACAATCGATAAAAGGAAATTTCCCATTTGAATGAACAAACGATGCTATCAGACAAGTCCCTTTTCATTTTAAAAAAGGAGGGAAAATGTCCACGAATCATATCCTTCGTCATTGTTCAACCAAATTATACGAGGTAGATCTTTCTTACAGCACGATAAAAAAAAAGTCATTTACAATTATCTGCGTCATCGCGTTGGTATTCACTAAAGACAACAGACAGCCATTGACACGTAAGGATCCTGTTGATCCAAGCGAGTTAAAAGGATGCCCATGTTGGTGTCCAGCCCCAGTAGGTTGACAGACATCTTTCATCGATACTTGGAAGGGCCAACATCAAAGTTGACACACTTTCAGTCGGTCTAATTGCGTAAAAACATCGCCTGACAAGATAAAAAGCTCTTCACGAATTAAAAATTACACTTTTTTTTAGTATCATACTCGTAGCAGTTGTATTGAACGGCTGTTGTATCTTTTTCTTAAGATTTGTCATCTTCTTTTTTCCCCCCTCTAAAGTGGAGATATCTTATTTCTCCCTTGGCAATAAAGTTCAACTTCACCTTTTGTATTTTTAGGTAAATAACACTGATAATCTTGTGCATTCATATTCTAGAAGGTGTTGGTCGAAAAGCAAAGTGTGAAAAATCTTTTGACGTGTCATGTCTCTTAGTTAGTCGTGCACTATCAGATTGTATGTTGTGTCACCTTTATGAAGTGAGAATACAGTGAATCGTTATGCGTTGTTTTTTCCAAGGGACTGACATAATTGTTTAAAAGTTTTGCTTCTGAATTAACATAATATCAATATATCAATTGTTCTGTATAGTCCTTTCATAAAAAGTTCTACCCTTTTCTCAGCCGACATTCTTTTTAATAATTTTTAAAATTACCATTAGCATTTCTTCTTTTAAGTAGAAGCGAATCCTATGAATGAAAACTTCACACTGTTTATCGCAAAACGTGTTCTCACATTTACTGATTGAATTCAGGTATTACAAGTAACTTCAATCCAGTTCTCATGTGCTTTTTTGAAACGGTTTCACATTATCAGACGAAGAAATCCGGCCAGAAATCGAAGAATTTTCATGCTCAAAAGTTGAGAATGTGAATTCTTTGTAATAACGAAGTACAAAGCAGTATGGGTAGCAATCGGACAATCCAGAGTGTCGATGCAATGCCGATAAAACTGTACTATCGGCAATATTCGAAATCGGAGGACGAGGACAAGGTAGAACCGATCGAAACCGCTTACAGGACAACCGACACGGCGACGTTGAATTACTTGAAGCATCACGATCCCAGTATACCTTATCCCATCAACACTGTACATCTGCAGAACCCGTACAAACATCCTCTTAAATTCGAAGGATACGCAACTGGAGAGATTTTCAAAGTTCGACCAGCTTCGTTCAAGGTAATATCATCACAGTGGACATCTTCGTTTACTTGGAGTGAAATTTTAGTGAACATTCTTATCGGGAGAGACCGCGACCTGGAATCATCAGTTTCTATTATTTCGGAGAAGAAGTGAAATCGATTAGAATTTTAAAATTGTTAAAAATGATTCTTTGACATTACAATTATATATTTGTGAATTTCGAAATTGTTAAAAAAAAGCGTACACGTTTCCGTACTGCTTTCTCGTTACTTTTTTTTTTTTTTTTAACGGGATTATTTTATCAACGAGGAACTGATATTTGAAGGAAAAAATTTTTCCACGAATTTTCTCTTTCATGCGAATTAAAGATTATGTACCGCTCGAAGGATACAGCATTGAGGTCTAGATACAACAAGAACAAATTCATTAAAAAGGAGAGCCCTCTGACGCAACATTACGATTATGATGATGACAAGAGTATAAGGTAATAATAGTACATTATGTACAATATATACCAATATATACAATATAATAAATATTGTATATACAATATATACAATATAATAAATATTACAATATATTAAATATATACAATATAATAAAAATATATACAATATATTAAATATATACAATATAATAAAAATATATACAATATATTAAATATATACAATATAATAAAAATATATACAATATAATAAAAATATATACAATATAATAAATATTGTATATACAATATATACAATATATACAATATAATAAAAATATATACAATATAATAATATTATATACAATATATAAAATAAATATTGTATATACAATATAATAAATATTGTATATACAATATAATAAAGATTGTATATATATACATATACAATATAATATATATACAACATATACAATATAATATATATACATATATATGTATATGTATGTACATATATGTATATATATGTATATATATACATATATGTATATATATGTATATGTACATATATGTATATATGTATATATATGTATATGTATATATACATAATGTATATATATTTATATGTATATATATATATGTATATATGTATATACACATGTATATACATATATACATATGTATATATATTATATAATATATATTGTATATACAATATATATACATATATATAGTATATACAATTGATATATATATATTGTATATACAATATATGTACAATAATATGTACACTTGTATATACAATATATGTACAATATACACCAATATATACAATATATACCAATATAGACCAATATATAAAATATATACCAGAAATGAAAATATTTCAATATTTTCCAGATTTAGCAAAAATGAAAATCAACGATGGACGAAGCTTACGAATATTATGAAACAATACTGTATGAATAGCACTCTTCATGGTTTGCGTTACGTGGGAGACTCGAGCTTGTCTATCGTCGAAAGGTATCTGAATTAAGATTGCAAAGCAATCTGAATTATATCATTTAATACGCGAGAATAAATCTTTAAAATCGAAATAGGAAAAAAGAGTTTATTATTTCCTGGTTAAATGTAACCTACTTTGTAATAATTTAATTTTTAATTTGACGTGTGATAATTGAAGTATTACGTTCAACTTGTATCGTATGGTTCGTTGAAATGTTAAGAAGATTCAAATATTTATTAGACCACGTAATTGGAAAATTAATTAATAATCTCTATTGCAGAATCTTCTGGATAATTTCCTTTACATTGGCGGTTTTAACAGCCGCTTATTATATATGGCTTCTATATCAAAGGTGGGTCTCGACACCCATTATCATCGCTCTCAGTCCAGAATCAGTGTCCTTGGATCAGTTTCCGTTCCCTTCGGTCACCATTTGTAACATGAATAACGTGAAAAAGAGCGAGGCAAATCGCATAATCGCTGGGTGAGTTGTTTTCGAACAACTTTTATAAAATTCTAGCAGAAAATATAAAAAAGATCTCTCTCTCTCTCTCTCTCTCTTTCTATATATATAATATAAAACCCATATATTCACTAATATTTTTTGGTAATAAACCTGTACATTTTAATTAAGATTTAAATAACGAATTTTCCATTCTATTGAAATATCATTGAAAGATATGAACGAAGAAGGAAGATTTATTGCAGTGAATAATATTTAATAACAGGAACGACGTACGAAAGAAACAATTATTGGACGATAAGTGCAATATTGAAAATAGCTCGGCTCACAATGTCAACGAGAACATGATAACTTGGGACAACATTTTTCATTTCATGGTCAATGTATGTAACGTACAGTGGATTCGCGCTATAATGGTTTATAAGAATGTGACGATAATAACAACGATAGATCTTATTTATTTGTTTGATGATTTCCAAGATATTTTGATTTTACTCTCTGGATTAAGTGTTCATCAAGACATTCACCTGGTTGCATATTTTTCCAATAGGTGTCGCAATCTTGCACAGAAATGCTACATTTATGTAAATGGTACGGTAACATCACCGACTGCGAGAAAATTTTTAATCCCACACTGACCGACGAAGGAATGTGTTGTAATTTCAACTCGGTCGAGAGGAAGTATTTGTTTTACAACCCGTGAGTAAATTGCAGAAATAACAATTTTCTCAGTTGAAAAGTTAAAATTTCTCTTTGCATTTGATCATTTCGTTCGAATAATTCGTACAAATCCTATATCTTCTTTATAATTTTTCAGCACTCTTCTGTTATATTAATCTTTTTAACGATCCTTTGATAAATTTCTGTTCCCTCCATTCCCAATGAACTGAATTTGCAGACGTGACTGGTCTGACATCAATGTGACGTTCCCATTCAATAACAGCATCGACTGGAATCCTGAAACCGGATACGGCGAAGATGTATCGCCAGATTCCATTCCATGGAGACCCTATGGCGCTGGACAATTCTACGGCCTGACCTTGGTTCTTGATGTAAATATGGATGAGTACTACTGTTCGTCCACGGCTAGCGTTGGCTTCAAGGTATACCACATTTCAAAACATGAAACTGATCTGCACAGCGTTGTAAATACCATCCGTTATATACCAGTTTACTGATTATCACAGTTGACCAATTTGTTTGCTAATACTTGCACATCTAACAGTGCGCATCTACCATGATCTAAAATTATATCATAGCTAATATAACGTTTGAAACATTTCTACTATTTTGACATTTACATCACGTGTAATAAACGTGTACGTGTAATGTATAAAAATAAAAATAAGAATACCTTGGAAGCAAATATTTATCGATGGAAAACATTTTTTGGTGATTTCTTTTGCGTTATGATATTCGTACTCAGCGCGTCAAAACGAATAGAATGATGTATCATACGTGCTATGCAAGCAACGACGATGATCACCCCAGTAATGTTTTTATAGATGTTGCTGCACAATCCGGTAGAAACGCCAAAGATCGCCGAATTCGCATTCACTGTCACTCCGGGTGAAGAGACTAGAGTAATCGTAGCGCCCCGAATATCAGCCGCCAGCAAGTCAATAATTAACATTCCTCTGAGAAAGAGAAAGTGCTTCTTCACTTCTGAGAGGAAGCTACGTTACTACAGGACCTATACGCAAAGGAACTGCGTGCTTGAATGCGAAGCGAATTTCACACAAAAGCTCTGTCATTGTGTCCAATATTACATGCCCAGTAATGTTTTGACGAATCTTTTTTAGTGATTAGAACGATGATCAAACATTTGTTTACTATGCAATTTTATAGTTACTTAATTATTACCTTACCTTCGAAGCCAAATGATTATTTCTCAGAATGTTTCTTTACTACGTCACGTTTTCATCAGCTTCCAAATTACACTATTTTTACCAAAAATTGAATATTCACACTTTACCGACCGATAGCGGTAAGTAATAGACGATTAATAGGCTACCGGTCGGTAAAGTGTTAATATCGTATAACAATATATTTGTATATATTAATATACGATATTACCGGTTGGTAAGAGTGTTAAAATATATAAATATATTATTATACGATATCTACACTTTACCGACCGATAGCGGTAAATAGTAGATATCGATTAATAGCCGATTAATAGGCTACCGGTCGGTAAAGTGTTAATATCGTATAATAATATATTTGTATATATTAATATACGATATTATATTACCGGTCGGTAAAGTATATAAATATATTATTACACGATATATAAATATATTATTACACGATATAAAATATATAAATATATTATTACACGATATCCACACTTTACCGACCGATAGCGATAAATAGTAGCCGATTAATAGACTACCGGTCGGTAAAGTATATAAATATATTATTACACGATATAAAATATATAAATATATTATTACACGATATAAAATATATAAATATATTATTACACGATATCCATACTTTACCGACCAATAACGGTAAATAGTAGCCGATTAATAGACTACCGGTCGGTAAAGCGTTAATATCGTATAACAATATATTTGTATATATTAATATACGATATTACCGGTTGGTAACAGTGTTAAAATATATAAATATATTATTATACGATATCTACACTTTACCGACCGATAGCGGTAAATAGTAGATATCGATTAATAGCCGATTAATAGGCTACCGGTCGGTAAAGTGTTAACAATCCCCTTGATTCTTATTCTAGCAATTTTTTCCCCCATTACTTTCGAAAGCCAAACGGAAAAGTTAATGCTACATCTAGATTGCAGGCATCGAACTCGTTGTTTGTTCCTAGAATCCTCCAACACACAAATCTGCGAGAAGAAAGATGACAAGTGCGCAACGAGCGCTCGTAGAGCAATGGAAGTCAAACTTTACGATGACGATATGCGGATAGGCTCGTTAAATGTCTCTGAAACGTGAGTGATTATACAGATTCTTTTGCCAGAAGATTACATTGAAAGCAAAAATCGAAATCAACTTCCACGTTTCACAGACCCAGCTGTAACTGTTATCCAGGATGCTTCGAGATCGGTTACAACGTAGAAATCTCACAAAGCAAATTGGTGCCCACTTTCATAATTCCTGACACCTACGTAAAGAAAAACAAAGACTATTTCGCGTAATTCTATTCGTTCCATTGATTTAATACAATTCACGTTATTAATTAAGTCAATGATAATGATTGGAATGACCTTTCTTTTCGCTAGTAAAAACATGGCGGTGGTCCATCTGTTTTTCGTCGATTCTCAATTCACGAAGTATATGAAAAACGAGTTGTTTGGCTTCACGGAATTTCTATGTAAGTATGTTTCGATTCTTTTCCTTTTCCTTTAGCGTGATATATGGTCTATTTTACAAGAGCTATACTGGCGACATCTCTGGAAAAAATTGGTGCATTTCTTGCAAATATGTGACAGTTCTTGTCAAATAGACTGTATATATAGACGTGTGATTTATAATAGCGAAGCTTTTTTTTTTTAAACTGATGATCAAAATGCTGACTGGGTTTAGATGAGGGCTTTCTAGCGTTATCTACTCGCATATGTTTCTATCTAATCCTCTCTTATTAGTTCACGTGAAATCTCTTAGGTTAGGGTTTAGGTTAGGTTAGGTTAGGTTTCAGTATCTATCGTACTGTATAAGTTTCGTAACGTTAAAAATTTGTTACGATAACAGCAATTTAACACAATATGAAAATATAATTGACAAAGAAGATGAGCAAAATAGTTAATAAATGTTTTTTTACATTATCGACTGTTACAAATGAAAGACAACGAATAATATAACCGCGCAAAATGATGCCTTTCAACACGATTTTCTTCGTTTAACACAACACGATTATTACGATATATTCAAACTTCAGCAAGAAGCTTCATTAACGTTCGAAGGCATTAAAACAGAATATAGCGACACTAAAATAGAATATAGTGAACTGTCACGTCAATCACGCGCCTCATCGAGCAATGCGAATCAATTAAAAAAACGAAAAGCAATGAAAATCGAATAACATAAATAAAAATAAGTAATATTTTAAAAATTTCGAGATATATTAACACTTTACCGACCGGTAGCCTATTAATCGGCTAACTATTCACCGCTAATACACGGTCGGTAAAGTGTTAATATCGTATAACAATATATTTGTATATATTAATATACGATATTACCGGTCGGTAAAGTGTTAAAATATATAAATATATTATTATACGATATCGACACTTTACCGACAGATAGCGGTAAATAGTAGCCGATTAATAGGCTACCGGTCGGTAAAGTGTTGATATCGTATAACAATATATTTGTATATATTAATATACGATATTACCGGTTGATAAGAGTGTTAAAATATATAAATATATTATTATACGATATCTACACTTTACCGACCGATAGCGGTAAATAGTAGATATCGATTAATAGTCGATTAATAGGCTACCGGTCGGTAAAGTGTTAATATCGTATAATAATATATTAATATACGATATTACCGGTTGATAAGAGTGTTAAAATATATAAATATATTATTATACGATATCGACACTTTACCGACCGATAGCGGTAAATAGTAGATATCGATTAATAGACGATTAATAGGCTACTGGTCGGTAAAGTGTTAATATCGTATAATAATATATTTGTATATATTAATATACGATATTACCGGTTGATAAGAGTGTTAAAATATATAAATATATTATTATACGATATCTACACTTTACCGACCGATAGCGGTAAATAGTAGATATCGATTAATAGACGATTAATAGGCTACCGGTCGGTAAAGTGTTAATATCGTATAATAATATATTTATATATATTAATATACGATATTACCGGTCGGTAAAGTGTTAAAATATATAAATATATTATTATACGATATCGACTTTACCGACCGGTAGCGGTAAATAGTAGCCGATTAATAGGCTACCGGTCGGTAAAGTGTTAAGAAAAATACTATTATATTAATACTATATAATTTGAACAAATTTTGTAATCTTGAATTCCATAGAATGTTTAAAAATTGCGATCGAACAGATTGTGGCATGCATAAAATGTTCTTCAGTCGTTTACACGTTCTCAAATGAAATTGTTAAGTATTACGGAGAGGTGAAATGTGACGAAAGCACGTTATAATTCATAATTATAAAAAACTGAAAAGCTCAAGGATCTCATTTATGCAATTGTTTGTGCACAGCTAGCACAGGTGGCTTGTTGGGTCTCTTCATGGGTTTTAGTTTCCTCTCATTGGTGGAAATTGTGTATTTCGTGACATTGCGGCTCTGGTGTCGCGTGTACAAAAGCAGGCACGCTCCTCGTGATAACATTCTTCACGTGCAACCATTCGATTCGAGTACTAACCTCGTTTATCCTTTTGTACAATGATTTACACTTCGACTTTCATTTCGAAAAAAGAAAACGTTATTGTCATTAGTACGTAGGATACACGTTTGATCGATGAAAACACGATATTACATAACTTGTACGATGAATTTCTAAAAATGTACTTGCAAAGAATATATTTAAATATATGTGATTCTCGTAACTGATGTATCTAGTTTCATTGTTTCATCATTATTTAAGTTTTCTATTGTCCCATATGCAGTACAAATAAGATTATAAATTCTTAATTTTCCAATACGCTAAAATGATAGATCTCAAACGATATTTCAATTATACATCGAATTGGATATGTTAAAAATTTTCAGGAATTATGTATTAATATAATTTAATTTTGTTAGACATAATCGAACAGAATATAGAATTTCTCTTCCTTTAGTAAATATGTATATGTAGACGTTACTATATAACAAATTAAGTAATTATTAATATAAACATGTATATTCATATACATTTATAATTGTTGTAAATTCATATTGAAAGACGATATGTACATATCATTACAAAATTTTGATGAATTTGAAAAGAAGATATTTACAGCTGTGTTTACAAATGCTTTCTTACACGTTTATTGTAAACTGGCGAGATGTATGTGAATAATTCGCACACGAACACACGTTACGATAATTTGTAAGTATATGCACACACGTTTATATCTTAATTTCAAATTCGATTTTGAAATGACACGCGAAAGTAATTTTAACTATCGGTAACAATAATTTCTAATTTTGTGTATTCAGTATAAATAACCACTATTAATCGTAATGTGTTTAAAGTAAACAGCGCGTTGTACGCGTTGAGTTTTATATTAAATTTCTATACAATAGAACAAAAAGAGCAATAAAGATAATTACGCTGCATTAGTCTCACTAATAATTGATCTAAATAGTCGTTTCGTAGATATCTCCTTGACATATATGCTACGCGAGGTAATTATCATCGCGTATATTATAAACAATTACAACTTGTCATTGCAACGCAATAACTAGAACACGTAACAAATTAAAAACATCAGATTTTCGCTTACTAACGATAGTATAGAGTTAATCGTCACTTTTCTAAATTATTCGCTATCGAGTTTGGAAAAAATCATAGCAACGTGATTTCGAGAGATAGAGATCTTGTGAAACAACTTACCTTCGGCGTTAGATTCTCAATGAAATTTTAACCATAGTCGGGTAACATCCTCGGAAATGTGTTAACGTGATGATAGATTCTATGGTAATTGGAAAGTCGTTGCACCGCACAAATCTCAAACACAATCACTAAACAAAACTCGACATTCTCCGCGACGCCATATTTATTTAACAACGGCATGGGCGTGACTAAATTCACTCACCATTCGAGATCATTGACTAGAGTCACGTCGTTCATCGAACTGTTTGCGCATGAGCGCTAACGATCCGCGCGAACTTTCAAACTTTCAAGCATTTTTCAAGTTACTTTCTTATCTTGATTAAATTGCCGATTTTATCGAATTTAATTATTAGTAAACATGTTTATTAGAAAATCTCCCGAACTTCAATATATTAAAAATATATATACATGTGTGTGTGTGTGTATATATATATATACACATGGAATTATATTTTGAAAAAATATACGAACAGTGCAAAAATTTGACGAATAAAAGTAAAGTTCTCGATATCGAAAAGCGATCGATTATTAAAATTATTGTAATTCAGGCGTACTTCAGATTCGCAACACGCACATCTACTGATAATAAAAATTGACGTAAATCTTCAAAAATGAAAATGTCCCGTGGACATCATTTATTATTATACCTAAAGTCTGATATAATCGTGCGCTAACTTTTTAATCGGTACGGTTCTTATCTAGGCAATAATCAATATGATACATGTTACATTCAAAATTATAATTCTAGTTATATTGACAGCAGACTAATCTAAAGTGACAATCTTCTTTTCCTTTACGACTGTTTTTTCTTTTTCTTTTTTCTTCTTTTTTCATACAAAACGGTGTTCAAACGTGTACGCGCAATTATCGCGTACATGTTTCTCTTTTTTTTTTTTTTTTTCGTAGCGGCTTTATCCACCGGACAATATTTTTATCGTATATTGTTTAGTTTCATTTTATAAATGATCCTTTCTCTCTCTCTCTCTCTCTCTCTCTCTCTCTCGCTCTCAATGTCGTTCGAAATCAAAGAAGAACGAAGAATCGTGTGTTCTCACGGACAGTTTAAAAAAAAAACTCGCATCGACGTCGAAGCCAAAGGAAAACGAAAGATTGAAACTTACGTTTTAAAAGGTGCGCATCGAATACACAACTCGCTTCATTCGTAACATGTTACAATGATAAAAAGTAAGATTTCTTCTTCCTTCTTTTTTCTTTTAAATTACAATTCTCTGCGTCCGGCATTCTCGCGCGGCGGATGGCAAAAAAATACCAGACCGATCGTTCGTCGTGTATTTAATATTCATGGAATAAAATATTCCTGATATATGTTCTTACGAGTTCGACGATGAAGATATATACCGATGAATCATTAAAATCCTTCCGTGAAAAAGAAAAAGGCGAAAATAACGATTCATCTTTCTTGATCGTCGTAATCGTATCGTTATCACCATCCTCGTCTCATCATTCTCACATCAGCATCGTCATCATCATCATCAAGTATCATTATCATCTATAATTTTATATATATATATATATATATATATATATATATATATATATATATAAAACTTTACATTCCTACTATAGTTTAGTTTCATAAGAAAGATCTTCGAAAATTTTTTTTTACAATGGCAAATGAAAAAATATCTCGATAGATACCCTGAAAATAAATTATTATACGTTAAATATACAGTCTCACGTCGTTTAGATTTTACCAATGTTTCGTTTCTTCTTCTTCTTTTTTTTTTTTACTTTTAATTTTCTCCTGTCGCCGTGATAGAAAATTACAAGATTCCTTTATTTTATCTTCTCGTTTCTTGCATCATTTATTTATCATTAGGGTTCTTTCTTTTCTTTTTTTCCCCCTTCAAAAAGTAGGATGTTTCCTTATTATTTTACAAAGAGGCCATTTTTCGACTCTTCCCTTCTATTCGCCCAGTCTATCCCCTTTCTTCTTCTTCTTCTTCTTTCTCTCGTTTTCTACCACTCGGCCCGCACATCAGAAGACTTAACAATACGACAATGAACAGATAATTTAATAGGAACGTGTTTTATTATCAAAAATTCGTATGATCAGCATTATTGCCCATACAACGTGGTGTCATGTAAAAATTAATCTACATCGCGATAGGACTGCATATTTCCTTGTTTTTTCCTTCCTCTTCTTTCTTCCTTTTTCTTTTCTCTCTCTCTCTCTCTCTTTCTTTCTTTCTAAATTGAACGAAATCCGAAGAGTTTCGCGCCTGTGCTTGAGTTTCATTCGTGATTCCCTTTCTTCTCTCTTCTCCGCCATTTTTCCATTTTTCCAGTTTCAAATTTTTTACGAATACGCAATAATAGTAATAATAGTATATCTTATACTCGTATATAACGCTTCCCCTCTTTTCCCCTTTTTGTTTCCCGTTTTCTCCCCTTGCTCTTTTATCGCTTGGCTAGACGACGAATATTGTTATCAAAAGGAGAGAGGAAAAAACGAAAAGAAAACGCGCGAAAAAACCGGGAAAAAAAGAAGAGAATCGCGAAAAGTTCGTTTTTTTTTTCTCCCTTTTGCACGCTGCTTTGCGGTGTGTGTTTCTTTCACGAGGATAGTTTTCGTACAAAAAACAAAAAAAGAAAAAGACCCTTCGTCTTTCCTTTCGAGCACGGACGAAAAAAAATCTGTACACTGTTACAAGACTTGTTACAATATATACTTATATAAAGTTCTTTTTTTTTTTTTTCCTTCTTTTACGTATATTCGCCTGTTTAATCCTTATCTGGATATATCGGCATCACTGCGTTACCGTTTTATAATTGTAAAATACTGTTGCGAGGAGTGCCTGCTTTCGTTACATCTTTCCTCTTCGATTAAAAAAGCGCCAGATAAAGATTAATCATTGAGTGACATGACATTAAGCAAATTCATTAAGCCGTCAGTCCTTCGAAATCAACTCGATTGTAAAAAGGGTCGAATGTTTTAAGGACATTGATCGTCTTCGATGATTCCTTATATATATACATACATATACATACATACATACATACATATATATATATATATATATATATATATATATATATATATATATATATATATATGATATGTGTTGTTTTCGATGATCTGCACGTATATATATATATATATATATAAATATATATAAGGAATATATATATATATACACACATATATATATATATATATATGTTGCTTCGATGTACTTCTATATATATATATATATAAGGAATATATATATATATAAGGAATATATATATATAAGAAATATATATATAAAATATATATATAAGAATATATATATATATATATATATATGATACTGCTCTTATGACCTTATATATATATACATATATATACATATATATACATATATATTCCTTATATATGTATATATATACATACATATACATATATATAAGAAATATATATATATACATAATACATACATATATACATATGTATATACATATATATATATAGATGGAATATATATATATATATATATATATATATGTATATATATATAAGGAATCATCATATATATATATATATATATATCGTCGAAAAGAAGAATTTGTACATTTTCTTGTTTCCGGCGTTTCGAACGATTCTCTCTCGATCGCGATTACGAAAAGAAAAGAAGAAAAGAATTTCTTGGCATTCACGATGATGACCTTGAAACCTCGACCCTTAAGTCTCTAAAAAAAGAAAAAAAAAAAAAAAAATGATCAAGAAAGGAATCGACGATCAATGAAATTGATCGGTACATATCGGGGAAAAAACGCAGAAGAATGAAACAATTTCGCCTGTTTGTTTTTTTTTTTTTTAAATCCGCTTGAATTCACGAGCTTATGTACAAGAACCGAAGAATCGGGTAGATTAGGATATATAATTCTCGCTAGGCTCAGGAAGACGCTTCCAGGCATTTTTGATTAAAATGGAAGCTCCGAATTTTCGTTTTGTTTCGCAGAATATTATCTAAGGAGCCGTGACAAATGAAATTCTACGGCGAAGAGTGCAAGTCGATCCCCCTCTGCTACGACAGGTATAAACGAAATTTGAAAGAAAAAAAGAAAAAAAAAGAGAGAGAGAGAGAAAAAAATATCGATGGAACTGTTGATTTACAAATGGCACTGATTAGTAATTTTTATTCGATACAACATGATCTAGTGGAGGTTGTTTTTTTTATAAAGAGTTCCCCGTGTATTCTCCTTCGATAATTTCTACGACACGATTCCTAAAATTACTTATTCACCCTAGACTTCATTACTTACAATCCTTATACACCTTCCTTCAGCGAATAGGTTTTTCCTTATTTAACGTAGGTACAATATTATAAAACGTACGTTAGTTCGTTCGAAAAACGAGGGCCCGACGATCGTTATCGATATTACAGTCACATTAAGTCTTTTCGCTAAATGGCCCGAATCGGCAGAGCAAAACTGTTCAAAACAATTATAGGGATCGCTGTGCATGAATTTTCATTCTTCGGTAAAAAAAATCGATCGAAATTTCAGGAATAACAATAACAACGACAACAACAACAAAGAAAAGCAAATTAAAAGCACTTGAAAAACATCGAGTCTCTAGTTGAAAATTACAAGAAAAAAAAAAAAAAAGAAAGATGATTGAACACCTTGCCGGAAATTCCTTCAGCCGGAAGTCCAACTCTGTAATCATTTTGAGCAGCTTTTTCTTTTTTACAAATATCAAATATATTTCATCGTGTGTAAATTCTCGTGAGTGACAATTTTTTAAGTTCTCGTCTTAAGGGCTTGACAGATCTAACGATCGCTTTTTACTTTTTCCTCTCTCGTGCTTTCAAGTGAAAGTGAGTCTCGTTTCTTTTTTTTCTTTTTTTTTTTTTTTTTTTTTGTAAAATACTATGATTAGAGCCCTCCTCTTCGACCCGCGGATTATCGTATAATTATTAATACATATATTTACAAACTCTGCGTTCTTCGAGGATGCTGTTGTTGCACAGCGAAATAATAGAGAGAAACAGCATTTATTTCGAGCATCCTAGTTTTTGGGTGACCGTTTACATAAGTTTCTTTATCATCATCGAAACGACGATGGCCAAAGTTTCGAATAGAGGAGCGACGAGGAAAAAAGAAACAGAAGAAATCCGAGCATGTATCGGCGATTAGTATCTGAACTGATGATTTTACAATAATCGATTCAAGTTCAACGAAGAGAAGTAAACTGTTTGCCACTCGGTAATAAAGAAAATTAATATTAAAACTCGCGTTTCAGAGGGATGTGATAGAAAAAAAAAAAAAAAAAATGTGTGTGTATGTGCGTGTGCGTGTATGTATGTATAATTAAAGAGCGCCAGATGAATGGGAGAAATTCAGAAAATATACCGAAGATAAAAAGTTTCTTCTAATCTAATCGAAAATACTGTAACAGGTATTATGACCACATTAAAAGTAAATTAAACGTAATAGCATTATCTTTATTTTACAAGTTATAGCGATAAAAACAAAGTAATCCCCAAATCCTAGACTTTCCTAGCAAAGATCTTCTATTACTGATTTTCAACGATTTGATTGCAGAATCGATCACTCTGCGCGATCGAGTGATGGCATTTCTTCTTCGTTAATACTTCAATAATCAATTGTCAACATTTGTATAAAAAGAACAATTCTTGGGACATCACCGACATCATATCGTCGTTTGTCCCCCGTATATATGTATCTCTTAGGGTTTATTTACTACAGTAATCGTTTACTTTGTTCACTGTAATTTCGACAGTGTTTTAGCACGAGAAAACAACCTAGGTGTGTCGAAAAGTTGAGTTTCACTTGGCAATTCGTTCACCGAATCTATAAAAAAAAATATTTTTTGATTTTATTGATTATCTTCATTAAAGGCAAGACGAGAAAATAATTAATATTTCATTTCGCAACGATTATGAAATATTAAGAAAAGAAATGTGTATGTGTGTATGTGTATACATACATATATATATGTATATATTATATATCATTATATATATATATATATAATTATTTATATATATATATATAATATCTCGGAAAAAAAGATGCAATCGATGAAGATGTCCAAAGAACAGTGTATTTTTTTTTACTTCAAAATGGCGTAATGGCGGTATATTTCTAATCATCGCCGGTATCACATGTTTACCGATCAGTCGGAGCTTCATTTTTACTTCATTTCCTGAATTACAACCAAATCGATTTGATTCACCGCTATTTTTAAGAGTTCGCAGCGACAGTGTTCGGCGCCATCGCTTTTAACAAATGGGGATATAAAAATTAATTATATATTGTATAGATAACGTAGCCAGCTATTTTGCCGTTTACAAACTAGTAGCTATTTTTAATAACTGATATCCATTATAGTTCACGGCCTTAAAATTATAAAACAGATTAGTCTGCCCGTCGATATTCACTATTTTATTTATTGCAGCTCCGTGTGAGATAGAAATCTTCTTCTTTGTAGTATGTTAACTTTTGTCATCGTGATATTCCTTCCTTTTTTTATTTTCTTAAATCGTGGTCGTTGTCATTGCAATAACGCAATAATTAATCTTTTTTTTTTTCTTCTTTTTCTCTCATTGTGATCCCGAATGGCTGGACGGAAGAAGGCTCGCTCAAATCGCGATATCGTTCCGTACCACGACTTCCGTTTCATAGCATAAAGACGCATGCAAAGATGACAGTAGTTCTCGATGATGATTCATGTTTCCTTCTCCATTTTTAAAATTTTAATTCCTATTTTTTTTGTCTTTGTTTTGTTTTACTTAATTTAAATTCTTGATTTTCAATCGTTGAAAAAGAAACAAGATTATCAATCATAAATCAATAATCATAATTGTTCTTCTTTCACTTAAGTTTTATAACAAGCAAGGGCCGAGGTTTCGAGGCTTCTAAAATAATTTTCGTTTCGTTCTATTTTAAACTTATTAATATCTGTATATATATTTTTTTAGATCCGTTTTTTGAAACGTTTACTTACGCCGCCGTTAAATATGCATAACGCGCATAATCCGTTAGTATTAGAGCGATCAGATTACTGCCGCTTCCTGCCTAGCCAAGATTCACTCAAAGCTATCACATGTATTTCTTTTTTTAATTGTTCAGTGAGTCATAAAACTTGAATATAATTACCGTCACTATAATTTTTTTTTCTCTTTCTTTTCTTCGTTCAATTTCGTTCAGAGCGAGGGACACAATCCACGGAAAATACAAGAAAAATAAACGAAAATTAATTTGCAATTCAACATGCGTAAATCAATGGAACAATGTCATTATCAACGAGTTATTTGATCCAATGTCAATGTTTCTAAGTAATACGTCTATCTCAAGTGAGAAAATATAAAGTAGATTTATTACTGTTTCTCCTTTCATTCCTTCAATTTTCCTCTTTTAATATCGTTTCATACTCATTCACAAAAAATTTCTTTCACTACCACTGATGGTCGGGAGAATGTTTTCGATTTTATACGAGCCGTTATTCTTCCGAATCACGTTCTATGAAAATTAGCTCACTCGCGCAAACTATCGCTGAGTCTTTTTCATCCTTCTTTTTTTCCTTTTTTTTTTTTGCTTTTTTAGTGGTACCCTTTTTTTTTTTTTTCATGCGTATTTGTTTAAGATATACCCTCTGTCACCAAATAATCCTCTCACAAAATCTGCACATAAAGCATGCTGCTAGTCACTCTGGAGACTTGCTTCTTCATCAATGTCATCCACATATCTGTTGTTTTTCTTTTTTTTTTGTATACGTTTGCACATACGTGTTACATTGTCAGTATTAATTAATATTTTTTTGTTTGTTTGCTTGTTTGTTTAAAAAGGTTAAAAAATTAACCCCTTTACCAGCTTCGGAAAGGTATTCTCTAGCTGAATCATTTAGGCTCAGGGAAGGTCACCTGGCACTTGTAGACTTCTTCAAGCATTACTGCTTGCCCTTGACCTTGACTTACAGTAACAGGAGTCGTGGCATTCACTACAACAACCTGTTGACCTTGCTGTGCTTGCTGAGGCTGTTGCTGCTGCTGCTGCTGTTGTTGCTGCTGATTACTCGCGTTCGCTTGCTGTGCGTTACTTGGATTATTTGCATTCTGATTTCGGGCAGTTTGACCGTATTTTTCATGGATTGCACGATGACGCTTTAATGCAAAGCGATCGGAAAATCCGATCTCGCATATATCACATCTAAAACGGGACAAACGATATTGATTAAATGCTTAAATTAAGAAAGAAATAACGAAACATTAAAAACACGTGCTATATATATTACCTATGTGGTTTTTCACCGGTATGAACTTTTGCATGATTTTTCAGATGTGTAGCTTGATTAAAGGCCGAACCGCATATATTACATCTATAAGGTTTTTCACCGGTATGAATTCTTCTATGATTCCAAAGGGTTGAATGTCTAGCGAATGTTTTTTCGCATACTTCACACTGATAAGGACGTTCGCCAGAATGAATTCTTTCGTGATTCTTTAAATGAGGACTTTGTGAGAACTGCATACCACAAACACTACATTTAAATGGTTTTTCGCCAGTATGCACTCGTCCATGATTTTTCAGATAAGCAGCTATAGATAAAAAAAATACACATCGTCAGTATACAATATGGTTTTCATTTTTCAAACAAGTTAACAACAGGTTGATTTACACGATTCTATTTTATTCACCTTTTGCAAAAGCTAAGCCACAAACTTCACACTTGAAAGGTTTGTCTCCAGAATGAAGTCTCTTATGGGACCAAAGTGACGAATATCTGGAGAATGTTCCATCACATACGTTGCAATGAAACGGCTTCTCTGCCTGATTTTGACTGTTCTGTTTACCGCCTGTAAATAAAGAAACACCCAAATTCTTAGTTTTCCTCAAAGGGCCAGTTCTACAAAAAGATATGCTTTGAGATGATCAAGTAAATGTTTTGAAGAATTCGAGACACTGGATTGTGTATGGTTCTTTGAAAAATATACTCTTTTTCCTCGTATATCTAAATGAGGATTTCAATATATAAAAGAGAAATTCTACATTATAGAAATTATTTTATGATGCCAAACTAATGCTTCTGACCAAATGTAACAATATTATGTAGAAATCTGAACATGCGGGTTATGGAAGTTAGTGCAGAAAATAAGAAATGAGGTATGGCATCAGATGTTGGAAATCTGATGATTTTTGTATTATTACATGTATGTATAGAATAATTAGATATATTGAAAGTATTAAAATGAGCTCCTAATTACCTATGTCTTGAAATAAAGAAAGAATGAACTATATGAACTGAAATCTAAAATAATTTCTCCATTATAACAATACCAAAGATTAGTGAATCAAATTTATAAAACTGTCCCTTAGGGGAGATTTTATTCCGTGCAATGATTCTTAAATATAAATATTGACAATGCTACCATAAAGAAAACAGAATTGATGCAACTAAAATAAAAAGTTTTTAATATTATAAGAAACCAGCAAGTGCTGAAGATTTCTGTCTATCTACAACAAATGCATGCAAATAAAATAATGATACTATAAAGAATAAAAGAAGCTTATAATATTAAATTTTCGCAGTATTAAAACATTTATTTTTTTGCCACAAATTCGGGAAATAGGTAAAACAAATGATGAAAGTGATCCCAAATATTTTTATGAAACGGTAATATAATGGCATTTAATTTTTTCTTAAATAAATAATTATAAGAAGGTATAATGACTTTTAAAACTTTCATAATTGATAGAAAATCTCAATTGATGTCACCCAATCATCAATAGACGATTCTAAAATATACTATGAAATATAAATCTCTTATTTTTTTGGCTGTATATTTCCGACTTACTTCCTATGATGATGCGGCCTGTTGCCTTGCAGCCGCCACACTTTGCGAGGGAACTGATTCCAGAATCTAGTTTTTCGTCGTGTTTACCTACCATACACCACCCGATGTACGATCATGATAGTAATGAAATGACAGTAGTACAGGAAAGATGATCATTCTTTAGGAAGAAAAATGCTCTTTTTTTTTTTAATTTTTATAATAATTAATATATATTATTTTGACGTACCACAGGATATAATCTTTTATTCGCAAACATTTTTCTTCAATTCTGTACAAAGCATGGCAGTGACAATTTCTACTTACCAATAAAAATTATTCCTGTCCCGTTACACTTGTGGCACTTAGTGACACTAGTGACACCCCTTCGTTTCACAGGATGATGACCAGGTTTGATAGCTTAAAAATAGAAGTATATTTATTAGACAAATATTCTACGTACGCAAAGTGATTATTTAAAATTTCCATAAAGATTGGAACCAAGAACCATTTTGTCTTATTTTTACTGATGAAACATACTTTTTTTAATTTTAGTAGGATGATGTTCACAAGGGTCTTCACTGCCACAATCTTCACAAATTTGCACTTTTGGTTTCTGGTGCATATTTGTTTTATGGCTTTTTAATTCTCCTGGTAGTGCAAAACAAGCTCCACACACATCACAGGTATATGGTCTTTCTGGCGTAGTTGCAACAGTAACCGTTGTCGGTGTTTGCACGACGACTTGCTGCGGTTGTTGCTGAAGATTACTAGGTGTTGTATTATGAATCCGTTTGTGATGATTCAGCAAACTCATATGCCCAAAGACCAACCCACAAATGTCACATTTGAAGGTCGCATTGGTAGCAGCCGCGATACTCATCTGGTTCAATAATGTGTTATAACCGACAGGTTGTACATCAAAACGATAACAACCCTTGTCGTCGGTTGTGATTGCACCAATCGTGCTCACCGCGTTTGTTTGAACCTTTTGGAGCATGTTGACATTGTAGTAGAAAGGGAAGTCAGCAGTCGCTGACTGCTGCTGCGACTTATCCTCTTTCTTATCTGTTGTAACATACATCTGTTGAGACTGCTGTTGCTGCGATTGTTGACCTTGAGCAGCTTGCTGCTGCTGTATTTGTTGTGGGTCAAACATAGCTGCTTGCTGCTGTAAATTAATATTAAATGACAATTTTTTATTTAATATAATTAATATATATATATATATATATATAGGAAATAGATACAGGAAAATAGATTATTAACTAAAAATTCATATAACAGATCTACATAAAAACAACAATAAAATATAAAAACTTATATTTAAAGAGGTGTTATTAAATTTTTAAATGTAAGATTATTTATCGTTCTTTTTAAATGTAAAACTGTAGAAATCTATTTTGTATTTGTATATATTTTTACAATTAATAACCTGTCTCTGATCGCCGTAGCTAGAATTACTCTGCTCCGTCTGAGTAAAACTGTTGGTTTGTTCAGTTTGAGTAAACATGGAACACTTTACTGGCTGCTCGATCGGTTGGCTCTGTTGAACGTTAATTGATATTATTAGACATTAATAAATCTCACGCTGTATCTTTAAAGAAACAACAATATTCTAGTTTGCTTTACTTCGATCAACGTGCTACATACACTAATACAATACGTTATGTGTATGAAGCGTCAACGAGAAGCAAGCAGATATCAATGGTAAAACTCGTCTTTTTTTACACAATGCTACGCAAGCTGCATACCTGTTGTATCTGATCAGGACGGGTTGTGTTCAACCACACCACGTTGTTGCCATTTGATTCTAGGGCCATTGATGTGGTGCCTTTGACCCTGCACAATCAGTAGGCATTCGTTAAATGAAAACAAAACAGATACTATTCGATATACATGCTCAGATAGGTGGCGGAGTCACGCTAAACGTACGTAGAGGCGATTATCATCGATAGGTATGGAAGGAAATGTTGATAGAGCATATGTAGGAAACGAAGGCTCAAAGTATAACCGCGACATACGATACTCACATGTGATAGTCTACACAGGCGCCGCGGGTTACATGTCTGAGTGCCAAACGGATGATCTTCTAGTTGCCATGACTGCGGCGCGGAATACCGCGCAGCTGGTCACACTAATTCCGACGACTGTGATAGCTGATTCACGTACTTCGTCCAATACAACATCCGAGAAACAAGTTCCTCGTGTCGGTAGGGCCGTGGTCGCGGCGGAAAAATCAATGGCGATCAATCTAGCGGTTTGATACAGCCTCTCGATACGCTAGATCCCGTTAAAATTGACACCAAGCACAACGTCGACGAGAATTTGCCAGCCGTGGATGCCGCGAAATCAGTTTTCAGTTACACGCTTGTTAACGAGCAACGTTGACCCGCGCAGATCATGTCGTCCAAGCGCGGTGGCGGTTGCGGCGACTGGTGTACGAAGCGCGGGTTTCTCGGTTGCATAAAATTGGCGGTACCTCGGCGGTAGATCGTCTCGATTTTATTTTAACGTCAGATTCGGCCACGTCGCCGCGTACCGTGGCTCAAGATAGGCCGATGCGCGTACAAGCAGACCGAGCACCATCAACAAACTCTACGGTAGCCATTACACGCGACGAGGATAACAATGGGCGACACGAACGCGCGCTGCCCCCGATGCCTTTTTCCGAAGCGTTTTCGGGCGCCTTCCGTGAATGCAGCCAAGCGCCGCCAAGGTCAGGCCCCGATGACGCTGACAGACGCTAATATCCGTGAATCGAGCGATTTCATTGGTCCATGATCTATTGTTGCTGTTCCACATTGGTCTTCGCGTTTTTTACGCTGTGAAACTATACGAAAGACAATTCATTTACCTTTCTTTATCGATGTTACAGCGTTTTTCCGAACTTTGCAGAGATCTTTCAGAATGCTCCTTTCAATATTTCCAAGTCCTTTTTATTTCGTTTGGAATCATTTTTAGTTGGCTGGTGTTTTTACGAGGACAAGTATGGTACATTACATAGAATGATAAAAGTAAACGGTAATATTGAAATATTAAGTATATTCACGATGTTGCATTTAGTACGTGTAAAAATCTAAATATAAGCGACCCTTGTATCTACGAAGAATGTGTTTCACATGAAAATCTAGCTTAAGAGTTTACATTCGTATAATGATTCGGCTATTCGACGCAAGATGGCGCGTTTTTCAAACAGAAATATTTGAAATTTCTACCTGTTGTGTATAGAATTTTCGGTCGACGTTATCGAGAAAAATAATTGCCCATTCGCGATCGATTTGAAATAAACACTATGAATAACTATTAATAACTTTCAATCTTCATTAATTCGTGGAAACGTCGTGAATCTGTACTAAGAGAATTGGTTTTTAAAATACTATTGTAAGCTATTTGGCAAATTTCCACTACTGTGGATTTATTCTACTATTATATTTCAATTATTCTAGATGATAGAATTTTGCCAAGCAACAATGTTTCATATAACTTCATTATATTATAGTAACAATGTTTCATACAACTTCACTATTCTATATGTATAAAAATGTTGCCTGAATAGTTTAAATTTTATTAGATTTATATAATTACAAAATCAAAATGAATTTGCAATTTGTAATATCCATCTTTAAGTTCTACAAGGTAATATATCTTTCTCAGGTGTATTTTGTTGTAAAATATTTTGTTGTAAAAGAGTATTATGTCAATAATGTTTAATTTTACATAGAATTATTGATGTCAGAAAATGATCTTTGATTAAACTTGTTTTTAGGTAGAAGACTTGGTTGTTAAAGATCAGCCCTGTAAAGGATGAGGAATTAGAATCATATGTGTACACAACTGTATACAATATTATGCACTCATATCAACGATGACGTGCAACACATTCTTTTATTTCTCTCTTACAAAAATTTAATTTCTCTTTTATTTATCAAGTTATTCGTCACAGTCTATTCAGTTACTGCTGCAATTTAGTTCCTGTTAAAAAATTAACGCTTTTATTTTCTAGCGATAAATAAGTTTTGAAACTTTTTGACGATGAATAGGTATATATTTTATGCTAGAATATACTAGTTTAGTAAATTTGAATGCTAGAATATACTCGACTGAATAATAAATTTGCAGAATAATAAATTTACGACATCTAAATGAGATCCACCGCATGGTAAGCGATAAGCTTAGCGTCATGCAATTTTAAAAATATGCAAATAATTTCGAATTCCTCAAAGTTGCAAAGATGGAAGCTTATTAAAAATTAGGAATTTTCACGAAATCTTATATTGTATAATAACTTTTATGCTTGAAAAATGCTCGAATGAATATATATATATAGAGAGAGAGAGAAAAAGAAAAAATGATTTTCTGTATTCAATGTCTCGTGTTACAGTGATTTTAATATTCATAATTTAGAAATAATCATGTTTAGAAATCATCATTCAGAAATAATCATCAAATTACAATTTAGATGTACTCTTGATGCAAACATTATATTCCTTTTTCCATAAGTTTTGTGAAACCTTTTAACTCGATGATATGTGGATTAAGTTTGCATTAAGAAATTGAAGAAAATATATCATCGCAGTTGTAATGTCATTTTATAGATTTTTCCTTTTCGAGTGTTTGATATGTTTTTAAAAGTTCCCAGTTAGCTTAATCGATATAGGTGACCCACTTTGAGATCGTTCCGCGTTTCGAACACTTGTTACCAGCAGAAGGTAACTTCTTCTTTCTGAAATAAAAAAAAAAAAAAAAAAAGAAAAAAAATGATTCTGTACGACGAAGAGATCTGTGAATCTATGTTGAATTGTCAAATATTTCATGCGAATATTTAAATCGTTCCACTTACACAGATATATTGTTTCATCATATTTTTCACTTTATCTCATTCAACTGTACACGGAGAGTAGAGTTATTTATTCATAGATCTTTTTTTTTTACAATCTAGAAATGGAAAAATTCTTCGAAATGCGAAAGAATTGTAAAATATCAAAAAAAAAAAAAAAAAAAAACACAATTTATCTCTCGGTATATAAAATTTAATCTTACTATAAAATTTATCTCTGAGTATTTATCTTGTTTCAACGCATTTAGTTCTTAACACATTCTAGATAAACGAGACGTCACGTTGCAATTATTTATTACACAAGCTGGATAAATTTTTTCCAGATTTCGCTACGGCCCTGTAAATTGCAGCGCCCGTTTCAAAACGCCTCTCGACGCTCCGCACTGGGTCTCTCGCTCTTAGTCAGTTGGCGTCGCGACGCCGTCGCCAGAGGTATCTCTGATAGCTCTACGCACGAGACACGAATCCCCCGAATTTTCTCCGGTTTTTCATCGGTGAACATCGCTTCGATTTCGTTCTCGCGGTTCAGTTGATCTTTAACAATCTTTAGCTCTCTTGCCAGATAAAACTGATAATTTCTACAATTCATAGAATCAACGAAACAAGGGAAATCAACGTAACGTGAGACAATATTGTGAAATAAATACTGCGGATCGATGTGAATCTTCGCCCTTGCGAGATGACAAATTTTTCGTTGTAAGATACTTTGGATACTGCTTCTAGGAGGAGGATCATGAATTTCCGATATAAATCACTCGACACAACTTCTCGAAGGATCGAAGCCAACTTCCCCTGCGAAGTGACAAGTTTTCCTTTGGAAATCGAGCTGGCCTGTGTAAATTGGTGTTGGCAGTATCGATGAGACGCGAGCATCCTAGCTTTGTGCAAATTGTCCCCGGGAGGAGAAGAGCCAAACGCAATTGTCTTTCATTAAGGATCAGCCGCCCTTGATACAAATGACGCGCGCTAAGATCACAGAGATCCGACACGATCGTGTTTTCCGATTAGAGTGAAATGACGATCAGATGGTGAACGAAAGGATTTTTCTCTCCCGTCTCGTAGAAAAACAGTGGAAAAGAGACAACTTATTTGGATTTAATTAGACGAAGCATAATATTCTATCGATGAAAATTAATCGAACCGACGTTCGATCCGGCGTTGCGATCGTTCTGATATTAAAGCAGAGGGGACAAATGTTACGCAAATGTTCCATTTGATAAAATTTCTGGCGAGATTCTGCGAGTTGTGAGTGTGATATTCGTTCAAATTTCGCTGAATTGGACGAGCGATTAGAGAGGAGGTAAAACTCGAGATTTCGTCGCCCGAGGGGTTTTCACGTGAACGAGTGCGTCGATCTTAAAAAAAATAAAGACACTGCACGTGCAGAAAAAAGAGAAAGGAAAGGGAGAGGGCAGAGAAACGAGAGAGAAATTCTGCATCGTTAAATCAAGAAGCTTGTTCCTTTCCCGATAGGACGGCCGACGATTCTTCCCAACGGGGGAAAAGAGAGCCTCTTTGACCGAACTCTTTCGTTTCTGATCCTTCGCTCTGATCACCGAAAGTATTCTTTGGAATTCCACAAATTATTTATTTATTTTTTTCTTTAACACCTTTCTCATTGGACGACAAGTCCCAGCTTTTCGATTTCGCCTGTACTTCGTTGTTATTTTGTTCTTTCTTTTTTTTTTTTCGTTCTCTCTTTTAGAAAAGGCGCGAACCCGATGAATCGACTAATAGAAAAAAGTGCAGAAACCATTCGTACACCTGTTGCCTAAATTCGTCGGTCTATTTATTGCTGAGGTGCATCTCATCCGGGGTCATCGACTCCACCGTATACATCGCGCGAATAATTTTAGTCAACCACGAAATTGGAAATCGAAACGGGCTTCGCCAAGTTCGAGCTTGAAAGGGAGCGACACGGGACAAGATCAATAGGGTATAACACACGTGTTTTCTGTGGTTTCTCTTTTGCAAGATCTTGAGGATCTTTCATTCTCCGAGAACGAAAATTACCGAGCGAATATCGATCACATTTCCTTTTCCTGACATAATTCCAAAGGACGTGGAAGGATTTATACCAAAATAAATAAATAAAAATTTTTATGTTAGCTGATTTCTACCAGTGATGTACTGGTACTTTGAGATTTCGAAGAATCGCAGTTTGACTTAGCAACATAGCAATTGCACAATCGTGGCTCTACGATAATTGAAGAGGTGTTCTAGAGGAGGTCCAGTTGTCCGACGATCCGATTCTCTCAGTTAAATTTCCCGTGGATTCCTGGTCGAGATCTGCCAGCCGCTTCATCTCTACAACAGTATTTATTTATACGCGTGTTCTCGGATCGAATACCACTGGAAAAAACGTCAAGAAGAAAGTCCCAATGCTCGAGACACAAATACGCGTTAATAACTCGCTCGATTATTTATCGTCGGTGATAAAGTAGAAAACTACGTTTCGTTGAAGCGCAAAGCGAAGAAACAGCGATGTCACACTCTGATAGTTCAATCAAAATCGTACAAATATCAGATTAGACACTGCAGAGATCAAGGGAATTTATTAAACTACGAACTTCTCTCGTTTGTTTTCAACAACTAGAGGAGAGAACAAACACACAGTTGAAGAGGATGTCGGGTTCGCCGGATGGGCGGAAGGCGCCGCCCCCGAGGTTGAAAATTCAACTTCCGTTACCAGGCCAGTTTTATTCGCAACCAGGCATGGGGTACGTTTCAACGCCCTATGGTCAAACCCCCATGCCGATGACTCCTGTGTCCGGTCAACCGCAGGTGATCTATTCGAACAAGGCCAGCGAGTTTGTCTTCAGTCAGTTTAGGGGTATCAAGGATCTGACCAAGTCCGGGTTGAGCGTCGGTGAGAAGAGCGCTTTCTGGCTTTACGAAAAGGTCCGCGTTTATTTATACATTACTTGTATACTTGTATACTTGTATACTTGTTTTATGCAGGACGACGAGTGATGATGAATTTTTCTGCTGCTTGCAGGTCAGTTCCTGGAGCAAACGATGGTTCACCCACATTTTCTTATTTGTTATCGTGCTTTTGTACAGTATCGGGGGCGCGATGATATTCGTTACGATCGAGGGAACCAACGAGGACATGATGCACGGAAACATTCGAAAGGAGAGGTAAATTTAAATGCGTTTCAATTCTTCTTTCGATTTTTCGCGATCGATTCTTCATCAAACGTCGGACGTCTTTTTTGGTTTGGTTGAATCGGCAGAATGATGCATAGAACAAAGTTAACATCTATCCGTATTTTTTATTTTTTGTCTAACGATCTGAGGCAAACACACGTGCGAAATACTTTTGAGTTTCAGCCTCGAAAATTGAAAAACTTTAAATATAATTGTAAATGTATATATTGGAATATCGTTTGGAAGAAACTTGAAAACTAGGAAAACAGTCGAAACGTATTAAAAACTTCGGTAATTTTTATTTTCTAATTTTTCGAGATGTTTTTGAAACTCATTAACACGCTCGAACGAACTTTAATCGTCGGACAGAATAGAAATCGAATTCAACTCTGAACGTGCAGTAAACCTAAATGTATGTGTTTCAGTCTAACCTAGGTATCTGATTCATATCTGCAGTTTATATCCCAGCAGAATTTCCTTAGTTTAGAAGGGTTTAGACGGATTTAAAAAGTGCATTCTTTCAATATTTTAATATATTTTATTGAATATTATTATTTAATATACAGAACGAAAGGGCAAGATGGAATTTTCTGTTTTTTTTCTTCTTCTATTATTCCCTTTTTTTTTTTTGGTTCAAGTTCTAAGCTGAAAAATAAAAAAAAAAAATTGGAAGTTTTGCATAAATAAATAATTCTTTAAAGGAACCATTTCTTTTTCCCTGTTGAAAAACAAACCTATTAGATGTTAGAAAACACTCTCCTCGAAGAAATCTCGATTTTTCATATTATCGTGAATATTTAGAGTTAAGTAAACAATTTGTGCAGAGTTTCAGTTTTTTTTTTTTTTTTTTTTCAATTTTCCACGCTGCGAAACTTCTCTCCTTGTTAATTAACACAATGGAGATTATGATTTGTTATTTCCAATGTAGAAGAAGTAGGAAAAATTTTCTGCACACGATAGTCCACCAGCGATTTTAATTCACATTTATCGCGTGGAATAGTCGGATTGGTTTATGTTTTCAACTCGGGGAATTGCGATAATCTCTATAATTAATATAAGTTCCATCCATTGAATTTATTGGTTTAACCTTGGTTCCAAGGAGAGCGCGCCTTAAAGAATAAACGCAACGAATGATACAAGTCTATCGGTTTCTCATCGTGAAACGCCAAATCGACAACACCTACAGTGAAGAATGTAGGACGATCGAACAACGTGCATTAAAACAAACACGAAACCATGGAAATATAGTATATAATATTTTATTGTATGTACTTCAGTAGCTTTGCCCGTGCAAACAACTGTAATTTCCAATTTTGTTGCATACCTCACGGCTGGGACAAGATATTAAGTATACTGAAATAATTTTTGGCTTTATTTAGATATTTTTTTTTTTTTGCCACTACTTAGATGACGAAGTCTTTCATAAATAAATCTAATAGAAAAAGCAAGTGCTTGTAAATGTAGACAATTTCTACTTTGATATGTAATATTGAAATAAAATAAAATAAAACAAGATATCTTCAACTTTAAAAGAAGAATTTCAAAAATGTCGATTCAATTTCCCTTTAAAGTATAATGCGATAGTGTTGGAAATTTCGTTTCAATTTGACGTTAATTATTTTGCTTTAACGATTTAAAACGAACTTTTAAAACAGATAAGAAGAAAATAACTCATTTTCAAATTAATTCATTTTGGTCGATCGCAGTGAAAAACTTTATTTATGGCAATGACGTGCACATTCGAATCGCTAACTACGATTTTGAATCATAATCTGACGATGCTGAAGATTTCTGTCACGCAAGCGTTGCCTCAAATGATCATGATAACGTTTCACGTTTGCACAGAATGTGCATCTCTTCTTTTTTACATTTTTCATCTCTTTAGAATCGCAAGGAGATACTTCTTCGTGGAAAAGTGTTCTTCTATGCGAACATCGCTCAAATTGTGTCCTCGTATGAATCACGTTTCCTTGCGAATTGCTATTATTCCTATATATGTACCTTTCATAAGTTCTACTTCAATCTTTTTAATCGCACGATATTCCTTCTTACGATTGCGAGCTTGGCTGTAACACAAACGATACTGAAACATTTCCAGCCAATTCATTGGAAGAAAAAGCAGCGAAAAATCTTGTAAAAATGAAAATTCTATTTTTACTGAGAGAAACGCACAATTCGATCACGCTGATATTTCGTTGATGAAAAGAAACTCGACAGTGGTATTTGTTATCGAAATTTTAGGTTCCAACTTTAATTTAACTTTTTTTTCAAATATATCTTTCGCGTGTTGTTGTTAGAATTTTTTCAGGAGATTATTTAGTCGCGGAATAATATCGATGATTCGTTATAACTAAGCAGATTTATTATCTTGAGAAAAAGATCTCAGAATGTTTAAGAATAGAAGAGCAAGTTAAATAGAATTAATATTAAATGTCTGTAATAAACCGATTTTATATTTTATACGAATGTAATATGTATGTAAAAATGTTCTTCGATCAGTATAATATGAATGCGAAAATCTTTCGTGAAATGTGCATGTGTTCAAGTAATTTTATGAGCCACCGTGCATGGAATTCATAATAACGTCGACGATTTCCTTGACTTGTTCCACTTGTCAGTAGAAATTTCGTCTTGTTTGAAGGGAAATTGATTTTTCGACGATTTACTTTCGCGGCGGGGGATCGATCGACCTTGAGACGAAGGTCAGGGTTACCTTAGAATTCCTGTTTAGCCTCTTGTTTTTATTCGTCGATGGCGTGACTGATCCGATAAAAAACACAAGGAAAATGAAGCACGTATTCGAGTGTTCGATCAGTGTAACCATAATCTTTCTCTTTTTTTTTATTGGTGTGCAAACGATCTGTGTGAATATGCGAAGTTTTATCAGAGGCGCGCGGTGTTAATTGAAAGAAAAATGGAGAGACAAAAAAAAGGGATTGAAAATAGTATGGAAAAATGTTAGTGTGGTAAGCTGCTCAATCAGAAAGTTATGGCTTTGAATAATTCAAAAAAGAAGCACGTTTCTAAAATGTAACATTTTAAATCGTTCGAGTTGTAAAAATACTCACACTCTAAAAATTACAGTTTTAGATACGGTTTTTCAAGTAGATTTTAAGTTTCGTTTTCTGTCTAATTACTTTTGATTGATTCGTTTGGTCATCAACAATTAGAGAATTTCTTTTCTCGTATAATTAAATCTTTCAAACTTGAATTTCCACGATGACATTGTCAAACATATTGCATCCTGTTAAATTACAAAATTTCCAATTTTTCTGAAAAAAATATCTTTTTTTATTTCTTCTATATTTTTTACTATATTTTTTTACCATCTGTCCTGCATCTTCTTAGATATTTGAACAATATTTGAATAATTGCCAGTAGTTAGCAACTGCTTATTTGTTTCTGAAAAATGATAGATAAACTAATTAATAAGATGAGTCGATTAAATTAATTCTGATAACTTTCTATAATATCTCTATTTTATTAATATTTAACATTACAAATAATACTCCAATTTTTCTGAAAAACGTATCTTCTTTTATTTTTTCTGTATTTTTTACTATTTTCTTTTACCATCTGTCCTGCATCTTCTTAGATATTTGAACAATATTTGAATAATTGCTAGTAGTTAGCAACTGCTTATTTGTTTCTGAAAAATGATAGATAAACTAATTAATAAGATGAGTCGATTAAATTAATTCTGATAACTTTCTATAATATCTCTATTTTATTAATATTTAACATTACAAATAATACTCCAATTTTTCTGAAAAACGTATCTTCTTTTATTTTTTCTGTATTTTTTACTATTTTCTTTTACCATCTGTCCTGCATCTTCTTAGATATTTGAACAATATTTGAATAATTGCCAGTAGTTAGCAACTGCTTATTTGTTTCTGAAAAATGATAGATAAACAAATTAATAAGATGAGTCGATTAAATTAATTTTGATAACTTTCTATAATATCTCTATTTTATTAATATTTAACATTACAAATAATACTCCAATTTTTCTGAAAAACGTATCTTCTTTTATTTTTTCTGTATTTTTTACTATTTTCTTTTACCATCTGTCCTGCATCTTCTTAGATATTTGAACAATATTTGAATAATTGCCAGTAGTTAGCAACTGCTTATTTGTTTCTGAAAAATGATAGATAAACTAATTAATAAGATAAGTCGATTAAATTAATTCTGATAACTTTCTATAATATCTTTATTTTATTAATATCTAGTCTATAATATTTAACATTACAAATTCTAGCATCATTTTAATAATACTGAATTACGTTCCGAAATTAAAATATCGAAAAAAAAAGCAAAGAAAATTTCTCTGGCCAGCCTACTCCTGAATTAAAAAAATTTTTTTCTCGAACTTATGAAATTTATTGTGATCTATCGATATTCGAACTTTCGCCGAGCTGTGCATAATTTAGTATTTTTTTTTTATCTGGTTCAAGTAGAAAGAACAAAGGAAACGAGAGAGAATGCGATCGAATATCGACAAGTTTTGTAAATGTTTAAATGTCACAGAAACAAGACGCTAACTACAATCCAGAAATTGTGCGGCGACGAGGTACTGGCTTCGAATCCGGAACTTTGGAGCGGACAGGCGAGAAGGGAATTGATGGAATACGAGGAGCATTTGTACGAGTTCTACAAGCGTGGGTTGACGGACCGTGGACAAAAAGTGTGGACCTTTTGGAACGCTGTATTTTACTGCGGCACTATTTACACCACTATAGGTGAGTATCACGATATCGTTGAACTAACATTTTTGTCGAAATATTTCTGGAAATATTTGTCTGTACGATTTTTCCCTGTCTAAATATTTATTTAATCTGAAACAATTTACACTCTGTGCGCCATGCACGAACCACTATAATCATATCATTCCATAATATTAACTTCAATAATAATAAGACTTTCGACGCAGCAACGTACAAAAATGTCAGATTTTTTTTGAATTATTTCCAATGTTCGTTGATCTTGCTGATATTTCTAATATTCTACGCAAAAAAAAAAAAAAACTATTGATCTTTTCATTCACGATTTTCCAAGCGAATTAAATTCTTCCAAAGATAAACGAAATATTCGTATATATTTTCAAATGGTAGTAGCGCATATATATATATGTGTGTGTGTGTGTGTGTGTGTGTGTGTGTGTGTACGAAGAAATGAGCTTGACCGCGATTTTTTCCAGTTTCCACGCGAGATGGTGGATTCTGATACACGTTCTAATACGCTCTCTCTTGACCTACATATACCGATATCATTTTCGATCGAGTGACGATTATCCTTTTACCCTGTTCTTCCGCGAATCGAGACGAGTCTGCTGTCTCCATTAAACTGATTTATACACACCAGCCGTCGTGATAGTAAACTGAGGTCTTTGGCTCGTTCAAGTGGAAGCCGATGTTAATAAAACAACGTTGAAGAAATAAACTGTGGAACTCAAACAATGTTTCCGTTCAAATTGACTGGCTGTGAGACAGTTGTTATTTACAGTAACACGAGTTTAATACGTATGCGTTTTCGATTGGTTAGGTTTAGGTTAGGTTGTGTAATTGTGTTATTGTGGGTCTCGTTAGTCGAGAATTCTCACAACTGTGAAGCTACAGTTGTATATTTTATTGACAATTTTTGTGTAAATCGATGGTTTTCTTGAAATTTTAAGTGTTACATTATAAAGTAGGCATATGTACTCGCATAGAATTCGTACATTTTAATTCTTTTTTTTTTTTCGGGGGAGGAATATGTTGTTATTTGTTTTTCTTTTTTTTTATACAGTGAAAATTATCTTTGTTTTCATGGCGAGGATAGGAAACTTTAAGAGGTCTCAGTTACAAATAAAAGTAAAAAATTTAATCAATATTCGTTTTTAAAATCAACATCTCCAACGTGAATTGTGATTTTTCTATTTTCCTATAGTCGGAGTGTGCTTGTTCGGCTTCTTTTTGAGAAGAAATAATGTACAATAAATATACATGCATTATAGTAGACAAGAATATAACATATTTTACATATTTGTAAATTTCGTGTTAAAAAGAAAAAGATCCAGAATTTGTACATACTAGAATATCGCATACAATGTATGAAAAATTGATTGCATTTGCTACAGTTTTGTCTAATTTATATTCATATTTCTTTCTTTAATTTTTCTTCTGTATATTCTGTATATCATACGAACATAAGATTTGCAACATGATGATGCAACATATAAAAATCTTAAAAGTCTTATAATTTTGTCCACTTTACCGTATGATGTATATCTT
Organism: Tetragonula carbonaria; assembly: GCA_032399595.1. NCBI lineage: Eukaryota > Metazoa > Arthropoda > Insecta > Hymenoptera > Apidae > Tetragonula > Tetragonula carbonaria. Next base: position 3,725,109 of record JAUCRC010000020.1, read on the forward strand.
CTTTATATATATATATATATATATATATATATATATATAATTTTTTAAATATAAATGTGATATTATCTTCTTCAACTTATACAGTGAAAACTGTCTTTCTTCATTTAAAAGTTACCGCACAAAATATTAAAGAGATACAAAATAATCCTGACTCTATACAACTGATTTATTCTTTCGAAGTGTCTCTAACTAGAGCACTAATTTCTTTTTATAATGTAGAAAATATAGCAATATATTTATATAATTAATATATATATATAGCACCAATTTCTTTTCATAATGCAGAAAATATAACAATATGTATATATTTATATAATTCTTATATGTTATATATTTATATAATTCTTATAATATAGCAATATATTTAGCATTATGCTTGCATATTTTTCCATTGAAGTACTTTTTTACTTTGAAACATTTCGCTTCTTATTCAATTTTAATTTAATTTAATGAACAGTTTCAACAGTTTCAAGAACGTTAACGGAGTTCTATCAAAGTTTCTTTCTTTCTTCTCCGAATCTTGATCTATGAAATTAGAAGCATTTTACGAGTTTAATGGAATTATTATCCTTCATAATCTCTTTTACTCTCTTTAGTTTAAGTAACAATAAATATACTCTCCATCCTTCAGTTTCTCCTCTTTAAGTGACTATAATATATCGTGCTTGTCAACTATTTTGACTATTACTCATTCATTAATTTTCCTTTCGTGTAATTACATCGTATAATTACGTCGCATGCATTACGTCATAAAATGTACAATCCGTTTAGATTTCTTCCTTGAACACGGCAAAAAGACCAGAAAATTAAATTATTGCATCTTGATCCTTCATATCATGAAATATTTCATCGTGAATTTCTATTGTTACTTTCGTTCGAAATATTTTCAAATTTTGCAAATAATAACGTGCACGAATAGTTTTTTTTAAAAATTATCAGATTCGTGTAACTTTTTAAATTAACTGTTGTAAATCCAGTCTCGGGTTCGTGTTATAAAGAATAACAATTATTAAACAATTACTAGTAGATCGTGGATTTTGAAAATTTATATTTCCATGAAAATAAGAAGATGCAATCTAATTATTAGCATTTGACAAATTGCGAAATATACTACCTATAGTGCAACTGAGTTTTCCTTCGGAACCTTGTAATTGAAAACCTTTTGAAAAACCGTCGTTGCATTCGAGCTTCTCAGAAATCATTATTCATTATCAGTTGAGCTTTTTAAAAACCAAATTGATCAATGTGAATTTTTATTCAAATTATTTTTGTATCAAATTTTACTTTAAAATTTGAAATTTAAATTAAATTATCATATCTATATATATATATATATATATATATATATATATATATATATATATAATTTATATAATTATTTATATATATATATTATATATATAATTATTTATAATTATTTATAATTATTATATATATAATTATTTATAATTATTTATAATTATTATATATATAATTATTTACTTATATATATGTAATTATATATAAATATAATTATAAATATATATATAATATATATAAATATGTATATAAATTATATGTATATAAATTATATATATAAATTATATATATGTATAATATATATATATATGTATTATATATGTATGTATATATATGTATGCATGTATATATATGTATATGTATATATATGTATGTATGTTTGTATATGTGCATATATATATATATATATATATATATATATATATATATATATATATATATATATATATATATATATATATATATATAAAAATATGTAGAAACATATGAGATGTATAAAATGTACATGATAATTTACACAAACATAATTATAATTAGAAACTTGAGAAAGCAATTAGATAATTTCTTTATTACTTAGCTTTCGAATTACAGAAATAAATCCTTGGGTATTTAAAAACTCGAAAAATCCAAAAAATCGAGTGACAGAAATTTATCAAACGTTAATGCTCCGACTAAAAACAGAAACCTCATTAAGTTAAATTTTTGATCGAAATTTAAATGAACAATATATGCGGTACGCAGTCTCTGTACATTGTTTTAGTGCACGTAGGTTGTAAATATTTCACGTCGACGTGAAACAGAATAAAAAGTTTACAAAAGAATGTTCTATGTCGCTTTTATATCATTCTACATTCCGATATTCAGAAGATCGGAGAAATTCGCAAAAATCCTAATAAAAAGCTAGTCTCTACTGGAGACGAAAGAAAAAAGTAGAAAGGGAGGGATTTTTAGATTTTCCAAGGAACTCTAACACTGCCAATCGAATGACTAAGAAGTTCGAAATATTTCTCAATTTCAAGTTACAAATTCGCCGCATTGTCTCGCTTATTATCTCGGAAGGAATAGATAACGACTTGTTTCTTCGCGAAACAAAGTGTCCCATTATGGACGAAATCCAAAATACACACCTGTCTAATGCACTCAACATGCCGATACCTCGGTGAGCGTGTACAATACTGAAATTAATAATGCACGACCTCAGTTTTCGCCTCAGTCATTAGTCGCGGATGCTTGGTTCTCCATGCGCGTGTATCATTCTGTTGCGACGCAAAACAGGGACTTGAAGAAATATTCGTCACCCCGGCAAAGAAGAGAACGAATCCGTGACGACGATGGCGATAAAAACAAAATGTTCATTCGCGTCGACGAAATGTGGCCCACGCGTACTATTTCGAGACGAAAACGACTTGCAAGTTACGTAAGGGTGGAAGAGGAGACCGTGGGTGACGTTCATGAAAACATGTGGTGTTTGTCGTTTTTTTTCTAAATTCTTACCGAAAGATCGCATTCTTTTTCTCTCTTTCTTTTTTTTTTTTTTTCTTTCAGTATAAACTTTTCCACCGAAGGAACATTCTGGTTTTGAGAACTCCAACAAGAGACGACAAATCCTTAACGAGCAGAGAATTAAACTTGTTAACGTAGGCTTTAATATTCTACGATCTTCTTTTTTCATCTGCTGTCGTTTTTTTTTTTTTCAGGAGCGAGTTTCAATTAATTTCGATACGATAGTAGTCGAGCTGGATTTCATTTCCCTGAGAAGATCTTTTCGAGATCTGCTTGAATCTAACGCGATCGAGGTTTCATAGAAGTTTCTTTGAAACTCTGAAAAGCTTCTAGGTTTCTTTCCTATATGAAAATATGTAAATGTATTTTTATGTAATTTATAATTATAATTTATAATTATACATTTTATATTTATAATTATACATTTTATATAATTTATACACATTTATAATTTATATGTACATGTATTTTTATATAACTTATAATTATACATTTTATATAATTTATAATTATACATACATTTATATTTCAGTTATGTTATTTTAAAAGTTTAATATCAACATCTCTATCAAATGCTGAATTGCTTTTGCAAAATTCTTCTGTGAATTATATTTCCAAACACTGGTGAATAACACCTAAATTCTTCTGTAACAAAAGGACAGAAGTTAATTTTAACAATGTGACGAATTTGAAACTTGAGATTCAGAAATATCTTTCATCGAACTTTTAGTCATTTGATTGGTAGTGTCGTCTTGTTAAAGTTTCTTGGAAAGTCTCCAAAATTACCATCTTTCTACTTTTTTCGTTTGTTTCCAGCGAAAACTAACCATTTATTAGAATTATCGAAATTTCTTTGATCTTCTAAATATCAGAATGTAAGGAATTTTATTGCTTCATCTTGATTCTCTACATGTTCATTAGATAACCAAACAGCCTAATGATTCACTAACCTAAACCTAACCTAATCTAAACTTAGTGCTGTTTATGAGCAATCGTTCTTTGATCATTGTTCTCCAAAATAAAACAACGAAAATCGAGCTACTATTCAATCAAACAAACATCCAAATCATTATGTAGTTAACATTTCGAAAGCTAGTAAAATATAAGATAAACATACACAAGAATATGTAAATCAATACTTCAATTAGTATTTCAACAAAATTCAGAAAAATAGAGTATAACAATAGAATTATAATGTATAAAATAATATACAAGAATTATAATAAATAAAAATTATAGAGAACAAAATTAAAGTGTGAAAAAAATTTTAGTTAGGATCAGAAAAGTAGGAAAATATCAGAAGTATACTTCTAGAAAGATATTGGACAAATATCTTCATTGAATTATATGTAATTATTAATTATAGACGGCACTCATTACGATGGATAAGAAAAGTAGGAAAATATCAGAAGTATACTTCTACAAAGATGCTGGAGAAATATTTCTATCCTCATTGAATTATATATAATTATTAGTTATAAATGTCACTAATTACCTCAAGGATCAGAAAAGTAGGAAGATATCAGAAGTATACTTCTAGAAAGATGGTAGAGAAATATTTCTATCGTCTTTGAATTATATATAATTATTCATTATAAAGATCACTAATTACCTCAAAGATCAGAAAAGTAGGAAGATATCAGAAGTATACATCTAGAATGGTAATGGAGAGATATCTTCATTGAAAAAAACTATGAAAATATCAGTAGTATACTTCTAGAAAGATATTTTAGGAGGAATTTTTATCTTCATTGAATTATGATTATTAATTATATGAAATATAATCATTAATTATAAATGTCACGAATTACGATGGATCAGAAAAGTAGGAAAATATCAGAAGTATACATCTGGAAAGATGGTGGAGAAATATTTCTATCCTCATTGAATTATGTATAATTATTCACTATAAAGGCCACTAATTACCTCAAGGATCAGAAAAGTAGGAAGATATCAGAAGTATACTTCTAGAAAGATGGTGGAGAAATATTTCTATCGTCTTTGAATTATATGTAATTATTCATTATAAAGGCCACTAATTACCTCAAGGATCAGAAAAGTATGAAAATATAAGAAGTATACTTCTAGAAAGATGGTGGAGAAATATTTCTATCGTCTTTGAATAATATATAATTATTCATTATAATGGTCACTAATCACCTCAAGGATCAAAAAAGTAGGAAGATATCAAAAGTATACATCTAGATAGATGGTGCAGAAATATTTCTATCGTCTTTGAATTATGTATAATTATTAATTATAAAGGCCACTGATTACCTCAAGAATCAGAAAAGTAGGAAGATATCAGAAGTATACTTCTAGAAAGATGGTGGAGAAATATTTCTATTGTCTTCGAATAATATATAATTATTCATTATAATGGTCACTAATCACCTCAAGGACCAAAAAAGTAGGAAGATATCAGAAGTATACATCTAGAATGGTAATGGAGAGATATCTTCATTGAATTATAGGTTGTTATTAATTATAGACGTCACTAATTACGATGGGTCAGAAAAGTATGAAAATATCAGAAGTATACTTCTAGAAAGATGGTGGAGAAATATTTCTATCGTCTTTGAATAATATATAATTATTCATTATAATGGTTACTAATTACCTCAAGGATGAGGAAAGTAGGAAGATATCAGAAGTATTCGTCAAGAAAGATGGTGGAGAAATATTTCTATCCTCATTGAATTCTGTATAATTATTAATTATAAAGGCCACTGATTACCTCAAGGAACAGAAATGTATGAAAATATCAGAAGTATACTTCTAGAAAGATGGTGGAGAAATATTTCTATCGTCTTTGAATTATAAATAATTATTCATTATAATGGTCACTATTACCTCAAGGATCAGAAAAGTATGAAAATATCAGAAGTATACTTCTAGAAAGATGGTGGAGAAATATTTCTATCGTCTTTGAATTATATATAATTATTCATTATAAAGGCCACTAATTACCTCAAGGATCAGAAAAGTAGGAAGATATCAGAAGTATACTTCTAGAAAGATGGTGGAGAAATATTTCTATCGTCTTTGAATTATATATAATTATTCATTATAATGGACACTATTACCTCAAGGATGAGAAAAGTAGGAAGATATCAGAAGTATACGTCTAGAAAGATGGTGGAGAAATATTTTTATCCTCATTGAATTATGTATAATTATTAATTATGAATGTCACTAATTATCCCAAGGATGAGAAAAGTAGGAAGATATCAAAAGTATACTTCTAGAAAGATGGTGGAGAAATATTTCTATCATCTTTGAATTATGTATAATTATTAATTTTAAAGGCCACTGATTACCTCAAGGATCAGAAATGTATGAAAATATCAGAAGTATACTTCTAGAAAGATGGTGGAGAAATATTTCTATCGTCTTTGAATTATATGTAATTATTCATTATAAAGGCCACTAATTACCTCAAGGATCAGAAAAGTATGAAAATATAAGAAGTATACTTCTAGAAAGATGGTGGAGAAATATTTCTATCGTCTTTGAATAATATATAATTATTCATTATAATGGTCACTAATCACCTCAAGGACCAAAAAAGTAGGAAGATATCAGAAGTATACATCTAGAATGGTAATGGAGAGATATCTTCATTGAATTATATGTAATTATTAATTATAGACGGCACTCATTACGATGGATAAGAAAAGTAGGAAAATATCAGAAGTATACTTCTACAAAGATGCTGGAGAAATATTTCTATCCTCATTGAATTATATATAATTATTAGTTATAAATGTCACTAATTACCTCAAGGATCAGAAAAGTAGGAAGATATCAGAAGTATACTTCTAGAAAGATGGTAGAGAAATATTTCTATCGTCTTTGAATTATATATAATTATTCATTATAAAGATCACTAATTACCTCAAAGATCAGAAAAGTAGGAAGATATCAGAAGTATACATCTAGAATGGTAATGGAGAGATATCTTCATTGAAAAAAACTATGAAAATATCAGTAGTATACTTCTAGAAAGATATTGGAGGAATTTTTATCTTCATTGAATTATGATTATTAATTATATGAAATATAATCATTAATTATAAATGTCACGAATTACGATGGATCAGAAAAGTAGGAAAATATCAGAAGTATACATCTGGAAAGATGGTGGAGAAATATTTCTATCCTCATTGAATTATGTATAATTATTCACTATAAAGGCCACTAATTACCTCAAGGATCAGAAAAGTAGGAAGATATCAGAAGTATACTTCTAGAAAGATGGTGGAGAAATATTTCTATCGTCTTTGAATTATATGTAATTATTCATTATAAAGGCCACTAATTACCTCAAGGATCAGAAAAGTATGAAAATATGAGAAGTATACTTCTAGAAAGATGGTGGAGAAATAATTCTATCGTTTTTGAATAATATATAATTATTCATTATAATGGTCACTATTACCTCAAGGATGAGATAAGTAGGAAGATATCATAAGTATACGTCTAGAAAGATGGTGGAGAAATATTTCTATCCTCATTTAATTATGTATAATTATTAATTGCGAATGTCACTAATTACCTCAAGGATCAGAAAAGTATGAAAATATCAGAAGTGTACTTCTAGAAAGATGGTGGAGAAATATTTCTATCGTCTTTGAATTATATATAATTATTCATTATACAGGCCACTAATTACCTCAAGGATCAGAAAAGTATGCAAATATCAGAAGTATATGTCTAGAAAGATGGTGGAGAAATATTTCTATCCTCATTGAATTATGTATAATTAATCATTATAGAGGCCACTAATTACCTCAAGGATCAGAAAAGTATGAAAATATCAGAAGTGTACTTCTAGAAAGATGGTGGAGAAATATTTCTATCGTCTTTGAATTATATATAATTATTCATTATAATGGTCACTATTACCTCAAGGATGAGATAAGTAGGAAGATATCAGAAATATACGTCTAGAAAGATGGTGGAGAAATATTTCTATCCTCTTTGAATTATATATAATTATTCATTATAAAGGCCACTAATTACCTCAAGGAACAGAAAAGTATGAAAATATCAGAAGTATACTTCTAGAAAGATGGTGGAGAAATAATTCTATCGTTTTTGAATAATATATAATTATTCATTATAATGGTCACTAATTACCTCAAGGATCAGAAAAGTATGAAGATATCAGAAGTATACATCTAGAATGGTAATGGAGAGATATCTTCATTGAAAAAAACTATGAAAATATCAGTAGTATACTTCTAGAAAGATATTGGAGGAATTTTTATCTTCATTGAATTATGATTATTAATTATATGAAATATAATCATTAATTATAAATGTCACGAATTACGATGGATCAGAAAAGTAGGTAAATATCAGAAGTATACATCTGGAAAGATGGTGAAGAAATATTTCTATCCTCATTGAATTATGTATAATTATTCATTATAAAGGCCACTAATTACCTCAAGGATCAGAAAAGTAGGAAGATATCAGAAGTATACTTCTAGAAAGATGGTGGAGAAATATTTCTATCCTCATTGAATTATGTATAATTATTAATTATGAATGTCACTAATTATCCCAAGGATGAGAAAAGTAGGAAGATATCAGAAGTATTCGTCTAGAAAGATGGTGGAGAAATATTTCTATCCTCATTGAATTATGTATAATTATTCATTATAAAGGCCACTAATTACCTCAAGGATCAAAAAAGTAGGAAGATATCAGAAGTATAATTCTAGAAAGATGTTGGAGAAATATTTCTATCCTCATTGAATTATGTATAATTATTAATTTTAAAGGCCACTGATTACCTCAAGGATCAGAAAAGTATGAAAATATCAGAAGTATACTTCTAGAAAGATGGTGGGGAAATATTTCTATCGTCTTTGAATTGTATAAAATTATTCATTATAATGGTCACTAATTACCTCAAGGATCAGAAAAGTAGGAAGATATCAGAAGTATACGTCTAGAAAGATGGTGGAGAAATATTTCTATCCTCATTGAATTATGTATAATTAATCATTATAAAGGCCACTAATTACCTCAAGGATCAGAAAAGTATGAAAATATCAGAAGTATACTTCTAGAAAGATGGTGGAGAAATATTTCTATCGTCTTTGAATTATATATAATTATTCATTATACAGGCCACTAATTACCTCAAGGATCAGAAAAGTATGAAAATATCAGAAGTATAATTCTAGAAAGATGGTGGAGAAATATTTCTATCGTCTTTGAATTATATATAATTTTTCATTATACAGGCCACTAATTACCTCAAGGATCAGAATAGTATGAAAATACCAGAAGTATACTTCTAGAAAGATGGTGGAGAAATATTTCTATCGTCTTTGAATTATATATAATTATTCATTATAATGGTCACTATTACCTCAAGGATGAGAAAAGTAGGGAGATATCAGAAGTATACGTCTAGAAAGATGGTGGAGAAATATTTCTATCCTCATTGAATTATGTATAATTATTAATTATAAAGGCCACTAATTACCTCAAGGATCAGAAAAGTATGAAAATATCAGAAGTATACTTCTAGAAAGATGGTGGAGAAATATTTCTATCGTCTTTGAATTATATATAATTATTCATTATAATGGTCACTAATTACCTGAAGGATCAGAAAAGTATGAAAATATCAGAAGTGTACTTCTAGAAAGATGGTGGAGAAATATTTCTATCGTCTTTGAATTATATATAATTATTCATTATAATGGTCACTATTACCTCAAGGATGAGAAAAGTAGGAAGATATCATAAGTATACGTCTAGAAAGATGGTGGAGAAATATTTCTATCCTCATTGAATTGTGTATAATTATTAATTATAAAGGGCACTAATTACCTCAAGGATGAGGAAAGTAGGAAGATATCAGAAGTATACGTCTAGAAAGATGGTGGAGAAATATTTCTATCGTCTTTGAATTATATATAATTATTCATTATAATGGTCACTAATTACATCAAGGATCAGAAAAGTAGGAAGATATCAGAAGTATACTTCTAGAAAGATGGTGGAGAAATATTTCTATCGTCTTTGAATTATATATAATTATTCATTATAATGGTCACTAATCACCTCAAGGATCAAAAATGTAGGAAGATATCAAAAGTATACATCTAGAAAGATGGTGGAGATATATTTCTATCGTCTTTGAATTATGTATAATTATTAATTATAAAGGCCACTAATTACCTCAAGGATCAGAAAAGTATGAAAATATAAGAAGTACGTCTAGAAAGATGGTGGAGAAATATTTCTATCGTCTTTGAATTATATATAATTATTCATTATAAAGGCCACTAATTACATCAAGGATCAGAAAAGTATGAAAATATCAGAAGTATACTTCTAGAAAGATGGTGGAGAAATATTTCTATCGTCTTTGAATTATATATAATTATTCATTATAATGGTCACTATTACCTCAAGGATCAGAAAAGTATGAAAATACCAGAAGTATACTTCTAGAAAGATGGTGGAGAAATATTTCTATCGTCTTTGAATTGTATAAAATTATTCATTATAATGGTCACTAATTACATCAAGGATCAGAAAAGTAGGAAGATATCAGAAGTATACGTCTAGAAAGATGGTGGAGAAATATTTCTATCCTCATTGAATTGTGTACAATTAATCATTATAAAGGCCATTAATTACCTCAAGGATCAGAAAAGTATGAAAATATCAGAAGTATACTTCTAGAAAGATGGTGGAGAAATATTTCTATCGTCTTTGAATTATATATAATTATTCATTATAATGGTCACTAATTACCTCAAGGATCAGAAAAGTATGAAAATATCAGAAGTATACTTCTAGAAAGATGGTGGAGAAATATTTCTATCGTCTTTGAATTATATATAATTTTTCATTATACAGGCCACTAATTACCTCAAGGATCAGAATAGTATGAAAATACCAGAAGTATACTTCTAGAAAGATGGTGGAGAAATATTTCTATCGTCTTTGAATTATATGTAATTATTCATTATAATGGTCACTAATTACCTCAAGGATGAGGTAAGTAGGAAGATATCAGAAGTATACGTCTAGAAAGATGGTGGAGAAATATTTCTATCGTCTTTGAATTATATATAATTATTCATTATAAAGGCCACTAATTACATCAAGGATCAGAAAAGTATGAAAATATCAGATGTATACTTCTAGAAAGATGGTGGAGAAATATTTCTATCGTCTTTGAATTATATATAATTATTCATTATAATGGTCACTATTACCTCAAGGATCAGAAAAGTATGAAAATACCAGAAGTATACTTCTAGAAAGATGGTGGAGAAATATTTCTATCGTCTTTGAATTATATATAATTATTCATTATACAGGCCACTAATTACCTCAAGGATCAGAATAGTATGAAAATACCAGAAGTATACTTCTAGAAAGATGGTGGAGAAATATTTCTATCCTCTTTGAATTATATATAATTATTCATTATAAAGGCCACTAATTACCTCAAGGAACAGAAAAGTATGAAAATATCAGAAGTATACTTCTAGAAAGATGGTGGAGAAATATTTCTATCGTTTTTGAGTAATATATAATTATTCATCATAATGGTCACTAATTACCTCAAGGATCAGAAAAGTATGAAGATATCAGAAGTATACTTCTAAAAAGATGGTGGAGAAATATTTCTATCGTCTTTGAATTATGTATAATTATACATTATAATGGTCACTAATTACCTCAAGGATCAGAAAAGTAGGAAGATATCAGAAGTATACTTCTAGAAAGATGGTGGAGAAATATTTCTATCGTTTTTGAATAGTATATAATTATTCATTATAATGGTCACTATTACCTCAAGAATGAGATAAGTAGGAAGATATCAGAAGTATACTTCTAGAAAGATGGTGAAGAAGTATTTCTATCGTCTTTGAATTGTATATAATTATTCATTATAATGGTCACTAATTACCTGAAGGATCAGAAAAGTATGAAAATATCAGAAGTGTACTTCTAGAAAGATGGTGGAGAAATATTTCTATCGTCTTCGAATTATATGTAATTATTCATTATAATGGTCACTATTACCTCAAGGATCAGAAAAGTATGAAGATATCAGAAGTATACTTCTAGAAAGATGGTGGAGAAATATTTCTATCCTCTTTGAATTATATATAATTATTCATTATAAAGGCCACTAATTACCTCAAGGATCAGAAAAGTATGAAAATATCAGAAGTATACTTCTAGAAAGATGGTGGAGAAATATTTCTATCGTTTTTGAATAATATATAATTATTCATTATAATGGTCACTAATTACCTCAAGGATCAGAAAAGTAGGAAGATATCAGAAGTATACTTCTAGAAAGATGGTGGAGAAATATTTCTATCGTCTTTGAATTGTATATAATTATTCATTATAATGGTCACTAATTACCTCAAGGATCAGAAAAGTATGAAAATATCAGAAGTATACTTCTAGAAAGATGGTGGAGAAATATTTCTATCGTCTTTGAATTATATATAATTATTCATTATAATGGTCACTATTACCTCAAGGATGAGAAAAGTAGGAAGATATCAGAAGTATACGTCTAGAAAGATGGTGGAGAAATATTTCTATCCTCTTTGAATTATATATAATTATTCATTATAAAGGCCACTAATTACCTCAAGGATCAGAAAAGTATGAAAATATCAGAAGTATACTTCTAGAAAGATGGTGGAGAAATATTTCTATCCTCTTTGAATTATATATAATTATTCATTATAAAGGCCACTAATTACCTCAAGGATGAGATAAGTAGGAAGATATCAGAAGTATACGTCTAGAAAGATGGTGGAGAAATATTTCTATCGTCTTTGAATTATATATAATTATTCATTATAAAGGCCACTAATTACCTCAAGGATCAGAAAAGTATGAAAATATCAGAAGTATACTTCTAGAAAGATGGTGGAGAAATATTTCTATCGTCTTTGAATTATATATAATTATTCATTATAAAGGCCACTAATTACCTCAAGGATCAGAAAAGTATGAAAATATCAGAAGTATACTTCTAGAAAGATGGTGGAGAAATATTTCTATCGTCTTTGAATTATATATAATTATTCATTATAAAGGCCACTAATTACCTCAAGGATCAGAAAAGTATGAAAATATCAGAAGTATACTTCTAGAAAGATGGTGGAGAAATATTTCTATCGTCTTTGAATAATGTATAATTATTCATTATAATGGTCACTAATTACCTCAAGGATCAGAAAAGTAGGAAGATATCAGAAGTATTCGTCTAGAAAGATGGTGGAGACATATTTCTATCCTCATTGAATTATGTATAATTATTCGTTATAATGGTCACTAATTACCTCAAGGATCAAAAAAGTAGGAAGATATCAGAAGTATACTTCTAGAAAGATGGTGGAGACATATTTCTATCCTCATTGAATTATGTATAATTATTCGTTATAATGGTCACTAATTACCTCAAGGATCAAAAAAGTAGGAAGATATCAGAAGTATACATCTTCATTGAATTATATGTTGTTATTAATTATAGACGTCACTAATTACGATGGATCAGAAAAGTATGAAAATATCAGAAGTATACTTCTAGAAAGATGGTGGAGAAATATTTCTATCGTCTTTGAATAATGTATAATTATTCATTATAATGGTGACTAATTACCTCAAGGATCAGAAAAGTAGGAAGATATCAGAAGTATACGTCTAGAAAGATGGTGGAGAAATATTTCTATCCTCATTGAATTATGTATAATTATTAATTATAAAGGCCACTGATTACCTCAAGGAACAGAAATGTATGAAAATATCAGAAGTATACTTCTAGAAAGATGGTGGAGAAATATTTCTATCGTCTTTGAATTATATATAATTATTCATTATAAAGGTCACTAATTACCTCAAGGTTGAGAAAAGTAGGAAGATATCAGAAGTATACGTCTAGAAAGATGGTGGAGAAATATTTCTATCCTCATTGAATTATGTATAATTATTAATTATAAAGGCCACTGATTACCTCAAGGAACAGAAATGTATGAAAATATCAGAAGTATACTTCTAGAAAGATGGTGGAGAAATATTTCTATCGTCTTTGAATTATATATAATTATTCATTATAAAGGTCACTAATTACCTCAAGGATCAGAAAAGTATGAAAATATCAGAAGTATACTTCTAGAAAGATGGTGGAGAAATATTTCTATCGTCTTTGAATTATATATAATTATTCATTATAAAGGTCACTAATTACCTCAAGGATCAGAAAAGTATGAAAATATCAGAAGTATACTTCTAGAAAGATGGTGGAAAAATATTTCTATCGTCTTTGAATTATATATAATTATTCATTATAATGGTCACTATTACCTCAAGGATGAGAAAAGTAGGAAGATATCAGAAGTATACGTCTAGAAAGATGGTGGAGAAATATTTCTATCCTCATTGAATTATGTATAATTATTAATTATGAATGTCACTAATTATCCCAAGGATGAGAAAAGTAGGGAGATATCAGAAGTATACGTCTAGAAAGATGGTGGAGAAATATTTCTATCCTCATTGAATTATGTATAATTATTAATTTTAAAGGCCACTAATTACCTCAAGGATCAGAAATGTATGAAAATATCAGAAGTATACTTCTAGAAAGATGGTGGAGAAATATTTCTATCGTCTTTGAATTATATGTAATTATTCATTATAAAGGCCACTAATTACCTCAAGGATCAGAAAAGTATGAAAATATAAGAAGTATACTTCTAGAAAGATGGTGGAGAAATATTTCTATCGTCTTTGAATAATATATAATTATTCATTATAATGGTCACTAATCACCTCAAGGACCAAAAAAGTAGGAAGATATCAGAAGTATACATCTAGAATGGTAATGGAGAGATATCTTCATTGAATTATATGTAATTATTAATTATAGACGGCACTCATTACGATGGATAAGAAAAGTAGGAAAATATCAGAAGTATACTTCTACAAAGATGCTGGAGAAATATTTCTATCCTCATTGAATTATATATAATTATTAGTTATAAATGTCACTAATTACCTCAAGGATCAGAAAAGTAGGAAGATATCAGAAGTATACTTCTAGAAAGATGGTAGAGAAATATTTCTATCGTCTTTGAATTATATATAATTATTCATTATAAAGATCACTAATTACCTCAAAGATCAGAAAAGTAGGAAGATATCAGAAGTATACATCTAGAATGGTAATGGAGAGATATCTTCATTGAAAAAAACTATGAAAATATCAGTAGTATACTTCTAGAAAGATATTGGAGGAATTTTTATCTTCATTGAATTATGATTATTAATTATATGAAATATAATCATTAATTATAAATGTCACGAATTACGATGGATCAGAAAAGTAGGAAAATATCAGAAGTATACATCTGGAAAGATGGTGGAGAAATATTTCTATCCTCATTGAATTATGTATAATTATTCACTATAAAGGCCACTAATTACCTCAAGGATCAGAAAAGTAGGAAGATATCAGAAGTATACTTCTAGAAAGATGGTGGAGAAATATTTCTATCGTCTTTGAATTATATGTAATTATTCATTATAAAGGCCACTAATTACCTCAAGGATCAGAAAAGTATGAAAATATGAGAAGTATACTTCTAGAAAGATGGTGGAGAAATAATTCTATCGTTTTTGAATAATATATAATTATTCATTATAATGGTCACTATTACCTCAAGGATGAGATAAGTAGGAAGATATCATAAGTATACGTCTAGAAAGATGGTGGAGAAATATTTCTATCCTCATTTAATTATGTATAATTATTAATTGCGAATGTCACTAATTACCTCAAGGATCAGAAAAGTATGAAAATATCAGAAGTATACTTGTAGAAATATGGTGGAGAAATATTTCTATCGTCTTTGAATTATATATAATTATTCATTATACAGGCCACTAATTACCTCAAGGATCAGAAAAGTATGAAAATATCAGAAGTATATGTCTAGAAAGATGGTGGAGAAATATTTCTATCCTCATTGAATTATGTATAATTAATCATTATAGAGGCCACTAATTACCTCAAGGATCAGAAAAGTATGAAAATATCAGAAGTGTACTTCTAGAAAGATGGTGGAGAAATATTTCTATCGTCTTTGAATTATATATAATTATTCATTATAATGGTCACTATTACCTCAAGGATGAGAAAAGTAGGAAGATATCAGAAGTATACGTCTAGAAAGATGGTGGAGAAATATTTCTATCCTCTTTGAATTATATATAATTATTCATTATAAAGGCCACTAATTACCTCAAGGATCAGAAAAGTATGAAAATATCAGAAGTATACTTCTAGAAAGATGGTGGAGAAATATTTCTATCGTCTTTGAATAATATATAATTATTCATTATAATGGTCACTAATTACCTCAAGGATCAGAATAGTATGAAAATATCAGAAGTATTCTTCTAGAAAGATGGTGGAGAAATATTTCTATCCTCATTGAATTATGTATAATTATTAATTATGAATGTCACTAATTATCCCAAGGATGAGAAAAGTAGGGAGATATCAGAAGTATACGTCTAGAAAGATGGTGGAGAAATATTTCTATCCTCATTGAATTATGTATAATTATTCATTATAAAGGCCACTAATTACCTCAAGGATCAAAAAAGTAGGAAGATATCAGAAGTATAATTCTAGAAAGATGGTGGAGAAATATTTCTATCCTCATTGAATTATGTATAATTATTAATTTTAAAGGCCACTAATTACCTCAAGGATCAGAAAAGTATGAAAATATCAGAAGTATACTTCTAGAAAGATGGTGGAGAAATATTTCTATCGTCTTTGAATTATATATAATTATTCATTATAATGGTCACTAATTACCTCAAGGATCAGAAAAGTAGGAAGATATCAGAAGTATACGTCTAGAAAGATGGTGGAGAAATATTTCTATCCTCATTGAATTGTGTACAATTAATCATTATAAAGGCCATT